>CM075062.1:73149344-75649344 GCA_037428765.1 Rubia yunnanensis
AGCAATGAAGCTTTGGGCCAACATGTAATTTCCTCAGATTTTTGTAATGCACTCTCCGTGAATAATTTGGCACCGCTCCAGTGACCCGTTCATGGTAAAATTCGAACAAGGTGGCTGTGACAATATGAATTACATAATCGTATATCCAATTTTGCATTCCAAAATCTCCCACTTTTTTGTTGGGACCTAAGTGCAAAAAATAAAAACGAGAACGTGTTTTCCTTAACTCAAATTTGATAGTCCCAAAAGAAGCTTTGTTATCCGTATATATTTGAACTTATAATAACGTAGAGTAATAAAGAAATTGATCTTATTTCCACATAGACTTCTACAAGATCATACAACTGACACTCGTGTATGTTTAAGTAATCACCGACAATTTACTCATGACCAAGTATTTGTTCTTTGTAAAATGTGAAGGATGGGATATTATTACTTCTATATTTCATTAAAAACCTAGAAATGAAACTACATGTGATTCTATGAGGCAGAAATTTCATTCCTATAACGCTTATTGTAACAGTAGTAATGGAATGCTATAAAAAATACTCGGAAGATTACCGAGGTTCCCTTTCCTGTAAGAGAGTACGTATAATTTTGATACGAAACATTTTCCATATTGTTCGGGTGAATATCTCTTAACCGTTGTGACCAGCAATGATGTTTTGGGCCGCTGTGTAATTTCCTCAGATTATTGTAATGCACTGTCCGTGAATAATTTTGGCACCGCTCTGGTGACCTGTTCATGGTCAAATTCGAACAACGTGGCCGTGACAATATGAATTACATAATCGTATATCCAGTTTTGCATTACAAAATCTCCCACTTTCTTGTTGAGACCTAAGTGCAAAAAATGAAAATGAGAATGTGTATTCCTTAACTCAAATTTGATTGTCCCAAAAGAAGCTTTGTCATCCATATATAGTTGAACTTATAATATCCTAGAGTAATAAAGAAATTGGTCTTATTTCCACATAGACTTCTACAAGATCATACAACTGACACTCGTATACGTTTAAGTAATCACCGATAATTTACTCAAGGCCAAGTATTTGTTCTTTGTAAAATGTGAAAGATGGGATATTATTACTTCTATATTTCATTAAAACCTAGAATTGAAACTACATGTGATTGTACGAGGCGGAAATTTCATTCCTATAACGCTTATTGTAATAGTAGTAATGGAATGTATAAAAAAAACTCTTAGGATTACCCAGGTTCCCGTGCCTGGAAGAAAGTACGTATAATTTTGATAGGAAACATTTTCAATATTGTTCAGGTGAATATCTCTTAACCGTTGTGACCAGCATCGAAGTTTTGGGCCACTGTGTAATTTCCTCAGATTTTTATAATGTACTATCCGTGAATAATTTGGCACTGCTCCGGTGACCCGTTCATTGTCAAATGCAAACAAGCTGGCCACGACAATATGAATTACATAATCGTATATCCAATTTTGCATTCCAAAATCTCTCACTTTCTTGTTGAGACCTAAGTGCAAACAATAAAAATGAGAACGTGTTTTCCTTCACTCAAATTTGATCGTCCCGAAAGAAGCTTTGTCATCCATATATAGTTTAACCTATAATATCCAAGAGTAATAAATAAATTGGTCTTATTTCCATATAGACTTCTACAAGAACATATAACTGACACTCGTGTACGTTTAAGTAATCACCGACAATTTATTCAAGGCCAAGTATTTGTTCATTGTAAAATGTGAAGGATGGGATATTATTACTTTTATTTTTCATTAAAAACCAAGAAATGAAACTACATGTGATTCTGTGAGGCAGAAATTTCATTCCCATAACGCTTATAGTAACAGTAGTAATGGAATGTTATAAAAAAATGCTCGGAGGATTACCCAGGTTCCCGTGCCTGTAAGAGAGTACGTATAATTTTTATTGGAAACATTTTTCATATTGTTCGGGTGAACATCTCTTAACTGTTGTGACCAGCAACGAAGTTTTGGGCCGCTGTGTAATTTCTTCAGATTTTTGTCATGCACTGTCTGTGAATAATTTGGCACCGCTCCCATAACCCGTTCATGGTCAAATTCGAACAAGGTGGCTGTGACAATACGAATTACATAATCGTATATCCAATTTTGCATTCCAAAATCTCCCACTTTATTGTTAGGACCTAAGTGCAAAAAATAAAAACGAGAACGTGTTTTCCTTAACTCAAATTTGATCGTCCCAAAAGAAGCTTTGTCATCCATATATAGTTGAACTTATAATATCGTAGAGTAATAAAGAAATTTGTCTTATTTCCACCTAGACTTCTACAAGATCATACAACCGACACTCGTGTACGTTTAAGTAATCACCGACAATTTACTCAAGACCAAGTATTTGTTCTTTGTAAAATGTGAAGGTTGGGATATTATTACTTCTATATTTCATTAAAAACCTAGAAATGAAACTACATGCGATTCTATGAGGTGGAAATTTCATTCCTATAACGCTTATTGTAACAGTAGTAATGGAATGCTATAAAAAATACTCGGAGGATTACCGAGGTCCCCTTTCCTGTAAGAGAGTACGTATAATTTTTATAGGAAACATTTTCCATATTGTTCGGGTGAATATCTCTTAACCGTTGTGACCAGCAATGATGTTTTGGGCCACTATGTAATTTCCTCAGATTTTTGTAATGCACTCTCCGTGAATAATTTGGCACCGCTCCGGTGACCCGTTCATGGTCAAATTCGAACAAGGTGGCTGTGACAATATGAATTACATAATCGTATATCCAATTTTGCATTCCAAAATCTCCCACTTTTTTGTTGGGACCTAAGTGCAAAAAATAAAAACGAGAACGTGTTTTCCTTAACTCAAATTTGATCGTCCCAAAAGAAGCTTTGTCATCTATATATAGTTGAACTTATAATATCGTAGAGTAATAATGAAATTGGTCTTAGTTCCACAAAGAATTCTACAAGATCATACAACTGACACTCGTGTACGTTTAAGTAATCACCTACAATTTACTCAAGACCAAGTATATGTTCTTTGTAAAATGTGAAGGATGGGATATTATTACTTATATGTTTCATTAAAAACCTAGAAATGAAACTACATGTGATTCTATGAGGTGGAAATTTCATTCCAATAACGCTTATTGTAACAGTAGTAATGGAATGCTATAGAAAATACTCGGAGGATTACCGAGGTTCCCTTTCCTGTAAGAGAGTACGTGTAATTTTGATAGGAAACATTTTCCATATTGTTCGGGTGAATATCTCTTAACCGTTGTGACCAGCAATGATGTTTTGGGCCGCAGTGTAATTTCCTCAGATTATTGTAATGTACTGTCCATAAATAATTTGGCACCGTTCTGGTGACCCGTTCACGGTCAAATTCTAACAAGGTTGCCGTGACAATATGAATTACATAATCGTATATCCAATTTTGCATTACAAAATCTCACACTTTCTTGTTGAGACCTAAGTGCAAAAAATAAAAATGAGAACGTGTTTTCCTTAACTCAAATTTGATCGTCCCAAAAGAAGCTTTGTCATCCATATATAGTTGAACTTATAATATCGTAGAGTAATAAAGAAATTGGTCTTATTTCCACATAGACTTCTACAAGATCATACAACTGACACTCGTATACGATTAAGTAATCACCGACAATTTACTCAAGACCAAGTATTTGTTCTTTGTAAAATGTGAAAGATGGGATATTATTACTTCTATATTTCATTGAAAACCTAGAATTGAAACTACATGTGAATCTATGAGGCGGAAATTTCATTCCTATAACGCCTATTGTAACAGTAGTAATGGAATGTATAAAAAATACTCTGAGGATTACCCAGGTTCCCGTGCCTGGAAGAGGGTACGTATAATTTTGATAGTAAACATTTTAAATATTGTTCGGGTGAATATCTCTTAACCGTTGTGACCAGCAATGAAGTTTTGGGCCAATATGTAATTTCCTCAGATTTTTGTAATGCACTCTCCGTGAATAATTTGGCACCGCTCCGGTGACCCGTTCATGGTCAAATTCGAACAAGGTGGCTGTGACAATATGAATTACATAATCGTATATCCAATTTTGCATTCCAAAATCTCCCACTTTTTTGTTGGGACCTAAGTGCAAAAAATAAAAACGAGAACGTGTTTTCCTTAACTCAAATTTGATAGTCCCAAAAGAAGCTTTGTCATCCGTATATATTTGAACTTATAATAACGTAGAGTAATAAAGAAATTGATCTTATTTCCACATAGACTTCTACAAGATCATACAACTGACACTCGTGTATGTTTAAGTAATCACCGATAATTTACTCAAGACCAAGTATTTGTTCTTTGTAAAATGTGAAAGATGGGATATTATTACTTCTATATTTCATTAAAAACCTAGAAATGAAACTACATGTGATTCTATGAGGCAGAAATTTCATTCCTATAATGCTTATTGTAACAGTAGTAATGGAATGCTATAAAAAATACTCGGAGGATTACCGAGGTTCCCTTTCCTGTAAGAGAGTACGTATAATTTTGATAGGAAACATTTTCCATATTGTTCGGGTGAATATCTCTTAACCGTTGTGACCAGCAATGATGTTTTGGGCCGCTGTGTAATTTCCTCAGATAATTGTAATGAATTGTCCGTGAATAATTTGGCACCGCTCTGGTGACCCGTTCATGGTCAAATTCGAACAAGGTTGCCGTGACAATATGAATTACATAATCGTATATCCAATTTTGCATTACAAAATCTCCCACTTTCTCGTTGAGACCTAAGTGCAAAAAATAAAAATGAGAACGTGTTTTCCTTAACTCAAATTAGATCGTCCCAAAAGAAGCTTTGTCATCCATATATAGTTGAATTTACAATATCCTAGAGTAATAAAAAAATGGGTCTTATTTCCATATAGACTTCTACAAGATCATACAACTAACACTCGTATACGTTTAAGTAATCACCGACAATTTACTCAAGACCAAGTATTTGTTCTTTGTAAAATGTTAAAGATGGGATATTATTACTTCTAGATTTCATTAAAAACCTAGAATTGAAACTACATGTGATTCATTGAGGAGGAAATTTCATTCCTATAACGCCTATTGTAACAGTAGTAATGGAATGTATAAAAAATACTCTGAGGATTACCCAGGTTCCTGTACCTGGAAGAGAGTACGTATAATTTTGATAGGAAACATTTTCAATATTGTTCGGGTGAATATCTCTTAACCGTTGTGACCAGCAATGAAGTTTTGGGCCACTTTGTAATTTCCTCAGATTTTTGTAATGCACTCTCCGTGAATAATTTCGCACCGCTCCGGTGACCCGTTCATGGTCAAATTCGAACAACGTGGCTGTGACAATATGAATCACATAATCGTATATCCAATTTTGCATTCCAAAATCTCCCACTTTTTTGTTGTGACCTAAGTGCAAAAAATTAAAACGAGAACATGTTTTCCTTAACTCAAATTTGATCGTCCCAAAAGAAGCTTTGTCATCCATATATAGTTGAACTTATAATATCGTAGAGTAATAAAGAAATTGGTCTTATTTCGACATAGACTTCTACAAGATCATACAACTGACACTCGTGTACGTTTAAGTAATCACCGACAATTTACTCAAGACCAAGTATTTGTTCTTTGTAAAACGTGATGGATGGGATATTATTACTTCTATTTTTCATTAAAAACCTAGAAATGAAACTACATGTGATTCTATGAGGCGGTAATTTCATTCCCATAATGCTTATTGTAACAGTAGTAATGGAATGCTATAAAAAATACTCGGAGGATTACCCAGGTTCCTGTGCCTGTAAGAGAGTACGTATAATTTTGATAGGAAACATTTTCCATATTGTTTGGGTGAATATCTCTTAACCGTTGTGACCAGCAATGAAGTTTTGGGCCACTGTGTAATTTCCTCAGATTTTTCTAATGCACTATCCGTGAATAATTTGGCACCGCTCTGGTGACCCGTTCATGGTCAAATTCTAACAAGGTTGCCGTGACAATATGAATTACATAATCGTATATCCAATTTTGCATTACAAAATCTCCCACTTTCTCGTTGAGACCTAAGTGCAAAAAATAAAAATGAGAACGTGTTTTCCTTAACTCAAATTAGATCGTCCCAAAAGAAGCTTTGTCATCCATATATAGTTGAATTTACAATATCCTAGAGTAATAAAAAAATAGGTCTTATTTCCATATAGACTTCTACAAGATCATACAACTAACACTCGTATACGTTTAAGTAATCACCGACAATTTACTCAAGACCAAGTATTTGTTCTTTGTAAAATGTGAAAGATGGGATATTATTACTTCTAGATTTCATTAAAAACCTAGAATTGAAACTACATGTGATTCTACGAGGAGGAAATTTCATTCCTATAACGCCTATTGTAACAGTAGTAATGGAATGTATAAAAAATACTCTGAGGATTACCCAGGTTCCTGTACCTGGAAGAGAGTACGTATAATTTTGATAGGAAACATTTTCAATATTGTTCGGGTGAATATCTCTTAACCGTTGTGACCAGCAATGAAGTTTTGGGCCACTTTGTAATTTCCTCAGATTTTTGTAATGCACTCTCCGTGAATAATTTCGCACCGCTCCGGTGACCCGTTCATGGTCAAATTCGAACAACGTGGCTGTGACAATATGAATCACATAATCGTATATCCAATTTTGCATTCCAAAATCTCCCACTTTTTTGTTGTGACCTAAGTGCAAAAAATTAAAACGAGAACGTGTTTTCCTTAACTCAAATTTGATCGTCCCAAAAGAAGCTTTGTCATCCATATATAGTTGAACTTATAATATCGTAGAGTAATAAAGAAATTGGTCTTATTTCGACATAGACTTCTACAAGATCATACAACTGACACTCGTGTACGTTTAAGTAATCACCGACAATTTACTCAAGACCAAGTATTTGTTCTTTGTAAAACGTGATGGATGGGTTATTATTACTTCTATTTTTCATTAAAAACCTAGAAATGAAACTACATGTGATTCTATGAGGCGGTAATTTCATTCCCATAATGCTTATTGTAACAGTAGTAATGGAATGCTATAAAAAATACTCGGAGGATTACCGAGGTTCCCTTTCCTGTGAGAGAGTACGTTTAATTTTGATAGAAAATATTTTCCATATTGTTCGGGTGAATATCTCTTAACCGTTGTGACCAGCAATGATGTTTTGGGACGCTGTGTAATTTCCTCAGATTATTGTAATGCACTGTCCGTGAATAATTTGGCACCGCTCCGGTGACCTGTTCATGGTCAAATTCGAACAACGTGGCCGTGACAATATGAATTACATAATCGTATATCCAGTTTTGCATTACAAAATCTCCCACTTTCTTGTTGAGACCTAAGTGCAAAAAATGAAAATGAGAATGTGTTTTCCTTAACTCAAATTTGATTGTCCCAAAAGAAGCTTTGTCATCCATATATAGTTGAACTTATAATATCCTAGAGTAATAAAGAAATTGGTCTTATTTCCACATAGACTTCTACAAGATCATACAACTGACACTCGTATACGTTTAAGTAATCACCGATAATTTACTCAAGGCCAAGTATTTGTTCTTTGTAAAATGTGAAAGATGGGATATTATTACTTCTATATTTCATTAAAACCTAGAATTAAAACTACATGTGATTGTACGAGGCGGAAATTTCATTCCTATAACGCTTATTGTAATAGTAGTAATGGAATGTATAAAAAAAACTCTGAGGATTACCCAGGTTCCCGTGCCTGGAAGAAAGTACGTATAATTTTGATATGAAACATTTTCAATATTGTTCAGGTGAATATCTCTTAACCGTTGTGACCAGCATCGATGTTTTGGGCCACTGTGTAATTTCCTCAGATTTTTATAATGTACTATCCGTGAATAATTTGGCACTGCTCCGGTGACCCGTTCATTGTCAAATTCAAACAAGCTGGCCACGACAATATGAATTACATAATCGTATATCCAATTTTGCATTCCAAAATCTCTCACTTTCTTGTTGAGACCTAAGTGCAAACAATAAAAATGAGAACGTGTTTTCCTTCACTCAAATTTGATCGTCCCGAAAGAAGCTTTGTCATCCATATATAGTTGAACCTATAATATCCTAGAGTAATAAATAAATTGGTCTTATTTCCACATAGACTTCTACAAGATCATATAACTGACACTCGTGTACGTTTAAGTAATCACCGACAATTTATTCAAGGCCAAGTATTTGTTCTTTGTAAAATGTGAAGGATGGGATATTATTACTTCTATTTTTCATTAAAAACCTAGGAATGAAACTACATGTGATTCTGTGAGGCAGAAATTTCATTCCCATAACGCTTATTGTAACAGTAGTAATGGAATGTTATAAAAAATGCTCGGAGGATTACCCAGGTTCCCGTGCCTGTAAGAGAGTACGTATAATTTTGATAGGAAACATTTTTCATATTGTTCGGGTGAACATCTCTTAACTGTTGTGACCAGCAATGAAGTTTTGGGCCGCTGTGTAATTTCCTCAGATTTTTGTCATGCACTGTCTGTGAATAATTTGGCACCGCTCCCGTAACCCGTTCATGGTCAAATTCGAACAAGGTGGCTGTGACAATACGAATTACATAATCGTATATCCAATTTTGCATTCCAAAATCTCCCACTTTATTGTTAGGACCTAAGTGCAAAAAATAAAAACGAGAACTTGTTTTCCTTAACTCAAATTTGATCGTCCCAAAAGAAGCTTTTTCGTCCATATATAGTTGAACCTATAATATTGTAGAGTAATAAAGAAATTGGTCTTATTTCCACATAGACTTCTACAAGATCATACAACAGACACTCGTATACGTTTAAGTAATCACAGACAATTTACTCAAGACCAAGTATTTGTTCTTTGTAAAATGTGAAAGATGGATATTATTACTTCTATATTTCATTAAAAACCTAGAAATGAAACTACATGTGATTCTATGAGGCGTAAATTCCATTCCTAAACGCTTATTGTAACAGTAGTAATGGAATGCTATAAAAATACTCGGAGGAATAACCAAGTTCCCGTGCTTCTAAGAGAGTACGTATAATTTTGATAGGAAACATTTTCCATATTGTTTGGGTGAATATCTCTTAACCGTTGTGACCAGCAAAGAAGTTTTGGGCCGCTAAGTAATTTCCTCATATTTTTGTAATGCACTGTCGGTGAATAATTTGGCATCGCTCCGGTGACCCATTCATGGTCAAATTCGAACAAGGTGGCTGTGACAATATGAATTGCATAATCGTATAACCAATTTTGCATTCCAAAATTTCCCACTTTATTGTTGGGACCTAAGTGCAAAAATTAAAAATGAGAACTTGTTTTCTTTAGCTCAAATTTGATCGTCCCAAAAGAAGCTTTGTCATCCATATATAGTTGAACTTATAATATCCTAGAGTAATAAAGAAATTGGTCTTATTTGGACATAGACTTCTACAAGATCATACAACTGACACTCGAATACGTTTAAGTAATCACTGACAATTTAGTCTAGACCAAGTATTTGTTCTTTGTAAAATGTGAAGGATGGGATATTATTATTTCTATATTTCATTAAAAACCTAGAAATGAAACTACATGTGATTCTATGAGGCGGAAATTTCATTCCTATAATGCTTATTGTAACAGTAGTAATGGAATGCTATAAAAAATACTCAAAGGACTACCCAGGTTCCCGTGCCTGTAAGAGAGTACGTTTAATTTTGATAGAAAACATTTTCCATATTGTTCAGGTGAATATCTCTTAACCGTTGTGACCAGCAATGAAATTTTGGGCCGCTGTGTAATTTCCTCAGATTTTTGTAATGCACTGTCTTTCAATAATTTGGCACCGCTCCCGTAACCCGTTCATAGTCAAATTTGAACAAGGTTGCTGTGAAAATATGAATTACATAATCGTATATCCAATTTCGCATTCCAAAATCTCCCACTTTATTATTAGGACCTAAGTGCAAAAAATAAAAACGAGAACGTGTTTTCCTTAACTCAAATTTGATCGTCCCAAAAGAAGCTTTGTCATCCATATACAGTTGAACTTATAATATCCTAGAGTAATAATGAAATTGGACTTATTTCGACATAGACTTCTACAAGATCACACAACTGAGTTTAAGTAATCACCGATAATGTACTCAAGACCAAGTATTTGTTCTTTGTAAAATGTGAAGGATGGGATATTATTACTTCTATTTTTCATTAAAAACCTAGAAATGAAACTACATGTGATTCTGTGAGGCAGAAATTTCATTCCCATAACGCTTATTGTAACAGTAGTAATGGAATGTTATAAAAAATGCTCGGAGGATTACCCAGGTTCCCGTGCCTGTAAGAGAGTACGTATAATTTTGATAGGAAACATTTTCCATATGGTTCAGGTGAACATCACTTAACCGTTGTGACCAGCAATGAAGTTTTGAGCCGCTGTGTAATTTCCTCAGATTTTTGTAATGCACTGTCTGTGAATAATTTGGCACCGCTCTGGTGACCCGTTCGTGTTCAAATTCGAACAAGGTTGCTGTGACAAAATGAATTACATAATCGTATATCCAATTTTGCATTCCAAAATCTCCCACTTTATTGTTGGGACCTAAGTGCAAAAAATAAAAACGAGAACGTGTTTTCCTTAACTCAAATTTGATCGTCCCAAAAGAAGCTTTGTCATTCATATACAGTTGAACTTATAATATCCTAGAGTAATAAAGAAATTGGTCTTATTTCCACATAGACTTCTACAAGATCATACAACTGACACTCGTGTACGTTTAAGTAATCACCGACAATTTACTCAAGACCAAGTATTTGTTCTTTGTAAAATGTGAAGGATGGGATATTATTACTTCTATTTTTCATTAAAAACCTAGAAATGAAACTACATGTGATTCTGTGAGGCAGAAATTTCATTCCCATAATGCTTATTGTAACAGTAGTAATGGAATACTATAAAAAATACTCGGAGGACTACCCAGGTTCCCGTGCCTGTAAGAGAGTACGTATAATTTTTATAGGAAACATTTTCCATATGGTTCGGGTGAACATCTCTTAACCGTTGTGACCAGCAATGAAGTTTTAGGCCGCTGTGTAATTTCCTCAGATTTTTGTAATGCACTGTATGTGAATAATTTGGCACCGCTCCGGTGACCCGTTCGTATTCAAATTCGAACAAGGTAGCTGTGACAATGAATTACATAATCGTATATCCAATTTTGCATTCCAAAATCTCCCACTTTATTGTTGGGACCTAAGTGCAAAAACTAAAAACGAGAACGTGTTTTCCTTAACTCAAATTTGAACGTCCCAAAAGAAGCTTTGTCATCCATATATAGTTGAACTTATAATATTGTAGAGTAATAAAGAAATTGGTCTTATTTCCACATAGACTTCTACAAGATCATACAACTGACACTCGTGTACGTTTAAGTAATCACCGACAATTTACTCAATACCAAGTATTTGTTCTCTGTAAAATGTGAAGGATGGGATATTATTACTTCTATTTTTCATTAAAACCTAGAAATGAAACTACATGTGATTCTATTAGGCGGAAATTTCATTCCTATAACGCTTATTGTAACAGTAGTAATGGAATACTATAAAAAATACTCGGAGGACTACCCAGGTTCCCGTGCCTGTAAGAGAGTACGTATAATTTTGATAGGAAACATTTTCCATATGGTTCGGGTGAACATTTCTTAACCGTTGTGACCAGCAATGAAGTTTTGGGCCGCTGTGTAATTTCCTCAGATTTTTGCAATGCACTGATTGTGAATAATTTGGCACCGCTCCGGTGACCCATTCGTGGTCAAATTCGAACAAGGTGGCTGTGACAAAATGAATTACATAATCATATATCCAATTTCGCATTCCAAAATCTCCCACTTTATTGTTGGGACCTAAGTGCAAAAAATAAAAACGAGAACGTGTTTTCCTTAACTCAAATTTGATCGTCCCAAAAGAAGCTTTGTCATCCATATATAGTTGAACTTATAATACCCTAGAGTAATAAAGAAATTGGTCTTATTTCCACATAGACTTCTACAAGATCATACAACTGACACTCGTGTACGTTTAAGTAATCACCGACAATTTACTCAAGACCAAGTATTTGTTCTTTGTAAAATGTGAAGGATGGGATATTATTACTTCTATTTTTCATTAAAACCTAGAAATGAAACTACATGTGATTCTATGAGGCGGAAATTTCATTCCTATAACGCTTATTGTAACAGTAGTAATGGAATGTTATAAAAATGCTCGGAGGATAACCCAGGTTCCCGTGCCTATATGAGAGTACGTATAATTTTGATAGGAAACATTTTCCATATTGTTCGGGTGAACATCTCTTAACCGTTGTGACCAGCAAGGATGTTTTGGGCCGCTGTGTAATTTCCTCAGATTTTTGTAGTGCACTGTCTGTGAAAAATTTGGCACCGCCCAGGTCACCCGTTCATGGTCAAATTCGAACAAGGTGGCTGTGACAAAATGAATTACATAATCGTATAACCAATTTTACATTCCAAAATCTCCCACTTTATTGTTGGGACCTAAGTGCAAAAAATAAAAACGAGAACGTGTTTTCCTTAACTCAAATTTGATCGTCCCAAAAGAAGCTTTGTCATCCATATACAGTTGAACTTATAATATCCTAGAGTAATAATGAAATTGGACTTATTTCGACATAGACTTCTACAAGATCACACAACTGACACTCATGTACGTTTAAGTAATCACCGATAATGTACTCAAGACCAAGTATTTGTTCTTTGTAAAATGTGAAGGATGGGATATTATTATTTCTATATTTCATTAAAAACCTAGAAATGAAACTACATGTGATTCTATGAGGCGGAAATTTCATTCCTATAATGCTTATTGTAACAGTAGTAATGGAATGCTATAAAAAATACTCAAAGGACTACCCAGGTTCCCGTGCCTGTAAGAGAGTACGTTTAATTTTGATAGAAAACATTTTCCATATTGTTCAGGTGAATATCTCTTAACCGTTGTGACCAGCAATGAAATTTTGGGCCGCTGTGTAATTTCCTCAGATTTTTGTAATGCACTGTCTTTCAATAATTTGGCACCGCTCCCGTAACCCGTTCATAGTCAAATTTGAACAAGGTTGCTGTGAAAATATGAATTACATAATCGTATATCCAATTTCGCATTCCAAAATCTCCCACTTTATTATTAGGACCTAAGTGCAAAAAATAAAAACGAGAACGTGTTTTCCTTAACTCAAATTTGATCGTCCCAAAAGAAGCTTTGTCATCCATATACAGTTGAACTTATAATATCCTAGAGTAATAATGAAATTGGACTTATTTCGACATAGACTTCTACAAGATCACACAACTGAGTTTAAGTAATCACCGATAATGTACTCAAGACCAAGTATTTGTTCTTTGTAAAATGTGAAGGATGGGATATTATTACTTCTATTTTTCATTAAAAACCTAGAAATGAAACTACATGTGATTCTGTGAGGCAGAAATTTCATTCCCATAACGCTTATTGTAACAGTAGTAATGGAATGTTATAAAAAATGCTCGGAGGATTACCCAGGTTCCCGTGCCTGTAAGAGAGTACGTATAATTTTGATAGGAAACATTTTCCATATGGTTCAGGTGAACATCACTTAACCGTTGTGACCAGCAATGAAGTTTTGAGCCGCTGTGTAATTTCCTCAGATTTTTGTAATGCACTGTCTGTGAATAATTTGGCACCGCTCCGGTGACCCGTTCGTGTTCAAATTCGAACAAGGTCGCTGTGACAAAATGAATTACATAATCGTATATCCAATTTTGCATTCCAAAATCTCCCACTTTATTGTTGGGACCTAAGTGCAAAAAATAAAAACGAGAACGTGTTTTCCTTAACTCAAATTTGATCGTCCCAAAAGAAGCTTTGTCATTCATATACAGTTGAACTTATAATATCCTAGAGTAATAAAGAAATTGGTCTTATTTCCACATAGACTTCTACAAGATCATACAACTGACACTCGTGTACGTTTAAGTAATCACCGACAATTTACTCAAGACCAAGTATTTGTTCTTTGTAAAATGTGAAGGATGGGATATTATTACTTCTATTTTTCATTAAAAACCTAGAAATGAAACTACATGTGATTCTGTGAGGCAGAAATTTCATTCCCATAATGCTTATTGTAACAGTAGTAATGGAATGCTATAAAAAATACTCGGAGGATTACCCAGGTTCCTGTGCCTGTAAGAGAGTACGTATAATTTTGATAGGAAACATTTTCCATATTGTTTGGGTGAATATCTCTTAACCGTTGTGACCAGCAATGAAGTTTTGGGCCACTGTGTAATTTCCTCAGATTTTTCTAATGCACTATCCGTGAATAATTTGGCACCGCTCTGGTGACCCGTTCATGGTCAAATTCGAACAAGGTTGCCGTGACAATATGAATTACATAATCGTATATCCAATTTTGCATTACAAAATCTCCCACTTTCTCGTTGAGACCTAAGTGCAAAAAATAAAAATGAGAACGTGTTTTCCTTAACTCAAATTAGATCGTCCCAAAAGAAGCTTTGTCATCCATATATAGTTGAATTTACAATATCCTAGAGTAATAAAAAAATAGGTCTTATTTCCATATAGACTTCTACAAGATCATACAACTAACACTCGTATACGTTTAAGTAATCACCGACAATTTACTCAAGACCAAGTATTTGTTCTTTGTAAAATGTGAAAGATGGGATATTATTACTTCTAGATTTCATTAAAAACCTAGAATTGAAACTACATGTGATTCTATGAGGAGGAAATTTCATTCCTATAACGCCTATTGTAACAGTAGTAATGGAATGTATAAAAAATACTCTGAGGATTACCCAGGTTCCTGTACCTGGAAGAGAGTACGTATAATTTTGATAGGAAACATTTTCAATATTGTTCGGGTGAATATCTCTTAACCGTTGTGACCAGCAATGAAGTTTTGGGCCACTTTGTAATTTCCTCAGATTTTTGTAATGCACTCTCCGTGAATAATTTCGCACCGCTCCGGTGACCCGTTCATGGTCAAATTCGAACAACGTGGCTGTGACAATATGAATCACATAATCGTATATCCAATTTTGCATTCCAAAATCTCCCACTTTTTTGTTGTGACCTAAGTGCAAAAAATTAAAACGAGAACGTGTTTTCCTTAACTCAAATTTGATCGTCCCAAAAGAAGCTTTGTCATCCATATATAGTTGAACTTATAATATCGTAGAGTAATAAAGAAATTGGTCTTATTTCGACATAGACTTCTACAAGATCATACAACTGACACTCGTGTACGTTTAAGTAATCACCGACAATTTACTCAAGACCAAGTATTTGTTCTTTGTAAAACGTGATGGATGGGATATTATTACTTCTATTTTTCATTAAAAACCTAGAAATGAAACTACATGTGATTCTATGAGGCGGTAATTTCATTCCCATAATGCTTATTGTAACAGTAGTAATGGAATGCTATAAAAAATACTCGGAGGATTACCGAGGTTCCCTTTCCTGTGAGAGAGTACGTTTAATTTTGATAGAAAATATTTTCCATATTGTTCGGGTGAATATCTCTTAACCGTTGTGACCAGCAATGATGTTTTGGGACGCTGTGTAATTTCCTCAGATTATTGTAATGCACTGTCCGTGAATAATTTGGCACCGCTCCGGTGACCTGTTCATGGTCAAATTCGAACAACGTGGCCGTGACAATATGAATTACATAATCGTATATCCAATTTTGCATTCCAAAATCTCCCACTTTCTTGTTGAGACCTAAGTGCAAAAAATGAAAATGAGAATGTGTTTTCCTTAACTCAAATTTGATTGTCCCAAAAGAAGCTTTGTCATCCATATATAGTTGAACTTATAATATCCTAGAGTAATAAAGAAATTGGTCTTATTTCCACATAGACTTCTACAAGATCATACAACTGACACTCGTATACGTTTAAGTAATCACCGATAATTTACTCAAGGCCAAGTATTTGTTCTTTGTAAAATGTGAAAGATGGGATATTATTACTTCTATATTTCATTAAAACCTAGAATTGAAACTACATGTGATTGTACGAGGCGGAAATTTCATTCCTATAACGCTTATTGTAATAGTAGTAATGGAATGTATAAAAAAAACTCTGAGGATTACCCAGGTTCCCGTGCCTGGAAGAAAGTACGTATAATTTTGATATGAAACATTTTCAATATTGTTCAGGTGAATATCTCTTAACCGTTGTGACCAGCATCGAAGTTTTGGGCCACTGTGTAATTTCCTCAGATTTTTATAATGTACTATCCGTGAATAATTTGGCACTGCTCCGGTGACCCGTTCATTGTCAAATTCAAACAAGCTGGCCACGACAATATGAATTACATAATCGTATATCCAATTTTGCATTCCAAAATCTCTCACTTTCTTGTTGAGACCTAAGTGCAAACAATAAAAATGAGAACGTGTTTTCCTTCACTCAAATTTGATCGTCCCGAAAGAAGCTTTGTCATCCATATATAGTTGAACCTATAATATCCTAGAGTAATAAATAAATTGGTCTTATTTCCACATAGACTTCTACAAGATCATATAACTGACACTCGTGTACGTTTAAGTAATCACCGACAATTTATTCAAGGCCAAGTATTTGTTCTTTGTAAAATGTGAAGGATGGGATATTATTACTTCTATTTTTCATTAAAAACCTAGGAATGAAACTACATGTGATTCTGTGAGGCAGAAATTTCATTCCCATAACGCTTATTGTAACAGTAGTAATGGAATGTTATAAAAAATGCTCGGAGGATTACCCAGGTTCCCGTGCCTGTAAGAGAGTACGTATAATTTTGATAGGAAACATTTTTCATATTGTTCGGGTGAACATCTCTTAACTGTTGTGACCAGCAATGAAGTTTTGGGCCGCTGTGTAATTTCCTCAGATTTTTGTCATGCACTGTCTGTGAATAATTTGGCACCGCTCCCGTAACCCGTTCATGGTCAAATTCGAACAAGGTGGCTGTGACAATACGAATTACATAATCGTATATCCAATTTTGCATTCCAAAATCTCCCACTTTATTGTTAGGACCTAAGTGCAAAAAATAAAAACGAGAACTTGTTTTCCTTAACTCAAATTTGATCGTCCCAAACGAAGCTTTTTCGTCCATATATAGTTGAACCTATAATATTGTAGAGTAATAAAGAAATTGGTCTTATTTCCACATAGACTTCTACAAGATCATACAACAGACACTCGTATACGTTTAAGTAATCACAGACAATTTACTCAAGACCAAGTATTTGTTCTTTGTAAAATGTGAAAGATGGATATTATTACTTCTATATTTCATTAAAAACCTAGAAGTGAAACTACATGTGATTCTATGAGGCGTAAATTCCATTCCTAAACGCTTATTGTAACAGTAGTAATGGAATGCTATAAAAATACTCGGAGGAATAACCAAGTTCCCGTGCTTCTAAGAGAGTACGTATAATTTTGATAGGAAACATTTTCCATATTGTTTGGGTGAATATCTCTTAACCGTTGTGACCAGCAAAGAAGTTTTGGGCCGCTAAGTAATTTCCTCATATTTTTGTAATGCACTGTCGGTGAATAATTTGGCATCGCTCCGGTGACCCATTCATGGTCAAATTCGAACAAGGTGGCTGTGACAATATGAATTGCATAATCGTATAACCAATTTTGCATTCCAAAATTTCCCACTTTATTGTTGGGACCTAAGTGCAAAAATTAAAAATGAGAACTTGTTTTCTTTAGCTCAAATTTGATCGTCCCAAAAGAAGCTTTGTCATCCATATATAGTTGAACTTATAATATCCTAGAGTAATAAAGAAATTGGTCTTATTTGGACATAGACTTCTACAAGATCATACAACTGACACTCGAATACGTTTAAGTAATCACTGACAATTTAGTCTAGACCAAGTATTTGTTCTTTGTAAAATGTGAAGGATGGGATATTATTATTTCTATATTTCATTAAAAACCTAGAAATGAAACTACATGTGATTCTATGAGGCGGAAATTTCATTCCTATAATGCTTATTGTAACAGTAGTAATGGAATGCTATAAAAAAAACTCAAAGGACTACCCAGGTTCCCGTGCCTGTAAGAGAGTACGTTTAATTTTGATAGAAAACATTTTCCATATTGTTCAGGTGAATATCTCTTAACCGTTGTGACCAGCAATGAAATTTTGGGCCGCTGTGTAATTTCCTCAGATTTTTGTAATGCACTGTCTTTCAATAATTTGGCACCGCTCCCGTAACCCGTTCATAGTCAAATTTGAACAAGGTTGCTGTGAAAATATGAATTACATAATCGTATATCCAATTTCGCATTCCAAAATCTCCCACTTTATTATTAGGACCTAAGTGCAAAAAATAAAAACGAGAACGTGTTTTCCTTAACTCAAATTTGATCGTCCCAAAAGAAGCTTTGTCATCCATATACAGTTGAACTTATAATATCCTAGAGTAATAATGAAATTGGACTTATTTCGACATAGACTTCTACAAGATCACACAACTGACACTCATGTACGTTTAAGTAATCACCGATAATGTACTCAAGACCAAGTATTTGTTCTTTGTAAAATGTGAAGGATGGGATATTATTACTTCTATTTTTCATTAAAAACCTAGAAATGAAACTACATGTGATTCTGTGAGGCAGAAATTTCATTCCCATAACGCTTATTGTAACAGTAGTAATGGAATGTTATAAAAAATGCTCGGAGGATTACCCAGGTTCCCGTGCCTGTAAGAGAGTACGTATAATTTTGATAGGAAACATTTTCCATATGGTTCAGGTGAACATCACTTAACCGTTGTGACCAGCAATGAAGTTTTGAGCCGCTGTGTAATTTCCTCAGATTTTTGTAATGCACTGTCTGTGAATAATTTGGCACCGCTCCGGTGACCCGTTCGTGTTCAAATTCGAACAAGGTAGCTGTGACAAAATGAATTACATAATCGTATATCCAATTTTGCATTCCAAAATCTCCCACTTTATTGTTGGGACCTAAGTGCAAAAACTAAAAACGAGAACGTGTTTTCCTTAACTCAAATTTGAACGTCCCAAAAGAAGCTTTGTCATCCATATATAGTTGAACTTATAATATTGTAGAGTAATAAAGAAATTGGTCTTATTTCCACATAGACTTCTACAAGATCATACAACTGACACTCGTGTACGTTTAAGTAATCACCGACAATTTACTCAATACCAAGTATTTGTTCTCTGTAAAATGTGAAGGATGGGACATTATTACTTCTATTTTTCATTAAAACCTAGAAATGAAACTACATGTGATTCTATTAGGCGGAAATTTCATTCCTATAACGCTTATTGTAACAGTAGTAATGGAATACTATAAAAAATACTCGGAGAACTACCTAGGTTCCCGTGCCTGTAAGAGAGTACGTATAATTTTGATAAGAAACATTTTCCATATGGTTCGGGTGAACATCTCTTAACCGTTGTGACCAGCAATGAAGTTTTGGGCCGCTGTGTAATTTCCTCAGATTTTTGCAATGCACTGATTGTGAATAATTTGGCACCGCTCCGGTGACCCATTCGTGGTCAAATTCGAACAAGGTGGCTGTGACAAAATGAATTACATAATCGTATATCCAATTTCGCATTCCAAAATCTCCCACTTTATTGTTGGGACCTAAGTGCAAAAAATAAAAACGAGAACGTGTTTTCCTTAACTCAAATTTGATCGTCCCAAAAGAAGCTTTGTCATCCATATATAGTTGAACTTATAATACCCTAGAGTAATAAAGAAATTGGTCTTATTTCCACATAGACTTCTACAAGATCATACAACTGACACTCGTGTACGTTTAAGTAATCACCGACAATTTACTCAAGACCAAGTATTTGTTCTTTGTAAAATGTGAAGGATGGGATATTATTACTTCTATTTTTCATTAAAACCTAGAAATGAAACTACATGTGATTCTATGAGGCGGAAATTTCATTCCTATAACGCTTATTGTAACAGTAGTAATGGAATGTTATAAAAAATGCTCGGAGGATAACCCAGGTTCCCGAGCCTATATGAGAGTACGTATAATTTTGATAGGAAACATTTTCCATATTGTTCGGGTGAACATCTCTTAACCGTTGTGACCAGCAAGGAAGTTTTGGGCCGCTGTGTAATTTCCTCAGATTTTTGTAGTGCACTGTCTGTGAAAAATTTGGCACCGCTCAGGTCACCCGTTCATGGTCAAATTCGAACAAGGTGGCTGTGACAAAATGAATTACATAATCGTATAACCAATTTTACATTCCAAAATCTCCCACTTTATTGTTGGGACCTAAGTGCAAAAAATAAAAACGAGAACGTGTTTTCCTTAACTCAAATTTGATCGTCCCAAAAGAAGCTTTGTCATCTATATATATTTTAACTTATAATATCGTAGTGTAATAAAGAAATTAGTCTTATTTCCAGATAGACTTCTACAAGATCATACAACTGACACTCGTGTACGTTTAAGTAATCACCGACAATTTACTCAAGACCAAGTATTTGTTCTTTGTAAAATGTGAAGGATGGGATATTATTACTTCTATTTTTCATTAAAACCTAGAAATGAAACTACATGTGGTTCTATGAGGCGGAAATTTCATTCCTATAACGCTTATTGTAACAGTAGTAATGGAATGTTATAAAAAATGCTCGGAGGATAACCCAGGTTCCCGTGCCTGTATGAGAGTACGTATAATTTTGATAGGAAACATTTTCCATATTGTTCGGGTGAACATCTCTTAACCATTGTGACCAGCAAGGAAGTTTTGGGCCGCTGTGTAATTTCCTCAGATTTTTGTAGTGCACTGTCTGTGAAACATTTGGCACCGCTCCGGTCACCCGTTCATGGTCAAATTCGAACAAGGTGGCTGTGACAAAATGAATTACATAATCGTATATCCAATTTTACATTCCAAAATCTCCCACTTTATTGTTGGGACCTAAGTGCAAAAAATAAAAACGAGAACGTGTTTTCCTTAACTCAAATTTGATCGTCCCAAAAGAAGCTTTGTCATCCATATATAGTTGAACTTATAGTATCATAGAGTAATAAAGAAATTAGTCTTATTTCCAGATAGACTTCTACAAGATCATACAACTGACACTCGTGTACGTTTAAGTAATCACCGACAATTTACTCAAGACCAAGTATTTGTTCTTTGTAAAATGTGAAGGATGGGATATTATTACTTCCATATTTTATTAAAAACCTAGAAATGAAACTACATGTGATTCTATGAGGCATAAATTTCATTCCTATAACACTTATTGTAATAGTAGTAATGGAATGCTATAAAAAATACTCGGAGGATTACCTAGGTTCCCGTGCCTGTAATAGAGTACGTATAATTTTGATAGAAACATTTTCCATATTTTTCGGGTGAATATCTCCTAACCGTTGTGACCAGCAATGAAGTTTTGGGCCACTGTGTAATTTCCTCAGATTTTTGTAGTGCACTATTCGTGAATAATTTGGCACTGCTCCGGTGACCCGTTCATGGTCAAATTCGACCAAGATGGCCGTCACAATATGAATTACATAATCATATATCCAATTTTACATTCCAAACTCTCCCACATTCTTGTTGGGACCTAAGTGTAAAAAATAAAAACGAGAACGTTTTTTACTTAAATCAAATTTGATCGTCCCGAAAGAAGCTTTGTCATCCATACATAGTTGAACTTATAATATCCTAGTGTAATAAAGAAAATGGTCTTATTTCCACATAGACATCTAAAAGATCATACAACTGACACTCGTATACGTTTGAATAGTCACCGACAATTTACTCAAGACCAAGTATTTGTTCTTTGTAAAATGTGAAAGATGGGATATTATTACTTCTATATTTCATTAAAAACCTGGAAATGAAACTACATGTGATTCTATGAGGTAGAAATTTCATTCCCATAACACTTATTGTAACAGTAGAATTGGAATGTTATAAAAATTACTCGGAGGATTACCCAGGTTCCCGTGCCTGTAAGAGAGTACGTATAATTTTGATAGGAAACATTTTCCATATTGTTCGGGTGAACATCTCTTAACCGATGTGACCAGCAATGAAGTTTTGGGCTGCTGTGTAATTTCCTCAGATTTTTTTAATGCACTGTCTGTGAATAATTTGGCACCGCTCCGGTAACCCGTTCATTGTCAAATTTGAACAAGGTGGCTGTGACAACATGAATTACCTAATCGTATATCCAATTTTTGCATTCCAAAATCTCCCACTTTATTGTTGGGACCTAAGTGCAAAAAATAAAAATGAGAACGTGTTTTCCTTAACTCAAATTTGATCGTCCCAAAAGAAGCTTTGTCATCCATATATAGTTGAACTTATAATATCGTAGAGTAATAAAGAAATTGGTCTTATTTCCACATAGACTTCTACAAGATCATAGAACTGACACTCGTATACGTTTAAGTAATCACCGACAATTTACTCAAGATCAAGTATTTGTTCTTTGTAAAATGTGAAAGATGGGATATTATTACTTCTATATTTCATTAAAAACCTAGTAATAAAACTACATTTTATTCTATGAGGCAGAAATTTCATTCCTATATCGCTTATTGTAACAGTAGTAATGGAATGCTATAAAAAAATACACGGAGGATTACCGAGGTTCCCGTGCCTGTAAGAGAGTACGTATAATTTTGATAGGAAACATTTTCCATATTGTTCTGGTGAATATCTCTTAACCGTTGTGACCAGCAATGAAGTTTTGGGACACTGTGTAATTTCCTCAGATTTTTGTAATGCACTATCCGTGAATAATTTGGCACTGCTCCGGTAATCCGTTCAATGTCAAATTCAAACAAGGTGGCCGTCACAATATGAATTACATAATCGTATATCAAATTTTACATTGTAAAATCTCCCACTTTCTTGTTGGGACCTAAGTGCAAAAAATAAAAACGAGAACATTTTTTCCTTAATTCGAATTTGATCATCCTGAAAGAAGCTTTGTCATCCATATATAGTTGAACTTATAATATCCTAGAGTAATAAAGAAATGGGTCTTATTTCCACATAGACTTCTACAAGATCATACAACTGACACTCGTATACGTATCAATAGTCACCGACAATTTACTCAAGACCAAGTATTTGTTCATTGTAAAATGTGAAAGATGGGATATTATTACTTCCATATTTCATTAAAAACTTAGAAATGAAACTACACGTGATTGTATGAGGCAGAAATTTCATTCCTATAACGCTTATTGTAATAGTAGTAATGGAATGCTATAAAAAAATACTCAAAGGATTACCCAGATTCCCGTGCCTGTAAGAGAGTACGTATAATTTTGATAGGAAACATTTTCCATATTTTTCGGATGAATATCTCTTAACCGTTGTGACCGGCAATGAAGTTTTGGGCCACTGTGTAATTTCCTCAGATTTTTGTAATGCACTATCCGTGAATAATTTGGCACCGCTGCGGTGACCCGTTCATGGTCAAATTTTAACAAGGTGGCCGTGACAATAAGAATTACATAATTGTATATCCAATTTTTCATTCCAAAATCTCCCACTTTCTTGTTGGGACCCAAGTGCAAAAACTAAGAACGTGAACGTTTTTTCCTTAACTCAAATTTGATCGTCCCGAAAGAAGCTTTGTCATCCATATATAGTTGAACTTATAATATCCTAGAGTAATAAAGAAATTTGTCTTATTTCCACATAGACATCTAAAAGATCATACAACTGACACTCGTATACTTTAAATAGACACCGATACATAACAATAGACCAAATATTTGTTCTTTGTAAAATGTGAAGGATGGGATATTATTAATCCTATATTTCATTAAAAACCTAGAAATGAAACTACATGTGAATCTATGAGGAAAAAATTTCATTCCTATAACGCTTATTGTAACAGTAGTAATGGAATGTTATAAAAAATACTCGGAGGATTACCAAGGTTCCCGTGCCTGTAAGAGAGTACGTATAATTTTGATAGGAAACATTTTCCATATTGTTCGGGTGAACACCTCTTAACCGTTGTGACCAGCAATGAAGTTTTGGGCTGCTGTGTAATTTTCTCAGATTTTTGTAATGCACTCTCCGTGAATAATTTGGCACCGCTCCGGTAACCCGTTCATGGTCAAATTCGAACAAGGTGGTTGTGACACTATGAATTACCTAATCGTATATCCAATTTTGCATTCCAAAATCTCCCACTTTATTGTTGGGACCTGAGTGTAAAAATAAAAACGAGAACGTGTTTTCCTTAACTCAAATTTGATCGTCCCGAAAGAAGCTTTGTCATCCATATATAGTTGAACTTATAATATCGTAGAGTAATAAAGAAATTGGTCTTATTTCCACATAGACTTCTACAAGATCATACAACTGACACTCGTATACGTTTAAGTAATCACCGACAATTTACTCAAGACCAAGTATTTGTTCTTTGTAAAATGTGAAACATGGGATATTATTACTTCTATATTTCATTAAAAGCCTAGAAATGAAACTACATGTGATTCTATGAGGTGGAAATTCCATTCCTATAACGCTTATTGTAACAGTAGTAATGGAATGTTATAAAAAATACTCGGAGGATTACCCAGGTTCCCGTGCCTGTAAGAGAGTACGTATAATTTTTATAGGAAACATTTTCCATATTGTTCGGGAGAACATCTCTTAACCGTTGTGACCAGCAATGAAGTTTTGGTCCTCTGTGTATTTTCCTCAGATTTTTGTAATGCACTGTCTGTGAATAATTTGGCACCGCTCCGGTAACCCGTTCATGGTCAAATTCGAACAAGGTGGCTGTGACAAAATGAAATACATAATCGTATATCCAATTTTACATTCCAAAATCTCCCACTTTATTATTGGGACCTAAGTACAAAAAATAAAAACGAGAACGTGTTTTCCTTAACTCAAATTTGATCGTCCCAAAATAAACTTTGTCATCCACATATAGTTGAACTTATAATATCGTAGAGTAATAAAGAAATTGGTCTTATTTCCACATAGACTTCTACAAGATCATACAACTGACACTCGTATACGTTTAAGTAATCACCAACTATTTACTTAAGACCAAGTATTTGTTCTTTGTAAAATGTGAAGGATGGGATATTATTAATTCTATATTTCATTAAAAACCTAGAAATGAAACTACATGTGAATCTATGAGGCAGAAATTTCATTCCTATAATGCTTATTGTAACAGTAGTAATGGAATGCTATAAAAAATACTCGGAGGATTACTCAGGTTCCTGTGCCTGTAACAGAGTACGTATAATTTTGATAGGAAACATTTTCCATATTGTTCGGGTGAATATCTCTTAACCGTTGTGACCAGCAAAGAAGTTTTGGGCCGCTAAGTAATTTCCTCATATTTTTGTAATGCACTGTCGGTGAATAATTTGGCATCGCTCTGGTGACCCATTCATGGTCAAATTCGAACAAGGTGGCTGTGACAATATGAATTGCATAATCGTATAACCAATTTTGCATTCCAAAATTTCCCACTTTATTGTTGGGACCTAAGTGCAAAAATTAAAAATGAGAACGTGTTTTCTTTAGCTCAAATTTGATCGTCCCAAAAGAAGCTTTGTCATCCATATATAGTTGAACTTATAATATCCTAGAGTAATAAAGAAATTGGTCTTATTTGGACATAGACTTCTACAAGATCATACAACTGACACTCGAATACGTTTAAGTAATCACTGACAATTTAGTCTAGACCAAGTATTTGTTCTTTGTAAAATGTGAAGGATGGGATATTATTATTTCTATATTTCATTAAAAACCTAGAAATGAAACTACATGTGATTCTATGAGGCGGAAATTTCATTCCTATAATGCTTATTGTAACAGTAGTAATGGAATGCTATAAAAAATACTCAAAGGACTACCCAGGTTCCCGTGCCTGTAAGAGAGTACGTTTAATTTTGATAGAAAACATTTTCCATATTGTTCAGGTGAATATCTCTTAACCGTTGTGACCAGCAATGAAATTTTGGGCCGCTGTGTAATTTCATCAGATTTTTGTAATGCACTGTCTTTCAATAATTTGGCACCGCTCCCGTAACCCATTCATAGTCAAATTTGAACAAGGTTGCTGTGAAAATATGAATTACATAATCGTATATCCAATTTCGCATTCCAAAATCTCCCACTTTATTATTAGGACCTAAGTGCAAAAAATAAAAACGAGAACGTGTTTTCCTTAACTCAAATTTGATCGTCCCAAAAGAAGCTTTGTCATCCATATACAGTTGAACTTATAATATCCTAGAGTAATAATGAAATTGGACTTATTTCGACATAGACTTCTACAAGATCACACAACTGACACTCATGTACGTTTAAGTAATCATCGATAATGTACTCAAGACCAAGTATTTGTTCTTTGTAAAATGTGAAGGATGGGATATTATTACTTCTATTTTTCATTAAAAACCTAGAAATGAAACTACATGTGATTCTGTGAGGCAGAAATTTCATTCCCATAACGCTTATTGTAACAGTAGTAATGGAATGTTATAAAAAATGCTCGGAGGATTACCCAGGTTCCCGTGCCTGTAAGAGAGTACGTATAATTTTGATAGGAAACATTTTCCATATGGTTCAGGTGAACATCACTTAACCGTTGTGACCAGCAATGAAGTTTTGAGCCGCTGTGTAATTTCCTCAGATTTTTGTAATGCACTGTCTGTGAATAATTTGGCACCGCTCCGGTGACCCGTTCGTGTTCAAATTCGAACAAGGTCGCTGTGACAAAATGAATTACATAATCGTATATCCAATTTTGCATTCCAAAATCTCCCACTTTATTGTTGGGACCTAAGTGCAAAAAATAAAAACGAGAACGTGTTTTCCTTAACTCAAATTTGATCGTCCCAAAAGAAGCTTTGTCATTCATATACAGTTGAACTTATAATATCCTAGAGTAATAAAGAAATTGGTCTTATTTCCACATAGACTTCTACAAGATCATACAACTGACACTCGTGTACGTTTAAGTAATCACCGACAATTTACTCAAGACCAAGTATTTGTTCTTTGTAAAATGTGAAGGATGGGATATTATTACTTCTATTTTTCATTAAAAACCTAGAAATGAAACTACATGTGATTCTGTGAGGCAGAAATTTCATTCCCATAATGCTTATTGTAACAGTAGTAATGGAATACTATAAAAAATACTCGGAGGACTACCCAGGTGCCCGTGCCTGTAAGAGAGTACGTATAATTTTGATAGGAAACATTTTCCATATGGTTCGGGTGAACATCTCTTAACCGTTGTGACCAGCAATGAAGTTTTAGGCCGCTGTGTAATTTCCTCAGATTTTTGTAATGCACTGTATGTGAATAATTTGGCACCGCTCCGGTGACCCGTTCGTGTTCAAATTCGAACAAGGTAGCTGTGACAAAATGAATTACATAATCGTATATCCAATTTTGCATTCCAAAATCTCCCACTTTATTGTTGGGACCTAAGTGCAAAAACTAAAAACGAGAACGTGTTTTCCTTAACTCAAATTTGAACGTCCCAAAAGAAGCTTTGTCATCCATATATAGTTGAACTTATAATATTGTAGAGTAATAAAGAAATTGGTCTTATTTCCACATAGACTTCTACAAGATCATACAACTGACACTCGTGTACTTTTAAGTAATCACCGACAATTTACTCAATACCAAGTATTTGTTCTCTGTAAAATGTGAAGGATGGGATATTATTACTTCTATTTTTCATTAAAACCTAGAAATGAAACTACATGTGATTCTATTAGGCGGAAATTTCATTCCTATAACGCTTATTGTAACAGTAGTAATGGAATACTATAAAAAATACTCGGAGGACTACCTAGGTTCCCGTGCCTGTAAGAGTGTACGTATAATTTTGATAAGAAACATTTTCCATATGGTTCGGGTGAACATCTCTTAACCGTTGTGACCAGCAATGAAGTTTTGGGCTGCTATGTAATTTCCTCAGATTTTTGCAATGCACTGATTGTGAATAATTTGGCACCGCTCCGGTGACCCATTCGTGGTCAAATTCGAACAAGGTGGCTGTGACAAAATGAATTACATAATCGTATATCCAATTTCGCATTCCAAAATCTCCCACTTTATTGTTGGGACCTAAGTGCAAAAAATAAAAACGAGAACGTGTTTTCCTTAACTCAAATTTGATCGTCCCAAAAGAAGCTTTGTCATCCATATATAGTTGAACTTATAATACCCTAGAGTAATAAAGAAATTGGTCTTATTTTCACATAGACTTCTACAAGATCATACAACTGACACTCGTGTACGTTTAAGTAATCACCGACAATTTACTCAAGACCAAGTATTTGTTCTTTGTAAAATGTGAAGGATGGGATATTATTACTTCTATTTTTCATTAAAACCTAGAAATGAAACTACATGTGATTCTATGAGGCGGAAATTTCATTCCTATAACGCTTATTGTAACAGTAGTAATGGAATGTTATAAAAAATGCTCGGAGGATAACCCAGGTTCCCGTGCCTATATGAGAGTACGTATAATTTTGATAGGAAACATTTTCCATATTGTTCGGGTGAACATCTCTTAACCGTTGTGACCAGCAAGGAAGTTTTGGGCCGCTGTGTAATTTCCTCAGATTTTTGTAGTGCACTGTCTGTGAAAAATTTGGCACCGCTCAGGTCACCCGTTCATGGTCAAATTCGAACAAGGTGGCTGTGACAAAATGAATTACATAATCGTATAACCAATTTTACATTCCAAAATCTCCCACTTTATTGTTGGGACCTAAGTGCAAAAAATAAAAACGAGAACGTGTTTTCCTTAACTCAAATTTGATCGTCCCAAAAGAAGCTTTGTCATCTATATATAGTTGAACTTATAATATCGTAGAGTAATAAAGAAATTAGTCTTATTTCCAGATAGACTTCTACAAGATCATACAACTGACACTCGTGTACGTTTAAGTAATCACCGACAATTTACTCAAGACCAAGTATTTGTTCTTTGTAAAATGTGAAGGATGGGATATTATTACTTCTATTTTTCATTAAAACCTAGAAATGAAACTACATGTGGTTCTATGAGGCGGAAATTTCATTCCTATAACGCTTATTGTAACAGTAGTAATGGAATGTTATAAAAAATGCTCGGAGGATAACCCAGGTTCCCGTGCCTGTATGAGAGTACGTATAATTTTGATAGGAAACATTTTCCATATTGTTCGGGTCTTATTTCCACAAAGACTTCTAAAAGATCATACAACTGACATTCTTGTACGTTTAAGTAATCACCGATAATTTACTCAAGACCAAGTATTTGTTCTTTGTAAAATGTGAAGGATGGGATATTATTACTTATATATTTCATTAAAAACCTATAAATGAAACTACATGTGATTCTATGAGGTGGAAATTTCATTCCTATAACGCTTATTGTTACAGTAGTAATGGAATGCTATAAAAAATACTCGGAGGATTACCGAGGTTCCCGTGCCTGGATGAGAGTACATATAATTTTGATAGGAAACATTTTCAATATTGTTCGGATGAATATCTCTTAACCGTTGTGACCAGCAATGATGTTTTGGGCCACTATGTAATTTCCTCAGATTTTTGTAATGCACTCTCCGTGAATAATTCGGCACCGCTCCGGTGACCCATTCATGGTCAAATTCGAACAAGGTGGCTGTGACAAAATGAATTACATAATCGTATATCCAATTTTACATTCCAAAATCTCCCACTTTATTGTTGGGACCTAAGTGCAAAAAATAAAAACGAGAACGTGTTTTCCTTAACTCAAATTTGATCGTCCCAAAAGAAGCTTTGTCATCCATATATAGTTGAACTTATAATATCATAGAGTAATAAAGAAATTAGTCTTATTTCCAGATAGACTTCTACAAGATCATACAACTGACACTCGTGTACGTTTAAGTAATCACCGACAATTTACTCAAGACCAAGTATTTGTTCTTTGTAAAATGTGAAGGATGGGATATTATTACTTCCATATTTTATTAAAAACCTAGAAATGAAACTACATGTGATTCTATGAGGCATAAATTTCATTCCTATAACACTTATTGTAATAGTAGTAATGGAATGCTATAAAAAATACTCGGAGGATTACCTAGGTTCCCGTGCCTGTAATAGAGTACGTATAATTTTGATAGAAACATTTTCCATATTTTTCGGGTGAATATCTCTTAACCGTTGTGACCAGCAATGAAGTTTTGGGCCACTGTGTAATTTCCTCAGATTTTTGTAGTGCACTATTCGTGAATAATTTGGCACTGCTCCGGTGACCCGTTCATGGTCAAATTCGACCAAGGTGGCCATCACAATATGAATTACATAATCATATATCCAATTTTACATTCCAAACTCTCCCACATTCTTGTTGGGACCTAAGTGTAAAAAATAAAAACGAGAACGTTTTTTACTTAAATCAAATTTGATCGTCCCGAAAGAAGCTTTGTCATCCATACATAGTTGAACTTATAATATCCTAGTGTAATAAAGAAAATGGTCTTATTTCCACATAGACATCTAAAAGATCATACAACTGACACTCGTATACGTTTGAATAGTCACCGACAATTTACTCAAGACCAAGTATTTGTTCTTTGTAAAATGTGAAAGATGGGATATTATTACTTCTATATTTCATTAAAAACCTGGAAATGAAACTACATGTGATTCTATGAGGTAGAAATTTCATTCCCATAACACTTATTGTAACAGTAGAATTGGAATGTTATAAAAATTACTCGGAGGATTACCCAGGTTCCCGTGCCTGTAAGAGAGTACGTATAATTTTGATAGGAAACATTTTCCATATTGTTCGGGTGAACATCTCTTAACCGATGTGACCAGCAATGAAGTTTTGGGCTGCTGTGTAATTTCCTCAGATTTTTTTAATAAACTGTCTGTGAATAATTTGGCACCGCTCCGGTAACCCGTTCATTGTCAAATTTGAACAAGGTGGCTGTGACAACATGAATTACCTAATCGTATATCCAATTTTTGCATTCCAAAATCTCCCACTTTATTGTTGGGACCTAAGTGCAAAAAATAAAAATGAGAACGTGTTTTCCTTAACTCAAATTTGATCGTCCCAAAAGAAGCTTTGTCATCCATATATAGTTGAACTTATAATATCGTAGAGTAATAAAGAAATTGGTTTTATTTCCACATAGACTTCTACAAGATCATAGAACTGACACTCGTATACGTTTAAGTAATCACCGACAATTTACTCAAGATCAAGTATTTGTTCTTTGTAAAATGTGAAATATGGGATATTATTACTTCTATATTTCATTAAAAACCTAGTAATAAAACTACATTTTATTCTATGAGGCAGAAATTTCATTCCTATATCGCTTATTGTAACAGTAGTAATGGAATGCTATAAAAAAATACACGGAGGATTACCGAGGTTCCCGTGCCTGTAAGAGAGTACGTATAATTTTGATAGGAAACATTTTCCATATTGTTCTGGTGAATATCTCTTAACCGTTGTGACCAGCAATGAAGTTTTGGGACACTGTGTAATTTCCTCAGATTTTTGTAATGCACTATCCGTGAATAATTTGGCACTGCTCCGATGACCCGTTCAATGTCAAATTCAAACAAGGTGGCCGTCACAATATGAATTACATAATCGTATATCAAATTTTACATTGTAAAATCTCCCACTTTCTTGTTGGGACCTAAGTGTAAAAAATAAAAACGAGAACATTTTTTCCTTAACTCGAATTTGATCATCCTGAAAGAAGCTTTGTCATCCATATATAGTTGAACTTATAATATCCTAGAGTAATAAAGAAATGGGTCTTATTTCCACATAGACTTCTACAAGATCATACAACTGACACTCGTATACGTATCAATAGTCACCGACAATTTACTCAAGACCAAGTATTTGTTCATTGTAAAATGTGAAAGATGGGATATTATTACTTCCATATTTCATTAAAAACTTAGAAATGAAACTACATGTGATTGTATGAGGCAGAAATTTCATTCCTATAACGCTTATTGTAATAGTAGTAATGGAATGCTATAAAAAAATACTCAAAGGATTACCCAGATTCCCGTGCCTGTAAGAGAGTACGTATAATTTTGATAGGAAACATTTTCCATATTTTTCGGATGAATATCTCTTAACCGTTGTGACCGGCAATGAAGTTTTGGGCCACTGTGTAATTTCCTCAGATTTTTGTAATGCATTATCCGTGAATAATTTGGCACCGCTGCGGTGACCCGTTCATGGTCAAATTTTAACAAGGTGGCCGTGACAATAAGAATTACATAATTGTATATCCAATTTTTCATTCCAAAATCTCCCACTTTCTTGTTGGGACCCAAGTGCAAAAACTAAGAACGTGAACTTTTTTTCCTTAACTCAAATTTGATCGTCCCGAAAGAAGCTTTGTCATCCATATATAGTTGAACTTATAATATCCTAGAGTAATAAAGAAATTTGTCTTATTTCCACATAGACATCTAAAAGATCATACAACTGACACTCGTATACTTTAAATAGACACCGACACATAACAATAGACCAAATATTTGTTCTTTGTAAAATGTGAAGGATGGGATATTATTAATCCTATATTTCATTAAAAACCTAGAAATGAAACTACATGTGAATCTATGAGGAAAAAATTTCATTCCTATAACGCTTATTGTAACAGTAGTAATGGAATGTAATAAAAAATACTCGGAGGATTACCAAGGTTCCCGTGCCTGTAAGAGAGTACGTATAATTTTGATAGGAAAAATTTTCCATATTGTTCGGGTGAACACCTCTTAACCGTTGTGACCAGCAATGAAGTTTTGGGCTGCTGTGTAATTTTCTCAGATTTTTGTAATGCACTCTCCGTGAATAATTTGGCACCGCTCCGGTAACCCGTTCATGGTCAAATTCGAACAAGGTGGTTGTGACACTATGAATTACCTAATCGTATATCCAATTTTGCATTCCAAAATCTCCCACTTTATTGTTGGGACCTGAGTGTAAAAATAAAAACGAGAACGTGTTTTCCTTAACTCAAATTTGATCGTCCCGAAAGAAGCTTTGTCATCCATATATAGTTGAACTTATAATATCGTAGAGTAATAAAGAAATTGGTCTTATTTCCACATAGACTTCTACAAGATCATACAACTGACACTCGTATACGTTTAAGTAATCACCGACAATTTACTCAAGTACAAGTATTTGTTCTTTGTAAAATGTGAAACATGGGATATTATAACTTCTATATTTCATTAAAAGCCTAGAAATGAAACTACATGTGATTCTATGAGGTGGAAATTCCATTCCTATAACGCTTATTGTAACAGTAGTAATGGAATGTTATAAAAAATACTCGGAGGATTACCTTCCCGTGCCTGTAAGAGAGTACGTATAATTTTGATAGGAAACATTTTCCATATTGTTCGGGAGAACATCTCTTAACCGTTGTGACCAGCAATGAAGTTTTGGGCCTCTGTGTATTTTCCTCAGATTTTTGTAATGCACTGTCTGTGAATAATTTGGCACCGCTCCGGTAACCCGTTCATGGTCAAATTCGAACAAGGTGGCTGTGACAAAATGAAATACATAATCGTATATCCAATTTTGCATTCCAAAATCTCCCACTTTATTATTGGGACCTAAGTACAAAAAATAAAAACGAGAACGTGTTTTCCTTAACTCAAATTTGATCGTCCCAAAATAAACTTTGACATCCACATATAGTTGAACTTATAATATCGTAGAGTAATAAAGAAATTGGTCTTATTTCCACATAGACTTCTACAAGATCATACAACTGACACTCGTATACGTTTAAGTAATCACCAACTATTTACTTAAGACCAAGTATTTGTTCTTTGTAAAATGTGAAGGATGGGATATTATTAATTCTATATTTCATTAAAAACCTAGAAATGAAACTACATGTGAATCTATGAGGCAGAAATTTCATTCCTATAATGCTTATTGTAACAGTAGTAATGGAATGCTATAAAAAATACTCGGAGGATTACCCAGGTTCCTGTACCTGTAAGAGAGTACGTATAATTTTGATAGGAAACATTTTCCATATTGTTCGGGTGAATATCTCTTAACCGTTGTGACCAGCAATGAAGTTTTGGGCCACTGTGTAATTTCCTCAGATTTTTCTAATGCACTATCCGTGAATAATTTGGCACTGCTCTGGTGACCCGTTCATGGTCAAATTCGAACAAGGTGGCCGTCACAATATGAATTACAGAATCGTATATCCAATTTTACATTCCAAAATCTCCCAGTTTCTTGTTGGGACCTAAGTGCAAAAAATAAAAATGAGAACGTTTTTTCCTTAACACCAATTTGATCATCCCGAAAGAAGCTTTGTCTTCCATATATAGTTGAACTTATAATATGTTAGAGTAATAAAGAAATTGGTCTTATTTCCACATAGACTTCTAAAAGATCATACAACTGACACTCGTATACGTTTAAATAGTCACCGACAATTTACTCAAGACCAAGTATTTGTTCTTTGTAAAATGTGAAAGATGGGATATTATTACGTCTATATTTCATTAAAAACCTAGAAATAAAACTACATGTGATTCTGTGAGGCAGAAATTTCATTCCTATATCGCTTATTGTAACAGTAGTAATGGAATGCTATAAAAATTATCGGATGATTACCCAGGTTTCCGTGCCTGTAATAGAGTACGTATAATTTTGATAGGAAACATTTTCCATATTGTTCGGGTGAACATCTCTTAACCGTTGTGACCAGCAATGAAGTTTTGGGCCTCTATGTAATTTTCTCAGATTTTTGTAGTGCACTGTCTGTGAATAATTTGGCACTGCTCCGGTGACCTGTTCATGGTCAAATTCGAACAAGGTGGCCGTGAAAATATGAATTACATAATCGTATATCCAATTTTGCATTCCAAAATCTCCCACTTTATTGTTAGGACCTAAGTGCAAAACATAAAAACAGGAACGTATTTTCCTTAACTAAAATTTGATCGTCCCAAAAGAAGCTTTGTCATCCATATACAGTTGAACTTATAATATCTTAGAGTGATAATGAAATTGGTCTTATTTCCACATAGACTTCTACAAGATCATACAACTGACACTCGTATACGTTTAAGTAATCACCGACAATTTACTCAAGACCAAGTATTTGTTCTTTGTAAAATGTGAAAGATGGGATATTATTACTTCTATATTTCATTAAAAACCTAGAAATGAAACTACATTTTATTCTATGATGCGGAAATTTCATTCCCATAACGCTTATTGTAACAGTAGTAATGGAATGCTATAAAAAATACTCGGAGGATTACCCAGGTTCCCGTGCCTATAAGAGAGTACGTATAATTTTGATAGGAAACATTTTCCATATTGTTCGGGTGAATATCTCTTAACCGTTGTGACCAGCAATGAATTTTTGGGCCACTATGTAATTTCCTCTGATTTTGGTAATGAACTCTCCGTGAATAATTTAGCACCGCTCCGGTGACCCGTTCATGGTCAAATTTGAACAAGGTGGCCAGCACAATATGAATTACATAATCGTATATCCAATTTTACATTCCAAAATCTCCCACTTTCTTGTTGGGACCTAAGTGCAAAAAAATAAAAACGAGAACGTTTTTTCCTTAACTCAAATTTGATTATCCCAAAAGAAGCTTTGTCATCCATATATAGTTGAACTTATAATATCCTAGAGTAATAAAGAAATTGGTCTTATTTCCACATAGACTTCTACAAGATCATACAACTGAGACTCGTATACGTTTAAATAGTCACAGACAATTTACTCAAGACCAAGTATTTGTTCTTTGTAAAATGTGAAAGATGGGATATTATTAGTTCTATATTTCATTAAAAACCTAGAAATGAAACTACATGTGATTCTATGAGGCAGAAATTACATTCCTATAACGCTTATTGTAACAGTAGTAATGGAATGTTATAAAAAAATACTCGGAGGATTACCCAGGTTCCTATTCCTATAAGAGAGTATGTATAATTTTGATAGGAAACATTTTCCATATTGTTCGGGTGAACATCTGTTAACCGTTGTTACCAGCAATGAAGTTTTGGGCCACTGTGTAATTTCCTTAGATTTTTGTAATGCACTGTCTGTGAATAATTTGGCACCGCTCCCGTAACCCATTCGTAGTCAAATTCGAACAAGGTGGCCATGAAAATATGAATTACATTATCGTATATCCAATTTTGCATTCCAAAATCTCCCACTTTATTGTTGGGACCTAAGTGCAAAAAATAAATACGAGAACTTGTTTTCCTTAACTCAAATTTGATCGTCCCAAAAGAAGCTTTGTCATCCATATACAGTTGAACTTTTAATATCCTAGAGTGATAAAGAAATTGGTCTTATTTCCACATAGACTTCTACAAGATCATACAACTGACACTCGTATACGTTTAAGTAAGCACCGACAATTTACTCAAGACCGAGTATTTGTTCTTTGTAAAATGTGAAAGATGGGATATTATTACTTCTATATTTCATTGAAAACCTAGAAATAAAACTACATGTGATTCTATCAGGCAGAAATTTCATTCCCATAACGCTTATTTTTAATAGTAGTAATGGAATGCTATAAAAAATACTCGGAGGATTACCCAGGTTCCCGTGCCTGTAAGAGAGTACATATAATTTTGATAGGAAACATTTTCCATATTGTTCGGGTAAACATCTCTTAACCGTTGTGACCAGCAATGAAGTTTTGGGCTGCTGTGTAATTTTCTCAGATTTTTGTAGTGCACTGTCTGTGAATAATTTGGCACTGCTCCGGTGACCTGTTCATGGTCAAATTAGAAAAAGGTGGCCGTGAAAATATGAATTACATAATCGTATGTCCAATTTTGATTCCAAAATCTCCCACTTTATTGTTGGGACCTAAGTGCAAAACATAAAAATAGGAACGTGTTTTCCTTGACTCAAATTTGATCGTCCCAAAAGAAGCTTTGTCATCCATATACAGTTGAACTTTTAATATCCTAGAGTGATAAAGAAATTGGTCTTATTTCCACATAGACTTCTACAAGATCATACAACTGACACTCGTATATGTTTAAGTAATCACCGACAATTTACTTTAGACCAAGTATTTGTTCTTTGTAAAATGTGAAAGATGGGATATTATTACTTCTATATTTCATTAAAAACCTAGAAATGAAACTACATGTGATTCTATGAGGCGGAAATTTCTTTCCCGTAACGCTTATTGTAACAGTAGTAATGGAATGCTATAAAAAATACTCGGAGGATTACCCAGGTTCCCGTGCCTGTAAGAGAGTACGTATAATTTTGATAGGAAACATTTTCCATATTGTTCGGGTGAATATCTCTTAACCGTTGTGACCAGCAATGAAGTTTTGGGCCACTGTGTAATTTCCTCAGATTTTTGTAATGCACTATCTGCGAATAATTTGGCTGACAGCAACTAATCTTCCAATAACTTCTTTACCTTTTCTCCTTGACCAAGACCGCTTGTTAGGGGACCACACAAAATGTTATGGAAGCTCTTTTTAAAGTAGCTCAATCCTTTTTGCTTCGGAATTTTTCTTATTCATCCAAAAGAAGCCCGTCAGCAACAGTTTCAAGAGTTGCATTTTTGTTGAAGATAATAAATTGTTGTCCAGAAAGATGTACTTGCAATGTATATGTAGCTGGTTTCATGTAATTTAATTTAAAACCAAAGATTCTCCGAATAGCTTCTGATGGTCCAACCCAACGACCATCTTGGTAAAGCTTAATCTCATCAACTATCCCATCTTCAGAGTCACCTTGAAATGCAAAACCAACTTTGTCACTGCCTTTAAAAATATACTTATGTACATATTTGATGAGTTGAAAAGTGGAACATATCTCAACATTAATATGACAACCATATGTTGCTGCTAAATAGGGATTATAGCCTACTACCCAATTATTGCCTATGTTAACTTTTCGTATTTTAACTGTTCTACCATCATCCATCATTCTATATAATGGATAACCATCTTTAACATGACAAGTTGATTGCCCGAAAGGTTTAGGAAAGCCAAATTTACATTTCCCATTCTTCATGCATGCACACTTTGGATTTAACTTACCACATGGACCGTGCATCATTTTTTACCACCTCAAATAGATGAGGATCTTTGTCAGGATCACGTAACTCCACACACACAATACGATCATACCGATCTGGACCCAGTGGTTTAATACCTAGTTTCAAAATGATCAACATGTAAACATGAGGTAAACCTCTTTTCTGATATTCAGTGGCATATATCAAAGATTGCAAAACACCTAAAACTTCTTTTTCACTAAGTCCTTCTTCAATTGCTCCACTTTACCCTTAAAAACTCTAGCACACAAATCAGGCCTATTATTTGCAGTCTCTCTATACTTCATATTATCTTCAATCTCCGGACAATATGGATTGCAAGTCATCGTGAAGAACACATCAGGCTTACGAAATTTTTGAACAATATTCATAGCATCAAGGTATCTGCGCCACATATCTCTAGGTCTGCCAATAAATGAGAAAGACAATACAATACGCCTACCAATTGTAGAACCAGTAACTAAACCTGCATCGACACCATCAACCATCTCAGTTTGAAACTCAGCTTTCGAAAGAGCTCTCAATAGAATCTCGAAAGAGCTCTCAATAGAATCTCTAGCTCTGGGGCGAAAAAAGAAGAAAAAAGGCGCAGCCTTTCTTCCATCCTTTGGAGGCCGATTTCTTCAAATTTCATTCACTTTCCACCGATGAATTATGGTTTGACGTATTCTTCTTCAGATTCCGCACAAAATCATATGAAATTTGTGGAAAGTTTTTTATCTTAATCGGCCTTGGAGTAGGGTTTGAATCGGAAAAGTATGAGTTCTTCGCGGATCTTGATCGTGTTTGGTTTGTTTCTTGGGTATGGACTCGGATCTGGTCTCATGTGATTGATCACAATTGGTTTCTTGCATTGATTCCTAGTTCGAGTTGGAGATTTGGCCGAAAATTCCAATCTTTTTTGGGTTTTGGTTTGGTTTTGGATGCGGAAAGGTGTTTAAAAGGATTTGATTAAAATTTTCAGCACACTTTTAAATCGAATTCCTAGCATTATCATCAGAATTGTTGAAGAATTTAGCGGATTGGAATTGAAGCTATCGGAGGACTCAACATCTTTCGATCGAATTGCTTGGTAGCCACAGATCCAGGTTTTTTCGATTCAATTCCTTGCGGTTTGATTGTTTTCTGATTTGGTGCATTGTCTTTTCGATTTCAATTTCGGTTTTTGATTACAAGCATTGTGATTTGTTTATTGCTTGCTTGGTGATCTTGACTTGGTGATTTACTTATTGGTGTGTTTGTATTCCGATCGGTTTGGGTTAATTCCGATTGGATTTTTTCTTAGTGTTGGTGAATTTCGATCGATTTGTGTTGATTCCGATCGGTGTGTGCTTTTTTATGTGGGTGAATTCTGATCTGTTATATCGGAATTTGTCCTTTGGGGTTTGATTCATTGAACAATGGTTGTTGGTGAAGCTTCCGTTGGTAACAATAACAAGAACAATCCTCGGAAACAAGGTATGGCCGAGGGTGATGGTAAGAAGAGGCAGAATCAACAAGTTCATCCAAGAGAATGGAATGATCCGAAGCTTGAGAGAAGGAGGTTATGGGATGATCTGGACATTCTCATGAACAGGTCGACTATTGAAATTGTTGAAAATAATGGAGATAGTGTTGACTTTGTTCTCACCGAGGAGGAGGTGCATAAAGACTTGTACAAACCCTTCTTCGGATTCTTGGGTGTTTTTTCGGGTTTCTTTCCTGGTATGTATGCTATCCGAACTCTTTTGGTGGCAAAGTGGAAGGTTGCATGTACTGTTCAGAGCAAGCAGAATGGCTATGTCATGTTCAAGTTTAATAGTGCTGAAGATAGAGATATGGTAATGAATGGTCCTGACCATTATCTTCATGGGAAGAAACTGTTCATGCTGTTAGTTGATGAATCTGGGCAATATGATGCGAACATTCAAGCTACTAAACCAGTTTGGTTAAGGATGGAGCATTTGCCAAAGACTTATTGGCATAAGAAGGCATTGGAGAAAATTGCCACTTCACTAGGAGATCCAATCCTCACGGATAATGGTACTCTCGAGTTGACGGGCTACTATGCACGTCTTTTGGTATGGATTGATACTTCGAAAGAGCTCAAGGAGGAGGTAAGCTTTCGAGTTCCAACTGGTGAGGTATTTGTGCAAAAAATCATTTATGATTATTGCCGACCTTGGTGTACAAATTATGGCGAAAATACTCATCTCATGGAGGTGTGTGATGATTACTGGAAAGCCAAGGAGGGGTTGCTAAAAAATCCCAAACAAGTGATGGATAACAAAGCTACAAAGGAGAAAGGCAAGAAAAACTGGAAACCTTGAAATAATGGCCAAGTTTGGGTAAAGAAGATGCATATGGGAAATATTGGAGATAGTCCAAGTGATAATTCGGTTGGAGTTGGAGAAAATAAAATTGTAGAGGATGCTTCCTCGGACAATGAGGATGTAGAGAGGAGAAGGAAAGGAAAGGGAAAATTTGTTGAAGGCATAGTCAAAGGCATCAAGAAAGCTGGAAGTGTTAGCAAAGGGCCTGGTATAATTATTGGTGTAACGTAACATGAGGTTAACCAGGTTGTTGTTGCACTGCCAGCAAGACTGCCCGTAGCACCAACGCCTGGAGTTGCAAATCGTGGCGTTGAAGACCTTGCCTTAGGCGACAGGACTGCTCGAGCAGCGCGCGACAGGACTGCTCGAGCAGTGCACAGCAGGAGTGCCGAGCGTTCGAAATCCAGCAACACCCGTGCCGTAAAAGCAGCGAATCCAGTGCCTAATGAAGGCAATAGGCAGCGCCAAGCTTTTGGGGACGATGACAATCCGATTGAAGGTGCTGGAAACTTACCTAAGCAAATGATCCATCCGGAAGCTCGAGGCTCAAAAATTCCAAGGGTACACAGGAGCAAGAGTAAGAGTAGACCTCCCCCTACCCCAGGGGCTTTGACTAGGTCTCGGAGTAAGAGCAGGACTCGAATACATGAGCACGGGAAGGGTATCCAGAAACCCTTTCAACGCATGCTATCGGCTGCAAGGAGTAATTCAGACAGTTCTGGAAGCAAATCACTTGAAGGCGGCGGTCCGAAGCCAAAAGGGACCTCGGTTTCCCAATGAATGCCACATCTATGAATGTCAAGGGTCTTTCGGCCCCTGTAAGGAGGAGGTGGGTGAAAAATATCATCTCCACTAATAGGGTTGGACTGTGTGGCTTGTTGGAAACAAAAATGGAGGATAAGGTGATGCAAATTTTCTTGAAGAGTTTTAAGGGATGGAAGTTTACGCACAATTCTGAGCTGTGGCAGAACTCGAGGATGCTCATTATTTGGGATCCGAAAGGCTTCTTAGTGGATGTTCTCGGAAAGTCTCCGCAATGTATTCATCTCAAGGTTCGTAACTTACTTCTGGTATTGAGTTTTTCTGTACATTTGTGTATGGGCATAGTGAGGAATGTTTGGCGCGTTTACCACTATAGGAGGAATTGAAGTCTTTTGGAGTTAATCTGAACTCTTCTTGGATGGTTCTTGGTGATTTTAATGCTATCCTTAGTGTTGATGATCATTATGGAGCCACTGTTCCTAGCTTGTATCTGATGAAGGAGTTTCAGGATGTTTGTGTAAAGAGTGGATTAAGGGATGCGCCTTCCATAGGTGAGCACTTAACATGGCATAGTGCCGATTGGAAAATTTGGAGGAAACTGGATAGAGTGCTCTTAAATCATGGATGGGACGGTGATGCTTGTCATACAACTTTTCTACCAATCTCAGCTCAATCCGACCACTCTCCCATGGTGGTTGATATGTCTCGGGAGATTGATGGAAAGGGTAAGCCTTTTCGATTTCAAAACATGTGGTTAGGTCATCCGAATTGTGGGCAAATAGTAGAGGATTATTGGAGCCCGTCGGTTGAGGGGACTAAGCAATTTTCAGTGACCAGAAAATTATTTTGGATGAAACACCCATTGAAGGAACTGGGTATACTTGATTTTAACCATGTGTCCGAAAAGGCCAAGTTTGCAGATGCAGAGTACAACAAAGCTTTTGATGAATTTGATGCTAAGATTGCTTCGGACAACGATGTTGCGGCATTGCGAAGTTTAAAGAAGAATGCTATGTTGTATTACCTTGCGGAATCATCTTTCCTTGCTCAAAAGGGAAGGATCAATCATATTACTCTGGCGGATAAGGGATCTAAGTATTTTCATACTATGATCTCGGCAAGAAAAGGAAGAGGTATCCCAACGATTATTGATAGTGACAACCGGATTGTAACTTCAAATAGTCGAAAGGGAGAGCTATTTGCAAATTTTTATAAAGGCTTGTTCGGCACAAAGAGGGATAGAATACCTATTGATCTGGGTATTATCGGTGAAGGCAACAACCTCACGGATATGGATAGGGCCTATTTAAACCAGGAGGTGGCGAACATTGAAGTTAAACAAGCTTTATTTGCAATGGCGGATGATAAGTCCCCAGGTCCGGATGGTTATACAGCTGCTTTCTTTAAGAAGCAGTGGGACATTGTGGTGAGGAAGTGACAGCTGCGGTGTTGGAGTTCTTTCAGACAGGTGATCTCTTGGCCCAGCTTAATCATACTTCGGTTGCTTTGATACCTAAGAAACCTGATAATCTAAAAGTAAGTGACTTTAGACCAATAGCGTGCTGTAATGTGGTTTATAAAGTTATCACAAAAATTATTGCGAACAGGCTAGAAGGAATTCTGCCAGGGATCATTGACCCTTGCCAGGGTGCATTCGTGAAAGGTAGAAATATCTCTGATAATGTAATGCTAGCTCAAGAGTTTTTTCAGGGATATGGAAGGGTTCGGAATTCTCCACGATGCATGATTATGGTGGATCTACAGAAAGCCTTTGACACAGTCTCTTGGGAGTTCTTGGAAGAAGTCTTACTTGGTCTTGGATTTCTGGAAAGACTGACAGATAGAGTCATGACATGTGTTCGCACTTCTTCATTCTCAATTGCAGTTAATGGCAAACTGTACGATCACTTTCAGGGGCAAAGAGGAATTCATCAAGGAGATCCATTGTCGCCTCTCTTGTTTGTGATTTTCATGGAGTATTTCTCGAGATTGTTGAAAAGGAGAATGGATTCTAGCACTTCACCTTTCATCCGAGATGTGAGTCGTTAAGGATCATGCATTTAGCCTTTGCGGATGAACTTATGCTCTTCTCCAAGGCGAACACGAGTTCAGTTCATATACTCATGGATGCCTTGAACGAGTTTGAGCGTACTTCGGGATTGAGCATTAATACTGCAAAATTGAAACTCTTTGGAGTCGGCATAAAGGAGGATTTGAGTTTCACGGGTATTCCTTGGGCGACATTCCCTGTTCGGTATCTAGGCATGCCACTGGATTCCAGCAAGTTGAAGGTGACACAATTTGGTACTTTATTAGGGAAAGTTGATTCGGAAATAGCAAAATGGAAGGGCCATACTCTTTCCTATGCAGGCAAATTGGAGCTTGTGAGATCAATTGTGAGAGGTATTGCAGGATTCTGGATACATAATTTTGTTATTCAATCTGCGGTTTTTGATGCCTTGGAACAAAAATGTAAACGCTTCTTATGGGGAGGCAAATACAAGAACAAAGTGGCATGGAAAAAGTTGTGCGCTCCTAAATCTTTTGGGGGACTTGGCTTGCGAGACTTTGGTACTTGGAATCGTGCATCAATGGCGCAGAGATTATGGGATCTACATATGAAGAAAGATAGTTTCTGGGTAAAGTGGATTCACTCGTTCTACCTTCGGGATGGTGACTTCTAGGACATAAACCCCAGGATCCAAAATGGAAGATTGGGCGAAAGGTATTCAAGTTACTTTGGTGACTTATGTAAGATCCGAGATGAATTATGTGGCATGTTTCAAGGAGATGTGAGAGAGGTTCAATACCATCTTGGACTTTGGGCAAATTCAGGAAAATTCATGAGCAAAGCTTATGTTTTCATGCATCGCCATCAATGCCCGAGGCTATATGAGGAAAGTGGCTGCAATTGTGAGAAGGTTTTTAATAGCATCTGGAGAGGTTTTGTACCGCCAAAGTTCTCATTTATAGCATGGCTTGCAACAATTGGAAGGCTCTATACTAAAGACAAAATTCGTACTGATGAAGTGGATAGTCCGGATAAAATTTGTTCTTTATGCCATCTAGAGGTTGAGACTAATGAGCATTTATTTTTTAAATGCAAATTTTCGGAGGTGGTGTGGGGTCGAATAAGGAATTGGATGGGACTAAGGAGAAGAACAAATTCAATATCAAGTTCAATGAATTGGGTTAAAAGGAAAGTCAAGGGTTCCAAAGTTCGCAAGAAATTCGGTATCCTAGCCTTGATAGCTACAATTTATCGTATTTGGAGAAAGCGTAATAATGTTGTTATGGATGGCGCCTCCCCTAGTTCCGATCGAGTGGTCAAGTTAATTATGAAGGATTGTTACATGGTGATGAATAGGCTATTCCCGGATGAACACTTGTTTTAGTATCTCGGATGGAGTGGCTAATGGAAGGCTGTTGGGTGGTGTTGGTTGTTGTGCACTGGGTGCTGCATGTAGCGGGCTATGGGACTGGGTTCCTGGCGCTGTGGACTGGGCACCAGCCGCTGCACTGGTTTGACATACGCAACGATGGATCTCGGCAACTGGGCAACTAACATAGTGAGGTTTTTCTGGGTACTGGGCGCTGGATCTAGGCATCAAGACCAGGCCCTGCTTGGCGTTGCTTGGTGCTATATCCCGAGCTAAGTTGGAGTTGTTCGAGCTCGATAGAGTCAAGGTTTATTTCAGGCTTTTCTCGGATTCTTCTGGCAATAGCAACTCGGAATTCAGGATGAGGCAATAGGTTTAAGAGTATGGATTTACACTCTAATGCTCTTTCTCCTAAGCCTAGATTTTACTTATGAATTAACGGTTATTTATGCGCTCTATGCTCGCGCTACACTCTGTGTTAAATTAGCATAAAGTTGTCCATTTTCTCAAAATGGAGTGGGCAATTACATAATCGCCACGCTTGATGCACGCGGTACAAGTGTATCCATTCTCACATCTTCAGGAGGTTGATTCGACTGGGAGTTACAAAGGTTGGAGGCACGGCCTCATTTATCTTTGCCCACCAAATCACTCTCGGCGCTTACAAGAGAATGCTTGAAGGCCAATAACATCCCTCTATCTCCACCTTAGGGATGTACATGGTAGAAGCAGATATTCATTCGTACCAATATGGTGCAATTCGGATCATCGGCTTCATTTTTTATGTGACATCCAAGACCCGAGACGGACTCTCGGCTGCATTAGGATATTCAAATCACATAACGTTGGATTTCAGTACCTTCATCAACATTCCAGCAATGGCATTAGCTTAAGACCTGAGTCTCACAATTCTCGGCTGCATTAAGGAATTCAAATGAAGATGGCCCCATTTGTTAGGGGTAGAAGCAGATTATTTGTTTATGGGTAGTGAGTCTGTTCTCACCCCATTTTTCTTGTGTTTTATAGCCTGTGTTTTTCCAAGTTGTTTTGTGCTCCCTTTGCTCGATTATCTTGCTTAGGGTTGGTAGTTTATTACTTGGACAAAAGGGGGTGGGGGTGGGGGAGTGATATTTTGTGCTCCCACATCCCCCCCTATATCTCTCGGATTTGCTCCTTAGGTTCATCACGTGACCTAAGGTTGGATTATGTTTTGTATTTGGTAGGGCTCTTTTAGGGCTCTACCGTGGGTTCCACCGTCTATACTATTTACTTATTTACTTGAAACTCGGCTTTCTTTTCTCTTATGAAATCTAATATGCATGTCTCAATTTTGATATATGTATCAACCACAAACTGTTGTAATAATCGTCCAACGTGTAGAAACATTGATAAATCATTGTCTCTCATTTGAAGCTTGTAGCAATAGTACTCTCTTTGAGTAGTAGCTTCTTTATTTTTTTTCCATTTCTAACAACTAAATACAAGTTTTAAAATATTTAAAATAAATTTCGTAAGTAATATACTATAACTAAAATAAGTAAAATAACTTTACTTTCTGCATCAAGGAGGGACTCCGGTGAATCAAATTGTAATATTTGTTGCCCATTGTCATTATGCAGCAACTTTCTTTTTCTAATCCTCTTGATATTTAGGTGAAATCTAGGCTGCCCACCGGAAACATAAGAGGATATTGCATAGGATCATAACAACCATAGTAATGCTTTACAGTATTCGATTTCCCTCTACACCATAAACCTGAACTGGAACTGTTCTATCACAGTCTTCATCTCCCTTTTCTACATATATCATTGCAACCTGAGAAACACTGGGAAGATTGTTCCTTCTTTGGTCTAGATTTGGGTTTGTACTAAGAACTATTATTTTTGTTTCGAGATCGGGAATAGTTTTCAAATGCTTAAAGAATTGACGATAGGGATTTTCTCTAAGAATCTCCATTAACACTTTCATAGTTTCCTCTTCAAATTTATCCCATGTCTTAAGCCGTGCACGTAGTTCTTCATGATCAGTTTCAAAGAAATAAAGTTCAACTCCCGACAACTTATGTTTTCCCATTATATTCAAAGGTTTAAGAATATGTTGTATTTGACCATGCACTTTAAAAGTATATACACCATTAGAGTTTGCAGTCAGGTTTGGGTTATAACTTCCACTAAAGGTTGTAAAGGTGTGTTTGTTGTTGTACATCCTAATATTGTTCCTAAAATGTGTGCATTGTGGTGTTTTTCAAATTAATAGTGATCGCAACTTGTCAGGCATTTGAATGGGTTAAAAATATATTTCACCTCCAGAAAAACAAAAAAGATTAGATTCTCCTTTGAACCATTTAGCTTGACAATGCCAACAAATCTCAATAGTAAGCAAGACGGTAGCACAATTTGGAACAGTATCCAACAATCCAAGATGTTTCCTTTTTCTTTTCGGTCGACCTACATATTTTTTTATTTGAAATTATACAAAAAATATACTTGCAATATGTTATTAAAATAGAAAATTAATTAAAAGCCTACGTAATCAAAAAAATGGATGATAACAAACTGTGAAATTTAAAGCCATACAATGAGGATAAATCGAATCAACTTCACACCTAATATATTATAATTGCACTGGTGTATTGTATATATTATTTGGAAATAAAATAAGCATGCTAATATTAAATTTTATTCAAAAAATGAAAAATGCAATTGAAAAAATTACAGGTATGTATTGAAACTTACCAGTTGTATTGTGGGAACTTGGATCCAATTGTGAGCGGCCTGCATCTAATGTTGAAGTCAATAATTTTTTCCTCAATGCATAGTGTTATCTCTTTTGAAGTAAAAGTTCATGTTTCTTTTCAGGTGGCATCTTAGAATAAGTTTTTCTTCTGTTAGCCTTCTTGTCACTTTCATCAACCGGTTTCATAGGAGGATACGAAAGAAGAGTATAGTTTAATGCAATTTAAAAACACCAAAACAGGCCCATCTTTGTCCAGAAATAAGAACATGTTTATGGTTCTAGATTCTACTCTCATAGAAAGGAAATGTACCTGGCCTTTTGTTGGAATCCATACTTCTCTCGAAAAAAGGTTTCTTTTGTCTAAATATTCTTCGAGTATGATGGGTAGGTCTCTTTTACTGAAGATACAATTGAGTTAAGTTCCTCTTACGTAGTCAGATACCACTTCTTGGGTCTTAAAGAATGATCAAAAATCACCTCAGTATCAGATACCTGCTTGCATTTGAAAATGTTGAGATAAAAGCGAAGAGCAAGAGACCTATGGTGCCAAAATCATTTAGCGATCACTCAGTGCACGTGTCACTCTATTTCAAATAAAAACAATTACAACCTCTGTATGCTTAAGTTTGGCACACTTATACCTATGGTACCAAACATAGTGAAACATAGGGAGTACTAAACCATCAGAAACTGTCCCAAGCAGTATAGAAGTAATCTTACCTATGTACAATCAATTTCACTAATTTGTAACAAAAAGCAGTTGGATGAAAATAGCAAGGAACATAGGTAATTGATATTTACCTCATCATCTACAAATGTGAATTTTTGCAATTTGGTGAATTTGTTAGGGGTTGTGTAGGGAGAGAATTTATTTTTGACTGTAATAGTTTGAACCCAAGGTTTACCAGGCATTTCTGAGTTCATCAATTGCCTTATCCGTAGCCATTGCGTCTTTGTAGTTTTAGTATCTGAAACATGAAAACAAAATATTAGTTGCTGTAAAATATTCTACAACATATGCAAAAAAATTGAAATAAAGATTTATCTCACCTTTAATATTATAAGAATCGAATTATGTGATTTTTATGTTTTTAGCTGCTGGTATTTATATACTTTGGTAAGGAATATTTATGGTTTTAAATATATTTTTAGAAGTTATATATATTTTTAAGAAGTCATTATTAAATATACATATATATATATATATATATATATTTATATTTATATTTTGTTTCCTAAAATGTATCTTTTAAACCAAAAATAGTGTAGTAATTAAATGAAATTTGTACCATGTAATGATTTTGATTAAGTTCTTTTTAAAAATAAATGTAGCATTCATTATTTTTCAACTTACCATAGTTTATGTATTTATTTTTTGAGATAAAGATATACTGTTATATTTTACTTGATTTTTTGTTACCAAATATGAAAGTAACTTATTATAATTAATTGGTACTTCCAAAAAATTAATATTATTATAATGTTATTAATATATAGTACTTCGAATTACCTAATTTCTTTACCACACGGGTTCGAGTGGAGAGGGTTCGAATGGAGAGGGTTCGACTGAGAAGGGTTCGAATGGAGGGGTTCGATTGAGAAGGGTTCGAATGGAGAGGTTCGAATGGAGAGGTTCGAGTGGAGAGGTTCGAGTAGAGATGGTTCGAGTTGAGTGGTTCGAGTAGTAGGAGTTTGAGTGGTACTGGATTTAAGTGGAGAGGGTTTCAGTTGAGAGGGTTCGAGTGGAGAGGGTTTGAGTGATACTGGGTTCTAGTGGAGAGGGTTTGAGTGATACTAGGTTCGATTGGAGAGGGTTTGAGTGGAGAGGTTCGAGCGAAGAGGTTCCAGTGGTGAGGTTTGAGTGATGAGGAATCGAGTGGAGAGGGTTCCAGTAGAGAGGTTCGAGTGATACTATGTTCGAGTGGTACTAGGTTCGTGTGGAATAAGTTCGAGTATAGGAGGTTCGAGAGTTCGAGTGAAAAGGTCCGAGTGGAGAAGTTCGACTGGACAAGTTCGAGTGGTGAGGGTCCGAGTGGTGAGACTTCGAGTGGTGAGGCTTCGAGTGGTGAGAGTCGAGTGGTGAGGGTACCATCCACCACTGGAAAGAGTACTATTCACCCCTTGAGAGGGGTATACCATTCACCACTGGAGAGAGTATTATCCACCCCTGAAGAAGTTTGTCAACCACCCTTCGAGGGTACACCATCTACCTCTCGAGAGGGTAAACCAATCACAACTGGAGAGAGTACACCTTCCATCTCTCGAGGGTATGCCATCAACATCTCGAGAGAGGTGTACCAGCCCTTAAGGGTACACCACCTCTTGAGAGGTTACACATCCGCCCCTCTAGAGTACACTAACCATAGAGGGTACACCACCCCTCGAGAGAGTATACCACTGATAGCATCGAACCATCCACTTTAGCTCTCGAACCATGACCCACTCGAGGCATATACCCCTCGAACCATCCACGACACCACCATTCGAACTACTTATCCCTCGAATACCAACCATCTATTCCTGGAACCATCACCCCTTGAACCATCCACCTTGAGAGGTGTTGATTCGAGGCATCTCTACTCGATTCATTAACCCTCGAGACTCAAACCTCTTCACTCTAACCTCTACTCGAACGCTCACCACTCGAACTAGTACCACTCGAACCCCTTCCATTCGAATCCTGTTTTTGAACCATCTCCAATCGACCCTCACCACTCGACCCCTCACCACTCGATCAACCCTCTCCACTCGAACCCAGTACCACTCAAACCTTTTTACTCGAACCCATTACCACTCAAACCCAGTAGCACTCGGACCTCTCCGTCAATTCATTAACCCTCGAGGTCCTGGAACCATCAGCAACCCTCCTTGAGGCATCACCCCTCGATCCATCAACCATTCGCCTCGCCACTACCCAAACCATCCACCCCTCGAACATCAACCATCCGCCTTGACTAATACCCAGTACCACTCGAACCTCTCCGCTCGAACCCAGTACCACTCGAACCCAGTCCACTCGAACCAAGTCTACTCGAACCCACTAGCACTTGAACCCAGTCCACTCGATCCCGGTACCACTTGAACCCTCTCTACTCAAACCCATTACTACTCGAACCCTCTCCGCTCGAACCCAGTACCACTCGAACCATCTCCACTCAAAACTCTCTACTCGAACCCTCTCTACTCGAACCATGTACCACTTGAACCTCTTTACTCAAATCTCTACTCGAACTCTCTCCACTTAAACCTCACCACCCGAACTCTCTCCACTCGAACCCTCACCACCCGAACCCTCTTCACTCGAACCCAGTACCACTCGAACCCTCTTCACTAGAACCCAGTCCTACTCGAACCCTCTCCACTCGAACCCAGTACTACTCGAACCCAGTACCACTCGAACCCAGTACTACTCGAACGCTCTCCACTCGAACCCAGTACCATTTGAACCTCTCCACGCAAACTTAGTACCACCCGAACCCTCTTCACTCAAACCCAGTAGCACTCAAATCCAGTACTACTCGAACCCAGTACTACTTGAACTCTCTCCACTCAAAATCTCACCACTCGGACCAGTACCACTCGAATCCATTACCATTCGAACCCTCTCCACTCGAACCTCTCTACTCACGTAACAATTTCCTTACTTCACGAGCTTTTTTTGTATGATTTGATAAACGTAAGTTGATTGATTAATGTTAGTTGGATCTATGAATCTCGGGGAAAATATCTAAACCATGAAAAGTTGGAAATTTTCACAACATAATCAAATGTTAACATGAAAGTAAAAGTGAGAAAAGTAGGAACAATGAAGTACCATATCTTTCAAGAATTAGAGGTTAACTTTTGTTCATCAATCATGCTATATCTTTCCACAAGAGTACATATGTTTACATGATGAAAAACAACTATAGTCTATATTAGTGTATTACATGATGAGAGGTTAACCCTCTCCATCAGTGCTGCGGGCACTCACAATTCCCGGAGGACATCCGCCAATTAATGAACCCAATTGCCAGAATTCTCAATTCCCATCCAAAAGTTCGCTGCTTTGTCAAAATCCTAAAAGGAGCGGTAAAAATTGAATCTTGGCGGAATGAGGCCGGGGAAAAGTCATATGGAGGAAGAAGAAGAAGAGGAGGGGGATTTTGATGCCAAGAAAGATACGCCGCCTTCTAATAATTACAATGGGAAGAACAATGATAAGGCGGCAATGAGGTCGAAACATTCGGTGACCGAGCAACGTAGGAGTAAGATCAACGAGAGATTTCAGCTTTTGAGAGAATTGATACCGCAGTGTGATCAAAAGCGTGATACTGCATCGTTCTTGTTGGAGGTCATTCAGTATGTGCAATACTTACAAGAAAGAGTTCAGAAGCATGAGGGTTCGCATCAAACTTGGGGCTCGGAGCCAACAAAGCTGATGCCATGGCGGAACAGCCATTGGCGCACTTAGGCATTTGTCAATCCGCAAGCAATAAAAAATGGTTCTGGTCCGGTTCCAATTTTTCCGGGAAGGTTTGATGATAGCAACATTGATGTCGGTTCGACTGCACAACCAAGTCTACAAAACCCAATTGATTCAGACATTGGAAGAGATGTTTCCTCCAAGCAAAATGTTCCACAGGTTGATTTGGCAAACCACTCGATGCCAACGCAAGTGCCATTGCAGGCAAGCGTTCCAGTTCCAGTTCAGAGTGACGTTTCCTTCTCTCGCAGCCACTCTAGGCCAGCTCCCGTGGCAGAGTCTTCTGAGTGTCCCATAACTGAAAATGGCTTGGAACATATTAACGATGTCTCAATCGAAGGGGGCACAATCAACATATCAAGTGCGTATTCCCAAGGGTTACTGAATACGTTGACACAAGCGTTACAGAATTCCGGGGTAGATCTTTCACAGGCGACCATCTCAGTTCAGATTAATTTAGGAAAAAGAGAAAATCGAGAATTGGCTTCCGGGATATCCACAAGTCAAGATCAGGAAAATTCTACGCCTTCTAGCAATCACCAATTCGGGCACTACGGAAATGGTGAAGACTTGAATCAAGCTCCAAAGAGGATGAAACTATGAAATCCGCGGGCTTCTTCTTCCTCTTCAAGTGAATACTTCTTCGTCTCAATTTTGTCTTCCATGATAAGCTAGCTAATTGTATATACTGCAATTCACATCTCCATTCATATGGAGCTTTTCTACTTTGCATGTTTAAAAAAAAAAAAAAAGTATACAAACAATGGCTTCTACACTTTTCAGAGACGGTATAAAATCAACATGAAATAGAAATTCTACATCAGAATCAATCGATGAAGATAGAGCTGATCCAGAGCCAAGAATTAGAACAGATCAAAACTTTAAATCCTAAGACCTATAGGGGAGCTTGATGGGATTAAAACTACAAAAGAAAAACAACTTTTTGGAATTAGATGCAGGCAGACATGCAACGGCTGAGGAAACAACTGGAGATAGTAGAGAAAAAATCCAAGGTGATAAACACAACCAAAAATAAGATTTTTTATCTAATGTAGATTATCAAAATTATAACAATTTTCAGCATAGAATAACTAACCGCGCGATATTTACTGTTTCTAGGGGCGATATTTTGACGATTACGGTGCGAAACACACACTACTGTTTCTCTTCCTCTCTTTCTCTCCTTCCTTTGCTCAGTGCTCTGTCATTAACGGTCATTTCTGCCGTTAATGGCGTTGCCAACGCCCAATCCCTCCGTGGATATGGGCATCGCCACCAACAAGAGCTTTATCCAAGCCCTAACTGCCAAACCACCACCGCTCTTCACTTCCCTACCCGACACCCCTAACCTACATCCCGTCACTGAGTATAAGGGTAAGATTGCGTTTATCCTTCCTCTGGAGGAAGGAGAACGACTGCCCTCCCATTACCAGAACGCCCTAGTAGGAAAATTCAACAGAGGAAAACCATCTATGGAGCATCTTCACTCTGCTTTCAAATCCATTGGCTTTAAATTTAAATTTCAACTAGGCTCAATTGATTATCGTCATGTGCTCATTAGGTTTCAGGATCATGAAGACTACCAGCGATGCTGGATGAAGGGGCAATGGATGATTCAGGGAGCCGTGATGAAAGTTCAGAAATGGTCACCTGACTTTTCTCCAACTGCTGAGTCGTCGATTGTTCCAGTGTGGGTAACGATCCACAAACTCCCTCTTCATTTTTATAATACCTCTGCTATCATTGGAATGAGTAGTCAGATAGGTAGGTTTTTAAAAATGGATGCTGCAACATCTGCTCTGACTAGACCTTCTGCAATTAAAGTCTGTGTTGAAATAGATCTTCTGTCACAACTACCATCATCCATAGTGGTAGGAATAGGTAATAAAGTTGCAGATTATCCCATAGAATATGAGGAACTCCCATCTTATTGCCCTCACTGTAGGATAATAGGTCATAACCAGGATAAATGCAATTTCCTACACCCTGAGTTAAAGAAGAAGCACATGGAAACAAAAACAAAAACTGAAAAAAGGGATAGTAGGAATCCGGAACAATTAGATTCTCAGAAACAATTACACTCTGAACCTATAGCTACGGCTAATGCTGCAGGTTCCTCGGCCTTAACTGTGTCTCAAAAAGAACATGAATTCTAAAGCCAAAGAAATCAAGCAGGCCCTCACCAAGATAACAATTTCAATCTTTTCACCACTATTCATAAGAAAAGACCTGATTTCTACTCGTTGGATGATATATCAAAACCTATTACAGCTACTTTCTGGAGAAAAAAAGAACAAACAGTCAGGAACACCCCTAATGGAAGATCTAGCAACAACAAACACTGTATTAATATCTAACGCATTTCAATCCTTAGATGTATTTAATGAAGATGTACAGGAAGGAGATGCTGTGGATGTTTTCCACGAACCCCTGGAAACTCATGAGCAACTAGCCCCCTCAACAACAATTGGTAAATCTGCAACCACACCAGAGGGACCACAAACTCCTGGAAATAAGCAGGATGGTTGACACTCGAATCAAATCTTCATTTCAGCAACCAAATCACCAACAAACCATGATCCTGCACAGATTGAAGTACAAATGGATGCACCAGTCATAGCAGATCAATCCACATTGTTTGAACACAGTGTGCACACTAAGGTAAGTCCTCCTAAATTGAAAGGTTCTACAGACAGTAATGCAAAAGGTGAGGATACTATAGGTATTAATAGTAAAGCCTCTACTGTTAAACTTAGGAAGCTAAGATCCTCACACAAAGCAATCCCAATGGTTTTTAAATGATTACATACACAATTATAGGAAACATATTAGTGTGGAATGTTAGAGGATATGGAACTTCAATGGATAGATTAAAAACTCTTAAGTTGACTCATAAGATTGATATCCTTTGTCTGATTGAACCTTGGCATTATAAACAACATGTTAATACTTTAATGCATGACCTAGGTCATAAGTATGCACTCACAGCTCAAAATACAAAAATCTGGATCCTTTGGAATCAGTCTTTTCACTTAATCAGTATCAATGAATCAGATCAATATCTACAAGCTAGAATCACAGAAATTGCTACCTCAGTTAGTTGGAACTGTTTCTTTATATATGCTAATGTTCACAGGAAAATGAGGGGAACTCTCTGGAATGGCTTAAGCACCACACCTACTGAACCCTTCATATTTATTGGTGATTTTTAACACGGTGGCCTCTGTTTCTGAATATAAAGGAAGGAAATCAACCCCTCATAAAAGCATGAAACAGTTTAATGACTTCATTAATAATTCTTATCTGCATGAAATTACAACGGTAGGTAACTCTTTTACCTGGTGCAATAACCGTGTTAGGGATAAATGCAAAGATCTCACTTTCCAAAGACTAGATAGGGGACTCAGTAATCTAGATTGGTTGGATTTATATCCTAATAGTTCAATCCAAGTTTTAAATCGAATGACATCCGATCACTCTCCTTTACTATTGTCTATATATCTGCTTCTGAAATGGTTCCTAGGCCTTTTAGATATCAGGATATGTGGTCTAATAGACAAGATTTTCAGGAACTAGTGGTCAGAAACTGGAATCTAATATCCCCTCTACGAGGAATGTCGGGTTTAGTTTTTAAACTTAAGAGGCTTAAGTGTGAAATTAAAGAATTGAACAAGAACAGTTTTGAGAATGTCAATCTAAACCTGATTCAAGCTGAGGAACGAGTTAGGGATTTGGAAATAACTTTTCAACAATCTCAACATGAGATGGACTTAGTTGAACTGAACAAATCTAAAGCCTTATTGCTCCGAGCTCAGAAAGAAAAGATCATTTTTTTAAAGCAAAAGGCTAGGTTAAATTGGCTTAAGTATGGAGATGCTAACACTAGTTATTTTCACCATACCATTAGGGAAAGAAGAGCTAGATCAAGAATTAGCAAAATCAAAGATGGTTTAGGAAACTAGATTTCAGATCCTCAATTGATTAAAGAGGAAGGAGTTCGTTTTTAAGGATATATTAAATGAGGATTCCACTCCAAAATTAGGATCTTACTTTAATTATTTTCTAACGGAAATACCTAAAGTAATTACTGAAGAGTAAAATATACTCCTTCTCCAACAGTTCACAATCCAGGAACTTAGGCATGCAGTCTTTGATTTAAACAAATCTAGTGCCCCGGGCTCAGATGGTTTCTCAGGTGATTTCTATACCACCTTCTGGGAAAACATTAAAAATGACTTGCTGGATGCTGCAAATGATTTTCTATGTAATGGAAATATTCCAAAAGCCATATCCAGCACCTGGCTGACCCTAATACCCAAAAAACCAGTCCCTATCTCCTTCTCTGATTTTAGACCAATTAGTCTATCAAACTTTGTTAATAAGGTGTTTTCAAAAATGTTAATGGAAAGGATCAAACCATTAATGCCTGCCTTAATTTCTCCTAAACAAAGTGCTTTTATCAAGGGAAGAGATATCACTGATAATGTGCTCCAAATGCAGGAAATGACCAGAATTTTAAATAGAAAATCAAAGGCTCACAATTTAATTGTAAAACTTGACATGCAAAAGGCTTTCGATAGAGTCTCTTGGTCTTTCCTCAACTCCATACTTCTTCATTTTGGCTTTCATGGTAATTTTGTTAAAATCATTATGCATAACATAGCTGCAGCTCACTTCTCTGTTTTAATTAATGGAGTAATTTCAGGATTCTTTGCATCTTCTAGAGGCATAAAACAGGGAGATCCCCTATCACCTTTTCTGTATAATCTGCTCTCCGAAGCTTTCTCTAGAGGTTTAAAAAAAATTAACATCGGATATCTCCAACATTTTAGTTTACCCCTGTCTTGCACACCTGTATCTCACCTAATGTACGCTGACGATACAGCAGTCTTTCTCAATGCTAAACCTACAACCTTGAAGAGGTTCAAAGGCTTTTTAATTGCATATAAGCAGACCACTGGACAAAAGGTTAACTTTGCGAAATCAGAATTCTTTGTCTATCACAGAACCCCTTCCCAGACCATCCTCTCTATTAGGAGGTTACTGGGAATGGAACAAGGTTCTTTACCTTTCAAGTATTTGGGAGTTCCTATTTTTTCAGGTCGGAATTTACAGGTACATTACAAGCCTCTACTCGAAAGGATGGAGAAAACAATCAACAACTGGAAGAATAGATGGCTTACCACTACAAGTAAGATTGTACTCATTAACCATTGCCTAATTTCGATCCCTACGCATATATTTGCTGTTCTAAGTCCTCCTAAGATAGTGTTAAGAAAAATTGAAAAAATTGCTTCAAATTTCTTTTGGGGGAATGTGAATAATACTGATAGGAAAAATGGAGATCCTGGAAAAACATAAGTCTACCAATAGATGAAAATGGCATAGGCTTCAAAGATATAAAAGCTATAGTTGATGCCTTCTCATATAAATTGTGGTGGAAATTGCAGCATAATAAAAACCAATGGACCTCCTTAATATGGTCACTCCCCAATTCCTATAAAAAATCACATACTTGGAATAGAATATGCTATATCACAGCTAAGGCAAACAGATTCACTAAGGTGCTTTATGGATTGGGAGAATGCTCTTTTTGGAACTCTAATTGGACTGGAGATGGAGCACTTTTCTATGAATGGCCGGATGGGAGAAATATCCCCTTCGGGGATATTTCTCTTAGTTTTTTCATACAAAATAAAGCTAATCTCCTTCCACAGCTGGAGCCATATTTTGCTACCAATATAATTGACATATTGCAGGTAGCAGAACTGGAGTACTATCACGAGGATAGGCTGATTTGGACCCCAAGCACTAACGGTTTGTTTACAATACGTTCGGCATACCACATTTTCAGGCAGAGGAAAGTAAAAATCAGACATTTTAGCAAGGTATGGTCTACTTTCATCCCTAGGAAAATGTCTGTCATACTGTGGAGAGCAATGAATGGCATACTCCCCTTTGATAATATATTGGCTAGGTTAGGATTCCGATGTGCATCGATATGCCCTTTCTGCAGGAACCATACAGATAATTTAGATCATTTTTTCAATTCATGCCCATCTTCTATTGCTGTTTGGGATAGAGTATGTGATCTGCTACATCTACAACATCCTTTTTCCGAAAACTTGAAGAGCAGAGCTGATTTCTTCCTGTCTTTTAAGGCTGAAACAAATATTCATTCTAATATTATCACAGCTTTCCTTCTTGTCACAATATGGATCCTGTGGGTCAAGAGGAACAAAATCATATATGAAAATGAACCTTTTTCCACAACAGCTTGTTTACTTGAGATTAAACACATCATTTCTGAAATATTCATTGTGCACCACCTTTTTGGTAATTTAGATAAGCATAAGTACTGGACTGAGTCTAACATTATCCCCCACATTTATCCAAAGAAGAGGAAACCATTAACTGCTGTAACATGGATGAAGCCATACTTAGGATATAAGATCAACACAGATGCTTCATGGAAAATTGATGGTTCATCCTCTTCGGCTGTAGTAGTTAGGAATAGGGCTGGAAACATGGTTACAATGAGAACTAAAATTTTTCAATCCCCTTCACCATTACATGCTGAAGTGATCTCTATTCAATACAGATATGAAATTTTTTCAGAATTGGATATTGAAATTTGTGAATTGGAATCAGATTGCTTAGTTGCTGTCAAAGGTATTCATAATCCCATGAGTTCCCCTTGGAGAATTTTTTCTATCTGTAGTTCACTTAGCTCTAGGCATCTTACATATCCAATTCGACACATTCATAGGGAGGCTAACTGCGCTGTAGACTATCTTGCTAAATATTCACTAGAAAATAATCTCCAAGGACATATAGATATACTGTCTGCTCCACTTGTTCTCAGAGGACTTTTATCTCTTGATAGACTCGGTCTACCTGTTATTAGAATAGGTTCCTGATTCTGAGAACTTTCCAATGAGATACATCCTAATTTTATCAATCTGTATTCAATATTCTAGAATGGAAACTACTTTGCTCTTCTCTGATTTGCATCAGGTTGGTTACGTAAGCTTCTGGATGGCCTGTGGATCATTTCTTGGACTCGGATACCACTATCCTATCACTGACCAACAAGCGACTACACTCAAGCCTATAATTTTGACCTACTGCTTTCTCGCACGTTACCTATGCTGATCGGTTCTCCACATAACTACTCTAATTGTTCTTCGCTGTTTTATGGGACTTTTTTTCTATATTCATTTCGGCTGGCTTTCCACTGACATACAGGGGTTTCGATTTTTCGATTCGCCGACCTGTTCATGGAAAACAGCGATATGGTATATAAAGAAAGTACCCTTTCTTCGATCTCTGATGACCATTAGCTTAGTTCAGGCACTTATTCGGTTTCCATCCTCTTTTGGAAGCAAGTGCTCTATTGCTTCAGGAGCTTTTTTCAGCTCTTGGACCATCAAATGGATGAACTTTTGTAATCATATATGAATCTTCAGGCCTAATTGCCACTTCTTTAGGTTAGGGGAGCCTAATACATATTCCCCCCATCCTCGGATGGTTTAATTAAAAAAATAACAATTTTCAGCAAACTGCAACTGAGGGTAGCCAACTTCCCTTTAATCAAAATCCATAAGAAGAAACCTATGCTAGCAGGAGGAAAGACATGATTTATGATAAAGAACAGAACTATTAAAAATTAATTAGCAAAAAGAAAAATTACCCAAACCGAGAATCCAAAATATCAGCCATGGGGCCAAAACTTTGAGAGCATGAGTGATACTTCTTTGCGAGGTGTATAAATTTTCCTACTGCAAGTTCTTCATTTCCAACTCCCTTGAAACCAGCCAACTCCTTATAATAACTAACAATAACAATAATAAGGCTTTGATAATTCTTCTGGCATAAACCTGCAAGTGAGTTTTTTTCCATTAATCTTCCAATTCGTCCACTACTTCATCTCAGTAAGTCTAAACTGTAAACACTAAATAACACAAGTGATTTTCCTTATCTAGACAATTTCATCTAATAAGCAGCTATGAACTCCAACTTTCTCATGCTCCCTATACGACCAAAATTAATCAGCACTATATCACCCAGTCACCTTTCATGTTAAAGAGCAAACCGATATCATAGATATAAAGAAAAAAGTTATTTGAGTGGGCTATCATCATAGAATATCTACACATCTGCACTTGGATTTTGAACACATAACCTAAACTCAGATAGAAGGTTAAACCAAATTCTGATCATTCTAAAATCTGAAAATTAAACCGTTGAATAAGATCTAATATCAACAATATTAACAATATCCACCAGCAATAGAGTGAAAAGAAATGTATGTATTACATGAATGTGAATAAGCGGAGAACTGACGTCGGAGGAAACAGGGAGCGATGAAAATGACGCCAAACAGAAATAGTGAGCGGCGATAAACGACGAAACATCTAAGATCATCATTATATGCATTACCAATTTAAAAGATAATCAATCATTCATACAAGCGCATTTTTAAATGTTGTTCCATGCTTTTAAACTGCCACAAATTGGAAACCAAAGTGGATCATCTAAACTGAATGCTAACTGCATTCCTCTGGGAATGGCCTACTTGAGCAACAACTATAGACAAAAACTATTAAAGAACAAAAAAATAATGGATCATCTAAACTGAATGCTATCTAGGAATGCCTTACTTGAGCAACAACTATTGACAAAAACTATTAAAGAACAAAAAAAACTAATGCAATTGAATGGGTTTTAATGAAAATCTTATCAAAACTTATAAGTTGCTCAGGTGGACATATGCAGATCCATCCTAGGCTCGAACACTTGAATATTTTTATCATCTCATTGATAAACAACCAATAACTCATAACAGTATATGATGCACTGGCGGAAAAATAAGTTTGTAATTTGGAGAAATTATGTGCAGAGAGTCAAAATATACCTACTGTACTCTTCTTTGGAAGAGGAGGGATGAAAACCCCCTTGTATTTCTGAAAAATTTGATCCTGTAACCAAAGAAAATAATTGTATCTTCTGATAACAATCTTCTCTGGACCTTGATACTCAGGAATATTAGTCTGTAAGACCAACTTCAAAATTATCACCCACCCAACCGATCCACTCATTGAGATAATTAATGTAAATTCAAGAAGCAAAACATACAAAAAAATAGTATTCGAACAAAAAATATTCTGTATAAAAATGGAAATGGTTGTGGAGGAGACAATGGAAAAGAGGTTGACGTTGGGTGATGAGGAGACAATGGAAATAGCCTTGGAGGAAACAGAGGTTGGCCTTGGGTGTGGAGGAGATAAGAGGAACAGCCGATCAACGTAGATGTGATTGGGAAAAATGGTATGGCCACGTGATTGGGCAAAACCGTACGGGCACGAGGGAATGCAGTGGAAAGGTTGAAACGGTGATGCGCAAGAAGAGGAGGAAATAATTGTGCTTGGGAAGAAGAGGAAATAATTGTGCAATGAAGAAGAGGAACAAACAGTAAGTTAGAAGTTGGAAAACAGTGTCATTTTTGCAAGGTAAGGAAGTGAAATTATTACTCAAATACCCCCGGTTGACAGAAAAAAAAAGCAAACAATATCTTTTATATGGTGCTTGGGATTAAGGGATATTACAATGATTTTCAAATTTCGTTGTAAATACATATTTTTTTACAACAATTTTTACACCCTCTTCTATAATTTGGTTGTAAAAGAGAGTATATTCTGGTAGTGTAAGTCATTAAACCCCTCCCCAATTAAAATCTTAAATTTCCCTCAATGTATAACATCAAAGGCAAAAACAAACTAAATTCAAGGGAAAAAATAGAATGACTCAGGATCAATAGTAAGAAGAACTGTCATCGCTGGAAGGATCTCCAAGGTAGCGGTGTTGTTGCTAGGTGGCCCCCCTTGCATTCCTCCTGCGTCGCTCCCTATGTCACTCCATATCTGCATTTGTATTAGATACACCCTTGAGGTGAGAAGATAAGTCTCCTAATCTATGTCAATCAAGCACTAGAAGATGAAGAGGTTGTCCTCGGACTATTTACGGAAGTTGGAATTAACTGTGTGCACCAATCGACTGTAGAAGTCCGGAGGGGGCAGAGGATTGTTACCGTGTATAGGCACATCCTTTTTGTGGAGGATGAGAGTGTGCAGCAGGCTGAGTAAATGGAAGGGCATTCTTCTCGGTCGAGATCGGTGCCGGTGCTGCCCTCTCCAGTTCTTGCTTAAACTTCTGTTGACACGCCGCATCTGGCTCAATGGCCAATTCTGCCAGAGGAGTGTTCAGCTCCAGATTCGTCCGCTGGGGCTGAGGTAGTCGTTTGAAGGGTTTCTTCCTTCCATATAGCCAGTCAAAAACCCCCCAATGGCAGTGTGCTGGATCATCGAAATCTCCTGTCACTTCATTAGGCTGAGGAAGTATGATGAGACGTCAAATGCATGTATTTTTCGAATCATTTAACATTTTTTTTTCCATCTTTTTTTCCATCTTTTTATTGTACAATTTCTAGATTTAGGTAGGTTTACATGATAAGGGGTTTAGATGACCATTTTTTATTTTCATATATGAATCCTTCATTTTGTAATCTATGTTTAGTCTAATGGATTTTTGGTCCTTAAGAGCATCTAGATTATTTTTGTGAGCTTAATTTGTAGATTTTTTGTTAGCACTTTGGAGTGGTTTAGTGAAGGCCATTGGCCAAAACGTTGTAGAAGATAGAAGGGTCGAAGAAGGAAGCCAAATAAGTAGATGAATTATGACCCGGAAGTGTGGACAAAGTTCTTAGAATGATCGGAGAAGAACCAGCCTTCAAGGGTGGTACCATTGGATTTGTCTTCTTGAGCACCATAAAATCAACTACATGAACTCCAAAATTTGAGCAAGGGTTCACCCGAAACACTGCGAAGACTGACTGGCCGGGTGAAGAAAACTGTGACGCGTAAGCTGCGCCTTAACCGCGAGAGAGAATGAAACTGTGGCACACGTTCTCAGTCTAGAAATACATGCCTAGTGCCTGATCACATGCACCCGCATGAGAAGCACCCTCGCCACAGCAGCCCAGCACCCTCGGGTCAACCTCGCGCGCTTGCGCCACTGACCTAGCCGTGCGCCCCGCGTGGCCTGCTGCGTTTTGCCCTTCTTTTTTGAATAACTTGGTCTATAAATAGCCCTTTTTCTTCCCCATTTTCCCAAGCCCAACTTGGGGCTCCCAAAACCCTAGTTTTTCACCCTTTCTGCCAATTTTCTTCTTCTTTCTTTGTAGATTTTTGTTCTATGTTATGGATTTTGATTATCTAGCTTAGTTAAGTGATTGGGAGCAATTGATTGAGACTCCCTTGCTAATGCCTTGAGAACCATTTCTATCTATCTATTGCTTTCTCTACTATGCATTTATAGAGCTTTGATGTTGGTTGTTAATGTCATTCATTTCATTGGGAGTTTGATAATATGCAATGCTTGTGTGATAACTTGTTGGTAATTGGTAAAAGTAGCTAATTTCCCATCTTTTGACATGGAATCCAAGAGCATGAGTTAGAGCTTCTAATTGTATTTATGATTTGATATTTTCTAGACAAATATGATGATGTTGAACTCTTTTTCATGTTGTTTTAGGTAGCAAATAGGAGAAGTCTATGAACGTTGAACGTTCTTGACTAATCTTGAGTAAATGCGTGAATTGGTTCAATGCTTAGACACGGTGTAGTGTTTATAAGTGTTACCAAGCTTTTTTTATTCTTTATGCTCAATGCCATTAATGGGATACTTTTAGCCGTTTATCGACTAAAGGAGTCATTAGTGAGGTTTGACAAGAGATGTCGAATTCACTCTTGAAAACTACTATCTTAGAATGATGGAAGATTTATCTTCACAAGAAGTATATAAAATGATGAATAGGTTGTTTCACTCCTTCTTGAAGCTTTTGTTATTTAGCATTCATGTGTTCTTAATGCTATTTTTTACTTTATTTATGCCATGGGTTTTTTGAGAATATTAAGTGTTTCTATAATTGAAGTGTTAGGAGAGTACAATTTCTTAGCTCTTTGACATTAAAATCCAAGAACATGGAATTAGAACTTCTTGTGCATAATGTGCTGTGATTCTTGCTAGATAAGTATGTTAGTGTGGATTGTTCTCATATTTATCCGATAGATGGAATGAAAGGTTGAATCTTGAATGTGGTTTGTTCTAGGTTTAACCTAATGAATGCTATGTTTGTTTAAATGGCTATGCATTTGGTTGAATGCTTGTTGTTATCAAATATATGGTTCTTCGTGTATAATTCCATTAATAAAATATTGTTATGGTGTGGTTTGCTTAAAGTGGTTATCAATGAGGATTGCAAATGGCCGTTGTTTGTCTTTGCAAATTACTATTAAGAAGAAATGAATGTTGATCTTCAATTGGAATGTTTTGGCATTCCCCATAGGTAACGAATGTGATAGAATGAGTGAATGGTTCAATGATCTACATGAGGTTTGGAAGTGGATATCAATTGCCCGCAAGGCTTTGTCTTTTGTATTTTTAAAGCCATTTTCTTAGTTTGTTTGATGATTAGCATAGTAACTTGAATTTTCTAGTCATCTTGTCTTTTAATGTCATAACTTAGGACCAAAACCAACCAACCCCCCCCCTTTTTTACTTTTAACCTAATGTCAACCTTATATGTTTAAACCATTAGAAAGATCCCTCTTCTTTTTGGACGACCTCGAATTTCCACCATCTACTTAGTTGCAAATAGGAAGCATTTAGGGCTTATAAATTTAACTTTCAGAGGTACGGAAATAACCTCCCAAATTTTGGCTCCACTGCCAGGGATGAGGCATTTATTTTATGTGTTTGGACATATTTGGTTGAATATTAGCTAGTTGTTTTTATTTTTCATTTCTTCATGGTTGTTTTTGTTTAGAGCAAGTATTTCTTGAGTTCTTGGTGAACTTTTATCTAGAATCCTTGCAATATGATTTTGGACTTTTGAAAAAGGAAACAAATTTTAAAATGGAATGTCTCACCTTGAGGGAACTCATGATGAGAAAAGAGGCTCAACAAGCAAGGTTTTGTAGGATGTGTTAGTCTGACCATCCTACCGAGTCTTGCAATTTGTTGAGAGGGGAGCACTATGAGGAGGAAAGAACCTTTAGTTTCCAAAATCAAGGGTATTATGAAGAGTGCTACCAAGAGGTGGGAGATGTTGGTTTTCAAGGGCAAGAAGCTCAGAAGGGGTATTCATACCACAACTCTTACATCTGGAGTGGAGTGGTAATCCAAATTGGTGGTATGAGAATGAGCCGGAAAACCAACAATACGAGCAAAATAATTACCACCACCACCATACACCATACCCCAAGGAGAACATGAATGCAATAGCAATAGAAAACTTAACCATCCGAGCCATGACTAATGAAGAATCGGAAACCTAAATCTCATCTAGTCCTGAGGCTTTGAAGGGGCATGTGAGCAATTTATTTGAAGTGGTGACTGGAATGAAAGCTCTTCAAAGAACACCTTTGTTTAAAGACTTTGAAAACAAGGCAATTTGTTTAAAGACTTTGAAGACTTCGAAGAATACCTTTGAAGATTTGAAGACTTGTATTTGATCTTTTGAAGCCTTGAAGAATTTAAAAAAAGTGAAGTGAAGAGGACGACATGAAACAAAAAGAAGAAAGAAATCAAGATGCTAGAACTGGGCACCGTCGTGACTCGCAACGAACCCGTTGCGACTCGCTACGGACGTATGGCCAGAAATCTTTGTTGCTTTTTTGTATTATAAATACTCACCTTATCCTCTCCTCTTCACAACCTCTTCTTACTGCAACTTTTCTGGGTTCAAAACCTAGTTTTTCTCTTGTTTCTTTCTTAGTTTTTGTAGGTTAATCATGTCTTTTAATTATCTAGTTGAGTTTTATCTTGGGAGCAATGGATTGAAGCTTCCATATCTATGTAGTAAGAACCATATCTATCTATTTAGTGCTTTTTCTACTGTGCATTTATTGAGCTTTGAATGTAAATTGTTAATGGCATTGATGTTGTTGGAAGCTTGAGTATATGAATTGCTTGTATGATTACTTGTTAGGGTTGGGAGAAAGTAGCCAATTCTCCCCTCTTTTAATGTGGAATCCAAGGGCATGAGTTAGAGCTTCTTAATGATATTGATGTGTTGATAGTTGCTAGATGAATTTGATGATGTTGAATTCATTGTCATGTTTGTTTTAGGTAGAAAATGAGAGAAGTCAATGAATGTCGATCGTTCTTGTCTAATCTTGTGTAAATGCATGAATTGGTTAAATGCTAGACACAGTGTAGTGTTTATATGTGTTGCCAAGCTTGTTGATTCTTTGTGCTCAATGCCACCAATGGGATACTTTTAGTCGTGCTTTAACTAAGGGAGTCATTGGTGAGGTTTGACAAGAGATGTCGAATTCACTCTTGTAAACTACTAACTAAGAAGGATAGAAGATTTATCTTCACAACAAGTAGTGGAAGTAGTGAATAGATTGTTTCACTCGTTCTTGAAGCCTTTGTTATTTAGCATTCATTTTTTCTTGATGCTATGTTTTACTTAATTTATTCCATGTGTTGTTTGAGAATAGGAAGTGTTTATATGATTAAAGTGTTAGGGTGTTAGGAAAGTGACGAATTCCTTAGCTCCTTTGCATGAAAATCTAGAAACATGAACTTAGAACTTCTTGTGCATAATGTGTTTTGATTCTTGTTAGATAAGTATGTTAATGTGGATTGTTCTCATATTTATCCTATATATGCAGTGAAAGGTTGAGCCTTGAATGTAGTTTGTTCTAGGTTTAGCCTAATGAGTGCTATGTTTTGTTAAATGGTTATGTCTTTGGTAGAAGGCTTTTAATTGTCAAATCTATGGTCCTTCATGTATCATGCTATTGATGAAATACCTCTATGGTCGTTGTTTGTCTAGGGCAATCATCAATGTGGTTTGTAAATGATCGTTGTGTGTCTTTGCAAATTACTATTAAGAAGGAATGAATGTTGATCTTCCATTGGACTTCCCCATAGGTAATAAATGTGATTTTTTTTAAATTAAAAACCATCCATGGATGGGGGGAAATTATATTTGACCTTCCCAAGCCATTAAATAAACAGAAACATAATTGAAGCCGTAGCTTAGTTGAAATATACAGATGTGAGCAGTAGGCTTGTAAAGCAACATTTGTTGCTTCCAAAAGAATGTGAGTTCACCATAAGATAGTTAGAGGATTACAAAAGCATTTAGTCTATAGTAGAGGTCATTGAACTTATTAGTGAGTCGAATTAACGAAACACAAGGCAGTCCAAATCACTTCACATAGACTAAAGCATATCCTCAACTAACAAAGAATGCAGTTAGTACACCAAATATGATGTAATCCTTCCAAGAATGAGAGCAGGAGACTCTTTGGTGTGAGTCCCTTCCAAACTGAGACACCAAACATCTCATCCAGGAATTCAGAAAGCTTGCATCAGCTTGCACCAGTTGAGTACACCAGTTATGCACCACAGTACACCAAGTATGCACCACTGTACACCGAACAGAGAGTGTGATACTTCATCACAAGTTGCCCTTAGCCAGTATAATCTTGAGCCACAGTAGCAGCTACCCATGCAATCGATCCATATGTATTCATTCCTGTCAGTATCTGTTTAGGCATCTAATTGATGAGGAAACCCAACCTAGAGTCTCCATCCTAATTATGTGAACCTGCATAGAGAGAATAAAATCAGTTGCATCCGGACTAGATCACCATCCTTAAGGACGGAGTACCCATTTGATCAAGTCTAATAAGTCCCTGGGTAGAGTTAGAAAGCTCAGAGAATCTGAGCCAAAAAAATTTAAATAGCACCGGTTTTGAAAATGTTAGCCCCGGTTTTTAAAAATCAGTGCTAAGTATTTGTAAATTTCTATCTTCCCACCAAAAAATCAAAATAGCACCAGTTTTAGTAAAAAATAGCACCGGTTGTGAAAACCGGTGCTAAAAATTAAATAATAGCACCGATTTTTGCAAAACAATAGCACCGGTTTTTAAAACGGGTGCTAAAAATTAAAACCCAGCACAGATTTTTTTTGTAAAAAATAGCACCAGTTTTAAAAAATCGGAAAGGATTAATTTTGGTGATGTAATTGGTTTTATTAGATATAAAAACAGACACAGTACAATCCTCTGCAATGTCAATCAAATTCTGGTCACAATGGTCAATAAGTGGACCAATATCTAGCCAATTAGATGTCCAGAAGTTACAATCCCCCTTCCCTATAATAACTCTAGAGTTAGCTTCTGCCCATGTGTTAATTGAGCATATCCTTTTCCAATTAGAAGAGGACCTATAAGAGGGAGGAAGTGCAGCCACTAAGTGAGTCCACAGAGCATCTGCTTTTTGGTATTTCCACCAAAGCTTAACCGAGCAAGTTTTAATAATGGTGGATATTGATCTGAAACCTATACCATTTTGATTAGTTGGTAAGCAAAGTGCAGTCCATTTTCTCCAAGCTCTTTTAGGTTTCAACTCATTATCCCACCAAAAAAAGTTGCTCAGTTTTTTCTCAATGAGTTTAATGATAATTTTGTTAGGATTTATAACCGACCAAATGTGTTGAGGTAAAGAGTAAATGCAAGATTCAATAAGTGTAATCTTACCCCCTGTAGAAATCCATTTATTTTTCCAATTACCAATCTTACTATCAATCTGCTCAAGAAGGGGTTGGAAATGTATTCTTTTTGCTCTCCCAGTAAAAATAGGAACTCCCAGGTATGAAACTGGGAGAGCCCCAATTTTCATTCCCAGGATCCTTTTAATATAGTGAACCTTATGTACAGATGCATGTCTCCCTATGAAGATATCACTCTTATTATAATTAATTTTTTGACCAGTGACCTCTTCAAAGGTAGACAGGAAAGCTTTCAATCTAATTAGAGTAAGGTTAGTTGCTTTAAAGAATACAACAGTATCATCTGCGTATGAGACATGTGAGGTTCTGGGAGGATTACCTGGAAGGTCAAAGTATGACAACTTACCACTGGAAAAAGCCTCAGAGAAAATGTTAAACAGGAAAGGAGATAAAGGATCACCCTGCTTAATTCCCCTAGTGGATTGAAAAAATCCCACAGCCTTACCATTAATTAGAACAGAAAACCAGGCCTGGGACAAATTTTTCATGATGGAAAAAATGAACTTAGCATGAAAACCAAATTTAGCTAAGACATTATATAAAAAAGACCATCTCACTCTATCAAAAGCCTTTTTAAGGTCTAATTTAAGGTAATAAATGTGATAGAATGAGTGAATGGGTCAATGATCTACATTAGGTTTGGAAGTGGATATCAATTGCCCCCAAGGCTTTGTTTTTGTAGTTTTAAAACCATTTTTCTTAGTTTGTTTGATGATTAGCATAGTTACTTGACTTTGCTAGTCATCTTGTCTTTTAACTTTCATAACTTAGGACCACCAACCAACCAACACCCCCTCCACATTTACTCGCTTTTATATGTATGTATATATATCTACTTCTAGTATAATATCAACCTTCTATGTTTAAACGCTTGACAAAATCCCTCTTCTTCGTGGATGACCCCGACTTGCTGCTACCTACTTAGTTGTAGATAGTAAGCATTTAGGGCTTATAAATATTAACTTTGAGAGGTACGGCGATGACCTCCCAAATTTTTGCACCGCTGCCAGGGAGGAGGCATTTATTTTTAAGTGTTTCGGTGTAATTGGTTGCATATTAGCTAGTTGTTTTTATTTTCCACTCCTTGGTGACTGTTTTTGTTCGAAGTAGGTATTTCTTGAGTTCTTGGTGAATTTTTATCGAGAATCCTTGCAATATGATTCCAAATTTTTGGGAAAAAAATTTTAATGGAGCGTCTCACCTTGAGAGAACTCATGATGAAAAAAGAGGCTCAACAAGCAAGGTTTTGTAGAATGTGTCATTTTGACCATCCTACCGACTCTTGCTATTTGTTGTGGGAAGAGCACTATGAGGGGGAAAGAACCCTTGGTTTCCAAAACCAAGGGTATTATGAAGAGTGCTACCTAGAGGTGGGAGATGTTTGTTTTCAAGGGCAAGAAGCTCAAGAATGGTATCCGTACCACAATTCTTACAATCCGGAATGTAGTGGTAATCTAGATTGGTGGTATGAGAATAAGTCAGAGAACCAACAATACGAGAAAAATAGTTGGCCATCACCACCTTATACCATACCTCAATACTAAGCCCAACAAGGAAGTTCAAGTTTGACACGTGAGGAAGTCATGAATACGATAGCAAACTTGAACAACTTAACTAGTGAGGAGCCGGAAACCCGGTTCTCCTCTACTCTTAAGGCTATTGAGGGGCATGTGAGGAGTATGTTAGAAGTGTTGGCCCGAATGAAAGCTCGTGATTCCAAAAATACACCATCCCAAATCGAACTCGAGGATTCGGTGACTGAGGTCACCATAGGAAATGAGCTTGAATTCAAAGGGGATGAGGAGTTGGTTGTTAAGGATAAAAAAATTGAGGAAGAGGTGATTGTGCTACATTCATTAGCATCATGACCCCTTCTCACACCTAGTGAACCAACTCTACCATATTTGGAAGTTTTGAGGGAGCCAAGAGAGGAGCCAAAAGACTACCCCAAACCTCCTAACTACCCAACTCCCTTTAAACCGTCTCCACCTCAACAAGACTTTCCTCTTGAAAGTTTTGTACCCCCACTTCTCTACTTTTAGATACTCATGGTGAAGGGGTTCAAGCCTTCACCATATGGATAACATTAGGGTTGTTTCGATGACCTTAAATAAACGGAGCTTTTTCGTGCTGACGACGTAAATAAATTCAGCCTTTATTTTGGTTTTTGTTGTTTAGTTTTTGTTATTTTGTCTTGTTCTTTTTACGGTGTGTTTTTCTGTGATTTTGTAACAAAGTGAAAAGCATTGCATTGGAGGAGATAAAGGAATGAGATCAATGAGAAAGGGAAGAAACCTTGGAATGTTGGAAAGAAAAGATTGAATTCTTTCTAAGTGCTGGGAAATCCTGCCATCGTGAGTCGCGACGCATCGTCGCGAGTCGCGATGGATGACAAAAATGTTGTGTTAAAATTCAGCTCCTGGCCTCTACATTTTGTGAGTCACGAAGAAGTGGTTGTGATTCACGACGAAGTGGTTGTGAGTCGCGACGTAAATAGAGACCCTTAAGAAATCCATCATTCTTCGAGACATCGGATCCTTGAGACAACAGGTCCTCGTGTCCAGAGACCCTCGAAACTAGCCCTTCGAGCCAAAGCCCTTGAGACATCATCCATTTGAGACCTCGGTTCCTCGAGGTCGTAAACCCTCGACTCGAGCTGAAGCCCTCGACACCTTGGGTCCCCGAGGCTGTAAGACCTCGACTTGAGCTGAAGCCTTCGAGACATCATCCCCTCGAGACCTTGGGTCCTCGAGGGCCCAAGCCCTCGACTTGAGCTGAAGTTCTCGAGACTTCATCCCCTTGAGACCTTATGTCTTCGAGGCCGCAAGCCCTCGACTCGAGCTGAAGCCCTCGAGACATCAGCCCCTTGAGACCTCGGGTCCTCGAGGCCGCAAGTCCTTGACTCAAGCTGAACCCGAAAGTCTATCATCTCTCGAGATGTCACCCTCTCGGACCTTGGGTCCTCTATGCCAGAAGCCCTTAAGACCAGTGAAGCGTTTTAACCCCTTGAGAACCACTTTCCTCTTTAGCCCCTCGAGACCAACACCCCTAGAGATGTCATCTTTCATCCTCAAGCCCAGCCAGACCTGAGCCCCTCTAGACCAAATCTTTCATCCTCGAGACTAGTCAGACTCGAGCCCTCCCTACCTGTCGCGAGTCGCGACCAGTGCTTTCGTGAGTCGCAATGGAAAACCAACTTTTCAACTGTGCTTAAACATTGCATAATCCTCCCTTCTTCTCCACCAAATACTCCCCAGAACCACCACACCTCCACCCATTCCTCCACCATATTACATATATTGACATATGAAAATTCTTGCATCTTTATAGTATCTTTGTTTATTGTAGTATGTCGACTACATCATTGTGACTATAATTTCTATATTCTATAATGATGCTTGGATGTGTGTCAATATGCTGGATATTTTTATTGGAAAATCTTATAGTGGTGATTGCATGATGGATTGGTTGTTCTTTGAGAATACTATGGTTATTAACTCTTGATGCTAAACCTAGTATTACAAAGCCTTATGTACTTGTGAGTTTGATGTTGTTCTTTGTGGTGTTAGTCTTGATCAAACGGCGCCAAGAAGACAATGTTTTGCTCGAGGGGTGAGTTCTTCTACGTCACTTTTGGTCCCCCTTCCGGCTCTGAAACCAATTTTGGGACCGATTCTATACAATTACATGGGATTGCGCTGTATCACCGGTGACTATATGGAGAAACGAGTGTCACTCTACCTCTTACCTTGAGTTTTATTATTCGTTCCTTACATGTTTACATTGAGGGTAATGTAATTTTTTAAGTGTGGGGAGGGGTTAGAGGAATCACATGCATGCTAACTTGATTTTGAATGCTTTTTGCTACTTTTGATTGGAAAAACATGAGAAAAAGAAAGAAAAAAATTGAAAAAATGTAAATTTTGAAAAAAAAATAGAAAATGAAAAAAAGGGGAAAGAAAAGAAAACCCGCTAAGTTGAAAACCCGGGAGGGCAACTTAGGCAACATTGGGGGCCCAGATAGGTCAAAAACTCGAAAGGGCAACCTAGGCAAAAATGAGAGGCCAAATGTGCGAATAAAGGTGAGATGTGAGCCAAAGAAACATGATGTGTAGTTAAGATGAAGACCCGAAAGGGCTCCTAGGCAAAATGAGAGAAAGAAAGAAATAAGGAAAATTCTATGATTTCACTCATTTGTCAGTGTTGGAGTCATAAGGTTGTGGTTGTCATATGGATGGATCGGGTAGCTCAACATCTTGAGATCTCTTGGGATTAGGTAATTTAGTGGGTTGAAAAATGAAGTATGGTTATGAAATTCTGGATTCTTTTATACTTCATTTTGGTTGATATATTGACATTGGATGAAGTATGTGTTTGAACCTCCTATATGGTTTTGACTTCATTTTGTGTCATTGGACTTTGGAAATATCAATTCGGGATTTTGAAACATTTTTATGCATAGTGAATTGATAAGTGGTAGGTTTGGTTAGATTTAGGAATTGGGGTTGTGTGTGTGGAAAATTCTCATTTGAGCTTTGATTTTGGGATTTATGATATTGAGATTTTTTGTGAGGTTTTGATTTGGGGGAATATTAGTTAGGATGTGGACATATGAATTCCTTTTTGTGCTTGAATCTTTTCTTACTCGAGGGCGAGTAAGGTTTAAGTGCGGGATGGTATGATGTGCCCATTTTATATGATTATATTAGGAATTTTAGGATTCACTTTTGTACACTTTTGTGCTCTAATGTGACATTTTGCCTTGAAATTCTCTAAGGAGAGTTAAAAGCGACTTTTACGCTTTTATTACTTTTCTAGAGAATTTTGTGTGACATGGCAATTTGTTTGAAGACTTTGAAGAATACCTTTGCAGATTTGAAGATTTGAAGACTTGTATTTAACCTTTTGAAGACTTGAAGAAAAGTGAAATGAAGAGGAGGACATGAAACAAAAAGAAAAAATAAATCAAGATGCTGGAACTGGGCACCGTCGCGACTCGCGACGGACGTATGGCCAGAAATATTTCTTACTTTTTGGTACTATAAATACTCACCTTATCCTCTCCTCTTCACAACCTCTTCTTCCCGCGACTTCTTTCTTTTCTTAGTTTTTGTTGATTAATCATGTCTTTTAATTATCTAGCTTAGTTTTATCTTGGGAGAAATGGATTGAAGCTTCTATATCTATGTAGTAAGAACCATATCTATCTATTTAGTGCTTTTGCTATTGTGCATTTATTGAGCTTTGAATGTGAATTGTTAATGGCATTGATGTTGTTGGAAGCTTGAGTAAATGAATTACTTGTATGATTACTTGTTAGGGTTGGGAGAAAGTAGAAAATTCTCCCCTCTTTTAATGTGGAATCCAAGGGCATGAGTTATAGCTTCTTAATGATGTTGATGTGTTGATAATTGCTAGATGAATGTGATGATGTTGAATTCGTTGTCATGTTTGTTTTAGGTAGCAAATGAGAGAAGTCAATGAATGTCGATCGTTCTTGTCTAATCTTGTGTAAATGCATGAATTGGTTAAATGCTTAGACACGGTATAGTGTTTATAAGTGTTACCAAGCTTGTTGATTCTTTGTGCTCAATGCCACCAATAGGATACTCTTAGTTATGTTTCAACTAAGGGAGTCATTGGTGAAGTTTGACAAGAGATGTCGAATTCACTCTTGCAAACTACTAATAAGAAGGAAACAAGATTTATCTTCACTACAAGTAGTGGAAGTAGTGAATAGATTGTTTCACTCGTTCTTGAACCCTTTGTTATTTAGCATTAATTTGTTCTTAATGCTATGTTTTACTTCATTAATTCCATGTGTTGTTTGAGAATAGGAAGTGTTTGTATGATTGAAGTGTTAGGGTGTTGGGAAAGTGACGAATTCCTTAGCTCATTTGCATGAAAATCTAGGAACATGAACTTAGAACTTCTTGTGTATAATGTGTTGTGATTCTTGCTAGATAAGTATGTTAATGTGGATTTTTCTCACATTTATCCTATAGATGCAATGAAAGGTTGAACCTTGAATGTGGTTGTTCTAGGTTTAGCCTAATGAGTGCTATGTTTTGTTAAATGGCTATGTCTTTGGTAGAAGGCTTGTCATTGTCAAATCTATGGTCCTTCGTGTATTATGCTATTGATGAAATACCTCTATGGTCGTTGTTTGTCTAGGGTGATCATCAATGAGGTTTGCAAATGGTTGTTGTTTGTCTTTGCAAATTGCTATTAAGAAGGAATGAATTTTGATCTTCTATTGGCATTCCCCATAGGTATTAAATGTGATAGAATGAGTGAATGGTTCAATGATCTACATTAGGTTTGTAAGTGGATATTAATTTCCCCCAAGGCTTTTTTTTAGTTTTAAAACTCTTTTTCTTAGTTTTTTTTATGGTTGCCATAGTTACTTAACTTTGCTAGTTATCTTGTCTTTTAACTTTCATAACTTAGGACCACCAACCAACCAAACACCCCCCCTATTTACTCGCTTTTATATGTATATCTATATATCTACTTCTAGCATAATATAAACCTTCTATTTTCAAACAATTGAGAAAATACCTCTTCTTCGTGGACGACCCCTACTTGCCGCTACCTACTTAGTTGTAGACAGTAAGCATTTAGGGCTTATAAATATTAACTTTGAGAGGTACGACGACAACCTCCCAATGAGCTTAATTTGTAGACTTCTCATGAGCACTTTGGAGTGGTTTAGGGAAGGAAACGGGCCAAAACGTGGAGGAAGATAGAACGGTTGAAGAAGGAAGATAGAACGGTTGAAGAAGGAAGATAAACAAGGGGATGAATTGTGACCCGGAAGTGTGGACAAAGTTCTTAGAATGATCAGAGACAAACCAGCCTTTAAGGCTGGTACAATCGGATTCATGTTCTGAAGCACTGTAAAATGAACTACAAGAACTCTAAAATTGGAGCAACAGTTCACCCAAAATGATTTGAATACCGACCAGCTGGGAGAAATTAATTGAGACTTCCTTGCTAATGTCTTGAGAATCATTTCTATCTATCTATTTCTTTCTCTACTATGTATTTATGGAGCGTTGATGTTAGTTCTTAATGTCATTTATTTTATGGAATTTTGATAATATGCAATGCGTGTGTGACAATGTTTTAGGAATGGGTAAAAGAAGCTAATTTCCCCCTCATTTGATATGAAATCCAAGAGCATGAGTAAGAGCTTCTAATTGGATTTATGATATAATATTTGCTAGATGAATATGATGATGTAGAAATATTTGTTATATTTATTTTAGGTAGAAAATAAGAGAAGTCTATGAACGTTGAACGTTCTTGACTAATCCTGTGTAAATATATGAACTGGTTCAATGCTTAGACACGGTGTAGTGTTTAAAGTGTTACCAAGCTAGTTGATTCTCCGTGCTCAATGCCATTAATGGGAAACTTTTAGACGTTTATCAACTAAAGGAGTCATTAGTGAGGTTTGACAAGAGATGTCGAATTCACTCTTGCAAACTACTATCTAAGAAGGATAGAATATTTATATTAACAACAAGTAGTAAAGTAATGAATAGGTTATTTCACTCGTTTTGAAGCTTTTGTTATTTATAATTCATGTGTTCTTAATGTTATTTTTTACTTCATTTATGCCATGAGTTATTTGAGAATAGGAAATTTTTGTATGATTGAAGTGTTAAGGTGTTAGGAAAGTGTACAATTTCTTAGCTCTTTGACATGAAAATCCAAGAACGTGGAATTGAAAATTTTTATGCATAATGTGCTGTCATTCTTGCTAGATAAGTATGTTAATGTGGATTGTTCTCATATTTATCCGATAGATGCAATGAAATGTTGAATCTTGAATGTGTTTTGTTCTAGGTTTATCCTAATGAATGCTATGTTTGGTTAAATGGGTATGCATTTGGTCGAATGCTTGTTTTCATCAAATCTATGGTTCTTCGTGTATAATGTCATTGATAAAATACCTTTATGGTGTGGTTTTTCTAAAGTGATTATCAATGAGGTTTGTAAATGGTCGTTGTTTGTCTTTGCAAATTACTATTAAGAAGAAATGAATGTTGATCTTCAATTAGGATGTTTTGGCATTCCCCATAGGTAACAAATGTGATAGATAAAGTGAATGGTACAATAATCTAAATGATATTTGGAAGTGGATATCAATTTCCCCCCAAGGATTTGTCTTTTGTATTTTTAAACCCCTTTTCTTAGTTTGTTTTATGATTAGCATAGTTACTTGACTTTTCTAGTTATCTTGTCTTTTAATTTCATAACTTAGGACCAAAACCAACCATTCCTTAGAAATATCCCTCTTCTTTGTGGACGACCCCATATTTCCATTATCTAATTAGTTGTACATAGGAAACATTTAGGACTTACAAATTTAACTTTAAAAGTTACAGCAATGATCTCCCAAAGTATGAGTCCTCCCTGACTAAGCACAGAAGTCCAAGTTCAGTCTGGATGTCCAAGTACTGTGCCAATAAAGTAACCATGCCTCCCATAGAGATGTCACATCCTCATTCCTTCCCCGCTTCATGGGTGAGACCCTGCCCACCCACAAATCAGTCCAAAATCCATAACCATTACCATTATTAGTGACGGACCACATATTCTTGATATTCTCAAATGGAACATTTGTCGGCTCAGCCGAACAGAAGAGGGTAGGCTCCAAAAGGCGTGCACATATCAAAGGATTGGATGGATGATTAGGTGGTTCTTGCCCCAGATGTTTCTCCTTGTGATAGAATACTGAAGGGCACTATCCTGATACTCAGTGTGTTTCGGTACCTCAGGATCATATTTCTCCTAGATGAACTTGGTGTCCTAACCGAAGGCGGCCACAATCTAAGCCAAATCCATCTCCTACATTATGTCATAGAGGTGGATGTGGATGTGGATGTTGTTATTGGATGAACGCTTTATCCCTCACTCATCCTTCCTTATGTTATGAAGCTTCATGGTTGCCAAGAACTTTAGGGTTTACCTCGGGTAGGTAGGAGCGCTATGTTTCATGAACCCCTACCAACCCTCTTTGGTGAAGAGACAACTATTTAGCTCGCAAAGTCTGACAGCGTACAAAGCACCCTCACCACAGAATTTGGTCTCCTAAATAGCCTCAGATGGCTTTGTGAGGAGATCCCACCTCTTAGCAAAGTTGCCTCTGATCGTCCTCAACCCTATGTATAGGCCCGTCAAACAGGTTAATTGGATAAACTCATTATCCAAACTCAATGGGTCATTATCCAATAGGTCATTATCCAATTAACCCATTTATTAAATGGGTCATAATGGGTTGGGTCATTAAATGGATAAGCTATGAGATATTCATATTATCCAATAAGTCATTATATAATTAACCCAATAAGTTATCATTAAATATTTTCCATCAATTTGGGTTATAGGTTGTCATTATACAATGGGATCAGGTATTAAATGCTCATTATTTTTTAGGATTTGGTATGAGAATAATTATGTTAATGGAAAATTTTGATCTCAATGGGTCGCATATTATGTTAACTCAATGGGAACATAACAAATACCCAATAAATATTCAAAATTACCCAATTAAATTCATGTATAATATTTAACATAAAAATTTACTATAATTCACAAATTAAACAAATTATAATCCACAAATTATTCGAGTTCAATCTCGTACAATATTCGAGTTCGTACAGTATTCGAGCTCGTACAATATTCGAATTCAATTTCGTACAGTATTTGAGTTCGTACAAAATTCGCACTCAATCTCGTACATTATTTGAGTTCGTACAATATTCGAGTTCAATCTCGTACAGTATTCGAGCTTAATCTCGTACAACATTCGAGTTCGTACAATATTCGAGTTCAATCTCGTACAGTATTCGAGTTCGCACAACATTCGAGCTCAATCTTGTATAGTATTCGAGTTCGTACAATATTCGAGTTCAATCTCGTACAGTATTCGAGGGCACAATATTCGAGTTCAATCTCGTACAGTATTCGAGTTCGTACAGTATTCGAGCTCAATCTTGTACAGTATTCGAGTTCATACAGTATTCGAGCTCAATCTTGTACAGTATTCGAGTTCATACAGTATTCGAGCTCGTATTTTTTTTTTTTGAATGAAGCCATCCGTAGATGGGGGAAATTATATTAGGCCTTCCCAAGCCGTAAAATAGACAAAGTAAAAGGAACATAATAAGAATCCGAAGATAAGTAGCGATATACAATGTTGAGCACTAGGCTCTTGAAGCAACACTCGTTGCTTCCAAAAGAAAGATAAAAAACTATCGACAGTTAGTGAGAGGATTCCAAAAGCTCTTTGTCTAAATGGGAGAAAGTCAGAACTTATTAGTGAATCTAAAAGAAACACAAGGCAGTTCCAGCCCTCCCACCTAGATAGAATCGCTTCCTCAAGTAATAGTAAGAGATGACACCAAAAATCTGGCTGTTGCAGTCCATCCTAAGTAGGATTATGTAGAGGCTGGAAATATGGTTGAGACCTAGTGTAAAGACCCTGAAGCATAACCAAGCAGCCAGAGAGCAGCCTGAAATCTTCTGTTGCACCCATTGCAAGCAAAGCAGCCTGAAAGGATCAACAAAGCTTGTATGATCCAGCCTTTGAGTCTGCCTTTTTCCTTCTTGTACTCCTACGGTTGTACCATTTTGAATCCACGTCGCCATAACCTGAAGTCAAGAATGTAAAATGAGTAGCATCTGAACTAATGTGCAAACCGCAGAGAAGGAGTTCCCAGCTGATCAAGTCTAACTAAACCCTGTACAGTATTGGAAAGCTCAGAAATGTTAAGAAAGGATGAATCACATTGAAGTTGCAAACAATTTCTAGCTAGCGTATGAGCAACAAGGTTTGCCTGTCTATATACATGACCAAGTTTTATGTCACTCAAAGATTGATGAATCTCATCAGCTAAGCAGAAATAGTTCCAATGAGAACGAGGTGGATCATTAGCAAAGAGGACTGCTGAAAGGCAGTCAGATTCTATGTACAGGGGTGAAGGCAAATCATATGTCATCTGTATAGCAAACTTAATAGCCTTCAGTTCGGCTTCTAAAGGGGAGGATGCGTTAGAAAATAGAGTGGAAGCTTCCCTGAAAGCGCCCCTACTGTCCCTAATAATCACTCCAATCCCACACATATTGGTATTTCCGGACCATGAAGCATCAACATTAAGCTTGAAACCCGATGTAGGCCTTTTCCAAGCAATCTTCCATATTTTAGGCTTTGGTGGACGTTTCAGGAGGGGTAGAAAGGAGTGATTCGATATGCTAACATCCAGGGGAGATTCAATGTAAACCGGTTTTGCACTGAAGGAGGTAAAGATCTGGTCTCTAATCAATTGAAGCACTAGAGTAGAGGAAGGCTTAATAGAATCAAATAAATATCTATTCCTCATCTTCCAAAGATTCCAGAAAGTAAATATGGCAGAGGATCGGATCATGATTGAATGTAAAGCAGATAAAGTTGGCATAGTTAAGTAATATGAGATTCTCTCCCAAACTGAGGGGAAAGCCCTATCACTAATACCCATGAACTGGTGGATAGTTTTCCATACAGATATTGAGAAATCACATGAGTTAAAGAAATGCTCTAAGGAATCATCATGTTTGTTGCACATACAACATTTAGAGGCCAAACAAAACCTCAGTTTCCTGAGGATGTTATCAAAAGGCAACAGAGAATTTGTAACTTTCCACATAAACACAGATATTTTTTTTTCCATTCTGGAATTCCAAAGATGTTTGGAAGAGGATATGGTACCTGAATGGGTGCAGAGCAGATTATATGTATGTTTGAAAGAGAAGCTCCCAGAAATACCTGGTTTCCAGATTAATCTGTCAGCTCTGTGTGGAAATAATTTGGATTCCTGCAATAAAGTAAGAATATGAGTTGGCATGAATGGTTCTATTTTTGTGATGTAAAGATCTTTGTTACCAATAAATTTAGAGACAGTACATTCTTTGTCTATGTCCACACTATTCTGATCACATACATCTGTAAGTAAGCCTACATCAAGCCAGTTTGAAGTCCAGAAATTACAATCACCCCTCCCTATAATTACTTTAGAATTATTCTCAGCCCAAAGATTTACTGAGCATATTCTCTTCCAGTTTGGAGAGGTTCTGTGAGATGGAGGTAAGGCTGCCAATAACTGAGTCCAGAGGGCATCACCCATTTGGTATTTCCACCACAATTTAACCGAGCATGTTTTTATTATGGTATGTATAGATCTGAAACCTAATCCATTTTGATCAGTGGGGAGGCACAGATCAGACCACTTTTTCCATGATCTCTTAGGTTTTAAATCCTCTCCCCAGAAAAACCTACTCAATTTTTTTTCAATGGTAAGTATGATCAGTTTTTTTGGTTTGATCACCTGCCAAATGTGTTGAGGGATAGCATATATACAAGAATTAATCAGAGTTATCTTACCCCCCATAGATATCCATCTATTTTTCCAGTTCCCAATCCTATTGTCAATTAGTTCAAAGAGTGGCTGGAAATGAATTATTTTTGCAGCTCCAGTGAAGATTGGAACTCCTAAGTAGGAGAAAGGAAAGGAACCAAGTTTCATTCCTAAAATCCTTTTAATATGAGTCACTCTTTGTTCTGTTGCATGCTTACCTATGAAGATGTCACACTTGTTATAATTAATAGACTGGCCAGTGACTTCCTCAAAGATGGACAAAAAAGCCTTTAATCTAATTAAGGTTAGTTTTTTTGCTTTGAAAAAAATAACAGTATCATCCGCATAAGATAAATGAGAAATTCTTGGAGGATTACCTGGGAGATCAAAGTAGGATAACTTACCATTGTCAAAGATGAAAGTCAGACTTCTTGAAAAAGATTCAGAGAAAATATTGAACAAGAATGGAGATAAGGGGTCTCCCTGTTTAATACCCCTAGAGGATTGAAAAAATCCAACTGGCTTACCATTAATGAGAATAGAGAACCAAGCCTAGGACAAATTTTTCATAACAGTATAGATAAATTTTGCATGGAATCCAAATTTTGCTAAGACTTTGTATAGAAAAGACCATCTAACCCTATCAAAAGCTTTTTTGAGATCTAGTTTAACTATGCAATTTGGATCTCTTCTCTTCCTGTTAAGAAATCTAAACATTTCCTGTAGGTAAATGACATTATCAGAGATATCTCTACCATGTAGGAATGCAGTCTGATTAGGAGAGATAATTTTTGGCATAATAGACTTAAGTCTTTCCATTAGTACTTTAGAACAGATCTTGTTTATCACATTGGAGAGACTTATAGGTCTATAGTCATCAAAGGAGGCTGGGGTTTTCTTCTTTGGAATTATGGTGATCCATGTACTACTAATACCCCTAGGCAGATTAGCTGAAGATTGAAAATCATGAACAGCTAGAAGGAGATCATTTGCTATGATATCCCAGGATTTAATGTAAAATTTAGCAGTAAAACCATCTGGACCTGGAGTGCTTGATTTATTAAGACTGTAGACTATCAACTTAAGCTCATCTAGTGTGACTGGTTTCAAAAGATTATCATTATCTTCCTGAGTAACCAAATTTGGGATATGATTAAGAAAATGAGATTGAAATGGAGAGCTATCATTGGAAACATCCTCAGTTAGAAGATCCTGATAATATTGGATAGCTTCCATTTCCACCTCCTGAGTATTTTCCAACCACTGTCCATTCCTGCCCTTAATTTTTGTGATCCTCAATCTATTGTTCTTATCCTGAACAGATTTATGGAAGAAAGCAGTATTGTTATCACCATCTTGGATCCATTTTATCTTAGCTTTGTGTTTCCAGAAATTTTTTTGTTCAGACATGGCTCTTACTAGCCTAGCTCTAGCCTCCCTAAGATTAACCTGATTAGTAACAGAATTATTCTGATCCGATATGGCTTCCTGAGCCTGCAGGGCTAATTCAGCTTGTGTGACATTATCATGGATGTTTCCAAATTGTTCTTTGTTCCAGATTTTTAAAGCCTTCTTAAGTCTAACCAGTTTTAAGTAAAAAGCCAGCATTCCTGAGTTATGCATAGGGGTGTCCCAATCTTTCTTAATTACATCTTGAAAATCCTTTCTCTTGTACCATGTATTAAGGAACCTAAAAGGTCTAGGATTGGATGCTATTTCACTACCTACAGTCAACAGCAAGGGGTTGTGATCTGAACTTACTCTATTCAGAATCTGAATTAAGGAGGAAGGGAAGGAAAGAGACCATGATGCAGTACACAGTCCTCTATCAAGTCTCTTAACTGTAGGAGATCTTAACCGATTATTAGTCCAAGTAAACAGGTTCCCAACAGTGTTAATTTCTTCCAGAGCCATTCCATTAATGAAGTCATTAAAATCTCTCATACTTCCTAAATTTGGAGTGGATGGTCCTCTATATTCAGTTATTGACGTAATGCAATTAAAATCTCCAATAAACAAAGAATCTGAATGGCTGAAAGACCTGAGATCAGACCAGAGATCATTTCTCTCTAATCTGGTCCTTAGACCATAAATAAAAAAGGCATCCATAGGCTTGATTAAGATTGAGCTAATCAGGTTAACTCCAAGAAACTGAAGATTGTCACTTTTAACTGTCAGAGTAATATGTGAAGACCAAAAAATCCAAATCTGACCATTAGTTGCAGAGAACCAATTATCAAACTTCAGCTTTTGTCTATATAAATCACATTGTGAATTGTCCTGTTTAGGCTCAATTAAACAAATGAGTTCAAATCTATGCCTGTTGATGAGATTAGATAGTCTTAACAAAGATGTATCCATCCCTCTGATGTTCCAAACCAGCATTTTAATATTAACAGATGTATTATTCATAGTGAAACATTAGAGGAGCTTTTTTATGTAGTCATTATGGTGTTTTTCTGTGAGAAGAAAGTATCATTAGGTGATTTGCTATTTTTAACAACAGACTTACCTTTCTTCAACTTACTAGGATCAGAAGATGAGGTACTGTCTACCTGCACTTGATCATCACTATCTTCAGGGAGGATGACACCTACTTCAGTAGCAGGATCTTCAATTTGAGTGACCTCATCACCAGATGTTTCTTCAACAGCAAGGGGTAAAAATCTATTTGACCTATTTTTCTGCTGAGAAAAAATGAAATTCTTTGCAGCAATAATAGAGCTTAAAGGAGAAAAAGACTTCCCTCGTTTACTGGGGAGGTCGTCTTTAGCCAATATTGTCCTAAGGATAGGAGGGGCAGATTGAAATTGCCTATCCTGATTTCCAGATGACCTAGGTGCTGGGGAAAACACTCGAGGGGAGGGAGTAAGATTTAGGCTTTCAGGTTCAGGTGACAGAGATATAAATTCCTTTTCAACATCACCTTTACTCCTGACCTCAGTACTGGGCTCAACTACAATGCTAGGAGGAATTTGTTGTAACTCCTCAGGGCTAGGATCAGCTACCAAGGGGACATTTTCAGTTAAGGTGGACTTAGTAGGTTCCTGTGCTTGATCTTGTATCAGCTGTTTCTTAGGAACGTAAATAAATTTCTGAGCCTGATAAGTTTTTTGTTTATCTATAATTGATACCCCAGAGCTCTCAGCAACTAAGTTCCCATTCTTGTTTATGTTTAATTTGCCATTTACCTGTCCTAAAGAGTTTTCCAATTGTGAGTCAGTTTCAGTTTTCTTAGGCCAGGTTCTTTTAAGCTCTGGATGCAGGTAAATGCAGTAACTATCCTCATGCCCTATGCATTTGCAATGGAAACAGTATGGAGGAATGTCCTCAAATTCTAAGGGGAGTTTGACAACATTGAATTCATTTCCATCCTCTTCGATTCCAACTCTAATGTAGGATGGTAGTTTCTTTTTTAAGTCGATTTCAACACACAATTTCACACAGGAAGGCCTAGACAGGGCCTCAGTGGTAGCATCAACTTTAATAAAGTTTCCAATTTGATTTCCCATGATTTCTAGCATTGCAGAGTTATAGAAATAGACTGGGACATGAGGAATTGATACCCATACCGGAACTATGGACGATTCTACGTCTGGAGAAAAATCGGAAGTCCATTTCAGCACCTTCATTTGGGCGTTATTGAAACTCCAAGAACCTTTGAGCCAGAACCTCTGGTAGTCTTCCTTCTCTTGGAACCGTATGAGGATATGCCGGTAGTCTATCGATCCGATTTGAAATTTTCCCTTGAAGCCTACAGAATTAAAAGAATCATTCAGTTGAGCTATAGATGGTTTTCCCCTTGCAAACTTACCAATCAGGGCATTCCGATAATGGGAGGATAGGGTTTCGGCATCTTTGCGACTGACAAGGCAGGCAATTCCCCTTTGTACTGAGTTTTGGGGATGATCTCCGGGTTCGACGGAAGGGAATCTTGGAGAGGCGGAGGACGGTTTGCGAGAGCTTGGAGGAAGGATTTGGATCCCCCTTGGCTTCTGTTGGCCGGCGGGAGAGCCGCCATGGCGGCGGCGGGAAGGTGCAACGGTAAAATGGAAGACCGTTATCAGATAGGAAGCTGAAGGAGGAAGAGGAGAAGGATAAAAACGACACTGAAACTTCTCGTTTTGGCGAAATCGCACCAAAATCCCACGTAGCAACAGTAATTGAGAGCGAGAGCGTTTTTTTTTAAATAAACACGACAATCTAATACAGAAATTATTCGAGCTCGTACAGTATTTGAGCTCGAGCTCAATCTCAACTAATATTGTTCGTTAATTTCGTCGAGTTTACAAAGCCAACATATTATATGTATTTTTTTATTAAATATAATATAATGGACATAATATTATATTACATAATATAATAAATTATTATATATTAGGAAAAAATTAAATCATTCGTAATCAAACTTGTGAAATTTAGTTATCTTGTGATATGAAATTATCCACGGGTCACCCATTACCCAACCCAACTCAACCCAACTCAACCCACTCAAAATTATCCAACGGGTAACCCATTATCCAACCCAACTAAATTCAATAACAACCACCAAATTATATCCATTAACCCAATGGGTCATTATCGAATAAGTCTTATCCAATAAGTGAAAATAGTATATGGATAACGATTATCCAACGAGTGACCCGATCCGTTTGACAGGCTTACCCATATACCTATTGGGCTCCGGTTTTGGAGGCAGGGGTGGAGCATATGAACTTGCCCTATCTCATTGATTCCTTTTATCTCTTGGGTGCCATTTCAACAACAAGAACTAACAATACACAAAAAGATGTTAATACTCACAAGTAACAATTACACACTTTCACAATAATGAGTTTAATATCAACAATTTCAAGAAACCCCAGCATTTTCCACAAACATCGCAATTACCATCATGAAAATATCAATATGCAATTAACACACTATAATCACCAATACGTAGTGATGAATATTCGAGCATGATATGTAATCAATAGTCACAATCACCAATATGCAGTTGACACTCTATAATCAACAATATGTAACCACAAATATGCAAGCATCCTTATGTCACTACAATTATGGATTCAACAATATGCAAGTATCGATAATGCAACCATCCACTTATGCCACTATCCTTATGATGCTCGCCACACACCACAAATATACTACTGCAGTCAACATTATCCCAGCAGCCACACCACAACCATTATCACATAATTATCAAAGAACAAAATCAAAAAAGAACCCTTAGGCAAACCCATACAAAATATCATGAATTATCCACAATATCTGCTATTCAAATCCACACAATCATCACAAATAATCAAATTAACTCACAAACTCAAGATATCATCACAATTTATATTCATAAACAACACAAAACTAATAATTTGAATGTGGAGAGTGGAGAATTGTACAGAATGTGTGTAAATTAAGAACAATTAATGTAAGGATAGCAAACCTACACAATCTCTGACCCCCAACTAGATAATTCCCAAAAATCCCCAAATTCTAGAGTTTATGAGAAGTTCTTCGAATTTGTGGGTGTTTTGATGTGTTTGGAGTCTGGAAAATGCTTGGGAGATGGAGGAGAATGGATTGTGGGTGTAAAGAAGTGGAGTTTTGGCAAGATTAAAGGAGGAGAACCTGGGGGAATGGAAGTTTTTGATACAAAACTACGAAGAAGAGGAAGAATTATGAAGAGAAACGGGGTTTTGCCCACTTTTATTTTGAAACTAAACTGCTATAGCGAACACCGGGGAGGATTCCCACATAGATCTATGCCATTATGCATGTTTTAATCAATTCATTTGACTAGTTTTTAGTTATTTTTGGTGGTCGGTTTGTCGATATTAGTTGAGTTTATATAACAAGGGTTTTAGACAATCATTTTTAATTTTCTACTATAAATCCCATGTTTATACTTAATTGGTGATTTTTGACATAACGTGTTCAAGGGCTCCTTGGTCTCCACTTTGAGTACTCTTAGTAGGTCACCCGTAAATGCTATTTGTTACATTACATTCTTGCAATGACCGTTTGTTTTTAAATGTAGAAGATTTGAAGGTCATTCACATTTGAATGATAGTAGATGAAGGAAACAAACATTAATGCATGGTAAAAGGAGATTGAAGCCAAAAATAGGAGGCTTCGGAGTTCAAGACGGTCAAAGGAGAAAATGGTGAATCATGGTCCAAAGGAGTGTCGCCTTAGTCCGAGAAAGATCCATGAATAATTAGCCTTTAAGGATGGTTCTATTGGATTCATATTTTTTAGTAATACAAAACTGACTATTAGAACTCCTTATTCAGACTAACGGTTCACCTGTGGCAAACAAATGAAGTTCAGCCGAAGAAGCACCAGCGGCCAGTCACAGGCCGCCCATGGTCAAGCACCAATGGCCCATGACAAAGCACATAGGACACACTTCACAAGAGTTCCAGGGGTTCCCTGAAGACCTACACCATACCTTCATAAGGCAAAGGCATCGGGCTATGACAAAAGTATCGGGTCGTAATGGAAGGAGATGAAGAATCAAGATTTGACTAAGTATGGAGCCGGTCCATGAAAACCTTTACAGACTGTGAGAAGACATCTAACCAACACCACATGCTGCTCATGATCCATGAAAGCCCCAACAGCTCATGACAATGAATGTTCACAGACCGTGGTAGATCTGGCACCCAGTGCTTGCATGCTTCATAGACCGTGGCATCCGTGTTGGTCCGTGAAACCTTGGCGGCTGACCGCTTTGGCCATAACTCTCTAAATTTTAATCTTATTTCCCTTTTCCATATATTGAAATCTTTGTCTTTCTGCGTTCTATCGAACACACTATAATTCAGCTCCAGATGATTCACATATTTGAGCAATTTATTCGAGAAAGGTTCAGCGACTAGAGGGAAATGGTGACTAAGTTGGCCTATTTTGGACATATCTTTAGGCCCAATCTCCTACTACTATATATATATTATCCTTAGTCTTCTACTACACCCTAAGTATAATAGAAGTAGACATAATGTAGATGAGTTTCTCTCTCTAGTTTAGAGAGAAGGAAGATGAGAATACTTCTTCTCCTACCTTCTCTTTTATTTTGTCTTCTTTTTCATTTCATCTTATTTTCTAGATCCATGGTATCTAACCTAATATTTTCCATGGATCTAACTGTTGTAGAGTAGATTTTTACCTTGAGATTCATTTTGGCATTTGGTATGTTTTAAATACTTATTGAGATTCATTAGATTCATCATATCTTTGAGTTTATGATATTATTGTGATTCTTGTTGAATGTTATAAATGTATGACTACTACACCACATATAAGCACACACTTTGGGCTATATTAATGTATGGTGCAATTATTGATGCCCATTTGGGAAGAAAAACCTGGATGTTAGAATGGTAGGGAGAACATGTCCGTATGGGTGTGTACATGAGGGATTCGAGAATGCTCTGACCTATTTTCCATTGCACCAGTCTTAGCTGACTTCATAACTGTTGTCCGAGAGGTTGCAGGTAGAGATAGCTAATAGTAGCAAGCTAGGTGTTGTGTTGAAATCCTAGTATCACAGATAAGGTTCCTATGATCCTCGGGTCTAGCGTATATAGGACCCAGGAGGAGTAATTTCATTCGTGGTTAAAGCCTGGGATTCAATAGCACGGGGGAGAAATCGACCTACAACGATGGTTGGACCTCGTTGTACTCCCCTAATTACGATGATGGTGCCGATGAAGGGTTACGAGCGCACCTACCGTGACAGGGATGGAGAAGTGTATGCTATCAGCCACACCACGTGTTATGAACACACTGATAGGTCTATTGTAAGTCTTTATATGAATGAAACACGAATTTAAGAATTAGAACTACCATGTTACTAAATGATTCCCAAGTGCCTAGTATAAATAGTTTACTTGTTTGTTAATTTAATACTTTGTAGTTGTTAGTTGAAAATACAACCCCCCTCCCAGTTGCATGTTTACATTACTAGTTGTTCCTTTTACTCGTATGGATTGACGACTAGCACGAGGCTATGTTTCTAACTAGTACTTGAGCCCTAGCATCCTTGTGGAAAAAACTCAGGGCTTGCCGCTTACTATCCCTTGGTAGATTAGCAAAGAGAACGGGTGCAAAATTATTAAATCTCTATCTTTGACCCATAAGCCCTCTGCCAGGGCTAATTAGCTACAATTAACGACCCCGGGTGGAGGCAGGTCAAAATTTTGGCGCCGCTACCGAGGATGCTTTTCATTTCGAGTATTAGTTGAGCATAACGTGTTAGTTATTATTTAGTATTTCTTTTATCTTTTTCTTTTTTTGGTTTTTTGGATAAGGTATTGCTTGAGTTCTTAGTGAAAATTGAGGACACTTGCACTACGATTCCAAATTTGGTGTCTCCTTTGTTGGTGCTTAATAGAAAAGAAAAAAATGTGGGAAAGCACTCTATGGAGGGCACTTTGTAGGGTGTGTCATTATGACCATCCTATAGAGTGTTGCCCAAGGTTGAGTGAGTATGGGTGAAGAATGGCTCAAAGAGCAAGATTTTGTAGGATATGTCATTGTGAACACCCTACAGAGTCATTCTCTTGGATGAGCAAAATTTAGAGGCTGATGGGATCAAGATTGTTACCCATACCACGACCCTCCAAATTCAAGGTTTAGTGGTAACTCAAATTTGTGGTATGGAAATACATTAGGAAACCAACACTTTGGGTTAGATGGTTGGACTTCACCAACTTACCCAGTGCCTCAAAACCAATCCCTAGAATTGGTTTCCAAATCGAATTGTGTAGAAATTTTGCAAATTATAGCTAATGTGACCAAGAGTAGTGATTTACTCCAATCACAAGTGCTTAGCGAGATTAGCTATTTGGGAACTCAACTATTCTCAAGCATTGAGAAAGTTGAAGAGAAAGTGCTTAATTTAATGAATAGGGTGAGCCAACTTGAAACCCAATATTTCAAAAATGAACCATCCCTAGTTGATTATAAAGTTTTGATAGATGAATCTAAACGGGATGGAGAACGGTTTGTTGGGAATGAAGAAGTTGAGGAAGGGTGATTATACTTCTTTTTCCATATTATTTACTTGCACCCCTACCTCCACCTATAGTACCTACTCCCACATTTTTGGAAGCCTTAGAGGAAACCATAGGGAAGTCAATTGAATGTGCTAAGCTTCCAAACCACCTATTCCCTCTAAGTTTAACTCCACCTCTATATTAGCTTCCTCTTGGAAGATTCTTACCACCACCTCTTAAGTTTTAGATGTCCAAGGTGATGGGGTACAAACCCGCACCTTATGGATAACATTAGGGTCATGTAGATGACCATAAATATATGGAGCTTCTCGAGAGGCAACCCATTTTTTGAAAAATTAGATTAGTTTAATATTTTTATTGTGTTTTCATATTTGTAGATTTTTTTGTGACACTATTACACTTGGTGTGCATGTTTTTTTTGTAGGAAGCTTATGGTTCTTGGAGAAAGGTGAGCAAATGGGGAGTCCAACTGTACATGGACCATGTAGATGTACATGGTTTGTGGTGCACAAATGGTGGACACAGAGGAGAACCAAACCCCAAATTCATCGGGCGTGCAGACGTGCACAACCCATGAAGCTCACATACCTTCCTACACCATCCAATCACCATATCGTCCCTACCACCACCCAACCACCACCAAATTACCCACCAAAACTCAATTAACCTCCCAACCCTTGAGACACACACATCGAGACCTAAGAGGTAACTCTCCATTGTTATTTAATTTTTCATTCGATTTGTGTTGCATAATAGTGGTTAAATGGAACTTTCTTGATTAGAGTTTTGGGGTATTATATTGAGAGTGATGGTAGTTTGTTCTTCAAATTCCATGATTGTGCCATCAAGGCATATTTTAGTGTTCTTTTTTCATTATAAGTGATCTTTTTTTCCCTTGTCATGTGTTCTTAGATTTTGTATATGAATTGATAACAAGGCAAGATTTGAGCGTGGGCAAGGGGATTAGATAGAACTTATGATTTTTAGTTGTTTCAATGTAGTTAATAGCTCTTCTAAGAGCATTTTGAAAAAAAAAATAAAACCTGGACAAGTTGAAAACACGAAAGGACAACTTGGGTAACATTGGGAAAAGGCCAGATAGGTCGAAATACCAAGGTAAAAGTGAGAAGTTGGCCCGGCAAGACAAACGATTCTAGGAAAAAGTGAGGCCATGTGGAAAAAGGTGAGAGATTTGCACGTTTTGTGGGATAAAGCTTGGATGAAAACCCGAAAGGGCTCCCAGGGAAAATGAGAGAAATTGGTTGGGAAAAAAAGGAAAATAAGAAATAAGAAACTAGTTTTACGATACATTGGACTCCTTGGTTGCAACTAGGTTGAGAATCTTGAGTTATCCCTATGTTGCAACCAAGTCGAGGGTTTTTGGATTTCCTTGGTGAATTTTTTTGCATGAGTATTACTCTTTGATTTCTTTTGGGACTACTATGGGGAAAGTAAGCTTGGCTTTATTCCAATATTTTGTCACTTATCTTTTTCCATAAACATTTACTTGCTTTGGGTGATTTGGTTGCTTTAGGAACTTTGGGGAGTGTGAGAGTTGTGAGGATTTTCACCTTCTTGGAGGAACTAAGGTAGCTTTGGAATAAGTTGAATGCATTGGCTATTTTTGCATGCTTCACTCTTCTTGAACCTTTTTCTTTGATTTTATATACTTAGGGTTTAGTAAAGGTTTAAGTGTGGGGTGTCTGATCTGCATCATTACGCGTTCTTTAACCAATGCATTTGACATAGTTTTTAGTTACTTTTGGTTGTCGGTTTGTTTATATTAGTTGAGTTTACATAAAAAGGGGTTCAGACAACTATTATTGGTTTTTTATTCTAAACACCACCTTTTGTATACTTAATTGGTGGTTTTTGACATATCTTGTTCACGGGTTCCTTGGTCATCAATTTGAGTACCATTAGTATGTCGCATGTGAATGCTATTTGTTACATTACATTCTTGCGAGGACCGTTTATATTTAAAGGTAGAAGATTTGAAGGTCATTCACATTTGAATGGTAGTAGATGAAGACCATGAACATTAATTCTCGGTAGAAGAAGATTGAAGCCAAAGATAGACGGCTTCGGAGTTTAAGACGGTCAAAGGAGAAAACGGTGAATCGTGGTCCAAAATAGTTTTGCCTTAGTCTGAGAACGATCCAGTAATAATTGTCCTTCAAGGCTGGTTCTATTGGATTCATCTTTTTGACTAATACAAAATCGACTACCAAAACCCCTTATTCGACTAACAGTTCACCAGTGGCAAGCAAACGATATTCAGCCAAAGATGCACCAGCGACCGGTCACGGACCGCCCATGGTCAAGCACCAATGGCCCGTGACAAAGCAAACGAGCTGCAGTACATAAGAGTTCTAGGGGTTCTGTGAAAACCTGCACGAGGTAAAAGCTTCGGGCCACGACAATAGCATCGATCTGTGACAATAGCATCGTTCTGTGACAAGAGCATTGGGTCGTGAAGCAAGGAGATGAAGATTTAAGATTTATCTAAGCATGGAGCCGGTCTGTGAAAACCTTCACGGACCATGAGAAAACTTCTGAGAAAAACCATATGTTTCTCGTGGTCCGTTAAATACCCCACGACCCGTGACGATGAATGTTCACAGACCGTGCCAGATCTGGCGCTCCATGCTTGCATGCTTCATGGACCGTGGCATCTGTGCCAGTCCTTATCCTCAATTTTCATCCAATTTCTCTCTACCTTATATGGAAATCTTTGTCTTTCCGTGATCTATCCAACTACCATATATCGATTTCCCTCTCCCTCAATTTTCAATAATGTTCAGCGACTAGAGGGAAAGGGTAACTAGAGTTTTGACCAAGGTTGGCCTATTTTGAGCCTATTTTTAGGCCAAATCTCCTGCTTCTATATATAGGAGCCTTTGTCTAATACTAAACACTAATTATAATAGATGTAGACATATTGTAGATTTGTTTCTCTCTCTAGTTTAGAGAGAGGGAATGGGAGAATACTTTTTCACCTGCCTTCTCTTTTTCTTTTGTCTTGTTTTTCCTTTCATCTTATTTTCTAGATCAATGACATCTAACCAAATATTTGTGATGGATATAACCTTTTTAGAGTATATTTTTAGTTTAGGATTCATTTTGGCACTTGATGTGTTATAAATGCTTATTGAGATTCATTAGATTCACCCTATCTTTGTGTTTATGATATTATTGTGATTGTTCTTAAATGTTATAAATGCAAGAATACTACACTATAGATAAGCTCACACTTTGGGATATATTCATGTATGGTGCAATTATTGATGCCCCATTGGGAAGAGAAACCTGGATGTTAGAATGGGTAGGGGAGAACGCGTCCTCTAGGGTGTGTGCACGGGGGATTCGAGAATGCTCTGACCAATTTTCTATCGCACCAGTCTTAGCTGACTTCATAACTGTTATCCAAGAGGTTGCGATTAAAGATAGGTAATAGTAGCAAGTTAGGTGTTGTGTTGAAACTCTAGTACCACATATAAGGTGCCTACGATCCTTGGGCTTAGCGTATAATGGGCCTGGGAGGAGGAGTTACATTTTTTTGTTGAAGCCCACGACATAATAGCACAGGGGAAAAACAATCCTACAATGATGGTCGGACCTCATTGTACTTCGCTAATTACGACGCCGGTGCCGATGGAGGGTTGCGAACGCACCCACCCTGACAGGGATGGGGAAGTGTATGCCATCGGCCGTACCACGTATTATGAAGACAATGATAGGTCTTTTGTAAGCCTCTATGTGATGAATTGATAATTGTAGCATTAGAATTACCATGTTTCTAAATGATTCTCAAGTGCCTACTATAAATAGCTTACTTGTTTGTTAATTTCATGCTTTGTAGTTGTTAGTTTATGATACCAACACCCCCCCCCCCCAGTTGCATGTTTAAATTACTAGTTGTTCCATTTACTTGGAGGATTGATGACCCACACGAGGTTGTGTTTCTAACTAGTACTTGAGCCCTAGCATCCTTGTGGACAAACTCAGGGTTTTCCGCTTACTACCCCTTGGTAGATTAGCAGTGAGAATGGGTGCAAAATTATAAATCTCTATCTTTGAATGATAAGCCCTCACCCCAGGTTAATTAGCTACTATTAACAACCCCGGGTGGAGGTGGGTCACACACCTTGCAACAGAGGTTTATTGGAAGTATGTTATTCCTCTTTTCTGTCGCGAGCAGTGTGATCTCTCCACACCTCGCAGCATAACAAACCTGAAAGCCCAAGAGTTTCTGAAACTTGTTGCGAGCAGGGGGGAGTCCCACGGCTCACAAAAAATATTTACTAGAAGTTGTAATCTGCTCAAGGCTATTCCGAGCGATGGGATTTTTCCCATGCCTCGCGACAGAACCTACCTACAAGGTTAAGAATTCCACTGAAGCTTGTCGCAAGCAGTGGGGGTATTCTCATGGCTCACGACCAAGATTGACTGGATGTCATTTTTGTGCCTTGTTTGTACAAAGCTTTGGGATATCTCCCACCCTCGCGGCAATTTTAATGCTTCCATACTTGGCCAAGTTTTTCAACTTCCAATTTTTCTTCTTCTCACATTTTCTCGTGGCTTTCACTCCTTCACCCATCCTTGATTCTAGTACTCAATTTAACATTTCAATCATCCAATGCAATGCACCTATTTTTCTACAAAATCATGGGAAAAACATAACCGTGAAAGAGATAAAATAAAATAATGAAAAATAGAGATAAAAACCAAATTGTAACAACGTCAACAAAAAGTCACAAATGACTATCAGATGATCAAAACCAAGCTTATTAAATGTTGTCAGCACAACATACTCCCTTCTTTGGCTTTACTCATTAATTGGATCGAGAATATCAGCGTCTTCCACTTTAGTGGGCACAAAACTTTCATAGTAACGTTTCTAACGTTGTCAGTTAACCTTAAAAGTTTTAGACGTGGAACGCTCCATTATTTCCACTGCACCATGCAGGAATACATTTACTACCTCAAAAGGACCCATCCACCTTGACCTCATTTTACCTGGAAATAAACAAAGGTGAAATTGAAATAGGAGAACCTTTTGACCAACGTTAAAATTCTTCCTATTGACCATCTTGTCATGCCATTCCTTTTTATTCTCTTTGTAGATTTCGGCGTTCTCAAAGGAATCTCTTCTTATTTCCTCCAATTCATGAACTTGTAACTTCCAAAGCAATATGGTATCATATACATCCATGTTGAACCTCTTGACCACCCAATACGCCTTATGCTTTATCTTCATTGGTAGATGGCATGGCTTCCTAAAGGCTAGCCGATATGTTGACATACCGGTTGGCATCTTGTTAGCCATCCTATATTAACCATTTAGGATTAACCGATATGGTGACATACCGATTGATGTCTTCCGGTTAGGATTAACCATTTCCTAAATGATGGACTTGATTTCACTGTGGTAATCCACCGTGCATCATATGCCTAATTTTTGTCTAATATTGTTTTGAATTCAGAACACATAATGTTAATTGTTCTAAAATCAGGAGTTGTGTGGGGATGGTGCTTGTTATAAAAATGGAGCATATTGCAATTTCAGAACTATTTCTCACTATTGTGCTTCCCCAACACTTCCTTACTCCCAACATACTTTGAAATTCCACATCCACCACACCTTACAGTTCATGAAAACCAAGTTCAATCATTGAAAATTGGAACTATCTACGATAGGTCATCTCGTGGTGCATCGAAATGAAATTGATAAATATGACTCATCGGCGTAAGTATGAGGTATATCGCAAGAAATCATGGCCTAATAAGACTCAGTTTCAACCCTTTTTTCGTTGAGATGGGCGTAAGTACTTTACATTTTTGGGAGATAGGCCTGGCCAAACTAATAGATATGACTTGTCGGAGTGTAGATTAAAGATTGTTTTTCAAGTCGGATTGTATGAATGAGCTTCCCAATGGAGGGCATGCTTGTGAACCCATAATTGGAAGCCTGGTGACTTTTTATTGCATAATATAAAATAAAGCTTCCAATCCGGGCTTCACCATATTCTCCTACATGAACAATGTCGTTGGAACAATGATTAAGTAGCTCCCCTAAGGGTTTTTTTATCACTAAGAGGATCTGAGAGAAGGGAATCATACTCATTGTCCATTCATTGCCTCACAAATTCTAAAACATGAAGTGACTAGACCTCAAGAAATTCGAAGGAAGCTGAGGGTGAAGGTCATGACAGGTAGAGCCACTAAAAGTGTGAATAATGTCAGGGATGTTGAGTATGATGCTTCTTCCTCAACCGGTATCGGTAAGTTATGATGAAATCATGTAAATTTGGTTTGGTGTATGAATGTCATCGGTTGAATTGTATTGGATATCACGAATGTTCAGGGGGCTACAAAGGGTTCATGCAGAATGCTAAGAAAGTATCTTCATGCTTTGTTAACCAAATGGAATCCCTTGAGATAGAGGTCTAGGATCTTAGGGCCGAACAAGATCGTAGCATTAGAGGAAAGATACCGAGATAGAGAAAAATGAAGATGAATAAGAGGTTTCATTTGGACGTGTTACATCACCCAGTTATAATGACGAGGGTGACGAATCATCTGAGGATGATCTAACATTGTGCCCAACATCGCCTTAAAATTGTGAACCAAAACTACATTGTCGCCATGACCATTTCAGGTTTTATGAAATACATTTTGACTTTGATTGTGGGGGATTGTGGTAGTAATTTTGTGTTGTTATATAACCGCTTGTCTAGTGTTCTCGAACATGGAGTAATTGTTCATATACTTTTCACCCTTTAGAGTTTCATAGTTTGACTAAAATTGAAACCTATATGGTACACAAGTTTTCAAAGTTGGTTTTGGTATTCCAATATGTAAACCTATTCGATATGGAACAAAATGTTATTGGTTATGAATTTAGAAGTAAGGAGTTCTAAACCATGTAACAAATTTGGGATAGGTACTGTTGAATTAATTGTCTCTAATCACTGAATAAAATTAACTTCTTGTTGGTTCTGATATTGTAACGTACCCGGCAAGGTGAAATGATTTGTGGGGCCATTTTTCTAAAATCAAGGATGGAATATTGTCAACCTCTTTTTGAATAACTTTTGGCGGCTAAAATCATATCGGCTCTGATATAACATAAATTCTCATCGAGTTTCATTGCCAATGCCTTTTTTGAGATAAGAGCTAACAACGTTATTCAATTATTTTATTTAAAAATACAACACATGATTTATGGTTCTGAATTTGGAAAAACGTTTTGAACCCCTACAAATAGTTTTCCAAAATACCTAATGAAATCCGAATTGGGTCTCTATAAATAAACTAAATGCCGCACCCATACATAATCAAATATTTAGAAAATTACGTGCGCATACCACAAAATTCAATCTTCAATTCCGTTCCTCGTGAAAATTACATTGGAAAAATTCCCGGTTGTCAAACGTGTAAAGAAAAAGGCGAAGAAGCAATCGCCCAAGCAAAAGGAGGCTTCAGCTTTCGATGCTTCGAGGTTTATGCCACACGGAGCCTTTGAGAATATCAATATTTTTTAAAAAAATACAAGGCTATTAGATTCATATGCGTTAGTATTAGATGATTGCATAAGGGGGTTACCGATAATCAGTGACCCTCATCGAATTGAATCCTACTGTCTTCAGAAGCATGAAAATTTCAAATGTGAATTGCTCGTCTTCACCTTCCTTAAAGAGTTCAAATATCCCAAACAAATAAAGCGCTGCAAGCACTACACAAAAAATTACCTTTTACTTCCCTCATTTTACCTCGGTTTTTTTGTTCTCCCCAAATAACTGACGTAAAACGTTCTTTTACCTCGGTTCAATTTTTTTCAAAGTAAAAAATATTTATAACCTCGACTAAAAAATGAGGAAAGAAGTCCAACATTATCAATGTTGCACGCATGTCTGGCTAACCAACGTCGGTTGTGTTTGTAACCGACGTCGTGCGTACCTATTCCAGGCACAAATGACCAACGTCGCACGGATGTCTGGCTTACTAACATCGGTTATTTTTGTGACCGACATCACACGTCACTCTCGCAGACATCAATGACCGACGTTGCACACATGTGTGGCTTACCTATGTTGCTTATTTTAGTGACCGACGTTGCACGTCACTCTCCCATACCGAATGACCAGCATTGCACGCATGTCTGGGTTACCGACGTCGATTGTTTTTTGTGACTAATGTCGCACCTCACTTTCGCAGATATGATTGACCGACGTCGCATGCTTTTCTCGCTTACCAATGTCGCTTGTATTTGGGACCGACATCGAACATCACCAGATAACACCTTGCAATGCACGCTTTAAAACAATTTTATATATATATATATATTAATAATGTAATTTATTTTTAAATAAAACTAAAATATAAATTTTTTATACAACTCCATTTCTTTTGAATTTTATAAGATTTTATAATTATGTTTTTAACTATGACTTTAAGTTTACATTTTCCAATGAAATAAATTAAATGTAGAGTTCGAGTAACACATGATCGAAGTCAAATGTAAATAAATAAAATTTATTTTTTCACCAAATAAAATTTTATGTACTACTTATTCATAATTATATAAAATAAGTAGTATAAAAAATAAGTAGTATATGAAATTTTATATTCTACTTATTTTCTATAATTATTAATAAGTAGTATATAAAATTTTGGGCGGTGAAAAATATAGTTTCTTTATTTATATTCGATTTCGACTACACATGACTCGAACACTACATTTAATTAATTTCATTTGACACGTGACCAATTGTAAGGGTGACATATGTCAAAAGTGACGTGACTAAGAGTTGTTTTTTCAGTATTTTCCATTTGGCACGCGATTAATCCCTTTCTTACTTATATGTAACCAACTATAAGTTACTTTAAAACATGTACTAGCGTTTTCCAACATTTCAAAAAAAATCATCTATTTAATAATTTTAATTTATGCTAGAATAATAAAAATTATATATTTTGGAGAAATGATCTATAGGGTACCACAATTTTTGGCCCATAGTGAAAATTTTCAAGATTGAGGAGAAGTAATCAATGTTAACTTTCGAGGCCATTTCGTTCACCCAGACATTCCCAAATTGGAAAATTGCAACTGTATATTATCAAATTGCATTTTTGCGATGCCAATTTCGTGATTCGACAACTCCAACTTTCTTTGAGGGACCTAAGTGCAAAAGCCAAAAACTTTACTCGTAACTCCAAATTGAAATCCGTTCAAACGTGATGCTACTCTATACACTCCAATTGTATTTTCCAAATCTGTAACATACTTTTTTTATCAATGAACATGCACAAGAATATATTAGTAATCTTTTCCAATTTCCCTTTCTTAGTTCTATGTAACCAACTCTAAGATACTCTAAAATATATACTAGAGTTTTCCATCATTTCACCAAAAAAAATCATCTATTTAATAATTTTACTCTATTCAAGAATAACAAAAATTATGTATTTTGGAGCAATGGAGTATAGGGTAACACTGTTTTGGGTCATATTGTAATTTTTCAATAAACGGTCAACCCGTATTAAACTTTTTATATATAAACACTAATGAAATGTTTGACTCGATTAATCACAGGTCAACCCGTACTCGACTTTGCATAAATAAACACTAATAACTAAGGTTTAACTTTAATTAATCACATGTCTACCATTATTTGACTTTCCTTACATACACACTATTGAAAAGGTTGGACCTTAACAAATTAACGGTCATCCCTTACTTAACTTTCCATATTTGAACACTAGTAAAATGATTCTATTTTAACAAATCATAAGTTAACCATTACTAGTAGATTGATTGATTCAGATCCAGATGATTCACATATTTGAGCAGTTTATTCGAGAAAGGTTCAACGACTAGAGGGAAAGGGTGACTAGAGTTTAGCCTAAGTTGGCCTATTTTGGACATATCTTTAAGCACAGTTTCCTACTACTATATGTAGGAGCCTTAATCTTCTACTAAACCTTAAGTATAATAGAGGTAGACATAATGTAGATAAGTTTCTCTCTCTAGTTTAGAGAGAATGAAGAAGAGAATACTTCTTCTACATCCTTCTCTTTTTCTTTTGTCTTCTTTTTCCGTTCATCTTATTATCTAGATCCATGGCATCTAACCTAATATTCCATGAATCCAACCTTTGTAGAGTATATTTTTGGCTCGAAATTCATTTTAGCACTTGGTATGTTTTAAATGCTTATTGAGATTCATTAGATTCATCATATCTTTGTGTTTATGATATTATTGAGATTATTGTTGAATGTTATAAATATATGAATACTACACCATATATAAGCACACAGTTTGGGCTGTATTCATGTATGGTGCAATTATTGATGCCCCCTTGGGAAGAGAATCCTGGATGATAGAATGGGTAAAGAGAACATGTCCTTGTGGGTGTGTGCAAGGGGGATTCGAGATTGCTCTGACCTATTTGCCATTGCATCAGTCTTAGCCGACTTTGTAACTTTTGTCCGAGAGTTTGTGGGTAGATATAGCTAATTGTAGCAAGCTAGGTGTTGTGTTGAACCCCTAGTATCACAGATAAGGTGGCTACGATCCTCGGGTCTAGCGTATATAGGACTCGGGAAGAGTAGTTACATTCGTTGTTAAAGCCCGGGACGTAATAGCACGGGGGAGAAAAATACCTACAACCATGGTCGGACCTTTTTGTACTCCCCTAATTACGATGGCGGTGTCGATGGAGGGTTGCGAGCACATCCACCGTGACAGGTATGGGGAAGTGTATGCTAATGGCCACACGAAGTGATGTGAACACACTCATAGGTCTTTTATAAGTCTTTATATGAATGAATCGAGAATTGAAGCATTAGAACTACCATGTTACTAAATGATTCACAAGTGCCTAGTATAAATAGTTTACTTGTTTGTTAATTTCATGTTTTGTAGTTGTTAGTTGAAAATACCAAATCCCCCTCCCCTAATTGTATGTTTACATTACTAGTTGTTCCTTTTACTCTTGCAGATTGACGACCCGAAAGAAGCTATGTTTTGTGGGTTAAAACTAGGATGAAAATCCGAAAGGGCTCCTAGGAAAAATGAGACAAATTGAGAGGAAAAAAAAGAAACAAGAAGCTAGTTTGACGATATATTGGACTCCTTGGTTGCAAGGTCGAGAATCTTGAGTTATCCATATGTTGCTACCAAGTCGACGGCTTTTGTATTTCCTTGGTGAATTGTTTTGCATGAGGATTACTCTTTTATTGCTCTTGGGACTAATTTAGGGAAAGTAAGCCTGGCTTTATTCCGATCTTTTGTCACTAATCTTTTTCCATACACATTTACTTACTTTGGGTGGTTTGGTTGCTTTAGAAACTTTGGAGAGTGTGAGAGTTGTGAGGATATTCACCTTCTTGGAGGAACTAGGGTAGCTTGGGAATAAGTTGAATGCATTGGCTATTTTTGCATGCTTCATTCCTCTTGAACCTTTTTCTTTGATATTATATACTTAGGGATGAGTAAAGGTTTAACTGTGGGGATTCTGATCTGCGACATTACGTGTGCTTTAACCAATGCATTTGACATAGTTTTTAGTTACTTTGGGTTGTCGGTTTGTCGATATTAGTTCAGTTTACATAACAAGGGGTTCATACAACTATTTTTGGTTTTCTATTCTAAATCCCACATTTTTTATACTTAATTGGTGGTTTTTGACATATTGTGTTCACGGTCTCCTTGGTCTTCGTTTTAAGTACCCTTAGTAGGTCGCCCATGAATGCTATTAATTACATTACATTCTTGTAAGGGCCGTTTGTTTTTAAAGGTAGAAGATTTGAAGGCCATTCACATTTGAATGATATAATATGAAGGCCACAAACATCAATGCATGGAAGAAGGAGATTGAAGCCAAAGATAGGCGGCTTCGGAATTCAAGACGGTCAAAGGAGAAAATGATGAATCGTGGTCCGAAATAGTGTTGCCTTAGTCCGAGAACAATTCAGGAATAATTGTCCTTCAAGGTTGGTTCTATTGGATTCATCTTTTTGAGTTATACAAAATCGACTACCAGAACTCCCTATTCATACTAACGGTTCAGCCGTGGCAAGAAAACGAATTTTAGCCAAAAAATACCAGCGACCGGTCACAGACCACCCATGGTCAAGCACCAACGGCATGTGACAAAGCACACAAGCTGAACTACACAAGAGTTCTAGGGGTTCCGTGAAAACCTGCATGAGACTTTCACGAGGCAAAGGCGTCGGGCCGTGAAAAGGGCATCAGATTGTGAAGCAAGGAGATGAAGATTCAAGAATTGGCTAAGTATAAAGCCGGTCCTTCAAAACCTTCACAGGTTGTGAGAAGACTTCTAGGAAAAACCACATGCTGCTCGTGGTCCATGAAAAACCCCCAGAGCCTGTGACGATGAATGTTCATGGACCGTGCCAGATCTGGTGCCCCGTGTTTGCATGCTTCACAGACTGTAGCATTCGTGCCGGTCCGTGAAACCTTGTCGGCTGACCGTTTTGGCCATAACTCCCTCAATTTTCATCCAATTTTCCTCTACCATATATCAGAATCTTCGTCTTTTTTTAGCTCTATCCTACTACCATATATCGATTCCCCTCTCCCTCGATTTTTGAAAATGTTCAGAAACTAGAGAGAAACTAGAGTTTTGACCAAGGTAGGCCTATTTTGGGCCTATCTTTAGGCTCAACCCCTACTACTATATGTAGGATCCTTATTCATCTACAAAATAATAATTAAAAAAGATTAGTTTCTCTCTCTAATTTAGAGAGAGGGAATAGGAGAATACTTCTTCACATGCCTTTTCTTTTTCTTTTGTCTTCTTTTTCCTTACATCTTATTTTCTAGATCCATGGCATCTAACCTAATATTTTTCCATGGTTCTAACCTTTGTAGGGTATATTTCTAGCATGCTCTAAATGCTTATTGAGATTCATTAGATTCATCATATCTTTGTGTTCATGATATTATTGTGATTGTTCTTGAATGTTAAAATGCATGAATACTACACCATATATAAGCACACACTTTGGGATATATTCATGTATGGTGTAATTAGTGATGCCCCTTTGGGAGGAAAAACCTGGATGTTAGAATGGATAGGGAGAACGTGTCCTTGTGGGTGTGTGCACGGGGGATTCGAGAATGCTCTAACCTATTTTCCGTCACACCATTCTTAGCTGACTTTGTAACTGTTGTCTGAGAGGTTACTGGTAGAGATAGCTAATAGTAGCAAGCTAGGTACTGTGGTTAAACCCTTGTATCATAAATAAGGTGCCTACGATCCTTGGGTCTAGCGTATATAAGACCCGGGAAGAGTAGTTGCATTCGTGGTTGATGCCCAGACGTAATAGCACAGGGGAGAAATGGACCTACAATGATGGTCGGACCTTGTTGTACTCCCCTAATTACGGTGGTGGTGCCGATAGAGGGTTGCAAGTGCACCCACCGTGACAGGGATGCGGAAGTGTATGCCATCGGCCACACCACGTATTGTAAAGACACATATAGGTCTTTTGTAAGTCTTTATGTGAATGAATCGAGGATTAAAGCATTAGAACAACAATGCTGCTAAATGATTCTAAAGTGCCTACTATAAATAGTTTACTTGTTTGTTAATTTAATCCTTTGTAGTTGTTAGTTGAAAATACCAACCCCCTTCCCTCCTAGCTATTCCTTTAACTCGTGCGGATTGATGACCCACACGAGGTTGTGTTTCTGACTAGTACTTGAGCCCTAGAATCCTTGTGGACAAACCTAGGGCTTGCCGCTTACTACCCCTTGGTAGATAAGCAGTGAGAACGGGTGCAGAATTACAAATCTCTATCTTTGACCCATAAACCCTCACCCTGGGTTAATTAGTTACAATTAACAACCCCGAGTAGAGACGGGTCACACACCTTGCAACGGAGGTTTATTGGAAGTATGTTTTTCCTTTTTTCTGTCATGAGCAGTGTGATCTTTCCCACACCTCGCAACATAACCAACCTGAAAGCCCAATAGATTCTGAAACTTGTCGCAAGCAGGGAGGATTCCCTAGCTTGAAATAAATATTTTTTGGAAGTTGTAATCTACTCAAGGTAGTCCCGATTGATGGGAGTCTCCCCAAACCTCGTTACAGAACCTACCTGGAAGGCCAAGATTTCCATTGAAGCTTATCGCGAGCAATAGGGGGATTCCCATGACTCACGACCAAGATTTACTGGAAGTCATTTTTGCACCTTTTTCGTACCAAGCATTGGGATATCTCCCACCCCTCGTGACAATTTTGAAGCTTCCATAATTAGCCAAAATTTTCAACTTCCAATTTTTCTTTTTCTCCCATTTTCTCGTGGCTTTCACTCCTTCACCCATCCTTGATTCTTGTACTCAATTTATCACTTCAATCATCCAACGCAATGCACCTATTTTACTATAAAATCATGGGAAAAACATAACTGTGAAAGAGATAAAATAAAATAATGAAAAATAATGATAAAAACCAAATTGTAACAACATCAACAAAATGTCACAAATGACTATCAGATGATCAAAACCAAGCATATTAAATGTTGTCAGCATGACATACTCCCTTCTTTGGCTTCACTCATTAATTGTATTGAGAAGATCAGCGTCTTCCACTTTATTGGGCATAAAACTTTCATAGTAACATTTCTAACATTGTCAATTAACCTTAAAAGTTTTAGACGTGGCTCGCTCCATTATTTCCATTGCACCATTTTGGAATACATTTACTACCTCAAAAGGATCCATCCACCTTGACCTCAATTTACAGGGAAATAAACAAAGGTGAAATTGAAATAGGAGAACCTTTTGACCAACTTTAAAATCCTTCCTATTGACCATCTTGTAATGTCATCCCTTTGTATTCTCTTTGTAGATTTTTGCGTTCTCAAAAGACTCTCTTCTTATCTCCTCCAATTCATGTAATTGTAACTTCCTATTCAATATGGTATCATATACATCCATGTTGAACCTCTTGACCGCCCAACACACCTTATGCTTTATCTCCATCGGTAGATGGCATGGCTTCCTAAAGACTACCCAATATGTTGACATACCGATTGGCATCTTGTTCGCCGTCCTATATTAACCATTTAGGATTAACAGATATGGTGATATACTGGTTGGCATCTTCCGGTTAAGATTAACCATTTTCTAAATAATGGACTTGATTTCACTGTACCGAGCATCGTACGCCTAATTTTTGTCTAATATTGTTTTGAATTCAGAACACATAATGTTAATTGTTCTAAAATCACGAGTTGTGTGGGTGATGTGCCCATTTTATACGGTTATATTAGGTTTTTGGGATTAACTTTTGTACACTTTTGTGCTCTAAATGTGACATTTTGCCTTGAAATTATCTAAGGAGGGTTAAAAGCGACTTTGACGTTTTTATCACTTTTTAGAGAATTTTGTGTGACAAGGTAATTTGTTTGAAGACTTTGAAAACTTTGAAGACTTTTAAGAATATCTTTGAAGATTTGAAGACTTGCATTTGAGCTTTTTTGAAGACATGAAGAGTTGAAGAGGTGAAGAAAGGAGAGCAAAGCAAAGGGTGAATGATGATCTATGTTTTGAAGCAGAGTTTTCAGAATTTTCCGAGAATAATCATCCTTCAGGAGTGGTACCATTGGATTCCTCTTCTCGAGTACTATAAAATCGACTACAAGAACTCCCAAAATGGATCAACGGTTCACCCGGAGGAAGCAAAACAAAACAGGACTGAATTTTACTGATCTGGTCGCGATCGCGATGCTTAGTCGCGACGGCATCGCGATCCTGCCCTGCAGCCAGCGTTTTTCTCCCCTTTTTCTTGTACTATAAATACCTCTTCACCCACTTCTTCCCCAACACTCTAAGCCCGACTTGGGGGCTTCAAAACCCTAGTTTTTGACCATTTTCTTCCATTTCTTCTTCTTTCTTTGTAGATATTTGTTCTATGTTATGGGTTTTGATTATCTAGCTTAGTTTTGTACTTGGGAGCAATGGATTGAAGCTTCCATTTCTATGTAGTAAGAACCATTATATCTATCTATTTGGTGCTTTTTCTATTGTGCATTTATTGAGCTTTGAATGTTAATTGTTAGTGGCATTGATGTTGTTAGAAGCTTGAGTATATGAATTGCTTGTATGATTACTTGTTAGGGCTGGGAGAAAGTAGCTAATTCTCCCATCTTTTAATGTGGAATCCAAGAGCATAAGTTAGAGCTTCTTAAATGATGTTGGTGTGTTAACAATTGCTAGATGAATGTGATGATGTCGAACTCATTGTCATGTTTGTTTTAGGTAGCAAATGAGAGAGGTCTATGAATGTCGATCGTTCTTGACTAATCTTGTGTAAATGCATAAATTGGTTAAATGCTTAGACATGGTGTAGTATTTATAAGTGTTGCTAAGCTTGTTGATTCTTTGTGCTAAATGCCATCAATGGGATACTCTTAGTAATAAGAGAGTCATTGGTGAGGTTTGACAAGAGATGTCGAATTCACTCTTGCAAACTACTACCTAAGAAGGATGGAAGATTTATCTTCACAACAAGTAGTTGAAGTATTGAATAGATTGTTTCACTCGTTCTTGAAGCCTTTTTTATTTAGCATTTATGTATTCTTGATGGTATGATTCACTTCATTTATGCCATGGGTTGTTTGAGAATAGGAAGTGTTCTTATGATTGAAATGTTCGGGTGTTAGGAAAGTGACGAATTCCTTAGCTCCTTTGCATGAAAATCTATGAGCATGAACTTAGAACTTCTTGTGAAAAAATATGATGTGATTCTTGCTAGATAAGTATGTTATTGTTAAGTCAAGTAATGAATGTGATAGAATGAGTGAATGGTTCAATGATTTACATTAGATTTGGAAGTGGATATCAATTGCCCCCAAGGCTTTATACCCCTTTTTCTTAGTTTTGTTTGATGATTAGCCTAGTTACTTGACTTTGCTAGTTATCTTGTCTTTTTAATTTCATAACTTAGGACCACAAACCATCCAAACACCCCCCCCCCCCCAATTTACATGCTTTTATATGTATGTGTGTATATATGTCTACTCCTAGCCTAATATCAACCTTTTCTGCCTAAACGCTTAGGAAGATCCCTCTTCTTCGTGGACGACCCCGACTTGCCGCTATCTACTTAGTTGTAGATAGTAAGCATTTAGGGCTTCTAAATATAAACTTTGAGAGGTACGGCGACGGCCTCCCAGTGGGGATAGTTCTTGTTATAAAAACAGTGCATATTGCGATTTCAAAACTAGATCTCACTATTGTTCTTCCCCAACACTTTCTTACTCCTAGTATACTTTTAAATTCCACATCCACCACACCTTACAGTTCACGAAAACCAAGTTCAATCATAAAAAATTGGAACTATCTAAGATGGGTCATTCTCGGGGTGCATCAAAATGAAATTAATAAATATGACTAGTTGGCGTAAGTATGAGGTATATCGCCAAAAATCATAGCCTAATAAGACTCAGTTTCAACCCTTTTGTTTGGTCGAGATGGGCATAAGTATTTTAGATATTAGGAAATAAGTCGGGCCAAACCAATAGATTTGACTTGTCGGAGTGTGGATTAAAGATTTTTTTTCAAATGGGTTTGTATGAATGTGCTTCCCGGTGGAGGGCATGCTTTTGAACCTATAATTGGAAGCTTGATGACTTTCTATTGCATAATAGAAAATAAAGCTTCCAATCCGGGGTTCACCATATTCTCCTACATGAACAATGTCGTTGGGACAATGATAAAGTATCTCTCCTACGGTGTTTTTATCACTAAAATGATCTGAGAGAAGGGAATCATACACATTGGCCATTAATTGCCTCACAAATTCTACAAAAAGAAGTTACTAGACCTCAAGAAATTTGAAGTAGATTTTGAAACAAGGAAACTGAGGGTGAAGGTCATGAGAAGGAGAGCCGCAAAAAGTGTGAATAGTGTCAGGGATATGAAGTATTATGCTTCTTCATCAACCGGTATCGGTAAGTAATGATGAAAACATGTAAATTTTGTTTGTTGTGTGAATGTCATCAGTTGAATTGTATTGGATATCATGAATGTCCAAGGGGCTAACGGTTAATGCAAAATGCCAAGAAAGTATTTTCATGCTTCGGTAACCAAATGGAATCCCTTGAGATAGAGGTCAAAGATCTTAGGGCCGAACAAGATGCGTACCATCGGAGGAAAGAGATTGAGATAGACATAAATGAAGATGAAGAGGAGGTTTCATTTGGACATGTTACATCATCCAGTTATGATGACGAGGGTGATGAATCATCTGGTGGTGATTTAACATTGTGCCCAACATTGCCTTTAAATTGTGCACCAAAATTACAATGTCGCCATGACCATTTCAAGTTTTATGAAATACACTTTGACTGTGATTGTGTGGGTTGTGGTAGTAATTTTGTGTTATTTAACTGTTTTTCTAGTGTTCTCGAACATGGAGTAATTGTTCATATACTTTTCACCCATTAGAGTTTCATAGTTTGACTAAAATTGAAACCTATCTAGTACACAATTTTCCAAAGTTGGTTCTGGTACTCCAATATGTAAACCTATTTGATATGTAACAAAAATTTATTGGTTTTGAATTTAGAAGTAAGGAGTTCTGAACCATGTAACTGACAGGCGGGCGGTCGTCGCGCCCTCCATGCAAAAGATAATTTATAAGCCCTTTTTGCTTACTTTCTACAACTAGGTAGATAGCGGCAAATCGGGGTCGTCCAAGGAGAAGAGGGATCTTCCTAAGCGTCTAAGCACAAAATGGTTGATATTAGGCTAGGAGTAGATATTTACACACACGTAAAAGCAAGTAAAATGGGGGGGTTGGTTGGTTGGTTTTCCTAAGTTACGAAAATAAAAAGACAAGATAACTAGCAAGGTCAAGTGACTATGCTAATCATCAAACAAAACTAAAGAAAAGGGGTTTTAAACTACAAAGATAAAAAGCCTTGGGGGCAATGGATATCCACTTCCGAATCTAATGTAGGTCATTGAATCATTCACTCATTCTATCATATAGCATTACATGACTCAACATCAACATACCCATCTAGCAAGAATCACAACACGTTATGCACAAGAAGTTCTAAGTTCACGCTCATAGATTTTCATGCAAAGGAGCTACGGAATTCGTCACGTTCCTAACACCTAACCAATTCAATCATACAAGCACTCCCTATGCTCAAGCAACTCATGGCACAAGTGAAGTGAAACACACCATCAAGAATACACGAATGCTAAATAACGAATGCTTCAAGGATGAGTTAAAATCATCTATTCAATACTTCAACTACTTGTTGTGGAGACTAAACTCCTATCCTTCTTAGTTCGTAGTTTGCAAGAGTGAGTTCGACATCTCTCGTCAAACCTCACCAATGACTCCCGTTGTCGCGACCACGACTCAAGGTATCATTGGTGGCATTTAATCACGAAGAACCAACAAGCTTGGCAATGCTTATGACCACTACACCGTGACTAAGCATTTAACCAATTCATGCAATTACACGAGATTGGATGAACGTGCAACGCACATTCATCCAAGAGCATATAACTCTCTCGTTTGCTACACAAACGAACATGATGAAGAGTTCGACATCAATCACATTCGTCTAGCACATTATCAATCCATCAACACAATCAAAAGCCCTAAATCATACTCATACATTCCTAACAAGAAAAGGGGGGAAATTAACCCAAATCCCCCAAACCCTAGCTAGCAATTCATACAAGTATTTCATTCAAGCTTTCAACAATATCAATGGCATCAACAATTAACATTCAAAGCACAATAAAAGCACAATAGCAAAAACACCAAATAGATAGATATAAATGCTCCTTACTACATAGAAATGGAAGCTTCAATCCTTGCTCCCAAGTACAAAAACTACTCTAGAACAACAAAAGACATAGAAACTAAGAAAACAAGAAGAGAAAAGCTAGGGTTTTGGCCCAAAACAGGGGCCAAAAGCTCTGGAGAAGAAGGGGTGAAGAGGTATTTATAGTGGAAGAAAAAGGGGAGAAAAAACGCTGCTGCAGAGCTGGATTCGTGCTGTCGTCGCGACTCGCGACCAGTTCCATCGCGAGTCGCGACCAGCAGTGAAATCCAGCCCTGTTTTGTTTTGCTTCCTCCGGGTGAACCGTTGATCCGTTTCGGGAGTTCTTGTAGTCGATTTTATAGTGCTCGAGAAGAGGAATCCAATGGTGCCACTCTTGAGGGCTGATTCTTCTCGGAAAATTCTGAGAATCATTCATCCGTTGCTTTGCTCTCCTTTCTTCATCTCTTCACTTCTTCAAATCTTCACAAAGCTCAAATGTAAAGGTCTTCAAATCTTCAAATCTTCAAAGATAAATCTTCAAAGTCTTCAAATCTTCAAAGTCTTCAAACAAATCACCTTGACACACAAAATCATCTAAAAAGTGATAAAAACGTCAAAGCCGCCTTTATCCCTCCTTAGATGATTTCAAGGCAAAATGCCACATGTAGAGCACAAAATTGCACAAAACCTAATCCTAAAAAGCCTAAAATAACCATCTAAAATGGACACATCAAACCTCCCCACACTTAAACCTTACTCGCCCTCGAGTAAGAAAAGATTCAAGCACACGGAGGAAATGACGTATCCACATCCTAAAAACCCTAAAATAACCACATAAAATGGCCTCATCAGTAACCAATTTGAGATTGTTACTGTTGAGTTAATTGTCTTTAATTACTGAATAAGATTAACCACTTGTTGGTTCCGATTTCGTAACGTATCCGGAAAGGTGTAATGATTTGTGGGCCCATTTTCTAAAATCAAGGATGAAATATTGTCAACTTCCTTTTGAATGAATTTTTCTATTAGCAACTGAAATCATATCGACTCTGATTTGACATAAATTCTCATCGAGTTCCGTTGCCAATGCCTGTTTTGAGATAAGAGTTAACAATGTTATTCAATTAATTTATTTAAAAATACAACACACGATTTATGGTTTTGAATTTGGAAATAAGTTTTGAACCCCTAATGAAATCCAAATTGTGTCTCTATAAATAAACCAAATGCCGCACACATACATATTCAAATCTTCTGAAAATTACGTGTGCATACCAAAACATTCACTCTGTAATTTCTTTCCTCGTGAAAATTACATTGGGAAAAATCTTGGTTGTCCAAAGTGTAAAGACAAAGGCAAAGAAACAATCGGCCAAGCAAAAGGAGTCTTCGGCGTTCGATGCTTCGAGGTTTATGCCACATGGAGCCTTTGAGAAATATTAATATTTTTTACAAAATGCAAGGCTATTAGATTCATATGCATTAGTATTAGATGATTGCATAAGGCTAGTGTTGATTAGTGTAGGTTTATTGTTTGATTTCCAAAGTTGTGCTGAGCTTCTAGCCATTGCTGATGCAACGCACTTCGATAAAGTAGGTCAATTTTATGCCAATGTTTAGAGACATATGAAGGGTCTTTATGTAAAATAGTCATATGGTAGCTAGTTTCAGGTTGATCCATGGAAGATCAATAACATCAATATTGATTCCTACTAAGCTTGGATAATTGTACTTCTGTAGAACCCACTACGACCTTGACATAGCTGAGAACTATAAGTTGAAACATTTGACAATAGAAAACAAGATTCTGTTCCAGGTGGTGGCAAGTGGTTTGGTTCCAGGAGGAGTGTACATATGTGAGCCAGTGATCACTAGTACCATGTTGTTTTACTATTTTGTACAGAAAGTGAAGATCAATCTCGGCTACACTATTGTGCAACTTGTTGTCATCAGTCATTTATTCGAACAAGAAAGCTTTCAAGCTCCCATATGGTTTAGAAATTTTGAAATTCCTCAAGCAGCCATTTTGCCTAAAATGTACGACCAAAAGTTCTTTGAGAACAAGAAGTGGAAACTCATAGATGGAAAATGGATGTAAAGGTCATGAAGAAGGACAAGAGAAGTTGCACCGATGAAGGTAAAATTTCTTATGATATTTCAATTTCATTTAACAATTATGTTCCTATTCTTATGTGAGGTTAACAAATGTAGGTGAAAAGGATGAGAGCATGTCATGTACAACATGTACAAAAAAAGGAAGGCAGAGGTGAAGAATATATTAAAATTGAGGAAGAAAACTTATCAAGCGAAGAAGACTATGGGTGCGATTAGGTATGCAGAGATGGAAAACCAAGAAGCACTGAGACTTTCCATTAGATTACAATTTCTAAATTGTCGTAGATTATGCAACGTACGGAATGTTTATCGGAAAAAAATATGTTCTGTTGTAAATAATCCTATAACAAGACATTGTCTTCCGTGCACAACTAATACTATTTATGTGAATGTGGATAGGTTGTCACCAACATTTAATTTGTTGGAGTACAAGGTCTTCAAAGTTGCAGATGATTTCAACTCAGACAAAATATTCCAAAGACACGTCTAAAATTGGAAGCTATTGTGGATAAGAATAGGGTTAGTACTTACAAGAGTTTCCTAAATCTACCACAAATTTGGGTTTGAATATGAGGATTTTTTTGTAAAACAAAATTAAAGAATCGAACCTCTTAGGGCTTGGATTCCATTAAACATCATGTATTACAACTTATCAAAAGTGTGTCTAAAATTCTGATTCGGCCCAACAATTCAGGTTAGAATATGAACATATTAATATTTCATTAAATAAGTGATTTGTAGGTTGTCCCAATTTTGGATGTTATATCACACATTACCAAACAAGTTAGAATTTCATGTTCCAATATCGAAAACTCCATTGGCAGCTTCCACACTCAATTATATTATCATTTTTGTATCCAAATTTGATTACATAAAGAAATAGAATCTCAAACTAACTAATATTAACACATTTCTTGTCCAAAATGCCTACTCTATTATATTATTGCCAAATTATTACTATTAGTTAGGTAGACACAAAACATCACAGATGGAAGCAATATCTATATCACATGAGCAAATAGCACAATCAGTTTCCACGCATGTGGGAGGTCATCGCCGTACCTCTCAAAGTTAATACTTCTAAGCCCTAATGCTTCCTATCTACAATAAAGTAGATAATGGAAAGTCGGGGTCATCCACGAGAAGAGGGATCTTTTCAAGTGTTTAAACATATATAAGAGAAGACATACTAGGCATATACATACATAGATATATATATATAAGCACGTAAACAAGGGGGGGTGGTTGGTTCGATCCTAAGTTATCGAATTGAAATACAAAAACTAGCAAAGTAAGAGAACTATGCTAATCATGCAATACAACTAAAGATATGATGTAAATGATAATTAACGGAGGCTTGGGGGCAATCGATTTCCACTACCCAACTTCATATAGCTCATTGATTCATTCACTCATTCAATTACATTTATTGTCTATGGGGAATGTTGTCACTTCTCATTTAAAGATCAACATTCATTCCTCTTTAAGAGTAGTTTGCAAAGACAAACAACCATTTACAAACCTAATTGATGATCACCCTAGACAAACAACATTATAGGGGTGTTTCATCAATGGCATTTCACCCAAAAGGACCATAGGTTTGATAATAACAAGCCTTCTGCTAGAGACATAGTCATTTAACCAAACAAAGCATTCATTAGATTAAACTAAGAACAAATAATATTCAAGGTTCAACCTTTCTTTGCATCTATATGACAAATATGAGAACAAACAACATTAACATACTCATCTAGCAAGAATTACCCCACATTATACACAAGAAGTTCTAAATTCATGCTCTTGGATTTCCACATCAAATGAGTCAAGAAATTTGCAACTTTCCTAACACCCTAACATTTCAATCTTACAAACATTTCATATACTCAAACAACCCATGGTATAAATGAGGTAAAACACAACATTAATGGCATAATAAATGCTCTCCAATAAATGTTCATAAATGAGAAAACATAGAATCTTACTACATAAGCTTGGAAGCTTCAATCAATTGCTCCCAAAAACTAGATTTAGAAACAATAGTTCATACTAATTAATGGTAAACAACCAAACATAATACAAGAGATTGTAAAGATGAGAATGGAAGGAAATAGGGTTTTAAACAGTAATAAAAATGCAGGTGAAGAAGATTGTGAATGAGAGGAAAGAGAGTGCTATTTATAGTACAAAAAGGATAAGGTGAAATTCTGGCCACCCGTTGGTCACGACTCGCGTCGGGCTCGTGACGAGACTATTTCGACTCGCGACGGGTGCCAGAATTCTGCCTTGTTTCCTTTTCTTCTTCTTGTGGTATACATTCATCTTCATAGCAACTCTTCTCATTTTTCAAGTCTTCAATGCCTCCAAAAATGGTCTTCAATGGCCTCCGATCTTCATGTCTTCAAAGCAAGTCTTCAAAAGTCTTCGAAAATGTGATCTTCAATGGCCTCCGGTCTTCATGCCTCCGTGTTCTTCCCTTGTCACGCAAAATCCACTTAGAAGAGGTAAAAGAGCGTAAAGTTTCTCTTACCCCTCCTAAGAGAATTTCAAGGTAAACACAAGCTCTTGATAATAAAATAGCACAAAAGTGACCCAAAACAGTTTTAAATTATGCATACAAATTGGACATATCACCATGCATTACCCCATCCGAGTTTTCTGATTGTGTGATTTGCATTACAGAAGGTTGGACGATAACAATTGATGAGTGTTTCATGTCCTATCCAAATCTCCCTTAAATTGTTGACCAACTGTTACCGACAATCAGTGACCCTCATTGTATTGAATCCTAATGTCTTCAGAAGAATAAAAATTTCAAATGTGAATTGCTTGTCTTCATCTTTCATAGGGAGTTCAAATATCACAAAGAAATAAAGCGTTGCAAGCACTACAAAAAAATAACCTTTTACTTTGCCCATTTTAACTCGGTTTTTTTGTTAAACCCAAATAACTGAGGTAAAAATTCTTTTACCTCAGTTCTATTTTTTTCAAAGTAAAAGATATTTTTAACCTTGATTAAAAAAATGAGAAAGTCCAACATTATCAACGTCGCACGTATGTCTGCCTAACCAACGTCGGTTGTGTTTATGACCGACCTCGCACGTACCTATCCCAAGCACGAATGACCAACGTCGCACGTATGTTTGGCTAACCAACGTCGGTTATTTTTGTGACCGACGTCGTGCGTACCTATCCCAGGCATGAATGACCAACGTCACACGCATGTCTGGCTTACTAACATCGGTTATTTTTGTGACCAACGTCACACGTCACTCTCGCAGACACCAATGACCAACGTTGCACACATGTGTAGCTTAACTACAGTGTTTATTTTAGTGACCAATGTCGCACGTCACTCTCACATACACGATTGACCAACATTTGACGCATGTCTGGGTTACCAATGTCAATTGCTTTTTGGGACCGACTTCGATCACATATGACTCGAACACTACATTTAATTATTTTTATTTGACATGTGACCAATTGCAAGGTTAACACATTTCAAAAGTGACGTGACTAAGAGTAGTTCTTTTAGTATTTTCCATTTGACACGCTACTAATCCCTTTCTTATTTATATGTAACCAACTCTTAGTTACTTTAAAACTTGTACTAGCGCTTTCCAAAATTTCACAAAAAAAAATTCATCTATTTAATATTTTAAAATTTATTCTAGAATAACAAAAATCATATATTTTGGAGAAATGAATTATAGGGCACCACAATCCGCTTGAACGTGATGCTACCCTATACACCTCAATTTTATTTTCCGAATTCGTAATATAGTATTTAACAATAAACATGCACAAGAACATATGTGTAATCTTTTCCGATTTTCCTTTCTTACTTCCATGTAACCAACTCTAAGTTACTCTAAAACATATACTAGTGTTTTCCATCATTTCACCAAAAAATTCATCTATTTAATATTTCTACTTTATGCAAGAATAACAAAAATCATGTATTTTGGAGTAATGGATTATAGGGTAAAACAAGTTTGGGTCATAGTTGAATTTTTCAATAAACGGTCAACTTGTATTTGACTTTTTAAACATAAACACTAATAAAATGTTTGACTCGATTAATCACAGGTCAATCCTTACTTGACTTTATATAAATAAATACTAATAACTAAGGTTTAACTTTAATTAATCACATGCCAACCATTATTTGACTTTCCTTACATACACACTATTGAAAAGGTTTGACCATAACTAATTAACGGACATCCCTTACTTGACTTTCCATATATGAACACTAGTAGAATAATTTGATTTCTGTAAATCATAAGTTAACCATTACTAGTTGTTTGATTGATTCAGCTCCAGATGATTCACGGATTTGAGCAGTTTATTCGAGAAAGGTTCTACAACTTGAGGAAAAGGGTGTCTAGAGTTTTGACCTAAGTTGGCCTATTTTTTCTTTAGGCCCAATCTCCTACTACTATAGATGGAAGCCTTAGTCTTCTACTAAACCCTAAGTAGAATAGAGGTAGACATAATGTAGATTAGTTTCTCTGTCTAGTTTAGAGAGATTGAAGATGAGAATACTTCTTCTTCTTCCTTCTCTTTTTCTTTTGTTTTATTTTTCTTTCATCTTATTTTCTAGATCCATGGAATCTAACCTAATATTTTCCATGAATCTAATCTTTGTAGAGTAGACTTTTAGCTTGAAATTCATTTTGGCACTTGGTATGTTTTAAATGCTTATTGAGATTCATTAAATTCATCATATCTTTGTGTTTATGATGTTATTGTGATTGTTTTTGAATTTTATAAATGCGTGAATACTACGCCGCATATAAGCAAACACTTTGGGCTATATTCATGTATGGTTCAATTATTGATGCCCCATTGGGAAGAAAAACCTGGATGTTAGAATGGGTAGGGAGAACATGTTCTTGTGGGTGTGTGCACGGGGGATTCGAGAATGCTCTGACCTATTTGTCATCGCACCAGACTTAGCTGACTTTGTAACTATTGTCTGAGAGGCTGCGGGTAGAGATAGCTTATAGTAGCAAGCTAGGTGTTGTGGTTAAACCCTTGTATCACAAATAAGGTGCCTACGATCCTCGGGTCTAGCGTATATAGGACCCGGGAGGAGTAGTTGCATTCGTGGTTGAAGCCTGGTACGTAATAGCACGGGGGAGAAATAGACCTACAATGATGGTCGGACCTCGTTGTACTCCCCTAATTATAATGGCAATGTCGATGGAGGGTTGCGAGCGCACCCACCGTGACAAGGATGGGGAAGTGTATGCCATCGGCCACACCACATATTATGAAGACACCGATAGGTCTTTTTTAAGTCTTTATGTGAATGAATTTAGGATAGAAGCATTAGAACTACCATATTTCTAAATTATTCTCAAGTGCCTAGTATAAATAGTTTACAACACCTATTACATGTTTACATTACTACTTGTTCCTTTTATTCGTGCCAATTGAATATGCTAAACTTCCAAACCACCTATTCCCTCAAAGGTTAACTTCACCTCTACTATAGCTTCCTCTTGGAAAATTCTTACCCCCGCCTCTTGAGTTTTTTTTGTCCAAGGTGATGGGGTACAAACTCGCACCTTATGGATAACATTAGGGTCATGCCGATGACCATAAATATACGGAGCTTCTCAAGAGGCAACCCAATTTTTTGAAAAATTAGATTAGTTTGATATTTTTAGTGTGTTTTCCTATTTGTATATTTTTGTTTTTGGGACACTATTACACTTGGTGTGCATGTTTGTTTTGTAGGAAGATTATGGTTCTTGGAGGAAGGTGAGCAAACGGGGAGTCCAACTGATAGACTATGTAGACGTACATGGTTTGTGATGCTCAAATGGTGGATAAGGAGGACAACCAAACCCCAAATTCATCAGGCATGTAGATGTGCACAACCCATCAAGCTCGCATACCTTCCTATACCACCCAATCACCATTTCTTTCCCTACCACCACCCAGCCACCACCAAAGTACCAACCGAAACTCACTTTCCCTCAAAACCCTTGAGACACACACATCGAGACCTAAGAGGTAACTCTCCATAGTTATTCAATTCTTCATTCAATTTGTGGTGCATGATAGTGGTTAAATTGACCTTTCTTGATTAGAGGTTTGGGGTAGTATATTGAGGGTGATGGTAGTTTGTTCTTCACATTCCATGATTTTTCCATCAAGGGCATATTTTAGTGTTCTTGTTCACTATAAGTTCTCTCCTATTGTTTTCCCTTGTCATGTGTTCTTTGATTTTGTATATGAATTGAGGACAATGCAATATTCAAGTGTGGGGAAAGGGATTAGATACCACTTATGGTTTTTAGTTGTTTATATGTAGTTAATAGCTCTTCTAAGAACATTTTGAAAATTTTGAATAAAAAATTAAAACCTGGACAAGTCAAAAACCTGAAAGGACAACTTGGGTAACATTAGGAAAATCTCGGATAAGTCGAAAGACCTAGGTAAAAGTGATAGGTTGGCCCATCTAGACTTACGAGTCTAGGAAAAAATGAGAGGCTGTATGGAAAAATGTGAGAGATTAGAACGTTTTGTGGGATAAAACTAGGATGAAAACCCAAAAGGGCTCCTAGAAAAAATGAGAGAAATTGACAGGGAAAAAATAAAATAAAATAAAATAAAAAACAAACTAGTTTGATGATACATTGGACTCCTTGGTTGCAACTAGGTCGAGAATCTTGAGTTATCCCTATGTTACAACCAAGTCGACGGATTTTGGATTTCCTTGGTGAATTGTTTTGCATGAGTATTACTCTTTAATTGCTTTTGGAACTACTTTGGGGAAAGTATGCTTAGCTTTATTCCATTCTTTTTTCACTTATCTTTTTCCATACACATTTACTTGTTTTGGGTTGTTTGGTTGCTTTAGGAACTATGGAGAGTGTGAGAGTTGTGAGGATTTTCACCTTCTTTGAGGGACTAGGGTAGCTTGGGAATACGTTGAATGCATTGGTTATTTTTGCATGCTTCATTCCCCTTGAACCTTTTTCTTTAATTTTATATACTTGGGGATGAGTAAAGATTTAAGTGTGGGGAGTTTGATCTGCACCATTACGCGTGCTTTAACCAATGCATTTGACATAGTTTTTAGTTACTTTTAGTTGTTGGTTTGTTGATATTAGTTTATTTTACATAACAAGCGGTTAAGGTAACTATTTTTTGTTTTCTATTCTAAATCCCACATTTTTTATACTTAATTAGTGGTTTTGACATATCGTGTTCACGGTCTCCTTGCTCTTCATTTTGAGTACCCTTAGTAGGTCGCCCATGAAGGCTATTTGTTACATTACATTCTTGCAAGGGCCATTTGTTTTTAAAGGTAGAAGATTTGAAGGTCATTCGCATTTTAATGGTAGTAGATGAAGGCCACATTAATGTGTGGTAGAAGGAGATTGAAGCCAAAGATATGTGGCTTTGCAGTTCAAGACGGTCAAAGGAAAAAATGGTGAATATTGGTCTGAAATAGTGTTGCTTTAGTATGAGAAAAATCTAGGAATAATTGTCCTTCAAGGCTGGTTCTATTGGATTTATCTTTTTGAGTAATACAAAATTGACTACCAAAACTCCCTATTCAGACTAACGGTTCACCTGTGGCAAGTAAATGAAGTTCAGCCGAAGAAGCACCTCCGACCAGTCATAGACCGACTATGGTCAAGCACCAACAGCACGTAACAAAGCACACGAGCTGCACTACAAAAGAGTTCCAAGGGTTCCATGAAGACCTGCACGAGACCTTCATAAGGCAAAGGTGTCGGGCCATGACAAGAGCATCGGGCCTGAAGCAAGGAGATGAAGATTCAAGATTTGGCTAAGTATAGAGCTGGTCCGTGAAAATCTTCATAGACCATGAGAAAACTTCTGAGAAAAACCACATGCTGCTTGCGGTCTGTGAAACCCCTATGGTTCGTGACGATGAATGTTCACGGACCGTGCCAGATCTGGCTCCCCATGCTTGCATACTTCACGGAACGTTGCATCTGTGTCTGTCCGCAAAACCCTTGCGGCTGACCATTTTGGCCATAACTCCCTCAATTTTCATCTAATTTCCCTCTACCATATATCTAAATCTTCGTCTTTTTGGGTTCTATCTAAATACCATATATCGATTCCCCTATCCCTCAATTTCCGAGAATGTTCAGTGACAAGAGGAAAAGGGTGACCAGAGTTTTGACCAAGGTTTGCCTATTTTGGGCCTATCTTTAGGCCTAATGCTCTGACTTATTTTCCATTACACCAGTCTTAGCGGACTTCAAACTATTGTCCGAGAGGTTGCAAGTAGAGATAGCTAATAGTAGCAAGCTAGGTGTTGTGTTGAAACTATAGTATCACATATAAGGTGCATACGATCCTCGGGCCTAGCGTATAAAGGGCCCGGGAGAAGGAGCTTCATTCGTGGTTGATGCCCAGGACATAATAGCATGGGGAAAAAACAATCCCACAATGATGGTCAGACTTCGTTGTACTCCCCTAATTACGATGACGGTGCCGATGGAGGGTTACGAGTGCACCCACCGTGATAGGGATGTGGAAGTGTATGCCATCGGCCACACCACGTATTGTGAAAACACTGATAGGTCTTTTGTAAGTCTTTATGTGAATGAATGGAGGATTGAAGCATTAGAACTACCATATTTCTAAATGATTCTCAAGTGCCTATTATAAAATAGTTTACTTGTTTGTTAATTTCATGCTTTGTAGTTGTTAGATGAAAATACCAACCCCCCTCCAGTTGCATGTTTAAATTAATAGTTGTTCGTTTTACTCGTGCGGATTGATGACCTGTACGAGGTTGTGTTTCTAACTAGCACTTGAGCCCTAGCATCCTTGTGGACAAACACAGGGCTTCCTGCTTTCTACCCCTTGGTAGATTAGCAGTGAGAATGGGTGCAGAATTATAAATCTCTATCTTTGATCCATAAGCCCTCTGCCCGGTTTAATTAGCTACATTTAATGATCCCAGGTGGGGGTGGGTCACATAACTTGCAACAGAAGTTTACTGGAAGTATGTTTTTCCTCTTTTCTGTCTCGAATAGTGTGATCTCTCCCACACCTTCAACATAACCAACTTGAAAGCCCAAGAGTTTCTGAAACTTGTCGCGACCAGGGGGGATTCCCATGGCTCGCAATAAATATTTACTGGAAGTTTTAATCTCCTCAAGGCTGTCCCAATATTCTCCCAACGCCTCGCTACAAAACCTACCTGGAAGGCCAAGATTTCCACCGAAGCTTGCGTGAGCAGTGGGGGGATTCCCATGGCTCACGACTAAGATTTACTGGAAGTCATTTTTGCGCCTTGTTCGTACCGAGCATTGGGATATCTCCCACCCCTCACAAAAATTTTGAAGCTTCCATACTTAGCCAAATTTTATCATATACATCCATGTTGAACCTCTTGACCGCTAATACACCTTATGCTCCATCTCCATCGAGAGATAGCACGGCTTCCTGAAGACTAGCTGATATGTTGACATACTGATTGGTGTCTTATTAGCCGTCCTATATTAGCCGTTTAGGAATAAACGATATGGTGACACACCGATTGGCGTCTTCCGGTTAGGATTAACCTTTTTCTAAATGATGGACTTGATTACACTGTCGTAATCTACCGTGTATCATACGCCTAATTTTTGTTTAATATTGTTTCAAATTCAGAACATATAACGTTAATTTTTCAAAAATCAGGAGTTGTGTGGGGATGGTTCTTGTTATAAAAATGGCGCATATTGCGATTTCAAAACAAGATCTCACTATTGTTGTTCCCCAACACTTTCTTACTCCCGACATACTTTGAAATAACACATCCACCACACCTTACAGTTCATGAAAACCAAGTTCAATCATCAAAAATTGGAACCATCTACGATGGGTCATTTTCGGGGTGCATCAAAATGAAATAGATAAATATGACTTGTCGGTGTAAGTATGAGGTATATCGCAAGAAATCATGGCCTAATAAGACTCCGTTTCAACCCCTTTTTTTGGTCGAGATGGGCGTAAGTACTTTAGATTTTTGGGAGATAGGCCTAGCCCGACGGATAAATATTACTTGTCAGAGTTTAGATTAAAGATAGTTTTTCAAGTGGGTTTGTATGAATGTGCTTCCCAGTGGAGGGCATGCTTGTGAACCTATAATTAGAAGCATGATGACTTTCGATTGCATATTAGAAAATAAAGCTTCCAATCCCGGGTTCACCATATTCTCCTACACGAACAATGCCATTGGGACAACGATAAAGGAGCTCCCCTATGGGTTTTTTATCACTAAGATGATCTAAGCAAAGGGAATCATACCCATTGGTTGTTCATTGCCTCGCAAATTCTGAAACAGGAAGTGACTAGACCTCAAGAAATTTGAAGTAGATTTTGAAATAAGGAAGCTGAGAGTGAAGGTCATGACAGGGAGAGCCGCTAAAAGTGTAAATAGTGCCAGGGATGTGGAGTATGATGCTTCTTCATCAACCGGTATCGGTAAGTCTTGATGAAATCATGTAAATTTGGTTTGTTGAGTAAATGTCATCAGTTGAATTGTATTGGATATCACGAATGTCCAGTGGGCTACAAAGGGTTCATGCAGAATTCCAAGAAATTGTTTTCATGCTTCGTTAACCAACTGAAATCCCTTGAGATAGAGGTCAAGGATCTTAGGGCCGAACAAGATGCGTACCATCGGAGGAAAGAGATTGCGATAGAGATAAATGAAGATGAAGAGGAGGTTTCATTTGGACATGTTACATCATCCAGTTACGATGACGAGGGTGACTAATCATCTGAGGATGATCTAACATTGTGCCCAACATCGCCTTAAAAATGTGCACCAAAATTACATTGTCGCCATGACCATTTCAAGTTTTATGAAATACACTTTAACTTGGATTGTGTGGGATTGTGGTAGTAATTTTGTGTTGTTATATAACTATTTTTCTAGTGTTCTTGAACATAGAGTAATTGTTCATATACTTTTCACCCTTTAAAGTTTCATAGTTTGACTAAAATTGAAACCAATCTAGTCCACAATTTTTGGTTATGGTACTACAATATGTAAACTTATTCGATATGGAACAAAACGTATTGGTTCAGAATTTAGAAGTAGGGAGTTCTGAACCATGTAAGCAATTTGAGATATGTATTATTGAATTAATTTTCTTTAATTACTAAATAAAATTAACCACTTTTTGGTTATGATTTTGTAACATATCCGGCAAGGTGTAATGATTTGTGGGCCTATTTTCTAAAATCAAGGATGGAATATTGTCAACCTCTTTTTGAATAAAATTTTCTTTTGGTGGCTGAAATCATATCGGCTCTGATTTGATATAAACTCTCGTCGAGTTCCATTGCCAACGACTATTTTAAGATAAGAGCTGACAACATTATTCAATTATTTTATTTAAAAATAGAGCACACAATTTATGGTTCAGAATTTGGAAATAGGTTTTAACCCCTACAAACAGTTTTCAAAAGACCTAATGAAATCCAAATTGGGTCTATATAAATAAACCAAATGCGGCACGCATACATATTCAAATCTTCTTCAAATTACGCGTGCATACCACGAAATTCACTCTGTAATTCCATTCCTTGTGAAAATTACATTGGGGAAAATCCCGGTTGTCCAAAGTGTAAAGACAAAGGCAAAAAAGTAATCGGCCAAGCAAAAGGAGCCTCCGGAGTTTGATGCTCCGAGGTTTATGCCACACGGAGCCTTTGATAAATATCAATGTTTTTTACAAAATGCAAGGCTATTAGATTCATATGCGTTAGTATTAGATTATTGCATAAGTTTAGTGTTGATTAGTGTAGTTTTATTGTTTGATTTCCAAAGTTGTGCCGAGCTTCTAGCCATTGCTGATGCAACACACTTCGATGAAGTATGTCAATTTTATGCCAATGATTTAGAGACATATAAAGGGTCTTTATGTACAATAGTCATGTGGTAGACGGTTTCAGGTTGATCCATGGAAGATCAATGACATATCAATATTGAATCCTACTAAGCTTAGATAATTGTACTTCTGTAGAACCCCTCTATGACCCCGACATAGCCCGAGAACTATAAGTTGAAACATTTGACAATACAAAACAAGATTCTATACCAGGTGGTGGCAAGGGGTTTGGTTCCAGGAGGAGTGTACATATGTGAGCCAGTGATCACTAGTATCATGTTGTTTTACTATTTTGTACAGAAAGTGAAGATCAATCTCGGCTACACCATTTTGCAACACTTGTTGTCATCAGTCATTTATTCGAACAAGAAGGCTTTCAAGCTCTCATATGGTTAAGTAATTTTGAAATTCCTCAAGTAGGCATTTCGTCTAAAATGTACGACCAAAATTTCTTTGAGAACAAGAAGCGGAAAATCATAGATGGAGAATGGATGTAAAGGTCTTGAAGAAGGAAACAAGAGAAGTTTCACCAATGAAGGTAAAATTTCTAATGATATTTCAATTTTGTTTAACAATTATATTCCTATTCTTATGTGAGGTGAACTGATGTGTCCATTTTATATGCTTTATTTAGTAGTATTTAGGATCACTTTTGTGCTCTTTTATTATCGAGAGCTTGTGTTTTACCTTGAAATTCACTTAGGAGAGGCAAAAGCAACTTTGTACTCTTTTACCTCTTCTAAGTGGATTTTGTGTGACAAGGGAAGAACACGGAAGCAACGAAGACCGGAAGACATTGAAGACTATACTTTCGAAGACTTTTGGATACTCACTTCGAAGACATGAAGACCGGAGGCCGTTGATGACCATTTTTGGAGCCGTTGAAGACTTGAAGATTGAGAGGGATGGCTATGAAGAAGACAAAGAAACAATGCAAAACTCTGGCTCCCGTCGCGACCCCATCGCGACACCATCGCGAGTCGCGACCTACACCGTCGCGAGTCGCGATGAACTCGTCGCGAGTCGCGACCAACGGGCGGCCAGAAACCAACTTTATCTTCTTTGCACTATAAATACTACTCTCTTTCCTCCTCTTCTCCAGCTTTTCCAGCCCGTTTTTCTCTCTGGTTTTAGGGCTCCAACTCTAGGTTTTTCTCTTCTTTCTTTTCTTTGTTTTTCTTAGTTTAATTATGTCTTTTGTTGTTCTAGAGTAGTTCTTGCACTTGGGAGCTATGGATTGAAGCTTCCACTTCTATGTATTGAGAATCCTTTTATCTATCTATTTGGTGTTTTTGCTATTGTGCATTTATTGTGCTTTGAATGTTAATTGTTGATTTCATTGATGTTGTTGAGAGCTTGATGATATGAAATGCTTGTATGAATTGCTAGCTAGGGTTTGGGGGATTTGGGTTAATTTCCCCCCTGTTCTTGTTAGGAATGTATGAGTGTGAATTAGAGCTTTTGATTGTGTTAGTGTGTTGACAATGTGCTAGACGAATGTGATTGATGTTGAACTCTTCGTCATGTTCGTTTGTGTAGCAAACGAGAGAGTCATATGCTCGTGGATGAATGTGCGTTGCACATTCATCCAATCTCGTGTAATTGCATGAATTGGTTAAATGCTTAGTCACGGTGTAGTGGTCATAGGCATTGCCAAGCTTGTTGGTCCTTCGTGCTAAATGCACCAATGACACCTTGAGTCGTGGTCGCGACTCGGGAGTCATTGGTGAGGTTTGACGAGAGATGTCAAACTCACTCTCGCAAACTACGAACTAAGAAGGATAGGAGTTTAGTCTCCACGACAAGTAGTTGAAGTATTGAATAGATGATTTAAATTCATTCTTGAAACATTTGTTATTTGGCGTTTATGTATTCCTGACGGTGTGTTTCACTGCATGTGTGCCATGAGTTGTTTGAGCATAGGGAGTGCTTGTGTGGTTGAATTGTTTAGGTGTAGGAACGTGACGAATTCCGTAGCGCCTTTGCATGAAGATCTATGAGCATGAACTTAGAACTCCTTGTGATGTGTGTGTTGTGGTACTTGCTAGATGGGTGCGTGAGTGTTGGGTCCTGAATGCTATATGATAGAATGTGTGAATGATTCGATGAACTACATTAGATGTGGAAGTGGATATCCGTTGCCCCCAAGGCATTTTATCTTTGTAGTTTAAAACCCCTTTTCTTTAGTTTCGTTTGATGATTAGCATAGTCACTTGACCTTGCTAGTTATCTTGTCTTTTTATCTTTGTTAACTTAGGAAACCAACCAACCCACCCCCCCCCCCCCTTTTACTTGCTTTTATGTGTGTGTAAATATATTTACTCCTAGCCTAATATCAACCATTGTGTGCTTAGACGCTTAGGAAGATCCCTCTTCTCTTTGGACGACCCCGATTTGCCACTATCTACCTAGTTGTAGAAAGTAAGCATTTAGGGCTTATAAATTATCTTTTGCACGGCAGGCGCGACGACCGCCCGCCCGTCAAAATGGCGCCGTTGCCGGGGAAGAGGCGTTTATTCTTAAGTATTTAGGTGTATTTGGTTGTGTATTGGCTAGTTGTTTTTATTTTCCACTACTTGGTGGTTGTTTTTGTTCGGAGTAGGTATTGCTTGAGCTCTTGGTAATTTATTTTATCGAGAATCCTTGCACTATGATTCCGAACTTTTGAAAAATAAAAAATAAAAAAATTTTAATGGAGCGTCTCACCTTGAGGGAACTCATGATGAGAAGAGAGGCTCAACAAGCAAGGTTTTGTAGGATGTGTCATTCCGATCATCCTACCGAATCTTGCCCTTTGTTGTGGGAAGAGCACTATGACCGAGAAAGAACCCTTGGTTTCCAAAACCATGGGTACTATGAAGAGTGCTATCAAGAGGTAGGAGATATTGGTTTTCAAGGGCAAGAAGCTCATGAATGCTATCCATACCACAACTCTTACAATCCGGAATGGAGTGGTAGTCCGGATTTGTGGTATGAGAATGAGCCGGAAAACCAATATTACGAGCAATCTAGTTGGCCATCACCACCCTATACCATACCCCAAAACCAAGCCCAACAAGGAAGTTCAAGTTTGACACGTGAGGATGTCTTAAATACCATAGCAAACTTGAACTCCTTTACTAGTGAGAAGCCGGATACCCAGCTCTCCTGTAGTGTTGAGGCCATTGAGGGGCATGTGAGGAACATATTAGAGGTATTGGCCCGCATGGAAGCTCGTGATTCCGAAAACACACCATCCCAACTTGAACTCGATGATTCGGTGAGTGAAGTCACCAATAAAAATGATTTTGATTTTGAAAGGGATGAGGAGTTGGTTGTAGAGGATAGAAAAATGGAGGAAGAGGTGATAGTGCTACATCATCCATTAGCATTGTCACCCCTTCTCCCACCTAGTGAACCAACTCTAATATTTTCGGAAGTTTTGAGGGAAACGAGAGAGGAGCCAAAAGACTATCCCAAGCTCCCTAACCACTTAATTCCCTTTGAACCATCTCCACCTCCACAAGACTTTCCTCTTGAAAGTTTTGTGCCCCCACCTCTCTTATTTTGGATGCTCATGGTGAAGAGCTTCAAGCCTTCACCATACGGATAACATTAGGGTCGTGCCGACGACCTTAAAAATACGGAGCTTCGTCGTGCCAACGACGTTAAATAAATCGGCATTTCTTTTAGTTTTTGTTTCTTAGTTTATGTTTCTTAGTTTGTTTTTGTTGTTGTTTTGTTTTGTTCTTTTTATGGCTTGTTTTTCTGTGATTTTGTAGCAAAGTGAAGTGCATTGCAATGAAGGAGATGAAGGAACGAGATCAATGAACGAGGGAAGAAAGCTTGGACAGTTGGTAAGCAAAAGAAAAATTTTAAGCCTGGGATACCCTGCCGTCGCGAGTCGCGATGGGCTTCGTCGCGAGTCGCGACGAACAGGGGAGAAAAATCATTCCCAGCGCCAACTTTCCGCGAGTCGCGATGACTTCGCGAGGCTCGTCGCGAGTCGCGACACACTTCGTCGCGAGTCGCGACGAGCTCAGAAAATTTTGAGCTCCCGGACTCACCTTTCCGCGAGTCGCGACGAGCTCAGAAAATTTTGAGCTCCCGGACTCACCTTTCCGCGAGTCGCGATGACTTCGCGAGGCTCGTCGCGAGTCGCGACACACTTCGTCGCGAGTCGCGACGAGCTCAGAAAATTTTGAACTCCCGGACTCAACTTTCCGCGAGTCACGATGACTTCGCGAGGCTCGTCGCGAGTCGCGACGAACCTCGTCGCGAGTCGCGACGAACCTCGTCGCGAGTCGCGACGAACCTCGTCGCGAGTCGCGACGAACCTCGTCGCGAGTCGCGACGAACCTCGTCGCGAGTCGCGACGAACCTCGTCAAGAACCACCACATACCCACTCATTCCTCCACCATCCTACATATGTTGACATATGAACATTCTTGCATCTTTATAGTACATTTGTTGATTGTAGTATGCCGACTACATCATTGTAATCGTAAGTGCATATCCTATAATGATGCTTGTATACATGTCAATATATGTTGGATATTTTTCATGATTATTCTTATAGTGTTGGTTGGGTGTGATTTGGTTGTTCTTTGAAAATACTATGGTTATTAACTCTTGATGCTAAACCTAGTATTACATATCCTTATGTACTTGTGAGTTTAATGTGTTCTTCGTGGTGTAGTCTTGATCAAACGGCGCCATGGAGACAATGCTTTTCTCGTGGGGTGAGTTCTTCTACGGCATCTTTGCTCACCCTTCCGGTTCCGAAACCTATCTCGGGACCATCCAAGTACTTGGATATCGCCATATCACCGGCGAATTTGCGGAGAAATGGGTGTCACTCTAACTCCCTTACCTTGATTTTTATTGTTCTTGCCTTACGTGTTTACATTGAGGGCAATGTAATGTTTTAAGTGTGGGGAGGGGTTAGAGGACTCATATGCATGCTAGATTGTTTTGGAATGCTTTTTGCTACTTTTCATTGGAAAAACATGAGAGAAAAAAAAATAGAAAAACAAAAAGAAAAAAAATAATAGAAAAACAAAAAAAAAGAAGAAGAGAAAACCCGCTAGGTTGAAAACCCGAGAGGGCAACTTAAACAACATTGGGGGCCCGGATAGGTCGAAAACCCTTAAAGGGCGGCCTAGGCAAAAATGAGAGGCTAAAATGTGCGGAAAAAGGTGAGATGTGAGCTAAAGAAACATGATGTGTGGCTAGGATGAAAACTCGAAAGAGCTCCTAGGCAAAATGAGATAAATTGAGAGAAATTGAAGAATGATATGATTTCACTCATTTGCCGGCGTTGGAGTCATAAGGTTGCGGTTGTCACACGGATGGATCGGGTAGCTCAACATCTATAGACCTCTTGGGTTTGGGTAGCTTAGTGGGTTAGGAAACGAAGTGTGGTTATGAAATTCCTTATCTCTTTATACTTCGTTTTTGGTTGATATATTGGCATTAGGTGAAGTATGTGCTTAAACCTCTTAAATGGTTTTAACTTTATCTTGTGTCATTGGACTTTGGGAATATCAATTCGGGGCTTGAAAATATTTTTATGGGTAGTGAATTGATAAGTGGTAGGTTTGGTTAGATTTAGGATTGGGGATGTGTGTGTGAAAAAATCTCATGTGAGCTTTTATTTTGGGATTTTTGATATTGAGAGTTTTTGTGAGGCTTTGATTGGGGGATTAGTTTAGGTTTTGGATATATCATTTACTCCGTGTGCTTGGTTCTTTTCTTACTCGAGGGCGAGTAAGGTCTAAGTGTGGGGATATTTGATGTGTCCATTTTGTGTGGTTATTTTAGGGGTTTTAGGATGTGGATATGCCATTTCCTCCGTATGCTTGAATCTTTTCTTACTCGAGGACAAGTAAGGTTTAAGTGTGGGGAGGTTTGATGTGTCCATTTTATATGCTTTATTTAGTAGTATTTAGGATCACTTTTGTGCTCTTTTATTATCGAGAGCTTGTGTTTTACCTTGAAATTCACTTAGGCGAGGCAAAAGCAACTTTGTACTCTTTTACCTCTTCTAAGTGGATTTTGTGTGACAAGGGAAGAACACGGAAGCAACGAAGACCGGAAGACATTGAAGACTATACTTTCGAAGACTTTTGGATACTCACTTCGAAGACATGAAGACCGGAGGCCGTTGATGACCATTTTTGGAGCCGTTGAAGACTTGAAGATTGAGAGGGATGGCTATGAAGAAGACAAAGAAACAATGCAAAACTCTGGCTCCCGTCGCGACCCCGTCGCGACACCATCGCGAGTCGCGACCTACACCGTCGCGAGTCGCGACGAACTCGTCGCGAGTCGCGACCAACGGGCGGCCAGAAACCAACTTTATCTTCTTTGCACTATAAATACTACTCTCTTTCCTCCTCTTCTCCAGCTTTTCCAGCCCGTTTTTCTCTCTGGTTTTAGGGCTCCAACTCTAGGTTTTTCTCTTCTTTCTTTTTTTTGTTTTTCTTAGTTTAATTATGTCTTTTGTTGTTCTAGAGTAGTTCTTGTACTTGGGAGCTATGGATTGAAGCTTCCACTTCTATGTATTGAGAATCCTTTTATCTATCTATTTGGTGTTTTTGCTATTGTGCATTTATTGTGCTTTGAATGTTAATTGTTGATTTCATTGATGTTGTTGAGAGCTTGATGATATGAAATGCTTGTATGAATTGCTAGCTAGGGTTTGGGGGATTTGGGTTAATTTCCCCCCTGTTCTTGTTAGGAATGTATGAGTGTGAATTAGAGCTTTTGATTGTGTTAGTGTGTTGACAATGTGCTAGACGAATGTGATTGATGTTGAACTCTTCGTCATGTTCGTTTATGTAGCAAACGAGAGAGTCATATGCTCGTGGATGAATGTGCGTTGCACGTTCATCCAATCTCGTGTAATTGCATGAATTGGTTAAATGCTTAGTCACGGTGTAGTGGTCATAGGCATTGCCAAGCTTGTTGGTCCTTCGTGCTAAATGCCACCAATGACACCTTGAGTCGTGGTCGCGACTCGGGAGTCATTGGTGAGGTTTGACGAGAGATGTCGAACTCACTCTCGCAAACTACGAACTAAGAAGGATAGGAGTTTAGTCTCCACGACAAGTAGTTGAAGTATTGAATAGATGATTTAAATCCATTCTTGAAGCATTTGTTATTTGGCGTTTATGTATTCCTGACGGTGTGTTTCACTGCATGTGTGCCATGAGTTGTTTGAGCATAGGGAGTGCTTGTGTGGTTGAATTGTTTAGGTGTAGGAACGTGACGAATTCCGTAGCGCCTTTGCATGAAGATCTATGAGCATGAACTTAGAACTCCTTGTGATGTGTGTGTTGTGGTACTTGCTAGATGGGTGCGTGAATGTTGGGTCCTGAATGCTATATGATGGAATGTGTGAATGATTCGATGAACTACATTAGATGTGGAAGTGGATATCCGTTGCCCCCAAGGCGTTTTATCTTTGTAGTTTAAAACCCCTTTTCTTTAGTTTCGTTTGATGATTAGCATAGTCACTTGACCTTGCTAGTTATCTTGTCTTTTTATCTTTGTTAACTTAGGAAACCAACCAACCAACCCCCCCCCTTTTACTTGCTTTTATGTGTGTGTAAATATATTTACTCCTAGCCTAATATCAACCATTGTGTGCTTAGACGCTTAGGAAGATCCCTCTTCTCTTTGGACGACCCCGATTTGCCACTATCTACCTAGTTGTAGAAAGTAAGCATTTAGGGCTTATAAATTATCTTTTGCACGGCAGGCGCGACGACCGCCCACCCGTCATGAACAAATGTAGGTGGAAAGGACGAGAGTGTGTTCATGTACAACATGTACAAAAAAGGAAGTCAGAGGTGAAGAAGATAATAAAATTGAGGAAGAAAACTTATCAAGCAAAGAAAACTATGGGTGCGATTAGGGATGCGGAGATGGCCAGCCAAGAAGCATTGAGACTTCCCATTAGATTACAATTTCTAGATTGTTGGAAATTATGCCACGTACGGAATGTTTATCAGAAAAAAAATATGTTTTGTTGTAAATAATCTATAACGAGACATTGTCTTTTGCACACAACAAATACTATTTATGTGAATGTGGATAAGTTTTCACCAACATTTAATTTGTTGGACAAGTTCTTCAAAGTTGCATATGATTTCAACTAAGACAAAAATTCCAAAGACGCTTCTAAAATCGGAAGCTATTGTGGATAAGAATAGGGTTATTGCTTACAAGAGTTTCCTAAACCTACCTAAAATTTGGGTTTGAATATGTGAAGGATTTATTTGTAAAACTAAATTAAGAAATCAAACCTTGTAGGGCTCGGATTCCATAAAACGTCATGTATTACAACTATCCTCAGAAGCATAAAACTTTTAGATGTGAATTTCTTGTCTTCACCTTCCATAGAGAGTTCAAATACCACAAACATATAAAGCGCTGCAAGCACTACAAGAAAAATGACCTTTTACTTCGCTCTGTTTACCTTGGTTTTTTTTGTTAACCCAAATAACAGAGGTAAAAAGTTCTTTTAACTCGGTTCTATTCTTTTCGAAGTAAAAAATATTTTTAACCTCGATTAAAAAAATGAGGTAAAAAGCCCAATATTACCAACGTTGCACGCATGTCTGGCTAATCGACGTCAGATGTGTTTGTGGTCGACGTCGCACGTACCTATCTCAGGCACAAATGACCAACGTCGCATGCATGTCTAGCTTACTAACGTCAATTATTTTTGTGACCGACGTCTCACGTCACTCTCGTAGACACCAATGACCGACGTTGCACACATGTGTGGCTTGCCAACATTGCTTATTTTAGTAACCGACGTCGCACGTCACTCTCACATGCATGAATGACCAACATTGCACGCATGTCTGGGTTACCGACGTCGATTGTTTTTTGTGGCTGATGCCGCACATCACTCTCGCAGACATGATTGACCGACGTCACATGCATTTCTCGCTTACCAGCGTCGCTTGTATTTGGGACCGAGATCGCACATCACAAGATAACACCTTGCGATGCACGATTTAAAATAATTTAATATATATTAAAATATATATATGAACAATTTAATTTAGTTTTTAATAAAACAAAAATATAAAATTTTTAGACAACTCCATTTCTTTTGTATTTATAAGATTTTATAATTATGCTTTTAACTATGATTTTATGTTTGTATTTTCAAATGAAATAAATTAAATGTAGAGTTCGAGTAACACATGATCGAAGTCGAATGTAAATAAATAAAATTTATTTTTCCAGCAAATGGAATTTTATGTACAACTTATTCATAATTATATAAAATAAGTAGTATAGAAAATAAGCAGTATATAAAATTTTATATTCTACTTTTTTTATATAATTATGATTAAGTAGTATATAAAATTTTGGGGAATGAAAAATAGAGTTTCTTTATTTATATTCGACTTTGATCACATATGATTCGAACACTATATTTAATTAATTTCATTTGACATGTGACCAATTGCAAGGGTGACACATGTCAAAAGTGGCGTGACTAAGAGTTGTTCTTTCAGTATTTTCCATTTGACACGTGACTAATCCATTTCTTACTTCTATATAACCAACTCTAAGTTACTTTAAAATATGTACTAGCGCTTTCCAACATTTCACAAAAAAATCATCTATTTAATATTTTAAAATTTATGCCAGAATAACAAAAATTATATATTTTGGAGAAATGAATTATAGGGTACCACAATTTTGGGTCATAGTGTAAATTTTCAAGATTGAGTAGAAGTAATCAATGTTAACTTTCGAGCCCTTTCGTTCACTCAGACATGCCCAAATTGAAAAATCGTAACTTTATATTATTGAATTGCATTTTGGTGTTGTCAGTTTCGTGGTTCGACAACTTCAACTTTCTTAGAGGGACCTAAGTGCAAACACTAAAAACTTTACTCGTAACTCCAAATTGAAATCCGCTCGAACGTGATGCTACCCTGTACACCCCAATTGTATTTTCTATGTATGTAACATAGTATTTATCAATAAACATGCACAAGAATATATTTGTAATCTTTTCCAATTTCCCTTTCTTACTTCTATGTAACCAACTCTAAGTTACTCTAAAACATATACTAGCGTTTTCCATCATTTCACCAAAAAATTCATCTATTTAATATTTCTACTTTATGCAAGAATAACAAAAATCATGTATTTTGGAGCAATGGATTATAGGATAACGCAATTTTGGGTCATAGTGTAATTTTCCAATAAATGGTCAACCCATATTTGACTTTTAATACATAAACACTAATGAAATGTTTGATTCGATTAACCACAGGTCTTAACCCATATTGACTTTTTATACATAAACACTAATGAAATGTTTGACTGGATTAACCACAGGTCAACCCTTACTTGACTTTACAAAAATAAACACTAATAACTAAGGTTTAATTTTAATTAATCACGTGTCAACCATTATTGGACTTTCCTTACATACACACTATTGAAAAGGTTGAACCTCAACTAATTAATGGTCATCCCTTACATGACTTTCTATATATGAACACTAGTAGAATGATTTGATTTTAACAAATCATAAGTTAACCATTACTAGTAGATTGATTTTATTTTAAGTAATCAATGGTTAACCATATAAAAAATAAAGACACAAAGTTAGCGAACAAAATAATTTAACCTCAACTAATGAACGATGAACTCTTACTTGACTTTCCATGTATGTACACTAATGAAATAATTTCATATAAATATAATAATAATTTTAAAGTTTCTATTATTAAGATATTTTTAAAAATACTTAATTTATAAAGAAAATTATATTGCAGAACTTAATTTAAACTACTCAATTGTAAATTTAAAGGCCCAGTACAAATTTAGCCAAATATAGCCCAAACCCACTACTATTTAAAATCCTAACCCTATCACCTAAGCAAAATCCCTTCTTCTCCCTTCCCTTCTTCTTCATCGGGCAACTACCATCCCTTTCCTAATCAGAACCCCTCTCTTCAAACCACCATTTCCACTTCGATTCCACCGCCTCCTCCTTTCAATTCCACCGTGTTCCAGCGACTACCACCGCCGCATCCTTCGATCTCACTAGCCGAGCAAATCTACGCCACCAACACCGCTGCAAAATATTCTCACCGGTCGAAGCTTTCTTACTTCTATGTAACCAACTCTTAGTTACTATAGAACATATACTAGCGCTTTCCAACATTTCACCAAAAAATTCATTAATTTAATATTTCTGTATTTATGCAAGAATAACAAAAACCATGTACTTTGAAGCAATAAAAAATGTTTGACCTTTATTAGTCAACGGTCAACTGTTATTTGACTATATGTACATAAGCACTATTGAAAAGGTTTGACCTTAACTAAATAATGGCCATCCCTTACTTGACTTTCCATATATGAACACTAATAGAATGATTTGATTTTAATTAATAAACAGTTAACCATATCAAAAATAAAGACATTAAGTTTGTGGAAAAAAATTCTCTCTTTCTAAATTATATATTTTAAAATTTTATTTCATAAATTTTCCTTGTTTATAAATTTTATTTCATTAATAATTCATTTATAATGAAATGATGATTTTTAAAATATATTAGATTGATTAATTAAACTAATGAACATAATTAATTAAGAGTGCGTCTCTTGAAAGACGGTCTTTCCATAAGTCATGGAAAGACCAAGGTTTAAAGTGTAAATTAGAAAAAATTAAGATAAAATTTTCAGGTTGCATGAACCGGGTTATAAATTTTATAACTATTACATGTTGCATACTAAATTTTTAATGTTGCAACTAAGACCTTTTACCTTTTATTATTCGAATTAAACCCCGTCTTTCCATAAGCCTATGGAAAGACCGTCTTTTCCAAGACTTTGCCATTAATTAATCTAATCTAATATTAATTGAATTTTGAACAAAATAGATGAAAGAATTGGTTTATTTCAGCCCATTATCAATGAGTCTGTCTCTTGAAAGACGGTCTTTCCATAAGTTATGGAAAGACCAAGGTTTAAAGTGTAAATTAGAAGAAATTAAGATAAAATTTCTGGGTTGCATGAACCGGGTTATAAATTTTATAACTACTACATGTTTCATACTAAAACTTTAATATTGCAACTAAGACCTTTTACCTTTTATTATTCTAATCAAACCTCGTCTTTCCATAAGCCTATGGAAAGACCGTCTTTCCCAAGACTTTGCCATTATCAATTGGGCCTAAAAACAATTTAAAGCTAGCCCTAGAACTATAAATAAGAAAACCCTTATCTATTTACATTCAAGTTACTCTGTCTCTTCTCTTTTTTTCACAACTGATCTCCACCTCTTCTACATTCAACTGTCTCTTCTTACTCCTCCGCTGCCAAATCGCCATCCCTCGGTGACAAATCCCCACTGACAAACAGCTGCCAAATCGCCATCCCTCGCTGCCGTTCTTTGCTGCCACTGTTCACCTTTTGACTTTTTCACTGTCTACCATTCGACTCTACCACTGTCCACCATTCGATGCCGCTCTCCATTGTTCAACGTCGCTCCTCTCTGCTGTTTGGCATCGTCACCCTCTACTGTCTGATGCCACGGCTCTCTGTCGTTTGATGCTAGAGCCACCATTCGACGTCACTGCTCTCCGCCTGTTCAATGTCGCAGCTGTCTGCATTTGCTTCGCCACTCTCCACCGTGCTTTGCTGCCCTCCGCCAGCATCACCTCAGGCCTAACCTAATAGCTAGAAATGTGTTTGTTTCTTTTTTTATAATCATCCCCATGTTTCTCTGCTTAGATCTATGTTTTAGGTTTGTAATATGTTGATTTAAATTTAATTAAATTAGTGATGATTGATTTTAGTTTCTTTAGTTATTTTGTTCTTCCATATTGGCTTGCCTATGAACTGTAGATCTGGCCAAAAAAATCTTGTTTGCTGTGAACTACCAAAAGTAGAATCGACGTCGACTCTTCTTTCGGTAGTTTTTTGAAATTTCAGGTAGAAGAGCTAGCGACATCGCAACAATATCGATTCATCAATTTACTGTGTTTTACAATTGCGAGGTGGCAACACATTTGGTCCCATCACAGTATTTAATTCGGTCCTTTTTCAAAAAAAATCAAGGTAGAAAATATACGTTTTACTCCGGTTGCATTTACCTCAGTTTTTTTTGGGCTAAAAACTGAGGTAAAAATCTGTGCAAAACCGAGGTTAAAAGGGATGTTTCTTGAAGTGAAGATGGCCTAAACTTGCAACTTGTTTAAGAAATTGAAAATGCTTGGCTAGATTTCGCCCTACAGCATAATCAATTGGAAAATGGATAAAGATAGAAGAATATCAAATAAGTTATCAAAAATGTAGTTTCTTAAGGTCTTCAATATCTTGAACATCTAGCTCAATTGAAGCTTATCTCTCTTATGTGCATCATTTTGCGTGATTTAACCGTTGCATCTAGTATAGTTTTTAGCATGTTTTGTTTGGCGGATTGCTGGTATAGTTGAATTTACGTGACAAGGGGTTTAGACTACCATGTTCGGTTTTCTTGTCAAAATCCTGCATTTTGTAGACTTAATACTAATGGACATCCTGTATCTACGAGCTTCTAGATCTTCCATTTAATAATTTTTAGTGGGTTGCCCGTGGGTACTTTTTGGTTACATTCTATGTGAAGGCCATTCGTAAGGGCGGTAGAAGATATATTGAAGGTCGTTCGCAAGAATGACAGAAGATATCGATGGTCATTCACCTCTATAATGGTAGAGATGAAGGTCACGAACATCAATGCATGGTAGAAGGAGATTGAAGTCAAAGATAGACGGCAAAGGAGATCAAAACGGCCAATGAAGAAATGGGAAATCATGGTCTAATTAAGTTGTGCCAAATTCTGAGAATGGTCCAAGAAGAATAAGCCTTCAAGGCTGAATCCATTGGATTTATCTTCTTAAGTACTACAAAATCAACTACTAGAACTCTAGAATTAGGCTAACGGTTTACCGTAGCGAAAGAAACAAGTTCAGTCGGCCAAGGTACCACCGGTCAGTGCAGGCCATTCATGGTTAGGCACCAACGGCATGTGCCAAAGGAGGCGTCCCGCTCCAATAGTTCCAGCACGAGGCAGTGGTGCACCCGCGCCATATCTCACGGCCCACGCAGCACGAGTCTAAGACTTTACTCAAAATTGGCTAAGTATGGGTGGGAACGGCCCACATCGTTCCAAGTTCTAGTTGCTAAGACCAGCCTACGGCCCGTGCCAATGGTCGCACCCCGCGCCAAGTTTCTAAGCAGACTGTGCCTCCAGAAAACAGCCTGCGCTAAAGACATCACCCCCACCAAACTCCTGAGCAGATCGTACCTCCAGAAGGTGCCCCGCGCCAAGGCCCGCACCCTATGGTTTAGAATTTCCAAATCCAGCCTATAGACAGTAGCCCACGTCAATAACCACGGTCGGCTCCAGACCCCGCGCTGGGTCCACATCAAATTCAGTGCCCGCCGCCAGACATGCAATGCGGTCTGCGCAAGATCCAGTGCCCTGCACCGGATGAAGGAGCATGGCCCGTGCACAATTGTGCAGCCCGTGATAAGTTAATGGAACGGACCGCGCCATCCGCAATAGCCCGCGGCGGCTGAACTAGGGTTTAGTCACTTTTGGCCTATTTTGGGCCTATCTTAAGGCCCAAATCCCTTCTCCTATAAACATAGCATTCGTCTACTAGGTTTAACATGTACAAAGTAGATTAGGTCATTAGGAGAGAAACTTTTAGAGAGAGAAACACTCTCTCCTTTTCCTTTCTTTCCTTTTATTTTTGTGTTCATCCTTGATGTGGAATTAAAATCCATATTCGAATTCCATATCAATGGAGTAGTTTCCATATCTTGGGGATAAATTATAGGCGCGTGGTTTAACTTATGTTTTGTGAGATTCTATTGTTCATCCTAATTTCGTGTTTATAATATTACTGTGATTGTTCTTGATTGTTTGAATTGCATGAATATTAAACCACATTAAGCACGCACTTTGGGATGTATTCATGTATGGTGCAAATATTGATGCCCCCTTGTGAAAAGAAACATAGATGTTAGAATGGGTAAGGAATCTTGTTGCGTCTGAGTGAGTGTGTGCACAGAAGTTATGAAAAATGCTCTGACTTACTTGCCATCGCACCACTGTTAGCTGATTATGTCAAGTTTTCTGATAGGTTACGGGTAGAGATATTGCATAGTAGCAAGCTAGGGTTGTAAGAGGCCCTAGTATCATAGACAAGGTGCCAACGACCCCTTGGCCTAATTGATAGGAAGTATTGCATTCGTGGTGGAAGCCTGGGACATAATCTCACAGGGGAGAAATAGACCTACAACAATGGTTGAACCTTGTTGTATTCCCTTAATTAAGATGACGGCATTGATAGAGGGTTGCGAGCACACCCGACATGACAGGTACGGGGAACTGTATGACATCGGCCACACCACGTGTTATGAACACTCTATTAAGTTGTCAAGTAAATCTTGATGAATCGAGGATCGAAACATTAGATTAACCATGTAGCGCAATAATGCCCCATGTGCTTAGTTTAATTAGATTACTTGATTTTTACTTTTCTTTTATGCATTGTAGTTGTTAATATGAAAATCAACCCCCCCCCGTTTGTCGCTTGAATTTACTAGTTATTCCTTTCACTCATATGGATTGACGACCCGTACGAGGTTGTGTCTTTAGTTGATACTTGAGACCTAGCATCACCGAGGACAAACTCAGGACTTACTGCTAACTACCCTCTTGGTAGCGTAGTAGTGAGAACGGGTGCAGAACTATAAATTTTATCTTTGACCTCTCAGTCTCCACTCGGTTAATTAGCTACAATTAATGACCTCGGGTAGAGGCGGTTCAAATTTTGGCGCCGCTACCGGGGATGCTATCCAGCTTAAGTATCAATTAGCATAACTTGTTAGTAGAGTAGCTAGTATTGCTTTTATCTCTTTTTTTTGTTATTTTTTTGGATGATGATTGAAAAAGAAAATTTTGAAAATTCCCAAAAAGAGATATTTCCAGATATTGAGACTCTGTATGCATTATCTTGAACGAGGATATTTCACCTTAGTATCTCATGTCTAAAGTGCATCGAGGAAAGAAGCGGGCTAAGGAATTTAAAACTCCTAAGCCCCTTACAACCCCCCAAACTCAACAAGAATATATACACGCTTGAGAAGAATGGGTTTACTTGGTTCATCGCTCCAAAGGTAAAAGGTAAACTTAGAATGATGTGGTGACCCACATCGTGATGTGGTCACTGGTTGTGTCAAGGATGGTGATTTCGGTGACCCACCACATCACTCACTTTAGTTCTAAAATTGAGGGAAAAATAAGCCGTGAAGATGAAAATAAAGAAACGTTGCTTTCATTTCAAGTAGGAGTTTTCTTTCGAACGTTTAAAAATTTTGGGAGTGAGTTTGATCTTTGGTGGAAATATTTTAGGAAATTTTAGTCATCAATTGTTTGTGTGGAACAGTACTACTCTGGTTTTTTATTATTTTTGGATGTGGGTACAAGAGAAAATTCATAGGAGAAAGAAAGGTTGGTGATCTGTGCCAGAGGTTTGACGCGGGGGGAAGGTTTGCACCAGGGGATTTGGCACGAAGGGAAGGTTCGTGCTCAGAGATTTGGTGCGAACCGACATTTCGTGCTCAGAAGTTTGGCAAAAGTCTAAGCTTTGTGTCAGAGCTAATCAACACGGAGCTGATGTGGCTGCCACATGCCCTCAGATTGTGGACAGTGTGGATGTGGCACAGGCTGGCATGGACTTAATGTGTGTGCGGCACAAACCAACACACGCTCAACACGAATGTCAAGTGTTGGCGCGAGGCCCATTTTGGGATCCGTACTGCTGCCTACCTTAGCCAATCCTAGCCTAGCCTACCTCCTATATATACCCCTTGTTCCTCACCCCAGCCTTCATCCATTTTCTCTTCCTGACAAATACAACCCTTCCCTCCCTCTCGCACACAAATTTCAGCAAACCCTCTCTCACTAAATTTGCCATAACTTCCTCATTTTTCATCCAATATTTCCCTATCATTTATCAAAATATTCCTCTTTCCAACCTCCATCGAACCCACTAAGCCTCAACACAAGAAAGTACATGAATTTGAGCAGATTATTGAAGAAAGCTTTGGCCGCAGATTGGTAATTTCTCCAGGGAGCTGAATTTGTGATTCCTTTTGGGGCATTGGAGTTGCTTTATTCACCCTAGGGGAGGTATTGCATAACCCTCAAGTGGAGATTCCACCACTCTCACCGTTTTAGGTAATCTCGGCCAAACTTATTCTTGATTGGAGGCCTCCGATTAGCATATTTACTGTGAACTGTGATTGCATGATTGAGAACTTTGGTGTTTAGTGATGTTGGTAGATTTACTTGGGAATTATTATTCTATGTTGGGAGTTTTTGGAGGAAATTTTTTTCCATACTCTATCTATCTTACTTGTTATATCTTTGGACATTTTGCCTCGTGTGCCTAGAGAGAGAGAGAGGTGAGTCTAGTATGCACTCCTATATGGGCTTGACTAATCTGACTAAGACCAATAAGGAGAGGTGGGGTGCTCATGGGATGCCAAATTTTAGAGACGGGGTTTGTAGACAAAGATACCCTCAAGGGTCTCAAACTCTACAAGTTTGTCCGGTTGGTGCTAGGTAGGGTATGAAGAAGTTTACCACCCTATTCGCCCCCACCTACACTAGATATACATTGGAGTTTTTGGCCACTGTCGAGAAGTTTAGGGATGAGCAAGGAAGGCAATGTATTAAATTTCATTTGGGTGATGAGCCATGCACCTTAACTTACAAGGAGTTGGGGCAAATCTTCAAATGGAATTAGCAGAGGAAGGTATTAGGGTTTAGGGAGAAAAACACATGTAATGTGTTCACATTCTGGAGTTCCATCACCAAGCAGTTGAGGAGTAAGAATAGCAAGAACAGTGACATAGTGCACCCGGCACTCAAACATATGATCAAAGCTATTGACCATGATTGTCAGTTGCTATGGGGAAGCCACCACCTCCACTGATGAGGAATGCATGATACTTCTATGACATGTTTGCATAGGGAAGGCTTTCTCCAACTTGGTTGAGGAGTTTGTCACCGGGAGCATGGATCTCACCTTCACGGGAGCGCACACTGGAAAGATCTTAATGGGAGGAATGCTCACATTTCTGGTGCAGCACTTCCACCTTCCGGAGAGTGAAGACATGGGCTAACCTTGGCTTGATCTTTACACTCACTCTCTCAGTCATGATAGAGGCAAGGCTGATAAGGACGGAGAATGATACCGTCTTCTGGTTATACAAGGGGGAGAGATTTATGAGGCTACCCCAGAGTGAGAAGACTAGGTTGAGCAAGTCCTTCAGGTTGGAAGATCTCATCATTGAGCCCGATACAGGGTTAGAGGCAGTCTTGGGGGAGCATGACCCGAGAAGCAAGGATTATGAGGAGTATGAGGAGGAGCAGGAGCAGCCTGAGCAGCAGGTTCCTGTTGGTATGATCATAGAGTAGCCCCCTCCACTTCACGCTATGCCACCACCTGTAGAGCACCCTCTAGTGCCACCGCCACCTTTCTAGCAGGTATCAGGAGGACTACCCTCTTTTCAGGGACCGATCGACATGCATGAGGAGTTTTATCATTCCACTGGGCATGGCGCTCGGAGTGTACATAGACATATCATTTCATCTCACCATCACAATTTCTCAGCGTTTAGCAGACAGAACAGCCACAGGTCAACTCCACCTTTCGAGCCTTACAAACATAGTATTTACGGCCATTCTCATCAAGGAGCTCACTCATGGTAGCATCTGCATTACAACCCATTTCAATAGCATGAGTCACTAATATTTCAGTTTGTTTCTTCTTATCCCATATGGATCGAGCCACCTCAGCAGCCCCAGCCAGATTGGGCATGATCTTTGGAGTACTCTATCTTTAGGGTGAGGAATGACTTAGTCACCTCCAGAGCTTAGCGAGATGACTATCATTGGGATACGGTTGCCAGATTTGCCAGATTTGATGGTCAGTTGCAGTATCTAAAGGTGGGTATGAGAGCTCTCCACGATGGGCTTATGGATATGAGTGACAGGTTAAGGAGTGCAAGCATATGGGAGCGCTATATAGATTATTTGCACGGGCAGGGGCCGGGAGCCAGACGTCACAACAGGGAATGATTGTTCTCGTGATTCCAACCTTTCTTGCACCTTAGTTCCTTTCTTTGGAAACAATGCAAAAAACTAAGTGTAGGGAGGGGTTGGAACATCTACTATTATGGTATCCCCTTTGCTAGTATTTCCTTTAACCTATGTTCTACTGCTTTGGATTTCCGGATTACTATTTTTTCTGTGTTTTTGTTTTCTTTCCCTCATTGAACTCTTTGCTGTTTTTAGTGTGAGGGCCCATTTTGTAGTGTTTTGGGATGTTTTAGGAAGGTATTGGTGGTGTGTTTTTATTTTGATCTTATCCTTTGTAGTATGAAGCCCACTTTTGGGGCGATTTGTGCTACAGCCAAAAAAATAGAAAATTGAAAAAAAACAAAAACCCGGACAAGTCAATAACCCAAAAGGCCAACTTGGGTAACATTAGGAAAAGTCCGGATAGGTCAAAAGACCTAAGTAAAAAAAGAGAGGCTAGGCCCAGTTAGGCTTACCAACCTAACCAAAATGAGAGATCGTGTGGAAAAAGGTGAGAAGTGAGTACCCTTTGTGTGTTAAAGCTAGGATGAAAACCCAAAAGGGCTCCTAGGCAAAATGAGAGAAATTGAGAGAAAACAAAAGACTAGGTTGACAATACATTTGACTTCTTGGTTGTAACTAGGTCGAGAATCACGAACTATCCCTATGTTACAACCAAGTTGACAGCTCTTGGATTTCTTTGCTGGATTGTTTTTGAAGATGACTCTTTGATTGCTTTAGGATCATTTTGGAAAAAGTAAGCTAGCTTTACACTTATCTTCTTGGCTTACCTTTTTCCTCATTTTACTTTTGGGTCGTTAGATTATTTATGTTCTTTGGGGAGTGTGAGAGTTGTGAGATTTGTACTCTTTTTGGGGGAAACAGGGTAATCCAAGAATAAGTGGGATTCCTTAGTTAACTTATGTTTGCACGCTACATTTTGCTTAATTCTTTGACTTGTCTTTGTTTACTCAAGCGATGAGTAAAGAGTTAAGTGTAGGGATTCTGGTGTGCTTCATTTTATGTGTGTTAACCATTGCATCTAGCATGGTTTTAGCATGTTTTGTCTGGCGTATTTCTAGTATTAGTTAAGTTTACCAGACAAGGGATTTAGATGGCCATAGTTGGCTTTCTTATCTAAATCCCATGTTTTGTAGACTAAATTAGTACTAATGGACATCTTGTACCCATGGGCTCATAGATCTTCTATTTGATCATCTTTAGTGAGTCGCCCGTGAGTACTTTTTGGTTACATTCTATGTGAAGGTTATTCGTAATGGTGGTAGAAGATATTGAAGGCCGTTTACAAGAATGGTAAAAGATATCAAAGGTCATTCACCTCTAGAATGGTGGTAGAAAAAGGCCATGAACATTAATGTGTGGTAGAATGAGATTAGAGTCAAAGATAGGCGGCAACGGAGATCAAAGCGGACAATTTAGAAATGGGGAATCGTGGTCTAATGAGTTGGGCCAAAGCCTGATAATGATCCAAGAAGAATTACCCTTCAAGACTGATTTCATTGGATTTGTCTTCTTGAGCACTACAAAATTGACTACTAAAAATCTAAAATAGGACTAACGGTTCACCGGTAGCAAAGGAAACAAATTCAGCCGGCCAAGGTACCACAGATCAGCGTGGGCCGTTCATGGTTAGGCACCAACGACCTACGCCAAAGGAGATGTCCAGCTCCAATAGTTCAAGCACAAGGCAGTGGCACACCCGCACCAAATCTCACAGCCTACACAACACGAGTCTAAGAATTTGCTCAAATTTTGCTATGTAAGGGCGCGGATCATCCCATTAATGATGGCCCACGTCATTCCAAGTTCTAGATGCCAAGACCAGCCTATGGCCCACGCTAATTTTCTGAGCAGATCATGCCTCCAGATAATGACCCGCACCCAGCACCAAACTCCTGAACAAACCATACCTACAGATGGCTCCCGGGCGCCAAGACCCACGCCATGTGGTTCAAAAGTTCCAAATCCAGCCTACAAATGGTGGCTCGTGTCAACGGAAACAGTCTGCGCCATACCACACATTGTGGCCCACGTCAAATCCAGCACTCCGCGCTAGATATGCAAGCAGGCTGCGCCAGATCTAGCGCCCCACACCGGATGAATGAGCACGGTCCGGACACAATCGTGCAGCCCACGATAAGTACATGGCATGGACAACGCCATCCACAATGGCTCGCGCTGGGCAGTGAATGAACTAAGGTTCTGTCACGTTTGGCCTATTTTGAGGCCCAATCCCCTTCTCCTATAGTTATTGCCTTTGTCTACTAGGTTAAACATGTACAAAGTAGATTAGGTCATTAGGAGAGTAAATTTTAGAGAGAGAAACACTCTCTCATTTTTCTTTCTTTCCTTTTATTTTTGTGTTCATCCTAGATGTGGAATTAAAATCCATATTTGAATTCCATATCGATGGAGTAGTTTCCATAGCTTGGGGATAGGTGCATGGTTTAACTTTTGTTTAGTGAGATTCTACTGTTCATCCAAATTTTATGTTCATGATATTATTGTGATTGTTCTTGATTGTTTGAATTGCATGAATATTACACCATATTAAGCACACACATTGGGTTGTATTCATGTATGGTGCAAATATTTATGCCCCTTTGGGAAGAGAAACCTGGATGTTAGAATGGGTAAGGGAGTACGTTGCGTCTGCATGAGTGTGTGCACGGAAGACCCAAAGAATGCTCTAACTTATTTTCCATCGCACCAGTGTTAGCTAATTATGTCAAGTTTTCCAATAGGTTGCGGGTAGAGATAATGCATAGTAGCAGGCTAGGGTTGTAAGAGGCCCTAGTATCATAGATAAGGTGCCAACTTGGCCTAATTGATATGACTGGGGGGAAGTAGTGCATTTGCTGTGGAAGCCCAGAACGTAATTGCACGGGGGAAGAACAGACCTACAACAATGTTCGGACCTTTTTGTACTCCCCTAATTACGATGACGTCGTTGATGGAAGTTGTGTTTTTAGTTGATACTTGGGAGGTCATCGCCTTACCTCTCAAAGTTAAATTTATAAGCTCCAAAGGCTTCCTATCTATAACTAAGTATATAATGACAAGTCGGGTTTATCCATGAAGAAGAGGGACTTTCTTAAGCGTTTAAGCACATAAGGTTGATGTTATGCTAGAAGTAAATATAAATAGATATAAAAGCAAGTAAATGGGGGAGGGGGTTGGTTTGTTTTCCTAAGTTATGAATTTTAAAAGACAAGATAACTAGAAAAATCAAGTAACTATGCTAATCATCAAATAAACTAAGAAAAAGGGGTAAAAACTACAAAAGACAAAGTCTAGGGGGCAATTGATATCCACTTCCAAACCAAATGTAGATCATTAAACCATTCACTCATTCTATCACATTCATTACCTATGGGGAATGCTATCAGTTCCCGATTGAAGATCAACATTCATTTCTTCTCAAGACTAATTTACATAGACAAACAACGACCATTTGCAAACCTCATTGATAATCAATTTAGGCAAACCACACCATAAATGTATTTCATTAATGGCATTATACACGATGAACCATAGATTTGATAACAACAAGCCTTCTACCAAATGCATAGCCATTTAACCAACCATAGCATTCATTAGGCTAAACCTAGAACAAACCACATTCAAGATTTAATCTTTCATTGCATCTATGGGATAAACATGAGAACAATCCACATTAACATATTTATCTTGCAAGAATCACAACACATTATGCACAAGAAGTTCTAAATCCATGTTCTTGGATTTTCATGTCAAAGAGCTAAGAAATTTGCAACTTTCCTAACACCCTAACAATAAATTTTATAAATACTTCATATACTCAAACAACCCATAGCATAAATGAAGTAAAATATCACATTAAAACACATGAATGCTAAATAACAAATGCTTCAAGATAGAGAGAAATAGAGGTTCTTACTACATAGATATGGAAGCTTCAATCAATTTCTCCCAAGTACAAACTAACCTAGATCATGAAAATACATGATCAATCCTACAACAACTAAGAAAAGAAAGAAGAAAACTAGGGTTTGAAACCCAGAAAATCATAGGAGAGGAAGAGAGAGAAGAGGGAAAGGATAAGGTGAGTATTTATAGTACAAAAAAGCAAGAAAAAAGTCTGGCCACCTGTAGTTCACGCTATGCAAACAAAAGTTTGCCCTAGGCGAACTTTGCCAATTCCAGCATCTTTGGTTTTTTTCTTCTTCTTATTTCAAGTTCTCCTCTTTACTTCTTTTTCTTTAAATTGTTCAATCCTTCAAAAGCTCAAATGCGATTCTTCAAATCTTCAAAGGTAATCTTCAAAGTCTTCAAACAAATTTTCTTGTCACACAAAATTCTATAGATAAGTAATAAAAGAGTACAAGTCGCTCTTAACTCTCCTTAGAGAATTTCAAGGCAAAATTCCACATTTAGAGCACAAAAGTGTATAAAAGTAAACCCAAAATAACCATATAAAATGGGTACATCAAACCTCCCCGCAGTTAAACCTTGCTCGCCCTAGAGTAAGAAAAGATCCAAGCATACAAAGGAATTCATATGTCCACATCCTAAACTAATATTCCTCCAAATAAAAGCCTCAAAAAAAACTCTCAATTTTATATATCCCAAAATCAAAGCTCAAATGAGAATTTTTCACACACAACCCCAGTTCCTAAATCTAACCAAACCTACCACTTATCAATTCACTACTACCCATAGAAACATATCCAAGTCCCGAATTCATAATCCCAAGGTCCAATGGTGCAAAATGAAGTTAAAACTATATGAGAGATTCAAGCACATACTTCATTCTATACCAACATATCAACCAAAACGAAGTATAAAAGAATCAAGGATTTTATAACCATACTTCGTTTTTCAACCCGCTAAGTACCCAATCCCAAGAAGTCCTATGATGTTAGGCTACCTGATCCATCCATATATCGACTGCAACCTTATGACTCCAACGCCGGCTAATGAGTAGAAAAGTAACAAATTTATCTTTTTCTTTTATTATCTCTCTTTCTCTCATTTTGCCTAAGAGCCCCTTTGGGTTTTCATCCCAGCCACACATCATATTTCTTTTGGCTCACATCTCGCTCACATTTAGTCTCTCAATTTTACCTAGGCCACCCTTTTGGATTTTTCCCTATCCGGGCCACCGGTTGCCTAAGTTGCCCACTCGGGTTTTCAACTTAGCGGGTTTTCTTTATATATATTTTTTTTTAAAAAAAATTCCCCAAAATTTTCAATTTTTTCTTCTTTTTTCTCATGTTTTTCCGATTAAAAGTAGCAAAAAGCATTCCAAATCAAGCTTGCATGCATGTGAGTCCTCTAAACACCCCCCCTCCCCCCGCACTAAAAACATTACACTGCCCTCAATGTATACATGTAAGGAGAGAATAATAAAACTCAAGGTAAGAGGTAGAGTGACTCTGACTCTCATTTCCTCACGTAGTCATCGTTGGAGCCGGGGGGGAACAAGAGTGCCGTAGAAGAACTCACCCCTCGAGAAACACATCGTCTCTTTGGCATTGTTTGATCAAGAATAACATCCCATGAAGAGGAAGGAAGTTATGAAAAGAAAAATGAGTGCTGCCCATTTTTAATCTGCTCTGGCCAATCTTTGCGATAGGTGAATAGAAGTTCGCCCAGGGTGAACATATGTTTGCCCCTCGCGAATTAGATGGATTGCAAGATCAATTTTTTTTTCCAAACATCCTGATTTCATTGCCCAGGGCAAAGAAAAGTTTGCCCGGGGCAAATAGATGTTCGCGACGGGTGAACATATGTTCGCCCCTCACGAATTAGATGGATGGGAGATCAATTCTTTGCCCAAGCTGCTTGATTTCTTCGCCCAGGGTGAAGAAAAGTTCACCCAGGGCGAATTATGGGTCTTCTCAACACTTAGAAAATTTTCAAAGTTACCAAATGTCCAAGCTTTTTGTTTCTCCCTTTCTTCAATCTTTTCTCCCTTCATCAATCCAATGTAATACACCTCAGATTTCTACAAAATCAAGGATGATACACACCGTGAAAAGAACAAGATAAAATAACAAAAATAATCAACAAAAACCAAAATAAAAGCCAAATATATTTACGTCGTTGGCACGACTTAGCTCCGTATGTTTAAGGTTGTCGACACGACCCTAATGTTATCCATATGGTGAAGGCTTGAACCCCTTCACCATGAGTATTCAAAAATAGAGAGGTGGGGGTTGGGAGGTCATCGTCGTACCTCTCAAAGTTATATTTTTAAGCCCATATGCTTCCTATCTACAATTATGTAGATATTGGAAAGTCGGGGTCGTCCACGAGAAGAGGGATCTTTCCAAGTATTTAAACATATATAGGAGAAAATATACTAGATATAAACATATATAGATATATATATATATAAAATCATGTAAATGGGGGGGGGGATTTAGTTAGTTTTGGTCCTAAATTATGAATTGAAAAACAAGTTAACTAATCAAGCAAGTTAAATATGCAAAGCATGCAACAACAACTAAAAGGTGATTAAACCAACAATCAATGGAACCTTGGGTGCAATTGACTTCCACTTACAAGCCTCTTATCCATCATTGAGCATGCACATATTTACTATTTGACTACTTATTGTGAAGACTAAACTTCTATCCTTCTTAGATAGTAGTTTGCAAGAGTGAATTCGACATCTCTTGCCAAACCTCACCACTGACTTCCTTAGCCAAAACACGAATAAAACTATCCCATTGATGGCATTCAGTATGAAAAATCAACAAGCTTGGTAACACTTAAAAACACTACATCATGCCTATGCATTTAACCAATTCATGCATTCACACATGATTAGTCAAGAATGATTGACATTCATAGACTTATCTCACTTGCTACCTAAGACAAACATGACATCAAGTTCAACATTATCACATTCATCTAGCAATTATCAACACATTAACATCATTGTGAATCTCTAAATCATACTCTTGGATTTTCTATCAAGAAAAGGGGGAATAAACCCATTTCCTCAAACCCTAATAAGCATATCGTACAAGTACTTCATATACTCAAGCTTTCAAGAACAATAATGACATTAACAAACACATTCAATGCTCCATAAATGCATAATAGTAAGATTATTAAATAGGCTACAAATTGTTCTTAAGACATGGGCTTGGAAGCCTTGGTCTATTACTCCCAAGAACTAGATTTAGCTACTAGAGTTCATACTAATTAATGTTAACAAACCAAAAATAAAACAAGGGAAATCAAAGATGAAAATGGTGGAAAACTAGGGTTAAATAGTACCGAATTCGGGTGGAAGAAGAGTTATGAATGAGAGAAAAGAGAATGCTAGTTATAGTACAAAAAGGATAAGGTTGGGTTCTAGCCACCCATGTGTCTTTACTTGCGACAGGTTTGTTGCGACTCGCGATGGGTGCCGAAATTTACCCTTGGTTCTTTTCTTCTTCTTGTAGCAAGCACTATTCTTCAAAATAATCCCTCTAACTTTTCAAGTCTTCAAATCTTTGAAGAAATTCTTCAAAGTCTTCAAAATGTGATCTTCAATGGCCTCCGGTCTTCGAGTCTCCATGTTCTTTCTTTGTCACGCGATTTCCACTTAGAAGAGGTAAAAGACCTTAAATTCACTCTTACCTCTCCTAAGAGAATTTCAAGGTAAAACAAAATATTTTGATAACAAAAGAGCACAAAAGTAATCCCAAAAGTACTAAATTATGCACATAAAATAGACACATCAGGGGTACAAAACTTTCAAGAAGAATGTTTTGTGGAGGTAGAGATGGTTTAAAGGGAGTTGGGTGGCTAGGAGACTTGGGACTGTCTTTTGGCTCCTCACTTATCTCCCTCAACTTTAAAAAATGGTGGAGTTGGCTCACTAGGTGGGGGTAGGGGTGACGATGCTAATGAATGTAGCATAATCACCTCTTCCTCCATTTTTTCATCCTCAACAACCAACTCCTTATCACATTCAAACTCAAACTAATTTCCCATGGTAACCTCACTCACAGAATCCTCGATTTTGACTTGGGATGGTGTATTTTTGGAATCACAAGCTTCTATTCGGGCCAACGCTTCCAATATTCTTCTCGCAAACCCCTCAATAGCCTCAACACTAAAGGAGAGCCGAGTGTCTAGTTCTTTACTAGTCAAGTTGTTCAAGTTTGCTATTGTATTCATGACTTCCTCATGTGTTAAACTTAACTTCCTTGTTGGGCTTGGTTTTGGGGTATGGTATAAGGTGGTGATTACTAACTATTTTGCTCGTATTGTTGGTTTTCTGGCTCATTCTCATACCACCAATCCAGATTACCACTCCACTCCGGATTGTAAGAATTGTGGTATGGATACCATTCTTGGGTTTCTCGCTTTTCAAAACCAACATCTCCTACGTCTTGGTCGCAATCTTCATAATACCCTTGGTTTCCAAAACCAAGGGGTTTTCCCCCTCATAGAAATCCTCCCTCAACAAATATCAAGACTCGGTAGGATGGTCGGAATGACACATCCTACAAAACATTTCTTGTTGAGCCTCTCTTCTCATCATGAGTTCCCTTAGGGTGAGACACTCTATTTTTTAAAAAAATTATTTTTCAAATGTCTGAAATCATATTGCAAGGAATCTTGATAAAAAAAAATTACCAAGAACTCAATTAATACATATTCCGAACAAAAACAACCACCAAGGAGTGGAAAATAAAAACAAGTAGCTAATATACAACCAAATATGCCCAAACACTTAAAAATAAAAGCCTCTTCCTCGGTAATGGCACCAAGATTTGGGAGGTCGTCACTGTACCTCTCAAAGTTAAATTTATAAGCCCTAAATGCTTCTGATCTACAACTAAGTAGATAATGGTAAGTCGGGGTTGTCCATGAAGAATAAGGATTTTCTTAAGCGTTAAAGCATATAAGGTTGATATTGTACTAGAAGTGAACATAAATAGATATAAAAGCAAGTAAATAAGGGGGGGGGGGGGGGTGGTTGGTTTTCCTAAGTTACAAATTTAAAGACAACTAGCAAAGCAAGAGAACAATGCTAATCATGCAACAACAACTAAAAAGATGATTAAATCAATAATTAACGAAACCTTGGGAGTAATTGATCCACACTTCCAAACCTCTTATGGATCCTAGATTCATTCACTCATTCAATTACAGTTATTGTCTATGGGGAATGTTATCATTTCTCATTCGAAGATCAACATTAATTACTTCTTAATAGTAATTTGCAAAGACAAACAACGACCATTTGCAAACCTCTTTGATAATCACTCTAAGAAAAAAACACCATAGATGTATTTCATCAATGCCATTTCACACGAAGGACCATAGGTTTGATAACAACAAGCCTTCTACCAAAGACATGGTCATTTAACCAAACAAAGCATTTACTAGGCTAACCCTAGAACAAACCACATTCAAGGTTAAACCTTTCTATAAATTTATAGGATAAGTATGAGAACAATCCACATTAACATACTTATCTAGCAAGAATCTCCACACATTATACACAAGAAGTTCTAAATCCATGTTCTTGGATTTCATGTCAAATGAGCTAAGAAATTTGAAACTTTCCTAACACCTAAACACTTCAATCATACAAACATTTCATATATTCAAACAACCCATGGTATAAATGAGGCAAAACACAATATTAATGACATAATAAATGTTCCCTAATAATTGTTCATAAATGAGAAAATAGAGAATCTCACCACATAAGTTTGGAAGCTTCAATCAATTTCTCTCACGATCAAACTAACCTAGATTATGAAAAGACATAATGAATCCTACAAAAACTAAGAAAATAAAGAATAAAAGTATGGTTTGAAACCCAGAAAATCACAGGAGAGGAAGAGAGGGAAGAGGGAAAGGATAAGGTGAATATTTATAGTACAAAAAAGCAAGAAAGAAGTATGGCCACCCATAGTTCGCGCTGGGCGAACTTACTTTGCTAATTCCAGCATCTTTGGTTTTTTTTTCTTCTTGTTTCAAATTCTCCTCTTCACTTCTTTTTCTTTCAATTTTTCAAGTCTTCAAAAGCTCAAATGCAAGTCTTCAAATCTTCAAAGGAAATCTTGGGAGGTTGTCGCCGTACCTCTCAAAGTTAAATTTATAAGCCCTAAATGCTTACTAACTACAACTAAGTAGATAGTAACTATGCTATTCATCAAGCAAACTAAGAAAAAGGGTAAAAACTACAAATGACAAAGCCTTGGGGGCAATTAATATCCGCTTCCAAACCTAATGTAGATCATTGAACCATTCACTCATTCTATCACATTCGTTGCTAAAACTTCCCATTCGAAGATCAACATTCATTCTTTCTTAATAGTAATTTGTAAAGATAAACAACGAACATTTGCAAACCTCATTGATAATCACTTTAGGCAAACCACACCATAAAGATATTTCATCAACGGCATTATACACGAAGAACTATAGATTTGATAACAACAAGCCTTCTACCAAAGACATAGCCATTTAACCAAACATAACATTCATTAGGCTGCATTTATAGGATAAATATGAGAACAATCCACATTAACATACTTATCTAGCAAGAGTTACAACACATTATACACTAGAAGTTCTAAGTCCAAGTTCTTGGATTTTCATGCCAAATGAGTTAAGAAATTTGCAACTTTCCTAACACCCTAACACTTTAATCATACAAACACTTCCTATTCTCAAAAGACACATGATATAAATGAAGTAAAATATCACAAATAAACATATGAATGCTAAATAACTAATGCTTCAAGATAGAGTAAAATAGAGGTTCTTACTACATAGATATGGAAGCTTCAATCAATTTCTCCCAAGATTAAACTAACTTAGATAATGAAAAGACATGACTAACCTACAAAAACTAAGAAAAGAAAGAAATGAAAACTAGGGTTTTGAAACCCAGAAAATCGTATGAAGGAGAAGAGTGGAAGAGGAGAGGATAGGATTTAGTATTTATAGTACAAAAAAGTAAGAAATTTTCTGGCCACCCGTCTGTCACGACTTGCGACCAATCCATTGCAAGTCACAACCAAGCCAAGTTCCAGCATCTTGATTTATTTCTTCTTTTTGTTTCAAGCCCTCCTCTTCACTTCACTTATCTTCAATTCTCCAAGTCTTCAAAAACTCAAATGCAAGTATTGAAATCTTCAAAAGTATTCTTCAAAGTCTTCAAACAATTTCCTCGTCACACAAAATCCTCTAGAAAAGTAATAAAAGCATAAAAGTCACTTTTAATTCTCCTCGGAGAATTTCAAGGCAAAATGCCACAACTAGAGTACAAACGTGTACAAAAGTGAATCCTAAAAGTCCTATTATAACCATATAAAATGGGCACAACAAATCTTCAAAGTCTTCAAACAAATTTTCTTGTCACACAAAATTCTCTAGAAAAGTAATAAAAGCGTAAAAGTTGCTCTTAACTCTCCTTAGAGAATTTCATGGAAAAATGCAATATCTAGGGCACAAAAGCCTACAAAAGTAAACCTAAAAAGTCCTAAAATAACCATATAAAATAGGTACATCAATACTTGAGCCCTAGCATCTCTGAGGACAAACCCAGGGATTACCGCTAACTACCCTCTAGGTAGCGTAGTAGTGAGAACGTGTGCAGAACTATAAATTTTATCTTTGACCTCTCAGCCTCCGCTTGGGTTAATTAGCTACAATTAACGACCCTGGGTGAAGACGGGTCACTCTTCACAAATTTAAAATTTTGAAATTCAATGGAGTTTCCAATTCCTGTTTCTATATCTAAATGTCACCATCTTCAACATTCTCCAACGCTTACCACTTTTCTCCACTACAACTATAATTTTCCAATTTTTATTCTTCCTCCCACTGATTTTCTTACTGCAACGGCTATGGGAGAAGAATTGGCATTTATTTACAATAAAATTAGCATTTCAAAAGTCCAATGCCATACTATAGTAATATTTTCGACCAATTCGAACAATGAATGGTTTAAAAAGCACAAGTATATTTTTGGGGAAGAAGTTATGAGCCTCCAATATCTGTTATATCGCTTAAAAGCAAATCGCATCCAGGGAGGAGGAGATCGATGAAGCAGTCTAACCAACGCACACTGATGAATCAAGAGACAAAATGATTCTTCATTAAATCCATGGCGGAGGAGATCGTACTGGTTGCAAAATTTCAACAATTTCTGCAAGTATCGCATGCTCGAATTTCCACCATATAATCGATGAATGAAGATAATCTGAAAAATTGGCTTCGCTTCCGTTGGGGGTCAACAATTGATCAAATTCTTGCAAAAATAATTTCGGGATCTGTTGCAAATTAAAAATTTTGGCAGAGAAGTATCCATGACCGGACTAATTGTCGATATATTTGTGGCAAAATTTTGGCAAGTTCTGATGCAAACTATAATTTCAGCCCAGAAAATATTAATTGCAATGTCAATCACTGATCAATTTTTGGCCATATTTTTGCTCAACGTGATGCCTGCACATTTAAAGTCGTGGTGTGCTTTCTGGAACGGGAGGATAAAAAAAAGGAATATTACTGCATTATTAGGCCTATCACGTGAGGAGTTAATGTTGGAAAATATTTCTGCAATGAAGATGTTACGAACATAAGGGCTAAATGGTCCATTCAATTGAATTTGTTACCAGCTCGTCACTTTCCTTATGAGCTAGTTCAACAAACTCAGAAATAGAGAAGCTCCATTCAGCTGAAGGAAGGAAGATGCCAATCTAATAAATTTCATTCCATTAGGAAATCAGGTAGTTAGTTTGGTTAATAAATAGAACAAGGTAGAAGATGGCGATATCTTTGGAATAGATAATTGAATTGGAGTACTCTGTGCAGTACCCATTTGTATTCTTTTTCATCTCAGATTCTCTCAGTTTTCTTGGATTAATATGTAAATTTGATTCTCATTAATCTCAGCTTAACATTTTGTATTAGAGCTCGTGGATTCTCGGTAACAATGGCAGAAAATGCATGGTAAAAAACCATGGAGTTTCAATTGAAGGAGATGGATTCAAAAGTTGCTGGATTAGTGTAGGAATTTCTAGGGTTCAAATTCCATTTGGACGACAAGATTGCAGAGAATATAGAGGCATCATTGCAGCCATTCAAGGAGGAATTTTGAGCACAAATTGATGTGCTACTGGCATCGATCGAGAAGTTAGGAAGCAAAAGCCAGGAGATGGAGCATACAGAGAGCTCAAAGTAAGGAACTAACACTGATATTCATGATTTGCATTTCAGAGAAGCCAAATTTCATCAGAATCATAAAAGTGCACCCAGGAATAAGACTTCGAATCAGGTTAGACTCGAAAGTGAAAGTCCTCCTGTAATTTTTGGTAATAAGCATGCTCATAAGTATGATATTGGTAGAATTGATAAGAATAGACATGATGCTAATAGAACTTAGGGTTATGAACAATAAGATTGGAGGGAAACGATTGGTAGAAGTTTTGAATATAATCAACCGTGTAATGAATTAACTGTGTTTACTAGAAACATTCCTAAAGATTGGCTGAGAAAATGCACAAAAAATTTTAGTTTCTTTGAAATCTATGATCTGCACCGAATAGGATATGTCTAAATTTATATTAATGGGAAAGCTAAAATATGGTTCCAATCAGAGAAAGTAGTAAGGGAGTTTAGGAGTTGGAACGAGTTTCAGGATATTGTAATTCACAGATTTGGGGATGTCGGTGGAAGAGATAAGATAGAGGAATTCAAAAAATTATATAGAAAGGGTGATGTAAGATCATATCAAGAAAAAATTGAAGAATTAAAATCACCGGTTCCAAGTAAGGATTACAGATTGTCTGAGCTATATTTCATTTCTAGCTTCATAAGTGGACTCAAAGAAGAGTTAAATCCCATGGTTAAGCTTATGAAGCCAGTTACACTGCAAGAAATAGTACATATAGCTATTTTTTAGGAAATGAATTTAGAGATTATGAGCAAGAAAAGCAAAAATGTACAGAGCATGGGATATCATAATCCAGTTGAGAAGGATAGTGGAAATAAATGGCGAGCATCACCTGGAGCTTTCAAGAAACTTGGAGATAATTTTTAAAGGCTGACCCAACAAGAGGCTCAATTCAAGAGGGACAACCACTTGTGCTACAAGTGTGGAGAAAAATATTCTCCTAGGCATATTTGTAAACTTAAAAGGGTTAATCATGTGTCTGTGATGGAAGAAGAAGAAGAAGAGGAAGATATTATGCTGGTGGAAAGGACTTCTGATGAACTGTTAGAGGTGAGAAGAAATAAAGAAATTGTATTAACAACCATTGGGAACAAGACCATAATGAATGCAATCACTCTGCTTGGATGCATGAATGGGTACCAAATTAAGATGTTACTGGACACCGGAAGTACACATAACTTTATAGATTCTTCCCTAGTCAGGAAATTGAAGATTCAACAGGAAGAAATCGAACCATTCATGGTAACTATCACAGATGGAAGCAAAGTAGGTGGAAATACTATTTGTCCTAAAGTTTCTTGGGTAGTTCAGAGACATCAATCGATCCAAAGGTTATGGAGTTGGGAGATTTAGATGCTATATAAGGGGTAGACAATATAGCCCTATAACAATTGATTTCTTGGAGCAAAATATATCTATCTACAGGTAGGGATACCAATGGGTTGTAAAAGGAAATTATGAGAAACACAAGATCTAGTTTATCAAAGGTGTTGAGGTCAAAGAAATATCAGATTAAGAAGGGATTTGTGTTGGATATAAAAGGTTATGGTACTGAGAAGAAGCAAGAAACTATTATGAGAATATTGAATATTTGCAGCATGAGTAGATGAACAAAGTCGTGAGTAACTTTCATAAGTGGCATTCGGATTCTAGAAATAATAAAGGGGACAGAGCTCAGTGGGAATCAGATGAAAGGCAGATTAGGACTAAATGGAAGCATACTCAAACTGAACAAGAAGATGGCAGACTCAAAAGATTTATGGATTAGTATCACTATGGTACAAATCAGTTTGAACAGGAAGAATGGGCACCAGGTTAGTCTTTGTAAGGATGGAGATAGAATAAAAGGGAAAAAACTAATAACTAGCAGAAAATGGGAAACAAATACCAGGTATATCAAATGGAATCGAGAGAGGATGATTTGAAAACAAGAGAATTTATATCAAAGAATTTGGGTAAAGAATCAGGATACTCAGAACTGCAAGGAGTCAAGGACAGAATCCAAAACTCAGAAATCCAACAGGTTCCATTTGAATTTGCAGGTGTGTTTTCTATTCCTTCTTTGTTACCTCCTCTTAGATCCATTGATCATAAGATCCCTTTGAAGCCTGACACTCAACCCTCTAGGATGAAACCTTACAGGTATCCTGATGCACATAAGATCGAGATCAAACAATAAGTTGATGAGATGCTCAAAAACAAGATAGTGCAAAATAGTACAAGCTCATTTTCTTCTCCTGTATTGCTGGTAAAAAAGAAGGATGGTAGCTGGCGACTTTGTATCGACGACAGGAAATTAAACTAGATTACAGTTAAAGATAGGTTTCCTATTCCTATAATTGACGAACTCCTGGATGAATTACATGGTGCTAGATATTTTACCAAGTTGGATTTCTGATCCTGTTACCATCGGATTAGAGTTTGTAAGGAAGATATTCATAAAACAACGTTTCAGAACCACAACAGTTATTTCGAGTTTCTAGTGATGCCTTTCGGGGTAACTAAAGACCCCGATACATTTGAATCACAGTTGATGAATAATATTTTCCATCATTTGTTGAGAAAATTTCTTATGGTATTTTTTGATGATATTCTAATATACAAGTCCTTAAGTGAGCACATAAGCCATATTAGAGAGGTCATAAATATTATGAGATAACACAGTCAATTTGCAAAGGCAACAAAGTGTGTGTTTGGGGAGCAACAAGTAGAATATTTGGGCCATATTAATTCAGAAAAAAGTGTAGGGATGAATGAGAAGAAAATTAATTGTGTGCTTAATTGGCCGGTGCCCAGAACTGTGAAAGAGCTTAGAGGATTCTTGGGTTTGACGGGAGATTATAGAAGGTTCATTAACCAGTATGGAATAATCTATAAGCCTCTACATAGACTCCTTCAGAAAGACAAATTATTTTGGGATGATGAAACTAATAAGGCTTTTGCAAAGCTAAAACAAGTAATCACATCCACACCTGCATTAAGAATGCCTGAGTTTGATAAACCATTCCTCATTGGGACAGATGCGTGTGATAGTGGAATGGGAGCCTTGTTGATGCAAGAAGGTAGCCAATAGCCTTTTTGAGCAAAGCTTTTTGCAAAAGAAATAAAGGATAATCAACATAAGAAAACGAGCTTTTGACATTGGTAATGTCCTTGAAAAATGGAAGCACAGTTTGGTCGAGAATCATTTTATAATTAGAAAGGACCATCTGAGTTGAAGTATTTGTTAGACCAGAAGCTTCAGAATACTTTACAACACAAATGGATGACCAAACTCATTGGTTTGAGTTTCAAAATTCAGTAAAATCAAGGAAAAAACAACCAAGCCACATATTCTTTATCACACAAACCTTGAGAAATAGTGTTGAATATATTGGAGGAAAACAGAAAAGAGATTGTAGAATAGATATATAAAGAACAAGGGACTCGGTAATTTCCCTATATCAGAAGAAATTCTGAATGATGAAACTGAACAGGGAGTAACCTCTTTGCAATTATTAAAAGGAAATGGGTTTGATCATTTTGAAAAAGTGAATGGAAAACCTAAAAAGTTTGAAGAATCAGATGTCACCTGTATCAACAAACTAAGGAAGAAGAGATAGTTTGTATTGTTGATCAGAATGAGAAAGTTGATGGAGATGAAGGAGAAATTATTGAGCCAATAGTCATTGCAGCATCTCTCATGCCCACTTGGACCTTACAGCTGGAGAAAAGTTATAGGGATGATGAAGTGATTCAAGAGATTATAACCAAATTAATTCTGGAAAAACAAAGCAACTCAAACTACAGTTATAATAATGGAATCCTAAGGAAAGGGAAGAGGATCTATGTGAGGAAATCAGGAGATATAAAAAATAGATCTTGTCAACAATGCACTCATTTGCAATTGGAGGACATTCGGGTCAAACTGAACTGTGAAAATGGTACTCTTAATATTTTTTTGGCCAAATATGAGATCAGAAATCATTAAGTTTATTTGGTCATGCATAGTTTGTCAGAAGAACAAAAGCGAACATTGCAAAAATCCAGGTTTACTGCAGCTCCTCCCTGTCCCTGATCAAGCTTGGCGACATTTGACCATGGACTTCATAGAATGTTTGCTTATGTTGGATGGGTTCGATACAATTTTGGTGGTGGTGGACAGATTGACTAAGTAAAGTCATTTCATACCATTAGCTCATTCGTTCACAGCTAAGTTAGTAGTTGTATTGTTTTTCAATGAAATTTGTAGGTTACATGGGACTCCAGAGACCATTACTATGGATAGAGATAAGGTGTTTACAAGCTTGTTCTGGAATGAACTATTTTTAAAAATGGGGATCAAAATGCAGTACAATTCTGCATATCTCCCCAAAACAGACGGCCAGACAAAAAGGGTGAACCAAATCTTGGAACAATGTTTGTATTATTTTTGTGGAGCAAAGCCAATGGTATGGAAAGAGTGGATTGCATCGGTTGAATGGTGGTATAACACTTCCCATAAATCTATTATCAACATGACACCTTATGAAGCTGTTTATGGTGTGAAACCACTGACTCTACCTTTCGATATATTAATTGACACTATATTTCCTACAACTAGAGATCTTTTAAAACAAAAAGAAGGTGTGAATAATCTACTCCAGATTCAGTTGAAGAAAGTGAAAGAGAGAATGAAGTCTACTACTGATAGTAAAAGGTCGAAAATAAGTTTTAACCCTGGGGATTGGGTACACCTTAATTTGCAGAAGTACAAACAAATCTCCATTCAATCGACCACTTGCCCCAAATTATCTTTCTAAGTTTTGTGGGTCTTACTAGGTGGAGAAGAGAATCGGCAATGTAGCTTGAAAATTGATATTACCTCCTCAAAGCTGGATTCATCCTGTGTTCCATGTATCCTTGCTCAAACAATTTGTTGGCACTGCTCCTACGACTCAAGAACCTATTCCTAGCTCTGAATTTAGCTCGGATGATATGCTGGAACAAAGGAAAATACTTAAGAGAAGATTAGTTGATAGAGACAACAAAGAAATGGTACAATGACTAGTTGAATGGAAGAACTTGGGCATTAGAAGAGCCCTCTTGGGAAGATGCCGAGATAATCATAAACCAATTTCCTCCTTTTCAAGCTTGAGGACAAGATTTATCATAAGAAGGAGGGATTGTTACGAACATAAGGGCTAAATGGTCCATTCAATTAAATTTGTTATCAGCTTGTCACTTTTCTTATGAACTAGTTCAACAAACCCAGAAACAGAGAAGCTCCATTCAATTGGAGGAAGGAAGACGCCAATCCAACAACTACCTTTTTATTAGGAGATCAGGTGGTTAGTTTGATTAATAAATAGAAGAAAGGTAGAAGATGAAGATATCTTTGGAATAGATCATTGAATTGGAGTACTCTGCGCAGTACCCACTTGTAATCTTTCTCATCTCAAATTATCTCAATTTTCTTGGATTAGTATGTCAGTTTGATTCTCATTAATCTTAGCTTAACAGAAGAGTCAATTTGTAGGCATTAATAATGAGCCAATCTTAGAAACTATTGATGCCATATTTGGCCTACTACATGAGGCCCAAGTCGACATACGAAAGTCCAAATTTGTAGACATTATGGATTCAGCTCTAGAGAGAACCAATAATCAAATATGGCCCAATATTCTCCAATTCATGTCCAACTCACAATTTTCTAGAAAATCTAAGGACTTGATGAGGGATTTTTCTATTACTCATTTTACTCATCTGGTAGGGGCAATTTGTAACGTGGGCTCACCCGTATTTGGACTAGCGGCGACGACTAGGTAGTCTTAGTCTCATCGAAAACCTTGAGCCTTCTCAGTTGGAACTGCCGAGGGCATTTACACCCTCACATAGTTAGATATTTGAATGACCTTATCCACAAATTTTCTCCTTCTTTAAATGTTTTTGTCTAAAACTAAGTGCAATTCAAAGAAGTTAGTAGGAATAAGAGACTCCCTAAACTTTCTTGGTATCTACCATGGCTTTGCATTACGATTTCAATGAAGTATTGCACCAAAATGAATTTTAGAGTGCTAACTGATTACCAACACATCAAATAGATGACTTTAGATAACACTCAATCATTGCAATCTCTTTGACCTAGGCTACGAGGGGTACAGATACACATGGTTTAGAAATTGGAAAAACCCTCGCACTGTTAAGGCCAGGTTAGATAGAGCGGTAGCAACTCCTAGATTGCATAACGCTTTCCCAGCTTCAACGCTAACGCGCTTGTTTAGTCATCAATTTGACCACGTGCCTAACTTGTTACGTATAAGATCTCACTATAGAGATGCTTTATCAATTCCTCGACACAAGCTCTTCTAATTTGAGAACTACTGGACCAAATCCCCATTATGTCAATATATGGTGCATGATTCTTGGAATGACACAGCTACACATCTCTCCATGGCTATAAAGGAATGCTCGGAAAGTCCATCATCTTGGACCAAATATAATTTCAAAAATCAACAAAAACAGAAGAACCTGCTTTCAAAGCGAATACAAACTCTTCGGTAAGGATCCATCACCTCTGAAACTCAACAATAAATAGCCACGTTCAAACAAAAACTTGAGCACCAATTGGACATAGAGGAGATGAAGTGGAAACAAAGGGCCAACCAACATTGGTTAGAGAAGGGTGATAAAAATACAAGTGTCTTCTATGCTTTTCAAATAAGCGGAAACAAAGAAATACCATATATAGCCTAAAGGATAGGAAAGAGAAATGGTGCACGCGAGAAGAGGATATGGAAACCATAATCTCATATCACTTTTGTGACCTTTTCAAAAGTACAAATCCTCTTTCACCTTTTATTGATCAATTGGTGACAAATGAGACTCCAAGAGTCACATAGGAGATGAATGACAAACTAATGAGACCATACACTCAAGGAGAGATCATTCTTGCTCTAAAGAATATGGCCCCAAACAAATCCCATTGTCCTGGTGGCATGCCACTGTCGTTTTTTCAAAAATATTGGAATATTGTGGGTGGAAAAGTTACCTTTGAGGCATTACAATATCTCAACAAAGGAAGAACGTTGCAATATATAAATGATACTAACATAGTACTCATACCAAAGGTCAAGAAACCAACAGGTATCACACAATTCAAGCCCATCAGTTTATGCAATGTGGTCTATCGAATAACTTCAAAGTGCATTTCTAATAGGCTTAAGGAGATATTGGATATTGTCATCGCAAGCCAACAAAGTGACTTTGTCAAGAACAGATTAATCACAGACAATGTTCTCATTGTGCATTAGGTCCACCATTGTATCCAAAGGAGAAGAAAGAGGCATACACAATCTATGTCAATTAAGCTGGATATAACTAAGGCTTTTGACATAACTGAATGGCCCTTTCTACTCAAGGTTTTCATAAGTATGAGGCTTTAATCCTACTTTTTTTTTCAGCCTTACTGAAAACTGCACATCCACAGTAAGGTTTTCATTCACGCTTAACGGGAAGCAGTTTGGAAAGGTAATACCCTCCAGGGGACTTAGGTAGGGTGATCCACTATCCCCAAATTTGTGCATCATTTGCAAAGAAGTATTGTCTCAAATGTTGCAGGAAGCTGTGCAAAGAAAGGATCTTCGTGAGTTGAAGATAGCTCGATCGACGCCAGTTATATCTCACATTCATTTTGTCGATGGCATACTATTATTAGGAAAGGCCACTGCACATGTGGCAACCAATCAAAGACATTCTGCAGAGCTTTGGCCTTGCTTCAGGACAAAAGATAAATTTCAATAAATATGTTGTCATGTTTAGCCCAAATACCTCCGATAGCGACAAATCCAGAGTCTTATCCACATTGTAGATGTATGAAAAAGTATACCATGAGAAATATCACGGGCTCCTAATAATATTTGGGCGATCTAAGTCAGCTTTATTGGAAGCTCTCATGGAAGGCCAATTAACGGAGGTTATGCTTTAATTTCCATTTATTGGTACATTATTTAAGGCGGTTAATGATAAACTTTCATCTAATGTAAAGAGATATGGGGTTTAAGTTAAACCGCCACCCCATGAATTTTTTTAGTTCGGATTTTAGGTCGGATTCGGGTTGCGATATCGGAAGTTGAAAGAATTGTGTAAAAATTTGAAAAATGGGTTTTATGAAAATTTATAACATGCATTTAGACAATCTGTATGGTTTCCAAGGGGTGTTTTTCATTTCCTAGGTGGAATATGAAATAACACCCTTTGAATCATGATTATGGTTCATTAAATATATTCCTTTTAACCGCCATTTGAACCCAACTTCACAAAGAAATCATCCAAATTTGTAGCCACAATGTCACCCAAAAAATTTCACCAAGAAAATAAGGTATGCAGACACCATTCGAATCTCTACCAAATAAAATTGTTATTGCTATTTTGGGAAGAGTTGCAGCAGGTATATTGTTGGACCTACGAAGTGTGTAACTATGGTATGTTTTCGTTTGTGTAAATCTCAACATTTATTTCATGTTCTTGTTCAAAATGAAGGTTCGCATGTGGTTCACATATATATATTGTTTTCGTATAATGTAGTTGTCGGATGTTAAATGATCTTTTAACTGAAGATGTGATATGTAGACAAGTGTCGTTGGAAGATATTGCGGTTGTTCAAGGCATGATGTGAACAATCAATTTCCAAACTTTGTGAATGGATGCATCTGATGTAGAAATCCAAAAGCATTTTACATGAAGGGAGTGGTGAGTGGTGAGTGGTGAGTGGTGAGTTTTCATGTGTTATATTTAACGCATGAATATATTTTTGTTAACTTTTTTTAGGTTAAAAGTGTATTAATTGATTTTCAAAGAGAGTTATTACAAATTGTGGGATATGGTCCCATTGAGTGACTTGATCTCTAGATTGTTTGGCATGGGTAACCAATGTGTCAGCTATTACACTGTTCTGCCTTCTAATTCAAACTACTTGTAGACAATTATGGAACTCCACTAGGATGGAGATATCATTTATGAGTAGACCAAAGTCAGATAGGTCCTCCTTTAGGCTATTATCTATCAGATTGTCTGGTAACAAGAAGCAAGACATGGTGTAGGCGGGGATAGATTGTAAGACCTCTTTAATGAGCACTTCCTCCCCTCCTTTGGATAGCTGTTTGTGGTCCCAACTTTTGACATTTTTCACTATGTTTTGAAATTATGTCGAGCTCATATTGAGATATAAGAACATATGAAAGACGACAATTCTGGACCCGAAACTTAAATATGCTTTGAATCTGCGATATTAATGGATAAACCTGCACTAGTGTGAGTTAATGCCAATCAAGCGTTTCCACTTTCAAGAAATTGAGGGTTATATTTGCACTTAATAAAAAACTGGAGTTATCAAAGCATTACCTAATTAAATAATATTAAAATATAAATATCAAACTATGTAAATTCATCAAATGCTAATCAGTTAATTAAAATCAATGTGTGAAGTGAGTAATGAAGCAAAGACTAAATAAAACATAAAACAAAGGCACCAATGAGTGTAAGTAGCATTTAGTGAGTGCACACAAATTGAGAAATGCTTAATTTTAATAGTATGCTCAATTTTCAGATAAAAAGGGAAAGAGATATATACCAATATAATCCTACATACTTGGGTAAGTGTCTGCATAACCCTCAGATAATTTTTAGTGCAAAAATAATCGTAACTAGTTGATAAAAAATCCAATATAACCCTAAAACACCATTTTTGACATTCACTGAAGTTGGATTGTCCATAAAATGACTAAAATACCTTTTATCCTAAAACTTAAAAATGCTCGTGCCAATTGTTGAATTTATCCTCTGCTAGCGCCACCCCTCCACCGACCACCACCACCAGCCCCTCCACCCGGCCACCACAACCACCCCCTCCACCGACCACATCATCGACGACGACAACAAGTGGTATGAGAACACTGAAAGGATCGATTGCTCGCGGCGGAGAAGAAGGGTATGATGTACCTTGAACGTCTCCGGCAGTGACGGCGAGGAGGGGGCTTGATACGGGGCGTCTCCGGCGGCGAGAAGGGGGCTCGATACAAGCCATCGCTGATGCCCGACGGGTCCCACAAAGCATACCTGAACATGAAGGACATTCTCAAGAAAGTCGACTCCTATGAATCCGGAGGGCCCGCCGGCGAATCGTGATTGAAGATGGTGACAGAAGACCTGCCGGTGACGGTGACTCTGGCATGAGAAGAAGAATAAAGAGAGACGAGATGGTTGTTGATCGGCAACAAAGAAGAAGAAGAAGAAATTAGGGTTAGGATGTAGGAAGAGGAGAAATAGGGGTATCACTGTAAATTTATTTATTTATATTTTTAGAAGGCTAAAATTGACTTTCATCTAATTCTAGACTAAATCTGTTGGAATGGGTAAAATTGCTCTTGCATCAACTATCTAGGATTATATTTGCACTTTTAATTGTCAAAATGTTATGTTAGCACTTATGTGAATTATGTAGGTTATAAAAACACTTTTCTAAAAAAAAAATTAAATAAAGATTGCACACAAATTAGAAGAAATAAGAAAAGCATGGGGCGAGTCGTGACTCACGAGTGACAGAGTGGATTTGATTTTTATTTGGGTAATATGCAAATATAACCTTATATGTTGGAGAAAGTGCAAATATAACCCTGAGTTATTTTTTAGTGCAAATATAACCCTAATTCTGATACATATGTGCAAATATAACCCTAACTATTATATATATGTGCAAATATAACCCTAAAGTCATTATTCCGGCGTTGATTGACCAGGGTTATATCAGCACTTTCAATTATTGCAGGGTTATATCTGCACTTTCATTTTACAAGGTTATATCTGCATTTTCATCAATTATATAGGGTTATATATGCACTTTTCTCATTTTATTTACACGAGTGACAGAGAGAATTGGGTTGGGCCTTTGGAAACTAAACCTCGATTAGGCATCTAATTAGTACTTATAATTACAGCACTGTACCACCCAACTAATAAATACAGTAAACAATAGGAAACGCACAGTAGCTCATCATCAACGTCAAGGACCCAAAAGACACGTAACATTATTGTTAATGCAAAGGTCGGAGATGTGTGAAAGGAGGTCCAAGGTGAGTTCCATTTTGGAGATGGAGTCCAAAATGGATCATTATGAGATCATGGAGCAGATTGGGAGAGGCGCTTTTGGGGCCGCCATTTTGGTCAATCATAAGATTGAAAAGCACAAGTAGGCGGAGCTTTAAACCTTTCTTTCCATGATTATTTGATTAATTTTTATGCGTTTGTTAATGTTTCAAAATCGATCATAGATATGTCTTGAAAAAGATTCGATTAGCTCGACAAACAGAGCGTTGCCGGCGATCTGCTCACCAAGAGGTACGCTTTTGAAATGCAATGTTCATCTCTTTCGTTGATTTTGAAAATGTGTGTAACATTGTTTGCTGGATTGTGTAGATGGCCTTAATAGCACGAATTAAGCACCCATATATTGTTGAGTTTAAGGAAGCCTGGGTGGAGAAGGTGAGGGACCTCGTTGTTGGATCAGTGGTTTTTCTTTTTCTCTATCTGTTATATTCATATAGTGTTTCTTCTAAGTGTAGGGCTGCTATGTTTGCATAGTTACTGGCTACTGTGAAGGAGGTGACATGTAAGATCATTATTTTGAAATTCCTGCTAGCTAGCTTATGTAGTCATTTGGTCTCCATAACAAAAATTGATGAATATGTACTTCCAGGGCTGAACTGATGAAAAAATCTAATGGCCAATACTTTCCAGAAGAGGTACTTTTCTCCCTCTTTTTTAGTTAAATGCATATTTATGTATCCTTTTAGTTTCAGTGGCTTGGTTCAAAATGGGGCTTGTCTCTGTGAAACAGAAATTGTTGAAGTGGTTCACTCAACTACTATTGGCTGTTGACTATCTGCATTCCAATTTCGTCCTGCATCGGGACCTTAAAGTATGTATGCTAGTTGATATTCTGATTGCTTTAATTGTTTTGAGATCATTTCTTGACTTGATCTTCTCTTCTGCAGTGCTCTAACATATTTCTTACAAAGGATCAAGATGTTCGTCTTGGTGAGCTTTGCTTTTTAACTGAAATGCTCAGTTTCGATGAGACTTGATTGTGATTGTTTCCTTTGCAAACTGTCAATTCTACCCAGGGGATTTTGGACTTGCTAAAACTTTGAAGGCCGATGACTTGGCCTCCTCGGTATGTTTCGTAGTCTCTTGTATTAATGATGGTGTATTAACAAAATTATAATTCTGCTGCCATGTCATGCTTGCAAGTTACCATAAATTCCTGAAAGAATTTCATTTTTTCTACTGGGAATTCCTTTGAAAGAGAAATTTACTCGATGCATGAAATTTTCCGCTGTACTGTTTTACTGATTACTGAGTGCTGGAATGACATTTGAACTTAGTTGTTTCATTCAATTTATGTTCATTTTCTCATAAAATTAATGCTACATGCTTCTTTGCATACAGGTAGTTGGAACTCCGAACTACATGTGCCCTGAACTTCTCGCAGATATTCCATATGGTTTCAAGTCTGATATATGGTCTCTTGGTAAGTACACTTAGCCCTATCTTTTTACTGCCATGTCTTTTAGCTTGCACATTTCTGTTATTTTCTGAATGTATCTTCTTTCACAATATTTTGATCTTTTCTCTTGAACAAACAGGCTGTTGTATGTATGAAATGGCTGCTCATCGCCCTGCGTTCAAAGCTTTTGTAAGTTCCTACCACCCTCTCGCACGTGTGTGGATTGAAGCAACATTGAATTTCCATTGCATGTGAATTGTTTACTTGTTGATGTGAATAGATTAAAGCACGGAACAAAGTTCCTTGTTGAAGTTTGTTGTGAATGCATCTCTTGTTTTGTTGGTTACCTGGTTCCGTGCAAATAGGATCTTAAGACTCCCTTGTCTTGAATTTGTAAAGATTACACTTTCCAATTAGGCTAACATTTCTTGAGGTCCTCGTTTCAGCATAATACTCATTCAACTGACTTTCTGTTCTTTTTTCCTTTTCCATGCTGGTCATGTCACAGTAGCCTTTATATTCTCTCATGAGTAAATGCTGAGCTGGTGATGCTTTTAAACTGGAGATAATGGCTGTTGTCATGAAACTTGTCAGGACTGTATTTTAGTACTCCCTCCGTCCCAAATTAAACTGCACACTTCATAAAACGTCACTATTCACTATCCAACTTTGACCACATATTTGAATAGATATATAAACAATAATATCATCACATGTTATATGGTTTGATTCGTCGTAACACGTAGTTTCTGAAAAGTAACTTTTTGTATGCCATAATTATACGTAATTAAACATATTAACGATTAGACAAGTTTCTTGATGAGCGTGAAATTCTATCTCATACCATTTAATTTGGGACGGAGGGTGTAAATGAATTCTCTTTTCCAAATTGTTCCTAACCATAAAATTTTACGAAAAGATTGATACATCCAATCAGAAAACTATGTCAGGGATAACTTGATGAGTGAGAATTTCTTGATGAGCTCGGAGTTCTCTGTTATGAAAATCGTGTCCCCCAAACTTCTGTTAATCCTGTCGCCACTAGAGTCATCTTAGGGTTATACCACTCCTCATTTTCTTGATTGTGGTTACTGATGTTAGTGATCTACTACATGATCTTCCAGTTGACACATCATCAAGGCTTCCTGTAGCCACGGGTCACATTACTGTAAGCAGCATCAACCATTTATTTGTTTGAGAAGATTCGTTTACCATTCTTTTTCTAGAAGCTTTATCATTGATTAGTTGAGAATTGGAATTTAAGTTTCTCCACTCTCCGTTTCCTTTGAGCCAAAGACTCCACTTGAGTTCAGCACTTCTCTAGTTTTCTTTCCTTTTTTCTGTAGCTCTCATACAATAGCAATGGTTAATGCAATAATCTTAAGCATGATTGTGTTTTGCGATGTTCTGATGTCTTCTTATTTTGCTATGTTCCAGGATATGGCAGGACTAATAAGTAAGATTAACAGATCATCGATAGGTCCTCTTCCTTCTTGTTACTCTCCATCCTTGTAAGTTTTCTCCTGCTATTTGCTAAAGCATTGATCATGCTGTGAATCAGGACTGTTCTTGTGCATAGCCTGGTCATCCGTTTTTATATTGAAACCCCTTGCCTTTGCAGCTGATGACGTAACTTTAAACGTTATTTCTTTTACTTCTTACCTTTCCTTTCTTCCCTGAGCTTGTCTGGCCCCTGTTCTTTCTGTACATATGTATGTACGTACATATGCAGCACATTGCTGTACAGGATATTCATATCTGTGCAATTTTGGTGCAGTACCGTTTTCCAAATCTTTTAACATTATAATTTTTTAACTAGTTGGCCCTCCTTCATGATTTTTTTTATTGTGTGGTCATAATTCGTTAATAGCCATAACAATCAACATTTGAATTCTTCTTAATTTACATATGATGTGTTTGATAATTCATGGATTCTTTTTTCATAAAATAAGTAAATTTTACGCTTCGGAAAGTAATTTAAAATGAAGACAAAAAGCAGAATGCTTGGAACTTCCCTCTTTGTGTATATATTGGTGCCATGTTTTGGAGTAAAATCATCACTAACCACTTGGGTTGAAAAGTCGCTCCAAAATGGCATAGGAGGTTGGTAATGGCCTGATTAGTGCTAATTTCTTTGGTCTCCTCAACAATCCACATGAAAATTTTGCTTTTCATCAGCACTGTGTTAACTTTCGTTCCTTTATTTGCTTCAACTATGTTAACAAACCACATGATCAGTCATGTTAGTTTTATAGGGTTATTTGCTCCGACTATGTTTCATTTACTAGCAATTTTAATGACATTTGACATTGTCTTGATCAGGAAAATGCTTATTAAGGGCATGCTAAGAAAGAATCCCGAGCATCGGCCAAGTGTAATTTCCTGTCCAACTCATTTCTGTGAATACAATTTCAATCTTGGAGAGTGAGTTTTGGTATTACCAATTTTACAGGCATCTGAAATTTTAAAGCATCCGTATCTACAATCTTATGTGGATCAGTACCGCCCATCCTTTATTCATCCTCCTCAGAAACCTATTAATAGTCGAAATTCTCGAAAGAATATGGCTGAGAGCCGAAGTAGCAGCAGTTCCTGTAGTGATATCAGTTTAAAGTCAAGTGAGAGAAACATTCAGGTTATGGCGTATGATTGTGAGAAGGGAACAAGTGAAGCTGATTTAACTTCTCTCGATGATGATTCTTCTTCTGGGAAACTGCATTTTGGTGATGAGTCTCATGTGACTGAACTTTGCCTGCCAGAAGACACGGAGGTGGTTAAACGCTTTGCTGATGAGCACAGATCTAAAGTTCCAGTCAAGCCTCCAAAGAGGATAAAAAGTATCATGATGGCTCTTAAAGAAGGAAAAGCTCGAGAGAATAGTTCCCCCATGAGGAAGAATCGGACAAAGGATGTTGGCGTAGGTACACCAAGAACTAATGCAGAAGCATCTCCCAAAATCCCTAGAAGTATTCCATTTATGGCAGATGGGGAGTTTTCAACCCCTATCCCGGTCAAGGCTGGTGTGGAACCTCTAAGGCTTCCTGTAAATCATTCTTTAAAGCATCAGGTATTAACAGTAATTTTTTATATTACCAGGTTGGTGTTAGTAGCACGCCAATTGCTCATATTATTGACATTTTTCTACAGTTGCCTGTTTCTGACTCAACTCCAAAGACCAAACCAAGACATGATCTGTCTCCTTTAGTTTCTGTAAAGAATACGGATGAAGGTGGAATTCTTCAAAGACAAAGAACTCCCCCAACCCTAGCCAGGCGATCATCATTTCCTGGGCGGACAAAACAAGTGGGGATTGATGAGCCTGTTTCACAGAATAATCAGATTCGTTGTGAGAATGTTGAAGATTCAGAAAATTATGCGAATTCAGTGTCTAGTGACTTACATTCTCATGTTTCTGAGGGTCCACAATCTAACATGATCGCAGCGGAAGCAACTGATGGAGTCTTGGCAGAGAGCAGCAAATTTGGTTCCAATTCCTTGTCAATGCAAGCATATGAGATATGCGCTGATGTGACTACTTCAGTCACTGACTTGGGAGCGCAAGGCTCTTCATTGAAGGATGGAGATGAAAAAACATCTAAGGTGGTCTCGTTGGAAACAACCAAACAGGATATGGAATGTAAAAACTTCAATATTGGCCCTCATAATGAAAACTCCAGTTCAAACACAGTTATGGAGAGGCCTTGTCGACCATCTGAAGAGCTGCTTCCTTCAACAGAGAGAGCCTCGGTGATGATGTTAAATGATAGGCCTGGGGTTTCAACTCAATCAATTATCAATTCAGCATCAAGTGGCAATGATAAGTTCATGGTCAAAGAATTTGTATATTCAGTAGAGGAAATCCCTTCTGCTAGTATTCATCCTCATCCTCCTAGCCAAAATAATTTGCTGTCAGATATCGGTCTTCAGAAAAATGTGATGGTCGAAAAAGGTACTGGTAACCATCTCCCTCCAGCATTTGATGATGTCATTCATGTCATCCGGCATAGCAGCTTCCGTGTAGGGAGTGATCAACCAGCGATTGAATCAATGGACAAAAATGTTAATCTCGGGAAGCTGATAAATGTGGTGACAGACGATCACGAGATTAAAAGCTCGGAAATGCAGATTCCAGATATGGACATTTGTGACAATGCATGTAATATAGAAATGGGTGTAAAAACACCCATTACTTTACCCTCTCCAACTACACCAGAACCAGCAATAGAAGCTGAGGATGAAGCGCCATCAATAGCAGTATTGCCAGCGAAGGAAGTTTTGGATGTCAAGTCATTTCGGCAAAGGGCAGAGGCACTTGAAGGGTTACTAGAATTGTCTGCAGATTTGCTTCAAAACAACAGACTTGAAGAGCTTTCTGTTGTTCTTAAACCGTTTGGGAAGGATAAGGTTTCTCCTAGGGAGACAGCGATCTGGTTGGCAAAGAGTCTTAAAGGAATGATGCTTGAAGATGCTGGACGAAGTGCACAATAGTTGTAAATTTTCTTCCTGGTTAATCTGCCTTCAAACTTTGTCTGCCCATTATCCAAGTCCACTTGAAACTGAGTTGTTTCTCTCTTCTTGCACAGCTACACTCAATGTACTGTACATAGTGGCTATAGATTCCAAAAAGCGTTTTTCATGCAAGTAATAAATCATGTAAGGATTCTGTGGATGATGGCAATATTGATATTCACATTCATTCCTGATCGTTTTTTTTTTTCCAGAATGGTGTCTACTGTCATACTACTATGTGAGTAAGAACTACCAGAAAGTTTATATTCTTAGGTTAATGGTATCATATCCATCCAGTGTAGCATTATGCACACTTGAAAGTGTTGATGAACCACTCAAAAGTATCTGCCAACTCATTTGCAATAAAAGTACAAGCAAACATTGTTATGTTCTAGTTATTGTTGATTCCAACTATTGGCACACAAATAAAGTTATACTTATTTGTTCTGTAAGTAGTGGCAAATATGGTGACATCTCCATAGAGTTTGTAGTCCTCCAACATCATTGAATCTCTCCAAAATACCGTTGATAGTTTTGCTTCCTCGTCGAAATCTGTCCTTGTCATTGATTTCCATGAGTGTATCAACAAGTTTATGAGCATCTCCACCTTCTATTTCTTTTATTATAAGTCGACTCACAAAGTTGATGTGGTCTTTCATCGTATGCCCTAGATTTTCCTTTTTACCAGATTCAAAAGACATGTATTTATATCCTACTGTTTTAAACTTGCTTGTTCCATTGTTGTAATGGTCTTTCCTCTGTCTTCTGTAATCCTCCGTTCACTCTTACTGAGATACTGCCAGGTTGGTCTTGTTAACTCATGATTGTGTACGGTGATGTGGTAAGCTACGATGTGATAATCCTGCTCAAGCTTCACTCTAATTTCAGTTAGGCATTATGTTTTTGTAATCAGGTCCTTTCTCTTCCTCCTCTTGTTCTTTTCATAATGATTATCCACGCAAGGAACATGGCTGATAATACTGGTTTTTAATCTTTTCGGCTGGCCTCCAGAAAAGCACTTGTAGTACTTTTCATGAATCTGGCTTTTGCTGTTTAGGCGTTGATAATCTTTCCTGTAGCTGAAACCAATAGCATTTGCATGCTTCTTATACAGAGCATGTATTGCTTCCAAATGCTTTTACGCCAATAAGATTTTTAGTGGCATTAAATTCATTTAAATTTGGAAAATCTGTACTTGTAACAATAAAGAATACAATTTCTAATGTAAGATATGCATGTTCTAATGTAATTAGTGCAAAGTCTTCTGGTGGTTACTTAAAATTAGAATATTATAGAAGCTCAGTTTTGATAAGCATAACAAACACTATTTGTAGTGTAACATATGCAAAGTGTAGTGTATTATGTACATGTTATAATCTGAACAATGCACAAGTTTGTCAAAAGTTCAAATTGACAAATGCACTCTCTGTGTTTTGTTCATTTTAATCTAATGCATATTTTATTGTAAACTATACATGATTTAAGTTAATAAATGGATAAAGTATATGAAAATTCTATGCAACATGTAGTTTATATTGCTAATGTTTCAACATGTTCATAGTAGTCGAATTTCAGTGTCTAGAAGTTTCAAAAATAGCTATATTCATATCGATTGCAATTCATCACTATAATTTCAGTCCGATGAGAATCATACCTTCATTGGAATTCAGTAGTATTTCAGTTTCTTGCAATTGAATTTCATTTGTTTGGAGTTGAATCTCGCTGGTTACAATCGCGTTTTCTCCAGCAGATTCTGATTCAACTGCAGTAGTTTTTACGACCAAAGTTGTTGAAATTTCATCTGCTTCAATATCATGTAGCGACAGATCTGCTTCTAATTTGTAATTTTGTTCCTCAATTCTGTTGGAAATGCGACGGTTGTTGTCGTCGGAGGACATCGGAAAGGCATCGTGGACAGACTGGCTGAGAGGGATTGGAAACGCGCCGGTTGGTGAGGAGGAATTGCTCGGCGTTAAGAGGAATCAGAGGAAAGAAAAATGGAAGAAACAGTGTAGTGTGTGTTTCTGCATGAAAAGTTTCTGTTCTTTTGTTTATTGAATCACGTGTTTTTTTGTTAAGTTTGCATTATTTGCAAATGAGCCCCTCCCTGTCTATAAGCTTACGGATCGGCCCCTGAATTGTCCATAAGCTTATGTACACGCCGTCTGTCAGGAGACCTACTCTAAAATAAATTACATAACATAATTGAATCAGGTGAAGAGTTAGCTTTCTTTTTATACCCATTATCTGATCTTCTAATCCGTCATATGTGTAATTTTATTAAATCCTTAAATATATCATTAGTAATTATGATTACATAGTTTGTATTCGTAAAAATAATAGCTTTTGATCTTATAAGAAAAGAAACATTTATGCATTTGCCTTTGCTTTTCGATGTTTTTCATGTAGGTTTAATGACTTGATTTGGTGTTCAGATGAATGTGGTATTTAACCATATGTACAAGGATACATGAGTAAATGTACAATACATGCTAGAAGGTCTAGATTAGACTAGTCAAGCAAAGCGTGGGAAGAGAAGTCATGCAAAGTTTGGAGCGAAAGAAATAAAAAAGAGGATGAGAGAGTCCCTTGGTAAAGATATCTGCAATTTGGAAAGATGAAGGAACATGATGAGTAAGTAGCTTGCCGGAGAAGACTAGTTGACGAACAAAATGATAGTCAGTGTCAATATGTTTCGCCTGCTTGTGTGCGACTAGGTTTTGAGAGAGGAAGATAGCACTTTTTTTGTGACACAAAAGAAGTGGTGGTGAGGACAGGGGGACACGAAGATTGTGTAGTAAGTTAGAACTCTAAGCGAGCTCAGCAGCAGTGTTTGTCATGGCACGATACTGGGCTCACAACTGGATCGAGACACTGTAGGCTGCTTCTTAGCACTCCAAGATACAAGATTGCCACTAAGGAAGATGACATAGCCATAGGTAGAGCGGCGAGTATCCAAACAATGAGCCCAATCAGCATTTGAGTACCCAGAGACCTGAAGAGGAGCCGTAGTGGGTAAGAAGATCAACCAATGATGAAGAGTACCCCTAACATAACAGAGGATATGAGTAACTGCCTGATAATGAGAGTCCCGAGGTGAGTGCAAGAACTGGCTGACACAGTTAACTGCAAAGGCGATATCAGGTTGAGTAATGGTCAAATATTGAAGTGCGCCAACAAGAGAGCAGTAAAGTGTAGGATTGGAGAAAAGGTCTCCTTCAGTGCTAAGAAGCTGGCTGCCAGGAATAAAGAGAGTGGAGACAGTTGTAGCATTAGACATTTTGGATTGCTGAAGAATTTCCATGGCATATTTTTCTTGACTAAGACATATACCAGAGTCAGTCCAAGAGACCTCCAGACCGAGAAAGTAATGAAGTGAACCAAGATCCTTAATGGAAAACTCACGATGAGTGTGAGAGACGAATCACTGGATGAGAGTAGGATCATTGCTGGTGAGAATGATATCATCAACATATACAAGCAGATAGAGGATGTGAGGGCCACATATATAAGTGAAAAGAGAGGTATCAACTATGCTGCAAGAAAAGCTAAGGTCACGATCATAAGAGCTGAATCGCTGAAACCAAGCCCAGGGAGCATGCTTAAGGCCATAAATACCCTTACGAAGCCGAAAAACATAACCTGGATGAGTAGAATACTGATATCCAGAGGGTTGCTCCATGTAAAGTGGTTCGTCAAGAAAACCATTAAGGAAAGCATTCTTGACATCCAATTGATGAAGTGGCCAGTGATTAATGGTGGCGATGGACAAGATGATACAAATAGTAGAGGTCTTGACAACGGGGCTGAATATGTGAGTGAAGTAAAATCCGGGCATCTGTGAATAACTCTGAGCTACAAGACGTGCTTTGTAGCGATCGATAGTGCCATCAGGAAGATGCTTAATGTGGTAAACCTATTTAGAGCTAACCACATTGACTCCAGTGGGGCATGGTAGGGGGTGCCATGTGTGCTGCTGACGGAGAGCAGTCATCTTATCATCTATGACAGAAACCCACTTAGGATTCTTAAGGGCAGACATATAAACATGGGTTCAGTTTTTGCCAAGAGTGCAGAAAGAGAACTAGAGAGAACATAGTCAGAGAAGGAGTGACGCCGTACGAGAGCGTGTTGCCCTAGGGTGAGTAGGTCATGAAGGAGAAGATAAAGGTGAGGGGGAGGGTGGTGGAGGAGATGGTGTTGAAGAAACCGGTGAAGAGGGGGAAGACTAATCCCAACAGTCAAAGGAGATAAATAAGCAGGTGGACATAGCCGACAGGTGGTATAAATATGAGAAGAAGTATGGGGCAAAGGTTTGATCTGCATGCCAACTCATACTCCTTGCATCATTGGGATTGTCAAACAATCTTTTCAAACGGGGAGTAATAGGTAGATACCAAACAACTTTGACAGGAACCTTCTTCGTCCGTCGATTTCCAATTTCTCTGTCCCCATCCACGTCCTCTAATTTGAACCTTGGAGCATCACATTTAGGAAATTATTCTGCATTCAAGTGATCTCCCCTAGTACCATGCCTATTAGACATAGTACCTTCTTCGCCTCATACTGACCAGAAGCATTTCTTTCAACACTTTCAACAACCCGGAGAACCTAAATTCACTATATGAATACTTAGATTTTACATTCATCAACTGCAATGTAGCCTCCAATACTATTATTCCTTCGGGGAACCTATCGTGTAATGGTCTCATTATGTCTCTGAAAAGCTAAAAGGCTTTCTGGATTACCACTGTAGTTCTTCACGGCCCCCTCAACCAACTCATCCAACCTATCATCCTTCTCATCCTCTACACCATTTCTAGTATCTCATCCACATTCTCCCCATGCCAAAACCAAAATTTGTATGTTGGATCAAAATCGTGTATGAATAAGTCATCCTTCAAACCAATTGTATCTTCATGAATAGCGGTGTTCCGACACTTTTTGCAAGGACAATATACATACAAAAAATTGTCTTTTGCGGCATTCACAAATGTATATTTAATGAAGTTAGCTATAAAAGATTGATACTCCTCACGAGTTCAACCTATATCAAAACAATGGGTTTTATCCATAGGCATTCATACATCATAATAATAAGTACACATTCTTTAGGGTCCTATCTTAGCAAAAAAATACGAACACTTACATCATTTCAATTCATGGATTCCATATATACATATTAATTAAGGAAATATATATACATATATGTCAATGAAACCTTAATTGTCATGTTCCATGCACATTTAAGATCCACTTACCTTGGTGATTCTAATTTGAACCTTTCTAACATCCCAGCAAACATCAGAGGCCTCATTAATTTAGATAGGGATCACATACCCTACATTAGAACTCATAGACATGCAACTAAGGACAATTGATACTGCTGATGTTATTTCTATTTTGTCTCAGGAACTTTTGTGGATTTTACCACTAACAAGACATATGGCATGCTGAACTCTGTGTTGCTCTAGACCTAATATTCCAAGTCCAGTGCTCCAAGACACGGGTTCGAAGCTCAACCTGATGCTCTACAACTGAAGTTCCAGTTCAATTCTCCAGTGCTCCAACCTGCCTCACTCAGCTTCACAACTGGAATATGACTATAAATCTGCACTCAGCTTCATCTATCAGACTTGCTCTTGCTTCTCCTACATTTTAAGACCACTTAAATATGTTGGAATGATAGTTGTCTGGCCAAAGTAAGTAATTAACACATGGGGTGGAGATTACCTACTTTGGAAACACAACTTTCATCACTTCTCGTTCTTGTACAGTTAGGTCGTAGTACAAACAATAGGCTATAGAAGTTAGCTTTTCTTTTGGAGGCAACGAGGTTGCCACAATAGTAAATCCGCAAAACTACTCTCTGTAATTATCCTGTTCTTTTCAAAGGTTTGGGGAACCCTATATACAATCCCCCACCTTAGGGTGTATTTAAAACAAAACATCACCCTTTTATATAATTATGCAATGCCTAAATTCAATCAGCCCATAGTTCCTCTAATATGAATTAAAAACTAACCTAGAACATTAAATTGAAGAAATGGAAATAGAAAATTTGGGTATTGGAATACTTACTTGTTAACTGGGTGGCGAGTTAGCCCAACCCACAACCATATTGCCCACTTTCAACAATGTGGATTTGGATTTTGTGGAGCCCTCTTGGAAGGTGGAAGAAAATTTTGAGTTTTATGATTGAATTTGGTCAAAGGACCAAAACTTACTTACTAAATCTTGACAGATTCGACGTCGGTTCCTAGTATTGGCATAGTTTCGATCAATCCGACCATGAATGTGAAGTCAGTCATCTAATGATTGACTTATATTGCAAGTCAAACACATGTTGCTAATGTCGCACCTATGTTGGTGAGACTTTTAACTTCGATTTTAAATATTATTTACCTTGGTTATCATAGAACCGGGGTAAAAACCCTATTATTTACCTCGGTTATTTTATAAACAAGGTAAATAATACCTTTTACTTCAAAAAAAATTAACTGAGGTAAAAGAAAATTTTACTTCAGTTATTTGGCCTAAGCAAAAAATGGAGCTAAAAAAGGCAAAGCAATAGGTGTTACTTCTTGTAGTGATGAGTGATGGGCCCACACTGTTGGAACTTATGAAAATCTTGGATAATTCAATGGTGATGTGGAAAAAACCAATCGTTGCTCACTATATGAGTCTTCTCTCTTACAAAACAAGTCCCGAAAGTGATTCCAGGAGAAAAGTTTCGACAATCAAGTCAGTCCCTCCCTTTAAGAACTGGAATTTCTAGTATAGTCATGCTTACCTAGATTGGTATCCTTCTTCTCCTTTTTATAGTGTGCTACGAACATGGCTCCGTTTCATCTGGATTCGCCATTGTGGGTTTGATTGTGGTCCTGATAAAAGTGGTTTGTGTCTGAAAGCTCGATCGTGGCTCCCAGCTTTCTCAGTTCGTGGTCTGGTTCTCTTTGGCATGCTTCCACCTTTTCTTGTTCCATCTGTGGTCTATTGTAGAGCCTATTTATGATTCGTTCTAGCGGCCCAGTGCTATGGAGCTTATGGGCTGGGTATGCACCAAAAGCCCCCTAGCCATGAAGACTAAAAGGCATGAAGCGATGACATTACTTGTAAAATAAATGCGACCAGATGTTGTACGCGAACAACCTGTTCGTGATTTAGTATTACTCTTGTTGTCATTGAAATGTGACGTTAGCTTTTTGGCTATACCTTTGACCCAATTAACTCTTCTGAATTCAAATTTTTAATTTTCCTTGTCAATGTTATCTTTGTGATAAGGACAACTATTTAGATTTGGTTTCTAAGGACCGAGATTCATTCCTCCTTCTTCGTTGTATTTTTCCAATTTTTCTACCTTTTGTTATTGCTCCATCTCTTAAATAAGGAATTAAAAACAAATAATTTAATTCCATTGCCATTCAGTGTGATGTCCACTCACCTTCCATCGTCATTTCGATATCTGTAAAAGGTAACCTACTTTTTGTGTCAGATAATCATTATGCTTGTGAACTGATTAATCTCCTCGTTCTTGCCATTTTTCCCTCATTATTTAACTATGAAAATTTATTTCAGTTAATCTCTCTTGTCACCGAAATATTCATCTTCTCCGGCCATCTCTTGTTCTTCTGCAAATCACCATCCTACACCATTTATAAGAGTAAGTTTGTTTCTGGCTTTATCTCCAATTTCTTTGTTGCATTTGCTAAATTTAGTAGGGTATCTTCACTTCAATTTCTGGTAATTTTACCACATGTGGTTTTGCTTTACCAATTTTTGGTCATCTTCTCCGGCGAACCTTTTTTTGATTCTTGACCTCTACTCTGAAAAGTTTACCCCCTAGGTTTGCAACCCTGATTAAAATTTTTGTTACTAACTATATATCACTGTCCATCTGAATGTCTTCCTCTAACCATATCTTGTCTCCCATAGAAGATGTTCACTCTTACAGGGATTTCGGTCACGTCACCGGACCCTGTACCATAGGTAGTATATTGACTGGTGCCATACTAAGAAGATTTGAAGAACTCTTTTCCATTTTTCTCTTCATTTGAGTTTCGTGCTCCTGCGAGCTCTGAATGTGTTCGCAATCCTCCTCCTGGCTATACATCATACTATTTAACTTATTTGAACTTTGGTCTATATTTTCCTCTTCCTCAACATGTTGTTGACCTCCTGCATTCGTAAAAAATTGCTTTATCCCAGTTTCATCCAAAGGGCATTTCTATCACAATGGGATTTCTCCAGGTGTGTGAAAAAATAAAGGTTCCTTTCACCCTTGACTTGTTTCATAATTTTTACCACCTTCAAAAGGTAAAAAAAAATACCATAGATGAATTCACCTTTTATCTTGTTATAGCTGGGGTTGAACTTGTGAGTGGTTTCCCTGGCAACGTTGGTCCTTGGCATACAAATTTTTTTTTGTAAAACTGAACCAAAATCCCAAAGTAGCCCTTCCATCCCGAAGTAGTCCTTTCATCCTGGTGGCAACTAGCCTCGCTCTCAGGCTCTGGCGCGAACCGAGAATCTACTAGTGGAGGGAACAATACCTGATACTCTCTCCAAACTTTCTCTTCCCAATACTTTTGCTGTGGTAAGTTTGCTGCTCAATTTGAGTGACTTTCACTATACTTTGATGTTTCATATTTAGAATATTGACTATCCTTTTCCCATGTATTTTTTCTCTGTAAGAACGGAGAGCCTTCAGCTTGTGAGTGAGAGGCTTTCGAAGTTCTCCCCTATGGATGTGTTGCTCATGGAAAAGTATAAGGTGAAGGAGAAGAAATGTGTGACCTTGAAGACTTCCCTTAAAGCCCAGGAATAGGCGAACACTGCTGACGAGCATGCCAAGATCACAGAGGAAGAAGTCATCAAGCTTCGTTATAAGCTAAAGGAAATGTGCACTAATGGACATGCTTCCCATGAATATCCCCAAATTCAGGTGGATTTCTTTCAAGACAAAGTCCTTCTTTAAATTATTTGTGGAAGTTTCCAATCTACTCACACCGTTGGTTATTGTAAGGCTGTGCGGGAGTGGAACCCGACTTTGACGCTGAAGAGCTTGCCCTCTTTGAAGAAGTTACTGCAACATTGGAAAAGCAGAAGGCAATACTCAATAATGGTTTTATTGAAAAGATTGCTGATGGTGGACATCTCTATGCCTTTTTGTCGCATCCTTCTAGCCTTCCTTGTCTTCCTTCTGCAACTGAGTTAAAGAGGTGTGAGGTTGGTTATCTGGAGGACCTTCCATTTGGCTCTCACACGATTATGCCACCTCCTAATGTTGATATCAATGCGGAAACTGAGGCCAATGCAAACACCGAAGTCCCTGCTCAGCAATCAAGCAAGGAAGATGCTGCTATCGTTGTCCAGCCATTGCCTACCTCCACCTCTGAAGTTAGTTGATTCTTAGTATATTGTGCTTTAGGATTTTTGGTTGTAATTTAAGACAATATTCTGGTGTGTGTACTATTTGTGTGATTGTGGTTGTTAATTTTGGTTTGTCCTTCTTCTTTTACGGCCTATCATCGTACTTACTTTTGCAGGGATTCAATATTTTGGTTGATCATAAGTCTTTGAAACGACTTGACTTTCTGGGACCTACTGATCAATTTTGTGATCGCTACGGATTTTTTTCCACCTGATTTTCACTACCCGATTAGATTGATTCGTGCTACTCAGTCTTTAACTAAGGAATATGATGAGCTTGTTTCTTCTTATCGTTTCTCCCATATGGAGTCGATTTTCTTATGCATTTGATGGAAACTTCCTATTGACAATCTATCTTCATCTTCATCTACGACATGTTCTTGCAGTAAGTTTGTTCTCGATGGTTATAATTTTGAATCGCTTTGCAAGGATATTGTCCGTTGTTTGGTTGATCTGGAATCCACTGACGTGTACTTACACTTGCTTAACCTTCCTACCCGTGTCCAAGAAAGGGCGTTATCTTTAGGCATGAAACACATTCTCATGGGTATTAATGATCTTGAAGCAAAGTGGGAGTTGACTGTAAAGGACACCCACGATGTTGTGCATGATTTACAAGGGAGTTGCAACAAACAGAACAGTCTTATTCACCATCTATTGTTGACCATTGTGAAGATGCTTCAACAAAAGGAAGAAGCTAAAAATTATGCTACAAGCAAGACTCGCGAGGCCCATCAAAAGACACTGATCATTGATAAACAATGAACTCGCCTTGATGACTTTTTTTACCGATTGAAGAAAAAGCAGGATGAGTGTGATCACCTTTCATCCTCTGCTATCGGTTGGCAAAGCAAGTTTGACGAACAGTTTGCTATAAACACGCAGCTGCGAAGTGAAAATGAGCAGCTCCACGCTAAGTGCGAATAGCTTGATTCATCTGTGCACCACCTTGAGCAAGCTTGTGTTAAGTACAAAGTAAACTTTAGGCTCTCCCTTCATCATCTCATAGGGCTACTAGTTTAAGATCTTACTATGGAAATTGGTGGGCAGATGATTAACTTGTCTGTGGCTGTTCAATTGCATATTTGGTGCTTAGAGGAAGAAATACAAAATTTGATGGCCGTTAATAAGAGATATGAAGAAACCATTAATTTTATGAGTATGTAGCTGGATCGCGAGAAGTTAAGCCCTATAACCAACTTCAAGGCATATTATGCTAGATATCTTGGTCATATGGAGCGTAGGGGTCTAATATGCCATCCTCCTTATTTACACATGAAATGGAGATATGACCATATAGTTAGTGATGAGCGTGTGGTTGAAGAAAAATGGCATAGGGCTGAGCACTCCTATCACGAAGTCGAGTACAGTCGTTGCTGTAAAGGTTCATCCTCTTCTGGATTATCATGAGCATCTAGGCTAGACATATTTCATGTTTTAAACTACTTTTTCCTTCTTGTAATGCTTCAAATAATTTTGTTGTGAGTTTGTGAGCTTGTGTGTTAGCTATCATTTAAGAAGTTATCTTTCATGAAGGCTTATGTGGGCATCTTATCATCGGTTATATCAGTCGTGTGATTGAGTTTTCAAAGTTGCAAGATCTATGGCTTGCTCCTATCGCATTATATCAGGTTGTTGTGGTTTCATGCCTTTTTCATGATCTATGGCTTGCATAGTCAGTATAACGAAGCTTCAAGACCTATTGCTTGCATATTTAAGAGCTTTGGATTTTACGACGGGCAAGATCTATTGCTTGCTTGTTTCATTGTCATGGGAAAATATTCCTTTGTGCAAGATCTATATCTTGTGATTGTAAGGTTTGCAAAGTTCCAAGATCTAAAGCTTGCAAGCATCAGTAGTTGTGCAAGATTTATAGCTTGCGGGTATAGGATTTGCAAATTTGGAAGGTTTAAACCTTGTGAGTATCGTTAGTTGTGCAAGATCTATAGCTTGCGAGTGTAGGATTTGTGAAGTTGGAAGATCTATAGTTTGCAGTTCGATGTTTGTTATGATATGTATGATTGTGTTCGACCTTTGACGATTGAAAGGCCTAAGTTCATTGATTGCAATGTGTTATAGATGTGATATCATCTAAAATTTCCAAATAGATAACTAAAGATGGAATCATGGCCTAGAAAAATGGTTTTTAATATTTATAATGTACGACTGCAATAATGTCGCCTTGGAAACAAAGGAAAAAATGCAACCAATGATAATCTCATGGTTTTTGTACAACTAGATGGTTCCTATCTTTTTCCAAAAATCTAGACAGAGAACCTTCTCAAATTGATCACGTGCCATGTGGTGGGAACACTGATGAGAGGTCGTCGCCGTACCTCTCAAAGTTAATATTTATAAGCCCTAAATGCTAACTAACTACAACTAAGTAGAAAGTGGCAAATCGGGGTAGTCCACGAAGAATATTGATGTTCTTAAGCGTTTAAACATATAAGGTCCATATTATACTAGAAGTAAATATATATACATATAAAAGAAAGAAAATTGGGGGGGGGGGGTTCGGTTGGTTGGTTTTCCTTAGTTATGAAATTAAAAGACAAGATAATTAGAAAAGTCAAGTAACTATGCTAATCATCAAACAAACTAATAAAAAGGGTTTAAAACTACAAAAGACAAAGCCTTGGGGGCAATTGACATCCACTTCCAAACCACATGTAGATCATTGAACCATTCACTCATACTATAACATTTTTTACCTATGGGGAATGTTATCACTTCCCATTCGAAGATCAACATTCATTCCTTCTTAATAGTAATTTGCAAAGACAAACAACAACCATTTGCAAATCTCGTTGACAATCACTCTAGGCAAACCACACCATTGAGGTATTTTATCAATGGCATTTCACACGAAGGACCATAGATTTTATAACAACAAGCCTTCTACCAAAGACATAGTCATTTAACCAAACATAGCATTCATTAGGCAAAACCTAGAACAAACCACATTCAAGGTTCAACCTTCCATTGCATCTATAGGATAAATATGAGAGCAATCCAAATTAACATACTTATCTAGGAAGAATCACAACATATTATGTACAAGAAGTTTTAAGTTCATGTTCTTTGATCTTCATTCCAAAGAGCTAAGGAATTCGTCACTTTCCTAAAACCCTAACACTTAAATCATGCAAAAACTTCCTATTCTCAAACAACCCACGGTATAAATGACGTAAAACATAGAATTAAGAACACATGAATGCTAAATAACAAAGTCTTCAAGAACAAGTGAAACAATCTATTCACTACATCCACTACTTGTTGTGAAGATAAATCTTCCATCCTTCTTAGATAGTAGTTTGCAAGAGTGAATTCGACATCCCTTGTCAAACCTCACCAATGTCTTCCTTAGTCGAAACACGACTAAAAGTATCCCATTGGTGGCATTGAGCACAGAGAATCAACAAGCTTGGCAACACTTATAAACACTACAACGTGTCTAAGCATTTGACCAATTAATGCATTTATACAAGATTAGTCAAGAACGATCGACATTCATAGACGTATCTCATTTGCTACAAGCAACAAACATGACAAAGAGTTCAAAGTCATCACATTCATCTACCAATTATCAACACATCAACATCATTAAGAAGCTCTAACTCATGCTCTTGGATTCCATATTAAAAGAGGGAGGAATTAGCTACTTTCTCCCAACCCTAACAAGTAATCATACTAGTAATTCATATACTCAAAATTTCAACAACATTAATGTCATTAACAATTCACATTCAAATATCAATAAATGCACAATAGCAAAAGCAATAAATAGATAGATATGATTCTCAAGACATGGATTTGAAGTCTTAATCAAGTGCTCCCAAGATTAAACTAACCTAGATAGTGAAAATACATTGAACCCAGTTAAATTGCAGGAAGAAGAAGGTTGTGAAGAGGAGAGGATAAGGTGATTATTTATAGTACAAAAAGTAAGAAAGTTTCTGGCCATACGTCCGCCGCGAGTCGTGATTGACCCCAGTTTTAGCATCTTGATTTCTTTCTTTTTTTTTGTTTCAAGTTCTCCTCTTCACTTCACTTATCTTCAATTCATCGAGTGTTCAAAAGCTCAAATACAAGTATTTAAGTCTTTAAATCTTCAAAGGCATTCTTTAAAGTCTTCAAACAAATTGGCTCGTCACACAAAATCCTCTAGAAAAGTAATAAAAGCGTAAAAGTTGCTTTTAACTCTTCTTAGAGAATTTCAAGGAAAAATGCCACATCTATAGAACAAAAGTGTACAAAAGTGAATCCTAAAAGTCCTAATATAACCATATAAAATTGGCACATCAAACCTCCCCGCACTTAAACCTTACACGCCCTCGAGTAAGAAAAGATTCAAGCACACAAAGGAATTCATATGTCCATATCCTAAACTAATATTCCCCCAATCAAAACCTCACAAAAACTCTCAATATCATAAATCCCAAAATCAAAGCTCAAATGAGAATTTTTTTGTCATACACAACCCAAAATTCCTAAATCTAACCAAACCTATCACTTATCAATTTACTACCCATAAAATGTTTCAAAGTCCTGAATTGATAATCCCAAAGTCTAATGACACAAAATGAAGTCAAAACCATATAAATGGTTCAAGAACATACTTCACTTCATACCAATATATAACCCAAAATCCAATGACACAAAAGGAAGTCAAAACCATATAGGAGGTTCGAACACATACTTCACCCCATGCCAATATATCAACCAAAACGAAGTATAAAAGAATCAAGAATTTCATAACCATACTTCATTTTTTAACCTGCTAAGTTACCCAATCTCAAGAGGTTTCAAGATGTTGAGCTACCCGATCCATCCATATGACAACCTCAACCTTATGACTCCAACGCCGGCAAATGAGTGAAATCATAGCATTTTCCTTTTTTTCCTCTTTCTCTCATTTTTCCTAGGAGCCCTTTCGGGTTTTCATCCTAGCCATACATCATGTTTCTTTGGCTCACATCTCACATTTTTCTGCACATTTACCCTCTCATTTTTACCTAGGTTGCCCTTTCGAGTTTTTGACCTATCCAGTCCCCCAATGTTGCCTAAGTTGTCCTCTAGGGTTTTCAACTTAGCGGGTTTTCTTTTTAAATATTTTTTTCTTTTTCTATTTTCTATTCAAAATTTTAAATTTTTCAATTTTTTCTTCCTTTTTCTCATGTTTTTCCAATCAAAAGTAGCAAAAGGCATTCCAAATCAAGCTAGCATGCATTGAGTCCTCTAATTCCCCCCTCACATAAAACATTACATTGCCCTCAATGTAAACATGTAAGGAACGAACAATAAAACTCAAGGTAAGAGGTAGAGTGACACCCATTTTTCTGCATAGTAGCCAGTGATATGGCGCAATCAAATGTATTTGTATAGAATCGGTCCCGAAATTGGTTTTGGAACTGGAAGGGGGAGCAAAAGTGCCATAGAAGAACTCACCCCTTGAGAAAAACGTTGTCTTCTTGGCGCCGTTTGATCAAGACTAACACCACAGGGAACAACATCAAACTCATAAGTACATAAGGATTTTTAATAATAGATGTAGCATCAAAAGTTAATAACCATAGTATTCTCAAAGAACAACCAATCCATTATGCAATCACCACTATAAGATTGTCCAATAAAAATATCTTACATATATTCAAGCATCATTATAGAACATAGCAATTAATAGTCACAATGATGTAGTCGGCATACTACAATCAACAAAGGTATTATAAAGATGCAAGAATATTTATATGTCAATATATGTAATTTGGTGGAGGAATAAGTGGAGGTGTGGTGGTTCTTGGGAGTATTTGGTGGAGAAGAAGAAATGATTATGCAGTGTTTAAAGACAATTGAAAAGTTGGCTTCTCCATCGCGAATCGCGATACATTGTCGCGACTCTCGACCAAGCCATTGCGAATCGCAATATCTTGGGTCTGTGAGCTCAATTCTTTCAGAAACATTCTGATTTGGTCGCGACTAACGATAGCCATGTTGCGACTAACGATGGCCATGTCGCGACTCGCGATGACCATGTCGCGACTCACGGAAAGCTAGTGCTGAGAGTTTATTTTTGCTCCCATGTTCGTCGCGACTCGCGACGTATCCGTCACTATTGGCGATGACAGGGTTTCCCAACAGTTAGAATGAATTTTTTTTCTTACTGATGTGCCCATTTTATACGGTTATATTAGGACTTTTAGGATTCACTTTTGTACACTTTTGTGCTCTAAATGCGACATTTGCCTTGAAATTCCCTAAGGAGGGTTAAAAGCGACTTTTACGCTTTTGTTACTTTTTTTAGAGAATTTTGTGTGACAAGGTAATTTTCTTGAAGACTTTGAAGAAGAACTTGAAGATTTGAAGACTTTTATTTGAGCTTTTGAAGATTTGAAGAATTGAAGAAGTGAAGAGAAGAGGAGTATATGAGATAAAAAAAGAAAAAGAAGAAATAGTGCTGGAATTGTTGTCCACCGTGAGCTCGTCATGAGCACGTAGCGAGTCACGACGGACGAGTGGTCTGAAAATTCTTCTTGATTTTTGTGCTATAAATACTCACCTTATCCTATCCTCTTCAGCAGCTTTTGGCCATTCCCTCTTCCTGCATTTTTGGGGCTTAAAACCCTAGGTTTTCTCTTCTTTTCTTTTCATAGTTTTTGTAGATTAATTATGTCTTTTAGTTTTCTAGCTTAGTTTTATCTTGGGAGCAAAGTATTGAAGCTTCCATTTCTATGTAGTAAGAACCACATATCTATCTATTTGTTGCTTTTGCTATTGTGCATTTATTGAGCTTTGAATGTTAATTGTTAATGGCATTGATGTTGTATGATTATTTGTTAGGGTTGGGAGAAACTAGCTAGTTCTCCCCTCTTTTAATATGGAATCCAAGAGCATGAGTTGGAGCTTCTTAAATGATGTTGGTGTGTTGATAATTGCTAGATGAATGTGATGATGTCGAACTCGTTGTCATGTTTGATTTAGATAGAAAATGAGAGAGGTTTATGAATGTCGATTGTTCTTGACTAATCTTGTGTAAATGCATGAATTGGTTAAATGCTTAGACACGGTGTAGTGTTTATAAGTGTTGCTAAGCTTGTTGATTCTTCGTGCTAAATGCCATCGATGAGATACTCTTAGTAATAAGGGAGTCATTGGTGAGGTTTGACAAGAGATGTCAAATTCACTCTTGCAAACTACTACCTAAGAAGGATGGAAGATTTATCTTCACACAAAGTAGTTGAAGTAGTGAATAGATTGTTTCACTCGTTCTTGAAGCCATTATTATTTAGCATTTATGTATTCTTGATGCTATGTTTCACTTCATCTATGCCATGGGTTGTTTGAGAATAGGAAGTGTTTTTATGATTGAAGTGTTAGGGTGTTAGGAAAGTGACGAATTCCTTAGCTCCTTTGCATGAAAATCTATGAACATGAACTTAGAACTTCTTGTGCGTAATGTGTTGTGATTCTTGCTAGATAAGTATGTCAATATTAAATTAAGTAACGAATGTGATAGAATGAGTGAATGGTTCAATGATCTACATTAGGTTTGGAAGTGGATATCAATTGCCCCCAAGGCTTTATCTTTATAGTTTTAAAACCTTTATTTTCTTAGTTTTGTTTGATGATTAGCATAGTTACTTGACTTTGCTAGTTATCTTGTCTTTTAACTTTCATAACTTAGGATCCCAAACCATCCAAACCCCCCTATTTACTTGCTTTTATATGTGTACATATATCTACTTCTAGTCTAATATCAACCTTTTGTGTATAAACTCTTAGGAAAATTCCTCTTCTTCGTGGACGCCCCCGACTTGCCGCTATCTACTTAGTTGTAGATATTAAGAATTTAGGGCTTATAAATATTAATTTTGAGAGGTACGGCGATGACCTCCCAAATTTTGGCGCCGCTGCCGGGGAAGAGGCTTTTATTTTTAAATGTTTGGGCATTTTTGGTTGCATATTAGCTAGTTGTTTTTATTTTCCACTTCTTGGTGGTTATATTTGTTCGGAGTAGGTATTGCTTGAGTTCTTGGTGAGCTTTTATCGAGAACGCTTGCAATATGGTTTCGGACTTTCGAAAAAGGAAAAAAATTATTTTAAAAATGGAGTGTCTCAGCTTGAGGGAACTCATGATGAGAAGAGAGGCTCAACAAGTAAGGTTTTGTAAGATGTGTCATTCTGACCATCCTACTGAGTCTTGCTATGTGTTGTGGGAAGAGAACTATGAGGGAGAAAGAACCCTTGGTTTCCAAAACCAAGGATATTATGAAGAGTGCTACCAAGAGGTAGGAGATCTTGGTTTTCAAGGGCAAGAAGCTCAAGAATGGTATCCATACCATGATCCTTACAATTCGGAATAGAGTGGTAGTCTGAATTGGTAGTATGAGAATGAGCCGAAAACCAACAATACGAGTAAACTAGTTGTTCATCACCACCTTATACCATACCCCAAAACCAAGCCCAACAAGGAAGTTCAAGTTTGACATATGAAGAAGTCATGAATACAATAGAAAAATTGAACTCCTTTACTAGTGAGGAGCTGGACACTCGGCTCTCCTCTAGTGTTGAGGCTATTGAGGGGCATGTGAGGGGTATATTAGAAGTGTTGGCCCGAATGGAAGCTCGTGATTCCAAAAATACACCATCCCAAATCGAACTAGAGGATTCGATGAGTGAGGTCACCATGGGAAATGACTTTGAGTTCGAAGGGGATGAGGAGTTGGTTGTTGAGGATAGAAAAATGGAGGAAGAGGTGATAGTGCTACATTCATTAGCATCGTCACCCCTTGTCCCACCTAGTGAACCAACTCTATCATTTTCGAAAGTTTTGAGAGAGACAAGAGAGGAGCTGAAAGATTACCCCAAGCCTCCTAGCCACCCAACTCCTTTTAAACTATCTCTACCTCAACAAAACTTTCCTCTTGAAAGTTTTGTACCCCCACCTCTCTACTTTTGGAAGCTCATGGTGAAGGGGTTCAAGCCTTCACCATATGGATAACATTAGGGTTGTGCCGACAACCTTAAATATATGGAGCTTTGTCGTGCCGACGACGTAGATAAATTCAGCCTTTATTTTAGTTATTGTTTTTTAGTTTTTGTTATTTAGTCTTGTTCTTTTTATCGTGTGTTTCTCTATGATTTTGTAGCAAAGTGTATTATATTGCATTGGAGGAAATGAAGGAATGAGATCCATAAGATAGGGAAGAAAGCTTGGGATGCTGGTAAGAAAAGAATAAATTCTTTCTAAGTGATGGTAAGTCTTGTCGTCGCGAGTCGCGGTGGCTTCATCGCGAGTCGCGGTGGCTTCGTCGCGAGTCGTGGTGGCTTCGTCGCGAGTCGCAGTGGCTTCATCGCGATGGCTTCATCGCGAGTCGCGGTGGCTTCATCGCGATGGCTTCGTCGCGAGTCGCGATGGCTTCGTCACGAGTCGCGATGGCTTCGTCGCGAGTCGCGATGGCTTCGTCGCGAGTCGCGACGAACAGGGGAGCAAAATACATTCCCAGCACCAGTTTTTTACGAGCCGCGATGGCCTCGTAACGAACCATCGCGAGTACCGACAGGGAGGTCGCGAGTCGTGGCGTGATCAGAAATTTTGTGCTAAAATTTTACTCTCGGCCTCCACATTTGGCAAGCCGCGACTGCCTTGCGAAGAACCATTGCGAGTCGCGACCAAGCCTTCCCTATCCATCGCGAGTCGCGATGTCTTCGTCGCGAGTCGCGATGGGCGTGCTGCTCTGTTTTAAACCTTCAATCTTCTCCATTTCGCTGCCTCTCACCATTTCACCTCCGCTCATTCCTCCACCATCCTACATATATTGGTATATGAACATTCTTGCATCTTTATAGTACCTTTGTTGATTGTAGTATGCCGACTACATCATTGTGACTGTAATTGCATATCCTATAATGATGCTTGTATATGTGCCGATATATGTTGGATATTTTTAATGGATAATCTTGTAGTGGTGGTTGCAGGGTGGATTGGTTGTCTTTGAGAATACTATGGTTATTAATTTTCTATGCTAAACCTAGTATTACAAATTCTTATGTACTTGTGAGTTTGATGTTGTTCTCTGTGGTGTAGTCTTGATCAAACGACGCCAAGGAGGCAATGTGTTGCTCTAGGGGTGAGTTCTTCTACGGTATTTTCGCTCTCCCTTTTGGCCTCGAAACCAATGGCGGGACCGATTCTATACAAGTGCATGGGATTGCGCCATATCACCGGCGACTGCGCAGAGAAATGGGTGTCACTCTACCTCTTGCCTTGAGTTTTTATTGTTCTTGCCTTACATGTTTACATTGAGGGCAATGTAATATTTTAAGTGCGGGGAGGGGTTAGAGGACTCAATACATGTTAGCTTTATTTGGAATGCTTTTGGCTACTTTTGATTAGAAAAGCATGAGAAAAGAAAGAAAAAAAATTGAAAAATTTGAAAAAAAATAGTAGAAAAAAGGGATTTAAAAAGATAACCCGCTAAGTTGAAAACCAAAGAGGGCAAATTAGGCATCATCGGGGGCCCGGATAGGTCGAAAACCCGAAACAGCGGCCTAGGAAAAAATGAGAGGCTAAAATGTGCGGAAAAAGGTGAGATGTGAGCCGAAGAAACATGATGTGTGGCTAGGATGAAAACTCGAAAGGGCTCCTAGGCAAATGAGAGAAAAAGAGAGAAAACGAAAATGCTATGATTTCACTCATTTCCCGGAGTCGGAGTCATAAGGCTGCGGTTGTCATATGGATGGATCGGGTAGCTCAACATCTAGAGACCTTTTGGGATTGGGTAACTTAGTGGGTTAGGAAACTAAGTATGGTTATGAAATTCTTGATTCATTTATACTTCGGTTTTTGTTGATATATTGGCATTAGGTGAAGTATGTGTTTGAACCTCCTATATGGTTTTAACTTCATTTTGTGTCATTGGACTTTGGGAATATCAATTCGGGACTTTGAAACGTTTTTATGGGTAGTGAATTGATAAGTGGTAGGTTTGGTTAGATTTAGGGATTGGGGTTGTGTGTGAAAAACTCTCATTTAAGCTTTGATCTTGGGATTTATGACATTGAGAGTTTTTGTGAGGTTTTGATTAGGGGAATATTAGTTTAGGATATGGACATATGAATTCCTTCGTGTGCTTGAATCTTTTCTTACTCGAGGGCGAGTAAGGTTTAAGTGTGGGGAGGTTTGATGTGCCCATTTCATACGGTTATATTAGGACTTTTAGGAGTCATTTTTGTACACTTTTGTGCTGTGTGACAAGGTAATTTGCTTGAAGACTTTGAAGAATACCTTTGAAGATTTGAAGACTTGTATTTGAGCTTTAGAAGAATTGAAGAAGCGAAGAGAAGACGAGTATATGCGATAAAAATGAAAAAGAAGAAATAGTGCTGGAATTGTTGTCCATCGCGAGCTCGTCGCGACGGACGAGTGGTCTGAAATTTCTTCTTGATTTTTGTGCTATAAATACTCACCTTATTCTCTCCTCTTTAGCAACTTTTGGCCATTCCTTCTTCCTGCGTTTTTGGGTCTTAAAACCCTAAGTTTTCTCTTCTTTTCTTTTCTTTTCTTAGTTTTTGTAGATTAATTGTGTCTTTTAGTTTTCTAGCTTAGTTTTATCTTGGGAGCAAATGATTGAAGCTTCCATTTCTATGTAGTAAGAACCATTTATCTATCTATTTGGTGCTTTTGCTATTGTGCATTTATTGAGCTTTGAATGTTAATTGTTAATGGCATTGATGTTGTATGATTACTTGTTGGGGTTGGGAGAAACTAGCTAATTCTCCCCTGTTTTAATGTGGAATCCAAGAGCATGAGTTAGAGTTTCTTAAATGATGTTGGTGTGTTGATAATTGCTAGATGAATGTGATGATGTCGAACTCGTTGTCATGTTTGTTTTAGGTAGAAAATGAGAGAGGTTTATGAATGTCGATCGTTCTTGACTAATCTTGTGTAAATGCATGAATTGGTTAAATGCTTAGACACAGTGTAGTGTTTATAAGTGTTGCTAAGCTTGTTGATTCTTCGTGCTAAATGCCATCAATGGGATACTCTTAGTAATAAGGGAGTCATTGGTGAGGTTTGACAAGAGATGTTGAATTCACTCTTGCAAACTACTACCTAAGAAGGATGGAAGATTTATCTTCACAACAAGTAGTTGAAGTAGTGAATAGATTGTTTCACTCGTTCTTGAAGCCTTTATTATTTAGCATTTATGTATTCTTGATGCTATGTTTCACTTCATCAATGCCATGGGTTGTTTGAGAATAGGAAGTGTTTTTATGATTGAAGTGTTAGGGTGTTAGGAAAGTGATGAATTCCTTAGCTCCTTTGCATGAAAATCTATGAACATGGACTTAGAACTTCTTGTGCGTAATGTGTTGTGATTCTTGCTAGATAAGTATGTCAATATTAAGTTAAGTAGCGAATGTGATAGAATGAGTGAATGGTTCAATGATCTACATTAGGTTTGGAAGTGGATATCAATTGCCCCCAAGGCTTTATCTTTATAGTTTTAAAACTTTTTTTCTTAGTTTTGTTTGATGATTAGCATAGTTACTTGACTTTGCTAGTTATCTTGTCTTTTAACTTTCATAACTTAGGACCACAAACCATCCAACCCCCCCCCCTTCCCCCTATTTACTTGCTTTTATATGTGTACATATATCTACTTCTAGCCTAATATCAACCTTTTGTGTATAAACGCTTTGGAAAATCCCCCTTCTTCGTGGATGACCCCGACTTGCCACTATCTACTTAGTTGTAGATAGTAAGCATTTAGGGCTTATAAATATTAACTTTGAGAGGTACGACGACGACCTCCCACTTACCAACTTTCCAATCTTTCTTCCCTTTCTGATGGATCTCATTCCTTCATCTCCTCCAATGCAATGCACTTCACTTTGATACAAAATCACACCGTATAAAGAACAAGACAAAATAACAAAAACTAAACAATAAAAACCAAAATAAAGTTTAAATTAATTTACGTCGTCGGCACGACCCTAATGTTATCCATATGGTGAAGGCTTGAGCCCCTTCACCATGGGCATCCAAAAGTAGAGAGGTGGGAGGTCGTCGCCGTACCTCTCTAAGTTACAATTTATAAGCTCTAATGTCCTAAATACAATTAAGTAGATAGTGGAAAATCGGGGTCTTCCACGAAAAGAGGGATTTTCTTAAGTGTTTAAACATATAAGATTTATATTAGTCCAGAAGTAGATATATATAGATATATAAAAGCAAGAAAATGGGGGGGGGGGGGGAGTTTGGTTGGTTGTGGTCCTAAGTTATGAAATTAAAAGAAAAGATAACTAGCAAAGTTAAGTAACTATGCTAATCATCAAAAAAACTAAAAGACAAAGCCTTGGGGGAAATTAATACCCACTTCCAAACCTAATGTAGATCATTGAACCATTCACTTATCCTATCACATTCGTTACCTATGGGGAATGCTAAAACTTCCCATTCGAAGATCAACATTCATTCCTTCTTAATAGTAATTTGCAAAGACAAACAACGACCATTTGCAAACCTCCTTGATAATAACTCTAGCAAACCACACCATAAAGGTATTTCATCAACGACATTATACACGAAAGACCATAGATTTATAACAACAAGCCTTCTACCAAAGACATAGCAAATTAACCAAACATAGCATTCATTAGGCTAAACCTAGAACAAACCACTTTCAAGATTCAACCTTGCATTGCATCTATTGGATAAACATGAGAACAATCCACATTAACATATTTATCTAGCAAGAATCACAACACATTATGCACAAGAAATTCTAATTCCATGTTCTTGGATTCTCATGTCAAAGAGCTAAGAAATTTGCAATTTTCCTAACACCCTAACACATCAATCATACAAACACTTCATATACTCAAACAAACCATAGCATAAATGAAGTAAAGCATCATATTTAAACACATGAATGCTAAATAACAAATGCTTCAAGAAAGAGTGAAATAGAGGTCCTTACTACATAGGTGTGGAAGCTTCAATCAATTGCTCCCAAGTACAAAACTAAGATAGATAATCAAAATCCATAACATAAAACAAATATCTACAAAGAATGAAGAAGAAATGAAAGAAAATGGTGAAAAACTAGGGTTTTGGAGCCCCCAAGTCGCGCTTAGAGAGTCGGGGAAGATGGGGGTTAAAAGCTATTTATAGTACATGAAAAAAGGAAGTAAAATGCAAGTTACAGGGCAATTATTGTGAGTCGCGATGCCTCCGTCACGAGTCGCGACCAGATCAGGAAATTGTGAGCTCTCAGGTTGACATTTCGGGAGTCGCGACACACTCGTCGCGATGGAAAACAGTCCCATTTTGTTTTGCTTCCTCCGAGTGAACCGTTGATCCATTTTGGGAGTTCTTGTAGTCGATTTCACAGTACTCAAGAAGAGGAATCCAATGGTACCACTCTTGGAGGCTGATTCTTCTTGGAAAATTCTCAGGAATCTGCTTCAAAACATAGATCATTCTTCACCCTTTGCTTTGCTCTCCTTTCTTCACTTTATCTTTTACCACTTTGTGAGTGGCCTTCCATCTTCTACCATCCTTTCAAATGGCCTTCACTAAACCACCACTAAGTGCTCACGAGAAATCTATAAATTAAGCTTACAAAAAGGAATCTAGATGCTCGTAAGGACCAAAAATACACTAGACTAAACATAAGTTACAAAATGAAGGATTTAGATATAAGAACTAAAAATGGTCATCTAAACCTCTTATCATGTAAACCTACATGAATCTAGCAATCTTACAACAAAAATATGATAAAAGAGTGTTAAATGATATGGAAAATACATGCATTTGACGTCTCATCAAGATGTGGGAGTAAAAAACTTTCAAGAGGAAAGTCTTGTTGAGGTGGAGATGGTTTAAAGGGAGTTTGGTGGTTAGGAGGCGTGGGGTAGTCTTTTGGCTCCTTTCTTGTCTCCCTCAAAACTTCCAAAAATGGTAGAGCTGGTTCACTAGGTAGGGGTAGGGGTGACGATGCTAATGAATGTAGCACAATCACCTTTTCCTCCTTTTCTTCATCCTCAACAACCAACTCCTCATCCCCTTCAAACTGAAGCTCATTTCCTATGGTGAACTCACTCACCGAATCCTCGAGTTTGACTTGGGATGGTGTATCTTTGGAGTCACGAGCTTCCATTTGGGATAACGCTTCTAATATACTCATAACATGCCCTTCAATAGCCTCAACACTAGAGGAGAGCCAAGTGTCCGGTTCTTCACTAGTAAAGTTGTTCAAGTTTGCTATTACATTCATGACTTCCTCACGTCAAACTTAAACTTCCTTGTTAGGCTTGGTTGTGGGGATGGTATAAGATAGTGATGGCCAACTATTTTTCTCGTATTGTTAGTCTTCTGGCTCATTCTCATACCACCAATCCGGATTACCACTCCACTCCGGATTGTAAGAATTTTGGTATGGATAGCTTTCTTGAGCTTCTTGCCCTTGAAAACCAACATCTCCTACCTCTTTCTAGCACTCTTCATAATACCCTTGGTTTCTAAAACCAAGGGTTCTTTCTCCCTCATAGTGCTCTTCCCTCAACAATAGCAAGACTCAGTAGGATGGTCGGAATGACACATCCTACAAAACTTTATTGTTGAGCCTCTCTTCTCATCATGAGTTCCCTCATGGTGAGACACTCCAATTTTTTTTTTCAAAAGTCCGAAATAATATAGCAAAGATTCTCAATAAAAATTCACTAAGAACTCAAGAAATACCTAATCCGAACAAAAGAACCCACCAAGGAGTGGAAAATAAAAACAACTAGGTAATATGCAACCAAATAGACCTAAACACTTAAAAATAAAAGCCTCTTCCCCGGCAACGGCGCCAAAATTTGGGAGGTTATCGTCGTACCTCTCAAAGTAATATTTATAATCCCTAAATACTTACTAACTACAACTAAATAGATAGTGGCAAATCGGGGTTGTCCACGAAGAATAGGGGTTTTCTTAAGCGTTTAAACATATAAGGTCGATATCATGCTAGAAGTAAATATATACATATAAAAGCAAGAAAAACGGGGGGGGGGGGGGGGGTTCGGTTTGTTGGTTTTCCTAAGTTATGAAATTAAAAGATAAGATAATTAGCAAAGTCAAGTAACTATGCTAATCATCAAACAAACTAAGAAAAAAGGTTTAAAACTACAAAAGACAAAGCCTTGAGGGCAATTGACATCCACTTCCAAACCACATGTAGATCATTGAACCATTAACTCATTCTATCACATTTGTTACCTATGGGGAATGTTATCACTTCCCATTCGAAGATCGACATTCATTCCTTTTTAATATTAATTTCCAAACACAAACAACGACCATTTGCAAACCTCGTTGACAATCACTTTAGGAAAACCACACCATAGAGGTATTTTATCAACGGCATTTCACACGAAGGACCATAGATTTGATAACAACAAGCCTTCTACCAAAGACATAGTCATTTAACTAAACATAACATTCATTAGGCAAAACCTAGAACAAACCACATTCAAGGTTCAACCTTCCATTGCATCTATAGGATAAATATGAGAACAATCCACACTAACATACTTATCTAGCAAGAATCACAACCCATTATGCACAAGAAGTTCTAAGTCCATGTTCTTGGATTTTCATGCCAAAGAGCTAAGGAATTCGTCACTTTCCTAGCACCCTAACACTTAAATCATACAAACACTTCCTATTCTCAAACAACCCATGGCATAAATGAAGTCAAACATAGCATTAAGAACACACGAATGTTAAATAGCAAAGGCTTCAAGAACAAGTGAAACAATCTATTCACTACTTCCACTACTTGTTGTGAAGATAAATTTTCCATCCTTCTTAGATAGTAGTTTGCAAGAGGTAATTCGACATCTCTTGTCAAATCTCATCAATGACTTCCCATAGTTGAAACATGACTAAAGGTATCCCATCGGTGGCATTGAGCATGAAAAATAAACAAGCTTGGCAACCCTTATAAACACTACACCATGTCTAAGCATTAACCAATTTATGCATTTACACAAGATTAGTCAAGAACGATCAACATTCATAGACGTATCTCATTTTCTACAAGCAACAAACATGACAAAGAGTTCAACATCATCACATTCACCTAGCAATTATAAACACATCAACATCATTAAGAAGCTCTAACTCATGCTCTTGGATTCCATATTAAAAGAGGGGAGAATTAGCTACTTTCTCCCAACCCAAAAAAGTAATCAAACAAGTACTTCATATACTCAAACTTCCTACAACATTAATGCCATTAACAATTCACATTAAAAGCCCAATAAATGCACAATAGAAAAAACAATAAATAGATAGATATTATTCTCAAGACATGGATTTGGAATTCTTAATCAAGTGCTCCCTAGATTAAACTAACCTAGATAATGAAAATACATGATTAACCTACAAAAACTAAGAAAAGAAAGAAAAGAAAACTGGGGTTTTGAACCCAGAAAAATCGCAGGAAGAATAAGGTGAGTATTTATAGTACAAAAAAGTAAGAAAGTTTGGCAAGAAGGTTGTGAAGAGCAGAGGATAAGGTGAGTATTTATAGTACAAAAAAGTAAGAAAGTTTTTGGCCATACGTATGTCGTGGCTCACGACGGGTTCGTCGCGTGTCACGACTGAGCCCAGTTTCAGCATCTTGATTTCTTTCTTCTTTTTATTTCAAGTTCTCCTCTTCACTTTACTTATCTTCAATTCATCAAGTGTTCAAAAGCTCAAATACAAGTTTTCAAGTCTTTAAATCTTCAAAATTATTCTTTAAAGTCTTCAAAGTCTTCAAACAAATTGCCTTGTCACACAAAATTCTTTAGAAAAGTAATAAAAGCGTAAAAATTGCTTTTGACTCTTCTTAGATAATTTTAATGCAAAATGCCACATCTAGAGCACAAAAGTGTACAAAAGTGAATCCTAAAAGTCCTAATATAACTATATGAAATGGGCACATCAACTGCTGCCGTCTAACCTTTCTAGCTCGTAACAGTTGGATTTGTGAGCCTTTGCAACTTTGTAATGTCCCTCCTACTTTGGGTATAGCTTCCCTTGTTCTTCTGCCAGGCTTGCCTCGTTCTTCCTTAACACAAGATTGACAATATAAAATCGCATTTCTTTAACCTTCTGATTGTAAGATTTAGCCACTGTTTCCTTATACTCGGCCTCTACGATTGTTTTCAACTCTCTTTTCTCATCCAGTTTGTCTCAATCCAACCTCAACATGTTCGGATTGTTCTCCTCCCTGTAATCGCATACTCAGAGGATTGAATTACCGATTTCCACTAATATCACTTCATGAACATAAACCAGACTGTATGGTGTCTTCTCCATTGGTTCTCGAACGGTCGTTCTACATGACCATATGGTGTTGGGTATCTCATCCACCCAGGCAGTTCGCTTTCCTTCCAATCACTTTTGAGTCCCTTGAAAGATGGTCATGTTCATTACTTCTACTTGTTTGTTAGCCTGAGGGTGTGCTACAGATGTGAAATTTTGAAGAATCCCAAGCTTTGAACACCAATCAATGAAGACACCACTTGTAACTGTGTACCATTATCCGTGACAATAGTATGTGGTGCCCCAAAGCAACACACTATATTCTGCTAGACGAATGTTTTTGTTACCTCAACTGTGACTTGTCCTAATGGCTTCGCCTCCACCCACTTTTTGAAGTAATCTATTGCAACAATTAGAATTTTTCATTTCTATCACCCTTTGGGAAGGGCCCAACTAGGTTGATCCGTCATTTATCAAACGACCAATCGCCATATATCCCTCTCAAAGCAGCCCGTGGCTTATGCGACAATGAAGCATTAATTTAGCAACCCTTACATTTGAGCACAAAGTTGTGTGCATTGTTAAACATAGTATCCTGCTCGGATTATCTTCTTTGCCACTTTTCTAGCTCCCTGATGCATTCCACACAACCCTTTATGCACTTCTCTTAGAATTTCACTTGCTTGCGCTGGTCATACGCATTTTATCCATGGAGAAAGAAAACCTTTCTTGTACAAGGTTCCTTCTTCATAGGTGTAGTTGTTAGAACGTACTCCAACTTCCTGGCTTGCACCTTATCATCTGGAAATGTGATCTTCACAAAGTATTATATTAGTGGTGCCATCCATTTTACACCTTCCGTCTGGATTGTTGACACAATAGTTAATGTTGTGCTTCTGATTGTAATAACCTCTACTACCACGTCTCTATGTTCGCTCAATTACTCAAATTCAGCCATTGCTAGCTTGCTTAGTGCACCTGCCTCTGTATTTTCACTTCTTAGTACGTGTTGGATATTGAAGCACTCGAGCTGGGCTATGAGATGCTGGACACTCTTTAAGTACTTCACCAACTGTCCTTCTCGTACTTTGTAGTCTCCTAGCACTAGCTGGACTACAATTAGTGAATCACTAAATACCCGGATGCTTTTGACCTTCATTCTGATGGTAAGGTCCAGTCCACATATCAAAGCTTCGTAATCTACTTCATTGTTAATGAGCAGGAAGTTAAAGCAAAGTGAGTATCTGTGTTTTCCTCTTTTCGGGTTTTCCAACAGTAGCCTGGCACTGTAAGCTTCTTGCTGGGTGTGCCATTAACGAACAATTTCCATGAAATCTCTTCCCACATTGATTTCTCTTTATCGATTCCTAGATATTGGTGCTTGTTCTCTCTCTGTGTGTCTTCGTTGGTCATTTCTGCGATGAAGTCTGCTAATGCTTGAGCTTTAATTACTGTTCTTGGTTGGAATTGGATCTCAAATTGGCCCGGTTCTGGAGCCCACTTTGTCATTCTTCCAGAAGATTCAGGCTTGCTAAGGATGTTCTTGATTGGGAAGTCAGTGTAGACCACGATGCGATGACTGTGAAAATATGTTCTCAACCTTCTTACTGAGTATATTAAAGTCGTGGTTAACTTCTCAATCGGTATGTATTCCTTCTCTACATTTTGCAATATTCTATTGATATAGTAGACTGGAACTTATTTTTGGCCTTCTTGGTGCACCGAAACAGAGTTGAATGCATTCCGCGAGATCGCCAAATACAAATATAGGGTTTTTCCTGAAACAGGTGACTTCAACGCTGGCAATGCTTTAAGTTGTTCCTTCAAACAGTTGTACGCTTTCTGAAATTCTTCGCTCCAGCTGAACTTTTTGGCCTTACTTAGGACTTCGAAGAGTGAGAAATGTTTCTCCGCTGCTTTTGAGACAAACCTGCCAAGTGACACCAGTGACCCCATCAATATTTGCACCTCCTTGACTGTTCGTGGCTGGGGAAGATCTACTATATCTTGGATTTTCTCTAGGTTGGCTTAGTTTCCTTTTGAGGATACCTTGTATCCTAAGAACTTTCCCGCGCCTACTCTAATTACGCATTTTTTAGGGTTAAGCTTCATCCCGATGCTACGTAGTGTGTCTAAATTTTCTTTTAAATTTGTAGCAAAGTCACCCATCTTCCTGCTCTTGATAACCATGTCATCAACATATGCCTCAATATTTTTCCCTATTTGATTATGAAATGCATTATCGACCACTCTCTAGTACATTGCTCCCGCATTTTAAAAACCCAAATGGCATTTTTACATAGCAAAACATTCCAAAGCTTGTTATAAAAGGCCATTTTCTCTACATCATTCGGATTCATTAGGATATGGTGTATCCCTTATATGCATCTAAAAATGCCAGGATTTCATACACTGAGATTGCTTTGACTAGTTGGTCAATTATCGGCAAAGGATAGCAGTTCTTTGGGCATGCCTTATTTAGATCCGTGAAGTCAATGCAAGTTCTCCACCCCACATCTGATTTTTTTACCATGTCTGGGTTCGCTAGCCACTTTGGGTATATGACATCTTTCAGTATACTGGCTTGAAGTAGCGCTATCACTTTCTCTTCGATTGCTTTTTGCATGCCGCTAGCGAAGCAGCGTTGCTTTTGTTTAACTGGTTTAACCGACTCGTTGATATTCAAAAATGGGTAGCGATGCCTGGGTCTACTCCTCCTATGTTCTGAACGTTCCATACAAAAGTATCTTTGTGTCTTTGTAGGATTTCTATGACCCTCTTCTTTTCTATACAAGGAAGATGTTTTCCTATCTTTACACACTTTGAATTATCCTCGTCATCTAAGCTAACCGGTTCGTTTCTTTGCCCAAGTCTACTACTAATTCTGGCTGCTCTAGTAACCCACCGTCTGAGACCGTGCTGACCAACTTTGCCTTTTCCACAACTTTCACGGCCTTCATTGCGATAATCATGCACTGCTGCGCCATTTGTGGGTTTCCTCTTATTGTCACAATTCCAGCCGGATTTGGAAATTTCATCACTAAATGGTAAGGGGACCATATCGCTTTTGTTGTGTACATCCAGGGCCTTCCGATGATGGCGTTAATTGTGCTTAGAGAATCCATGGCCACGAAGTCACACATGATGGTACAATTTTTTCACTTTCTCCAATGGTGACAGTAAACTGTATATTCCCCAAAGGCATTTCTGCTCTCCCCGTGAATCCTACCAGTGAGGATGTGAACTTTTTTAGGTCAGTCCGGCTGAAACCTAACCTATCGAAGCAATAAACTAATAGTATCTCAACCACACTTCCATCATCCAGAAACCCTCTGTGAATAGTTGCATTTCCAATTTTACCTATAATGACCATGGGATCATTGTGAGGCGAAGCATTAGGCACTGCATCCTCTTCCCTAACAGTGATTGCCTCACTTGGGTGAAGTCTTTTGTCAACAGGCTCTTGCAGGGGAGAATTATGCTTTAGCCCTACAAGCATTGTTGGACAATGACTCTGTGGATTCATGTATGGACAAGATTACTTTGTCTGGCACTTTATCTCTTGCATCATGATGTGTCAATTTTATGTGCATATTTTGGGGCTTTTTGAGATCACTTTTATGTTCTTTTATCATCAAGAGCTTGGAGTTTACCTTGAAATTCTCTTAGGAGATGCAAGTGCAACTTTACACTCTTTTACCTTTTCTAAGCGGATTTTGTGTGACAAGGAAACAACATGAAGACTTGAAGACTGAAGGCCATTGAAGACCCTTTGAAGATTTGAAGACTTAAAGAATGGAAGAAACTTGTTATAAAGAAAGACAGTTTGAGACTAGGAGAAGAAAAAATAGACAACTTCTTTTCCTGGGCTCCGTCGTGAGCCGCGATGAACCCGTCATAGCTCACGATGAACGGGTTGCTAGAATAGATTTGTCTTTCTTTTTGTACTATAATAGCAACCTATATTTTCTCTTTCATCACTTCTTTTCTTCCAAACTTACCAGAAAACCCTAGGTTTTTACCCTTTTTCATCTTGTTTTAATCTTTGTTCATGTTTGGATTATTGTTGTTGATTATTATGGATTGTAGTAGCTAACTAGTTCTTGGGAGAAATTGATTGATGTTTCCAAACTTATGTGGTGATATTCTCTATTTGCTCATTTATGAACTTTTATTGGAGAGCACTTATTATGCCATTAATATTTTGTTTTGCTTCATTTATATCATAGGTTGTTTGAGAATAGGAAGTGTTTATATGATTTAAGTGTTAGGGTGCTAGGAAAGTTGCAAATGTCTTGACTCTTTGGGAATGAACATCTAAGAACATGAACTTAGAACTTCTAGTGTATAATGTGTTACAATTCTTGCTATATAAGTATGTTAATATAGATTGTTCTCATATTTGTCATATAGATGCAAAGAAAGGTTGAATCTTGAATGTAGTTTTTCTAGGGTTAGCCTAATAAATGTTTTATTTGGTTAAATGACTATGTCTTTGGTAGAAGACTTGTTGTTATCAAATCTATGGTCCTTCGTGTGAAATGCCATTGATGAAATACCTTCATGGTGTAGTTTTCCTAAAGTGATTTTTAATGAGATTTGCAAAATGTCGTTGTTTGCATTTGCAAATTACTATTAAGAAGGAATGTATGTGGATTTTCGATTGGAAAGTGATAGCACTCCCCGTAGGCGATAAATGTTAATGAATGAGTGGATGAATCTATTATCTATAAGAAGTTTGGAAGTGGAAGTCGATTTCCCCCAAGCCTCCATTAATTGTTAATTTAATCATCCTTTTAGTTGTTTTTGCATGATTAGCATTGTTTTATTGCTTTGCTAGTGTTGTCTTTCAATTCATAATTTAGGACCAAAACCAACCAACCCCCCCCTCCCCATTTACATGCTCATATATATATATGCTTATATCTAGTATGTTTCTCGTTATATATGTGTAAACACTTGGAAAAATCCCTCTTCTCGTGGATAACTCCAACTTGCCATTATCTACTTAATTGTAGATAAGAAGCATTAGAGCTTAAAAATATAACTTTGAGAGGTACTACGACAACCTCCCAAATTTTAGCGCCGCTGTCGGGGAAGAGGCATTTATTTTTAAGTGTTTGGGCATATTATGTGCGATTATGTGCTAGTTGTAGATATTTTTTTATTTGAATTTATTTTTTTTCTTAGTTGACCTGCAATTTTTGCTTTCCTTGGAGACATATTGTTTAGGTTTTTGGTGTATGGTTCGTACGCGATCCTCTTCACAACAACCTCTACTCTACAACCCCGAGTTAGAGTTGAATTTGAGACAGACCAGGAGGCTTTCTTTGGTAATTGTGAATAAAACCTCTCCTAGTGACCATTTTGTGGATACCTCTACTTCTATGGAGCATCAACACGAGCATGAAGATGAGCATCCGGGAGGAGGGCCTCAATATCCCCCTCTCTAAGGAAGGGAGATTCCTTTGGGGCAAGCCTTATTGAGGGACATTATGGCTCTCAACCTCGACCAACAACCAATGTGCATTGTGTATCCTTTGGTTGGACCGAATGAGAATTTTGATCTCAATACCAGGTTTATAAGCATGCTACCTATCTTTCTTGGTAGGCAAGGGGAAAATGCTAGCAAGCATCTCACCGAGTTCCATTTCTTATGTGGTGGTACGGTTTCCCATGGAGTAGATAAACACTTCTACAAGTTGAAGGCATATCCATTCACATTGAGGGATGGTGCAAGGGATTGGCTCCACTACCTAATACCCAAGAGCATCAAAAGTTGGATTGACAGGAAGACGAAATTTCTAGCCAATTACTTTCCGGCCTCAAAGTCTGCCACTTTGAAGAAGGACACAAGAAACATCCTCTAATGGCATGAAGAGTCTCTTTTAGACTATTAGGAGAGGTTCAAGAAGCTTCTCGCGAGTTTTCTGTACCACAACTATTCGGAGGGATACTTGGTCTACTACTTCTACAATGGTCTTCTTGATGAGGACCAAAGACTAGTGTGGAGTTCTTGTGGTGGTACCCATGGGAAACAAGACTTCAACGGAGGCTATGCAATTATATGAGAAGCTAGCTGAGGAGTTAAGGAAATTTATCTCGAGGGCCAATTTGAGAAGAAGAAATCCAATGCCCACAAGTGACCCTTCCAACAGTGGGAAGCTTGAGGACCAATTCTCAGCCCTTACTTCTATGGTGAAATCCTTAATGACCAAGCCCAGAAATATGCCACATGTTAAATATTGTGAAATTTATTTATAGGCGCATCCTACAGACGCTTGCCCTACTTTACAAGATGATTATATTGGGAAGGTGAGTGTCATGGGGTATCAAGGTTGGCAAGGCTATCAAGGAAACTAGGGCTATCAAGGGAACCAAGGCTATCAAGGAAACCAAAACTATCAAGGTTATCAATGCTATCAAGGGAATCAAGGGTACCAAAACCGACCATATAATTCAGGTAATCATGATAACCCAAATCTCCGGTATGGAAACCCTCAAGGAGGTCAAAACACTCAACCGTATCGCCCTTCTCAATACCAATATTAGCCACCTTAATAACAATATCAAAGGCTTCAAGACAAGCCCCGAGACCAAGTAGAGAGCTCGCGTTTGACAAAAGATGAGGTGATGCAAGCCATTCACAAGTTAAGCATGTGCACGGAGAAAGGCAAAAAATTCCAAGATGAAGCCAAGGCAAGCATCAAGAACTTGGAAACTCAAGTGAGCCAAAAAGCTCAAGTGGTGAATTAAATAGAGGCTCGGGGAAAGGGAAAAATTTCCTTCCAACCGGAGATTAACCCTCGACAAAATGTGATTGCAATCTCATTGGGAAGTGGAAGGGAATTGAAGGAGACCCAAGCAAGAGTGGTTGTTGAGCGGAAGGTTGAAAAATAAGAAGAACTTGGACAGAAGGTCGATTGGCCAAAGAGAGCAAAGAAGAAGAAATTTAGGTGCAGACATTTGTGCCAATACCAGGATCAAATCCTAAAACCTCATCCCCACCGCACAAGAAGCCAAGAGGGGCGGAGATCCCTATCTATGTGTTGTAACCACCATTTTCGCAGGCATTAAAGGATATGAGGACCAAGGAGAACACCAAGGACATCTACAAAGTCTTTCGTAGATGTGAGATAAATATTCCACTCTTAAATGCTCTAAATAAAGTTCCTAGGTATGCTAAATTTCTTAAGGAAGTGTGTATCGTCAATAGGAAACAACAATTGAAAACTAAGAAAATGACTGTGCAGAGTGAATATGTCTCTGTCGTGTTCGATGATGAAATGCCCCCTAAATGTGATGATCCGGGAATGTTTACAATCCCTTGTGAGATAGGAGGCAAATGTTTTAACAAGGTCATGTTAGACTTAGGTGTTTTAATCAATGTGATCCCATATTCCTTGTATGAAAGTCTAAGTCTAGGCACTTTGCACAAAACCAGGATTGTTATCCAACTAGCAAGTCACTCTAGCACATACTCGAAAGGTATTGTGAAGGATGTGTTGGTGAAAGAGGACTCTCTGACATTCCCCGCGGACTTTTTTATGTTTTTGAAATGAAAGGTGACAATAGTGCTAAACCTATTCTTTTAGGAAGGCCATTTCTACAGACTTCAAGGACCATAATTGACGTGCATAAAGGAACATTGACAATGAATTTAATGGGTGGAATTTAGAATTTGACACTAAATATTCTATTGATAATCCTAGTAGATACCATTCTTACCATGCTACTCATATTATTGATGATAAAGAGCAAGATGTACTTGAGCCCAAAGATGGTAGTTCTTTAAGCCATAGATGATGTTTTGAGTGATGCTTTGATTTCAAATGTTGTTAGTACTAACTTGAAGGAAAACAACAATGGCGAATACAGTCTTAGGAAAGCAACATCCAACACTTTTCGTGTGTCCACGGGTAAGCCAATAAGGGTGGTTTTCCCTCATTCTCTTGAGAAGACTTTGGTGGAAGAGTACAAACCACCACCGAAAGCACTTAAATGTTCATCCCATGGTGATGGAGAGAAACCCCTGAATGCTCACATGCTTGAGATCACCATGGAACAAAAATGTGAGTTGTTGGAAATGTTGACCAAACATGATGAAACCCTAAGCTATTTGAAGAAGGTTTTGTTGGGGAATGATGTGGTTACCGATTGTTTTGACCCGTATAGGGGAAAAGGGACCTATCATCTCAGTTCATTTTGTGAATAAGCTCCAAAAAGTGGAGCAAGTCATGCCAACAATGTTAAGTAAACTTGGTTTTGATCATCCAGATTATCATTCATGACTTTCCGTTGATGTTGTTTAATTATGAGTTTTTGTCGTTAATTTCTCTACTTTGCTTTGTTCTATTCACGGTGTGTTTTGCACGATTTGGTAGCCAATTAAGGCGATTGAAGCTGGATTGGTCAATAAAAAAAGGGGCATGGAGAAAGGAGGAAAAGCTTGGACAATTGTTAACATTGAATTTTTTTTCTAAGTACCAAAAATGTGTAACCATCGCGAGTCGCGACCGTATTACGACTCGCGATGAGATCAGGGATTTCTCACAAAATGTGAGATCTCAGGCTCAAGATGTCGTGACTCGCGATGGTCCTATTGCGGGTTGCGACAGACTATCGCGAGCCGCAATGGTTTGGTCGCGACATGCAACTAAGTCAGGAAGGATTTTGAAAATTATTGCTTCTCAGGGATAAGATATTGTGAGCCGTGTCAGATCCATTGCGGCTCGCGACAAGAGTGTTGACTTCAAGTGCCCCGTTGACCCCCCCATCACGAGTTGCAATGTATGCATAGTGACTAGCAATGGCTTTACAGTACCATTTTAAAAATGGGCAACACCCAGAATTCTCTTCACTTCTTCACTCTCAAACAACTCATCTTCTTCACCAATCCGCCTCTACTCAAACCCATCCCTAAACCATCGCAAATCTATCGCACATCCATAAACCATCATCCTTAGCCTCTTAATCCTCCACAAACACCCACAAATCAACCAGATTTGTGAAAATCCCGAACCCTAATTTTTGGGAATTTCTCAAATTTGGGCAAATTAGGTTGTGGGCTTTATTGTTTCTCCTCTCTAAGCTTTTAAGTGGTACATTCCCTCACTTTCTTGTGCTTGAATTGTGATTATGTTATATAATTTATTCTTGTGGATATTGTGTGGATTGTATGTGATATTTATTGAATTGGGATTGTTGAAACTTTGTAGATTTTTGTGATTATGGGCTTATGTTGATATGAGACTTTGGATATGGGATAACATTATGCTCATTGTGATTTGCTCGTGTTGGTGTTGTGCTCGCATTGTGCTTGTATTAAGCTTAAGTTGAGGATTTGGTTGTGGCTTTTGTTATAGATTGGACGTATTAGTTTGTTGAACATAGTTGATATTTGTATGCACTGTTTATCATGCTTAAGGTATTTTAGCTATGGAACTTAAATGTTAATGTTTTGAATGTACCAATGGTGGCTAAACTAGTTAGGCACAATTGTGTTAATTGGATATGGCATATGGGATATTTAACTATGGGACAACCCTAATGAACTTGAGAGTGTTGACATGTTAAAAGTGACATGAGCTTTGCATGTAATCATGGATGATGCCTAAACTAGTTTCACTTGGACATAAGTGTTAGCATTTGGGAAAGGTTGAGGTTAGCTAAACTAGTTTCGAAATAATTATGATTCCAATATATTACACATATTCTTGAGCATTTGACATATTTGTTATGGTTGTTAGACATGGACCCTACCAAGATACCTAGGGCTCCTCCTCGAGGTGCACGCACTGCCGCTCCACCTCCACCTCCGCCACCAGCTCCAGAGTTGAACCCTATACCTCCTCCTCCTTACTGGTACATGGGTTTGACCCAGATCACCGAGTCATATGCAGATAGGTGGGATGTTCTAGTTACCCGTAAGCTGATGGAGACGAGCTTCATTGACCAGAAAACACTTGATACTCTCGAGCTGCTAGACCTGGTTCACTGCCTCTTTGCTAAAGGAGGGTTGGAGAGTTTCATGAGCAAGAGTGCCCCCACTTACCAATGCGAAATGCTATAATTCCTATCCACTATAAGGATATGTAGTTTGAGAGATGGTGAGCCCTGCAAGAGGTACATTTGTTTCCATCTGGATGATGTATCTTAGGAGATGACAATCTCGGATATCGAGGCAGTGTTCAGGTGAAAAATAGTAGAGATCTGGGCATGGTTGGACCCAGCGTCCCGGAAGTGCCCAATTGAGGAGGACATGTTGTTCTGGAGGAATATTAATAGGAGGGATAAGAACTCCCATGACAAGAGTAACGTCATCATCCACCTCAAACTGGTTCTTAGCAGGCACAGAGGTATGCCGTTAGAGCCGATGAACATGCCAAATAGTGATATTCATTTCCCATAGAATCTGATGAGTGAGGGGTTGGGATATGGAGTCTGGGGTGAGTTATGGATGAAAAGGGCTGTCGAGTTGGCTAAGAAGCCAAAGGGAAATATCAGTGTAGGAGGCATTATTACACTCTTAGCAGAGCACTTGGGATTAGTTTCACCGGCTAGCTTCCCATGCTTGAGGAGAGGTTGGGACGATTTGGCACGGTCGGCACCACACAGGTCCCAGGATTATACCACTGGAAATATGTGGTGGAGAATGCCATCTTTATGACTCTGCCTCAGCGCAACAGGACCAAGTTGGAGCTTGATACACCTTTGGAGGATTTAACTATCCAGCCCGACATTTCTTATAGGGAGGAGTTTGATCGAGGGCTCCAAAACATACCCCCACCTCCAGCTCTAATTGACGATGATGCCTTACCGCCCACTGAGCCGTAGGGTGAGCAACATCCTCCACCGCCTCCACCAGAGACCGAGCCTATACTAGAGGATCGTGTGCTATCTCATTTCCCCCAGCCCCACCTGATTTTTATGAGCGCATGATGTAAACTATTCAGGAGGGATTCCGCAGGCAGAACCAGTACACCGTGGATAGGTTGAGCACAACATGTTCATCTCTCAGAGCCTTATGGAGATGGATGAGGAGATCAAGTATCTCTCACCTAGGATTTTAGAGATGTAGTCGTGGGTAGGTGATCCAAGTAGAGCGACGAGGCATCGGGAACGGCATCAGAGGAATGCAGACTGGATGGAGCAGTATCAGTAGACATATGGCAGGGACCGCGCGATAGTGGCGGGCCATCTCACTCTTGAGTATGAGCTTATTGTTTTACACCCCTATGATTTTATTAATATTTTTTGCCCTGTTTTGACCGCATTGAGGGCAATGTACTGTTTTAAGTGAGCATAGGGATAGTACTGCTTTCACTGTTTTGCGTTTGGACTTCTTTTCCTAGATTTGGATACTTTTCTTTGTTTTGGGGAAGTTTTTCACTTGATGTACTTGTACTATCTTAGCTTTGACACGTGGAAGCTTTTTGCTACTTTTTACTGGAAACACACGGAAAATTGAAAAAAAATAGAAAATGAAAAAAGAAAAAAAAAGAAGAATCCCACTAAGTTGAAAACCCGAGAGGGCAACTTAGGCAACATTAGAGGACTGGATAGGTTAAAAACTCAAAAGGGCAACCTAGGAAAAAAATGAGAGGCTAAATGTAAGGAAAAAGGTGAGATGTGAGCCAAAGAAACATGATATGTGGCTAGGATAAAAACCAGAATGGGCTCCTAGGAAAAATGAGAGAAATAGTGAAAAAAAAGAAAAAATGGCTTTGATTTCACTCATTTTCCGGTGTTGAAGTCATAAGGTTGCGGTTGCTAAATGGATGGATCAGGTAGCTCAACATTTTGAGACCTCTTGGGATTGGGAAATTTAGCGGGGTAAACAAAGTAAGTTGTGAAATTCTTGATTGCTGATATACTTTATTTTTAGGATGATATATTGGTATAAAGCAAAGTATATTTTTGAACTTCATGCATGCTTTTGGCTTCAATTTGTGCTATTGGATTTGGGATTGTCAATTTTGGACTTAGAGATGTTTTCATGAATATCAATGAATTGATAGGTGGATATGGTTTTGGTAGATTTAGGAATGGGGATTGTGGGTAACTTTTCATTTGATCTTAACTTTGGGATGTGTGATATTGAGATTTTTGTGAGGTATGGATGTGGAATAGTAGTTAGGAGGGGATATGTGGATTCCTTCGTGTGCTTGAATCTTTTCTTACTCGAGGGAGAGTAAGGTTTAAGTGCGGGAAGGTTTGGCGTGTCCATTTTATGTGCATATTTTGGGACTTTTTTGGGATCACTTTTGTGCTATTTTATCATCAAGAGCTTGGGTTTTACCTTGAAATTATCTTAGGAGAGGTAAGAGCAACATTACGCTCTTTTACCTTCTCTAAGTGGATTTTGTGTGACAAGGAAACAACATCAAGACTTGAAGACTGGAGGCCGTTGAAGATCACCTTTTGAAGACTTTGAAATTTTTCTTTGAAGATTTGAAGAGTTTAAAAATGAAAGAAACTTGTTATGACATAGTTTTTAGTTACTTTTGGTTGGAGGTTTGGTTTTTCTATTCTAAAATCCCGCATTTTATATACTTAATTAGTGATTCTTGACATATCATGTTCACGGACTCCTTGATCTTCATTATGTGTACCTTTAGTAGGTCGCCCGTGAATTCTATTTGTTACATTACATTCTTGTGAAGGCCATTTGCTTTTAACGGTAGAAGATTTAAAGGCCATTCACATTTGAATTGTAGTAGATGAAGGCCACCAACATCAATGCGTGGTAGAAGGATATTGAAGCCAAAGATAGGCAGCTTTGAAGTTTAAGACGGCCAACGGAGAAAATGGTGAATCGTGGTCTGAGGAGTGTTGTCTTAGTCCGAGAACGATCCATGAAGGATTAGTCTTCAAGGCTGGGTCCATTGGATTCGTATTCTTGAGTACTACAAAATCGACTACTAGAACTCCCAATTCAGATTAACGGTAAATTCAGCCGACGAAGCACCGGCGACCGGTCACGGACCGCCCATGGTCAAGCATCAACGGATTGTGACACAGCACATGGTTTGCATCACACAAGAGTTCTAGGGGATCCGTGAAGACCTGCATGAGACCTTCGTGAAGAAAAGGCACCAGGTCATGATAAAAACCTCGGATCGTGGAGCTTGGAGATGAAGAGTTAAAGAATTTGGCTAAGTATGGAGCCGGTCTATGAAAATCTTCACGGGCTGTGACAAAATTTCTAAGCAGAGACCATGAACTGCTCATGGTCAATGAAAACCTTCACTGACCGTGGGAAAACTATGAGCAATAATCGTATACTACTTGCGGTCCATGAACACCTTCACAGGTAGTGGCACGAACCCAACTTCCCAGACCATGCCAGATCCCACAGACTGCAACTACAAACATTCAAGGACTGTGACATCCATGTTCGCCCGTTAAACCTTGGCGGCTGACCTAGGGTTTTGTTACTTTTGGCCTATTTTGGGCCTATTTAGGCCCAATCTCCTACTACTATATATAGGACCCTAGTCTACTCATTTGAGAGGTTAGAACATATTTGGAAACACATTTGAAGAATAGAGAGATTGGAGAGAAGGAATGAGTTCCTTTTTTAGGTTTTGTAATCTTTTCTTTTCTTTTCTTCTTGCTTGGTCCCAAAGATGTGGAATTCAAATCCATATTTGAATTCCATATCTAGGGATTAGTTAGATTAGCTTGGGATTCATTTTGGCACTTGGTATATTCTAAATTCTTTATAAGACTTATTAGATTCATCCTATCTCTGTGTTTATGATATTATTGTGATTTTTATTTAATGTTATAAATGCATGAGTAGTACACCACATATAAGCACACACTTTGGTACATACTTATGTATGGTGCAATTATTGATGCCCCGTTGGAAATAGAAACTTGGATGTTAGAATGGGTAGGGGAGAACGTGTCTTTGTGGGTGTGTTCATGAGGGATCCGAGAATGCTCTAACATATTTTCCATCACACCAGTCTTAGCTGACTTTGTAACTGTTGTCCGAGAAGTTGCGGGTAGAGATAGCTAATAGTACCAAGCTAGGTGTTGTGTTGAAACCCTAGTATCACAGATAAGGTGCCTACGATCCTCAGGCCTAACTTATATAAGACCAGGGAGGAGTAGTTGCATTTGTGATGGAAGCCAGAGACGTAATAGCACGAGGAAGAAATAGACCTACAACAATGGTTGGACCTTATTGTACTCCCCTAATTACGATACCTATGGAGGGTTGCGAGTTCACCTACTGTGACAAGGATCGGGAAGTGTATGCCACTGGCCACACCACGTGTTGTGAACACACTGATATGTCTTTTGTAAGTCTTTATGTGAATGAATCAAGAATTGAAGCATTAGAACTACCATGTTGCTAAATGATTCCAAAGGGCCTAGTATAAATAGTTTCTCATTTGTTCATTTTATGATTTGTAGTTAATAGTTTAAAATACCAACCCCCCCTCCCAAGTTGCATGTCTACACTACTGGTTGTTCCTTTCACTCGTGGGAATTGACGAACCACACGAGGTTGTGTTTTGATTAGTACTTGAGCCCTAGCATCCTTGTGGACAAACCCAGGGCTTACCGCTAACTACCCTCTAGGTAGCGTAGCAGTGAGATCAAGGTGGAGGTCATTGTTTTCTTGTTACCTTAATTTTGTTTGCTATTGTGATATTGGAAGGACATTGTGACCCTAGTTTATGGTACATACCCGTACCATGAATCTAGGTGGTTTGCATTCTCTAACTATTTCCACAGGTAATTGGAGGAGAAGGAGCCAACCCTTATGTATCACATTCTTACCTTTGCCCCCGAATGTGACTTGTGAGCTGAAAAGTGGGATGATATATTTCCTTCCTACTTTCCACGGTATGGCGGGAGAAGATCCGAACAAACATTTGTTGGAATTCCATTTGGTGTGCACGAATATGAAGCCGTCGGGAGTGTCAGAAGAAGATTACAACTTGACAGCATTCCCATCTTCACTACAAGATGGAGCAAACGATTGGTTGTATTATCTACCACCATGTTACATTGGGTCGTGGATGGATATAAAGCGGCGATTCTTGGAAAAATATTTTCCAGCATCTAAGTTAATGGGGTTGAAGAAGCAATTGTCCAACATTACTCAAGGAGCGGCCAAGAGACAGTATGATTATTGGGAGCGATTCAAGATACTCCTAGCTAGTTGCCCCACCCCTTAAAGGAAGGAGATTTGATCTATTATTTCTTCTAAGGCCTTTGTGATGAAGATATGAGGATGGTAAATGTCGCTTGCAACGGTTCTATAGCCAACAAGAGCTCAAAAGATGCGATTTCACTTTTTGAAGAGATGGCCAATGACATGAGGCAATTTGGTACAAGGTCTAGGGTTAAGGTCTTGGATGAGCAAGTCCAAGATTTAGCATCTATAATGAAAGAGCTTTTGCGAGAAAAGGTGCACCAAGTCAAGATGTGTGGGGTTTCCAACCTCGACCTCCACTCCAAAAAATACCCCAAGGTCGTTGGTAATGTGCAAGAAGTGAACGTCGTGGACTACAACAATTAGGAGAGATCTCAATTTGCTAGGGGTTAATAGGCGAAGCAAGACCAGACCCCTATGAAAATACATTCAACCCGAGGTATAGAGATCACCCTAATTTCTGATGGAGGGATAACATGCAACCTTAAGGATATATGGGTAGATAAGTACCACCTCAACTTATCCTAGGGGTGAAGGTTCAACCAACAATCATACCACACTTTACAAGTCGGATAGGCAGGAGATCTTGGATGCCATCGAACATGAGATCTTCACGGAAAGGACTAGGAGGGGAATTGAAGACCTTGGTACTAGAGCCTTATTAAGTATCAAGAACCTTGAGATTCAAGTTGGACAACTTGTCACCTCGGTGAGCTGACTTGAAGTGAATGAGTCTGGCAAACTACCTTCCCAACCAGAGGTGAATCCAAGAAATGTGAGTGCACTTAAGCAAAGGAGTGGGAAGGAAGTTTGCGAAACTGAGAAGAAGGTGACACAAGAGGATGACAAGTTAGTAGAGGTCACTAAAGCACATTTCAAAGAGGAAGAGATAGTTGTCAAGGAAGCACCCTCCAAGGAGCTTCCACCACCCGAGGCACAATTTGCTATTCCACCTCTATTTCCAAGTGCTTTGAGGGGGAATCCGAAGGTGGAGACAAATGAAGCCAACATTCAGAAAGTCTTCGAAAAAGTGGAGGTATCTATCCATATCTTGGAATTGATTGACAATGTGCCTTCAATGCTAAATTTCTTAAGGTTTCATGTACTAAGAAAATGCATAGACCACCTAAGAAGTTAGGGAAACTAAAAATTGGGGTAGTCGCCATTTTGAATCATAAAATTTTTCCTAAGAAATGTGATGACCTTGGAATGTTTTCTATCCCAATTTCTTTAGGTAGAATACTTGTTGAACATGCCATGATAGATTTAGGAGCTCCTATCAATGTGATTCCATTTAGTCTATTTGAATTTTTTGAAATTGGTAAACTTAAAGAGACTAGATTGATTGTTCAACTCGTCAACCGCTCCAAAGCTAGCCCTCGTGGGCTAGTGAAGAATGTGATGGTGTGAGTGGGCAAGTTGGTATTTCCGGTGGAATTTTTAGGTCCTAGACGTAGCGCACGACGGAAGTGCACCCCCAATCCTTTTGGGGAGGCCTTTTCTAAAAAGCTCTAGGACTAAAATTGATGTCCACTCGGGAATGTTGACTCTAGAGGATGACATAGACAAAGTGGAATTCAACATTTATAAATCTAATCAAGATTCAACGAAACCTTCTCTTATTTGCAAAGGTGTGACACTTTTTGATGAGCATGATATTTTTGAAACTTCTTGTCTGACCAATGAGCATGAATCTCTTGTTGATGAGTTTGTGGAGGGCCCTGATGAATTTCTTGATTTGGTCAATGATATGTCTGTGCTAGATTTTGTTTCTATGCTAACCAAATTCAAGCGGGAAAAGGGAAACATCGAGGATTTGATACCTTGTCGACCTTCTCCTAACACTAAAGTGACATTAACGGAGTCAAGGTTAGCAAATAAAGGAGAGACATTTCAAGGTGCCGACAAGTGCTACAGAGGTAAGGATGGCTCGTTGTGGAGAGACATCATTGTGGGCGGAGTCGCCGATGGCAATTACGGGGACCCATCGGTAAATGCTTCAAATTAGAATGCATGGAGGGGAAATAAGTTGTGATAATGACAATAAATATACATGGTTCTTTTGTTTTCTTGTTTGAAGGAGTGGCTTAGTAGAATTTGCATGTCTTACTTGAAATAAAAGATCCTTAGAATAAAATTCTTGCTTGATTTGGAGATCTAGATGTGAAAATTGTGCATATGTGTAGATGGAATGGATTTTGACGGGTGACATAATTTTCTTTCAAAAGTTGAGAAAAACTAAGAAATATTGAAAAATATGGGGCTTGATTCGTGATAATGCTTATCACGAAGGAAGGTCTCATGCCATGATGATGGCCATGGGACTTTGTATTGTGAAGGTGGGAAAACTGGGCAGAAAACTCTTTTTGATGATTTTTGATTTTCCACCCCCAACTTGTTTCAAAATTGCAACTTTTCGAAAAGGAAGTTTAGATTTCAAAATTAAAAATGCATTTTTGATTCAAGAAGTGAGATTTCCTATTTCCTTAGGATATTTTATGCAAATAGTACTTCCAAAATTAATTGACTATACTACTTGTCCCCTAATTTGAAATTCCATCTTCATCCAAATTGTACCCCTCTCTTTTTCATCTATAATTTCATCATATACACATTCTTTCTTCTCAAGAAACACTCACTCACTCACACACACTCTTTGGTGAGCTAAAAAAAAAGTGAAGCCTTTCTCCCAAAAATTAGCAATTTTTGCTTCTTCTTTTGTGGATCTTACACTTCTTAGCTTCAAAGTTTGGGTAACCCTTTGATCTTTTTGTATATATACTTGATTGAAATTGTGGTGTTGTTATGAAAATCATGATTTTTTAATGAGCATGTGTTGATGTGATGTTGTTTGGGTTTGTGTGTCCAATCTTGTGATGGTGAAATTATGAAAGTCTTGAATGTGCTATTGATCTTGAATAATGTGTTCTTTATTTTTGGGTGATTAGGGGGAGTATGAACCTTGTTTGCATGAATCTATTGATGGGTTGGTGAAAAGCGTACATGATGTTGTTGGTTGATGAGGAATATTCTTATTTTAAATGGCCTTTATGCTTATACCATCATGCTTTGAATGTTTGGTCCTTTTGGGAGAATGTTCTTTGTTGAATGACACCATGGGTCATGCAATGTTTATTAGTGATCACATTACCATTCTTCTCTTCCATTGTGTTAGAATGCCTCCTAAAAAGGGTACTTCGGAGAGAGAGAAGTCTTTGTGGGGTGAAAAATGGAAGAAGCCTATAAAAGGTGCAAACCCTAAACTGGTTTTGCTTGCAAGAGCACCTTGATGGCTCTAGGCTTATTGAACCCTGGACTTTCTTTTGGGTCGGGTAGGCCTAGAAGGTTTTCTAAGCATGCATTCGAACACCTACACAAGGTGTGCCCTAGATTTTCTAGCCACTATTTGGAAGGTCACAGATGAGGAGGGTCACAAGACGATTAAGTTTAACTTGGATGACAAGGAGTACCAAATTACCTATAAGGAGGTGGCACTAGCTTTTGGGTAGAAGACCGGCCAGGAAATTCCACGGACTTATCGCTAGGGAATCACATTCTCTCTTGGCAATTTTTGGAGACCACTAACTGGGACAAATAAGAGGAATCGTTACAAGAGCACGACTATAGTCCACCTGGCAATAAGTTATATTCAATGACCCACCCTTTCTATGGCGTTCTATGCCATAGAGAATTGACCCATTGTCCGCACTTCGATGTACACCTTCTTTGGGCGATGACACCGGAGAGGAACATCTACCCGGACTTGGTTAGTGTTTTTGTTCAAGAATGCATAACTATGGGAGAGCAGAAGAGTGGGAAGATTCCTATGGGAGGCATGGTTGGCCTCTTGGTGTAACATTTGGGACATTCTATCTCGCATCTGGGGTTGGCCAATTTGGGTAGGTTAGGATCAACCTATACAAATGAGAATTTATCTAGGCCATTCATGGTAGGAATTACAACTTTGGAGGATATATTTTGTTTGGCTTTATGATGGAGTATCCACTTGCAAATTCATGGTTCTTCCGCAACCAGAGTGAACCTCAATCAACCTTGATACGAGCCTAGATGACTTGTTCATTGAACCCAATTCACGATTCAATAAGAACTACTATGGAGTATTGGCGAACCCGGGTTTAGACCTAGAGGAGGCCGAAAGAGGGACATCTTCAAGAGTACTTCCAAGCCGATCTCATCTTTCCATGGGCATTATGGATCAACTACACCTACTTGGGGAGCAACTCTCAAGTTCTTCCCAAGTGCTTCAAGGGATAGTTCAAGCTAGTAGAGGAGTGAAGGCACAAGTTGAGGAGCAAAACACGAGGGTGGATTGCCTTGAGGCCACAATCCAAGCAACGAGATTCATTGAGAGATGTTTCACTAGCTGTAAGGATGCCGACCTTTCAGGGCCAGAAGAGTAAGTATCACTAGTCTCCCTACTTCACCTTTGATTTGACATGAGAATTCATAAGGGACTATGCATTGTTTAAGTGTGGGGAAGGGATCAGTGAGCCTTTAAAAATTTTCACTCATGGATTTCTTCGTGCATGCATGCTTTGTTTGTTTTTCTTGGTATATTTTTGGTCACTTGTGATTCAGATGCTTCTGGAAAATTTTGGTGGTTTGCATGTTATACTAGGATTTTAGGATTCTAGTTTGCATGTGGTATGTGGCTTTAACATTTGGTGGTTCATTGGTTTGTTTCTTATCTTTTGTAGTATAAAGCCTACTTTTGGGGCAATTTTGCACTACACCAAAAAAATTGGAAAAATTGAAAAAAATTTAAAACCTGGACAAGTCGAAAACCTGAAAGGGTGACTTGGGTAACATTAGGAAAAGCCTGGATAGGTCGAAATGCCTAGGTAAAAGTGAGAGACTTGGCCCGGCTAGACTTACGAGTCCAGACAAAAATGAGAGGTTGTGTGGAAAAAGGTGAGAGGTGAACGTTTTGTGGGATAAAGCTAGGATAAAAACCCGAAAGGGCTCCCAGGTAAAATGATAGAAAAAAGAAGAAAAAAGAAGAAAAAAGAAGAAAAAAGAAGAAAAAAGAAGAAAAAAGATGAAAAAAGATGAAAAAAGAAGAAAAAAAGAAGAAAATAAAAGAAACAAGATATTAGGTTAACAATACATTGGACTCCTTGGTTGTAACTAGGTCGAGAAATTGAGGAAAAAGGAAAAAAAAAAGAAACAAGCAATTAGGTTGACAATACATTGGACTCCTTGGTTGCGACTAGGTGGAGAATCTTGAGCTATCCCTATGTAGCAACCAAGTCGACGGCTTTTGGATTTCCTTGGTGGATTGTTTTGCTTGAGGATTACTTTTTGATTGCTTTTGGGACTACTTTGGGGAAAGTAAGCTTGGTCTTATTCTGATCTTTTGTCACATATACTTTTCCATACATATTTACTTTCTTTGGATGGCTTGGTTGCTTTAGGAACTTTGGGGAGTGTGAGAGTTGTGAGGATCTTCACCTTCTTGGGGGAACTAGGGTATCTTGAGAATAAGTTGAATGAATTGGCTATTTTTGCATGCTTCATTCCTCTTGAACCATTTTCTTTGATTTTATTTACTCAAGGAAGAGTAAAGGTTTAAGTGTGAGGAGTCTTATATACACCATTTTGCATTCTTTAACCAATGAATTTGACATAGTTTTTAGTTACTTTAGGTTAACGATTTGGCGATATTAGTTGAGTTTACATGACAAGGGGTTTAGACAACCATGTTTGGTTTTCTATTCTAAAATCCCATGTTTTGTATACTTAATTAGTGATTCCTGACATATCTTGTTCACGGTCTCCTTGGTCTTCATTATGAGTACCTTTAGTAGGTCGGCCGTGAATGCTATTTGTTACTTTACATTCTTGCGAAGGCCATTTGCTTTTAACGGTAGAAGATTTGAAGGCCATTCACATTTGAATGGTAGTAGACAAAGGTTATGAACATCAATGTGTGGTAGAAGGAGATTGAAGCCAAAGATAGGCGGCTTCGATGTTCAAGACAACTAAAGGAGAAAATGGTGAATTGTGGTCCAAGGAATGTTTCCTTATTCTGAGAAAAATCCAGGAAGAATTAACCTTCATGACTGGGTTCACTAGATTTTTCTTCTTGAGTACTATCAAATCGACTACTAGAACTCCCGATTCGGACTAACAGTTCGTCCGTAGCAAGCAAACGAAGTTCAAACAGACAAAGCACCTGAGACCGGTTATGGACTGCCCATAGTGAAGCACCAATGGACCATGATAAAGCACACGACCATCACTACACAAGAGTTCTAGGGGATCCGTGAAGACCTGCGTGAGACGTTCACGATGCAAAGGCACCTAGCCGTGACAAAGACCTCGGACCGTGGAGCTTGGAGATGAAGAATTGAATAATTTGGCTAAGTATGGAGTCGGTCTGTGAAAACCTTCACATGTCATAACAAAAGTTCTAAGCAGAGACCATGAGCTGCTCACGGTCCGTGAAAACCTTTACAGACTGTGGGAAAACTTTGAGCAAAATATGTATGCTACTTGCAGTCCATGAAAACCTTCAAAAATTGTGGCACGAACCCAGCTTTATGGACCACGCCAGATCCCACAGACCACTGCTATAAAAATTCACGGAACATGGAAAATCTGGCGTCTCGCGGCTATGCATGTTTCACGAACCGTGGCATCCGTGCCGACCCGTGAAACCTTAGCAGCTGACTTAGGGTTTTGCTACTTTTGGCCCATTTTTAGGCCTAATCTCTTGCTACTATATATAGAACCTTAGTCTACTCATTTGGGAGGTTGGAACATATTTGGAAACATATTTGGAAACACATTTGGAGAGTCGAGAGCATGGAGAAAAGGAAGGAGTTCCTTTTGTAGGTTTTGTAATCTTTTCTTTTATTTTCTTCTTGCTTTGTCCCAAAGATGTGGAATTCAAATCCATATTTAAATTCCATGTCTAGGGAGTAGTTAAATTAGCCTGGGATTCATTTTGGCATTTGGTATGTTCTAAATGCTTTATGAGATTCATTAGATTCATCATATGTTTGTGTTTATGATATTATTGTGATTGTTCTTGAATGTTATAAATGCATGAGTAGTACACCACATATATGCACACACTTTGGGATAAACTCATGTATGGTGCAATTATTAGGCCCCTTTGGGAAGAGAAACCTAGATGTTAGAATGGGTAGGGGAGAATGCGTCCGTGTGGGTGTGTGTACGGGGGATTCGAGAATGCTTTGACCTATTTGCCATCGCACTAGTCTTAGCTGACTTCATAACTGCTGACTGAGAGGCTACGAGTAGAGATAGCTAATAGTAGCAAGCTAGGTGTTATGTTGAAACCCTAGTATCACAGATAAGGTGTCTACGATCCTCGGGCCTAGCGTATATAGGACCCTGGATGAGTAGTTACATTCGTGGTGAAAGCCATGGACGTAATAGCACTGGGGAGAAACGGACCTTGGTCGGACCTTGTTGTACTCCCCTAATGATGATGGAGATGGAGGGTTGCGAGTGCACCCATCGTGACAGGGATAGGGAAGTGTATGCCATCGGCCACACCACGTGTTGTGACACTGATCTTTTGTAAGTATTTATGTGAATGAATAGAGGATTGAAACATTAGAACTACCATGTTGCTAAATGATTCCCAAGTGCCTATTTTCTCGTTTGTTCATTTTATGCTTTTTAGTTGATAGTTGAAAATACAACCCCCCTAGTTGCATGTCTACATTACTAGCTGTTTCTTTCACTTGTGGGGATTGACGACCCACACGAGGTTGTGTTTTAATTAGTACTTGAACCCTAGCATCCCTGTGGACAAACCCAGGGCTTGCCGCTAACTACCCTTGAAGTAGCATAGCAATGGGATCAGGGTGTAGAACTATAAATTTCATCTTCTTGACCCATAAGTCCTCCGCGCGTGTTTTAATGACGGCCGGGTGGAGCTAGGTTAGTTAAGTTAATTGTGTTTTTTGCGATTGTGTTTGCATAATTCTTTTTAATAGTTTGTTAGTATAGTTTCTTAAATTAGTTTTACTATTTTCCAAATATAGAGTGACTTCTTCGTGTAGTTTTTAACTACATTTAACACTCGATGAAATCCCCTTTTCCTCATGGACGACTCCGTCTTACCACTAGCTACTATTTAGTAGTTAGCCATAATTTGGACATATAAATATTATTTTTGAGAGGCACGACGATTGCTTCCCAACCCCTAGACCATTTATTTCTAACTGTACAATCATCCGAAGAACAAGCCCTTAGACCATTTAGATACCAAGAAATGTGGTCAAATAGACAGGAATTTCAAGACCTAGTAGTCTCAAACTGGGAATTAGCTTCTCCTTTCAATGGGATGTACAGGTTAGTTTTTAAACTTAAGAGGCTAAAGATGGAAATCAAACAATGGAATAAATTATACTTTGGCAATGTGAATCAGAATTTGACACAATATGAGAATGTAGTTAATGACCTGGAAATCTCTTTCCAGCAAACACAAGATGATTTAATCCTAGCGGAGCTAAATAAATCCAAAGATTTGCTGATGCGAGCTCAAAAAGAAAAAATATCTATCTGAAGCAAAAAGCTAGGTTAAATTGGTTCAAGTATGGTGATGCTAACACGAGTTACTATCATCACTCAATTAGGGAAAGGAGAACAAAATCAAGAATCAGTAAAATCAAGGATGGAAAAGGTAATTGGATTTCAGAACCATCTCTGATTAAAGAGGAAGCAGTGAGATTTTACAGAGAATTACTTAATGAAGAATACTCTCAAAAAATGGGAACATATCTAAAACACTTCCTCACTGAAATCCCAAAAGTAATTACGGATCAAGAAAACCACATTCTTCTGTCTCCTTTTCAATTTCAGGAGCTTAAATTTGCAGTATTTGACCTAAATAAATCTAGTTCCCCGGGACCTGATAGATATTCTGGAGCTTTTTACACCACTTTCTGGGATACTATTAAAGGAGATCTCCTAGATGCTGCAAATGATTTCCTAAAAAGTGGTAATATTCCTAAGGCCATCTCTAGCACTTGGCTGACTTTAATCCCCAAAAGATCAATTCCAATCACCTTCTCAGATTTCAGGCCCATAAGCCTATCAAACTTTGTGAATAAAGTCTTTTCTAAGATGATAATGGAAAGGATTAAACCTCTAATGACTTCACTCATATCCCCTGAACAGAGTGCATTTATAAAAGGGAGGGATATATCTGATAACATAATACTGATGCAAGAGATGACCAGAATTCTATCTAGAAAATCTAAAGTTTCAAATCTCATAGTTAAATTAGACATGCAGAAGGCTTTTGATAGGGTCTCATGGTCTTTCCTTAATTCAATCCTCCTTCAATTTGGATTTCATGGTACATTTGTGCACCGCATTATGCAAAACATAGTTGCAGCTCATTTTTCAGTTTTAATTAATGGAATTACTTCAGGTTTCTTTGCATCCAATAGAGGCATCAAACTGGGTGATCCTCTTTCACCTTTTCTGTACAATATTCTATCTGAGGCATTTTCCCGAGGTTTGAAAAAATTGTTCAACATAGGATATTTGCAATATTTTAGCTTGCTGACAGGCGGGCGGTCGTCGCGCCCTCCGTGCAAAAGATAATTTATAAGCCCTAAATGCTTACTTTCTACAACTAGGTAGATAGTGGCAAATCGGGGTCGTCCAAGGAGAAGAGGGATCTTCCTAAGCGTCTAAGCGCACAAATGGTTGATATTAGGCTAGGAGTAACTATATATACACACACATAAAAGCATGTAAATGGGGGGGTTGGTTGGTTGGTTTCCTAAATTAACAAAGATAAAAAGACACGATAACTAGCAAGGTCAAGTGACTATGCTAGTCATCAAACGAAACTAAAGAAAAGGGGTTTTAAAACTACAAAGATAAAACCTTGGGGGCAATGGATATCCACTTCCAAATCTAATGTAGTTCATCGAATCATTCACACATTCCATCATATAGCATTCAGGACCCAACACTCACATACCCATCTAGCAAGTACCACAACACACACATCACAAGGTATTCTAAGTTCATGCTCATAGATCTTCATGCAAAGGCGCTACGGAATTCGTCACATTCCTCCACCTAAACAATTCAACCACACAAACACTACCTATGCTCAAACAACTCATGGCACACATGCAGTAAAACACACCGTCAAGAATACATAAACGCCAAATAACAAATGCTTCAAGAATGAATTTAAATCATCTATTCAATACTTCAACTACTTGTCGTGGAGACTAAACTCCTATCCTTCTTAGTTAGTAGTTTGCAAGTGTGAGTTCGACATCGCTTGTCAAACCTCACCAATGACTGCCGAGTCGCAACCACGACTCGAGGTACCATTGGTGGCATTTAGCACGAAGGACCAACAAGCTCGGCAACGCCTATGACCACTACACCGTGACTAAGCCTTTAACCGATTCATGCAATTACACGAGATTGGATGAACGTGCAAGTACATTCACCCACGAGCATATGACTCTCTCGTTTGCTACACATAACGAACGTGACGAAGAGTTTGACATCAATCACACTCGTCTAGCACATTGTCAACACACTAACACAATCAAAAGCTCTAATTCACACTCATACATTCCTAACAAGAACAGGGGGGAAATTAACCCAAATCCCCCAAACCCTAGCTAGCAATTCATACAAGCATTCATATCCTCAAGCTCCCAACAACATCAATGGAATCAACAATTAACATTCAAAGCACAATAAATGCACAATAGCAAAAACACCAAATAGATAGATAGAAATGGTTCTCAATACATAGAAGTGGAAGCTTCAATCCATAGCTCCCAAGTACAAGAACTACTCTAGAACAACAAAAGACATAATTAAACTAAGAAAAAACAAAGAAAAGAAAGAAGAGAAAAACCTAGAGTTTTCGCCCAAAAACCAGAGAGAAAATGGGCTGAGCAAAAACTGGAGAAGAGGAGGAAAGAGAGTAGTATTTATAGTGCAAAGAAGATAAAGTTGATTTCTGGCCGCCCGTTGGTCGCGACTCGCGACGAGTTTCGTCGCGACTCGCGACGGTGCCCCGATGGTCGCGATGGCATCGCGACGGGGTCGCGACGGGAGCCAGAGTTTTGCATTGTTTCTTTATCTTCTTCATAGCCATCCCTCTCAATCTTCAAGTCTTCAACGGCTCCAAAAATGGTCTTCAACGGCCTCCGGTCTTCATGTCTTCGAAGTGAGTATCCAAAAGTCTTCGAAAGTATAGTCTTCAATGTCTTCCGGTCTTCGTTGCTTCCGTGTTCTTCCCTTGTCACACAAAATCCACTTAGAAGAGGTAAAAGAGCATAAAGTTGCTTTTACCTCTCCTAAGAGAATTTCAAGGTAAAACACAAGCTCTCAACAATAAAAGAGCACAAAAGTGATCCTAAATACTACTAAATAAAGCATCTAAAATGGACACATCAAACCTCCCCACACTTAAACCTTACTCGCCCTCGAGTAAAAAAAGATTCAAGCACACGGAGGAAATGACCTATCCACATCCTAAAAACCCTAAAATAACCACATAAAATGGCCTCATCAAACCTCCCCACACTTAAACCTTACTCGCCCTCGAGTAAGAAAAGATCCAAGCATACGGAGGTATTCATATGGCCATATCCTAAACTAATCCCCCAAACAAAGTCTCACAAAAACTCTCAATATCATAAATCCCAAAATAAAAGCTCACATGAGAATTTTTCACACACACATCCCCAATCCTAAATCTAACCAAGCCTACCACTTATCAATTCACTACCCATAAAAATATTTCAAAGCCCAGAATTGATATTCCCAAAGTCCAATGACACAAGATGAAGTTAAAACCATTTAAGAGGCTTAAGCACATACTTCACCTAATGCCAATATATCCACCAAAATCCAATGATATAAAATGAAGCTAAAGCCATATAAGAGGTTCAAACACATGCTTCACCTAATGCCAATATATCAACCAAAAACGAAGTAGAAAGAGATAAGGAATTTCATAACCACACTTCGTGTCCTAACCCACTAAGCTACCCAATCCCAAGAGGTCTATAGATATTGAGCTACCCGATCCATCCATGTGACAACCGCAACCTTATGACTCCAACGCCGGCAAGTGAGTGAAATCATAGCATTTTTCAATTTCTCTCAATTTCTCTCATTTTGCCTAGGAGCTCTTTCGAGTTTTCACCCTAGCCACACATCATGTTTCTTTAGCTCACATCTCACCTTTTTCCGCACATTTTAGCCTCTCATTTTTGCCTAGGCTGCCCTTTAAGGGTTTTCGACCTATCCGGGCCCCCAATGTTGCCTAAGTTGCCCTCTCGGGTTTTCAACTTTGCGGGTTTTCTTTTTTCTTTTTTTTTCTTTTTCTAAAAATTTTTAAAATTTTTTTTTTGTTTTTCTATTTTTCTTCATGTTTTTCCAATGAAAAGTAGCAAAAAGCATTCCAAAACTATCTAGCATGCATGTGAATCCTCTAACCCCTCCCCACACTTAAAACATTACATTGCCCTCAATGTAAACATATAAGGCAAGAACAATAACAATCAAGGTAAGGGGGTAGAGTGACACCCGTGTCTCCGCAATTCACCGGTGATATGGCACAATCCAAGCACTTGTATGTTCCCAAAATTGGTTTCGAAACCGGAAGGGGGAGCAAAGATGCCGTAGAAGAACTCACCCCTCGAGAAAAGCATTGTCTCCATGGCGCCGTTTGATCAAGACTAACACCACAAAGAACACATTAAACTCACAAGTACATAAGGATATGTAATACTAGGTTTAGCATCAAGAGTTAATAACCATAGTATTTTCAAAGAACAACCAAATCACACTCAACCAACACTATAAGAATAATCATGAAAAATATCCAACATATATTGACATGTATACAAGCATCATTATAGGATATGCATTTACGATTACAATGATGTAGTCGGCATACTACAATCAACAAATGTACTATAAAGATGCAAGAATGTTCATATGTCAACATATGTAGGATGGTGGAGGAATGAGTGGGTATGTGGTGGTTCTTGGGAGTGTTGGGTGGAGAAGAAGGTAGGATCATGCAATGTTTAAAATCATTTGGAAACTTGGAAGCTTGGAAATTTGAAATCCGGGCTCAAAAAATTTTCAACAGTTACTGAGCACGTCGCGACTCGCGACGAGCCTCGCGAAGTCATTGCGACTCGCGGAAAGGTGAGTCCGAGAGCTCAAAATTTTCTGAGCTCGTCGCGACTCGCGACGAGCCTCGCGAAGTCATCGCGACTCACGGAAAGTTGAGTCCGGAAGCTTGACAAGTTCTGATCACGTCGCGACTCGCGACGAAGTTCATCGCGACTCGCGACGGAGCCTCGCGATGTCATCGCGGCTCGCGGAAAGTTAAGTCCGAAAGCTCAAAAATTTCTGAGCACGTCACGACTCGCGACGGTGTTCATCGCGACTCGCGACGGTGCCTCGCGATGTCATCGCGACTCGCGGAAAGTTGGCGCTGGGAGTGATTTTTCTCCCCTGTTCGTCGCGACTCGCGACGAAGCCCATTGCGACTCGCGACGGCAGGGTATCCCAGGCTTAAAATTTTTCTTTTGCTTACCAACTGTCCAAGCTTTCTTCCCTCATTCATTGATCTCGTTCCTTCATCTCCTTCATTGCAATGCACTTCACTTTGCTACAAAATCATAGAAAAACAAGCCATAAAAAGAACAAAACAAAACAACAACAAAAACAAACTAAGAAACACAAACTAAGAAACAAAAACTAAAAGAAATGCCGAATTTATTTAACGTCGTCGGCACGACGAAGTTCCGTATTTTTAAGGTCGTCGGCACGACCCTAATGTTATCCGTATGGTGAATGCTTGAACCCCTTCACCATGAGCTTCCAAAAGTCGAGAGGTGGGGGTACAAAACTTTCAAGAGGAAAGTTTTGTGGAGGTGGAGATGGTTCAAAGGGAATTGAGTGGTTAGGGAGCTTGGGATAATCTTTCGGCTCCTCTCTCATTTCCCTCAAGACTTCCAAAAATGGTGGAGTTGGTTCACTAGGTGGGAGAAGGGGTGACGATGCTAATGGATGTAGCACTATCACCTCTTCCTCCATTTTTCTATCCTCTACAACCAACTTCTCATCCTTTTCAAACTCAAAATCATTTTTATTGGTGACCTCATTCACCGAGTCATCGAGTTCAAGTTGGGATGGTGTATTTTCGGAATCACGAGCTTCTATGCGGGCCAATACCTCTAATATGTTCCTTGCATGCCCCTCAATGGCCTCAACACTAGAGGAGAGCTGGGTATCCGGCTCCTCACTAGTAAAGGAGTTCAAGTTTGCTATGGTATTTAAGACATCCTCACGTGTCAAACTCGAACTTCCTTGTTGGGCTTGGTTTTGGGGTATGGTATAGGGTGGTGATGGCCAACTAGGTTGCTCGTAATGTTGGTTTTCTGGCTCATTCTCATACCACCAATTCGGACTACCACTCCATTCCGGATTGTAAGAGTCGTGGTATGGATAGCATTCATGAGCTTCTTGCCCTTGAAAACCAACATCTCCTACCTCTTGGTAGCACTCTTCATAGTACCCATGGTTTTGGAAACCAAGAGTTCGTTCTCGGTCATCGTGCTTTTCCCACAACAAAGGGCAAGATTCGGTAGGATGGTCGGAACGACACATCCTACAAAACCTTGCTTGTTGAGCCTCTCTTCTCATCATGAGTTCCCTCAAGGTGAGACGCTCCATTAAAATTTTTTTTTTCAAAAGTTCGGGATCATAGTGCAAGGATTCTCGATAAACTAAATTACCAAGAACTCAAGCAATACCTACTCCGAACAAAAACAACCACCAAGTAGTGGAAAATAAAACAACTAGCCAATACACAACAAAATACACCTAAATACTTAAAAATAAACGCCTCATCCCCGGCAACGGCGCCATTTTGACAGGCGGGCGGTCGTCGCGCCCTCCGTGCAAAAGATAATTTATAAGCCCTAAATGCTTACTTTCTACAACTAGGTAGATAGTGGCAAATCGGGGTCGTCCAAGGAGAAGAGGGATCTTCCTAAGCGTCTAAGCGCACAAATGGTTGATATTAGGCTAGGAGTAACTATATATACACACACATAAAAGCATGTAAATGGGGGGGTTGGTTGGTTGGTTTCCTAAATTAACAAAGATAAAAAGACACGATAACTAGCAAGGTCAAGTGACTATGCTAGTCATCAAACGAAACTAAAGAAAAGGGGTTTTAAAACTACAAAGATAAAACCTTGGGGGCAATGGATATCCACTTCCAAATCTAATGTAGTTCATCGAATCATTCACACATTCCATCATATAGCATTCAGGACCCAACACTCACATACCCATCTAGCAAGTACCACAACACACACATCACAAGGAGTTCTAAGTTCATGCTCATAGATCTTCATGCAAAGGCGCTACGGAATTCGTCACATTCCTCCACCTAAACAATTCAACCACACAAACACTACCTATGCTCAAACAACTCATGGCACACATGCAGTAAAACACACCGTCAGAATACATAAACACCAAATAACAAATGCTTCAAGAATGAATTTAAATAATCTATTCAATACTTCAACTACTTGTCGTGGAGACTAAACTCCTATCCTTCTTAGTTAGTAGTTTGCAAGTGTGAGTTCGACATCGCTTGTCAAACCTCACCAATGACTCCCGAGTCGCAACCACGACTCGAGGTACCATTGGTGGCATTTAGCACGAAGGACCAACAAGCTCGGCAACGCCTATGACCACTACACCGTGACTAAGCCTTTAACCGATTCATGCAATTACACGAGATTGGATGAACGTGCAAGTACATTCACCCACGAGCATATGACTCTCTCGTTTGCTACACATAACGAACGTGACGAAGAGTTTGACATTAATCACACTCGTCTAGCACATTGTCAACACACTAACACAATCAAAAGCTCTAATTCACACTCATACATTCCTAACAAGAACAGGGGGGAAATTAACCCAAATCCCCCAAACCCTAGCTAGCAATTCATACAAGCATTCATATCCTCAAGCTCCCAACAACATCAATGGAATCAACAATTAACATTCAAAGCACAATAAATGCACAATAGCAAAAACACCAAATAGATAGATAGAAATGGTTCTCAATACATAGAAGTGGAAGCTTCAATCCATAGCTCCCAAGTACAAGAACTACTCTAGAACAACAAAAGACATAATTAAACTAAGAAAAAACAAAGAAAAGAAAGAAGAGAAAAACCTAGAGTTTTCGCCCAAAAACCAGAGAGAAAACGGGCTGAGCAAAAACTGGAGAAGAGGAGGAAAGAGAGTAGTATTTATAGTGCAAAGAAGATAAAGTTGATTTCTGGCCGCCCGTTGGTCGCGACTCGCGACGAGTTTCGTCGCGACTCGCGACGGTGCCCCGATGGTCGCGATGGCGTCGCGACGGGGTCGCGACGGGAGCCAGAGTTTTGCATTGTTTCTTTATCTTCTTCATAGCCATCCCTCTCAATCTTCAAGTCTTCAACGGCTTAAAAAATGGTCTTCAACGGCCTCTGGTCTTCATGTCTTCGAAGTGAGTATCCAAAAGTCTTCGAAAGTATAGTCTTCAATGTCTTCCGGTCTTCGTTGCTTCCGTGTTCTTCCCTTGTCACACAAAATCCACTTAGAAGAGGTAAAAGAGCATAAAGTTGCTTTTACCTCTCCTAAGAGAATTTCAAGGTAAAACACAAGCTCTCAATAATAAAAGAGCACAAAAGTGATCCTAAATACTACTAAATAAAGCATCTAAAATGGACACATCACTTGCCTAGACACTGCTCACAGATTACTCAACTCATGTATGCTGATGATACGGCTGTCTTCCTGAATGGTAATCACAAAAATTTGAAAAGACTTAAAGGTTTTCTGAAAGCATATGAGCAAACATCGGGTCAAAAAGTTAATTTTTCAAAATCTAATTTCTTTGTTGCTCCTAACACCACAGTGGATAGAGTCCAAATAGTGAGCAAGACTTTAGGTATGGTTAGAGGCACATTTCCTTTTAAGTATCTAGGGGTCCCCATCTTTCCAGGAAGGAATACACAGGTACATTACTACCCTATTTTGGAAAGAATGGAGAAAACCATTAACAACTGGAAGAACAGGTGGTTAAGCACTGCAAGTAAAATCATTCTTATTAATCACTGTTTTCTCTCTATTCCCACACATTTGTTTGCTGTTTTAAGTCCTCCAAAGTTAGTTTTAAGGAAAATGGAAAAATTGGCTTCTGGACTATTTTGGGGAAATACTGAAAATTCAGAGAATAAGAAAAAATGGCGATCCTGGAAAAAATTGAGTCTTCCAGTTCAGGAGAATGGTATAGGCTTTAGAGACCTTCAGGCCATAGTAGATGCTTTCTCTTGTAAACTTTGGTGGAAATTGCAAATAAATAATACCCAATGGTCCCATCATTTGTGGTCACTCCCTGCATCGTATAAAAAATCCCATACATGGAATAGAATATGCAAGGTCACTGAAAAAGCTAATAGTCTTACTAGAGTTATTTATGGAATAGGTGAATGTTCATTCTGGAATGCTAATTGGACAGGTGAGGGAGCTTTGTTCTATGAATGGCCCCAAGAGATGGAAATCCCATTTCATGAAATCTCTCTAAGCTCCTTCATTTCTAACAAAGATTCCTATCTTCCAATCTCGGAGCCTCACCTGACTACCAATACTAATTTGCTCTTGCAGGGTGTCAAACTTAGAAACTCCCATGCAGATAGGCTGGTCTGGACTCCTTCTTTGGATGGTAATTTCTCTACCAGCTCAGCATATAAGATTTTCAGACAGAAAGGAACAACCATTAGACATCTACACAAGGTATGGTCACCATTCATTCCCTCAAAAATGTCTGTACTAGTTTGGAGAGCTCTTAATGGTATACTGCCTTTTGATAACATATTGTGTAAGTTTAGTTTCTCTTTAGCTTCTAAGTGTCCTCTGTGTAAGAACCACTCAGACTCCCTGGACCATTTTTTTAACTCCTGTCCTTCTGCAATTGCAATTTGGATTAGAGTTAACAATCTTTTACATTTTCAACAACCAGTTTTAGGGAGCTTCAGGAACAGTGTAGAATTCTACCTCTCCATAAGGGCAGACTCTAAGATTTTGTCCAATTTGTTTACAGCAGCCCTAATAGTCACAACATGGTCCCTCTGGATATACAGAAATAAAATCATATTTGATAATCTATCCTTCTCAGTTGATGCATGCTTTCAGAATGTCAAAGAACTGATATACTTAATCTTCACTGCCAATCCACTGAAAGGTAATATAGAAAAGCATAAGGACTTAATTCAAGCTGGAATCATACCAAAAATCCTCCAAAAAAAGAAAAGAGTTTTAACTGCTGTCAGTTGGGAAAAACCAAAATCTGGTTTCAAAATAAATACAGATGCTACATGGAAAATTGGAGGAGAGTCCTCATGTGCAGTTATAGTGAGGGATTGGAAGGGAGAGGTGATTAAGCTGAGAGTTAATATTTTTCAATCTGATTCTCCTCTACATGCTGAATTGGTTGGTATTCAGAGTGCATATCAATTATGCTCAGAACTTGATCTTCACTGTTGTGTGCTTGAGTCAGACTGTTTATCAGCTGTTAAAGGAATACAAGATCCAATGGGCTGCCCATGGAGAGTTTTTTCTATTTGTAGCACATTGAACACAAGGCATAAAGTTAATCCAATCCAACACACTCCCAGTGAAGCTAATACAGCTGCAGATTTCTTGGCAAAATATGCAAAGGATATGAATTTAACTGGAGATTTAAACACAGAAAATGTTCCATCTTTTCTTAGGGGTCTTTTACTACTAGATAAAATTGGATTCCATGGAGTGCGAATTGGAACCTCTCTGGGCAACACCTAGAGTTTTTTTACTACACTTAGAACTCCTTTAGTAACTAAAGCATCTTCTAGTAATTCTTTTTTCACTCTTCCTCTCGAATGGAAACTGCTGTGCCTCTGTTCTTTACTGTGCAGATCAGTTTTTACTGAGTTCCACATCTGAAGCAAAGGAGGATTTTGATCATAGGAGAGGAAGCACTGACTGAACATAGGGTACATCACGGATGGCAACAAACTTTGGACACTCAGGCGGTCTTATCTCCTATTCGGCCGAATAACATTGACTAATAAGGGTTTCGATTCTTCGCTTCCCTGACCATGTTCGTGTTATTTATGCTGGATGGAAATAAGACTAGCAAACTGTATTTTCACACTTCCATTTAGCTTAGACTCGATTGAACATATCGCTTTTGGAAGCAACTTTTTATTTGCTTCGAGGGCTGTCCCTTGCTCTTGGATCATCAAATGAATGATATTTTGTAAAGAACTCTACATGTAGCACCTTTTGGGTCTATTTCGTTTGGGTTCGGGGAGCCTAATAAATTCCTCCCATCTATCAGGATGGTTTAAAATTAAAAAAAAATATTGCTTCCCAACCAGCTTCTGTATGATGCATGACTTCATGTTCATTCATTCTTGAGTTTAACCTTGAAGATTGTCTCATTGGAACCGTACCGTCATTTTATTGGTATGCAGTGGTTTGCAAGAGTTATCAACCATCAAAGGAAAAACAAAGTACTTGAAAATGGGTCCCATAAGGTGTGCCAATTTATGATGTTGTTTCGTGAATGAATTCAACTTTGGATCTCCGTTTGATATATTGATAACCTGCAAGAAAAATCTCCCGAGTAATTTGGGGGGAGAAGCTCCGACACTGAAATTAGTTTTTGGTTTTTTCTTAGTCAAAATACTCTAGCGTTTTGATGTACTTACCTCTTTTTTATACTTCTAATCCTTCCACTTTGTAATCCTTACATCACTATCATCATTCCAATCGTTTCGTATGCATTTGACCTCTTTAGTTGGCTTAAGCCACTCTAGATACCATGGACCTCAAATTAAAGCCCAAGCTTAAGTTATTCAACTTCAACCCCTTATTGTATCACTAGTAGTAGCATAAACCATTTCAAGTGACGACTTCTGTCATAAAGTGTATAACTTCTACACCAACACTATCAGCCTCTGAGTTGATTGAACTGCTTCTTGCCAACAATGCCACGCACCACAATCACAAGAGGTGCATATAACTCTTTCCCTTTGTTCACGTTGCCCATCATCAGCCGCAATCTTGCTACCTTCCCATCTCTCATTTGCCTAGGAGCCGACACCTTCTCCACTGGCATCGTGTAATCTTCTCACAAACTAGCAGCGACTTTCCCTAGTACCTACTGAAAGTAGAAGATAAATTAGTTGTGCGAAAAGTAAAGTGTTACTTTTTGTCATGTGGGTACTTTAGTCTAGCATTGTGAAACCACTGGCACTAGTGCCCTCAACCACGGCGGTAGATAAGACGGGGGCCATGATTGAATATGTGGAGAAATTAGGGGTTGAGATTTCTAAAAATTATAAAAAGAGAGTTTGTTAGGGGTCTGGTTTAATGATTAGACGGTTTAATTTGAGACTTTCTATATTTTTAAATGTACACAATTAAAGATTTTAATGGTCAAAATAATTTTAATCAACCTAAATAGGGAATGTGCAAATACTACACAAAGTTTGTTTTATACCGACTAGCCGTTAGACCGGGGTCATTTTATGATGGATTTTTACATTTATAACCCTACCTTTAGTCTGAAGTGCCAATATAACCCACCAAAACGAGAAAGTGCTAAAATAACTCCAACTCTATGATGTATTGTGTAGATATAACCTTCAGGCTGAAATCCGGCGTTGATGCATCAATTGGGCTATTGACCGGCCCAAAATGACAAAGTGCCCTCGCTCATTTCAGCTGGATTTTTCCCATTCTATCCCTCCTTAATATATATATATATACACACACATATATACACACACATATATATATACATACATATATACTCCTGCTATTCTTGAATCCCATTCTTTTAAAAAATGAAAAAAACTAACACATTTTTCAAGAAAATGAAAAAACTAACCCTTGTTTTTCGTCCTCCCCCCTTCTCGATCGTTACCCCTGATCGCTAGCTAACACCCCCACCACCTCCCGCCACCCTCTCAGCAACACCTTCTCCCCTCACCTTAGGAGCTTCGCCGACATTCACACCAGTGAGTCCAGGCTCCATCACACTGTCACCCTTTTCTGAAGCAAATCAGTGGCAACCCTCTGAAGCCATCCTCCTCCACCAATCCTCGCCAAATCACCACTGTTAAGCGTCAACTTGACGCCAAATCACCATAGGTGGGCATCACCTTCACGCCAAATCACAACCGCTCAACATCGCCTTCATGCCTAATCACCACCACCGCTGAGCTTTGCCTTCACGTAAAATCACCATCGTTGGGCGTTGCCTTCACATGACTGAAAACCCTGACATGTGGTGTTTGGAGCTTAGCGACAAAGGTGGCCGGAGCTGGACACCTCTAGTAAATTGAAGTTGCGGTGGTCGGATACGGCGTGGGACCGGCGAGGTGGTGCAACATCAAGGGCTTCGAACAGGGTGGAGAGAAAAGGTTTTGAATGGGCTACAAGAAGAAGAAAAGAGAAAACCGTGGGGGGATTAATATGAATGAAGGCAGTTGCATCTTTTCGGTTTCTTTTATATTTTCTTATTTTAGCGGAGGTAAAATCTTCATTTCCTTAAAATCCAACCATTCGGCATTGACAAATGGAGTCAACGGCATATTGACACATACATCATCAAATTAAGGTTATTTTGATTTTTTCTCGTTTTGCAGGGTTATACTGGCACTTTCAACCCAAAATTAGGGTTATATTAGCACTTTATTAATAATTTGATGTTTGTTTTTATTTAATGCAAAAATGTTCTTATAACTTTGAAAATTTTAAAAAATGTATCGCTATGTATAAATAATTATAAGGGCAAAATACAAAACTAACCCTATTATTTTATGAAAGTACCAATTTAATCCTGTAAAATATGGCAGTGTAATTTTAACCTTAAATTTTTTTAGCAAATGTGCCGATATAACATTTCTCACTATTCCGGCGTTGAATAGGAATTTTTTGGCAATGACCAAACTTAAAAAGATCAAAATACCCCTAGTCTTAAAACAAAAAATTTAATGACAAAAACACCCGTAGGGTTATTCTTCTTCATCATCTCCAAAACCACCGCCACCACCACCTCTACCGACACTGCTTAACTCACCGCTAAAATCTGGAGTTTCGGCGCCCCACCACCTCCACAGCCCCACCATCTTCGCCTACCCGCCCTGCACCATCTCCACCTGCCCAGCCCAGACCCGCTGCTACTCGGCCTGCCCTAAGCTGCGCCCAACACCACCACCACTATCTGTTTTCTAAACCCTAGCACCACCACCACCATCTCCTCTCTAAATCCTAGCTACCGCACTCGTCTTCACTGGGAAACCAGCACAAGCGGCTTAGCCCGACACAAGGCCCCTTGAATCTAGCGTCGATGTGACACTCCTCTTTGCCAGACGCAAATTTCTGGGTAAAAGAGAAGAAGATTCAGGAGGGGTTGCATTGCTGGGATTGTGACCCTACGAAATATGGCGGCCGAGAACAGGGGTTTATTGCTTCCAATTTTTCTGGTGATGACGACTTTCATCATGCGCCGGAGAAGAGATGCACTAGGGTTTAGGCCTGCTCAAGAAAATGGGTTTGGGTTGCCAAAGAAAATAAAAGGAAATGAGTAAGAAGAAAAGGGGAGGTCAAAATGATTTTTATTTATTTATTTATTTTAATCAGGGGTATAGTTGTCAGTTTAATGAATTTCGATTAATTTTATGTTGTTAGGGTTAGATGGACACTTTCATCCAAATAAAGAGTTAGAATTGCACTTTCAGATTTTACAGGTTTAAACTGACACTTTCGACCAAAACATAAAATCATTTTAGCATATAACTCTAATTATATTTTGACGCTAAAAGTTATTGAAATGAATTTATTCATAATTGATCTAAACTATAGTCGATCGAACATGATACTTTCTCCGACTACTATTTGGGGAAGGAGGTAATTTTTTTAGAATGAGTCTCTTGACAGGCGGCATGTCCATAAGGTTATGGACATGCCACTTGTTTCTTACATTATATACTTCATTTGTTAAATTACATACAAAATTTAGAATTTTTGAAAATATTTTTTTATATCATATATTTTTATGTTTTCATTCAAATACATATTATTACTTGTTTTAACTTATAAATTATAATATTTAAATTTTATAAAAAATTATAATATTTAATATTAGATTGCCTTATGAAAATGCCAGACTTACTCATTTTTTAAGTGACAGAGAGTTCATGTAATTTACCAAAATCGAGCACTTTTCCCTAGGGAGAGCCATTCGTTCCCGTTTGAATTACAGAGCGGCTGTGCGTGGTCCTAATTAATTCGTAGTCAAAATAATGGAAGGAAGTAACCGGCAACAGAAAGCTGAGGAGCTTAGTGGTGGAGGAGAAACTGAGAAGAAAGGCATGAGTGTTGAGAAGAAGGGCTCCTCTCAAGGCCTCTCTTTCCAAACGCTGGGCAAAAGGTCAAACTTCTCTGCTTTCTAGTGGGAGTTGTTTTTGTTTTCATGCAACTTAGGTTATTTCTTATTTAATTTCAGGGAATTAGAGTCAGGTGGGTCTGGCAATCCAAGTGATGAAGGTGTGTCTTCTTCCACCTGCAGTTTGATTCTCGCAATTGGTTTTTGATTCTCATTGACTTGCTTTTTGTTTCAAGATCACCAGTCAAACTTGGGGATTCAGCAGGGCGGCGATGATGGTAGGCACTGTTTATTATCTTATGTTCTATTTTTTGGCATTTGAAAACTTATGACTTTTCATTTTATTTCATGGGTTTGCATATGTCTATGTGTAACACATTGGGCGGTTCTTTTGTTGCCTTTTTTTTTTCTTGATGTATTTGTGTGCGCCGAGAACAAACTGGCAAAAGGAGGAACAAGGATCAGGCTGAGAATATGTGAGACTGTTATGGTTTCATTGCTTGCAATTCTTGTTGCTAACTGGATTCCCAAGAGAGAGTACGAAAAGAAGAGATTCGATTATGTTTTGTCTATACCTTCAAGCTGATTATTCACTCGGGACATTGTATAGTAGTTAATCTTCATCCTCTGATAGGGTCTACATGTATAGTTAATCAGTCACCATTTCATCCATACAAAATTATATTACTCTTTACGTTCTATTGTTTTCTGTACGTTCATATTCATTGTGCAATCTTGTGCTTTAATGTTTGTGCCTTTGTGTCTAGACTGGGAAGCTATTGCAGATCGTTCTCCTGATGACTTACTTCCCCCTCTGAGCTTACCCAATGTGTCAAATCTGTCACTGGAAGGGGCCCAAGTTCAAGGCATAAAACGCCGTGGAAGGGGAACATTTTCCTATATGAAAGATGCACTGTATAGTGATGAGCCTATGCCTAGTGGTACAGAAGAAACGGATGATTCCCCATCTCAAGCTAAAGAATCAGGTAAGCACTAACCAACTGAAATGTGGATTCAAGACTCAAGAGTAGACTGGCCTCCAATAGCCTCCGTTACACTGGGAGGCTTAAGTGGCATTTCTGAATCTTCCTTGTTATTACTATTATTATCATTGTTGGTTCTGAAACTTAATTTCCTGAGACTAAAGTAAAGTTAATCACATCTTAGGGAGATGTGGTACCGGACATGTTCTCGTTCTGGCGGACTTTCCACTAAGCACAACAACAGCTGACTTAGAGAAGTTGTTGGAGACGTTTAAGGATCATGGTTTTGTTATTCGCTGGGTTAATGGGACAACTGCACTAGCTGTTTTTAAATCATCATCAGTTGGTAAATGAATCTCTGTCTTATAATATATTACTGCCTGGGATTTAAAAAGCGTGCTTAAAGTGCTAAAAAGCGCTGGGCGCTCCCCTGAGCGCTTTGTATTGCGAAGCGCCGACGCCAACGAAAAGCGCACGCTTTTGAGTGCTTTCGGCAAAGCGCTACGAAAAGTGCGCTTTTCATTAAAGGCTGAAATGGGGTTTTTTATTTTATTTTATTTTTTTATAATGAAATGAGTTTGGGCTGAAATGGAATAGTATTTGGGTTAGAATAAGTTAGGAAATTGAACCAAAAAAAAAAGAATCGGCTCAGACTCTCATCTTCACCGATGCGGTCTTGTCTTCACTTCCTCATCTTCACCGAGGGAGATATGGGAAATGATATGGAAGATGACATGGAGTTTAGGGATGGAGATGAGGTCCATAGGGATACTTTTGGTGAAGGTGATGATGATTTTTCGGATGACTAGAGATTAGAGCCTTAAATGATTTCATAATAGAATCTTTCGATCTTAGTCGTTTAGTTCTTCTTACCACCCTTAAAACTTTGAATTTGGTATTGTGTTGAAAGTTTTATTTGTCTTTTATGATATTGTGTTATTATTCTAAGTTCTATGTTGTGTCTTTAGTGAAATAATCCTAGTACATGTTTTGCAAGCGCTTTTACTTAGCGCTTCGCTGTACTTTGCGCTTTTTAAAACCCAGATACTGCATTTAACAACAGTTCATCTTCAACATCCGCTACAGGCTCGTACCAGATTGTAATTTACCTGGTTTTCCTCTTTTTGTGCATACCCATTGCCCATGTGCATTCAGTGAAAACAATTGTTCAGTATTTCATTTTTTGTTTTGGATTTAAAGTTTTGGGGCTTTGTATTCAAATTATTTGCTTGAACCCGCTGGCACTAGAAATTGAACTATTTAGCGAAAGGATAGAGTTCAGAAAATGCATTTCCTAGTTGACATAAATTAACTGGTGATTAAGCTTCTCGGCATCTCTTACACCTGGTGCTGATGGGTCCTGTTATATCTATATCCTGTGTTTAATGATAGTGAATAAATGCTTACTTGGTGCGAGTGAGGGTCCAGATAGATAGGCTCCAAGATGATATAAATGGAGTGAATGAATTGCTTTGTGGCGACATGTTGTATAGTTTGTTACAAATAGCTTCCTGAATCTATGTCCAATCTCTGTTCTTTGACAGATTTGAATAACTTTTTTCATTGAATTTGCCTCCTGCTTTTCATTAATTTCTACATACTAGGGCATGCTCTTTGTGTGGTTCTGAGAAATTGAATTTATGGAAAGCCTTCTTTCAATCAGTGATTATTGATATCGTTTTGTGGATTCTTAAAATTTTGGCTATTCCTGTCAAATTGCTATTGGCTCTACCTTATTTCATATCACTTACTGTGATTTGGTCTTTACTGTGAACAGCTCTCGAGGCAAGTACGTGTATCAAGCAGCCATTTACAGTGCGTGTTCTTGGCGAAACTGATGAACTTCTAAGCTCGATTCCACCAAGAGGTAATTGTTAGCTATTCCTTCAATAACTTATTTGTATTTAGATTAATTTAAAGGGTTATTATGGATTTTTGATACGAAAATAAAGATACAGAGTTTATCAGTTTGTAACTACTTTTAATGGGTTTTCAGCTCATATATATATTTGGTTGATTCTACTGAAAAATGACAGTACATCTGTATACTTATGTTGCAAAGAAAATTTGCTTGAGAACATGCAATTCTTCCATATTATTGAAGTCATGTCGCTGATTTGATGTTGATGCTATTTTGTCAGTTCCATCAAAATACCTTGTCTTGAACGCAGAGCTGTTGATTTATTCATTTAGTGATGAAAACATGTGTAGCATCGAACTAAGAAATTTGGTAATGCATCTGTTCTCAATCTATTTTAGGCCCTTTGTCGTCTTTCTACCTCTGCCCATCCTTCATGTTTTCTGTTTAACGGTACCATTTCCCTCTGATTTTTCTTTGCAGTATAAGTGTTAAGTATCTCATACCTACTGCCTACCTACATTTTTTTAAGCTTCACATGACTTTGGAGCAAATAGTATTTTTCAATCCGTGTTAAAGAAAATTTGAGATTCAATGAACAAAGACAGCCTCTCTGATCCTACTTGTTCAAAGCATCATGGTACAGTTATGGTTGCTTGAATCATGGAGCTTTAAGGATAATATGTTGTGAATCTGACCTTGACTTGATGTGTGTCTATGTATCAAATAGATCATGTGTAATGCTTATGAGTAAACTTTTTCTTTTGATCTTTTGTGGTTTTGATGTAGATATTAAAGGAACTATATCATGAGTAATGCTTATGAGTAATGAGTAAACTTTTACTTTTGATCTTTCATGGTTTTGATGTGAATATTAAAGGAACTATATCATGAGTAATGCTTATGAGTAAACCTTTACTTTCACTTTTGATCTTTCATTGTTTTGATGTAGATATTAAAGGAACAAGACTACATTAATTTGTTTTGAGTATTGGAAGAATTAATACATGAATCATGTTTGGCTGGGCAATGTTTTGTTGCTTACTGAACCTGTATCTAGTACAGATCTTGAACCTATTCCGCTGCGGCCCAAGACATCTGCAAGAACTGCACAAAGACTTATTGCCCAAAGCATGGGTTTAAAGCTACCATCTACAACCTTTGGATCTGGAGAAGTGAGGAAACAAGAAGCTGCCAGGAAAAACCGAATAGTTACTCGGCAGAACTTGAGGGATAATGCTTGGGGTGATGATGCAAACTAAGTCGAATTTTTGTGTACAATGGTGTAATTACTTTAGAATAGTCTTTTGGTATTTTTCTGGCGCTTCTAGTAGTGTCTAGGGGCATGGTATTGGTTATAGGAGAGACTGCCTTGTACTCCAATTTGGTAATAACTTGGACGCCTCTTCAAGAAAGGGCAGCGCAATGAAGACAACCAGCATCTTAGCCATCTTATCATTCCCACTTACCGTTTCACAAGCTAAAATTGTTTTCATGCATTGCACCAAAAACAATTTTCAGTGTTTTCAGTTTATAATAATTTGTGAGGGGTTTTGAGGGGATCTCATGATGTGTTGCATGTTTATAAATTTGTGGATAGGATAGAGATGCAATTACAATTGAAGAAATTGGGCAAGTCGGGTAAAAGAAAATCAGGCCCAATTTCTCCAATCTCCTCATTATTAAATTGTGGACTAGCCTTTGCAACTCCAAGTGCCGTGCCGTTTTGTTGAGGATGCTGCTGATTTCCTGGAAAAGTGCTTGGATAGGGATCCGCGCAATCGGTGGCATGAAAAATCAGTGGTCTAGAAAAGTGTTTGGACAGGGATCCGCGCAATTGGTGGTAAGCTCAAGAGTTGTTGAAGCATCCAAAAATGGAGGGCAATTTGAATCAACATTCTTTTATTGGCAAGACAGATGAGAATAAGATCAAGGCAGAGAAGTGTCATATTGTAGAAGCATCCATTCATCACCGGCAACTTGAACTGACATTCTTTTGTTGGCAAAGCTGATGATAATCACATCTAAGGCACAGAAGAATCCTATCGCGGAATTGAGTGGATGACCATTTTCACTGACAAAACAAAATTATATTGTATGTAATTTGACGTCATTAGTTGGGAAGTGTAACTAGCTAGTTAGGTGTATAGTTAGTGTTCTTACATGAATTGTAGAAGACTATACACAAATTTGCATTTTAATAGACTCTGTTGTGCTTGCCTGATTTTAGAGCTTGTCAAACTCACACTCTACCGAAGCCTCACTCTGCCTAAGTCTTCCCGCTGCCGCCAAGGTGTTTTTTTTTTTTTTTTGAAACCATCCGGAGATGGGGGAAATTATATTAGGCCTTCCCAAGCCGTGTAAAGGACAAGAACATAATCAGAAATAAAAGTTGAAGCCTTGGCTTAGTTGATATATACATGAGGGAGCTATAAGCTCTTGAAGCAACATTTGTTGCTTCCAAAATGAAGTAATATATCTATCTAGTAGGTAGAGGATTACAAAAACACTTAGTAAATTTAGGAAGAATGTCGAACTTATTAGTGAATCGAATCATCGAAACACAAGTCAGTTAGACACACCCCGAAATTCACTAAGGGGCCTATCCTCTACATAATGATAGTGCCAAAAGAAATGGGGCTTGAGCAATAAGGAGATCCATATGCATTACAGCTGCATATCATTGCCATTGAGCCTGCGAATTGATGCATAGTCCACAGAAATAGCTAGTGAGCCACAACATTAATGATGAAACACCTGCAAGTAATAACCGCAATCAGTAGCATCCGATCAATTAACCAGCCTTAACGAAGGTGTACCTATTTGATCTAACCTGATTAGACCCTGAATGTTATTGGACAGCACATTAAACCTATACATAGATGAACCGTACTCAACATGTATACATTCTTTAGCAAGGGCATCACCCACTAAATTGGCCTGTCTCTGAGTATGCAGTAGCGTAATATCACCCAACAATTGTTTTGCATCATCAGCAAGTTGAAACAGAGTCCAGGGAGCATTGAGGGGATCATGAACATATGAAACCGCATTTATACAATCAGATTCTAAGTATATAGGAGTATAACGATCATCAACTTTCCCAATGGCAAACTTGATTGCTTTCATTTCAGCCTCTAGTGGGGAGTCAGCAGATGTAAAGTTAGTATGAGCAGCAATAAAGGCACCCCTACTATCTCTTATGATCACTCCAATTCCACTCCTATTAGTTTGCCTGCACCATGCAGCATCGACATTTACTTTATAGCCCCTACATGGTTTAGACCAAGCTATTTTGAATATTTTTGGCTTTGGAGGCTGTTTGATTAGAGGGAGAAAAGAATGATCTGCAATTTCTTGGTCTATCTTGGAAACTATAAATACTGGTTTAGCAGTAAACATATAAAAAATTTGATTCCTTATCTGAGTTAAAACTACTCCAGTTTGTGGAATGGCAGAATCATATAAAATTTTGTTCCTCATTTTCCACATGTTCCAGCATGTTATGACAGTAGCAGATCTGATGATTATTGTGTGTAAAGAGCTCAGACTAGTATAGGTGAAATACCAGGAAAGTTTATCCCAAATAGATGGGTAAGCCCTGTGTTTAATCCCCATGAATGCATGGACTGGCCTCCAAACTTGCACAGCAAATGAACAAGAATTGAAAAAGTGATCCAAAGATTCCTCATGTTTATTGCACATGCAACACTTAGAAGGCATCGAAATTCTCAGTTTTCGCAAGACATTATCAAAAGGGAGGTAAGAGTTCATCATTTTCCACATGAAAACTGAAACCTTTTTTTCAATTCTTGAACTCCAGACAGATTTAGTAGAAGAAACAGTACCTCTCTGGTTCCTGAGCAGTAGATAAGTAGATTTGAAAGTGAACTCACCCTTGATACCTGGTTTCCATATAAGTCTATTAGTTCTGTGTGGTGATAGAGTAGCTTCCTGCAACAGAATGATAGCATGAGGGGGTAGGAAAGGGGAAATTTTTTGTAGCAAAACTGATTTGTTTGATATGAACTCTGCAACCGAGCATGAAACAGAGATATCAACAAGGTTTTGGTCACATAGATCTTCAATGGGACCAATATCTAACCAGTTTGAAGTCCAGAAATTGCACTCTCCTGTACCTACAATCACCCTTGAGTTTAATTCTGCCCAACCATTAATATAACTAATCCTCTTCCAGTTAGGAGAGGATCTAGAAGAGGGTGGCAGTGATGCTACTAGATGTGTCCATAAAGCCTCACCCTTTTGATATTTCCACCATAGCTTTACTGAACATGTGTTTATTATGGTGGTTAATGATCTAAAACCTAGACCATTTTGGTTTATAGGATAGCAAAGTGCATCCCATCTCCTCCATGCTCTTTTAGGTTTAAGATCATTGGACCCCCAGAAAAATGTACTCAGTTTTTTTCTATGGTAGAGATGATCTCTTTGGTAGGTTTTAGAACTGACCATATATGTTGAGGGATAGAGTATATACAAGACTGAATCAGGGTCATTTTCCCCCCAGTAGATAACCACCTATTTTTCCAACCCCCTATCCTACTCTCTATCATCTGTTTCTGAGGATCTGTTGCTGGAAAGATGGGTCGCGTTCGTACCAAGACAGTGAAGAAGTCCTCCAGGCAGGTGATTGAGAGGTATTACTCCAAGATGACTGTGGATTTCCACACCAACAAGAAGGTGTTGGAGGAGGTTGCTATCATTCCAACCAAGCGTCTGCGCAACAAGATTGCTGGGTACTCCACCCATCTCATGAAGAGAATCCAGAAGGGCCTTGTCCGAGGCATCTCACTCAAGCTGCAGGAGGAGGAGCGCGAGAGGCGCATGGACTTTGCACCTGATGAATCTGCCATCAAGACTGATGCTGTTGGAATTGACAAGGAGACCTTGGAGATGCTTCCATCCATTGGTATGCCTGACCCTCCGGGAGTCGTGGTCAGACAAAATGAAGAGGAAGCTGCCCCCGGTGGTTATGGAAGAGGTGCACCTGGTGCTTTTGGCAACAGGAGGCCTTACTGTTCATTTTCTTGAATCTCATGTTTAGGTGTTTTTTGGGTGTTTCTCTCAAAATATGTTTTAACAACTTTTGCTGGTGGAGTTTGAGAATTGGCAAAAAAATGGTTCTATGGATAATTTGAGTTCTTAGGTACACACCTATCCCCAGCCTCTGTTGGCCATTTTTGCATGTCAGAACATTTGCCTTAAGTTATAATTCGTTGTTAACTTAAAAAAAAAGAAGATTTTAGAGCTTGTTGTTCAGTTCATTATACTGATGCTTATTGTTTATTTAGGGAATTTGCTATTCAGAATCAATCATGTGATACACACTTCTACATCGTTGACATGAAAGGTAGATGAACAACTGCATTAAACAAAAGCAGCTCCTAATTTAAAATGAATTATCAACAACAAATAAAAATAATAAGTCATAGATAGTACGACTAATAACATATTGAATACTAACAAATGCAACATATAAGTAAACAAATGTTGTTCCTAATTTAAAATGAACATCAACAACAATTTAAAATAATAAATCATACACAATACAACTAATTAGTACACATTGAATAATAACAAATGAAAATATGAGTAAAAATATGTAGTAAAAGGTAAAAGAACAATCAATAACAAATTATAATAAAAAGTCATACATGGTACAACTAACAAGTACACACGGAATACCAACAAATGCGACATATAATTGAACAAATGCAGTTCATAATTCAAAATGAAAAATCAACAAATGAAAACAAAAGGTCATACACAACACAACTAACTAGTACACACTAAATAATAACAAATGCAATATATAACTTAAAAAAAAGCATATTATAACATCAATCTCACAAAAACACAACTTTACATATACATCCTTTAAACTAATATGTATACATAACTTTACCAAACAAATGCAAGTTCACATTGAAAAATAACAAATGGGTTGTTATCAAGGTTTTTGGCTTGATGTTTGGATTGTTCGATTTGCTTAGTTTCATCTTAGGGTACTATGTAAAAGAAATCCTTCAAACCCCATGGTTGACACAAATGGTCATCAGGGGTAGAAGAGTAATTTTGCATGCTACTGTAGACGCACATGGTTGCCTCACCATGTGCGTCTACATATGCTGTCAAGTGGCTGCCCAAAACGACATCGTTTTGGGCATTTAAAAACCAACAATAATATACCATTGGACGATTCGAGAGGTGAAGGCTCAAGTGGAGGGTTTGAGAGGTTGTGGGTTCGAGTGGTACTGGTTCGAGAGGTACCTCTCGAGAGGTGAAGGTTCCATTGGAGGTTCGAGCAGTGAAGGTTCCAGTGGAGGGTTCGAGAGGTGAGAGTTCGAGTGGTACTGGTTCAAGAGGTACGTATTCAAGAGGTGAAGGTTCTATTGGAGCTTAGAGGGGTGAAGGTTCCAGTGACGAGAGGTTGTGGGTTTGAGTGGAGGGTTCGAGTGGTACTGGTTCGAGGGTACCTCTCGAGAGGTGAATGTTCCATTGGAGGTTCGAGTGGAGGGTTCGATAGGTATTGGGTTTGAGTGGTACTAGTTCGAGAGGTCCCTCTCGAGAGGTGAAGGTTCTATTGGAAGGTTGATAGGTGAAGGTTCCAATGGAAGGTTCGATAGGTGAGAGTTTGAGTGGTACTGGTTCGAGAGGTACGAATTCAAGAGGTGAAGGTTCCATTGGAGGATCGAAAGGTGAAGGTTCCAGTAGAGGGTTTGAGAGGTAGTGGGTTTGAGTGGTACGGATTCGAGAGGTGAAGGTTCCGTTGGACGGTTCGAGAGGTGAGAGTTCGAGTGGAGGGTTTGAGTGGTACTGATATGAGAGGTACAGATTCGGGAGGTGAAGGTTCCATTGGACGAATTTGAGAGGTAGTGGGTTTGAGAGGTACGGATTCGAGAGGTGAAGGTTCAATTGGAGGTTCGAGGGGTGAAGGTTCCAGTGGAGGTTCAAGAGGTAGTGGGTCCGAAGGGTACTGGTTCGAGAGTTGAAGGTTCCAGTGGAGATTCGAGAGGTAGTGTATTCGAGAGGTAGTGTGTTCGAGTGATACTGGTTCGAGAGGTACGACTTCGAGGATGAAGGTTCTATTGGAGGTTTGAGAGGCGAAGGTTCCAGTGGAGGATTTGACAGGTTGTGGGTTTGACTGGTACGGATTCAATAGGTTAAGGTTCCATTGGACGGTTTGAGATATGGAGGTTCGAGCGATGAGAGTTTGAGTGGAGGGTTCCGGTGGATTGGTTCGAGAGGTGTGGATTCGAGAGGTGAAGGTTCCGGTCGAGGGTTCGAGAGGTGAGAGTTCGAGTGGAGGGTTCGACTGGAGGTTCGAGTGATACTAATTCGAGAGGTACAGATTCGAGTGGTGAAGGTTCCATTGGACGGTTTGAGAGGTAGTGGGTTTGAGAGGTATGAATTTGAGAGGTGAAGGTTCTATTGGAGGTTCGAGAGGTGAAGGTTCCAGGGGAGGTTCAAGAGGTAGTGGTTCGAGTGGTACTGGTTTGAGAGGTACGGATTCCAGAGGTGAAGGTTCCATTGGACGGTTCAAGAGGTGAAGGTTCCAGTGGAGGGCTCGAGTGGTGAAGGTTCGAGAGGTACTGGTTCAAGAGGTACGGATTCGAGAGGTGAAGTTTCCATTGTCAAGTTCGACAAGCGAGTGTTCCAGTGGAGGGTTCTAGTGGTGAGAATTCAAGTGGAGGGTTCCTCTCCAGTGAAAAGTTTGAGAGTAGTGGATTCGAGAGGTGATGGTCCCAGTGGAGGGTTCGAGAGGTGATAGTTCGGGTGGGGGTTCGAGAGGTACTGATTCGAGAGGTGAAGGTTCAGGTGCAGAGGTTCAAGTGGAGGGGTTCGAGAGGTACCGATTTGAGAGGTGAAGGTTAAGGTGGAGAGGCTTCAAGTGGAAGTGTTCCAGTGGAGGGGTTCGAGAAGTAACGATTCGAGATGTGAAGGTTCAGGTGGAGAGACTTCAAGTGGAAGGGTTCCAGTGGAAAGGTTCGAGAGGTACCAATTCAAGCGGCAAAAGTTCAGGTGGAGAGGTTCAGGTGAAGATTCGAGAGGTACCGTTCAAGAGGTGAAGGTTCAGGTGCACTTAAACCCTCTCCGCTTGAACGTTCACCTCTCGAATCAGTACCTCTCGAACCCCTTAACTAGAACCACTCCACTTGAACCTCTTTACCCGAACCTTCACTTCTCGAATCAGTACCACTCAGATCAGTACCTCTTGAACACCTCCACTTGAACCTCTGCACCTGAACCTTCACCTCTCAAATTAGTACCTCTCGAATCCCTCCACTGGAACCCTCTCCACCTGAACTTTCACTGCTCGAATTGGTACCTCTCGAACCCCTCCACTGGAACCCTTCCACTTGTACCCTCTCCACCAAAACCTTCACCCCTCGAACCCCTCCACTTGAACCTCTGCACCAAAACCTTCACCTCTCTAATCAGTAACTCTCGTATCCCTCCACTGGAACCCCTCCACTTGAACCTCTGCACCAAAACCTTCAACTCTCTAATCAGTAACTCTCGTATCCCTCCATTGGAACCCCTCCACTGGAACCCCTCCACTTGAACCTTCACCACCTCAACTTTCACCGCTCGAATCGCTCCACTGGAACCCTTCCACTTGAAGCCTCTAAACCTGAACCTTCACGTCTCAAATCGATACCTCTTGAACCCCTCCACTTGAACCCTCTCTACTTGAACCTCTGCACATGAACCTTCACCTCTCCAATCAGTACCTCTCGAACCCCTCCAATGGAACCCCTCCACTTGAACCTCTACATTCGAACCTTCACCTCTCGGATTAGTACCTCTCGAAACTGATTCGAGAGGTGAAGGTTCCATTAGACGGTTCGAGAGGTGAAGGTTCCATTGGAGGCTTCGAGAGGTGAGGGTTCAAGTGGCAACATTCCTACAGTATTTCTATAATTTATCATCAAGCTCACCGCGCATTGCGCGGTGTTACCTAACTAGTTTCAAAGAATCGAAATCCACAAAGGAGCTCAGAATATTCTTGGCCATTGCTCATATCAGGTTGTAACTTTGATATTTTGCGAATTTGGGACAATATTTCTTACCGGCAATGTGAGTGCATTCATGTATGATCGGGAGTACCGTTCCGATTTTTATACCCTACCTTGATTGGATCATCGTGTAATAATAATTTATGCTAGGGACACGATATAAGGGTGTAAACCCTCAGTGTACCCCGATAGAATGAGCATGACAGTGTTTAGCAATTAGGGTTGTCGTGTCCATTGTTGTTTCAACCCTAGAGTTATCGTGAGATACCGATTCCTTGACCTCTATAAGCCTAGGGAAAAACGTCCATAGTGGGGTGCCCAAGAAGTATTTTCCTTACTCTCATACCTAACGGTTGCTACCTACGCAAGGTGATTGCTTAGGCACTTAATCCTTCAAGCGGGGGCATGTTGGCATTGGGAATGAGTTTTACGGGAACGGAGGAGTGTAACGTGAATCCTTTGTTTGATTTGACGCGCTTTCCCTAATTACAGAGGCGGCGGTGATATCCTATAAGATGCTGATGAACCTTTGTGTCACAGGCATTGGTAATGACCGACCATAATCCACACTATGTGACATAGTCATGTGATAGGTTTATATGTATTATATGAGATAGAATCTAGGATCAATGTCATTCATTAGTCATCTTACGCAAATATCCCCAAGGCTAGTTTAATATAGTTTAATCTCTCTGATTTGCATGATTAGTAGTTGTTAGATAAAAGCTCCCAATCTATGTTGGTAGCCCTAGCTATTCCCGACACACAATCGGAGTGACGCCTGATTGTGAGTTGTGTGTATAGCTAACTTTAAAATTTTAGCATATCTGTTAACGACCCCAGACTTGCCACTAGCTATGAAAACCAAATAGTCGTGGACATTGGGCCTATCATGAACAACTAACACTAAGCAAGTACCGAGCAAAGTACAACAATAAAAAATGAAAAAATTAGCATCTCATTTTAACTAGTAAATATCTATGTATAAGAATAGTCGAATAGATAGTTTTGAAAGAGTTGTGGATTAATTTAAATAATTATGGGAAAGTCTCACGAAATATGGCATATCAATAAGGTTATAGATAGGCCAGGTACTTGATTGCAAATGTGGTTTATTTTGTAATAAATAAAAATTGAGGAATCTCGCTCTGCCTCTGCCTGCACTTTCTCGGGAATGATTTTCCAAGTTTTAGAAAAGTAATGAACTTATGAATGGAATCTTGAATTACTGAGAATTAGAGGTGTTCATGAACGGGTCTGGACCAGTAAAATTGATGTGCCCATTTTATACGGTTATATTAGGACTTTTGGGATTCACTTTTATACACTTTTGTGCTCTAAATATGACATTTTCCCTTGAAATTGCCTAGGGAGGGTTAAAAGCGACTTTCACGCTTTTATCACTTTTTAGAGAATTTTGTGTGGCAAGGTAATTTGTTTGAAGACTTTGAAAACTTTGAAGACTTTGAAGAATATCTTTGAAGATTTGAAGACTTGGATTTGAGTTTTTGAAGATACGAAGAATTGAAGAACTGAAGAGAAGAGAAGGATATGAGATATAAAAGAGAAAGAAGAAATAATGCTGGAATTTGTGTCCGTCACGAGACCGTCGCAACATGCGATGGTTCGTCGCGAGCACGTCGCGACTCGCGACGGACGAGTGGTCTGAATTTCTTCTTGATTTTTGTGCTATAAATACTCCCCTTATCCTCTCCTCTTCAGCAGCTTTTGCCCTGTTCTTTCTTCTACGTTTTTGGGTGTTAAAACCCTAGGTTTTCTCTTCTTTCTTTTCTTAGTTTTTGTAGATTAATTATGTCTTTTAGTTCTCTAGCTTAGTTTTATCTTGGGAGCAAAGGATTGAAGCTTCCATTTCTATGTAGTAAGAGCCATTATATCTATCTATTTGGTGCTTTTGCTATTGCGCATTTATTGAGCTTTGAATGTGAATTGTTAATTGCATTGATGTTGTTGGAAGCTTGAGTATATGAATTGCTTGTATGATTACTTGTTAGGTTTGGGAGAAAGTAGCTAATTCTCACCTCTTATAATGTGGAATCCAAGAGCATGAGTTAGAGCTTCTTAAATGATGTTGGTATGTTGATAATTGCTGGATGAATGTGATGATGTCGAACTCGTTGTCATGTTTGTTTTAGGTAGCAAATGAGAGAAGTCTATGCATGTCGATCGTTCTTGACTAATCTTGTGTAAATGCGTGAATTGGTTAAATGCTTAGATACGGTGTAGTATTTATAAGTGTTACCAAGCTTGTTGATTCTTTGTGCTAAATGCCATCAATGGGATACTCTTAGTCCTAAGGGAGTCATTGGTGAAGTTTGACAAGAGATGTCGAATTCACTCTTGCAAACTACTATCTAAGAAGGATAGAATATTTATCTTCACAACAAGTAGTTGAAGTAGTGAATGGATTGTTTCACTCGTTCTTGAAGCCTTTATTATTTAGCATTTATATATTCTTGATGCTATGTTTCATTTCATTTATGCCATGGGTTGTTTGAGAATAGGAAGTGTTTTTATGATTGGATTGTTCGGGTGTTAGTAAAGTGACGAATTCCTTAGCTCCTTTGCATGAAAATCTATGAACATGAACTTAGAACTTCTTGTGCATAATGTGTTGTGATTCTTTCTAGATAAGTATGTTACTGTTAAGTCAAGTAATGAATGTGATAGAATGAGTGAATGGTTCAATGATCTACATTAGGTTTGGAAGTGGACATCAATTGCCCCCAAGGCTTTATCTTTGTAGTTTTAAACCCCTTTTTCTTAGTTTTGTTTGATGATTAGCCTAGTTACTTGACTTTGCTAGTTATCTTGTCTTTTTAATTTCATAACTTAGGACCACCAAACAACCAAAACCCCCCATTTACATGCTTTTATATGTATATATATATTTACTTCTAGCCTAATATCAACCTTTTGTGCCTAAACGCTTAGGAAGATCCCTCTTCTTCGTGGACGACCCCGATTTGCCGCTATCTACTTAGTTGTAGATAGTAAGCATTTAGGGCTTATAAATATTAACTTTGAGAGGTACGGCGACGACCTCCCAAAAATGGACCAAATCGGACCAGAATATAAAGATTGGAATCAGATATATATAGAATTCTAATCTGGTCTTTGGTCAAATGTTTTTAAAGATTCTGGGTTTTGGTCCAGGCCAGATTTTTTCTGTTCGGGCCAGATGGACTGGTAACTTACTCTAATGTATATATTTTTTAAAGTATTTATAATTTAGTTTATATACTAGTTTAGAATTATTTTTGATGGGCTAATATTCTTCCATATTTTGAGGTAAAAATTTTCAAATAACTTCTAGTTTACTACATTTTAAAGTCAAAAATTAAATAATTTTTGTTTCACCACCATTATTTTATTGTAAAATAATAAAATTTACTAAATTCAGTCTATACCAGTACAACCGGAATTCTTTTGGTCCAGTACTAGTCCTAAAAATCACTAACCGGCCAAGTCATCAATCTAAGCTTTTTTATCATTCACGTTCCGGTCTTAACCAATCTGGTCCGGCTTTGGACCGATGAACACCCATAATGAGAATTCAACAAGGAATTCCCCAGTACCATACCTTGTTGCAGCAACAAAGTAAAAACACCTAGAGAGCCTGTTGGTGCCAAGTCAACAAGATTTTCAGTTGTGTGCGAAATTAAGTGTGTGCGAAATTAAGGTGCGAAAGTGTGTGCGAAAGTGCTGACTTCACTACTGTTCATTTATTCCCTCCGCTTCTCTTTCTCTTCCGACCGTTACTCGCCGGCAACGGTAACACAGCCACTGGTAACGGTTTTTTCTCCGCCACTCGGCGGGGTCTCCCCTCCACGCTCGATGGCAGCTTCCACCTCCAACTCCAATCTGCCACCGCCACCTAAAACGTTTGCGGCCGCTCTTCAGACAAAATCTCCTCCATTGTCATCACATCTTCCCAATAACCCTGAGCTAATCCCGAAATCCTCCCACCTAGGTGATATTGCCTGTTTATACTCTGAGGAACAAATTGCCACATTATCAGCTCATTACTCCAATGCATTGGTCGGTAAATTTACCAAAGGTAGAATCTCAATGGATCAGATGGAGGTGGCCCTTAAAACTATTGGGTTCGAAGGTAAGTACCAATTGGGATCTCTTGATTACAAACATATACTAATTCGTTTTGAACAGGTTAACGATTACCAAAGGTGTTGGATGAAAGGCATATGGAATTTCAATGGCGTTTCACTGAAAATGCTTAAGTGGACTCCTGAGTTCTCTACGCAAAGAGAATCCCCCATTGTCCCCATTTGGTGTACAATTAGGGAGGTACCACTCTATTACTATAACTCCTCATCTATTGAAGCTATTGGTAACAATATTGGTAACTTTATAAAGAATGATTATGCTACTGAGATGCTTACTAGGCCATCGGCCATAAAATTCTGTGTTGAAATTGACCTACTGAAGCCTCTGCCACAATACATTAGGCTTGGTTCAATATCAAACAATAGAAAATATCCAATTGAATTTGAGGATATCCCTCTATATTGTGGACATTGTGCTAAACTGGGACATTCTTCAAGCCAATGTAGGGTTAACTCTCAGAATAATAAGGAAAGAACTGAGGAAACTAATAGAATCCACACTCAACCTATCCCTCAGTGGCAGGCAACCGGGAAAAAATTTGAATTACCACCACTGCTCACTGATTCACCTACCCATACTCATGTCTCTCCTATTGATAAGGTAGTCAGTAACCCTGATCCTCTACTGCAACCAGCTCAAACTCCAACAACACCTGTTTCTAGTGGTCTTCAGACAATTGGGAGTCCAGATAACACCACCACTAGGTTACTAAATGCCACTGCTAAATCTAAAACATTTCTGAATACTTATGCAAGAGATGATCTCCATATTGGCTTGCATCGTTCTCTTATGATTGATGCTACTGCTAATCCTACACTTTCCTTAGGGGGAAAGATGTCCAATAGATTCTCTGTTTTGCAGGGAGAAGACACTTATTCTCAGGAACAAGAGGAAACCAGCTGCAGTAAACAGAAGGATCTGGAGCAACCTTTGGATTTGGACTTAGATGAACAACAAACCCTGGAAGAGGGATCTGAGCAGACAGGTAAGTGTGAACATCCAGGTAAATCTAAAAACAAAAAGGTGACCTATCTTAGTCAGCTAAACAAAATGTTATTAAGGTCAGCTACAAAAGGTGTAAAATCAGGTGAAATATGATAGGAACAGTTAGTATTAATTTTCTGATCTGGAATCTTCGTGGAATGGAATCATCATTGCTTAGGCTATCTCATTTAATCAAAACCAAGAGAATTCAGTTGCTATGCATAATAGAACCTATGCATGATAACTCAAAAATACAGGCCTATATGACATCTTTACATTTTGCAAACTGTCTAGCACATCCTAATGGAAAAATTTGGTTAATGTGGACTCATCTTCTCACAGTCTCACTGATTACTTCTCATGACCAATTCCTTTTTGTTAGCATATCTCAATTTTCTCAAACTTTTAACATGAATGCTGCTTTCATTTATGCTTCAAGGGATAGGGAAGGTAGGAAAGCTTTGTGGACAGATTTAGAACCTTTGTCTAACAGTGACACTATTTTTATAGGGGATTTTAACACTATTAGGAGTCTAACTGAATACAGAGGACCCTCTAATCCAGCTCTAGGGACCATTAGAGACTTCAATACATGGATTAATTCAAATGGGATTCAGGAAATAAGCACAGTTGGCAATTTATTCACCTGGTGTAACTCTAGGCTAAGGAATCCCACTTCCAAGAGGCTAGATAGGGGGCTCTGTACACTATCCTGGAGCTCCAAATTTCCATCTTCCTCCATCCAGATTCTCAATAGACACACCTCAGATCACTCACCTCTCCTCCTTCAGTTATCTAACCTAACATCCTCATATCCCAAACCTTTTAGATTCATCAATGCCTGGTTCCAAAGATCAGAATTCATAGGTTTAATGCAGGAATCTTGGGAAAAGCCTATACAGGAAAATGGAATGATTAAATTTTATCTGAAACTGATTAGGCTTAAAAGAGTCATCAAAACTTGGAACAGAGAATCTTTTGGTAATATTGATGCCAATGTTACACAAGCTGAAGATGCCTTAAGAATACAAGAATCTGTCTTCGATCATGATCCTAATGTAAATGAACTGGTTAAACTTAATCAGAAAAAAGCTAATTTGCAGAAGATTTTAAAGGAAAAAGAAAAATTTTGGAAACAAAAGGCAGGACTTAAATGGCATAAATTAGGAGACAACAATACTGAATTTTTTCATAAGACTGTCCAAGAAAAGAAATCTAGGATACAGATTAATAAAATAAAAAACTCGGATGGTCAATGGCTAAATTCTGAACCTGATATTCAGAAAGAGGCAATTTCTTTTTACTCAGATCTACTAACTGAACCAGATCAAGGTACAGATGATACCTTCTCCTCTCATTTTCTGAGCCAAATTCCAGTGATTTTAACTGTTTCTGATAATCATATTTTGAATTCTCCTATTCTGGAACCTGAATTAAGATTAGTTGTTCAGAGTTTAAGTAGCAACAGTAGCCCTGGCCCGGATGGCTTCACACCAAAGTTTTATAAGAAATGCTGGCCTTTTATTAAGGATGATCTTTTAGAGGCAGTTAATGACTTCATTGTAGGATCTAATATTCCTAATGGGATATCTAGCACATGGATTACACTGATTCCTAAGAAAACAACCCCATGTCAGTTTGGAGACTTTAGACCTATTAGTCTATCTAATGTCTCTAATAAAATCTGCTCCAAGGTCCTCATGGAAAGATTAAAACCTTATATGGACTCTTTGATATCTCCTAACCAATCTTCTTTTTTGAAGAAGAGAGATATCTCTGATAATATACTATATTTACAGGAAATGGTTAGATTCTTGGATAAGAAAAACAGAATTCCCAACTGCATAATGAAACTGGACCTAATGAAAGCTTTTGACAGGGTTAACTGGCATTTTCTTAGGCAGATTTTAGTTAAATTTGGTTTCCAAGGGAATTTTCTGAATGCAGTGATGAAGAATTTAGCACAAGCAAAATTTTCAATTCTGATTAATGGGAAACCAGTTGGTATTAAACAAGGTGATCCTCTCTCTCCTTTCCTCTTTAATATTTTTACTGAAGCTTTTTCAAGGAGTCTTTCATATGTTTTCTCTACTGGAAGGCTATCCCATTTCCAATTTCCTGCATCAATATCTGCCATATCTCATCTATTATATGCAGATGATACCATAATTTTCATGCAGGCATCAAAATTAAATCTCATAAGAATAAAGGCTTTTCTAGATGTCTTTGAAGTGACATCAGGGCAGAAGTTTAATTTTGAAAAGTCAGAATTCTACTTGAGTAAAAGAGCCTCTAACATTAAGATCTCTCAGGTTAAGTCCATTCTAAAAATGAAAAAAGGTTCACTCCCATTTACATACCTTGGTTGTCCAATATTTAGGGGAAGAACACTAAAAAGGTACTTTCAACCTTTAATGGCTAACCTGGATTCTAAACTTCAAAGTTGGAAGAATAGATGGTTAAGTGCGGGGAGGAAACTGGTCTTAATTAAACATTGTCTCTACTCTCTCCCACAGCACATTTGGGCAGTTACAAAACCACCAAAAGGGATAATTCGTACCTTTGAAAAAAGATTAGCCAGGTTTTTTTGGGGAGAATCTCATGGAAGAAATAATAAAATCTGGAGAAAATGGAAAGATATTGCAGTTCCAACTGACCAAAATGGACTTGGTTTTAGATCTATCCAAGCTATAATTGACACATGTTCAACTAAACTTTGGTGGAAAAGTCAATTAGGCAACTCCCTTTGGTCAAAACTGATCTGGTCTCTTCCTATATCCTACAGAAAATCTGTTACATGGAAGAGAATTGTCCACATTAATTCCTTTGCAGAGCAGCACTCAGTAATCATTCATGGGGAGGGTACCTGTAATTTTTGGGTAGCTAACTGGAGTTTTAAGGGGCCTTTAGGTACTATTATCCCTGAGCATATAGTTCAAGACATGCCATATTTAACTGTGGCAGATTTCATTCATAATAAGTCCATCATATTGCCTCAGATTTTGTCTTTTTTGGACCTTGATACTGTGTCTTTTCTCCAGGAAGCATTTTTAGTCCCAGGTAGGAAGGATAGACTGGTATGGAAGCCTGAAGCTTCAGGTAATTTCACTTCTAAGTCTACCTACAAAATGCTCACTCAGATGCCAGGTAATTTCCCTGCCCCAAAACTCATTTGGAATAATGCATTGCAAAAAAAGATATCCATCTTTACTTGGAAAATGCTGCAATCATTCTTACCCTTTGATGAGGTGCTCATTAAATGTGGTTTCAGCCTAGCCTCAAAATGTCCTGCATGTTTAAATTCTGATTCAATACAACATTTTTTCATTTCATGTCATATTGCTAAAGCTGTTTGGGGTAACATGGCTTCGTTAGTTAATTTTCATCTGCAGGATACTCATTCTCTTCCTGAGAGATTTTTTATTTTTTGGAATACCAGAGATCTACCTCACTGGAAACACTTCATCTGCAAAATAACACCTTCCATAATTTGTTGGTCACTTTGGAAAGCTAGGAATAGATTCTTACATGATAATGTGCCACTTGACTCAGATCTGATAGCTAATGAGATTCTCAACCTATTAAAATTGGCTTTCCTAACTACTCCAAGGACATATTTCACTCACTCTTCTATCTCTTTACCTTTCCATCAGTGGATACCTTTCATTAGACCCCCACCTAAGCCTAATATATCAACTGTCATGTGGGAGAAACCTCCAGTTGGGTTTTTTAAAATAAACACTGATGCTTCTTGGTATTCTGATAAGGCTGCTGCTGGGATAGTAGTTAGGGACTACTGTGGTGATTTGATTAACTTATATTCAGTGTCCATCTCTGCTGATTCTCCGATTGAGGCTGAAATGAAAGCCATTTTACTGGCTATTCAAGCTTTACCTGGAGTTCATTCGAACTGCATTTTAGAAACGGATTGTAAGCAAGCAATTAACATGATAAATTGCCCCTATTCAGCCAATTGGAAACTCTTTAACTTAGCTTTCAAAATTAATGCCCTTATGTGTGGAGCAAAGTTGAATCATGTTTTTAGGGAAGGTAACTCGGTAGCAAATGCGACTGCAAGGTATCATACTTGTCATCTTCAAAGTATCCAGTCTCATAACATTCCTCAGTACATTAAGGGACTAATTGTGTTGGACAAAGATCATGTTCCTCATGTTAGAGCTCACTAGTTTCTCACTTAGATACGGATGCTGCTGATATATATTTTTTTCTGTTATTTGCAGAACATGATCCAGCTCAAATGGCTTCCAACCGTTGCACCTCACACTTGCAAAGATCCATTGGCATTCATTGGAACAGTACTGCTGGGATACTGCCCTCCTGTTCCTTCTTCATCTTCGGATCAGCTGCATTCTGATCCACTGCTTCTCTAATCATTTTAGGGTATAGATGTTGCCTGGCCGGAGGTGTTGAGGGGTGGAGATTTTCACCTCCGGATCGCAACTTCACCAATATCTTTTGTTAGGATAATCTTGTTCACAACATAAGATCTCGATATAGGATTAGTAGGACTTTTGGAGGGCAATTCTGTTGCCACATCGCAAACTTTGATCTACATTTGTACTAATACTTCATTTGAGGAATTGGGAACCTCTAATATAGTACCCCCACCTTCGGGTGATTTTATTAAAAAAAAAAAGTAAAAACACCTTAGTTTCCTGCACCATACTTTTTATTTTGGTCACTGGGTTTGGTGTGTATTGTAATCAGAATAAAGACATTGAAATTCAATTTTAGACCTGGGATTTTGTGCCTTCATAAGGTCATCGTGGATCTTGGAGAATTGGAGAAGTGGTGTTGGAGAGATTCCAGTGTAGAAGAAGATCCTTCGGACTTGGTTTTTTCAAATGGAAGATGGAGCGCACAGGTGGCCTTGATTTCAGTTATATATGTACATTGATTTCAACAATGTGAATTTTTTTAAGACAATTAAAACACATGTGATGGTGGGGAGTTTGGCATGGATCCCTACCCGTTTATTAAAAACAAAACGAAGTACAAATAAAGACGGGGGAGCTTAATATCTAACCTCAGAAAAGTTTTCCGCACTAATACATTTTCCTCTTGAAAACCGGGGTGCTAGAAAACAGTAAGCAAAAAAAAAGCACACAATTAAAGTACAAGGTTCATATATTACAATACGTGGAAAAGTGAAAAAAACTATGAATATACATCAACACAGTCTTACATAGGAAAATTCCCTACAATCTAGATCTGCAATCCCTCGACTGTGTCGAGGTTGCGTTGAGTGACAACTCATGGTCCCTTTTTGTTTCACTCGCCAATTTGGCTAATGCATTTGCAAGAGAGTTAGTTTCAGGATAGATATATAAAAAATAGAGAAAAGTGCAGATATAACCCTATATAATTGACCAAAGTGCAGATATAACTCTGCGCTAATTGAAAGTGCAAATATAACCCTATCTATTCAGGTTATGTGCAAATATAACATTTTTCATCAGATTCAGGCCGGAAATGAGTGAAAAGTCTATTTTACCCCTAAGAAAAAAAATAAAAACAGAAAAGATGCATTTACTATTTTAACCCCGAAATGCTTCTTCTTCATTTTCACAATTAGTAAAGTTGACTCCCACCGATTCATCAACTTTAATTTTCCTAGTCCCACGATTTACCGCTTAGCTGGTGGAGTGGTGGCTCCACTAAAAGGTGGTGGTGGTGGTGGGGCTCGCAGCTAGAGCTTGAGCTGGAGCTGGTGCAAACAAGGATCACCGGAGTTGGCGTCTGCTCGTGGTGGTGAAAATCAAGAACCCAGAAGAGAAAAGATAAAGATTCTTGAACTCACCAGCTCCAAATCGATGGCAAAAGAAATCGAAAACAGAGGCATTTTGATATGGCTGTGAAAAGGGACAACGTGGGCATAAATAGATTCAATGGAGATAGAATTTGATGGTGAGTTCAATGGAAATAGAATTAGAAGGCGAGTTCTTATCCCTGAAGGGAGCAGGGATGCGAGCAGGGGACATGGAGAAGTTGTTGAAATCGGGGGTGGAAGGTGATAGTGGTGGGGCGATGGCAAGCTGGCGGTGACGGCGGTGGCTGATGGTGGCGGTCCTGGCGGAGGTGGTCATCTCGATGTTTTTGCTTAGTGAAATGATGAATTGAATATTTTGTTTGTCAAAGAAATTCTGCAAACCAGATTCATTTAAATAGGAAGTGGCTAAAATGTGGACAATGTTCAGATGTTGATCTTCTTGAAGAAGATAATGTTCAACTTTAGTGGGCTAGGCAAGAGTTGATGGTTGGTGGGCTGGGCAAGAGTTGATGGGTCAAGGCATAGTATAGTGGTGGTGGATGGGTAAGACAGTGGTGGCAGATGGGTGAGGCGGTGGTGGAGGTGGTGGAGCGGGGGTATTTTTGTCTTTTAAGGGCAAGATGGGAATGGCCAGTCAATGGAAACTAAGGAAAATTTTGTCCTTTTAATTTTGTATTAGGTTAGAAGGGAAATTTGGTCATTTTCAGTTGGTCAATGGCCAGAAAAGGCCAGTCAATGCCGGAATAATGGCTTCAGGTTTACATTTGCACTTATGTGTAATATATAGGGTTATACTTGCACTAAAAAATAATTGAGGGTTATATTTGCACTTTCCTCAACATATAGGGTTATATTTGCATATTACCATAAAAAAATGCTCACAAACTCACCTTGCAGTTCCCATGTTGCTCTCAAATGTGGAATGAGCTTCCAAGGGACCTGAAACTCTTTCTTGACCATCTGCAACAGGACTAGTGAATCTACCTCAACTTCCAACCTTTCTACTCATGGTAAAAAAGCCAATTGAAGTCCCAATATGAGTGCTTGAGTCTCTGCTTCCAAGCTATCCTTGTTTTGAAGTGAAATGGCCTCAGCTGCTAAAACTCTTCCATTTTTATCTCTGAGTGCAATACCAGCTCCAGCTGCTCTTCCTTGTGATGATCCATCGGGGCTCATTTTGTAGTCTTGCAAAGGTAGCTACTAGCTCTCTTGTTTAACAGATGATGACCTGTTCCTTATCTGGACTGGAGCTAAATTTAAAATCTCAGAATGCAAAATATTAGTCTCAGAGTTGCTCCGAGATAGATTGTGTGCTCTAAGTATGCCTTGAATCAGAAGCAGAGTTCTTTTTTGCATTGTCTGGATTCTAGGAACAATATATGTAACTATTTCTAGCACACCATATGACCCAAGTAGTCACAGAAGGAAGCATTCTCACACACACTCTCTGCAGGTTATATTTCAGATTGATATTCCAGTAATAGAACATTCTATCCCACAGATTTGTAAACTGTTCTAGAGTGAGTTCACACACAGATTATGTAAAAAGTTCCAAAATTAAAGATCACAGGACAATCATGAAAAACATGTTGCAGATAATCAGTGGAGTTGCAGATAAATTAAAGGGGTTTTCCAATGTGAATCTAGCTAGTGGAGAATGTAGAAATGGAGAGCATTAGAAGTTGAGTCACCGACAGAATAAAGAATTGTATCTTTAATTAGAGATAGAGGAGGATTTCACTGACATAATTCTTGCAATTTCAACGGCCCATTTCCTTATTCACAGGAATTCAAGCTATCAACCATTAATATAGTGAGCTTCACACCTGATATATCTCAAATTCTTGATACCAAATTAGTAAAATGTTCCCAACACTTCCAAGGAAGCAAACAAGCCTAGCATGATAACATATCACATATGAAAATACGGTGCATCATAGAATATACATAATACGCATCTTACAAAAATAGAAAGAGCTACTCAAACATGAATATTCATAGGCATAAAAGATAGGAAGATTTACAATCCACAAAATCATCACCTAGTCATGAATACAAATAAATCCTCAAGTAATTACACTACTTCGTGGGCATTGAATCCAAGTCAATCATTGGATTCAATGCCACAGACATAAACTAGGAAATAGTAAATGAGAAGAGAAGAGTTATTCTCTTTCTCTCTCTACCTACTCTTAGAACTAGGAAAATTAAATTACAACTCTTTAAACCATAGTAGACTAGTGCCTTTTTTATATAGTAGGCGGAAATGGGCCTAGAGAAGCCTAAACAAAAATGGAAACCCTAGCAGCGACGTTGACACGGGACGTGCAATAACACAAGGCATGCGCCACATGACCCGTTCAAAATTACATGGGCCGTGGACTGAAGGCACGGGCCCTGGAGAATCACACGGCTCGCGATTGGACTTAGTCTTAAAAGCCACTTGTTTGGCTTGGGCCATGTAAATGTACAGGGGTTGTGCCCATTTTTTTATTCCTTCTGGACTTTGACTCTTTCTCTTCGACACATCACATCTACTACCGCGAATAAGCATGTGACCTTCAATCTACTACCATTCTTGCGAATGAACTTCAACTATCTTCTACCATTCTCGCGAATGGCCTTCATTAAGATACTACGAGCAATATACAAATAAGCACACAAAATAGAATCTAGATGCTCGTAGGGACTTAGTATCCATTAGATCTAAATAAGCCACAAATTAAGGGATTTAGATAAGAAAACCAACACTGGCCATCAAAACCCCTTGTAATGTAAACCCACTTAAACCTAGCAATCTACCATGCAAAAGCTACTAAAAGATATGCTAAATGCATTAGGAAACAAATGCTTCTAGCGTCTCATCAAATCCCCCATACTTAAACCTTTACTCATCCTCAAGTAAACAAGAACGTGCAAAGATCTAAGCAAAACATAGCATGCGAATAATTCCCCAAAACACCCAACATTTATTCCTAGACTACCCTAGCCCCAAAAACATAAGAACTCTCACACTCTCATATCCCAAAGAAACTAAGACAAATCTTTCCAACCAACATACCAACTCAAAGGTGAGGTTCACAAAATATGAATGCTCGAAGATAAGTTACTATACCAAAAGACAATACAAGAGAAGCATATGATGAATTTTGATTTCTCTCATTTTGCCTAAGATCCCTTTTGGGTTTTCATCCTAGCATCCCACAATTATTATTTTTTTCAAAGCTCACTTCACACCTTTTTCCACACCATTTGGCCTCTTACTTTTTGCATCCTATCCAAGTCTTTTCCATTGATTCCTAAGTCGACCTTTCGGGTTTTCAACTTAGCCGGGTATATTTTTTAAAATTAAAAAACAATTTCAATTTTTTTATGTAGCACAAAAATCCCATAGTAGGATTCATACTACAATGAGAAAAAAAGAAAACAAACAAACACAAAGGAATTTTGCTAGAACTCCTAAGTGCTTAACTACTCCCTCACCCACACTTAAAATTTGCATTATCCTCAATGCATCATATAAAGTATAAATCACAAGTGGAGTAGGGAGAATGGTAAGAACTTACTCTTGGGACTTTGAAGGGGCTGCTCTCATGCGCTTCGTCTTGCTCCTTCTTCTTCTCTCTTGTTTCCTCAATTCTTGGGTTTCATAGGGAACAAGGTTATGAAATCCTTCATGCTTCGAGGCATGCATCCTCTTAATAAATTTCTCCATGGCCTTCTCTTGGACATCGGCTCTCCCGTTAATAATTGAAAACTCTTCGTTCACTTCCCGCTCGATGGAATCTAGTCTAGCTCCCCAAGCCCTTATGGTTCCATCCATAGAGTGAAGCCTCACCCCAAACTATACCATTTGTAAACTCATCCCACCTACCGTGTGACTAACTTCTTGCACCATCTGGGTTGAACTCATGAGTTGTTCCCCAAATGTGCAAAAATTGTTCAAAGAGCTCCACTAGTAGGTTAATTTGGGTAGGTGGGACTCTAGGTGGGTTCTCAACATCTACTTTCTTGAAGTCCACATCTGGGGCCAATAAGGTGCTGTAGAAAACCTTCTTGAACCTCGGATCAGGATCTATAAAGAGATCCTCCAATGCGGTGTCAAGATTGATTGTCGTGCGCTTGGGTTACGGAATACCATAAAGTTGCAAACTATTGCACCACTATATATCCAAATGAAACAATCATCTGTAGTGTTTGTGGAGATCATAGAAGCTCTTGCCAACTTGTCCATAGTATAGTTCATCCCCAAATAACGTAAATTTGCAAAAGAAAAATGGGGAGGCACCTTATATCCTAAGTATTGTGCAAGAAGCCCGACCATTCCTCCCATTGGTATTTTTCCAGCCTTCTTCTACCCCATAGATGTGCACTCCTCTACAAATATTTCCATGAAGTTGGGATAAAAGTCTCTTTCCAAAGTCATAGCCCATAGGATTTTCATGTCTCGATTAGGCCATTGAGAAATTTCTCTATGGAAAAGAACTCCCATGGATAGGAGTCGGTGCATGTACCGCAAATTCGGGTGGACTATTGTGGTACTCTTGCCCTAGTGGTTCCTATCCATGCCAGCTAAGTTCCTCCAAAAGCTGCCCAATGAGAACGGGAGTCCTTGTCGATGTGTCTTTGAAACTTCCTTCCCGTACTTCCACCCAAATGCTCGAGCGACTTTCCTATGGGTCATTGAGTACTCCTTGTTGTCCAATTGGAATGTGATGGTTATCCTCCCATCACTGTTTGATGTTTTCTCCACAGTTTCCAAGAATTTTAAAGTCTACCTAATATACGTCTTGGAGTGCATCTCGAGGAAGCCTTCTAGGCCTATCCAACCTAACAAGTAGGTAATGGGTTCGAGTAGGCCTACTGCCACTAAAGCCTCTTTGCACGTGAACTTGGTCTCCAAGATTGTTCTCCTTGGCCTATTGAGAAAATTCCATTTCGAGGCCACATCCCCAGTGATGTTAGTTAATCCCATGAACTCATCAACAATGGCGGAAGTGGGAGGTACTGGAGTTTTCTGCTCTTGTCTCTCAACCTTTTCAAAACCCTTCCCTTTATAACCTCGGGAAGTTGTTCCTTTTTCCGGTCTACTCCTCTTAGGACCCATTCTATCACAACACAAGAGAAAATGGTAATGGAAAGATATACACAACTTATGCACAAAGATCACTTAGCAAGAATCATTCTTCCTAAACACCTAAAATATAGCAAATCATGTCATATCAACTCAAGGATAATAATCTCCCCCACACTTAGTTCAATCTAAAACCATGCATATAACCCACACACTCATATAAAACATCAACAATTTTTGAATTTTCAATCTCCCCACATATAACACAATCATTCCAATGAAATTAAGTAACACAAAAGTTCAAAGTGTAACCCAAATTTGGAGGCTAGGAGATGAATATCACACAAGCAAAGCAATAAATACTCTCCCTTGAGAGAAAATGCCCAAATTCTAATTTCTCTTATTGCCAGTTGAGAGTGGATGTTTTTGAAGTAATTGGAGTAGGTTAAATGATCTATTGTGATAAGAGAAGGTATTTTGAATTTGGATTTAGAGAATCAATGATGTACCACAAGTGGGTTGTTTAGGAGATAGACAAAAAGAAGGTAGTAACAGTTTGAGAAAAAAAGAGAAATTTTTGGAGTAAAAACTCAATGAATTCATGTTAAAAGAAGGTGTTAATGCTTGGTATAGTACCACTGGCACTAACCAATTTGGGGAAGAAGAAAGCTGAGGAATTAATGGGGCAAAAATGCTTATTTTGAAAAAGTTTTATTTTTTCTAAAATTCTACACTTTTGCCTGACTACAGTACTTTCTGGTTAGCATAAGGCATAGCACAGCCATGCCATGTGCATGCCTCATGCCAGTTCTTCTTGCACGAGCCTACAAGGCCCATACTCCTCTACACCTTCGTTTTTCTAGCATTTTTTCACTCAAATCATATTTTCCCCTAACCACAACCACAAGACTTGATCTTAGACTCAATAACAACCAGAATTCTTAACAAAATAATTTTCCACATAAACAAAAACATGCAAACAATCAACTATAAAAACACCAAAACACAGAAAAATACCTTATATTTATTGTTGTCCTCACGAATTATTTTCTTCACGCATTTAACTTAGAACAACCTACCATTGGGTCTCCAGTTTCACCATCTGCAACTCCACTCACGATGACATCTTTGAGGAGGGGTCTCCACAAAATGTTATCCTTACCTTTGCACTCCTTATCATCAACCGAGAGTTCGTGTTCATCCTTAGCTAATGCCAACTCCTTAGCCTTTTCCTCTAGTTTGGGTAGTGGTCTAGGAGGTTTTAATTCCTTGCCACTCTCCACCAACCACTGCATGTTAGTGTCCATAAAAAAACAATCCACAATTGAAAAATTATCACTAACAACATGCATGGCATAAGTATTATCAACATTCTCATCAAAATCAAAGATCAGAACATCCTTCCTTTATCAATCCTATCAAGGTTCTCATCATTATCACTAATGCAAGATTAATCAAATTGGTTAAATCCATCACATAAACTTATATCATTGCATGTAAAAGAAGAAGTTGAGGATTCATGCTTAGAATTATAAATGTCAAACCCAACTTTATCAATGTCATCCTCTAGGGTCAATGCTCCCAAGTGGACATCTATCTTACTCCTTGATGTTTTCAAAAATGGTTGCCCCAATAGGATTGGGGGTGCACCTATGTCGTGCATCACATCAAGGACAAAAAAGTCTGTCAAAATCACAAGATTGTTCATGATCTGCTTCATTATGTGTGTGTTAATCGTTGCATTTGGCATACTTTTAACTAGTTTTATTTGGTGGATTGTTAGTATTAGTTGAGTTTACGTGACAAGGGGTTTAGATGGCCATGTTTGGTTTTCTTGTATAAATCCAGCGTTTTGTAGATTTAATTGGTGCTAATGGACATCTTGTATCCACATGCTCCTTGATCTTCTTTGTGATCATCTTTAGTAGGTCGCTCATGGGTACTTCTTGTTTATATTCTATGTGAAGGCTTTTTGTAAGGGCGATAGAAGATATTGAAGGCCATTTGCAAGAACGATAGTAGATACGAAGACCATTCACACTAGAATGTTAGTAGATGAAGGCCACGAGCAACAATGTGTCGTAGAAGGAGATTGAAGCTAAAGATGGACTGCAATGGAGTTCGAAGCGGTCAACGAAGAAATGGGGAAATCGTGGTCCGATGAGTTGTGCTTAAGTCTGATAATGTTCTAAGAAGAACTAGCCTTCAAGGATGGTTCCATTGGATTTTTATTCTCGAGCACTACAAAATTGACTACTAAAACTCTCAAATCGGACTAACGGTTCACCCGTAGCAAAGGTAACTAGTTTAGCCCACCGAGGCATAAATGGGTCATTGTGGGCTGTTCATGGTTTGGCACCAACACCCGTGCCAAAAGAGCCACCCCGCACCAAGAAGACAAGCACGAGGCTAAGGCGTGACAGGTGCCAGATGCCACGGGCCGCCAGCACAAAGTGAAGACCCCTTCACGTAGCTAAGTATGGGTGTAGGAGTCCCGTTTTTGGTGTCCTATGTCGTTCCAAGCTCAATATGCTAAGACCAGCTAGTAGGGTGTGGGATATCACATGGTCCATGCCAAAGTTTCTGAGCGAGCACCTTTCCTGACCATAGCCGGCACCAACGGCCATAGGCGCGGGTCAGAACCTTCATTTGAAGCACCCTGATGACGTCTCGCACTAGATGATACAGCCCGCACTAGGGGTTAGACGTGTCCTGGGAAAAGCCTCGTGCCCTATACCTCTTAATGATCCATACTACACACCAGATCCGGTGCCCCGTTCCACATAAATGAATACGGCCCATACCACAACTTGCGCTGCACACCAAGGACACTCCACGAGCCCACCATCTGTGATGCCCTACACCGGGCGGTGGCTGAGCTAGGGTTCACCCTATTTTGGTCATATTTTTAGGTTTAATCTCCTACTACTATAAATAGAACCTTTGTCTACTAGGTTTTAGGGAGATACCTCATATCCAAAAGTAGCTTGGACACTTTTTCCTTAGGAGTTCATCTTTGTAGTTAGGAGAGAACTCTCTCTTTTTCTTTTCTTTCTTTTGCTTTGATCCTAAGGTGTGGAATTCAAGTATTTATTGGAATTCCATGTCTAGGGAGTAGTTTCTATAGCTTGGGATAAATTTTAGTAGCATGGTCTAAATCTATATGCTTTTGGATATTCTTTAGTTCTTCCTAATTTTGTGTACATGATATTATTATGAATGTGCCTTATTATTTGAATTGAAGGAATAGTACACCACATATAAGTACACACATTGGGTTATATTGATATATGGTGAAAATATCAATGCCCTCTTAGGAAGAGAGACCTGGTTGTTAGAATGGGTAAAGGAGAACACGTCCGCGTAGGTGTGTTCACAAGGGATTCGAGAATGATCTGACTTACTTTCCGTTGCACCAGTCTTAGCTGACTTTGTAAAGTTGTCCGAGAGGTTCCAGGTAGAGATAGAAAATATTAGCAAACTAGGGTTGTGAGATACCTTAGTTCATAGATAAGGTGCCACCGACCATTGGGCCTAATTGATAGGACTTGAGGGAAGTAGTGCATTCCCGGTGGAATCCTGGGATGTAATCGTATGGGGGAGAAACATACCTACAAAAATAGTTGGACCTTCTTGTAGTCCCATAATTACGATGGCGATATCGATGGAGGTTTGCAAGAGCACCCGCCGTGACAGGGACGGGGAAGTGTATGTCATCGGCCACACCATGTATTATGGACATTCTATTAGGTTTTCCTAATTATATATGTAAATCAAGGATAGAAGCATTAGATTGACCATGTTGCTCAATGATTCCCTAAGTGCTTGTTTATATAGTTGTTTGCTTTATTTTACTTTCATTCTTTGTAGTTGATAATTAAAAAACTTTGCATGTTTTCTTTACTAGTTATTCCTTACACTTGTACAGATTGACGACCCGTACGAGATTGTATTTTGATTGGTACATTAAACCTAGCATCTCCATGGACAAACCTAGTCCTTACCGCTAACTACCTTCTAGGTAGCATAGTAGTGAGAATGGGGTATAGAATTATAATTCTTATCTTTTGACCACGTCCTCTGATTGGGTTAATTAACTACAATTAATAACCCCGGGGGAAGGCAGGTCAGAATTTTGGTGCCGTCGCCGGGGATGCTATTAGCCTAGGCATCAATTAAGGCATAACGTGTTAGTAGAAGTAGTTATTTTAACTTTTATTTTGTTTGCGGAAAGCTGTTGTTATAGTTATTTTGTTACCTTTTGATCCGTTTGTTGGTGTTGTATTTGGAAGGGTATTGTTGGCCCCAGTTTATGGTACACACCCATAACACTAATCTAGGCATCTTACACTACCCGAATGAGAACACAGGTGGTCGTAGGAGAAGGAGGTGAAGAAATAGGGCACAAGTTCAACCGAGGATGAAATAGTAGTAGAAGGATCGCTAGTTCAACTGAGGAAGAAATTGGACTTAGCTCGATCTAAGATCTCCACCGCACCATGCGGGAATAACTTCACCACCTCAATAGGGCTAATCCATCGAGACCTCAACTTACCGGGAAATAGGCGAAGGCGGGATTGAAATAGGAGGACCTTTTGACCGTGTCAAATTCCTTCCTAATGATCATCTTGTCGTGCACCACCTTTGTATTCTCCTTATATATTTCGGCATTCTCATAAGACTCCCTTCGGATCTCATCTAATTCTTGCAGTTTTAGCTTCCTATACAACCTAACCTCATCTATATCAAAGTTGAATTCTTTGATCGCCTAATAAGCCTTGTGTTGAATTTCCAACGGTAAGGGACATGGATTACCAAACACTAACTGGTAAGGTGACATACCAATCGGTGTCTGGTAAGCCATCCTATATGCCCACAAGGCATCATTTAGACGAGAACTCCAATCATTTTGGTTAGGGCTAACAATTTTCTCATGGACGGACTCGATTTTTCTATTGGAAACTTTAGCTTGCCGTTTGGTCTGAGGGTGATAGGGGGTGGATGTCTTGTGAGTAATTCCATATTTCTTCAGAAGTGCCTCTATGGTCCAATTGCAAAAGTGGGTGCCACAGTCACTAATCAAGGCTCGGGGATCCCAAGCCTAGAGAAGATGTTATCTCTGAGGAATTCAGTAACCACTTTAGAATCGTCAGTTCTAGTGGGTTTTGCTTCAACCCACTTAGACACATAATCAATGGCAAAAAGAATATATGTAAAACCACAAGAATTAGAGAAGGTCCTATAAAACCAATACTCCAAACATCAAAGATTTTCTAGTATAGCATGGCTTTTTGGGGAATCTCATTTCTTGATGAGATATTTCCTCTGGCACTTGTCACAAGCCTTACAGAATATGTATGCATAATTATTAAAAGTAGGCAAATAAAAACCACTTTCTAAGACTTTTCTAGCGGTCCTTTTAGCTAAAAAAATGACCACCGCATGTATAAGAGTGACAAAAAGTGAGAATTGAATGCACTTCATTATTGGGGATACATCTCCGAAAAACTTGATCTACACAATGTTTCCACAAAAGGGGATCATCCCGCACATAATATTTAGCATCACTTCATAGCTTATCTTTATGAGCCTTAGAGAAATGAAGAAGAAATTTACCGGAGACAAGAAAGTTCACAATGTTAGCGTACCACGGTTGGAGGTCCCTGATTGCAAACATTTGTTCATCAGGGAACTCCTCCCATAGTTTCTCCTTTATTGATAAATATACCTCACTATCTTAGCATGGAGGCAACCGGCTCAGATGATCGGTAACAAGGTTCTCCGCGCCTTTCTTGCCTCGTACCTCCAACTCAAATTTGCCTAAAAGCAGGATCCACCTAATTAATCTTAGCTTGGCCTCTTTCTTTGTAATGAAGTGATGAAGTACTGCATGGTCAGTGTACACAATAACATTTGTACGAAGCAAGTAAGATGAAAAATTTTCCAAAGAAAATACCACTGCTAGCAACTCCTTTTCTATGGTGGAGTAGTTTCTTTGGGCCTTATTGAGAGACATGGATGCGTAGTAGATGGCGTGAGGTGTTCTCCCCTCCATTTTACCAAAGCACCGCTCCAACGGTGTAATCGCTATCATTGCACATGATCTCAAAAGATAAAGACCAGTCCAGGGATTGTATGATAGGGGCTGGGACTAACCTTTCCTTCAATGTATTGAAGGCCCATTTACAACCCTCATCCATAAAAAATTCCACCTTCTTTTGTAACAACTTGCACAAAGTAGATGCTATCTTTGAAAAGTCCTTGATGAACCGGCGGTAAAACCCTGCATGGCCAAGAAAACAGTGCACTTCAAATAGATTAGTAGGATAAAGAAAAGGTTGAATTGTTTCTATCTTTGCCTTGTCAACCTCAATACCCTTAGAGGAGACAACAAGGACTAACACAATGCCTTTCTCTTCTATTAAATGACACTTCTCAGAATTTAATACAAGATTAGTACAATGCAATGTTTAAGAACATGTGCTAAATTTGCTAAACAGTAGTAAAAAGAATTACCATGAACGGTGAAATCATCCATGAATGCCTCAAAAGGTTTTCAAAAAATTTTGAGAAAATGATTACCATACATCTTTGGAAATTAGCAAGGGTGTTACAAAGCCCAAAAGGCATACAACGGTAAGCAAACATACTTAAGAGGAACGTGAAGGTTGTCTTTTCTTGATTTTCCAGTGAAATGGCCACTTGAAAGTATCCCTAGTATCCATCCAAAAATAAATAAAATGGGTGACTTGCTAGTCTCTCTAGCATTTGATCAATGAATGGAAATGGAAAGTGATCTTTCTGAGTCTCCACATTCAGCCTCCAATAATCAATGCAAACATGCCACCTATCTTGGACTTGGGTGGGCACCATTTCACCTTTCTCATTTTTTACCACCATCACTCCACTCTTATTGGGTACTAGTTGAGTTAGACTCACCCATTTGCTATCCGAGATTGGATAGATCATGCCCATTTAGAGCAACTTGAGGATTTCCTCCTTGACCACCTCCATCATAGGTGGTTTCAACCGGTATTGGGGTTGTCGCACGGGTCTCAAATCTTCCTCCAACAAAATTCTATGCATGCAAGTGAATGGACTTATGCCATGGATGTCGGTAATATTCCATCCAATTGCTTTCTTATTCTCTTGTAACACCACCATCAACTTTTCTTCTTGTTCTTGGGTGAGTTTTCTTGAAATGATAACTTGGAGCATCTCCCCTTCCCTAAGAAATGCATACTTGAGGTCACTTGGCAAAGGTTTAAGTTCTATCACTGGAGATTTCACAAGTGAGGAAGGAATTCTGGTTCTTTGGGTTCCTCTAAAACTAGAGAAGTAGGATTCGGTACCACTTAACTCCTCAGTGCTTTCCTTCAAGTTAGTACTCATGGAATATACAAGACATGCATCTTCAACATCATTTTCCAAAGAAACTAACAAGGAATCATCACCATTAAATTCAAAAACATCTTGCACAATATCGTTAAAACTATCAATAGCACGGAAAGAATATTCTTCAAGAGGATACTTTATAGAGTCATTTATGTTAAACTCTACTTTATTGCCATCAATTCCATGGTGAGGCTACCATTATGCACATCACTGATGGTCCTAGAATTTTTTTTAAATGGCCTTTCCAACAAGATTAGGGTGGCATGTTTATCATGTTCCATGTCGAGGACATAAAAATCCACAAGGAATATTAAGGAACCCACCCTAACCAACACATCCTCGATAATACCCTTAGGTTATGCATTAGAACGATTGTCTAGTTGGATCACCACCCCTGTTTTGTGCAAAGTACCAAGATTGAAACTTTCCTACAAAGAGTAAGGAGTCACATTTATTGATGCACCTAGGCTAAATATTGCCTTTTCAAAATGTTTATTCCCTATCATGCAAGGGATTGTAAACATACCGGGATCGCTACATTTAGGGGGTAACTCCCTTTGGCACAAAGTAGAGACATGTTCATTTTTCCCATTTGTAAGCTTATTCTTTGTTCTTTGTTTCCTATTTACAACACATAATTCCTTTAAAATTTTAGCATATCTAGGAATTTGTTCAATAGCATTCAAGAGAGGGATATTTACCTCACACCTATGAAAGACTTCATAGATGTGTTTGTTGGACTCCTTCCTCCGTTTATCCTTCAAAGCTTCCGGGAATGGTGTTTCTGGCACACATGGAGGAATTTCCACCATCTTTGTCTTTTTGTGAGGAGGGGGATGAAGGTTCAGAAATGGAGGTTGATTTCTCAATGATGATCTCCTCTTCCTTCACCTTCCCCTTCCCCTTCCCCTTCCCCTTCCTTGTTTGCTCCTTGGCCAAATTCTCGGCCTCTTGTTCAAAATCTTTCCCAAACATTTCAAGCCTTCTAGGTTCACTTTCAACAACTTCATCACCCGAGGGAGAGCTAACCTCTTTACCACTTCTCAAAGTGATAGCGCTAGCATTTTGGCGGGGATTGATCTCTGGTTGGGAGGGAAGTTTGCCCTTTTCCCGGGCCTTTATCCGATTCACCACTTGAGTTTTTTTGGCTCACTTGAGTTTCCAAGTTCTTGATGCTTGCCTTGGCTTCATCTTGGAATTTTTCACCTTTCTATGCACACATGCTCAACCGGTGAATGACTTGCATCACCTCATATTTTGTCAACCCTGAGTTCTCCCCTTGGTTTTGGGGCTTATCTTGAAGCCTTTAATATTATTGTTGATGTGGCCTATATTGTTTTTGAGGACACCGATACGGTTGAGGGTTTCCACACTAGAGATTCAGGTTCTCACAATTACCCAAATTGTACGGACGATTTTGGTACCCTTGATAACCTTGGTAGCCTTGGTTTCCTTGATAGCTTTGGGTGCCTTGATAGCCTTGCCCACCTTGATACCCCATGACACTCACCTCCTCGACACAATAATCTTGCAAAGTAGGGCAAGTGTCCGTAGGATGTGCCGATAAACAAATTTCACATGATTTAACACGTGGCACATTTTTGGGCTTAGTCATAAAGGATTTCACCATAGAAGCAATGGTCAAGACTTGGTCCTAAAGCTTTCCACTATTGGAAAGGTCACCTGTGGGCATTGGATTTCTTCTTCTCAAATCGGCCCTCGAGCTAAGTTCCTTGACTTCTCCGCTAACTCCTTGTATAGTTGCATAGCCTCTATTGAAGTCTTGTTCCTAAGGGTACCACCACAAGAACTCCTCACTAGTCTTTGGTTCCCATTAAGAAGACCATTATAGAAATAGTAGACTCCCTCCTAATAGCCATGGTACATATAACTCGAGAGAAGCTTCTTAAACCTTTCCCAATAGTCAAAAAGAGATTCTTCATGCCATGTGAATGTGAATGCATTCAACTTGTAAAAGTCTTCATCTACTCTGTGGGGGACCGTACCACCACACAAAAAATGAAACTCAGTGAGATGCTTGTTGGAATTTTCCCCTTGCCTACCAAGGAAGATAGGTAGCATGTTTATAAACCCGATGTTAAGCTTGAAGTGCCCATTTGGTCCAACCAAAGAATACTCAATGTACATTGGTTGTTGATCATAGTTGGGACCCATAATGTCCCTCAATAAGGTTGCCCTAAAGGAATCTCCCATACTTGAACTGGAGGGGCTGTTCCTTAGAGAGGAGAATGTTGAGGCCCTCCTCTCGGATGCTCGTTTTCATACTCATGTTGATGCTCCAAAGAAAGTCCCCTAGCCCATCTCAAATTCAACTCTAACTCGGGGTTATAGTGTAGGGATTCTTGTGAAGAGGATCACATATGAACCATACACTAAGAACTCAAACAACACGTCTCCAAGCCAAGAAAAAATGGCAAGTCAACAAAGAAAAGAAAAGAAAAGAAAACTAACAAATATTTACAAATAGCACATAATCACACATAATATGCCCAAACACTTAAAAACATGCCTCTTCCCCGGCAGCGGCGCAAAAATTTGGTTGGTTGTCGCCGTACCTCTCAAAGTTATATTTTTAAGCTCTAATGCTTCCTATCTACAACTAAGTAGATAATGGAAAATCGGACTCATCCACGAGAAGAGGGAACTTTCCAAGTGTTTAAACTTATATAGGAGAAAACATACTAGATATAAGCATATATAGATACATATGAAAACATGTAAAGAGGGGGGTGGTTGGTTTTTGGTCCTAAGTTATAAAATTGAAAGACAACAACTAGAAAAGCAAGATAACTATGCTAATCATGTAACAACAACTAAATAGATGATAAAATCAACAAATTGACTTCCACTTCCAAATTTCCTATATCTCATTGGTTCATTCACTCATTCAATTACATTTATTGTGCATGGGGAATGTTATCACTTATCAATCAAAGATCAAAATTCATTCCACCTTAAGAGTAGTTTGCAAAGACAAACAATGACCAATTGCAAACCTCATTGATGATCACCAAAGACAAACAACATCATAGGGGTCTTTCATCAATGGCATTTCACCAAAAGGATCATAGGTTTGATAACAAAAAGCCTTCTACCAAAGACATAGTCATTTAACCAAACAAAGCATTTATTAGGTTAAACTTAGAATAAACAACATTCAAGGTTCAACCTTTCTTTGCATCTATATGAAAAATATGAAAACAATCCACATTAACATACTCATCTAGCAAGAATTACCATACATTATACACAAGAAGTTCTAAATCCATGCTTTTGGATTTCATATCAAATGAGTTAAGAACTTTGCAACTTTCTGAACACTCTAACATTTCAATCTTACAAACATTTCATATACTCAAACAACCCATGGTATAAATGAGGTAAAACACAGCATTAATGGCATAATAAATTCTCTCCAATAAATGTTCATAAATGAGGAAATATTGAATCTTACTACATAAGTTTGGAAGCTTCAATCAATTTCTCCCAAGAACTAGATTTAGCTACCAGAGTTCATACTAATTAATGCTAACAAACCAAACATAATACAAGAGAATTTAAAGATGAAAAATGGTAGAAACTAGGGTTAGAACAGTACCAAGAACGCAGGAAGAAGAAGATATGAATGAGAAGAAAGAGAGTGCTATTTATAGTACAAAAAGGATAAGGTTAGGTTCAAGCCACCCGTTGGTCGCGACTAGCGCTGGTTCATCGCAACTTGCAATGGGCACCAAAACATAACCTTGTTTTTTTTCTTCTTCTTGGGGTGAACACTTATCTTCACAATGATTCCTCTCATTTTCTAAGTGTAGTAAATTGAATTGAGCCGAGAAAGGCAGAATTGAAATTCAAAGAGATTGCGAATGAAGGACGGTATCAACCAGCTGAACCAATCGACCGTCACAAACTAGCATGTGCCAAAACTAGGATAGCGTGCCACCATGAGGCCTTCCTAGCATGGTTTGTGCCAGGGGTGCTTAGCATGGATCGTGCCAAGAACACAGGTTGTGCCATAACCCCAAACATGGACCATGCCAATTCCTGCTTCCCGCATCCTGTTACTTCAAGTTCACTCCAAAATTGGCTAAGTATTGGCACAAACCATGCCATTTCACACAATTTATGCCTTTTCAAGTCCCAAATGTGAAAACCAGCCCATAGGGTGTGAAGGATTACACGGTTCACACCATTTTACTGAGAAAAATGAGACTCCAGCCAATGGGCCGTGCCAAAAGAAATGGAATGTGCAATCAGAGGCATCACAATGATGCTCCAGTCAGTGGCCTGTGAGAGAATGGCAAGCCACGCCAGGATGAGGCTTATGACCCGTGCTAGACCTAGCGGCCCGCACCAGCACGAAGGGTACCAACTAGCACGGACCATGTCATTTTCAACTTGTCATGTCCATTGCATCTGCTAGGATTTTTAGGCCTATTTTAAGGCCCAGTTACCCAATAATACTATAAATGGACCTATGCCTACTAGGGTTTAAGTTTATGTTAATTTTTAGACTTCAAGAGTAGGGTAGCGAGAGAAAGGAGCTCTTTCTTCTCTCTATAATCTTTACATTTCTTCTGTTTATTTTCCCTTTGCCCAAAGGCCTTAAATCCAATAAAATAATTGGGTTGAATGCTTAGGGAGTAGTTAATTTTTCTTGGGGTCGTATTTGTATTCATGAATTATTATGGTTTTTGGAGATTATAGATTCTTCGATATTTATGTCCTATGAATATTTGTGCTTGATTTGTGTTTTCCACTCTTGTGAGATTTACGCTATATCATTATTATGATGTATCCATACAGGTATGGTAGTGTAATATCGTGCTAGGCTTCATTGCTATGTTGGGAGTGTTAAAATTATGTAGTAGGTTCAAGAACACCAAGAAGATGAATGCATTCATGTTACCTCAAGACAATATCTATTTATTTGTTAAACCATGATTTTAATTTCCTAGTTATGTGAGAAATCACAAGGCCAGTGTTCGATTAGGAAAATTCTAATGAGGGGAATCCATTGGCTTACCCTGATAGTTTAGCATGATTGTTTGTAGCAACTAGAATTTTTCCGGCTCTGGAGTCATCACAAGGTGTCATTTGCTTTGCCTCTTTAGGCCCAGGGATTCAGATCCATAGTTTAGAGTCCGAGATGTAATTCCCTCACTTTTATATCTATGGGTTGCAACCTACGCGTGCCATTGTGCTTTTAGGTGGGCTTTGTATTCCTCGAAGTGGGGGTACGTTGGCATTGGGAGTTAGATGGCGGGGATGGTCTGCAGTGTCAGTGGACTAGAGCACATCCCTAATTATGAAGACGGTGCGATATGCATGTAATGGTAATAAGTACCACATGTGATAGACGGGGGGAAATACCTGGCTATCTGCACATATTGTGACGTAGGAAAAAGATAGGTATATATGTTTATATGTGAATGAATTGAGGATAAGAGCCATTTATCAATCATGTTATGCAAATACCCCCAAGTACTAGTCTTTATAGTTTACTCTCGTGTGATCTCATGTGCTTGTAGTTCTTAGTAGTACACACTAGAGTTCTTAGCTACCGTAGAACACTACCAACTATAAATTGACTACGGTAGCTAAACTTAAATAGGAGAAAACATACTAGATATAAGCATATATAGATACATATGAAAACATGTAAAGAGGGGGGGTGGTTGGTTTTTGGTCCTAAGTTATAAAATTGAAAGACAACAACTAGCAAAGCAAGATAACTATGCTAATCATGCAACAACAACTAAATAGATGATAAAATTAACAATTAATGGTGCCTTGGGGCCAATCGACTTCCACTTCCAAAGATCCTATAGATCATAGATTCATTCACTCATTCAATTACATTTATCGTCTATGGAAAATGTTATCACTTCTCATTCGAAGATAAACATGTATTCATTCTTAATAGTAATTTGCAAAGATAAACAATGACCATTTGCAAACCTCATTGATGATCACCCTAGGAAAACAACACCATAGAGGTATTTCATAAATGCCATTTCACACGAAGGACCATAGGTTTGATAACAATAAGCCTTCTTCCAAAGACATAGTAATTTAACCAAAAAAGCATTTACTCGGCTAACCCTAGAACAAACCACATTCAAGGTTCAACCTTTCTTTGTACATATAGGATAAATATGAGAACAATCAACATTAACATACTTATCTAACAATAATCACCACAAATTATACACAAGAAGTTCTAAATCAATTCTCTTGGATTTCATGTCAAATGAGATACGAAATTTGCAACTTTCCTAACACCCTAACACTTCAATCATACAAACATTATATATAATCAAACAACCCATGGTATAAATTAGGTAAAAGAAATCATTAATGGTATAGTAAATTCTCTCCAATAAATGTTCATAAATGAGAAAATAGAGAATTTCACCACATAAGTTTGGAAGCTTCAATCAATTGCTCCCAAGAATGAGTTTAACTACTAGAGTTTATACTAATTAATGTTAACAAAACAATTATAAAACAAGAGAAATCAAAGATGAAAATGGTGGAAAACTAGGGTTTGAATAGTGCTAAAGTCGGGCTCTTGAAGATGTACAAAAGAGAGGAAAGAAAAAAGTTATTTATAGTACAAAGGGATAAGGTTTTGTTCTGGCCACCCATGCGTCGTGACTCGTGATGGGTTCATTGCAACTCGTGATGGGCTCCAGAATAGAACCTTGTCTTCTTCTCTTCTTCTTGTAGCAACCACGCTTCTTCACAATAATTCCTTTCATTCTTCAAGTCTTCAAATCTTTGAAGCAAGTCTTCAAAGTCTTCAAAGGGTGATCTTCAACGACATTCGGCCTTCAAGTCTTCAAATCTTTGAACAAGTTTTCAAAGTATTCAAAAGGTGATCTTCAATGGTCTCCGGTCTTCAAGTCTCGGTGTTCTTCCTTTGTCACGTAAAATCCACTTAGAAAGGGTAAAAGAGCGTAAAGTCGCTCTTACCTCTCTTAAGAAAATTTCAAGGTAAAACACATGCTCTTGATAAAAAAAGAGAACAAAAGTGATCCCAAAAAGTACTTAAATATGCACATGAAATGGACACATCACATGCCATGATAGATCTAGGTGCATTCATTAATATTATCCCGTTTAGCCTATATGAGCGCCTAAAAATAGATGAGCTTAGGGATACTAGAGTAGTTGTCCAACTTGCTGATCATTCCCAAGATATTCCTTGTGGACTAGTAAATGATGTGATGGCGTGAGTTGGCAAATTGGTTTTTTCGGCGGACTTTTATGTCCCAGACGCGGCACACAATGGAAGGGCACCCCCAATACTATTGGGGAGACCTCTTCTTTAAATGTCTAGGACTAAATCAATGTCCACTTGGAAACCTTAACTCTAGAAGATGACATGGATAAAGTGGAATTTGATATCTATAAATCTAGGCATGATTCGACAAAGTATTTGATCAATCTCCTCATCCATGTCGATCAAGGTCTGGGAGACAAACACATTATGCTCTAGTATAATGGCTATCCTAGCGATGGAATCCATCCAGCATGGTCTGCATTATCCACCTATAAAAATTTGGTGGAGGCTGGGAGTAGTGAGGTGGCACCTCATCCTCCTGCATCGGCTCGGTCTCTGGTGGAGGCTGCGGGGAGTGCTGCTGAGAGTGTTGCTGCTATCGGTCGGAGAACGGTAGGCTGCTATCATTGCACTTGACAGGGGCTGGACCAAGGTTGTAGAGCTTGTGCTGGAAGTCCTCTCTGCACAAGGATTCAGGTGAAATCGCCAAGTCTCCTAGAGGTGTATCAAATTCCAGCTTCGTCTTGTTGGGCTGAGAAAGTGCCATGAATGTGACCTTCCTAGCGCCATACAACCAATGGAATACCCCTGTGGTCTGGGTGGCACTAAGCACCTCAAATCGAACCAACCTCTCAGTAGTGATGAGGTAGGAAGTGCGCCTCCCGAGCTAATAGGTGATCAGTAAATACCACTCCCCAAACTTAGAATACTACGTTGCCCTCAATGTAGACAATAAGGCTAAAGCGTAAAAATGGAAGTATGGAACGGGTAAGAATATGGTGCTCACAACTCACTGATGTGAGGAAGAAGGACCACCGCCAAAATAGCGCTACTGATAATAAGCCAGCCAATCCGTGCTCCTCTGCCTCCTAGCTCTCCGCCTCTCTGCTCTCGAATTGGGGCCTGAGACACCGCCTACCTGGGACAGCATCTCATGGATGCGAGCTAATAGGTGATCAATCTCCTCATCCATGTCGATCAAGGTCTGGGAGACAAACACATTATGCTCCAGTATAATGGCTATCCTAGCGATGGAATCCATCCAGCATGGTCTGCATTATCCACCTATAAAAATTTGGTGGATGCTGGGAGTAGTGAGGTGGCACCTCATCCTCCTGCATCGGCTCGGTCTCTGGTGGAGGCTGCGGGGAGTGCTGCTGAGAGTGTTGCTGCTATCGGTCGGAGAACGGTAGGCTGCTATCATTGCACTTGACAGGGGCTGGACCAAGGTTGTAGAGCTTGTGCTGGAAGTCCTCTCTGCACAAGGATTCAGGTGAAATCGCCAAGTCTCCTAGAGGTGTATCAAATTCCAGCTTCGTCTTGTTGGGCTAAGAAAGTGCCATGAATGTGACCTTCCTAGCGCCATACAACCAATGGAATACCCCTGTGGTCTGGGTGGCACTAAGCACCTCAAATCGAACCAACCTCTCAGTAGTGATGAGGTAGGAAGCGCGCCTCCCGAAGCACGGAAAATCAGTTGGGGGACCAATCCTATGTACTCTGCCAAGAGGCCTATCTCCCCATTTTGGCTTTCCTGCCACCTCTATAATTCTCTTCATCCACAGCTGTATCCTGGTCCCTCACTCGTCAAGTGCCACAGAAAGTGAATGTCATTGTCTGGCACATTCGTCGGCCTCGCCGAGCAAAGTACTATGCCAGCCAATAGTTGGTGCATATAATGAAGTGCAGGGTGGATGATGACATGCTCTTGTCATGAGAGTTCTTTAGCCTTAGGTGATGACATTCCAAAATTGCATGTCATCCTTGATCGATCGATCCTGGGCTAGTGGGTCCAACCTGACCTGTATCTCTGCAGTGTCTCATCTAAACGCCTCCTCAATCTGCGAGATGGTCATTTGTCTAGATATATCATCTAAGTGGAAAGAAATGTACCTCTCACATGGTTGATCATCTCTCATGTTACATATCCTGACCATGGATAAGAACTCTAGTGTGTATCTCCGGTAAGAGGGTGCGCTCCTGCTCATGAATCCTTCCATCCCCCCTTTGGCGAGGAGGCATCTGACAGGCTGGGTGAGCCTAAGACCTTCTAGTGTGGGTACGTTTACAATACTCGTCTCCTTGAGTTGACGACTCGCTAGGGCTTCCCACCTCTCAGCATAGGACCCGGTGATTTGGGTCAAACCTATGTACCTATTCGGCGGGGGAGGTATGGGGCTTGATTCTTGAGCACGTGGTGGAGGCGGAGGTGGAGCGGCAGTGTGCCCACCTCAGGGAGGAGCCCCGGGTCTCTTTATAGGGGCCATATCTAACAACCACAACAAATAAGTCAAATGCACAGGAATATGTATATATGCAATGTTGCAAATTTATACTCAACCTTAAACTAGTTTTTGTCAATCATCACAAGCCAAATCAAATCCAAGCCAACTAGTTCAAGTCCTAATCATAATTGCACATACAGTCCATATTATGTCCAACATACCCATATTCTCAAGTCCATGAAGTTCTCACATATTTGAAATCTAGTATACTATATCTCAAAATCACAGTCATGCCTAACTAGTTTAGCCACCATTAGTATATTTATAAGGTCAATATTCAAGTCTCATGGCCATGCTACCCTAAGCAAAATAACATTTTATCTAAATAACAACTATGTTCAATCAAGGGCCAACATGCCTCATATCTATTATAAGCCACAACTCATTCTTAACTAAAGAAACACTAATAGCGCAATGCAAGCACAAGACCATACGAGCAACTCAATACACTCAAAGTGATTATTGATGTTATCCTACATCCAACCGAGTCATAAACACAAAATATTCATGCAATCCCCATCAAATAAAATTGCAAGCCCAATATATTCACAAAAATCAATCAAGTTCCAACAATCTAATTTCCTAAGGCATCACACATAATCTACACAATATCCAACAAATAGAGTATATAATTAAAATCACAACTGAAGTTCAATAAAGTGAAAAAATGTACCACTTTAGATGCCTATGATGAAATAGGAATGAAGCCCATAAGCAATTTGAAGTTTAATTGCAAAAAAAATCACAAAAAACCCAAATTCTAGGGTTTTGTGTTCTTCAACAATTTTAGGGAGTATGTTGGTAGAGCTTGGGAAGAAAGGATGTGGTATGGAGCAGTGGCGGTGAGTGGCGGTGTGGTGGTGGTCGGATAAGGTGAAGGGAAAGTGGGAGGGTGGAGAACAAATGGCGGAGAAGTATGGAAGGAATGGGGAAAACTCTGGTGTTTGCCCGTTTATTAAAATAAGTATTTATGTTCGTCATGACTCGCGACGGGTAGGTCAACGGGTGCTTCAGGTCAATGTTTACGTAGCGAGTTGTGACCACTTCGACGTGACTCACGATAGTCCGTCGTGACTCACGATGAGGCCATCGCAACTCGTGAAAAGTGTAGGCCGGAAGCTCTATTTTTACCCAAAATTTCTGATTTGGTCGCGACTTGCGACCACTTCGTCACGACTCGTGAAAATGGAGCCTGAGAGCTCCATTTTTCAGCCAAATTTTCTGATCTGGTCGCGACTCGCGACTTGCTGAAAGTGGAGGCTAAAACCCAAAATGATAACAAAATTTTCTTAGCTCGTCGCGACTCGTGAAGAGGTGGTCGCGACTCGTGACGGGCTACTCACCAGGTACTTAGAAAAATTTTCTACTTTCACCTCTTGTCCAAGTCTTTCCCTCTTGAATCCAAGCATTTCTCCCTTCAAAAGTATAATGCCTTGGTTTCAAATCACTGCAAAATGATGGAAAAATAACCCGTGAAAAGCACAAAGGAAAAACAATGAAACTCATGACAAAATCCAAAACCAAGCAACATCAACGAAAGGTCACTAATGACGATCTGAATGATCAATACCAAGTTTATTTAACGTCGTCGGCATGACTTAGAGGATGAGGTCAACATCCTCTCCCTTTTTTGGCACAAAATTCTCGTGGTTAGGTTTCAAACGTTGTCCATTGACCTTGAATGTATTGGACTTAGCTCAATCTAGAATCTCCATCGGGCCATGCGGGAATACCTTCACCACCTCAAAAAGATCGATCCATTGGGACCTCAACTTACCTGGGAATAGGTGAAGGCGGGATTGGAATAGGAGGACTTTTTTACCAACGTCAAATTCCTTCCTAATGATCATCTTGTTGTGCCACACCTTCATCTTCTCTTTATAGATTTTGGTTTTTTGATAGGACTCCCTCCGGATCTCATCTAGTTCATCCAATTGTAACTTCCTATACAAGCCGGCCTCATCTATATCAAGATAAAATTCTTTCACCGCCCAGCAAGTCTTATGTTGAATTTTCATTGGTAGGTGACAGGGCTTACCAGACACTAACTGGTACGGTGACATACCGATTGGTGTCTTGTGAACCGTCCTATATGCCCACAAGTCATCATTCAACCGAGAAATCCAATCCTTCTGGTTAGGATTAACTTCGATTTGAAGGATGGACTTGATTTCCCGATTGGAATTTTTAGCTTACCCATTGGTTTGCGGGTGATAGGCGGTGGGTGTCTTGTGAGTAACGTCATACTTCTTTAAAAGTGCCTCTATGGTCAGATTGCAAAACCACTGTCACTAATCAAGGCTCTACCCCAAACCTAGAGAAGATGTTATCTTTCAGGATTCTGCAACCACTTTAGAATCGTCTGTCCTATTGGGTTTTGATTCAACCCACTTCGACACATAATCAACGGCAAGAATAATATATGTAAAGCCATAAGAACTAGGGAAAGGTCCCATGAAGTCAATACCCCAAACATCAAAGATTTCACAATATAGTATAGCTTTTTAGGGCATCTCATTTCTAGATGAGATATTTCCTACTCTTTGGAACTTGTCCCAATCCTTACAAAATATGTATGCATTCTTATTCAAAGTAAGCCAATAAAAACCATTTTCCAAGACTTTCCTACAGTCCTTTTAGATCCAAAATGGCAACCGCATGCATGAGAATGGTAAAAAGTGAGAATTGAAGGCACTTCATTATCAGGGATGCATCTCCTAACAACTTGGTCTACACAATGTTTCCACAAAAAGGGATTATTCCACACATAATATTTACTAGAGACGAGAAAGTTCACAATGTTGGCATACCACGGTTGGAGGTCGCTAATGGTGAACAGTTGTTCATCAGGGAATTCCTCTCGTAGTTGCTCCTTCACTACGGGATTTACCTCAATGTCTTGGCATGGAGTCAACCGGCTCAAATGATCGGCCACAAGGTTTTCCACACCCTTCTTGTCTCACACCTCCAAATCAAATTCGCTCAAAAGAAGGATCCACCTAATCAATCTTGGCTTGGCTTCTTTCTTTGTCATCAAGTGACGAAGCGCTGCATGGTTAGTATACACAATAACTTTTGTACCAAGCAAGTAAGATTGAAATTTTTCCAAAGAAAATATCACTGCTAGCAACTCCTTTTATGTGGTGGAGTAGTTTCTTTGGGCCTCATTGAGAGACATGGATGCGTAGTAGATAGCGTGAGGTGCTCTCCCCACCCTTTGATGAATCACTGCTCTAATGGCATAATCACTAGCATCACACATAATCTCAAAAGGCAATGACCAATCTGGGGGTTGTATAATAGGGGCAAAAAATAACCTTCCTTTCAATGCATCGAAGGCCCTTTTTCAACTCTCATCCATCACAAATTCCACCTCTTTTCACAAAAACTTGCATAAAGGAGATGCTATCTTCGAGAAGATCTTGATGAACTGGCGATAGAAACCTGCATGACCAAGAAAAGAGCGCACTTTGTGCACATTAGTAGGATAAGGAAAATTTTGAATTGTGTCTATCTTTGCCTTGTCAATCTCAATACCCTTAGAGGAGATAACATGGCCTAAGGAAATGCCTTGCTTTACTATAAAATCACACTTCTTAGAACATAACACAAGATTAGTATCAATGCAACGTTTAAGAACTTGTGCCTACCAAGGAAGATGGGTAGCATGTTGATGAACCCGGTCTTTAGCTCAAAGTGCCCGTTCGGTCCAACCACGGGATACTCAATGCACATTGGTTGTTGATCGAGGTTGGGGGCCATGATTTCTCTTAAAAAATCTTGCCCCAAAGGAGTCTCCCTTTGGTAGAGAGGAGGAGCTCGCCCTTGGAGAGGAGGATGTTGAGGTCCCCCTCCCGGATGCTCATCTTTGTGCCCAAGTTGGTGTTCCTTAGAGGAAGAGGTATCCACAAAATTGTCATTGGGAGGGATGTTATTCATACTTTTCAAATAAATCTTCCTAGCCAATCTCAAATTTAACTTTAACTCAGGGTCGTAGTGTAGGGGTTCTTGTGAAAAGGATCGCGTACGAACCATACACCAAGAACTCGAACAATATGTCTCCAAGCCAAGTGAAAATGGAAAATCAACTGAGAAATTAAAATAAAATCAAACTAACAAATATTTACAATTAGCATATAATCACACATAATATGCCCAAACACTTAAAAATAAATGCCTCCTTCTCGACAGCGGCGCCAAAATTTAGGAGGTCGTCGATGTACCTCTCAAAGTTAATACTGTAAGCCCTAATGCTTCCTATCTACAATTAAGTAGATAATGGCAAGTCAGAGTTGTCCACGAACAGAGAGATCTTTTCAAGTGTTTAAACATATATAGTAGAAAACATACTAGGCATATACATAATATACATACATAGATACATATAAAAGCACGTAAACAAGGGGAGGGGGGGTTGGTTGGTTTTTGAGCTTAAGCTATCAAATTAAATGACAACAATTAGCAAAGCAAGAGAACTATGCTAATCATGCAATACAACTAAAGATACGATGTAAATGATAATTAATGGAGCCTTGGGGGAAATCGACTTCCACTTCCAAATTTCCTATATCTCATTGATTCATTCACCCATTCAATTAAATTTATTGTCTATGGGGAATTTTATACTTCTCAATCAAAGATCAACATTCATTCTTCCTTAAGAGTAGTTTGCAAAGACAAACAACAACCATTTGCAAACCTCATTGATGATCACCAAAGACAAACAACATCATAGGGGTATTACATCAATGGCATTTCACCCAAAGGACCATAGGTTTGATTACAACAAGCCTTCTACCAAAGACATAGTCATTTAACCAAACAAAGCATTTATTAGGTTAAACTTAGAACAAACAACATTCAAGGTTCAACCTTTCTTTGCATCTACATGAAAAATATGAAAACAATCCACATTAACATACACACATTATACGCAAGAATTTCTAAATCCATGCTTTTGGATTTCATATCAAATGAGTTAAGAACTTTGGAACTTTCCTAACACTCTAACATTTCAATCTTACAAACATTCCATATACTCAAACAACCCATGGTAAAAATGACGTAAAACACAACATTAATGGCATAATAAATGCTCTCCAATAAATGTTCATAAATGAGAAAATATAGAATCTTACTACATAAGTTTGGAAGCTTCAATCAATTGCTCCTAAGAACTAGATTTAGCCACAAGAGTTCATACTAATTAATGCTAACAAACCAAACAAAATACATGAGAATTTAAAGATGAAAAATGGTAGAAACTAGGGTTAGAAAAGTACCAAAAATGTAGGAAGAAGAAGATATGAATGAGAGGAAAGAGAGTGCTATTTATAGTACAAAAAGGATAAGGTTAGGTTCTGGCCACCCATTCGTCGTGACTCGCAACGGGCGCCAGAACTTAACCTTGTTTTCTTTTCTTCTTATTGTGGTGAACACTTATGTTCACAATGATTCCTCTCATTTTCCAAGTCTTAAACTCTTTGAACAAAGTCTTCAAAAATGGTCTTCGACAGCCTCCGGTCTTCAAGTCTTCGTGTCTTCGAAACAAGTCTTCAAAGTCTTCCAAAAGTGATCTTTTAATGGCCTCCGGTCTTCAAACCTCCATGTTCTTCCTTTGTCACGCAAAATCCACTTAGAAGAGGTAAAAAGCGTAAATTTTCTCTTACCTCTCCTAAGAGAATTTCAAGGTAAAACACAATATCTTTATAATAAAATAGCACAAAAGTGACCCCAAAAAGTACTAAATTATGCACATAAAATGGACATATCACATAGATTCTTCTAAAAGCTTATTGTGGTATGTCCAACAACGAAGCGTTGATTTGGAAACTTCTACATTTAAGCACTAAGTTGTGTGCATGGTTGAACATAGTTGGCTATTAGTCTCCAGCTCGGATGATCTTCTTTGCTATTGTTCTAGCTCCTTGATGCATTCCACATAGACCTTCATGAACTTTTTTAAAATCTCGGATGCTTTCGTTGGTCCTACGCATTTTATCCACAGAGACAAGAAACTCTTTTTGTATAAGGTCCCGTCCTTGTAGGCGTAAGTAGTAGAACATAATTCCAACTTCCCGGCCTGCATGTTATCTTTTGGCAGCGTCCCCTTCATGAAGAAATCTATTGGTGGAGACATCCAATTTACTTCATCTTCTTGGATCGCTGACACAATAGTTGACACCGTGCTTCTGACTGGAATGACTTCTATAATGTCTCTGTACTCACTAAAAGAATCAAATCCTTCCATTGCTAGCTTTATTAGTGTCCACCTTTGTATTTTCACTTTGTAGTACGTGTTGTATGTCAAAATATTCGACCAGGGCTATGAGGAGTTGTTCCCTCGCACTTGCTGGACAGCCATTAGCAAATCGCTGGATACTCAAACACTTCTAACCTTTACCCTTATGGTAGGATCCAAACTGCAAATAAATGCCTCATACTCTGCTTCATTGTTGGTGAGTAGAAACTCAAACCATAAAAAGTATCTGTGTTCACTTCCGTGAGGGTTTGCAAACAACAACCCTGCTCCGCAACCTTCTTTGCTGGATGCGCTATCAACGAACACTATCCAGGAAAATTCTTCCCATTTTAACTTGTCTTTATCAATTCTGAAGCTCTTACACATTCTCACTCTTTGTGTTTCTTTTCTTGTCAAATTTGAGATGAAGTCTGCTAATGCCTAAGCTTTGATCGATGTTCTAAGTTAGAATTGTATTTCGAATTGACCTAGTTCCAGGGCCCATTTTTGTAGTCTTCCGGATGAATCAAGCTTATTGAGGATGTTCTTGATTGGAAAACCAGTGTAAACCATGACGTGATGAGCATGGAAGTACGTTCGCAGTCTTTGTGCTGAGTATATCAAGGCCAGGGTTAGCTTATCCACTGGCATATTCACTTTCTCTGCACTCTGTAATATTCTGCTAATATAAAATACTGGTGCTTATTTTTGGTTTTCAATGTGAACCAAAATAGAGCTGACCACATTCTGTGAGATCACTAAATATAAGTATAGCATTTCTGTAGGGGTGGGTGATTTCCGTGTTGGTAGTGTCAGAGGTTGTTTTTTTCAAACCATCATACGCTATCTGGCATTCTTGGCTCCAGCTACACTTTTTTGTTTTCTTAGAACTTAGAATAGTGGAAAAGACTTTTCTGCCACATCTAAGATGAACCTGCTGGGCGCTACCAGTGACCCCATTATAACTTGTACTTGTTTGACAATTCGGGGCTGAGGAAGATTTACTATGGCTTGAACCTTCTTGGGTTTGGCTTCGATTCCTTTTGGGATACCTTGTATCCCAAGAATTTTCATGTGCCTGCCCCAAACACACACTTCTTGGGGTAGAGCTTCATCCCTATGGCACTTAGTGAGTCCAACGTCTCTTGTAAGTCCATAGCGAAGCTATCAACCTTCCTACCTTTGATAACCATATCATCGACATAAAATTCAACGTTACGCCCTATTTGATTATGAAATGTGTTATCCACTAATCCCTGGTATATTTCTCCTGGGTTTTTTAGTCCAAACGATATCTTTACCTAACAAATCGTCCCGAAGCTTGTTATTAAAGTTGTTTTCTCTGCGTCTTCCAGATTCATTAATATTTGATGATATCCCTTGTAAGAATCTAAAAATGTGAGCACCTGATACCCTGAAATTGCCTCAACCAACTTATCAATTTTTGGTAGAGGATAGCAATCCTTGGGGCATGCTTGTTCAAATTCATAAAATTAATGCACATTCTCCATCGTGCATTTGACTTCTCTACCATAACCGGATTCGCGAGCCACTTTGGGTGTATGAAACTTTTATTATGCCAGCTTGAAGCAGTGCTTTAATCTCTTGTTTGATTGTCTGCCTATCGCTTGCGAAGTTGACCTACTTTTGTTTAACTGGCTGGACCACATCACTAATATTCAAAGAGTGTGTAGCGATGTGCGGTTCTACTCCTCCCATGTTATGAACACTCAATGCGAAAGTTTCTTTGTGACCTCACAGGATTTCTATGATTCTTTTCTTCTCTTCATTGGAAATGTATTTCCCTATCCTTACACACTTCGAGCTATCTTCGTCATCAAGGCTAACCAGCTATGTTTCTTCCCCTAGGTCCCCTACTGATTCTGGCTAATTTATCGATCTTCCATTCGAGATTATGTTAACCACAATCGTTTTATATCCCAATCTTCCTTCCTTATTGCGATGACCATGCATTGCCTCGTAGTTTGCTGGTTTCCTCTTATATTTGCAATCCTGGCCGGAGTTGGGAATTTGATGACCAAGTGATATGGGAACCATATGGCCTTTGCTCTGTTCATCCATGGTCGCCCTATGATAGCATTAAATGGGCTTGGAGCGTCCATGAATATGAACTTACACATGATGGTACAATTTCTTCCATTCTCTTCAATAGTGACTAGTAGTTGTATAATGCCCAAAGGCATTTTTGATCGCCCTGTGAACCCAACTAGCGAGGACGTGGATTTTTTGAGGTCCGTTCATTTGAAACCCATCCTGTCGAAGCAGTTAAAAAATGGTATTTCGCTGCACTTCCATCATGTACGAACACTATGTGTACAATAACATTTCCTATTTTTTCAATAATTACCATAGGGTCATTGTGAGGTGAAGAGTTCAGCACTGCATCTTCTTCACTGAAGGTGATCACCTCATCCAATCAGATGCTTTTGTCAATAGGTTCTTGCGAGGGAGAACACCGTGCTCTAGCTTTCCAAGCATTGTTGGACAATGAATCAGTAGATCCATGTATGGAAAGGATGACCATCTCTGGTATTTCATTACCCTCATCTTTCTTATAGTCAATTGCCGCAGTCATTTTTTATTCTTTGGTAATGTGGTCGCTGGCCCTTGATTCCTCACTAAGGTGTTTGCTATTTTATTCTCGATACACTAGCTTCCCCCTTGTTTTCTATATTGACCTAAGAAGTCATTCCTCAAATTTTCTTCAATTTGTCTTCTTAGATCTCTGCAATACTCGATGTCATGGTCCCGGTCCTTGTGAAAAGCACAATAGTACTCCCTGGATCTTTTTTTCCGGTGGTGCTAGCATTGGTGCCGGTTCTTGGAACAGATCCATGTGTGCTTGCCATATTTCCTTCCTTGGTCTTGTCAATGGTGTATCCTGAAATGTTTCCGTCAGCGAACCTGGTTCTCTTCATTTGGAAGGGGTGTTTCCCTTTCCCTTTTTCATGAATCCCTTCTGTGAAGACTCTGCTTCCATTGTTCTCTTTTCTCCTCTTGATTTGTTATTTTGATAAAATATGAAAAATGAAAAAGTTTTCCCGCTAAGTTGAAAACTCGAGAGGGCAACTTTGGCAAAAGTGGGAGGCTTGGATAGGTCAAAAACCCAAAAGGCCAACTTATGCAAAAATGAGAGGCCAAATGGTGTGGACAAGGGTGAGGGTGAGCATTGAAAAAATGCGTGAAGCTAAGATGAAAACTCGAGAGGGCTCCTAGGCAAAATTAGAGAAAATGAGGGAAATTAAAAAAAAATTATGCTTCTCTTGATTCGTCTATTGGGTGGCTTTTTGGGTAAAGTAAGTTAGTTTGGCATTATATGTATACCTCACTTTTGTTATGGTTTGTTGGTTGTTTGGATTATCTTAAACTTTGAGATGTGAGAGTGTGAAAGATTCTTATGTCTTGGGGGTTAGGTAAGTCTAGGAATATGATATTGGATGTTTTGGGAAAACTTTTGCATGCTAATTTATGCTTTGATCTTTGCTTGTTCTTGTTTACTCGAGGATGAGTAAAGGTTTAAGTGTGGGGGAGATTTGATGAGACAACAAATGCATGTATTTTCTGAAACATTTTACATCTCTTTTGTCATCTTTTTGTTGTAAGATTTCCAGATTTTGTTAGGTTTACATCAAAAGGGGTTTAGATGACCATTTTCAGTTTTCATATCTAAATCCTTTATTTTGTAACCTATGTTTAGTCTAATGAATTTTTGGTCCTTACGAGCATCTAGATTTCTTTTTGTGAGAGTTTAATTTGTAGATTACTCGTAATCACTTCGGAGTGGTTTAGTGAAGGCCATTTTCAATCATGGTAGAAGATGAAAGGCCACTGACAAAGTGGTAGAAGATAAAGTGAAGATGGAGAGCAAAGTAGAGGGTGAAGAATGGTCTATGTTTTGAAGCAGATTTATGAGAATGATCTAAGAAGAACCAGACTTCAAAAGTGATACCATTGGATTTGTCTTCTTGATTACTATAAAAATGACTACAAAAACTTCCAAAACGGATCAACGGTTCACCCGGAGAAAGTAAAACAAAAATTGACCTTTTTGTCTTGCGACTTGTGAAAAGTATGCCTGAGAGCCCCCAATTCTCACAAAAAAGTCCTGATTTAGTCGCGACTTGCAAAGGAGTCATCGCGACTCGCAAAAATTGCCTGGAAACTTAATTTTGACTCCCCTTTTTCTTGTACTATAAATAGCACTTCATCCACGCATTCCCTATCCCTCTAAGCCCAACTTTTGGGCTCCAAAACCCTAGTTTCTCCCCTTTTCTTCCATTTTCTTTTTCTTTCTTTGTAGATTTATTTTCTATGTTGTGGATTTTTTTTATCTAGCTTAGTTTTGTACTTGGGAGCAATTGATTGAAGCTTCCACATCTATGTAGTAAGAACCTCTATTTCACTCTTTGTTGAAGCTTTGTTATTTAGCATTCATGCATTTTAAAGCTATGTTTTACTTCATTTATGCTATGGTTTGTTTGAGTATATAAATTATTTGTATGATTTATTGTTAGGGTGTTAGGAAAGTGTACAATGTTTTAGTTCTTTGACATGAAAATCCAAGGACATTGAATTAGAACTTCTTGTGCATAATGTGTTGTGATTCTTGCTAGACAAGTGTATTAGTGTGGATTCTTTTCATATTATCCAATAGAAGCAATGAAAGGTTGAATCTTGAATGTGGTTTGTTCATGGTTTTGCCTAATGAATGTTATGTTTGGTTAAATTGCTATGTGTTTGCTCGAATGCTTGTAGTTATCAAATCTATGGTTCTTTGTGTATAATGCCATTGATGAAATACATTTATGGTGTGATATGCCTAAAGAGATTATCAATGGGGATTACATGTGGTCGTTGTTTGTCTTTGTGAATTACTATTAAGAAGAAATGCATGTTGATCTTCAATTGGAAAGTTTTGGAATTCCCTATAGGTAACAAATATGATAGAATGAGTGAATGGTTCAATGATGTACATTAGGTTTGGAAGTGGATATTAATTTCCCCCAAGGCTTTGTCTTAGTTTGTTACATGATTAGTGTAGTTACTTAACTTTGCTAGTTGTCTTGTCTTTAAATTCATAACTTAGGACCAAAACAAACCAACCCCCCCTTTTTACTTCCTTATATATATATATATATATATATATATATATATATACTTCTAGCCTAATATCAACCTTCTATGTTTAAACCCTTAGAAAGATCTCTCTTCTTTGTGGATGACCCCAACTTGTCATTATATACTTAGTTGTTGATAGGAAGCATTCAGGATTTATAAATTTAACTTTGAGAGGTACATCAACAACCTCCCAATGATCAGCATCAGGGGCCTTTGGCATGAGCCGTGCCAACCAACATGGGCCGTGCTAAGCCCCATCACGGACTGTGTCAATCTTGGTTGGCCGTGTCTACAAGTCATCTTCTCACTCCATTTCACACAGTCTGCATCGTTCCAAGTCAAAAATTTCAAGACCTGCCCACGGGGTGTGAAGAATAATATGGCCCGTGCAAAGAAAGTGAGAGAAATGAAAATTTAGTTAATGGCCTGTGCCAAACAATACGGGCTACGGATCAGAAGAACAAAAATGGAGCTCTAGCCAATGGCCCGTGCCAGTTGACACGGACTATGCCTGCACGGCCATGCCAAGACCGGAGGTCTGCGCTAGCAAGAGCCACACGGCCTGTGCCAAGACCAAAAGGCCGCACCCTCACGAGGCCACATCAGCCAACACAGGTCATGCCAAATGCGACCCTCGTGTCAATTGCGGCTACTAGGGTTTTTGGCCTATTTTGGACCTATTTTCAAGCTTAAAACCCTACTAGTATATATATGAACCTTTATCTACTAGGGTTTATATTCTAGATCAGATTTTGGAATTCAAGAATAGCTTAGAGAGATAAAAACACTCTCCCTTATCTCTAGGTTCTTTTTCCTTCTTCTTTTTATATTGATTTTTCCAAAAAAGTGGAATTCAATGAAATACTTGAATTCCATGTTTAGGAAGTAGTTTAATAGCTTGGGATTGTATTTGTATTCATGATTTGAACTTGGCCTTTTCAGATTTAGATTTTTTTTATCTTTATGTCCTATAAATATTTGTGCTTAAACTTTTGCTTTCCAATATTGTGAGATATATGCTATGTCATTATGATGATGCACCCATGCATGTTTGGTAGTATAAAATTGTGCTATCTTAGGAGTGTTAGAATTGTGGAGTAGGTAAAGAACACCGGGGAGATGAGTGCATTCATTTCCTTCAAGAGAGAATCCTTATATGTGTTATACCATGATTCTAATTAGCTAGTTGTGTGAGAAATCCCATGTTGGGTGGTCAATTTGGAAAATACCAATGGGGAGAATTCCCTAGCTTACCCCAATAGAGTAGCATGATTGTTTGTAGCGACTAGAGTTGTGCCGACATTAGAGTCATCACAAGGTGTCTTTTCCTTTATCTCTCTAGGCCTTGGGATTGAGATCCACAGTGAAGTGTTCGAGATGTAATTCACTTACTACATATCTGACGGTTGCGACCTATGCGATACACTTCCCTTTTAGGTGGACTTTGTATTTCTCTAAGTGGGGATAGAATTGGGAGTGAAGTTTTGGGGAATAGTCTGTGTCGTCACTGGACTAGAGTGCATTCCCCAATTTTTTTAGATGGTTAGATATGGCATTGTGGTAAGTACCACGTCTGACAGACAGGGGAAAATACCTGGCTATCTCTACACTGTTTGACATAGTTATAAGATAGGTGGATATGTCTATAAGTGAATGAATCAAGGATAGAAGCCATTTATCAATCATGTTACGCAAATACACCCAAGTGCCTATTTATATAGTCTAATCTCGTGTTATCTTTTGTGTTTGTAGTTGTTAATTAAAAAACCTAAAAACCACCTATTTACAATGTTGGCTTTTCCTAGAATATGAACGGTTTGACAACCTGTACGTGGTTGTGTTTAGTTGTCTATTAGACCCTAGCATCTCTTTGGATGACCCACCTCCACTCAGGGTCGTTAAGTCGTAGCTAAATTTAACCCGAGAGAAGGTGTTGGAAGTCAAAGGAGTCAAATTTAATTTTATAGTTCTGCACCCAACTCAATACTATGCTACCAATGGGGTAGTTAGTGGCAAGCCCTGGGTATCTCCACAGAGATGCTAGGGCCTAATAGTTAATTGAACACAACCACATCTGCATTGCCAATCTATCCGTGTTGCTAGGAATAGATAGTATGGTAAAAGGGGAGAGGTTGGTTTTTCAGCTCACAACTACAAACATGAAAGTAAAAGGCAAGTAAACTATGCAACTAGAAACTTGAGGAATATTTGCATAACATGGTTGATTAAATGCTTCGATCCTTGATTCATTCACATGTAAGATTTCAATAATCTAATCTAGTACTCATAACACGTAGTGTGATCGATGGTCACCACTTCCCCATATATGTCACGTAGGGTGCTCTTACAATCTTCCATTGTCACAGCTTTCGCAACTAGGGGAGTACAACAAGGTCCTAACATTATTGTAGGTCTATTTCTCCCGGGCACTACACCATGGATGCTCTATTTATAAAGCATGTGAACGAGGCAAACGGAGGTAGATTCCTTACCAATGACACTAGGACCTCTTACAACCCTAGCTTAATACCTTTTGCTATCTTTACACATAACCCTTCGGGCTAACTTGCCAGCTAAGACTAGTGTGATATCATCGTAACAATAAAACTTGGAAAAGACCTACGTGCACAATTTGCATGGACCCGAACCCTGCTACCCATATCACATCCAAGTTTCTCTTCCTCAGGGGGGGTTTCAATATTTGCACCAACATGAATGTAGACTAGAGTGTGTGTGCATGGAGTATCATTCATGCAATTATAACAATCAAGAACAAGCCATCATAATATCACAAGCACCTAAATTATGATGAACTAAGAATCTCACAAAAGCATTAATCAACACATGAATGCAATTATCCCCAAGCTATAAAAACTACTCCCTAGACATAAAATTCAAGTATTTCATTGAATTCCACATATTAGGATAAATGTAAAATAAAAATAGAAAGAGAAAGAACCTAGAGAGAAGAGATAGTGTTTCTCTCTCTAACTTGTTCTCCAAAAATGATTACAAGACTAAAGATGATAAAACCATAGTTTAATACAGCTATATTTATAGTAGTAGGGGATTGGGCCTAAAAATAGTCCCAAAATAGGCCAATATAGTGTCAAAACCCTAGTCAGCTACCACTGGCATAGGCCACCGTGCATGGTGCGGTCTGCGCCGCTGATATAGCTTGTGCTGGTGCAGAGCACCAGATCTGTCATGCCTTATTTGATTCGTAAGGGTGCGTGTCGTATTACATCGCTAATGTAAGGCGTTGGATCTGGCATGGGTCGTGCTAGGTGCAGTCCGCATTGTGTGGCTTTTGTGACGAGTCTATCTTTTGTAGGATATTGGTGGTTTTATGATATTGGTGACGTAATTTTTGTGATGTGTCTATCTTTTGTAGTATGAAGCCCACTGTTGGGGAAATTTTGTGCTACACCAAAAAAAATTGAAAATTTTGAAAAAAAAAATATAAAAACCCGGATAAGTTGATAACCCGAAAGTGAGAGGCTAGGCCCTGCTAGGCAAAAAGGAGAGGCCCCTGGAGGATAATCACAAGGGAAGATCTAGGTGCCCATGGATACAAGGTATTCATTAGTACCAATTAATTCTACAAAATGCGAGATTTTGACAAGAAAACAAAGCATGGCCATCCAAACCCCTTGTCAAGTAAACTCAACTAATACTAGCAATCCAACATAAAAAAAAAATGAACCATTTATTATGCTGAATGCAACAGTTAATGAACACACAATGAAGCACATCAGACACCCCCCCCCACACTTAACCCTTTACTTGTCCTCGAGTAAATAAAGACAAGAAATTAACTAAGCGAAATGTAGCGTGCATGCATAAGTTAATTTAGGCATTCAACTTATTCTTAGATTACCCTATTTCCCCCAAAAGAGAAAGAATCTCAAAACTCTCACACTCTCCGAAGAACCTAAAGCAATCTAACAACCCAAAATAAAATGTAAAAAAAGGTATGCGAAGAAAGATAAGTGTTTAAGCTAGCTTACTTTTCCCAAAAATTTCCCCAAAAGCAATGAAGAGTCGTCTCCAAAAGCCATCTATCAAGGAAATCCAAGAGTCATCGACTTGGTTGTAACGTAGGGATAACTCTAGATTCTCGACCTATTTACAAACAAGGATGCAAATGTATCGTCAACCTAGCTTTTTGTTTTCTCTCAATTTCTCTCATTTTTCCTAGGAGCCCTTTTGGGTTTTCCTCCTAGCTTTCACACATATTGAGCTCACATTCTCACCCTTTTCCACACGGCCTCTCATTTTTGCCTAGGTTCGTGAACCTTGCCAAACCAAGCCTCTCATTTTTACCTTGGTCTTTCGACCTATGCGGGCTTTTCCCAATATTGCCTAAGTTACCCTTTCGGGTTTCTAACTTAGCCGGGTATATATTTTTTCATTTTTTTTCAAAATTTTCAATTTTCTTTTTTGGTGTAGCACAAAATGCCCCAAAGTTGGGCTTGATACTACATAAACATAATGAAACACAAAAACTTACACCACCAATATTATAAAACATCTATCCCAAGACAAGCTATGCATCCTACCTAGGAAGTCATATCACCAAGTAGTCATCCAAAAACATCCCACAACAAAGAAAAAACACAAAATCACCAAAGAAATAACAAAAACTCAAAGAAAAACACAAAAATGCACCGAGGAATCCCAAGAATGAGAAATTCCTAAGTGCTCACTATTCCCTCCCCCACACTTAAACTTATGCATTGTCCCCAATGCACAAAAACCATGTAAACACATAAGTGAGGTTGGGAAAATAGTAATGCTCACTCTCGCGGCCCCGAAGGGCCTTCCTCCTAGTGCCCTGTGTTGTCCCTCTCGATGTACCCAAAAGCTTGAATAGTGGCATCTATGGAATCCATCCTTATGCTAAGCCCCTCTAATTGCGACCTACCACCTATCACTTGGACGACCCCTTGCATCACTTGGGTAGTGCTTGAAATATTTTCCCCAATAGAATGCAATTGGTCAATTATGTCCATAGATAAGTGAGTATGGCTAGTAGGTCCCTCAAAGAATTTTCACCATCGGGCTCCCCAACATCTATCTCTGGGCTGGCTAGAACTCTGTAAAATTCTTTATTAAAATGCATGTCGAGCTCAAGGAACAAGTCATCAAAACTCGTGTCATGGGTAATGGCAGCCAACAAAATGGTTCTCAGAATTCGTAGGTTCTATCATGGATGCCTTGCCCAATTTCTCAATGGTGTACTTTATTCCCGATCTCCCAATGTTGGCCAATGCGCGTTGAGTGACTGTATGTACCAAATACTGCGCCTAAAGCCCTACCATGCCGCCCATATGAACCTTCCCAATTTTTCTTTCCCCTATTGTCACACACTCTTGTACAAAAGTCCCTACTAGGTTTGGGTAGAAGTTACCCTCAGGAGTCATTTCCCAGAGGCAATGAACATCCAAACTTGGACATTGCGTTGATTCACCACTGCAACTCCCATTGCATGTAACAGGTTAACGTAACGCGATGCCGAATGAACCAAGGTTGTGCTTTTGCACATATTCTTCTCGTCCATCCCTGTCACTTGCCTCCAAAAATTCCCATGGGAGAATGGCATCCCCTATCGATGTGTCCTCCGAACGCCTCTACCATATCTCCACCCGAAAACGTGAGCCACCTCCCTATATGTCATTGTATACTCTTTGTCATCCAAATGAAAATTGATTGCCCGATGTTCATCCTTGTTCGTGACTTGCCATAGAGTAGCTCAGAACTCTAAAGTCCAGCGGATGTAGGTCTTTGAGTGCTTCTCGAGGAATCCCTCTTGATCTACCCGTCTCAATAGATAGGTAATGAGCTCGAGTAAGCCTAGAGCCTCCAAGGTGTCTTTGCATGCAAATCCAGTCTCCAATATACTCCTCTTCGTCTCTCTTAAATACCTGCACCTCCAGGAAGAAGTCTCGGAGATGTTGGTCAATCTCATAAATTCTTCAGTCACGAACATGGGATTGCGAGGAATAGGAGTCACTGGCTTATGGTTTCCACCATTTGCCAGTTTCTTCCTTTTTTTGCCACGTGAGAACATCCCTTTCTCCGACACATTCTTTTTTGAAGGCATCCTAACAGCATCAAGGAGAAAGTGGTAATGTGATAAAAAACAAGGGCATGCCCCCACAATATCATTCAACAATACAATTCCTCCTAAATAGCCAAATCATTTCAAATCATAATAATCTAAGCATGAAGGCTATTTAAACAAGAATATTCTCATCAAACTAACTCATGTAAATTCGTACCAACCAATCAATAAGATCATGTAATCAAGTTTCATCCCCTCCTAAATCACCCAACACATGAAGAACATATCATCCAAGCATAATATCAAATCAAACCATCCAAACTTTCTTCAACATAAGATTATGCATGCAACCCAAACACATTTTGAAAGAACATACACTCATTCAAGAATCATCCTCTACATAAAACCACCACAATTTTGATAAAGAAAAAAAAAAGAGCAAAGTGCATATATAACCCTATATAATTGACGAAAGTGCAGATATAACCCTGCGATAATTGAAAGTGCAAATATAACCCTAAATATTTAAGTTATGTGCAAATATAACCTTTTTCAGCAATTTTAGGCTGGAATTAGATGAAAAGTCAATTTTACCCCAATAATTTTTTTATAAAAAATGAAAAATGATGAAGTTACTATTATACCCTTCTCTCATTCCCCTTCTCTTCATTTTCTCTTTCACTGAAATTGTTCGATCACCACCCAATGCTCCCTCTTCCCCTCAAATTCTCCAGCCCTCCAATTTTATCCAATCCCCAATTCCTCTCTCATTTTCCCCTCTCTATCTCTCAGGCTCTCGTCTAGATTCCGAGCAGATAAACTGTGCCACCATCAAAACCTCTTTGTTTCTGCCGCCAATAGCTTCTCCAAAACCGATCTCATTGCAGTTCCACCCAAAGCTGATGAAATAGCAGGAGTATTCCTCTCGAGCTCCGGCATCGATGCCATTTACGATGGAAATAACGAGATCAGTTCTTAGGCATCTCCAAAAACATAGCTGCGAACGTTGTCTCTCACTGGAAATCCGTGCCTGAACTATATGCGCCTCTGTTAAGGTTAAGCACGATTATTTTTTCATTGAATCAATTTTGATATGGCTTGGTCAATTTTAGTTTCTTTTGGATGAATATGTTAGTTAGTGTTTTGCGTCCATATTAGCAATGGCATAGTTGTAGATACTGTTGAAGTTAAGTTGGAGTCAAGCATCTACAATGTTAGTACTTTAGGAGCTTCGGCGGCGTGTGATGTAGGCTCGGTCCAATTTCGATTCATCTCTCCTATTCTGGGGATTGTAGTGGTGCTGAAGGGGTGGACTGGTGGCCAGGAGGTGATAGAGTGATGGCTAGCGGCTGGAGGTGGCTGGAGGTGGTGGCTGAACATGGTGGCAGACTAGAGGTGGTCGGAGGGTGGTTTGTGGGGGCAGTTTTATCTTTTAAAATTGTGCATTAGGTTAGAAGGGCATTTTGGTCATTTTTGGTCGGTCAATGGCCAGAAATGGCTAGTCAATGCTGAAATAATGACTTTAGGGTTATATTTGCACGTATATATAATAGTTAAGGTTATATTTGCACGTATATATAATAGTTAAGGTTATATTTGCACTAAAAAACAACTCAGGGTTATATTTGCACTTTCTCCAACATATAGGGTTATATTTGCATATTATCCAAATAAAAAAGGAGTTCAATGGATTACCCAGAATTTGAGGCTAAGAGAAGAAGAAGCAAAAATTGCTAATTTTTCCAAGAAAAGGTTCAAGTTTTCAAGTTCACCAAGAGTGTGTGTGTGTGAGTGAGTGTTTCTTGAAAAGCTTGAATGTGTCAAATGACTCAATTAGCTGGAAGAATGGACCAAGGATCTAAAAATTCAGCAAAGTAATAAGGGGGAGAGGTACAATTAAGATGAGGAGGGAATTTTGAAAATTGTAAATTATGGGACAATAGTATCAATAAATTAAATCATAAGAGATGTTGGAAGAACTGTTTTCATTTAAAAAATCCTAATGAATTGAGGAATTTCAATATTTATGAACCAAAAATGTATTTTTAGCTTAAAATTCATATTTTTTTAACATTTGCATTTTTGGAACAATTCGACGGCACAAATGGGGTAACGACACATATACCCTCGTGTCGAAGGTACCTGCATGGACCCACCCCCCATCGTGCCAATTCCTATGATACGGACCGTATCACATGGCACAGTCTGTGCCAGATCATAGCACAAGGCTCCTCGTGCCAATTCCTGTGACACGAGCCACATTGCATGGCGTGGCTCGGCACGAGGCTGCCACAATTTTGAACATATTTCCGTAGTTTTTCCCTCTTTTTTTGAAATAAACTATGTCACCCATCAAGCCTAATTCCATTCAAACAAAATCACGAGACTCGATTTTCAAATTTACAAACCAATAAGAGTTTCATCTCAAAATCCTCATCACAAACAAAAACGTGCATGATCCAATCCGTACTTTAAATCAAAAAATTAAAAAAGGAAGCATTGTATATTTATTGTCGTCCTCACTACATATTTCTTTTTCATGCAATTTTTTAGAACAACCTGCGGCTCCACCCACAATGACATTATTTTGAAGAGGTCTCCACAAAGTGTCACCCTTACCTCAGACGCTTTCTCCACCCTTTCCTACTACATGTTAGTTAGCATGGAAAAGCATTTTAACACAGAGTTGTTATCACTAGAGGTTTGCAATATAAAGGACTCATCAACACTATCATCATCAACAAGGGCTTCATTCAAACATTCATTTTCATTTATCATACATGAACATACATATATATTATGCTCATCGCATAGGGCAAAGCCTTTGCACACAAAAGAAGAATCAATCAAATCATGCTTAGACTTATTGATGTCAAATCCTACCTCATCCATATCATTTTCTTGGGTTAGGGTTCCCAAATGGACATCAATTTTTATCCTAGACGTTTTAAGGAATGATCTCCCCAACAGTATTGAGAGTGCACTTCGTCATGCACCACGTCAAGGACATAAAAAATCGCCAAAAACATATCTTCCAACTTGCACCATCACATCCTTATTGGGAGTGATTAGTGAGTTGAACAATCACTCTGGTGTCCCTAAGTTCACCTATATTTAGGCATTAAAAAATACTGTAGGGGATCACATTTATGGATGCACCTAAGTCTATCATAGAACATTCTGGGATCATCGCATTTCTTAGGCAATTTTTTGTGGTTCAAAATGGTGACTCCCCCATTTTTAGATGTCCCATCTTCTAATACTACGAGAAAGAGCAAATATTACCTCGATTCTACATGAATTTTTACCTTTTACTTCTGATCGAAGTCGATTCCGCACTCGGTAGTTTTTTACAATATATAGCTTTCCAGCCAGAGTTCCGGCCAAATATCACATCACAAATTTTGCCAAATCCCAGCCCAAATGTGAGGTAAAAACAAATACTAATCTCATACAATCAAAATTACAAAACAAAATTGCTAATGAAACATACAATCAAAATCTGCAAAAAAAACACTATAGAAACATATGTAACCCTAAATAAACTCTATTGGTGTTCCGGTTCAAAGTCGTGGTGGAGCAACAATGTTCCACGGCTGGTGGCATGGAAGAGCATTAATGATGAGAGGCGGAGCATCGCAGCAGTGCATCAAAGTCCCCCGGTGGAGCATCTGCATCGCGGCGGTGTTAACGAGAAACGTGGAGTGGCGCGGTGTTGTTGATGAGCGGAGCATCACGGTGCAGACCGTCACAGTGGTGTTGACGAGAGGTGTATCGCGGTGGTGTTGTTGGAAGCGCGCCGTGTTGGTGGCGAGGTTGTGTTGGTAGCGAGGCGGCGTTGATGTGAGATGGTGGTGGATTGGGACGATTGGAAGAGAAAGAAGGAAGGTTGGGGTGGTGGTGGCGTTTGGGGTTTGTGTTGGACGAAAGGAGGTAAATGGTGTGGAGGCGTTTGGAGTTTGGCACGAAGAAGAATGAGAAAATTCTATGTCTGTGGCTACAGTAGCCACAGACGGAAGAGAATGGGGAGGACGCATGTAGGAAATGCGTCCTCTCCTTCTCGCGAGATGACGTGGCATGCAGGGTTTGGTGGAATGGGAATTGTACACGTGGAGAGGACGCATGAGGTAAATGCGTCCTCACATCCACATCCACATCCACTTTCAGCATTTATACATATATATAAATATAAATAAATAAATTTATATATAAATATAAATATACACATAAATATAAATATAAAAATATAAATATAAATATATACATATATATAAATATAAATATAAATATATATATAAATACAAATATATACATATATACATAAATATAAATATAAAGATATATATAAACATAAATAAATCAATACATAAATAAATATATATACACATATATATAAATATAAATATAAATATAAATAAAGATATAAATATAAATATAAATATATAAATATAAATATAAATAAATATAAAAATATAAATATATAAATATATACATATATATAAATATATACATATATATAAACATAAATATATATATATATATATAAATATATACATATATACATAAATATAAATATAAAGATATATATAAATATAAATAAATCAATACATAAATAAATATATATACACATATATAAATATAAATATAAATAAATATATAAATATAAATAAATTAATACATAAATAAATATATATACACATATATAAATATAAATATAAATAAATATATAAATATAAATATAAATATAAAAATATATATAAATATATATAGACATAAATATAAATATATATATATATATATATATATAAGTAAATAAATATATAAATATAAATACATACATATATATATATATATAAATATACATACATATATATAAATATAAATATATACATATATATAAAAATATAAATAAATAAATAAAAATATAAATATATACATATTATATGTATATATATATAATATATATGTGTATATATAAATATAAATATAAATATGTATATATATAAATAAATACATATATATATAAATACGAATATATACATATGTATATACAAATATAAATGTATATATATATATATATAAATATATGTACACATATATATACATATATATATAAATATAAAAAATATAAAAAATAAAAATATATATAAAGATATATATAAATGTAAATATATACGTAAATATAAATATAAAAATATAAAAATATAAATATAAATATAAATATATACATAAATATAAATATGAATATAAATATAAAGACATACATAAATATAAATATATATATATAAAGATATACAGAAATATAAATATATATATATATATATATATATATATATAAATAAATACATATATATATATAAATATAAATATAAAGATATATATAAATATAAATAAATCAATGTATAAATAAATATATATAAATATATACATATATAAATATAAATAAAGATATAAATATAAATATAAATATAAAGATATATATAAATATATATTTATACATAAATATAAATAAATAAATAAATAAATACAAATATAAATAAATAAATACAAATATAAATATATACACACACACATATATATATATAAATATACATACATATATATAAATATAAATATATATATATAAATATATACATATATATATATATATAAATATATATAAATATATACATATATATAAATATGTATATATATGTAAATATAAATATATACATATATACATAAATATAAATATAAAGATATATATAAATATAAATAAATCAATACATAAATAAATATAGGCAAAGTCTTGGGAAAGGCGGTCTTTCCATAGGCTTATGGAAAGACGGGGTTTGATTGGAATAATAAAAGGTAAAAGGTCTTACTTGCAATATTAAAGTTTTAGTATGAAACATGTAGTATTTATAAAATTTATAACCCGGTTCATGCAACCCAAAAATTTTATCTTAATTTCTTCTAATTTACACTTTAAACCTTGGTCTTTCCATAACTTATGGAAAGACCGTCTTTCAAAAGACGGACTCATAAATATATATAAATATAAATAAAGATATAAATATAAATATAAATATAAATATAAATATAAATAAATAAATAAATAAATATATAAATAAAAATAAATATATAAATATAAATATAAATAAATAAATATATAAATATAAATATATACATATATATATATATATATATAAATATACATACATATATATAAATATAAATGTATATATATATATATAAATATATACATATATATAAAAATATAAATATATACATATTATATATATATAATATATGTGTATATATAAATATAAATATTGATATGTATATATATAAATATATACATATATATATATATATAAATACAAATATATACATATGTATATACAAATATAAATGTATAGATATATATATATATAAATATATACAAACACATATATATACATATATATAAATATAAAAAAATATAAAAAATAAAAAATATATAAAGATATATATAAATATAAATATATACGTAAATATAAATATAAAAATATAAAAATATACATAAATATAAATATGAATATAAATGTAAATATATACGTAAATATAAATATATAAATATATAAATATATAAATATAAATATAAATATATACATATATATATATATAAATATAAATATAAAGATATACATAAATATAAATCAATCAATATATAAATATAAATAAATCAATATATAAATAAATAAATATACATATATATAAAAATATAAATATAAAGATATATATAAATATAAATAAATATAAATAAATATATTTATATATATGTATATATATATTAATATATTTATATATATGTATATATATATACATATACATATAAATATAAATATAATTTTCAAAATGCGTCCCTAAATATAATTTTCAAAATGCGTCCCTAAATATAATTTTCAAAATGCGTCATCTACTAATTTAGAGCAAAAAAAAAATTACGTCACATGAGGACGCATTTTTAAAATGCGTCATCTACTTTTTCAGATCAAAAAATAATATATTTAGGAGCCAGAGGACGCATTTCCCTAATGCGTCCTCCATCTTGTTGTCCATTTTCCAAAACCACCCTACCCGCAGCCAACATTCAAATTTTCACTATAGTAAAATCAAGAACTCAAGGAGAATCTGATCAGGTGTAGAGGCATATGTCCTTAGGGTTTTGTAGTGTTCATTGGGCCATAATTGGGCCTGATTAGAGTTATTAAATTATTTACTAGGGGTTTTTTGTCACAACCACAAGAATGAACAGTATAGAACCGGAATTTTACTACTCCCTCCGTCCCATCCGAATCTGCACACTTTTTGGTCAACTTTCTCAAGACACGTTTGACCATAAATTTCAACTAGTATATAGATACCAATATCATCATGTGAGATATTGTTGGATTCTCTGCATGCTGTATTTTCTAAATATCAAATTTTAACACACCGTTAATATACGTAACTAAAGTTATCGTTGGTCAAACATGACCTGAGAAGGTTGACCAAAAAGTGTGCACATTCGGCTGGGACGGAGTAATAATTGATTTCTATGGTTTTTCTCTTTTCATTTAGCAAGAAGAAGGAGGAACGGGAAATGGGGAACAAGAAGGGAAGAAGAGCGAATTGAAGCTCAAGCGAAGAAGAGAAAGTTTTACACAAAATAGCCGTGAGTCTTCTCCCCTTCTTTCTCTGATTTAATACCTTCCAAAATATCCTAACTAATTAACTACTTTTTGGCAACTGAATTCTGTTAGAGATTCAGTTATTGCTTGCTGTCTTCTTTGCTGTTCTTGCTGGCCAAAGAGGCATCTGGTTGCTTCTCAATTTTCTTAGGTAGAATACCCCTTTTACCCCCATGTGTCTAGTTGGGCTGTGTGACAAAGCTCTCCTCTTGAATTCCAGCTTGTCCTCAAGCTGTAAATTTTAATATTTGAATCCTGGAAATTGATTGATGATAAAGGTACTATCTTCCCATGAGGATTCCTATGTAGGAAGATGATGCCATTGAATTAGCCATTGAATCTTCTGTTCGGAACCTTTCTGTACCAATCTCCTCTGCAGTATACATTGTGGATTTAATGGGTAGAATTCTCCCCTGTTCAGTACTGGGTATATGAGTAATGGTTGTTGGTGCCAGTCCGTGATGTGGTTTAAGCAGTGAAACATGAAAAATCGGATGGATTTTAGAAGTCACTGGAAGTTGTAATTTGTAGGACACGGCTCCTATCATTTGAAGAACTTCTTAGGGACCAAAAAATTTAGGAGTCAATTTAATGTTATTCCTTTGAGCCACTGAATACTGCCTATACTTTTGTTGCTTCAGATATACCAGGTCTCCCACCTGAAAAACTCTATCTGTTCTTTTGTTATCAGCTTGAGTCTTAAATCTTTCATGGGCTTTTTTTTAAGTGCTCCTGAAGTAGTAGCTATATTGTTTCTCTCTGAGTCAATAATTCCTAAGTAGCGGGAATGATCACATCTGCATATTCGCCTAATGGAATCTGTTGAGGTTTAACACCATAGAGGGCCTCAAAAGGTGTCATTTTAATGCTAGATTGATAGGAGGTATTGTACCACCATTCCGCCAAACTGATCCATTTCTTCCAAGTGTCTGATTTATCACCACAAAAGCACCTCAGATATGATTCCAAAATTTGATTGGTACGTTCTGTTTGCCCATCCTTTTCTGGATGGTAAGCACTGCTAAACTAAAGTTTGGCTCTCAATTTGGTAAATAGCTCCTTCCATAACTGACTAGTAAAAATTCTGTCTCTATCACTTGTAATGGACTCGGGAATTCATGCAGTCCGTAAATTTCAGACAAAAATATGGCAGAAATTTGCAAGGCTGTGAAAGGATGAGCCGATGCAATGAAGTGATCATATTTTGTTAATCTATCGACCACCACCATAATGGTATCACAATCTTGAGACTTAGGTAACTTTCCCACAAAATCCATTGTGATGTGCACCCAAGGTCGGGTAGGAATTGGTAGAGGTTGCAGTAATCCGGGAGGATGAATGTTTTCATGTTTACTCCTCTGACAGATTTCACATTTCCTGACACACTGCACTATATCCTCCCTCATATTAGGCCAAAATAATAAGGACTCAATTCTCTTAATCGTAGCAGTTTGTCCCGAATGACCACTCAAGGCTGATGCATGTAACGCCTGTAATATAATACTTCTAATCTCTTGGGATGATCCTATATAGATTCTGTTGTTCTTCTTTAAGAGACCATTAACATACTGATACTCACCGTTTGGGTGTGAGTTATTTTCCAGTGTGGCTTGAAGTATGTATCCCTGAGCCCGTTCATCCTCCTCATAACTCTCCAAATTTGATTCATCCATGAGGGTTGGGCTGATGTGATGACACTCACTTTGGACTTGCGAGTTCTGCCATCATTATCTATGGTTTGATCATAGTCATCATCTTGATGAGCTAATTTCTTATATGTCGGTTCAGATAGTAGTGCTGAACCAAAGTTCTGCTCCTGATTACCTTAGAATTCCCGCTGTTTATGGTCACAAATTTCTGTAGTGTCTCTTATCCTTGACAAGGCATTTGCTACTATATTCTCCTTCCCCTTTTTGTAGTGAATCTCAAAACTGAGACCGAACAGCTTTGCAGCCCATTCATGCTATAAAGCATTGTTCAATTTCTGACCAAGGAGGAATTTGAGGGATTGATGATCCATCTTTATTATGAAATGGTGACCTATCAAATAGTGTCTCCATTTATCAATAGCTAATACAATAGCAAGTAGTTCTTTTTCATAGGTTGAAAGTCCTTGATTCCTCGAGCAGAATGATTTGCTAAGGAAGGCTATTGGGTGATGATCTTGCATCAGAACAGCTCCCTTACCCGCATTGCTGGCATCTGTCTCTATTACAAACTCCTTGTCAAATTCTGGAAGCTTATGCACAGGTGAAGAGGTGATGATTTTTTTAATTCCTGAAAATCCTCATAAGCGTCACTTGTCCACTTGAAGGAATCTTTCCTCAGCAGGTTATGAAGAGGTCTACACACTGTTCCATAAGCTCTAATAAACCCCCTATAGTAGCCGGTTAATCCCAAAAAACCCCTTAACTCCTTAACATTCTTTGGAATTGGCCACTCCAAAATGCAACTAATTTTGTTAGGATCCATCTTAACTCCAGCCGAAGTGATGATATGCCCTAGATATTCAACTTGTTTCTGAGCAAAAACACGTTTAGATGATTTTGCAAATAATTTGTGTTACCTCAACAACTCAAGCACCTGTTCTAAATGTCCAATATGATCACCCAAGGTTTTGCTATAAACCAAAATTCCGTCAAAAAATACCAACACAAACTTCCTCAAATGAGCCTTAAAAATCTGATTCATCAACGATTGGAAAGTTGCTGGTGCATTAGTTAAACCAAAAGGCATTGCCAAGAATTCATAATTCCCACTGTGAGGTTGGAATGATGTTTTATCAACATCTTCTTTTCTCATTCTTATTTGATGATAACCTGCTCGTAAATCCAACTTAGAGAAATAATGAGAACCATACAACTCATCCAAGAGTTCATCAATTATTGGAATTGAAAACTTATCCTTTACTGTAAGATCATTTAACTTCCTATTATTTATACAGAGTCTCCATGAATTGTCTTTCTTCTTGACAAACAACACTGGTGAAGAATATGGACTATTGCTGAGTTGAATTACTTGATCTTTAAGCATTTCTTCAATCCATCTCTCAATTTCATCCTTGTGGGCATGTGGTTGTCTATATAGCCTTATTTGGAATGGATGTGATTCTGGTTTCAGAACAATTTTATGATCAACATCACGTAAAGTAGGTAGACCTTTAGTAACATCAAAAACATCAGCATACCTGTCTATAAGATGTTGAATTCCCATTGGTAACTTGCAGCTCTCCTCCTGTTGCTCCATTCTTTTACTGTATGACTCTGCAATGTGAGTTCCCACTGGTGTACTATCATCCATTTCCTGATTAGTGTGACTTACATCAGCTTCATGTGTCTTAACAGTGGTATGCATCAATTTCCTCTTCTTAAATTCCGCTAGCTGCTTAGCTTCATACCCTAGGATCAATTTCACCTCCACATCCTTATCAGTTCCATAGATTGTCCAGTTCCTCCCCTTATTCCAGAAATTGATACTATTATCCTCGAAATCAAATGAGATTGGACTGTGGGCTCTTATCCAATCAACCCCCAAAAGGATGTCTAGGCTTCCTAAGGGCAGTATTCTCAAATAATAGCTGAATGGATGCTGATTAATCTGCCACAAAACCTTTGGATAGTAGGAGCTTCCCTGAACCTTTCTTCTGTCTGCCACTTCAACCAAAAATGGTTTCGGGGTAATTTCTTGTTTTAATTTTAACTGCTTAGCTATCTCGGGGTTGATAAAATTGTCGTTACTACTAGTGTTTATAAGTATGCTAACAGTCAGACTCTGCAATCTTCCATATATGACAATGGAATTGCAACTAGAGCTGTGACCCTCTACTGCTCTCAAGAGGATGTTCTCTGACTTCATTTTTATATTCTCGTTCTCATTATATAACTCCAATTCTTTCTCCATAACAAATATTTCCTCCACTTCTTCCTGATCCTTAGCATTTAAACAGTTAACTTGTCTAAACTTGCAAACATGACCTGGACCAAATTTTTCACCACACTTAAAGCATAATTGATTCTCTCTTCTAAACTGCAATTCCTGGGGTGATATTCTTCTAAATCCACTCTGTTGTGTCCTCTTATCACCTTTAATTTCCAAAGAAGATTCAGTATTCTTCTAGCTAGGTTTATCAGCATGGTTCCTCATGTTAGCACCACCAATGGCTACTGAACTATTGGGATTCCAATTCCTATTTCTCTTAGTCATCATGTTCAAATTCTGCTCTTGTAATAAGGCTAATTCAACTGTTTCTTGAAGAGTTTTAGGTTTAAATAACTTCACCATAGGCTTCAACTCTTCTTTTAATCCACTTAAAAAACTCGAAATGAAATACGATTCGGGTAATATAGGATTCTTACTGATTATTGCAGTTCTGAGTTCTTTGAAATTTTCTTGATAGTTCCTGACTGTATCCTTCTGAATTACCTTGTTGAATTCCTCAGTTTCATCTTTACCTCCCAGTTCTCCAAATCTTTTCGTAACTACATCCTTGAATTCACTCCAACTCCATTCAGATTTAACATATCTCTCCCCTTGAAACCAAATTCCTGCTCTGTTTTCCAGGTAAATTTCTATTAACTCCACCCTTTGATGATCGGGTATATTGAAGAAGCTAAAAAACTTGTCACACTTCCGAAGCCATTCTCTCGGTCTCTCACCATTGAATACTGATAGCTCAATTCTAGGTTTTTGATTACCCGAATTCCTCCCTATTTTCTCCTTCCATGGAAAACTGACATCCTCAAATTTTCCTACATCGTCTTCTAACCGATGACTAGTTCTTCCACCCTGATTGTTACCTCGTTGTTGAGCTTTTTGTGAACTTCCATGAGGATATGAAGAACTCAACGTAGGAGAATGGATTGACTCCGCTTCATCGTTCACCTTGAGTTTTCCCACTAGTTTCTGGAGCAGAACCGAGATCTTTTCCTCCAACTGATGGAACTTGCGATCCATTCGATCCTCTCTTACTTTGTTCATCGCGTCAAATTTCTCCTCAGTGGAAGCATAGACATAAACGCCTTGACCTTCTAATTGCGTCCTCAGATTCGAAGCGAGCTCGGCAATTTTGACGTTCTGATCTCTGATATGGTTTTCAATGGACTTTAAGCGTGCATTCTCAGCCATGGCCAAGGAATTGCTGCTCTGATACCACTTTTGTCACAACCACAAGAATGAACAATATAGAACCAGAATTTTACTAATTGATTTCTCTAGTTTTTCTCCTTTCATTCAGCAAGAAGAAGAAGGAACAGGAAATGGGGAAGAAGAAGGGAAGAAGAGCGAATTGAAGCTCAAGCGAAGAAGAGAAAGTTTTACACAAAATAGTCGTGAGTCTTCTCCCCTTCTTTCTCTGATTTAATACCTTCCAAGATATCCTAACTAATTAACTACCTTCTGGCAGCTGAATTCTATTAGAGATTCAGTTATTGCTTGTTGTCTTCCTTGTTGTTCTTGCTGGCCAAAGAGGCGTCTGATTTCTATTAGAGATTCAGTTATTGCTTGTTGTCTTCCTTGTTGTTCTTGCTGGCCAAAGAGGCATCTGGTTGCTTCTCGATTTTCTTAGGTAGAATACCCCCTTTACCCCATGTGTTTAGTTGGGTTGTGTGACATTTTTAGAGTAATTTTATTAGGGGCCATAATTGGGCTGAACTAAAAAATTAAGTTTAAGGGCTAAAATATGAAAACTAAGCTTTTAATTTCATTATAAAGGACTGGAACAAAAAGTGAAAATTTTATATTAAATAAAATGAAAATTTAAATTCTACTTTAAAATTTTGTTCTATAAAAGTTCAATTTTAAAATATATATTATTATTGGGCTGAATTGATATTGGATTGAAAATAAACTAAGTCTTTGATCTAATTTGCTCATTAGCTAATTAATATTAGGATAAATTCATTAATTTTGTCCTTTAGTTTCATTACTTAATCTAATTTATTTTCAAAATTTATCATGTCATTTTAAATTAAATATTAAATTAAATAATTATGAAATAAATTCATAAACAAGGAGGATTAATGAACTAAAATTCAAACATAGAATTTAGAAATAGAGAACAAAATATTTTTGCTAACTTTTTGTCTTTATTTTTTATATGGTTAATCTTTGATTAGTTAAAATAAAACCATTCTACAATTAATTGTTAATTATTGATTAGTTACAATCAAATCATTCTACTAGTGTTTATATATAGATTAGGTAAGGTCCAACCATGTCTTTAGTTAAACTCTTACCATTTCATCAGTGTTTATGTATGGAAAGTCAAGTAATTAAGGATTGACCGTTGATTAGTTAAGTTTTAACCATCTCATTAGTGTATATGTATGAAAAGTCTATTGGGTTACAATGGGTGAACGGAAATGCCTCCAACATATTTCTAAAAAATTACACTATGGTCTAAATTTAGTTACGACATTATCCTTCTCTCCAAAACACATGATTTTTGTTATTCTTGCATAAATATTGAAATAGGTAAAAAAATTTGGTTAAAATGTTGAAAAACGCTAGTACATGTTCTAGAGTAACTTAATGTGATTATTAGAAGTGGGAAAGAGAAATCAGAAAAGATTACATATACGTTCTTGTGCATGATTGTTGATAAATACAATGTTACATACTTGGAAAATACAATTGGGGTATATCGGGTAGCATCATGTTCGAGCGGATTTCAATTTGGAGTTACAATTAAAAATTTTACTTTTTGCACTTAAGTTCCTCGAAAAAAAGTTGGAGTTGTCAAATCACGAAATTGGTGAAACTGAAATGAAATTCAATAATATACAGCTGTGATTTTGCACATTGGGCATGTATGGGTAAACGAAAGAGCCTCAGAAGTCAACATTGATTACTTCCACACAATCTTAAAAAATTATACTATAGCCCAAAATTGTGTTACCCTATAATTCATTGCTCTAAAATATATGATTTTTGTTATTCTTGCATAAATATAGAAATATAAAATAGATGAAGTTTTTGGTGAAATGTTGGAAAGCGCTAGTATGTGTTATCGAGTAACTTAAAGTGAGTTACATAAAAGTAAGAAAGAGAAATCCAAAAAGATTACAAATATATTCTTGTGCATGTTTATTGATGAATACTATATTACGAATTTTGAAATACAACAAATGTGTGTAGGGTACCATCACATTTGAGCAGATTTCAATTTGAATTTACGAGTATTTTTTTACTTTTTGCACTTAGGTCCCTCCAAGAAATTTAGAGTTATCGAATCACAAAATTGGTGACACCAAAATGAAATTCAATAACATCAGATTGTAAATTTGCAATTTGGGCATGTATGGGTGAACGGAAGGACCTCAAAAGTCAACATTGATTACTTTTACATAATCTTGGAAAATTACACTATGGCTCAAAGTTATGTTACCCTATTATCCATTACTCCAGAATACATGATTTTCGTTATTGTTTCCTAAATATAAAAATAAAAATAAAAATATTTTTATGAAATGTTGGAAAACGCTAGTTCATGTTCTAGAGTAACTTAGAGTTGAACACTTAGAAGTAAGAAATGTAAAACAGAAAAAAATTACAAATATATTCTTGTGCATGTTTATTGATAAATACTATGTTACGGACTTGGAAAATACAAAGGGGGTGTATAGGGTACCTCACGCTCGAGCGAATTTCAATTTGGAGTTACGAGTGAAGTTTTTACTTTTTGCACTTAGGTCCCTCCAAGAAAGTTGGAGTTGTCGAATCACAAAATTGGCGAAACCAAAATGAAATTCAATAATATCAGATTGTAAATTTACAATTTGGCATGTATAGTTGAACAGAATGGCCTCGAAAGTCAACATTGAATACTTTTACATAATTTTGGAAATTTACACTATGGCCCATAGTTATGTTACTTCATTATCCATTGCTCCAAAATACATGATTTTGTTATTGATGCCTAAATAAATATAAAATAAATTATTTTTTCAGTGAAATGTTGGAAAGCGCTAATAGATGTTCTTGAGTAACTCATACCGGTGTTTCCTAGCAACCAAATTTTATATACAACTTATTTTATATAATTATGAATAAGTAGTATACATAAAATTTTATTTGGTGAAGAAAACAAATTTATTTATTGATATTCAACTTTGATCACATATTACTCAAACTCTACGTTTAATTTATTTCTTTTGAAAAATATAAACTTAAAGTCATAGTTAAAAGTATAGTTATAAAATCTTGAAAGTTTAAAATAAATGGAGTAGCATAAAAAATTTACAAAATTATATTAGTTTTTATAAAATTAAAATTTATTATTAAAATCTCGATCATGTGTTACTCGAATTCTACATTTAATTTATTTCATCTGAAAAATATAAACATAAAGTAATATTTAAAAGTATAATTATAAAATCTTTCAAAATTAAAAAGAAATGGAGGTTCATAAAAAATTTAAATATTATATTTTTGTTTGAATTAAAACAATAACATTATGAATATATATATATATACATATATATATATATATTCAATCCTTTTAAATCTACATCGGAAGTGTGTCTATGAGAGGTACGTGCGACGTCGGTAAGTAAGACATACGTGCGACGTCGGTCATTTCAATTTTGCGAGAGGTACTCGCGACATCGGTAACAATAATAATTGATGTTGGTAAACAAGACATACGTGTGACATCGGTCATTTCATGTCTACGAGTGGTACGTGCGACGTCGGTCTAAAATACAACCGATGTCTAAAGCCAGACATGTGTGCGACGTCGGTCATTCATGTCTACCAGTCGTATGTGCGATGTCAGTTGTGAAAATATCTGACGTCGGTAAGCCAGACATGCGTGCGACATCGTTCATTCATGTCTCCGAGAGTGACTTGCAAGGTCGGTCCTAACAACAGACATCGGTAAGCCAAACATGTGTGCAATATTGGTAATGGCAGGCTTTTACCTCGGTTTTAACAATAACCTACTTTTTACCTTGATTTTAACAAAAACTGAGGTAAAATGTGTACTTTTTACCGCAGTTTTTTTAACCAAGGTAAAAAATATTTTTTACTTCAAAAAAAAAAGAACCGAGGTAAAAGAACTTTTTACCTCGGTTATTTGCCCTTATCCAAAAAACTAATGTAAAATGGGGGAAGTAATAGGTTCATTTTGTTGTAGTGTTAGTTGTTCTACTTCTCTTTGTTGTGCAAGTAACTTTAAGAAACTTAGCATACGATGACACATTTTCAATTAGCTCCAAGATATGGATTGTTACCTCTAATTTCTCAAAGATCCTTCGAATGCTTGCATCATTCACTACAAGAAAAATGATATTTACTTTGCCCCTTTTACCTTGGTTTTTTTTCTTAACCTCAAATAATTGAGGTAAAAAGTTCTCTTACCTCGTTTTTTAAAGTAAAAGGTTTTTTACCTCGGTTAAAAAAATTGAGGTAAATAATTAATTTTTTACCCCGGCTAATAAAATAACCAAAGTAAAAGATAAAAAAATGAAGTAAATAGTGTTACCAAGTAGCGTGTGACGTCACATAAGTTGCGTTGGAACATGATTGATTTCGCCACTAACGTCATTTGTACTAATACATTTAGCGAATGACCTAGCAACGCCACACATATTTGAAGAGAAAAGGTAAAGTAAAGAATTTGGAGGTGATAGAAAAGAATAAAAAAAGGAATTGGAAACACACATATGATATTCAAATCATATGAAAACACACATATGATGTTCAAATCATATGAAAACACACATATGATATTCAAATCATATGAAAACACACATATGATATTCAAATCATATGAAAACACACATATGAATACGTAAACTTAATCTTATGATGTTCAAATTAGATAGTGTAATATAAAAAAATAGTAGTCGTGAAAACATTCTCACAATCATTACTTAAATTGGAATAATATTTGTCTTAATTCAAATATAATAGAGATTACAATAAACTCATGCAGCTCTGATAATGATGAACTTGAAGACGATAGGCCACCCTAACTTTGATCACCTTGAAGAACAAGGTGTCCCTGATGCGTAGGTTGTTTCCCTAAAGGAACTCGCTAAAACCCTTTGGGGGAAAGGGCCTTGATCTTCCCACCCCCAAGTATTTCATACGATACTCTGTCCCATAGCACCTCAGCACTACAGGGGTCTTCGCATTGGGCAGTAGTGGTACAATCTCCCACGGGATGTACTAAATCAGAAAAAATATTGATTAAAAATATTTTTATACATATATATATATATATATATAAATATTTGAAATTTCATATTAATTTTATATGCCTTACCAAAGTTGGATTTTCCTGAAGTTCTGCTGCTTCAGAGTACAGTGGACACGTGGGCTTTCGGGAACCATTGTATGATCCTCAATGTCAAACACGATATGCTCTGGATTGCTCCGTTGTGCAGAGAACTACATGAAAACAAAATATTGTAGAAAGTGTGAATATGTGTTTTACTAATTGTATGATGTGAAATGTTTTAGGACCTGGAAAAATGGACGATGTGAAGATCTTTCGTCAGCCATTAGTCCTGAAGAAGAAATGAAAATGTGAATAGGTTGGCAGGTCATGAATTGCAACGTGCGACGTGGCATATGCGTCTCAGGTATGTGTCGGTTCAAACCAATGGAATGAACGACATATACTAACGAAGTCTCCATAATGTTGGGAACACATCGGTTGGACCAAAGGGACGACCGTCACAAGTGCGATGTCTCATACTAAATAATATGCTACTAAAAATAGCAGTATGCACCATCGCTTTATTATCGCACTAAACGAACTGTAACATATGATTAATTGAGGTGCATATTTCTGAGGATGCTAGGGGTAAAAACACATAACCCAAAAAAAACTAAGATTTAACAACATAAAATTATACAAAAACCCTATGGAGACCTATCAAAATGTAGTACCCAAGTCGACATCCATCGAAAGTTCACCATTTAAAAAATGTGAGTAAAACTTAGAACACAAAGAATCTAGGATACATATTGCATAACCACAAAGTAGGAATTACTAACATTACATGTTAAAAGGTTAGAAAAAGCCCACCTTTCTTCCAATGTAGAAGTGAAGAGGAGCTTGAACTCCCAAGTGGGGTTCCCATATATATAATTGTTCTGAAATGACATCATTTTGACCGCATTGTGGTGTTTGCCGAATAGAGTGAGATGTCGCACATACGTCGGTTAATCCAAAACTATGCCAAAATAGTGACCTACATCGCATGTGTTCATGTGCCTTACAAATTCAACCCACAAGCGAGTTACATTATATTAAATACTAAATATTCAATAAAATTGAATTAATATGAGAAATATCAATAACATTGAATTGATATGAGAACATTCAATAACATTGATTTACGGCTAAACATTCAATAACATAGATTGAACAATAAAAATTTCATAAAGAAAATACGCCAATATTAATACTCTTCCAAATACGAATAATTTTTTTAAAAGTACTTTTTCATGCGATGACTACGAAAATCATCTGATGTTCGCAGGGAAGAATGACAACACGGAAAATTACTGGACGAACACCTGCGGCAAGAAACAGGTCAAAATCCTCCGGGTTAAGGGTCTCGAGCACCCTGCTCCTTAAGTATTGCATGTGATTACCCCCCTTTGCACCTGAATATAATATCCACCTCGTACGGTGGTAGGAGCTCCAAAATTTTTTCAAGGATGTACTGAATTACAATTAAAAAAACCTTTCTTAGTACTTATGAATGGGTGATTTTCTAACTCACCGATCACTCCTAAGCTAGCCCTTGAGGGTTAGTAAGGATGTAATGGTTTGGGTTGGTAAGTTGGTGTTCCCGATGGACTTTAAAGTCCTTAATGTGGCGCACGGCGGAAGTGCACCCCCAATACTAATTGGGAGATCATTCCTTGAAACGTTAAGGAAAAAAAATCGATGTCTATTTGGGAACCCTAACCCTAGAAGATGATATGGATAAGGTGGGGTTTGACATCTATTAGTCTTGGCAGGATTCATCTTACTCATCTTTTGTGTGCAAAGGCGTAACCTTATTTTATGAGATTGATTAACGTGACACTTGTGGTATAACCAATGAAAATGAATGCTTAGATGAATTCCTTGGTGATGATGATATTGTTGACGAGTCCTTTACATTTCATGATTCTAGTAATAATATATCTGTGTCAGAATGTTTTTCTATGCTCACTAACATGCAGTGGTTAGGGAAGAGAGGTGAGGGCATGAAACCCCCTCGGCCTTCTCCGAAACCCAATGTGATGTCTACAGACTCAACATTAGAAAGGTACGGTAATTCATCTTCTATGGCGACAAGGATCTTAAAGGTAAGGGTGACACATTGTGTAGACCTCTCCACAATGATGTCATTGTGGGTGGAGTTGTCGATGGTAACTCCGGAGACCAAACGTTTGGTTTTTTCAATTAATATGAATGAAAAAGAAGTAACTCATGAGGATGCCAATAAAAATACGGTGTTTCTTTTTGTTTTGGTTTCATGTTTTGTAGAGGATAGATTTTGCATATTTTTGTGTGTGATGAGGATTTTGAGATGAAACTCTTGTTAATTTGAAATTTTGAGTTTGAGTCTTGTGATTTTGTTCGGATGGAAATAGGGCTTGTTAGGTGACACTGCTTTTCAGAAAAGAGGGGAAAACTAAGGAAAAAGGGGTCAAAATGTTTGTAGCCACGTGCTAGGGCTCAGCACAGCCCGTTCCACGAGATACAGATCGTATCACTGCACCTCGGCACAAGGGGGACCTCATACCAGGGATTAGCATGGTCTATTCCATGAGATACGGTCCATGCCAGATACCCTCAGCATGAGGGGGTCCATGCGGGTGCTCTCAACACGAGGGTACACGTGTCGGCATCCCATTTGAGCTGTCAAATTGGACCAAAAATGTTGATTTTAAAAAAATATGAATTTTAAGCTAAAAAAAGGCATCTTTGGTTCATAAATTTTGAAATTCCCTTATTCCTTATGATTTTTTATGTAAATAGTACTTCAAACATCTCTTGTGATTAAATAGATTGGTACTATTATCCCCTAGATTTGCAATTTCAAAATTCCATCCCAATCTTAATTGCACTACCCCTCCTTATCACTCCTTTACTGAAATTTAAGATTCTTGGTACATTCTTCCACCTAGTTGAGTCATTTAAAACATTCAATCTTTTCAAGAAACACTCACTCACACACTCTCTTGGTGAACTCAAAAAATTGGAGCTTTTATTTTTTTTTAAAATAGCATTTTTGCTTCTTCTTGTGTGGATCTTTCAACTCTTAGCTTCAAATTATGGGTAATCCTTGGAAATTCATGTTTACTAGATTTATATAGAATTGTGGTGATGTTATGTGAAGCTTGAATCTTGAAAGTGAGCATGTTTTTGAAAAATTGTTTGGGTTACGTGAATGATCTTGTGTTGAAGTAAGCGTGGGTGGATTGATGTGAAATTATGCTTGGATGACATAATCTTCATGTGTTGTGGTGATTTAGGAGGGATGATTATTGATTGCATGATCTTTTGGATGGGTAGATATGAATTTCCATGAGTTTGTTGTTTAAAGGGAATGGTTCTTGATTAAATAGCCTTTATGTAAGAATAACACAACTTGGAATGACTAGGCTATTTGGGAAGAATGTTATTTTTGAATGATATTATGGGCATGCCCTTGTGTATTATTGCATTACCACTTTCTCCTTATTGTGATAGGATGCTTTTGAAAAATAGTTTGTCGAAAAAGGACATCTTCCCGGGGTGAGAAAAGGAAGAAGCTGGCCAAAGTTGGGAGAAATGAGCCAGTGACTTCCTTTCCTTGTAACACCATATTTGTGACGGAGGAGTTCATGGGGTTGACTACCATTTCCAGGACTGTGGCCCAAAGGTGGAGGTACTTGAATGGACCAAAGAGGAACATTTTGGAGATGGGTTTTGCATGCTAGGATACTTTAGAAGCTCTAGGCCTACTCGAGCTTGTTACCTACTTGTTAGGTCGGATAGTCCTTGAAGGCTTTCTAGAGAAGCATCCGAAGACTTATATCCTGTGGACCTTGGAATTCTCGGCAACTCTATGGAAAGTTACGGATACGGAGGTATGGAAAAATACCAAATTCCACTTGGATGATAAGGAATACACAAGGACACATCAGGAGGTGGTGTATATGTGGGAACAGAATGACAACCACAACTTGGGCTTGAACAAGTAGTGGCTCAAGCCTTTGGATGGAAATATGGAAAGGATGATCCGAGGACGCACCGACAGGGTTTACCATTCTCGCTTGGAAACTTTTGGTGAATCTTGATGGGCACAGACAGGAAGAACTTGTGCAAAGGCACTGATATAGATCACTCAGCGCTACGCTATATTCAACACATGTTATCTATGAGGGTATTCTGCCATGGAGATCTTATGCACTGTCTAGGTTCGGATGTGCATTGCCTTTGGGTGATGACGTGGGAGGGTAAATTTTACCCAAACTTGGTGGGAGCTATTGCACAATAATACTTAGCAATGGGAGAGAAAAAAGGAGGAAAGATCTTAATGGGATTCATGGTAGGGCTCTTGACTCAACATTTGGGTCATCCAATCACTTCTAGATTTCCATTGGCGAGTTTTGGATGTTAGGGGATGAAGTATACTATAGAGAAGCTAGCTGGGGTTTCTATGATAGAAACTACAACCTCGGATGACTGATTTGTGTGGTTGTATGGTGATGCAACTACTTGCAACTTCATGGTCCTTCCACAGCCGGAGTGCACAACCATTGACCATGAGACACAATTGGATGATTTATTTCTAAATCCCGACCCACGATTCAAGAAAGATTTCTATAGGATTCTATCAAACCCAAAGATAGAGATTGATGAGGTGGATGTTTGGACTTAATCTAGAGCGCTGCCTAGCCGCACTCAACTACCAACAGACCTCCTTGACCAACTACGCACCCTTGGGGAGCAACTTGTGAGTTCTACCCCAGTTGTGCAAGAGGCCGGTCTTGCGGCAGGAGGTATGAAGTCACAATTTGAGGAGTTTGGTACTAGGTTGGATTCCATGGAGGTCACCATGCAAGCTATGGTGTACATTGAGAAGAATGAGACAATACAAGAGAAGGAAGGACCTTCGGGACCACAAGAGTAAGTGCCACTATTTTTCCAACTCCACTTATGAGCTTCATTTTTCATGATGCATTGGGGACAGTGCATAATTTAAGTGTGGGGAGGGAGTAGTTGGGCACTTAGGATTTTCATCATAAGATTCCTTTGTGTTTTTGGTGTTTTTTTTGTTTGTTTGGTGTTCTTGGTGATTGATTTATTTTGGGATGTTTTGGATGCTAATTTGGTGGTGTGAATTGCTTGGTATGTTTTGAGGCAGTTGTTTTGGGAAAATATGGTGGTGTAATTTTTATTTTTCCAATCTTTGGTGGTGTAATTGTTTGGGAAATAATGGTCACTCGGGCAGATAGGGGATACCACAACATTAGGCACCGACTGTGGGGACGGAATTTGTTTTTGGTCATTTATTCCCAGCAAAGTCGACAATGGTGTTCACCAGAAGGGAAAGAATCTAAAACCACCATACTGAAGAGCAAATAGCTGGGAGAAACAGGAACACGCATCCTAGTTAAGATCAGGATCATATTCCCAGTCGAGAACAAGAACGAGTTAAGGATGACATAAAAGATAAGGAAGAGGCAGAGTCTCCTAACACGAACAAAGAAAGGGAAAAGAGAGTATTCACATCGTTTCCAGAAGCGAACAGAGAATAACTGTATAACCAATTTCTATCCACTCTTAAGCCAAAGTCCCCAGGGGTAAGTAAAAAATCGGGTCAAAAGAGTGATGATCTTAAATATGGGGATGAACTAAGAGGCATAGTAATAGATGACGACACAGACAAGTCACTGTTAGCACCACATCTTTGCAACTTCAAGATACCGAAAGACTTCAAATTGCCATTACATATCAAAATTTATGGTTGAACGAATTACCCAAAGGAATTTCTACATTCATATTATAATAGCATGAGGACCTGCAATGCTGAAATATAGTTGGTGTGCAAGGCTTTCCCTACACTTCTGTCAGGAACAACGATTACTTGGTATGAGTATTTACCAAATGGAAGTGATATGTCCATTTTATGTTCATAATTTAGTATTTTTTTGGGTCACTTTTGTGCTCTTTTATTATCAAGAGCTTGTGTTTTAGCTTAAAATTCTCTTAGAAGGGGTACGAGCAAATTTACGCTTTTACCTCTTCTAAGTGGATTTTGAGTGACGAAGGAGGAACACGGAGGCTTGAAGACCAGAGGCCATTAAAGATCACATTTTCAAAGACTTTTGAAGACTTGCTTCGAAGACATGAAGACCGAAGACCATCGAATACCATTTTTGAAGACCATGAAGACTTGAAAAATGAGAGGAATCATTGCGAAGATAAATATTTACCACAAGAAGAAGAAAAAAAATAGGGTTAAATTATGGCACTCGTCACGAGTCGTGATGAACCCGTCGCGAGCCCATCGCGAGTCACGACGAACCCATCGCAAGTCAAGACGAACCCGTCGCAAGTCACGACGAACCCGTCGCAAGTCACGATGAACCTGTCGTAAGTCACGACGAACCCATCGCAAGTCACGAAGAACCCGTCGCAAGTCGCGACCAACAGGTGGCCAGGATCTAACCTTATCCTTTTTTACTATATCTTCTTCATATCTTCTTCCTCTCATGCATATCTTCTTCTTCTATGTTTTTTATACTATTCTTAACCCTATTTTCTTTTCATATTTGAATTCTCTTGTATTATGTTTGGTTGTTTAGCATTAATTAGTATGAACTCTTATAGCTAAATCTAGTTCTTGGGAGCAATTGATTGAAACTTCCAAACTTATGTAGTAAGATTCTATGTTTGCTCATTTATGAACATTTATTGTAGAGCATTTATTATGCCATTAATGTTGTATTTTACCTCATTTATACCATGGGTTGTTTGAGTATATTAAATGTTTGTAAGATTGAAATGTTAGAGTGTTAGGAAAGTTGCAAATTTCTGAACTCATTTGATATGGAATCCAAAAGCATGGATTTAGAACTTCTTGTGTATAATGTGTTGTAATTCTTGCTAGATGAGTATGTTAATGTGGTTTGTTTTCATATTTTTCAGATAGATGCAAAGAAAGGTTGAACCTTGAATGTTGTTTGCTCTAAGTTTAACCTAATAAATGCTTTGTTTGGTTAAATGACTATGTCTTTGGCAGAAGGCTTTTTGTTATCAAACCTATGGTCCTTTGGGTGAAATGCCATTGATGAAATACCCCTATGATGTTGTTTGTCTAGGGTGATCATCAATGAGGTTTGTAAATAGTCATTGTTTGTCTTTGAAACTACTCTTAAGGAGGAATGAATGTTGATCTTTGAATGAGAAGTGATAACATTCCACATAGACAATAAATAAAATTGAATGAGTGAATGAATCAATAAGCTATATGAAGTTTGGAAGTGGAAGTCGATTGCCCCCATGGCTCCGTTAATTATCATTTACATCGTATCTTTAGTTGTATTGCATGATTAGCATAGTTCTCCTGCTTTGCTAGTTGTTTGATTTCAATTTGATAACTTAGGATAAAAAACTAACCAACCCCCTCACCTTGTTTACATGCTTTTATATTTATCTTTGTATGTATATGCTTAGTATGTTTTCTCCTATATATCTTTAAACACTTGAAAAGATTCCTCTTCTCATTGACGGCCCCAACTCACCATTATCTATGTAATTGTAGATAGGAAGCACCAGGGCTTAAAAATATTAACTTTGAGAGGTACGACAACGACCTTCCAAGAAGCATCACATATTGGGTACAACTCTTAGATCTATTCTTGGGTTGCTTCTACCCAAAAATGAAGTCAGGCAAGACAATAGCGGACCTGAACAATATAGCTCAATGAAGCGATGAAAGTTTAGCAGAATATCACAGTAGGTTCATCATGAAGAGTTTACAAGTTCATGGCATGTCTTTTCAATCTTCCTTGGGTGCATTCATAGGGGGCATGTGTTTGGGAGAGTTCTACAAAGAACTCACAAACAATATGCCTGAGAACCCAAGAGATCTATAAAAAAATGATAGAACAGTATATGCGAACTGAAGAAGTGAACAACCGCAAAATAGAGAGACATCAAGGAGAAAAAAGAGTAATGGAGGACTCGCCAAGAAATTTGGCAATGAATGGGAAAGGAAGTTTCCCGTTCAAAGGAAGAGAAGCGGGAACACAGGAAATTTTGTCTCAAGAGACACCGCTAGCAAAATCGCGCAAGAAGATCTGGCAGGCAAACAAAGATCTATTCCATGAACCATCACCAATGATAGCACATCCACAGAAAAGATCAAGATAATGCTATAGTGCCTTCCATAAAGGTCACGGTCACGATATTGAATATTGCAGAGATTTGAGGATGCAAATAGAGGAAAACTAGAGAAATGGCTATCTAGGGCATATAAGAAGGAAGATAGCGGAAATAGATACAACAAAGTGAGCAAGTCAGGAAGTTTCATGGCTAAATCCCAAGCCACAACAAACACTCTAAACAAGAATCAAAAGATGACAACATTGGTGGATTATAAAGATGACGTGTCTAAGGAGGCCCTTGAGAGAGTAGTCTTCTCGATACATGGGTCAATAGGGTCCCTATAAAATAGTGCTTGGAAGGCTAAGGCCAGGTATTCACCACCACAGGAGCCTGTAGACAAAAGACTCTATGTGCATGAAACAATCACATTTAGCAAAGAAGATGCGGACCCTAATGCTTCACTTCACAATGATCCGATGGTTATTATTGCTAAAATCATAAATGCAATAGTTCATACAGTCTTTGTAGACAATGGGAGCACAGTAGAAATCCTTTTCGTAAACTTCTTTGGCAGACTAGGATTCAAGAGGACTCACTTGATGAAATCCACATCCTCACTCGTAGGATTCACGGGACCAGCAGAGACACAATTAGGTAACATACACTATAATATATGACTTTGTCGTAATGGACGGTCCAAGTTCATTTAACGCTATTATTGGCAGACTATGGATGAATAGAGCAAAACCAATATGGTCTTCGTACCATTTAGTCATGAAGTTTCCAACCCTAACTGGGATCGCAACATTGAGAGGAAACCAACAAACTGCCAAGCAGTGTATAGTTATCGCGATGAGATCATGAAAGAATGTGGAGCAAGCGAAGATGGTTAGCACTATCAGGAACAATTATTTACTTAACCAAGTGGATCTTCCAGTTGATCTTGGAGTAGAAACTGAAGTGGTCATTTTGGATAACGATGATACTTCTAAGTGTGTCAAAATAGGGAAATGCCTTCCAGATCAGAAGAAAAAGAAGGTGATACAAATTCTAGAGATCACAAAGACAAGTTGCATGGAGTGTAAAAAACATAGGAGGAGCCGACGTGAGTATTTCAACTCACTCTTTGAATATTACTGATTTGATCAAACCAATCAAGCAGAAACAAAGAAGCTTTACGAGTGACAGACAAAAGGAAATTGAGAAAGAGGTAAAGGCATTGATGCAAGCTGGGATAATAAAAGAGGTGATATACCCAAAATGGTTAGCAACCCCAGTGATGGTGAAAAAGGCATATTCTGGGTGGAGAATGTGCATATATTTCATTGATTTAAAAAAGCATGCCCAAAGGATTTTTATCCCATGCCAAAGATCAATCAGATAGTGGAAGCAATCTCTGGACACAAGGTCATGGATCTTAATGGGATTGCTAGCATCTCTTAGTAGGTTCATGTCAAAGACAACCGAAAGATACTTCCCACCTTTTGAAATCCTTAAAAAAGCTAAGAAGTTAAATTGGAGCGAAGACTGCCAATTAACATATGAGTCATTGAAGAAGCAACTTCAGACACTGCCAACATTGAAATCACCAATTCCGGGAAAAACATTATACTTATACTTGGCGGTTTCAATAAATACGGTGAGCTTAGTTCTGGTGAGGCAATAATACCATAAGTAGATACCAGTGCTCTACACCAGCCGGCTGAAAGAGCGTATCTTCCTATTGAGAAATTGACACTAGTGTTAATATATTTGGCAAAAAGATAGCAAACCTATTTCCATAGTCATAGGATTGTATTCTATACTTACTACCCAATTAATAACATCATGAGCAAGCTCTATTCGACTGTGACAATGACCAAATTGGCTCTCAAATTGGGACAATTTGAGATCTAGTTTCAACCATGAACTGCAATCAAAGTGCAAGCTTTAGCATACTTCATCGCGGGGATAAAAAGTGTGGGAGCGTAGAAGGTGAAAACACAACAATATCTTGACAAGGACAAAGGAAAGTCCAAATGGGAAGACATCACATGGAAACTGTTCATTGATAGGGCATCTAGTAAGAAAGGATGCAGAGTAGGACTACTATTGATCAACCCAGAAGGAGGAGAATACAAATACTCACTTCATTTTCATTTTTCACTTACCAACAACGAAGCTAAATATGAGGCGTTAATATGCGGATTGGATATCATAGTAAAGATGAAGGTCAAGAGCGCTCAGGCATTTAGCGATTCACAGATAGTGGTCCAACAAGTATGAGGATAGTATGAAGTACGAGAGGAGCAATTGATGAAATACTTAACCAGGGTTTGTCAACTCATCGCTCACCTCGAGTAATTTAACATCCACTATGTCCCGGGAAGTGAAAATACGAAAGCGGACACCCTAAGAAAGCTAGCACTAGCTGGGTTTGAGTCATTGTCCAAACAGAAAGATGTGAAGATAGAAGTCATTCCAGTTAGGAGCACAGCGAGGACAACCATGTCTACGATTCATGCACATGAGGTAAACTGGATGACACCGTTAATTGAATACTTTGAAAAGGGGAAACTGCCAACAGATCCTGTACAGGCGAGGAAGCTAGAAAGAAGATCTCGCAACTATGTTTATGAAGATGGGACTTTATATAAGAAATGATTCCTGTCACTATGGATAAAGTGTGTTGGGCCATCACAAGAAAACGTGATCTTGAAGGAAGTGCACGAAGGATTATGCAGATCGCATTAACGGTCTCATACATTCACGAAGAAGATCATTAGAGCCGGACACTACTGGGGAACCATGTTTAATGATGCATATAACTTTGTCCTTAAGTGTAAAAGCTGCCAGATGAATTCTCCAATATCACACTAGCCGCAGTAAGCCTTAACTTGAATATACGGAGCTTGGCCCTTTGATAAATGGGGAATAGATCTGGTCGGGCCTTTTCCAAAAGGTGCTAGCAGTGCCAAGTTTTTTATTTTGGCAATTGATTACTTTACAAAGTGGGTAGAATAAAAGCCATTATGAAGAGTTACAACAGAAGTTACGAGAAAGTTTGTCTGCAGAATATAGTTTGTCGCTTCGGAGTATTGCAAACCATCATCACTGACAATGACACACAATTGACAAGTGGAGTCTTTCTGGAATGGTGTTTAAAGCTAGTAATTGAACTAAAATTCCCTTCCCTAGCTCACCCTTAAGTGAACGGTCAGGTTGAAGTAATGAGCAGAAAAATTGTTAAAGGTATCCAGAAAAGACTGGAAGGAAATCAAGAAGGCTGGGTTGATGAGATACCAAACACCTTGCAGTCACACAGAACAATAATGTGGGAATCAAAGGGAGAAAATCCATATAGTCTTGTATATAGGCACGAAGCGGTAATACCAGTGGAAATCAGGAACTCAAGCCTTTGAGTAAAAGAATATAAAGAAGACATTAATCCAGAGATGATGAGGTTGGATTTTGACGAACTCGAAGAAAAGAGATAGATGGCGGCAATCATGGAAGCAGAGTACAAAGAAATGATGGCTAGAGATTACAACTTGAAAGCCAAGGGAGCATAATTTCAAATTGGCGATCTGGTGCTAAGGAAGAATGAGCTAGCCTAGCTGAGGAGAAAGGAAATTTGTGCCCAAAGTGGGAAGGCCCATACAAGATAACAAAGACACACCAATCCAACTGCTACGAGTTAGAGAGAATGGATGGAAGCAGCGTTCCCAACACTTGGCACATAATCAACTTGAGGAAGTTTTATGTGTAGGATTATCAAAGAGGCATGAAAATCTATTTTCATTGTATAGAAACCATGAAATGATCATTGGTGGTGTTCGATCCCTTGTTCTGTTTTGAAGATGATATTATAGCAATATAAATATTAATCTTTTGGAGCAATATTTCCTACTTACCTAAATAGTTATGCCTTGCAACCGCAGAACAAAGTTAGAAAATCTAAGAAGATAAATGCATGATTACTGCGGTGCAATTTTTTGCTTATGAAAGCTACACAGCCTGCCACTTCACACAATAAAAATCTTAAGTCTGCAAGTTATAAATCTTGAAATAAGGTAGAAATGCCTAAAAGGAAGTGACAAAAGAAAACGATAGATTTTTCCACTTTTCACTCTCAAGAAAGCAAGCTATTGACCTTGCTACCAGACAAACTTGGCATCAATACAGCAATAAAAGCAAGAGATCGATCATGCAGCTTGGCACAATACGTACTTTTTCAAACAAAAAATCTTGAAATAAGGTAGCTATGCCTACAATAAAGCGATAAAAGCAAGGGATAGATCTTGTGGTTATGCACTCTCAAGAAAGCAAGCTATAGACCTTGCTACCTGGAAAACCTAGCTTCTATATAGCGACAAAAGCAAGCGATAGATCTTATGGCTTTGCATTTCACTTGAGAAAGCGATAGATCTTGTTATAAGATGAAACATCGACTAAAGCAAGTGATAGATCTTGCAACTTAACAACAAACAGAGTTTCAATATTCAAAATGAAGACAATATGCATAAAAGAAACATATCTTGCAAAGAAATGACAATTACGCAAGCAAAAACATCCAAAGTATGATGTCTGGGTTTATTGAAAATAAACTACCACATCATCCAAAAGCTAGAACACACTACCACAGAGACCCATCTCTAGCACCGATTTTTTTGTTCTTGCACCAGTTTTTTCATAAAAAAACTGGTGCCTAAGTAACCAGTGCTAAATAAGAACCAATATTTTTCAACCGGTGCTAAATTAGCACCGGTTTTGTTTTGTTAGCACCGGTTTTTCAACCGGTGCTGAAATAGCACCGGTTTTTTTGTTAACACTGATTTTTCAACCGGTCCTAAATTAGCACCAGTTTTTTTTGTTAGCATCAATTTTTTTTGTTAACACCGGTTTTTCAACCAGTGCGAAATTAGCACCGGTTTTTTTGTTAGCACGAGTTTTTTTTCGTTAGCACCGGTTTTTCAACCGGTGGTAAATTAGCATCGGTTTTTTTGTTAGCACCGGTTTTTCAACCGGTGCTAATTTACAACGACGAAAAAAAATCTGAAAGCTGCAACGCGCTGTCGCTTTCAGAGAAAGGGAAAAAGACTCAAAATTAACAATTTTATCCCACATTAATTTAATAATAAAATTAACTTCACAAAATTAATAATTTATTTCCACATTAATGTATACAAACACCTTGTCTCACACGACTATGACAAGAATAATAGTCCTAATTATACAATAATAAAACTACTGCAGCACAATTTATGGTGCACTGCCTTCACTTACAGCTCTAGCATCTCAGTTTCTTCTCTACTCTTGCATAAAAAGATGAAATGAGTACATAGTTGGCAGAACCGAACCTATCAGCAGTAATTATAATTCCCAGATTCCGAATTGGAGGTAAAGAAAGGTACAAGTGGTATTTACAAATATAGAACACATGAATTCCATAACATCAAAACTGGCACATTTTCATTCCTATAATTTGAACACAAACAGGAATCTAAAGAGCCATTTAATCAATTTTGCACAACTCAATTAACATATACAAAAGTCCCAGCAAACATTACTGCACCACAGAAGCAATGCACCTTGCAACATCGATTTATCAGCAGAGGGTAAACCAAGCTAATTTGACGACACAAAAGGCAAACTAAGCATAATATTTAAGTTATATGTGGGTTCACACCATGATCTCTCCCGATGCTTAGCATCACTGAAGTCTACACCAACGATTGTAGCACCCCTAAGATCACTGCATGTAATAAATGGAGAATTTTCAGCTTATCTTGGGCTAAAGTTTCTTCATTTTTGGGCTCTAATTTATGGTTTTTGTTGAGTTTTGGCCTTCTCTTTGGGCTAAAATTGTATTGGGTTGATAATTGCACGTTTTCCCTCGGAGGTTCGGAGAGCATCCTTTCTACATTTGGTTGCACGGCCATAGGAGTTGGGTAGTGGGTTAATTAATTAGCGTACGCGAATTTAATTAACCCACTGCTAGTTGTTACTTGGACTTGACGGTCATTACGCGCTCTATACTCGCGCTACACTTTGTGTTAAATTAGCATAAAGCTGTCCATTTGCTCAAAATAGAGTGGGCGATTACATAATCGCCAGGCTTGACGCACGCCGTATAAGTTGTGTCCGTTCTCTCCATCCCTAGGAGGGTTATTTTTAGAGAGGTTTGCAAGAGCTTTTGGCATGGCCTACGAGCACTCTTGCCCTCTAAATTATCCTCGGTTCATATCACGAGAACGTTTGAAGGCTAATAACACCTCTCTTTCCTCACCTTAGAGGTGTATATGGTAGATATTGCTCCTCCTTTGGCGGTCCTAGCTTCATTCGGATTCAGCAACACCAGCACACCATGGCGACATTCAAGACCCGAGTACACCACACTCGGCTGCGCTTTTTGTCTACCACTGGCGTCTTCTTCATTATTTTCTTCAAGACCCGAGACCCGAGTCTCGGCTGTGATGAGGATTTCATATGAAGAGCCAGTACACATTTCTGGTTGCTATGTATAGGTCCAGATTCACACATCCGGACTTGCATTTATTTTTCCCTAGGCTTAGCACACTCTAGCTTAGGGTTAGCATTTCTTTAAAATTTGGGGGGGGGGGTACCCATATGGGTATCCCCCCCTACGCATTTTTCTCTAGGTTTTAGCCTAGGGTTGGATTATTTTTGTATTTGGTAGGGCTCTTTTAGGGCTCTACCGTGAATCCCACCGTCTATACTATTTACCTATTTACCCAAGATCACTGCATGTAAGAACTGATCCAACAAGGATGGCGTTGGTAAGATTTGCTTCATTAAGAACCTGCATGTAAAAATTAACCCTCTGAATCCGCTTATGTTTCCAGTTTCACGTGAATATAAAAAATGTACTAGAAAATGAATGCCATTATGAATCACCAAAGTTATGTCCCCTAAACACGTGATCTATATAGCATGAAGAGGCAAAATAAACTCAAGAATACTGATGATTGTATCAATACTTAACAAAGAAAAGATCAAACTTATTCACATTGACTTCAAAGGTTGATCAAACAACAATTAAGTTCACGAGGAAAGTTCGCAATAAAAATATATAAGCACGACACTATCATGACAAAAAGGATGAATTTGGGCAGAGAAAGCAAAGAAAATTTCTTCTTCTAACATCTTCACAAGCCCATAAATCACAAAGAAAAATTCAAAAAAGAATATAACCCTAGAAAATTCACCCCCATTCACACATTTTACCCTGAAATCTCAAACAATTAACAAAAGAAACTCCATAAGGGGAATCATAGGTAAAGAATGAAACAACATCAAGGACTTATTGGTGAGTTCTTACCATTTTGGATGAAGCCCTATTTTAGGGAGTGAGCAAACTGGAGTCTGCCACCACCGCCGCTTCGTGCCACCACCACCGCTGCCTCGTGCAGCCACCATCGCTGCCTCATGCAGCCACCACATCTGCCTCATTCTGCCACAACTTCCGCAGCCTAGCCTCGCCACCTCATCACCTTTTCTGCCCTTGCGCCACAACATCGTCGTGTCGGCACCTTCATAAAACCCTAGCCTACCCAACCCACCCCCGCTGAAGCTCGACACCACTGCCGCCTGACCTCACCTCCTAACCACCTCACCAATTTTCCAGACGAGTGGGTAGATCTGCCATCACAACACCACCGCCGCTTGACCGCCACCACCCCTTTACCTCACCCCGCCACCACTGCTGCCTCATTTCTCCACCACCGCTGCATCATCCTACCACCACCACCACCCCTCATCCCACCACAACCGCCACCTCATCCCGCCACCACCATTTATTGTGCAAAAAATAAAATGATGTCAAAATTTGTGAAAAAATGAAAGGATGTCAAAATTTTACCTCATTGCAAGAAAAATGTACCCCAACACCGGATATCAAGCATTCAAGGGCAGCTCCAGATCGTTATGTGCCAAAGAGGATGGAAGAATGAGTCGCCTTGCACTACGTCTGCCTCGACCGGATCTATGGCAAAGAACCACTGTACGGAAGTGGAGCAGGAGTGGATGGTGGCGGATTGGAGATGGGACAGTGACAATGAACCAAGATTTGACCATGGCAGCTTGAAGACGAAGGGCGAAATGAAGAGAGGAAAAGAGATTGATTTATTCATCAATTTTCATTTTATATGTTACGTTAGGGTTTTTTTTTTAATTGGCCAATTGTTTGGACCAGGTTTTTGGTCCAGTTTAGGTTAAGGTTAATTCAATATGATCCATTAAGAATAAAACTATTTATTTAAATATGAGTAAAAAAATTAAGAAATTTGATATATATGTATATATATAATTTTAAATAAGGTTTTACCCTTAATTAGTTAAAGTAAACAATTAGTTATTAGCGTTTAGACATAGAAAGACAGGTAAGGGTTGATCATTTATTATCTAAAGTCAATTTAGTTATTAGGGTTTCTTTATAAAAAGTCAAGTAAGGGTTGACCATTTATTATTTAAACTCAATCTAGTTATTAGTGTTTCTTTAAAGAAAGTCAAGTAAGGATTGACCGTTGATTAGTTAAAGTCAACTTAGTTATTAGTGTTGTTATACGGAAAGTGAAGAAAGGGTTGACTGTTGATTAGTTAAAGTCATGTTAGTATATAGAAAGTCAAGTAAGGGTTGACCGTTGATTAGTTAGAGTCAACTTTGTTATTAGCGTTTCTTTATAGAAGGCCAAGTAAGGGGTTGACCTTTGATTAGTTAAAGTCAACTTAGTTATTAGTGTTATTATACGGAAAGTCAAGTAAGGGTTGACTATTGATTAGTTAAAGTCATGTTAGTATATAGAAATTCAAGTAAGGGTTGACCGTTGATTAGTTAAAATCAATTTTGTTATCAATATTAAATAGAAAGTCAAGTAAGGGTTGATCGTTGATTAGTTAAAATCAACTTTGTTATCAATATCAAATAGAAAATCAAGTGAGGGTTGACCGTGGATTAGTGAAAGTCAGCCTAGTTATTAGTGTTTATATATTGAAAGTCAAGTAAGCTTTGACCATTGAATAGTTAAAATTAACTTAGTTATTAGTGTTTGTGTATAGAAAGTAAAGTAAAGGTTGGATGTAGATTAGTTATGGTCAAACATTTGATTATTATGTACTACAAATAAAGTTTGACCGTTAATTAGTTAAAGCAAACTTAGTTATTAGTGTTTATATATTGAATGTCAAGTAAGGGTTGACCGTTGATTAGACAAAGTCAAACATTTTCATTAGTTTTTATTATATAATAATTCAAATAAATTTTGATCGTTAATTAGTTAAAGTCAACTTTGTTATTATTGTTTATATATTGAAAGTCAAGTAAGGTTTGACCGTTAATTAGACGAAGTCAAACATTTTTATTAGTATTTATTATAGAATAATTCAAATAAAGTTTGACCGTTAATTAGTTAAAGTCAACTTTGTTAATAGTATTTATTTCTGAAAGTCAAGTAAAGTTTGACCGTTTATTAGACAAAGTCAACCTAGTTATAGTGTTTATATATTGAAAGTCGAGTAAAATTTGACCGTTGATTAGTTAAAATCAGCTTAGTCACTAGTGTTTCTATATATAGAGAGAGAGTCAAGTAAAGTTTGACCGTTGATTAGTTAAAGTCAACTTTGTTATTAGTGTTTATATATAGAAAGTCAAGTAAGGTTTGACTGTTGACTAGACAAAGTCAAACATTTTTATTAGTATTTATTATATACTAATTCAAATAAAGTTTGACCGTTAATTAGTTAAATTCAACTTTGTTATTAGTGTTTATATATTGAAAGTCAAGTAAAGTTTAACCGTTGATTAGTTAAAGTCGGCTTAGTCACTAGTGTTTATATATAGAAAGTCAAGTAAGGTTTGACCGTTAATTAGACAAAGTCAAACATTTTTATTAGTATTTAGTATATACTAATTCAAATAAAGTTTGACCGTTAATTAGTTAAAGTCAACTTTGTTATTAGTGTTTATATATTGAAAGTCAAGTATAGTTTGACCGTTGATTAGTCAAAGTTAGCCTAGTTATTAGTGTTGGGAAAGTTTTAGGAAAGACGGCCTTTCCATGAGCTTATGGACAGTCCTCATGGGTATTTGCCTAAAATATTGTAATTTTTTTTTAAAATTTAAATATTGCATTTTATAAGTTAAAAAAAGTAATAATATGTATTTGAAGGTGAAAACATAAAAATATATGCTATAAAAAATATTTTCAAAAATTTTAAATTTTGTATGTAATTTAAAAAATGCAGCGTATAAGGTAAGAAATAAGTGGCATGTCCATAAGCTTATGGACAGGTCGCCTGTCAGGAGACCCACTCATTAGTGTTTATATATTGAAATTTTTAGCGAATTTTTTGAATTCCTTGGCGGAAATTATGAAATTTAAAAAATTTCGAAAAAAATTTAGAAGCAACTAACCTTACTCTAATTAGATTGAAAGCTTTCCTGTCTACCTTTGAAGAGGTCACTAGTCAAAAAATTAATTATAATAAGAGTGATATCTTCATAGGGAGACATGCATCTGTACATAAGGTTCACTATATTAAAAGGATCCTGGGAATGAAAATTGGGGCTCTCCCAATTTCATACCTGGGAGTTCCTATTTTTACTGGGAGAGCAAAAAGATTACATTTCCAACCCCTTCTTGAGCAGATTGATAGTAAGATTGGTAATTGGAAAAATAAATGGATTTCTACAGGGGGTAAGATTACACTTATTGAATCTTGCATTTACTCTTTACCTCAACACATTTGGTCGGTTATAAATCCTAACAAAATGATCATTAAACTCATTGAGAAAAAACTGAGCAACTTTTTTTGGGGGGATAATGAGTTGAAACCTAAAAGAGCTTGGAGAAAATGGACTGCACTTTGCTTACCAACTAATCAAAATGGTATAGGTTTCAGATCAATATCCACCATTATTAAAACTTGCTCGGTCAAGCTTTGGTGGAAATACCAAAAAGCAGATGCTCTGTGGACTCACTTAGTGGCTGCACTTCCTCCCTCTTATAGGCCCTCTTCTAATTGGAAAAGGATATGCTCTGTTAACACATGGGCAGAAGCTAACTCTAGAGTTATTATAGGGAAGGGGGATTGTAACTTCTGGACATCTAATTGGCTAGATATTGGTCCACTTATTGACCATTGTGACCAGAATTTGATTGACATTGCAGAGGATTGTACTGTGTCTGTTTTTATATCTAATAAAACCAATTACATCACCAAAATTAATCCTTTCCGATTTTTTAAAACTGGTGCTATTTTTTACAAAAAAAATCTGTGCTAGGTTTTAATTTTTAGCACCAGTTTTAAAAACCTGGTGCTATTGTTTTGCAAAAATCGGTGCTATTATTTAATTTTTAGCACCGGTTTTCAAAACCGGTGCTATTTTTTACTAAAACCGGTACTATTTTGAATTTTTTGGTGGGAAGATAGAAATTTACAAATACTTAGCACTGATTTTTAAAAACCGGGGCTAACATTTTCAAAACCGGTGCTATTTAAATTTTTTGGCTCAGATTCTCTGAGCTTTCTAACTCTACCCAGGGGCTTATTAGACTTGATCAAATGGGTACTCCGTCCTTAAGGATGGTGATCTAGTCCGGATGCTACTGATTTTATTCTCTCTATGCATGTTCACATAATTAGGATGGAGACTCTAGGTTGGGTTTCCTCATCAATTAGATGCCTAAACTGATACTGAGAGGAATGAATACATATGGATCGATTGCATGGGTAGCTGCTACTGTGGCTCAAGATTATGCTGGCTAAGGGCAACTTGTGATGAAGTATCACACTCTCTGTTCGGTGTACAGTGGTGCATACTTGGTGTACTGTGGTGCATAACTGGTGTACTCAACTGGTGCAAGCTGATGCAAGCTTTCTGAATTCCTGGATGAGATGTTTGGTGTCTCAGTTTGGAAGGGACTCACACCAAAGAGTCTCCTGCTCTCATTCTTGGAAGGATTACATCATATTTGGTGTACTAACTGCATTCTTTGTTAGTTGAGGATATGCTTTAGTCTATGTGAAATGATTTGGACTGCCTTGTGTTTCGTTAATTCGACTCACTAATAAGTTCAATGACCTCTACTATAGACTAAATGCTTTTGTAATCCTCTAACTATCTTATGGTTAACTCACATTCTTTTGGAAGCAACAAATGTTGCTTTACGAGCCTACTGCTCACATCTGTATATTTCAACTAAGCTACAGCTTTAATTATGTTTCTGTTTATTTAATGGCTTGGGAAGGTCAAATATAATCTCCCCCATCCATGGATGGTTTTTAATTAAAAAAAATAAATTTTTTTGGCTATTTCTCTGGCGGGAAAAATAAAATTTTCAAATTTTTAGCACCGGTTTTTAAAAACCGGTGCTAATTATTTCCAAAACCAGTGCTATTGTAAAATTTAGCACCGGTTTTTAAAAAACCGGTGTTAAAATTTAAAAAATGGTGTTAAATTAACACTGGTTTTTAAAACCGGTGTTAAAAATAAAAAAACCCAGTGCTATTAGATTTTAAGCACCGGTTTAAAAACCGGTGCTAGAGGGGGGTCTCTGTGATAGTGACAAAAGGAGAATTGTGCTAGAAACATTCAATCAAAAACTATTTAAATATTATTTACGCAACAGGAAGATCCAGAGGAAGAAGAACTGCCATAAAAATTAGATTGCAATGCAAGATGTTCTTCAGTGGTTAGAAAATGAACTATCCCAAAAGGTAGATCCAGGGTTTTTAATTCATATAAGATTCCTAGGAGTTACGCCTTACTTTTATATTAATAACAATGTGAAAATGAGCCTCATTTTAATTGCAGTTTCCCCGTAAATAAGGCTGCAGGTACATGCGAAGAAATGATCAAAAGGGCTATATTTGCTCGAGAATTGGGAGTTCCTATCGTAATGCATGATTACTTAACAGGACGATGAAACCTAGAAATTGATCACTGATCTAATTTGAGTACCTCTACAGGATAGACCTGAACAGAAAACTGTAGAGTAACAGAAGCAAGTGATTGAGTTAGCACCACTTCATGTGCAAGTAAGCAGGATGCCAAGTTTGACCGCTTCCCTCCATGTGATCAGGATACTTATCATAATAAGCTTTAAAGTCAGTTATAAGGTTGAACTCCCCTCGGCCAAGTTGCATACTCATAAGGTTGACAGTTTCTTGATAGCTCTTATTAATTGTTTCTAAATTATCGATCATCTCCTGTAATTGGCGAATATGGGATTGAACTGCCTCAGATAAATTAACTCTTTGGCCATCAATACTCATTGGCAGATCACCTCGACCAGTAGAACCACGATGGCTAGCAGACATGGCTTTCAGCTCATCCTTATAATTGAAGCACACTTGCTCAAGGTGATTAATGCTTGAACCTAGACATATACATTCAACGCGAAGGCAATCATTGTCACTACGCAGTTGGATATTCAATGCAACCTTCTCGTCATACTTGCATTGCTACTTTATGGAACAATGTGAAAGATCATCACATTCTCCTTGCTTCTTCTTCAAACGATCAAGTAAGTCATCGATACGGGAACACTATTTATCTATGATACCAATATTCCGATAAGCTTCGTGTGATTTACTCATAGCAAAATTCTTTGTTTCCTCTTGCTGGAAAATCATCTTAATCAAGTTAAGCTACTGACGATAGATAAGATCATTCTGCTCTGAACATAACCACTTTATCCCACAAAAATGCTCTTGGGTCTCATCAATATTCTTCTTCCACGCAAGCTCCAGATCGTTAACACAAAGTAGCAAGTACTTTAGGCAAAGACCCAATGACATTGCCCACTCTTCAATGTTTTCAGGGAGCCTAAGTGAGCGAACATAAGCCCCAACAAACTCAGAATAACTTTCAAGAATAAACTTGCTACACGGAAAGTCCCTAGAAGTTAGCGTAGAAATCAAAAGAGTATACGTGCCTCATCCAAAACATAAAGGTATAAAATTCAAATCTGAATCGCCAGTATTAGAAAAATGCTTGTTGGAAAATATCTCAAGATACTCTGAGGAGATAAGGTTAGAAGCCTTAATTAGCACGCTAGAATACCAAGTATCGGAAGGCATAGACCCAAGAGGAGGCCTAAGACGATCACTAGACCCAAAAAAGCCAGGAAGATTAAAAAACTCGCAGTCGATTAAAATAGCAATACTCTGCATACTAGCAAATTTTAAGCGAAAGTATAAAATCTTAACAGAAACATTAAGTGAAGTCAAGTAGAGCATATAATTTTAAAATACATGATAATGTCATTAGATGTTACAGAAAAAAGTTAATAGTTTTCCAAATCAAATCATAGCTCTAAAGTTCAACTGACTTCTGTGTGAGAAACGGGAGTGCTCTGAAAAATAGGGGCAGGCTCTTCTTGGGTCGCAACCTGGCTAGATTGCTCTGTTTGGCTTTCAGACTCCAGGAGGGGGGGTCAATGTAGCTTCAGGAGAAGCGAAAGGAATATCTTCAAAATAGTCAACCTAGAAACCTTTAAGCTCAGCGATGGATGGCAATGAAGGAAGACCCGCAAGATACGATAGCAAGGCATAGGGGTGCCCACCACAAAAAATATTTCGAATAAAATTATCATTAAACATTTCCTTTAGCTTTTCCAATGCTGCAGTACACTTCTTCAAAGAGGGAAAACTCTTCAGCATCGCAGTCGGTTCCACTCGTGCAATTCTTTCACACCCTCATAATAACCGAAGGTGCGAGCAGAGCTGGAAACATCCTCAAATAATATGAAGAAGGACTTCACTTTGCAAAGCCAATCCAAAAAAAATTGGGGATATTTAGGGGATGCAGGTCCATTTGTGCGCATTTCCTTAAACATAGATCGAAGCTTGGTGATTTCTTCCTCTGTGATCCTTGTGCGCTCATAAGAAGTGTTCGACCATTTCTCTGCGGGTTTAAGGAAAGTCTTTAGGGTTGCACATTTCTTCTTATTAGTCTTATACTTCTCCATGAGCAACTCATCGGTAGGGGAGAACTTTGAAAGTCGCTCACTCACGAGCTGAAGTCGCTCACTCACGAGCTGAAGACTCTCACCAACCTTACAAAGAAAAAGACATATGAAAAAGATAGTTAACATTCTAAATACAAGGTATCAAAGTATAGAAAAAGTTTCTCAAACAAACCAGCAAACTTATCACAACCAAAGTAGCAAGAAGAGAAAGTTTGGAGAGACTATCAGGTATTGTTCCCTCCACTAGCAAATTATCACTTCGCGCCTGAGGCTTAGAGCGAGGCTGGTTGCCACGAACCTTTTTCACCAAAAGTGGTAAATGGCTAGATGATCCATCAGTCCTATCCCTCTTCTTCTTCTCCTTCAATTCACCATTAGTGCAATTGCCACCCACCCTTTGCTCTCAGTAGACTTGTTCTTAGAAAGTGGAGTTTAGGTGCTAGTTTTGGGAACACCTTGTTGGAGGATGTCACTTGCAGTAGTCATATTAGGCTGGACAAGAGTTTCTTCCACCTCCTCATCACCGCTATCAAAAAGAAACTTCTCAATAGCACCTCCAGCTAAGTCCATATCTACAAAAAAGAATACATTACAGATCAAACGAATGCACAATGGAAGTACACGTTTGTCAGAAATAAGAAAAAAATAAATATCCAAAGTAGCAAAACAATAACGAACAAACCACCTTCAGCATCAGAATCAATATGGCAGAGATGTTGTGTATAGGCGTGAAGTTTTACTATGATCTCGGTATCAACAGTAAAATAAACACTCAGACCAGGAAGCTTAGATTTGGGAACTCTGTAGTTCCAAGAGGGAAGAGCCACCTCAGAATTTTGGTTTAATTTTACAAAAAAATATTTAGAACACCAAGAACCAACGTTGCTAGGGAAACCACTCACAAGTTCAACCCCAGTAACCACATGATAAAAGGTAAACTCATTTATGGTATTTTTCACTTTTTAAATATGGTAAACGCTACAAAACAAATCAAGGGTGAAAGGAACATCTGCTTTCTAACAGAATCAACATGGCAGAGATGTTGTGTATAGGCGTGAAGTGTTACCATGATCTCGGTATCAACAGTAAAATAAACACTCAGACCAGGAAGCTTAGATTTGGGAACTCTGTAGTTCCAAGAGGGAAGAGCCACCTCAGAATTTTGGTTTAGTTTTACAAAAAAATATTTAGTACACCAAGGACCAACGTTGCTAGGGAAACCACTCACAAGTTCAACCCCAGTAACCACATGATAAAAGGTAAACTCATTTATGGTATTTTTCACTTTTCAAATATGGTAAACATTACAAAACAAATCAAGGGTGAAAGGAACATCTGCTTTCTAACACACCTAAAGAAACCCCATCATGATAGCAATGCCCTTGGGGTGAAACTGGGACAATGCAATTTTGTACGAGCGTAGAAGGTCAATAACATGTTAAGGAAGAGGAAAATAAAAACCAAAATTCAAATAGGCTAAATAACATGATATATAGCCAGGAGGAGAATTCTGAACACATTCAGAGTTTGCAGGAGCGTGGAGCTCTGGAAAAATTAAAAAATGGAAATAGTTCTTTAAGTTGGAGTAAATAGTTCTCTAAATATGGATTAGACAACATACTACTTATGGAAGAGGATCCGGTGACATGGGCGGAATCCCCATCAGAGTAAACATTTTCTATAGGAGACTTGATGTGGTTAGAGGAAGACCATAGATTTGGAAATAACAACCTTAATCAAGGTTCCAGACCGCAGAGGTAAACCTTTCAAAGCAAAGGCCAAGTAAATCATGAGAAGATACGCTGGAGACGACCAAAAATTTGTTAGAAAATACCACAAGTGGTAAAGTACCAGAAATCAAAGAAGAGGGATACTCTATTAATTTAGAACATGCAACAAAGAAACTGGAGATAGAGCTAAAAACAAAACTTACTCTTATAAGGGATGAATGATGGTGGTTTGCAGAAGACCTAGAGACAACCGGAGAAGATGAATATTTTGGCAATTGGGGAGATGAATTAAAAGAAAATTAAGTTTGGATATTTAAACATCAACAAAGAAATGTAAAGATGAGGAGGTTAAACAATTCAAAAACATAATGATGATTGTCTAACAAAAAAGTAAGTTACGTTTTGTAGATATTGAAACAGAAAACAATATGAGTGGACAGCATGCTGAATAATGATGGAATTAATTTAATCATTTAAAATTCCTCATTAAAGAGATAGAGAAACATCAAACATCAACAAAAATCAGAACAATGCAGCGAAGAATAAGGATCGAATCTCGGCCCTTATAGACAAAATCTACACAGATATCCTTATCACAAAGATGATATGGATGGGGGATTCAAAATTCAAATTTTGAAATATAAAAATTTTAGCGAGGTAAAAGGTATAGGAAAAAGGCTAATGTCACTTTGCAATGACAATGAGTGTAACATCAAATGACGAACAAGTTGTTAGTGTACAACATCAGTTTGCATTTAATTCACAAGTAAAACCATCACTCTATACGTTTTAGTCTTCATTGCTGGTGAGGCTTATGGTGTATACCCAGCCCAAAAACTAGGCAGTTGGTGCAAACCATAAATGGGCTCTACGTTAACCAGTGATATGAACCGAGATAGATGGACTCGGGATAAGCCAAGTCAACCCACGAATCGAGAAAAGTGGAGACCACGATCAGACATCTACCATGAACCGTCTTTCTTGGAACCACTTTCAAACATACAATGGAAAATTCGGACAAAGTGGAGCCACGTTCGTAGCATATTATAAAAGGAGGAAAGATGACACTAAACCCTGTAAGTGCAACTATACTCAGAATACTGGATTAAGAAAATAAACGTAGCTCACTTGGGCATCAAAGTCTATTCCCTAGAACCATTTCTGGGATCTCTTTTGAAGGAGCATCACGGTAAACAGTGGTCACTTGGGTAGATCGGTGATATCACAACACTTTTGGGGAACTATTGGGAGAGTAAGATAGCTTAACACTTATCATTCTTGCTTACCTTTTTCTTCACTATATTTTGTGTGGTTAGGTTACTTTAGCATCTTTGGGGAGTGCGAGATTTGTGAGATTCTTACTTCTTTTGGGGGAACTAGGGTAGCTTAGGAATAAGTTGAATGCATTGGATAACTTATATTCACAGGCTACACTATGATCAGACAATTTCTTATTTTTATTTACTCGAGGAAGAGTAAAGGTTTAAGTGGGGGGATTGATGTGCACCGTATTGCATGTGTGAACTGATGCATTCAGCATAATAATTGGCTTGTTTTACTTGTTGGATCTATAGTGTTAGTTAGTTTACATGACAAAGGGTTTAGACGGACATTTTTTGTTCTCTAGTCTAAATCCTGAGTTTTGTAGAATTATTTAATACCGATGGACACTTTGTATCCACAGGGACTTAGATCTTCCTTTGTGATCTATTTAGTCAGTGGCTCGTGCGCACTTTTCATCATCTTTGCATAGAAGGCTGTTTGCAATAATAGTAGAAGATATTGAAGGCCATTCACAAGAATGGTAGTAGATGAAGGCCATGAACTCTAAAGTGTGGTAGTAGAAGGATTGAGCTAAAGAAAGGTGGATTTGAAGTTCGGAGAGGTTAAGGAAGAAGTGGAGGAGTTGTTTTCCGAGAGTTGCACAAGTTTTGGGAAAAAATAAAGAAGAACCAGCCCGTGAGAGTGGCACTAATGGATTTGTCTACTTGAGTGCTATGAAATCAACTACAAGAACTCTCAAAATGGACTAAGGTTCATCCGTAGGGAAGTAAAGAAGTTAGTCGGCCGAACTAGCCATGGGTAGCACAGATCATTGGGAGGTCATCGCCGTACCTCTCAAAGTTAAATTTATAAGCCCTAAATGCTTACTATCTACAACTAAGTAGATAGCGGCAATTCAGGGTCGTCCACGAAGAAGAGGGATTTTCTCAAGCGCTTAAGCACAAAAGGTTGATACTAGGCTAGGAGTAGATATATATACACATATAAAAGCGAGTAAAAAGGGGGGTTTGGATGGTTGGTTTTCCTAAGTTATGAAAGCAAAAAGACAAGATAACTAGCAAAGTCGAGTAACTAGGCTAATCATCAAACAAAACTAAGAAAAAGGGGTTTAAACCTACAAAGATAAAAGCCTTGGGGGCAATTGATATCCACTTCCAAACTTATTGTAGATCATTGAACCATTCACTCATTCTATCACATTCGTTACTTGACTTAACATTAACATACTTATCTAGCAAGAATCACAACACATTATGCACAAGAATTTATAAGTTCATGTTCATAGATTTTCATGCAAAGGAGCTAAGGAATTTGTCACTTTCCTAACACCCGAACACTTCAATCATAAAAACACTTCCTATTCTCAAACAACCCATGGCATAAATGAAGTGAAACATAGCGTTAAGAATACATAAATGCTAAGTAATAAAGGCTTCAAGAAGGAATGAAACAATCTATTCACTACTTCAACTACTTGTTGTGAAGATAAATCTTCTATCCTTCTTAGTTAGTAGTTTGCAAGAGTGAATTCGACATCTCTTGTCAAACCTCACCAATGACTCCCTTAGGACTAAGAGTATCCCATTGGTGGCATTTAGCACGAAGAATCAACAAGCTTGACAACACTTATAAATACTACACCATATCTAAGCATTTAACCAATTCATGCATTTACAAAAGATTAGTCAAGAACGATCGATATTCATAGGCTTCTCTCATTTGCTACCTAAAACAAACATGACAATGAGTTCGACATCATCACATTCATCTAACAATTATCAACACATCAACACCATTTAAGAAGCTCTAACTCATGCTCTTGGATTCCACATTAAAAGAGGGTAGAATTAGCTACTTTCTCCCAACCCTAACAAGTAATCATACAAGCAATTCATATACTCAAGCCTCCAACAACATCAATGCCATTAATAATTTACATTTAAAGCTCAAAAAATGCACAATAGCAAAAGCACTAAATAGATAGATATGGTTCTTACTACATAGATATGGAAGCTTCAATCCATTGCTCCCAAGATAAAACTAAGCTAGATAATCAAAACCCCTAAAATAGAACAAAGATCTACAAAGAAAGAAGAAGAAATGGAAGAAAATGGTGAAAAACTAGGGTTTTGAAGCCCCCAAGTCGGGCTTAAAGTGTTGGGGAAGAAGGGGGTTAAAAGCTATTTATAGTACAAGAAAAAAGGGATTAAAATGCAAGTTGCAGGGCAGTATCGTGAGGCCGTCGCGACTCCATTGTGAGTCGCGACTAGATCAGTAAAATTTTGAGCTCTCAGGTCAATATTTCGTGAGTCGCGACGGAAAAAAGTCCCTTTTTGCTTTGCTTCCTCCGGGTGAACCGTTGATCTGTTTTGGGAGTTCTTTTAGTTGATTTTATAGTACTCAAGAAGAGGAATCCAATGGTACCACTCTTGGAGGCTGATTCTTCTCGGAAAATTCCGAAAACTCTGCTTCAAAATATAGATCATTCTTCACCCTTTGCTTTGCTCTCCTTTCTTCACTTTATCTTCTACCACTTTGTGAGTGGCCTTCAATATTCTACCATCCTTTCGAATGGCCTTCACTAAACCACTCCTAAGTGCTCATGAGCAATCTACAAATTAATCTTACAAAAAGGAATCTAGATGCTCATAAGGACCCAACTTCCATTAGATTAAACATAGTTTACAAAATGAAGGATTTAGATATAAAAATCGAAAATGACTATTTAAACCCCTTATCATGTAAACCTACCTAAATCTAACAATCTTACAACAAAAATGTGACAAACTATGTGTTAAATGCTTTGGAAAATACATGCATTTAAAGCCTTATCAAATCTCCCCACACTTAAACCTTACTCGTACTCGAGTAAACAAGAACAAGCAAAGATCAATGTGTAAACTAGCATATAAAAATTTTTCCAAAACATCCAACATCATATTCCTAGACTACCCTAACCCCCAATACATAAGAATCTCTCACACACTCACATCCCAAAGCCTAAGATAATCTAAACAACCAACAAACCATAACAAAAGTGAGGTTTACAAAAAATGCCAAGCTATCTTACTCTACCGAAAAAGCCACCCAATAGACAAATCAAGAGAAGCTTAAAACTGTTCAATTTATCTCATTTTGCCTAGGAGCTCTCTCGGGTTTTCATCCTAACTTCACACATTTTTCTTTTTAAATACTTACCCTCACCTTTTTCCACACCATTTTGCCTCTCATTTTTGCATAGGTCGCCCTTTCAGGTTTTCAAACTATCCGGGCCTCCCACTTTTGCCTAAGTTGCCCTCTCGGCTTTTCAACATAGCGGGAAATTTTTTTTCTTTTTCTTTTTTTTATTCTTTTTTTTCCAAACAAAGCACATCAAAGTGGAGCATATGCACTCTACAATACAATACAATGAGATATATATTCCTCTTTACCTCCCCATACTTGAAACACACATTGTCCTAAATTTGAATAGGACAAGATAAAGAAATAAGGGAGAAAGAAAACAAATACTCACAACTAGGGCCTTGAAGATCCTTCTCGGTGATGGCAATGCTCACTCCTTAATGAATGTTCTTTCCTTCATGTTCTTGAACACCGCCGAACATGAAACTTTGATCCATCCACTACGAAGCCACAACTATGCAAATCCCAATCAACACTCACAAAAAACAACAACTAGTAGTACTCCTAGATGGTGGTTTTGGTAGTGGTTTTTGGTGGTGGGTTGTGGTGGTATTCTTGTGGCTTTGGGTAAGGGTTTGAGGCCATGGTTGAGGATTTTCTTTTTTTCAAGAAAAGAAAAACACTAACCTAACTTAAAAGCTCAGGTTGCCTCCCGAGAAGCTCCATATTTTTAAGCTCATCGACACGACCCTAGTGTTATCCATATGGTGAAGGTTTGAACCCCTTCACCATAAGCATCCAAAAGTAGAGAGGTGGGGGTACAAAACTTTCAAGAGGAAAGTCTTGTGGAGGTGGAGATTGTTTGAAGGGAGTTGGGTGGTTAGAAGGCTTGGGATTGTCTTTTGGCTCCTCTATTATCTCCCTCAAAACTTCCAAAAATGGTGAAGTTGGTTCACTAGGTGGGGGAAGGGGTGATGATGCTAATGAATGTAGCACAATCACCTCTTCCTCAATTTTTTCATCCTCAACAACCAACTCCTCATCCTCTTCAAACTCAAACACATTTCCCATGGTGACCTCACTCACTGAATCCTCGAGTTTGATTTGGGATGGTATATTTTTGGAATCACGAGCTTCCATCCGGGCCAACACTTCTAATATACTCCTCACATACCCCTCAATAGCCTCAACACTAGAGGAGAGCTGAGTGTCCGGCTCCTCACTAGTAAAGTTGTTCAAGTTTGCTATTGTATTCATGACTTCCTCATGTGTCAAACTTGAACTTCCTTGTTGGCCTTGGTTTTGGGGTATGGTATAAGGTGGTGATGGCCAACTATTTTGCTCGTATTGTTGGTTTTCTGGCTCATTCTCATACCACCAATCTAGATTACCACTCCATTCCGGATTGTAAGAACTGTGGTATGGATACCATTCCCGAGCTTTATGCCCTTGAAAACCAACATCTCCTACATCTTGGTAGCACTCTTCATAATACCCTTGGTTTTGGAAACCAAGGGTTCCTTCCTTCTCATAGTGCTCTTCCCACAACAAATAGTAAGACTCGGTAGGATGGTCGGAATGAAACATCCTACAAAACCTTGCTTGTTGAGCCTCTCTTCTCGTCATGAGTTCCCCTAAGGTGAGACGCTCCATTTTTTTCAAAAGTCCAAAATCATATTACGAGAATTCCCGATAAAAATTCACTAAGAACTCAAGCAATACCTCCAAACAAAAACAACCACCAAGGAGTGAAAAATAAAAAGAGCTAGCTAATATGCAACCAAATACACCTAAACACTTAAGAATAAATGCCTCTTCCCCGGCAGGGGCGCTAAAATTTGGGAGGTCATTGCCGTACCTCTCAAAGTTAAATTTATAAGCCCTAAATGCTTACTATCTACAACTAAGTAGATAGCGGCAAGTCGGGGTCGTCCAAAAAGAAGAGGGATTTTCTCAAGTGCTTAAGCACAAAAGGTTGATACTAGGCTAGGAGTAGACATATATACACATCTAAAAGCGAGTAAAAATGGGGGTTTGGATGGTTGGTTTTCCTAAGTTATGAAAGTAAAACGACAAGATAACTAGCAAAGTCGAGTAACTAGGCTAATCATCAAACAAAACTAAGAAAAGGGGGTTTAAACCTACAAAGATAAAAGCCTTGGGGGCAATTGATATCCACTTCCAAAATTATTGTAGATCATTGAACCATTCACTCATTCTATCACATTCGTTACTTGACTTAACATTAACATCTTATCTAGCAAGAATCACAACACATTATGCACAAGAAGTTCTAAGTTCATGTTAGTAGATTTTCATGCAAAGGAGCTAAGGAATTTGTCACTTTCCTAACACCCGAACACTTCAATCATAAAAACACTTCCTATTCTCAAACAACCCATGGCATAAATGAAGTGAACATAGCGTCAAGAATACATAAATGCTAAATAATAAAGGCTTCAAGAATGAATGAAACAATCTATTCACTACTTCAACTACTTGTTGTGAAGATAAATCTTCTATCCTTCTTAGATAGTAGTTTGCAAGAGTGAATTCGACATCTCTTGTCAAACCTCACCAATGACTCCCTTAGGACTAAGAGTATCCCATTGGTGGCATTTAGCACGAAGAATCAACAAGCTTGACAACACTTATAAATACTACACCGTATCTAAGCATTTAACCAATTCATGCATTTACAAAAGATTAGTCAAGAACGATCAACATTCATAGGCTTCTCTCATTTGCTACCTAAAACAAACATGACAACAAGTTCGACATCATCACGTTCATCTAACAATTATCAACACACCAATATCATTTAAGAAGCTCTAACTCATGCTCTTGGATTCCACATTAAAAGAGGGGAGAATTAGCTACTTTCTCCCAACCCTAACAAGTAATCATACAAGCAATTCATATACTCAAGCCTCCAACAACATCAATGCAATTAATAATTCACGTTCAAAGCTCAATAAATGCACAATAGCAAAAGCACTAAATAGACAAGGATGTGTAGTAGATGGCGTGAGGCGCTCTCCCCACCCTTTGACCTAACACCGCTCCAATGATGTAATCACTTGCATCGCACATAATCTCAAAAGGAAACGACCAATCCGAGGGTTGTATAATAGGGGCCAAAAATAACATTTCTTTAAATGTATCCACCTTTTACAACTCTCTTCCATCACAAATTCCACCTCTTTTGTAACAACTTGCATAAAGGAGATGCTATCTTTGAGAAGTCCTTGATGAACCGGTGATAGAATTTTACATTGCTAAGAAAAGAGCGCACTTCGCGCACATTAGTAGGATAAGGCAAAGTTTGAATTGTGTATATCCTTGCCTTGTCAACCTCAATACCCTTAGAGGAGACAACATGGCCTAAGACAATGCCTTGCTCTACCATAAAACGACACTTCTCAAAATTTAACACAAGATTAGTATCAATGCAACGTTTAAGAACTTGTGCCAAATTTGCTAAACAGTTATCAAAAGAATTGCCATGAATGGTGAAATCATCCATGAACACCTCGACAAAATTTTCAACCAATTCTGAGAAAATACTTACCATACACCTTTGGAAAGTTGCGGGGGCATTACATAACCCAAAAGGCATATGCTGGTAAGCAAACATACCAAAGGGGCACGTGAATGTGGTCTTTTCTTGGTTTTCCAGGGTAATAGCCACTTGAAAGTACCCCGAGTACCCATCCAAAAAGCAATATAAGGGGTGGCTTGCTAACCTCTCAAGTATTTGATCAATGAATGGCAACGGGAAGTGATCCTTCTAGGTTTTAGCGTTTAGCCTCCGATAGTTAATGTAAATGCACCACCTGTTTTGAACTCGGGTGGGCACCATTTCACCCTTGTCATTTTTGACCACCGTCACCCCACTCTTCTTGGGTACCACTTGAGTTGGACTTACCCACTTGCTATCCGAGATTGGATAGATCATGCCCACTTGGAGTAACTTGAGGATTTCCACCTTCACCACATCCATCATAGGTGGGTTTAAATTGTGTTAGGGTCGCCAGACGGGTCTCTCATCTTCTTCCAACAAGATTCTATGCATACAAGTGGATAGACTTATGCCTTTGATGTCGGTAATAGTCCATCCAATTTCTTCCTTGTTTTCTCGTAACACCACCATTAACTTTTCTTCTTGCTCTTTGGTGAGCTTGCTTGAAATGATAACCGGAAGCATATCCCCTTCCCCAAGAAAAGTGTACTTGAGATCACTTGGCAAAGGTTTAAGTTCAGTCACCGCCGCTTTCACAAGTGACGGGAGGAATTTTGGTTCCTCGGGTTCCTCTAAGAGTAGAGAATGAGGTTTTGAGAAACTCAGTTTCATTTCTTCAAGTAGGTTCAAATCCTCCAAGCTTTCCTTCAAGTTAGTGATCATAGAGTATACATTGTGTGCATCATTACTATCACATTGCAAAGCAACTAACAAAGAATCATCACCACTTATTTCAAAAACATCTCGCACAACTTCTTCAACAACATCTAGGGCATGGTGAGCATGTTCTTCACTAGGATACTTCATAGAGTCATTTATATTAAACTCTACTTTTATTCCATCAAATTCCATGGTGAGGGTACCTTTATGCACATTAATCATTGTCCTAGAGGTTTTAAAAAATGGCCTCCCAAACAAAATCGGGGAGGGGGGAGACGTGTTTATCATGCTCTATGTCAAGGACATAAAATCCAGGGGGAAAACTAAGGAATCCACCTTAACCAACACATCCTCGACAATACAGAAGGCCATTGCCGTACCTCTCAAAGTTAATATTTATAAGCCCTAAATGCTTACTATTTACAACTAAGTATATAGCGGCAAGTCGGGGTCGTCCACAAAGAAGGGAGATTTTCTCAAGCGTTTAAGCACCAAAGGTTGCTATTAGGCTAGGAGTAGATATATATATATATACATATAAAAGCATGTAAATAGGGGGGGTTGGTTGTTTGGTGGTCCTAAGTTATGAAAATTAAAAGACAAGACAACTAGCAAAGTCAAGCAACTATGCTAAGTCATCAAACAAAACTAAGAAAAAGGGTTTTAAAACTACAAATGATAAAGCCTTGGGGGTAATCAAATCGATATCCACTTCCAAAACTAATGTAGATCATTGAACCATTCACTCATCCTATCACAATTATTACCTATAGGGAATACCAATGGAAGATCAACATTCATTCCTTCTTAAGAGTAGTTTGCAAAGACAAACAACGACCATTTGCAAACCTCATTGATGATCACCCTAGACAAACAATGACCATATGGGTATTTCATTAATGGCATTATACACGAAGGGCCATATATTTGACAACAAAAAGTCTCCTACCAAAGACATAGCCCTTTAACCAAACAGAGCATTCATTAGGCTAAACCTAGAACAAACCACATTCAAGGTTAAACCTTTTCTCTATTTCTTCATAAGAGGTAGAGTGACACCGTTTCTCCGTATAGTCATCGGTGATATGGCGCAATCCAATGTACTTGTATAGAATCGGTCCCAAAATTGGTTTCAGAGATGGAAGGGGAAGCAAAAGTGTCATAGAAGAACTCACCCCTTGAGCAAAATGTTGTCTCCTTGGCACCGTTTGATCAAGACTAACACCATAAAGAACAACATCAAACTCACAAGTATATAAGGATTGGTAATACTAGGTTTAGCATCAAGAGTTAATAACCATAGTATTATCAAAGAACAACAAATCCATCATGCAATCACCACTATAAGATTGTCCAATAAAAATATCCATCATATATCGACACATATCCAAGCATCATTATAGAACATAGCAATTAAAGACTCAATGATGCAGTCGGCATACTACAATCAACAAAGAGACTATAGAGATGCAAGAATTTTCATATATCAATATATTTGAGATGGTGGAGGAATGCGTGGATATGCGGTGGTTCTTGGGAGTATTTGGAGAAGAAGTAAGGATTATGCAATGTTTAAGCTCAATTGAAAAGTTGGATTTCTCATCGCGTATCACAACAGCACTGGTCGCGACCCGTGATGCATAGTCTCGAGTTAAGGGTTGTTGGTACCAGAAGGTGCTACTTGGATTACCGGCTTCAACTTTTCATGTGACACCCAAGACCCGAGACATTCTCGGCTGCATTAGGATATTGATTTGCATAGACATTGGATCTTAGTTACTTCTTCGGAGTTCCAGCAACTATTTTCGCCCAAGACCCGAGACACACACACTCGGCTGCTTTTGGAGCCCAAATGAAGAAGGCCCCATTTGTTAGGGGTAGAAGCAGATTTTGTTGAGTATGGGTAGTGAGTTTGTTCTCATCCCATCTTCTGTGTTTTATAGCCTGTGTTTTTCCAGGTTGTTTTGTTCTCCCTTTGCTAGTTAATCTTGCTTGGGGTGGTAGTTATTTACCTAGATAAAAGGGGTGGGGATGGGGAGTCTTATCCTTTGGATTTGTACCTTTCCATCCCCCCCCCTTCATTTGCGGATTTACTCCTTAGGTTTACTTCGTAACCTAAGGTTGGATTCTTTTGTATTTGGTGTGGCCTTTTTAGGGCAACACTGTAGGTCCCACATCTATACTATTTACCTATTTACGTCGTGAGTTAAGGGCTTTTGGTCTCCATCACTCGAGATCTTGTGGAACCTAAGGCCTTCAATTCAAGTCGAGAGATTTTGGCCTCAAGGACCCGAGGATTCAAGGGTATGATGCACTTTTGGGTTTAGCTCGAATCGAGGGTTTGAGGCATCGAGGACCCAAGGTATTGGGGACTTCACCTCGAGTCGAGGGAACACAGACTAGAGGACCTGAGGTCTCAAGGGCTTCCGCATGAGTTGGATTACAGCCTTAAGGACCCTAGGTCTTGATGACTTCTACTTGAATCGAGTGCTTGTGGCCTCGATAACTTGAGGTCTCGAGGACTTCAGATTGAGTAGAGGGAATGCAGCCCCAATGACCCAAGGTCTCGAGGGCTTCAGCACGAGTCGAATTACAGTTCTCGAGACCTAGGGTTCTAGAGGCTATGCGGTGGTTCTTGGGAGTGGATATGCGATGGTTCTTGGGAGTATTTGGAGAAGAAGTAAGGATTATGCAATGTTTAAGCTCAATTGAAAAGTTGGATTTCTCATCGCATCTCACAACAGCACTGGTCGTGACTCGCGATGCATGGTCTCGAATTGAGGGCTTTTGGTCTCCAACACTCGAGATCTTCCGGGACCTGAGGTCCCAAGGGCTTCAATTCAAGTTGAGGGCTTTTGGCCTCGAGGACTTGATGATTCGAGTGTATGATACACTTTTGAATTTCGCTTGAATTGAGGGCTTGAGGCCTCGAGGACCCGAGGTCTTGGGTATTTCACCTCGAGTCGAGGGAACACAACCTCGAGGGCTTCAGCACGAGTTGGATTGCAGCCTTAAGGACCCTGGGTCTTGATGACTTCTGCTCGAATCAAGTGCTTGTGGCCTCGAGAACCTGAGGTCTCGAGGACTTCAGCTCGAGTCGAGGGAATGCAACCCCAAGGACCCAAGGTCTCGAGGGCTTCAGCACGAGTCAAATTGCAGTCCTCGAGACCTAGGGTCCTCGATGCTATGCAGTGGTTCTTTGGAGTGGATATGCGGTGGTTCTTGGGAGTATTTGGAGAAGAAGTAAGGATTATGCAATGTTTAAGCTCAATTGAAAAGTTGGATTTTTCATCGCATCTCACAACAGCACTGGTCGCGACTCGAGATGCATAGTCTCGAGTCGAGGGCTTTTGGTCTCCAGCACTCGAGATCTTGCGGGACATGAGGTCCCGAGGGCTTCAATTCAAGTCGAGGGCTTTTGGCCTCAAAAACCCAAGGATTCGATGGTATGATGCACTTTTGGGTTTAGCTCGAATCGAGGGCTTGAGGCCTCGAGGACCCAAGGTCTTGGGGATTTCACCTCAAGTCGAGGGAACACAGCCTCAAGGACCCGAGGTCTCGAGGGCTTCAACACGAGTTGGATTGTAGCCTCAAGGACCCTAGGTCTTGATGACTTATGCTCGAATCGAGTGCTCGTGGCCTCGAGAACCTGAGGTCTCGAGGACTTCAGCTCGAGTCGAGGGAACACAGCCCCGAAGACCCTAGGTCTCGAGGGCTTCAACATGAGTTGAATTTCAGCCTCGAGAACCCTAGGTCTCGAGGACTTATAATCGAATCGAATGCTTGTGGCCTCGAGAACCTGAGGTCTTGAGGGGCTGATGCATCAAGGGTTTAGGTTTGACTCAAGGAATGATGGTCTTTCAGGTTTGGCTCGAGCCAAGGACTTTGTGGCCTCGAGGTCTCGAGGGGATGATGTCTCGAGGGGATGATGTCTCGAGGCTGGTCTTAAGGATCTGAGGTCTTGACGACTGATAGACTATCAAGTTCTACTCGAGTCAAGGGCTTGCTACCTCGAGGTCTCGAGGGGATGACTGGTCTCAAAGGACTGATCTCGAGGGATGATGGTCTCGAGGCTCATGATTTTTTGAAGGGCTGGTCTTACATCCTCGAGGACCCAATGTCTCGAGGGCTTTAACTCGACTCAAAGGATTGCAGTCTTGAGGACCTGAGGTCTTGAGAGAATGATGTCTCGAAGGTTTCAGCTTGATTCGAGGGACAACAGCCTCGATTACTGATGGCTTTTTGGGTTCGGCTCGACTCGAGGTCTCGAGGGGATGCTGTCTCGAGGACCTGTTGGTCGTGACTCACGATGGCTCGTTGCGACTCACAAAAAGTGATGGCTGGGAGGTTAATTTTAGCACAAAAGCTCTGATCACATCATGACTCACGATGGTCCTTCGCGAGGTCATCGCGAGGTACTCGCGACTCGCGATCAGAAGACCTCCCAGCACTTAGAAAAATTTCGATCTTTTCTCACCAACATTCCAAGATTTCTTCCCTTTCTCATGGATTTCATACCTTCATATCCTCTAATGAAATGCACTTCACTTTGCTACAAAATCACAGAGAAACACACCGTAAAAAGAATAAGACAAAATAACAAAAACTAAACAACAACCAAAATAAAAGGCCAAGTTTATTTACATCGTCGGCATGAAAATGCACCATATATTTAAGGTCATTGGCACAAACCTAATGTTATCCATATGGTAAAGGATTGAACCCCTTCACCATGAGTGTCCAAAAGTAGAGAGGTGGGGGTACAAAACTTTCAAGAGGAAAGTCTTGTTGAGGTGGAGATGGTTTAAAGGGAGTTGGGTGGTTAGGAGGCTTGGGGTACTCTTTTTGATCCTCTCTTATCTCCTTCAAAACTTCCAAAAATGGTGAAGTTGGTTCAATAGGTAGGTGTAGGGGTGAAGATGCTAATGAATGTAGCACAATCACCTCCTCCTCCTTTTTATCAACCTCAACAAACAACTCCTCATCCCCTTCGAACTCAAGATCATTTCCCATGGTGACCTCACTCACCGAATCCTCGAGTTCGATTTGGGATGGTGTATTTTTGGAATCACAAGCTTCCATTTAGGCCAACGCTTCTAATATACTCCTCGCATGCCTCTCAATAGCCTCAACACTAGAGGAGAACCAGGTGTCCAGTTCTTCACTAGTAAAGTTGTTCAAGTTTGCTATTGTATTCATGACTTCCTCACGTGTCAAACTTGAACTTCCTTATTGGGCTTGGTTTTGGGGTATGGTATAAGGTGGTGATGGCCAACTATTTTGCTCGTATTGTTGGTTTTCCGGCTCATTCTCATACCACCAATCCAGATTACAACTATATTGGATTGTAAGGATTGTGGTATGGATACCATTCTTGAGCTTCTTTCCCTTGAAAACCAACATCTCCCACCTCTTGGTAGCACTCTTCATAATACCCTTGGTTTTGGAAACCAAGGGTTCTTCCCCCCTCATAGTGCTCTTCCCACAACAAAGAGCAAGACTCGGTAGGATGGTCAGAATGACACATTCGACAAAACCTTGCTTGTTGAGCCTCTCTTCTCCTAATGAGTTCTCTCAAGGTTAGACACTCCATTTTTTTAATTTTTAAAATTTTCAAAAGTCCAAAATCATATTGCAAATATTCTCGATAAAAATTAACCAAGAACTCAAGAAATACCTACTCCGAACAAAAAAAACCACCAAGGAGGGGAGAATAAAAACAACTAGCTAATATGCAACCAAATACACCTAATCACTTAAAAATAAATGCCTTTTCCCCGGCAACGGCGCCAAAATTTGGGAGGCCATCGCCGTACCTCTCAAAGTTAATATTTATAAGCCCTAAAAGCTTACTATCTATAGCTAAGTATAGAGCGGCAAGTCGGGGTCGTCCACGAAGAAGGGAGATTTTCTCAAGCGTTTAAGCACCAAAGGTTGCTATTAGGCTAGGAGTAGATATATATATACATCTAAAAGCATGTAAATGGGGTGGGGGGTTGGTTGTTTGGTGATCCTAAGTTATTAAAGTCAAAAGACAAGACAACTAGCAAAGTTAAGAAACTATGATAAGTCATCAAACAAAACTAAGAAAAAGGGTTTTAAAACTACAAACGATAAAGCCTTGGGGGCAATTGATATCTACTTCCAAACCTAACATAGATCATTGAACCATTCACTCATCCTATCACAATTATTACCTATGGGGAATGGCAATGGAAGATCAACATTCATTCCTTCTTAAGAGTAGTTAGCAAAGACAAAGAACGACCATTTGCAAACCTCATTGATGATCACCCAAGACAAACAATGACCATAGGGGTATTTCATTAATGGAATTATACATGAAGGACCATAGATTTGACAATGACAAGTCTTCTACCAAAGACATAGCCATTTAACCAAACATAGCATTCATTACGCTAAACCTAGAACAAACCACATTCAAGTTTCAACCCTTTATTGCATCTATAGGATAAATATGAGAACAATCCACATTAACATACTTATCTAGAAAGAATGACAACACATTATGCACAAGAAGTTCTAAGTTCATGTTCCTAGATTTTTATGCAAAGGAGCTAAGGAATTCATCACTTTCCTAACACCCTAACACTTCAATCTTACAAACACTTCCAATTCTAAAACAACACATGCCATAAATGAAGTGAAACATAGCATAAGAATATATGCTAAATAACAAAGGCTTCAAGAATGAATGACGAAATCCATTCAATACTTCCACTAATCATGCATTTACACAATATTAGTAAAAAATGATCGACATTCATAGACCTCTCTCATTTGCTACAAGCAACAAACATGACAACGAGTTCGACATCATCACACTCATCTAGCAATTATCAACACACCAACATCATTAAGAAGCTCTAACTCATGCTCTCGGATTCCACATCAAAAGAGGGGAGAATTAGCTACTTCCTCCCAACCCTAACAAGTAATCATACAAGCAATTCATATATTCAAGCTTCCAACAACATCACTGCCATTAACAATTCACATTCAAATATCAAAAAATACACAATATCAAAAGCACCAAATATATATATATATATATATATATATATATATATATATATGGTTCTTACTACATAGAAATGAAAGCTTCAATCAATTGCTCCCAAGATAAAACTAAGCTAGACAATTAAAAGTTATGATTAACTTACAAAAACTACGAAAAGAAAGAAAGAAAAATTAGGGTTTGAACCCAGAAAAACACGAGAAGAAGAGGCCTGTCAAAGCTACTGAAGAGGAGAGGATAATATGAGTATTTATAGTACAAAATGCAAGAGTAATTTCTGGCCTTTCATCCATCACGAGTTGCAACGGGCTTGCGACGGGCTTGCGACGAGCTCGCGATGGACTCCATTTCCAGCAGCTTAATGTCTTTTCTCTTTTTGTTTCATATCCTCCTCTTCTCTTCACTTCTTCAATTCTTCAAATATTTAAAAGCTCAAATACAATTCTTCAAATCTTAAAATATTCAAAGGTATTCTTCAAAGTCTTCAAACAAATTACCTTGTCACACAAAATTCTCTAGAAAAGTAATAAAAGCGTAAAAGTCTCTTTTAACCCTCCTTAGAGAACTTCAAGGAAAAATGTCATATTTAGAGCAAACAATTGTACAAAAGTGAATCCTAAAAGTTCTAATATAACCGTATAAAATGGGCATATCACAATACCATTAGGGTATGCACTAGAACAATCGGCCAATTGGATTACCACCTCGGTTTTGTGCAATGTACCCAAGTTGAGGTTTTCATATAAAGTGTAAGGAATCGCATTTATTGATGCACCTAAATGAAGCATAGATTTTTCAAAATGTGTATTTTCTATTATGCAAGGGATTGTGAACATGGCGGGGTCACAACATTTAGGGGTAGCTCTTTTTGACACAAGGCGAAAACATGCTCACTTTTTCCATTTTTCAACTTATTTTTGGTCCTTTATTTTCGATTCACAACACATAATTCCTTGAGAAATTTAGCATGCATAGGAATTTTTTCAATGGAATTCAAGAGTGGGATGTTTACCTCACATCTACGAAAGACTTCGTAGATGTCCTTGTTGTCCTCCTTCCTCCTTTTATCTTTCAAGGCTTCTGGAAATGGAGGTTCTGGTACATATAGAGGGATCTCTACCATCTTTGCCCTTTTGTGAGAGGGAGATAAGGGTTCCAGAATGGAGGTTGACTTCAGTCTTGGCACCAATGTCTCCACCTCGATTTCTTCTTCCTTGCTCTTTTTGGCTAACTCTTCGGCCTTCTTCTCATGGGCTTCTTCCTTCTCAACTCCTTTTTCAAACACCTCAATTCTCATAAGCTCCTATTCAACAATTTCATTATCTAGTGATGTGCCAACATCTCTACCACTTCTCAAAGCGATAGCACTTGCATTTTGTCGAGGGTTGATCTCCGGTTGGGAGGGTAGCTTACCCTTTTCTGGGGCTTCCATCCGATTCACCACTTGAGCTATTTGGCTCACTTGAGTTCCCAAGTTCTTGATACTCACCTTGGCTTCATCTTGGAATTTCACACTTTTTTCCACGCACATACCCTATCGGTGAATGGCTTGCATCACCTCATCCTTTGTTATCCCCGAGCTCTCCCTTTGGTCTCGGGGTTTGTCATGGATCCTTTGAAATTGTTGTTGAGGTGGCCTATATTATTGTTGAGGAGGCCAATATGGTTGAGGGTTTTAGCTTCCTTGAGGATTTCCATATTGGAGGTTTGGGTTATCACTACTTCCCGAATTGTACGGCCGATTTTGGTACCCTTGATAACCTTGGTAGCTTTGGTGACCTTGGTAGCCTTACACACCTTAATATCCTTGGTTACCTTGGTAACCGTGATTCCCTTGATAGACCATGGCACTTACCTCTTCAACATAATCCTCTTGCAAAGTGGGGTAAGTGTCCGTAGGATGCGCCAAGTAACAAATTTCACATGATTTAACATGTGGTGCATTCCCGAGCTTTGTCATCAATGATTTGACCATATATGAAAGGGTCGAGACTTGATCCTCAAGCTTTCCATTATTTGAAGAGTCACTTGCGGGCATTGGATTTCTCCTTCTCAAATCGGCCCTTGAGCTAAAGTTTCTCGATTCTTCCGCTAGCTCTTCATACAATTGCATAGCCTTGGAGGGTGTTTTTCTCCCAAGGGTGCCACCACAAGAACTTCTTACCAACCTTTGATCTTCATCAAGAAGGCCATTGTAAAAGTAATAAACCAAATCCCCCTATGAATAACCATGATAAAGGCAACTTGCAAGAAGCTTCTTGAACCTTTCCCAATAGTCGAAGAGAGATTCTTCATGCCATTGGAGGATATTGCTTATGTCCTTCTTCAAGGTGGCGGATCTAGAGGTCAGAAAGTATTTGGCTAGAAACTTTGTTTCATATCAAGCCAACTCTTAATGCTCTTGGGCGGTAGGTAGTGGAGCCAATCTCTTGCGCCATGCCTTAGTGTGAATGGGAATGCCTTCAACTTGTAGAAATATTCATCCACTTCATGGGGGACCGTACCACCACACAAGAAGTGAAACTCGGTGACGTTTTTGTTGGAATTCTCCCCTTGCTTACCAAGGAAGATGGGTAGCATGCGGTCTTTAGCTCAAAGGGCCCATTTGGTCTAACCACGTGATACTTGATGTACATCGGTTGTTGATCGAGGTTGGGGGCCATGATGTCTCTTAGCAAAGCTTTCCCCAAAGGAATCTCTCTTTGGTGGAGAGGAGGAGTTCGCCCTTGGAGAGGAGGATGGTGAGGTCCCCCTCCCGAATAGTCATCTTCGTGCTCAAGTTGATGTTCAATCCATAGAGGAAGATGTATCCACAAAATTGTCGTCGTACCTCTCAAAGTTAATACTTTTAAGCCCTAATACTTCCTATCTACAATTAAGTAGATAATGGAAAGTCGGGGTTGTCCACGAGAAGAGAAATCTTTTCAAGTGATTAAACATATATAGGAGAAAATATACGATGCATATATATACATAGATATATATATATAAGCATGTAAACAAGGGGGGTTGGTTGGTTTGATCGTAAGTTATCAAATTGAAATACAACTAGCAAATCAAGAGAACTATGCTAATCATGCAATACAACTAAAGATAAGATGAAAACAATAATTAACGGAACCTTGGGCGCAATTAACTTCCACTTCCAAACCTCTTATCCATCATTGAACATGCAACCTATTTACTACTTTCACTACTTGTTGTGAAGACTAAACTTCTATCCTTCTTAGATAGTAATTTGCAAGAGTGAATTCAATATCTCTTCTCAAACCTCACCAATGACTCCCGTAGTCGAAACACGACTAAAAGTATCCCATTGATGGCATTTAGTACGAAACATCAACAAGATCGAGAACACTTATAAACACTACACCGTGTCTAAGCATTTAACCAACTCATGCATTTACCCAAGATTAGTCAAGAAAGATCAACATTCATAGACTTCTCTCATTTGCTACAAGCAACAAACATAACAAAGAGTTCAACAATAACATATTCATCTAGCAATTATCAATCCATAACACAATCAAAAGCTCTAAATCATACTCTTGGATTCCTATCAAGAAAAGGAGAAATCAACCCATTTCCCCAAACCCTAACAAGCATATCATACAAGTACTTCATATGCTCAAGCTTTCAATAACATTAATGATATTAACAAACACATCCAATGCTCCATAAATGCAAAATAGTAAGAGTATTATATAGGCTACAAATCGTACTTAAGACACGCGCTTGGAAGCCTTAGTCAATTGTTCCCAAGAACTAGAATTAGCTACAAGAGTTCATACTAATTAATGCTAAACAACTAAACATAAAACAAGTGAATTCAAAGATGAAAATGGAAGAAAATAGGGTTCTAAACAGTACCAAAAATGTAGATGAACAAGATGTGAATGAGAGGAAAGAGAGTGCTATTTATAGTTAAAATAGGATAAGGTGAAATTATGGCCACCCGTTGGTCTCGACTCGAGACGGACTCATCGTGACTCACGATGGTATCGCGACTCGGCCATCGTGACTCGTGACAGATGCTAGAATTTTGTCCTATTTTCTTTTTTTCTTCGTGTGGTACACATTCATCTTCTTAGCAATTCCTCTCATTTTTCAAGTCATCAATGTCTTCAAAAATTATCTTCAATGGCCTCCGGTCTTCATGTCTTCGAAGAAAGTCTTCAAAAGTCTTCAAAAATGTGATCTTTATTGGCCTCCGGTCTTCATGCCTTCGTGTTCTTCCCTTGTCACACAAAATCCACTTAGAAGAGGTAAAAGAACGTAAAGTTTCTCTTACCCCTCCTAAGAGAATTTCAAGGTAAAACACAAGCTCTTGATAATAAAAGAACACAAAAAGGACCAAAAAGAGTACTAAATTATGCACATAAAATGGACATATCAGTGACATCGTTTGTTGTGGTGGACCCACGTTGCTTGCCTGCTGATGTGGAACGTGGATGAGTGTAATTTTATTTTGTGTAACACACGTCGATAACAACAAATGAGGTCGATTTGTGCGATGTCGGTCATGTTCCAATTTGGTCTCGGTTCATGCAACATCGTGGTTGCATCAGTCAGACAACTTTTCTCGTATAATATTAAAATATTTATTATTTGATGACACAACTTAGCATATATCAGTAGCCATTACATGTTAATAAAAATGCAATAAATCGTGAAATAGTCAAATGTCATACAACAATATAACTCTATTCATTTAATGCGTGAAGGGAATGACGTGTTCAAAGCAACAAAACTATATCAACTAATACAATAACATGTTACAACAATATTGACATGTTAATATGAATATGAAAAGTCAATTGTATTGAACCACCATTTTCCAGGTGGTATTTTTTTTAATGAAAACACCCGAAGGTGGGGGAGAATATATTAGAGGTTCCCCAAGCCTTGGTTCCAATGGGTAGAATATACATTATGTTTGGATTGTTCTGAGTGAGTATTGAAGAAACCGGGTTGCCTCCAAAAGACCTAGAAATGTATACTAAATATTGTGAAACAACTATCCAAAAGAAAGTGGATAGGTGTTGAAATTGCGATCCAAGTGAGAGAATCTCCACCCCGCGTGTTAATACCCTCAAATGACCAGGCAACTTCACACACAAAATGATAGTCTACTCAACTGAGATGAGTACGGAAGGGTAAGCTAAATGAAGTTAAGATAATCTGAATCTTAAGACTAGTGAAGGATCAGCTCCAAAACGTTGCCTTTATGCCAAAGTAGTAGTCGATATAGACAGTGGAGATGCAAGCCGGGAGAGGAATCCAAAATCATCCCGCCTCTAAATGATGAGAAATATAGCAGGAGGCTAGGAAATGCCAGCACTGGAACTGGCAACACGGGAAGCTGTAGACATGAAATCTCCAGTAGAAAGATGTGCCGAGTAGCCCCAAACCCTGCAAAAACAAAACCAGAGAAAACAAGTATTTAGCAGTATCTATTCCTAAACCCTTAAAGTCTTAGAGACTCGAATATAAGGAACATTTCCTCTGTCCATAGAGATTAACCCCCTGATATCTGGTGGAACATTGGTCATATTCAGCCATTGGTTATGATGAAAATGGTATTTCGCAATAGCGTGAGCTACAGAGTTACACTCCCTATAAACATGAACTATTTCAGCTCTCCCAAGCAAGGATTTTGCATTAAAAACCAAATCAAAAACTTGCCATTGTGCAACATAAGGATCGTGAATCATTTCAACTGCAAGTTTAGAGTCAGATTCTATAATAAAGGTATGATCAAGATGGTTGAAAGTATTGCAAACAAACAAGATTGCTTTTATTTCAGCATGTAAAGGAGAAACAGCCGAAATAGTTGTCGAACTAATCATGATAGGTTGACCTAAACTATTCCTAGCTATAAGACCAACCACAGCTTTGTCAGAAGACCAGGATGCATCTACATTAATTTTAATAAAACTAGGCTTAGGCCTTTCCCAGAAAAATCTCATTATGTTTGGCTTTAGGGGAGGTCTAAACAAAGGGATAAGATGCTTAAAAGATTGAGGGATTGAGTTAGTAGATAATAACTTTGGAGGGCACCCACTTAGTGTCAATTTAATCAGTACTTCAACCTCATTACAGATTAGAGACACTGAAAAAGGCTTGTGATCATATAAGTAATTATTCCTAGCTTTCCATAGACTCCAGCACAGCACAGAGGGTAGAATCATACAATATATTTGGTAAAACTTTGGAAAATCAAAACAGTTCCAGAATAGATAGAATCTTTGAGGGATGGAATGTAAAGCATTGAGATTAAACTGAATCGAGGAGGTCAGATTAGACCAGACAGATTGGGCCAGAGAACAGGAGATGAAGTAATATTGGATAGAATCCGACTCATAACATACAGGACACTTAGAAGCTAAACTAAAACCACATGTTATGAGTACATCATCAAAAGGGAGGAAAGCATGTAATAGTTTCCAAACAAAGATGGAGATCTTTTTAAGAAGAAGGGGATTCCATAAATACTTAGCAGCTGGAGAATTACCTGTTAATTGAGAGAGAGACTTATAGGTTGACTTAAATGTAAAATTACCCGAAGGTTCTGCCTTCTAAATCAGTCTGTCATCCCTCCCATGTGTAAGTTTTGCACCCTGTAGAAATAGCAAGGTATCATGTTCTAGAAAAGATGAAATTTGATTTAAGATACTATGTTTGTTGGCTATAAAATCTTCCACAGAGATATCAGCCAAGGCATCAGATATACTTTCAGGAACATGATCCAACAAAGGTCCCTGTGGACACCAATTGGCAGTCCAAAAATTAATCTTTCCATTTCCATGAATGATGGAAGAATTGTTTTCAGCAAAGGAGTTAATGTAACAGATTCTCTTCCATGTGACTGATTTTCTGTGTGATGGAGGAAGAGACCATAAAAGTTTAGACCACAAAGAAGTGCCTAATTGACTTTTCCACCATAGTTTAGCCGAACAAGTGTCAACAATGGCTTTAACAGATCTAAAACCTAAACCATCCATATATATGTTTTGCAATTTCAGCCCATCTTTTCCAAACCCTATTCTTTTTTCCCTCTGATTGTCCCCAAAAGAAATGAGCCAGTTTTTTCTCAAATTTTTTAATGATTCCTTTTGGGGGATTTGTTACCATCCACATGTGCTGAGGAATTGAGTATAAACATGATTGAATTAAGATCATTTTCCCCCCTGAACTAAGCCATTTGTTTTTCCAGTTCTGTAATTTAAGATCTACATTGGCCAGAAGGGGGAAAAAGTACCTATGTAAAGTTCTTCCTCTAAAAATGGGACACCCTAGGTATTTGAAGGGGAAGGAGCCTTTTTACATTTTTAATATTGCTTTCACCTGATTCATCTTAGTCATTGTTGCCTTTCTACTTAGGTAAAAGTCAGATTTTTCAAAGTTAAACTTTTGGCCCGAGGTATACTCAAAAATTTCAAGAAAAGCTTTGATCTTAATAAGATTAGGCTTAGAAGCTTGCATAAATATTATCGTATCATCCGCATACATCAAATGGGAAGCTGCAGAAATTGAACCAGGAATCTGATATGCTACTAAACTTCTATTCAGAAAGATAAAAGATAAGCTCCTAGAAAAAGCTTCTGAGAATAAATTAAAGAGAAAGGGAGATAGAGGATCACCTTGTTTTATTCCCCTTGTTGCTTTGAAAAACCCAACTGGATTTCCATTAATAAGTACTGAAAAATAAGCCTGTGACAGATTATTCATAATAGCTTTTAAAAAACTGCCCCCAAACCCAAACCTAGTCAGGATCTGATAGAGAAACTTCCATCTAATTCTGTCAAAAGCTTTCCTAAGATCCACTTTAAGAATGCAATTCGGGATTCTGTGTTTCTTATCTAGAAATCTGATCATTTCTGGTAGATACAGAATATTATCCGATATATCTCTATTTTTCATAAATTCTGTTTGATTTGGGGATATCAGATTTTCCATGTGAGGTTTCAATCTCTCCATTAACACTTTAGAAAAAATCTTATTCAACACATTTGATAAACTAATTGGTCTGAAATCGTCAAATGAACATAGTGTTGGTTTTTTAGGTATGAGTGTAATCCAAGTACTGGAGATTCCCCTAGGAATTTCAGCACCAGCAATAAATTCATTAACAACATCTATCAAATCCAGTTTAATTATAGGCCAACATTTAGTATAAAACTTAGGTGAAAAACCATCCGGCCCAGGACTGCTTGTCTTGTTTAAACTCTTGATAACACCTTCCAGTTCTAATTCTGATACTGGCCTAGCTAGAGCATGATTATCATTATCCTTTATAATACCAGGAATCTGACTTAAAAAATGAGAATAATAGGTATCATCTGAGACTAAATCAGGTTCAGTTAGTAAGTCCAAAAAATAGTCAATTGCTTCCTTTTGAATATCTAAATTAGAATTAATCCACTGGCCCGCTCCATTTTTTATTTTGGTTATCTGAAGTTTGCAGTTTCTTTCTTGCACCACCTTGTGAAAAAAGGCTGTGTTATTATCCCCAAGCTTATGCCATCTTAGTCTTGCCTTCTGTTTCCAGTATTTCTCTTTTTCCTTAAGTACCTTAAGGAGTAGATCATTTTTTTCGTTTAGTTTAACACGCTCAGAGGAAGAAGGGTTCAGATCATAGTTCACTTCCTGAATTCTTAGGTCTTCCTCAGCCTTTTTGACATTGAGATCAATGTTTCCAAATTTATCTCTATTCCAACACTTTAGTACTTTTTTAAGTCTGACCAGTTTGAGATAGAACCTTAACATACCAGTTCCAGTTATAGGAGATTCCCAACTGTCACTTATCACTCCAGTAAATTCATGTCTTTGAAACCAGGCATCAATAAACCTAAATGGCTTAGGATTGGATGAGGTAAGATTGGAAACCTGAAGGAGAAGGGGAGCATGATCAGAAGTCTGTCTATTTAAAATTTGGATCGAAGAAGATGGAAATTTAGTGTTCCAAGAAATTGTGCTCAGGCCTCTATCAAGTCTTTTAGAGGTAGGGTTCCTTAACCTAGAATTACACCATGTAAAAAGATTTCCTACCGTGTTGATTTCTTGAATTCCATTTGAGGTGATCCAGGAATTAAAATCTCTAATACTTCCTAAGGCTGGAGAACTGGGACCTCTATATTCCGTTAATGAAGTTATTGAGTTAAAATCCCCTATAAAGATAGTGTCACCCTTCGGAATAGACTGAAGTTCAGACCATAAAACCTTCCTACCATCTCTATCTCTAAGAGCATATATAAAAACTGCCTCCATAAATAGATTGAAAGATTGATGTGAAATAGAAACATGCATAAACTGTCCATGAGAGGATAGCAGCGAGATAGAGAAAGAATTAGACCACATAAGCCAAATTTTCCCGTTAGGCAGAGTCAAATTGTGTGTGAAAGAGAGTTTCTCCATATAAGCTTCACATTGTGAATTGTCGTGCATAGGTTCAATAATACAAAACAGTTGGATCTTCTTAAGTTTACACAAATTAGTCAGCCTAAGCAATGAAGTGTCTATACCTCTAAGATTCCACACTAAAAAATTGACACTGAGATTTGCTATCATTGTTCACATGATTTATTACTTTTTGTTGATGATCTAAGCATCATTTTGTTTAACTGACTTAGATAATTTTTTGTTGATGATCTAAGCATCATTTTGTTTAACTGACTTAGATAATTGTTTTTTTTGGATTTGGACTTACCTTGGATATTACCTGTAAGGGGGGAGCTTGAATTGTTTTGATGTTCAGACATTATCTCCTCCATAGGCTCTGATGTCTCAGCCTGCACTTCTTTTTCCTTAGTGTTTTCAGGAATCTGCAAAACTGAAAACCTATTTGCCAACTTCCCTGGCTGAGAGAGTGAGTTTTTATGGATAAGGCTGTACATAGATATTGAAACAGAGCCAATTTGAATATCATCCTTGGCATAAGCCGATAAGGTTGGTTTGGAAATTGTTGTATCCTTCATCAGTCTAATTATTGAGTTATCAGGGGACTCACTAATATTGCTGGAAGAACCTATCAAATTCTGATTAACCACCAAAGGGAAATTGGGAGAAAGTGTGACATTCAGTTCATTAGAGGCTTCTATCAGAGCAGCATTATCTTTCTCAGAGAGGGATTGGTCATCCATTGAGTCTAGGATAAGAGGAGGTTTCTCAAATTTCTTTCCTGTAGCCTGCCATTGCTGCTGGGGTAAACTGTGATCTAAATTAGCATCCTGAGTCCTAACACTGGCACTCTGGAAACTAGCTTTACATTGAGTCAGAGAATGACCTAATTTTGCACAGTGATCACAGTAAAGAGGGATGTCCTCATATTCAATTTGATATTTCCTGTTATTGGTCACAGAACCCAGCCTGATGTAACTACTAAGTGGTTTTTGGAGATCTATTTCAACACAGAATTTTATTGCAGATGGTCTTGTAAGCATATCTGTGGCTAGATCATTTTTAATGAAGCTGCCTATACTATTTCCAATTGCTTCTATAGAGGCAGAGTTATAATAATATAAGGGAACCTCCTTGATAGTGCACCAGATAGGAACTATTGGTGACTCTCTATGAGTTGAAAATTCAGGGGTCCATTTTAGCATTTTAAGGAAGATACCATTAAAGTTCCAAACACATTTCATCCAGCATCTCTGATAATCATTTATGTGTTCAAATCGAATCAAGACATGCTTATAATCGAGGGAGCCAAGTTGGTACTTACCTTCAAAGCCCACAGTTTTAAAAGCCAGCTCCAATTGTTCCATTGAAAGTCTGCCTCTTGTAAACTTTCCCACCAGTGCGTTCGCATAATGGGCAGAAAGAGTAGCTATCTGATCATCTGAATATAAGCACGAGGGTTCCCCTAGGTGTTGGGATTTGGGAATGAGCTCTGGATTACTGGGTAGTGTTTTCGAGAGAGGTGGAGCTTTGCTTTGGACTACTGTGGCGAAGGTTTTGGTGGGGAACTGGGTGGCAATAGATGTCGCCATCTCAGTCGACATCACCGCTAAAAGTGTCGTCGCTGTACCAAGCCGATGGAACAAACCGTTACCGGCAAAAGAGCCGTTACTGGCTAAATGACAGAGAAAAGTTTCAGAATTTGCGTGTTTTCGAGAGCATTTTTCGAGAGCGTTTTTTCTTTCTTCTTTTTTCCAGGTGGTATGACATTATGAATGTGAAGGCAACTAGTGAATTGACAAGTTCATCCAACTAGATGTTGGAAGTTCATCGATAACTCTCATTGGCCCTATTATAACCAATACATAGTAAACAAAATATATGTTAGAATAGGGCAGTCCCCAAAATAATTTCACATAATGGAGTGAAATGTAGATGACATTAATCCCAATTTGAATAACGTATATGATCTATTTCCTACCAACGTCGCGAATAAGAAAAAATGACGTTGCAAAATCCTATTCAACTGTGATGTCGGTTTGATAAACATAGATATGTTAACAGGTCCTTATTATATGCAACATCGGCCTTTGTTCAGTAAAATTTTGCATGGACCAATCCAATTTGACCGAAGTCGCACATTCATACTTAGTCATACAAATATTAGCATTATGTATCACTCTTTACAAGCATGACATTATCTTGGGGGAAAAAAACATACAGTATATAACATACAAAAAAATCATCATATACTCATGAAATTTCAGAATAATTAATCGATGAAGAAAAAAACATGTAGTAGGATTATCATAAAATTTGTAGATGAACATGGAATGGATAGAAAAATACCTCAAGGGATTTGAATACTTAGATGCTCCACCCTTGGATCTTGTTGGTGTTTGAGAGATGCAATTTGATTGAGCCATCTTTAATTAGTGTAAGGTGTGAATGGAATGGATGGTGTGTTAGTTTGAGCTATAGGATTTGTATTATTGATTGGAAATGAGTGTAAGTATTGAGTTTTATTTGCTTGAAATGGGGTTTGGAGGAATTTTGGTTCAAAATTTTGCCGGAAATTTTCATTTCCTGCTGAAATTTTCAGAGTAACCAACGTCGGTGTTTGTTTAATTTGTCTTTTTTTGTATGTAGGAAGCCTGCGACGTCCCATGTATTGTCCATAGTCTAATTTATAAAAAGTTTGGTAAAATCATCGACATTAAGATTGCGGCTCTCCTTTCAAAAAATTTATGGCAAAAAATGGAATAGAATTGTCGTCAAAACTAAAATAACCAACCGTCTACCACCGATTTCTCCCATTTTCTAGGAGGGACCTAAGTGTAAATTTATAAAAGCAAAATGTCAGTCCCAAATCCGATTACGATCAGTCCAAAAAGAAAGTTTCAGATCTAAAGTTCAACTTATAGTATCCAATTGTAATAAAGAAACTGGTCTTAATCCACATATACTTTCACAAGTTCTTCTAAATGGCACGTTGTATACTTGTACGTAATGTGCTACAATTTACTGTATGTCACGTGCTATCACTTTAAAAAAAATTATGGACATAATTCTATTATATTTTTATTTCCTAAGAGACCAAGAATATGAAATTTCATGTGATTCTATGTGGTGGAAATTATCGTTCACATAACAATTATCGTAAGGATATGAATACTAAGAAAAATGACGGACGACTGACCATGTATATCTATCCATGACCGTAGCGGAACATTGTGGTTGTCAATTGATGATTCGGTTGAGTGTATCTCCCGGTTTACATTTTATGTTCTCCCAATTTGTCGAAGGGACCTAAATGAAAATTTTAAAAAGGTACACTGTCACTCCAAAACCCAATTACGATCCGTCTGAAAAGAAATTTTCATATTTGAAGTTGAACATATTGTATCCTAATGTAATAAAGAAACTGATCTTAATCCACATATACTTCCACAAGTTCTTCTTAATTCGGCACCTTTTATACTTGTAAGTAATGTGCTACAATTTACTCTAGGTCGTGTGCTATCACTTAAAAAAAAATATCATGGACAGATCTATTTTATTTTTATTTCCTAAAAAACCAAGAAGATGAAATTTCATGCGATTCTATGTGGTGGAAATTATCAGTCTAATAACACTTATCGTAAAGGTATAAATGAAATACTAAGAATAATAACAGACAATTACCCCGGTAAATCCGTCCATGACCATAGCGGAACATTGTGATCGTCAATTGATGATTTGGTTGAGTGTATCTTGAGTTTTACATTTCAAGTTGTCCCAATTTGTCAGAGGGACCTAAGTGAAAAATTAAAAAAGTACACTGTCTGTCCCAAACCCAATTACGATTGGTCCGAAAACAAAGTTTTAGATCCAAAGTTGAACTTATAGTATCCGAGTGTAATTAAAAATGGCAACTTGTATTCTTGTAAGTAATGTGCTACAATTTACTCTAGGTCATATGCTATCGCTTTAAAAATTCCCATTGACATAATTCTACTATCTTTTTATTTCCTCAAAAACCAAGAATATGAAATTTCATGCGATTCTATGTGGTGGTTTCCATCAAACTAGACGTCAATAAAGTTCACTGGTTGTGTTTAAATCGATTCCCATTGAGCTGGACGTCTGTTAAGTTCATGGAAATTTATAAACTTTAATTTGTAGTATATAATATACCATTAACGGTTATTAAGGTTAGTCATAATCATTTTTGTCAAATGCGGGCCCAGTTTTTCTGCTAGTGGGCCAAAATTTTGAGACCCACATTAATTCAAGTTGACGTCGGTCCTATGTTAATCAAATATTTGTAATCCCGATAGACAGGCGACGTCGCATGTGTAGTTGGACTGACCCCTAGGGGGGTGGTTGGTTTTTCAAACTAACAACAAATAAACATGAAAGTAAAAAAACACAACTATAATATTAAGCTTGAACTTAGGGAAATCATTAAGCAACTTGGTCAATAATACTTTTATCCTTGATTCTTTCACATAGAGATCTAAACAACCCTAATACAGTGTCCATAACATATGGTGTGGCCGGTGGCATACACTTTCCCATCCCTATCATGGAGGGTGCTCTTGCAACCCTCCATCAACACCACCATCGTAATTATGGGAGTACAATAGGGGAAGGTACGACCATTGTAGGTCTGATTCTCCCCCATGCAATTACGTCCTGGGCCTCCACCATGAATGCAACTACTTCCCTCGGGTCCTATCAATTATCCCTAAGGATTGTAGGCACCTTATCCATGATACTAGGGTTTCTTATAATCCTAGCTTGCTACTATTAATCTATCACTACCCAGAACATCTCGGACAACTTTACAAAGTCAGCTAAGACTGGAGCGATTGTAAGTGGATCAGAGTGATCTCGAATCTCCCTTGCACACACTCACGAAGATGCATTCTCCTCCACCCATACAAACATCCAGGCTTCTCTTCCCAATGGGGCATCGATATTTGTGCCTAGCATGAATACAGTCCAAAGTGTGTGCTATATATGTGGTGTAATATTCATGCATTCAAACTCAAAAGAAAATTACAATAATATTATGAACACAAAATTAGGATGAACTAGAGAATCTCAAAAGGCATATAGATTGAACCAAGTCACTAAAATTATCCCAAAGCTATGGAAACTACTCCCTTTACATGGAATTCAAATAAATATTTAAATTCCACATCTTAGGATCAAAGAAAAATAAAAGAAGAAAAGGATAAAGTTTCCTAAGGAGAGAATCTCCTATCTACTCTTCTAAGAATGAAATATGGCACAAAAGTATATCTAAACCTAGTAGACTAAGGTCTATATATAGTAGTAGGAGATCAGGCCTAAAAATAGGCCCAAAATAGGCCAAAATAAAGTACACCCTAGCTTAGCCGCAGCCCAGCACGGAGTGTCACGAATGACACGGCCCATGGCTTGTACTTAGCGCATGGCGCAAGGCATGGTGTGGGACACATCACTTTATGGACGCGAGGCACCTATTCTTGATTGTGGTGCGGATCATCATCGTGGCATAGGGAGCGAGGGCTGGTGCGGGAAGCGTTGTTAGCTGTTGGTCACCGTCAGGGCATTGAATATTGAAGTTCTGATTTGTACCGATGGCCGGGCAGGCCATGGTAAGGCTAGGTGCTTTGCTCAGAAAATTTGCACGGGCCACTTAAATTCCCAAATCTTGCATGTTGGTCTCGGTATAATGACTTGGCACAGCGCGGGATACCTAAAATGGGATGTTCGCGCCCATACTTAGTTGCGCTAAGGGGTCTTCAATTCACGCTTGGCGGCCCATCGTGTTTAGCGCAGGTTGCGTCATTGCCTTGAGCTGCTCTCTGTGGTGCAGAGTATCTTCTTTGGCACGGGCCGTTGGTGCGAAACCATGCACGGCCAGCGCTGCCCCGTTGGTGCCTTGGCCGGCTGAACTAGTTTCTTTTGCTACAGGAGAACCATTAGTCTGCCTTGAGAGTTTTAATAGTCAATTTTTTAGTAATCAAGAAAATGAATCCAATGGAACCAGTCTTGAAGGCTGATTCTTCTTAGATCGTTCTCGGACTGAAGGTCAATTTGGCTTAAATCTCCTTCTACCATGCATTGATGACTGTGGCCTTCGTCTACTACCATTATAATGTGAATGGCCATCGTCTCTACAACCGTTCTTGCAAATGTATTTAAATATCTTCTACCACCCATACGAATGGCCTTTAAGTAAAATGTAAACAAAAAGTACCCACGGGAGACCTACTAAAGATAATCACAAGGAAGATCAAGGAGCCAGTGGATACAAGATGACCATTAGTACTAATTAAGTCTACAAAATGGGGGATTTAGACAAGAAAACCAAACATGGCCATCTAAATCCCTTGTCACATTAACTCAACTAATACTAGCAATCCACCAGGTAAAAGTATCTAAAAAGTATGTGAAATGCATCGGTTAATGCATGCATAATGAAGAATATTAGACTCCCCACACTTAACCTTTTACTCGTCCTCGAGTGAATAGAAAACAAGAAAAAGATTCAAGCAAAATGTAGCGTGCAAGAGTAAGTCAACTGATGCATTCAACGTATTCCAAGATTACCCTGTTTCCACCAAGAAAGTAAGAATCTCACAACTCTCACAATCCTCAAAAGATATAAGTAATCAAACCACCAAAAAGTAAACAGTGGAAAAAGGTAAACCAAAAAGATAAGTGTCAAGCTAGCTTACTTTTCCCAAAATGATCCCAAAAGCAATCAAAGAGTAGTCTTAAAAAACAATCCACCGTAGAAGCATGCATTCAACCTAGTTTTTTGTTTTCTCTCATTTCTCATTTTTCCTAGAAGCCCTTTCAGGTTTTCATCCTAGCTTTAACACACAAAGGGTACTCACTTCTCACCTTTTTCCACACGGCCTCTCATTTTTGCTTAGGCTTGTAAGCCTGGCCGAGCCTAGCCTCTTATTTTTACCTAGTTATTTTGACATATCCGGGATTTTCCTCATGTTACCCAAGTTTCCATTTTAGGTTTCAACTTGTCCAGGTTTTTGTATTTTTTCAAGTTTTCAAATTTTTTTGGTGTAGCACAAAAATGCCCCAAAAGTGGTCTTCATACTACAAAAGATAGTCAAATCATAAAAATACACCACCAATTTCGCAAAACATCCTACCCCATGCAAACTAAAAATCCTTAGCATAGCATTTCATGCCACCAAATGTCAATCCAAAATCATCCATCAACAAAAACCAAAATGACCAAAAAATAAGAAAAACAACTACCAAAGAAAATCTTGAAATGCACCGAGGAAATCCAAGAATGAAAACTCCCTAAGTTCTCACAATTCTCTCCACACACGTTGCCCATGCAAAGTGCCCAATGCACAAATATCATGTCAAAACATAGGTGAGGTAGGGAGAATAGTGATACTCACTCTCGTGGCCCCGAATGGCCTTCATCTTCGTGACTCATGAAGATCCTATCCATGTATCGGGTTGCTTGAAGTGTGGCCTCAATGTTGTGGATCCTCGAGCTAAGATCTTCCACTTGTGAATGCATCCCTTCTATCGCTTGGATTACCTCTTGCAACACTTGAGTGGAGCTCTAAAGCTTGTCCCCAAGTGAGTGCAAGTGTCCAATGATGTCCGTAGATAGTGAGAGCAACTAGGAGGTGCTCTCGGAGTGGACTTGCCATCAGCTTCCTCAATATCTATCTTTAGGTTGGACATAACTCTATAGAATTCCTTCTTAAACTTCCGGTCCAGAAAAATGAGTGGTTCATCCAAGCTAGTATCATAGTCAATAGTGGTGCACTCCAGTTTTGGAATAATCATAAGCTAAATGTTCTTGCTCCACCATAGAGCCATACATATCTACCCTTTGATATTCTCGGTTCCACCATAGATCCCTTCACTAACTTCTCAATGTTGTACCTTGTGCCCAATATCCCTAAATTAGCTAAAGCCCTTTGTGTGACCGGATGACCTAGATACTCCGCCAAAAGACCAACCATGTCTCCCATGGAGATTTTTCCACTCTTCCTGCCTCACATCGCTAAGAATTCCTGCACAAGTACCGAACCAAGTTCTGGTAAAATTTTCCCTCGGGAGTCATTGCCCAAAGACAATGAACATCCGAACCTGGGCATTGCATTAGTTCACCATGGCAAAAGACTCCCATAGCCAACAAACGGTGAACATAACGGAATGCCAGATGAACTATAGTGGTACCCTTGCACAGGTTCTTCCGATCCGTACCCATCAGTTGCATCCAAAAGTGCCCAAGAGAGAAAGTGAACCCTTATCGGTGTGTCTTCTGGATCTCTTTACCATACCTCCACCCAAAGGCTCGCGCTAACTCCTGGTGGGTCATCTTTTACTCCTTGTTGTCCAGGTTGAATTCGATTGCTTTGTGTTCATCATCATCTACAAATGGCCATAGAGTAGCTAGGCACTCTAGGGTCCGCCTAATGTACGTCGTAGAGTGTTTCTCGAGAAACCCCACTAGACCTACTCAGCTCAACATGTAAGTGATTGTCTTGAGTAAACCTAAATTCATCAAGGTGTCCTTGCAAGCAAACCCCATCTCCAAAATACTTCTCTTTGGCTCTCTCAAGTCCATCCACCTCTGGGTTGCAGTCCCGGAAATGTTGGATAAACCCATAAACTCCTCGACCACAAATGTGGGGTTACAAAGAATGAAAGTTGTTGGCTCATGGTTTGCACCATTCGCTAACTTGTTTCTCTTCTCACCCCTAGTGAACTTGCCCTTATACGAGGCATTCTTCTTAGGTGGCATCCAAACAAAATGAGGACAAGAGTGGTGATATAATCATAAACAAAGCATGTCCTACATTTCAATGAGAAAACATTCTCCCAAATGACCCAAACATCCATAACATAATATTCTAAGCATGTGGGCTATTCAAACAAGAACACTCCTCATCAAACAACAATATCATGTAAGTTATCACCAACCCATTAATAAGATCGTGCAACCAAGATTCACTCTCTCCCCAAATCACCCAACACCAAAGATCATATTTTTCAAGCATAATAGCGCATCAATCCTACAACATCCTCATTCAACACAAGATTATGCATACAAACTCAAACTCAACCACACATGTCAAAACACACTAATTCAAAATTCATGCTTCAAATAACACCACCCAATGTCAAATAAAGCATATAAACATAGAGTTCCATGGGTTACCCAAAATTTGAAGCTAGGATTTGCAAGACCCACAAAAGAAGAAGCCAAAATTCCCAACATTTGGAAGAAAAGCTTCAATTTTTTTGAGATCACCAAGAATGTGTGAGAATGGTTGTTTCTTGAGAAGAAAGAATGTGTCAAATGAGAGGATTAGGTGGACAAATGTACTATGGAAATGGAATTTCAGCCTAGGTGACTAGGGTGAGAGGTACAATTAGGATTAGAATGGAATTTTAAAATGCTCAATTTAGAGGAAAATAGTACAACTCAATTAATTTCAAGAGATTTGGAAGTATTTTCAAAAATCCCAAGGAATAAAGGAATTTCAAAATTCTTGAACCAAAAATACATTTTTGAACATGAGACTAAGAATTTTCAGAAATTTTGCATCATTGGAACAAACAAAATTGAAATTTTAGTTTTAGGCACAAAAGGTGACTGGCGCAAAGCATAGCCTTGCGCCAAACCACCTGGCACGAGGCATAGCCTCATGCCAAACCTCTGACACGAGACATAGCCTCGGGTCATTCTAGTCCTGGCATGAAGCATAGCCTCGTGCTAGCCTACTTGGTGTGAGGTATGCACCAACCTTTTCTCTAATCCTCAAATTTTTCCTATTTTTCAAAAGACTATATCACCCATCCAATTTAATTCCATTAAAACACAATCACAAGTCTCAAAATCAAATTTCCCAACCAATCAAGAGCCTCATCTCATAAATCCACATAGCAAAACATAGATTCATGCAAACACTATCTAATTCCTATTCAAAAACATGAAAGCAAAAAAATGCACCGAATATTTATTGTCCTCACGACTTATTTTCTTTTCCCATGCATTCTAGTTAGAAACACTTACCGGTGGGTCTCTGGAATCACCATCCGCGACTCCACCCATGAAAACATCATCATGGAGAGGTCTCCACAATGAACCATCCTTACCTTTGGACCTTTTGTCTGCCAATAGGAATGAATCTCTATGTCTTGCCATCATTGAGTCCGTGAATGCCATTTCAGGGATTAAGGGAGGTTAAGGAGGTTTTAAACCCTCAATTATCTCCCTTTCCCGCTGCAAATTGGTTAGCATAGAAAAACAATCTAGCATAGACATATGATCCATTGTATCATGCAATTCATTGGAATAATCATCTTATCATCAACATGGGATTCACTTACAGATTCAAACTAGTTTATCACACAAGAAGATTCATCATTCTCATCACATAAGGTTACACCTTTACACATCAAAGACGACTTTGTTGAATTATGTCCAGACTTATAGATATCAAATTCCTCTTTATCCATGTCATTTTCTCAAGTTAAGGTTCCCAAGTGGATATTGATTTTAGTCCTAGACGTTTTAATAAAATATCTCCCTAAAAGTATTCGGGGTGCACTTCCATCGTATACCACATCTAAGACATAAAAGTCCACCGGAAAAACCAACTTGCGAACTTGCACCATCACGTCCTTCACTAGTCCACGGGGACTGACCCACCTCGACCTGGGGTCATTAACACAATCGTAGCAGCACAATCAATTAACCCGAGTCGAGGAACTAGTCTCATGGGATGGTCAAAGATAAGGTTTATATTCTGCACCCGTTCTTGCTGCTAATACTACCAAAGGGTAGTAAGCGAAAAGCTCTGGGTTTGTCCACAAAGATGCTAGGGTTCAAGCAAAAGTCAAAAACATAGCCTCGTCCGGGCCGTCAATTCGCACAAGTGAAAGGAATAGCTACTAATGTAAACATGCAAATTGGAGGGGTGGGGGTTTTGTATTTTCAACTATCAACTACAAGCATGAAATAAACAAACAAGTAAATTATTTATACTAGACACTTGGGATTAATTTAGCAAAATGGTGGTTCTAATGCTTCAATCCTCGATTCATTCTCATATAGACATACAAAAGACCTATATGTGTGTTCACAACAAGTGGTGTGGCCGATGGTATACACTTCCCCATCCCTGTCATGGTGGGTGCGCTCGCAATCCTCCATCATCAGCACCATTGTAATTAGGGGAGCAAAACAAGGTCCGACTGTTATTGTTGTTATGTTTCTTCCCTGTGCTATTACGTCCTAGGCTTCCACCACGAATGCACTAATTCGTTTTGGTCCTCTATACGCGAGGCCTTAGGTTTATAGGCACCTTATCTATGATACTAGGGTTTCAACACAACACATAGCTTGCTACTATCAACTATCTCTACATGTAACCTATCAGAAAATAGTTAAGTAATCAGCTAAGACTGGTGCGATGGTATGCGGATTCAGATTACCTCAATCTTCCATGCACGGACTCATGCGGAATCGTTTCCCTCCACCCATTCAAACATCCAGGTTTCTCTTCCCAATGGGACATCAATAACTGCACCATGCATGAACATAGCCCAAAGTGTGTGCTCTTATGTGGTGTAGTGTTCATGCATTTGTCACATTCAAGAACAATCACAATAATATAATAAATACAAAGATAGATGGAATTTAAGGAATCTCATAAAGCATAAAAACTACACATGTGCCAAATATATCCCAAGCTTAGCTAACTACTCTAAAAATTATAGATCCAAGGAAAATATGGAATTAGATGCCATGGATCTAAGAAAATAAGAAGAAAAGAAAAGGATAAGAGAAAGAGAAGAAAAAGGAAGGAGAAGGAGAACTCTCCTCTTCCTTCTCTCTAAACTAGAAAGAGAAACTAATCTACATTAGTCCTAAACTCTTAGTTGATGTACGCCTTTTCTTTGTGCATGCAACTCTAAGAAATTTAGCAAATGATGGAACATGTTCAATTAATTCCAAAATAGGGATGGTTACCTTGACCTTTTGAAGACCTTTCGAATGTTTGCATCATCGGTCACCACCTTTGGTCATCCTCTCAAAGCATTTGGAAATGGAGATGGAATGGTGACTTATGCCTCGGGTGGTGGAAGTTCCTTGGAGGGTGCTTCCTTGACCACAATCTGTTCCTCTTCTAAGTGTACTTTGGAAGCCTCCACTATCTTGTCATCTTCTTGCATTATCTTCTTCTCGGTCTTGCGGACTTCCTTTCCACTTCTCAATTTAAGTGCGCTCAAATTTCTCAGATTTACCTCCTGTTTGGAAGGTAGTTTTCCAGACTCCTTGGTCTCAATTCAGCTTACCAAAGTGGCAAGTTGCCAGACTTGAACTTTGAGATTTTTTATACCTGAGAAAGCACTATTTCCAAGGTTCTCAATTTCTTACCTTGTTCGCTCCGCGAACATCTCATGTTTCTTCCCTAATTGGTCGATAAATTCCAAGATCTCATCCAATTCTGACTTGTAAATTGAAGTATGACTGTTGGAAGGGCCTTCACCTCAGTGATATAATTGAGGTAGAGCTTATCATCCCCGGTACCCTTGAGGTTGGTTTCCCTCCCTTTATCCGAAATTTGAATGATCTTTATACCTCAGATTGAATGAATTTACATAGGGGTCCGACCTTGCATCTCCTTAGTTCCCCTAGAACCCTTGTGGTTGACCCTTAGCAAATTATGGTCTTTCCTGATTGTTGTAGTCAATTGCCTTCACCTCTTGTAAATCATTTACAACTTAAGGGCACACTTCGGAATTATAGTTACGGTTGCAAACTCCACACACTTAGACTTGATGTACTTTTCCTCGCAAAAGCTCCTTCATCATAGAAGCAAGAGCTCGGACTTGCTCCTTCAACTTGGGTGAGTGTGTGGGTTAATCCAAGGCCTTCACCCTGGATCTAGTGCCAAATTGCCACATACCATTCGGCATATCTTCAATGAGGGTCATTGCATCCTTGGGCTCTTGTTCGCTATCGAACCGTTGCACATGACATTTATCATCCGCATGTCTTCATCATCACACAATCCCTCAACGAAGTAATACACCAAATCTCCTTCTTTAAATGGGTGTTAAAGACAACTTGCCAAAAGTCGCTTGAAGCACTCTCAATAATCGTACATACTCTCGGTGGCACCTTGGGTGATATTCGACAATTGCTTCTTCAACACAGCTAAATTGGATGCCAGAATATATTTTTCTAGGAATTTCCTCTTCATGTCTATCCACGATCCAATGCACCCTAACAGCAAGTAGTAGAGCCAATCCTTGGCACTACCTTTGAGGGAAAATGGGAAATCTCTTAAGTTGTAGTCTTCTTCAAACACTCCCAGGAGCATCATGGTAGTACACCCCAAATGGAACTCTGATAGATGCTTGTTCGGGTCCTCCCCCACCAATCCATGGAAAGTAGTAAGGTAATGGATCAGGCCACTTTCACTACTGGAAAACAGGTACATAGGCACCGTAAGTCAGTGATACCGGTGCTAAAAACCAAAATTTAGTGCCGGTACACAAAAAATGGTGCCTATGCACTGAATACCAGTGCTACAAAACCAAAATTCAGCACCGGTACACAAAAAACCGGTGCCTATGAATAAATTTAGAACCTGTACACTTAGTACTGGTGCTACAAAACCAAAATTCAGCACCGGAACAAAAAAACCCGGTGCCTATGAATCAATTCAGCACTTGTAACACAATTTTGGTCCACGATGTAATTTTCCAAGAATTTATAGAAGTAATCAATCTTGACTTTCGAGACTCTTTCGTTCACCCATACATTCCCAAATTGCAAAGTTACGATTGTATATTATTGAATTGCATTTTGGTTCTGCCAATTTCGTGATTCGATGACTCCAACTTTCTTGGAAGAACCTAAGTGAAAATAGTAAAAACTTTACGCGTAACTCCAAGCTAAAATCTGCTCGAATATGATCCTATCTAATACACCCCCATTGTATTTTCTATGCTTGTAAGGGAATATTTATCAAAAATTGAGCACAAGAACATATCCATAATCCTTTCCGATTTCACTTTCTAACTTTCAAGTAATCAATCATAAGTCACTCTTGAACATGTACTAGCGCTTTTCAATAATTCACCAAAAAAATCATTTATTTTATATTTTATATTTAGGCATGAATAACAAAAAAATCATATATTTTGGAGCCATGGGTAATGAGGTAACACAATTTTAGGCCACGGTGTAATTTTCCAAGAATTTATAAAAGTAATCAATGTTGACTTTCGAGACCCTTCCGTTCACCCATACATACCCAAATTGCAGAGTCACAATCATATATTATTGAATTGCATTTTGGTTACTCCAATTTTGTGATTTGACGACTCCAACTTTCTTGGAGGGACCTAAGTGCAAAAGGTAAAAACTTTACTCGTAACTCCAAATTGAAATTCGCTCGAACGTGATGCTACCCTATACACCCTCATTGTATTTTCCAAGTCCGTAACAAAATATTTATCAACAATCAGGCACAAGAACATATCCATAATCCTTTCTGATTTCCCTTTCTATCTTCTAAATAATCAACTATAGGTTACTATAGAACATGTAGTAGCGCTTTTCAAAATTTCCTCAAAAAATAATTTATTTTCTATTTCTATATTTGTGCAAGAATAACAAAATTTGTATATTTTGGAAAGAAAGATAATGTCGTAACAAAATTTTGGGCCATAGCGTAATTTTCTAAAAATATGTTAGAGATGCTTCCGTTCACCCATTGTACCTCAAATTTTAAAGACGAAATCATCTCTTATTTAATTATATTTTTGTGTCTTCAATTTAGTGATTCTTCACCTACAAATTTCTTCTATGGACCTAATGGTAAATATTAAAAAGTTTAATTAAAGATTAAATAATACTAGCGCCGGCATTGTTTTTCATTTATACCGGTGCTATGTTATGGAAGGATAATGAAATTTTCAAATTTTCATTCCAATTTTGTAGGGATTTTTTGAAAATTTGGAATTAGTACCGGTATTAGTTACTTAGCCACCAGTATGTGTACCGGTGCTCCATACTAAGAAAAACTTTCTTGGGTTTGCTTTCAGATTCAATAAGTTTTTTTAAATCATTCAAAGCAGCCCTAAGCAGCTACATTTTTTATTTAGGCACCGATATGAGCATTTTGGGCACTGGTTTTTGTACTAGTGCTCAACACTTAAAAAATATTTCCCAGGTTTGCTCTTGGGTTAAAATATTTTTTTGATACCATTCAAAGCTGCTCTACTTGGTTTCATCTAAACCGTTGATTTCTTTTGTTGATTGAATCTCAAACGTTAAAAAATTACCCCTATATACTACCCCCTAAAACCCTAAATCTACCCACCCTCATTTCCCTCTCATTATCTTGTCCTCTATATCCTCTCCATCTTCTCCCTCCTCCTTCATCGCTTCTCCCTTTCCGCCACCGCCTAGAGCTACCGATGAAAATGCAACCCCTCTCTATTTTGACGAAGCTTCAACAACGCCGTTGATGACCCCTCTCTGCCCTCCCTGCGGTTCTATCTCTCGGACCATCCTAACGCCATCTCCCGAACCATCTCAACTCTATTTCTGCCCTCCCCATGGTGCACCATCTCCAATGCTATCTCTCTGCGCTCTGGTTGCTGGTGAGAGTTGCAAGCTCAACCAAAATTGCCGGTTCAGCTCAGATTTGACCTCACCTTCACTATTTTGGTTTGTTGATGTTATCTAGGGTTTCTGGAAATTAAATTCTAGTTTTTATGATGATTGATGTTGTTAATATATGTTTAGGTATAGCTTGTTTCATGAATTGAGAGGTGTTATGTATTTTCAATTATATGTAATGAAGTTCTGGGTTGTGGTATGAATTTTCAAGTTTTTTAAATGAGCTTCTGTTTTTTGTGTTTTGTTCATTCTGGGTTTCATATTCTGGCCGGTGAGTTTATTCTCACTAGCTGGATTTTTAAAAAATGATCACCTATTTACTAGCACCGGTATTTCAGGCATAGATACCGGTAAATGGTACCGGTGCTGGAATAGATTCTAGCCCCGACACGACTTACCGGTGCCTATGCAACTATATCTTTTGCACCAGGTCACTTAGGCACCGGTATGAAGATTCTCAAAATATCAGTGCCTATGGGGTGAAATTACCGGTGCCTATAGGGGGTTCTCCCGGTAGTGTTTTTAGCTCACATCTCACATTGCCAAGTAATGGCGGGAAGGTGATACATAGAGTTTGATTCTCAGAGTTGGGTGTCATGAGTTCCTGCAGGGTGCAGTTGTCTTCCACCACTGCTAACAAACCTTCTACTACTACTTCTTTCCTCGGTTGAACTTGTGCCCTAGTTCTTTGCCTCCTTATCCTTTGACCACCTGTGTTCTCAGTTGGGTAGTGTAAGATGCCTAGATTAGTAGCATGGGTGTGTACCATAAACTAGGGAAAACAGTACCCTTCCGAATAAAACACTAGAAAACAAATCAAAATGTAACAAACTAACTAAAATAACAGCTCCAACCAAGCATCAACAACATAAAAAAACAAAAAATAAAAACTAAACTAAGACTCTACTAACGTGTTATACCTAAGTTGATGCTTAGACTGATAACATTCCCGACATCAGTGCCAAAGTTTTGACTTGCCTCCCCCCGGGATCATTAAAACCATAGCTTAAAATTAACCCGGTTGGAGGTGGTGCAGTCAAAAGATAGAATTTATAGTTCTGCACCCATTCCTACTGCTACGCTACCTATAGGGTAGTTAACGGTAAGTCCTGGGTTTATCCACAGAGATGCTAGGTATAATTTATCAACTCAAAACATAACCACATACGGGTTGTCAATCTGTAGGAGTGAAAGGAATAACTAGTAAAGCACACATTTAAATGAAAGGGGGTTTGGTTTTTCAAGCTAACAACTAATAAACATGAAAGTAAAAACACGACTACAATATTAAGCTAGCATTTAGGAAAATCATAGAGCAACTTTATGAATCTAATGATTTTATCCTTGATTATTTCACAAAGAGATCTAAACAAACCTAATAGAGTGTCCATAACACGTGTTGTGGCCGATGGCGTACACTTCACCGTCCCTGACACGGTCGGGGCTCTCGCAACCCTCCATCGACAGTGCCATCATGATTAGGGGAGTATAAAAAGGTCCAACCATTGTTGTAGGTCTAATTCTCCCCAGTGCGATTACATCTCGGGCTTGCACCACGAATTCAACTACTTTCCTCGGTCCTATCAGTTAGGCCCAAGGGTTGTAGGCACATAATATATGATACTAGGGTTTCTTGTAACCCTAGCTTGCTACTATTAAGCTACTCTACCCGGAACCTCTCATACAACTTCAGAAAGTCAGCTAAGACTGGTGCGATGGTAAGTGGATCAGAGTGACCTTGAATCTCCCATGCACACACTTATTCTCCTCCACCCGTACAAACAACCAAGTTTCCCTTCCCAAGGTGGCATCGATATTTGTGCCTAGCATGAATACAACCTAAAGTGCATGCTATATATGTGATGTAGTATTCATGCATTCAAACTCAAAATAAAATTACAATAATATTATGAACACAAAATTAGGATTAACTAGAGAATCTCAAAAGGCATATAGATAAAACCAAGTCACTACAATTATCCCCAAGCTTTGGAAACTACTCCCTTGACATGGAATTGAAAAAAGATTTGAATTCCATATCTTAGGATCAAAGAAAAATAAAATAAGAAAAAGATAAAGTCTCCTAAGGAGAAGATCTCATATCTACTCTTCTAAGAATGAAATATGGTATGAAAGTATATCTAAACCTAGTAGACTAAGGTTCTATACATAGTAGTAGGAGATTGGGCCTAAAATAGGCCCAAAATATTCCAAAATAGGGTAAACCCTAGCTCAGCTGCCGCCCGACTCGGGGCATCACGGATGACACAGCCCATGGCTTGTACTTGGCTTGGGGCGCCTATTCTTGGGCATGTCATGGATCATCATCATGGGGTGGGTCACGAGGGCTGGTGCGGGTCACATCATGCATTGGTACGATTTGCATCGGTCACTACGGGGAACCGTCAGGGCATTGAATATTGAAGTTCTGATCTGCGTCCGTGGCCATTGGCATGGGCCATTTTTAGGCTAGGTTCTTTGCTTAGAAACTTGGCGAGGGAAACATAAATTCTCACATCCTGCGTGCTGGTCTCAGTATAATGACATGGAACAGCGCGAGACACCTAAAGTGGGATCTCCCTCACCCATACTTAGGTGCACGTAGGGGTCTTTAGTTCATGCTTGGCAGCCCATCACATTTGGGTCACACAATTTCTTGGCGATGCTCTCCCTGGCGCAGGGCATCTCCTCTGGCACGGGTTATTGGTGGAAATGCATGAATGCCCACGCCGACCCGTTGGTGTCTCGGCTGGCTTATCTAGTTTCCTTCGCTATGGGAGAACCATTAGTCCGATTTGAGAGTTTAAAGAGTTGATTTTATATTAATCAAGAAGAAAAATCCAATTGAATTAGCCTTGGAGGTTGATTCTTCTTGGATCAATCTCAGACTGAAGAACAACTCACCGGATCACGATTCCCCATTTTTTAGTTGCCTGCTATAAACTCCGTAGTCATCTATCTTTAGCTTCATTCTCCTTCTAAAATTCATTGATGACCATGGCATTTGTTTACTAACATTCTAATGTGAATGACCTACGTCTCTACTACCTTCCTTGCAAACGACCTTCAATGTCTTCAAAAAGTACCCACAGGAGACTTACTAAAGATGATCACAAGGAAGATCAAGGAGGCTATGGATACAAGATGTCTATTAATACTAATTAGGTCTACAAAACGTGTGATTTAGATAAGAAAACCAAACATGGCCATCTAAACCCCTTGTCACGTAAACTCAACTGATACTAGCAATCCACCAAGTAAAAGTAACTAAAATGTATGTCAAATGCATTGGTTAATGCAGGAAAAATGGTAGAAGATGAAGGCCATGGACATCAAATCATTGTAGTAGAAGAATGGATCCAAAGATAGGCGGTATTGAAGTTCAAAACGGCTAAGGATGAAATAGAGAATTGCGGTCCGAGAGTTACGCCGACTTCTGGGTATGATCAAAGAAAAATTAGCCTATAAAGTTGGTTCCATTGGATTTATATCTTTGAGAACCATAAAATTGACTACAAGAACTCTCAAAACTAACTAACGATTCATCTGTAGCGAAGGAAAGAAGTTCAGCTGGCCGAAGCATAAACAGGTCAGCGCAGACCGATCATGGGTGGCACCAAGCAAGGCTCCAACTGCCCACGCTAGACCAATGGCATGTGTAAAGGATCTCAGGTGTGAGTCGTACCAAGGCCCACCATGGACCGCGCCAATCTCAATGAGCAACGTGCTCTGGTGCCCATTTTCACTCCAAAATGGCTAAGTATATATGCAGGACATCCTATTTTTTACGGCTCTCTCCTTTTCAAGTGTAAAATATCAAGACCAGCCAGTAGGATGTGAATAATTGAGTGGCCTGCGCAAAAATACTGACATAAACAAGGATTCTGATGATAGCCCATGCCAAACGCCACTGGCCGTGGATCAAAAGTGCAAAAACGACTATCCTGATGATGGGTCACGCTGGACACGACCCAAGAATACGCCATAGCCCACACCAAGGAGGAGGTACGACCCACACCAGATCCCGCAGCCCGTGGAATCACAGATCAAATGGGTGGTGCCAGATCTAACACCAAGCCTGCACGAGCCTTATGAGTGGTGGGGACCATGCCATCCATGGCGGTCCGTGCCAGTGGTGGCTAAATTAGGATTTTACATATTTTAGGCCTAATTTTAGGCTTGATCCTCTACTACCATATATAGCCTTAATCTACTATGGTTAGAGAGTTGGATCATTTTTCATTATTTCATTTGAAATTTGGGGAGCGTTTTAGAGAGAGGAACATTCTCTCTTCTTTCTTTCTTTCCTTTTCACTTTTATTTGATCCTATGATGTGGAATTAAAATCAATATTTAAATTCCATTTCTAGGGAGTAGCTTCCATAGTTTGGGGATAATTGTTGTCATGTGTTGATTTATGCTTTTATGAAATTCCTAGTTCATGCTAATTATTGTGCTTATGATATTTTTGTTACTCGTTCTTGAATGTTATAATTGAATGAATGGTACACTCTATTAGAACACACTCTACTGTAAATATGGTAAATAGAAGATGCGGTGAAACGTCCACGGTAGGGCCCCCTAAAGGTACCGGCAACCCTACCAAATACAGAGTAATTGATGAGGCCATTTTATGCGGTTATATTAGGGTTTTTAGGATTGGATTTTGTATAATTTTGTGCTCTACATGTGGCATTTTGCCTTGAAATCATTTAAGGAGGGATAAAAGCGACTTTGACGTTTTTATCACTTTTTAGATGATTTTGTGTGACAAGGTGATTTGTTTGAAGATTTGAAGACTTTGAAAGATATCTTTGAAGATTTGAAGACTTACACTTGGGCTTTTTGAAGAAGTGAAGAGGTGAAGAAAGGAGAGCAAAGCAACGGGTGAAGGATGGTCCAGGGTTTTCATAATTTTCTGAGAAGAATCAGCCTTCAAGAGTGGTACCATTGGATTCCTCTTCTCGAGAACTATAAAATAGACTACAAGAACTCTCGAAACGGATCAACGGTTCACCCGGAGGAAGCAAAACAAAACAGGGCTGGAGTTTACTGATCTGGTCGCGACTCGCGATGGAACTGGTCGCGAGTCGTGACGACAGCGTGAATTCAGCCCTACAGCAGCGTTTTTCTCCCCTTTTTCTTCCCCTATAAATACCTCTTCACCCCTTCTTCTCCAAAGCTTCCAAGCCCGACTTGGGGCTCCAAAACCCTAGTTTTTCACCATTTTCTTCCATTTCTTCTTCTTCCTTTGTAGATTTTTGTTCTATGGTATGTGTTTTGATTATCTAGCTTAGTTTTGTACTTGGGAGCAAAGGATTGAAGCTTCCATTTCTATGTAGTAAGAACCATTTTTATCTATCTATTTGGTGCTTTTGCTATTATGCATTTATGGGTATTGAATGTGTTTGTTGATATCATTAATGTTGTTGAAAGCTTGAGCATATGAAATACTTGTATGAATTGCTTGCTAGGGTTTGGGGGATTTGGGTTAATTTCCTCCCTTTTCTTGTTAGGAATCTATGAGTATGATTTAGAGCTTTTGATTGTGTTGATGGATTGATGATTGCTAGATGAATGTGATGATGTCGAACTCTTCGTCATGTTTGTTTTAGGTAGCAAAAGAGAGAGGTCTATGAGCGTCGATCGTTCTTGAATAATCTTGTGTAAATGCATGAATTGGTTAAATGCTTAGGCACGGTGTAGTGTTCATAAGTGTTGCTAAGCTTGTTGATTCTTCGTGCTAAATGCCATCAATGGGATACTCTTAGCAATAAGGGAGTCATTGGTGAGGTTTGACAAGAGATGTCGAATTCACTCTTGCAAACTACTACCTAAGAAGGATAGAAGATTTATCTTCACAACAAGTAGTTGAAGTAATGAATAGATGGTTTTACTCATCCTTGAAGCATTTGTTATTTAGCATTTGTGTATTCTTGATGGTGTGTTTCACTTCATTTATGCCATGAGTTGTTTGAGAATAGGAAGTGTTTGTATGATTGAATTGGTTAGGTGTTAGGAACGTGACGAATTCCGTAGCTCCTTTGCATGAAAATCTATGAGCATGAACTTAGAACTTCTTGTGCATAACGTGTTGTGATTCTTGCTAGATGGGTATGTTAATGTTAAGTCATGTAATGAATGTGATAGAATGAGTGATGGTTCAATGATCTACATTAGGTTTGGAAGTGGATATCCCTTGCCCCCAAGGCTTTTTTATCTTTATAGTTTTAAACCCCTTTTTCTTAGTTTTGTTTGATGATTAGCATAGTCACTTAACCTTGCTAGTTATCTTGTCTTTTATTTATTCTCATAACTTAGGACAATCAACCAACCAAACCCCCCCCCCCTTTTTACATGCTTTTATGTGTATGTATATATATCTACTCCTAGCATAATATCAACCATTTGTGCTTAAGCGCATAGGAAGATCCCTCTTCTCCTTGGACGACCCTGATTTGCCGCTATCTACCTAGTTGTAGAAAGTAAGCAAAAAAGGGCTTACAAATTATCTTTGCATAGGGGTGCGACAACCTCCCGCTATCAGTAATGCAAACCCTAGGCTAAGTGATGATACCTAGGGAAAAACTGTGATGCGAGGGAAGGGGAGGGATACCCTAATGGAACCCCCCCCCCCCCCTCTCCTTTTAAAGAACTGCTAACCCTAAGCTAGATAGTGCTAAGCCTAGGGAAATAAGTGCAAGTCCAGATGTAAGTACGAAAATGGACCTATACATAGCAACCCGAAGTGCATACGGGCTCTGAAGGTAAATAAGGCGACTGGGATGAGAACAAACTCACTACCCATGCCCATAAAACTGCTTCTACCCCTCACATGCGGGGCCTTCTTCATTTGTACTCCTTACTGCAACCGAGTGTTGATGTCTCAGGTCTTGGAGAGGTTTGTTCGTTGAAGTCTTGATGAATATGCATCCAATGTAATTGGTTTGTGAGTTCCTAGCACAGTCGAGTGTGGTCTCGGCTCTTAGATGTTGTGCATGTGTTGTTCCATCTGAGTGAAGTTGAAAACCATCATTGTACCTTCATTGGCGTGAATGGAAATCTGCCTCTACCATATACATCCCTAAGGTGGAGAAAGAGGGATGTTATTGGCCTTCAAGCATTCTCTTTGGAGGACCAAGAGTAATTTAGTAGGCAAGAGTGTTGTGAAGTCGTGCTTCAAACTCTTGTGAATCCCACTAAAATAGTCTCCTTAGGATGAGAGAACGGACACACTTATACTGCGTACATCAGGTGTGGCGATTATGTAATTGCCCACTCCATTTTGAGCAAATGGATAGCTTTATGCCAATTTAACATTAAGTGTAGCGCGAGTATAGGGATCATGAAAACCATCAATTCAAAGTAATAAACTGGGCATAGGTAATGAGTATGGGCCATGGACCCTTACTTGAAAACCTATTGCCTTTTCCGTTAATTCCAAGTTACAGCTAGCCATAATGCTCAAATTTTGAGCCTTATGACCCCATCGAAGTTCTTGCACATAGTGCCTAGCAAATGGCTCCAGCACCTGATTCCATGTTCCCACGCCTGGCGCCCAGTGAATGGCGCCAACACTTCTTCTCCTATCCTGCGCCTGGCACCTACGCCTGATGCCCAGTGAATGGCGCTAGTAATTCTGCACCAAATTCCTGCGCCTAGCGCCCAGTGAATGGCTCCAGAATACCTGCAGCCGAGGCATCCTTCTCCATCATCCAACGCCTAGCGCACAGACTCCCAGTGCTCAGCACTTGGTGTTCACGACCAGCGCCCACTTCTATGATCCGAATCCAGCAACTGGTGCATAGTTTCTGGCACCTCGCCCAGCATCCGAGGTATCACTTCCCATCTTCCATCGCACAGCGCCCATTGGCCAGCGGCCAGTGCTTGGTGCCCACGGCCAGCCACATGCATCTAAATCACCTAATACAAATGCTCATCAGAGAATAGGCAATTAAGGACAATGTAACAATCCTTCGTGATGAGTTTATATACCCGATCAGAACTTGGTTGAACACCATCCATAACCACATTATTCCTTTCTCTCCAAATACGATAAACCATAGTTATCAAAGCTAGAGGGCCAAGTTTCTTCTTATTCTTTGCCTTAACTCCATCCAATTCCTCACCCGTTCCCATACTACTTTCAAGAATTCACACTTAAAAAAAGTGATCATTTGTTTCCTCTTCTAGATGGTATAGAGAACAAATTCTATCCATGTTATCATCCTCTTCTGTACGGTGCTTATCTTTAGTATGCAATCTCCCTATTATCGCCAGCCATGCAATGAAAGAGAATTTTGGGGGATAAAGTTATGCCAAATGCTGTTGAAAACTCTCTCGCAAGGTCTTCCATTCTCCTCATATAGTCTCGGGTACTTGTGTTGGTGTATAAAACCGTAAGCCTTGCTAATGAATTTTCCTGAACTTTCCCAAGAACTAAGATGATTTCTCACTTCTTAGACATCTCAATTGAACATACATCACAATTCATCCCGCAGCTTGCATAAATCTCTAAAATAGCTTGAAAATATTTCACCCAGCCTTCCATTTTGAATTCTCGGGTTTATGACCCAAAAACTATCTTCCAGTAGGTAAAATAAATGGGTCCATTTAACCCACAAATTATCCTTCTTCATGTGGATGTCCCATACCCTTTGAGCTATTGAAGCTCGGGTCGACGTTACAAAATCCCTTAAGCCGAGGCCCCCCAAATGACTTTGGGGTGCAAAACCTTTTCCACGACACCTTGCTCTTGTACTTTCCTCCCCAAAAGAAATGCTTGCACTTTTGCTCCAGAGCATCTATAACCGTAGGCTGTATAATAAAGTTTTGAATCCAGAACCCTACAATACCTCTTATAATGAACTTAACAAGCTCCAGTTTACCATCATAAGAAAGTGTATGTCCCTTCCATTTGGCAATTCCGAATCTACCTTTCCAAGCAGCGTTCCAAATTGGGTTACCTTCAACTTGCTGGAATCAAGTGGAACCCCTAGGTACGTTACTGGGAACGTGGCCCATGGAATGCTAGTGAAGCTTAGATCCTCTTTCAGTCTAACGCCAAAGAATTTGGACTTTGCCGCATTGATGGCAAGTCCAGAAGTGCGCTCCAAGTCATTCAAGGCATTCATGAGTATATGAACCCAACTCGTGTTGGCCTTAGAGAAAAGCATAAGGTCATCCTCAAAAGCCAAGTGGGTAATTTTAAGCACCTCACATCTCGGATGATAGGTGAAGTGTCTTGACTCGGCCCTCTTCTTTAGCAGTCTCGAAAAATACTCCATACATATCATAAAAATGAGGGGGGACAGGGGGCCTCCCTGCCGTATGGCCCTTTAGCTCTTAAAGTGGTCACATAGCTTGCCATTTACTGCAATCGAGAACGAGGAAGTTCTTACACAAGTTATGATCCTAGCCTTCAGTCTTTCCAGAAAACCCAGTCCAAGTAAAACTTCTTCTAGGAAATCCCAGGAGTCTGTATCAAATGCTTTCTATAAATCCACCATGATCATGCACCTTGGAGAGTTCCTTTCTCTTCCATAACCATGGAAAAGTTCCTGTGCAAATATAACATTGTCCAATAAGTTCCTTCCCTTCACGAAAGCACCCTGGCACGGGTCAATTATTCCGGGAAATATTCCTTCCAGTCTATTGGAAATAATCTTCATGATAATCTTGTAGACCATATTGCAGCACGCTATTGGTCTAAAGTCATCCACCTTGAGATTGTCTGGTTTCTTCGGTATGAGTGCTACCGAAGAGTGATTTAATTGTGCCAATATTTCACCCATTTCAAAGAATTCCAAGACTGCTCCAGTCACTTCCACTCCCACGATATCCCACTATTTCTTGAAGAATCCGGGAGTATATCCATCCGATCTCGGTGCCTTGTCATCATCCATTGCAAATAACGCATGTTTTACCTCATTACTCACAACATCCTGATTTAAGAACGCCATGTCTATATCTGTCAAAATAGGTCCCAAACCAATTATCTCTTGATCAATAGAGACCCTCTCCCGAGGGGTTCTGAAGAGGCCTCTATAGAAGTCCGCAAACAGGTGCCCCTTGTAGACATTGGAAGTTACGATACGGTTATCTCTATCAAGAATCGCCGGTATACCTCCACCCTTTCTCTCCGAGACCATCTTGTGAAAATATGATGATCCCTTGTCTACCATGGTAATATGATTAATCCTTCCTTTTTTAGAGAGGAAAGATGATTCCACCAGATAGTAGAGCATTACCTTCTTCTTCAACCTCCTTAGCTCTTCTATATCTTGAGTTGAGGCATTCATCACATTTAGATTACTGAAGGCATCATTGTACTCTCTATCCGCCCTCCTTGCTTTTTTTCGATATGTGGTTAAAATTTGTCACACCCAACTCCTTCAAGGGCCCTTTCAACCTCAATAGCTTTCTACACACCGAGTATTGCATTGTACCGTCAACCGATGGTTGCCAAAAACCATTCACTCTTTGCTTGCAATTTGGGTGATTTAACCACATGTTTTGAAACTGGAAAGGCCTTTTCTTGCCATCAATTTCCTACGACATACTAATAACCATTGGGATGTGATCCGATTGGACAGAGATCGGTAAGAAGGTTGTGCGGCAAGCATCCAAATTCCAGCCATGGTTCAATAGTACTCGGTCTAACTTCCTCCATGTTCTCCAATCACACTATGCCATGTTAAATGCTCTCCAATAGAAGATGAATCTCTCTGCCCGTACTTCGTACAGACATCTTGAAACTCCCTCATTGGATAGAGGCTTGGCACCGTGGAACCATGATGGTCCCTGAGACTTAGAATTGCATTGAAATCGCCATGGACAATCAAATGATTGCATAAGTTTCTGCCAAAAGACTTAAGTTCTACCCATAGTGGTATGCATGTTGCCCTACTTTCACTATGACCATAAATGAAAGTGCATAAAAACTCCACACCAGTTAAAAGATTGCGCACCTTTAGATGAATGCATTGTGGAAATTTCTCGAGGACATCCACCATATAGCCTTTTGGATCCCATATGATAAGTATTCTCGAATTTTGCCACAGCTCAAAATTATGCGTAAACTTCCAACCCTTAAAACTCTTCAAGAAAATATTTAAAGCTTTGTCCTCCAGTTTTGTTTCCAACAAGCCACAAATGCCTACTTTATGTTCGGAGATGATGTCTTTTACCCACCTCCTCCGTACAGGGGCTGACAAGCCTCTAACATTGATTGAAGTAGCATTCATTGAGGAACCAAGGTCCCTCTTGGCTTCGGACCGGCGCCATCATCATATTTACTGCCTGAAACGTCTGAGCTACTCCTTGTGGAAGTTAGCATACGCTGAAAGGGTTTCTGAATAGCACTTCCCGGTTTAGGAATACGGGATCGACTCTTACTCCGAGCTCTAGTGGTGGCCCTTATGCCAGGTAGAGGCCTACTTTTTCTTTTACTTCTGTTCAGTCATGGAATTTTTTTACCCCTTGCCTCCGGATGGATCATTTGAATGGGTAATTTTCCAACTCCTGGGATAGGGTGATCATCATCTCCAAAAGCTGACTCCTCTACGCCATAATTTTTTGTATGTGCGCTTCCGGCAGATTTTGCGCTATGGTTTTTCTTATCGCTAGCATGCTCCATACTGCGCCCACGACTTGCATCCTAGCTGTTTTGACATCACGCTGTCTGACACTGTGGTTTCAACCATTATCCTTATTTTTAACCCCAGCCGGCCTGTTTGCTTACAGCGCCTTGACGGCCTGCCTGGCACCATTGCTTGCGATACCAATGCGCAGTCCTGAGGCTCGGGCTGCCTTGGTCACTCCTTCATCACCCTCATGGCTAACTGCCTTTGATCTTTCATTGCTCTCCACTGTCTCCGTGGTTAGAATACCCTTCCCTTTTCTTATTCTTTCTGACTTGTCATTATCTGAGGATCTATCTTCAATAACTATATCATCACCACCTTGAACCGATTCTAAGCTGGGGCTATCTCCAAGATATTGAACATACATTTTCTTCACCCATACTTGGTTTTTACCTCCAATCTTGCAGTTCTTTTTCTTCCCTATTTTCTCACCATGTTTTGCCTTCCTTCCCATGGGGTTATTGCTTTCTTCTTCTCTATTCTTCCAAAAAGTTTCACACACATCCATTCAATGGGTGCTTTCACCACAATTCGGACACCAAGGGCGACAATAATCATAAATTATCTTCTGCGTATAGACATCTCCACTTGGTACTCGGAAGTTCACTTTCTCCTTCAACTCCTTAGAAGTATCTACCCAAATTAAGAGGCGGGCATAGGAACCTCTTAATTCGAGTGTACCATTATCCATGAGGATTGGCTCTCCAATGGAAGAAGCTATCTTTTCTATTGCCTTCTTATGCCAGTAGCTCTTCGACAAGTGCTCCATCCTTATCCATACTGGCTTGGTGGTCTGGATTTTCATCTCATACTACCCCGTCTCAGCTATCTTCATCATGAACAACTTCTTGCTGTGCAGATAATGGTCAGAGCCATTCATCACTGCATCCCTATCCTCAGCACTGTTAAATTTGAACATAACATAGCCATTTAACTTCATCTGAACAGTGCATGCAACATTCCATTTAGTCGCTAGGAGCATATGTATAGCATACATCCTAGGGAAGAAACCTGGGAATACTTCTAGGAATCCATATAATGGCTTGAAGTATGCCTTATTAATCTCCTCCTTCGTGAGTACAAAGTCGACGATATCTTCATTGTCATCAACAATTTCAATATTTGAATTCTCTATAAGAATGTTCGGATCATTCCATTGTCTCATTCTCTCCAGCAATGGATCATTCCAATGTTTTGGATGGAGCTTCTGATTTTGCTGCTCACGGCCATCACCTTCAGCCTGCCCATGAACCGCGACCTTGTTCTTGTTTTTGTTACCCAGGGATGGTGCTCCATTGAATTCCATGATGATCAATAAAATTCAAGCAAAACCAAAAAAAAGTAATCCAAATAATGTATTGGATTCACACAGCACACAATGCATGAAAACCACACAAACAAACCTTACTAAATAGTGAATTAGCAAAGTTTAATGAACTAGCAGAAAACCAGAAATCGGCCGAAGGATCGACTAAAAATGTAAATTGCAAGGAAATCAAACCCTACAGAATTGTACTTCTGGTGCCGCAAACTCCCTTAAAGAAAACCGATCTAGATCACAAGGATTGGAACTCTCAAAATGGGCTAACGGTTCATCCGTAGCGAAGGAAAGAAGTTCAGCCGACCAAAGCATAAACGGGTCGGTGTGGACCACTCATAGGTGGCACTAAGAAAGGTACAAACGGCCCGCATCAGATGACACGGCTTGTTTAAAGGGTCTCTGGCACGATCTCTATGGGTCACGTGTCCAAATGCCCATTTTCACTCCAAAACAGCTAAGTATAGGCCCGGACCATTCCATTTATGATGGTCCGAGCTGTTTCAAGTGCAAAATGTCATGACCAGCCAGTGAGATATGAAGCATAGAGTGCCCCATTCCAAAATACTAACCAAAATGAGGATTCTGATGACGGGCTGCACCAAACACCCCGAGCCGTGGATCAGAAGTGCAAAAATGACTATCCTGATGACAAGCCGTGCCAAACGCTAAAGACTGTGCCTGAAACGACCCGTAGAAGATGCCATAGCCCACACCATAGAGGAGACAGGACCTGCGCCAGATCCCAAGGGCCGTACCAACATGGATCAAATGGGTCGTGCTAGATCTAGTGCCCTGCATTGGCACGAGCCTTATGAGTGGCGCAGACTGCGCCATTTGTGATGGTCCTCGCCATTGGCGGCTGAACTAGGGTTTTACACATTTTTGGCCTATTTTGGTCCTTTTTTTAGGCCCAATCCCCTACTACAATAATTATAGCTTTAGTCTACTAGGGTTAGAGAGTTGGATCATTTTTCATTAGTTCATTTGTAATATGGAGAGCACCCTAGAGAGAGAAACATTCTCTCTTTTTTCTTTCTTTCCTTTTTATTTGCTTAGATCCTATGATGCAGAATTCAAATCTATATTTGAATTCCATATCTAGGGAGTAGTTTCCATGTCTTGGGGATAATTGTAATTATGTGTTAATTTATGCTTTTGTGAGATTCCTATTTCATCCTAATTATTGCGCTTATGATATTATTATGACTTGTTTTTTAATGTTATAATTGCATGAATGGTACACTCCATTAGCACACGCTCTAGTCTACATTCATTTTGGTGTAAATATTGATACCCTCTGGGGATGAGAAACCTTGGATGTAATAGGGTAGCAGGGTCCAAGTCCACGAGGGTGTGTGTACGTTGGTCTTTTCCGAGTTTTACTGTTATGATGACAACACACTAGTCTTAGCTGACTATTAAGAGTAGTTTGAAGGGTTACGAGTGAAGATAGCGAAAAGTAGCAAGTTAGGGTTGTAAGAGGTCCATAGATAAGGTGACTACCTCTCTTTGCCTCGTTTATAGGCCTAGGGAGTAGAGCATCTGTGATGGAGTGCCCGAGACGTAATCGTACGGGAGAGAAATAGACCTACAAAAAAGGTCAAATCTGGTTGTACTCCCCTAATTACGGAGGCAGTGTCGATGGAAGATTGCAAGAGCACCCGACGTGACAGGTATTGGGAAGTGCTGACCATCGACCACACTACGGCTCTATTTGGAAAAGTTGTGCTTATAAGCAAAGCTGGTTTATTTTCAAAGCAGAGGGAGACTGGATTCTAATTTTCCCCCAAAAAAGCTTATGCTTTTAAAATAATCTACTTTTTAGCACTTTACCAAACATCAAAAAGTGCTTTGGTTATAAACACAACAGCTTATAAGCGCTTCCAAACACAGCCTACGTGTTATGAGCACTAGATTGGGTTGTCGAAATCTCACATGTGAATGAATCAAGGATCAAAGCATTAAATCAACCATGTTACGCAAGCATTCCCCAAGTGTCTAGTCTATATAGTTTACCTATTTTTTTACTTTCATGTTAATAGTTGATAATTGAAAAACCAACCCCCCCCCCATTTGTTTACTATACTTTCCACTCCTAGCAACATGTACGGATTGGCAATCCTGACGTGGTTGTGTTTAATTAAATGTTAGGCCCTAGAATCTTTGTGGACATACCAAGGTCTTACCGCTAACTACCCTATCGGTAGCATAGTAGTGAGTTGGGTGAAGAATATAAATTTTTATCTTTGACCCTCGCACAAGTCATCTGCTCGATTTTAACGATGCCGGGTGGAGATGGGTCACCAACAGATTTGATTGATTACTGACTTTTAAACATTTTTAAAAAAAAATTAATTCAAATTCAGAACAACATTTCTTGAATTTTATTATAATTCTTGAATTTTATTTCAAGAATTTTATTTCAATGTTATTGAATCCTTCATATGTAACTTCAGTCCTCTCCCTCCTTCAATATATGTAACTCCTTCTCCCTCTTACCAAATTGTTGTTGCAAACACATATAGAAACAAATTCACTAAGTATTCGACATCATGTAGGTCCATGTAAATTTTTAAAGTCGCTAAGTGGTCGACCTCATGTCGCCTAGTCTGACTGGAATGCAAAGTCGTACTAGTTGATGGATGACACAATGGTTTCAACCAACGTCGGTAGATGGTTGGCATCAAGTTACCCAAACTGATTATGTTTGCGACATCGCATACTTCAAGGCGGTTCAAAATGACATCATACATAGGGAACCCTAACAATGAGTTTAAGCATCTATCCACAATTTTCCTGCAAATTTGAACGGTCTCCAGCTTTCTCCTCTCCCTTCTCTTCTCCCTTTGAAAAAGGTATGTATTTTCTAATCCCCTAACAGCTATGTTTTTTTATTCTTACTTTGCAATGTTCGATCTATGGTCTGTGAATATGCTTTGTAATTATTACTTTGCAATGTTTGATCTGTGGTTTGTGAATATATTTTCTAATTTGTACTTTACAATTCGGTTGGACAATATTTTGGTATGTCTCCAAATGGTTTAACTTTATTTTAATGTGTAAAAAGGTTCATCTTTTTAGGTTACATGGGTTTCCTGCCATTGCTGTCTCTGAATTATGCGACGTCGGTATCATATTGGTCACAACTCGATCAATGTCATAACAATGCGATGTCGGATATTCATTTTTTAGTAATTTTTTATTCAATTTCCGATGTTGAAACTATGTCGATCAGACCTTCAGTGATACCAAAATAATACCGACGTTGCATTTTGGCCACTAAATATACTCTGGATTCACAATTTGCGACTTCAGATTTGTATCAGTCTTATGTTCGCATTGACCGACTAGTTCATGAGGTTGCATGTGTATGTCGACTAACCCACTGCTTTGGACCGACATGCCCATGCGACGGATGTTCCGACGTCGCACATTGCATTCTATACAGTAGTTTTGCACTTACGTTTCCACTTAAGATGCAGGACTAATGGCTTGAGAAGGATTGTCTAATCGAGCCTTTTTTCAAGTACTTCATCGATTAACATATATATATTTACAAACACAACTTCACACTTCGTAACAACTAATACTTTTTGGTTATCGTATACACTACACAACGGAGCCACCCAGAGCTTCTTTTCTTCAACATAGAACATCATTCAATGGCTATTGATAGCCCACATTTTGACTGCACTTTAAAGCAACTGAACACTCGGAAAATACCAACTTTGGTAAAGCGCTTGAATAAATTTTATTTGTTGACAATTGCATATGAATATATATATACATTTATATTTCTAATCAATATTTTTATACTGTGACTTAGTACATCCCGTGGGAGATTTTAGAACTCCTAACGACTAAGAAGACCCCCGCAGTGCTGAGGTTCTACGGGACCGACTGGCATATGAACTTATCGGGGGGTGGGAAGATGAATGTTTTCCCCAAAGGGTTTTGGCGAGTTCCTTAGAGGAAACAACCTACGCATCGGGGACACCTTGTTCTTTGAGATGATAGAAGCTAGGTACCAATCGTCTAGGTCATCATTGTCAAAGCTGATTGAATTTTATTGTAAATTCTGTTATGTGTGAACTAAGACAATTTTTATGTATGTACTAATTGTGAGGATATTCTCATGACTACGGTTTTTCTAATTAATTAAGTATCTTATTTGAACATTATGTAATGGACTGTACTTGTTTATATTTGTGATTTCATCTGAGCACCATTTTATAATCCTGTGATTTAAAAACGTTGAAACAAGTGGGGTACTAGTCGTGTACGAATTAGGGGAGGATTCTTTTTTATGATCATAAAGTTCTTTACTTTAAAATATCTTTTACATGTGTGCGACTTGCAAAGAGATTAACAATATTATCACTTTAAATGACGTGTTAAGCGAAATTGGGCCTACTCCTAACACAATATAAGCGACGTCACACACTATTCAATAACATTATTTACTTTTTTTTAATCTTTTACTTCGATTCATATAATAATCGAAGTTAAAAACCAATTATTTACCTTAGATTTTTTATAACTCAGGTAAAAACAAATATTTTACTTTGAATAAAACCAAGGTAAAAGAACTTTTTACCTCAATTTTTGGTGGTTAACAAAAAAATCGAAGTAAAAGAACTTTTTACCTCAGTTTTTTAGGATTAATAAAAAAACCAAGGTAAAAGGGGAAAAGTAAAAGGTCATTTTTCTTGTAGTGTCTCAGACCTAATGATTGCTACCTACACGTGGAGACTACTAAGGAACTATCCTTTAAGCGGGGCATCTTAGCATTGGGAGTGAGTTTTTATGGGGAAAGAGGAGCAAATACTTAGTCTTTCGATGCAATTTCCCTAATGATGGAGGTGGTTGTGATAGCCAATAACATGTCGATGAACCTTTGTGTGGCAGACATTAGAAATGGCTGACTATCACCCACACTATGTGACATAGACATGTGATAGGTTTATATATCTTACATGTGATAGAATCCATGATCAAAGTCATTCATCGGCCATGTTACGCAAATGTCCCCAAGGCTAGTTAATATAGTTTAATCTCTTTGAATTTCATGGTTAGTAGTTGTTAGATAAAACCCCCCAATCCTATGTTTTTAGCACTAGCTATTCCCAACACACAATCGGAATGATGCCCGATTGTGAGTTGTGTCTAGTTAACTTTCAAATTCTAGCATATCTGTGGACGACCCTGGACATGCCACTAGGTACTTTCTAGTAGTTGGTAGTGAGCACACGGGAGCAACATATATATCTCTATCTTCGATCTCCCAGTGCTCTGCGGGTAATTGATCTCCCAAAAGGTTGGTTTGTTAACGAACCTGTCGAGTGGTTATCATCTAAGCATTTTTTGGTGTCTCAAAATTCATCCCATTTCTAGGATGAGTTTGTTTAATATTCGTGCCAAATTTCTTTTGTTCCTGCTATCATCGATATCATCTTCATTTTGTTAGTCATCACCATCTTCCACGACATTATTCAATTCATGTTCTTGTCGTTCTTGATGGGCATCTTCAAAATTCAATCAATTGAAATGACTTGACTCAGTATATCAGTATATCAACGAGAAATAAATTTATTAAAGTAAATTCAACACCGCCAACCACTTGATAACAAAATGTTCTCACTTGTTACGACTAATCAAGAGTATTCATATTCAACAAAGATACCAAATCAACAAATATGAAACCCTAACAAAATTCAACAAATATTATAAGTTGAAAAAAAATATCTCAACCACTCCATAATTATTTTTTAATTGTATTTTCCTATTTAAATGAATATATTCATCATTGCATTAAATCTACACAAGTAAATTTTCATTTTGGAATCACTCAAATTAAAGCATATAAAAGTTGATGGTTGAATTGTATTTCATAAAAGAAAAAGAAATATTATGTAAACGAGTTTGATTTGTTGAGAAAGTAAATAAGCAATCTATAAATTTGATAAAACAAAAAAATGGATAAAGTAAAAATAATCTGATGGCTCACGAACACTGGATACCTCGAGCCCTTGAGCACTGGAGCCCTCGAGCACTGGAGCCCTCGAGCACTGGAGCCCTCGAGCACTGGAGTTCTCACTCGAGCCCTCGAGCACCCAAGCCCTCGAGCCCTCGTACCATCGAGCCATGGAGCCCTCGATCACTGGATACCTCGAACACTCAAGCTCTCGAGCCCTCGAGCATAGGAGGCCTCGAGCCCTGGATCCCTCGAACACTCAAACTCTCGAGCCCTGCTGCCCTCGAGCCATCAAGCACTCGAACCTCGAACCATCGAGCCTCGACCCCTTGAGACCTCGAGCCACCAAGCACTACTTCCTCTCCTTCTGAACCACTAGTCCACTAGTATTAGATCTTTCTTTTGAGGGCAACGAGGTTGCCTTATCAATGTAATATTTCCAAAACATCATTGTACATCTTTTGGTTCTAAATAGGTTTGGGGAACCTAATAAATATCCCCCACCTTAGGGTGCAAAAAAAATCGGATGGCTCACGTGAATCACATGTAAGAGGTAAAAAATAAAAGTAAAAAAAATTAATTTTGAAGATATAAAATAACGTTGTTCTATTTGTGACATTTCAATTTTATATTAAAAGTGGAGCGTTATATATAAATTATTGAAAGACAAAAAGAAATGTAAAAAAAATACAGAAAACATAGTTTTGAACGGTCATAATTACCAAAGTCATCTCATTTTAATTTGATCCCAAAAATTGAGTCTGTCTCCTCCGATATCGTCTCATGGTGGGACTAGGGACTAGAGGGAACATTGAAAAATGGCAAACCAAATTCAGGGTCAAAATTAAAATAATTTGGACTAGGGGTATTAAATGAAAAGCACAAAAAATGGAGGGTTTAAAGACCAATACACGAAAACAAAGCAAAGTAACCCAACCCAGTGCAAAGGCGTGATACTTACCTCCCTTCCAAAACACTATTTCATGGAATGTCTTCAACCAAAACAGATTGAACATCACTTTCTAAAACGAAAAATCCAAAAGAAATCAAAAGGTTAAATGCCCACATGATCCTATGGTTTGGTTAAAAGTGTCAATCTAAACCTGTAAAGTTTGAAAATGTGATTATAACCCTATTATTTTCTCTAAAGAACCAATCTAGCCCTGAAAACCTTAATTTTGCTGGAATTCTACAAATTGATAACTATACCCCTGCTTTAATAAAATTAAAATTCAGGATAAATGAATGGACAATTATACCCCTTTTTCTTCTTCTTATTTTCTCCTTGAGTCTTCTTCTCGAGTCCTTGCTCCTACTTCTTCTCGCTGCCATTGCTTCTTCTTCTTTGTTTGCTTCTTCTTCTTTGTTTGCTTCTTCTCGCCGTCATTGCCTCTCCCTCGCCTCGTTGCTTCTTCTTCTTCTCTTCATTTTTTCTTCTTCTAGCGTTGGTCGGTGGCCGTTAGTGGGTTTTATCAGGTAGCGTAGGTTCAGGTGGCGGTGGTTAGGGTTTTGTGGGGTGAGCTTGGTTTCAGCAACGGTGGCTAGGTAAATATGGGTGGCCATGGGTTTGGTGGGGTGGACACGATGGTGAGTTGGAGGCAATTCCGACCTCCACCGGTGGCAGTGGAGCGATGGAGATGCAGTGGGTAAACTTTTGGGATAAACTTCTGGGAATGGTTAGGGATGGAGATGATGTTGGTGGAATCGAGCATGTTGAAGTCTTGTCTGGAATTAGATTAAATAGTGGCGGTCAGAGTCTTGTTATAGACGTCGGAAGACGTCATAGCTGTTTTATATCACCGGCGGTGGTGCTGTGCTCTGATTGTCGCTCCCGGAGATAATTTAAGTCTCGACTCATTTAGGCCTTGATTCCTTCTAGCCCAATTTTATTGGCCTTTTGTAAACTACCCCTCGATTTCTTCTGGTTCCTTAAGCTGCTAAGTAACCCGTACCGAGCTTTAAAATACTCAAAGATTTCGGTCTTAGAATAGTGATCAGCACTGGAGGGTTCGTTTGATTCCCAATTTGTTTGGCTGCAGCAATGAAAGGGATTAAATTAGTTGTGCAAGAGCAAAACTCGGTCCCCGGGACGGAAAACTGGGTGCTTTCTACGTTTTCTGAGAGACTTTTCGTGGAGTATAATTCGATCGTGGATTGTTTTTGGTAGAGGAATATGTGTGTTGTGTGTGGAAACCCGGTGAGATCTTCTCTGAGGAAGCATGTTGCGAGAGTTGAGGCAAGGAAGCTTTTTTTTCTCCTAAGTACAAGGGAAGGTTATACTGGTTCTTGGAGGGTTTTTCTGGGGCTTGTGCCATCAACATTGCATTGTTGAATTTGTATAGCAAGATTTTAAGTGAGCACGAGTTGATGTTCGTCATTTGGCAAACTGAGGTCGAGGCATTAGATGAAATGTATAGCCTTGTCAAGAAGCATCCCAGATTGATCCTCTGATCGTGAGTTCTATTTGTCATTCGTGATGCTTTTCTTAGTTTTCATTTTGATTACTGATGGTCTTCTTTGTGTGCAGGGCCGTCTCCGACATTTCGGAGGCCCTGTGCAAATGAAAAATGAGGCCCCTAAATATATTAATGTAAAATTTTCATATAAGAATTATATCAAGAGTGTGTCTCTTGAAAGACGGTCTTTCCATAAGTCATGGAAAGATCAAGGTTTAAAGTGTAAATTAGAAGAAATTAAGATAAAATTTTCGGGTTGCATGAACCGGGTTATAAATTTTATAACTACTACATGTTGCATACTAAAATTTTAATGTTGTAATTAAGACCTTTTACCTTTTATTATTCGAATTAAACCCCGTCTTTCCATAAGTTTATGGAAAGACCGTCTTTCCCAAGACTTTGCCTTATATCAATACGATATTACAAATTTTCTAAACAATACGATATTACAAATTTTCTAAACAATACGATATTACAAATTTTCTATATATATAATACCTAATAATATAATTTTGGGGCCCCAGAAATTTTGAGGCCCTGTTCAACAGTACCGGTTGGGCCATATAAAGGCCGGCCCTGTTTGTGTGCCACGATTGATGTAATGTTGTTGGAATCAGGGATCTTTTGTGTATATTTTGTTTGATGGTATGCCATTGATTGTGAAGGATTATGCATTCTATGCATTTGGCATATGCAGCTGCTGACCTTGTTGTATCAAGAGCTAGAGCAATGACTTTAACTGATATTTCACCATAGAAATGCAGCGGCGCGACGAAGATCCAGCGGTGGCAGTGGTGCTGGATGGGGTTAGAAGATGATGAAGAAGAACCTAGGTGTAGTTATGTCATTAAATGTTTTGTTATTATACTAGGGGTAGTTTACTCTTTTTTTATTTGGTCAATGCCGGAAAATACTTGGTTCATGCCGTAATAATGCCAAAATGTTATATTGGCACTTCTGATGCTAAAGACAGGGTTATAATCGCACATTCAAACTTTACAGGGTTATATTGGCACTTTTGACCAAATTATAGGGTCATATATGTATTTTACCTAAAATCCTCCAACCTTATTTCATCATCAACAATCAACCACGACAAATTTGAAGAAAAATGTTGATCGACATCAACAAAACATCAATCAAATAATCTACATCTATAATTAGGTATTAATTTAACATCAATCATCTCATATATGTGAATCAAATCAATTTTGAAAACTGCATATTCAAACCTCGAATCATGACTGAAAAGGGTGATTTCTAGATCGAAAATCAATTAGCAATGATACAGATGATGCAAAAACAGAGTTAAACACAACAAATTAGATCGAATGTCAATGATGAAAAGATCGTACATGTTTCACAAGGTAGGTTGCTGGTCTTTTTGTAATTCATTGTGAGCTTTCAATTTTCTAATTTTAAGAGCAGCAAACTGTGTTTGAAAAGCCTAATATGTACGAATGATTTTCCATACATGTTGCTAATTTGTCTTTGAACTGAGCATCATCTTATGAATTTAATGAAAGTTTCATTTAAAATTCCTAAACTTTCACATGTTGGAATTCACATTATAAGTAGTTATTTAGAAGTTTTAAACATTGCATTTAAGCATATTTCACATATGAAAATAACTGTTTGCAAGTGACGATTTGATTTATAGCTGATGATGTTCATGAAATTAGGCATGATGTTTTTACTGTGTATCATGATGGTAAAAATCGACTGAGCATGAACATGATTACAACTTGCAGAAACATGATGTGATGTTACTTCAATCATGTTTGATGTTACAAATATATTACATGATATTTTAACTATACAACATTATGCGAAAATTCACTGAGCATGTTCTTATGAATATTCAACAAAAAAAACAGTGCAGGGAATTAACAACGAAAACATTTCCCAAAGTTCTCAAACCGCCAAAATAAATAAAATTAAAAGTGCAACGGGGCCGGGGGGGGGGAGGAGATAAAATTGAAAGAAAGAAACCATTGAGAAGGGAATTTGGTTCCAAAACACCAAATGCGTAGTGGATCTAAAGCCAAATTGCTTGAACATTGTCATAATTTGCTCTCATCTTGTTATGTTACACTATCAAATTGTGATGATTCATTTTGTGTGTTTGATGTTTTACAAATACCTAGTTGATCATGATGTTTATTTAAATAGGACATCCATATACACCACCACACTTATACATTCCAATGTTGTTGAACTTAAATTAACTTCTTTAATGTTCCACTTCTATCCACAGATGTTCTTCTTTTTAAAATGATGATTGAAAGTATAAGTTGATTCATATGAATTTATTTATATTATAGAAAAAGTAATTCTAATAATTTTTCAATCAAGATATGAAACAACAGTCACTCATAACTCAACATCAAAATAAATTACAAAATCATCATTGTACAGACTTAAAAGTTCCAACTTTTTCCCCAAAAAAGCTCAACATCTGAACATCAGCCACTTTAAATGGAATATCACATGAATTAAAAAAACTATCACTCTAAAAAATTTCTACATTTGCTTGTGAAAAACTTCGGGCACCACAACTGTCAAAGATTTAAACATCTTTCATCACAAAATGGTTCAATATCCCTAACACGTCCTTAACACAACTTAAAATACCAAATTCAACCTAATTAAATCATCAAACTCATTAATCATCCAATGCATCAGCACGAAAAAACTTTTCAAAAATAGTGAAACATCATAGTCAAAAAACATTTCTTCACAAATTAAATCCTATTTCTTCCGAGACTTATTTCACTTCCCAGCTGCCATCTAAGAATTACACACATATTTTTTCTTGCCTTGTCCTGGTACCATTAAAGATGGTAACTCTTCTACTTCGTCTACACTAAGATCAAATGTAAGCTCAAGTTCTCTCTTCAAAGAAATAGATGCAGGAGTGTGACTCTTCAAACCATTCTTAATGATCTCATCAATATCGACATGCAAATCTGGATTTACAAAGAAATCATGTGAATTGGAAGGAGTCGACTGGGTATCAGTAGCTTCTATATCTTCCACAACATCTTTGTCCAACTTAAACACAAATGCCCTTGTCACAATCTCAACATTCCTCTGAACCTATGAATAGCTTAACTAGCAACTTACAAACAGGAAAATCAGGAATCTAGAAAGAACAAACAAAAAAATATATAATTTTTAACTATATAAAACATTACTAACAGTATTACTAACATCAACTTTTGAAAATAAAACATCAAAAAAGCACAAATGGCACCACTAGCAACTAAAATGTTAAAACCTCACATACTGTATATTAAACATCATTCTTTGTAATTGAAATGTCAATATCAGTTATTAAATTATCAAAACAACACAACTCATATCACTGAGTAGTAAACTTGAAACCTGACAAACCACAAATAAAATTGCAAGCATCAACCACTGAAACTAAAATATCACACCAACAAAACTATCATCACTTAATGCTTAACATAAAACAACAAAGCATTACCAAAACATCAACATCAATATCTTAAACACAAAAATTAAATATATATATATATATATATATACACTTACAGAGCCTCCATCCTTTGTGATAGTTAGTTTCTTCAATTTTTTAGAGACAAAAACACGACTACCTTTGGCTAGTTCGCTAAACTTCTTTTTTTATGTCCCTAACAAGGTTATCCAATGAATCACACTAGCATCATTGACGTACACCGATGTGCTTCATTTCGTGTGCATTAACTGTTGTATCAGGCATAGTTTTTAGCTTGTTTTATTTGGTGGATTGCTAGTATTAGTTGAGTTTACGTGACAAGAGGTTTAAACGGCCATGTTTGGTTTTCTTGTCAAAATCCCGCATTTTTTAGACTTAATTAGTACTAATGGACATCTTGTATCAACGGGCTCATAGATATTCCTCTTCATCGTCTTTAGTAGGTTGCTGGTTACATTCTATGTGAAGGCCCTTTGTAAGGGTAGTAGAAGATATTGAAGGTCATTCGCAAGAACGATAGAAGGGATCGAAACCAATTCATCTCTAAAATGGTAGTAGACGAAGGCCATGAACATAAAATCATAGTATTAGAAGGATGGCCAAGGGAGAAACAGTGAATTGTGGTCCAATTAGGTTGCGCCAAAGTCTAAGAATGATCAGAGAAAAATTAGCCTTCAAAGCTAATTTTATTGGATTTTTATTCTCGAGTACTATAAAATTGACTACTAAAACTCTCAAATCAGACTAACGGTTCACCCGTTGCAAAGGAAACAAGTTCAGCCGGCCAAGGTGCCACGGTGTTACGGGGTGGGGCTCATCACCTAACCTCAACGCAACCCCATGCATGCATCGGTGCCAAAATGATGTTGCGGTCCCATGCCACTCAATGTGTCACTACGAACCGGTCTCCCTGGATCGCGCCGCACACGCTTTCGGGTCATCCAGTGTCGAATGCCTAACCGCTCAAGGCCCGCGACACACTGTTCACAATGCCCGAGCTGTCTGTGCCCAACGCCCATGCGCGTAGCACCCGGTTGCCCTACCGGCCAGCACCGTTAAAACTGCGCCCGGTCCGAGATGACACGTCCGGAGCTCCTTGTCCCAGAAGTCATCTCTTTTGCTTGTAAATACTTGTAATATCTTAGTTATTAGTTTAGCTTAGCTATTTTGATCAAGGTCCAAGCCTACGTGCTGTTTTAGCCTTTGAACTTATTTTGCCTATGTAGCTGCCACTTGTGATAACGTTTGCACATCATATATGTAGAGTAGTGAGCTCTCTACATGCGGTTACCATTTTGTAATATAATGTTTATAAGTATTTGCTTCCCAGTTGTTGGGCTTTATATTGCATCGTTGGCTTGTGTGTGTGAGCCATACTCTCTCTCAGGCGTGTATATTCTGATGCACATTCGACCACGTCCCTTAACGGGCTCGGTTTGCTGCAAGCAACTGAGCGGTGTGCGAAGCACGTGGGATTAAGGCGGTAGTCGTGGCACGGTTGTGCACAGCTAGGCCACATGGTTTGCACCCTTAGAGGGTGACCCGTGACACATGGGTTGGCATATGCCGCTCATAGGTGGCACCAACGGTCCACGTGTCACGGGTTGCCAGCTAAGGGTACGAACCGTGCGGCCTAGCCATGCACAACCGTGGCACGACTACTGCCTTGATCCCATGTGCGTCGTACACCGCTCGATTGTTTGCAGCAGACCGAGCCCTTTGAGGAACGTTGTCGAGCGTGCAGCGGAATATACACACTCGAGAGAGCATGGCTCACACATACAAGCCAATGTTGCAATATAAATCCCAACAACAGGGAAGTAAACACTTAAAATAATTATATTACAAAATGGTAACCAGATGTAGAGCGCTCACTACTCTACATATATGCAGTATAAACGTTATCACAAGTGCCAAGTACATAGGCAAAATGAGGTCAAAGGCTAAAATGGAACGTAGGCTTGGACCTTGATCAAAATAGCTACGCTACACTAATAACTAAGCTATTACAAGTATTTACAAGCAAAAGAGAAGACTTATGGGACAAGGAGCTTGGGATGTTTCTTCTCGGGCCGGGTACAGCATTGACAGTGCTAGCCGGCAGGGCAACCAGGCATTGCGTGCACAGGCGTTGGGCACATATGGCTTAGGCATTGTGCACAGTGCATCGTGGGCACAAGGAGGGGACATCACGGGCTGTGAGCGGTTAGGCGTTTGGCACTAGATGACCCGGAGGTGTGTGCAGTGCGATCAAAGAAGACCAGTTTGCAGTGACGCGTTGAGCGGCATGGGACCGCAGTATCGTTTTAGCACCGATACAGGCATGTGGTTGCATTGAGGTCGGGTGATGAGCTCCACCCCGTAACACCACGCCAGAGGAGTTAGACCATACCAAAATGACTCAGAACAAAGCGAAAGTTTGTGCCAATAATTTGGCATAAGGGCATGGCACGGACGCACCAAATGCCACAGACCGTGCACACACGTTCTAACCTTCTCTCAAAATTGGCTAAGTATGGGCGATGACCGTCCCATTTATGATGGCCCACATCATTCCAAGTGAAAATTGTTGAGTCCACCTAGTGGGGTGTCAAGAATCAGGCAGCCCATGCAAAGTTTTTGAGCAAAGAAAGCACCCAGACGATGGTCCACGGTAAGGGCCACGTCTCGCAGATCAGGAGTTCCAAACCAAGCCTTCCAGATGACGGTCCGCGCCAAAGCCCACATCTGTGCCAAAGGAGTTGGCACGGACCGTGCTATATCCACCAGCCCACAGCAGCATGGAGCAGCAGCCCGCACAAAATGTAGGGCCCCATGCCAACAAGTACAATGATCTGGCACGGACAGCGTCACCCGCGATGGCCCACTCCAAGCGACAGTTTCTCACTATTTTGGCCACAACTCTCTCAATTTTCATCCGATTTCCCTCTATCATATATCGAAATATTCATCTTTCTAATATCTATACAACGCACTAAGTTTGAGATCAAGAAGTTTCATGGATTTAAGCAGTTTATTTGAGAAAGATTCTGCCACAAGAGAGAAATGTGACTAGGGTTTTAACCTAGTTTTGGCCTACTTTGGGCTTATCTTTAGGCCCAATCCTCTACTACTATATATAGAAGCCTTAGTCTTCTAAGAAAACCTAAGTAGACATAATGTAGATTTTGTTTCTCTCTAGGTAGAAGGAAAAGGAGAGCTCTCTCTAGAGTTTTCTCATCTTTCCTTTTCTTTTTTTTCTTTTTCTCTTCATTTTTTTTCTTATTTTTTCTAGATCCATGGAATCTAATTCCATATTTTGCATGGATCAAATTTATAGAGAATAGGTTTATAGCTTCAAGATAATTTGTAGGCACATGGTTTAATCTTTGTTTTGTGAGATTCTATGGTTCATCCTAATTTTGTGTTCATGATATTATTGTGACTTGTTCTTGAATGTTTGAATTGCATGAACTAGTAAAACACATATAAGCACACACTTTGGGCTATATTCATGTATGGTGCAAATATTGATGCCCCATTGGGATGGGAAACCTGGATGTTTGTTTGGGTAAGGGAGTACGTAGCGTCTGCGTGGAGTGTGTGCATTGGAGACCCAAGTATTGCTCTGACGTATTTGTCATCGCACCAGTATTAGCTGATTACGTAAAGTAGTCTAAGGGTTACAGGTAGAGATAGTGAAAAAGCAGCCAGCTAGGTTTGTAAGAAGCTCTAGTGTTATAGATAAGGTTCCAACGACCCCTTGACCTAATTGATAGGTGATTGGGAAGTAGTGCATTCGTGGTGGAAGCTTGGGACTTAATTGCACGGGGGAAAAATAGACCTGCAACAATGGTCGGACCTTGTTGTACTCCCCTAATAACGATGGCAGTGTCGATGGAGGGTTGTGAGTGCACCCGACGTGACAGGTACGGGAAAGTGTATGACATCGGCCACACCACGTGTTATGAATAACCTATTAGGTTTGCCTAAATCTCTATGTGAATGAATCAAGGATCAAAACATTAGATTAACCATATTGCGTAATGACTCCCCAAATGCTTAGCTAATTAGTTTACTTGCCTTTTAATTTCATGTTTTGTAGTTGGTAATTTGAAAAACCACCCCCCCCCACTTTGTTTGCATTTAATAGCTATTCCTATCACTTGTATGGATTGATGAACTATACGAGGTTGTGTTTTCATTAGTACTTAGGCCCTAGCATCTCTGTGGACATACTCAGGTCTTACAGCTAACTACCATATTGGTAGCATAGTAGTAAAAATGGGTGTAGAAATATAAATCTTATCTTTGACCTTTCCCACAGGGAAAGCCTTGGCTCGGGTTAATAAGATACAATTAAGAATCCTGGGTGAAGGCGGGTCAAATTGTGGCATTGTTTCCGAGGATGCTATTCAGCTTAAGTGTCAATTAGCATAACGTGTTAGTAGTGTAGTTAGTATTTGCTTTTGTTCTGTTTGTTGTTTTCCAGAGCAGCTATTGCTTGACTTCTTGTTGCAAACCGAGGACCCTTGCACTATGATTATGAATTTTGTGTGTTTACTTTGTTTGTGTTTAATTTAAAAAACAAAAAAATGTGGGAAAGCACTCAATAGATGATTCTTTAGAGGGTGTGTCATTATGACCATTCACGATGGCCCACTCCAGGCGGCAGTTTCTCGTTATTTTGGCTATAACTCTCTCAATTTTCATCTGAATTCCCTCTATCATACATAAAAAAATTTCATCTTTATAAGCTTTATCAAATGCACTAAATCCTAGACCTACAAGGTTCATGGATTTGAGCAGTTTATTCAAGAAATATTTTTGCCACATGGTTTAATCTTTGTTTTGTGTGATTCTATAGTTCATCCTAACTTTGTGTTCATGATATTATTATGACTTGTTCTTAAATGTTTGAATTACATGAATAGTACATCATATATAAGCACACACTTTGGGCTATATTCTTGTATGGTGCAAATATTGATGCTCCCTTGGGAAAGAATACCTAGATGTTTGTGTGGGTAAGGGAGTACATTGCGTTTGCATGGGTGTGTGCATGGGAGACCCAGGTATTGCTCTGAATTATTTGACATTGCACCAGTCTTAGCTTATTACGTAAAGTAGTCCGAGAGGTTACAGGTAGAGATAGTGAAAAAGTAGCAAGCTATGGTTATAAGAAGCCCTAGTGTCATAGATAAGGTTCCAACGACCCCTTGACCTAATTGATAGATGATTGGGAAGTAGTGAATTTGTGGTGGAAGACCGAGACGTAATTGCACAAGGGAGAAACAGACGAATAACAATGGTTGGACCTTGTTGTACTTCCCTAAATACAATGGCGGAGTCGATGAAGGGTTGCGAGCGCACCCAATGTGACAAGTACGGGGAAGTGTATGCCATCGGTAACACCACTTGTTATGAGCACCCTATTAGGTTTGTCTAAATCTCTATGTGAATGAATAGAGGATCGAAACATTAGATAAGCCATGTTGCATTTTCTGCACCATTGTGCATGCTTTAACCAATGTTTTTGACATAGTTTTTGGTTTGCTTTAGCTGGTGGGTTGCTAGTATTAGTTGAATTTACATGACAAGGGTTTTAGACGGCCATTTTTGGTTTTCTTGTCTAAATCCTGCATTTTGTATTGGTACTAATGGACATCTTGTATCCACAGGCTCCTTGATCTTCTTTGTGATCATCTTTATTGGATCACCTGTGGGTACCTTTTGGTTACATTCTATGTGAAGATCGTTCGCAAGAGTGGTAGAAGATTGAAGGTCGTTCACAAGGATGGTAGAAAAAGTAAAGGCCATTCACATTAAAAGGGTAAAAGATGAAGGCCACGAACATCAATGCGTGGTAGAAAGAGATTGAAACCAAAGATAGGCAGTTTTGAAATTCAAGACCGCCAAAGGAGAAAATGGTGAATCGTGGTTTGAGGAGTGTTTCCTTAGTCCAAGAATGATTCAAGAAGAATTAGCATTCAAAGTTGGTTTCATTGGATTTGTCTTCTCAAGTACTATGAAATTGATTACTAGAACTTCTGATTCAGACTAACGATTCACCTGTAGCAAACAAAAGAAGTTCAGTCGACAAATTACCGGTGGCACTTCATGGACCGCAGACCAGATTATGTGGTGTCTTCCCCGTTGGTTCTCAAACGGTTGTTCTGTTTGACCATAGGGTATTAGGTATCTCGTCCACCCATCCGTTTCAGTTTTCTTCCAACATTTTTTGACACCCTGGAGTATGGTTGTTACGTCTACCTGGGCGTTAGCTTAAGGGTGAAATACATATGTAAAATTTTGCAGAATCCCTAACTTTGAACATCATTCTAAAAGGTAACACTTGTGAATTGTGTACCATTGTCTGTGACGTTAATGTGTGGCACCCCGAAGCGATAAACTATATTATACCAAAAAACATTTCTTGTTAATTTAGCTATGAATCGTCCTAATAGCTTTGCTTCCACCCACTTTGTGAAGTTAATTGCCACAATTAGAAATTTGCCATTGCCTGCACCCTTTGGGAAGGTTCCAACTTGGTCGATTCCCCGTTTATCGAATGGCCAAGCTCCATATATTCCTCTTAAAACACTATGTGGTTTGTGTGACAGTGGGGAATTAATATGACAACTTTTTCACTTAAGAACGAAGTTATGTGCATAGTTAAACATGGTCGGCCAATAGTATCCCACTCGAATGATCTTCTTTGCAACTGCTCTAGCTCCTTGATGTGTTCCACACAACCCTTCATTCACTTCCCTTAAGATTTCTCCTGCTTGCGATGGTTCTACGCATTTTATCCACGGAGATAAGAATCATTTCTTGTATAAGATTCCCCCTTCATAGACGTAGTCGTGAGATCGTGATTCCAGCTTCCTGGATTGTATCTTATCTAGTTGCAATATTCCCTTTGCAAAGTACTCTTTTAGCGGTGTGATCCAGTTTACCCCTTTTGTCTGGATTGTTAACATAGTTGTCATTACTGTGCTTATGACTGGAATGACCTCCACTATTACATCTTTGTGTTCAATAAAAGAATCAAAACCAGCAATTGCCAGCTTGCTTAGCTTGTCTAATTTTGTATTTTCACTTCTTGGTACATGTTGGCTGTCGAAGTATTTGAGTTGGGCAATGAGCTGACAAACCCTCCTTAAATAATTTACCAACTATTCTTCTCGCACTTCATAGTCTCTGCGGACTTGTTGAACTATGATCTGTGAATTGCTAAAAGGTTTCCCCAGAAACTAGTAATTTTAATGTTGGCAATGTTTGAAGCTGCTTCTTTAGGCACTCGTACGCTTTTTGACCTTTTTCGCTCCAGCTAAACTTTTTAACCTTCTTTAGGACTTTGAAGAGTAGGAAATGTTTCTTCGCTACCTTTGAAACTAACCTACTGAGCGCTACCAACGATCCCATCAATATTGGTACCCCTTTGACTATTCGTGGCTGGGGAAGGTCTACTATAGCCTTTATTTTCTCTGGGTTGGCCTCAATCTCTTTGGATGATACCTTGTAATGCAAAAAATTTCCTGCACTTACTCCAATTACGCATTTTTTTGGATTAAGCTTCATCCTAATGCTACTCAGTGTATTCAAAGTTTCTTCCAAATCTGCAGCAAAGTCACCCACCTTCATACTCTTGATAACCATGTCGTCCACATATGACTCTACATTTTGTCTGGGTTAGCCTCAATCTCTTTGGATGATACCTTGTAATGCAAAAAATTTCCTGCACTTACTCCAATTACGCATTTTTTGGGATTAAGCTTCATCCTAATGCTACTCAGTGTATTCAAAGTTTCTTCCAAATCTGCAGCAAAGTCACCCACCTTCATACTCTTGATAACCATGTCGTCCACATATGACTCTACATTTTGTCCTATTTGATTGCAAAATGAATTATCGACCACTCTCTGATATGCTGCTCCTACAATTTTCAATCCAAATGACATTTTCATATAACAAAACGTTCTGAAGCTAGTTATGAATGTCATCTTCTCTGCATCTTTTGAATTCATCACTATTTGGTGGTATCCTTTATATGTGTCCAAAACGGCTATAACTTTATATCCCAAAATTGCTTCAGCTAGCTGATCAATTTTAGGCAAAGGATAACAATTCTTTTGGACATGTCTTATTTAGATTGGTGAAGTCTATGCACATTCTCCTCTTCTTGTCTAATTTTTTTTACCATTACTGGGTCTGTTAACAATTTTGGAAAGATGACCTCTTTCAATATACCGGCCTAAAGTAGGGCTGTAACTTCCTCCTCAATCACTTTTTGTCTATCACTAACGAAGCTACGCTATTTTTATTTGACTGTTTTAACCGAGTCTCTAAAGGAAGATTGAAATGATAGATCGCTAACTTGCAAACTCTCAGTGACGAACCTATTATGATATTCTACAAGACTTATGACACGCCGCTGAGCTATGTTGTTCAAGTTTGCGATTGTTTTTGTGAACTTTTTCTTTTGGTTGAAGCGACCCAAAAACAAATATAATAATTGCGCCCAAGACTTTATACTTCCATTTGGTAGATCTTCGTACCATATGATTGTTGTTCCCGATAAGAAAATAGGGAAAGCCTTGCGTACCAATTTGATGTTAGCGTCACGAAATCTCTTGCTATTTGAATAAGAGTGTAGGAACTCCTCTGGGTCTATGGGTCCATCGTAGATTTTAACATATCGAGGGAGTTTGAAGTCCTTTGTCATTTTGAAGTCTCAAAGATGCGATGCTAAGGGTGATTTGTCTACATCATTGTTTGCCACTATGTCCCTTAACTCCTCTTCGTACTTAAGGTTCTTGTGCCCTCAACTTATTCTTTTATCCATTCTTGGAGGTTTTGGCTTGAGCGTGGTTAAAAAATAATTGTACAGGCTCTCTCTATTCACTTCCAAAAATGCTGCGAATGCCCTCCTTTCTTTTTCTTGGTTCGTGTTGGGAGATTCTGCTTTCTCCTTATTGTCTTTTGTGGTTTCCTTATTGTGTTCCCTTTCTCTACTAGGGACATACTCTTGGTCCTGGCTGGGATGCATGCTTTTGTTACGTCTGTGTGTGTGTTCTTATTCTGGTGGTTGTGACTTTTCTCGCTTCAGGTGAACACTATTGTTTACCTGCATGATTTTGAAACGAAAAATTTTATGATCCCCACAGTCGGAGCCAATTGATGTGGTAATCCAATCAGGTAAGTCAATCGTCGTTCACAGTGAAAACCTCCCTTCCTGAAAAACAGATCCCAGAAGTAATTATGGGGAAAAGGCTCTGATGATCAATTCAGTCTTTTTCTATGAGAATTGGAATTTCTCAGTTAAGGCACACTTACCTCAACTTGTGTTGCTTTTCCTGTATTCATAACCTTTCATAATTGTGGCTCTATGTTATTAGGGACTGAGATCGTAGGTTGTGCCACGATCACTTCATTTTTGGTTTTATGGCTGAATGTTTGTAGTCGTTCCTTCTATCAAGGTTCACAATTGAATTCATGATCACACATCTCCAATTTTTTCGGTTTGTGGTTCACTTGTACTTTTGGGCTGAAATGGCTTTGTCTATTATATGGTGAAGTTGGGCTAGGCCTGAAGGCCAACAATCTTTTAGTTGCTGGGCTAGGTATACACCAACGGTCAACTGCCTCTAGCGGTCAAGGCCACACATGGTCAACGACATTCAGTGATTAATTGTGGTAGATCAAATAACGACAATCAGCGGCATTTAATGGTTAATGGTGGCAAGTGGTTCAATGCGGTGTTCGGCTCCTTGCTACCTCAGCCTTATTTGAAATTCAGGCCTAAAGCACATTAAACGCAACTTCTTCTCTTACCTATCCCTAAAATCTACCCCACCCCATGTCTAGTCTTGTTGCTCAACAAATATCAACTGTCAGTGGTTGTAGCCACGACAACCTCATGGTGATCGCGGTGAGGAGTTGACGAAAAGTAGCGGTTATTAGTGGGGATGGGTTGTGGGTAGCAGTCAAAATAGGTCATCATGTGGCAGGTACTTGGTCTGGCCCACAAAATAGGAAAATGGTTATTTCTGTTGTAGTAGGTATTTCGGCAGACGGAGATTCTGGCGCCCTACAGAGTCTCCACTGGCTTATAGTACCACATCTGTGGCCTGTCAGAGGGCAATACTCTTAAGGCGATACTTACTTCTGGGTTATAGAAGATTTTGTTGTAGCATTACTTCCCTGGATGAAGACAGAGGTTAGGTTAACTTGTTTTATTTGGTTTAAGTATTTTTTTAGGGATGCTGTTGATTCACTTGCGACTCCGACTAGATTTAGATAATTCTTGCGCTGATTGGAGAACTCCAACTAAAACCTCCAAAAAGATTCTCAAAATTAGAAATACAAATTGTAGCAACCCGACTAGGATAAATCTACCCAACATTAAATAAACATGAGGCATGCAGTACTGGAAAGCTTCAAATCAAAATGTACATGCCCTCGAAACTCCTTCAACAAGCTCCCTCCACCGATGATTGGAGAAATCCATCTATAGCCTCTTCAAAACAATAGTGCAGCTCAGTGAAGACGAAGATTGAAAGCCGAGTAGCAGATTGCTTATATGGCACATGGACCTCATGATAGGTCTGGTTGTGTGGGAGGCTCGCCTCACAGTATGTGAGCCATGAATGTGTTCTAGAAAATGTCTACAAGATTATTTATAGTTAGTTAGAGATTGTGCGGGTTAAACTTAGCACAAAATGTAACAATTTTACTATTTTAATATGAGAACACTTTCGCTTAAAAAAGAGAGAAAAAGTGCAAATATAACCCTATATAATTGAAGAAAGTGCATATATAACCTTGCGCTATTCAAAAGTGAAAATATAACCCTATCTATTCAGGTTGTGTGCAAATATAACATTTTCAGCCAGTTTGAGGCAGGAATAGCTTAAATGACCGATTTACCCCTAATGTTTTATAAAAAAACTAAAAAACTGCCATTTATCAAATGACATTATTCCCCCATCGGCATCAATACCCCTTTTGTGTCACCCTTATTCATTCTCTTTCCCATTTTCTCCGTTTTCATCTTCTCAGATCATCCTCACGCAGATCCTTGTCGTGTCCCGGATCCTCCGCACGCAGGCGTCGCCATTGGAGAGGTCACCCCAGTATTGGAAGAGCCCAGTGGTGCAGATTCGAGTTGGCGTGTGCCAAGGTCGTCAATCTCCAATTCAAATCTGGTGTCGGTTCTTCATTCACCCACAACTCTCTCCCCGACGATCTTGAGCACCTCATCGTCATTGATCTGAACCCTAACGTCTTCCCGCCGCAGTCTATTAGGGAGAACCTTTTTTATGCTTAATTTGTTGTGTAAATGGAATGATTGAAATAAAAATACTCTGTTTCAAAGTGGGTTCGTTTTTATTCTTTGAAATTTGCAGGTTTTTTGTTGTTGTTGAGGTTTTTAGGAGTTTTGACCTGATTAAATTTGTGGGCTTTTCTTGCTTTGATTTGGCTGGGGGAAAATTGAATCTTGGACAAATTTAGAACCTGGGGTTGGCCATTTTAGGGTTGTGAGTAACGTGGTTCTTTGATTTTTTTGAAAGAATTGATTTGTTTTGCCTTTTCTTATCTGTAACTTGATATTTTTGCTATCAACTCACATATGACAGAAGAGGTGACTTGGAGGGTGGTGGTGGTAGCCTGGCAGTAGAGGTGGAGCCAGGCGAGTGTGGGGTGGTGGCGTAGTTACCTGGGCTTATCTGCACTAACGGGAGAACAAACTGGCACTTTTTTCAAAAAAAAAATAAAGGAAGTTTTCATATGGTTTTTTGTGGGCCCTATGTTAATAAAGGAAAAATTGTCCTTTCAGATCAAGGGTTCAGTCATAAGGGTATTTTAGTCATTGCAAGTGGGTGAATAACCGAATTCTAATGGTCAATGCCGGAATCATGGTCGGAGGTTATATTTGTACTTTCATTTAACAGTCAGGTTATATTTTCACTAAAAATAATTGATGGTTACATTTGCACTTTCCTCAATATATAGAGTTATATCTGCATATTACCCTAAAAAAAGTTTGCTATGATAAGAAGCAAAAACCCGAAGATCCGAAGCGTTGTTTGTTACGGTGGACCAAAACAATATGGGTAATAAGCAGATATATAATCCTATATATTGGAGAATGTGCAGTTATAACCCTGAATTATTTTTTAGTGCAAATATAACCCCTAACTATTATACATAACTGCAAATATAACTCTAAAGTCATTATTCTAGCATTGACTGGCCATTTCTGGCCATTGACCGATCAGAAATGACCAAAATACCCTTTAAGCCAAGTACAAAAATCTAAAAGATAAAAATGCCCCTTAAGCTCTGAAGCCACCGCCGCTGGGAAACGTCACCGTCGCCCACCAGAAATGACAAAAATGTATTTGCTAGGACTTCGTCCCCAATTTCGTCGAAGATCTCTACCTCCACACTTTCCCACTTCAATTTCTGTTCGTGAAATTCGATTGTCAAAGATTGTCAAAAAGAAGTCTGCAAGCCACTCTCACATCTCCATGTGTATGAGATTTATCCAGTGCCTCGTAACCCACTCGAACTTAGTTTCCAAGGTTCTATTTGAAGTTATGTATTTGTAACTGCATATGGACTCAAAAAAGTGAAATAAAGTGAAGAAGTGACTGGGGGACGGCACAAGATTCTGGACGACTCCGGGAAGAAGTGAAATGAAGGAGAGAAAGGGTGGAGGGGCAAAATAATTTATTGCCTTTTCTTTTCTTTTTTTTACAGTGGGGTAAATTTATCTTTTCACCTAATTCGGACATTAAATTGCTGAAAAAGGTTATATTTGCACAAAATCTAAATATCTAGGATTATATATGTACTTTCAATTATTGCAAGGTTATATCTGCACTTTCGTCAATTAGGTAGAGGTTATATATGCACTTTGCTCAAAGAATATTGTACACTAATAAGCCTATAAAGCGGCAAAAAAAAGGTAAGGAGAAGTTATGGATGACGATGCCAATTTCAATGCCTTTTACCTTCCAATTCCATCGTCATCATCAGCGGAGCAGCGCCCACCAGCCTCTCTGTTACTTGTCACTGTTGTCGCTCTTTGTTTGTTAAGAAAACCCAACATATGGAGGCCTCGATTCTCAAATTCAAACTGCTGCTTCTTACTTGGCTTCACCTCCGATCTCGACCCAGTACGTTTTGCTGTTTCGTTGTTCTTGATTTTGTATTTGACTACTTTCCACGATCTGAAAGCGCCCGCAAACTTGTGCGATCTAATTTTAGTAGAAGCTGTTTTGGTTAACAAATATGTCCTGATTATAACCCAAGTGAAGAATTGAGTTTCTTTGATGTAATTTGATTTGAGGCTAAAAATTCTACGACAATATGGATTGTAGTTCAGATTTTACATTTGGAATTGGCATGTTTCGAGGACTTATTAGCAGCAACTCCGAGTGTTTAGTCTGACTGGAATTAGTGTTTTTCAGGTGCTGTTCAATTTTTGAAGTGTTTCTCGTATAACGAGATAAAGAAGGCCACTGATGGGTTCAGGAGGATCATTGACAACTCGTCCAATGGGGCCACATATAAAGCCAAGTGCCTAAATGGAGAAGCTGTCATCATCAAAGAATTTAGGGTATACGATGATCTTGATGACCACGCCTTTTATGGAAAAGTGCAACTCCTGAGGCAATTGCACCATCGCCACATTTCCGCATTGTGGGGATACTCCACTGGACATAGGAGGTATGATTCCTTGATTGTTTCTTTCCTCTCTGAAGAATTTGATGTTTAACGAAATAAGTTTACCACAAAAATGAGTATAGTATAGATAAATTGAGCTAGTCACTAGAGTATTCTTGGGGTGAAAGTAACTTGTAATGACTGCTTCTGAAATGTTTCATTGCACTATGGAACTCAAAGAACTGAGTCATTTCTCTTTTGGATTTTAGGTTCCTAATATACGAAGATTATGAAAAAGGAAGCCTGAAGGACCATCTTTCAGGTTTGGGGCAGAACAATTAAACTTAATATGCAGCACATTCCTGGATTTGTCTTTGTTCTAATCCTCGTTACCTTATCTTCAGATCCTCTGAAGACTCCCTTGAACTGGAGAACACGGCTACAAATAGCTGTTGGTATAGCTGCTGCATTGGTGAGTATATGGCTAACATGACCAAATCCCTATCCACTTGGTTAATGACTTTAGTCAATGATATGCTGTTGTGGGCATATTCTATAAACATTTGCAACTGCCTTATGTTTTCCCACAAGCACATGGCTACTGCGATATGATGACAATGCCCTTTTTATTTCCACTGTCTACTTCTGTGCATACATTCTTCTGATTCCTGGAAGCCTATGCAGGAGTATTTGCATTTTTTCTGTGATCCACCGGTATATCACGTCTCCATCACTTCAAGTACTATCATGTTGGATGAGAATCTGACTGCAAAGGTACACCATACTTAATTTGTTCCATTGTCAAAACAAGCTGTTGTGAATATACCAGAATTCTGCATATTTTGGAACTCACTACAGCTGTGATTCTTGTTCCTATGTACAGCTCTCTGATGTTAGCCTTTTGCCATCTGCTGCAACTCAAAATGCACTTTCAAGCTCCTTAAGAGAAGGTACGGCCTCGTTATCATGACCACTGTCACATCATACATTCTGCTGGTCTTATTGCATTCCTTCTGCTTGCATTGCAGGGTCTCCATGTCAAAGTTGCAATGAATCAGTCTATCAGCTTGGTTTGCTGATCTTAGAGCTTATAACGGGTCAATCGTCAGATCATGGGGGAGTCGACCTGGTTCAATGGGTCCAAGAATCCCACTTCTCACGGTCGATCAATAAGATGATAGATCCAGACCTTGGAAACAGTTATAATCCCAAAGAACTCAATTGCCTCTTATCTATAGCAAGATTGTGTGTTGAATCTGTCGATAAACCATTAGATTATCCTTATCAGGTTCTGAGATACCTTAAGACGAGAGTAACCCCTACTAAATTCTGACCATTCACATAGAAACTAAAAATAATAAAAAAATCGTAAGTCTCACTTGTGGCAACTTTCGTTTATGAGATCTTTTCCCACGATCCACTGCGACTAGATCTGTCAATTCGGTTAAACATGTTTGGGTTGATATGAGTCTGGTTGAAACGGGTTGAAATATATTTGTTGGATCGGGTTCGGGTTGAAATAGGTCAAATCTGTTGGTTGGACTGGGTTGGGTCTGGTTGAAATGGGTTCGAGTTGAAATGGGTTGAAGTCTATTTGTTGGGTCGGGTTGGGGCGAAATGGATTCGAGTTGAAACAGATCGAAGTCCGTTAGTCGGGCTGGGTAGGGTCAAAATGTGTTTGGGTTGAAAAATGCTGAAATCTGTTTGTTGGGTCGAATCGGGTAAATATCAAGTCAGGTTCTGATGGGCCTGTAATCTTTCTTGGGTCAGATTGGGTTGGGTTACACTATTAGATAAAGGTATATTGGCAACCATATATCACTACTGGAACAGCAATACCGGTGTTAGGAATTTCATAGGCACCGACAATCTGGCAAATGAACCAAAAAAATAGTGCCTATGAATAAATTTAGTAGTGGTTTCACTGAAGAAAAAAAATATTGAATTTAATAATTTTTAGCACCGATTTTGGCTGAATGACATATACTGGTGCTAATACTAGTGCCTATGTCCAGAATTGTAATTTTGGTTGATAAAATTGTGGTGGCAATAAAGTTAACCACAATATAAGTTATAATATAATGGTACTAGAACACCATTTAATTTTTTAAAAATTTAAGATATATTTTACCAGGTTAGAATCGAATTTCAGGTTAAGTTTGGGTTCTGTTGGGTCCCAATTATCATGTCAGAATCGAGTTTTGGAATGAGCTTGGATCGAGTCGGGTTTGGGTTTGGGTTTGGGCCCAGATTACCAGGTCAGAATTGGGTTTCGGGTTGAGTGTGGTTCGGTTCCAGTTCTGGTCAATATTTTGCGGGTCAGGGTTTGGGTTGAGTTTTGTTTAGGTCAAGTTCGGGTTCGGGTTAATATTTTGCGGGTCAGGATCGAGTTTGGGTTGAGTTCAATCGAGTCAATTTGGGTCAGAAATTCAGGTCAGAAATTAACTCCTCAAACTGCTACTTATTTGACCTCGTGGTTATGAATTTTTGACAAATACATGTTCACTGCAACCAATGTGACAGTTATTCTCCTCCCTCCTTAAGTTTATGTCTTCTGATCACCAATCCATCACTAGTGAAAATTCAATGCCTTTTGATCACCAATCCATCACCAGTGAAAAGGAATAAACAATACTTGTTATTTTTCATTTTGGTCTATTTCTTTTATTTTGATACCTTATAAGTATGATAAAATATAGATTCATTTATTTTACTTTCCATCACCATTATCTTAATTCAATTTTCTCAACTTATTTACTTCTTTTTTTTTTATACTGGTGAGAAAATCTCCCATGAGACCTTCTCACTATAGCATGAGTGACCAACCTACGATTATAAGGAATGAGGGTGAAAACGGGACCAAATTGCAAATATTAGACCACGAGGCAGAAGAAAACGGGTCTAAAATTGGGTTATAATAAAAATTAGCTCAAAATTCAGATTACAATTAACTGCCACTCTTTTGGAAAGAAAATCTCAAAATTTCAATCCTTCTGAAATTTAATGCGATCGAAATCAAACAATTAAAGCTCATAAACATCGGATTTCATGAAGGTGGTGTTGTTATAATCGATGGAAAATGAAGCAATTCAAGGAAATAAAATCATTCTGCATAGAGGAGAAAATAATGAAGATGTTAAAACTGAAAATTCAGCTTTCATCAAGGTTTAGATTCGATTACGAAATTATTGTTAAATGCACGACATAATCGTTGAACACATTGATTATGAAAATATTGATTACGAAAAGTAATGTGTTCATATTTGGATAGACGATTCGTCAAGGTTTGGAAATTAATTAGATGCATTTTGTTAAGAAGATTTTGGTGTTTTTAAATTAGCTGGAACGTATGTAGTATGTTAAATGCACGATGTAACCGCATGAACACAGGAAGTAATGTGTCCATATTTTTCTAAATGATTTGTCAATGACTGAAGTTTGATTATATGCAATTTGTTAAGAAGATTTTGGTATTTTTTAAAATTTGTTGTAACGTATAAAGTAGTATGTTAAAGACAAGATGTAACTGCATGAACACATGAAGTAATGTGTTCCTATTTTCCTAGATGATTCATCAAGGTCTGGAACTTGATAAGATGAATCTTGTTAAGAAGATTTTGGTATTTTTAAATTTCCTAGAACATGATGTGCCCATTTTATATGGTTATATTAGGACTTTTAGGATTCACTTCAAAAGCTCTATATGTGTCATTTTGCTTTGAAATTCTCCAAGAAGAGTTAAAAGCGACTTTTACGCGTTTATTACTTTTCTAGAGGATTTTGTGTGGCAAGATAATTTGTTTGAAGACTTTGAAGACTTTAAAGAATGTCTTTGAAGATTTAAAGACTTGAAAACTTGTATTTGAGCTTTTGAAGACTTGAACAATTGAAGATAAGTGAAGTGAAGAAGAGAACTTGAAACAAAAAGAAGAAAGAAATCAAGATGCTGAAACTAGGCTCGGTTGCAACTAGCGACGAACCTGTCGCGACTCGCGACGGACATATGGCCAGAAACTTTCTTACTTTTTTGTACTATAAATACTCACCTTATCCTCTCCTCTTCACAACCTTCTTCTTCCTGTGATTTTTCTGGGTTCAAAACCCTAGTTTTCTTTTCTTTCTTTTCTTAGTTTTTGTAGGTTAATCATGTATTTTCATTATCTAGGTTAGTTTAATCTTGGGAGCATTTGATTAAGACTTTCAAATCCATGTCTTGAGAATCATATCTATCTATTTATTTCTTTTTCTATTGTGCATTTATTGAGCTTTGAATGTGAATTGTTAATGGCATTAATGTTGTTGGAAGTTTGAGTATATGAATTGCTTGTATGATTACTTGTTAGGGTTGAGAGAAAGTAGCTAGTTCTCCCCTCTTTTAATATGGAATCCAAGAGCATGAGTTAGAGCTTCTTAATGATGTTGATGTGTTAATAATTGCTAGATTAATGTGATGATGTTGAACTCGTTGTCATGTTTGTTTCTTGTAGAAAATGAGATACGTCTATGAATGTCGATCGTTCTTGACTAATCTTGTGTAAATGCATGAATTGGTTAAATACTTAGACGTGTAGTGTTTATAAGTGTTGTCAAGCTTGCTGATTCTTTGTGCTCAATGCCACTAATGGGATACTTTTAGTCGTGTTTCGACTAAGGGAGTCATTGGTGAGGTTTGACAAGAGATGTCGAATTCACTCTTGCAAGCTACTATCTAAGAAGGATGGAAGATTTATCTTCACAATAAGTAGTAGAAGTAGTGAATAGATTGTTTCACTCATTCGTGAAGCCTTTGTTATTTAGCATTCATGTGTTCTTAATGCTATGTTTTACTTCATTTATGCCATGGGTTGTTTGAGAATAGGAAGTGTTTGCATGATTTAAGTGTTAGGGTGCTAGGAAAGTGACGAATTCCTTGGCTCATTAGCATGAGAATCTAAAAACAGGAACTTAGAACTTCTTGTGCATAATGTGTTGTGATTCTTGCTAGATAAATATGTTAATGTGGTTGTTCTCATATTTATCCTATAGATGCAATGAAAGGTTGAATCTTGAATGTGATTTGTTCTAGGTTTTGCCTAACGAATGCCATGTTTGGTTAAATGACTATGTTTTTGGTAGAATACTTGTTGTTATCAAATCTATGGTCCTTCGTTTGAAATGCCGTTGATAAAATACTTCTATGGTGTGGTTTGCCTAGAGTGACTGTCAATGAGGTTTGCAAATGGTCGTTGTTTGTCTTTGCAATTTACTATTAAGAAGGAATGCATGTTGATCTTCGAATGAGAAGTGATAACATTCCCCATAGGTAACAAATGTGATAGAATGAGTGAATGGTTCAATGATCTACATGTGATTTGGAAGTGGATGTCAATTGCCCCCAAGGCTTTGTCTTTTGTAGTTTTAAACCCTTTTTTCTTAGTTTGTTTGATGATTAGCATAGTTACTTGAATTTTCTAATTATCTTGTATTTTAATTTCATAACTTAAGAAAACCAACCAACCGAACCCCCACCCCCCTTTTTTCTTGCTTTTATATGTATATATATATATCTATATTTACTTCTACCATAATATCGACCTTATATGTTTAAACGTTTAAGAAAATCCCTCTTCTTCGTGGACGTCCCCTATTTGTCACTATCTACTTAGTTGTAGCTAGTAAGCATTTAGGGCTTATATATATTAACTTTGAGAGGTACGACGACGACCTCCCAGAACGTATGAAGTAATATGTACACGATGTAATTGCATGAACACATAAAGTAATGTGCTCATATGTTGTTATATGATACGTTAAGGTCGGTAATTTGATTACATGAATCTTGTTTAAAATATTTTGGTATTTTAAATACCAAAATGTCTGACATTTCAGACATTAGTTAAAATACCAAAATTTATTCATTCAAGCAAAGGATTTTTTAGAATGTCTGACATTCTAGCCCAGTTAAAATGTGTTCATATGTTAAATAATGGTATTTTTCAGCTCTCGAAAAAAATGCTCTTTCGAAAAAATGCTCTCGAAAAAAAAGAGATTTCTAAAACCTTTCTTCTCCATTTCGCCGGTAACGGCTCTTTCGCCGGCAACGGCTAGTACCGTCGGTTTGGTCCTGCGACGGTAATCCAATCGGTGAAGCCGACTGAGATGGCGACACCTACTGCCATCCAATTCCCCCCCAAAACCTTTGCTACAGTACTCCAAAGCAAAGTTCCACCTCTCTCGAAAACTTTACCTAGCAATCCAGAGATCGTTCCCAAATCCCAACACCTAGGGGAACCCTCGTGCTTATATTCAGATGACCAGATAGCTACTCTTTCTGCCCATTACGCGAACGCTCTGGTTGGTAAGTTTACAAGAGGCAGACTCTCAATGGAAAATCTTGAGCAGGCTTTCAAAACTGTGGGCTTTGAAGGTAAGTATCAACTTGGCTCCCTTGATTATAAGCATGTTCTGATTAGATTTGAGAAAATAAATAACTATCAGAGATGCTGGATGAAGTGTGTTTGGAACTTCAATGGTATCTCCCTTAAAATGCTAAAATGGACCCCTGAATTTTCAACTCATAGAGAATCACCAATAGTTCCTATCTGGTGCACAATCAAGGAGGTTCCCTTATATTATTATAATTCAGCTTCTATAGAGGCAATTGGGAATAGTATAGGCAGTTTCATTAAAAACGATCTAGCCACAGATATGCTTACAAGACCATCTGCAATAAAATTCTGTCTTGAAATAGATCTCCAAAAACCACTGAGTAGTTACATCAGGCTAGGTTCTGTGACCAATAACAGGAAATACCAAATCGAATATGAGGACATCCCTCTTTACTGTGATCACTGTGCGAAATTAGGGCATTCTTTGCTTCAATGTAAAGCTAGCTTTCCGAGTACCAATGATAGAACTCAGGATGCTAATTTAGATCATATTTTACCTCAGTATCTATGGCAGGCTACAGGTAAGAAATTTGATAAACCACCACTAATCCTGGACTCAATGGAAGACCAATCCCTCTCTGAGAAAGATAATGTTGTTGTGATAGAAACCGCAAAAGTACTGAACCACACACCTCCTCCCAATTTCCCTTTGTTGGTTAATCAGGATTTGATGTGTACTTCCAGCAATATTAGTCAGTCTCCTATAATTCCTGATTACTCAATATCTAGGCTGCTAAAGGACACAGCAACATCTAAACCAACATTATCGGCTTATACTAAAGACGATATTCAAATTGGCTCTGTTTCAATAGCTATGTATAGCCCTAACCACAAAATTTCACTCTCCCAGCCTGGGAAGATGGCAAATAGGTTTTCGGTTTTGCAGGCTCCTGACATCTCTAAGGAAAAAGAAGAGCAAGCTAAGATATCAATGCCTATGGAGGAGATTATGTCTGATCATCAACATACCTCCTGCTCTTCCCTTCCAGGTAATATCCAAGGTAAGTCTAAATCCAAAAAAAACAATTATCTAAGTCAGTTAAATAAAATGATGCTTAGATCATCTACAAAAAGTAATAAATCAAGTGAACAATGATAGCAAATCTCAATGTTAATTTTTTAGTGTAGAATCTTAGAGGAATGGACACTTCAATGCTAAGGCTGTCAAATTTATGCAAACTAAAGAAAATCCAACTGTTGTGTATTATTGAACCTATGCACGACAATTCTCAATGTGAAGCTTATATGGAGAAACTCTCATTCACACACAATTTGACTCTGCGTAATGGGAAAATCTGGCTTATGTGGTCTAACTCTTTATCTATCTCTTTGATATCCTCTCATGAACAGTTTATGCATGTTACTATTTCACATAATTCTGTTAATCTGTTTATGGAGGCAGTTTTTATTTATGCTCTCAGAGATAGAGATGGTAGGAAGTTTTTATGGTCTGAACTTCAGTCTATCCCAAAGGGTGATACTATCTTCATAGGAGATTTTAACTCGATAACTTCATTATCTGAATATAGAGGCCCTTGTTCTTCGGCCTTAGGAAGTATTAGAGATTTTAACTCCTGGATCATCTAGAATGGAATTCAAGAAATCAATACGGTAGGAAACCTTTTTACATGGTGTAACTCTAGGCTAAGGAACCCTACTTCTAAAAGACTAGATAGAGGCCTAAGCACAATTTCTTGGATCACTAAATTTCCATCCTCTTCGATCCAAATTTTAAATAGACAAACCTCTGACCATGCCCCTCTTCTCCTTTAGGTTTCCAATCTGACCTCTTCCAATCCTAAGCCATTTAGATTTATTGATGCTTGGTTTCAAAGAGATGATTTTAACTGTGTGATAAGTGATAGCTGGGAATCCCCTATGGCTGAAACTGGTATGTTAAGATTCTATCTTAAATTGATCAGACTTAAGAAAGTTTTAAAGAGTTGGAATAGAGAAAAATTTGGAAACATAGATTTGAATGTTAAAAAGGCTGAGGAAGACTTAAGAATCCAGGAAGTTAATTATGACTTGAACCCCTCATCCTCTGAGCGTTTAAACTAAATGAAAAAATGCTCTACTGCTTAAGGTACTAAAGGAAAAAGAGAAATATTGGAAACAGAAAGCAAGATTAAGATGGCATAAGCTCGGGGATAACAACACATATTTTTTTCACAAGGTTGTGCAAGAAAGAAACTGCAAACTTCAGATAACCAAAATAAAAAATAGGGCGGGTTAGTGGATTAATTCCCAGTTAGACATAAAAAAGGAAGCAATTGACTATTTTTCTAATTTGCTAACTGAACCTGATTTAGTCACTGATGATACCTATTATTCTCATTTTTTACGTTAGATACCTGGTATTATAAATGATAATGATAATCATGCTCTTGCCATGCCAGTAGTAGAATCAGAACTAGAATGTGTCATTAAGAGTTTAAAAAAGACGAGCAGTCATGGGCCAGATGGTTTTTCACCTAAGTTTTATACTAAATGTTGGCCTATAATTAAACATGATTTGATTGATGCTGTTAACGAGTTTATTGCTGGTGCTGAAATTCCTAGGGGAATTTCCAGTACTTGGAATACTCTCATACCAAAAAAACCAACACCATGTTCATTTGAGGATTTTAGACCAATTAGCTTATCAAATGTGTTGAATAAGATTTGCTCTAAAGTGCTAATGGAGAGATTGAAACCTCACATGGAAAATCTGATATCCCAAAACCAAACAGCATTTATGAAAAATAGGGATATATCGGATAACATACTGTATTTACAAGAAATGATTAGATTTCTGGATAAGAAATACAGAACCCCTAACTGCATACTTAAACTGGATTTTAGGAAAGCTTTTGATAGAATTAGATGGAAGTTTCTCAAACAGATTTTGATTAAGTTTGGTTTTAAAGGGAATTTTTTAAAAGCTGTTATGAACAATCTGTCACAAGCCTATTTTTCAGTACTTGTTAATGGAAATCCAGTGGGATTTTTCAAGGCAACAAGGGGAATCAAACAAGGTGATCCTCTATCCCCCTTTCTCTTTAATTTATTTTCAGAAGCTTTTTCTAGGAGTTTATCTTTTATTTTCCTGAATAGAAGTTTAGCAACATATCAGATTCCGGGTTCAATTCCTGCAGTTTCCCATTTGATGTATACGGATGATACGATAATATTTATGCAAGCATCTAAGCCAAACCTTATTAAGATCAAAGCCTTTCTTGAAATCTTTGAGTACACCTCGGGCCAAAAGTTTAACTTTGAAAAATTAGACTTTTACCTAAGTAGAAAGGCTACAATAACTAAGATGAATCAGGTAAAAGCAATCTTAAAAATGAAAAAAAGCTCATTCCCTTTTAAATATTTAGGGTGCCCTATTTTTAAAGGAAGAACTTTAAATAGATATTTTCCCCCTCCTGGCCAATGTAGATCTTAAGCTACAAAATTGGAAAAACAAATGGCTTAGTTTAGGGGGGAAAATGATCTTAATTCGATCATGTTTATACTCAATTCCTCAGCATATATGGATGGTAACCAATCCCCCAAAAGGCATCATTAAAACATTTGAGAAAAAACTGGCTCATTTCTTTAGGGGACAATCAGAGGGAAAAAAAGAATAAGGTTTGGAAAAGATGGGCAGAAATTGCAAAACCTACAAATATGGATGGTCTAGGTTTTAGATCTGTTAAAGCCATTGTAGACTCTTGTTTGGCTAAACTGTGGTGGAAAAGTCAATTAGGTACTTCATTGTGTTCTAAACTTTTATGGTCTCTTCCACCATCCCATAGAAAATCAGTAACATGGAAGAGAATCTGTTATATTAATTCCTTTGCTGAAAACAATTCTTCCATTATTCATGGAAATGAAAAGTGTAATTTTTGGACTGCTAACTGGTGTCCACAGGGACCTTTGCTTAACCATGTTCCTGATAGTATATCTGATGCTTTGGCTGGTATCTCTGTGGCAGATTTTATAGCTAACAAAAATAGTATCCTAAACCAAATTTCATCTTTTCTGGAACATGATACGCTTTTATTTCTACAGGGTGTAGAACTTACACAGGGCAGGGAGGACAGACTGATTTGGAAGGAAGAACCTACGGGTAATTTTACATTTAAGTCTGCCTATAGGTCTCTCGCTCAATTAACAGGTAATTCTCCTGCTACTAAGTATTTATGGAACCCTCTTTTTCCCAAAAAGATCTCCATCTTTGTTTGGAAACTGTTACATGCTTTCCTTCCTTTTGATGATGTACTCATAACATGCGGTTTTAGTTTAGCTTCTAAGTGTCCAGTTTGTTGTGAGTCGGATTCTATCCAACATTATTTCATCTCTTGTCCTCTGGCTCAATCTGTCTGGTATAAATTGACCTCTTCGATTCAGTTTAATCTTAATGCTCAACATTCCATCCTCCAAAGATTCTATCTATTTTGGAACTGTCAGGATTTACCTAAGTTCTACCAAATATATTGTATGATTCTCCCCTCTCTGCTATGCTGGAGTCTATGGAAAGCTAGGAATAATTTTCTGTATGACCATAACCCTTTCCCGGTGAATCTTGTCTGTAATGAGGTTGATGTCCTGATTAAATTGACACTAAGTGAGTGCCCTCTGAAGATATTATCTACTAACTCAATCCCTCCATCTTTCAACCATCTCACCCCCTTGTTTAGACCTCCCCCAAAGCCAAATATAATGACAGTTTATTGGGAAAGGCCTAAGCCTGGATTTATTAAAATTAATGTGGATGCATCTTGGTGCTCTAACAAAGCTTTTGTTGGTCTTATAGCTAGGAATAGTTTAGGCCAACCTATCATGATTAGTTCGGCAACTATTTCGGCTGTATCTTCTTTACATGCTGAAATCGAAGCAATCTTGCTGGCTTGCTATACTTTCAACCATCTTGATCATACTTTTATAGTAGAATCAGATTCTAAACTTGCAGTTGATATGATCCATGATCCTTACGCTGCACAATGGCAAGTTTTTGATATGGTATTCAAAGCAAAATCTTTACTCGGAAGAGCTGAATTGATTCATGCTTATAGGGAGTGTAATTCTGTAGCTCATGCTATTGCCAAACATCATTTTCATCATAACCAAAGCCTCCATCTGACTAATGTTACACCCGATATCAGAGGGCTAATTTCTATGGATAGAGAAAATGTACCTCATATTCGAGTCTCCAAGACTATAAAGGTTTAGGAATAGATACTGCTAAATATTGGTTCTCTGGTTTGGTTTCTGCAGGTTACAGGACTACTCGGCTGTTCTACTTATGGGAGAATGGATGTTGTATTTTCTGATGCACTCACTCAGGAGTCTGGTGTTGGCATTCCTGTGCTGGCAGCTCCAGCTTGTTTGCTGTTTTACACATGATTTGGAGGGGGGAGTAAGTATGGGACCGTTTCTCTCCCATGTACCATCCCTACTGTCTCTGTCTACTATACCTTTGGCACAAATCCATCATTGGAGCTGATCCCCACTAGTCTTAGGAGGCAGATTATTGTTTCACCATTTACCTTACTTTTGGTTACTCATCTCTATAGTGTAGGCTTTCTCATTTTGTGATTAAAGTTGCCTGGCCATTAGAGGGAATTAACACGCGGGGTGGAGATCCTCTCTTTTGGATCGCAACTTCGACACCTATCCACTATCTTTGGATAGTTGTTCACATAATGTAGTATAGATTTGTAGCACTTTTGGAGGCAACCCTGTTGCTTCATTACTTATTCTGAACAATCTGCTCTAAATGTATATTTATCTATCTGGGACAAGGCTTGGGGAACCTCTAATATATTTTCCCCCACCCTCGGGTGTTTTCATTAAAAAAATGATATGAAGAAATGTGGGTATATTCATCGAATTCTAGATAACTCTTCAAGATAGCCAAACTAAGCCATCAAATAACAGACTGGCTACATAAATAATTAATCTAACGAGTTTGTATTTGTAGGAATCAATTTTGACCCCACATTGAGCAACTTATCGAAAGTCGATGTCATAGATTGCTTCACAGGTTTGAGATAAAAAACACAATCGCATTTTCATGATTTGTACCAAATTGAGATTTGGGGTGATATCTTCAATACGATGTGGTATGAAAAATAGAACCATCACAGAGAAGTAGTTTGGGTGCTCGTGTTGAAGAAACACAAGAGTGAAGAGTGAAACACAAGATACACCTGCTATCACATTATTAATGAACTAGGCACTTAAAAGATTAAAAAAACTAGGAAAATTTTGGTTACGAGAACAAGACACTTGAATTTGGATAAAATTTATCGAGTGATCCTATGAAGTTTTGCATAATGTGACCTCTCAAAATCATGTTATCACTAGAGTTGAGTGGGAGGATTTTCAAAGAAGTTAAAGAATAATTACCGGGGGAAAAGGGAAAGCTATAGAAGGAACAGGAGAAGTGGGATTAAAACCTAGCCATGGATTCAAGTATATGGATTTCGAAACTGGTGGTATTCATAGTCTAGGAATACCATTAAGGATAATTTAAACTACGTCAACAAGCAGTGCATGAAAGAGATTGGAGGAGGTGATGCTCAACAAGTAATTGAGAGATTGTCACGGAAGAATTGCAAAGAGGAAGATTTCTACTTTACAGTGAAACACTATGATGATGGTAGGCTAACCACATTATTTTGGAGGGACTCAATGATGAAGACTATTCCCTCTATGAAGATTCAATTGTATTTCACACAACATACATGACTAATAAATACAACTTGATTTGCGCTCCAATAGTTGGAATGCAACCATGACAATATACTGATGTTTGTATGTGCTTTCATCACCGATGAGAAAGCTTCAACTTTTGAATGGCTTCTTGATATTTATAGAAAATCAATGAGTGGTAAAAAGCCAATAACATTATTTACAAACCAGATCCAGCTATGGCCAAAGCAATCGAAAAGGTGACCACTCTTAAATTCAATTGATCTGGACTTATTTTGTTAATATTTTATCTACCAACTTTATGCATATAAGTCATTTGTTCTTGTGTTTGATATGAACATTTTTAGTTCAGTTTTATTTCTTAAAAGAACACCAGTTTACCATTAAAATTATTCATTTACAATTACTTAGTCTGTTTAAGTCTTTAGTTCGTATGTATTTCATTTTAGTTCATCTTTTTACATATGCACTTGTCTAGAATAAATTATTTGTATATTTTTTCATTTTTCCCCAAAGCACATTACCCAAAATGCCATTAGTCACTTTGGTGAATTAAAAAAGGATGGCCTGCTCAGAACATTTGAGCATTGTTTGAAATACTATAAAAAAAAGAAGATGAATTAGAAAAGTCATGGAACAATACGATCAAGACTTTTCATCTTAAAGATAAGGAATGGTTCAAGAGTCTCTATTTTATTAGAGACAAGTGGTGCCCTACAATGAGCAAATATGTTTTCTCCGAGGGAACTCTTTCATCACAACTAAGTTAGAGAACAAACAATTTTTTGTCATTCAACGGCCGCAAAATGACCACACTGTACAAGTTCTTAACCCTCTTCAATGAGACTATTGATTGCTAGAGGGCAAAGGAAATAGTTAAGGAAAATCAATGCTTAGATTCAGTACCAAATTCTGGTATACATGGTTTAAAATGACTCAAACATGCAGCTCTAGAGTAAACATTGTCAATGTACTATAAATCAGAGAAAGAATACAAGCTTGCACAAGCAACCAAAGCATCAGAAGCTTTTAGCTTAGGATCAACAACAAAGTATGAAGTAAGCCCAAAAGAAGATGATACAAAAGTTGAAACTGCGAGTTTCACACAACAAAGTGGAATGGTGGAAATAAACTGTTGTCGCTAAGTTTTTGAAGAAACAGGTATTAACTGACCAAATTGAATATACATGGTACTTTGTATGTTAAATTCTTTAGTTATTATTTTTTACTCATTAGTTCTTGATTTGTATATTTATCTTTGTGTAAGAAAGGTACTTCGTATGTTTCATTTGTTACATCTTATATATGTCTCATTAGTTCTTCATTTGCATGTTTAACTTCTGACCCTCCTCCGCCTGGGGTCATTAATTGTAGCTAATTAATCTGAGAAAAGATTGAGATCAAAGAGATTAATGGTCAAAGATAAAATTTATATTCTACATCCAACTCACTACAATGTTACCGATAGGGCAGTTAGTGGTAAGCCCTGGGTATGTCCACAGAGATGCTAGGGCCAAAAAGTCAATTAAACACAACCTCGTCCGGGTTGTCAATTTGTACTAGTTACTAGGAATAGATAGTATAGTAAATAAGGGGGGTTGGTTTTTCAATTAACGACTACGAAACATGTAAGTAAAAAGCAAGTAATCTATATAGCTAAACACTTGGGGAATGCTTGTGTAACATGGTTGATTTAATTCTTTGAAGGCCGTTTGTTTTTAACGGTAGAAAAGGTGAAGGCCATTCACACTAGGATGGTAGAAGATGAAGGCCACAGACATCAATGAGTGGTAGAAGGAGATTGAAGCCAAAGATAGGCGGCTTCGAACTTTAAGAAGGCCAAAGGAGAAAATGGTGAATCATGGTCCGAGGAGTGTTGCCTTATTTCGAGAACGATCCAAAAAGAATTAGATTTCACAATTGATTTCATTGGATTTGTCTTCTCAAGTACTATAAAATTGAATACTAGAACTCTCAATTCAGACTAACGGCTCACCCATAATAAGCAAACAAAGTTTAGCCAATGAAGCACCGACGACACTTCATGGACCGCACATGGTAAAGCACCAGCAGCCTGTGACAAAGCACACGGCCCGCACCACACGAGGGACACCAGAGGATTTGTGAAGACCTGCATGAGACCTTCACGAGGTAAAGGCGTCGGGCTGTGACAAAGACCCTGGGCTGTGGAGCTTGGAGATGAAGAATTGAAGATTTGGCTAAGTATGGAGCCGGGTCGTGAAAACCTTCATGGACTGTGAGAACTTTAGAGCAAAAATCGTGTACAGTTCGTGGCCAGTGAAAACCTTCATGGATCGTGGCACGAGAGAAGCTTCACGGACTGCGCCATATCCCACAGACCGCAGCTATGAGTGCTTCACAGTCCACACCAGATTCCATGCCAGATTCCACACCCTAGGCTTGCATGCTTCACGGACTGTGACATTCTCCGTGAAGTCTTGGCCGATGACCTAGGGTTTTGCTATTTTTAGCCTATTTTGGGCCTATCTTTAGGCCCTATCTCCCACTACTATATATAGGAGACTTAGTTTTCTACTAAACCCTAAGTAGAATAGGAGGAGGCATAATGTAGTTTAGCTTCTTTCTTTATTTTAGATAGAAGGAAGAGAAGAGTTCTTCTTCTTCTTCTTCTTCTTCCTTCTCTTTTTCTTTTGTTCTCTTTTTCCTTCCATCTTATTTTCTAGATCTATGGCATCTAACCTAGTAGTTTCCATTGATCTAACCTTTCTAGAGTAGATTTTTAGTCTGGGATTCATTTTGGCACTTGGTATGTTCTAAATGCTAATTGAGATTCATTAGATTCATACTATCTTTGTGTTTATGATATTATTGTGATTGTTCTTGAATGTTATAAATGCATGCATATTACACCACATATAAGCACACACTTTGGGCTATATTCATGTATGGTGCAATTATTGAAGCCCCATTGGGAAGTAAAACCTGGATGTTGGAATGGGTAAGGGAGAACGCGTCAGTGTGGGTGTATGCACGGGGGATTCGAGAATGATCTGACCTATTTTCCATCGCACCAGTCTTAGCTGACTTTGTAACTGTTGTCTAAGAGGTTGTGAGTAAAGATAGCTAATAGTAGCAAGCTAGGTGTTGTGTTGAAACCCTCCTATCACAGAGAAGGTGCCTACAATCCTTGAGCCTAGCGTATATAGGACCCGTGAGGAGTAGTTGCATCGTGGTGAAAGCCCAAGACGTAAGAGTACAGGGGAGAAACAAACATACAATGATGGTTGAACCTTGTTGTACTCCCCTAATTGATGGTGGTGCCAATGGAGGGTTACGAGCGCACCCACCGTGACAGGGATGATGAAGTGTATGCCATCTGCCACACCACATGTTGTGAACACACTGATAGGTATTTTGTATGTATATATGTGAATGAATTGAAGATTGAAGCATTAGACTACCATGCTGCTAAATGATTACCAAGTGCCTAGTATAAATGTTACTTGTTTGTTAATTTAATTTTTTGTAGTTGTTAGTTGAAAATACCACCCCCCTCTCCCCAGTTGCATGTCTACACTACTAGCTGTTTATTTCACTCGTGAGGATTGAAGACCCATGTGAGGTTGTGTTTCTAACTAGTATTTGATCCCTAGCATCCTTGTGGACAAACTCAGGGCTTGCCACTTACTACCTCTTAGTAGCTTAGCAGTGAGAACGGGTACAAAATAATAAATCTCTATCTTTGATCCATAAGCCCTTCGTGCATGTTTTAATGATGGTCAGGTGAAGACGGGTCAGGCATGGATTTCATGGGTCCATTTCCAAACTCCAATGGGAATTACTACATCCTAGTGCTAGTGGACTATATGTCTAAGTGGGTAGAAGCCATGCCACAAAGAAAAATGACTCGGAACTAATTTTGGGCTTACCTCAAATCTAACATTTTCTCATGTTTTGGTGTACCCCAAACCATAATCAGTGATACAGGAACCTACTTTTGCAAAGATTTGTGGAAACATTGCTAGAAAAATATGGAGTAACCCATAGGACATCCACTTCTTACCACCCACAAACAGTGGCCAAGCGAAGATATCCAACCGGGAAATTAAAGCCATTCTTGAAAAGACATTGAATACGAAATATTGGATTACTCAGTTGGATGATGCGCTCTGGGCCTACCGCACCGCACATAAGACTCAATTGGCATGTCACCCTTTTGGATCCTTTTTGGCTAAAGATGCCACCTTCTGGTTGAGCTTGAGTTCAAGGCACATTGGGCCGTTAAATGCCTTAACATGGACTTGGGGGAAGCCAGGAAGCATAGGAAGTCACAATTGCTAGAACTTGAGGAAATTAGGCGCTACTTCTATGATACTGCTTTAATCTATAAGAAACAATGAAAGCCCAGCATGACGAGAGTATAGTAAAGAAGGATTTCTTTGTGGGACAAAGAGTTCTTGTTAAAAAATCTAGGCTACGTCTCTTTCCCGACAACATACAATCAAATTTGGAAGGGCCATATGAGGTGACGAAGGCATATAATCATTGAGCAATAGAGGTCAAGAATGAAAAGGATGGCACAAAATTGGTGGTAAGTGGGCAAAGATTGAAACCCTATTTTGAGTGGGGAGCTTTGGGAGGGAACAAGGAGGGCGATCCCCTCCTTGGTATACAAAATTTGTGATTACTTGATTTAGGGAAAATAAGGTGTGAGGACAAAAATAAATATATGTTGCTTCATTTTACTTTGATTCCATGATTTTGATGTAGTGATTAGATAGATTTTGCATGTTTTTGTTTGAGATGAAAAATCTTGTTGGTTTGAAAAATCAAGTTTGAGCCTTGTGATTTTGTTTGGATGAAAGTAGGATTTGTTGAATGAATTATTTTTTTGAAAAGAGAGGAAAAACTAAGGAAAAATGGTCAAAAGTTTGGCAGCTTCGTGCCGAATTTCGGCATGAGCTGCGCTAAGCAATACTGCTCGTGTCAAAAAAATTGGCACGAGGGGCCTCGTGCCATGATCTAGCATGGACTGTGCCACGTGATACACTATGTGTCACAGGAGTTGGCATGAGGAGGGGGGGAGTTCCGTGCGGGTACCTTCGGCACGAAGGTATATGTGTCGTTGCCCAATTTGCGGTGTCAAATTGTTCCAAGAATGTAAATTTTCAAAATTTCTGAATTTTAAGCTAAAAATTACATTTTTTGGTTCATAAAATTTGAAATTCCCGTATTCCTTAGGATTTTTGATGCACTTAGTACTTCAACAATCCATTGTGAATACTTGTAATTACTAGGTTTTGAAACATTGTTTTCTTGTTGCATTTCTATAGTTTTTTCATTTTGGAATGGAATTACGCTTGGTTTTCATATTTTTGGATCCATGATTACGACATTTTTCATTAGCATTGATTTATGGAGATTCCTTTAACTAAAACGAGGCACAAGGAGGAAGGCCCTTCGGGGCCGCGGGGGTGAGTGTTACTACTTTCCCAACCTCACTTATGTGTTTACATTTTTTTTGTGCATTGAGGACAATGCATAGTTCAAGTGTGTGTGGGGGGGAGAGAGTAGTGAGCACTTAGGGAGTTTTCATCTTGGGATTCCTCGGTGCATTTTGGTGTCTTTCTTTTGAGTTTTTGTCATTTCTTTGGTGATTTTTGGTTTTTGGTTTGGTTTGGGATGTTTTGGATGCCTACTTGGTGATATGACTTGCTAGGTAGGTTTCCTAGTTTGTATTGGATTGGTTGTTTTAGAACATTGGTGGTGTAACTTGTTTTTGATATCATCTTCTTGTCGGATGTGCTTCATTATGTGTGCGTTAACTGTTGCATTTGGTGTAATAAATGGTTCATTTAATATGTTGGATTGCTAGTATTAGTTGAGTTTATGTGACAAGGGATTTAGACGGCCATGTTAGGGTTTCTTGTCTAAATCCTGCATTTTGTAGACTTACTTGATACTAATGGACACCTTGTATGAACGAGCACCTAGATCTTCCTTTTTGATCATCCTTAGTAGGTCGCTTGTGGTTACTTTTCGTTACATTCTATGTGAAAACCATTCGCAAGGACGGTAGAAGATATTGAAGGCTATTCACATTAGAATGGTAGTAGATGAATAATCTGCTTCATTATGCGTGCGTTAACCATTGCATTTGACATACGTTTTAGCTAGTTTTATTTGGTGGATTACTAGTATTAGTTAATTTTATGTGACAAGGGGTTTAGATGGCCATGTTTTATTTTCTTGTTTAAATCCCGCATTTTGTGAACTTAATTGGTACTAATGGACATCTTGTATCCACGAGCTCCTTGATCTTCCTTGTGATAATATTTAGTAGGTTGCTTATGGTTACTTTTTGTTTACATTCTATGTGAAGGCCATTCGTAAGGGCGGTAGAAGATATTCAAGGCCGTTTGCAAGGACGGTAGAAGAGACAAAAGCCATTCACACTAGAATGGTAGTAGACAAAGGCCACGAGCATCAATGCATGGTAGAAGGAGATTGAAGCCAAATATAGGCGGCAACGGAGTTCAAAGCGGCCAACGAAGAAATGGATCGTGGTCCGATGAGTTGTGCTTAAGTCTGAGAACAATCCAAGAAGAATTATCCTTCAAAGCCGGTTTCATTGGAATTTTCTTCTCGAGCACTACAAAATTGACTGCTAAAGCTCTCAAATTGGACTAATGGTTAACCCATTGCAAAAGGAACTAGTTTAGCTTGTCGTGGCATAAGCGGGTCGGCGCGGGCCATTCATGGTAGGCACCAACGGCCCATGCCAAGGGATCTTCCCCGCATTAAGAAGAATAGTGGGAGGCTATGGTGCGGCCAGCGCCAGATGCCACGGGCCACAAGCACGAGGCAAAGTCCAACTCTACAAGGCTAAATATGGGCATTGGACGTCCCATTTTCGACGTCCAGTGCCATTCTATGTCCAAGATGCCAAGACTAGCCGGTGGGATATTGGAAATTACATGGCCCACACTAAGTTTTCCGAGCGAAGCACCCTTCCTAACCACAGCCCGCGCCACCAGCCATGGGCATGAATTAGAAGCCTTGAATTCACCACTTTAATGGCACTCTGCGCCAAATGATGCGACCCTCGCCAGAGGGACATCACAACCCATGCAAGGCTATACACCACGCGCCTCTTGAAGATCTACGTCACACACCAGAAGGGGCACCCTGCGCCATATAAAGAGGCACGACCCACACAGATCTCGCACCCCACGCCAAGGACACGCCACGGGCCGCACCACTCATGATGGCCCATGCTGGGTTGTGGCAGAGCTAAAGTTTACCCTACGTTGGCCTATGTTTGGTCTATTTTTAGGCCCAATCTCCCGCTACTATAAATATAGCCTTATTTTTCTAGGGTTTAAGACTTATCATATTATATCTTTAGTTTTGTAGTTAGGAGAGTAACTCTAGAGAGAGAGAAACTCTCTCTTTTTTTTATTTTTTTTCTTTGATCCTAAGATGTGGAATTCAAATATTTATTTGAATTCCATATCTATGGAGTACTTTCTATAGCTTGGGTATAAATTGTAGGAGCATGGTTTAATCTATTTGCTTTGTGAGAATATTTAATTCATCCTAATTTTGTGTTCGTGATATTATTATGATTGTTCTTGATTTTTTGAAATGCATGAATAGTACACCACACATAAGCACACACTTTGGGCCATATTCATATATGGTGAAAATATCGATGTCCCCTTGGGAAGAGAAACCTGTATGTTAGAATGGGTAAGAGAGAATACGTCTGCGTGGGTGTGTGCACGAGGGATTCGAGAATGCTCTGACTTATTTTCCATCGCACCAATCTTAGCTAACTTCATAAATTGTTCCGAGAGGTTTTGGGTAGAGATATCAAATAGTAGCATTCTAGGGTTGTAAGATGCCTTAAATCATAGACAAGGTGCCAACGACCCTTGGGCCTAATTCATAGGAACAGAGGGAAGTACTGTATTTTTGGTGCAACCCCAGGGTGTAATTGTACGGGGGAGAGATAGACCTACAACACGGTCGAACCTTGCTGTACTCCCCTAATTACGATGGTGGTGTCGATGGAGGGTTGTGAGTGCACCCATCATGATAGGGTCATGGAAGTGTATGCCATCAGCCACACCACGTGCTATTAACACTCTAATAGGTTTTCCTAAATATCATTGTGAATGAATCGAGGGTCAAAGTATTAGATTGACCATGTTGCTCAATGATTTTCCAAGTGCTTAGTTATATAGCTTGCTTTGATTTTTTTACTTTTATGTTTAGTAGTTATTAGTTTGAAAAACCCAACCCCCCATTTGCATGTTTGCTTTACTAGCTATTCCTTTCACTTGTATGGACTGATGACCTATACGAGATTATGTTTTGATTGATATTTAGAGCTAGAATCTCTTTGGACAAACCCAGGGCTTACCGCTACCTACCCCATAGGTAGCATAGCAGTAAGAACAAGGTGCAGAACTATACATTCTTTTCTTTTGACCATATCCTCCGCCTGGGTTAATTAGCTACAATTAACAACCTCGAGGGAGGCAGATCAATAAAAGCCACATACATTACATCGTGGTAGTAGAAGGATGGAGCCAAATATAGGTGACATTGAAGTTCAAAACGACCAAGGAAGAAATGGAGAATCGTAGTCTGAGAGTTGCACTAAGACCAGGGAACGATCCAAGAATAATCAGCCTTTGAGGTTGGTTTCATTAGAATTGTCTCCTATAAAACCATAAAATCAACTGCAAGAACTCTCAAAAAGGACTAACAGTTAATCTGCAGCGAAGAAAAGAAGTTCAGTCAGGTAAAGAATCAACCGTTTAGCATGGACCACTGATAGTTGGCACCAAGCAAGGCACCAAAGGCCTGTGCCACACTATACGGCCTGCGCCAAGGGTCTCTTGTCATAATTCGTGCCAAGTTGCATAAGCCGTGCTCAAACACGCCACAGGCTATGCCATCTTCTATGACCCGTATGCTCAAATGTCCCTTTTTCACTCCAAAATGGCTAAGTACTTATGCAGACCATCCCGTTTTACATGGTGTGCACCATTCCAAGTGCAAAATATCAAGACCAGCCAGCAAGATGTGAAAAATTAATTGGTCCACACCAAAGGATTGAGAAAATGATATTCTGATGATTACCCTGCTAAACAACATGGACCGTAGATCAAAAGTGCAAAAATGACTCTTCTTACGACGGACCGCGCCATATTCCACACCCCGCGCTAGGGATCCAGCATGACCTGCACCAGATCCTACACCCCATGCCAGCACAAAGAAAATAGGCAGCACCATATCTGGTATCCCACTCTGGTACGAGCCACTTTAGCGGCGCAGACCTCGCCATCCACGGCGGTCTGTGCCAGTGGTGGCTGACTAGAGCTATAACCTAATTTTGGCCTATTTTGGGCCTATTTTTTGCCTAATCTCCAACTACTATAAATTTATCTTTAGTCTACTAGGTGTAGAAATTTTTGAATCATTTCATTAGTTCAATTTGTAGTTTGAAGAGAAACTTAGAGAGAGAAACACTCTCTCATCTCTCTAGGTTCCTTCCTTTTCTATTTGTATTTTTCTTTAGCCCTAAGATATGGAATTCAATAAAATACTTGAATTCCATGTCTAGGGAGTAGTTTCTATAGCTCGGGGATAATATTATTCATGTGTTGATTGATACTTTAGTTATATTCTTAGTTCATCCTAATTTATATGTTTGATATATTATTATGGCTTGTTCTTGAATGTTATAATTGCATGAATGATACACTCCATTAGCACACACTCTAGTATACATTCATGTTGGTGCAAAGATTGATACCCCCCTGGGAAGAGAAACCTAGATGTGATCTGGGTAGCAGGGTCTGGGTACACATGGGTGTGTGCACGTATGTCTTTACCAAGTTTTACTGTTACAATGACAGCACACCAGTCTTAGCTGATGATTTGGTCCAAAGGGTTACGAGTAGAGATAGAAAAAAGTAGAAAGCTAGGGTTGTAAGAGGTCTTAGTGACATAGATAAGTTGCCTACCTCCCTTTGCCTCGTTTATAGGCCTAAGAAGTAGGGCATCCATTGTGGAGTGCCTGGGACATAATCGTAAGGGGGAGAAACAGACCTATAAAAATTGTTGGTCCTTGTTGTGCTCCTCTAATTACGGAGGTAGTGCCGATGGAAGATTGCAAGAGCACCCTACGTGACAGGTACGGGGAAGTGCTGACCATCAATGACACCATGTCATATGAGCATTATATTAGGTTATTGAAATATTACATGTGAATGAATTGAGGATAGAAGCATTTAATCAACCATGTTATGAAAACATTCCCCAAATGTCTAACTAATATAGTTTACTTACTTTATCTTTCATGTTTGTATTCGTTAGTTGAAAAACTAACCCCCCCTGTTTACCATACTATCTATTCCTAACAACACGAAGAGATTGAAAACCCAGACATGGTTATGTGTAATTGACTATTAGACCCTAGTATCTCTGTGGTCATACCCAAGGCTTTCCACTAACTACCCTATCGGTAGCATGGTCGTTAGCTACAATTAACAACCCCAAGTGGAGATGGGTTAGGACCTTAGAGAAGCCCAAACAAAATAGGAAACCCTCACAGCTACCAAGGCATGGGCCATTTAATAGCACGTGGCCCACACCACATAGCCTATGCAATAGTACATGGGTCGCGGAATGGAGACAGTTCCTAGACAAACTAATTGCGCAGCCCGTTCAAATCCTTCTGGGCTACGGATTGGAGGGTGTTCTTGGTGGGCTGAGTAGCATAGCTCGTGCAGAATTTCATGGGCTGCCTTTTGGAGTCTTCATCCTTGGCTTCTGATGGCATAACCATGCAATTAGTCGTGGGCCATAGACTGGAGTTTCAGGTCTTCAACATATGGAAGCACGAGCCGTGCAAAAGCTCATGGCCTGTGCCGAGACTTAGTCTCTGGAGCCATTAGTTTGGCATGGACCAGGTAAAAGTACATTAGTCGTGCCAGTCTTCACTTCTTTCTGGTTTTTTACTCTTTCTCTTTGCCGTATCCCATCTACTGTTAGGAATTGATTGAATCTAATTTAGCAGAAAATCAATTATCTAATACTGAATCTCATGCATGTAATTAATTCGAATCTATCCAAGAGTTTAGATCACCTCTGAAGTGTGCTTTACCATCAAATATAATCAACCACAGAGACTAGAATCCCATATGTGATTCCTCTACATGTATCCACATAGCACGATCGGATCACCTACATCCCCGTCGGCTTAGAATATTGATCAGCAAGCAAAGACCCAGTCTTTCTTCTTCTCTTTACAATGAGGTTTATTTTCCTAGAATAGTTCGATTATTTATGTCATTTCAAATGACCAGAGTTCTAATGTTAGTTTTCCTGAACATTTCTGTAAATATATCTATTTATACAGAAGAGTCATTAATCCAAAAAACCCTAATCCAAGTCAATATGGGCCAAACTCAATTAGACTTAATGAGTTCTAAGCTCACTTCTCATATAATTACTACCTGGGCTCCTAGACCAATGGTCATTTCTTTTGTCCAATTTCATGCCTTGTGTGTGACTCCATAGGTTCAGTCATAATAAGCTGCAAGCCCAATAAAGTTGGTGCTAGCAGATCGAAAGCGGTTTCCAGCTAAACATTGTGATCACTAAAAATAACAAAATTAATTATCTGCATAATTAATCCTCTAACTATATTAGGAAATTGCACATTTACTGAAAGACACTATTCCAACTATCTCTCACTTGTCCTTTAGAACAAGTGTGCATTCGTATTCCTTTATTACTTAATTTCTTCATCTGAACATAATGTCAAATAACATGTCATTCTTATCAAATTCAAATGCATTTCTCGAATTCCTGAGTCAAACTGTTAAGACAGATGGTTAATCCTTAATCCATCTTAATCCATCTGAGCACGACCATGCATTTATAGTCCCAACTTTGTGAGAGGCCTATTAGACAAAAATCTCATGTAAATTAGAGAAAAATCCCACTCTTTTACATTCAAGTTTTCTCAACTCAATTTATGGCAACCAATAACTGCTTTCATAGTCTCCTTTTACGATGTGACGTTTGATACCCTCAAGGTACACCAATCTACAAGCAAGAAAACACCGAATTGCTCAAGTATGAGGATACAATCAAATAGTCAATGAGACATACTTATGACATCATGAATATCTTAAAGTATTCTCATGGCGGGCCTGACCAATACAAGTTCCCAACTTGCATCTATGCAATCAATCCATAACATTCCACATCCTTCAATCCATGAAACAATGCTGTGAATCAACTTGAAAAATAGTTTTCTTTAGTCATGAGTGTCCAGTCTTAATGACCTAAAGTAGGGACGTAATCTATCTTGCATTCCATATCAATAAACAGGGTTTCATTATCCAAGACATATTCTTGATAACCTGTTTGGAGATGTAAATTGATTTTGGGCTTTCATTCAACACTAAACCAAGTTAAATGAATATGAAAGGATAATTTCATAATATTTTAAACAATTTAATCTTTAATGTCTAAAATCACAAAATTATTAAAAATAGAACATCACAGAAATCACAGCCACTATCCAAATTGCTAGATTCCTATCACAAATATGTGAGCCCTAGGCTCCATCTGTTTGTAAAATAGATTGTTGCTTACCTAAAAAATTATTGAATTTTAAATTACCTCACTTGTCATTTTGGAAAGATGATATTTCTCCAAAACGACACATTCTCGAGCGACAAACACAGTTCTCAGAATAACTGTAGAAGTAATACCCCTTTATGTCTTTTGGATATCCCACAAAGAGACATTCATCATACTTGGTGCCAGCTCACTAGGAAACCTCGTTTCACATATGGTTCGCAATCCCAAATATGTAGGAGAAAATATATTCAAGGAACTCTTCCTTTCATATCCCAAATGGTGTCTTTCCCACCACTTTAGACAATGCCTGGTTCAGTGTGAACAATATTGCCTTTTTAGAAGAGCATGTCCCTCATAAGGAAACTGGAAGACTGGCTTGACCTATCATTGAACTAACCATATCTAATAAGGTATCATTTATCCTTGCGGACACACCATTCCTTGGGGTGTTCCCACATGATTCAATTATGAAAGAATGTCACATTCTCTCTGATAGTCTCCTTTTTCTCTCTGATGGGGTGTAATCATCCTAATATTTGTGCTTATGATAATATTGTGACTTGTTCATGAATATTAGAATTACATGAATAGTACACTCCATATAAGCACACACTCTAGTCCATATTCATGTTGGTGCAAATATTGAAACCCCATTGGGAAGAGAAACCTCAAATGTGTCAGTGGGTAATGGAGTATGTGTCCGCGTGGGTGTGTGCATGGGGGATCCGAGTAATACTCTGATTATTTACCATCACACAAATCTTAGATGATTATGTAAAGTAAACTGATAGGTTGCAGGTAGAGATAGTGAAAAGTAGCAAGCTAGGGCTGTAAGAGGTCCTAGTGTCATAGATAAGGTGCTTATGGCTCTTTGCCTAATTCACAGGCCTTGGGGAGTAAAGAATTTGTGGTTGAATGCCCGAAACATATTTTCACGGGGGAGAAACTGATCTACAACAATGGTCGGACCTTATTGTACTCCCTTAATTATAATGACGGTGTCGATGGAGTGTTGCGAGTGCACCCGACGTGACAAGTACGGGGAAGTGTATGCCATCGATCACACCACATATTATAGGCACTCTATTAGGTTTGGTTAAATCTCTATATGAATGAATCGATGATCAAAGCATAAAACTAACCATGTTAAGCAATGACTCCCCAAGTGTTTAGCTAAATAGATTAATTGTTTTTTTTACTTTCATGTTTTGTAATTGATAATTGAAAAACCAAACCCCCCTTGTTTACTATACTATCCATTCCTATCACTCGTGTGGATTGAGGACCTATACAAGGTTGTGTTTATTTGATTCTTAGGCCCTAGCATCTCTATGGACATACCCAGGGTGTATCGCTAACTACCCTTTCGAGCATCATAGTAAGATTAGGTGCAGAATATAAACTTTATCGTTGAACTTTGATCCTTTGATCTAGCCTTTGCTCGGGTTAATTAGCTACAATTAATTATCCCAAGTGGAGGCAGGTTAAATTTTGGCGCCGCTGCCAAGAATGCTTTTCAGCTTAATTGTCAATTACCATTATGCGTTAGTTGAGTATCTAGTATTGTTCTTTTGTTTGTTGTTTTCTGGAGTAGGCATTTCTTGACTTTTTGGTGCAAACCGAGGACCCTTTCCCTATGAATATGAATTTGGTGTTTTCTTTGTTTTTATTTAATTGAAAAGAAAAACAAATGTGGAGCAGAGAGGCTCAACGAGTAATATTTTGTAGGATATGCCATTGCGACCACCCTACGGAGTCTTAATCTTAGATGAGCGAATATAAGAGAGAGGTAGGAGTTTTTAATTTCCAAGGCCGATGGGATCAATATTGTTACCCATACCATGACTCTCTAATTTTGAGGTTTAGTGGTAACTCGAATTTATGGTATGGATATGCATTGGAAAACCAACACCTTGGGGTAGATAGTTGGACTTCACCAACCTACCCAATGCCCTAAAACAAATCCCTAGGATTGGTTCCCAAATTGGATTATGGAGAAATTTTGCAAGTTATAGTGATGAGGCCATTTTATGCGGTTATATTAGGGTTTTTAGGATTGAATTTTATGTAATTTTGTGCTCTACATGTGGCAATTTGCCTTGAAATCGTTTAAGGAGGGATAAAAGCGACTTTTACGTTTTTATCACTTTTTAGAAGATTTTGTGTGATAAGGTGATTTGTTTGAAGACTTTGAAGATTTGAAGACTTTGAAAGATATCTTTGAAGATTTGAAGACTTACACTTGGGCTTTTTGAAGATTTGAAGAAGTGAAGAGGTGAAAAAAGGAGAGCAAAGCAACGGGTGAAGGATGGTCCAGGGTTTTCATAATTTTCCAAGAAGAATCAGCCTTCAAGAGTGGTACCATTGGATTTCTCTTCTCGAGCACTATAAAATCGACTACAAGAACTCCCGAAACGGATCAACGATTCACCCGGAGGTAGCAAAACAAAACAGGGCTGGAGTTTACTGATCTGGTCGCGACTCGCGATGGAACTGGTCGCGACTCGTGACGACAGCGTGAATTCAGCCCTGCAGCAGCATTTTTCTCCCCCTATAAATACCTCTTCACCCCTTCTTCTCCACAGCTTCCAAGCCCGCCTTTGGGGCTCCAAAACCCTACTTTTCACCATTTTCTTCCATTTCTTCTTCTTTCTTTGTAGATTGTTGTTCTATGTTATGGGTTTTGTTTATCTAGGATAGTTTTTATCTTGGGAGCAAAGGATTGAAGCTTCCACTTCTATGTAGTAAGAATCATTTTATCTATCTATTTGGTATTTTTGCTATTGTGCATTTATTATGCTTTGAATGTTAATTGTTGATCTCACTGATGTTGTTGAAAGCTTGAGCATATGAAATACTTGTATGAATTGCTAGCTAGGGTTTGGGGGATTTGGGTTGATTTCCCCCCTTTTCTTGTTAGGAATGTATGAGTATGATTTAGAGCTTTTGATTGTGTTGATGGATTGATAATGTGCTAGATGAATGTGATTGATGTTGAACTCTTCATCATGTTCGTTTGTGTAGCAAACGAGAGAGTTATATGCTCTTGGATGAATGTGCGTTGCACGTTCATCCAATCTCGTGTAATTGCATGAATTGGTTAAATGCTTAGTCACGGTGTAGTGGTCATAAGTATTGCCAAGCTTGTTGGTTCTTCGTGATTAAATGCCATCAATGGGATACTCTTAGCAATAGGGGAGTCATTGGTGAGGTTTGACAAGAGATGTCGAATTCACTCTTGTAAACTACGAACTAAGAAGGATGGAAGATTTATCTTCACAACAAGTAGTTGAAGTATTGAATAGATGATTTTAATTCATCCTTGAAGCATTTGTTATTTAGCATTTATGTATTCTTGATGGTGTGTTTCACTTCATTTGTGCCATGAGTTGTTTGAGCATAGGGAGTGCTTGTATGATTGAATTGGTTAGGTGTTAGGAACATGACGAATTCCGTAGCTCCTTTGCATGAAAATCTACGAGCATGAACTTAGAACTTCTTGTGCATAATGTGTTGTGATTCTTACTAGATGGGTATGTTGATGTTGAGTCATGTAATGCTATATGATAGAATGGGTGAATGGTTCAATGACCTACATTAGATTTGGAAGTGGATATCCCTTGCCCCCAAGGCTTTTTATCTTTGTAGTTTTAAAACCCCTTTTTCTTAGTTTTGTTTAATGATTAGCATAGTCACTTGACTTTGCTAGTTATCTTGTCTTTTTACTTTCGTAACTTAGGAAAACCAACCAACCAACCCCCCCCCCCCATTTACATGCTTTTATATGTATGTATATATGTCTACTCCTAGCCTAATATCAACCTTTTGTGCCTAAATGCTTAGGAAGATCCCTCTTCTTCGTGGACGACCCCGACTTGCCGCTATCTACCTAGTTGTAGAAAGTAAGCAAAAAGGGCTTATAAATTATATTTGAATAGGGGTGCGACGACCAGCCGCTATCATATAGCTAATGTGACCAAGAGTAGTAATTTACTCCAATCACAAATGCTTAGAAAGATTAGCAATTTGGGAACTCAACTATTCTCAAGCATTGAGAAAGTTGAAGGGCAAGTGCTTGATTTGTTGAAAAGGGTGAGCAAACTAGAAACCCAATATTCCGAGAATGAACCATCTCTAGTTGAATGTGAAAGTTTGGTAGATAAATCTAAAGGGGATGGTGAATGGTTTGTTGAGAGTGAAGAAGTCGAGGAATGGCTGATTATAATTAATTTTCAATAGTACCTATTTTCACTCCTGCCTCCACCCATAGAACTAACTCCCACATTGTCGAAAACCTTAGAGGAAACCATAGGGAAGCCAATTGAATATGCAAAGCTTCTAAACAACCTATCCCATCTAAGGTTGACTCCACCTCTACTATATCTTCCTCTTAGATGATTGTTACCCCCACATCTTCATTTTTAGTTGTCTAAGATGATAGGATACAAACCCGCACCATATGGATAACATTAGGGTTGTGCCGACGACCTTAAATATACGGAACTTCTCGGGAGGCAACCTGAGCTTTGAAAAAATTATATTAGTTTAGTATTTTTGGTTTGTTTTCCTATTTGTAGCCTTTTGTCTTTGGGACACTATTACAATTGGTGGCCATATTTGTTTTGTAAGAAGCATATGGTTCTTGGAAGAATGTGAGAAAACAGGGATTCCAACTCACAGACCATGTAGATAGGCCCGCCTCCACCCGGGGTTGTTAATTGTAGCTAATTAACCAGAGCGGAGGCTGAGAATGTTAAAGATAAAATTTATATTCTGCACCCGTTCTCACTGCTACGCTACCTAGAGGGTTGTTAGCGGCAATAAAGCATATAAACCACCACAATGTCAACAAAGCATAACACCACCACAATGTCAATAAAGCATATAAACAAAGAGCTCAAAGGATTACCAAAAATTTAAAGCTAAGGGCTGTAAGATCTACACAAGAAGAAGCAAGAAGTGCTAATTTTTGGAAGAAAAGCTTCAACTTTCGAGTTTCGCCAAGGGTGTGTATGGGTGAGTGTTTATTGAGAAGGAAGAATGTGTCAAACAATGAAATTAGGTGGAGAAATGTACCATAGGATTAGAATTTCAGCATAGGTGAATAGGGAAGGAGGTACTAGTAGGATAAGGATGGAATTTTAAAAATCTCAAATTAAGGGACAATAGTACCGATCAATTAATTCCTAGGAATATAGGAAGTACTATTTGCATAAAAAGTCATAAGGAATTAGGGCATTTCAAAATTCTTGAACAAAAAATGTATTTTTGAGTTAGAAATTCAAATTTGGCAACCAAATATTGATTTTTTAGCACAAAATGTGCTTGGCACGATCCAGGCCTCGTACCAAACATTCTGGCACAAATCAACCTTTTTTCTAAATGCCTTGGCACAAGGCATCCCCTCGCGCCAACTCTCCTGGTATGGACCTAAGTTCTTGGCGCGGATCGTGTCAGGTCTTTCCATGAGATTGACAAAATTTTTGACCTAATCCTTAGTTATTCCTCTTTTTCTGATAAACTATGCCACCCATAAAATCTAATTCCATCCAAACACAATCATGAGTCCCTAAACCAAAATTTCAAATCAACAAGAGCTTTCATCTCAAAAATCCTCATTGAAAAAGAGAACATGCAAAGTCTATCTAATCACAACACAAAATACGAAAGCAAAAAAGAAACACCGTATATTTATTGTCGTCCTCATGAATTATTTCTTTTCAAGAAATTCTAGTTAGAAATACCTAGCTGTGGGTCTTCGGAATCACCATCGCTGACTCCACCCACGGTGACATCATTTTGGAGAGGTCCCCACAATGAGCCACCCTTACCTTCAGACCTCTTGTTCATCATATGAAATGAATCTCCATGTCTTGAAAGCATTATGTCTCTGAATGTCAATTTGGGGTTAGGGGGAGGTCAAGGAGATTTTAAACTCTCGACACTCTTATTTTCCCGCTGGTAGTTAGTTAGCATGGAAAAACAATCTAGCACGGATATACCATCGATAGCATCTTGCAATTCATCAGAATCATCACCAACATTATCAACACGTGATTCATCCAAGTATTCATTCTAATTGGTAACACAAGAGGCTTCATAGAATTCATGCTCATCAGATAGGGTCACACATATACATATAAGAGAAGATTTTTTTGAATCATGCTTAGATTTATAGATATTAAACTCCACTTTATCTATGTCATTTTCTAGAGTCAAGGTTCATAAGTGGACATTGATTTTAGTCCTAGACACTTTAAGAAATGATCTCACCAAAGCGCCACGTCTAGGACATAAAAGTCCTCCGGAAAAAATAACTTGCCAACTTGCACCATCACATCCTTCACTAGTCCAAGATGACTAGCTTGAGAATGATCGGAGAGTTGGTAAATCACTTTGGTTTCCCCAAGCTCACCTATTTCTAGGCCTTCATATAGACTATATGGGATCACATTGATGGATGCGCCTAAATCTATCATGGAATTTTCAACAAGTTTACCGCCTAAGGAGATGGGGATAGAAAATATTTTCAAAACGGTGACTCCCCCCATTTTTAAATGTCCTAACCTCTTAGTTGGCCTACTTCTCTTCTTTGTGCATGCAACTTTAAGAAACTTAGCATATGATGGCACATTTTCAATTAATTCCAATATAGGGATGGTTAGTTCAACCTTTTCAAAGACTTTTCAAATGTTTGCATCATTGGTCACCGTTTTAGGTCTTCCCTCTCAAAGGATTTTGAAATGGAGAAGGAATGGTTGCTTGTGCCTTGGGTAGTAGGAGCTCCTTGGAAGGTGCCTCCTTGACCACAATCTTATCTTCTTCAAAGTGTGCCTTGGTAGCCTCTAATACCCTATCATCCTCTTGCATCACCTTCTTCTCAGACTCACGAACTTCCTTCCCACTTCTCAACTTGAGAGAACTCACGTTCCTTGGATTGATCTTCGATTGGGAAGGGACTTTTCCAAACTCCTTGGCTTCAAGTTGGCTCACCAAGGTGGCAAGTTGCTCAACTTGAACTTCAAGATTTTTGATACTCGAGAAAGATCTTTTATCAAGGTCTTGAATCTCACACCTTATCCTCTATGCAAATATTTCATACCTCTTACCCAATTAACCAATGGTTTCTAAGATTTCTTCTTGATCTGAATTGTAGTGAAGCATAAGTTTTGGAAGGGCCTTCACCTCAAGGGTATGGTTGAGGTTGAGCTTATCCACCCCGGCATCCTTGAGGTTTGTTATCCTCTCTCCACCAACAATTTGGATAATCTCAATACCTTGGGTTGAACAAGTTTGCATATGGATTATGTCTTGCATCTCATTGGTTCCCCTGGAACCCTTGTGGTTGACCCCTTACAAATTGCGGCCTCTCTCGATTGTTGTACTCAATGGCATTCACTTCTTGCAAATCATTTATGACCTTGGGACACGCCTCGGAGTTGTGGTTGAGGTTGCAACTCCGCACACTTTGACATGATGCACCTTTCCTTGCAAAAACTCCTTCATCATAAAAGAAAGAGCTTGGACTTGCTCCTCTCAGGTGATTGTGAGGGTTCATCTAAGACCCTAACCCTTCACGTTGTGCCAAATGGATGCATACCACTAGCCATTTCTTCAAAGAGGGCCATTGCATCCTTAGGGCTCTTGTTGGCTATCAAACCATTGCAAGTGGCATTAACCATTCTCATATCTTCATTGCATAGCCCCCCGAAGAAATAATACACTAAATCTTCCTTCTTAAAAGGATTTTAGGGGAAACTCGCAAACAATCACTTGAACCTCTCCCAATAATCATACAAGTTCTCGATGGCCCCTTGGGTGGTGTTTGCCAATTTTTTCCTTAGCCCTGCTGATTTAGAAGCTAGAAAATGCTTCTCTAAGAACCTCAGCTTCATGTCTATCCAAGAACTAGAGCATCCCAATGGTAAGTAGTAGAGACAATTTTTAGCTCCGTCTTGAAGGGAAAAAGGGAAGGCTCCCAGATTGTAGTTGTCTTCAGAAAATCCCGGGGGCTTCATGTTCATACACATCAAGTGAAACTTCGATAGATAATTATTCGGTTCCTCCCCCACCAGTCTAGGGAATATCGGTAGGCAATGAATCATGCCACTTTTCAGCTCACAACTAACATTGGCGGGTAATTCCGGGAAGGTATTACATAGCGACTGATTCTCCAGGTTGGGTGTTATAAGCTCCCGTAAGGTACGATTGCCTACTGCCATTTGTTGTGGTTCTTCCACAAACACTGCTTGCCTAAGTTGAATTTCTGCCTTAGTTCTTAGTCTCCTTCTCCTTCGAACACTTGTGTTCTCAGTCAGGTAGTGTAAGGTGCCTAGATTAGTGGTACGTGTGTGTACTATAAACTAGGACTAACAATAACCTTCTGAATAAAACATTGACAAATGGATCAAAAGGTAACAAAAAACTATCATAACAGCTCAACAACCAAATTATCAAAACAAAACATGAAAATAAATGCAATTACTAACTATTCTACTAACACGCTATGCTAATTGACATTTAGACTGAATAGCATCCCCGACAGCGGCACCAAAATTTGACCCGCCTCCACCCAGGGTTGGTAATTGTAGCTAATTAACCCAAGTAGATGCCTTGTGGGATTATCAAAGGTAAAATTTATATTATGCATCCCTTCTCACTATTATGCTACTGATAAGGTAGTTAGCGATAAGCCCAGGGTATATCCATAGAGATGCTAGGGCCTAAGTATCAATGAAAACACAATCTCGTATGGGTCCTCAGTCTATACAAGTGAAAAAATAGCTAATAAATGCAAACGAAGGGGGGGTTGGTTTTTCAAACTAAAAACTAAATAACATAAAAGAAACGAGATATTAATTTATAAAGCTAAGCACTTGGGGAATCATTGTGAGACATAAATGATTTAATGCTTCAATCATCCACTCATTCACATGTAAGATTTATAAAACACATAATAGAGTGTTCATAACACGTGGTGTGGCCGATGACATACACTTCCCCGTACCTGTCACGTTGGGTGCGATTGCAACCCTCCATCAACACCGCCATCATAATTAGGGGAGTACAACAAGGTCCGACCATTGTTGTAGGTATGTTTCTCCCTCGTGTGATTATGTCCCGGGCTTCCACCACAAATGTACTACTTCCCAATCACCCATCAATTAGGTTAAGGGGTCATTGGCACCTTATCTATGACACTAGGGTCTCTTACAACCCTAGCTTGCTAATTTTTCACCATCTCTACCCATAACCTCTCAGACTCCTTTACATAATCAGTTAAGACTAGTGCGATGAAAAATAAGTTAGAGTAATACTCGGCTCTCCCGTGCACACACCCATGCAGATCTGTACTCATTTATCCATTCAAACATCCAGGTTTCCCTTCTCAAGGGGGAATCAATATTTTCACCATACATGAATATAGCCCAAAGTGTGTGCTTATATGTGGTGTTCTATTCATGCAATTCAAACATTTAAAAACAAGTAACAATAATATCATGAACACAAATACTAGGATCAATCTAATGAATCTCACAAAATCTTTAATCAAACATGTCTAAAATTTATCCCAAAGCTATAAATCTACTCCATAGATATGAACTTCAAATATAGATTTGAAATCGACATCATAGGATCAAATAAAAAAATAAAAGGAAAGAAAACAAAATGAGAGAGTGTTTCTGATGAGACGTCAAATGCATGTATTTTCCAAAGCATTTAACATCTCTTTTACCATATTTTTGTTGTTAGATTTCTTGATTTAGGTAGGTTTACATGATAAGGGTTTTAGATGACCATTTTTTTTAATTTTTATAGCTAAATCCTTCATTTTGTAACCCATGTTTAGTCTAATGGATTTTTTGTCCTTACGAGCATCTAGATTCCTTTTTGTAAGCTTAATTTGTAGATTGCTTATGAGAACTTAGGAGTGGTTTAGTGAAGGCCATTTGAAAGGATGGTAGAAGATGGAAGGCCACTCACAAAGTGGTAGAACATAAAGTGAAGAAAGGAGAGCAAAGCAAAGGGTGAAGAATGATCTATGTTTTGAAGCAGAGTTATGAGAATTTTCCAAGAACAATCAGCATCTAAGAGTCATATCATTGGATTCATCTTCTCGAGTACTATAAAATTGACTACAAGAACTCCCAAAATGGATCAACGGTTCACCCGGAGGAAGCAAAACAAAACGGGACTTTTTTCCACCGCGACCCGCGGCGTACGTGCCGCGAGCTCACAATTTCCTGATCTGGTTGCGACTCATGACTGAGGCGTCATGACTCACAATAATTTCCCAGCAACTTTCATTTTACTCCCTTTGTTTCTCATACTATAAATAACTTTTAACCCCCTTCTTCCCCAACTCTCTAAGCTCGAATTGGGGCTCCAAAACCTTAGTTTTTCACCATTTTCTTCAATTTCTTCTTCTTTCTTTGTAGATCTTTGTTCTATGCCATGGGTTTTGATTATGTAGATTAGTTTTGTTCTTGGGAGAAAATGATTGAAGCTTCCACACCTATGTAGTAAGAACCTCCATTTCACTCTTTCTTGAAGCATTTGTTATTTAGCATTCATGTGTTTAAATGTGATGTTTTGCTTCATTTATGCTATGGGTTGTTTGAGTATATGAAATGTTTGTATGATTGAAGTGTTAGGGTGTTAGGAAGTTGCAAATTTCTTAGCTATTTCACATGAGAATCCAAGGACATGGAATTAGAATTTATTGTGCATAATGTGTTGTGATTCTTGCTAGATAAATATGTTAATGTGGATTGTTCTCTTGTTTATCCTATAGATGCAATGCAAGGTTGAATCTTGAATGTGGTTTATTCAAGGTTTAGCCTAATGAATTCTATGTTTGGTTAAATGGCTATGTCTTTGGTAGAAGGCTTGTTGTTATCAAATCTATGGTCCTTCATATAGAATGCCGTTGATGAAATACCTTTATGGTGTCATTTGCCTAGAGTGATTATCAATGAGGTTTGCAAATGGTTGTTGTTTTTCTTTGAAAATTACTATTAAGAAGGAATGAATGTTGATCTTCGAATGGGAAGTTTTAGCATTCCCCATAGGTAACGAATGTGATAGAATGAGTGAATGGTTCAATGATCTACATTAGGTTTGGAAGTGGATATTAATTGCCCCCAAGGCTTTGTCTTTTGTAGTTTTTACCCCTTTTTCTTTTGTTTGATGATTAGCATAGTTACTTAACTTTGCTAGTTATCTTGTCTTTTAATTTCATAACTTAGGACCACAACCAACCAAAACCCCCCCATTTACTTACTTTTGTATATTTATATATATATCTACTTCTAGCCTAATATGAACCTTATATGTCTAAATGCTTAAGAAACTCCCTCTTCTTCGTGGACGACCCCGATTTTCCACTATCTACTTAATTGTATTTAGTAAGCATAAATGGCATATAAATTATAACTTTGAGAGGTACGACGATGACATCCCAGTGTCTTCTCTCGAGTTTCTCTCCTAATACAAGATAAATTCTAAAAATGATCTAACCTCCTTAACCTAGTACACTAAGGCTATATTTATAGTAATAGGGTATTGGGCCTAAAAATAGGCCCAAATAGCCATAAAATGAGTACACCCTAGTTCAGCCACTGCCATTAGCGGACCGTGGCACATACTTCTACATAGTCTGCACGATCTGGCATAGGTCGTGCCTCTTTATTTGACAGGAGCCGTGTTGTATCATCTTGTGCGGATTGTGGCCTTTGACGTGGGCCTCCATCAGTGTGCAGGACTTGGAACTTCTAATCAGTAGGGCGCAGACCGTCGTCAGAAGGCTCAGCCTGCTTAGAAACTTAGCATGGGGCATGGCCTTTGGCCCAGGCCTTCGGCTGGTCTTGGAATCTTGGACTTGGAATGGCGTGTGCCGTTGAAAATGGGATGGTCTGCGCCCATACTTAGCCAATTTTGAACGTGGATTTAGACTTGTGCTTACGGCCTATGGCATTTGGATCGGGCCATGCCATAGCCTCTTGCTGAACACTTTTGGCATTAGACAACTCCTTTGGCGCGGGCCGTTGGTGCTATGCATGAGCGACCCGTGCTGACCCATTTGTGCTTTGGCCGGAACTTCTTTCCTTCGCTACGGGTGAACCGCTAGTCCGATTCAAGAGTTCCAGTAGTCAATTTTGTAGTTCTCAAGAAGAAAAATCCAATGGAATCAGCCTTGAAGGCTAATTCTTCTTAGATAATTCTCAGAATCGTAGCACAACTTATCAGATCACGATTCACCATTTCTTCGTTGGCCACCAGGAACCTCAATGCCTCCTATCTTTGGCACCAATCTCCTTCTACCATCCATTGATGTTTGTGGCCTTCATTTACTACCATTCTAGAGGTGAATGGCCTTCGATCTTTTCTACCATCCTTACGAATGCTCTAAATATCTTCTACCGCCCTTACGAAGAGCCTTCACATAGAATCCAACCAATAAGTACCCACGGGCGACCTACTAGAGATGATCACATGGAAGATCTAGGAGCCCGTGGATACAAGATGTCCATTAGTACTAATTAGTTATACTCATTGCGGGATTTAGACTAGAAACCCAAACATGGTCGTCTAAACCCCTTCTCATGTCAACTCAACTAATACTATCAATTTACCAATTAAAAGAAGCTAAAAATAATGCCTAATGCAACGGTTAACACACGAAAAATGAAGCACATCAGACTTCCCACCCTTAACCCTTTACTTATCCTCGAGTCAATAAAGACAAGAAAAAAGAATTAAGAAAAATGTAGCATGCAAGCATAAGTTAATCGAGGCATCCAACTTATTCCTAGATTACCATGTTTCCCCCAAAAAAGAGTAAGAATCTCACAACTCTCACACTCCCCAAAGAACATAAACAATCTATCCACCCAAAAGTAAAATGTGAAAAAAGGTAATCCAAAGGTTAAGCTAGCTTACTTTTCCCAAAACGATCTCCAAAGTAATCAAAGAGTCATCTCCAAAAACAATCCACCAAGGAAATCCTAAAGTCGTCGATTTGGTTGTAACATAGGAATAATTTGTGATTCTCAACCTAGTTACAACCAAGGAGTCAAGTGTATCGTCAACTTAGTTTTTTGTTTTCTCTCAATTTCTCTCATTTTGCCTAGGATCTCTTTAGGGTTTTCATCCTAGCTTTAACAGACAAAGGGTACTGCCTCTCATTTTTTCCTAGGCTCGTGAGCCTAGTCGGGCCTAGCCTCTCATTTCTACCTAGGTCTTTTGACCTATTTGGGTTTTTTCCAATGTTACCCAAGTTGTCCTTTTGAGTTTTCAACTTGTCCGGGTTTGTATATTGTTTTTCATTTTCCCAATTTTTCAAATTTTTTTGGGTAGCACAAAATCGCCCTAAAGTGGGCTTCATACTACAAAAGATAAGATCAAAACAAAAAAATATACACCACTAATATCCTAAAACAACCTACCCCATGAAAAATATAAACCCTAGCATAGCATGTCATGCCACCAAATACCCATCTAAAATAATCCCTCAACAAAAGCAAAATCACCAACTAGGAAGAAAAACTACCAATTAAAACACAGAATGCACCGAGGAAATCCAAGAATGAAACTCCCTAATTGCTCACTACTCCCTTCTCCACACTTAACCAATTCACAGTGTCCAATGCAACAAAAATCATGTCAAAACATAAGTGAGATGGGAAAAATAGTGATACTATTCTAATGGCCCCGAAGGGCCTTCATCCTCGTGACTCGTGAAGCTCCTCTTAATGTATATATTGCATGAAGCGTTACCCACATGGAGTTCATTCTTGCACTCATCTCTTCTAATTGGGATCGCATTCCTCCCAATGCTTAGACGACCTCTTGCAAAACTTGGGTAGAACTCAAAAACGTTTCCTCAAGTGATTGCAATTGGTCAATGAGGTTCGTGAATATGCGAGAATGACTAGGAGGTGCTCTTGAAGAGCTCTCACCCTTGGCCTCCTCAACATCTATCTCCGGGTTGGCTAAAAATATGTAGAAATATCTCTCAAATCGCATATCGGGATCAATAAATAGGTCATCCAAACATGTGTCATGGTTGATGCGGTGCACTCCCACTATGGAAGTACCATGAAACTACAACTGCTCGCTCTGCCATAAAGTTATACATATCGACCCTCCAATATCGTAGGTCCTACAATGGATTCTTTGGCTAACTTCTTGATGTTATACTATGTACCCGATCTTCCCAAGTTAGCCAACGCTCTCTGTGTGACCGGATGCTCTAAGTATGTGCTAGTAGACCTATTATGCCACCCATAGATATCTTGCCACTCTTTCTGTCCCCTATCGCTAAACATTCCTGCACAAAAAACCCTACTAGGTCAGGGTAAAAATTATCCTCGGGTGTATTACCCAAAGGCAATGAACATCCAAACCCTGGCATTGCATCAGCTCACCTTGGCAAAAAACTCCCATAGCCAACAGTCGGTAAACATAATGGAATGTCGGGTAAAACAGGGTAGTACTCTTTCACAGGTTCTTCCGATCAGTACCTGTTAGCTGCATCTAAAAATGTCTGAGAGGAAAAGGCATCCCTTGTCAGTGTGTTTTCTAGATCTCCTTCCCATACCTCCATCCAAATGTGCGCGCTACCTCTTGGTGGGTCATCTTGTACTCTTTATCATTCAGGTTGAATTTGATTGCCTTGTGTCTATCATTGTCCATAACCAACCATAGAGTAGCTAGGAACTCTATGGTTTACCTGACGTACATCTTTGAGTGTCTCTTGAGAAACCCCACTGGACCTACTCATCCCAATAGGTAAGTGATGGGCTCAAGTAAGCCTAGAGCTGCCAAGGTATCCTTGCATGCAAATCCAGTCTCCAAGATACTCCTCTTTGGCTCTCTCAAGTTCCTTCACCTCCGGCCTGCAGTTTCAGAGATGTTGGATAACCCCATAAAATCTTCGATAAAAAATGTGGGGTTGCGAAGAATGGAAGTAAAATAAGGCTGGTGCGATGGCAATCAAGTCAGAGTAATACTCGGCTCTCCCGTTCACACACCTACGTAGATCTGTACTCCTTTACCCATTCAAACATCTAGGTTTCCCTTCCTAAGGGGATATCAATATTTTCACTATACATGAATATAGCCCAAAGTGTGTGCTTATATGTGGTGTGCTATTCATGCAATTCAAAAATTCAAAAACAAGTAACACAAATATCATGAACACAAATACTAGGATGAATCTAATGAATCTCACAAAATCATTAATCAAACATGTCTACAATTTATCCCCAGGCTATAAATCCACTCCACAGATATGAACTACAAATATATATTTTAATTTGGCATCATAGGATCAAAGAAAAAATAAAAGGAAAGAATATAAAATAAGAGAGCATTTCTCTCCCTCGAGTGGCTCTCCTAATACAAGATGCAGTCTAAAAATGAACTAACCTCCTTAACCTAGTAGACTGAGGCTATATTTATAGTAGTAAAGGATTAATGGGCCCAAAATAGGCCAAAAATGAGTAAATACTAGTTCAGCTGCCAGTTGGCGTGGCCCGTGCCATGTACTTCTGCGTGGGTTGCAGGGTTTGGTGTGGGATGTTGGATTTGGCGCGGGCTGCGTGGCATTATCTAGCGCGGACCATGGCCTTCGATGCGGGCCACCATCAATGTGGTGGATTTGGAAATTATAATTAGTGGTGCATGGCCTTTGGTTCGGGCCATCGTCAGAAGGCTCGGTCCACTCAGAAACTTGGCGCAGGATGCTGCTTTTGGCATGGGCCATCGTCAGAAGGGTTGGTCTGCTTAGAAACTTGATGCAAGAAGCAGCCTTTGGCATGGGCCATCGTCACAAATCTCTGTCTGCTCAAAAAATTGGCATGGGGCGCGGCCTTTGGCATGGGCTGTTGGCCGGTCTTGTCATCTTAGACTTGGAACGGTGCAGGTCACTGAAAGTGGGACGGCTGCACCCATACTTAGCCAATTTTGAACGCAGATTGATATTTGTGCTTACGACCCGTGGAATTTGGTGCGAGCGGCTCCATAGCCTTATTCTAAACACTTTGGTTCAGGACGACTCCTTTGGCACAGGCCGTTGGTGCTATGCATGAGCGACCCGTGCTGACCCATTTATGCCTTGGCAAGCTGAACTTCTTTCCTTCGCTTCGGGTGAACCATTAGTCCAATTTGAGAGTTCTAGTAGTAGATTTTGTAGTGACCGAGAAACAAAATCCAATGGAATCATCCTTGAAGGCTAATTCTTCTCGGATCATTCTCAGACTTTAGCACAACTCCTCGGACCATGATTCACCGTTTCTTCATTAGCCGCCTTAAAATCCAATGCCGCCCATTTGGCGCCAATATCCTTCTACCATGCATTGATGTTCGTGGCCTTCGTCTACTACTATTCTAGAGGTGAATGACCTTCAATCTTTTCTACCATCCTTGTGAACGGCCTTTAATATCTTCTACCACTCTTACAAACGTCTCCTTCACATAGAATGTAACCAAAAAGTTCCCACGAGTGAACTACTAAAGATGATCACGTGGAGAAATCTAGGAGCCCGTGGATACAAGATGTCTATTAGTACTAATTATGTCTACAAAACATGGGATTTAGACAAGAAAACTAAACATGGCCGTCTAAACCCCGTCACGTAAACTCAACTAATACTAGCAATCAACCAAATAAAACAAGCTAAAAACTATGCCGAATGCAACGGCTAATGCACACAACATGAAGCACATCAAATGTCATCTTCTAGGGTTAGTGTTTCTAAGTGAACATCAATCGTTATCCTTGACATCTTTAGAAATGGTTTCCCTAATAAAAGTTTTGACATTTTGACATCGTTCGCTACGTCAAGGACATAAAAGTTTCCTAGAAACACTAACCTTCCCACTCTAACCATTACATCCTTCACTAAAACTCGAGGGCTAGCTTGGGAGTGATCTGCTAGTTGAACAATCATCCTAGTTTTCTAAATTAACCTATGTCTAGGCTTTCATAAAGACTATAAGGAATCACATTCATAGATGCACCTAAGTTCATCATAGAATTCTTCACTAGCTTCCCACCTAAGGAAACAATAATTGAAATCATCCCGGGGTTATCACATTTCTTAGGTAAACTCCTATGATTTAGAGTGGCTACTCCCCCTATTTTCAATTGCCCTACTATTCCTAATTGTTTTGTTCCTCTTTTTCGTGCATACGTATTTCAAGAATATAGCATAAGAGGGAAAATGCTCAATCAATTCCAAGATAGGAATGGTTACCTCAACCTTTTCAAAGTTCTTCCAAATGTTTGAATCAATTTTTTCCACCTGCGGACTTCCCCTAAGTGCACTTGGAAAAGACGGTGGAAGGGTTACTCTCGCCTCGGTGGTTGGGAGCTCTTTGGGAGGCTCCTCCTCAACAATTAACTCCCGCTCTTCAAAGTTGGTCTTGTTGGATTCCACAATTCAATCATCCTCCTTAATTTAATTGCCCTCAATTATTTAGGTTTACCTTGGGTTGGGAAGGTAGCTTGCCAGATTCCTCAGCCTCAAGTTGGCTCACCGAGGTGGAAAGTTCCCTGGCTTAGATTTTGAGATTCTTGATACTCAAGTGGCAAGCTCCTCAATTTCCTTTCTTATCTGCTCCGCAAACACATCATGTTTCCTTGTTAATTTCCCAATAGCATATAGGATCTCTTCCCTATCCGACTCATATGAGGTGGCACTTTTTTTGTAAGTTCCTTCTCATCTAGGATATGGTTGAGGTTATGGACCTTGGTTGTATCCATAACCTTGATTCTCCGCACCAACAAAGGTTGGGTTGATCACAATACCTAGGGTTGAAGGTATTTGCAAAGGGATCTTGCCTCTCATTTCCTTGGTTCTCCTTGAACCCTTGTTATTTTTGTTGTCTCCTTACAAATTGCTTATTGCCTCCGTTGAAATCTAACGCATTCACCTCTTGATATCTTCAACTACTTATGGACACATGTCAGCGAAATGGTCTAAACTGCATATTACGCACACATTGAGTTGTTGGATTATCGTTATCATGAATTCTTTCATCATAGAGGCAAGCGCTTGCACTTGCTCTTCAAACTTGGGAGATTAATTTGGCTCATCCAACGTTTTCACTCTCGATCTTGTGCCAAACTGCCTTGTTCCATTCACCATTTCTTTTAACAAAGCCATTGCATCCCTGAGACTCATGTTGGAGATGGAACCATTGCAACCCATGTTAACCATCCTCTTGTCATCATCACAGAGCCCTTCAAAGAAGTAATACACCAAATAACCTTCCTTGAATGGGTGATAAAGACAACTAGCCAACAACATTTTGAATCTTTCCCAATACTCATATAGGGATTTGTTTTCCATCTGGGATATATTTGATAGCTATTTCCTTAACCTTACGGATTTTAAAGCTGGAAAATACTTTTCAAGGAAACGCCGCTTAATATCCATCCACAATGTAATACACCCCAGCAAAAGATAGTATAACCATTCCTTAGCTGAATCTCACACCAAAAAGATAAATGATCAAATTAATTCTCTTCCGATACTTCGGGCGGTTTCATGTTGGTGCATACGAGATGGAACTCTGAGAGATGCTTGTTTGGATCCTCCCCGGCTCTCCTAGGGAAAGCTGGAAAGCACTGGATCATCCCTATCTTTAGCTCACATGTGACATTAGGTAGCAACGGGGGAAAGTGATGAACATGGGTTGATTTTCCAAATTTGGAACCAACAACTCCCTCAAGGTGCAGTTGTCCTTCGTCCTGACTACTTGGTCCTCAACTACAATCGGTTCTTGTAGAACCCTCACTTTAGTCCTCTTTCTTCTTCTCCTCTAACTACGTGTGCATTCCGGAAGTTCTTGTAAAGTTCCTAAGTTTGTGGTACGGTTATGTACCATAAACTAGAAACCTAAAGAAAACCAACCCAAAACCAACACTAGCAAACAGGTTGGTTTTTGTGCTATGGAAAAACTATAACACAAGCTCAACACTAAAAAACAAATAAATAAATAAAAAAAATACAAAAAATACAAACTAATCAACTTACGTGTTATTGAAGTGAACAATTAAACTTTTAGACTGGCATCCCCAGCAGCAGCGCCGAGTTTGTCCACAGAGATGCTAGATGTTTAAAAGCCAACTATACACAGCCACACTCGGGTTGTCAATCTGTCTGAGTGTTCGGAATAACTAATATCGAAAAATAGGTTCTGGGGAGGTTTTTAACTAACAACTACAAGCATGCGAGATCACAAGATAATAAAACTATATATACTAACACTCGGGAAATATTTGCGTAACATGATTGGTGAAATGTTTCGATCCTTGATTCAATCACATTCAAGACATATGAACCTATTGTAGTGATTATGAAACGTGCTGTGGTCGATTGTGAACACTTCCCCATACCTGTCATGTAGGTGCTCTTGCAATCTTCCATTTGCACCGCCTCTGTAACTAGGGGATTGCAACAACTGCCCTGCGACTGTGAAGATCTGTTTCTTCCCCCGTACGATTATGTCATGGGCACTCCATCAAGAATGTTTCTCCCTAGAACTACTGAGGCAAAGGGATAGGCACATTATTGATGGCTCTAGGGTTGCAAATATGCTAACCATAGTTTGCTACCAATGTTATCTCTACCCGATGGGATATAGGTGCTCATGAATATAGGGGATCATGATAATCTATTTGCAACCCTATAGGGATATAGGTGGTCATGAATATAAAGTATCTATTAGTTCTAACTATGGTAGCAAAGTATGGCGTGATCGTTCCGGGCACAAACTCGTGTAGAACGTCACACCCCGTCGGCTGGTCTTTGAATGTTGTGTTGAGAATGATACAAGCCATTTCAAGGGAAATGACATGTATCCATACTAAGTCGTTTTAGGATGTTGGGCAACACGGGCTGTGCTGAGGCATGCAGCTCGTGCCAAGAGAGGCTAGTAAGGGCTGTGTTAGACAGAGGCCTTGTTCCAATGGGCGCTGGCACATAATGTGCTTGTCCAGGCACCTCATGTCGGTGCTTGCTGGCACGGCCGTGTTGGCTGGCGTGGACCGTGTTGGTTGATGCTGCTATTCCTTGTCATGAGAACTTGAATGTCGACTCTAATAATGTTTTTGGCTTTTTTCCATCTACTATCACGCTTTAGCTCATAGCCTTCTTGTCTACTTCCGCCCTTGTAGATATTATTCTAATATCTACTACCACTCTTGCGAGGGGCCTTACACATAACGACGAGAAAATACTCCCGAGCAACCGACTAGTAAGATCACAAGGGAAGATCTAGGTGCTCATTAATATAAAGTATCTATTAGTTCTAATTAAGTATACAAAACTCGGGATTTAGATAAGAAAGATAACAAGGTCATCCAAACCATTTGTTGTGTAAACCTAACTAAAACTAGCAATCAACCAAACAAAACATAATACAAATGTGTTGAATGCATTAGTTAACACATGCATAAAGGTGCAGATCAGTCTACCCGCATTTGTCCCAAGATTAAAAGTGTCACTGTCTCTTTGGCAAAATCTATCACTATTGATTGAGGGCCTGATGGGTGTTCTTGTTTTGAAAATTCAAATTACTGCTCATTATGCTTTTGGGACCGTGGTTCGTGATCCTGGTATGCCCCTCGTAATCTTGACAAAGTCTTCATCTTGTTTGTTGGATCTCGTCCTTCGATCTTCTCATCAAACTTACAATTTATTTCAATTTAAATAATAAAACTGACAATAAATTTACAACATAACAATAAACAATACACATACCGCATTTAATTACAATACCCAATAAGGGGCACGCATACAATATTTAAATATCTAGTTAGGTCATACTAGTCACTTATAACCCTGCACTTATTCCAATTCATATATGCATCCATTCATTTCTAAAATAAATGACCTAATAACATATAAAAGCAAACTGATATAAAATCACATAGTAAATTATGCAAATTAACCATACCAAAATAATTTTTTTTTAATTAGAAACCATCCGGTGGATGGGAGGATTTTATTAGGCTCCTCAAACCCAAAAGGAAGTGCTACAAGTAGAGTTTTTACAAAAGATCATTCATGATGATCCAGGAGCCAACGAAGGCCTCCAAGCAAATAGAAAATTGCTTCCAAAAGCGCTATGATTAGTCCAATCTAAGCTAACTGAATATGTGAAATTACAGATTGCTAGTCTTATGTCTATCTGGCATGAGTAACACGAACATGGTCAGGGAAGCGAACAATCGAAACCCTTATTAGTCAATGTTATTCATGCCAAGGAAGACACAAGATCACCTGAGTGTCCATTGATTGTTACCATCCTCAACTTCTCCTATGTTCGAGCAATATTTCCTCTCCTCTCCTATAAACTAGATCATCCTTTGCTTCAGGTAGTTCAGAAAGTCTCCTGTGCTCTGACCGTGTTTCCTCTCTTGTGAGTCCTCATTTGCTTCTGATGTGTCTCCGAACCTGAACCGAATATCTGCAGAAAAACGAAAGACAGCAGTCTCCATTCCACAACATTTATATACATTATATTCAGAAACAACTACCAGCTTATGTGTAATCTGAGTTCCCATTTACAGTTGTTATTCTTACCCCCTGAACTCCAATTTTATCTAACTTAATCAAGCCTTTAAGGAAAGAAGGGGCATTGCTAATGTGAAAGACTCCATTTAGGGATTCCTCCCTTGCATATTTGGCCAAAAAATCAGCCACAGTATTAGCTTCCCTAGGAGCATATGTGATTGGATTGTCTCCATGCAACAGATTCAATTGACAATTAAGAGAAAAGAATCTCCAGGGACCAGAGTAAGGATCATGAATTGCTTTGACTGCAGGTTTGCAATCTGTCTCTATAGTACTGCCCTTAAAATCAAGTTCTAAGCATGTCTGATATGCAAATTGAATGCCTTCCATCTCTGCTAGTAGAGGAGATTCAGATTTAAAAGTTTTAACTCTCATATGTTTAACTTCTCCCCTCCAATCTCTAACTATTACTGCACAAGATGAGTCTCCTCCTGTTACCCATGAAGCATCAGTGTTAATCTTATAATCACTTTTTGGTTTATCCCATCTAACTGCAGTAAGTTTGAGCCTCTTTTTATTTTTCTGATATATCTGGGGGATAGTTCCAGCCTGTATAAGTTCCTTATGCTCATTCAAATTGCCTTTCAATGGGTTTGCAGTAAAAATTATGAAAATCAGATCCTTTATGTGCTGGAAGCATGCATCTATTGAGAAAGTATGATTATCATATAATTTTTTGTTCCTAAAAACCCAAAGGGACCAGATTGTGGCAATGAATGCAGCAGTATACACCTGATGCAGAATCACAGAGCCTGCCCTTATGTTGAGATAGTATTCCACTAAATGACTAAAGCTCCTGAATTCAGGTGTATGCAGATTAAGCATGCAATTAACTTTATTCCATACTGCTGCAGCCTTAGAACAGGAATTAAAAAAATGGCTGATAGAATCTGAGTGATTAGAGCATATAGGGCATTTAGAGGCTAGTGAAAAACCTAACTTACACAAAACATTTTCAAATGGCAAAATTCCATTCAAAGCTCTCCAGATTAGAACTGACATTTTAACAGGTATAAAATTTGCCCATACCTTATGAAGATGTCTGATGGTTGTTCCCCTTAGCCTCAAAATCTTGTAAGCCGAGCTAACTGAAAAGTTTCCATCCACTGAAGGTGTCCATATCAGTCTGTCCTCATGTGAGTTTCGAATGGATACTTCCTGCAGAATTGAAACTATATTGGTAGCCAAATATGGCTCCAGAGTAGGGAGATTAGAGTTTTTATTCAGGATGAAAGAGCTAAGTGTGATTTTAGGGAATGGTATTTCAACATCATCAGGCCATTTGTAATATAAAGCTCCTTCCCCTGACCAATTTGCATTCCAGAAAGAACATTTTCCTTTTCCATGAATAACTCTAGTCAAACCATTAATTTTTTCAGTTATGTTGCAAATTCTCTTCCATACCTGAGAGTTTTTGTAAGAATCAGGTAAAGTCCAGAGGTGCTGAGCCCATTGTGTTGTGTTCATTTGAAGCTTCCACCATAGCTTACAGGAAAATGAATCAATTGTAGCTTTAATGTCTCTGAAACCTATCCCATTCTCTTGTACTGGAATACACATTTTTCTCCATGCTCTCCATTTTTTCCTGGCCTCTGTACTATCTGAGTTACCCCAAAACAGTCCAGAAGCCATCCTTTCCATTTTCCTCACCACTAACTTTGGAGGCCTTAGTACAGCAAACAAGTGTATTGGGATAGAAAGCAAACAATGGTTTATTAGGATTATTTTACCACCAGTACTCAACCACTTGTTTTTCCAGTTATTAATGCATTTTTCCATTCTCTCCAAAATAGGGTAGTAGTATCTCTGAGTGTTCCTCCCTGCAAATATTGGGATCCCTAGGTATTGAAAAGGAAACACTCCTCTAACCATCCCTAAATTCCTACTTAGAATCTGAGATCTTTCTCCTGATGTGTTAGGAGATACATAGAAATTAGATTTGGAAAAATTTACTTTTTGTCCTGATGTTTGCTCAAATGCACAGAGAAATTTTTTAAATCTTTTCAGGTGTTTCTTGTTTCCACTAAGAAAAACTGCAGTATCATCAGCGTACATTAAATGGGTAATCTGTGGACATGTCTTAGGTAACCTGAAACTTTGCAAATAGCCCATATTAAACAGTTTTTTAAGTCCTCGTGAGAAAGCCTCGGATAAGATATTAAACAGTAATGGAGAAAGAGGATCTCCCTGTTTTATTCCTCTGTTAGAAGCAAAGAAACCTGATGCTACTCCATTAATTAGCACTGAAAAATGGGCTGAAGCTATGTTCTGCATAACTCGGTTAACAAATATACCATGAAAACCAAATTTAAGGAGAATTGAGTTAAGAAAAGACCATGATACTCTATCAAAAGCTTTCTGCATATCTAATTTAATGATTAAATTCTGCTTCTGTGATTTCCTGGTTAACATTCTGGTCATTTCTTGCATTAGAATTATGTTATCAGAAATATCCCTCCCTTTCATGAAAGCACTTTGTTCAGGAGATATAAGTTGAGACATAAACGGTTTAATCCTTTCCAACATCATCTTAGAGAATACCTTATTAACAAAATTTAAAAGGCTGATTGGCCTAAAATTAGAAAAGGTAACAGGTATTGATTTTTTTGGTATTAGAGCCAGCCAAGTGCTTGAAATTGCCTTAGGGATGCTACCACTTGTTAGGAAATCATTTGCAGCCTCCAGTAAATCAGTTTTAACAATTTCCCAAAAAGTAGTATAGAAAAAACCAGTGTATCCGTCAGGTCCGGGGGAGCTATGTTTGTTTAGGTCAAAAACTGCAAATTGGAGCTCATGTATCAGAAAAGGAGCCAACAATAAATTATTCTCTTGTTCAGTTATTACTCTTGGTATTTCAGCTAGAAAATAATTCATGTAGGTTCCCTGTTTCTGAGGTTCTTCCATGTTAAACAAAGCTTTATAATATCCCACTGCCTCCTCTTTAATCTGTGTAGGATCAGAGGTCCAATTTCCTTGCTCATCTCTTATCTTGCTAATTCTAGTTCTAGTCCTCCTTTCCCTAATTGAATGGTGAAAATAACTTGTATTCGCATCACCATATTTAAACCAGTTCAACCTTGCTTTTTGCCTAAGAAATGTTATTTTCTCTTTTTGAGCCCTCATTAAAAGCTGTTTAGATTTATTCAATTCTGTCAGAGTAGATTCAGTAGGATTTTGTTGAAACGAGATTTCTAAGTCATTAACCTTATGCTCATATAGTGACAGATTCTGGTCAACCTTACCAAACTGAGATGTATTCCACTGCTTTATTTCCATCTTGAGTCTCTTCAATTTATTTATTAACCTATACATCCCTCTGTAGGGAGTGTCTAGATTCCAGTTAGTTCCACTAGCCTTAGAAAATCCTGCCTACCAATCCACATCTCTTGAAACCTAAAAGGTCTGGGGGTTTGTTCCTCTGATGATTGTACTGATAAGAGGAGGGGAGCATGATCCGAAGACAGTCTATTAAGAACATGTATTGAGCTGTTAGGAAATTTTTCAAACCAATCTAATGTGCAAATTCCCCGGTCTAACCTTTGGAAAATTAGCTCTTTACACCTTTCTTTATACCTGTTATTGGTCCATGTAAAAGAATTTCCTACCGTGGGTATATCATGCAAATCTAGGTCATTTAAAAATTTGTTAAATTGCATCATGCTCTTTTTTGGAGTTGACTTTCTCCCTTTATATTCTGAAACAGAAGCTACAGTGTTAAAGTCTCCAATATAAATGGAAGGAGGGAGATTAGCGACCAATAAATCACTCCACAATGTCTCTCTTAATTGTCTATGTACACTTGCATAGATAAATACACAGTTCCAGCTCAGAGAAGATATGGAATCAGTAATATTAGCTTGTACATATTGATCAGTCTCACTTAGAACAGTGATGCTAAAAGACTGGTTCCAAAAAAGCCAGATTTTAGCATTGTGGGCACAGTAAGCATTGTGGAATCCTAAATCATTTTTAAATGTTGTTATCTTCTGATTTTCTTGCCATGGTTCTATTAGACACATTATGTCCAGTTTGTGTTTAAGCTTCAAATTTTTAAGTCTGTCAATTGAAGTACCAATTCCCCTAACATTCCAAACTAGTACATTCCCTATTATGGTGTGTTTTATCATTTAAAAATTTTTGGATTGGCTTTTTGTGATGTTCTAAGTTTTCGACTAGCCTTTCCTGAATTTTTTCCTTTATCTCCTGAATTTCCATTACTATGGCCAACAATCCCAGATAAATCTGAAGGACTTACCTTTGCCTGCTCACCTTCTTTCTCCATCATGCTCAAATCAGGATTTGTTGTAGTTGTTTCTTTCAATCCTTCCTTGTTACTGGTACTATGCTCCTCAGGACCTGCTTGTGCTTGCTCTATAGTCTCCAGTTGTGCTGTGTCTTCTTGGGCCACAGGAGAAATAAAGTTATTAGTAGAAACATCAGTAATCATGGCATTATGTGCTTCCTGTGATTCCATTGTTACTTGAAGGATTCCTCCAATCTCCCCTTCCTGCTCTTCCTCATTATCCACTAAGGATTGAAAGGCATTAGATATTGTTACAGTGTTTATGTTTGTTTCCTTTTCAGGTATGGATATTTGTTCAAGCTGGTGATCCTTTTTTCTCCATATGGATGTGGTTATTGGCTTAGATATATCATCTAATGAGTAAAAAGGGCCATTACGTTTTTTGTGACTAACCTTATAGAAGTTAATGTTACTATCATTTTGGAAACCAGTGTTTAAGTTTTGATTCTGTACATCATTTTCCTTTTGTGAGACTGTGAGAGCAGATGTACCTTCAATGTTTATTTCCTCTGTTGGGTGAGAATCTATCCTAAGTTTGTTCTTAATTGCAGGATTCTCTATCTTCTTGCTTGTTACTTTCCTTAAGTTGGGGTGCAGAAAATTACAGTTTGCATTGCTATGCCCAATTATTTTACAGTGAGAACAATATGTAGGCAAGTCCTCATACTCTATTGGGTATTCTGCTACCTTGTTTCCTATGCCTACCATAATTGATTTGGGAAGCTGGGCTAACAGATCAATTTCTAGGCAAACTTTAATAGCTGAAGGTCTGGATAATGCCATAGTTGCAGCATCCATCTTAAGAAACCTTCCTACCTGACTACTTATACCCATGATAGCAGAGCTATTATAGAAATGGATTGGAAGTTTATGAAAAGTTACCCAAACCGGTACAATGGAGGACTCCACTGATGGAGAGAAGTCTGCTGTCCATTTCTGCACTTTCATTGTGTAACCTTGAATTGACCACTGACCCATCATCCAACACCTTTGGTAGTCCTCGTTGTCCTGAAACCGAATCAAAACATGTCGATAATCAATAGAGCCTAGTTGAAATCTCGATTTAAAACCTATTGATTTGAATGCCTGTTGTAGTGAGTCCATATGTGGTTTCCCTCGGATAAACTTTCCGACGAGGGCGTTCTGATAGTGCGAAGCAAGGATTTCTCCTTCTTCAGGTGGGAGTATGTATGCAATCTTGCCCTTGAATTCTGTAATCGGATGAAGGTTTGGTGTATCTGGGAGGGACGCCAACAGAGGCGATTGTTTCGTATTGAGAGCTTGGGCGAAGCTACGAGTAGCCAGTGGCTTTAGGAGAGAAGGGTCGGGGGCCGGATGTGGCGTCGGCGACGCCATGATCGGCGTTCCAGGTAGTTACCCAGAAATTATGACCGTTACAGACAGAAATGGAGGTGGCGAGCTGGAGGAGAAGAACAGAAATGTGATATGTGTAATTCGCACCGACAATCGCACATAGACACAGTAAAAATCGCACGCAGAGAAAATCGCACAATGGTGATTATAATTATAATTAAAGCAACTGATTTCTAAAATTATTAACCTTAATTATTTTTATCATATTTAATAATTCTAAATTACTAAATAAGTTAAATTATTAGGTAATCCATAAACCAAAATAATTAAGTTAACTAATTTCTAAAATTATTAAATTTAATTACCACACCAAATACTTATTATTTCATATTAATAAAATAATTATAATTTATTAATCATGTACATCCAATAACATAATTAATAGAAATTCATTCATATTTAATTATAAAAATTAAAATTTCTAAAAATTTGTTCATATTTAATTTTAATTTTGAAAATTAAAATTACTCCCACCTAAAAATTAAATGAAAAAGAAACTGATCCACTCAGCCCAATCCATCTCATCCAGTTAAAATTTTAAATTAGTTTTTTTTAGCATAGGACAAAACCACCTCGGTTCAGACCAGAACTGAGTCAGTCGATCCGGTTCAGACCTTAATCGGACCAGAACCCGATCTTGGTCGCCAGACCAGATAATGCCCAAAGACATCAAATGCACCCAGCCATATGCAATGAAACATTATAAATCAATTAATATTTAATTTGGCCCAGCCAAATAATTTAATAAAGAGGCCCAGTCCAATATATCCAATCAGGGTTTAATTTAGGCAAGCAAAATAAACCCTAAGTTATTTTTAACACAAGCACCCACCGCAGCTACAGTAACCGCCGCTATGATGAATAGTGTTTTCGATCATGAACAGTACTTTTTATTAACAAAATTTAAAATAAAATTTTATGAGTGGCCTTAAATCAAATTAAACTATCCAATTATTAATTTGATTAAAAAGCAAACACGAATCTAAACACCATATTATGTAAATCTAATTCACATATTGTTTTGATCAAACTAATACATGTAAGAGGCTCTTATACCACTGTTGGAAATTGTTTAAATATAATTTAACGGAAACACAATTGTCTAATCTCGCATCTCATGCATGTAATTAATTCGAATCTATCTAAGAATTTAGATTACTTTTGAAGCGTGCTTTACGTCGGACTTGATCAACCACGTAGACGAGAATCCCCATATGGTAGCTATGTACCACTCAGCTTTATGAATACTGTTCATGTGTGCAAAAAGTGTACGAAACACACACTGAAAATAAACTTTCTTCAAACTCCTTCTTCCTCCTCTGATAACGGTCATTTTCCTTACTCCGGTCGCCGACCATGGCGGCTCCAACGCCAAATCCACAGCCTGAGATTCCCGCTAACAAAAGCTTCTTGCAAGCTCTCAGTTCAAAACCATCCCTGCTCCTTTCATCTCTCCCTGATACGTCTAATCTTCATCCTATCACGGAATTTAAGGGCAAGATCGCCTACATCCTTCCTCCGGAGGAAGGCGAGATTCTAGCATCGCATTATCAAAATGCTCTTGTTGGAAAGTTCATCTGTGGGAAACCCCCAATGGAAACTTTACAATCGGCTTTCAAATCAATTGGCTTCAAATCAAAATTCCAACTTGGCTCTATTGACTACCGTCATGTTCTAATTCGTTTTCAGGAAAGCAAGGATTACCAACGATGCTGGATGAAAGGCCAATGGATGATTCAAGGATCGACTATGAAGGTTCAGAAGTGGTCTCCTGAATTCTCTCCAACTGTGGAATCGTCCATTGTTCCTTCCTGGGTAACAGTACACAAACTACCTATTCACTTTTATAATACTTCTGCAATTATTGGTATTAGTAGCCAAATAGGTAGATACCTTAAGATGGATGCAGCCACAAGTGCATTAACCAGACCCTCTGCCATTAAAGTATATGTTGAGGTTGATCTATTATCTCAGCTCCCATCTTCTATTGTGGTAGGAATTGGTAATAAGGTAGCAGAATATCCTATTGAATACGATGAATTGCCTACATACTGCACACATTGTAGGATAATCGGACATAGCCAGGTTAACTGCAACTTTTTGCATCCAGAGTTGAGGGAAAAAAATAACAATAAACCTGAAGTCAATGAACATAAGGAAAGAAACTACCCAGTACATGTGCACTCTCAGAAAGCCTTAGAACCCTTACCAAAAGAAATAATTAATGTAGAGGGATCCTCCACTCTATCTGTCTCACAAAAAGAAAAAGATTTTCAAACTCAAAAAACGACTTCAGGCTTTCTACATGAAAATATTCTCAACTCTTTTAATGTCAGTCATAAGAAGAGAAATGTTCCCTTCTACTCTTTGGATGACATCTCTAAACCAATAACCACATTCTTCTGGAGAAAAAAGAGTCAACATTCTGAACTCGCTCCTATCAGGGAAGATTTAACTAATAAAAACACGATTACAATATCAAATGCTTTCCAAACATTGGATGATTTACAGGATGATCATGAAGGTGAAGTCGTAGAGATTTTCCATGAGTCTTTGGAAACACAGGAAGTTAATGTGCTCTCTACTCCTGAGGACAAGTTAACTCCATCTACAGCAAGGCAGCCTATTTCTGAGGATACACAATTTGGTTCCACAGAGCAAAATACCACCTCAGCAATCAAACTTCCAGCCAACTGTAATGAACTCATTGAAGAAGATCAAGTTAGTGAATCTAATATATCAGAACTGATTTCAAAAGTAGAACTAACCCCTCAGGTCAGGGTTAGTAACTCTGAACAGATATCTATTCCGGATAAAATGGAGAAAGATAGGGGCAAGTCTGGAAACAAAAGTAAGATCCCTGTCACAACAATTAGAAACCTAAGATCATCACAAAAAGCAACCCCTACTGTTTTTCAATGATAAAACACACCATAATAGGGAACATATTCGTCTGGAATGTTAGAGGTTATGGAACTTCACTAGATAGATTAAAGGTTTTAAAATCTAAACATAAGATTGACATATTATGTTTAATAGAACCTTGGCATGATAAACAAAATTTAAATATTTTGATGCATGACCTTGGATACAAATATGCGCTTCCTGCTCAGAATGCTAAAATCTGGATCTTATGGAACCATGTTTTTAGTATAACTAGTCTACGGGAGTCAGATCAATTTATACAAGTCAAAATTTCTGATTCTGCTACTTCTATTAGCTGGAACTATTTTTTCATATATGCTAGCGTAAGTAGACAAACGAGGGAGGCATTATGGAATGATTTACAGACTCCAATACACGACCCTTCTATTTATATTGGCGATTTTAATACTGTTGCTTCCGTAACTGAATATAAAGGTAGGAAATCTACACCAAAAAAAGCATGAAACAGTTCAATGGATTTATAAATAATATGGACCTGCATGAAATCCCCACAGTAGGAAACACTTTCACCTGGAGCAATAATAGATTTCGGGATAAATGTAAGGATTTAACATTTCAGAGACTAGATAGGGGCATTGCTACTCTAGATTGGTTGGAACTTTTTCCTAATAGCTCTATACAGGTGCTAAATAGAATGACTTCGAACCACTCCCCTCTATTTTTATCAGTTCAATCAGCTGAAGAACAAGTTCCTAGGCCTTTTAGATATTAAGAGATGTGGTCAAATAGACAAGAATTTCAGGCCTTAGTAGTCTCTAACTGGAATTTAGTCTCCCCTTTCTGTGGAATGCATAGGTTAGTTTTTAAATTAAAGAGGCTAAAGATGGAAATTAAACAATGGAACAAATCTCACTTTGGTAATGTCAATCAAAATTTGTTACAATCTGAGAACACAGTTAATGATCTGGAAATTTCTTTCCAGCAAACACAAGATGAATCGGTCTTAGATGAACTAATTAAAATAAAGGACATGCTTATGAGAGCTCAAAAAGAAAAAAAAAATTTCTTGCAGCAAAAGGCTAGGTTAAATTGGTTTAAATATGGAGATGCAAACACTAGCTACTTTCACCACTCCATTAGGGAAAAGTGAGCAAGATCTAGAATTAGTAAAATCAAGGATGGTAGTGGGAATTGGATATCAGAACCACATTTGATTAAAGAAGAAGGAGTGAGATTTTATAAGGAATTACTTAATGAAGCGGCCCCTCGAAAAATGGGAACCTATCTACAGCATTTCCTAACAGAAATCCCTAAAGTGATCACTGACCAACAAAATCTCAATCTTCTGTTACCTTTTAATATTCAGGAACTCAATTTTGCGGTTTTTGATCTAAATAAATCCAGTGCTCCAGGACCTGATGGTTTTTCTGGTGCTTTTTACACTTCTTTCTGGGACACTATTAAGGATGACCTAATAGCTGCTGCAAATGATTTCCTAAATAATGGTAATATCCCTAAGGCCATCTCTAGCACCTGGCTTACCTTAATACCCAAAAAACCAATTCCTATTACCTTTTCTGACTTCAGACCCATCAGCCTATCTAATTTTGTGAATAAAGTTTTCTCAAAGATGATAATGGAAAGGATTAAACCCCTAATGACATTACTAATATCCCCTGAACAGAGTGCTTTCATAAAAGGTAGGGATATATCAGATAATGTTATACAAATGCAAGAGATGACCAGAATTCTATCTAGGAAATCAAAGGTTTCTAATCCGATAGTTAAACTAGATATGCAAAAGGCTTTTGACAGGGTCTCTTGGTTTTTCCTGAATTCAATCCTACTTCAGTTTGGTTTTCATGGTAAATTTGTGCATCGCATCAAGCATAACATTGCTGCAGCTCACTTTTCAGTTTTAATAAATGGAATAACCACAGGTTTCTTTGCTTCCTCTAGGGGTATTAAACAGGGGGATCCCCTTTCCCCCTTTCTGTATAATATTTTGTCTGAGGCTTTTTCCAGAGGCTTAAAAAAACTGTTTAGTGTAGGATATTTGAAACATTTCAGTCTGCCAAGGTCCTGTCCACCAGTTTCACGCCTGATGTATGCTGATGACACAACTGTCTTCTTGAACTCTAATTCCAACAATTTGAAAAGATTTAAAAATTTCTTGAAAGCATATGAGCAAACATCAGGTCAAAAGGTTAACTTTGCTAAATCAGAATTTTTTGTTGCTCCCAATACCCCTGTGGCTATTGTTCAATTTGTGTGTAGGATTTTAGGAATGGTGAAAGGCTCTTTTCCTTTTAAGTATCTAGGAGTTCCTATCTTTCCAGGTCGTAATTTACAGGTTCATTACCATCCTATCTTGGAAAGAATGGAGAAATCTATTAATAATTCGAAGAATAGATGGCTAAATACTGCAGGCAAGATCATACTGATTAACCACTGCTTCCTTTCAATTCCAACACACATGTTTGCAGTTTTAAATCCTCCAAAGATAGTGTTAAAAAGAATGGAAAAACTAGCTTCTAGCCTTTTTTGGGGGAATTGTGATAACATAGATAGGAAAAAGTGGAGATCCTGAAAAAAAATGAGCCTTCCTGTAGATGAAAATGGAATAGGCTTTAGAGATCTAAATGCTATAGTTGATGCTTTTTCTTGTAAATTATGGTGGAAACTGCAATTAAACAACACTCAATGGTCTGCTCATTTATGGTCACTCCCTGCATCTTACAAAAAATCTCATACATGGAATAGAATCTGTAAAATTACTGCCAAGGCTAACAGCCTCTCTAGAGTCATTTATGGTATTGGAGAATGTTCATTCTGGAATGCTAATTGGAAAGGTGACGGAGCTCTGTGTTATGAATGGCCTCAAGAGTTGGATATTCCCTTCGAGGATATTTCACTTAGGTCATTCATAACTAACAAAGCTTCAATCCTTCCTAACCTGGAGCCTCTACTGGCTACCAATACTCTTAATATTTTGCAGGAAGCAAAACTGGTCAACTCCCATGCAGATAGGTTAGTCTGGACCCCAACATCTGATGGGAACTTCTCTATCAGCTCTGTATACAAAATTTTCAGACAAAAAAATTCAACTATCAGACATATAATCAAGGTTTGGTCTCCTTTCATTCCTAAAAAGATGTCAGTCCTTATGTGGAGAGCACTTAATGGAATCCTTCCATTTGATAATATACTGTGTAGGTATGGTTTTTCTTTAGCATCCAAATGCCCTCTATGCAAGAACCACTCCGATTCTTTGGATCATTTTTTTTAACTCTTGCCCTGCCTCCGTTGCTATATGGCAAAGAGTTAATAATCTCTTACATTTTCCACAAACAGTTTTTGGAAGCCTCAAGAGTAGAGTAGAATTCTATCTTTCTTTTAGGGCTGACTCTAAGATTCTGTCAAATCTGATTACTGCTGCTCTATTAGTCACAACATGGTCTCTTTGGATAAACATAAACAAAATCATTTTCGACGAAAAATCGTTCTCAGCTAATGCATGTTTTCAGGATATTAAAGATTTGATATACCTAATTTTCTCAGCTCATAATTTGAAAGGTAATATAGATAAACATAAGCATCTGATCCAACAAAGAATCATCCCCAAAATCCTACCAAAAAAGAAAAAATTGATTACTGCGGTTAATTGGAGTAAACCACTAAAAGGTTTCAAGATAAATACAGATGCTACATGGAAACTTGGTGGTCTATCATCATCTGCAGTCATAGTTAGGGATTGGAAGGGGGCAGTTTTTAAAATGAGAGTTAACACTTTTCACTCTCCTTCCCCATTACATGCTGAACTTTTAGCCATTCAAAGTGGATATGAACTGTGCTCAGAATTGGATCTAAACTGTTGTGTGATTGAGTCTGACTGTTTAATGGCGGTTAAAGGAATACAGAATCCAATGACCTGCCAGTGGAGAGTTTTCTCTATTTGCAGCAGTCTAAATGTAAAACACTTAGTGTATCCAATCCAACACACTCCCAGGGAAGCTAATAATGCTGCTGATTTCTTGGCAAAACTTGCCATGGAAAATAATTTACAGGGAGATTTACACATTGATAATGTTCCCCTATTTCTTAGAGGACTTTTACTCCTAGACAACAAAGGTCTCCCAGGGGTTAGAATTGACTCTCATTTGGACAGTATTAGGACTTAGGTTCTGTGGAAATGATTTGCTGCTTTCTCATTTTGCTGTGAGGCTTTCTATAGTTAATCATAGAATCATCTTATTCCCCATTAGAATAGATACTGCTATTTCTTCTTTTTTTGCAGGTTCAATGCTGAGATGATGCTGCAAAGGGAGCTTTTGAATTCCATGCAGGATGCGTGCACTGCCCTCCTTCCCCTTACTCCACTGTGTGCTACAAATTTTGCCACTCATATGGTCTGCTTCTCTTTATTCCTTTTCGATTGCATATCATTGACAAACAGGGGTTTTAAGCTTTCGATTCCCCGACCTGTTCGTGGTATACTAGTCTATTGGAATAATAAGAACCCCTGTCAGCGCACCAATGCCTTCTTAATTTCTTTAGCTTCGAATAGGTGTATACTCTGCTTTTGGAAGCAAGGCTTAATTGCTTCAAGAGCTTATCAGGGCTCTTGGATCATCAATTGGATGATATTTTTGTAATGTACATTTTCATGTTGCGCCTTTTGGCTTTCATTCATTTTGGCTTGGGGAGCCTAATATATTTCCCCCCATCCTCGGATGGTTAAATTTTTTTTAAAAAAAGTAGACGAGAATCCCATATGTGATTCCTCTATATGTATCCACACATCATGATCGAATTGCCCACACCGCCGTTAGCTTAGAACATTGATCAGCAAGCAAAGACTCGATCCTTCTTCTTCTCTTTAAAGTGAGGTTTATTTTCTATAAATAGTTGAATTATTTTTGTTGTTTCAAACGACCAGGGTTTTAACGTTCCTGAACATTTTGTAAATATATCTATTAATACAAAATAGTCATTAATCCAGGAAACCCTAATCCAAGCCAATATGGGTCTAACTCAATTAGACTTAATGAGTTCTAAACTCATTGCTCATATAATTACTATCTAGGATCCTAGCCCAATATTCATTTCTTTTGTCCAATTTCATGCCTTGTGTGTGACCTTATAAGTTTGGTCTTAATAAGCTGCAATCCCAATATAATTGATGCTAGTAGATTGAAACTGATTTTAAGCTAAACATTTCGATCATTCAAAATAACTGAATTATTTATCTCTGTAATTAATCCTCTGACTATATGAGAAAAATGCACGTTTACTGAAGGACACTATTCCAACATATACTACCACGATTAAGTGCATGACCTTTGGCCTATTATCATTCTTGTGAATGGCCTTCGACTATATTCTACCATTCTTGCGAATGTCCTTCACTAAGCTACTCTAGAGTGCTTACGAGCGATCTATATGAAGCTCACAAAATAGAATCTAGATGCTCGTAAAGACATAGTATCCATTAGATCTAAATAATCTACAAAATGAGGGATGTAGACAAGAAAATCGACAATGGCTATCTAAACTCATTCTAATGCAAACCCACTTAAACCTAGCAATCAACCAAAAACAAAACTACTAAAAGATGTGCTAAATGCATTAGGAAACACATGCTTCTAGCATCTCATCAATGCTCCAAGGTAAAGAAGACTTACTTGACTTATTGTCAATTGTATTTAATATAGAAATCAGATTTAAAATAGAATTTCACTGGGAATCAGATAAATTGAGTCTCACAATCAAACGATCAAGGGTGATCGTTGAAGAACCCAGAGAGCTAGCAGTGGTGGCTTGGGCGGGCATGACGGTGCTAGTTAGAATTCAATCGACAGCGGCGGTGGTCCAATTTTGGGCTACAACTACTGTTATTCCAGGAAAAAAGTTGCGGCCCATTAACGATAATTATCACCTTTCAGAATATTCGAAGAAAGCAGCAGAGTTGCGTTATCTGGAGTGTGAAAAAATAGATATGTGGAGTGTTGAAGGAGGTGTTGAGCTTTGTGGCGGCATGGATTTTGGCATGAAGCGATTGACGATGGAGTGAAGGTTGGCGCTAGCGAGATCGAGGGTGGATTGAGCGGTAACGACATCCCTAACGACCTATGCAGTGGAAACGATGACCTAGAGATAGGCGGCAATGAAAACTTCTTGATCGACGTCAAACATAATGGGTAAATCAACGCCTGTCATTGGCGACAGAGGTGAAGATGTTTTTTTGGTGTTTTTAGTATTTCAATGGTTTTCAGGATTTTAGCTTTGATATCATGTAAAAATATAATTGGGTTATTGTACTCATCATAAAATTCCCTTATTTATAGGGCAAGTAAAAGAGACCAAAGGCCATTAGGAAAAGGAAAATGTAACTAGCTAATCACATGTGGAAAAGAATGTTATCCTAAGCATACTAACCTAAGTCTAATGGAAAAAGTATCTAATCATAATATTTACAAAATATCCTTAATATAATTGCACACCCCTGTCAAGAATTGTGAATATTTGATAAATATCTTGATAGGCATTACCTAAAGTTAAATGACCGAGCGGGGAGGCAATGGTATCCCAACATCCTGGTGGTTGATGAAGGGGAGATTGTGGAGATTCTAGTTTTGGTGGGGGCGGATCGTTAGTATTGCTACGTTTGAGAGTTCTCATGAGGACGTCCCCACACATTCAAATGGATGAAGTTTCAGACTCTACTGGGATTCAATATATTCAATGATGATGTCTCATACTCCAGTCCTAGAATTAGATGTTTACATGTAATTTGTAATTTAGTTACGTGTATGTAATCTTAAAAAAGAAAATTAGAATATAATTACTTTTTAAATTAAATTATTTGATTAATAGGCCTGCTCAACTATGACAATAAACCCTTAGATTTTTGTAGAATATATATATATATATATATATATATATATATATATATTTCCAAACAATTATGAAAGGGTGAACATCCAAACTATCAGTGGAACTCTGAGTAGTGGTGGAAGAAGATGAGACTGACAACTCTGATTGTGGTGTGAATAAATGTTTCCAAACCAGTATCTTACCAATGAGTACCAAATTGACAAAGATACTAGTAGTATTGGTGTACCATCGTGTGTTGCGTGATACTATTAATTAAAATATTGAAATTGTATTTTATTTAAAATTTTAAAGTTTAGTCATATAAAGAAAATTATATGAGTTTTGATGTGAATTAATTAATCTAATTAGAAATCGTTAAATATTGAATACAATAACAAGTGATTATTTTTATGATATTTCATTCAAATCATTTAAAAAATTAATTATTTATATGTTGAGATTTATTTTAAAATGTTATCATAATTATATGTATTTCGTTGCAATAAATAAAAGTAAGGAATAAATATATTTATAACCCTTAGTTTAGGCTGAAAGTGCTAATATAACCTTGCTATCTCAAAAAATGCTAATTTACCCCTAACTAATTATTGTACGTGTCAATCTAACCCTAACTTTTGAAAAATTTGTGCCGATATAACCTAACTCCCTAATTTCAGGCATTGACCACTGAAATTCTGGCAATAACAAGAAATGAATGATGAAAATACCCTTCCGGCAGAACTGAGGTTGACCTCCACGTTGACTTCATCACTGGTTCTCCACCCTACGCTGGAATCCGGGATACCAACCATCCCGATCCATTCACCCCCGTACAGAATCTCCACGGCAGTATCCACAACTTCATCACTGCTCCAGCTCCAAACTCCATCCTCTCCTCAGACCGCCACCTCCCCGCTCTCTCCGCCACCCAGTTTATATCCCAAAATCGATCTGTACAAAATTGAAATGGTGTCCCTTCGTTATTTCTCTAAACGGAAGATCAGTATTCATAGATCATATTCATAAACTAATCAGAATGGATTAACAATATTCATAGATCTAAACAGAAGAGCACTATTTCTTGTGTCCATTCGTTACTTCTACGAGTTGGAGGACGTCCCCGGAGATGCATCCGCTGACTACCGAACGACGGTAGCAACTCCGCCTAGTTTTTGTCGAACCGATATCCCGACCATGAATATGGTCAATGTTTTCCAGAGGATTAGATCTATGAATATGGTCTCCGCTCTGCTCCAGCTCCAAACTCCGATCCGCCACCTCTGCTCTCTCCAAACCCTAGATTTCAGGCGGCGAGGTGGAGGAGTCCGACGAGGCGGCTTTCTGCAGGTGGCCGAAGGATTCATTAAGCGGCGGGGAACAAAAACGAAGAAACAAAATGAACATTTTGTTATATCAGATTACATGTTTCTTTGGATTTTCGTCATTGAAATATGTATAGTACAATGAGATATTCATGGTTTTAAATATATCTTTAGAAGTTAAATATTTTAACAAGTTATGATTGATTATATTTAGTAAAGAATTAAAATCAATAACATATTATAATATTAGAATATGAACAAGTTATGATTGATTATATATAGTAAAAAATTAAAATCAGTAACATATTATATTATTAGTATGTTACTTTTAGACAACTTGAGTTTATGTTAGTCAAAATGACTTCAATATCCCCGGTTGACAACACCACGACACCAAACCATCAAAAGCAAACAGTTTCTATTATATGGTGCTTGGAAAAAATCTGAACATTTTGTTATATCAGATTATGTGTTTTTTTTAAACTTTTCTTCAGTGACATATATATATACACACACATATAGTACAATGAAATATTTATGGTTATAAATATATCTGTAAAAGTTATGATTGATTATTATAGTAAAGAATTAAAATCTGTAGTATATTATAATATTAGTATGTTATCAAAGTACGATTGATTATAGTAAAGAATTAAAATCAGTAACATATTATAATATTAGTATGTGTACAAGTTATGATTGATTATATATAGTAAAGAATTAAAATCAATAACATATTATAATATTAGTATGTTATTTTTAGACAACTTAGGTTTAGGTTAATCAAAAGGACTTTAACATCCCCGGTTGACAGCACCAACACACCCAACCACAGAAAGCAAACAATTTCTATTGTATGGTTCTTGGGATAACATATTATAATATTAGTATGTTAACAAGTTATAATTGATTATATATAGTAAAAGATTAAAATCAGTAACATTTTATAGTATTAGTATGTCACTACTGGAAAAAAGGTACATAGGCACCAATACCTAGCTTGGGGGGACTAAAGACCGGTGTTGACATTATCAAAGGCACTAGTTTTATGACCAGATTCTCCAAAACCAGTGCTGGAGAATGTATTAGCCCCAAAAATGTGGAACTAGTGTCCCAAACTGGTGCCATACATACTAACTATCATCGGTAACCTTATAAAATGTGCAATGTACCGATGCTGAAAATTTTTCCCATATCCAAAATAGTGATTTTTACGCAAAAAAAGTGGAGGGAAATAAATAGCAGCGATACAAAACTTTTTGCCGGTGCCTTTGATAAAACTTAGCACCGGAATTGAGTACACTGGTGCCTGAAATATGGGACCTATATGAACAGTGGAAGGTAGTGTTGACATTACTAGCACCGGTTCACAGATAATCACCCCAACCGGTGCTGATAATGCATAAAAGGTCAATTTCGTGGGTAAAGTGTTTTAGGGAAATTTTCTAGCACCGGTCTATAGCCATGAAACCGGTGCTAAAATAACATTTAATGCTCACCTACCACAATTCAATGACAGATAAAAAGTGGGTTTTTTGGGAGAGAATGTCATTTATGGTGTTTTTAGGGTTTTGACATTTAATGCTCCAATGAAGACCCACAAAGGTAGATTTTAAAGTGTTTGACATGTTATTAATGATATAATATGTTAAATATGGGTTGTATGCATATATTTGTGTGTTTGATCATGATTTTGTATTTTTGATCATGTTCATGATACTTCCATTCATGGAAGAAATTTGATTGTTTTCTATATTTGTGATATGATTAATACCTTGCTTAGGAATGTGATAATGTTGGGGTAGTTTTGAATGTTGTGATGTGAGTTGTACGTAATCTTTGCCAAATGGATTTTGAATGTTTAGCCATGGTCATTTTGTGGAACTATAACGGTCCTACTTTCGTGAATTTGTAGAGATGGAATGTGCAATGGAGAGGTGCAAGCATGTGTATTGAAACCTTAGTTAGTTGAGCAAAGAATATGTTTATTTTGTGGAGGACTTATTAGAGCACGCTTTTGGTCATGAGAAAAGAGTCTTGTGTCCGTCGTAATTGCGAGAATCATAACTGTAGTGGTGATAGAGACATGATGAAACTTCACATGTTTAGTAAAGGGTTTGAAAAATATTATTTGGTTTGGACCTTTCATAACGATAAGGCACCGCCGGAGGTAGTTGTAGGTAGTGGATGACAGTGTATTGACTTAAATTAAGATGACATGTGTGAGAAGGCTATCGATGAATTTAGGGGGAGGTCCAGGTTTTTGTCAAATTTCTTAGGTGAGAAGGACATGTCATTGTATCCTGGTTGCAATAAGAGGGATATGGTGATGTCCTGTTTGATGGAATTTCTTAATTTGAATGGCCTTGGTGCATGAAGCGACACTAGCATGAACAAGTTTCTAAATTTCCCGAATGAGAAGTTTCCAGCCGGTAACGGGATACCAGACAACCTCTATAGAGCTAAGAGAATACTATGTCTAATAGGATTAGAGTATGAAAACATGCATGCTTTTTCCAACGACCGTGTTTTGTATGTGGGTAAGTTACTGAAGGAGGTGACATGCCCATTATGTCACGTTTCATGCTACAAGAAAAGGAGAAATGCAGTTATCAATGGAGATGTTGTCAAGAAATTAAGGAAATGCGTTCCTGTGAAATGCATATGGTATCTTCCAATTATTTCGAGGTTGAAGAGGTTGTTCAAGAAGGTCAATGATGCAAAGAACATGACGTGGTACATGGGAAGGGGTTTTGTTGAGGACGATGTAATTCGTAATCCAACTGATGCCAATTAATGGAAGAGATTTGATAAGATGTATCTAGACCTTGCAAGTGAGCCAAGGAACTTGCAGATGGTTTTGTGTACCAATGAAATGAATTCGTCCGGCAACATGTCCTCTAGGCACAGTTCATGGTCGGTAATGCTGGCCATATACAACTTTCCACCGTATTTGTGCATGAAGAGGAAATATGTGTTGATGCCTATGTTGATTTCTGGGCCGTAACAGCCCAAAAATGACATCGATGCATATCTAGCACCTTTGGTGGAAATTTTGAAGGTTCTATGGTCCGACGACGTTAATATGTTTGATGGTTTAAGGGGATTGAAGTTCAGTTTAAAGGCAATGTATTTTTGTATCATAAATGATTTTCCCACATACAAAAATCTTTCAGGTTATGTGGTGAAGGGGCACAAGGCATGTCTGGTGCATGAAGAGTCCACATATTACCAACTACTGAAGAATGGTCGCAAGACTACGTGTTTGGGTCACCGGAAATTCCTCCAGATGAAGCACAAGTTGCGTGAGGATGCATTTTAGTTTTTTGGTGGGAAAGAGGTGAGGAAGGCACCAAGACCATTGAAGGGGGTTTTCATACACAACAAGGTGAATAAATTTAATGTTTTTCTTGGGAAGAAGATAAAAAAGGTTGGTACAACGCCTGATAGACCTTGGAAGAAGGGGCCGGTTTTCTTCAATCTACCTTACTGGAAGCATTTGTAGGTCCGCCACTATCTAGATGTTATGCACATTGAGAAAAATGTGTGCGAGAGGTTGATTGGTACCTTACTTAACATTCCAGGGAAGACGAAAGATAGTTTTAATGGGCGAAAGGATTTGGTGGAGCTTGGAAAGTGGTCGGACCTAGCATCGAAGGTGATAGGGAAGCGAACATACCTCCTTCCTGCTTCGTATAATCTGTCAATGGATGAGAGGAGATTGGTTTACAAGTGTATCCAAGCGATCAAGGTACCATCTGGATACTCTTCAAATGTTGGTCGATTTGTGAATGATGATTTGCATACGAGCGCCTTGAAATCGCATGATTGTCACGTTCTTATGAAAAACTCATTGCTCGTTGCTATATGTGATGTTATAGAGGAGGATGTACGATTTAGCATTATGCATCTGTGTTTCTTCTTCAACTCCATTTGTCAGAAGAATATAAGCAGACATATGCTTGATGTGTTGGAGCGGGAGGGGTTTTTAGTTTTATGTTAGTTGGAGAAGTACTTTCCTCCATTCTTCTTTGACATCATAGGTCATCTAGTCATTCATTTGGTTAGGTAAATTTGACTATGCAGTCTGGTGGGTATGAATTTGATGTACTCTTTCTAGCGGCACATGGGTGTTTTCAAAGGTTACATTCACAATCGTAGCCGACTGGATGCAAGCATCGTGCAAAGGTAAGTCATCGAGGAGATCATTGAATACTGAACCTCAAACTTAGTGGGTAAGGAGTTGGTTTGATTACCAGAACAACCACACATTGGTAGGAAGAATGGGGTTGCACATTCTAAAGGTACATTTCATACACCCTTCTATGTTGAGTTGATGATAGTTCACGTTTATGTTTTAAGAAACAGTAGTGAGACTACAATCTATGTTCAAGAGCACATTTCGTATTTACAAGAAGAATATCCAGAGTGTCCTTCGAACAAAATATAGCTAGAGCATTCTGTCACATCCGTTAATTGGTTTTATAATTGTTGGAATATGGGAGGCATGCCTAGTAAACTTTGTGTCTTTGCTAGAAAGCCAAACCGCATTGTTAGGAGGTGCCTAGGCTATATTATTAATTAATTTACTTTTGCAATGACTAACAGGGATAGCAAGAGCATAACGCAGAACAATAGAGTTTACATTGAATCTAAATCGATGCAGTAGTCTAGCAAGAAAGATAAAAACCCTATCATTGCAGTGATAGCCTTTTACGAGATGATTGAGGAAATTTGGGAGTTGGACTATGTTGAATTCAAAGTTGTGTTTTTCAAATGCTGGTGGATTGATAGTGGAGCGGGGGTTCATACGGAGAAACCCATAGGTTTCACATTGGTGGATCTTAACCAAGTTGATTCCAAGATGGCAAGTTCATCTTAGCTGCCCAAGCATGACAAGTCTTTTTATGTCTAGGATCCTTGCAACGAGAAGTGGAATGTCGTCCTACATGGGAAAAATGTCTACTTCGATGAGGAGATTGATTGGTCCATCTGAGGAGAAAGTCCAGAATTCCCATATGTATTTCCAAGTTCGGAGGATGTGGGTGGAGCTTTGGGAGGAAGACAGTGATATGGCGATAGATTGTGGGTTGATGAGAGAGGTCAAATTGTGGGGGGTGATATTGTGTTGAAAATGAAAATATAGGTGCACTATATGCTAGTAAATGTAATTATCATTATACTTTTGTGTAATCGCCTGTGTTCTATCTATTTGGCACAGTGATATTAATGTATGAATTTTGGTTTACCTTGTCTGTAGTGTAGTGTTGCTTGCTTCTGTTTTCACTTTGTTATAAAGGTTCATCATTAGTACTAGTTTAATGAAAACCTGCACCGATAAACAATCATAAAACCGGTGCTGAAAACAAAGTATGTGTTCTGTTTCATGAAAAGCACCGATTTTTGTCCATGTAGCACCAGTCAACAGACCGGTGTTGTGTACTTAGAATTATTTTTTCCCCTTAGCTCTCGGGTTGGATAAATGATGTGAAAAGATAATACAAGGCAGCATCAGGGAGTTACCTTTGGCCAAAAAGGCACCGGTATACTACTAATCAGCACTGGTTCATGTACCAGTGCTACATACTTAGAATTATTTTTTCCTATTTAATCTTGGGTTGGAAAAAATATGTGAAAAAATAATCCAAGGCAGTCTCAGGCAGCAGCCTATCGGTAAAAAGGCACCAGAATTGCATGTTTCAGCACCGATTTTGTAACTGATGCTACGTACTTAGAATTATTTTTTCTGTTATGCTCTCAGGTTAGAAATAAGACCTGAAAAATTAATCCAAGGTAGCCACAATCAGCTACGTTATTCTAAGCACCGATTTTTTTACTTTTGTGCCGGTGCTACAAATTATTCTCCATCAATCCACCAACCCAAACTCTTTAAAGCAATAAGGTGACTTATCTTTGAAAGATTATTTATTATTCTACAACATTAGTTACCATTACCAAAAAAATGATTTTCCTTTGGAAATTCCAAACCAATTTTACCCAACTTAGCCTAAAACACGTACAAGCGCTTTAAAAGTAATAGAGAAATATGCAGATATAACCCTATTTGTTGAGAAAAGTGTAAATATAACCCTCAATTGTTTTTCAGTGCAAATATAACCCTGACAGTTGAATGAAAGTGCAAATATAACCCTCCGACCATGATTTTGGCGTTGACCAAGAATTTCTAGGCATTGACCCACTTGCAGTGACTAAAATACCCTTATGACCAAAACCTTGATCTGGATAGACATTTTTCCCTTACTAACACCGGAAAACTTCTACTCACCACTACCACAACCACCCGGTGATATTGCTCCCCGCCATATTCTTCCTCAGTGCCACCTTCACCATCGCCACTGCCGCTCCACCTGCCCCACCTTCCACTCGGCCCCTCTCCCTTAAAATCCGGACCCACTATCATCGTCTCCATTTTTTCCCACATTCTCACCTTTGCTCTACAAAATCCAACCACGGCGAGTCAAGATCTAGTAGAGCTTTGCCCGATTCTTGCGTCGCCGATGTGATATTCGACTCAGACGGCCTCCGTCGATGCATTATGAGGCTCTGAATAGATTATTTTCTACGTTGATGGACTACCAACATTGGAATAGAAATTGGTTCTAGAAACGATTGGAGAAGATTACGCCACTCCAGTGTCACTTCATTCGAGCTCAAAGTTGTTGGAGTTTTAAATGTTGAATGGCTGCCTTGTTCATTTTCGACTACAGCATCAAATGGAGGAGACAAGAAATCCAAACCAATAATTTGTTTCTTACGTGTGAAGCTTGCAACACTAATTGCCGAAAGATTAAAACCTACCGACGAGAAATTAGCCTGTTAATTCAAATGTGAAAATCCTCTGTTAATGCTAATTAATTGAGTCACTGATGCCTCGGTTCTGGGCGTTATTTTCACCTTTCAGTTCTTCCCATTAACAACATCAAATCCGGGGGTTGTTAATGCCTTGAAATTTGAGCCATTACCCACTGTGTAATTCGCTGAAACCTGCATTTCAGCAGGCAGAGATTTTGTTAGAGTCTGCTCTATGATTTTCACCGATGTAGCTTTGCTTGAGTTCTCTGCCGCCTTGGCCTTCCATGAGGTCTCCAAAATTTCTGAGCAGCCGAGTGCGGGTGCAGGGAAGCCGTGCACCACCACTCTCTTACGAGCCCCACCCGCTCGTCGCTGTTGAACCCAAGCTCCCACCACCACTAACCTCACTCGACCACCACCACTACCCTCACCCCACCACCACCATCACCACCACCAATCCCTAGCCACCACCACCAACACCAATCCCTGGCCACCACCACCTCCACCACCATTGATCAAAATTTCCGGTGTCGCTCAGCAAAGCGCCAAAAAATTGCAATCCAGAAAACCAACCCAAACTAAAGGCCCTCAGATTGCATCAATTATTGTTTGTTCCAGCATCTAGGGAACAATTCCGAAGGCCCTATTTCCCCAGCATCTATTTTTTCAGACTGCAATGCCTTAGAGAAAGAAGAAGATGAGAGAAAGAAGAAGAATTGGGAAGGTTGAGGAAGAAGAAGGTTAATGTAATTTCATTTTTAAAATTTTTTTACAGAGGGAAAAATAGTCTTTTTATTGGATTCCGGCCTCCAACCGGCTGAAAAGGTTATATTTGCTCATAACCTGAATAGAAATGGATATATTTGCACTTTCGATTAGCGCAGGATTATATGTGCAATCTTTTCAATTATATAAGGTTTTATCTGCACTTTTCACAAAGTAATACAATAAAGATATTTAAATTATATTCAATTTTTTATTTTTTCTATAATAACAAGAATCAAGTACATCAAGTGAATGGTGAAAGTGATACTTTGTTTTGGGCAACAGTGATATTTTAACAAAGTTTTGACAGAAGCGTTTTTTAGTTTCCATAGGACACAATATTGAAACACAAGATCTATTGAATGGTTAATTTAATATTTCTCAATCCTATTGCATTTAAATAGCAATAGAGAAAAATTTCCCCCTAATGAGGTACTTATATTAATTATTGGGAAATAGTAGAAAATTAACACAACCCTGGTATAACATGGAATAGAACCAGTGCCCAGTTTTGTAGGGGTCAAATTTTTAAAACTTTCAACCTATTTTGATGCAGGAAATTCAAAAGTATCGATATTTTGAATTCGGCACCGGTTTTTGTACTGGTGCTCACAAAAATCAATATACCGCCCAAAATGATTGGGCTAAAAATATTTCAGCCCAGAAGTTTTTAAATAGGCACCAGTTTCTGAAAAGAATGCCCTGGTAAAATAAACTGGTTCTGATAATTTAATCATTGTCGGGAATAAGCAGTCATACTCAACTGCTTTATATGAGTCTTGGCACCGGATTTCTCAGACAGGCACCAGATTTCGTAGACATGCACCAGTTTGTATACAAGTGCTCCGTACTTAGAAATTTTTTTCTTTTCATGCTTTCGGGTTTGGAAATATAAAATACAAGGAAGCTTGAAGCAGCTACTTTTTACAATTATAGCACCAATTTTAGATTTTAACGAAACCCATTTTTTTACCGGTGCTGTGTACTTAGAAACCTTTTTCCACCTTAACTCTCGGTTGGAGAATTAAATTACAAACACAGCCTTGTGCAGGTGCAGTTTATAAAATAGGCATCAGTTTCCTTATAATCAGAACCGGTATATCAGCTATGGTACCAGTACTAAATATGCTGACATAAAAGGGGGCAGTCATCTTCCTCATATAATGGTCCCCTTTTCTTCATCTACCACCTTCTCTGAAAGGTTTCTCCATGATCTCCACATTCTCCACCTTTCATTCCGCCAACATCCACCATTTAACACCTTTTATTCCTCCAACACCCACCATTTAAGAACCCTAGAAAACCCCATTTAGGATTGTCTATTTTTCCCACTCAACGAGGGCGAAGTATTGTTGACTAGGTTTCCAGCCTAAATATTGAGAGGTACATCATGATTCCATCAAATTCTTTTCTAGAAAAACCTTAACTTTCATCACTTTGAGTAAAATTAATATTACTTTCTATGTGTTCGATGAAAAGTTTCATTGAATCTTTTATAATGTTAACTTGTTCCGGGTTGGTTATTGTGTGATGTTTAATTATGATCTTTTTGTCCATGAGATGTTGAAGTGTTTTTGTAACATGCTTAGGTTATATCTAAAATGTGTGATGTTCAATGCTATGTTCTCAAATGTGATTGGTATGTTACAGTGCTATGTTGATTGTATGGTGATTGGTATGAAATATAGCCGAGGTGTATGAAATATAGTTGATGGTGTGAGGTTGTTATGTTTATCCATTCTACCGATATTTTCATTTGTAGATGCCTCCTAAAATAAACAAAAAAGTGGCCGGAAAGAAGAAGAAGATGGGTGCTCCTCCACCGAAACAAAACACGACAGAAAACAAACAAATTACCTCCAAAGGCAAGAAAGAGGAGGTTCCACCTGTGGTTCCCCTCAAATACAATTTGAGAAAGATGCAGCGGATACAAGGGGTGTTCACGAGGGTAAAGTTACTGATGAGAATGAGGGTGACATCGAGGATAAGCCCTATCACGATCCAAAGAATAATGACCTTAAAAAGGCAGGCGGGCATAATGGGAAGAAGTTTGACTAGTTAGAGATAGGCAATTGGTGTAAGGAACGTGGGATGACGACATGCCAATCGGTGATGTTAGCCAAGGAAAAGGACAGTGTCCCCGTTGCATTCGAGGAAGTTGATGGGTTGTTGGTTTGTATAAGGAATTAGAGTGCCTGGACCGCATATTGCAATTACACTTTTAGAAGGCACACCAAATTCCTTATGTGGATACACTGGCCTAACGTGCCGAAGGATGTTAAATAGGAAGCGTGGAAGGACATAGCGGTAATGATAAATTTTATAATATTTAGTTCATCAATACCTACTTGTCAATAATTATACATTGTCCTCATAGCCTGATATTTAATTCTAAGGAATGTTCCATTGCTGACGAGTTTTAAGTTCGAAACAGTGATCACTAAAGAACGATGGAAGAGTTTGAGGAGAACTGTGGCGATTAAGGCTGGCGATCCACATCGTAATTGGAATGGAAAAGTTCCTAAATACAAGCCTTGGGATAAATATAAAGTGGATGGATGAGGAGGAGTGGAAGAAATTCGAGGATCATAGAGAACTGGGGATAAGCTAGTAAGTAAAGTTCTTACATCATATAGACAAAAAATATCAATAGTCTTTTCCATATATATTGAGTTGTTAATAACTAATTATTAAAAAAGGAAAAAAGCAAGAAAGAACTCAAGGGAAAATAAGTATGTCCACCACATCGGACCAAAGGGGAATAGGGCGACAAAAGAAAAGTTGGTGGAGTAGTTGAAGGAGAAGAGAGGAAGAGGCTAATGGACCTAGGATACACAAGAGAAGAGGTCGAGAAGGAATTCAGGGCAAAGGAATTCAAACTGGAAAGATCCTTGGTGTACTTGAAGTCGAACATGGGAAAAACCAAGGATTACACAACCCCGGAAGTGAGGGCCATAACAGACAACATTATAAGTATACGATTGCGTAATTTTTCTATTTCAGGTCAAAATTAATTTTCAATATTAACACGATAAAATGAACCGCAGTTGAGGATGAACGAGGTATTATAAAAGGGATCTCTGATGTTGGGTCCAAGGGAGGACATCTTGATAAGAGTGATGGGAAAAGGGATCACCCGGGTCGATATAGAGGTACCCAATCCCATCTTTGGGCAATTGTTGCTATCCATGGCATATCACGAAGCAAATGTGGCAACAAATCCTTATCCCAAAAGAATCCTTCCAAGAAACCCTCCGTTGATCTGCCAGTTGTGAAGGCGATGGTCTTGTACGTCGAGTAGTTCGTTAAGAGTATAGCTATAGATGGGGGAGTAAGTATTCTAGAGGGCCTAGTGGACCCAAAGAGATTTTTTCAGAATGCAATGTTTAGAGGCCAAGACCTCCCCCCCAGCAATAGAGAAGCAGATGAAGAGAGGTAAATATGCATTAGACCAATTTTTTTTATAGTATTTGGATTTTTCCTATTTAATTTCAAGCAAACTCATTCACGGACTAACAAAACTCTCAATATTTGTAACACAATAGTGAGTTAGTCACCTTGTACATCAAGGGAATTCAAGGATAGAGGATAAAAGTTGCACAAGCTTGGCTCCAAAAATCAAGGCGTCCCGAGCAATTACATGTACCATTAGCTCGCGTTCGGGTTACTGAGCCAGTCTACCATCTAAGAGCTGGGTTTCCTTCTGCCAACCACCAGTTCAATGACGTGGGAGATGCTTTGGGAAGTGTGATATGCTAGCTGATGACTTTGGTCACGTTCAAGATTGACACTGAGACAGGGGACAGTGGGAATGGTAAACCATGGACGGATGAGTTTTACTGTCTTAATGTGAGCATCAATAAGGTAATAAAATGTACTAATATAGCTGATAACTAATGTTTCTTTGATAATCAATGAAATTTATTACATTTCCTACGTAGGTATCCACCCCTAAACATTATGGATCAACCAACTCATTTTGTCCCTTGGAGCAGTAATTTTCACATGAGACATGTTAAGCAGGTATTTCTCACTAACAAAAGTAACTTGTACTTTATATATTTTAGTATGAAGTTGCCAATTTTTTTTTTCAATTATGCAATTTTAGATTTTCAACAAGCACCAATTCAATGCAGTTATCGGGGGTCGGTGGCTTTGTTTCCAGAGTTTTGACCATCGTGCTTTGGCAGACCGCATAAATCAGCATTATTTATCAAATGCTCAGTGGAGTTCTGGAACAAGCTTGGAAATCGAAGATGAGTGGCTTGGTTATCGAACTCAATGATAGATGTCGGGATGGGGTGAGAAATACTTTTTTCACAATTTCTTAATGTATTTAAACACTTATATGTTTCAAATATTAACTAATTTTATTTGTCAAGTCACCTCTGGGATCAAGTATTTGAAACCAACAATGGCCACATTCAGTTTGTACCGTGCTGTACGGGAGGCTACTCCACGGAAATAAAGGAGGCGGAAGTCGAAGGTTGTGCTGTAGCCATTCTCCAAACCATGCTCACTGTTGAAGTCGAGGTTTATGTGGTGCCATATATTAAAATGTAGAGGCAATTTTATAATATTTCACATTCTTTACATGCAACTAAAATTTTCATTCATGGCCTACATTCTTTTGAAAACAACGATCATTGATACTTAATACTCATATGTCCTAGTACAGAGGAAGTTTTTACCCTTGACTCGATGACTGGAGGAATCAAACCAAAAAAAATTAATGAAAACAAAATCATTGCTAGATATGTACATTCATTTCATCGATTTTAGTTTGAATGACTCAAGTATGTGTTCACTAACATTTATAAGTTCAATAGAGATTCATCTTTTAGATAATCGTAAATTTTAATTTCTTTTTTACTTCTCGGTGATTACTATAGATGTTGGATCCATAAAGTTTGGAATTTAGGCCCTTACTCATTAAGAATACCTAAATGGACTCCAAATTTTAACCCTACTACTGATTCCTTCATTGTTCATGTCTGGCTTGCTTTATATTGTTTGCCCCAAAATATTTTTGATCTAGATGTAATGATGTCAATAGGGAATATCATAGACAAATACTTTCAAAGTTGATAAACCTACATTGAATAGGACTACGCCTTATGTTGCTAAAGTATGTGTTGAATTAGACATCACACAACCTAGAACTAAAAGAATCTGGCTTGATTATAGAAGGGAAGGTTTCTGGTAATATATAGATGAGAGGTCATCGCCATACCTCTCAAAGTTATATTTTTAAGCCCTAATGCTTCCTATCTACAATTTAGTAGATAATGGCAAGTCGAGGTCGTCCACGAGAAGAGGGATCTTTCCAAGTGTTTAAACATATATAGTAGAAAACATACTAGATATAACCACAAACATATATCTAAGCATGTAAATAGGGGGGGGGGGGTGTTGGTTGGTTGGTTTTGGTTCTAAATTATTAATTGAAAGACAACAACTAGAAAAGCAAGAGAACAATGCTAATCATGCAACAACAACTAAAAAGATGATTAAAACAACAATTACGGAGCCTTGGGGGCAATCGACTTCATCTTCCAAACGTCTTATAGATCATAGATTCATCCACTCATTCATTAACATTTATCGCATACGGGGAATGCTATAACTTCCCAATCGAAGATCCACATTCATTCCTTCTTACTAGTAATTTGCAAATGCAAACAACGACATTTTTTTGTAAACCTCATTAACAATAACTTTAGGCAAACTACACCATAAAGGTATTTCATCAATGACATTTCACACGAAGGACCAAAGATTTGATAACAACAAGTCTTCTACCAAAGACATGGTCATTTAACCAAATAAAGCATTTATTAGGCTAACCTTAGAACAAACCGTACTCAAGTTTCAACCTTTGTTTGTATCTATATCACAAATATGAGAACAATTCAATAACATACTTATCAAGCAAGAATCACAACACATTATACACTAGAAATTCTAAGTTCATGTTCTTAGATTTTCATGCCAAAAGTGTCAAGAAATTTGCATTTTCCTAACACACTAACACTTCAATCATATAAACACTTCCTATTCTCACACAACCCATGATATAAATGAAGCAAAACATAGCATTAGTGACACGATAAATGATTTCCCATAAATGTTCCTAAATATACAAAACCAAGAATCTTAGTACATAGGTTTGGAAGCTTCAATCAACTGCTCCCAAGAGATTATTTTAGCTACTACAATTCATAATAATCAAAAACAATAATCCACATATGAACAAAGATTAAAAATAGATGAAGAAGGGTAAAAACCTAGGTTTTGCTAGTAGAAAGTTGGAAAGAAGAGAAGTGAGGAAAGAGAAAAGATAGAATGCTATTTATAGTACAAAAAGAAAGACAAATTTGTTCTGGCCACCCGTTCATCGCAAGCCCCGATGTGTTCATCGCAGCTCGCGTTGGAGCCCAAAAATAGAACTTGTCTGTTTTTTCTTCTCCTAGTCTCAAACTCTCTTTCTTCATAACAAGTTTCTTCCATTCTTCAAGTCTTCAAATATTTGAAGAAAGTCTTCAAAGTCTTCAAAAGGTGATCTTCAATGGCCTCCTGTCTTTAAGTTTTGATGTTGTTTCCTTGTCACACAAAATCTGCTTAGAAAAGGTACAAGAGCGTAAAGTTTCCCTTACCTCTCTTAAAAGAATTTAAAGGTAAAACCCAAGCTCTTTGTGACAAAATAGCACAAAAGTGATCCCAAAAAGTCCCAAAATATGCACATAAAATGGACACATCAAACCTCCCCACACTTAAACCTTACTCGCCCTCGAGAAAGAAAAGGTTCAAGCACACGAAGGAATCCACATATCCCATCCTAACTAATATTCCCCCAAATCCATAACTCACCAAAATCTCTGTATCTTACATCCCATAGATAAGATCAAATAAGAAGTTACCCACAACCCCCATTCCTAAATATACCCAAACCATATCAACCTATCAATTCATTGATATTCATGAAAACAATTCTATGTCCCGAATTGACAATCCCAAATCCAATGGAACAAAGTGAATCCAAAAGCATGCATGAAGTTCAAACACATACTTTCTTTATACTAATAAATCATCCTAAAAATTAAGTATATCAACAATCAAGAATTTCACAACTTACTTCATTTTCCCTGCTAAATTTCCCAATCCCAAGAGGTCTGAAAATGTTGAGCTACCCAATCCATCCATATGGAAACTGCAACCTTATGACTCCAACGTCGGCAAATGAGTGAAATCATAGCATTTTAAAAAAAACTTTCTCTCTGTTTCTCTTATGTTTCCCAGGAGCCCTTTCAGGTCCTAGCCACACATCATGTTTCTTTGGCTCACATCTCACCTTTTTCCGCACATTTATCCTATTATTTTTTGCCTAGGTCACCCTTTCAAGTTTTTGACCTATCTGGGCCCCCAATGTTGCCTAATTTTCCCTCTTGGGTTTCGACTTAGCGGGATTCTTTTTTTTTTGCTTCTTTTTCATTTTCTATTTTTTCAATTGTTTTATTTTTCCGTGTGTTTCCAATAAAAAGTAGCAAAAATATTTCACATATCAAAGTTAAGATAATCCAAGTACATCAAGTGAAAAACCTCCCAAAAAAAGAAAAGTATTTAAAGCATCCAAATCTAGGAAAAGAAGTCCCAACGTAAAATAGTGAAAGCAGTACTACCCCTCCCCACTCTTAAAATGCTACATTGTCCTCAATGTAGTCAAAACAGAGCAAAAACATATAAATCTAAGAATAGGGGTGTAAAATAATAAAATCACAATCAAGAGTGAGAGGGCACGACACCATTGTCGCGGTCCCTGCTATATGTCTGCTGATACTGCTCCATCCAACCTACATTCCTTTGACACCGTTATCGATGGCACACTGTTATACTCAGATCACCTACCCACGACTGCATCTCTGAAATCCTAGATGAGAGAGACTCGATCTCCTCATCCATTTCTATAAGGCTCCGGGAGACGAACAAGTTGTGCTCAACCTATCCACGGTGATACTGGCCTTGCCTGGTGATTCCCTCCTGAACAGTCTGCATTACACGCTCATTAAAATCAGGCGGAAGCTGTGGGAATTGTGGTTGCATATGGTCCTCCTGCATTGCCTCTGCTCCTGTTGGGTGTGGTGGAGAACTCGGCTCGCTCTGTAGCTCAGTAAATAGTAGCGCGCTCTCATTGGGGTGGAGTGTGATAGGGGGCAGTTCTTGAGCTCTCGCTCAAAACCCCCACTGCACAAAGTATCAGGTACTAGTGCCAAATCCTAGACCAGTGTATCAGGCTCCAGCTTGGACCTATGACGTTGAGGAAGTGTCATGAAAGTGACATTCCTCAGTCCATACAACCAATGATAGCGGCGTGTGGCATCTATGGACTCTATAAATTTGAACCTCTTCATCCTCTCTATACTGATAAGGTACAAAAAATGTCTGCCCAAGCGCGGGAAATCATCCCAGACAACCAAGCCCAAGTGCTTTGCTAGGAGGGTGAACATACCTCCCATAAGAAATTTGCTTGCTGGCTTCTCAGTCGCCTCTAGAACCCTCTTTATCCATAACTCAGCCCATAGTCCATATCCCCTCCCCTAACTTGTCAGATACCAGAGGAAGTGAATATCACCATCCAGCATGTTCATCGGCTTTGATGAACATAACAATTTCTAAGAACCTGTGCACGACATAGAGTAAAGGATGGATGATGACGCTGCTCTTGTCATGGGATTTCTTTGGTCCACTATTAATGATGCTCCAATATTAAATGTCATCCTCAATAGTGCGCTTCTGGGTCCCTGGGTCTAATCTTGCCCGGATGTACATTGCATCTCACCAAAATGCTGCCTCAACATTTGCGACTGTCATCTCTCCAAGTACATTGTCCAAGTGGAAGATAATGTACCTCTCACAAGGCTCGTCATTTTGCATGATTCATACCCAAACGGTGGATAAGAACTCCAATACGTATTTCCGGTAGGTGGGGGCACTCTTGCCCATGAAACCATCTAATCCCCCTTTGATGAACCAGCTCGAACCAGCTCTGTCAGTCCAAGAACATTAAGTGTCGTCGCATCAATGAAGCTCGTCTCAATGAGCTTACGGGTGACCAAGACATTGCACCTATCAACGTAGGACTCGGTGATCAGAGTCAAACCCATGTATCGATCTGGAAGAGGGGGTATAGGGTTTGGCTCCAAAGCTGGTGGCGGAGGTGGAGGTAGAGGTGAAGCAGTGGTGCATGCACCTTGGGAAGGAGCCCTAGCTCTCTTGTTATGGGCCATATCTAACAATCATATAAAACATGTCAAATGCACAAGAATATAGATATATGCAATATTTTCAATTTATAATCAACCTCAAACTAGTATAGCTAACATTAAAACTTTTAGAACGTAACAATCAAGTCCAAGCTAACTAGTTCAAGTGTTATCCATAATTGCATATAGAACACAAATCATGCCACATTCAATCATGACAACATTTCCCACGCATTGAAGTTGTCACATAGCTAGATATCTAATATGCCATGTCTTAAGATCACAAAAAGGCCTAAGTGGTTTAGCTATCATCAACACTTTTCAAAATGCTAACATTTAAGCCCCATGGCTAAACTACTTCAAGCATGACAACAATTGGATACAAATATCAACCATGTCAACAAGTCAACACAACCAATCCATAGCATGGGCTACAATAAATTCCAACAATCTAAAGTTAGACAATCACTTATGTCCATGACTAGTTAAGTTGACATCACATATCAACATAAGCACAACTTCATCCCTTAGTCACTACCTTATACCAACATAAACAATTCAACATAGGAAAAATATTATCCCATATTAACTTAAGAAACTTAACATAAGAAAAATATTCTCCCAAAGTCATTAGCTTATATCAACCCAAGAAATTCAACATAAGCAAAATATCCAACAAAAATCTACAAAGTTCCAATGATTCTAAATCCATAAGGCATCATATACACACACCATTCTACAACATACTCACAATTCAAGCTTAAGAAAGTAAGGGAATGTACCACTTAGATGCTTAGGATGAAGAATGAATTAAGCCCACAAACAATTTATACCAAGATTGCTCAAAATCACAAAACCCCCGAATTCTAGGGTTTTGTTTTCTTCAATTGGAATGGGCCGATTTGAGGGTAAAGAGGGGGATAGGATGGAATTTGGGGTGTGGATTGGGGTTGAGGAAGATAAGGGAGGTGGTGATTGGGTGGCTGAAGAGGTGGAGATGGCGATTGAGGTGGTAGAGAATTGAGGGAGACGAGGAGGAATGATGAGGAGACTGTGTGCGAAATTGAGTAACTGTGTGCGAAATTGAGTAACTGTGTGCGAGTAACCGTGCGAAATCACCGAAACGACTATACTGTCGTCGTTTTCCCCTGCTCTGTTTCTTTTCTTCTTCAATTTCCTCTGCTAACGGCTATATTTTTCTTCATCGGAGTGTCATCCTTCCGCTGCTATGGCGGCTCCGCCGTCTGGTAGCGGTGGCCACGGGGGAGGAAAATCCTTTCTTCAGGCCCTCGCTAACCGCCCACCGCCCCTACGTGATTCCCTCCCCTCAAACCCGGAGATTTCGCCCAAAGTCCAATTCAAAGGGGAGATCGCATGCCTTGTCACGCGCAAGGATGCTGAGACTCTTGCCTCCCACTACTGCAACTCTCTGATAGGTAAGTTTGCCCGTGGAAAGCCGACGATGATCCAACTAAATAGTGCTTTCAATTCTGTAGGCTTCAAGGGCAAGTTCCAGATTGGCTCGATTGACTATCGTCACATTCTCATCCGATTCCACGAAAAGGAAGATTATCAACGATTCTGGCTTAAAGGACAGTGGACTCTCAACAATGCCCAGATGAAGTCCTCAAATGGACTCCTGATTTTTCACCGGAGGCAGAATCGTCGATCGTTCCGGTATGGGTATCAATTCCCCAAGTTCCAGTTTACTTTTATAACTCTTCCATGCTTGAGATTATTGGGAACCAAATTGGAAAATTTATCAAAGTTGATGCTGCTACTGAGGCACTGACTAGGCCTTCCTGTGTCAAAATGTGTGTGGAAGTTGATTTAAAGAACAAATTACCAACACATATTAGAGTGGGTATTGAAGAGGAGGGAAATGAATTTAATGTACGCAAATTACCCCTAGAATATGAGGATATCCCACCCTACTGTTTTCATTGTAAATGTATTGGTCATGAGGACAACTATTGTGTATATTTACACCCTGAACTTAAGAGAACTTGGACAAAAAAACCAGAGTTCAAAATACCTGAGGCTCATCAGATTAACTCATCTCAACTAGAGTCTCTTAAAGCTGGGAGTTCTGGAATGTCTATTTTGGAAAAACAGAAAAACTCCCAAGCTCAGAAAATGGTATATGTTCCTAAGAAAGTCCCTAATATTGAGCAGGACACCAATAAGACTAATCCTTCTGGTTCTGTTCCCCTATTAGCTCCCCATAGCTTACAGATTCCTGATCCTGTGACAAATGGATCTGTTCCCCCAATGATTTCTGATCCTGTGACAAATGTTTCTGTGCCATCTGGTTCTGTTCCCCTACTGGCTCTACAAACTACAATGATTCATGATGCTATGACAAATGATATGCTAGATCATAACACTAAGATTGATGCTATTAACTGTACTAATGAGATGCCATATCATGATCTGAGCCAAATACTGATAATAGAACAAGACAAGGAGAACCAACAGCTTAATAAGGCAACAATGGTTCCTCCCCTCCCTCCCCCTCTGGAGATGACAGGAAAAAATAAGGTTTCAAATTCATGTACTACTCAAAATGATCTGGTAATCTCTGGAGAAGTTCTACCCTTGTATGGGGACACTTCCCCTGCTGCTCCTTCCTCTGGTTATAGTCCAATTAGGCAGATAAACAAGATATCTCAATCTGATCCTACCAACCGTAGGAAAACCTTTGCAAAGGATGATCTGTATGGTAAGCGAGGTAGATCTTTCTCTCCTCTTAATTCCATTATTGCTGCAAAAAACTTCATCTTTTCTCAACAGAAACATAAGCAAAATAGGTTCTCCCTTTTGGCTGATGAAGCATTGAATGAAGACCTGCACATTAGGGAAGATCCTTTACAAAGTGGCACACTGGAAGTAGTTTCATCCTCAGCCTCTCCAGGTACTATGGAGGACCTGAGCCATAAGGTTAGTCCCTCCACTGGTAAGGAAGGATCTGATAGTCCTCAAATGAAGCAATTAAAAAAAGGTAAAGAATCCTTTTTCTCACAAAAAAACATTATAATGACCAGATCAAAAAGCTCCTCTAATGTTTCTCAATGAATTGTACATCCACCAAGCTTAAAATGTTGGTCTGGAATATTAGGGGCATGGATACATCCATATTAAGGCTTTGTAATCTTTCTCAAAGACATAATTTTGACCTTATCTGCCTAATAGAGCCTAAACATGATAACTCCCAATGTGAGTCATATAGGCAGAAACTAAAATTTGATTTCTGTTTCTCTGCTAATAGTGGCCAAATCTGGTTATTCTGGTCATCAAATCTAATCCTAAAGGTTAATACAGATAACCTGCAATTTCTAGCAGTAAACTTGAGTAGTATAAAGCTTAATTGCCCAATGGATGCTTTTTTTTATCTATGGACTTAGGACCAGAAATGGAAGATTACCCCTTTGGGCAGACCTTAGTTCCTATAGCCATTCTGAATCTTTATTTATAGGTGATTTTAATGCCATTTCTTCTATCACTGAGTATAAGGGACCATCATCTCCAAATTTAGGTAGTATAAGGGATTTTAATGGTTTCATAAATGGTTTGGCTTTGGAAAACATCAACACCTCTGGTAATCTGTTTACTTGGTCAAATAATAGATTAAGATCTCCCACAATAAAAAGACTGGATAGAGGTTTGTGCACCCAATCTTGGTCTTCATGTTTCCCTCAATCCTCTATCCAGATTCTTAATAGAGCAACCTCGGATCATAGCCCTATGCTATTAACTGTAGGAAATGATTCTCCCTCTTGCCCAAAGCCTTTTAGATTTCTTGATACATGGTTTAAGAGGAATGAGTTCAATGAAATCATCAAACAAAATTGGGAAATTCCTGTCAACAATACTGGAATGTTAGCCTTCTACCTTAAATTAATTAGACTTAAAAGGATTCTAAAAATCTGGAACAAAGAAAAATTTGGTAATATACATGATAATGTGATTCAAGCTGAACTTGCAGTACAAACTCAAGAGTCTCTAGCTGATGTTTCAGATTCTTTGTCAGATCAGGTTAAGTTGAAAGAGGCTAGAGCTAGGTTAGTTTTGGCTCTATCTGAACAAAAAAATTTTTGGAAACATAAGGCTAAACTTAAATGGCTGCAAGAGGGAGATAACAATACTAGTTTCTACCATAACTCGGTTAAGGATAGAAATAACAGACTGAAAATAACAAAAATCAGGAGCAGAAATGGATTGTGGCTAGATAACCCTAATGATATTGAAATGGAGGCTATTAATTACTATCAGGAACTCCTGAGTGAAGAAGCTGCAACTCTCAGCTCTCCTTTTCAATCTCATTTTCTTAATCATATCCCATCTCTAGTGACTGAGTCAGATAATGAAAAGTTACTCAGGCCAGTCTCCCTTGATGAACTTAAACAGATTGTTTTCAGCCTGAATAAGTCTAGCAGTCCTGGTCCAGATGGTTTCACTGCAAAATTTTATATTAAATCTTGGAACATTATTGCTATAGATCTTCTTAGTGCGGTTCAGGACTTCCTATCTTCATCCATTATGCCTAGAGGTATAGGAAGCACATGGATTACTATTATCCCAAAGAAGAAAACTCCAATCTCCTTTGATGATTACAGGCCTATAAGTCTTTCTAATGTGATTAATAAGATTTGCTCTAAGGTGCTTATGGAGAGACTTAAAGATATAATGCCTAAATTAATTTCCCCTAACCAAACAGCATTTCTTCAAGGTAGGGACATTTCAGATAATGTCATCTATCTACAAGAAATGGTAAGGCTGCTCAATAGGAAGAAAAGGGAACCTAATTGCATAATGAAATTAGATCTTAAAAAGGCTTTTGATAGGGTTAGATGGTCTTTCCTATATAAAGTCCTTGCTAAATTTGGTTTCCATCCAAAATTCATCTTTTCAGTTATGAAGAACCTGTCTCAAGCATGGTTCTCTGTTATCATTAATGGCAAGCCTTGTGGTTTTTTTCAATCTTCTAGGGGTATTAAGCAAGGGGATCCTCTTTCCCCTTTTCTATTTAATATTTTCTCTGAGTCTTTTTCTAGGAGTATGGCCTACATTTTCCAAACAGGTAAGATCTCATCCTATGACCTGCCAGGTAACCCTCCTAAAATCTCACATCTTTCATATGCTGATGATACTGTCATTTTCTTTAAAGCTAATAAACTAACTTTGATTAGGTTAAAAGCTTTCTTATCTACCTTTGAAGAAGTCACGGGCCAATCTATTAACTATAATAAGAGTGACATTTTTATCAGTAAACATGCTACTGCTCAAAGGGTAAATCAGATTAAGAGAATCATGGGAATGAAAATTGGCACTTTTCCATTCATGTATCTAGGTGTTCCAATCTTCTCTGGTGCTTTAAAGAAGATCTATTTTCAACCTCTATTTGAGCAAATTGATAATAGGATTAACAATTGGAAAAATAGATGGTTGTCTACAGGAGGTAAACTCATTTTAATTGAATCCTGTATCTACTCTATCCCTCAACATATCTGGCAAGTAATTAAGCCCACAAAACTGATTATCTCCTCCATGGAGAAAAAACTGAGCAGATTCTTTTGGGGAGATAATGAACAGAAACCAAAAAGAGCATGGAGAAAGTGGACTGCATTATGTGCATCAACTGATCAAAATGGTTTGGGCTTTAGAAATATTAGAACTATTGTTAAAACTTGTTCAGTTAAGCTGTGGTGGAAATTCCAGATGGCAGATACATTATGGTCTCACTTGTTGGCTAACCTCCCTCCATCTTATAGAACATCTCCTAACTGGAAAAGAATCTGTTCAGTGCATTCTTGGGCTGAACCTAACTCAAGAGTAATAATTGGAAATGGAGAATGTAACTTCTGGAATTCCAATTGGTTGGGAACTGGAATGATCTCTGATTTATGTGATCAAAATAGCATAGCTATTGATGATAATTGCTCTGTTGCTGAGTTTATACATAATAAACCTAGCTTTCTCCCTTTAATTCAACCATTCCTACCACCTCACACTACTCTTCTCTTGCAGGAATCAAGAACATGGCCACATAGACCTGACAGACTGATCTGGAAGCCAGGATCCAATGGTAACTTCTCATTCAAAGCCACTTATTTGTTACTATGTAACAATTCAGGTCAGTATGCTTCTCCAAGTCATTTCTGGAATTCCAGATTTGAGAAAAAAATATCTGTGTTCATGTGGAAAATGACAAATTCACTGCTTCCTTTTGATAATATTCTTCAACATCTAAGAATTAATCTGGCCTCTAAATGCTGTATGTGCAACTTACATGTGGATGATCTGGATCATTTTTTCAACTCCTGTGAGTTTGCTTTGAAAGTCTGGAAATATATTCATCAGTTTATGGGAATTAGAGATAGATTTTTTCATTCTGTGTGGCACAGATTATCTGTTTATCTATCCCTCCCCACTCTTTCTAAATTACATACCACCATTGTTAGAACAGCAGCAATCTACACTTTCTGGAACTTATGGAAGATGAGAAATAGTTTCATCTTTGATTCAGTTAAGCCCTCTGCTTCTATTGTTCTTGACCAGATCAGAGATCAAATCTTCTTTTCTTTCTCTGCTAAACCAGTATACATATCTTCTCCATCTGATCTCAGCATTGCAAACCACTCTTTTCTTCCTCTCATTAAGACTCCACCAAAGCCAAAAATATGGAAAATTGTATGGATCAGGCCATCAACTGGTTTTAAAGTTAATGTAGATGCAGCTTGGTGTTCTAAGACAAATAAATGTGGCCTCAGCATGATCATAAGAGATTGTAGAGGGTGTTTTCATGAAGCATATACATCTTTTACTGATGCAAAGTCTGCTCTTGAATCTGAACTAAAAGCTATTCTGTTTGCTATTCAATTCTGTGACTCTTTGTCTAGTGTATGTATGGAATCAGATTGTCTTAATGCGGTGCTATATGCAAATGATCCATCAAAATCACCTTGGCAGCTGTTTAACTTAGTAGATGAGATCCATCTCTCTTTAAGGGATATTCGCATTATGCATATTTTCAGGGAAGCAAACCAGGTAGCACATTCTCTAGCAAAGACATGCTTCTCACAAAAATGTAACTTAGTTTTTTCTCAATTCTCATTGCTGCCTAACCAAGTACAAGGACTAATTAGACTGGACCAAATGAACACTCCCTCTGTGAGAATTGATCATTAGTTGGAAGCTACTGTTTTCTTTCATGTTTTTCCATGGCAGGACAAAGATTGGATCTGGTTTTCACTGCTGGACTCTGATATTGAACAAGTTTGGATGCTACTAACTTCCAATTTTTTGGATGCAGGTTTTCAGGATGCAGGTTTTTAGGATACCCTCCCTAAGGATATCCTAAACAAGCTCGGATGCTACTAACTTCCAATTTTTTGGATGCAGGTTTTCAGGATGGTCACTATGGATGGATCAAATCAAGCTCCAGCTCAGAACAAGCTCACAGGAATCATTAAATCACTCAAGCTCAACTCAAGCTCACCCGAATAGGATCCGATGACTCACCTGAGGCCATAATACCAGGTTGCTGCGAGCAACATTAGGTTTCAAGTCTATGTTGCTCTACTGCATCCTTTTCGCTTCAACAACCTATACACGGCTATCAAGATTCTCAAGTTACAAGCTCCTAAATGAGCATGCTATGGTCAGCACTGATCATCCAATTTGGAGTAGGTTATTCATCAGTTTTGAGTAGGGAAATGAGAAAGCTCATCAGTTTTTTCTTCTTTCCACTACAATTTGCTAGTTTTTACTTGTTTTTGCAAACTAAGAGACTATGCTTATGGTTGTTCTCTCTGACTGACCTGTGTCTCGACGTCGATTCACTAACAAGTTCGAGAGTACATCCTATAGCATCCAAATACTCTAGTTCATTCTTTTGGAAGCAACTTATGGTTGCTTCAGGAGCAATCCGCTCAGTCTGTACATTAACTTAGCCTTCTGGCTTCTTTATTTTTGTTTTATTACGGCTCGGGAAGGCCAATATAATTTCCCCCATCTACGATGGTTTCATTTAAAAAAAAAAAACAATAATCTTGGGACGAAGGGAATATTTCTTATTAAGACAAAAAAAAAAAAAAAAAAAAGATGAGGAGAAAAGAAAGGGTCTGACAGGTTTCTGTTATGCTCGACTATTAAAAAAACCTAGACTCCACATCATGGCACACAACAAAGCCCATTACGGCTCGTGATAGTCATCACAACTCGTGATTTGACTATCACGACTCATGATATCTTTGGCCTAAGAACCCATATTTCCGAACTTATCCCTGATTTGGTCGCGAGACATGACCAAACCATTGCAGCTCATGATGGCCCATCACGACTCGCAATGGTACCATCGGGGGCCTCAATATCATGAGCTTGTGGGCTCTTTTTTTCATTCTCAACCTGATTTGGTAACGCGCCGTGACCAAATCATTGCAGCTCACGATATCTTGAGCCTGTGAGCTCACATTTTGCCAAAACTTTTCATTGTGACTCGCGATGGATACTCTGCCTAGGACTTAGAAACATTTTCAATGTTACCACTTATCCTAACTTTTCCTTCCTTTCTCAATGCTTTCCTTCCCGCACAAGTCTAACTCCTAGCTCTTCAAATCGCTACAAAATCACGGAAAAACTCACCGTGAAAAGTACAAAGAAAAATAATGAAACTAACAATAAAAAACTCAAAATCAAACAACATCAATGGAAAGTTACAAATGACAATTTTGATGATCAAAACCAAGTTTATTTAACATCGTTGATACGAATTACTCCCCTTCTTGGAGGTTACTAAAAAAATGGGCCAAAGTGTTTGGTCTCTTTTCCCCGATCTAGGTCAAAACATGTGGGATCCATACCATCCCCAAACAAGACTTGGCGCACCATGGCTAGGGCCTCCTCATACTCCCTTAGCATTCCCAATAACTCATGTTTTTGTTCCATAATAATCTCGATCAAGTGAACATTTGGTGGTTTCTCTCATTCTCCAAGGGATGAACATTTAAGAACTTTTGGTGGTGGTTTGCACTCTACCACCGAAGTCTTCTCAAGAGATGAAGGAAAACTCACCCCCATTGGCATACCTGTGGAAACACGAAAGGTTCCGGATGTTGCTTTTCCAAGAGCATTCACCATTGTTTCTTTCCTTCAAGTTAGTACTAACAACATTTGCAATCAAAGCATCACTGAAAGCAACATTTATGGAAAAATTTAAGGAAATACCATTATTTGGCTGAAATATGTCTTCCTCTATATCATCAACAACATTAATAGTTTTGCAAGAATGGTATTTATTAGGATGCTCAATAGAATTGTTAGTGTCGAATTCTATCTTCTGCCCATTAAATTACATGGTTAAATTTCTACTATGCACATCAATTATTATCCTTGAAGTCTTTAAAAATTGCCTACCTAAGAGAATAGGTTTAGTACTATTACCACCTTCCATTTCAAGAACATAAAAATTGGCAGGGAATGTTAAGGAGCCCACTTTCACCAACACATCCTTCACAATAATTTTTGGGTTTGTGTTAGAGTGGTTGGCTAGTTGGATAACAACCCAAGTTTTGTGCAAAGTGCCTAGATCTAGACTTTTTTTACAAGGAATATGGGATCACATTAGAGGAAGTACCTAAGTCTAGCATGGCCTTGTTAACACATTTTCCTCCTATCTTACAAGGGATCGTAAACATTCTCGGATTATCACATTTAGGAGGCATTTCATCATCAAACACAGTGGAGACATATTCAGTCTTCACACTCTTTTTCTTAGTCTTCAATTGTTGTTTCCTATTAACGGTACACAATTCCTTAAGAAATTTAGCATACCTAGGAACTTGATTTATGGAATTTAAAATTGGAATGTTTACCTCGCATCTACGAAAGACTTCTTAGATGTCCTTGTTGTCCTCCTTGGTCCTCATATCCTTTAATGCCTCCAGAAATGGTTGCTCCGGCACACAGATAGGGATCTTCGCCCCTCTTGACTTCTTGTGAGGTGGGGATAAGATTTTGGGATTTGATCTCGGTCTTTGCACAAATGTTTCCATCTCAATTTCTTCTCCTTTGCTCTCATTGGCCAACTTCTTGGCCTTGTTCTCAACATCCTCCTCTTTCTCAATCACATGCTTAACAACAACCTTGCCTTGAGGCTTCTTCACTTCCAATGAGATTGCACTCAAATTTTGTAGAGGGTTGATTTCTTGTTAGGGGGGAGGTTTGCATTTTCCTGGGCCTCCATGTGATTCACCACTTGAGCTATTTGGTTCACTTAAGTTTCCAAGTTCTTGATGCTCTCCTTGGCTTCATCTTGGAATTTTTTTCCATACTCCGTGCATATGCTCAACCGGTGAATGGCTTGCATCACCTCATCTTTTGACAAGCCCGAGCTCTCCCCTTGATCTTGAGGCTTGTCTTGAGGCCTTGGGAAATTGTGTTTTGAAGGTGGGTATTGTTGTTGAGGAGAGAGGTAAGGTTGTGCATTTTGGCCTCCTTGAGGGTTCCCATACTGAAGATTTGGGTGATCTTGATTAACCAAATTATAGGGCCGATTTTGGTAGCCTTAACCGCCTTGATAACCTTGGTGCCCTTGATTGCCTTGATACCCTTGGTTTCCTTGGTAACCTTGGTTGCCTTGAAAATCTTCTCTACATAATCATCTTGCAAGTTGGGGCAAGTTTCCGTAGGATGTGGCGATAAACAAATTTCACAAGATTTAACATATGACACTTTTTCGGGCTTGGTCATCAAGGATTTCACAATAGAAGTAAGGGTCAAGACTTGGTCCTTAAGCTTTCCACTATTGGAAGGGTCACTTGTGGCATTGAATTTCTTCTTCTTAAATCGTCCCTCGAACTAAAGTTTCTTGACTCCCCGGATAACTCCTCATATAAAGCCATAGCCTACATTGACGTCTTGTTCCCCAGGGTACCCCCACAAGAATTCCTCACTAGTCTTTGGTCCTCATCAAGAAGACCATTGTAGAAATAGTAGACCAAGTCTCCCTTCGAATAGCCGTGGTACGGAAAACTCGTGAGAAGCCTTTTGAACCTCTCCCAACTGTCAAAAAGAAACTATTCATGTCATTGGAGGATGTTGCTTATGTCCTTCTTCAAAGTAACAGACTTCAAGACCGGGAAGTACTTGGATAGAAATTTCATCTTCATGTCAAGCCTACTTTTGATGCTCTTGGGTTGTAGGTAATGGAGTTAATCCCTTTCACCATCCCTCAATGTGAATGGAAATGCCTTCAACTTGTAGAAGTTTTCATCTACTCCGTGGGAAACCGTACAACCACATATAAAATTGTACTCTATGAGATGCTTGTTGCCATTTTTCCCTTGCATACCAAGGAAGATATGTAGCATGTTTATAAACCTGGTCTAGAGCTCAAAATATTCGTTCGGTCCAACCAAAGGATACTCAATGTACATCGGTAGTTGGTCAAGGTTGGAGGCCATAATGTCCCTCAATAAGGCTTATCCCAAAGGAATCTCCCTTCTTTGGAGAGGGGGATGTTGAGGTCCTCCTTCTGAAATTTCACTTTCATGCTCATGTTGATGTTCCATGGATGTAAAAGTGTCTACAAAATGGTCACTAGGAGGGGTGTTATTCACACTTTCCAAAGAAAGCCTCCTGGCCCTTCTCAAATCCCACTCTAACTCGGGGTCGTAGTGTAGGGTTTCTTGTGAAGAGGATCGTGTATGAAACATACACCAAGAACATGAACAATACGCCTCCAAGCCAAGCAAAAATGGAAAATCAACTAAAAGTTGAAACAAAAGAAAACTAACAAATATTTACAACTAACACATACTCACACATAATATTCCCAAACACTTAAAATTAAACATCTCTTCCCCGACAACGGCACTAAAATTAGGGAAGTCATCGTCGTGCCTCTTAAAGTTATATTTTTAAGCCCTAATGCTTTCTATATATAATTAAGTAGATAATGGCAAGTCGGGGTCATCCACGAGAAGAGGGATCTTTCCAAGTGTTAAACATATATAGCAGAAAACATACTAGATATAAGCATGTAAATGGGGGGGGGTGGTTGGTTTTGGTCCTAAATTATGAATTGAAAGACAAGAACTAGTAAAGCAAGAGAGCAATACTAATCATGCAACAACAACTAAAACGTTGATTAAAAAAAAATTACGGAGCCTTGAGGGCAGTCGACTTACTCTTCCAAACTTCTTATAGATCATAGATTCATCTACTCATTCATTAACATTTATCGTCTACGGGGAATTCTATAACTTCCCAATCGAAGGTCCACATTCATTCCTTCTTAATAGTAATTTACAAACGCAAACAAGGACATTTTTCAAACCTTGTTAACAATCACTTTAGGCAAACTACACCATAAATGTATTTCATCAATGGCATTTCACCCGAAGGACCAAAGATTTAATAACAACAAGTCTTCTACCAAAGACATAGTAATTTAACAAAATAAAACATTTATTATACTAACCCTAGAACAAACCACATTCAAGGTTCAACCTTTCATTGCATCTATATAAAAAATATGAGAACAATCCAAATTAACATACTTATCTAGCGAGAATAGCAACACATTATACACTAGAAGTTCTAAGTTCATGTTCTTAGATTTTAATGTCAATAGAGTCAAGAAATTTGCAACATTCCTAACACCCTAACACTTCAATCATATAAATACTTCCTATTCTCAAACAACCCATGATACAAATGAAGCAAAGCATATCATTAATAGACAGATAAATGCTTTCCCATAAATGTTCATAAATGAGAAAAATCTAGAATCTCACTACATAAGTTTGGAATATTCAATCAATTGCTCCCAAGAGATTATTTTAGCTACTACAATCCATAATAATCAACAATAATAATCCAAACATGAACAAAGATTAAAACAAGATGAAAAAGGGTAAAAACCTAGGTTTTGCTGGAAGAAAGCCGGCAAGAAGAGAAACAAGGAAAGAGAGAAGAAATAATCTTATTTATAGTATAAAAAGAAAGTCAAATATATTTTTGACACCCATTCATTACGAGCTGCGACGGGTTCATCGCGGCTCGCGACAGAGCCAAGAAACTGAACTTGTCTATTTTTTCTTCTCCTAGTCTCAAACTCTCTTTCTTCATAACAAGTTTCTTCCATTCTTCAAGTCTTCAAATATTCAATGAAAGTTTTCAAATTCTTCAAAATGTGATCTTCAACGGCCTCTGTTCTTCAAGTCTTGATGTTATTTCCTTGTCACACAAAATCTGCTTAGAAAAGGTAAAAGAGCGTAAATTTTCTCTTACCTCTCCTAAGAGAATTTTGAGGTAAAACCCAAGCTCTTGATGACAAAATAGCACAAAAGTGATCCCAAAAAGTCCCAAAATATGCACATAAAATGGAAACATCAATAGATTATGAGGAAGTCCCTGATTATTGTGCCAAATGTTTTAAATTAGGTTACCTGGATACAAAATGTAAATTTGAAGTTTTGCAAGATAATCCTCATCATTGGAGGCCATCAGAAAGGGAATTAAAATAATAGCAAAAAGGAGACGTTCCTTCCTCCTCAGGTATCCCTTCCAAGGATAAACTTTTGATTCCTACTCATAAGCATGTTATTGCTAACCCTATCGTGCAAAAAATTCAGAGACCTAAAATAAAATCATTAGAAACCAAGGACATTCAAGCTGACAAAAGTGGAAAAAGTTCTTAAGTGCCAACCTTACTACATAGGTTCAGGTTTTTCCTAATCCTACAATTAATGTTTCTTTTAATGAGATAAATCTTATTCAAACTATTGTGATTGCTTCCCCTATTGTGGAAAATAAAAGTTCCCACCCTCTTAAGGATATCTCTTACCATGATGTCATATCTCTTGTTGTTTTTGTTGTTAATGCCTCAAATGATAATGATTTGTATGTTGCCTTTAACATCTGTGACAATGACTCTCCTCCTGAAATACCACACCTTCTTGATGTTTCATAAACTTTTTTTTTAAATGAAAACCACCATAAGGTGGAGGGTATTATATTAGGCACCCTAAACCCATAAGATGAAATGAAATTAACAAGAATAAGCCCCGAAGGGTCAGTCAGTATAGAATAACTACTAAGCTAAAACTAGACTACTAAGCAATAGCTATTGCTTCCAAAAACAATATAGTTGATCTGTGGGGCAAAAATTCCTATTAGATCGGTGAGAACTAGGAGATATGCCTTGCTTTCTAAACCCCGAAGTATAGGGAGCAGATCGGTGATCGACAAATCGAAGCACCACTTAGCCACCTATAATACTAGGAAATTAGAAGCACCGGGCAGCGTATTGCAAAATGTACAAGTATCACTGCGAAGCACCAATGCAGGAAGTTGGGGTGTTGCTCAGAATGGGGAAGGCCGATGAATTGCTGTACTGAAGAAGCAAGATGAGAACAGCTTGAAGTTTAGCTTGTGATTATTTGATCTGAAGCCTGAGCTCTGAGTAAGTCCTCTGTTTGAATGTTGCTGTAATGTAGCATCAGTTCCTGAAAAAGAGACACAAGGAAACAGTTAGTAGCATCAGTACACCAAAGGAGGGAGTCTGACCATAGGAACATCCAGGTTATCTAGACAGAGTAAGCCTTTTGTTCTTGCAGGCAGATTTGCCCAACTGAAAGTTTGGTGAGTCTTAGTAAGTAACATGTACTTAGCAAGATCATCAGCAGGTTGGTTTGCTTGTCTGAAGATGTGATTCAGTTTAGCAGTACCCAAAGAAATCTGAATGTCATCCATTAGGTTGAAAAATTTCCAGTGTCTAACAGAAGGGTGTAGGATCATATTAATAGCTATCAGACAGTCAGATTCGATCACAACCTGTTGAGATGTATATGATAGTCCTAGCTGTATCCCATATTTAATAGCTAGAGTTTCAGCATGTAGTGGTGAATCTGCAGCAACAAAGTAGCCACTGGCATGTAAAAAACCTTCATTGTTCCTTATGATAACTGAAATGCCTGCTTTTTTGGAGTTATGCCATGAGGTATCTACATTTATTTTTATGCCCAGAACAGGTTTCAGCCAGGTAACTGTAGAGATGTGTGGTTTTGGAGGTTTTAAAATCAGAGGAATAAAACCTTCTGAGACAAGATCATGGTCAATCTGTCTAGATATACCAATGGGAAAGGCAGCAAAAGATAAATATATGTTGTCTTTGATCTCTTTAAGGATATAATCAGGATGCAAAGAGAGGTTATCAAAGACTTTCCTATTTCTTGCCTTCCACAATGACCAGCAGGCAAGAATAGGTGCAGTATGGACCAATCTGGTGTGAAGTTTAGATAGTCCATTATATGCCCAGAAACTGGCCAATCTATCCCATAAGTTTACACATTCAAAATATGAGAGTCCGTAGATTTTATGAACCTCCCTCCAAACCTCAGAGGAGATAGCACATTTATTGAACAAATGATGCAGTGAGTCTGGATTATTGTAAAAACATCATTTAGAGGGAAGGTGGAAGCCAAATTGCATAAGAATATCATCAAATGTCAGTAATGCATTTAATAGCCTCCACATAAATACTGAGATTTTTTTCTGAATATGGTTAGCCCATATATTCCTGAGAGCAGGGAAAGCATTAATGGGGGGTCTCAGTTTCTGATATGCTGACTTAAAAGTAAAATTCCCAATGAGTTCAGGCTTCCAAATTAGTTTATCAGGTCTATGTTCCTGGATGGAGGCAGAACTGATAGTATTTATGATGGGGGCAGGAAGCACTAGTTGGAGTAATGGGAGAAGAGAGTCCTTGTGTGCAATAAAATCAGCAACAGTACACTGCATTTGCACCTCGTTTGGGTAGTAGAAATCTACTAGAGGACCGAAGTCAGTCCAATTGGAGGTCCAGAAATTACAAAGTCCTTCACCATGTATCACTCTGGAATTGGATTCAGCAAATTGGTTGATTTTACAAATCCTTTTCCAGTTTTGAGATTTTTTATGAGATTCAGGGAGAGAGCTAAGGAAGCCAGCCCAGGGAGCTTTACCTAATTGATATTTCCACCAGAGTTTACAGGAAAAGGCTCTAATGATGTCTGCTAGAGATCTCAGTCCTAAACCATTTTGCTCAGTAGGGTAGCATAGAGACTTCCATTTTTTCCATGACTTTTTAGGTCCTGAATCTGTCTCACCCCAAAAGAAGATAGCAAATTTTATTTCTATTTTCTTAATGATCTGTATGGGGGGTTTCATCACTGCCCAAATATGTTGTGGTAAGGAGTATAAGCATGATTTTATAAGGGTCAGCTTACCACCAGTAGATAGCCACACATTTTTCCAATTCTTCAATTTTTTATCTATCATTTCTAAAACAGGTTGGAAATGAAGATTGAGAATTTTACCATTGTGTATAGGAACACCCAAGTATTTAAAAGGTAGGCTACCTAATTTCATACCCAGTTTGTTCCTAATTTGTCTGAGTTTAGCTTGAGTGGCATTTCTACTGATAAAACAGTCACTCTTCTCATAATTTATTTTCTGCCCAGTTACTTCCTCAAATGTGGTCAGGAATGCTTTTATTCTGGTTAGGTTCTTTTTAGAAGCTTGAAGAAAGACAATAGTGTCATCTGCATAGCTTAAATGAGAAATAGGTAAAGCATTCCTTGGCAAAGAATAGTACTGCAATTTTCCAGTCTCAAAAACATAGGCTAGAATTCTAGTAAATGATTCCGAGAATATGTTAAACAGAAAGGGGGATAAAGGATCCCCTTGTTTTATGCCCTGGTGGCAGAAAAGAAGCCCACAGGTTTGCCATTTATGAGAACTGAAAACCAAGCATTTGCAAGATTTTTCATGATGCAGTGAACAAATTTGCCATGGAAACCAAACTTGAGAAGTATACTGTTTAAAAAAGCCCAACTGACCCTATCAAATGCCTTCATTAAATCTAGTTTAAGGATGCAATTAGGGTCTCTGGATTTTTTGTGCAAGAATCTGATCATTTCCTTTAGGTAGATGACATTATCAGAAATGTCTCTATTTTGGAGGAAAGCAGATTGATGTGGACTGATTAATTTAGGCATCAGTGGCTTAAGTCTTTCCATTAATATTTTTGAAAAGATCTTGTTAGTCACGTTAGAAAGACTAATAGGTCTATAGTCATTAAAACTAGTAGGAGTTTCTTTCTTTGGAATCACTGTGATCCAAGTACTAGAGATACCCCTAGGTATATTAGACCCTGACATAAAATCATTTGATGCCACTAGTAAATCTGAACAGATAATATCCCAGGCTTTAATAAAAAATTTTGCAGCATAACCATCCGGGCTAGGACTACTACTTTTGTTCAGACTAAAAACAACCTGCTTTAATTCCTCTAATGTCACTGGACTGATAAGAGTAGCATTTTCTTCATCAGTAATCAGTTTTGGAATTTGGGACAAAAAATGAGAGTAGTAAAGTCCCTGATCAGAGTGTGGCTGGTCAGTGAGAAGCTTATGGTAGAAGGAGATTGCTTCATTTTCTATGTCAGAGTTATTGACTAACCAAGTGCCATCAGAACTTTTGATTTTAGTGATATTGAGCTTACATTATTTTTCCATAACAGAACTGTGGAAAAATTTTGTGTTCTCATCACCCTCTTTAAGCCATCTCATTTTGGCCTTTTGTTTCCAGAAACTGTTTTGTTCTTTAAGAGCCCTAGTAAGCATGGCTTTTGCTTGTTTTAATTTTATTAGCTCACTAGGAGAGCTATTAAGATCAAATTAAATTTCTTGGAGTTTAAGTTTATCCTCTGCTTGTATGACATTTGTATTAACATCCCCAAAAATCTCCTTATTCCACTGCTTAAGGTGTTTTTTAAGGTGATTCAGTTTGAGGAAGAAAGTTAGCATTCCTTGACCTTGCGAGGGGGAACTCCAATGGAATTTTATGAGATCCATGAAGTCCTTCCTCTTGAACCAGGTATTGATGAACCTGAAAGGTCTAGGGACAGAGGGACAGTTAGTACTGATTCTGAGTAGAAGTGGACAGTGGTCTGAGGTATCTCGGTTAAGAACCTGGATGGACGATTGGGGGAATTTGGAGAGCCACTGCGAGGAACATAACCCCCTATCTAACCTCTCAACCGTATGTCTTATAGCACCATTTTTAGTCCTACCATTAGTCCAAGTAAAATAATTTCCAACAGTATTAACAGGGAGCAATGCCATAGATTCTATAAAATCACTAAAATCATTAATGCTACCAAGGTTGGGAGTAGAGTGTCCCTTGTACTCATTTACAGAAGCCATAGCATTAAAGTCCCCTATTAGGAGGGTCTCGGGCGGTATCATAGTCTTAAGATCAGACCATAAGTCTTTTCTTTCTTTCCTTGATCTCAAACCATATACAAAAAAAGCCTCAGTAGAGGAGTTAAGTGTATGGCTAGTGATTTGTACTGAAAAGAATTGATTATGATCAATCTTTGGGGAAATGTCAATCCTAGAGTTCCACATAAGCCAAATGTTGCAGTTAGCTGCATATAAGCTATGTTCAAAATGGAGTTTTTGTCTATAGAGATCACATTCACTGTTGTTATGTTGAGGTTCAATTAGACAAATCATTTCCAGTTTATGTATTCTGATAAGTCTATTCAGTCTCAACAGTGAAGTATCCATACCCCTAATGTTCCAGACTAGGATATTAATTCCTAATGTTGTGTTAATCATTATTTGTTGGGTTTGATGCTTTTAGTGGCTGTTCTGGTAAGAATCTTATTGATCTGAGTGAAATAGGTGGGGACTTTCCCCTGAGCAGATTCAGTAATATTATTTCTAGGAGAGATATCCCGGGAAATGTTAGTCATAACAGTGGAGGGATTTGGAGAAGAACTGACCTTGGGTAGAAGGTTACTGTTTACCTGTGGTAGATCACATTGTATCTCTTCGTTAGAGATTGGTTGGTCCTCCGATTGCTCAGAAATCACATCTTCCCCCTGAATGAGTAGGAGAAACCTATTGCCTGAGGACCTGGGCTGAGAGTAAAAAGCAAACCTATTAGTGTTGAAAGGATTGTCTGGAGAGATAGGCATTTTACCTGGATGTACTGAAATATCATCAGTAGCATAGTTGTGAGCTTTTGTAGGAGTTGAGATTGGAGAGTCTGAAATCCGAGGCTCTCCTTGGAGATTTAGCACCAGAGCTGTCTGATCAGAGGTAGCTGGTGAAGCCATTGGGAGGGATCCGTCTTCTATCAGGATCACCTCTGAATCAGTTATGAGGACTGGTTCACTCCTTGGAAATTTAGAGGTGGCTTTGTCCTGAGAACTGTTAGAGCCAATCTGACCCAAATTGTCCTGAGAGAGTGCTTGAGCTTGCTGATTGGAAGCCATAGTCTTTTGAGTATTGAGAGTCTGAATCTTAGGGCTCACTATATGCTTGCTTGAGTCAGATTGATCCTGTTTCTGATTTGTGGAAGTTGGAGTGAGGGGCTTGTCCTCATTCTGAGCCAAGATTGTAGTGGCTTTCTCTGCAGGGGTAATACCAGAAGAGCTAGGTCTCATGTTAGAGGTAGGTTTCCAAATTGGGTTAACCTGAGGAGGCTTTTGGTTGGTGAAATTGGGACGTTTGGAGTTGTTGTTTCTGGTTGTGAGGGGCCTAAGTTCAGGATGGAGAATTCTACACTCAACAACTTCATGACCTAGCCTCTTGCAATGCTTGCAATATAATGGTAGTTGATCATATTCTATTTGATAATCAGCAACTTCATGATCAATACCATTTGTCAGAGAGATAGAAGTTTGCAATTTGGACAGTAGGTCAACTTCTACACATATCTTAATAGCAGAGGGTCTTGTAACACCTAGGGTAGCTTGATCAATTTTGATGAACTTTCCTATTGTATTCCCAATGATTTCTAGCATTGCAGTATTATACCAGAAGAGGGGAATTTTGTGAAGAGTAATCCAAACGGGAACAATGGAGGTTTCAGACTCAGGAGTGAAATCAGGAGTCCACTTAAATACCTTCATATGTGCACCTTTGAAAGCCCACTGTGATTTCATCCAACATCGCTGAAAGTCTTCCGGATCTTCAAATCGGATAAGGACATGACGGTGGTCTATTGAGCCGAGTTGATATCTTCCCTTGAAGCCAACCGATTTGAAAGCCTCATTCAGGAAATCCATTGATGGCTTGAGTCTTGCAAATTTTCCGATCAAAGCGTTACTGTAGTGAGCAGACAGAAGCGCGACCTCCTCTGGGGTAATTATGCAAGCAATCTTACCCTTGTATTCCGTAGTTGGTTTAATGGAAGGTGTGGAAGGGAGAGAGGAGAAGAGAGGAGCTGGTTTAGAGTTGAGGGCTTGGATAAAGGTGCGAGTCGGAGCCGTTTCACCGCGATCCGGCGGTGGCTCCGCCATGGGAGGAACGTTACCGGTATGAATAGTATTCTTGAGAGAAGGCGGAGGTAAGAGAGAAGGCGGAGGAACGTTGAAGAATGGAAATGAAGGAACTTGAAAATTTTTCATAAACTTTCCTGAATGATGATGCCATCTAATGAATGTTTCCTGAATGTTTCATAAATTTTCAAGTTTCATAAACTTTAAACAAGCATACGATGCCATCTAATGATGAAATTGTCATAATCAGGGATAGTCAAAATTAGAATTTTATTGAAATAAATGCTGGATTATCTCCCTTACTCTCGTTAGGTTCTAAATTCAAAAAGAAGACAAGATTTAACGAAGAATTAAACACTGAAAAAGATCATAAATCTAGGTATAATTCTGAACCCGAAAACCCCAAATGATTTTAATATAACCCAGTCCAAAGGTTCTTTTATCGCAGAAATGGTTTCTTCACAAAATATGTTTAATGTCTAGCTCAAACAACCATCGGAAGATAATAATATAGTCCCTAAATATCAAATAAAGAAGTATAGTACTCTAAAAATGATTTTAATTAACAAGATCCTCAGTGTCCTCTATACATTAATTTTTTTAATGGATTCAAACCTATATATATATAGAATGTTAGAGGGATAGGAAATCATGCTTCAAAAATCAGAGTAAGAGATATTAAGCATGGGTATCATCTATCCTTCTCAGCACTTATTGAACTAATCCTGGAACCTAATTAGATTTCTAAAATTTCTTTTGAACTAGGATACAAAACTTTTTCTCGATTCCTGGATGCAAAATTTGGTTATTTTAGGATGACTGTGTCAAAACTGATATAGTAATCACCCATAATCAATACATCCTAGCTAAAAGTGATCATCATGCTCTAAACAAGGAATGCCATATTGCTTTTGTGTATGCAAAGCATCACAAAAAGTTAAAGCTAAATTATGGGAAGCTCTACTAACGCATAAATATATTCCCCTTTTAGCAATTGGTGACCTTAATGTCATTGAAAATTAGTCTGAATACCTTGGTCAACCAATCCCTGAACTAAATGTAATGGCTGATTTCAATAAGTTTAAATCACCTAGCCATTTCATAACCTTACCAACCTCTGACAGTCTCTTCACATGGACTGGAATGAGGCCAAAAAGTAGAGTGTGGAAAACATTAGACAGAGGTATAGTAAATACTCTCTGGCAAAGTGATTTCCTACTTGACATATAAATGTGATTGCTAGAGAATAATCTAGCCACTCTCCTGTAACCTTGCACATTATCTTTTAATGACATTATCTTGCAAATTTGGCATCAGGCCCTAAACCCTTCAAGTTTCAAAACTATTGGATTAGACATCCAAATTTCATTCCTCTAATTCAGAATTCTTGGAAAATTAATTCTAATCTATCAGGAATGGAAAACTTCTCTTTTAAACTAAAAAACACAAAAAAAAATGCTTTAAAAACATGGAATAAAAACATTTTTGGCATATCTTTTATAACGTCAAAACCTGTGAAGAAGTTTTTTAAAGGCTGGGCAGGATCTTCAATCTTTGGAAAATGATACTAATTCTATTTATTATAATAAAGCTAAAGCTGAGTTAACCCTGGCACTTTCACAACAAGAAATTTTCCGAAAACAAAAAGCAGGATAAAATGGTTAAAAGAGGGTGGTGATTCAAATACAAAATTCTCCTATAACTTAGTCAAAGCTAAGCATTATGAGAAATACATTGCCTCTATAAATAATTCCCAAGGAAATTGGTTAACTGATAAAAAAGAAATAGGTCAAGATGCTATGGATTTCTTTTCAAGCTTTCTTACTGAGAAAATGAAAATCCTTTAAGTATTAGCACAACCTGTTTGATTGAAAATATCCCACAAATGGTGACTAGGGAAATGAATCATAATCTAATAAAACCAGTCTCAGTGGAAAAATTATCAAATGTTATTACATCTATGGACTTTGATTCAACTCCAGGACCGGATGATTTTTCAAGAAAATTCTTCAAAATTTGCATATAATCAAGATTTATCTTTTATCAAATTTAAATGATTTTATGGTAGGTAACTCTATTCCAACAACCATTTATTCAACCTTAATAACTCTAATTCCTAAAAAAGAAATCACATCTTCTTTCAAATATTACAGACCCATAAGTCTATGTAACTTTGTTAACAAAATCTTTTCAAAGTTACTTAGTCTAAGACTTAAACCTATCATGCCATCTCTCATATATCCTAAACAATCGGCTTTCGTAGAGGGCTGAGAACTTGCAGATAATGTTTTGCTAATGCCGAAAATTAAAAATTTCCTGAATTAAAAAAATTAGAGGTTTAAATGTTATCTTCAAATTGGATATGATGAAGGCCTTTGACAGAGTCTTTTGGCACTTTCTAAATTGTCTTCTCATCCAAATGGGGATTAATAACTCTTTTGTTAACCTAATATTGGGTAACATTAAAGTAGCATATTTTTCCATACTGGTTAATGGCATCTCAAATGGTTTTTTTAAACCTTCAAGGGGTCTTAAACAAGGGGATCCACAATCCCCCCTTTTTGTTTTCTCCTGGCAGAGGCCTTTTCAATAAATTTAAACTTTCTTTTTCAATGTGAAGATATTGATTTCTTCAAATTGCCCCTTTCTATGAAGAGTTACTCATTTAGTATTTGTAGATGATACAACTATCTTCAGAAAGCACTAAAAGAAAAGGACTTAGAACTCTTCTATTATTTTTTAAATCTTCTGAAATAGTTACATGACAAAAGGTTAACTTTGATAAATCAAAATTTTACCTTGCTAAATTTGCAACTCCCAGAGTAAAGAAGGAAATCTTGACTCAAACTAGGATGATAGAAGGGTCTTTCCATTTCAAATACTTGGGTTGTCCGAACTATTTGGGAAGAAACAAGAACATCTAATACCAAAACTTAGTAGATTTAGTTTCTTCAAAAATACTCAAATGGAAAAGTAAGTTTTTGAATCAAGCTAGAAGGTTAGTGTTAATAAAACATGTACTATCTGCAATCCACTTCATTTATTAACAGTACTCAAACTAACAAAGGGTATTTTGGACAAGATTCATATTATCTTTGCCATATTCTTTTGGAATATATCTGAAAATGATCCACAAGCAAACAAGTTTGGAAATCTTACCCTAACTTATGTGATCCAAAATATAAAAACGGCCTGGACTTTAAAAATGTTAACACCATGGTTCTAAGTTTTTCTCTAAAACTATGGTGGTAACTACAACAAGGTCAGTCTTTATGGTCCCAAATCATATGGTCTATTATAGATCATTTAAAAACATAAAAAACATGGAAATAAATTATTGAGGTGACTGATCTAGCTATGAGTAACTCCTTTTTACAAATTGGTTAAGGTGAAGTCTCTTTTGGGACACTGATTGGTCTGATTATGGACCTTTGTCTCAATTATGGAATTCAAATCAATCTTTTCCTTTTTTCCAGAGGTTTTCATCAGTGATTTCATTGAGAATCAATTGGTTTTTACTGAATGTGTTAATCTGGTCTACCTTCTCAAGTTATAACATTTCTGAAAAGCAAAGTGATTTCTTTTCTTGAGTATAATGATATGTTCTGAATGGTATACTTTATGTTTAGTCAGCATATGAACTGATTAGGGATAAAAAGGATGGCATTCCAACCTTTAAATTCTTATGCTCTAAACTTTTGCCCAGGAAAATAAGTGTTTTCAATTGGAAGTTACTTAAAAGGCTTTTTGGCATTACCAGATGTGTTAGAAGATTTTAATTTGCATCTCGGTTTAAAATGTATGTTCTGTGAGAAAGAATTTGAGGATTCAAATCATATTTTAAACTCTTGCAGTTTCATTAAAAATCTATGGAGTATTATAAATAGACTTTTCAACATTGAAAATAGAAGTTTTAATACTCTTTGGGATAGATTCTTTCTATTGGAATGTAAAACATAGATCTGCTGATCTTTTGAATCTAATCAAAATCATCCCTTGTATTGTTGTCTGGTTTATATGGTGTACTAGAAATAAATACTTTTTTGAATCCATTGAACCAAACAATCAAATTTTAATCAAAAAAATCCTTTCTCAATTCCAAGACATCATCTTTGCTCATAAGTTGAAATATAGATGGAGTTTGAATTCTAGTTTCCCAGAACTTCTTTGCTCAAAATTTGCAGGCAGCAGAAGTAACGATAAGGAAAGAATCATCTAGTGCAAACTTCCAAAAGTATATAAAGTCAATAATGATGGCTCTGTTCTTGGAAATGGGGAATCTGGAGCAAGAGCTACAATCATAGATTGAAAAGGTCAGGTACTCATTGTAACATCTAAGACACTTGGAAATTGTTAATGTCTGTAAGAAGAGATAGAAGGTTTAAGCCGGGTCTGGAATTAGCACTACAAAAAGGATGTTCATACATTGAAATTGAATGCGATTAATTATTATTGGTTAAGATGGTTGGAAGGGAATTTAAATTCCCAGGTCATACATCTCCCTTATCAGAGAAATATGAATATAATTGATCAAATCAATGGTTCAATTTCTCACATCTTTACAGAAGGGAATAGTGTTGCGAATAGGCTTGCTAAGACTGCAAGTTCAAACAGGGCGAGTTGTTTTTATTTTTATCAGTTTACCTCGTAACATCAGAGGTCTAATTTATCTTGATGCTATTTTTCCCCTTATATTTGATTCTCATAACTGGTAACCTTATGATATCAACTATCATTTGTAGAACAAGTTACTGCTCTCTAGTTCTTTGTTTGATACGTGCTGAAAATTGGTTAGCAGCATGAAGCTGGCCTTTTGGATCACCTTTGGAAGAATTTAAAATGTTTCAACATCATGGATCCACATTCATTCCTTCTTAATAGTAATTTGCAAACGCAAACAATGACATTTTCCAAACTTCATTAAAAATCACTTTAGGCACTACACAGTATAGGTATTTCGTCAATGACATTTCACACGAAGGACCAAATATTTGATAACAACAAGTCTTCTACCAAAGACATAGTCATTTAACCAAATAAAGCATTTATTAGGTTAACCCTAGAACAAACCACATTCAAGGTTCAACCTTATTTGCATCTATATCACAAATATGAGAATAATCCACATTAACATATTTATCTAGAAAGAATTGCAACACATTATACACTAGAAGTTCTAAATTCATGTTCTTAGATTTTCTTGCCAAAAGAGTCAAGAAATTTGCAACTTTCATAGCACCCTAACACTTCAATCATATAAATACTTCCTATTCTCAAACAACCCATGATATAAATGAAGCAAAACATAACATTAATGGCACTTTAAATTCATTCCCATAAATGTTCATAAATGAGAAAAATCAAGAATCTCACTACATAAGTATGGAAGCTTCAACCAATTGCTCCCAAGAGATTAGTTTAGCTACTACAATCCATAATAATCAACAACAATAATCCAAACGTGAACAAAGATTAAAACAAGATGAAAAAGGGTAAAAACCTAGGGTTTGCTGGTAGAAAGTCGAAAAGAAGAGAAGTGAGGAAAGAGAAAAGATAGAATGCTATTTATAGTACAAAAAGAAAGACAAATCTGTTTTGTCCACCCATTCATTACGAGCCGCAACGGGTTTATCGCAGCTCACAACGGAGCCAAGAAACAAAACTTGTCTATTTTTTCTTCTCCTAGTCCCAAACTCTCTTTCATCATAACAAGTTTCTTCCATCCTTCAATTCTTCAAATCTTCAAAGAAAGTTTTCAAATTCTTCAAAATGTGATCTTCAACGGCCCCCGTTCTTCAAGTCTTGATGTTGTTTCCTTATCACACAAGATCCGCTTAGAAAAGGTAAAAGATAGTAAAGTTGCTATTACCTCTCCTAAGAGAATTTTGAGGTAAAACCCAAGCTCTAGAAGACAAAAGAGCACAAAAGTGATTCCAAAAAGTCCCAAAATATGCACATAAAATGGACACATCAATAATTTAGGAAGAAGTCCCTAATTATTGTGCCAAATGTTTTAAATTAGGTGTCAAACAAAGAACTAGAGAGCAGTAACTTGTTCTACAAAGGATAGTCTCTATCAAAAGGTTACCAGTCATGAGAATCAAATATAAGGGAAAAATAGCATCAAGATAAATTATACCTCTGATGTTACGAGGAAAACTAATAAAATTAAAAAGGAACTCACCTAGTTTGAACTTGCAGTCTTAGCAAGGCTATCCGCAACACTATTCCATTCTTTAAAGATGTCATAAATCGACCATTGATTTGATCAATAATATTCCTTTTCTTTATAAGGGAGATGTATGACCAGGGAATTTAAATTCCCTTCCAACCATCTTAACCAACAATAATGAATCACATTCAATTTCAATGTATGAACATCCTTTTTGTAGTGCTAATTCCAGACCTAACTTAAACCTTATATCTCTTCTTACAGACATGTAAAATTTCCAAGTGTCTTAGATGTTGCAATAAGTACCTGACCTTGTGAATATCTGATTATAGATCTTGCTCCAGATTCCCCATTTCCAAGAAAAGAGCCATCAGTATTGAGTTTGTATACTTCTAAAAGTTTCCACTAGATGATTCTTTCTGTAACTCCTACTACCTACAACTTTTGAGCAAAGAAGTCCCGAGAAACCAGAAATCAGACTCTATCTATATTTCAACTTATGAGCAAAGAAGATATCTTAGAATTGAGAAAGAAATGGCATAAGAATTAGTGTTACTAAGGCATAAGAAATGGCTTTTGGAATAGAGTTACCAACCATAAAATCATTTAAAACTGATACAAGATCAATCTTGATTATATGCAAATTTTCAAGAATTTTCTTGAAAAATCATCCGGTCCTGGAGTTGAATCAAAGTCCATAGATGTAATAACATTTGATAATTTTTCCATTGTGGCTGGTTTCATTAGATTATGATTCATTTCCTCAGTCACCATTTGTTGGATATTTTCAATTAACTAGGTTGTTCTAATACTTGAAGGATCTTCATTTTCTTTAGTAGGAAGGCTTGAAAAGAAATCCATAGCTTCTTGGCCTATTTCTTTTTTATCAGTTATCCAATTTCCTTAGCAATTTTTTATAGAGGCAATGTATTTCTTAGAATGCTTATCTTTGACTATGTTATGGAAGAATTTTGTATTTGAATCACCCTCTTTTAACCCTTTTATCCTTTATTTTTGTTTCCAAAAAATTTCTTGTTGTGAAAGTGCCAAGGTTAACTTAGATTTAGCTTTATTATAAGCAATAAAATTAGTATCATTTTCCAAAGATTGGAGATCCTGCCCAGCCTTTAAAAACACTTCTTCACGGGTTTTGACCTCATAAAAGATATTTCCAATAATGTTTTTGTATAATTTTTTTAAAGCTTGTTTTGTGTTTTTTAGATTAAAAGAGAAGTTTTCCGTTCCTTATAGATTAGAATTAATTTGCCAAGCATTCTGAATTAGGGGAATGAAATTTGGTTGGCTAATCCAATAGTTTTGAAACTTGAAGGGTTTAGGGCCTGGTGCCAAATTTAGGTATTTAATGTGCAAGGTTAAAGGAGAGTGGTTAGATTGTTCTCTAGCAATCACATTTATATGTCAAATAGGAAATCACTTTGCCAAAGAGTATTTACTATACCTCTGTCTAATGTTTTCCACACTCTACCTTTTGGCCTCATTCCAGTCCATGTGAAGAGATTGTCAGAGATTGTTAAGGTTATGAATTGGCTAGTTGATTTAAATTTATTGAAATCATCCATTACATTTGGTTCAGGGGTTGATTGACCAAGGTATTCAGACTGATCTTCAATGACATTAAGGTCACCAATTGCTAAAATGGGAATATCTTTATGTGTTAAAAGAGCTTCCCATAATTTAGCTTTAACTTTTTGTGAATGCTTTGCATACACAAAAGAAATATGGCATTTCTTGTTTAGAGCATGATGATCAATTTTAGCCATGATGTATTGATTATGGGTGATTACTATATCAGTCTTGACATAGCCATCCCAAAATAACCAAATTTTCCATCCAGGAATTGAGAAAAGGTTTTTGTATCCTAGTTCAAAAGCAGTTTTAGAAATCTGATTAGGTTCCAGGATTGTTTCAATTAGTGTAGAGAAGAATACATGATACTCGTGCTTAATATCTCTTACTCTAATTTTTTACGCATGATTTCCTATCCCTCTAACATTCTATATACAGAGGTTCGAATCCATTAAAAAAAATTAATTTATAGAGAACACTGAGGATCTTGTTAATTAAAACCATTTTTGGAGTAGAAGTATAGTCTTTACGAATATAACCAACATTACGAGCAACCTAGTTGGCCATCACCACCCTATACCATACCCCAAAACCAAGCCCAACAAGGAAGTTCGAGTTTGACACGTGAGGATGTCTTAAATACCATAGCAAACTTGAACTCCTTTACTAGTGAGGAGCCGGATACCCAGCTCTCCTCTAGTGTTGAGGCCATTGAGGGGCATGCAAGGAACATATTAGAGGTATTGGCCCGCATAGAAGCTCGTGATTCCGAAAATACACCATCCCAATTTGAACTCGATGACTCGGTGAATGAGGTCACCAATAAAAATGATTTTGAGTTTGAAAAGGATGAGAAGTTGGTTGTAGAGGATAGAAAAATGGAGGAAGAGGTGATAGTGCTACATCCATTAGCATCGTCACCCCTTCTCCCACCTAGTGAACCAACTCCACCATTTTTGGAAGTCTTGAGGGAAACGAGAGAGGAGCCGAAAGATTATCCCAAGCTCCCTAACCACTCAATTCCCTTTGAACCATCTCCACCTCCACAAAACTTTCCTCTTGAAAGTTTTGTACCCCCACCTCTCGACTTTTGGAAGCTCATGGTGAAGGGGTTCAAGCCTTCACCATACGGATAACATTAGGGTCGTGCCGACGACCTTAAAAATACGGAGCTTCGTCGTGCCGATGACGTTAAATAAATTCGGCATTTCTTTTAGTTTTTGTTTCTTAGTTTGTGTTTCTTAGTTTGTTTTTGTTGTTGTTTTGTTTTGTTCTTTTTATGGCTTGTTTTTCTATGATTTTGTAGCAAAGTGAAGTGCATTGCAATGAAGGAGATGAAGGAACGAGATCAATGAACGAGGGAAGAAAGCTTGGACAGTTGGTAAGCAAAAGAAAAATTTTAAGCCTGGGATACCCTGCCGTCGCGAGTCGCGATGGGCTTCGTCGCGAGTCGCGACGAACAGGGGAGAAAAATCACTCCCAGCGCCAACTTTCCGCGAGTCGCGATGACATCGCGAGGCACCGTCGCGAGTCGCGATGAACACCGTCGCGAGTCGTGACGTGCTCAGAAATTTTTGAGCTTTCAGACTCAACTTTCCGCGAGCCGCGATGACATCGCGAGGCTCCGTCGCGAGTCGCGATGAACTTCGTCGCGAGTCGCGACGTGATCAGAACTTGTCAAGCTTCCAGACTCAACTTTCCGCGAGTCGCGATGACTTCGCGAGGCTCGTCGCGAGTCGCGACCCACTTCGTTGCGAGTCGCGACGAGCTCAGAAAATTTTGAGCTCTCGGACTCACCTTTCCGTGAGTCGCGATGACTTCGCGAGGCTCGTCGCGAGTCGCGACGAACCGCGTCGCGAGTCGCGACGTGCTCAGTAACTGTTGAAAATTTTTTGAGCCCGGATTTCAAATTTCCAAGCTTCCAAGTTTCCAAATGATTTTAAACATTGCATGATCCTACCTTCTTCTCCACCCAACACTCCCAAGAACCACCACATACCCACTCATTCCTCCACCATCCTACATATGTTGACATATGAACATTCTTGCATCTTTATAGTACATTTGTTGATTGTAGTATGCCGAATACATCATTGTAATCGTAAATGCATATCCTATAATGATGCTTGTATACATGTCAATATATGTTGGATATTTTTCATGATTATTCTTATAGTGTTGGTTGAGTGTGATTTGGTTGTTCTTTGAAAATACTATGGTTATTAACTCTTGATGCTAAACCTAGTATTACATATCCTTATGTACTTGTGAGTTTAATGTGTTCTTTGTGGTGTTAGTCTTGATCAAACGGCGCCATGGAGACAATGCTTTTCTCGAGGGGTGAGTTCTTCTACGGCATCTTTGCTCCCCCTTCCGGTTCCGAAACCAATTTCGGGAACATACAAGTGCTTGGATTGTGCCATATCACCGGCGAATTGCGGAGACACGGGTGTCACTCTACCCCCTTACCTTGATTGTTATTGTTCTTGCCTTACATGTTTACATTGAGGGCAATGTAATGTTTTAAGTGTGGGGAGGGGTTAGAGGATTCACATGCATGCTAGATAGTTTTGGAATGCTTTTTGCTACTTTTCATTGGAAAAACATGAAAAAAAATAGAAAAACAAAAAAAAAATTTTAAAAAAATTTTAGAAAAAGAAAAAAAAAGAAAAAAGAAAACCCGCTAAGTTGAAAACCCGAGAGGGCAACTTAGGCAACATTGGGGGCCCGGATAGGTCGAAAACCCTTAAAGGGCGGCCTAGGCAAAAATGAGAGGCTAAAATGTGCGGAAAAAGGTGAGATGTGAGCTAAAGAAACATGATGTGTGGCTAGGATGAAAACTCGAAAGAGCTCCTAGGCAAAATGAGAGAAATTGAGAGAAATTGAAAAATGCTATGATTTCACTCACTTGCCGGCGTTGGAGTCATAAGGTTGCGGTTGTCACATGGATGGATCGGGTAGCTCAATATCTATAGACCTCTTGGGATTGGGTAGCTTAGTGGGTTAGGACACGAAGTGTGGTTATGAAATTCCTTATCTCTTTCTACTTCGTTTTTGGTTGATATATTGGCATTAGGTGAAGCATGTGTTTGAACCTCTTATATGGCTTTAGCTTCATTTTATATCATTGGATTTTGGTGGATATATTGGCATTAGGTGAAGTATGTGCTTAAACCTCTTAAATGGTTTTAACTTCATCTTGTGTCATTGGACTTTGGGAATATCAATTCTGGGCTTTGAAATATTTTTATGGGTAGTGAATTGATAAGTGGTAGGCTTGGTTAGATTTAGGATTGGGGATGTGTGTGTGAAAAATTCTCATGTGAGCTTTTATTTTGGGATTTATGATATTGAGAGTTTTTGTGAGACTTTGTTTGGGGGATTAGTTTAGGATATGGCCATATGAATACCTCCGTATGCTTGGATCTTTTCTTACTCGAGGGCGAGTAAGGTTTAAAAATCAATCAGCTCACGGGTCAAAAATGGGTAAATTTGCATGTTTCAACCCATCTGAACTAAATTATAAACTCATATGAATTGACATATAAATTTGAAAATTTTCAAATAGTTTTTAAAATTCCATTTTCTTTAATAATAAATGAAATAGTTATTTGTATAAGATTTACTTATCTCAATTTATCAATGTAAATGATGATATTATATGTATAATAGTTATATTCAATTACTGATAAAATTGAATTGATTTAAGTTAAATCATTTATTGATTCATGTATACAATTTTGGCATTCAAACTTACTTATTCAATTTTATGAGTAATAGTTTTTCTCGCCAGAATTTACTCATTTTTTTTAATGGGAAACACCCGAGGGTGGGGGAGAGTATATTAGAGGTTCCCCAAGCCTCAATCAAACAAAGTAAGATTTACAAACATAGCATATTTGCTGTAGTTCGAGATGAGGCAACATGGTTGCCCCCCAAAAGTCCTACCAATACTAAATATCTACCTGCGTAAATAGCTATCCTAGTAAGAAAAGGTTAGATGATGAAGTTGCGATCCGGCGGAGAGAGTCTCCACCCCCTGTGTTAATTCTCACCACCGTCCAGGTAACTTCAATTACAAGGAGTGATGTCTTAAAGTTAAAATTTCTGAACCTGAATTCCCAAAAGAAATGCAACCGGTCCATAGCAGATATGTGCAAAACTGGAGCTGATAGAGGCCAGAAAGTGAAGTGGAAGATCCAGACCCGCCTCCTCACTGATGTAGAAATTTGCTTCCAAGGTCAGTATAGCGATGACCATCGTAAGTACCAGTAGTAGATATCCAATAAGAGTGTTATCCTCCTGATCAAAAAATAGGGTTCCCCAAGGATCGTTGAACTCGCCACAGCTGAACTGTAGCAATATAGCAAATACCAAACCTGCATGAGCAAAAACATCTTGATTAGCAGTATCAATCCTTAGGCAAGGCATGTTAATGCATTCGAACTTGCGGTATGTGAAACATATCTAATGCAATCAGGCCTTTGATATGCTGGGGAATGTTATTTAAATTAAGACATTGAAGATGACTAGTATGATGCTTTGCAATAGCATTTGCAACAGAATTTCCTTCTCTGAAAACATGAATAAGATGAGCACACCCTAATATTGTTTTAAGGTTGTAAGCCAATTCAAACAGATTCCAATTTGCAGAATAAGGGTCATATATCATGTTAATAACTAACCTGCAATCAGTTTCGAAGATGCATTGTTGGCCTATGTCACTTAAATTTTCGCAAGCAAATAGCAATGCCTTCAGTTCGGCTTCTAAAGGTGAAGCAGCAGATATAAAAGCAGAAGCTAGATTAATCAAAGCCCCCGAGCTATCTCGAACAATAAAACCAGCAGCTGCCTTATTATGAAACCATGAAGCATCTATGTTTATTTTTATTGACCCAAGTGGAGGTCTCTCCCAGTAAACAGTAGATATGTTAGGTTTTGGGGGAGGTCTAATGAAAGGGATCCAATGGCTGAGAGGTGATGCAATAGTAGCATGAGAGAAATAAGTCCTTGGAGTAGTTAAAAAGGCTAGCTTAATCAGATCTTGTACTTCCTTGGAGATTATCTCTGAAGAGAAAGGCTTATTATCAAATATAAAATTATTCCTAGCTTTCCAAAGCGACCAGCAAGTAAGAGATGGAATGATTTTGCAAATAAAATGCTTCCAGCCAGTTAAATCATGTGTATTCCAAAAGATAAAAAATCTGTGAGTAAGGGAATGATCAGGACTTAGATGAAAGTGTACTATAGATGCTATGTTATTCCGGACAGTCTGAGCCACAGGACATGAAATAAAGAAATACTGAATTGAGTCTGAACTAAAACAGGCCGGGCACTTAGAAGCTAGACTAAAACCACAAGTAATAAGCACATCATCAAAGGGAAGGAAAGATTGCAGCATTTTCCAGGTAAAAATGGATACCTTTTTTTGTAGAGATTTATTCCATATGAACTTGTAAGCAGGAAAATTACCTGGTTCATGAGTAAGAGCCCTGTATGTAGACTTAGATGTGAAGTTACCCGAGGTTTCAGCCTTCCATATCAGTCTGTCTTCCCTAGCAAGAGTCAGTTCTGCCACCTGAAGAAAAGACAAAGTATCATGTTCGAGGAAAGAACCAATCTGAGTTAAAATAGTTGCCCTGTTGCTAATAAACTCTGCCATTGACAGATATGGCCTTTCAGCAACTATATGCTCAGGGATAATATTACATAAAGGACCTCTAGGGCACCAATTAGCAGACCAGAAACTACAGGTTCCCTTGCCATGAATGATTAATGAGTTATGTTCAGCAAAAGAATTAATGGACAAGATTCTCTTCCAAGTTACTGATTTCCTATAGGAAGGAGGAAGAGCCCAAAGTAGCTTAGACCAAAGAGTGTTCCCTAATTGACTCTTCCACCAAAGTTTAGCTGAACAGGTATCAATAATGGCCTTAACAGATCTAAAACCAAGTCCATTTAATTCAGTTGAGACAGCAATGGAAGACCATTTTTTCCAACTTTTATTATTTTTTCCATTTGATTCCCCCCAAAAAAATCTTGCTAATCTTCTTTCAAATGTTCGAATTATTATTTTAGGGGGATTAGTAACAGCCCATAAATGCTGTGGCAGAGAGTATAGGCAGTGTGTAATTAAAATCAGCTTTCCCCCAGCACTTAATCACCTATTCTTCCAACTTTGAAGTTTAGTATCCAGGTTGGCCATTAGTGGTTGGAAGTATCTCTTAAGAGTTCTACCTTGGAAAATGGGACAGCCAAGGTACTTAAATGGGAAAGAGCCTTTTTTCATTTTTTGTATAGATCTAACCTGATTACACTTTAAAATCGAAGCCCTTTTGCTAAGATAAAAATCAGATTTTTCAAAATTGAACTTCTTTCCCGAGGTGACCTCAAATATATCTAAGAATGCTTTTATTTTTATGAGATTAGACTTAGATGCTTGCATAAAGATTATGGTGTCATCTGCATACATTAAGTGGGAAACAGCAGGGATTGAGGCAGGTATTTGGAAATGAGTAAGACTATTATTAGAAAAAATAAAAGACAGACTCCTAGAGAATGCTTCAGTAAAAATATTGAAAAGGAAGGGAGAGAGTGGATCACCTTGTTTGATACCTCTAGTAGCTTTGAAAAAGCCTACTGGGTTCCCATTTACAAGAACAGAGAAGTAAGCCTGAGATAAATTACTCATAACAGCAGTTAAAAAGGTTCCATCAAAACCAAATTTAGTTAGAATCTTCCTAAGAAATTGCCAGTCGACTCTGTCAAAGGCTTTCATTAAGTCTAATTTCAGAATAAAATTAGGGGATCTGTTTTTTTATCTAAAAATCTGACCATTTCCTGTAAGTACAGGATGTTATCAGAAATATCTCTTTTCCTCAAGAATGAAGATTGGTTTGGAGAGATAAGTGTGTCCATGTAAGGCCTTAGCATTTCCATTAAAACCTTAGAGCAGATTTTGTTAAGTACATTAGATAAGCTGATAGGTCTAAAGTCCGCAAAAGAGCAAGGTGTAGCTTTCTTGGGAATTAGTGTAATCCAGGTACTAGATATTCCTTTCGGGATATTAGAGTCTAAGATGAAATCATTAACAACCTCCATTAGATCATGTTTAATGAAAGACCAGCATTTTCTATAAAATTTGGGTGTGAATCCGTCTGGCCCTGGACTGCTGTTACTATTTAAACCTTTTATGACTACTTCTAACTCAGATTCTAGCACAGGCATAGCTAAAGTTTGATTATCCGTGGCAGTTATTAATTTTGGGATTTGACTAAGAAATTAAGAGCAATATGTATCATCCATATTATTGTCAGGCACAGTTAATAATTCAGAAAAGAAATCAACTGCCTCCTTCTGAATGTCAGTGTATGTTGTTAACCACTGTCCTGCATGATTTTTGATTTTATTAATCTGCATCTTACAATTCTTTTCCTGGACAACTTTATGAAAAAATTGAGTATTGTTATCCCCCAACTTATGCCATTTTAGTCTCGCTTTCTGTTTCCAGAACTTTTCTTTCACCTTTAGAGCCCTGAGCAGTAGTGCTTTTTTCTGGTTTCACTTTACAAGTTCAGTCACAGTTGGACTTAAATCATAAGCTAGTTCCTGCATTCTAAGGGCTTCCTCAGCAAGTGATACGTTAGAATCAATATTGCCAAAAGACTCTCTATTCCATGTTTTAATCACCTTTTTAAGCCTAACCAATTTTAAGTAGAACCTGATCATGCCCCTGTTTTGAATTGGCATTTCCCAGTTATCCTGAATTAAACCAATAAAGTCAGTCCTTTGGAACCAGGCATTAATAAACCAAAAAGGCTTTGGAAAAGAGGGAACTAGGTTAGACAATTGCAGGAGGAGAGGTGAGTGGTCCGACGTATATCTATTAAGAATCTGGATGGAGGAAGATGGAAATTTAGTGCTCCATGTAAGTGTACAAAGTCCTCTATCTAACCTTTTAGATGTAGGTTTTCTCAGCCTAGAATTACACCAAGTAAACAAATTACCCACTGTGCTAATTTCCTGAATACCATTGGAATTAATCTAGGTATTGAAATCTCTAATACTACCTAGAGCCGGATTAGAAGGGCCTCTATATTCAGATACAGAGGTAATTGTATTAAAGTCTCCTATAAAGATAGTATCACCCTTAGATAACAGCTGTAAATCTCTCCAAAGTGTTTTCCTACCTTCTCTATCTCTCAAAGCATAAATGAAATTGCCTCCATGCAGAGATTTAAAGATTGGTTAGTTATGTCAACATGCATAAATTGTTCATGTGGAGTCAGGAGTGAAACAAATAGAGAATTGGACCACATAAGCCAAATTTTCCCATTAGGGAGAAAAATTGAGTTGGAAAAATTTAGAGCACTCATATAGGTTTGAATTTTTGCATTGTCATGCATGGGTTCAATTATACATAACAACTGAATTTTCTTGAGTTTAAGTAGATTAGACAATCTAAGCATCGAAGTTTCCATACCACGTAGATTCCAAACCAAGAAGTTAATATTTACAGCAGATGTCATATTTCACCCGATTTATTACCTTTTGTAGCAGATCTTAAAAGCATCTTATTTAGTTGGCTAAGATAGGTAGCCTTTTTATTTTTTGACTTACCTGGGCAACCAGACTTACCCAAGGTTTCTGTATCAGAGGAGCCACTTAGTATTTGTTGATCAGATTGGCCAAATCCAGGGGAGTGTCCAAATCATCATGAATTGTCTCACTGATTCCATCCTGATCCTATGATCCTGAACCTTCTTCCTGTAAAACAGAAAATCTGTTTGACATCTTTCCAGCTAGGGAAAGTGTAGGGTTATTTATAGAGTCTTTCAAAGGGAACCTAAGTGAACCAATTTGCAAATTGTCTTTAGCATAAGATATCAGTGGTGGTTTGGGAAGCTTAGTTGCCTTAAGTAACTTAGTAATAGAATTATCCAGGCTCTCAATGGGGTGGTTTACTGAAGCCAGGATTCTGCCACTAACAGGAACACTAGGATTCCCAATTGGAGAGTTAAATTGAGAGGAGTCAGGATCCCTACCAGCCATATCAATGTCAGAGTTAGAGGGATCATGAAGAGAGTCAGAGATCAGAGGAGGAATATCAAATTTTTCCCCGTTGCCTGCCACATAGGGTTAGGCTGTATCTGAGCTAAGTTAGATACCTCTGTTCTATCATTAGTGGTTTGGGAGATAGCTCTACATTGGGCTAAAGCATGACCTAGTTTAGCATAGTGGCTGCAATACAGAGGAATATCATCAAACTCAATTCGATATTTCCTATTGTTCGAAATTGAATCAAGCCTAATATAATGGCACAGAGGTTTCATTAAATCAATTTCGACACAAAATTTTATTGCAGAGGGCCTAGTAAGCATCTCCGTCGCAAAATCATTTTTTATAAAGTTGCCTATGCTATTTCCAATTGCTTCGATAGAAGAAGAGTTATAGTAATACAGAGGCACTTCCCTGATAGTACACCAAATGGGAACGATGGGAGATTCTTTCTGTGTGGAAAACTCAGGTGTCCACTTTAGCATCTTGAGCAATATGCCGTTGAAGTTCCATATACCCTTCATCCAACACCGTTGGTAATCGTTAACCTGCTCAAATCTGATTAGCACATGCTTATAATCCAATGAGCCTAGTTTTTTTTTTAAATAAAACCACCAGTAGGTGGGGGGATTCTATTATGGCTCCCCTAACCATCAGATTGGGATTTAATTCCCGTGAAACCAGTCCAGTAGATGTATACAAGAGAGAATTGGACACTAGTTGTCGCAATTCTTGCAGGCATAGTCTATGCCAATATCAAAAGAGGCCTGTACATGGAAAATAAGATGTCTAGCCCAACATATAAGCTAATCGTTTAACCGGACATGCCCTTCTGTTTGTGTACACCTCCACCACCCCTAGTGTCGATGTACACTCCAGCCTAGCATTTCCGGTTCTACGCCCTGATCCTTCTCCAAGAGTAGTGTGTGTCCTTCAAAAGTATTTCCTTCAGCTGTGGGATGCATGTAGGATCCGTGAAATGTTGTGGATCCCTTCTTTGTTGTCCATACTTTGCTAAGAAGTCTGCTGCACCATTGATTTCTCTGTAGATGTGACTGGCTTGGATGCTATGTTTCTTCATTAGATCTGCCACCTGCCTAGCCAGTTGAAGGCAGTTCCATGGAGGCTTCAGTTTGCCATTGATGATGCTCACTGCATTCTGACTGTCCATCTCAAGTGAAATTTGATGAAAACCGATTTCCACTGCCAGTTGAATGCCATGAAGGGCAGACTGAAGCTCCACCTGCAAAGGAGAAACACCCTTAGTAAGTTTATGGAAACCGAGTCTAAATCTGCCCCCATTGTCCCTAATGAGTCCCCCAACAGATGAGGAGTTTTGGTTGCAAGATGCATCAACATTCAGTTTTCATCAACATTCAGTTTTCTTAGATCAAATTCTACGCTCATTCTAACAGTGGAAGGTCGTGATAAAGTCTCAGTTGGGATATCAGCATATAGAAATTTACCTAGAGACTGACCAATTCCTTCAAGAGCATCCGGATGGAAAAAATGAGTCGGAGGCAGCTCGACGTTTATCCAGATGGGCGCAAATGGGGGTTCCTCGTCAATATCAAAATCCTTTGTCCATTTAAGAACTCTCATAACAGCTCCCCCAAGATTCCAAGTGTACCTGCTCCAGCATCGATGCAGATCCTCCTCGAGGTCGAAGGTGATTCTCACGTGCCGCGCATCCAAAGCTGTAATTTTGTAATCCCCTTTGAAGCCAATTGTCTGAAAATGGTGCCGGAGAAATGGCAAGATTGGCCGGCCTCTGGTGAATTTGCCGATTAGGGCTTCATTGAATGGCTCTGCGATTAGGTCGATTTCCTCCTCCGTGAAGAAGCAACATGGTTCCCCTTTGAATGACAATAGAGGTTTGAGGTTCAGTTTCTTGAGTTTAGGGTTCACTTTGCTTGCTGGGTCGCTCTTAGTTTTGAGACAATCGGCATAAGCCGATGGCGGGCTTCCTCCAGGTGGAGGAGCCGCCATGGGCGAGAGGATTGGGAATAGATCAAGATATCGATTGTGATGGATCGGGCAATGGGTCGGAGATGGATTGTGAAGATGAAAGGATGAACAGAGTGTGTGTTTGGCACTTTGGTTTCGCACCTTCCAATGAGCCTAGTTGATACTTACCTTCGAACCCAATTTTTTTAAGTGATGCCTCAATCTGTTCCATTGTAAGCCTACCTTTAGTGAACTTACTGACCAAAGCGTTGGAGTAGTGCGCCGATAGTGTTGCAATTTGCTCGTCCGAGTATAAGCAAGCAAGGTCTCCCAGATGAGAAGATTTTGGGATTAGTTCAGGATTATTGGGAAGTTGTGTTGACAGAGGTGGGGATTTAGTTTGGAGAGCTGCAGCAAAGGTTTTTGGAGGAGGATTGGCAGTGTTTTCCGCCATGTCAACCGGTGAGATTAAGCTCCGCCAATAGGCGAAGCGGCCAGAGCCACAGCCGGCCCAGGGACCATTGCCGGCAAGTAACGGAAAGAAACGGTAAGAAAAAAGGGGGGTTAAGGAGGAAAAGGGAAATCGCACACAGTTCGCACCTTTAATCGCACCTATGAACAGTATTCAATCGCAGTATTCAAGTGGAAAAACCTCTGTTCATGCCAGAATTTACTCATGCATGGACATCAACATGAAAAATTAGGAGAATACATTTGTAGGTTTTGTAATACACTCAGGTCAAAATACTTATAAGTGTCAATATAATCCTAACTTTTGGTTGAAAGTGCCTATTTTTTTTTTAAAGTTAACCACTTCGAGGAGGAGCAGGGGATATGCAGTGAACATACTCTCTCCACTGAATAGTGAACAGTACCAATTTCTCTCTTCTCTCACCTCACAATCTCTGAATCCAACGTCCTTTCACGCCGAAAATGGCTTTCTTTCACCACTAACGGCTCTTCCCTGTCAACAAGCAACGGTCCCGTCGCGGCCGGCCACCATGGCAGAGAACGGCAATCCTATAACCATACAAAAAACTTTCCTCTCTGCACTCCAAGCAAAATCCCCCCCTCTCCGCCAATCTCTTTCGGACAATCCCGAATTGATCCCAAAATCAGAACATTTGGGTGAGCCAGCATGTCTGTACACTGAGGAAGAGATCTCAACACTTTCCGCCCACTATGCCAATGCCCCGGTAGGCAAATTTACTAAAGGCAGACTCTCAATGGAGCAACTGGAATCTTCCTTCAAAACGGTGGGGTTTGCTAGGAAATACCAATTGGGGTCACTGGATTTCAAGCACGTTCTTATCAGATTTGACCAGATTAATGATTATCAGAGATGCTGGATCAAAGGAAACTGGGTTTTCAATGGAGTCCAGATGAAAATCCTCAAATGATCTTCGGATTTTTCAACACACAAGGAATCCCCAATTGTTCCGGTATGGTGCACAATCAGGGAAGTTCCCCTGTACTATTATAATGCTTCTTCTATTGAATCTATTGGAAATAGCATAGGTAATTTCATCAAGAAAGACTTAGCCACTGAAATGTTAACCAGGTCGTTTGCCATTAAGTTGTGTGTCGAGATAGATCTTTAGAAACCTCTTAACACCTCCATCAGATTAGGATCAACAAATAACAATCGGAAATATAATATTGAGTATGAGGATATCCCCCTGTATTGTGATCACTGTGCTAAACTGGGACATTCACTCTGTCAGTGTAAAAATGTCTCCCATAATAATGTCGAACCAATGCCTAAATGGTATGCTATTGGGCATAAATTTGCAAAAGCCCCTGCTATGTTTACAAACAATCAGCCTTTCTCAGATAAGCCCAACTCAGAAAGCATATCTCATCAGCTAGCTAATACTAACCCTGCCTCTGATCCTTTGGCATATGGCCCCGAGACAACAGGAGCAATCACTCAGATTACCACACCTCAGTTACCTCAACCACCTCCCCCAGACCACCCATCAGTAACACAAGCCTTGGATAAATCCCATACAGTCCTCAGGGAACTAATAAACCTAATAGAGGTTACTATCCCAATAAGAAAATCTAAAATATATGCTAAGGATGACATAGGGATTGGTTCTCACAACTTGACTCATTTCCAGTGCTCCCCCGTTAACCCCCCACTTTCACACCAAGGAAAGATGGAAAATAGATTTGCTGTTTTGCAGGATATGGAGGATCTGTCGAACTCTGATGAAGGTCTAATTCAGGACCCTCCGGAATCCTTTGACGATGTTTGTGAAGTTGCTTCAGATGCTCACTCTCAGGCCACCCCTGTGGTAGTTTCAAGTAATCTATCAGGTAAGAATGATGGCCAAGGTAAGATTAAGACCAAAAAAAATTACCTTGTCCAATTGAATAAGATGATGCTAAGATCTGCCACTAAAAGCCATAAATCAGTTGACCAATGATGCACCCTGTCAAACTTAACTTTTTGGTTTGGAATGTGAGGGGAATCGAAACTTCTATGCTCAGATTGAAACATTTAATTTTGAAAAAGAAAATTCAACTACTATGTATTATAGAGCCTATGCATGATAACTCTCAATGCCAATCCTACATGCAGAAACTGAATTTTTCTAATAACCTTCCTCTTCATAATGGTAAGATCTGGCTAATGTGGAATGACTCACTGCATGTTAATCTCATATGTCACCATGAGCAATTCCTGAATGCTAAAATCATCCACTCTGGCTCTAATTCTCAGATGGAAATAGTTTTTATTTATGCCCTTAGGAATAGAGAAGGTAGGAAGTTACTATGGCATGCCCTATGTCATCTCCCACTAAACGAAACTGTTCTTATAGGTGATTTCAACACAATTGTTACACCTGATGAATATAGAGGCCCTAGCTCTCCTAATCTAGGCAGTATTAGGGATTTCCATAATTGGATTAACACCAAAGGAATACATGAGATTAATACTGTAGGGAATATTTTCACATGGACCAATGGTAGACTGAGAAACCCTACTTCTAAAAGATTGGATAGAGGTCTGTGTACACTCCAATGGAGCAATAAATTCCCAGCTTCCTCCATACAGATCCTCAATAGGCAATCCTCGGATCATTCACCCCTCTTGTTCCAAATTGCTACTCAGACTCCCTCATACCCAAAACCTTTTAGATTTCTCAATTGTTGGTTCAATAGGCCTGATTTCTTGGATTTAATCAGAACAAACTGGGTTTCTCCTATTCACCAAACAGGTATGATGGGGCTTATCTTAAGCTAATTAGAGTTAAGAAAGTAATTAAAATATGGAACAAAGAGAGCTTTGGTAATATTGACTCTAATGTAATGATAGCTGTGGATAATCTCAGAAGACAGGAAGCAATCTATGATTTATCCCATTCAGAAACTGAACTTATCATTCTTAATGAAAAAAGGGCACTTCTTCTCAGAGCTTTAAAAGAGAAAGAAAAATTCTGGAAACATAAGTCAAGATTGAATTGGTTTAAGTGTAGGGATAATAATGCCCAATTTTTCCATAAATCTGTTCAGGAGAAGAACAGTAGATTGAATATATCAAAAATAAAAAACTCGTTTGGTCAATGGCTGGACAATTTTACAGACATTTAGGATGAAGCTGTCAAATACTTCTCTAACCTGCTAACTGAATCTAGGAACCCTGTGGATTCCACCTACTATCCACACTTCCTTAGCCAGATTCCTTCCATCATCAATGAGCAAGATAACGCTAGTTTATCTAGGCATGTAACAGAAACTGAACTCAAATCAGTGGTCATAGGGTTGAATAGGAATATAGCCTAGGGCCTGATGGCTTCTCTAGTAAATTTTACATCAAATGCTGGGATTTCATAAAAGATTACCTCTTATCTGCAGTAAATGATTTTCTTCAAGGATCTAACATACCAAGAGGTATCTCTAGCACTTGGATAACTCCCTAAAAAACCTACCCCCTCATCTTTTGATGATTTCAGACCTATTAGCCTTTTTAATGTTGCTAATAAAATTTTCTCTAAGGTTCTCATGGAAATACTGAAACCATATATGGACAAAATAATTTCTCAAAACCAAACTGTTTTTATGAAGAATAGAGATATCTCAGACAATATCCTATATCTCCAAGAGATGGTTAGATTCCTTGACAAAAAAATAGGGTACCAAATTGTATGCTCAAACTGGACCTGAAAAAGGCTTTTGATAGGGTTAGCTAGGGTTTTTTACAGAGTATTTTGCATAAATTTGGTTTCTTAGGTAAATTTCTTAAGGCGGTCATGAACAACCTTTCCCAGGCTTACTTCTCTGTGCTCATCAATGGTAATCCTGTTGGTTTTTTTAAATCAACTAGAGGAATCAAACAACGTGATCCCCTTTCTCCTTCACTGTTCAATATCTTTACTGAATCCTTCTCCAGGAGCCTTTCATTCATCTTTCAAAATAACAGTTTGCAATATTTTTCTCTTTCCTCTACTATTTTACCAGTCACCCACTTAAGCTATGCTGATGACACCATAATTTTTATGCAGGCTTCAAAATTGGGTCTAATTAGGATTAAAGCATTCCTGCGGATATTTGAGTTAACATCAGGACAGGAAATCAGCTATGAAAAATCAGAGTTTTACATTAGCAAGAGAGCTACAGTCACTAAGAAACATCAGATTAGGTCTATCCTAGGAATGAAGAGAGGTATTTTCCCATTTAAGTACCTAGGCTGCCCTATTTTCAAAGGAAGAACCCTATCAAGATATTTCCATCCCTTTCTTGAAACTATGGATAAGTGATTTAAAAACTGGAAGAATAGATGGTTAAGTGCAGGAGGGAAAATGACACTGATCCAATCATGCATATACTCTCTCCCTCATCATATTTGGACTGTTTGCAAACCTCCAACATCTATTGTAAAATCCATGGAAAAAAGAATGGCCAGTTTCTTTTGGGGGGAAACTGAGGAAAGAAAAAATAAGGTATAGAAAAAGTGGACTGACATTGCTATCCCTAAATCTCATTATGGATTGGGTTTTAGATCTATCAAGTCAATTATTAAAGCTTGCTCTCTTAAATTATGGTGGAAAAGCCAATTAGGGAACACCTTGTGGGCCAAATTACTGTGGTCCTTTCCACAGTCCCAAAACATGGAAGAGAATCTGTGAGGTAAACCCTATTGTAGAAAAAAATTCACTGATTATTCATGGGTAAGGTAAATGTGATTTCTAGGCTGCTAACTGGTGCCTAAATGGCCCGTTGATAAACTGTATTCCATCCCACATCACTTCCATGTTTTCCCCCTATTCAGTAGCTGATTTTATAAATAACAAAGTATCAATTTTACCTAAGATCGTTCCTTTTCTGGAAAATGATACTTTTCTATTTTTGCAGGGTGCAGAAATTGTACATGACAGAGAGGACAAGATGATTTCAAAACCTGAAGAGACTGGTAGATTCTCTTTCAAGTCAGCTTATAAAACTCTTACATATATACTAGGTAATTTCCCAGTAACTAAGCTCATATGGAACACTAGGTTACCAAAGAAGATCTCCATCTTTACATGGAAATTGCTTAACTCATTCTTACCTTTTGATGATATCCTCATTAAATGTGGTTTTAGCTTGGCTTCAAAATGTCCTATGTGCAATCAATCTGACTCTCTGGAACATTTCTTCATTAACTGCCATCTTGCTAAATCTGTTTGGATTCAGAGTGCTTGTTTAGTTAACTTCAACCTGCAAAATGTCTATAGTATTGTGGATACTTTCTTCATCTTTTGGAATTGTAGTGAATTTTCTGGGTATCAGAAAATAATATGTCGACTATTGCCTCCATTGATATGCTGGGCTTTATGGAAGGCTAGAAATGCCTACTTTCTTGAGGACAAACCATTTTCTTTTACCCATATAAGCAAGGAAGTTATAGATACTCTTAATCTTTCCATTTCAGCCTCTCCCTGCCTCCCCAATATACACCATAACTCACACAATCAATTCCATTCTCTGATATCCCTCCCCAGACCACCACCAAAGCCAATCATCTCCACTGTATACTGGGGATTTCTAGGTCCCAATGTCATCAAGGTTAATGTGAATGCCTCATGGTCTGCTACATCTGTTTCTATTGACTTAATTGCTCATGATAACCAGGGTTTCCCACTCCTAATCAAGTTAGAGTCCATATCAGCCATTTCACCACTGGAAGCTGAAATAAAGGCAGTCCTTCTGGCATGTCAAATCTGTATTCCTAGATATCCAAACTTCATTGTCGAATCTGACTCTTTACAGGTAGTTCATATGTTCAATGATCCATCATGCTCCAAATGGACTTTATACCCATTGGTTTTCCAAGTTCACACACTTCTATCACAGGTTTCTCTTAAGCACATATACAGAGAATGTCATTCAGTGGCTGGTGCTATTGTTAAACACCACTCAACCTCCCGGATGGATTTTTCACTTAATTTGAATAACATTCCGGCGCATATTAAAGGGCTAATCTATATGGATAGCATTCATACACCTTATATTAGAATCTATAGGTAAGCCTCTAAAGATGATTGATACTGCTGATCTTTCCTTCCTTTTTGCCGTAGGTTATGGACCTCATCATGGCTCTCGAACCCTATGCTTCCCCCCGATGGTTATGATGTTTCACTTTCCATAGGGGAGCTCACATCCACATTCGTGTTTCGAGCAAACATTCGTGTGCTCGAGGGGACATCCGTGTGCTCGAGGGGACTTTCGACTGCTCGAGGAGACTTTTTGTGTGCTCGAGGGAACTTCCGACTGGTCGAGAAAACATTCGTGTGCTAGACGGGACATTCGTGTGCTCAAGGGGATATCCGTGTGCTCGAGGGGACATTTGTGTGCTCGAGGGGACATCCGTGTGCTCGAGGGGACATTCGTGTGCTCGAGGGAACATTCATGACCTCGAGGGGACATCCGTGTGCTCGAGGGGACTTACGACTACTCCAAGGGACATTTGTGTGCTTGAAGGGACATTCGTGTGCTCGAGGGGACATCCGTGTGCTTGAGGGGACATCCGTGTGCTCGAGGGGACATCCGTGTGCTCTAGGGGACATCTGTGTGCTCTAGGGGACATCTGTGTGCTCGAGGGGACTGCTACAGGAGACATTCGTGCACTCGAGGGGACATTTGAGTTCTTGACGGGGCCATTCGTGTTTTGAGGGAACTTCCGTGCGCACGAGGGAACATTCGTGTGCTCGAGCTACATTCGTGTGCTCGGGATGATTACGCTTGGTTTTTCCCAGCTAGACACATGCCTTTCAACAACATACTTCTCCTGCTGTTATCACCATGGTCTGCAAGCTTCTCCTGATTACGAGTTTGGAACACCAACAACGGCAGGCTTACTACCCTAATTCCTCCTTCAGCTTTACTTACGGTTATGACTTGACTGGTTGTTGCCTGGCCAAAGTATTGAATTAACACTGGGTGTGGACATTCGCTACTTTGGAATCGTAACTACCTTTCTCTTCTAGATCTTGCACATATATAGACTTATAGTTATTAGTATCTGATCATTCTTTTGAAGGCAATGATGTTGCCTTTTTGTATAAAACTACTATGATGTCACTGGCTCGTAAATTATGTGGCTTGGGCTACCAATATATCAACCCCCACCCTCGAGTGTTTTCAGTTAAAAAAAAGAGGAGGTGCAGGGAATGTATTAGGCTCCCATACCTGTTGAAGATAGAGTAAAATTACAACAACAAAAAAAAGAGTTGCTTCATAGAAGAGAAGTAGTATAAATATTTCCCTTGAAGTGTTCCATTTCTTGAGAACTCCACACCCTATTTCGAACTTAAAATGACCGGATTTCAACTGCAAAATTGTACTATTAATGTATACATAAGTATGATGAAAGAGGGGTCAAAGATTACTTAGTTTGAACAAATTGTTAACACTAGTAATCTTTGCTCCACAGATAGACCTAAAACTAGTGTTTTGATCGTTGTCAAGATGTTCATTCGGTCGGTGGTCTTCCGAATGTTGTCTCCAAATGTTGTATCCACCAAACCATAGTATTAGGGTATAAAGCTAGAATAGACTTTTTCATGGAAATACAATTCATATATACAAGTGTCAGGGCTACTTTTTCTTTTTAGAACAATTATGGCTTACCTAATTGGAAGTATGTAGGGGTGACCCATGATCTTATATATTAAGTCGTAACTATATTAAACACCGACGTGGGACACTAACACGTCCCCTCAAGTGCAGCGGTATTAAATTAGTGTTTTCTTTATTATGCTATTTTGTTGATTATTTTAACGTTTTACATGGATTTATCCTTTGCTTCAAAAATTAGAATTTTACTCATAATCTTTGAACTTTCAAAACATGGTTGAAAATCCTTTTAATTGCAAAATAAAAAAAAATCAGAGTGATGTGGAAGAGAATTTGATAATTTTACTCTTACTCATTATTTTCAAAAATAACGAATATTTTTTCAAAAATCTTGTCTAGGCACCCAGGCTCAAAATGGGGTTGATGAGCATAAACATAGGCATATTGTTAAAAATGGCTCGTACCATGCTCATTCAATCTGATTTACCCACTTAGTTCTGGGCTAATGTCGTTTTTCAAGCGGTGTCTACCATAAATCGCGTACCAAGCTCAATTTTAGGGTGTGTTTCACCTTTTGAGAAATTATTTCATTATTCACCACCTTATGGTTTTTTGAAGGTTTTTGGTTGTGCATGCTTTCCACTTTTGATGGATCCTAAAATCAATAAATTGTAGCCTAAATCTAAAATTGTGTCTTCCTTGGTTATGCCTCTAACTACAAGGGATATAGGTGTCTTGATCTCATTATGGGTCATGCTTATATCAGTCGTCATGTTATTTTTGACAAGAAAAAATTTTCCTATCGTAGTCTTCTCTCTAACAAGTTAACTTTGCCATTTTCCTCTCCTCTTACCTTAAATTTGAGTTGGTCTCCTACAGTGGTCTCGTTAAGTTCAGAGTTATACGCAAGTGTCGTCATTCATGCAGCGTCTACTCCAGTCTCTGTTGTGGCTCCACTACCTGTGCCACCCTTCTCTCCATCTCCACTCATCTCGCTGCTTATTCCATCCTTATTAAACTACAACAAATGTTGGGAATTCTTATGCTGTTGTGGAGCTCAGTTCTCTATCCATCTCTCCAGTGTCTCCTTTGTCGGAGCATGTATCTCCAAGTCCAGTGCCTGTCTCATCTCCACATGCCACCTCACCTAAGCCAGCTCCTAGTTATATGTCATTTGTTTCTCTTTGTTCAGCTTCCCCATCTCCTTTACAACCTATTCCTAATGCTCATCCTATGGTTACTCATCTTAAAGATGGTATTTCCAAGCCTCATCGTCCAATGAATTTAAACCCAAATGTCATAGAATTAATACTCTCTAATTTTAAACTGGCATCCAACGATCCTTGCTGGCGGCAGGCTATGCTTGATGAGTATCCTGTTTTAATTTAAAATGATACTTGGGAGTTGGTACCTTGCTACTACAATCGTCATGTACTTAGTTGTAAATGGGTATATAAAATTAAATACAATTATGATGGGTCTGTGGAGCAGTTCAAGGCCAGACTTGTTGTTTTTGGCAATCACCAATAGGCAGGTATTTATTATTTTGAAAATTTTAACCGTGTTGTGAAACCGACTACTGAGCATTCAATTCTTACTATTCATATCCCTCTTAATTGGATTGTTCATTAATTAGATGTTAAAAATGCCTTCTTGCATGGTTTTCTAAAGGAGGAAGTATACATGCGCCAACCTGAGGGTTTCGTGCATCCCAGAAAGCCAAATCATATATGTCCTTTACGTAAGTCCATACATGGGTTGAAACATGCTCCGTGAGCTTTGTTTTATTGGTTCAACATTTTTTTACTATCCATTGGTTTTAAATGTAGCACTTGTGACACGTCTATGTTTGTTATAAAATATCTGGGTCATATGCTTATTTTACTTCTTTTTGTGGATGATATTTTTCTCACGGGTAGTAGTTCTGCTCTAGTTTATAAACTCATTTCTATTCTCTCATTTCAGTTTGATATGAAGGATTTGGGGGATCTCCATTGTTTTCTAGGAATTTAGGTGTTGCATACACCTTCTGGCTTGTTTTTGTCCTAACAAAAAAAAGGTCTGACTTACTAAAGAAATTTCATATTCATACTGTTAAATCTGTACGCACGCCATGTGTTTCTTGAGTTACGTTATCCTCTGTTGATGGGGTCTTTCTCGCTGATCCCATAGATTATTGTAGTATGGTTGGTGTTTTGCAATATTTGACTATAACTCGTTTGGATGCTGCTTATGCTGTTAATATGGTTTCTTAGTTTATGCATGCTCCTGGTACTACTCATCTTCATGTTGTGAAGATAATTTTTAGGTATTTGTAGGGTACCTTGGAGTTTGGTCTTTTTCGCCACTCGGCGAGCTCTCCTGCGTTAGTGGTAGCTTATTCCGATGTAGATTGGGTTGGTTGTCCTAACAGTCATCGTTCAAACACTCGCTATGCCATTTTTTCTTTGAAAGAATAATTGATTTTATGATAGTAGCCCATGATTATAATATGCTATTAGAGCCCATGGGCATGTGACCTCGTTATATCCACGTTTGCATGATGATTAATACCTTTGCACATGAGAGGCCGTGTTAGTGTCACACTTCGATAGTTAACAGATTTACATCTCAATATATAAGATCATGTGTCAAATCTACATAGTACCAATTGGTAGCCCAAGCACTCTATATATATGAATTGTATTTACAAGGAAACGTTTATTCTAGCCTTATTCCTTAATACACAGGAGGTCAAAAACTGTAAAACAATTCCTCTCTGTAATAGAAAACTTCACAATCTGATGCAAACAACAAATTTGTGGCTTCTTTGCTTGAAAATCTAGTGCTTAACAACATTTCTGGTGCAAAAACATCACAATCTAAGAGTTATGAAAAATTAAAACCGAGTTGCTGGCTGGGATGTTTGTCTGATTTTTCCTGTAGAAACAAAATTACATCAACGAAGTCCATTCATCTTTGTGAAAACATGTTGATCCTTACATCAGGGATTTTTAGTTTATCTAAACACCTAAGTCCCTTGATTTTTTAAGGTAAATTGGTCCAGTCTTAAGTGCAATCAAGTATGTCAAGTTTAAAAATCCCATCAAAAGTAGCCCAAAGCTAACATCATTGGGTTGTAAGCCTAACCCAAACAAAAAACATGGGTAACGCCGACGAATTGGAAAAATTTGAGCCTGGTCAGAAGTAGGCGGTCATGAACCGATAAAAGCATAAACACGATCCAGACACGATGGAGGAGTTTAGCCACGAATCAGAGTTATAGGCATCATGGTACAACCCACATTCTGAGATGAGAGAAATACGGAGCCAGAATGGTAAGCTCTCATAAATACACCAACAATCAAACTGAAGATAGTAAGTACCACTAAACGAATTAATTCCAATTCTTTAGAGGAAGAACTGACTTGATCGTCAGAGTCTCTTACTTGGAATCGCTTCCGGGATCATTTTCGCAGGGAGAAGAGTTTACAAGGTGGACAACGACGTTGTTACCTAACTAGGCTACCACATTATTTGGCGCTGGCTGTAGGGATCGAAAAAATGTTTGGTTCTAAGATCCTTCCGACAAACAATGGTGTTCACCAGAAGTGAGAAAAGCTATAACCACCAAACACAAGAGCACACAGCTAGGCGTAACAAAAATGTACATCCTAGCCAAGATCAGGAGCATGTCCCTATTGGAAAAAGGCAACATAATAGGGAAGATACATAATATGAGGAAGAAGCAGAATCTCCCAACACAAACCAAGAGAAAGGGAAGAGGCCGTTTGCGGCATTTCTGGAAGTGAACGAAGAAAGCCTCTAGAATCAATTTTTGACCACACTCAAACCCAAATCGCAGGGAATGGAAAAGAAAATAACTCAAGGGTGTGAGCATCTTAAGTATGAGGAAGAGTTAGGAGATATAGTGGCAGACGACGATGAAGACAAATCACCCCTAGCACCGCATCTTTGAGATTGCAAAATGCCTAAGGATTTCAAACTTCATCTCCATATTAAAATCTATAATGGGACCACATACCCAAAAAATCTCCTACACTCTCCATGAGATTTTCCGATGCGAACATCGAACTTGTTTGCAAGGCATTTCCCATTTTCTTATTAGGAACAGTAATCACATGGTACAAAGATATGCCAAATGGAAGTATCAAATCTTCGGCGCAATTGTCAGATCTATTTTTGGGACGTTTCTACCAGAAGCATAAATTCACAAAAAAAATTGCGGATTTTAACAACATAGCTCAGCAAAATGATGAACTTTAGCAGAGTACCATAACAGGTTCGTCACTGAGAGCTTGAAAGTTCATGCTCTGTCGTTTCAGTTATCTTTGGGCGCATACAGAAGAGGCATACATCTGGAGAAATCTACAAGGAATTAACAAACAACATGCCTGAAAACCCAAGAGAATTATAAAAATTATCGAGCAGCATGTTCAAACAGAAGAGGCAAACAATGCAAGATAGAGTGAGAGGTTGGTGAAAAGTGAACGATTGAGAACTTACATAAGGGGTTCATGAAAAAGGGAAAGGGAAACATCCCTTTTAAAGGAAGAGAACCGGGGATGCAAGAGGCACCAATCTAAAAAGCCCCTTTGACAAAGTCAAGAAAAGAAATATGGCAGACAAATAAAGAGCTATTTCGCGATACGGCAGCAATAATAGCACCTCCAGAATAGAGGTCCCGGGAATATTATTGTGCCTTTCACAAAGACCATGGCTTGACATAGAATATTGTAGGGATTTGAGGAGGAAAATTGAGGAAAAGATGAGGAATGGTTATCTAAGCCAATATAAGAAGGAATAAGGAGGAAGTCGGTACGACAAAGATAAAAAAGTAGGAAACCCTGTTGCAAGAAAACAAGGAACAGCGACCACGCTTGCCAAGAATTATAAAATGATGGAAGCGGTAGATTACAACAAATATATGGCAGATGAAGTTCCAGAAAAAGTAATCCTATTTATACATAGATCAACTGAATCACTATCTAATAATGCTTGGAAGGCTTAGGATAGATATTCCCCACAATAAGAGCCTGTCAATAAGAGATTTCGCCCAGATGAAGCAATCACATTCAGCAAAGAGGATGCAGATCCCAACACTTCGTCGCATAATGACCCGATGGTCATCGTCGCTAAAATTGGAAATGAAATAGTTCACAAGGTATTCATGGATGATGGAGCGTGGTTGAAATACTATTTGTGAATTGCTTTGATAGATTGGGGTTAAAGCGAACTGACTTAAAGAAGTCCACACCCTCCCTTCTTGGATTTACAGGGCGAGCAGAAACTTTGTTGGGCAACATATGGTCATGTACGGTAATAGACATTATACAATCATGTGTAATTTTATGGTCATGAATGTGTCAAGCACATTTAATGCCATCATTGGAATGCTATTGATGAACACAGAAAAACCAATCTAGGCCCAATACCACTTAGTAATGAAATTCCCAACTCCGCTGGAATCCTAACAATAAGGGGAAACCAATAAACGGTGAGGCAGTGCATGGTCTCACGATAAAGGCTGGGAAAAGTAGAGAAAAAACCAAGATGGTTAACACTGTGTCCAAGGGTGGATCACTTAGGAAAATGGAATTGACAATGGATTTAGGGAGGAAATGAAACTGATCGCTTTAGATGGCAAAGATAATTCCAAATGTATCAAGATAGGGAAAAATCTACCATCACCGGAAAAAGAAAAGGTCATAGAAAACCTATGAAGCCACAGAGATACATTTGCATGGAGTGTCCAGAACATGGGAAGAGTCGATCCAAGCATTCCTACCCACACCTTGAATATTAGTTACTCGGTAAAGCAAGTCAAACAAAAATAGCGTAGCTTCACAAGTGATAAGCAGGAAGCCATTGAGGAGGAAGTCATAGCCCTACTTAAGGTAGGCATATTGAGAGAGGCCATCTATCCTAAGTGGTTAGTGAACCCAGGGATGGTGAAAAAATCAAATGCAGGATGGCGAATGTGTAAAAGATTCACTGACTTAAAAAGAGAATGTCCAAAGGATTGCTATCCTTTCCCCAAAATTTATCAGCTAGTTAAAGTGATTTTGGGGCATGGATTTCTAGCCTTATGCACGCATGTAAGGCATACCACAAAATACTGATGGATCCTGAAGACACAGAAAAAACAACAAGCTTTGGAACATTTTGTTGTGTGAAAATTCCAATTGGGCTAAAAAATGCAGCAGCAACGTATCAGAGAGTGGTCTATAATGCATTTTGCAATCAAATAGGGCAGAATGTGGAAGCTTATGTTGATGATATGGTTATCAAGAGAAGAAAGATAGGTAACTTTGCTGCATATTTGGAAGAAACCCTAGATACGTTATGCACCATTGGGATGAAGCTCATTCCTAAGAAGTTTGTCATTGGAGTGGGTGCATGAAAGTTTTTAGGATACAGGGTATCCTCCAAAGGGATCAAGGCCAGCCCGGAGAAAATCCAGGCTATAGTAAATATTTCCCAGCTGCGAACGGTTAAAGAGGTGCAGATATTAATGGGATCGTTGGCAGCACTCAATAGGTTCATCTCAAAGGCAGTTGAGAAGTATTTCTCACTCTTCGAAGTCTCGAAGAAGGTTAAAAAAATAAGCGGGAATGATGCATGTCAAAAACTGTACGAGTCCTTAAAAGGGCAGCTTCAAATGTTGCCAATATTGAAGTCACCAGTCTTCGGGGTGACTCTTTATCTATACCTGGCGGTTTCACAGAATGCAGCGAGTTTAGTTCTAGTGTGCCAAGAAGGTAAAAAATAAGTGCCTGTCTACTATATTAGTACAATATTACAAATTATAGAAAGGGCATACTTGCCACTTGAAAAGCTAACTCTAGCTTAAGTTTACTCAGTGAGAAGGTTGCGAACATATTTCCACGGTCATCAAATTGTTATCTATACATATTTTTCTGATCAAGAATATCCTGACCAAACCTGAAACGTCTGGTAGAATGACCAAATGGGCTCCCAAAATGTGACAGTTTGAGATCTGATTCAAGCCAAGAACCGCAATCAAGGCTCAGGCCTTAGCAGATTCCATTGCGGAGATGACAAGTGAAGATGCACAAGACACAAACGCCTACAACAATCTTAGGTTTGAAAAAGGAAAATCAAAGTGGGGTGATGTTGTATGGAAGTTTTTTGTAAATGGAGCATCCAGCAAGGAAGGGTGAGGTGCAGGATTACTATTAGTCAACCCATAAGGTGGGGAGCACATATATTCACTCTGATTCGAATTCCCACTTATGAACAATGAAGTAGAGTATGAGGCAATGATATGCGTCCTGGACCTTACCATCAGAATGAAGGTCAAAAGTGTTCGAACATTTACCAATTCCCAAATTGAAGTCCAATAAGTGTCGGGAGACTACGAAGTGAGAGAAGAACAACTGGTGAAATACTTAAGGAGGGTTCAACAGCTCATTACCCAACTTGAATACTTTGACATCCACCATGTACCAAGATCTGAAAATACAAAAGCAGATGCAATAATAAAGTTGGCAAGTGTTGGGTTTGAATCATTGATCGAAAACAAAGATGTATGAGTGGAGATTATTCCATCAGAAGCACGGTAATGACAACTGTATCAACAGTCTAAACAAAAGAAGTAAGCTGGATGACACCACTAATAGAGTACCTCACAAAAATAAGGTAACTAACGAACAAGATATAAGATAGGAAGTTGGAGTTGCGATCTCATAACAACGTTTATGAAGAAGGAACTCTATACAAGAAAGTTATCTTATCTTCATGGAAAACAAATGCGTAGAACCATCGCATTTGAGGGAAATTCTAAAGGAAGTGCATGAAGGGTTGTGTGGAACGCATCAAGAAGCTAGGACAATTGTGGAGAAAATCATTCGAACGGGGTATTATTGGCCAACTATGTTTAATGAAGCGCATAACTTCGTTCTCAAGTGCAAAAGTTGCCAGATTAATGCACCATTGTCTCACAAATCGCATTCTACTCTAAGAGGTGTATATGGAGCTTGGTCATTAGATAAATGAGGAATCAATCTTGTGGGACCTTTTCTAAAGGGCATTGGTAATGCCAAATTTTTAATCGCATCCATTGATTATTTCACAACATGGTAAAAGCAAAGCCATTAGGAAGAATCACAGCGGAGGTAACAAGGCAGTTCGTTTGGAAAAATATAGTGTGCCTCTTTGGGGTGCCACATAGCATCCTCATAGACAACGGGACATAGTTTACAAGCAGTGCCTTTCCAAATTGGTGTTCAAAGTTGGGGATCTTACAAAAATTCACATCCGTAGCTCACCCTCAAGCAAATGGCCAAGTAGAAGTAATGAAGATAACCATAGTCTAGGGTATCTAAAAACGGTTGGAAGGAAAATGAATTTTCTAGGTACACGAGATACCTAATACTCTATAGTCGTATAGAACAACCTTTTGGGAGCCAACGGGAGAAACACCTTATAGTCTGGTATATGATCATGAAGCAGTTTTTACCAATGGAGATCAGAAATTCGAGTCTCCGAGTGGTAGAATATAATGATGATGGAAATCTGGATATGATGAGGCTGGAGTTATATACCCTTGAGGAAAAAGGAAAATGTCATACATAACTGAAGCAAAGTACAAAGAGAGAATGGCTAGAGCTTACAATCAGAGGGTCAAAGGGACGCAGTTTCGGATTGGCCATCTTTTTTTAAGGAAAAATGAAGCAAGCTTAGTAGAGGAGAAAGGAAAGGTGTGCCCAAAGCAAGCTTAGTAGAGGAGAAAGGAAAGGTGTGCCCAAAGTGGTAAGGACCTTATAAGATAATGAAGGCACATAGATCCAATTGTTATGAGCTACAGAGGATGGATGGGAGCAATGTCCCAAATACTTGTCATATCAGCAACTTGAGGATATTCTATGTCTAAATCTAATGAAGATATCGAGTATCTAGTTGTATATAAGCCATGAGATAACCATTAGTTAGGATCATTCTTTTGTTTTGATTGAAAGGTGATATTATCACAATCGTACATAATATATTAAAAAGCGTCTTCGTTGGGAAAACATTTATTTATGTATTTTCCAAAGCATTTAACACCACTTTTTTCATATTTTTGTTATAATATTGCAGATTTACATAGGTTTACATGATGAGGGGTTCAGATGACCATTTTTTATTTTTATATCTAAATCCTTCATTTTGTAATCTATGTTTAGTCTAGTGGATTTTTGGCTCGAGTAAGCTTAGAGCCACCAATGTGTTCTTGCATGCAAAGTCGGTCTCTAATATACTCCTCTCTGGTTCTTTAAAATTCCTCTACCTCTGAGCTGCAGTCACAGAGATGTTGGCCAATACCATAAACCCTTCGGTCACAAATGCGGGGTTGTGAAGAATGAGAGTCACCAGCTCATGGTTTGCACCCTTGGCCGGTTTCTTCCTCCTCTCACCCCGTGAGGACTTCCCCTTCTCCAACGCTTTCCTTTTGGGAGGCAACCTAACAAAATGAGTTAAAGAGTGGTAACACTATCTTAAACAAAACATGGCCCACATTATCATTTAACAAGTAAATTCTTCCTAAATAGCATGACCATTCAAAACATGATTATCCAAGCATGAAGGTTATTTAAACAAGAACATTCTCATCGAACAACAATTTCATGTAAGTCATCAACAACCCATTAATAAGACTATGCAATCAAGATTCATCTCATCCTAAGTCATCCAACACATTAAGAACAGAACATCCAAGCATAATAGCACATCAAACCACCCACCTTCCTTTAACACATGCAAACAAGCCCAAATATATATCTAAATAGCATACACTCATTCAAGAATCATGCTTTTCATAACACCACCACAATTTCAGTAAAGCATATAAACAAAAAGTCCAATGGATTACCCGTAATTTGAAGCTAAGAATTGCAAGATCCACACAAGAAGAAGCAAAAGTTGCTAACTTTTGAGAGAAAAGCTTTAAATTTTCAAGTTTCACCAAGAGTGTGTGTGAGTGAGTGTTTCTTGAGAGTTAGAATGTGTCAAATCTGGGTGAAGAAATGTACCGTGGATTTGGTATTTCAGCATAGGTGATAAGGGAGAGGGGTACAATTAGGATGAGAATGGAATTTTGAAAATTGAAAATTAGGGGACAATAGTACAAATTAATTAATTCCAAGGTATGTTGGAAGTACTATTTGCATAAAGAATCCTAAGGAATTAGGGGATTTCAAAATTTCTGAACCAAAAATGTATTTCTAAGTTTGAAATTCAGAATTTTAAAAAATTTACATTTTTGGAACAATTTGACAGTAACAGTGGGGAATCAGTACAGATACCCTCGTGTGGAAGTACCTCGCACAGAACCCCTCACATGTCAAATCTTCCGGCACGAACCCTTTTGTGTCAATGGTCCTTGCTAAATATTTTGACACAAGGTCCCCTCGTGCCATGCTCCCTGGAGCGGACCGTGGCACTTGGCATGGGCCGTGTCAGGCCTAGCCTTAAGATTGCCACAAATTTTGACCTATTCCTTAGTCTTTTCCCTCTTTTTTCCGAAAAACTATGCCACCGATCAAAACTAATTCCATCCAAGCACAATCACAAGAATTGAATTCAAATTTACAAATCAAACAAGAATTTCATCTCAAAAATCCTCAACACAAACCAAATCATGTTAAAATATATCTAATCACTACTTAAAACACGAAACAAAATAAGTACTGTATATTTATTGTCGTCCTCATGACTTTTTTTTTATGAAAGTTTTGTATATAGATCAAATCAAACCAAAAGAGTTTTTAGGCCATCACTCCTAGCCTTTTACAAGCAAAAAACCCTATCAAAACTTTCTATTTAAAATCAAACAAACAACCAGCTCTATATTCTATCTAGGCTCATATTCAAAATTTTCTTTCCATCTCTTGTTGCTCCTCCATTTGCATTCAGCTTCAACATGGGCAGCCAAGGTCTCCATCTTCAAATCTTCTTGGAAAAATATCCTCTTGTTCCTTTCATAATATTCTATACAAGGCACTAATAAGCTTCATCAACATCAAGTCTTGCCTTCTTCTTACCATCATCAACAAACATCTTTTTACTTGCCTCATGTTGCTAATATCCCTCAACTTTAAGATTTTCATCAACCCTTTAGTGTATGTACAACCCGAAAACAAATGGATTACTGTCTCATCCACCTCATCACATAAACTACAAATTTTTTGTGTCTTCAAAATCCCAAATTTTTGCAATCTGTCAATCCCCTTAATGTAGGTAGGTGTTAGATAGAAACATCTACCTACGGGTCTCTGGAGTTTCCATCCTCAACTCCACCCATGATAACATTGTTGTGAATGGGTCTTCACAACGTATCACCCTTACCTTTGGACCCCTTGTCCCTTATAGAAAATGAATTATCGTGCCTTGCTAAGGTTGAGCCCTGATGTGTCAATTTTATGTGCATAATTTAGTACTTTTTGGGGTCACTTTTGTGCTATTTTATTATCAAGAACTTGTATTTTACCTTGAAATTCTCTTAGGAGGGGTAAGAGAAACTTTACGCTCTTTTACCTCTTCTAAATGGATTTTGCATGACGAAGGAAGAACATGGAGACTTGAAGACCGGAGACCTTTGAAAATCACTTTTCAAAGACATTGAAGACTTGCTTCAAAGAGTTGAAGACTTGAAGACCGAAGGCCATCGAAGACCATATTTTTGAAGACTTTGAAGGCTTTCTTCAATGAGTTGAAAACTTGAAATATGAGAGGAATTACCACAAGGAGAAGAAAAGAAAACAAGGTTAAGTTCTAGCACCCGCCGTGAGTTGCGACGAACAGGTGACAAGAACCTAACCTTATCCTTTTTGTACTATAAATAGCACTCTCTTTCCTCTCATTCATAACTTCTTCTTTTTTGTGTTTGGTACTATTTATAACCCTTGTTTCTACCATTTTTCATCTTTAAATTCTCTTGTATTATGTTTGGTTTGTTAGCATTAATTAGCATGAACTCTTGTAGCTAAATCTCGTTCTTGGGAGCAATTGACTAAGGCCTCCAAGCCCATGTCTTAAGAATAATTTGTAGCCTATTTGATACTCTTAATATTATGCATTTATGGAGCATTGAATGTGTATGTAAATGTCATTAATGTTCTCGAAAGCTTGAGTATATTAAGTACTTGTATGATATACTTGTAAGGGTTTGGGGAAATGGGTTGATTTCCCTTTTTCTTGATAGAAATCCAAGAGTATGATTTAGAGCTTTTGATTGTGTTGATGGATTGATAATTGCTAGATGAATATGATAATGATGAACTTTTTTTTCATGTTTGTTGCTTGTAGCAAATGAGAGAAGTCTATGAATGTCAATCGTTCTTGAATAATCTTGTGTAAATGAATGAATTGGTTAAATTGTCAGACACGGTGTAGTGTTTATAAGTGTTTCCAAGATTGTTGATTCTTCGTGCTAAATGCCATCAATGGGATAGTTTAAGTCGTGTTTCGACTACATGAGTCATTTGTAAGGTTTGACAAGAGCTGTCAAATTCACTCTTGCAAACTACTATCTAAGAAGGATAGAAGTTTAGTCTTCACAACAAGAAGTGAAAGTAGTAAATAGGTTGCATGTTCAATGATGGATAAGAGGCTTGGAAGTGGAAGTCAATTGTGCCCAAGGTTCCGTCAATTGTTGTTTTAATCTTGTCTTTAGTTTTCTTGCATTATTAGCATAGTTCTCTTGCTTTGGTAAATTTTGTCTTTCAATTTGATAACTTAGGATCAAAAACCAACCAAACCCCCCTTTTTATACACGATTTTATAAATATCTATATATGTATGTGCCTAGTATGTTTTCTACTATATATGTTTAAACACTTGAAGAGATCCCTTTTCTCGTGGACGATCCAGACTTGACATTATCTACTTACTTATAGATAGGAAGCATTAGGGATTCAAATTATTAACTTTGAGAGGTACGGCGAGATCTCCCAAATTTTGGTACCGCTGCCGGGGAAGAGGTATTTATTTTTAAGTGTTTGGCCATATTATGTGTGATTATATGATAATTATAAATATTTGTTAGTTTGATTTTATTTTGATTTCTTAGAGTATTTGCCATTTTCACTTGGTTTGGAGACGTATTGTTCGAGTTCTTGGTGTATGGTTCGTACGCGATCCTCTTCACAAGAACCCATACACCACGACCCCAAGTTAGAGTTGAATTTGAGATGGGCTAGGGGGATTTCTTTGGAAAGTGTGAATAACACCCCCTCCTAGTGACCATTTTGTGGATAATTCCAATATTATAGAGCATCAACGTGAGCACAAGGATGAGCATCCGAGAGGAGGACATCAACATCCTCCTCTTTAAGGGAGAGATCATCCACTCCACGGAAGGGAGATTCCTTTGGGGCAAGCATTGTTAAGAGACATTATGGCTCCCAACCTTGATCAACAACCGATATGCATTGAGTATCCCTTGTTTGGACCGAATGGACACTTTGAGCTAAAGACCGGGTTCATAAACATGTTACCCATCTTCCTTGGTATGCAAGGGGAGAATTCCAACAAGCACATCACCGAGTTTCACTTTTTATGTGGTGGTACAGTAGATGAGGATTTTTATAAGTTGAAGGCATTCCCGTTTACCCTAAGGGATGGTGCAAGAGATTGGCTCCACTACCTACCACCCCAAAGCATCAAGAGTTGGCTTGACATGAAAACAAAGTTTCTAGCCAAATACTTCCCGGCCTCGAGATCCGCCACCTTGAAGAAGGACATAAGTAACATCCTCCAATAGCATGAAGAATCTCTCTTTGACTATTGGGAAAGGTTCAAAAAGCTTCTCGCAAGTTATCCTTACCACGGTTATTCGGAAGGGAATTTAGTCTATTACTTCTACAATGGTCTTCTTGATAAGGATTAAAGGTTGGTGAAGAGCTCTTGTGGTGGAACCCTTTGGAATAAGACTTCATCCGAGGTAATGCAATTGTATGAGGAGCTAGCGAAAGAATCAAGAAACTTTAGCTCAGGGGCCGATTTGAGAAGGAGAAATCCAACGCTCGCAAGTGACACTTCTAATAGTGGAAAGCTCGAGGATCAAGTCTCAGCCCTTGCATCCATGGTGAAATCATTGATGACGAAGCCCGAAAATGTGCCATATGTTAAATCATGTGAAATTTGTTACTTGGCGCATCCTACGAACACTTGCCCTACTTTGCAAGAGGACTATGTCGAGGAGGTGAGTACCATGGGGTATCAAGGAAATCAAGGCAACCAAGGATATCAAGGTAGGTAAGGCTACCAAGGTCACCAAGGCTACCAAGGTCACCAAGGCTACCAAGGTTATCAAGGGTACCAAAATTGGTCGTACAATTTGGGAAATTGTGATAACCCAAACCTCTGGTATGGAAACCCTCAATGAAGCCAAAACCCTCAACCGTGTTGGCCTCCTCAATAACAATTTCAAAGGCTCCAAGACGAACCCTGAGACCAAGGAGAGAGCTCAGGGATAACAAAGGATGAGGTGATGCAAGCCATTCACCTGTTAGGCATGTGCACGAAGAAAAGCAAAAAATTCCAAGATGAAGCCAAGGCGAGCATCAAGAACTTGGAAACTCAAGTAAGCCAAATATCTCAAGTGGTGAATTAGATGGAAGCCCGGGAAAAGGGTAAGCTACCCTCCCAACAAAAGATCAACCCTCGACAAAATGTGAGTGCAATATCACTGAGAAGTGAAAGGGAGATGAAGGATCCCTAAGCAAGGTTTGTTTTTGAGCGCAAGATTGAGAAAGAAGAAAAACATGAGGATGAAGGCCAAGGAGTTGGCCAAAGAGAGCAAGGAAGAAGAAAGCGAGGTGGAGACATTTGTGCCAAGACATTTATCCCCACCTCACAAGAAGTCAAGAAGGGCAGAGGTCCCTATTTATGTGCCGGAACCTCCATTCCCGGAGGCATTAAAGGATAGAAGGACCAAAGAGGACCCCAAAGACATCTACAAAGTCTTTTGTAGATGCGAGGTAAATATTTCACTCTTAAATGCTCTAAATCAAGTTCCTAGGTATGCTAAATGTCTTAAACAATTGTGTACTGTCAATAGGAAACAACAACTGAATAAGAATAAGAGTGGGAAAAGTGAATATGTCTTCACCGTGTTTGATGATGAAATGCCACATAAATGTGATGATCCGGTAATGTTTGCAATCCCTTGTGAGATATGAGGCAAATGTGTTAACAAGGTCATGTTAGACTTTAGTTCTTCAATCAATGTGATCCCACATTCCTTGTATGAAAGTCTAAATGTAGGCATTTTGCACAAAATTGAGGTTGTTATCCAACTAGCTGATCACTCTAGTACATACCCGAAAGGTATTGTGAAAGATGTGTTGGTGAAAGTGGATCCTTGACATTCCCCGCGGACTTTTATGTTCTTGAAATGGGAGGTGACAATAGTTAAAACTACTATTTTAGGAAGGCCATTTCTAAACACTTCGAGGACCATAATTGACGTGCATAAAGGAACATTGACCATGGAATTTAATGGACGGAAGGTAGAATTTGACACTAATAATTCTATTGATCATCCTAGTAGATACCATTCTTGCCAAGCTATTCATGTTATTGATGATAAAGAGCAAGATGTAATTGAGCCCAAAGATGGTAGTTCCTTAAATATTACCATAGATGATGTTTTGAATGATGCCTTGATTTCAAATATTGTTAGTACTAACTTGAAGGAAAACAACAATTGCGAATACACTCTTGGTAAAGCAACATCCAACACTTTTCGTGCATCCACGGGTAAGCCAATAAGGGTGGTTTTCCCTCCTTCTCTTGAGAAGGCTTTGGTGGAATAATGCAAACCACCACTGAAAGCTCTTAAATGTTCACCTCTTGGAGAAGGAGAGAAACCCCTGAATGCTCACATGCTTGAGATCACCATGGAACAAAAAGGAGAGTTGTTGGAAATGTTGAGGGAACATGAAAAAACCCTTAGCTATATGAAGAAGGTTTTATTGGGGGATAATGTGAATCCCGATTGTTTTGACCCTGACCGAGGAAATGAGACCGATCATCTCGGTTCATTTTGTGAGTAAGCTCCAAGAAGAGGAGTAAGTTATGTCAACTACGTTAAATAAACTTGGTTTTGATCATCCGGATCGTCATTCATGACTTTCCATTGATGTTGCTTGGTTTTGGATTTTGTCATTAGTTTTATTGTTTTGCTTTGTGCTTTTCACGGGTTGTTTTTCCATGATTTGGTAGCGATTTGAAACCAAGACATTGGACTTTTGAAGGGAGAAATGCTTGGAGTCAAGAAGGAAAGACTTGGACAAGAGGTGAAATAAGAAAAAATTTCTAAGTACTAGGTGGGTAGCCCATTGCGAGTCGCGATCACCTCGTCGCGAGTCGCAATCACCTCATCGCGAGTCGCAATCACCTCGTCGTAAGTCACGATGGGCTCAGAAATTTTTGTGCTCATTTTGGGTTTTAGCCTCCACTTTTCATGATTCGCGATGGCCTCGTCGTGAGTCACGATGGACTATTGCGAGTCTCGAAGAAGTGGTCGCGAGTAGCGACAAGATCAAGAATTTTGGGTGAAAATAGAGCTCCTGGCCTCCACTTTTTTAGAATCAGAATGTCCTCATTTTGAGTCTCGACGAATTGGTCACGAGTTGCAATGTAAACATTAACCTGAGGCACCCGTTGACCTTCTCGTCGTGAGTCATGACGGACGTGTAGGCTTGTTTTAAAAAATGGGCAAAACTAGAATCTCCCCCCATTCCATCTAACCTTCTCTGCCACTTTCCCTTCACCTTCCTGCATTCCCTTCACCTTCTCCAGCTACCACCTCACCGGAGGCCATTGAAAATCACTTTTCGAAGACTTTGAGACTTGCTTCAAAGAGTTGAAGACTTCAAGACCGGAGGCTGTCGAAGACCATATTTTTGAAGACTTTAAATACTTTCTTCAAAGAGTTGAAGACTTGAAAAATGAGAGGAATCATTGTGAAGATGAGTGTTTACCACAAGGAGAAGAAAAGAAGACAAGATTAAGTTCTGGCACCCATCGCGAGTCGCAACGAACGGGTGGCCAGAACCTAACCTTATCCTTTTTCTACTATAAATAGCACTCTCTTTCCTCTAATTCATAACTTCTTCTTTTATGCGTTTGGTACTATTTCTAACCCTAGTTTCTACCATTTTTCATCTTTGAATCTCTTGTATTATTTTTGGTTTGTTAGCATTAATTAGCATGAACTCTTGTAGCTAAATCTAGTTCTTGGGAGCAATTGACTAAGGCCTCCAAGCACATGTCTTAAGAACAATTTGTAGCCTATTTGATACTATTACTATTATGCATTTATGGAGCATTGAATGTGTTTGTTAATGTCATTAATGTTCTTGAAAGCTTTAGTATATGAAGTACTTGTATGATATACTTATTAGAGTTTAGTGAAATGGGTTGATTTCCTCTTTTCTTGATTGGAATCCAAGAGTATGATTTAGAGCTTTTGATTGTGTTGATGGATTGATAATTTCTAGATGAATATGATAATGTTGAACTATTTGTCATGTTTGTTGATTTGTAGCAAATGAGAGAAGTGTATGAATGTCGATCGTTCTTGACTAATCTTGTGTAAATGCATGAATTGATTAAATTCTTGGACACGATGTAGTGTTTATAAGTGTTTCCAAGCTTGTTGATTCTTCATGCTAAATGCTATCAATGGGATACTTTTTTTCATGTTTCGAGTATGGGAGTCATTAGTGAGGTTTGACAAGAGATGTCGAATTCACTCTTGCAAAATACTATCTAAGAAGGATAGAAGTTTAGTCTTCACAATAAGTAGTGAAGTAGTAAATAGGTTTCATTTTCAATGATGGATAAGAGGCTTGGAAGTGGAAGTCAATTGCGCCCAAGGTTCCGTCAATTGTTGTTTTAATCTTGTCTTTAGTTGTCTTGCATGATTAGCATAGTTCTCTTGCTTGGTTAATTGTTGTCTTTTAATTTGATAACTTAGGATAAAAAAACCAACCAAAACCCCATTTTCCTACATGCTTTTATATGTATCTATATATGTATATGCCTAGTATGTTTTCTCCTATATATGTTTAAACACTTGAAAAGATACCTCTTCTCGTGGACAACCCCGACTTGCCATTATTTACTTAATTGTTCATAGGAAGAATTAGGTCTTAAAAGTATTAACTTTGAGAGGTACGGCGATGACCTCCCAAGCCGGAGGAGGTTTTACGCCCTCAACACTTGTTCTTTGCCGCTGCAAGTTAGTTAGCATGGAAAAACAGTCTAGCACAGACATATTGTTAATCGCATCATGCAATTCATTGAACTCATTAACAATATCATCAACAAGGAACTCATCCAAATATTCATGCTCATTGGTAACACAAGAGGATTCATGGAAATCTTCTCATCACATAGGGTTACACCTTTGAACATAAAAGTAGAATTAGTCGAATCATGCCAAGATTTATAGATGTCAAAATCCACTTTGTCAACATCATCTTCTAGAGTTAAGGTTTCTAAATGGACATCAATTTTAGTCCTAGAAATTTTAAGAAAAGGCCTCCCTAAAATTATTAGGGGTGCACTTCTGTTGTGCGCCACGTCAAGGACATAAAAGTCTGCCGAAAAACCAACTTGCCAACTCGTACCATTACGTTCTTCTCTAGTCCACAGGGGCTAGCTTGGGAGTGATCAGCGAGTTGGAAAATTACTCTGGTTTCCCTAAGCTCACCTATTTTTAGGAGTTCATATAGACTAAATGGGATCACATTGATGGATGCGCCTAAGTTGATCATGGCATTTTCAACCGATTTTCCACCTAAGGAGATAGGAATAGAGAACATTCTGGGGTCATTGCATTTCTTAGACAATTTTTTATTGTTTAAAATGGTGGCTCCCCCCAAGTTTAAATGTCCTACCTTCTTAGTTGGTCTACTTCTCTTTTATATGCATGCAACTTTAAGAAACTTAGCATACGATGGCACATTTTCAATAAATTCCTAGATAGGGATTGTTACCTCAACCTTTTTGAAGACTTTTTGAAAGCTTGCATCATTGGTCTCAACCTTTGGCCTTCCCCTCAAAGTATTTGGAAATGGAGGTAGGATAATCAATTGTGTCTCGGGTGGTGAAAGCTCCTTGGAAGGTGTTTCCTTGACCACGATCTCATCATCTTCGAAGTGTGACTTGGTAGCCTCCAATACCCTATCATCTTCTTGCATCACATTTTTCTCAGACTCGCATTCCTCGGATTGATCTCCAGTTGGGAAGGGGGTTTTCCGGACTCCTTGGCTTCAAGTCGGCACACCAAGGTGGAGAGTTTCCCAAATTAAACTTCAAGATTCTTGATACTTGAGAATGCCCTATTACCAAGTTCTTCAATATCACGCCTTGTCCTCTTTGCGAAGACTTCATGTTTCTTCCCCAATTGACCAATGGCTTCTCATATCTCTTCTCGGTCTTATTTATAGATCGAGGCATGGTTGTTGGAAGGTCCTTCACTTCTAGGGTATGGTTGAGGTAGGGCTTGTCCACCCCGATATCCTTGAGGTTGATTGTCTTCCCTCCACCAAATATTTGGATGGTCTTGGTACCTTGGGTTGAACGAGTTTGCGAAAGGGTCCGGCCTTGCGTTTCCTTAGTTCCCCCTGAAACCCTTGGGGCTGACCCCTAGCAAAATGTGGTCTTTCTCGGTTGTTGTACTCAACGGTCTTCATCTCTTGCAAATCTTCTAAAACTTTGGGACACGCTTTGGTGTTGTGGTCTACGTTTCACACCCCGCACACTTTGACTTGATGTACTTTTCCTTGCAAGAGCTCCTTCATCATAGAAGCAAGAGCTTGGACTTGCTCCTCCAACTTAGGTGATTGTGTGGGTTCATCCAAGACCTTAACCCTTGACCTTGTGCCAAATGGTTGCGTACCATTGGCCATTATTTCAAAAAGCACCATCGCATCCTTAGGGTTTTTGTTGAAAATTGATCCATTACAAGTGGCATTCACCATCCCCATGTCTTCATCACATAAACCTTCGAAGAAATAGTAAACTAAATATCCCTCTTTGAAAGGATGATAAGGGAAGCTCGCTAGAAATCCCTTGAAGAACTCCCAATAATAATATAATGACTCGGTAGCCCCTTGGGTAATATTTGACAGTTTCTTTCTCAACCCGGAGGATTTGGATGCAGGAAAATACTTCTCTAAAAACCCCTGCTTCATGTCCATCAATGAGCCTATAAATCCTAGGGGAAAGTAGTAGAGGCAATCCTTAGCTCCATCTTGAAGAGAAAACGGGAAGACTCTCATATTGTATTCGTATTCAGAAAAACCTGGAGGTTTTATATTGGTACACACCAAGTGGAACTCCGAAAGATGCTTTTTTAGGTCTTCTCCCGCATACCATGGAAGGTGGAAATAGTGGATCATTCCGCTCTTTAGCTAACGGCTCACATTTGGAGGTAATGGAGGGAATGTGAAGCATAGTGGTTGAATCTCCAGATTAGGGGCCATAAGCTCCCTCAAGGTTATTTTGTCCTCCGTCATTCTTTGCGGTTCTTCTACCAACACTACCCACCTAAATTGAATGTCTACTCTAGTTCTCAGTTTCATTTGCTTCCGACTACCCGTGTTAGCAATTGGGTAATGCAAAACACCTAAGTTTGTGGTACGAGTATGTACCATAAACTTAGGACTAATGGTACCCTTCCAAAGACAACACTAGCAAAAAGATCAAAAGGTAACAAGATAACTATCACAAAATCTCAACACATGGATCAACAAAAGAAAACAAAAATAAAGCAAATACAAACTACTCTACTAACACGTTATGTTAATTGACGGTTAAGCTGATTAGCATCCCCGGCTCCATTCTAGGTCGTTAATTGTAGCTAAATTAACTTAAGCAGAGGATGGTAGGACAAAGATAAAATTTATAGTTCTGCACCCAACTCACTACTATGCTACCGATAGGCTAGTTAGCGGTAATCCCTGGGTATGTCCACATAGATGATAGGGACTAAAAATAAATTACACACAACCTCATCTGGGTTGTCCATTCGCATGAGTTGCTAGGAATAGCTAGTAAAGTAAATATGGGGATTCGGTGTTTTTTTATTAACAACTACTAAGCATAAAAGCAGGAAGAAAATAAACTATATAAACATGTACTTGGGGGTATTTACGTAACATACTTGATAGCTTACTTATATCCTTGATTCATTCATATATAGAATTATAAAACATATCTTATACTCATGTCACACAATGTGGAGATAGCTAGATATTTACCCCTGTTTGTCACATGTGGTACTTACAACAATGCCCAATCTCACCGTCTCTGTAATTTTAGGAATGTGCTCTAGTCCACCGATTCCGTAGACCATTCCCTAGTCACTTCACTCACACGGCTAATGCGCTCACTCTTAAGGGAATCTAAAGCCCACCTAAAAGGGCAATGCCTCGCTTAGGTTGCAACCGTTGGATATGTAGTGAAGTTTATTACATCCGAGACACTCCACTATGGATCTCAATCCCTAGGATTAGAGAGGAGAGACAAAGTAAAAGACACTTTGTGATGACTCTAGAGTCGGCACAACTATAGTCGCTACAAACAACACACTGATCCATCGAGTAAAGCAAGGGGCTTTCCCTCCTCAAGATTTACTGAATCAGTCGCCCAACATGTTGATTTCTCATACAACTAGCACATTGGAATCATGGTATAACACATATAATGATTTTCTCTCAAGGGACATGAATGCACTCATCTCCTCGGTGTTCTTTACCTACTCCACAATTCCAACACTTTCCAAGATCGCAATGAAGTCTAGCACAACTTTTTACTACAACACATGCATGAGTGCATTATCGTATGACATAGCAAAAATCATAATTCTCATAAAGAACAAGTTCAAGCACAAATATTTATGAGACAATAAGATAGGAAAATCTAAATCTCAAATAGGCATCATCAAAACATGAATGCAAATAAGCCCAAGCTACTAATCTATTCCATAGACATGGAACTCAAATAAAGATTTGAATTCCACATCATAGGATGAAAGAAAAGTAAAAATAAAAGAAAGAAAGAAAGAAGAGAAAATATTTTTCTCTCTAGAATGCACTCCTAATTACAAGAGTAAAGTGAAAAAATGATCAAACTCCTTAACCCTAGTAGACTAAGGCTTACATTTAAAGTAGTAGGGGATTGGGCCTAAAAATAGGCCAAAAACGTGTAAAACCTGGTTTAGCCGCCGCTTGGCGCGGTCCATCGTGGATGGCGCGGTCCGCAGCGGATGGCGCAGTCTGCACTGTGTACTCGGCCCGTGCTGGCGCGAGCCGCCAGATCTTGCACGGTCTATGCATGCTCCATTGGCACGGACCGTCTGCTCTGGCGCAGTCTGTGTATACCTTTTGGTGCATGTCGTGTTTTTCCCCGCGGGTCGTGTCCGTGCGGTCCACATCGTTTGGCACGGGCTGGCATCAGAGTTCTTATTTTTGTACTTCTTATCTGTGAGACGTGACGTTTGGCACAGATCGTCATCAGAAACCTCATTTTTCTCAGTATTTTGGCAAGGGCCACTTAATTCTTCACATTCCACCTGCTAATCTTGACATTTTGAACATGAAATGGTGCAATCCATCAAACACGAGACGGTCTGTGCCTATACTAAACTGTTTTTGAGTGAAATTTTGAAGTTATGTGTGTAGCCCATCAAATTTGGTGTGGTCCGCGCTAGGCATTGGCAAGGTCTGTGCCAAAGGCCTTTGGCATGGACCACGTCGTCTAGTGCGGGCCGTTGGTGCCATCAATGAGTGATCCGCGTCGATCAGTTTGTACTTCTGCTGGCTAAACTTCTTTTCTTTGCTACGGGTGAACCTTGAGTCCGTTTTGAGAGTTCTTGTAGTCAATTTTTTGGTTCTTGAGGAGACAAATTGATTGGAACCAACCTTGAAGGCTGATTCTTCTTGGATCTTTCCTAGAAGTTGGCACAACTCTCTCGGACCACGATTCTCTGTTTCTTCATTGGCCACCTTGAACTCCAATGCCCGCCTATCTTTGGCTCCAACCTCCTTCAACCATTATTTGATGTCTGTGGCCTTCGTCTAGTGTGAATGGTCTTCAATCTTTTCTACCGTCCTTGCGAATAGCCTTCAATATGTTCTACCGCCCTTGCAAATGATCTTCATATAGAATGTAATGAAAAGTATCCATGAGTGACTTACTAGAGATGATCGCAAAAGAAGATCTAGGAGCCCATGGATACAAGAGAAAATCAAACATGGCCATCTAACCTCTTGTCCCGTAAACTCAACTAATACTAGCAATCCAACATATAAAACAAACCAATTATTACGCCGAATGCATTGGTTAACATATGCATAATGGTGCACGCCAAGGTCTAACTGAATAGATTAAGAAAATGTGTTCTTTTATTTCAATTTAATAGAATTGGGACAGTGGGAGTAGTCATTGGATATAAACTAAGGCAACGGCACGGAATCCAAAAACCAACAATTTAATAAAATGTTTTATTGTTAAAACGGTCTTAATAAAATGGTCTTAATAAAACGGTCTTACTCTCTCTCTTCTCTCTCCTCTGATTCTGAATCCAATGGTGTTTTTCCACGCCGGTAACGGCTTTTTCCACCGTTAGCGGCTCCCTCTTGGCCGACAAGCATCGGTGCTGGCTTCGGTTTCCCTGCGGCCGGCCACTATGGCAGAGAATTGTAACACCATCCACAACCATAAATCCTTCCTCTCTGCCCTTCAATCAAAATCACCACCCCTTCGCTAATCGCTCCCGGACAACCCTGAATTGATCCCAAAATCGGAGCACCTTGGTGAACCCACATGCTTATACTCTGAGGATGAAATCACAAAACTCTCAGCTCACTACGCCAATGCTCTCGTAGGCAAATTTACCAAAGGCAGACTCACAATGGAACAGCTGGAGTCATCTTTCAAAACAATGGAGTTTGCCGGAAAATATCTTGGGATCTCTGGACTTCAAGCATGTCCTCATCAGGTTCGACCACATTAATGACTATCAGCGATGTTGGATCAAAGGGAGCTGGAGCTTCAATGGTGTCCTGATGAAAATCCTGAAATGGTCGCCAAATTTCTCAGCGCACAAGGAATCCCCAATCGTTCCTGTCTGGTGCACGATCAGAGAAGTTCCCCTGTACTATTATAATACTTCATCTATTGAGGCCATTGGTAATAGTATAGGTAATTTCATCAAAAAAGATTTGGCTACTGAGATGTTAACCAGGCCTTCTGCCATCAAATTGTGTGTTGAAGTAGACTTACAGAAACCACTTCACACCTCTATTAGATTAGGATCAGAAAGTAACAACAGGAAGTATAATATTGAGTATGAAGATGTTCCCCTGTACTATGACCGATGTGCCAAACTGGGACATTCGCTTAGTCAATGTAAAGCTATCCCTCATAACAATGTTGATCCAATGCCATAATGGTATACTACATGGCATAAGTTTGATAGAGCTCCTGTAAGGTTTGCTAACAATTAGCCTCCCTCTAAAATGCCCAACTTAGTAACCATTCCCCATCAGTTAGCTAATACTAATCCTGGCTCTGATCCCCTTTCATATGGCCCTAAGATAACAGAAGTAATCCCTAACATCAGCATATCTCAGTTACCTCACCCCTCCTCCCCACACCAAACCCCCTGTAATACAAGTATTAGATAAGTCCCAATCATCTGTTAGGGAACTAATAAATCAAACTGAGGTCACTACTCCTATTAGAGCCCCTAGATTTTATGCTAAGGATGATATTGTGATTGGTCCCCATAGTTTGACACTCCTCCAACTCTCTTTTACTAACTCCTCACTTTCACACCAAGGAAAGATGGAAAATAGATTTTCTGTTTTGCAGGAAATGGATGATCATTCTAGCACTGACGAATGTGTGGCTCAGGAACCCCAGGATCCTTTTGATGTTAGTAAAGATCCTGTTGAGGACTCTCACCCACTGCCTGATCCTCAGGAAGGTTCAAGCAAACTATCAGGTAAGACTAATGGCCAAGGTAAGGCTAAGATTAAAAAAAACTATTACATTAGTCAATTAAATAAGATGATGCTCAGATGTGCCACTAAAAGCCATAAATCGGGTGAACAATGATGCACAGTCTCAAGTTTAATTTCCTGATATGGAATCTGAGAGGAATTGATACCTCAATGCTAAGGATGAAACATTTGACTGTTCATAAGAAAATACAGCTTCTCTATATTATAGAACCTATGCATGATAATTCTCAATGCCAAACATATATGGAGAAGCTGCATTACTCACATAATCTCCCTCTTCATAATGGAAAATTTTGGCTTATGTGGAATAACTCAATGACTGTTAATCTAGTATGCCACCATGAGCAATTCTTAAATATAAAAATCACCCATTTAGGATCTAACTCTCAAATGGAAATGGTCTTTGTTTATGCACTTAGGAATAGAGAAGGTAGGAAGAAACTATGGCATGACCTAAGCCTTCTCCAACCAAATGAAACTGTTTTCATAGGGGATTTCAATACAATTCACACCTGATGAATATAGAGGCCTTAGTTTTCCTAATCTAGGCAGTATTAGGGATTTTCATAATTGGATTAATAACCAAGGACTTCAGGAGATTAATACAGTAGGGAATTTGTTTACATGGACTAATTCTAGGCTTAGAAATCCTACTTCTAAAAGGTTAGATAGAGGTTTATGTACTGTTCAATAGAGTAATAAATTCTCAGCCTCTTCTATTCAGATCCTTAATAGGCAATCATCAGACCATTCACCCCTCCTCCTACAAATTGCATCCCAGATCCCATCACACTCTAAACCATTTAGGTTTCTCAATTGCTGGTTTAATAGACCAGAATTCCTAGACTTGATCAAACATAATTGGACCATTCCTGTGCCCCAAACAGGAATGATGGGACTATACCTCAATCTTATTAGAGTTAAGAAAGTGATTAAGATCTGGAATAAAGAAAATTTTGGTGACATAGATGCCAATGTAATTAATGCTGAAGAAAATCTGAGGAGACAAGAAGCTGTCTATGATTTAACGCACTCAGAAACTGATTGTATCAACCTTAATGAAAAAAGGGCATTACTTCTTAGAACTTTAAAAGAGAAAGAAAAGTTCTAGAAACATAAATCTAGGTTGAACTGGTTCAAGTGTGGAGATAACAACACCCAATTTTTTCACAAGACCGTTCAGGAGAAAAATTGTAAATTACATATATCCAAGATAAAAAATTCTCTTAGGCAATGGCTTGATAACCCTGTAGAAATCCAAAAGGAAGTTGTTTCCTACTTCTCTGACCTGCTGACCGAGCCCAGGAATTCAGTGGATTCTACCTACTACCCACATTTCATCAGTCAAATTCCTGCCACCATTACTGAACAAGATAATCTTAGACTATCCCAGCCTGAAACTGAAACTGAGCTCAAACTTGTGGTTATGAGTCTAAAAAAGAATAGAAGCCCAGGACCTGATGGTTTTTCAAGCAAATTTTACATTAAATGCTGGGATTTCATAAAAGATTACCTCATTATTGTAGTAAATGATTTCCTTTCTGGATCTAGCATGCCAAGAGGTATTACTAGCACTTGGATAACTCTGTTTCCCAAAACACCTACTCCATCTTCTTTTGATTATTTCAGACCTATTAGTCTTTCTAATGTAGCTAACAAAATCTGCTGTAAGGTCCTGATGGAAAGATTGAAACCTCATATGGAGAAACTAATTTCAAATAATCAAACAGCCTTTATGATAAACATAGATATCTCTGACAATATCCTATACCTGCAGGAGATGGTTAGATTCGTAGACAAAAAAAATAGAACCCCTAATTGTATGCTTAAATTGGACTTAAAAAAAGCCTTCGATAGGGTTAGTTGGGGTTTTCTGCAAAATATACTGTGTAAATTTGGTTTCTCAGGTAAATTCCTCAAGGCTGTCATAAACAACCTTGCACAGGCTTATTTCTCAGTGCTTATTAATGATAATCCCGTTGGTTTTTTTAAATCAAGCAGAGTCCACTCTCTCCCTTCCTTTTTAATATCTTCACTGAATCTTTTTCTAGGAGCCTTTCATTCATTTTTCAAAATAAAAGTTTGCCATATTTCTCATTGCCCTCTAATATTACACCAGTCACTCACTTAAGCTATGCGGATGATACCATTATTTTCATACAAGCTTCTAAACCTGGTATGATTAGGATTAAAGCTTTTCTGCATTTTTTTGAGTTAACATCAGGCCAGAAAATTAGTTATGAAAAATCTGAGTTCTATATCAGTAAGAGGGCTACAGTTACAAAGAATCATCAGATTAGAGCTATCCTAGGTATGAAAAAGGGCACTTTCCCCTTCAAAAACCTGGGCTGCCCTATTTTTAAAGGTAGAACTCTATCTAGATACTTCTACCCCATCCTTGAAATCATGGATAAAAGATTAAAAAATTGGAAGAACAGATGGTTAAGCCCTGGAGGGAAAATGATACTGATTCAATCATGTCTATATTCTATCCCTCAACACATTTGGACAGTTCTCAAACCCCCTAATTCTATTGTTCAATCCATGGAAAAAAGAATGTCTAGATTCTTTTGGGGAGAAACTGAGGATAGAAAGCACAGGGTCTGGAGAAAATGGGCTGACATTGCTATTCCTAAATCCCATTATGGTTTAGGTTTTAGATCCATCCCGTCAATTGTTGAAGCCTGTTCACTTAAATTATGGTGGAAAAGCCAATTAGGTAACACTATGTGGGCCAAATTACTATAGTCCCTTCCCCAATCTCACAAGAATTCAAAAACATGGAAGAGAATCTGTAATATTAACCTTACTGCTGAAAGGAATTCTCTAATTATTCATGGACAGGGTAAGTGTGATTTCTGGTCTGCTAACTGGTGTCCAAATGGTCCTCTGATTAATTGTACTCCATCTTACATCATTTCTATGTTCTACCCCTGCTCAGTTGCTGAATTTATAAACAACAAAGTATCAATTCTATCTCGGATAGCTCCCTTCTTGGAAAATGATACTTTTCTTTTCTTGCAGGATGCTGAAATTGAGCATGGTAGAGAGGATAAACTGATTTGGAAACCGGAAATGACTGGTAGATTCTTTTTCAAATCTGCTTACAAAATGCTAACATATAAATCAGGTAATTTCCCAGTTACTAAGCTCATATGGAATCCAAGGTTACCTAAGAAGATTTCTATCATTACCTGGAAACTGCTTAACTCCTTCTTACCATTTGATGATATCCTCATAAAATGTGGTTATAGCTTGGCCTCTAAATGTCCTCTGCGCAATCAATCTGATTCCATGGAACATTTCTTTATAAATTGTCATCTTGCTAAATCCATTTGGATTCAGATTGCTGCTATAGTGAATTTCAATTTGCAAAGTGTGCATAATATAGTGGATACTTTTTTTCATTTTCTGGAACTGTAGTGACCTTACTGGAGTGCAGAGAATGCTATGTCATCTGATTCCTTCTCTGATCTGTTAGGCTTTATGGAAGGCTAGGAATGCTTATTTTTTTTATGACACGCCTTTTTCTATCTCCCATATTAGCAAGGAAGTTATAGATACTCTCTACCTTTCCATTACCTCATCTCCCTGTTTCCCAACTATATTTCCTAACCTAAGTTTTCAGTTCACTTCTCTGATGTTTCCCCCTAGACCACCACCAAAGCCAACTATTTCCACTGTTTACTGGGAATCTCCAGATCACAGTTTCATCAAGGTTAACGTGGATGCATCTTGGTCCAATTCCTCTGTTTCAATTGGCTTAATTGCTCGCAATTACCAAGGTTTACCAATCCTTATCAGATCAGAGATCATAACAGCCACATCTCCACTGGAAGCTGAAGTTAAGGCAATTCTTATGGCATGTCAGATCTGTCTGGGCAGATATCCCAACCTCATTATTGAATCTGACTCGCTACTGGCAGTAAATATGATTAATGATCCTTCAGTTTCCAAATGGACCCTATACCCTCTAGTTTTCCGAGTTCACACTCTTTTATCCCATGCTACCCTCAAGCACACACATAGAGAATGTAACTCAGTAGCGGATGCCATTGCGAAATATCAAGCATCCTCTGCGATGGTTTCTCCTTTGCATGTGACCAACATTCCGGCACATATTAAAGGCTTAATCTATATGGATAGTATTCATACACCTTATATTAGAATCCATAGGCAAGCCTTTAAATAAGATTGATACTGCTGATCTTTCCTCTCTTCTGTTTCAGGTTATGGACTACTTCCCTTCATGGCTTTGGATTTTTGTTCTTTTTCTGCCCTTCCGCGATGGCTACCGTTTTTCACAGTCTCATTTGCACTTCCACATGGTGGATTCCCAGTTTCTACCTATGGAAGCATAAGTCCAGTTTTGGCTACTGATCTTTGGAATCGTTTCAAGTTTTCCCATTCGATGCGTTGATACCATCGAGCACTCGAGCCTGGAGCCTTCGAGCCCTGGAGTCCTCGAGCACTCAATCCTTGGAGCCCTCGAGCATTGGATACCTCGAACACTCAAGCTCTCCAGCCCTCGAGCCTAGGAGGCCTCGAGCCCTGGATCCCTCGAGCACTCAAGCTCTCGAGCCCTCGAGCCCTGCCGCCCTCGAGCCATCAGGCACTCAAACCATCGAGCACTCAAGCACTCGAGCCCTCGAACCATCGAGCCTCGAACACTGGATACCTTGGAGCCCTTGAGCACTTAAGCACTCGAGCCCTCGAACCATCGAGCCTCTCGAGCCCTGCCGTCCTCGAGCCATCAGGCACTCGAACAATCAAGCACCCAAGCACTCGAGCCCTCGAACCATTGGGCCTCGAACACTGGATACCTTGGAGCCCTCGAGCACTGGAGCCCCCTCGAACACTGGATACCTTGGAGCCCTCGAGCACTCGAGCCCTCAAGCACTCAAGCACTAGAGCCCTGGAGCACTGGAGCCCTCGAACCTTGGAGCCTCGAACCTTGGAGCCCTCGAACCATCGAGCCTCGAATACTGGATACCTTGGAGCCCTCGAGCACTGGAGGCTCGAACGCTGGATACCTTGGAGCCCTCGAACCTTCGAGCACTCGAGCCCTCGAACCTTCGAGCCTTGGAGCCCTCGAGCACTCGAGCCCTTGAGCACTCGAGCCCTGGAGCATTCAAACACTAGAGCCCTCGAACCATCGAGCCTTGGAGCCCTCGAGCACTGGATACCTCGAACACTCAGACTCTCAAGCCCTCGAGCTAGGACATCGAGCACTTCAACACTTGAGCACTCGAGCATTCATAAAAGCCCTACTTAGAGCCTTTTTGGAGATCTGGCCATTTAACTATGTTAACACGAGAGGTGGAGAGATGGAAAATGGAATCATCACCAAAAATGCCCTAAGTAGAATTTTTTGCTCCGATATTCTGATAACCAAGTTGTAGCTTTTTGTACAAAGTCTTCCAAATTATTTTGAAGATAAACTTTTGTAAATGTTTACTATCTTTTCAGGTTTGGGGAACCTAATACATATCCCTCCCATTAATATGGGTTTAACTTAAAAAACAAAAACTAAGGCAACTATCTAAAATTATTTCTAACTGGTCAAAGTCTAACAAAGTAACCCACCATGAGAAGAAACATGTCTTGACCACTGCTCCAATAGCATCTTGTAATCCTTTCACCTACAGCCAAAACAAGTCTTACTAATTAAGAACAAACAAAATGGTAAATTTTAACAGTCATTAAATCTGATCTTCCCAAATCCATCAAGAATTTCAGTAGATAAAACAATCAAACTAACTAATAATTCCACACCTCCAAAGGAACAACGAATCACTACCCTACAGCGCATCAAACAACCATAAATCTAAACCTTAAAACAGGCATTAAACCTAAATCAAAACTAACCTAAAACTCTGGTGTATCAAATTAGAAAAGAAAGCCCTAGCTATCGTAAACTAATAAAATAAAAATATAAATAAAGGAACATAGGCACCTCTTTCTCGAGGAGCTTAGAGAAGCAGCGCTCGGCTTGAGCGCCAGTGATGTCACCGCGGTGGTCCTGCCAGACCAGAACTCAACCCTTTATGTCCAGTAGAGACAGCGCAGACACTGCTCCCGCCATTAATTAGGCTTCTTCTATGTGGATTGGGATCAATAAAATTCAAATGCATTTCAACTTATACATATAGGGCTTACTATTAAGGAATATAAATGTTACTGGTAATTGTAATTAAATTATATTTCTTTTTCATACATTCTATAGGTATTTTGTATTACTATATAATGGACCATGAGGTCATAAATAAACAGACAGATCATTACCCTTATTTCCTATATGGTATCAGAGCCTAAAATCCTGAAACCTAAGTGTTGGGGTAGTTGCTGGAATATTGCATTCCATTGGAATGGTAAAATCACGCTTGGATGATTGTGGTAAAACTTTTCATGGATATCGATGTGAATCGCATTACGTACGCTTTCCTTAAAAAGTAATTCGACTCTATTACAGCCTTGGGTTATACGAATTCCCTTCGAGAATAAAACAATCGAGAATCCCTCCCGTTCTAGGCTTGAATCAGGAGAATACTTTTGAGTACCTGTGTTTTTGGCTGCTATGTATATCTGGGAAAATTTGTCTTTTTCTCTGGTCATGTTTGTATTTTCTTGTTTTGTCTATCTATCTTCTGTGCATATGTACCACACATGTATATATAGAGAATAAGTGTCATTAAATGATGCAACAGTTCATGCGTAGTTATCAGAACTGTACCGATGTATCTTTCCACATCCCAGAATAATGCAGTAAACTCGTTTACTTATAAGAGGAGTTAGGCATGCTACCAACACTGCATCATGTAGACAATCCTTAATCCATCTTCATCCTTTCAGTCAAGGAATTAGACAATACACACCACCACCGTCAGAATTATAAAAAAAACTCTGAAGTGATACATCTTTCCACACTCCAGGACAAGCTATGTTAGTTATCACCAACACAATTGATCCTTATTCTTTCAGCTGTAAACTCGTAGATAGTTTATACAAGTGTGCACTCCACACCACCAAACTTGTTTTAACGTCCCGAGTTTACAATTACTCGAATCCAATTATACTTAAATAACTTTGCAATTGATTGAAGCTTCCAAGCTTATGTAGCGAGATTCTATGTTTGCTCATTTATGAACATTTATTGGAGAGCATTGATTATGCCATTAATGTTGTGTTTTATCTCATTTATACCATGGGTTGTTTGAGTATATGAAATGTTTGTAAGATTGAAATTTTAGGGCGTTAGGAAAGTTGCAAATTTCTTAACTCATTTGATATGGAAATCCAAGAGCATGGATTTAGAACTTCTTGTGTATAATGTGTGGTAATTCTTGCTAGATGAGTATGTTAATGTGGCTTGTTCTCATATTTTTCATATAGATGCAAAGAAAGGTTGAACCTTGAATGTTGTTTGTTCTTAGTTTAATCTAATGAATGCTTTGATTGGTTCAATGACTATGTCTTTGGTAGAAGGCTTGTTATTATCAAACCTATGGTCCTTTGGGTGAAATGCCATTGATGAAATACCCCCATGGTCGTTGTTTGTCTAGGGTGATCATCAATGAGGTTTGCAAATGGTCGTTGTTTGTCTCTTCGCAAACTACTCTTAAGGAGGAACGAATGTTGATCTATGAATGAGAAATGATACATTCCCCATAGACAATAAATGTAATTGAATGAGAGAATGAATTAATGAGCTATATGAAGTTTGGAAGTGGAAATCGATTGCTCCCAAGGCTCCGTTAATTATCATTTACATCGTATCTTTAGTTGTATTGCATGATTAGCATAGTTCTCTTGCTTTGCTAGTTGTTGTATTTCAATTTCATAATTTAGGATCAAACCAACCAAAACCCCCCTTTGTTTACATGCTTATATATGTGTGTGTGTGTGTGTGTGTGTAAATGTCTAGTATGTCTTCTCCTATATATGTTCAAACACTTGAAAAGATCCCTCTTCTTGTGGACAACCCCGACTTGCCATTATCTTCTTTATTGTAGATAGGAAGAATTTAGGGCTTAAAATTATTAACTTTGAGAGGTACAGCGACGACCTCCCACATACGGGTAATGTTTCTCCATCGGTTTTGACCAAAAAATAAATAACTATGTCATTCAAAATTTACAACCAACATAATTGAACTCGTAAATTCTAAAAAACTTACTGTAATTATTCTGAAAGTTTAAAACTAACCGAGATGATTCAGAAAGTTTATCGGAGGAGTTACGCACAACATCCATCGCATTCACGTCGTCTTTAATCAAATCCATCTATTGCAATCCTTAACTAATTATACCACACGCTACAAGCAGCATCCCTCGTCCAATATCCATCATCCATGCACCACATGCATGCATCACCAAACTCATCATCCAATATGTTTAAAAATTACTCTTTAAGATTGTTGGGGTAGATACTTTAATATGCATTCCATTGGAATGGTAAAATCACGCTTGGGTGATTGTGGTAAAACTTTTCATTGATATCGATGTGAGTCGTGTTACGTACGCTTTCCTTAAAGAGTAATTCAACATTATTATAGCCTTGGGTTACACGAAATCCCTCCGAGGATAAAACAATTGAGAATCTCTCATGTTCTAGGCTTGAATCAGGAGAATACTTTTGAGTGCCCGTGTTTTTGGTTGCTAGATATATCTGGGAAAATCTTGTCTTTTTCCCTGGTCATGTTTGTATTTTCTTGTTTTGTCAATATATCTTCTGTGCATACGTACCACACACGTATATATAGAGAATAAGTGTCATTAAAGGATGCAACAGTTCATGTGTAGTTATCATAACTGTACCGATGTATCTTTCCACATCCCAGAATAATGCAATAAACTCGTTTACTTGTAAGAGGAGTTAGGCACGCTACCAACACTGCATCCTGTAACAATCCTTAATCCATCTTCATCCTTTCAGTCAAGGAATTAGACACTACACACCACCACCATCAATTTTAAAAAAATATTAAGTGATACATCTTTCCACACTCCATGACAAGCTATGTTAGTTATCACCAACACAATTAATCCTTATCCTTTCAGCTGTAAACTCGTAGATAGTTTATACAAGTGTGAACTCCACACCACTAAACTTATTTTAACGTCCCGATTTTACAACTACTCGAATCCAATTATACTTAAATAACTATGTGTTTCATAAAACACCAACACTAAGAACCTAAATTTTCCATCTTAAATTTCCCCGTAAACATTGCTGCCAACGTTCGTGCGTGACGCGCTGCAGATCCGATTTGCTTTCCTCTTTCCAAAAAAAATAATTAATATAAAAAAAATCCTGCTTTGCTCGCTGCTCCGCCGATACGAACTTGGTTCCCGCCGAGCCTCTGTTTTCAGCTAGCTCATTCTGCACTCCTTCGGCGGCCGCAGTTTGCTATTCCTCCGGCATTTGTTCGGCTACGATCTGCTACTCCTCCAGTGGCGTTTACTCAGCCCCGATCTGCTACTCCTCCGGCGGCATTTACACGGTTGCCATTGGCATCGTTTGTCTGTTGCTCGGTTACAGCTCCAGTCGGCTCCCGTTGCCCTCTAGAAGATAAGGAGCGCATAAGATTCACGTGCACAACCTTAGCGTGTGTTGTCATGGGCGCAATGCAAGCTGTGTCTCCCTCTTTCTCAGTGTGTGTAACCACGTGCCATTACAGGTTTGCGCAGGTCACCTACTCAGCGCGTGTAATCACGCACCTACGTTTCTTTTTGGTTGCTTTACTCAACATTTGATTGCTAAAATTATTATTCTTTAATATCTTTATTAAACACAATAAATAAATTATGTTATGACTCTTTTCGCCAGCATAGCGACATCGCTGCAAGGGTTTGCAGTGGCCGCCTCCTCTGGCTTAACTACATGATCTGATTTTGGTCATGCTCTGTCTTACAACCAATGGAGTACGACCATACATTTATTTAATTAGTTTCATTTGTTATCTGGCCATTGGTCAGGTAAGTCTACTTTACCCTGGATTCTTGATTCGGGAGCCTCACATCACATGACTGGTGACAAGGGTTCTCTTACTGATATTAATACTGCTACCGGTTCTGTGAATGTTATACTTCCTGATGGATCTGTGTCATCTGCTACACAATATGGGTCAATTTGTTATGGTGACGTCACCCTTACTCATGTGCTCTACATACCTTCTTTGTGATGCAATTTATTATCTTTCTTAAAATGTCTAGGCTTGTTTACTGAAAATTATTGCATTTTACAGAAAATCAGTACGAGGACTATGGTTGGCGTGAGTGAACAGCAGGGGGGGTTTATTACCACTGGATGCCGTCGTGCCTATACAGCCGGCCACTTCTCCGATTCCCATGACTGACCCAGTGGTTCTCGGGAATTGCCAGGTTGAGGGGATTGATTATACTAAGACATTTGCTCTGATTGTTAAGATGAGTTATGCTCGCCTATTCTTATCTGTTGCGGTCATTCGTGGTTGGGAATTGCATCGGATAGATGCTCATAATACTTTCCTGCATGGTGATTTGCATGAAGAGGTTTTATGCAGCCCCCACTAGGCTATGTCGCACCCCATGGTCAGGTATGTCGCCTTCAGAAAACTCTTTATGGTCTTTGCTAGGCTCCTAGAAATTGGTTTCCCAAATTGGCTCAGGCTTTATGAGCATTTGGTTTTGTTCAGAGTAAGGCGGTTTACTTTTTGTTAGTCTTTTCCCGTGGATCAGTTTCTTTGCATGTTCAGGTTTATGTGGATGGTTTAGTCATTGATGGAATCTCTTTTGCGCTCATCTCTGAGTTCAAGAAATACTTGAGTTCTTGTTTCCATATGAAAGATCTTGGTTTACTTAAGTATTTCTTGGACATAGAGATTGCTAGAAGACCGGAGGGGATGTTTCTTTTGCAAAGGAAATATTCCTTGGACATTTTATCTGGTACAGGTTTGTCTGCCTCTAAACCGAATGACTTTCTGACGGAGCAGCAACATGATCTGGCCCGTGTTGATGGCCTGCTTTACCATGATCCTGAGCAGTACAGGCGACGGGGTTGGGTGCCTGAAATACCTTACCATCACACGTCTTGAGCTTAGTTATTCAGTACACACACTTTCTCAATTCATGAAGTCCCCTTGTGTTCCTCACTAGTAAGTTGTGGTTCGTGTGTTGCACTACTTAAAGAGCCATCATGGTCAGGGTTTATTTCTCTCTTCCCATAGTGTATTACAGTTGACTGCTTACTGTGATTCTGATTGAGCTGCTTGCCCTATTACCCGGCGTTCTCTTTCCGGTTACTTTGTGATTATTGGTGATTCTTTGGTTTCTTGGAAGACCAAGAAGCAACCTATAGTTTCTCGGTCTTCTGCTGAAGCGGAGTATCGTGTTATGGCTATTACCTGTTGTGAGTTGTTATGGCTTAGGTCTTTACTGAAAAACTTAGGGGTTGCGCATACTGCTCACATGTGTTTGTTTTGTGACAGTCAATCTGATCTTCATATTGCAGCAAATCCAGTGTTCCATGAACGTACAGAGCATATTGAAGTTGATTGTCATTTTGTCCGAGATCTTGTACAGTCTGGTACTATAGTTACTCATCATTTATGCACTACAGATCAACCTGCAGACTTGTTTACCAAAGCTCTTAGATGTAACCAGTTTCATTCATTACTTGGCAAGTTAGGCATTTTTTATCCCCATGCTCCAACTTGAGGGAGGGTGTTAAGGAATATAAATATTACCTGTAATTGTAATTAGATTATATTTCTATTTCCTACCTTGTATAGGTATTTTGTACTATTATATAATGGACCCCGACGTCATAAATAAACAGACAGATCATTAACCTTATTTCCAATACTTACGTATCTATATATATATATATATATCTAATAGAGATATAGTTGATTTAGAATTAGGATAAGAAAAAATACCCTTTCTGATCTGTTTTGTATATATCATGTTACATATTTTTTAGGTCTTGTATACCATTTGTAGTATATATATATATATATGAAAACACATAGCCACAATCATTTGTGGATTTTACATTCTTTTATGGTATCAGTCAGGTTTCTCTATATATTCTCTGGATTTTCCAAAAAAATCCCATTTTCTTCCTTGTGTTTTTCGATCTCAGGCCGCCGCCCACCCACCTCATTTTCCAATCACCGCCACTTCTTCCTGGTCAACAGTGACCGTCAATTAAAAAGCTCATTGTCGTTGTCTACCCCCAGTTATCGGTCTTCTTGTCATCTCCGGCTTCATCTTCTTGTCATCTTTGGTTTCACCACCTGCGCCTGTTGCTCCGCCGATTGAAGTTCGTCGACGCCGATCCAATCCGCTGATCTATATCACGGTCTTTTGCCGCCGTCTTGGTGTTTCTCCCTATAGGCTTACAGTGCCACCGACTTCGAGTCTGGTTTTTCTCTTCTATTCCAACGCTGAAATAGAGATTTGACTTCCCCAGATTTTACGATATCCATTGTTCACAGTAATTTCTTTAGCAAGGAGGGCGTGTGGGTAACACGCATCATTCATTCTGCCCGCGCACGTTTAACACGCGCCTCACCAACTAAGACCTTTCTCCAATTGGTCATTTTCTTGCAAGTTGAGCTCTTCTCATAAGTTAACTTAATTTCTCACGAGTTGCTCCAGTATCTCGCAGCTCGACTCATCATCCCAGTCAGCAACCCATCACCTCGTCCAGCCAGAGGCTCGTCAGCACCAACTTTATTTATTTTTTAAAAAAAGGATCGCTTTCTTTTATATTATGGCCCATCTTGTTCAACCATGGTGCCAATGGTGTTATGATCTGGGTCATGTTGCTTCTTCGTGTTCAAAAATGCACAATGAATGGTACCAGTTGCACTGTCAGTGGTGTAAGAAATTTGGTCATGTTGCATCTATGTGTTCTCATTTGGTCTCTCGAACCACATCTATAGCTTCTCCACCACATGCTCATCTACACATTCGCTGGATAACTGATTCTGGCAGGACCAACCACATGACTTCTTCTTAGTCCACTCTTCAATGCGTGACTCCTTATTCTGGTAACACTCGTGTTATTGTTGGTAATGGTTCTGCTCTTAACATTACCCATGTTAGTCATTCTTTAGTCTCTGATTCATTATCCTTGTCCGATATTTTAATGGTTTCACAAATTGGTAAAAATTTCCTTTCTATTAGAAAGTTGACTCGGGATATGAATGATGTTATTTATTTTGATGATTCTTCTTTTCACTATTTCGAACAAGTCTACTGGAGATGTTATTGGCAAAGGCTATCATGATAGTGGCTTATATGTTTTGGATAAAGGAGGTGCTTCTTTATCTGATTTTATGTATCGAGTGCTTCTAAAGCATCTTTTGAACTTTGGCACAGTAGATTGGTCACCCATGACTTCTGTGTCACACTAGTTCCACAAAGGCTTTTGGTGGTCTTATTGGCGCATACCACGGTGGGGTATTCGACTGGGGTGAAGTCATAATAAGGTAGTCATAGGGGAACCTGTGGCTGGATTGAATCCTTAGCAATGGAAATGCCCTCTTGTCCCAACCAACATGGGGGACTAGCTTGCTTCCCACTGGTGGTGGGCGGGCGAAGGGTCCAAAGGACACGTAGCCGGGGGGGGCGAGTCACAAAAGAGTTTCTTGATGTTTGTTAGTTACCATATTGCTGCCCAAGCCTCATTTATATCGCACTTGTGAGATTGCTAAAGGGAAGCGTCTATCTTTTAGTGATAAATTAAAATGCGCACCACGCATACTTGATTTAGTTCATTGTGATCTTTGGAACCCTTCACCTGTTATCTCTTTAGCTGGCTACAAAAGTCTGATTTTGTAGAGGCTTATATGAACTTTGAGGCATTTGTTGAGAATTAGTTTTCTACCACCATAAAAGTATTTCACAGTGGTGGTGGAACCGAGTTTTGGAAACATCGCATGCGTTCTCATTTTGCGCCAAAGGGCATTCATCACAAGCTTTCTCGTCCTTACACTCCTGAGCAAAATGGTAGCATAGAAAGGAAGCATCGTCACATTACTAAGACAGGTCTATCAATGCTCTTTCATTCTGGCCTTCATCACTCTTTTAGTATGATGCATATTTAAGAGCAGTCTACATCATCAACAGACTGCCTACTTCGATTTTGTCTAGTCAGTCTCCGCTCTCTGTTATTTTTTCCATTACTCCTTATTACTAAAACTTCCGTCCTTTTGGTTGTCGAGTTTTTTTCGTATTTGCGCCCGTATGCTTCTCATAAATTGGTGCCTTACAGTTTTCCATGTATTTTATTAGGATACAGTTCTCAGTACAAAGGTTATTGTTGTCTTGATCCTTCTGCGAAGAAGAAGTACATCACCTGTCATGCTCGGTTTGATGAGTTTTTATTCCTGCTTCACGTACTGGTTCTGTGACTACACTATTGTTGCTTGATGTTTCTACTTTTTTGGAACCTTCGTCTGTCCTTCAGAGGTGTTTGAGCCATCTTCATCAGCCAATTTTCCCGTAATGTTAGATGATTTTGATTTACAGTCTGTACCGAGAGCTAAAGTTGTGCATGATCTTTCCTGTGTCTGTTTGCCGATCGCAGCTCTGCAGCACACTCCATGGCTGCATGCGTCAAACACGCCTCCACGAACGTGTGTTAACATACCACCAGCTACGTTAGCTCCAGCCATAACCTCTTTTTCAATGCTTCCAATGTCTTCAACCTACGTGTATCTATCGGCACTGCCAGTATCTCCGATCGCTGCTTCTCCAGCTCAGCCGTCTGCTTCCTCAACCCCACCGGCATTGGGATCGACATCAAATCTGGTGCCTGAGCCTTCTTCTCACCACCCGATGGCCACTCGCTCTCGTACTTGCTCCCTCAGGTACAAATATTTTTCCAAATATGACATTTCTTGTTTATTGAGTGCTTTATTTTCTAAGACCGAGCCAAGGAGTCATCGCTCGGCTATTAAGGATCCTGAATGGATTGCAGCCATGGATTCAGAAATTGAGGCTCTTCACACTCAGCAGACATGGGATTTGGTTCCTCGTCCTTCTCATGCCAATGTGGTTGGTTCTCAATGGGTGTACCATTTAAAGTACAAGGTTGATAGCTCCCTTGACAGGCATAAAGAAAGATTAGTTTCTCAGGGATTTTTGCAACTTCCTAGTTTTGATTATGATCATACATTTTGTCCTGTGGTGAAGGCTTCTACTATTCATACTATTTTATCTCTGGCTATCACTTGTAATTGGCCCTTACGACAGCTGGATGTCAAGAATGCATTTTTAAATGGTATTCTTGATTCACCGGTTTATATGGATGCATCATGATTTTATTTGTCATCTACATAAGGCTATTTATGGTTTGAAGCAAGCTCCTCCTGCTTGGATTCAACGTTTCAGCTCTTTCTTGGTTGGCCTGGGTTTTGTATGCAATTCCTCTAATACATCTCTATTTGTCTTTTCTCAGGGTGGCTCTTTTCTCTACTTGTTGGTTTATATTGATGACATTGTTCTTACTAGAAATGATGGTTGTCTCATTCATAAGTTTATTGATTAGGTTAATCGGGAATTCAAAATTACTGATCTTAACACTCTGCAGTATTTTTTGGGTTTGAAGGTTGTTCGTAAATCTAACGGCTTGTTCATTGTTCAGGCCAGATACGCCAAGGACATTTTGTTGCGTGCCAGAATGCAAGATTCTTCGCCTGTTGCCATTCCTTTTGTGGCCTTTTTGCAGCTTTCTAGCTCTTCCGGTAAGTCGTTTGGAAATCCCACAATTTATCGATCTCTGGTTGGTGCACTTCAGTATTTTTCGATTACACATCTCGATTTATCTTATGTTGTGAACACGGTCAGTCAGTACATGCAGGCTCCTACTGATAACCATTTCCAAGCTGTCACTCAAATTTTGTGCTATGTTCATGGTACTCTCCACTTTGGCCTTCTGTTTTGCACAAATTCATCCACTTTACCAGTTCTGGGTTATTCTGATATTGATTGGGGTCGTTGCATTAAGACTCATAGGTCTACATATGGTTATGACATTTTCCTTGGTGGTAACCTGGTGTCTTGGAGTGCTAAGAAGCAACCTACAGTTTTTCATTCTAGTTTAGAATCAGAATACTGTGCGATGGAAAATACTGATGCGGAGTTGGCTTGGTTGATGAATCTTCTTTGGGATTTACGTTTATCGACTTGTGGGCCTCTTGTTTTACTTTGTGATAGCAATAGTGCTCTATTCCTAGCTTAGAATCCAGTTTTGCACAAGAGAGTCAAGCACATTGATATTGACTATCATTTTGTGCGTGAGATGGTGTCTTCTGGAAAGTTCAAAGTTGCTCCTGTTCCTACAGACTTGCAGCTTGCTGATATCTTTACAAATGGGTTACCTCGTCATCAGTTTGAGTTCCTACGTTCCAAGCTTTATGTTACGACCAGTCCTGCGCTTCACTTGAGGGGGAGTAATAGAGATATAGTTAATTTAGAATCAGGATAAGAAAGGAATACCCTTTATGATTGGTTTTGTAGATATCATGTTCCATATTTGTTTAGTTCTTGTATACCCTTTGTACTCACTTTATATATAAATACACACACCCACAATCGTTTGTGTCTTTTACATTTTTCCATTATCTAATGTGTATCTAATCAATGGTGAAAGCAGAGTCGAAAGTTTGGTCAGCGGAGCCGAGGTAAAGGTTGAGTTGTCAGGTGTGGAGGCAGAACTGTACTGCGTGCAGGAGAAAGGCAAGAGAGTGAAGGAGAACGATGGAGGTGAACTCAATCCGTGCAACAGCAAGGTGGCAGAGCGAGACATGCTCCAGGGTGATGGCACTAAAGAGGCAGTCGGACTCCACCGACTTCAGTGTCAGTGGCAAGTTTTAGCAGTCATCTCCACCCATAGTCTGGCAATGGTTGGAGATAAGCAGAAGTGCTCGGACAGAGATGGGCAAAAGAGGATGGTGGTGGAGAGTGAAGGAAGGAAGTTAGGGTTTTAAGTGGAGATGAAAAAGAAAGAAGAATTAAGAAAAAAATGGAAAACGTGAATTTATATGCTTAAGTTCCATACCAACTTGGTGATCCATATTTATTATTTATAATATAAATTTATAAGGTTCCTAGAGGCTGGTTGTTTTCCCCAAAAATTTCTCACTCTAAAATCCAACAAAAATAGGACATTCATCTGTGGTCGAGTAAGTATAAACAAATGAAGCATCTAATTCACCTGCATTTTCCCTCCCTCGGTTGGGGCCGATGAAGAGACATTTGGATAAAGCCATCTTTAAATCTGATGATAGGTAAACCCGCAGCTAGAGAGTACCTTGGGCCAGCATCAGCCCTGTAAATCTCCTTAATAGAGAGGCGTACATGAAGGCATACATCAAGGTGTATGATCCGAATATATGTTATTCCCTGATACAATATAAATAGGCAGGAACACACTTACTATTGGAGACTTTGGGACACTTACTAAAAGCACTTACTGACTTAAGCATCGGAGAGTTTACCCCTAGGACCTCTCGGGGCTTTTTGTTTGCAGATTATCATCGAGAGACTCGATGGTGTGGCTTAACCAATTTCCAAACGTATCAATTGGCACGCACAATGGGACCGATTTAGTCACATTTGAGTTCCTTGGTTTATGTCCACCTCCACGAATACTCAGAGAAACGAGAGGTTTAAGTTGAAAGAAATTGTTACTACCAAGGATATACAATCTTCTTATCAAGGAAGAAGAAGGAGAATAGTTAACCCTCCAATATCCCAGGAAGTATAGCGAGAAGCGATACAAGTCTCAGCCGGAGAGAAGGGGGGGCAAGGCTCCATTGGACAAATTCCAGTGATATCTGAGGGCCCTCGAGATATGGTTGGACCCTCGAGGCCCACTGTGAGTAAGGCAGGTTGAGGAGCAGGGCCTGCAAACCCTACACATGATGTATACATCGGGGAATACGATGAAAGAGATAGTCATTTCACGGAGGTTTCTGGTGACTCACAAATGGAAGCTTACAAACAAGCCTCGCAAAAAAATCAAACATATGTGAATACCTCAGAATCTTATTTAGCCAGGGCAATTTAGATGTTGGCGGAGTCAAGATATCCGCCTATGCCTGTCTTGGCCTCAATAGTTCCATTGAGGGTCATGGAAGCCCTGGCAAGTAACGCTGCTCAACCTATGGTAGCGTTTCTTTGCCTTAGTTATCCTCCAGAGGGGTACCAGGAACAACCTCAACCTTAATTCCCTGAGCCCCTACGGCTAGCATGCTCTGAACCCCCTGCAGTTTCGATAACCTTGATGGGAGGATATCCCAGAGAAAACCAACCTCCATTTCCTAAACGCTTGGGGTTATCACATTCCAGAACACCGGCAGTTCCAACCACCTTGATGGGAAGATATCCCAGAGTGGAGATGGGATATGGGTCTCAGGAATATGGAAGCATAAGGATGTCGAACCAATCAACAGGTTATGGTTTGTTCGACCCTTATGGGTTACATAACAGAAATTCAGGGGTTATGATGGCCTGGGAAAATCCTGGGAAACTAATTTAACCCTCTCAGTATCAGATGGCTTATGGCAACCTCCATAGAGAAGTACTGATTCCTGGAGATAAAGAGGGATTATTGGAGATGCCCTCAAGAGAGAGTTAGATAGTTTGATTGGGCTATTTGGTTAGCTGGTAGGATCCCCATTTTTGTCGCTAATAACCACAGAGCAATGGCCCACAGATACCAAACTTCTAGAGGGACTCCTGACGTATAGTGGGGAGTCAGATCCCAGGGAGTTCATTCAGACATTCCTTAGTCTCATGAACTCAAGGGATTTTAACAAAATGCTAACCTGCAAACTGGTGGGAAGTTACCTCCAAGGAAAGGCTTAAGAGTGGTACAACAATTTGCCAAAAGGATCCCCGCATTCCTACAGAGATTTCAGTGTGGTATTGTTAAGTCAATATGCCCAAAAGAAGTTTTCCAAAACCCTGCTGGATTTATATCAGGTGATACAAAACCATGGAGAGTCAATAGAAGCCTTCTAACATCGCTACATATATGAAAGCTTAGGGGTGGTGGAGACCACGAAAAATGAAGTGATCTAAGGATAGTTTCTTGGGATGAGAGGCATAGAGCTATACAATAAATTAAGTAACAATGTTCCTCGAACTCTATAGAAGCTCCAGGAGACAGTCGAACAGCACTCAAAAGTGGAAGAAGCCACCAGGAGAAAGAAAGAGGGTCTGGTCGATAAGGCAAGAATAAGAAATGATCATCGAGGGTAGAAGCCAGCGGAGGCACCCAGGCCTAACTTCGAGAGGTATACTCCCACTAATAGGCCTCCAGTATAGATCCTAAGTATTTATAGAGGGGTATTCATGCAACCACATACCTTGTCAAATGCACCTGCCGCAGTAGCAGGAAGAAGGGCCACGAACTTATTCTGTGATTTTCACAAGAACTATGGCCATGATATGAATGACTGCATCTTCTTGGAAAGAGAGATAGAAAGGAATGGAAGAGAGGGGTGACTTCAAGGCCTCGGACCTAGACGAGGAAATCAAGGAGAACCTCCTCGACCTCGGGGGGGGCATCCACCATACAAGAGATATCCTCATAATAACGGGGGTAGAGGAGATAAAACACATCAAGGACAAGAGCATCGAGGCAGAGATCAAGCGAGGAGGGACGAGGGTCCACAAGAACAACCTACTAGAAACCAAGACAATAGGAATGGGAAAAATCCACCTATTCAGAGAGTGATCAACATGAAAAGTGGGATAACAGGAGAAAGGTCTTCAAACTCAATCATAAAGGCTGATTCTCGAAGAACCCCCGTAGAAGAGCCAAATCACAATATATTCTGGTCGGACGAGACAATTACCTTCTCAGAAGTGGATGTTGTCCCAAACTAAACCCCACATGCAAATCTGATGGTGGTAACGATAGTAATTGGAACGACCTTAGTAAAAAATGGTCTTTATTGATGACGGAAATGGGGTCGAGATAATGTTTGCTGAATGTTTTTATCAGTTAGACATTGGAAGGAATAATATGAAGAAATCAGCTACCCTTCTCTCAGGATTTACTGGAAATCCAATATATCCCTTAGGAGAAATCACCTTACCAGTATAGATATCCGAGGGGGATAAGGGGGTAACGATAGAATGAATCTTTGTAGTGGTTTATGCTTATTCTACGTACAATGTGATTTTAGGAAGGCCTTGGATGTTCCAGGCTCAAACAGTGTGGTCCTTGTATTATCTAATGATGAAATTTCCAACAAGTAGAGGGATAGCTTCCATCCGAGGGTATCATGCTGTAGCTAAGAGTTGTAACCTCATAGCGGTAAGAGAAGCAAATAAGGTGAGAGATGTAGCTTCGGTTCATGGGGGAGTTAGCCTTTCTAAACCAAAATAGATGCCAATCTTGGATAAGGGGATAGTGGTTATAGGGAAACTTACCCCTGGGGATATAAAGGAAAAGCTAAAGAAGTTGATGGATGAATATGAAGATGTGTTCTCATGGGATACCTCAGATCTTACAGGGGTTCCCCAAGAATTAGCAGTCCACAGGTCGAACATTGATTCAGGAGTCAGGCCCATTAAGCAAAAGAGGAGAGAATTCGCGCCAAAAAGGGAAGAAGCAGTCAAGGTTAAGGTAGACAAATTGTTGAAGGCTGATGTGATCAAACAAATTTTCTACCCAGAATGGCTAACTAACCCAATAATGGTGCCAAAGCATGATGGTACTCGGCGGATGTGTATAGATTTTATAGACTTAAACAAATGCTGCCCAAAGGATAGTTACCTCTTACCTTTCATCAACAAGTTGGTGGAAGCAATTACAGGGAATCAAGTATTGGCTTTCTTTGATGCTCACAAGGGTTATCACCATACATTGATGGCTGATGAGAACAAAGAAAAGACTTCATTTGTCACGGATGTGGGCACATACTATTACAAGAAGATGCCTTTTGGATTGAAAAATGCAGGGGCAACATACCAAAGGCTAGTGGACAAGTTATTCAGAGAGAAGATTGGTAGGAACATGGAGATATATGTGGACGATATGGTGGTAAAGAGCGGGAGTTATGAGGAATTCTTGATGGACCTGAAGGAGCTTTTCGAGATACTCAAGAATGCAAATCTAAAGATGAACCCAGCTAAATGCATCATAGGAGTGGGGGCGGGAAGTTTCCTAGGGTTTATGGTATCGGAGAGGGGAATCGACGTTAACCCAGAGAAGTTTGAGGCCCTGTTAAGGATGCAGAGCCCGTAAAACATAAAGGATGTGCAGAAGATTACTAGATGTCTGGGCGGCTTTGAGTAGATTTTTGTCAAAGGGGGCTGAGAATTAGTATCCTTTCTTCAACATGCTCCAAAAAGAAAAGAAGTTTGTGTGGACCAATAGGTGTTAACAATCTTTTCAGCAACTCAAGGAACATCTTCGAAGGTTACCGACTCTCATGAAACCTAAGAAAGAGGAGGTTCCATTTCTGTACATTTCTGCTTTGCCCCTGGCCATCAGTGCAGTACTTGTGAAAGAAAAAGGCAAAGTGCAGCATCCTATATTATTTGTAAGCCGAGCCCTACAGGGACCTGAGACAAGATATACCGCCCTTGAGAAACTCATACTAGCTCTGATACATGCCGCACGAGACTGCAACCTTATTTTCAAGGGCACACAATCATCTTGCTCACTAATTGTCCCCTTAGGCAAGTTCTCTTGAAACCTGAAACATCGGGGAGAATGATGAAATGGGCAGTAGAATTGGGGAGAACACGACATACAATTTCAGCCTAGGGCAACGATTAAAGGTCAAGCCTTGGCGGACTTTATAATTGAAACCACTGATCCTATTGAGCCTATTGAGCCTATTGAGATGGAGGAGGGGTCTCGAAGGAAAGAATTATGAAGGCTATATGTTTATGGTTCCTCACATTCAGGAGGAAGCGGAGAAGGGTCTTACTCACCAGCCCTGAAGGAAAAGACTACCCGTACGAGCTGCACTTAGCCTTCAAGGCAACAAATAATGAGGCTGAATATGAAGCCCTGATCATTGGTTTACGGACAGCTATTGAACTGAATGTAGAGGATTTTGAAATCTATAGTGACTCTCAGATAGTGGTGCAGCAGGTAAAGGGGTAATACAAGGCTAGGGAGCACAACTTGCAAAAATATCTAGAGTTTGTGAAACCCCTACTCAGGAAGTTTAAAAGTTATACCTTGGAGCAAGTACCAAGAGAACATAACCATAAATGATGCCTTGAGCAAATTACCTTCGTCAAATTTGGGAGCGGAGTCTCAAGGAAAGTTCCTTATGGAGACCCTTAATAATCAAAGTTTTCAGGAGCACATGGTAATGGTCGTGCAGGAAGAAATTTGCTAGATGACACCTATTGTTAAGTATCTTCGAGATGGATCACTTCCGAAGGACTCTGTTGAGGCCAGAAAAGTAAGGCTTAAAGCGCCAAGATATGTGATGCAAGGGGGAATTCTATATAAAAGAGGGCATTTACAACCGCTGCTCAGATGTGTAAGCCCCCTCAAAGCTAATTATTTGATAAGGGAGGCCCACAAGGGTATATGTGGGAGTCATCAAGGAGCTAGATCAATACCGAGGAAGCTTATCTGAGCCGAGTATTATTGGCACATAATGTTCGAAGATGCAAACCAGTATATACAGGCTTGCCATCAATGTCAAAAATGTGTGCCATTGAAGCACATTCCTCAAGAAGAGATGATGAGTAGTCACGGTTCATGGTCATTTGATAAATGGGGTATCGACCTAGTTGGGCCATTCCCTGAAGCCACTGGAAAGTTCAAATACTTGATCATGGAAGTGGATTATTTCACAAAATGGGTGGAAGCCAAGCCATTGACCAATATTGCAGGTAAGACGGTTATTGCCTTTTGTTGGAAAAACATCGTGTGCGGGTTCAGGATCCCAAAGATGATCATAACGAACATTGGGAAGCAGTTTTTCAATGATCCCTTTAAGAAGTGGTGCAAGGAGTACAAGATCCAGCAAAATTTGACGATTGTTTATCATCCATGGGCAAATGACCAAGTAGAAGTCACCAACCATACCCTTGTTAACGGAATCAGAGCTAGGCTCGAAGGGGTAGCTGGAAATTGGATATGGGAATTGCCCAGCATTTTATGGGCCTACAGAACTATGGAATCTTTGGCCACAGGGGAAACACCTTATGGATAGGTTTATGGTTCTGACGTTGTGATCCCAGTTGAAATAGGGCTGCCAAGCCCAAGGATGATGGCTATGGCTGAAGAGGATGTTAACAATGAGAATTGGCGTCTGGACCCTGATATGGTCGAGGGGGTACGAGAGTTAGCTTCAATACATATGGCTAAAGTGAAAGAAATGGTGATACGTTACTACAATCGAAGGGTTACGAACGTGTAGTATACCCCCGATAATCTAGTTATGAGAAAGAATGAGAAAAGTAAGCAGGAGCCGGAGGGGAAGCTCGTAGCTAGCTGGGAAGGACCGTATCGAGTGATAGAGGCATACCCCAGAGAAAGCTACACCCTCGAGACCATGGGGGAACTCGGATCCCAAGAAGATGGAACATCACCAATCTCTGGAGATATCACCATGTATGATGGAGGTAAATAGCACCGATAAATCTTGGGCTAAGCGCTAATATTGAGCTCAAACGCTCCTGTAAAGTATTCCAGCTTAGAATGAAGGCTTGAGCTCAAACGCTCCTATAAAGTATTCCAGCTAAGACTTAAGGCTTGAGCTAAAATGCTCCTGTAAAGTATTCCGGATAAAACTGAAGGCTTGAGCTCAAACGCTCCTGTAAAGTATTCTAGCAAAGACTGAAGGCTTAAGCTCAAACGCTCCTGTAAAGTATTCCAATTAAGACTGTAGATAGAGCCACAAGCTCCTAAATTGTATTCTAGCTAAGGTTGTAGAATAGAGCCACAAGCTCATAAATTGTATTCCAGCTAAGGCTGTAGAATAGAGCCACGAGCTCATAAATTGTAGCTAAGGTTGTAGACCAGAGCTATGAGCTCTTAAGGCCAAAGAAAGGGGGAGAAGGGTGAAACTAATATCCTTGATACCCCTGTCGATTGTAGATTTTTCTCGATGATCTAGTGAAAATATTGTAGCAGGACGTAGGTGAAAAACACCAAACCTGGGTAAAATTGTTTTTGTTTTTATACTTTCCAATCAATTACTAAATGCATGCATGATCTGAGGTATTAAGGCGCAGAAGGTCACGATCATAAAGGAAAATTTAGGAGAGAAATATACACAAAGGGAAAAAGAGTAGTAAAAAGTGCTAATGGTATATAGAACGCAGTTACAATATTCAGGAAATCAAGAGGATAGTTTCTTTAACTCATTTTCTACTCTTACTACTTCTTGTATCCCTATTATTTCTTCAACCTTGATACCAGTGGCATGTTGAAAGTCCTTTCATTGTTCCTCTTTGAGATAGTCATTAGCATTTATCACCGAAGTGGATCGAGGACCACAATAGTCGGTCTGCTTCCTCGTAGACCTCCCAAAGGGGTGCTTCGAAGAACTACCACCCCTAGCTACTTCCTCTGCCTCTAACCTTGATTACCATCGATTCTTAGGAGGATTTATGGGTAGCTTCTTTATCCATTCGAGGATAGCAATGTAAGCTTCCTTCTGCTTAAAATTCTCGCGCATTTCTACTTCATTTTTTATAAGCCAGTGATAGGAAGCCTATAGAAGAAATCTGGGTAAAATATTGTCCAAGATAATTTTGGGATTAGAACACCATGAAATAGGCTATGATTTTTAAGGCTCTAATAGCAAAGATGAGCTTTCTTGTCCAACTTGACATTTCCCTTCCGCAGTGTCTGATTCTCTGAGAGCAACCTTGAATTTTCACCTAAAAGAGACTCCACAATTGAAGGTTCATCACTGGTAGAAGCACTGGACCTGAAAGCACCTCATTTAGCCTCAATATCTCATCATGTGTGATCTCATAACGCTGTGCTATATCACCCAACTGAGCAATAAGCCCATAAGCCTGACCCTGAGCAGCTATAAGACGACTCTCGAGTGTATGCATCCTCTCAGCATCTGAAAGACACCTTTTGAGGGAACCAAATTTTTGGATTATGTGGTGAATGTCATCTTTGCAGTCAGCCTCAGGAGGGTCAGTATTGTTGACAACTTTGAGAGGACGGAACCCTTGAATTTTTTACGGTCATGGTTCTTCAAGCGTGCCACAAAAACTGGGTGTTTTCCACTTTCCCAAGCTTTCAAATCCACCTTAGCAAGATCAAGCTCATTTTGGAAGGATCTTGCAGCTGAATTGAAGCCATAAATGTAATCTTGAAGGCCAACTATAAAGGGGTGGGTTTTATTACGCCACTGCTCTAATTCTTCGGAGATTTTCTCCAAAGCCATCACAGCAAGGGCTAAGTCATCCCTAGCAGTTTCAAGCTCGGCCTTGACCTTGAGGAAATCTTCGCGGGTAGTTTGAAGTTCTCGTTGCAGTGCATTGAACTACGAGAATGAAAATTTTGAAAAACACATCAATGAGAGAAATAAAATATTTGTATAAAAGATCAAAATCAATTACATGGGGGGCCAAAGAGGAAAAATCATACATCGGTCCCTACTACATTATCCCCCCACTTGGTTCTCCTAAGCCGATGCAGCCCTTGCGTCTCCCTCCATCTCTGTATCTTTTTTTTCTTCATCCAGATCAGGCAAGGCACGTATATCGTCTAGTGATGTATTTCCCTGAACCCTTCAAAAGGCCCATCATGGATAAGCTCATGTGACCCTCATTCACGAAACTCTCCCACTTTTGATTTATCATCTCAAGCCCCTCGGACTTAGTCTTTTCCTTTAACACCTTGATATCGTCCTGGGATAAGGATGATCCCAATCTAGGAAATATCACTTCGTCCACTAAGTTGGACCATCTGACGTTCTGGGAGACACTCAGAAGGTCTGCAAAGAGGTTGAACAACTCTGGACTCAGAAGAACTTTATCTTTGAATGCCTCCAACATGGTCATTTGAGCCTCAGGGTCACGGGCTTGTTTGGAATCCTTAACAGTAGAGTTCTTTTCAAAAGTAAGGTGCTCCTGAGCACTCTGAAGTTCAGAAACTTTTCGTTGGGAAACCTTGAGCTCTAGTTGTAATGAGGCTATCTCCCTATTATTTTCCTCATAGGTGGAGGATAATTCAAAACATAAGCTCTGAATGAAGGAATACAGGGAAGAAATTAGGGTGGCAGCAATGGTGGACCTCATACTGTCAAACTCCTTGATAACCTGAAAATAGGCGGCAGGATTAAGTATACAAACAACACGCATAATCATTCTCAAATTAATTTTGATAAAATAAATGACCTTGGAGTTTTTCACAAAAGGACCAAGTTCAATAGTTTCTAAGGTCGAGAGGCTTGGAGAAGACGCCAAGCAATGGGCGGCGGCATCGAGCTCCTTATTAGAGGCCTCAGGAGCATACCTCTCGTGAGAGATTTTTTTATGACCCTCCCTAATGGAAAGATCATCCTCGGGCTTCCGCTTCAAAGATATGTATGCGGGAGCAATTGCATGAAGGGGGTAGCGGGGGTAACCTTCTCCTTTGAGGAGATGGTGTATGCTCCTTTCTTGGTCATAGAACCCACTAGACTTCGGCTCACTGAAGATAAAAAGAAGATATTAGACAAGGTACAACAAAAAATATATGTATATATATAACAATAAACAACAAAACAAATCACAAAATACATGTATGACACCTTCAAAATCATAACAGAAAAGGGAATCCTCGAGAGGGGGCTTTCGGATTACCAAGTCCTAAGAAGGTTGTGGCTTATATCCTTTAACTAGTTTCCTTCTCTCTGGACCTACTGGAGGCTTATCTGAAAGAGCCAAGCGGGACTGTCTCAGCAATTTCCTTTTTTTAGCACGTTTGTAGACATACTTTTCATAAACCTCGGGGGGGAGGGGCAGGCTTAACCCCCAACTAATTTATTGGAATTGGTATAAGAGGCATAGGAAAGCGGCGATGATCGCATACAATCTCGAGCACTCTCAAGGCGAGGTGAGCAAACAAATTTGTTTGGGAGTTGGGATTCGACTTTAACATCAGAATTCCATCGAGGAACCTTATATCTAAGGCAGTTAAACATGAGAGCCATCTTGGCATCCTTCCAATTTCCCACGTTTCCGGGAAGGGTAAAAACCTTGCATCTCCTCTAGTGGGTAGAAAAAGTGATGATCTTCTCGGAGTAGTTGCCGATGAAGGCCACGTTAAAAAGGGAGCGGAACAACTTATACTCGGGCTCGATTTCAAGGTTGTAACATTGACAGAGAAATAGCATAAGAGTGGTTATAGCGTTAGGATGGACTTAAGAAAGGCTTACTTGAAAATCTCTGAGCACCCTCAAGAATATTGGAGGAAAAGGAAAGCACAACCCTGACCTAATTTTCTTTAAAAATACGGCCGACCTCCCCTCGGGGGGATCCTCATAAGACTTCATTTCCCCTAACCACTCTAATTTCACATCAGCAGGAATTCTCTGACCCGGGGGTAGCGACCGTAAGACCCCCGTTATAGTCCAAAACTTATCTGGGACTAGGGGCCCATACGTTTCTTCCTCCACAGGGAGATCTAGGGCTGGGGGCTCAATGGTGGAGGATACTTTGGGGTGTAGTGGCCCACCATCTTGCACTAACACCCTTGAGGGGCCTCCCTCCTTAGGAAAAGGGTGGCCAACTCAATGTCCAAGATGCAAAGACCTCTCAATATACCATTTCCCCCGGCCTGGAGGCCAAAATCAGGGAAAACCCCCGACAATGAAATAGAAAGAGGTATGTAGCTTGAATTACCAATCTTTTCATCGCTAGGGTTGGAACCCTTGGAAGAAAGCCCCGGATTACAAAGTGTAGCTTCGGAATCTCCCTTTCTGGACGATCCCTCAAATCCCTCAAGCCCAATTCCATCAGAATGCCCTCCCTCTCAGTGGATTTCTCACCAAAATCAGCCATGAGTGCAAAGGATAAAGGAAAAGAGGGAAAATGTAAGCGATGAACGGAGGAAGAACAGAGTATTGAGAAAACCTTTGAAGTCACCTACAGTTAAAGTGAAGAGAACGTGGGGAAAATGAGAAGTTAAGAAGCCCAAAAAAGGCGTCCAGAGTAATGATTAACTTGGGAGAAGTGAAAATTTAAAAAGGCGTGAAAAGTTGGTGTGTCTTTTCATAAACTGTTCCTTATCACGCGCTTCCCTACACAACCAACACACTCGTGTACGCCTCCTTGAATTTTTCTAAAAGAAAAATAATAATAAATGATAGTCATAAAAAAATTAGACGGCGCCTCTTGTTCAGGGATCCTTTTTTCTAGAAAGACACAAGTGGGGATCCTCGACACCCTCTACGAGAACAAGTAAACCTCGAGGCTCAGTAACGAAGGATAAACTTGAGACTTCTCGAAGATAATAACCCTGAGGCTACCATCAAACTTTTTGGGAGCTCTTGATGATAGGTAAACCCGTAGCTGGACCAAGAGTACCTTGGGCCGAGAGTACCATGGGCCGGCATCAGCCCAGTAAATCTCCTTAATAGAAAGGCGTATAACAAGGCTTACATCAAGGAAAATTATTTTGATATACATTCTTCCCTCATACAATATAAATAGGCAGGTATGCACTTACTATTGGGGACTTTAGGACACTTACTAAAAGCACTTACTAACTTAAGCATCAGATAGATTACCCATAGGACCTCCCGGGGATTTTTGTTTGCATATTATCATCGAGGGACTCAACGGTGCGTCTTGACCAGTTTCCAGACACATCACAATCCAAGGACTACTCCATGTGGATGAGTTTGATGCGGTTGAAGAGGGGCCCGGTGGTCTACTTGGGACGTTCTAGCGTCAGAGAAGACGACTGCATTAGCAGGCGGCACAACCCTTGATTCGATGGGCAGCGGTGGAGCTTGAGGCCCAGGAGTCTTTTTTTTCTTTTTTTAATCAACAGGAAAAATAGTCATGTTATTAAATTCAGGTCAAAACTTCCAGTTGACAATTGAAGTCAACCGCGTCATAGGTCAGATTGACAAATACATTAATAAGTTAGGGTTACTTTAAACACTCTTTCATTTTACAGGCTTATATTTCCACTTTTAACCAAAAGATAGATAGGTTATTTTAGCACTTTTTTCATTTTACTTATCCCAATTTTATCACTGAAAGTGATGAGATTTGTGATATAATAGTTTTAGTCAATTACTAATAAAAGTTAATTGATTCAAGTGAAATCATTTGCTAATTATTTATACAATTACAGCAACCAAATTTACTGTTCCAATTTTTCCAATCCCAAGCAACCTATAATAGATATTATTTGCTTTCTTTCTATCAACTGGGGGTATTGATTGTCATTTTGACATCCTGCTTTACAAAAACGGCATCTTTTTTAATGCACTACTTTCGTCTGTTTTCAATCGCAAACTTCCCTCATATGCTTTTTCAATTGTTTCTTCATTGAAATTCAGTTCAATGCAGAATTCCGTGAAGTATATGTTAATAATCTAGAGGCGATCACGGCATCGGGACGGGAGTCAGAAAGCTAATTCTTCCAGCTCTGTAGTCCAAAATGAAGTCCGACCTGGAAGGCTACGAAATGGAGCTCCAGCTGGTGTAGAGCCAATTCACGTGGACGGTGGAGCTCTTTAACCAACAGGCAGCGATGAGCTTCCCCTTCATCAGCAAAATTGTGATGGACCCCATTGTGGCTAAGAGTCTGGGTGACAGGGCGATGTTCTTTTGCGCACGTGACCCCATTTTACCCAAAACACATGGCATTGTACCCTGGGGAGCTTGCTGATTTCCTTCGGGCATCATCCTGGACCCTCCCATTTGGCCTACGGGTCCATGTCACTCAGGCTCTCCTTCTCCTGATTTACCAAAAGGTACATATACAATCCCTGACTTGAACTTCAAATTGTATATTTGATAGTATTTATTGAATTTGTGTTATATATTACTAAAATTAGAATGGTAGTTTATTGGACTCAAAAAGAGATATTTGATGATATTCTTCAAAATAGTGTCATATAGTAGTGCTGAAATCAGAATGGTAGTAATTTAGTGGACTCGAAAAGAGTTATAACTTTATATGAAAGACAATAAGTGAAAGGTTAGTACTTTGAGCTAATAGGGTAATTCCGTGTGTTTTCTAGATGGTCGATATTCAGGAGATACTAGCATTGTTCATGGTGTGCTGATTTAGTTTTTAAATCACAAAAACAACACATGCTATGACTTCCCAGAACACCAAAATTGTACAGTCTATTAGTGGTAGCTAATTTTCCATTCAAAAATAGCCATAAGAAAAACACCCCCGTATTTTGGAAAATTTATTTTATGCCATAGGATTTTGTGTTTAGCTCTCTCTTCATCTCCCCCTTTCATTCTGTTGTAGACCTTTACAATTTTCAGTCTCTCTCCTATCACTGCAGCCTTTCAGGTCTGAGTAGACATTGTTTCTTAGCTTGAGCAAGAACTTCCAGACCCAGCTTTGTGAATTTGTAACCTTGCAATCACACAATTCCTTCCCCTTCATATAATAAGCATGTAACCATTGAGTCCACAGAATATCCTCTTTCTGATCTATATTCTATAAATACTGACAAAGTGCTGCCCAGTTCCATACTCATTGATCTCTTATCCCCATTCCACAATATTTTTTACCTCTACATATGGCATCTCATGAAGCAGCAGTGAACCCCCTTTGATCTCCTTCCCTTCCCCGCAGATAGCTAGAACATATCTTCACTATTATTCCTACAATGTTCTCAGGGATCTTCATAATACAGCTCCAATATCTAGTAATACTAAGAAGCACTGAATTTGATCCCCAGCTTTTGATTCTTCCCCTTATTAGCGGGAACCATAGAAATTCATCTCCTCACTTCTTCTTTCCCTGCTATCTTTCAATACCCATATCCTCAAAATCACCAACAAAAAAGTAAGACTTTTGGTTTCACTACTTTTCTAATTATCCTTTTTGATTGATACAGGCCCTTGCCAAAGATCGACCTTGAAAGATGAAAGGTTCTCGTGTTATTGATATTCTTCAAGGGGTAAGTAAATAGATGGTGTATACCAAAATACTAAAAAGATACAAGAACTTCTGCTTCTATGTTCAAGATTGAAATGTTCTCTATAATGCTCGACGAGAATCTATCTTGTTTGCTTATCCTGGATCAGGTGGACACAAACTCTGACGAGCTTATGTTTCTGACATTTACGCTTATCTTTGCAGAATGGAGGTTGATGATTGAATGAATGATGAATCGATTAGTTAGTGTATTTCTTAAGAATGAGTAGGGTTTGTGGAAATGCTTGTTTGTTCTATTTTTTTTCTTATCTGTGTAGTTTTTATGAAATTAGGGTTTTGTGATTTGATGAATTTAGGTGGAGGAGAACAGAAGGGTTTTGCCTGATTACCTTGAAAGAGTTCAGAAGGATGTGACTTATAACATGAAGGGGATCTTGGTGGACTGGTTGGTCGAGGTGGCAGAGGAATACAAGCTTGTTTTAGATACTCTTTACCATATTGTTTCCTACATTGATAGGTTTTTTCCGTGGAACACCATCACACGGAAGAATCTGCAACTTTGGGCGGTTTCTTCCATGTTTATTGCCTCGTAAGGATCTGTTTCTAAATGGGGCTTGTTTTGATATGGAGGATTTTTTGTTGTTGTTTTTCAAAGGTGGTGCTTAAAGTTAGTTTGTTGTTGATTTGATGAGTAGGAATTATGAAGAGATTAATCCTTCCCATGTGGAAGATTTCTGCTATATTTCTCATACTACGTATACAAAGAAAGATCTGGTGAAAATGGAGTTTGATGTGCTGACATTTCTCAAGTATGAGATGGGAAATCCTACAACTAATTCATTTCTTCGAAGATTCATAAGAGTGCCCGGGAAGACTATGAAGTATGCATTTTAGTCTTTCTCATCATACTTTATTTCATGTGTTTTCATATGGTTTTGTATTGTCCTATACATGGATGCTAATTGTGTGCTATTTATTTTGTAGGATTCCACTTAGAAATTAGAGTTATTGGGTTACTACTTAGGCGAGTTAAGTTTACTGGAGTACATTTGTGTGAAATTATTGCCTTCTTTGGTATCTTCTGTTGTTGTGTTTTTGACGAAGTTTACTCTTAACCTTGAATTGAGTCCTAGGGTAAGCTATTCTTTTCATATGTTGGCATAGATATGCTCGTGTTCTTAAAGTCTTTTTGTGCTATAATATCCTGACTTACTAATTGATCTTCAATGCTAAACAGACTGCTGAACTGCAACGTTATTTGGGATATAAATAAGCTAATTTGAAGGAGTGTGATGAATTTACATGAAGGAGTCAATCTTTAGTGGCAGTGAGAGAAAAATACAAACAACACAATGTAGCTAGGTAGATGCGATATACTATATTTTTTTGTAAAAGTTTCTGTATTGCATAGACTAATAGAAATATGTACGATTATTGTGGTTTCAGTTCAACTGTGTATCAATGCTACTTCCACCCCTAGAAATACCCAATGAATATTTTGAAGAAGTGAAAGAGTAAATATGGTGATCGAAAGGTCTTGTTTGTGATGATGTGGATAAGCTTTTGACAGGAGTTGGTACACGGGTTGCCAGATGAGCTCATTCAATTGATGATTTTGGAAGATAGGTTTCCTAACTGGTCTGATTAGATAGGAAGGATGCAATTTTTCCCACACTAAGATCTGAAATTAGTTCAACTAGAGGGATACAATACCATCTTGGTATGACCTATGTAGAAAGTTGTTTGTATGTGGAATTAGTTGGTATCTCGCCAATCTATGATTTCACTCACGTGTATCTAAATCCTTTTGTATAGAAAGATCTGAAATGTTCAGCATGTTTCTTCAAATTGTATTCAACCTTTTGTTTAATTGCATCTCTTTTTCCATAGTGTACATAAATTGATTACCCAGTTCAGAACCATTCTTCAAGAAATGAAAATGGAAAGTAAAGTTTAGTTCAAATTATATTCTCTAGTGCACTTCTTTTTGCAGACGTGGTAATTACTGCCCTGTATGCTTTACTTGATGAAATGTCCATGGAATGCTGTGATTGGCAGAATGCACAGGGAAATCAAACTGATGAAGGTCTTCTGAAGATCAGGTGACTTAGTTTTTTATTAGTTGTTGGCTTTCATATTCAATAATATGATATGAATGCTAAATGTAAAGAAATTTTCATCTAACTTATTATCAAGAACACTATGGTTCTTAGTCTAATTTATGCTAACTTTGGTTTTATGCTGCTTTGAAATTTGGTGATGGCTCTATGTTCTATATTGCACCGAGCTTGTTTCAATTCCTCGCCAAAGTTCTAATGGTGGAAATCATGTCTAGAATCTCCATTCTTTTATAATTTTGTGTCAATAGATGTCATTTTATGAATTTAATCTAAAATTCTTCTTACATATTAGATTATGCCTAAAGTAGGTAATGTTAGTAATAGCCCAATTCGCCGATATTGGAAAGTGAAAGGAACTACTGGATATATCAAAAATATCTTAGCTGATCTGCAAAATAAGATTTAGAAGGCTGGATGATTATCCTTTTAGACATGTAGGATATGTTGGTAGCTACACATTTTGTGGAGTGGGAAGGCAGCTCAAAGATTGTACGGTTGAGTTGGTCGCTTCTAAGATTGTAGCTTGAATTATAACTACATTACAAAACTATAACTAGGTTCCTGATCTTGCAACAGTTAGTACAAAAAATAGCTAAAACTATTTGAGGATCCATAAATATTGAATCTATTTAGCATCTTGTTTTGGTGCAAGTATTAGTAGAGAAAGGCTATGGTTTTGTTTGATGAAAATGTTTTTGTTAATTATGGCTTTTGGTTTTTTCATTCAATCAAAGAAGTAAGAAAACAAGTGTTTTCCAATCAATCCTAGGGATAGCTTGAATTGTTTCTGTCTTGAAGGTTGCCGATGCATAGGTTTCTGCCAATCTGTTTTAGTCTTAAACCTTGATTACTACTATTTTTTTCTTATGCTTTCTATGCCTCGCGGTGTTGATTAGGAAAATGTTTTCCTCTGGATTTCATCCTTTTTTGTATTGATTATTTAGTGAAACTGATGTTGTTCATGATTTTGGATTGTTTATTGATCATTCTGCTCCTTTGTATTGTTATGGAAGCAAAAAGGACATTCAGGGATGTCACACGACATGGAGATTATTAATATTGACAACATATGAGCTCTGGTTGCAGATTGTTTTGAGTTCATAGGGACATATAATGCAGCTTTTAAAGTTGAAATTAGGGCTGAATGTATTCTAAGTTTACAATCTTGCATAATAGAATGTGCACAATGCATGTATGACTACCAAACATCGCATTTTTGCTTGAGAGAAAGGCTAAGGGATGTGATTTTTCTTCGAACAGATGACAATTGTTTGCATAAAATATTGTATATTGTGGTAAAGATCATGCTATTGGGTACAGAATTCGTAGCGAAGTAGTATTCTTTTAAAAATGAGCATCTTATGTAAGTGCTCATCATGATTATAATGCAGGTTGGCGAGTTTGTTAATTGCAACGATGATGATGATTTTGCTGATATTTTGTTTGAAGAGTTGTTAGCTCAGGAATAAAAGGATGTTTTTTGGTTGGTTTGTGCTCTTATAATTCAGCTATTGTTTCTTTCCTACATTAGTTTTGCTGATGAAATTGTTCTTTTGCAGGAAGAGGCATAAAAAGATTAGGTCACACTTAGTTTTGAGGACAACAATTTTGCTAACTATTTTTGTTTAATTAGTGGCATTTTGTAGATCCAACCCATAAAGTTTACATCTTAAATGAGAATGAAGAAATGGTTGATATTGTATATATTTTTATGCAAATTCATGAGAGATGAGTGCAAGGGTATTTTTGTCATTTCAGGTCCAGTCAACACCCAAATTGATGAGTCAACGTCTGAATAGTGACAAAGGTTTATAACTGCATATTTTGTCATAAAGTGAACTTTATTTTGGCACTTCTGCGTGGTGTTCTTGATTAAAAATATTTAATTTAGTTAATATATAATATTTACATGTCACATTGAATTGAAACAAATAAATAAATTATAAGTATATTCATCTAAGACTAACTATCTAAATTGTAAAACAAATAATAAATTTTGTTGGAATTTATTAAATAATCAATAAGATTAAAAAATATTATTTTTATAACCTTTCAAGAAATAATATATTGCAAGTACATGAAGTAAGTAAAATATAAAAAAGAAACTTTGAACTTGTGGAAAAACAAGGAACTGTATGTATATGTGAACTAAACAATGAATTGGGTGGCATAAATGCAGACAAGTTTTTGTCACAATCATTGCCTATATATTTATTTTGGAGAATTGTTGTCTATATACCAATATAATCTTATATACTTGCGAAAGTGCCGATATAACCTTCAATCGTTTGAAAGTTATAAAAAAACTACCTAATTAATGAAAGTGCCAATATAATCCTCTGGTAGACTTTCTGGCATTGACGGTGTTTTTCCAACTGTTGACCCACCTTAAAATGACAATAGTGTCATCGGACCAAAAGCTGAATTTGGGTGGACAATTATAACCTTACCCACAACCATCGAACCATCGTCGCCGCTACCGTAACAGGTAGGGTTATATCAGGACATTATGAAGTTGATAGTGTTCGGATGGTACTGGGTTCAAGTGGTACTGGGTTCGAGTGGAGAGGTTCGAGTGGTACTGGGTTCGAGTAGTACTGGGTTTGAGTGGTACTGGGTTCGAGTGAAGAGGGTTCGGGTGGTGAGGGTTCGAGTGGAGAGAGTTTGGGTGGTGAGGGTTCGAGTGGTACTGGGTTCGAGTGGAGAGGGTTCGAGTGGTACTAGGTTCGAGTAGAGAGGGTTCGAGTGGTACCACTTCCTCTTCTCTGTTTTTCAATCAAGTACCACTCGAACCTCTCCATCGATTCATTAACCCTCGAGGTCCTGGAACCATCAACCATTCTCCTCGAGGAATCAACCCTCGATCCATCAACCATCTGCCTCGTCACCCTCAAACTATCCACCCCTCAAACATCAACCATCCGCCTCGCCACCACTCAAAACATCCACCCCTCGAACATCAAACATCCGCCTCGACTCAAATCTCTCCACTCAAACCTCTCCGCTCGAACCCAGTACCACTCAAACCCAGTTCACTCGAACCTAGTAGCACTCAAATCCAGTCCACTCGAACCCTCTCTACTCGAACCCAGTACCACTCAAACCCTCTCCACTCGAACCCAGTACCACTCAAACCCTCTCCACTCGAAACTCTCCACTCAAACCCTCTCTACTCAAACCCAGTACCACTCGAATCTCGACTCGAACTCTCTCCACTCGAATTTCAACTTGAACACTCTCCACTCGAACCCTCACCACCCAAATCTCTTCACTCAAACCCAGTACCACTCGAACCCAGTACTACTCGAACCCTCTCCACTCGAACCCAGTACCACTAAAACCCAGTTCACTCGAACCCAGTACCACTCGAATCCAGTCCACTTGAACCCAGTACCAGTCGAACCCTCTCTACTCGAACCTAGTACCACTCAAACCCTCTCCACTCAAACCCAGTACCACTCAAACCCTCTCCACTCAAACCCAGTACCACTCAAACCCTCTTCACTCAAACCCTCTCAACTCAAACCCTCTCTACTCGAACCCAGTATGACTCAAACCTCTCCACTCAAATCTTGACTCGAACTCTCTCCACTCGAACCCTCACCACCCAAAATCTCTCCACTCGAACCCTCACCACCCAAACTCTCTCCACTTGAACCCTTACTACCCAAACCTCTTCACTCTAACCCAGCACAACTCGAACCCAGTACCACTCGAACCCTCTCCACTTGAACCCTCTCCACTCGAACCCTCTCCACTCGAACCCAGTACCACTCAAACCCTCTCCACTCGAACCCTCTCTACTCGAACCCAGTACCACTCAAACCTCTCCACTTGAATCTCGACTCGAACTCTCTCCACTCGAATCTCGACTCGAACACTCTCCACTCAAACCCTCTCCAATCAAACCCTCACCACCCAAACCTCTTCACTCAAACCCATTACCACTCGAACCTAGTACTACTCGGACCCTCGCCACTCGAACCCAGTACTACTCGAACCTCTCTACTCAAACCTCTCTACTCAAACCTCTCTACTCGAACCCAGTACCACTCAAACCTAGTACTACTCGAATCTCTTTACTTAAACCCAGTACCACTCGAACCTCTCCACTCAAACACAGTACCATCCAAACCCTATCAAATTCATAATGTCCGGATATAACCCTACCTGTTACGGCATCGGCGATGATGGTTCGATGGCTGTGGGTAAGGTTATAATTGTCCACCCAAATTCAATTTTTGGTCTAATGGCATCATTGACATTTTATGGTGGGTCAACAATTGGAAAAGCACTGTCAATGCCGGAAAGTCTACCAAAGATTTATATTGGCACTTTCATTAATTAGGTTTTTTTTCTAACTGTTAAACGATTATATCGGCACTTTTGCAAGTATATAAGATTATATTGGTATATAGACAACAATTCTCTAAAATAAACATATAGACAATGATTGTGACAAAAACTTGTCTGCATGTATGCCACCCAATTCATTGTTTAGTTCTTCTATACACACAGTTCCTTATTTTTCCACTAGTTCAACGTTTCTTTTTTATATTTTACTTACTTCATGTACTTGCAATATTTATTTCTTGAAAGGTTATAAAAATAACATTATTTATCTTATTGATTATTTAACAAATTCCAACAAAATTTATTATTTATTTTACAATTTCGATAGTGTAAAGACTAGATTTATCTAGTTGACAATTTGTGGAAATTATGCAAATATGGTATTATTGAGTTGCAACATCAAAGAAGGAATTTTGGAAAAATAAGGAAAGGTTGAAGACTGGATCTGAGAAGGATACATCTCATCCAACTTGTATTTGAGTTGGAGAATATATCAGTTCCTATATATGTGGGATTGGATTAATGTTATGGAATTGGTAACTATGGTTAAGATATGGATGAGATATTTTAGTTATTACAATTCCTTGCTTAAAGAGATTAGATTTGGTAATTCTTATCTCCGAGAGATTTGATTGTAATCAGAATATTTATGTGGAGAAGAAATTATATTTGCACATGACTTCATGTGTAACAGAAATGGAGATGGAATAAACTTCATGTGTGCAATGACTTTCCATACGAACAAGCAGTAAACACGCCAAGAAGATTTACGGAAAAAGAAGACAGAATATTATGGTATTTGTGAGTTATGGAAATCTGAATATTTTGTTATATATTAGGCGTATAGAAGCATAGTTGATATATGGAAAATTCCTACAAATATGGAGTTGATATTATCGAATATATGGGATATATTGTGATAAGGAAAATCCCTTTATTTATGTGATTTGGATATGCTTCAAAAGAAGATAAGGAATAGGAATATTATGGAGATAATCATAAAGAATTCTGATCTGCTCATGGATATATAGAGGGCATCACAACTGCATTAATCTCATGGACTTAATAGAAAAAATCTGCATACAGATTTTGTAGCTTTTGAGAATTGCAAAGAGCCAGAAATCTATGTTCCAACATACAAACATGTTGTTCAAAGTTCATGATCGTATACCTTAATTTCTCGGGAGGAGGAGATCCAGCGTCGACGAGTTTGGAAGTCAGAGGGAGTCTGATCAAGGAGGATCAGTAGCAAGGGGAGCTTGCAGGATTCACGTTATATTTAGATGAGATAAGTATAATTGTATGGTGTACTTTGTAGTGTATCTTTCTGACTAGTGGATTCATTCTGAACTGGGCCAGGCCCCGCAGATGTCGGTGTATTTCATCGAACTGCGTAACCAAGTCACGTGTCTTTATGCTTTACTTTATTGCATACTTTGTTAGATAGGTTATGTTGGAACACAGTAGTGATAATTGAATTAATTAGGTAAAACCATAAAAAATATGTATATAGTCCATGAGCATATCAGAATTCTCCATGATTATCTCTATAATATTCCTATTCCTTATCTGCTTTTGAAGCATATCCGAATCCCATAAATAAAGGGATTTTCCTTATCACAATATATCACATATATTCGATAATATCAACTCCATATTTGTAGGATTTTCCATAAATCAACTATGCTTCTATACGCCTAATATATAGTAGAATATTCATATTTCCATAACTCACAAATATTATAATATTCTGTCTTCTTTTTCCGTAAATCTTTTTGGCGTGCTTACTGCTTGTTCGTATAGAAAGTCATTGCACACATGAAGTTTATTCCATCTCCAATTCTATTACACATGAAGTCATGTGCAAATATAATTCCTTCTCCACATAAATATTCTGATTACAATCAAATCTCTTGGAGATAAGAATTACCAAATCTAATCTCTTTAAGCAAGGAATTAGAATAACTAAAATATTTCATCTATATCTTAACCATAGCTGAATATTCCAATTCCATAACATTAATCCAATCCCACATATAGAGAAACTGATATAGATAGTTATTCTTCGATGAATATACCTATTTATTTATTTATTTCAATTCAAATGTGACATGTAAATATTATATATTATTAAATTAAATATTTTTAATCAAGAACACCGCGTAACGCACGGTGGAACTCCCGCCAGTATGATTAATAGTTATTCTCACCAGAGTTCTCTCATGCATGGACATCTTTAGTAATACACTCAAATTAGAATGCTCATCAGTAATAGTTCATTCAAAAAGAATAGCACATGATGCTTTCCTCATCTACTGTAGAGACACCTCTCCGTCCTTTTCGAGTGTGATCTCATCTACTGTAGCTACGTGCGATTTCGGTGCGATTTAGCCAAAATGCTTTCCTCACTGTCGTTTTTCATCTTGTTTTCCTTTCTCTTCTTCCTCTTTCATTTCCAACTGATAACGGTCACTGACCGGAATCATTTCCACCGCCGTTATGGCGGCTCTACCGCATGGTAACGGTAGCCACGGGGGTGCCAAATCCTTCCTTCAGGCCCTAGCCAACCGCCCTCCGCCTCTTCACGATTCCCTCCCATTGAACCCAGAGATCATCCCTAAAACTCAGTATAAAGGGGAAATTGCTTGTCTCGTCACTCGCAAGGATGCAGACACCCTCTCCTCTCATTATCGGAATGCTTTGATTGGTAAGTTTGCTAGGGGCAAGCCAACTATGGTCCAACTAAATGAATCTTTCAATTCTGTAGGTTTCAAAGGCAAATTTCAGATTGGATCAATAGACTTCCGGCATGTCCTAATACGCTTCTAGGAGAAAGAAGACTATCAGAGGTTCTGGCTCAAGGGACAATGGAGCTTCAACAACGCCCAAATGAAGGTATTGAAATGGACTTCTGATTTCTCTCCGGAGGCAGAATCGTCCATTGTTCCGGTATGGGTCTCAATTCCACATGTTCCTGTATATTTCTACAATTCTGCTATATGCTTGAAATCATGGGAAATCAAATCGGAAACTATATTAAAGTTGATGCTGCTACAGAGGCCCTGTCTAGGCCTTCTTGGGTTAAAATGTGTGTGGAAATTGATTTAAAGAAAAAACTCCCATCTTACATTAGAGTTGGAATTGAAGAGGATGGAAACGAATATAATGTGGTCAAACTTCCCTTAGAATTTGAGGACATTCCACCCTACTGCTTCCATTGTAAATGTATAGGGCATGAGGATAACTACTGCATATACTTACATCCAGAGCTTAAGAGAACTTGGCCTCAGAAGACTGATAAGCTAAAAAATCAAACTGAGCCTCAACTAAAGAGCTCTGCTGGCCAGGCAAAAATGAACTTAAATATGAATCAGGCTGGGAACCTAAGAGCTGGGAGTTCAGGAGTCTCAATTATAGAAAAACAAAAAAATTTCCAAGCTCAGAAATTCATATATGTTCCAAAGAAAGAGTTGATCCCAGTTTCTGAATTAGAACCTAATAAGACTATCCAAATTGACACTGATTCTCCAGTGCCTGATCCTCTGATTCCTGTTATCCTTCCTGATCAACAACAAGTTGAGTCTAATAATGCAGAACCCATTACTTGTTTAGACCACGAAGATAACTGTGATATAGAGGATGAGCATAAACCTCAATCTCCTAAATCTGAAGTTCAAATGCCTATCTCCTCCCCTCAAGTGCCTTTCTCTGCACCTAGTTCACCAGTAAAACTGTCTAGACAATCACAATCTGCTCCATCTCAGCTTAGGACAGTTTTTGCTAAGGATGATCTACCTAGTAAACGGGGAAGGTCCTTTTCTCCTTTGAGTTCTATCATAGCTGCAAAAATTTTTATCTTCTCTCAGCAGAAACACAGGGCCAATAGATTTCTTCCTCTAGCTGATGATGAATCAACATGCGATGTAGCCACTCATAATGAATATCCAGCCAATGAAGAATGTCCTTCCTTCCTGGAAACTGCCCAAGAGGATGATCCTGATCAGGTAAAAAGGGATGGTGTCTCACCTACTAACCTTAGTAAGTTGAAGAAAGGTAAGTCTGTAGTGAAATATAACAAGCTGGAAAATGATTCTTTTTTCTCACAGAAAAACACTATCATAACCAGATCAAAAAGCTCCACGAATGTTTCCTCATGAGTAACACAACTATTAGGATTAAAATGTTGGTTTGGAATATTAGGGGCATGGACACATCTATGTTAAGACTTTCTACTCTCATCAATAGGCACAAATTTGAACTCATTTGTTTAATTGAGCCAAAACATAATAATCTGCAGTGTGACCTATATAGACAAAGGCTAAATTTTGATAATTGTTTCTCTGCAACTAATGGTCAGATTTGGATTTTTTGGACTTCAAGCATAACTCTGACAATTAAAAGTGATAATATGCAGTTTCTTGGAGTTAACCTAACTAGTTCTAATCTCAGTAAGCCTATGGATGCTTTTTTTATATATGGTCTTCGAACTAGATTAGGTAGAAAATCTCTCTGGTCAGATCTTAGTCTATTTAATCATTCTGAATCCCTTTTTATTGGAGATTTTAATTCCATTACATCAATAAATGAATATAAAGGCCCCTCTACTCTAAAATTGGGTAGTATGAGGGATTTTAATGACTTTATTAATGGAATGGCATTAGAAGAAATTAACATTGTAGGGAACATGTTCACCTGGACTAATAATCGATTAAGATCTCCTACAGTTAAAAGACTTGATAGAGGATTGTGTACTTCATCTTGGTCTTTTGCTTTTCCTACATCTTCTATTCAGATTCTGAATAGGGTGAGCTCTGATCACAATCCTATGCTGCTGACTGTAGGTAGTGAAACTCCTTCTAATCCTAGGCCTTTTAGGTTTCTAAATACATGGTACAAAAGAAAAGAGTTTAATGATATAGTCAAAAAAAATTGGGACATTCCTTTGCATAATTCAGGAATGTTAGCTTTCTATTTAAAACTGGTCAGACTTAAGAAGGCTTTAAAAACATGGAACAAAGAACACTTTGGAAACATTCATGATAATGTCCTACAAGCTGAATTGGCTCTGTAGGCTCAGGAAGCCTTAAATGATCAATCTGATTCTGTGATTGATGTGGTTAAACTTAGTGAGGCTAAAGCCAGGTTAGTTAGGGCTATGTCTGAACAAAAAAACTTTTGGAAACATAAGGCAAAGATAAAATGGATGCAAGAAGGGGACAATAATACATCTTTTTTTCATAAATCTGTAAAAGAAAGAAATAACAGATTAAAGATCACAAAAATTAAGGGAAGTAATGGTCAGTGGTTAGAGAACACTCAGGATATTGAGATGGAAGCTATACACTATTTCCAGGATCTTCTGAGTGATGATTGCCACCCTGAAAGCTCTCTTTTTCAATTTCATTTCCTATATCATATCCCTAATCTGGTTACTCAGGAAGATAATGAAAAATTGCTGCAACCGGTTACATTAGATGAGCTTAAAGGGATAGTCTGTAGTCTTAATAAATCAAGCAGTCCAGGTCCGGATGGATTTACAGCCAAGTTCTACATAAAATCCTGGGACATTATAGCTAATGATCTACTTCTGGCTGTTCAGGATTTTCTTTCTCCTACTAACTTGCCCAGGGGTATTGGTAGTACATGGATCACTATAATCCCCAAGAAGAAAACCCCAACCTCCTTTGATGACTATAGACCTATAAGTCTCTCCAATGTGATCAATAAGATTTGTTCTAAAGTGCTTATGGAAAGACTTAAGTCTATCATGCCTAAGATTATTTCTCCTAACCAAACAGCTTTTCTTCATGGTAGAGATATTTCTGATAATGTAATTTATTTACAGGAAATGGTTAGATTTCTTAATAGGAAGAGAAGAGACCCTAACTGCATTGTTAAACTAGATTTCAAAAAGACCTTTGATAGAGTTAGATGGTCTTTCTTACATAAAGTTTTGGCAAAATTTGGTTTTCATGCTAAATTTATCTTCTCAGTTATGAAAAATTTATCCTAGGCTTGGCTTTCTATTCTTATTAATGGTAGGCCAGTGGGATTTTTTCAATCCACTAGGGGCATTAAGCAGGGGGACCCCTTATCTCCATTCTTGTTTAATATTTTCTCTGAGTCTTTTTCAAGGAGTCTGGCCTTCATATTTCACAGTGGTAAGATGTCCTATTTCGATCTACCAGGTAATCCTCCGAGAATCTCACATTTATCTTATGCGGATGATACCGTTATTTTCTTTAAAGCAACTAAGTTAACCTTAATCAGATTAAAAGCTTTCTTGTCTACCTTTGAGGAAGTCACTGGTCAATCTATTAACTATAATAAGAGTGATATCTACATTGGTAAGCATGCTTCGGTTCAAAAGGTTCACCACATTAAAAGGATTTTAGGAATGAAACTTGGATCTTTTCCTTTTTCATACCTGGGAGTTCCAATCTTCACTGGTGATGCAAAAAAGATTTACTTTCAACCTCTTTTTGAAATGATTGATAGTAAAATATGTAACTGGAAAAATAGATGGATATCTATGGGTGGTAAAATTACACTGATTGATTCATGCATATATGCCATTCCACAGCACATTTGGCAGGTCATAAATCCAAAAAAACTGATTATTTCCACCATTGAAAAAAAACTTAGTAAGTTCTTTTAGGGTGAAACTGATCTTAAATCCAAAAGACCCTGGAGAAAATGGACTGATCTTTGTCTTCCTACTGATCAAAATGGCTTAGGTTTTAGGTCTATAGCTACCATAATTAAAACATGCTCTGTTAAATTGTGGTGGAAATTTCAAATGGCTGAGGCACTATGGACTCATCTACTGGCAGCTCTCCCTCCCTCATACAGGACCTCTCCAAATTGGAAGAGGATATGCTCAGTTAGTTCATGGGCAGAAGCTAATTCTAAAGTCATTATAGGGAGAGGGGAATGTAATTTTTGGACTGCAAACTGGCTGGATATAGGGCCCCTGGCAGATTTGTGTGATCAAAATAGTGTGGATATTGATGGGGACTGTACTGTCTCTCAATTTCTATCTAACAAAGCTACCCTCATCTCCAAAATTGAGACATTTCTGCCAACTGACATTATTATTCTTTTACAGGATTCAAAGCTTACTCCACATAGAGCTGATAGGCTAATATGGAAACCAGGTATTAAAGGGAATTTCTCCTTTAAGGAAACATACATTTCACTCTGCAACTATACAGGTACTATGACCTCTTCTCAACATTTTTGGAACTCCAGATTGGAAAAAAAAAATCTCTATTTTCATGTGGAAAATTACTAACTCTTTGTTGCCTTTCGATAACATCCTCAGAAAATTGAGATTCTGTTTGCCCTCTAAATGTTGTATGTGCAATAAGCAGGAAGACTCTTTAGAGAATTTCTTTAATTCATGTGAATTCTCAATAACTGTATGGAAAACAATTCATCAGTTCATGGGTATTAGAGATAGGTCTTTTTCATCTGTATGGGAGAGATTATCATGCTACCTTACTCTTCCAACTCTATCTTCTTTACATTCAATTATAGTCCGAACTGCAGCTATTTTTACATTTTGGAATCTGTGGAAGATGAGGAATAGTTTTTTATTTGATTCTTTAAAGCCTTCCTCCACCCTAGTGATTCAACAGATTAGGGATCAGATTTTTTACTCCTTCTGTGCTAAACCTGTTTATATATCCTCTCCCTTGGATTTAAGTATTGCAGATCATTCTTTCCTTCCTCTCCTCAAATTATCCCCAAAGCCAAAAATTTGGAAAATTGCATGGGAGAGGCCAAAATCTGGTTTTAAGGTCAATGTAGATGCTTCATGGTGTTGTAACACTAATATGTGTGGGATTGGAATGATTATTAGGGATAGTAGAGGCCTGGGGGCTTACACTTTATATTTTAATGCTATCTCCCCCTTGGAAGCTGAATTGAAGGCCATTAAATTTGCAATACAACTCTCTTCTGATTTGCCTTCCCCTGTGTGCATGGAATCAAACTGCCTTAGTGCTGTACTTTTTGCTAATGATCCATATAGATCTCACTGGAAATGTTTCTGCTTGTCTGATGAGATTTACCACTCCTTGGGAGATATTAAACTTGTACACATTTATAGACAGGAAAACTTGGTTGCTCATACTCTTGCAAAAAACTGTCTGCAACTAAAGTGTAATTCATCTTTTCACAGAATATCTGTGCTTCCTAACTTAGTACAGGGCCTAGTTAGACTTGATCAAATTGGCACCCCTTCATTACGGATAGTTAATTAGATCGGATGCTACTGATTTCTACTCATTGCATGCAGGTTCTGGAAATAGTCTCTATCCTTCATTTTGGGCAAGTTGAAAACATGGAGACCTTCTCAGTTTAGAGCTTTCATCATATTTGAGAGCTCGTCAAGCTGGATCTTGAAGCTTCTTCAGTAGTGACAATCATCAGGCTCGGATAGGTGGATCTTAAGGCCTTCCTAGTTTAAGGGATCCAAGCTGCTAATGTTCATCCCTTATACATAGAATCTTGTATTTTAGATGAGGATAAACTCTGTTTAGGCTATGAGGATGTCTCTGACTGTCTTGTGTTTCGTTAATTCGACTCACTAACAAGTTCGATGACTCTCTTCCTAGCCTAAAAATTCATGTCATCCTCTCTCTATCATCCATATTTCTGTAATCTTTTGGAAGCAATTACTATTGCTTCAAGAGCTGAACTGCTCACTCTTGTATAGCCAACTAAGCTTCGGCTTCCTTTATCTTACTATTGTTTATTTATGGGCTAGGGAAGGCCTAATTCAATTTCCCCCATCTCCGGATGGATTTAATTAAAAAAAAGAAAAGAATAGCGAAAAAATGGTTATAGAAATAGTGAAACATATAAATCTACAGGTATATATATACTAGATAACAACCGATGCACGACGATTCTGAATGAAAAACCGATATTTAATTTAATTTATAATTTGAGTAAATAATGATTTTTTATATTTAAAGGTGATGTTTAGTTGATGGATACTCATTTAATAAATTAAATTAATATATTTATTAGAGTAGTCTGTCTCTTGAAAGACGGTCTTTCCATAACTTATGGAAAGACCAAAGTTTAAAGTGTTTATCTCAACTCCAATAATGTTTTTAAAAAGTGATGAGTGACGAGGTAGTTTGAATTTTTTAAATAAAAAAAGTTAAACTCTGAATCACTGAGAACTTCGGCTACTGTTCATGTGTGCGAATTTAGGTGCGATTTTACCTATTCCCTATTCCTCTTTCCTTCTTCCTTCTGAACATTCTTAATTCTTTGGCAACAGTCGCTGGATTAGGCTAGCTACGCCGGTAACGGCTAGTCCGCCGCTAACGGCTAGTTCACCGTTAACGGTCCCATCGATGACGGCTCCCCAAACTCTGGCCGCTCCGGAAATCAATAACCCTAACCAATCTCCTCCTCCTCTATCCTTCGCCGCCGCCCTACAAAGTAAATCCCCTCCATTATCAAAAGTGTTGCCCAATAATCCTGAGATCATCCCCAAATCCCAACACTTAGGAGATGCAGCCTGTTTACACTCAGATGATCAAATAGCTGAGCTGTCATCCCACTATGCAAATGCCCTAGTCGGAAAATTTACAAAGGGGAGATGCTCAATGGAGCAACTGGAGCAATTCTTCAAGACTGTGGGCTTCACAGGTAAATACCAACTAGGTTCTTTGGATTATAAACATGTGCTTATCAGGTTTGAACTTCTCAACGATTACCAACGAGGTTGGATGAAAGGAGTGTGGAACTTCAATGGGATACTCCTCAAGATGCTGAAATGGACTCCAGAGTTCTCAACGCACAAAGAATCACCCATTGTCCCGGTGTGGTGCACTATCAGGGAAGTTCCACTATATTATTACAATTCTGCCTCAATAAAGTCTATTGGTAATAATATAGGTTGTTTTATCAAAAATGATCTAGCTACAGATATGCTTACAAGACCTTCAGCTATTAAACTTTGTGTCGAGATTGATCTGCTAAAGCCTCTCTGTAATCATATTCGTTTAGGCTCAGTAACAAATAATAAGAAATATCCAATAGAATATGAGGACATCCCCCTATATTGTGACCATTGTGCCAAATTAGGCCACTTCAAAGCTCAGTGTAGAGCCTTCCCTCCCAACCTAAATGTTAGATCAGATGTTGACAACAACATTCTAAATTAGCCCCTGTGGCAGGCAACTGGAAAAAAGTTTGTCACTCCTCCCTTGATCTCCCCAAATGATCAGGTTCATCACATCATTACTATTAATGATAAGGTATCTAGTAATGCAGTTTCGCCATCCCCCACTCCCAACCTTTAACCCAACCCCTTTCTAAGGATTATTAGTGCCCCTAAAACTGATAGGGCTATTTCGCCTGATAACGGTTCTAGTCCCAAAACTCATGATAATTTTGATAACTCCTTATCCAAGCTGTTAAATGATTCAGCTCTACTCAATTTTACACCAAGGGCATATGCCATAGATGATATTCAGGTTGGGACACTTCCCTTGAGTCTGAAAGACTCAGCAATGTAACTCTTTCTTCACAAGGAAGAATGGAAAATAGATTCTCTATTTTGCAGGATGATCCTGAGGAACAAGTCACCGATCAAGAGGCCAATTTTAATCAACAGGCCAGTACTGCCTCACCCACTATTCAGGACAGGATCCTTTGCAAGGTAAAGCCAAAGGTAAAAAAACAAACTACTTTAGCCAGATTAATAAAATGATGCTTAGATCATCCACTAAAAGTCATAAATCTAGTGAGCAATGACAGGTCCTCCCTCAATTAATTTTTTAATATGGAACATTAGGGGTATGGAATCTTCAATGCTTAGGCTAATTAATCTTGTCAAGCTTAAAAAGATTCAAATGCTGTGTATAATTGAACCAATGCATGATAACTCAAAACTTCAACTCTATATGGATAAACTTAACTTTTCTAAAGGTCTGACTTTGTACAACAGTAAAATCTGGCTTATGTGGACTAATTTAGTTACAGTCTCGCTACTTTCCTCTCATGAGCAGTTTTTACATGTTAGTTTAGCTCACCAATCCATCAATCTACAAATGGATGCTGTTTTCATATATGCACTTAGGAATAGGGAAGGTAGGAAGACTCTATGGAAAGACTTGGCACCAATTACTACTGGTGATACTATATTTATAGGAGATTTCAACACTATCACCTCCCTCACAGAATATAAAGGCCCTAGTTCTCCCTCCTTAGGCAGCATTAGAGACTTTAACACATGGATAAATAGCAAGGGTGTCCAGGAAATCAATACGGTAGGAAACCTTTTCACCTGGTGTAACTCAAGACTTAGGAATCCGACCTCAAAAAGGCTAGATAGAGGCTTATGTACTATTTCATGGAACTATAAGTTTCCTTCTTCCTCTATCCAAATCTTAAATAGGCAAACCTCGGACCACTCCCCCCTCCTCCTCCAAATCTCAAATTTGACTATTCTCAGTCCAAAACCATTTAGGTTCCTAAATGTATGGTTTAACCGGCCGGACTTCATCACTCTAATTAAGATTAATTGGGAAAAACAAATGACTGAGACTGGTTTACTTGGTTTTTTTCTTAAACTGCTTAGATTGAAAAAGGTGATAAAAAATTGGAATAGAGAATCCTTTGGGAATATAGACACTAATGTTTTAAATGCTGAAGAATCTCTTAGAATTCAGGAATCAATTTTTGATTCTAACCCTTCGGATGCTGAACTTATCCAACTAAATGAGAAAAAAGCTTTACTGTTGCGAGCTCAAAAAGAAAAGGAAAAGTTTTGGAAACAGGAAGCTAAGTTGAAATGGCATAGGTTAGGTGATAACAACACTCAATTCTTTCACAAATTTGTACAGGAGAAAAATTGCAGATTAAAAATTACAAAGATTAAAAATAGAGAAGGTCAATGGCTAAGTTCTCCAACAGATATACACAAGGAAGTCATCTCCTATTACACAGACTTGTTAAATGAACCTAATCAAATGCCAAATGATACCTATTATCCACATTTTCTGAGCCAAATACCGAATGTCATCTCTGCCCAAGACAACTTTGAACTATCTAAGCCAGCCTCTGAAACTGAAGTAAAGGCAGTAATTAAAGGCTTAAGTAAGAACAGTAGCCCTGGACCAGATGGCTTTTCAAGCAAATTTTATTCTAAGTGCTGGTCCATCATAAAAAATGACCTTATTAATGCAGTTAATGATTTTATTAATGGCACTGCCTTACCCAGGGGAATATCCAGTACCTGGATTACCTTAATATCCAAAAAGACAACACCATGTTCATTCGATGCTTTTAGGCCTATTAGTTTATCAAATGTCCTTAATAAGATATGCTCCAAAGTTTCAATGGAAAGATTAAGACCACATATGGACAAATTGATCTCTACAAATCAATCGGCCTTCATGAAAAGTAGGGATATCTCGGACAATATTATTTACCTTCAGGAAATGATTAGATTTCTTGATAAGAAGGCTAGAATCCCTAACTGCATTCTGAAATTAGATTTACAAAAAGCATTTGATAGAGTGAATTGGCATTTTCTTAGGAATGTTCTGATAAAGTTTGGCTTTGATGGTAAATTTTTACATGCTGTTATGTCTAATCTCTCTCAAGCTTATTTTTCAATACTTACCAATGGCAATCCAGTGGGCTTTTTCAAAGCCACAAGAGGAATTAAGCAAGGTGACCCCCTCTCTCCCTTTCTCTTTAACATTTTTTCGGAAGCCTTCTCTAGGAGTCTATCTTTTATTTTCCACAATAATAAGCTCTCGTATTTCCAGCTACCATCTTTAATCCCAGCAGCCACTCACCTCACGTACGCTGATGATACTATCATTTTTATGCAAGCTTCCAAATCTAATCTTATTAGGATTAAGGCTTTCCTCGATATCTTTGAATATACTTCGGGGCAAAAATTTAATTTCCAGAAATCTGATTTTTACATTAGTAAAAGGGCAACAATTACCAAATTAAATCAGATTAGGATGATTCTAAAAATGAAACAGGGTTCCTTCCCCTTCCAGTATCTTGGTTGTCCTATATTTAAAGGAAGAACATTAAATAGATACTATCAGCCCCTCATGGAAAAATTGGATAGGAAACTGCAAAATTGGAAAAATCAGTGGCTTAGCTCAGGTGGGAAACTGATCCTAATACAGTCTTTTCTGTACTCAATGCCACAACACTTATGGTCTGTAACTAAACCCCCAAAATATATAATCAAAACCTTTGAGAAAAGATTGGCTAGGTTCTTCTAGGGTGAATCAGAAGAGAAACTAAACAAAGTATGGATGAAATAGGCTCATCTAGCTATACCTATCTCACAGAGTGGTTTGGGGTTTAGATCAATCCAAGCTATACTGGATGTTTGCTCCCTTAAATTGTGGTGGAAAAGCCAGTTAGGTATCACCTTATGGGCTAAGCTGTTGTGGTCTCTACCTGAATCCCATAGAAAGTCTGTAACCTGGAAAAGAATTTGTTCAGTTAATATTTTTGCTGAACAAAACTCTTTCATCATTCATGGTAAAGGTACCTGCAACTTTTTTTAAAATTTTAACCATCCTAATATATGGGAGGAATATATTCGGCTCCCCAAACCATAATTAATAACCCTGAAGGGGCACCATGTTTAGTTCTTTACAAAAGATCATTCATTTGATGATCCAAAATCAAAGGAAAAACCTTCCTAAAATGCTTAGTCCAAACTGAGTCTAAACTAAGTGGATATGTAGATATAGTTTGATAGACTTATTTCCATGCAGTAAAAACACGAACATGGTCAGGGAATCGACTAATCAAAACCCTTATTAGTCAATGTTTTTTAGCCGAAATGGGAATAAGACCTCCTGAGTGTCCTTTTTTTGCCCAAGTGTTGCCTTCCGTGAAATCCCTTTAGCTAGATCAGTGCTTCCTTTTGATGTGGATCTTAGTTTCTTCTGACCTGCAAATTGAATCCAATAGGCACAGCAGTTTCTGGACGAGTAGAGAAGTAAAAAGACTAAAAGGTGCATCTAATACTCACATAATCTAGGCCCCCAAAAGAATCTCTAAGTGTTGACCTGTGAGGTACCAATTCTAACTCCATGAAATCCAATTTTATCTAATAGTAACAAACCTCTAAGAAAGGGTGGAACATTTCCTATGTTTAAATCTCCTTTTAAAGACATCTCCTTTGCATATTTAGCCAAAAAATCTGCAGCTGTATTAGCCTCCCTAGGAACATATTGGATTGAATTAACTTTATGCCCTATGTTCAAAGTGCTACAAATAGAAAAAACTCTCCATGGGCAGCCATGTGGATCTTGTATTCCCTTAACAGCTGATAAACAGTCTGACTCAAGCACACAACTATGAAGATCGAGTTCTGAGCATAATAGATATGCATTCTGAATACCTACTAATTCAGCATGTAAGGGGGATTCAGATTGAAAACAGTCAACCCTCAATTTGATCACCTCTCCCCTCCAGTCTTTGACTATTACTGCACATGAAGACTCTCCTCCATTTATCCATGTTGCATCTGTATTATTTTTGAACCCAGATTTTGGTTTTTCCCAACTGACTGCTGATAAAACTATTTCTTTTTTCCTCTGTATAATGTTTGGTATGATTCCAGCTTGAATTAAATCCTTATGCTTTTCAATATTACCTTTCAGTGGATTAGCAGTGAATATTAAGAGGATTAGTTCTTTGACATTCTGAAAGCATGCATCAATTGAGAATGAATGATTGTCAAATAAAATTTTTTTCCTATGTATCCAGAGGGACCATGTTGTGACTGTGAGAGCTGTTGTATACAAATGAGTCAAAATCTTAGATTCTGCCCTTATGGAGAGATAAAATTCTACTCTGTTCCTAAAACTACCTAAAACTGGTTGTTGAAGATGCAAAAGGTTGTTAACTCTAATCCAGATTGCTATTGCACTAGGACAGGAGTTAAAAAAATGGTCAAGAGAGTCAGAGTGGTTTAAACATAGAGGACACTTAGAAGCTAAGGAGAATCCAAACTTACACAATATATTATCAAAAGGCAGAATTCCATTAAGAGCTCTCCAAACTAGTACAGACATTTTTGTAGGAATGAAAGTTTACCATACCTTGTGAATATGTCTAATGATTGTACCTTTCTGTCTGAAAACCTTATATGCTGAGCTAATAGAGAAATTTCCATCCAATGAGGCTATCCAAATTAGCCTATCTGCATGTGAGCTTCTAATTTTGGCATCCTGCAGAATTGAAATTGTGTTGGTAGCCAGGTGTGGCTCCAGTATAGGAAGGTTAGAGTCTTTGTTCAGAATGAAGGAACTGAGAGAGATATCAGGAAATGGGATTTCCATATCTTGAGGCCATTCATAGAACAAAGCACCCTCACCTGTCCAGTTAGCATTCCAGAAAGAGCACTCTCCTATGCCATAAATTACTCTGGTAAGACTATTAGCTTTTTCAGTGATCTTGCATATTCTATTCCATGTATGGGATTTTTTATACGAATCAGGGAGTGTCCACAAATGATGGGACCATTGAGTATTATTAATTTGCAACTTCCACCAAAGTTTACAAGAGAAAACATCTACTATGGCTTGAAGGTCTCTAAAACCTATGCCATTCTCCTGCACTGGAAGACTCATTCTTTTCCAAGATCTCCATTTTTTTTTCCTCTAAGTTTTCACTACTTCCCCAAAAAGGACCTGAAGCCAGTTTTTCCATTTTCCTTAAGACTATCTTTGGGGGGCTTAAAATAGCAAACAAATGTGTGGGAATAGAGAGAAAACAGTGGTTAATTAGGATGATTTTACCTGCAGTGCTCAACCACCTGTTCTTCCAGTTGTTAATGGTTTTTTCCATCCTTTCCAAAATAGGGTGGTAATGTATCTGAGTATTCCTTCCTGAAAAAATGGGGATCCCAAGGTACTGGAAAGGGAATGAACCTCTAACCATTCCTAAATTCCTGCTCAGTATTTGGACTCTATCCACTTTTTGACCTGATGTTTGCTCATATGCCTTCAAGAAACTTTTAAATCTTTTCAAATTTTTGTGATTACCATTAAGGAAGACAGCCGTATCATCAGCATACATAAGATGAGTAATCTGGGGGCAGTTTCTAGGCAATCCAAAATATTGCAAATATCCTATATGGAAAAGTTTTTTCAAGCCTCGAGAGAATGCCTCGGATAGAATATTATACATAAAAGGTGAAAGAGGATCACCCTGTTTAATTCCTCTATTAGATGCAAAGAAGCCTGATGTAGTTCCATTAATTAAGACTGAGAAATGAGCTGAAGCTATATTTTGCATGATCCGGTCAACAAATGTGCCATGAAAACCAAATTTAAGGAGGATTGAATTAAGAAAAGACCATGAAACCCTATCGAAAGCTTTCTGCATGTCTAATTTAATTATAAGATTCGAGCCTTTAGATTTTCTTGATAGAATTCTGGTGATTTCTTGCATCAATATTATGTTATCTGAAATGTCCCTCCCTTTTATGAATGCACTTTGTTCAGGGGAAATGAGTTGAGACATAAGAGGCTTAATCCTTTCCATTATCATCTTAGAGAAAACTTTATTCACAAAGTTTGATAGACTTATAGGCCTGAAATCTGAGAAGGTGATAGGAATTGTTCTTTTTGGGATTAAAGTTAGCCACGTGCTAGATATAGCCTTAGGAATATTACCACTTTTTAGGAACTCATTTGCAGCTTCTAGGAGATCTCCTTTAACAGTATCCCAGAAAGTGGTGTAAAAAGCACCAGAGTATCCATCAGGTCCCGGGGAGCTAGATTTATTAAGGTCAAACACTGCAAATTTAAGCTCCTGAATTTGGAAAGGAGACAGAAGAAGGTGGTTTTCTTGATCCGTAATTACTTTTGGGATTTCAGTGAGGAAGTGTTCTATATATATTCCCATTTTTTTAGGTTCTTCTTCATTAAAAAGTGCTCTATAAAATCTCACTGCTTCCTCTTTAATCAGAGATGGTTCCGAAATCCAACTTCCTTTTTCATCCCTGATTTTACTGATTCTTGATTTTGTTCTCCTTTCCCTAATTGAGTGATGAAAGTAACTCGTGTTAGCATCACCATATTTTAGCCAATTCAACCTAGCTTTTTGCTTTAGATAGATATTTTTCTCTTTTTGAGCCCTCATCAGCAGTTGTTTGGATTTATTTAGCTCTGCTAGGGTAGTATCATCCTGAGTTTGCTGGAAAGAGATTTCTAAATCATTAACTTTGTTCTCATGTTGTGACAGATTCTGATCCACATTGCCAAAATGTACTTTATTCCATTGTTTGATTACCATCTTTAGCCTCTTAAGTTTAGAAACTAACCTATACATTCCATTAAAAGGAGTATCTAATTCCCAGTTAGAAACCACTAAATTAAGAAATTCCTGTCTGTTTGACCACATTTCTTGGTATCTAAATGGTCTAGGAGCTTGTTCCTCAGCTGATTGTACAGTTAGAAATAGAGGTGCATGATCCGAGGTCAACCTATTGAGAACATGAATTGAGCTGTTAGGGAATTGGTCAAACCAGTCTAAAGTGGAGACTCCCCTATCTAACCTTTGAAACATTAAGTCCTTGTATTTGTCCTTATATCTATTATTGCTCCAAGTAAAGGAGTTACCTACGGTAGGAATATCATGCAAGTCCATAAAGTTTAAAAATTCGTTAAACTGCTTCATACTTTTTTTTGGAGTTGACTTCCTTCCTTTATATTCTGATACAGATGCAACAGTGTTAAAGTCCCCTATATATATAGAAGGATGATGCATTGTTACCTTTAAATCATTCCATAAAGACTCCCTCATTTGTCTTTGTACACTTGCATATATGAAAAAACAATTCCAGCTAAAAGAGGAAGCAGAATCTGTTATATTAACTTGCACAAATTGATCTGACTCACTTAAGGTTGTAATGCTAAAATCTTGATTCCATAATATCCATATTTTAGCACTATGAGCAGGGTAGGCATTTGGGAACCCCAGTTCGTGTTTACATATTGTTAAATTATGTTTATCCTGCCAGGGTTCTATTAAACACAATATGTCTATCTTATGTTTGAATTTTAAAGTCTTAAGTCTGTCAATTGATGTTCCAATTCCCCTCACATTCCAGACTAGTATATTCCCTATTATGGTGTGTTTTATCATTTAAAAATTTTTGGGGTAGCTTTTTGGGAGGATCTTAGGTTTCTACCAGTCTTAGCAGAGTGTTTACCTTTGTCACCTAATTTGCCATTACTATTTTCAATGTTCCCTGAAATGGGCTTCTGGTCAGAATGGCTTACCTTATTCTGCATGTTATCCTTTTCCATTGTGCACTGATCAGGGGGTGTTGGAGTCTGACCATGTATACCAATCCCTGAGGTGGTATTTTGCTGTTTGGAACCTGTTTGAACTTGCTCAATGTAAGGCATAGAGATAGTTAATGTGTTAGCATTATCATCAGAGTTTAGAATAACTGGGACTTCCTGTGATTCCACAGTTTCATGGAATATCTCTACAATCTCCCCTTCCTGCTCATCCTCTAAATCATCTAATGATTGGAAGGCATTAGAAATTGTCACTGTGTTGCTTTTTGTTTCATTTTCCGGAATAGCAGTAAGTTCAGGGATTTGGTTCTTTTTTCTCCAAAAAGAAGTGGTTATTGGCTTAGAAATATCATCCAGAGAATAGAATGGACCATTTCTTTTCTTATGGCTAACCTTGAAAAAATTGATATTACTTTCATGTTGAAATCCTGAGTTTTTTTTTTGGTCTGGACTTCCTTTTCTTTTTGTGTAACAATTAAGGTTGAGGAGCCCTCAATGTTAATGACCTCTGTTGGGTGGGGTTCTAAGCCTACTATGTCCTTATGGTCATTACTCTCTGTTTTTTTGCCAGTCTTTATCCTCAATTCAGGGTGCAGAAAGTTACAATTAGTGTTGCTATGGCCAATTATTTTGCAATGTGAGCAGTATGTTGGCAAATCTTCATATTCTATAGGGTATTCCGCCACCTTGTTACCAATTCCTACCACAATTGTACTAGGAAGCAGTGATAACAGATCAATTTCAACGCAAACTTTGATAGCCGAAGGTCTAGTTAAAGCTATGGTAGCAGCATCCATCTTTAGGAATCTGCCTACCTGACTACTAATACCCATTATTGCAGAGTTGTTATAAAAATGTATTGGCAGTTTATGAAAAGTTACCCAAACCGGGACTATGGAGGATTCCACTGTCGGAGAGAAGTCCGGAGTCCACTTCTGTACTTTCATTGTGAATCCTTGTATTATCCATTGACCCTTCATCCAACATCTTTGATAGTCTTCATTTTCCTGAAAACGAATAAGCACATGTCGATAATCAATTGAGCCTAATTGAAATTTCGATTTAAAACCTATTGATTTGAAAGCCTGTTGAAGAGTGTCCATATGTGGTTTCCCTCGGATGAACTTTTCGACGAGGGCATTCTGGTAATGCGATGCTAGAAGTTCTCCTTCTTCTGGGGGGGAGGATGTATGCTATTTTGCCCTTGAATTCCATTATAGGGTGCAAATTTGGGGTGTCAGGGAGTGATGATAGAAGAGGGGATTGTTTTGTGTTGAGAGCTTGAGAGAAACTTTTGTGGACCGGGATCATAGGGGGCATAGGATCAGGGGGTAGAGGTGGCGTCGGCGACGCCATTGTCGACCACCAGAGATGTTGAGCAGGAATAGTAAATAAGACCGTTGACAGTGAGAATTGAGGTGAGGAAGGAAGTCTGTGAGATCAGTGTGTGAAGATTGCACCAAATCGCACACAGTTATTGTTCAAAATCGCAAGTCTGAAAAGGTAAAGGTACCTGTAACATATGGACTGCAAATTGGTGCATGAATGAACCCCTCCATAATTTTGTTCCTAGCCATATAACTGCTGAATTTCAGCACTGTACTGTATCCGAATTCACTAGGAACAAAACTGAAATATTAGCTCTGATTGCTCCATTTCTGGAAAATGATACTTTTTTTATTCTTGCAAAATGCAGAACTAGTTGAGGGAAGAGATGATAGGATTATATGGAAACCGGACCCAACAGGCAATTTCTCCTTCAAATCTGCATACCGAGCTATCACAAGTTCACCAGGTAATTTCCCGGCTTATAAATTATTGTGGAACAAATCCCTTCCAAAAAAAATTTCCATTTTCACTTGGAAAATGCTACACTCATTTCTTCCATTTGATGATGTGCTTATTACGTATGGATATAGTCTTGCTTCGAAATGCCCTGTTTGTTGTCATTCGGATTCACTGGAACATTTTTTCATTTCCTGTTCTTTAGCTAAATCTATATGGAGTAACATGGCACCTCTAGTTCATTTCCATCTAACTGAACCTCATTCCATGTCTCAGACATTTTTTATTTTTTGGAACTGTCTAGATCTCCCGAAATTCCATCAGTTGATATGCAGCATACTCCCTCCTATCATATGCTGGTGTCTTTGGAAAGCCAGAAATAGATTCCTTTTTGATAAGATCCCATTCTCTACTGATTTCATTTGCAAGGAAGTACTGGACCTCATTAAGCTATCTCTGTACTCCAATCCTACACACCTGAAAACCCCTACTGCCATTCCACATCCATTAAAGCTTTTAATCCCTCAGCTTAGGCCCCCTCCTAAGCCGATCATAAAGCCTGTTTGTTGGGAAAGACCTAGTTCAAATTTCATCAAAATTAATTCAGATGCTTCCTGGTTTCCCCACATGGCTGCAGTAGGGATAGTTGCAAGGGATAGTTTAGGCACCCCTCTACTGATTAACTCAGCAACCATTTCTGCAGATTCTCCACTTCATGCTGAAATACTTGCCATTCAATTTGCATGTCAAAACTTTCATCAGTTGGACGATTCATATATTATCGAATCTGATTCTCTATTAGCTATCAACATGATAAATGATCCATATTCGGCTCAATGGCAACTTTTCAATGCTGCTTATAAAGTTAAATACCTTTTACGTGGTGCTATGCTTATACATGTTCCCAGGGAAGGTAATTCTGTGGCTAATGCAATAGCTAAACACCACACCACCCATAATCAGGCCCTCAATCTCATTAATGCTCCAGATCATATTAAGGGTCTTATAGCCTTAGATAAAAAACAAATTCCTCAGATTAGAGTACATGTTAACTGCTAGAGGAAGGATGGATACTACTGATGATATATACTGCTTGTGCGGGAACAACCTTGACTTGGTTCACAAGGCGATTTACTCCATAAGTCAACCCCTCCGAAGCTAGGATGCAGTGTTACATACTCCCGGAGAACTGCTCAGATTCCACCATTCAGGGCTCCCCCCCCCAATTGTCTCTACCATGCTAACTTTCTAACTTTCTGAATGTCTAAATGTTAGTTGCCTGGCCAAACTACGAATTAACACGGGGTGTGGAGATTCGTTTGCTTTGGAATCGCAACTAACTTCTTTTTGCTTCTATGACCGACCTTGTTATTCTAGGTTAGTAGTCATCACTTTTGCAGGCAATGATGTTGCCTTCTGTAAAAACTAATGTAAACTTACTATGTTTCGGTTTTTACTAGCTTGGGGTACCAATATACCTACCCCCACCTCCGGGTGCTTATAAAAAAAGGTTTAAAGTGTAAATTAGAAGAAATGAAAATAAAATTTTCGGGTTGCATGAACCGGGTTATAAATTTTATAACTACTACATGTTGCATACTAAAAGTTTAATATTGCAATTAAAACCTTTTACCTTTTACTATTCTAATCAAATCTCGTCTTTCCATAAGCCTATGGAAAGACCGTCTTTCCCAAGACTTTGCCTATTTATTAATACTATAATAATTTCTAAAATATATTAATAACATAAAATGAAAAAAATATGTATACATATATAACATAATTTATACTCCACGATTTAAAATAACTAACTATAATTATTAATATTTTATTATATTTATAAATTATAAGTAAATTTAATTTAATTTACTATTCATTGATAATTAGTTAAATATTTTATATTTAAAGATAATATTTATTTTTTGTAAAGATGGAAGATAAATTTTTTTATAGAAATACTGTTAAAAATAAATAATAAATAAATAAATTTATATGGAATAAGCAAAGACGAAGAGAGAAGAAGATAAAAGGTATGTTAAAGAAGATGAGACATTTTAAGATTAGGAAGATAATGAAGCCAATCAATTTTCAAAGAACTGAAAATCAATTAAATGAGATTAGCTAATGTGTCATCATTTGGAAGTGCCGCTTGTCAAAAATTTGTGAAAGTTGATGTGGTTAAATGCGGAGGCGTCACCTAATTAAGAAGTTTCTCTTCTATTTATAAAATATAACTAAAAGAGCAACTCTTTTGACAAGTGGCACTCCAAATGCTTGCCACATCAACCTTTCAAAATATTAATTTAGATAAAAATTATATTTAAAATGTTTAAACATTTGATTTCCAATGTATTTCTTGAAAAGTGAATGGGGTAATAATTACTTCAACCAAGACATTATTTTTTTTAACTTATACACTACATTTGTTAAATTACAAAATAAATTTGAAAAATTTGAAAATATTTTTATATTATATTTTTATATTTTGATATTCAAATAAATTTTATTACTTGTTTTAACTTTTAAAATACAATACTCCCTCCGGTTCACTAACATTGGCTCCATTCGACTGTAAAAAATTTTAAGCCATGTTTGACCATCAATAACTTTAATTGCATATAATAACTGACGTCATGTAAGGTTTCTTGGATTCTCTGTAACATGTAGTTTCTAAAGAGTAAAATTTTATAGTCCATTATTGTATGAATTAAAGTTAGCGGTGGTCGAACATGCCTTAAAAAATTTTGCAGTCAAACGGTGCCGATGTTAAAAAACCAGAGGGAGTATTTTAATTTTAATTTAAAAAACTACAACATTTAAGGTAAAAGTTATTGTTGACTGTCCATAACCTTATGGAATGACCTTTCCTGAGACTTTTTCATTATTGATATGAATAGTCATTCTCTATACTACATAAGAAAAGTAAATACTCCCTTCGTTCCATTTGTATTTGCACTTTTGTTTTTTTTACACTATTCTCTACCAAAGTTTGACTGCATATTTGAATAGATATATGAACAATAATGTTATTGTATATGATATTGTTGAAATCGTCGTAACCAGTAGTTTTTAAATATTAAAATTTTATTTTCCGTTATCATACGTAGGTAAAGATATTAATAGTCAAATATGTGTGTTTGGACAACATGCAAAATACAAAAGTGAAAAAACAGTTGGGATGGAGGGAGTAGTACATTAAATTTTGCACATTGACCCAAGTATTTGAATATCCCAAACTTTTGAGAATCAAAGTAGAAAAAAAAAGTAACCTATTCAAATTCATTGATAGTCATATGTTGAACAACCTTTCCCAATCTTTTAAAAAAATACTCATACCCATAATTTAGATGATAATCAATCGAAAGTAACTACATATGTATTAAACATTTCAAACATTAAAGTGTCAATAACATTTCAAATAAAAATTAAAATTATCTAAAGTCAATAACATTTTGAAAGTAATTACAATTTATTTAAAGGTCAATAACATTTCAAATAAAAAATAAATTATTTTAGTTAAAAGTGAATAAAGAATTTCTAAAAACAAATCTTTTAAGTCAAAGGTATTGCATGCAATACCTCAAAAACGTTTGTTGGGATCTTGACTTTCAATTATTTTTATAAAATTTATTTAATTTTATTTTCAATAAGATAATAATAAGCATTCTTTAAAAAGGCGATTACCATATAATAATATGATTTTGTTTATATATTTTAATTGTTAAAATTTTTGAAAATGATTATTCCAAGATTAGATTTATTTAATTCTTAAATTTTTCATACATTATTATAATTTTAAAGTAGATTTTATTTCTAACATGTTTTTATCAATAAACTTGAAGTTGAGAGTTGATTTAATTATAATAAAAAATTAAAATTAAAATTATTATTATTGTCATAATTGTTTTTTATGCTAACAATTATTTATCCTTTTTCAATTAATTGTTCAAAAAAACATTTTAACAATTTTTCTATTTATTTTACTTATATTTTGTACATAATTTAAATTTTATACTAATCTTTTGGGTGAAAAGTCAATCTTTGCAAGTCAATCCACGGTCGAAATTACTTTCATTTAGTAGTCAGGGTTATATTTGCACTAAAAATTATCTCAGTGTTATATCTGCACTTTATCAATTACATACGGTTATATTTGCATATTTCCCAAAACACAAAAAGAATAAGTAGATGAAAATGATTCACTTATCCCAAACACCATATAATAGAAATTTTTTGCTTTGCATGGTTCTTCAACCGGGGGTATTGAAGTCATTTTGACTAACCTAAATCCAAGAAATTGTCTAAAAATAACATACTAATATTTTAATATGTCAGATTTTAATTCTTTACTATGTATAATCAATCATAACTTGTTAACATACTAATATTATAATTTGTTACTGGTTTTAATTCTTTATTATATATAATCAATCATAACTTGTTAAAATATAAAAAATATATTCAATTATATTCAACGTTTTACGGTTTCTAACTAAATTAATTATTTCACTTCATAACTCATGTAAATTTTCTTATATGACAAAACTTTAAAAATTTTAATAAAACTTATTCTCACTATTTTAATTAATAGTATCGCACAACGCGCGATGGTACCTTACTAGTTATCATGAAATGAAGTTTGAAAATACTAAAAAGATAAGCCAAAATGGAAAGTGTATCAAATTTAAGAATATACATTGTAAAAAGTAAGTATTATAAAAGAATTTTCCTAACAAATGGAAATTGAGAATACAAAAACGATGTGCACCTTCATAAATAGAGTATGATTAGTTACTCATTAATTGAAAAATATTAAAGTATGGGAGGAACATTAAAAATGGGAGAGAGAATTGCACTGTAAATTGGGGGTTGACTTTATAAAGTATCTTATTTTCAATTAGTTTTTAGAAGTTCGGGTGAAAATTTGTGTAAGTGAAACGTGGCAAAATAAATGTGAGAAGGTCATGTGGCAAAAATAATCTCCTTTAATATATAGTATAGATTATTTACTTTTCAATTCCAATATACTTCTTGGAAACAAATGATAATTAATGCAACAACTCTACTAAAAGAGTCGATTCGGTTGAAAATATCAGAGAGAAGAGATGTGGGCGAGTGCCGACGGCGGAGCGCCGGAGGTGACTCTAGAAACTTCCATGGGCTCATTAACTCTTGAGATGTACTACAAGCACGCGCCGAGAACTTGCCGGAATTTCATAGAGCTGGCTCGTCGAGGGTACTACGACAATGTCAAGTTCCACAGGATCATCAAGGACTTCATAGTTCAAGGTGGAGATCCTACCGGCACCGGGCGCGGTGGAGAATCTATCTATGGGTCCAAATTTGAGGACGAGATTACCCCACAACTTAAGCATACTGGAGCTGGTATCATATCTATGGCAAATGCTGGTCCTAATACGAATGGAAGCCAGTTTTTCATCACCTTAGCTCCTGCGCAGTCATTGGACGGTAAACATACAATATTTGGAAGAGTGTGTAGAGGAATGGAAATTGTCAAGCGATTGGGCACTGTTCAAACAGACAACACTGATAGACCAATCCATGATGTGAGGATACTTCGATGTGTAGTGAAGGACTGATGTTTTCCTGCTGTTAGAGACTCGGGCTTGGAGAAAGCATTGCCTGTTAGACTGTCAGCTGTTAACTAAGTTGTGTTCATCAGAGAGATTTGAAATACATTTGTTAGCATATGGCATTTACTGAATTTCCTGATTGTATTTCTTTGTCGTCATTTGGTTTTTTGGTTTTTAACCTTTGACTACGTATAGCTAATCAATATTGTTCTCAGTTTTAGTCTAAAAAAAAACTCCACTAAAAGAGTAAATTCTTGGTTAGGAAACACTCCATATTTATGTTTTTGAAATAAATATATTAAATTATTAATAAATATATTATTTTATTTCAGACATTGCACCATATGTATTTCTCATGTATATAACAAAAAATTGTTATTTATTAGAGTTATAAATCATGTTATATTTTTCATTTTCATTCATAAATCTGTGCAGCAACACAAGGTGTTATCTAGTTTAGTATATAGTATAGATATGCACCATTTTATCGATTTATGATCAACCCACAAACACAATCAGTTCATTCATATTTTTTATTTTATCAATTACCCATCTCACCCATACACAAATGAGCTTAAAAATAATTAACTGGTTTGGCTCGCAGACTGTTAAGACCTGTGAGCTGCCACTCTGAGTCGTGACATTCATCAAATCCAATCTCGGGGGTAGAGTTGTCATTCTCTGACCTGAAATTCTGACCCGACGCGAACCAACTCAACCGAATTCAACCCGAACACAATCCTGACCCACAAATATTAACCCAAACTCGAACCCAAAACCTAATTTTTGACCTCATAATTTGGACCCGAATTTGACACGACCGAATCAACCCAAAATCTTATTCCGACCCGAACATAATTCAATTAGAATACGTTTCAACTTGAATCCAATTGAACTTGACCCATAATCAACTTGTAACCGATTCAACACGAGAAATAACATATAATAACTCGATCCATAATCAACTAGGTAAATAACCGACATAATTAATCTAATTTTGACCCTATGCTTAAATCATGTTTTGAACATACTTTGATTTTCAAAACCCTCTCTTGCTGCATCCCTCTCCAACTTAGCCACATCCCTCTTTTTAATCTTTTTTTTCTCATCTTCCCATTAGGAAAGATGGAGAACAAATGTTAATTTTAAATTTTTTTTTTAAGTTTAAACCATCCGTAGATGGGGGGAAATTAATTGGCTCCCCTAACCCTAGAAATGGCTAAATCGCCTGAGAGTACATACATGAGTACAGAGGAGTCATCCTTATGATGATCCAAGGGCTATGAAAAGCTCATGAAGCAAAAGAATTGCTATGAAATGTCTACATTAGCCTAAAATGAAAATAATGTTGAGAGAGTAGCTTTCTATATATCATTCCATTGTTTTCCATGAACCGGTCGGCGAATCGAGAAATCGAAACCCCAGTATGTCCGTGGAAAACAAGGAAAAAGAAATATAGGAAGAAGATTAGAGTCGACCTAAAGTTTCTAATTATTGGAGAAATATATGAATTAAAAATATGAATTTTAATTCATATTTTTATTATTGGATAAGTGTAAGATTTATTTTAACAGATTAGTTTTATTTTTCAAGTTAATCAATTATATCATTATGTTCATGATCCAAACACATTTTCACCGTCACATACTTCCAACATTTTTCAATTGAACACATTTCGACCTGAATCAACCCAACAAACAAACTTCGACACATTCAACTCTACCTGACCCAACAAACAGACTTTGTGTTTTAACCTAAACTTGACTCAACCCACCCCATCAAACCGATTTTAACCCATTTGAATCTGAACCCATTTTGACCTGACCCCAACTCGACAAAAAGATTTAAACACCTTTCAACTCGACCTGTTTCAAACCGTATCTAACCCAAATACCCAAATTGAGAGGTGTGCACCTCTTCACTGGTAAATGAAGGGTATGCCAATCCAAAATCACAAGACATGGAAAGTTTCCATATTATATAACAGAAATGGAAAATGGGTAGGTAGTTTCTACTCCATAAATCGTCAAAAACAACCATCACAATGCGTAGGATTAATCTCGCGCATCAATGAGCACTGATGTACCCTAGAAAACAACCAAAGCATTGAGTTACTGTTGGGCACACTGCACTCTCTGAGCCCCGCCACCGTGCATGTCATCGTCCTCATCGTATGCCTCTTGATGAGCTGCTTGCTTTCTCCTCATCTCTTCCTCAATGTTAATATCATGCATTGTTGTCTCCTCGCACTCATCTATCTCCATATCACTCAACTGAGAGTGCTGTCTTGGTGGAAGTATTCCCTCCAGGGCTTTCACCTGATCTGGGCTCAGCGATTCAGGGAACTCCACACTGAAATGGATATACATTTTCCCCCGCATGAATGGCCTCTGATACATCGGCATGCCTTCATCATCAATAGCCTTGAATTGATCTTCACACATACCACATGGACAAATTAGTCAAACCATGGCCATGTATTTTCAAACCATAGCCGTGTACTTTTCAGCATTCACTTACCAGGCTTAATGACTTCTCCAGGTTTCAACTTGATTAGAAGTTGCCTGCCATCCAAGTGAGTGAGTACAAACTGGAAACCGCAGAGCGCCTCAGTGAGGGACAATGTGTGCTCTACGAAGAGGTCATCATGCTTTCTCTTGAATTTGGGATGCTCCTTCTGTTGAAGCACAAAAACTATATCCCCTGTGACTGTGTCAGGCTGCACATACATACAATTAACGAGTCAGTGCCAACACACCTCACCAACACATACCACAAACTAACAAAGTACCAATAGCACTGCATTTGCTTACCGCCTCATCAGCCTCTCCCGGATAAGTTATCTTCTGCCCATTCTGCATTCCCTTCTCCACCACCACCTCCAACACTTTCTTCTCAGGAACAACCTTCTCACCTTTGCACTGAGTACAACGGTCCTTGTCACTGATCATCTCTCCTGTCCCTTTGCATTCATTGCAAGGGTGCTGCATTTGTTGAATCATGCCAGGACCCAGCTGTCTGATAGTTACCTTCATACCAGAACCTTGACAGCCAGAGCACGTCATGGACGCACCAGATTTTGATCCTTTCCTATATCAGGATACAGACATTGAGTAACAATATAAACCAAAACAAATTTTACAACTCATCCTCCAGCTAGTAGTAATAGAGCTCTTACCCACTACATTTCGAGCAAATTTTATTCCTAGACAAAGACAGCTTCTTTGTAGTTCCACCATACAAGTCTTCTAGGGAGACCTTCAGTGGATGAACAACATCCTCACCCCTCCTCTGTCTTCGCCCCCTGCTACTACCGCCTACTCATTAACCAAAAAGACAAGGTCACATAATCAACACAGCACAAAGTCTACAATTCTCTAAACTAAACACACGGTCACACAATCAACACACTGCAAAACTCTAAAACTTGCTTACTGGGTAAAAACCCCTACCTCCGAATGGGTTTCCACCACCACCAAAGAAGGACTGGAAGATGTCAAACGGGTCATGCATTCCACCACCGCCACCCATTCCCTCCTTGAGAGCATCTTCACCATACTGATCATAAATCTCACGTTTCTCGGGATCACTCAAGACCTCGTAAGCCTGAGCTAGCTCCTTGAACTGAAAGAAGGCAATTATACATTAGATCCAACTGAGCCTATCTATTCAAAATAGGTGTGCACGTCTACCCTTGAGGTTTGAAAATTGAAACCCATCCACACATAATTAGCAAAAAACTGGAGCTACAATGAAGAATTAGAAAAGCAAATAGCAAAACACTCAACAGATGAAACACCAATTAAACAGCTATTTAAAACAAAAAAATCCAACAACCAGTTGAGATTTATTTCTCCTTATCATCACAATAACCATTTGCCATAGCAAAGAATGAATTTAACAAGGACCTAGACACAATTAAAATCGCTAATTTCGCATATTAGAGAAGTAGCAACACTGGAAAATTGACAGCACAGACAAACTAAGATCGATTGGACCCAAAATCACAGCAACAAAACACCTGCTGTCACATGAAGCCCAAATTTATTTCAATTTAGTGTACCTTTTCGGGATCACCGCCCTTGTCGGGATGGTTCTTAATAGCGGCTTTCTTGTAGGCCTTCTTGAGATCTTCCGGCGAAGCAGTCTTTGGTACCCCAAGAATATCATAGTATCGAGTGTTGTCGCTCTTCTTAGGCGCCCTCCCGAACATTTTTGACCAATTCTAGTTTGAACGAACAACCTGTTCAGCTAAGGAGCAAAAATCTGAATGCGAAGAGGGAAAAAGGCATCCTAATAAACACGCTTGGGGAATTTCGAATATATATACTCCACGGGCCACGGCTGAGATTTAACGCTAAAAGCTATGGGAACACTTGAGAAGGGTCTAGAATCCTCTGCCCGGCTCCACGGTCCACACAATGGGACTAGTAGTAGTAATTGCCTGATTGGGTAATCGACGGTCCAGATGTTTCATTCTCGATCATTCCTGATGAAGGCGCTAAGAAGGGTCACGTTAGCTTCGCGTTTCCATTGTGTAAGCCAAGTCTCGGTCAAAAGGCGGGTGTCTGGGTGGCTTGGATCAGGGGTGAGAAAAAAAATGGAAAATTGATTAATTCGAAAGTAAAATCTTGCGAAATATCGTCTCTCTGTATGTTTATAGAAAAATATAATTTAAATAGAATAATAAAAGTTTAAAAGTATTAATTATAATATTAATAATTTATTGTACAACACGTAGTTATAAAGTTCGTAATTTGATTCATGCAAATCTTTCTTTCTTTTAATTTGCACTTTAAACATTGGTGTTTCCTTGACTTATGGAAAGACCGTCTTTCAAGAGACAGACTCTAATCCAAATTCGAATAATGGGAATCAAATTTAAAATATAATTTTTTGATATCTGAATTGAGTAAAATGAATTTTGAATTTAATTTTTGGTTTGATTTTGAATATTGAAAGTAAATCTCATTTATTTATTTTTTAAATTAGAAGTTCACCATGGGATATATATTAGGCTCTTCGTGACCTAAATAAATAAAAACAATGAGAGTTTAGAAATTTGTACATCAGAGAATAGCTATCAAAATAGCCAAGTATAAATCGTGATATCATATACCTTTTGTAAACACACCACGTGTTCACAAAAGTATAGCTCTTAAAACCCCTTTTCAAAGTCTATTATAACCTACTATTTTTTAGCCTCCACACTCAGTGTTGACGAAAATGGATTACCTCCCATAATAACTCCTTTTTTATTTTCTTTTTTTTTATCAAAACCAATCGTGAAGATGGGGGGATTTGTATTGGGCTCCCCTAACCCTTAAGGCCCAGCCGAAACTGGTTATAATTGTACATAAAAATCCTATCATATTACATGAGGTCTCTATATTAATCACCAAACGGTATAGAAACTGATGCAAAACGTTCGAAAGGGATTAGATTTTGGATCTATGCAAGCTTTCATCGGATGTATCCATAAAAGTCCCTCAGCTGATCCTGATGGATGGTAAACCAATCAGATCTCCAGTTAATGCTGCTTTGACTTTTTCTGGCAATCGACTTAGTTGATGTATTCTTGGGTGTTCCATAAGATCTTCAGTCTATGCATATCTCGCTAACATGTGAGTTGGGTTGTTCCGTTCTCTGAAGACATGGCTCTGAGCATGGCTCTGAGCATAGCTCAGACCATTTGTGGTGGTTTTCGAATCCCAAAAGTGTCTCAAGAGTGTCCATGGAGCTTTTCTCGTTCCCGCAAAAATTTCTATTAATTGCAAAAAAAATCAGATTCAACAATTAGTGGCAGTAGATTCCTACCAATTGCTAGCTTGATGCCTGCTATATAAGCCATCAACACAACATGTAAAAGAGTTTCACAAGTAGCCAGAGAATGAGTTGCTAGAAGTACAGGTGTTCCTTCTGAGTTTCTTACAATTACTCTAGCAGTATGTTGAATCAGTTGAGTAAAGGAAGCATCAGTATTCAAATTATAGCCTATGTCCGGTGGAAACCATTTATAAGCCCTTATTAACTTTTTCTTTTTTGTTTGAAAACTGACATAAACCCTTTGGTAATGAGGCTTTTTACATAAATGGTTTTTACATGAGGGTGGATAGTGGGAAGGTTAACTAAAAGATTTCTCAATTCCCTCTTCATACCTATTATTGAAACCGCCTTGTTGTCATAAAGAAAACTACATCTATTTGTCCAGAGAATCCAACAGATCAATACAGCCATTATGCTCACAATTTTATTTTTAGCTTTGGAAAAGTTCTGATTTGTCCAAAACCAGGAAAGCCTATCAAAGATGTGCCCAAACACAATTGTCTGCATTTCTAAAATATGAAAAACACTTTCCCAGATTGCCATGGAAACTTGACATGTATTAAAAAATGATCTGAAGTTTCTATGTTATTATAGAAACAACATTTAGAGACAGATGCCATACACATTCTTAGCAAAATTTTATGGAAAGGCAGCAAATTATTTAGAAGCTTTCAAGCTAGAAAGGAAAGTTTGCATGAGATCTCATTGCACCATACCTTATTTAGGCTTTCCACATTTTTGTTTTTTTTTCATAATTTCAAAAGCTGGAGCAATTATGAAAATACCCATTGTTCCTGGTTTCCAGATCATGACATCTGGCTTGTCATATAGCATCTTTTTTCCTGCAGCTTGTTAATAATCGAAACATATCCTAGAAACAGATCATGCATGTATAGATTCAAATTACTCTGAAATTTGAATCTGGGCTTCATGCCCATTTATCTGCTAATATTCCTAAGCCCGTCCCATTAGATATCTAGAAATTCAAGTGTCCATTTCCTAACAGGACCTTTGTGTGTTTGACAGCTATTTCAGACACATTTGTTACTCTTTTCAGGCATTTGAGTTTCGACTACTATTTGGCAAGAACCAAATGAGTTTTGACCACATGGATTTTCCTACTTGGAGATTCCACCGTAGCTTTAGTGAAAAACTATATATGGTGGATAAGATGCTCCTAAAGTTAAGGCCATTCTCTGAGAAGGGGTAGCAAACCCGCCCCAACTTCTCCAGTGTTTGTGTTTTCATCCTCATCATCTCCTTATAGAAATGAATTAAAAACCCCTTCTATTTTTTGGATAATGTGCTTAGTTGGAGACATAACACACCAAATATGTGTTGGGATGGCTGAGATTGGGTGCTTCATGAATACCACTCTCCATGCTGGTGAAAGCAGTCTATTTTTCCAGTCACTGAGCCTAGCATTTAACCTTTCAACTATGTCAATGAAATATGCATTCATCTTCCTACCTCTAAAAATGGGAATTCCAAAATATTTAAATGGGAAAGTTCCCTGTTCAATCCTAGTGAGGTCATGTATTCAAACTATGGGCGCATTACTTGTTTTTTTTCTACATAATAAGCACTCTTACTGTAATTTACTTTATTTGACCAGATGCTCCCTCATAAAGCTTTAGGAATTTAACCAGATTGGAGCATTATTTTTTGGTTGCATTAAGGAAGATCGTGGTGTCACCCGCATAGGAAAGGTGGGTGAACTGATATGAATTAGTCGGCATTTTGAAAGGATCAATCAGTTTATCCAAAAATATTATTTTCAGCCCCCTGTTTAGCAGTTCTGTAATGAAATTGAACAGAATTGGTGATAGGGGATCCCCCTATTTAAGGTCTCTTGTTGCATTAAAAAATCCATAGGCCACACCATTTATTAGGATAGAGAAATGAGCAGATCTAATGTTGTTCATAATGAGTTTGACAAAGTGACCGTGAAAACCATAGTAAAACAGCAAGGAATTCAACATTTGCCAAGATACTATGTCAAAAGCTTTTGACATGTCAATCTTGGCAATCATGTTGAGAGAGTGACCAGGCTTATCCAGCATTCTTGTTGCTTCTTGCATAACCAAGATGTTGTCTAAGATCTCTCTGCCTTTTATGAAGGCAGATTGTTCTTCAGATATACATTTTGGCAATAATGGTTTTATTCTATTTCCTAAGATCTTGGACAACATCTTGTTAACAAAGTTGGCCAACTTTATTGGCCGAAACTCAGAGAATTGGGATGGTGTTTTGACTTTGGGTATCAGGGTGATGAGAGAGCTGGTTAAGGCTTTTGGGGGTTGGTATACCACACATGAACTCTCTAACACAATTTAGAAGGTTTACATGTATTATATCTCATTCCCGTCTATAGAAAACTCCGTGTAGCCATCTGGACCACTACAACTATTCTCACTTAAATCGAAAACCACTTCCTTTAGTTCCTGCATGTCTACCATTTTTAAGAGACTGATGTTGTCCTCTTCAATGATAGTTTTTGGGATAAATTTTAGGAAGCGTGTGAGATTAACTCTTGTTATATCCTTATTATCTTCTGTGAGTAACAACTTAAAGAAATCTAAAGCTTTAGCCTCAATCAAGTCCTGGTCATTAATCCAATTTCCTTCTTTCAAGATTTTACTGATTTTTAACCTTATGTGTTTTTCCTTCACACTATAATAGAAAAACTGTGTGTTGGAGTCCCCATCTTTTAGCCATTTTTGTCTAGATTTTTGTATCCAAAAATCATTTTCTTCTTGTAGTCTTTTAGCTAGAGAGGCTTTTGCTAGGTTAATATTTAGTAAAATATTATGATTTGGTTGCGACTAGCGACCAAACCATCGCGACTCGCGATGGTCTGTCGCGAATCACAATGAGACAATTGTGGCTCACGAAAAGTAGTGTCTGAGGGTTCAAAATTCCCCAAAATTTTCTGAGACTTGGTACTTAGAAAAATTTCTGATTTCATCCCTTGCCCAAGATTTTCCTTCTTGACTCCAAGCATTTCTCCCTTCATCCATCCAATGCCTTGGGTTCAAACTGCTACAAAATTATGGAAACAAAACGTGAAAAGCACAAAGCAAAACAATGAAACTAATGACAAAAACTCAAAACCAAGCAACATCAACGGAAAGTCGTGAATGACGATCCGGATGATCAAAACCAAGTATATTTAACATCATCAACATGACTCACTCCTTTTTCTTGGAGCTTGCTCACAAACCGGACCGAGGAGATCAACATCCTCTCCCTTCTCCGATGAGACGTCAAATGCATGTATTTTCCAAAGCATTTAACATCTCTTTTGTCATATTTGTGTTGTACTATTTATAGATTTAGGTAGGTTTACATGATAAGGGGTTTAGATAGTCCATTTAGTTTTTATATCTAAATTCTTCATTTTGTAACCTATGTTTAGTCTAATAGGTTTTTGGTCCTTACGAGCTTCTAGATTCTCTTTTGTAAACTTAATTTGTAGATTGCTCATGAGCACTTAGGAGTGGTTTACTGAAAGCCATTTGAAAGGATGTTAGAAAATGGAAGGCCACTCACAAAGTGGTGGACGATAAAGTGAAAAGAGGAGAGCAAAGCAAAGGGTGAAGAATGATCTATGTTTTGAAGCAGAGTTCTGAGAATTTTCCAAGAAGAATCAGCCTCCAAGGATGGTACCATTGGATTTTTCTTCTTGGGTACTATAAAATCGACTACAAGAACTCCCAAAATGGATTAACGGTTCACCCGGAGGAAGCAAAACAAAACGGGACTTTTTTCCATCGCGACTCACAAAAAGTTGACCTGGGAGTTCACAAGTTTCATGATATGATCGCGACTCACGACAGAGGCATTGCGGCTCGTGATAATTACCCTGAAACTTTCTTTTTACTCCCTTTTTTCTTGTACTATAAATAGCTTTTCACCCCCTTCTTCCCCAACTCTCAAAGCCCGACATGGGGCTCCAAAATCCTATTTTTTCACCATTTTCTTCCATTTCTTTTTCTTTCTTTGTAGATATTTGTTCTATGCCATGGGTTTTAATTATCTAGCTTAGTTTTGTACTTGGGATCAATTGATTGAAGCTTCCATATCTATGTAGTAAGAACCTCCATTTCACTCTTTCTTGAAGCATTTGTTATGTAGCATTATTGTGTTTTAATGTGATGTTTTAATTCATTTATACTATGGGTTGTTTGAGTATATGAAGTGTTTGTATGATTGAAGTGTTAGGGTGTTAGGAAAGTTGCAAATTTCTTAGCTCTTTGACATGAGAATCCAAGAACATGGAATAGAACTTCTCGTGCATAATGTGTTGTGATTCTTGCTAGATAAATATGTTAATATGAATTGTTCTCATGTTTATTCTATAGATGCAATGAAAGGTTGAATCTTGAATGTGGTTTTTTCTAGGTTTAGCTCAATGAATGCTATGTTTGGTAAATGGCTATGTCTTTGGTAGAAGGCTTGTTGTTATCAAATATATGGTTCTTCGTGTATAATGCCATTGATGAAATATCTTTATGATCGTTGAACGTCTTTGTGAATCCCTATTAAGAAGAAATGAATGTTGATCTTCAATTGGGTAGTTTTAGCATTTCCCATAGGTAACAAATGTGATAGAATGAGGTAATGGTTCAATGATCTACATTAGGTTTGGAAGTGAATATCAATTGCCCCCAAAGCTTTGTCTTTTGTAGTTTTAAACCCCTTTTCTTAGTTTGTTTGATGATTAGCATAGTTACTTGACTTTGCTAGTTATCTTGTCTTTTAATTTCATAACTTAGGACCACAACCAACCAAAACCCCCCATTTTTTTACTTGCTTTTATATATCTATACATATTTACTTCTAGCATAATATCAACCTTATATATTTAAACTATTAGAAAGAGCCCTCCTCTCGTGGACGACCCCCGACTTGCCATTATCTACTTAGTTGTAGATAGGAAGCATTAGGGCTTATAAATTTAACTTTGAGACGTACGACAATGACCTCCCAAATTTTGGCACCGCTGCCGGGTAAGCGGCATTTATTTTAAGTGTTTGGGCATGTTTGGTTGCATATTAGCTAGTTATTTTAGTTTCCACTCCTTGGTGGTTGTTCTTTTCAAAGTAGGTATTTCTTGAGTTCTTGGTGAATTTTTATCGAGAATCCTTGCAGTATAATTTTGAACTTTTGAAAAAAAAATGAAGCTCTCACCTTGAGGGAACTCATGATGATAAGAGAGGCTCAACAAGCAAGGTTTTGAAGAATGTGTCATTCTGATCATCCTATCGAGTCTTGCTATTTGTTCAGGGAGGAGCACTATGAGGGGAAAAGAACCCCTGGTTTCCAACACCAAGGGTATTATGAAGAGTGCTACAAAGAGGTAGGAGATGTTGGTTTTCATGGGAAAGAAGCTCAAGAATGGTATCCTTACCAAAATTCTTACAATCCGAAGTGGAGTGGTAATTCGGAATGGTGGTATGAGAATGAGCCAAAAAAACCAACAGTACGAGAAAAATAGTTGGCCATGCCCATCTTATACCATACCCCAAAACCAAGCCCAAAAAGGAAGTTCAAGTTTGACATGTGAGGAAGTCATGAATGCAATAGCAAACTTGAACAACTTGACTAGTGAGGAACCAGACACTCAGCTCTCCTCTAGTGTTGAGTCTATTGAAGGGCATGCGAGGAGTATATTGGAAGTGTTGGCCCAAATGCAAGCTTATGATTCTAAAAATACACCATCCTAAGTCGAACTCGAGGATTCGGTGAGTGAGGTCACCATGGGAAATGAGATTGAGTTTGAAGGGGATGAGGAGTTGGTTGTTGAGGATGAAAAAATAGAGGAAGAGGTGATTGTGATACATTCATCAGCATCGTCACCCCTTCCCCCACTTAGTGAGCAATCTCCACAATTTTCAGAAGTTTTGAGGGAGATAAGAGAGGAGCCAAAAGACAATCCCAAACCTCTTAACCACCCAACTCCCTTCAAACCATCTCCACCTCCACAAGACTTTCCTCTTGAAAGTTTTGTACCCCCACCTCTCTACTTTTGGATGCTCATGGTGAAGGGGTTCAAGCCTTCACCATATGGATAACATTAGGGTCGTGCCGACGACCTTAAAAATATGGAGCTTCTCAAGAGGCAACCTGAGCTTTCAAGTTAGGTTATTGTTTTTCTTTTCTTGAAAATGTCTCTACAAGAAGTATAAACAAGTAAAGGGAAAAAGGATCCCCTTGCTTAAGACCCCTTGAGGGTTTTAAAAAACCATTTGAGACTCTATTTATTAAGATGGAAAACTTAGCAGCTTTAATATTTCCCAAAATAAGGTTAACAAAAGAGTCTTGAAACCCCCATTTTGATAAGTAGACATGGCAGAAAATTCCAAGAAACTCTGTCAAAGGCCTTCATCATGTCCAACTTAAAGATGACATTAAAGGGCATATTTTTTGAGTTTAGAAAATTGGTAATTTCATGCATTAAGAGCACATTATCTGCCAGCTCTCTCCCATAGTAGATTGCTCAGGAGAGATGAGAGTAGGCATTTGAGGTTTAAGTCTAAGACTAAGTATTTTTAAGATTTTTTTGTTAACAAAGTTACAAAGACTTATAGGTCTGAAGTCCTTAAAAGAAGTTCATTTTTAGGGATTAATGTAGTGAGAGCAGAGGATACGGATATTGGTATTGGATTTCCTTGTATAAGTCATTAACAGCTAATAAAAGATCAGTTTTGATAATGTCCTAACAAGATTTGAAAAGTTTTCCTGAAAAACCATCTAGACCTGGTGCTGAATCAGAGTCCATGGATTTGACCACCTCAGCTAATTCCTCCATAGTGACTGTTTTTAGAAGATTTTTTTTTCATTTTATCAGTTACCATGTGAGGGATATTTTCAATAAGCTAGGCAGTGTGACAACCCGAGGGATTTTCAATCTCTTCAGTTAGTAGATTAGAGAAGAAGTTTGCAGCTTCTTGACCTATTTCTTTTTGTTCAGATAACCAAGAACCTTGGGAGTTCTTAACAGAGGCATTGTATTTCCTATTTTCTTAGCTTTAACTAAATTGTGAAAGGATTTGGTATTAGAGTCTCCCTCTTTTAACCATTTTACCCTGGATTTCTACTTCCAGAAAATTTCTTGTCGTGAGAGTGCTAGGGTAAGCTCAGCCTTGGCTTTATTATATGCACTGGGGTTGGTCTCATTTTTCAGGGATTGTAGATCTTGTTAAGCTTTTAGGACAACTTCTTCACATGTTTTAACCTTATCAAATATGTTACCAAAAATGTTTTTATTCCAGGCTTTTAATGCTTTCTTGGTGTTTTTTTTTATCTTAAAAGAGATATTTTTCATACCAGCTTGATTAGAGTTAATATTCCAAGATTTTTGGATTAGGGGGATAAAATTTGGATGGCTAATCCAACAATTTTGGAATTTGAATGGCTTTGACCTAAAGGCTGATTTTGGGATTTGATATGAAAAATCAATGGAGAATGATATAATTCTTCCCTAGTTATCACATTTATATGTGAAGTAGGGAAATCACTCGACCATGTGGGGTTTGCAATACCTCTATCAAGCCTTTTCCAAACTCTTCCTTTTGGCCTTATTCCAGTCCAGGTATAAAGGCTACCTGATGTTGGTAAATTTTGAAATTGGTCTGTGGATTTGAACTGATTAAAATTAGCAATAGCATCTGGATCGGGGATAGAGTATCCCAGATATTCAGATTGGCCTTCAATCACATTAAAATCCCCAATTGCTAAAATAGAGAAGTTATTGTGAGCCAATAAGTCATCCCATAACTTAACTCTAGCTCTCAGAGAGTGTTTAGCATACACAAAAGCTACGTGATAGGCTTTTGTTAAAAAGGGATGTTCAATCTTGGCTAAGATGTATTGTTTTTGGGCTTTAATGATATCAGTTTTGACATTCTCATCCCATAACAGCCAAATTTTACAACCATCGGCTGAGCAAAAGGTTTTATATCCTAGATCAAACAAGATTTTACTAATCTGGTTATGATCAAAGATAGGTTCAATTAAAGAAGAGAAAGAGATATGGTGCTAGTGTTTAATATCTCTTACTCTTATTTGAGAAGGTTGATTTCCTATACCTCTAATATCCATGTACATAGGTTCAGATCCATTAAGAAACTTAGGGTTTAGAGGACACTGAGGAACAAGTTGAAACTATTTTTAGTGTAGAAGTATAATCTTTGCGATTATATTTTCTTGTTTGGGACTTATGATTAGCAGTGTGATCTTCAGTAGCTGCTTTCAGAAGAGCATTAAATCTATTCCGTGAAGCAACCATTTTAGAGAGAAAAGATCCTTGAGAATCTTTTGAAATCTTTAAGTTATGTGAGATATCAGGTTCAGAAGTGTAACCTGATTTATGTTCAATCTCAGAGTTTAGTTCTTCATTTAATTTTTTTTTTTAGCTTTAGCACCAGAAGACAGTAATGGAGAAGGTCAAGCATTTATTTCAATTAAATTTTCATTGAGATTATCTCTGATGATAAGCTCTTTATCATTTGATATACTAGTTTGCTGAAGAGAGGATAATGTCTCAGTTACTTTAGGTGATCCATCACAGATTCCAGTAGATTTATTACCATTTGAGTAATTAACTTTAGGGTCAACATCAGAACCATTTATCATATTTGGAACAGTGAGGATAAAATTATATGATTCAGAAACACCAGAATGGCTAATCAGCATATTAGGATCAGCAACATTATCATAAACAACATTTCCAGGTTTGACAGATGGTATATTTGGAACAATTGAATCAAGACTATTTGAGAGAATCACACCAGGCATTTCAGCAGCAGTTTCTAAATTCTGATTAATAACATTTGAGGTAGGTAAAGGGATAGTAAGAACCCGATCCTCTATGTAAGAGGATATCCCTTGAGAACTTGTACCATCCTTATCCCTGTTTAGGTCTTTACTGATGTTTGATTTAGCTTTGGGTCTCCAAACCTCCTGCATCTTAGTATTTACAGAGTTATGAGTAGGGATCAAACTTTTTTCCTTAGAAGGGATACCTGAAGAAGAAGGCTTTTCTCCTTTTTGATATTTATTAATCTTAGAATGCCTCCAAGCATGAGATGGATTTTGCAAAACTTCATATTTGCAGTTAGTGTCCAAATGACCAAGTTTAAAGCATTTAATGCAATATTCAGGCACACCCTCATAGTAAATATATTGCCAAAACCCTCCTCTATAATATATCCAGATTTGTTTATTTTTAGGAAGATTAGTGTCTAACTCCACACAAATTTTGCTACATGAGGCCTAGTCATATTCAGTGTAGCTTTATCAACCTTGATAGGGTTCCCTCTGATACTTTCTACTGACATCATAACATCTAGATTAAAAAACTACCAGGGTAAACCATATAATGCAAGCCAGACATGTACAATAGGGGAATCAATATGAGGACAACAATCATGAGTCCATTATGTAATTCACTAAGAATAAGCATTGAAATTTGACACGAAAACCCTCTGTCTTCTCTCTATAATCTCTTTACACGCGCCGCTCACACAGCCGCGCCAATGGCGGCGCCGCCGCCCAGGCCTGGCGAAGCCTCTGCCGGAAAAACCTTTCTGCAGGCACTCGCCACCAAAAACCAACCGCTATCTTCCACGCTCCCTTCCAATCCAGAAATTAAACCAATCTCTCATCGGGTAAACGGCAAAATTGCTTGCATATACGCGAAGGAGGCAGTACAGACGTTCGCGTCGCACTACCACAACGCCTTGGTCGGAAAGTTCACCAAAGGGAAACCGACGATGGAGGAAACGCACAAAGCTTTCCAATCAATGGGATTCACCGGAAAGTATCAGATCGGGTCTTTGGACTACCGCCACATCCTCATCCGATTGCAGAACAAGGACGACTACCAGAAGTTCTGGATTCGGTCGACGTGTACAATCCAAGGGGCAACCATGAAAATCCTCAAGTGGACACCGGATTTCTCCACTAACAAGGAGTCATCGACAGTGCCGGCATGGGTCACTATTCATAAGCCGCCACTACATTACTACAACGCCTCGGCAATAGAAGACTTTGGAAATGAGATAGGTGTATTCCTGAAGATGGACGCGGCAACCAGTGCGCTGACACGCCCCTCCGCGATTAAAATTTGTGTGGAGGTAGATTTACTTACAGATCTCCCTCACTCAATTTGCATCGGAGACCCTGATGAGTACACTGAATGTGAGATAGAATATGATAATCTCCCCAAATACTGTACTCACTGCAAAAGGATTGGCCATGAGGATTCTCTCTGCGGTTTTCTCCACCCAGAACTCAAAAGGAAGTCAAGAAACGGGGTGGAGGATGCAAGGAATGGCTCAGTCCCTTCATCACCAAGAGATGCTGCTGCAGATCGATCCAGAAAGAACTTCATGCCACACAGGAAGCAGAAGCAACGATGGCAACCAGTTGCTGGTCATAATAATGCACACAGCTCCAAAGAAGGACACTCAGGACTGTCGTGTGCTGAGAAAAGTCAGATCATGGTGGCTCAACAGGATGAAAGCCATGTTAAAGTACCAGTCTCTGTTGAACCAATCAACTTCTTCAAGAATCTGCAGAGGACAAAGCCAATATCCTTTTACTCATTTGATGACTTAGAGATTAATAATATTAGGGAATGGAAACAAAATCAGAGAAAAAGAAACAATTTAGCAGTTATTCCTTACCAACCTCCATTGGAAGTTACAAATACTTTTCAGGTTCTACAGGGGGAAGAGGATGAAGATCTCAGCTCAGACTGCTATGAAGAGGCTCTAAGTGAGCTGGAATGGAGGCCTAAGGAGCCAACTCTAACACCAAGTGGTGAAGCAGGTACCCAAGTCTCTCATGCAAATGGAACTCAAGTTGACAATGATATAGAGCAGAATGTTTACTCTGATGGCCAATTAAGTACTAACCCCTTGACTGACCATGTTGATAATCTGGTAACTAAAGCTGATATTTTCTTACATAATGTCCTGAATGATCAAAATAATAATTTGGATCCTGCACATGTTAATATTGATGAGCACTCTGTGACAGATGATCATGATTTAGTGACTGTTGAGCATGTTGCTGTGTCTGATATTAATGCGGTGTCTGATATTGTGACTGATATTAAAGCTGTTGTTGCTAGCTCTACATCTATTAATGATGTAACTCCTGTGCCAAAACAAAAGAATAAAAGAGGCATGCCTGTAGGAGGAGTAACTGTAGACAAATGGCTTAGGTCATCACAAAAATCTAAACAGGTTAATCCATGATTAGTCACAACCAAATTGGAAATATTTTGGTCTGGAACATTAGAGGATATGGAACTTCTTTAAAGAGACTGAAAACTTTAATTAAAATCCATAAAATTGACATTTTAAGCATAATTGAACCATGGCATCCTAGTTCCGAAATAGTGAATTTACAGTTTAAATTAGGATATGAAAATGCCATGCCTGCACTTCATGCAAAGATCTGGATTTTTTGGAATAACAAATTCTCTGTGCAATCAGTTAAGCAATCTGATCAGTTTATTCTAACCACTATTACTGCTGTCTCCTCTAGCATTTCTTGGAACTGTGTGTTTATATATGCTAAAGTTCTCCGATCACTTAGGAAAAATCTCTGGTTAGATCTTCTGGAACTACCAAAGTCTCCAACAGTTTTTGTTGGAGATTTCAACACAGTGGCAAATGTTTCTGAACATAAAGGCTACCATAACCCCCCAATAGGAAGCATAAGAGATTTTAATGCCCTGATCACTACCTTAGAACTTCAGGAAATCAAAACAGTAGGAAACAGGTATACATGGACAAATAATAGAAGCAAAGAAGCATTATTGCTTCAAAGATTGGATAGAGGATTAGGAGATATGGACTGGCTTGAACAATTCCAACATAGTTCAATCCAGGTCCTAAACAGATCTACTTCAGACCATAATCCACTCCTCCTATCAGTCCAAAATGCAGAAACCTGTAATCCTAAGCCTTTTAGGTTCCAACAAATGTGGTTGAATAGGGAGGAATTCTCACACATAGTAAAATCTAGCTGGGATCAACACTGTGAAGACTCAGGATTCTATAAAGTTGTGAGTAAGCTCAAAAGGCTGAAAATTACCCTGAAACAATGGAACAAGACCACATTTGGTGATGTCCATAAAAACCTCAAAGATGCTGAGGAAAGAGTCTCCCAGTGTGAGGAGCTCTATCAAATCACTAGGGAAGATAAGGACTTGATAGAGTTAAATAAGCAAAGAGCCATCCTTATTAGTTCCCAAAGTGAGATTCATTCTTTCTGGAAGCAGAAAGCAAATCTCAGATGGATAAAAGATGGTGATGCAAACACAAAGTACTTCCACAATGTGGTTAAGGAAAAGAGGGTGCATTCTCAAATCACAAAAATTAAGGATGGGCAAGGACAATGGATTACTGAGCCTGAAAAAATTAAGGAAGAAGGAGTTCTCTTTTTTGAAAATCTCTTAAATGAATCAGAAACTGAGGCCACTGGTCAATATTTGAGCCATTTTCTTAGAGAAATCCCAAATTTAATCACTGAAGCAGAAAATGAGGCAATGCTAAAATCAGTGAATATGGAAGAGCTAAGATTTGCTGTCTTTGATTTAAACAAAGATAGTGCTCCTGGTGCTGATGGATTTTCAGGCCAGTTTTTCACACATTGCTGGGAAATAATAAGCTCTGACTTATTACAGGCAGCAAATGATTTTATCTTAGGAAAAAAGCTCCCTGCTGCAATCTCAAGCACATGGCTTACTCTCATTCCCAAAACACCCAACCCAAACACCTTTGCTGAATTCAGGCCAATTAGCCTCTCCAACTTTGTTAACAAAGTATTTTCTAAGATACTAATGGAGAGATTAAAGCCAATCATGCCAAAGATCATTTCTCTAGAGCAATCTGCCTTCCTTAGAGGCAGGGATATCTCAGATAACACCTTGCAAATGCAAGAGATGGCAAGGCTCCTGAATAGAAATAATAGGCAGAAAAATGTCATCATTAAGCTTGATATGCAAAAGGCATTTGACAGGGTGTCATGGTCTTTTCTAAACTCAGTTTTGCTGAATTTTGGATTCCATGGAACTCTGGTCAAGATTATAATGCAGAACATACAGGCTGCATGGTTTTCAGTGCTAATTAATGGTACTGCCTCTGGCTTTTTCAAAACTAGTAGAGGAATAAAACAGGGGGACCCCCTCTCCCCTTTCCTCTACAATATAGTGACAGAAGCTTTTTCAAGGGGTTTGAAAAAAGCAATCTCCATTCACTATATTCAAAGCTTTATCATGCCAAGAGGAGTGGAAACTATATCCCACTTAATGTATGCAGATGACACTGCCATATTCACTACAGCCACAAAAAGAAACATGAAAAGACTGATGAAATTTCTCTCTGCCTATGAGCAATGCTCAGGTCAGAAAGTTAACTTCTCTAAGTCTGAGTTTTTCATAAACAAAGGGGCTTCTGCTGCTATGATTAGGATGATTAAATCTGAGACAGGAATGAGGTTGGGATCAATGCCATTTAAGTACTTGGGGGTTCCAGTATTTACAGGAAGAAACAAGTGTTCTTACTATTATCCTCTCCTTGAGAGAATGGAAAGAACAGTCACTAATTGGAAGAATCAGTGGCTCACAAATGCTGGAAAACTGGTATTGATAAATCATGTGCTTCTGTCTATTCCCATTCACATTTTTGCAGTTCTTCATCCTCCTCAAACTGTGGTTAAAAGAATGGAGAAAATGGCATCACGATTCTTCTGGGGAGAATCACAATTTGGCCAAAGAAGGATATGGAGAAGATGGTCTAGAATGGCCCTGCCAAAACATGAAAATGGATTGGGCTTCAGAGACATCAGAGCTATCATCAAAGCCTTTTCTTGCAAGCTCTGGTGGAAAATGCAGCAGAACAAGACAATATGGACCAGTTTTTTATGGTCATTGCCAGCCTCCTATCAATCCTCTCACACATGGAAGAGGATTTGTGCTGTAACTGAAATCTCCAACTCATACTCTAGAGTTTTAGTTGGAGAGGGAACCTCCCCTTTTTGGTATTCCAACTGGATAGGTTCAGGTCCCCTGTGCTATGAGTGGCCTGAGGAAATTGAGATCCCTTTTCCAAATATTACCATAGCTGATTTTTGCTTACAGAAGCAAGTCTACCTAACACCCATGGAGCCTCACTTGGCTACCAACATCATCTCCTTTTTGCAGGAATTCAGTATCACCAGTTCTCATGAAGACACTCTGATCTGGAAGCTAAATCCCACTGGAAAGTTCTCCATCAGCTCTGCATACCACTCCTTCAGGGCCAGATCATCTGATATTCACTCAATTAAACAGGTATGGTCAAAATATATCCCTGCAAAGATGGCCATTCTTATTTGGAGGATATGTCACTGTATTTTACCATTTGATGATATCTTGTGTAAATTCGGTTTCAACATCCCATCAAAATGTCCTCTGTGCTGCAATGTTGACTCCCTGGATCACTATTTTAATGAATGTGGTGATAATGTTGCTCTCTTTAATCATATGCATGCCATTCTTTCCATGCCAACCCCCCACTTTGTTAATGCAAGACACAGGATTAGATATTACTTGGCATATCAGGGACCATCAAAAACACATAGGATTGTGATAAAAACTGCCATGATTTTTGTTTTCTGGAATTTGTGGAGAAAGAGGAACTCCATTCTTTATGACAACACACATCCTAGTCACCTCTCTCTCCTAGAGGACACTATCAGCAAGGTATCTCTAAATTTCCGTGCAATCCCTCTGGCTGGTAGTTTAATGAAACATGGGGAGTTAATACAGCTTGGTCTGGTTCCATTCCTCAACAGGAAAAAGCCAAAACTTTTTAGATCTATAAAATGGGAACCCCCAGACTCAGGCTTGAAAATAAATGTTGATGCCTCTTTTTTATCTCCTGATAAAGCAGGTTTAGGACTAGTGGTTAGAGATAAAAACGGTAAGGTATCACACATGGAAATGAAATGTGTTACTACTAGATCATCTTTGCATGCTGAACTTTTAGCTATTGAGTGGGGATTTCAGATTGGAAGACAGTTGCATGACTCATTCCTTGTTGAATCTGATTGCAAAATGGCTGTGTCAGGAATTTTAATCCCCTCTTCAGTAAATTGGACCTGTTTTACACTGTGTTACAATCTGAATCATTCTCTACATGGCATATTGAGGCATGTTTTTAGAGAGGCAAACTCTGTGGCAGATTTTTTATCTAAGAGAAGTCGCCACTGCTCCTTCTCCGGAACCATCTCATTGTTGGAAGCTCCCACTAAACTCAGAGGACTGATTTCTCTGGATGAACTGGGAGTTCCAAACATAAGAAAGGACTAGGTACTGCTAATGTTTTTGTTTTTTGGCAGGAGACAGCTGGAGCTCAACTCATATGGATGGACAGTGTCTTCTGGACTCATTCGGGAGAGGCTCAACTGCAAACATGAGCTGCTCACAGTGCCAGTGCCATGGTGAGCTGCACACAGTACCAGAACCACAAAGATGCATTTGCTCATTTCCACTTTGAATGGATTTAGTTTATGGTCCAATTTTGATCAAGTGGCTAAGTTGTGCTTCGAATTTTCGATCACTAAACTGCTCCTTGACAACAAATTGGACTGTGATGATCTAAATCCGCATCAAGTACACCTTGATTTTGCTCCAAACCCAGACTAGATGTAGTTTTATTCTAGAACTATCTTTTGGAACCTCACTTGCTTCTTGCCAAATTTGGCTTGTAAATCTCTTTTGTATTAACTCTACTTCTAAGTGCCATTTTGGCCACCATTGGGGTTTAGGGTGCCCAATAAATCCCCTCCACCATGGTGTGGTTTTATTAAAAAAAAAAAAAAAAAAAAAAAAAAAAAAAAAGTTGACTTTAACTAAAAAAAAAAAGCATTGAAATTTGACACTTTGTGAATCCAACATCTATAGTAATCATCAGGAATTGAGAATAAAATAAGAACTTGATGATTATCAAACAAATGAATTTCTGTATGGCCTATGAAATCGGCTGTATGAAAATCCCGACAAAGCTTGTCCAGTTGTGGCCTGCTTTGCGAGAATTTTCCAATCAGTGTCTATTTCGGAGGGGCTTCTAACTGATCGCATTCCTCATCAGATAAGATAAGGCCTGTTTCCCCTAGATTTTCTATGCGGGTTTTTGGATTGAAGAGAACTCTGGAAAAAAAAGGTGACAATTTTATGAGTTTTAGGGCATTGTAGATTGAGAATCTATGCGTAAGGGATCAGAAGTTTAGGTGGCTACACTACTACAACGGAACTGCAGTGGTGAAGAGAAGTGTATAGAGAAGATCGGTAATCCGAGAATCTCAGAGCAAAAACTAGTCCCTTCGAAGAATATTTTTAAAGTTAGTCTTAAACCCAACTCAAATACAGAATTATAATTAAAATGTACTCTCTCTGTTCTGAGAGTATTGGCATATTTACTTTTTCACAGTGTTCAGTATTATTTTTTACCGTCAATATCTCTAGCTCACATATGTTCAAGGTAAAAGTTTATCAAGTTTGACTTGGAAAAAATTAATATGTGAATACTTGTGGGAAGGAAGGAGTATATACAATTCGTATCTAGGGCATAAAAGTCCATCGGAAAAACCAACTTGCGTATTCGCACCATCACATCCTTCACTAGCCCACGAGGTCTAGCTTGGGAGTGATCGGTGAGTTGAACAATCACTCTAGTCTCTTTAATTTCACCAATTTCAAGACATTCAAATAGACTAAATGGAATCACATTGATAGAAGCTTCTAAATCTATCATGGCATGTTCAACAAGTGTACCACCTAAAGAAATTGGGATTGAAAACATTCCGGGGTCATCACATTTCTTAGGAAAATTCTTATGATTCAAAATGGAAACTTCCCCAATTTTTAGCTTCCCTAACTTCTGAGGTGGTCTACGCCTTTTCTTAGTACATGCAACCTTAAGAAATTTAGCATATGAAGGAACATTGTCAATCAATTCCAAGATGGGGATAAATACCTACACTTTTTTGAAGACTTTCTAAATGTTGGCCTATTTCTCTCCACCTTTGGCTTTCCCCTGAAAGCACTTGGAAATGAAGGTGGTATAGCAACATGTGTCTCGTGTGGTGGGAGCTCATTGGAGGGTGTTTCCTTGACAACTATCTGTCCTTCTTCTAAATGTGATTTGGTGGCCTCCACTAACTTGTCATCCTCTTGTGTCACCTTAATCTCGATTTCACAAACTTCATTCCCACTCCTGAGCTTGAGTGCAATCACATTTCTTGGATTCACCTCCAGTTGGGAAGGTAGTTTTCCGGACTCTTTTGCTTCAAGTTGGCTCACCGAGGTGACGAGTTGTCCAACTTGAATCTCAAGGTTCTTGATACCTGAGAAGGCTCTAGTATCAAGTTTTTCAATTTTCCTCCTAGTCTTTTCTGCGAAAATCTCATGTTTCTTCCCCAATTGAACAACGACATCCTAGATCTCCTCCCTATTCGACTTGTAAAGTGTGGTATCATTGTTGGATGGACTTCACCCATAGGATAAGGTTGAGGTGGTGCTTGTCCACCCCTATATCCTTGAGGTTGATTGTCATCCCTCTATTGGAAATTAGGGTGATCTCTATACCTCAGATTGAATGTATTTGCATTAGGGTCCAGGGTTGCTTCACCTTGGTTCACCCCGAACCCTTGTTGTTGACCCCTAGCAAATTGGGTTCTCTTCACTTCTTGCACATCACCAACAACCTCAGAGCCTTTTTTTTGGAGTGGTGGTCGAGGTTGCAAATCCCACACATCTTGACTTGGTGCACTTTTTCTCGTAAAAGCTCTCTCATCATAGATGCAAGAGCTTGGACTTGCTCCTCCAACTTTGGTGTGTGTGCGGGTTCATCCAAGACCTTAACCATAGACCTTGTACCAAATCTCCTCATTTCATTAGCCATCTCTTCAAAAAAATGTCATTGCATCCTTTGGGTTCTTGTTGGCTATAGAACAGTTACATGCGGCATTTACCATCCTCATGCCTTCGTCACAAAGGCCTTCAAAGAAATAATAGACCAAATCTCCATCCTTGAATGGGTGGCAGGGGAAATAGCTAGGAGTCTCTTAAAACTTTCCCAATAATCATATAGGCTCTCGGTCGCTCCTTGAGTAATGTTGGACAATTGCTTCTTCAACCAGTCCGACTTGGATGCTGGAAAGTATTTTTCCAAAAATCACTGTTTCATGTCCATCTAAGATCCAATGCAACCTAGTGGTAGATAATACAACCAATCTTTTGCTCCATCTTGCAGTGAAATAGGGAATGCTCTCAGGTTGTAGTAATCTTCTGACACTCCCGGCGGCTTCATATTCATGCATAACAAATGGAATTCTGAAAAATGTTTGTTTGGATCCTCTCCCGCCATACCGTGGAATGTATGAAGGCAATGTAGCATACCACTTTTTAGGTCACAAGTCACATTTGGAGTCAAAGGTGGGAATCTGATACATAAGAGTTGGTTCTCTAAGTTATGGGCCATAAGCTCTCTAAAATTGCGGTTATCTTCTACCATCTTGTGCGATGCTTTCACAAAATTTAAACCCTCAGGTTGAGTCTCCGATCTAATTGTCTTTCTCCTTCTCCTCTGATTACCTGTGGAATTAGTTATAGAATGTAAAACACCTAGATTTGTGGTATGGGTATGTACCATAAACTAGGGCCACACTGTCCTTCTAATGCCACAATAGCAAACCGAATCAAAGTAACAAGGAAACTATGACCAAAAATCCACTCGCAGTAAACAAAACAAACAAAAGAAAAAAAAGACACTACTAACTACTCTACTAACATGTCATGCTCAACTAATGCTTGAACTAAAAAGCATCCCAGGCAATAGTGCAAAAATGTTTACCTGCCCTAAACCCGGGCGTCATTAGAACACGAGCCTAGGGGCTTAGTGGTCAAAAGATAAGAGATTTTTATTCTGCACCCATTTTTACTGATAAGCTACTAAGGGGTAGTAAGAGGCAAGCCGTGGGTTTGTCCACATGGATTCTAGGGCTCAAGTACTAGTTAAAACACAAGCTCGTGCGGGTCTTCAATCTGCACGAGTGAAAGGAACAACTAGTAGTGTAGACATGCAACTTGGGGAGAAGGGAGGGGGGGGGTTGGTGTTTTCAACGAACAACTACAAGTATGAAATTGACAAACTTGTCACAGTGTGGTCAATCCTCAATTAATTCATATATAGACATACAAAAGACCTATAAGTGTGGTCACAATATGTGGTGTGGTCGATGGCATACATTTCCCCAACCCTGTCACGGTGGGGTGCGCTCACAACCCTCCATCGGCACCTCCATCGTAATTAGGGGAGTACCATTGTTGCAGGTATGTTTCTCCCCCGAGCTATTATGTCTCGGGCTTTCACCACGAATGCAACTACTCTCCCTGGGTCCTATATACGCTAAGCCCAAGGTTCGTAGGCACCTTATCTGTGATACTAGGGTTTCAACACAACACCTAGCTTGCTACTATTCACTCTCTCTACCCGCAACCTCTCGGACAACAGTTACAAATTCAGCTAAGACTGGTGCAACAACAAATAGGTCAGAGCATTCTCGAATCCCCCGTTCACACACCTACATGGATGTGTTCTCCCCTACCCATTCTAACATCCAGGTTTCTCTTCCCACAGGGGCATCAATAATTTCACCATACATGAGTATATCCCAAATTGTGTGCTTATATGTGGTGTACTACTCATGCATTTATAATATTAAAGAACAGTCACAATAATATCATAAACACAAAGATAGGATGAATATAATGAATCTCATAAAGGATTTAGAAAATACCAAGTGCCAAAATGAATCCCAAATATAGCTACTCCTTAGACATTGAATTCAAATACAGATTTGAATTCCACATCTTTGGGACAAAGCAAGAAGAAAAGAAAAGAAAAGAAAAGATTACAAGACCTACAAAAGGAACTCCTTCGTTCTCTCCAAGTTCCTTTCTCTCCAAATGTGTTTCCAAAAAATGATCCAACCTCCCAAATGAGTAGACTAGGATCCTATATATAGTAAAAGGAGATTTGGCCTAAATAGCAAAACCCTAGGTTAGCTGCCAAGGTTTCACAGGCCGGTATGGATGCCACGGTTCGTGAAGCATGCATAGCCTCAAGACACCAGATCTGCCACAGTCCGTAAATGTTCATAGCCATGGCCTATCAGATCTGGCGTGACCCATGAAGCTGGGATCGTGCCACTTTGAAACAAGTTGGTGAGTTTAAGAAACACTCAATCACACACACTCTTTGGTGAGATCAAAAAAAGTGAAGATTTTCTCCCAAAAATTAAAAATTTTTGCTTCTTCTTGTGTGGATCTTACACTTCTTGGCTTCAAATTTAGGGTATCCCTTTGATCTCTTTGTATATGCTTAATTGGCATTGTGGTGTTGTTATGAAAAGTATGATTTTCGAATGAGCATGTGTTCATGTGATGTTGTTTGAGCTTGTGTGTCCAATCTTGTGATGATGAATTTATGGGAGTCTAAAATGTGCTCTTGATCTTGAATAACGTGTTCTTCATTTGTGGGTGATTAGAAATAGCATGAATCTTGTTTTCATGAATCTATTGATAGGTTGGTAAAATGCATACATGATGTTGTTGGTTGATGAGGATTATTCTTATTTTAAATGACCTTTATGCTTATACCATCATGCTTTAAATGTTTGGTCTTTCGGGGAGAATGTTGTTTATTGGATTACATCATGGGCCATGCATTGTTTATTATCACATTACCATTCTTCTTCATTATTGTGTTAGGATGCCTCCAAAAAGGGTACTTTGGAGAAATATAAGTCTTCGTGGGGTGAGAAACGGAAGAAGCCAATAAAGAGTGCAAACCTTAAACCGGCAACTCTCATTCCTCGCAACCCCAAAGTTGTGGCCAATGAGTTTATGGGTTTGACTAACATTACTGGGAATGCAACCTGGAGATGGAGGAATTTGAGGAACCAAAGAGGAGCATTTTGGAGACTAATTTTGCTTGCAAAAGCACCTTGATGGCTCTAGGCTTACTTGAACCAGTGACCTTTCTTTTGGGTCGGGTAGGCCTAGAAAGTTTTCTCGACATGCACTAAAAAACCTAGAGTTTCTAGCTACTATTTGGAAGATCACAAATGATGATGGTCACAAGGTGATTAAGCTCAACTTGGATAACAAGGAGTACCAAATGACCAATAGAGAGGTGGTATAAGTTTTTGGGTGGAAGACCGGCTAGAACATTCCATAGACTCATTGCTAAGAAATACCATTCTTCCTTGGGAATTTTTGGAGACAACTAATTGGAATAGATAAGAAGAATATGAGCAAGAGCACAACTATAGTCCACCCGGCAATACGTTATATTCATCGACTCCTTTCTATGAGCGTTCTATGCAACGGTGAATTGACACATCAGCCGGGCCCCAATGTACACCTTCTTTGGGCGATGACAATGGATGGGAACATCTACCCGGACTTGGTTAGTGTTTTTGTTCAAGAATGCATAGATATGAGAGAGTAGAAGAGTAGGAAGAATCCTATGGGAGGCATTGTTGGCCTTTTGGCATGACATTTGGGACATCCTATCTCACATAGGGCTTTGGCTAATATGGGTAGGTCGGGATTGGCCTATACAATTGAGAAGTTATCAAGGGTATTCATGGTGGTAACTAAAACTTCATAGGATAGATTTGTGTTGCTTTACGATGGAGCACCTACTTACAAATTCATGGTTCTTCCACAATTGGAGCTCACCTCTATCAATCTTTATACGAGCCTAGATGACTTGTTCATTGAACTTGATCCACAATTCGATAAGGACTTTTATAGAGTATTGGCCAACCCAGAGATAGACCTAAAAGAGGCCGAAGGGGAGACATCTTAGAGAGCACTTATGAGCCTATCACATCATCCCACGGGCATTATGGATTAATTACACCTACTTGGGGGGCAACTCTCAAGTTCTTCCCAAGTGATTCAGGAGATAGTTCAAGCTATTGGGGGAGTGAAGGCACAAGTTGAGGAGCTAAACATGAGGTTTGATTACCTTCAGGCCACAATCCAAGCAATGGGATTTATTGAAAGGTGTTTCACTAGCCACGAGGAGGTCGGCCCTTCGAGGCCGGAAGCGTAAGTATCACTAGTTTCTCTACTTCACCTTTTATTTTATATGAGAATGCATAAGGGACTATTCATTGTTTAGGTGTGGGGAATGGATTAGTGAATACTTAGGAATTCTCATTCATGGATATCTTCATGCATGCATGCTTTGTTTGTTTTTCTTGGTAGATTTTTGGTTACTTATGATTGGGATGCTATTGGAAAATTTTGGTGGTTTGCATTTTATGCTAGGATTTTAGGATTCTAGTTTGCATGTGGAATGTGGCTTTAGGATTTGGCAGTGTATTGGTTTGTTGCTTATCTTTTGTAGTATGAAGCTCACCTTCATGGAAATTTTGTACTACAAAAAAATAGGAAAAATTGAAAAAAAAATTAAAACCTAGAAAAGTTGAAAACCTAAAAGGACGACTTGGGTAACATGAGGAAAAGCCCAGATATGTCGAAAGGCCTAAGTAAAAGTGAGAGGTTTGACCCGGCTAGACTTACGAGTCTAGGCAAAAGTGAGAGGCCGTGTGGAAAAGGTGAGAGGTGAGCACATTTTGTGGGATAAAACTAGGATGAAAACCCGAAAGGGCTCCTAGTAAAAATGAGAAAAAATTTAAAAAAACTAGAAACAAGGTTGACGTTACATTAGACTTCTTGGTTACAACTAGGTTGAGAATCTCGAGTAATCTCTATGTTGCAACCAAGTCGACGACTTTTGGATTTCCTTGGTGAATTTTTTTATTTGAGGATTACTCTTTGATTGCTCTTGGGACTACTTTGGGAAAAGTAAGCTTGGATTTACTCCGTCTTTGGTCATTTATTTTTTTCCATACACATTTACTTGCTTTGGATGGTTTAGTTGCTTTAGGAACTTTGGGGAGTGTGAGAGTTGTGAGGATTTTCACCTTCTTGGGGGAACTAGAGTAGCTTAGGAATAAGTTGAATGCATTGGCTATTTTTGTATGCTTCATTCTTCTTGAACCTTTTTCTTTGATTTTATTTACTCGAGAACGAGTAAAGGTTTAAGTGTTCAGAGTCTGATCTGCACCATTTATAACATTAAAGAACAATCACAATAATATCATAAACACAAAGTTATGATGAATCTCATACAGAATTTAGAAAATACCAAGTGCCAAAATGAATCTCAAGCTAATCTAACAACTCCCTAGACATTGAATTCAAATATAACTTTTAATTCCATATCTCTGGGATAGAGCAAGAAGAAAAGAAAAGAAAAGATTACAAAACCTACAAAAGGAACTCCTTCCTTCTCTCCAAGTTCCCTCATCTCCAAATGTGTTTCCAAAAAATGATCCAACCTCCCAAATGAGTAGACATAGTAGTATGAGATTGGGCCTAACAATACACCCAAAATAGGCCAAAAGTAGCAAAGCCGCCATGGTTTCATGGGCCGGCACGGTTGCCACGGTCTATGAAGCATGCATAGCCTTAGGATGCCAGATCTGCCATGGTTCGTGAACGTTCAAAGCCATGGACCATGAGATTTGGCGGGGTCCGTGAAGCTGGGATTGTGCCACGGTCTGTGAAGGTTTTCATGAACTGCAAGAGCATGCAATTTTCTCATCCCAACCTATCCAACCATTTATAACATTAAGTAACAATCACAATAATATCATAAACACAACATATGATAAATCTCATAAATAATTTAGAAAATACCAAGTGCCGAAATGAATCCCAAGCTAATCTAACTACTCCCGAGACATGGAATTCAAATATAGATTTGAATTCCACATCTTTGGGACAGAGCAAAAAGAAAAGAAAAGATTACAAAACCTACAAAAGGAATCCTTCCTTCTCTTCAAGCTCCCTCATCTCCAAATGTGTTTCCAAAAAATGATCCAACCTCCCAAATGGGTAGACATAGTAGTATGAGATTGGGCCTAACAATAGTCCCAAAATAGGCCAAAAGTAGCAAAAAATAGGTCAGATCAGACTCCCCACACTTAAACCTTTACTCGTTCTCGAGTTAAAAAAATCAAAGAAAAAGGTTCAAGCATAATGAAGCATACAAAAATAGCCAATGCATTCAACTTATTTCCAAGCTACCCTAGTTACCCCAAGAAGGTGAAAATCCTCACAACTCTTACACTCCCCAAAGTTTCCAAAGCAACCAAACCATCCAAAGCAAGTAAATGTGTATGGAAAAAGATAAGTGACCAAAGATCGTATAAAGCCAAACTTACCTTTCCCAAAGTAGTCCCAAGAGAAATCAAAGAGTAATCCTCAAGCAAAAAATATCCACCAAGGAAATCCAAAAGCCGCCGACTTCGTTGCAACATAGGGATAACTCGAGATTCTCAACCTAGTTTTTTTTAATTTAAAACCATCCGAGGATGGGGGGGAATTTGTTTGGCTCCCCAAACCGAAATGAGTAGGCCATATTAGGCGCTGAAAGTCTTGGAACATCACAATTTACAAAAAGATCATCACAACTCGAGATTCTCAACCTAGTTGCAACTAAGGAGTCTAATATATCGTCAACCTAGTTTCTTGTTCTTTTTTCATTTTTTCTCCCATTTTCTCTCATTTTTCCCAGGAGTCCTTTTGGGTTTTCATCTTAGCTTTATCCCGCAAAACGTGCTCACCTCTCACCTTTTTCCACATTGCCTCTCACTCTTTCCTAGACTTGTAAGTCTAGCTTGGCCAAGCCTCTCACTTTTACCTAAGCCTTTCGACATATCTGGGCTTTTCCTCATGTTACCCAAGTCGCCCTTTCTTGCTTTCAACTTGTCCATGTTTTAATTTTTTTTCTTCATTTTTTCATTTTTTTCAATTTTTTTGGTGTAGTACACAATTGCCCCAAAAGTGAGTTTCATACTACAAAAGATAAGCAACAAACCAATACACTGCCAAATCCTAAAGCCACATTCCACATGCAAACTAGAATCCTAAAATCCTAGCATAAAATGCAAACCACCAAAATTTTCCAATAGCATCCCAATCATAAGTAACCAAAAATCTACCAAGAAAAACAAACAAAGCATGCATGCATGAAGATATCCATGAATGAGAATTCCTAAGTATTCACTAATCCCTTCCCCACACCTAAACAATGAATAGTCCCTTATGTATTCTCATATCAAATCAAAGGTGAAGTAGGGAAACTAGTGATACGCTTCCGGCCTGGAAGGGCCGGCCTCCTCGTGGCTAGTGAAACACCTTTCAAGCGGGTGACCCGGGTTCGATCCCCGGCAGCGGCGCCATTTTGATAGCTGGCAGTCATCGCACCCCTATTCAAAGATAATTTATAAGCCCTTTTTGCTTACTTTCTACAACTAGGTAGACAACGGCAAGTCGGGGTCGTCCACGAAGAAGAGGGATCTTCCTAAGCATTTAGGCACAAAAGGTTGATATTAGGCTAGGAGTAGACATATATACATACATATAAAAGCATGTAAATGGGGGGGGGGGGGGGTTTGGTTGGTTGGTTTTCCTAAGTTACGAAAGTAAAAAGACAAGATAACTAGCAAAGTCAAGTGACTATGCTAATCATCAAACAAAACTAAGAAAAAGGGGTTTTAAAACTACAAAGATAAAAAGCCTTGGGGGCAAGGGATATCCACTTCCAAATCTAATGTAGGTCATTGAACCATTCACTCATTCTATCATATAGCATTACATGACTCAACATCAACATACCCATCTAGCAAGAATCACAACACATTATACACAAGAAGTTCTAAGTTCATGCTCGTAGATTTTCATGCAAAGGAGCTACGGAATTCGTCACGTTCCTAACACCTAACCAATTCAATCATACAAGCACTCCCTATGCTCAAACAACTCATGGCACAAATGAAGTGAAACACACCATCAAGAATACATAAATGCTAAATAAAAAATGCTTTAAGGATGAATTAAAATCATCTATTCAATACTTCAACTACTTGTTGTGAAGATAAATCTTCCATCCTTCTTAGTTCGTAGTTTGCAAGAGTGATTCGACATCTCTTGTCAAACCTCACAAATGACTCCCCTATTGCTAAGAGTATCCCATTGATGGCATTTAATCACGAAGAACCAATAAGCTTGGCAATACTTATGACCACTACACCGTGACTAAGCATTTAACCAATTCATGCAATTACACGAGATTGGATGAACGTGCAACGCACATTCATCCAAGAGCATATAACTCTCTCGTTTGCTACACAAACGAACATGGCGAAGAGTTCAACATCAATCACATTCATCTAGCACATTATCAATCCATCAACACAATCAAAAGCTCTAAATCATACTCATACATTCCTAACAAGAAAAGGGGGGAAATCAACCCAAATCCCCCAAACCCTAGCTAGCAATTCATACAAGTATTTCATATGCTCAAGTTTTCAACAACATCAATGAAATCAACAATTAACATTCAAAGCATAATAAATGCACAATAGCAAAAACACCAAATAGATAGATAAAATGATTCTTATTACATAGAAGTGGAAGCTTCAATCCTTTGCTCCCAAGATAAAAACTACCCTAGATAAACAAAACCCATAACATAGAACAACAATATACAAAGAAAGAAGAAGAAATGGAAGAAAATGGTGAAAAGTAGGGTTTTGGAGCCCCAAAGGCGGGCTTGGAAGCTGTGGAGAAGAAGGGGTGAAGAGGTATTTATAGGGGAAGAAAAAGGGGAGAAAAACGCTGCTGCAGGGCTGAATTCACGCTGTCGTCGCGACTCGCGACCAGTTCCATCGCGAGTCGCGACCAGATCAGTAAACTCCAGCCCTGTTTTGTTTTGCTTCCTCCGGGTGAACCGTTGATCCGTTTCGGGAGTTCTTGTAGTCGATTTTATAGTGCTCGAGAAGAGGAATCCAATGGTACCACTCTTGAAGGCTGATGCTTCTCGGAAAATTGTGAAAACCCTGGACCATCCTTCACCCATTGCTTTGCTCTCCTTTCTTCACCTCTTCACTTCTTCAAATCTTCAAAAAGCCCAAGTGTAAGTCTTCAAATCATCAAAGATGTCTTTCAAAGTCTTCAAATCATCAAAGATGTCTTTCAAAGTCTTCAAATCTTCAAAGTCTTCGAACAAATCACCTTGTCACACAAAATCATCTAAAATGTGATAAAAACGTCAAAGTTGCTTTTATCCCTCCTTAAATGATTTCAAGGCAGAATGCCACATGTAGAGCACAAAATTATACAAAATCCAATCCTAAAAACCCTAATATAACCGCATAAATTGGTCTCATCAAACCTCCCCACACTTAAACCTTACTCGCCCTCGAGTAAGAAAAGATTCAAGCACACGGAGGAATTCATATGGCCATATCCGAAACTAATCCCCCAATCAAAGCCTTACAAAAACTCTCAATATCATAAATCTCAAAATAAAAGCTCACATTAGAATTTTTCACACACACATCCCCAATCCTAAATCTAACCAAACCTACCACTTATCAATTCACTACCCATAAAAATATTTCAAAGCCCCGAATTGATATTCCCAAAGTCTAAGACACAAGATGAAGTTAAAACCATTTAATAGGTTTAAGCACATACTTCACCTAATGCCAATATATCCACCAAAATCCAATGACATAAAATGAAGCTAAAGCCATATAAGAGATTCAAACACATGCTTCACCTAATGCCAATATATCAACCAAAAACGAAGTAGAAAAGGATCAAGAATTTCATAACCATACTTCGTTTTCCTAACCCACTATGCTACCCTATCCCAAGAGGTCTATAGATGTTGAGCTACCCGATCTATCCATGTGATAACCGCAACCTTATGACTCCAACACCGGCAAATGAGTGAAATCATAGCATTTTTCAATTTCTCTCATTTTCTCTCATTTTGCCTAGGAGCTCTTTCGAGTTTTCATCCTAGCCACACATCATGTTTCTTTAGCTCACATCTCACCTTTTTCCGCACATTTTAGCCTCTCATTTTTGCCTAGGCCGCCCTTTCGGGTTTTCGACCTATCCGGGCCCCCAATGTTGCCTAAGTTGCCCTCTCGGGTTTTCAACTTAGCGGGTTTTCTTTTCTCTTTTTTTTTCTTCTTTTTTTAAATTATTTTTTTCTTTTTCTCATGTTTTTCCAATGAAAAGTATCAAAAAGCATTCCAAAACAATCTAGCATGCATGTGATTCCTCTAACCCCTCCCCACACTTAAAACATTACATTGCCCTCAATGTAAACATGTAAGGCAAGAACAATAAAAATCAAGGCAAGGGGGTAGAGTGACACCCGTTTCTCCGCATAGTCACTGGTGATGTGGCACAATCCAATGTAATTGTATGGTCCCAAAATCGGTTTCGGAACCGGAAGGGGGAGCAAAGATGTCGTAGAAGAACTCACCCCTCGAGAAAAGCATTGTCTCCGTGGCGCCGTTTGATCAAGACTAACGCCACAAAGAACAACATTAAACTCACAAGTACATAAGGATTTGGAATACTAGGTTTAGCATAGAGAATTAATAACCATAGTATTCTCAAAGAACAACCAATCCATCATGCAATCACAACTATAAGATTATCCAATAAAAATATCCAACATATAAATCCACACAAATTCAAGCATCACTATAGAACATAGCAATTAAGTCACAATGATGTAGTCGGCATACTACAATCAACAAAGATACCATAAAGATGCAAGAATTTCATGTGTCAATATATGTAAAATGGTGTGGAAATGAGTGGATATGTGGTGGTTCTTGGGAGTGTTAGGTGGAGAAGAAGGAAGAATCATGCAATGTTTAAGATCAAATGAAAACTTGGAATTTTCATCGCGACTCGCGACTGAAGTGGTCGCGACTCGCGATGCTTCATCGCGATGGGACCGTCGCGACTCGCTAAAAGTTGAGGCCAAGAGCAGTTTTTTGCAAAATTTTTCTGATCACGTCGCGACTCGCGACCTCTATGTCGCGACTCGCGACAAGTCCATTGCGACTCGCGGAAAGTTGGTGCTGGGAATGATTTTTCTCCCCTGTTCGTCGCGAGTCGCGACGAGGCCATCGCGACTCGCGACAGCAGGGTATCCTAGGTTTAATTTTTTTCATTTTCTTACCAACTGTCCAAGATTTCTTCCCTTGTTCGTTGATCTCGTTCCTTCATCTCCTCCATTGCAATGCACTTCACTTTGCTAAAAAATCACAGAAAAACACGCCATAAAAAGAACAAAACAAAACAACAAAAAACTAAGAAACAAAAACTAAGAAACAAAAACTAAAAGAAATGCCGAATTTATTTCACATCGTCGGCACGATGAAGCTCCATATTTTTAAGGTCATCGGCACAACCCTAATGTTATTCGTATGGTGAAGGCTTGAACCCCTTCACCATGAGCTTCCAAAATAAGAGAGGTGGGGGTACAAAACTTACAAGAGGAAAGTTTTGTTGAGGTGGAGATGGTTGGAGGAAAGTTGAGTGGTTAGGAGGCTTAAGATAGTCTTTTGGCTCCTCTCTTATCTCCCTCACAACTTCCGAAAATGGTGGAGTTGGTTCACTAAGCGGGATAATGGGTGACGATGCTAATGAATGTAGCACTATCACCCCTTCCTCCATTTTTCTATCCTCTACAACCAACTCATAATCCCCTTTGAACTCAAAATCATTTTTATTGGTGACCTCACTCACCGAGTCATCGAGTTCAAGTTGGGATGGTGTGTTTTTGGAATCACGAGCTTCCATTCGGGCCAACGCTTCCCTTATACTCCTCACATGCCCCTCAATGGCCTCAACACTAGAGGAGAGCTGGGTATCCAGCTCCTCACTAGTAAAGGAGTTCAAGTTTGCTATGGTATTGAAGACATCCTCACGTGTCAAACTTGAACTTCCTTGTTGGGCTTGGTTTTGGGGTATGGTATAGGGTGGTGATGGCCAACTAGGTTGCTCGTATGGTTGGTTTTCCGGCTCATTCTCATACCACCAATCCGGATTACCACTCCATTCCGGATTGTAAGGGTTGTGGTATGGATACCATTCATGAGCTTCTTGCCCTTGAAAACCAACATCTCCTACCTATTAATAGCACTCTTCATAGTACCCATGGTTTTGAAAACCAAGGGTTCTTTCTCGGTCATAGTGCTCTTCCCACAACAAGGGGCAAGATTCGGTAGGATGATCGGAATGACACATCCTACAAAACCTTGCTTGTTGAGCCTCTCTTCTCATCATGAGTTCCCTCAAGGTGAGATGCTCCATTAAATTTTTTTTCCAAAAGTTCGGAATCATAGTGCAAGGATTCTCGATAAAATAAATTACCAAGAACTCAAGCAATACCTACTCCGAACAAAAACAACCACCAAGTAGTGGAAAATAAAAACAACTAGCGAATATGCAACCAAATACACCTAAATACTTAAGAATAAACGCCTCTTCCCCGGCAGTGGCGCCATTTTGATAGCGGGCAGACGTCGCACCCCTATTCAAAGATAATTTATAAGCCCTTTTTGCTTACTTTCTACAACTAGGTAGATAGCGGCAAGTCGGGGTCGTCCACGAAGAAGAGGGATCTTCCTAAGCGTTTAGGCACAAAAGGTTGATATTAGTCTAGGAGTAGACATATATACATACATATAAAAGCATGTAAATGGGGGGGGGGTTTGGTTGGTTGGTTTTCCTAAGTTACCAAAGTAAAAAGACAAGATAACTAGAAAAGTCAAGTGACTATGCTAATCATCAAACAAAACTAAGAAAAAGGGGTTTTAAAACTACAAAGATAAAAAGCCTTGGGGCAATGGATATCCACTTCCAAATCTAATGTAGGTCATTGAACCATTCACTCATTCTATCATATAGCATTACATGACTCAACATCAACATACCCATCTAGCAAAAATCACAACACATTATGCACAAGAAGTTCTAAGTTCATGCTCGTAGATTTTCATGCAAAGGAGCTACGGAATTCGTCACGTTCCTAACACCTAACCAATTCAATCATACAAGCACTCCCTATGCTCAAACAACTCATGGCACAAATGAAGTGAAACACACCATCAAGAATACATAAATGCTAAATAAAAAATGCTTTAAGGATGAATTAAAATCATCTATTAAATACTTCAACTACTTGTTGTGAAGATAAATCTTCCATCCTTCTTAGTTCGTAGTTAGCAAGAGTGATTCGACATCTCTTGTCAAACCTCAAAAATGACTCCCCTATTGCTAAGAGTATCCCATTGATGGCATTTAATCACGAAGAACCAACAAGCTTGGCAATACTTATGACCACTACACCGTGACTAAGCATTTAACCAATTCATGCAATTACACGAGATTGGATGAACGTGCAACGCACATTCATCCAAGAGCATATAACTCTCTCGTTTGCTACACAAACGAACATGGCGAAGAGTTCAACATCAATCACATTCATCTAGCACATTATCAATCCATCAACACAATCAAAAGCTCTAAATCATACTCATACATTCCTAACAAGAAAAGGGGGGAAATCAACCCAAATCCCACAAACCCTAGCTAGCAATTCAGACAAGTATTTCATATGCTCAAGCTTTCAACAACATCAATGAAATCAACAATTAACATTCAAAGCATAATAAATGCACAATAGCAAAAACACCAAATAGATAGATAAAATGATTCTTACTACATAGAAGTGGAAGCTTCAATCCTTTGCTCCCAAGATAAAAACTACCCTAGATAAACAAAACCCATAACATAGAATAACAATATACAAAGAAAGAAGAAGAAATGGAAGAAAATGGTGAAAAGTAGGGTTTTGGAGCCCCAAAGGCGGGCTTGGAAGCTGTGGAGAAGAAGGGGTGAAGAGGTATTTATAGGGGAAGAAAAAGGGGAGAAAAACGCTGCTGCAGGGCTGAATTCACGCTGTCGTCGCGACTCGCGACCAGTTCCATCGCGAGTCGCGACCAGATCAGTAAACTCCAGCCCTGTTTTGTTTTGCTTCCTCCGGGTGAACCGTTGATCTGTTTCGGGAGTTCTTGTATTCGATTTTATAGTGCTCGAGAAGAGGAATCCAATGGTACCACTCTTGAAGGCTGATTCCTCTCGGAAAATTATGAAAACCCTGGACCATCCTTCACCCATTGCTTTGCTCTCCTTTCTTCACCTCTTCACTTCTTCAAATCTTCAAAAAGCCCAAGTGTAAGTCTTCAAATCTTCAAAGATATCTTTCAAAGTCTTCAAATCTTCAAAGTCTTCAAACAAATCACCTTGTCACACAAAATCATCTAAAATGTGATAAAAACGTCAAAGTTGCTTTTATCCCTCCTTAAATGATTTCAAGGCAGAATGCCACATGTAGAGCACAAAATTATACAAAATCCAATCTAAAAACCCTAATATAACCGCATAAAATGGTCTCATCACTCGTGGCTAGTGAAACACCTTTCAATAAATCCCATTGCTTGGATTTTGGCCTCAAGGCAATCAACCCTCGTGTTTAGCTGCTTAGCTTGTGCCTCCACTCCTACAATAGCTTGAACTATCTTTTGAAGCACTTGGGACAAACTTGAGAGTTGCTCCCCAAACAGGTGTAGTTAATCCATAATACCCATGGGAAGATGAGATCGGCTCGGAAGTGCTCACGAAGATGTCTCCCATTCGACCTCTTCTAGGTCTATCTCCGGGTTGGCCAATACTCTATAAAAGTCCTTATCGAATTGTGGATCAAGTTTAATGAACAAGTCATCTAGGCTCGTATAAAGGTTGATAGAGGTGCGCTCCGATTGTGGAAGAACCATGAATTTTCAAGTAGGTGCTCTACTATAAAGCCACATAAATCTATCCTATGAAGTTTTAGTTCCCACCATGAATACCCTTGATAACTTCTCAATTGTATAGGCTGATCCCAACCTACCCATATTGGCCAATGCCCTATGCGAGATAGTATGTCCCAAATGCCGTGCCAAAAGGCCAACAATGCCTCCTATAGGAATCTTTCTACTCTTCCGCTCTCCCATAGCTAAGTATTCTTGAACAAAAACACTAACCAAGTCTGGTAGATTTTCCCCTCCAGTATCATTGCCCAAAGAAGGTGTACATTGGAGCTCGGATTATGCATCAATTCACCGTGGCATAGAATGCTCATAGAAAGGAGTCAATGAACATAACGTATTGCTGGGTGGACTATAGTCATGCTCTTGCTCGGATTCTTCCAATAGGTCCCAGTTAGTTTCCTCTAAGAATTCCCAAGGGAGAATGGTATTTCTTGGCGATGAGTTAGTGAAATGTCCTGGCCGGTCTTCCACCCAAAAGCTAATGCCACCTCTCTATAGGTCATTTGGTACTCCTTGTCATCCAAGTTGAACTTAATCACCTTGTGACCCTCCTTGTCCGTGACCTTCCAAATAGTAGCTAGAAACTCTAACGTGCACCTTATGTTGGTTTTTGAGTGCACATTGAGAAAACCTTCTAGGCCCACCCGACCCAAAAGAAAGGTCACTGGTTCAATTAAGCCTAGAGCCATCAGGGTGCTTTGGCAAGCAAAATTAGTCTCCAAAATGCTCCTCTTTGGTTCCCTCAAAATCCTCCATCTCTGGGTTGTAGTCCCAGTAATGTAGGTCAAACTCATAAACTCATTGGTCACAAACTTAGGGTTGCGAGGAATAGGAGTTTCCAGTTTATGGGTTGCACCCTTTATTGGCTTCTTCCGTTTCTCACCCTGCGAAGACTTCTCATTCTCCGAAGTACCCTTTTTCAGGAGGCATCCTAACACAATAATGGAGAAGAATGGTAATGTGATAATAAACAATGCATGACCCATAATGTCATCCAATAAAGAACATTCTCCCCAAAAGACTAAACATTTAAAGCATGATGGTATAAGCATTAAGGCCTTTTAAAAAAAGAATATTCCTCATCAACTAACAACATCATGTATGCCTTTCACCAACCCATCAATAGATTCATGCAAACAAGATTCATGCTCTTTCTAATCACCCACAAATGAGGAACACATCATTCAAGATCAATAGCACATTCAAAACTCCCATAAATTCACCATCACAAGATTGGACACACAAGCTCAAACAACATCACATCAACACATGCTCATTCAAAAATCATGCTTTTCATAACAACACCACTATGTCAATTAAACATATATATTGAAGTAAAATTGTTAGTGGAACATCTTATCTGTGTGCGATAAAACGTGAGAAACACACACCTAGCATCCTTTCTTCTTCTCTGTTTACCATCTCTACTGATAACGGTCACTTACACTGTATTGGCCGCCGATCATGGCGTTGCTAATGCCAAACCCAAATCCAGATACCCCCACTGCGAATACCAAAAGCTTCCTCCAAGCCCTAAAAGCTAAACCCTTCCCGCTTTTTTCATCTCTACCTGATACGCCCAATTTACATCCTATCACAGAATATAAGGGCAAGATTGCCTATATCCTCCCTCCGGAAGAAGGCGATCTTCTGGCTTTACACTATCAGAACACCCTGGTCGGCAAGTTCAATAGAGGGAAACCACCAATGGAGCTTTTACAATATGCTTTTAAATCTATTGACTTCCAATCAAAATTTCAATTAGGCTCTATTGATTACCGCCATGTCCTAATCAGATTTCAGGATTACGAGGATTATCAGAGATGCTGGATGAAGGGACAATGGATGATTCAAGGAGCGGTTATGAAGGTACAGAAATGGTCTCCAGATTTCTCTCCAGTTGCAGAATCCTCCATTGTTCCAGCCTGGGTAACAATTCATCAACTACCTATTCACTTTTACAATACCTCGGCAATTGTTGGTATGAGTAGTCAGATAGGTAGATATCTAAAAATGGATGCAGCTACAAGTGCCCTTACTAGACCCTCTGCCATTAAAGTATGTGTTGAGGTTGATCTATTGTCTCAGCTCCCATCTACAATTGTGGTAGGAATAGGTAACAAAGTAGCCGACTACCCTATAGAATATGAGGAATTGCTTTCATACTGTACTCAATGTAGGATAATTGGTCATAGTCAGGCAAACTGTAATTTTTCGCATCCAGAACTGAGAAAAAAGAAAACTATCACACCAGTGGTAAATGTGAACAAGGAAAGAAAAGTCCCAGCTAATGTTGACTCTCAGAAAGTTTTAGGATCACCCTCTAAAGTAGCACTAGATGTAGAGGGATCATCAACTCTATCTGTTTCTCAAAAAGAATTTGATTTTCAAACACAAAAAAAGACTTCAGGTTTCCAGCATGATAATAATTTTAACTCTTTCAATGTTAGTCACTCGAAAAGAAATGCTACTTTTTACTCTTTGGATGACATTTCTAAACCAATCACTACTTTTTTCTGGAGAAAAAAGAATCAACAGGCTGTCCTATCTCCTATTCAGGAAGATTTAAGTATAAATAACACTGTCACAATATCAAATGCTTTCCAAACTTTAGATGCTCTACAGGAAGAAGATCAGGAAGGTGAAGTAGTAGAGATTTTCCACGAAACTCTGGAATCACAGGAAGCATTTGTGCACCCTACAACAGCTGACAAAATTGCAACCTCAGCAGTAAAACTGTCCACTTCTGAAAACGAGCAACAGGTAGGTCACTCGGATCAGGAATTCACCCCAGCAACCAAAATACCAGAAGACTTACTTGTTGGGGAAAAGAATGGAGATCCTACCTCAACAGAACAGAGCACAAACAAAGACCAAAGCACTCAAACAAAGGTAAGCTCACCCGAACTGAGATCAGCTTTAGATAATATGGAGAATAGTGAGGATAAGTTTGGAAAAAATAGTAAGGTCTCAGCTATGAAACTTAGGAAACTCAGATCCTCACATAAAGCAACCCCTATAGTTTTTAAATGATAAAATACACCATTATAGGGAATATATTAGTCTGGAACGTTAGAGGTTATGGAGCATCATTGGATAGATTAAAGGCCCTTAAATTGACTCATAAGATTGATATTTTATGTCTGATTGAACCATGGCATGATAAACAGAATTTAAACACTTTGATGCATGAACTAGGTTACAAATATTCTCTCCCTGCCCAGAATGCAAAACTTTGGATATTATGGAACCATGCTTTTAGTATAGTCAGTTTAAAAGAATCATACCAATTTATACAGGCCAGAATCTCTGATAATTCTACATCTGTTAGTTGGAACTGCTTTTTTATCTATGCTAGTGTTAGCAGACAAACGAGGGAAGCTTTATGGAATGATTTAAAAACACCATCCCTCGAACCCTCCATATACATAGGGGATTTCAATACTGTTGCTTCTGTTACTGAATATAAGGGAAGAAAATCCATACCCAAAAGAAGCATGAATCAGTTTAATGATTTTATAAATAACATGGACTTGCATGAAATCCCTACGGTAGGAAATTCTTTCACTTGGAGTAATAATAGATACAGGAATAAATGCAAGGACCTACTGTTCCAAAGAATTGACAGGGGAATTAGTAATTTAGACTGGCTGGAACTATTTCCTAATAGCTCAATTCAAGTGCTAAATAGAATGACATCGGATCACTCTCCTTTACTCCTTTCTGTTCAAGCAAACCAAAACAAAAACAAAACAACACTAACAAATCAACCACCACGCTTTGAAAGTTAACAATTAAACCTTTAGACAAGCATTCTTTGCAACGGTGCCAAAATTTGATCTGCCTCCCCTCGAGGTCGCTAATAAACAACCTTTTTACGGGGAATCTTCTAACCCGAGGAGGAGGCTTCACAAATTTAAAAGAGATTTATATTCTGCTCCTTTCCCACTACTAAGCTACCTAGAGGGTAGATAATGGAAAGACTGGGATCATCCACAAAGATGCTAGGTGTCTAAATTAAAGCTAACTACACATAGTCACGATTGGGTTTTTGCGAGTTTTTATCTAACAACTACAAGTACGAGAGATCACAAGAGAATAAAACTATATATTGCTAGCACTAGGGGAATATTTGAGTAACATGATTGGTGATATGTTTTGATCCTTGATTCAATCACATTCAAGGCATACAAACCTATCCTAGTGCTTATGACACGTAGTGTGGTTGATGGTCAACACTTCCCCCTACTTGTCACGTAGGGTGCTTTTGTATTCTTCCATCAACACCACCTCCGTAATTAGGGGAGTGCAACAATGACCTTGCCGATATGAAAATATATTTCTCCCTCATACGATTATGTCTCGAGCACTCCACTACGAATGCTTCTCCCTAGGCCTACAGAGGCAAAGGGATAGCCACCTTATTGATGTTTCTAAGGTTGTGAATCACGCTAACCCTAGTTTGCTACTAATGATATTTCTATCTGTAACACCTTTGGGCCAACTTGCCAGCAAAGACTAGTGTATGTCTATCATAACATTGAATCGGCAACCTACATGCATACACTCATACAGTTCCAGACTCTCGTTACCCACATACATCTATGTTTCACTCCCCGAGGGATATCAATACATGTGCCAACATGAAAGTAAACTAAGGTGTATGCAAACATGGTGTGAAAATTATGCAATTAGGAAGAATCATAAGCACAAGCTAACATAATATTCACAAGCACATAAAGATAGGTAGATCTATAGAATCTCCCAAAACAAATACCAAATCATGAACACAAATATAAACCCCAAGCCAAATCACTATCCTTAAGCATTGAACCCAATATTATATTGGATTCAATACCCTTGGGAAATAACAAGAAGAAAAGAAATTAATTAGAGAGGAGGGTTATTCCCTTTCTCTCTCTACTTACTCTTAGGAGAATAGAATAATAATCTAAAAATGTAGCCAAACTTAAACCCTGGTAGACATAAGCTACTATATATAGTAGTAGGAAAATGGGCCTTGAAAAAAGGCCTAATATGAGGCCAAAAACCCAAGCAACCAAAACTTGCACGGGCAATGGCATTTAGCACATCTGTGCCAGCTGGCTCTGGCATTGATCATACAAGCTGACATGGACCACTAGCTAGGGCTTGGTCCTCGCCCTTCTGAGTGCGTGACCGTGTTGTTTGGCACAAGACATTGCTAGAAGTGCTACCTCAATTAGTTGAACAGTGTGGTCCATATAAACCTTTATGGGCCATCGATAGGGTGCATGAATTTGACTTCTAAACGGTGTGAGCCATGTGAATCCTTGTGGGTCATCGGTTGGGAGTCGATTTCTAAGAAAAATGATGGTGCAACCATGTTAATTGTCACACCACGTCAGGTGGCCTTTGAATATTAGAGTTGGAACGACATGGCCATTTTAAAGGGAATGGCTTGTGTCCATACTTAGCAGCACGGAGGGTCGAGCTAGCACAAGCCATGTTGGAGTGGGCGGCTTGTGCTAATGGGTTGTGGCACAGCCATGCTGGAGCGAGTAGCTCATGCCGAGGGTGTGTGTCACAGTCATGCTGGCTTGAATGGTCCGTGCTGATAGTCCCAGGAACGACTGTGTCGGTTGGCACATCCTGTGTCGGCTGATTCGGCCGATCCCTTCTTTTTCTGGATTGTTTCCATCCACTACCACATTTTGACTCGTGGCCTTTTGTGTACTACCATTCTTGCGAATGGCCTTCTAATATCTAGTACCACCCTTACAGATTGCCTTCTACAAAATGATGTCAAAGTACTCACGAGCGACCTACTAGAAGCTCGCAAAAGAATATCTACGTGCTCGTGAATATAAAGTATCCATTAGATCCAATTAAGTCTACAAAATTTAGGATTTAGATAAGAATACCAACAATGGTCATCTAAACCCTTTGTCATGTAAACATAACTATAACTAGCAATCAACCAACCAAACAAAACATAATAACAAATGTGTCGAACGCATTAGTTAACGCATTCTTAAAGGTGCATATCATTTAGCTGACTTCATATTTCTGTAACGGTGTGTTTGAGAACACTTCCTTGACTTTAGTTGCCATTGCAAGAGAAAAATATTTTTCAAAACATTTGTACAATGCAAATGTGTAAACTTTTGCAGCATGCTTAACCAAACTTGTAGTCGAATAAAATATATGCAATATGTAATCAAACATGTACACGCTAGTATTCTGAGATATGTACATGTCCAATATATGAGAAATAAATGCGTTATGTACGCTAAAAATTACTGGTTCCATGCTAATTAATACTGTAAATTCATAATTTGAATGCAGACATACCTATTTTTTTCCATACTTTGGCTTTGCTTTTGCACATGTAATTTCCATGTCTACTTTTCTCCTCCACTATTAAATTTCTTTGTTGAAGAGTTTAAAGAAGTGAGTGAGTGTAGTTGTTTTTATTGGCATATAAGCTATGTTATACATACTGTAAGCTATGTTTTTAACTGATCATATTCCGTGTTCAGTTTTGTAAGTAACAAACTTTTAGAAGTTTTGACATACCTTATGTATTACTTTGCCCATTTTAGGATTTTGATTGGTGAATAATGTGCCATGTTCCTTTCTTTACATGGAATTCTTGAATCTTTTAAAAAATCCACAAGTATTAGCCAACTCATTTGCAATAAAAGCACAAGCAAACATTGCGATCTTCCAATGATTGTTGATTTCAACTATTGACACACAAATCAAGTTATACTTGTTTATTCTGTATGTAGTGTCAAATATGGTGACATCCCCATAGATTTTCTTAATCAAATCTCTCCAAAATACCACAGATAGTCTTGTCTCTTCATCAAATTCGACGTTGAAGAAGAAATCTGTACCCTTGTCATTTATTTCCAAAAGTGTATCAACAACTTTCTGAGCACCTCCACTTTTGATTTATTTCATCCAAAGCGGACTCGCAAAGTTGAGGTAGTGTTTCATTGTATGCCCTAGATTTTCTTCTCCTCCAACTTTAAAAGCCATGTATCTATATCCTCTAGTTGGTATTAAACCTGCTTGTTCCATTGATGTAATGGCATTCCCTTTATCATAGGTAATCCCCCATTTGCTCCTACTAAGATATTGCCTGGGTAGTCTTGTTGACTTAATGTGATGAGCCAATATATGATAATTTTTTTGTAACTTGACTCTTCCTTTTTTTGTAATAAGATCCTTTCTTTTCCTATTCTTTTTTATTGCACAACGACCTTCATTAACACATAAGTAATAGGGCTGATAATGTTTGGTTTTAATCTCTTTGGTTGGCCTGCATAAGAGTGCTTGTAGTACTTTTCATGAATCTGCCTTTAACTGTTGAATTGTTGAGAATCTTTTCTGTAGCTGAAACCAATAGCATTTGCACGCTTTTTATACAAAGCATGAATTGCTTCCAAATTTGTTGTTTTTATGCTGATAAGACTTTCAGTGACATCTATTTCATTAAAGTTGGGAAAATCTGCACCTGTATCAAAAATGTATACAATGTTCAATGTAAACAATACATGTTGTAAGGTAATATATGCAAAGTCTATAAAAACAAAACCTAGAAATAGAAAATTGTATATGCTATGTTCTAAGCACTATAATAAATATTATTTTTAGTGTAACATATGTAGGGTTTAATGCACGTAGCACATGTTGTAAGTTGAAAAATGCACAAGTGTGAAAAAATCAAACTGATAAAGTGTTCTCTCCGTTTCGTGTACTGTATTTTATTGTTTGAAAACATGTACTGTAATAATTACTAGTTGTAAGATAATATATGAACTTTATAATGAAATGGAAACAATTTATATTTTAAGTTATAAACTACTTTCTGACTGAAGTTCGTAATGAATGAAAGGATTTCAAATTATATAATCTAGTGCATGTTTTATGGTGAACAACACATGTTTTAAGTTAATAAATACAAAAGCTATACAAAAAGAATTTCAGCAACTAGGAGGTAGTCAACGTACCTCTCAAAGTTAATATTTATAAGCCCTAATGCTTCCTATCTACAATTAAGTAGATAATGGAAAGTCAGGGTCATCCACGAAGAAGAGGGATTTTACATACTAGGCATAGATATACATATATAGATACATATAAAAGCATGTAAAGGGGGGGAGGTTGGTTTTTGGTCATAAGTTATGAAATTGAAAGACAAGTTAACTAATCAAGCAAGTTAAATATGCAAAGCCTACAACAACTAAAAGGTGGGGGGGGGGGGGGTTAAACCAACAATTAACGGAACCTTGGGCGCAATTGACTTCCACTTCCAAGCATCTTATCCATTATTGAACATGCAACCTATTTACTACTTTCACTACTTGTTGTGAAGACTAAACTTCTATCCTTCTTAGATAGTAGTATGCAAGAGTGAATTTGACATCTCTTGACAAACCTCACCAATGACTCCCTTAGTCAAAACACGACTAAAACCATCCCATTGATGGCGTTGAACACGAAGAATCAACAAGCTTGACAACACTTATAAACACTACACCGTGTCTAAGAATTTAACCAATCTATGCATTTACACAAGATTTGTCAAGAACGTTCATAGACTTCTCTCATTTGCTACAAGGAACAAACATGACAAAGAGTTCAACATTATCATATTTATCTAGCAATTATCAATCCATCAACACAATCAAAAGCTCTAACTCATGCTCTTGGATTTCCTGTCAAGAAAATGGGAAATCAACCCATTTCCCCAAACCCTAAAAAGCATATCATACAAGTACTTCATATACTCAAGCTTTCAAGAACATAATGACATTAGCAAACACATTCAATGCTCCATAAATGCATAATAGTAAGAATATTAAATAGGCTACAACTTGTTCTTAAGACATGGGCTTGGAAGCCTTAGTCAATTTCTCCCAAGAACTAGTTTAGCTAATACAAATCATACTAACATTCATAGTTGAATTCATACATAAACAAAGAGGGAAAAAGAGGAAAGAAAAATGGAGAGCTGGGGTTCTTTGATGAGGAAGTTCGGCCAAAGGGAGAAGATGAGTAGAGGGTGGCCAAAAACATATTTTATAGTACAAGAGAGAGGAAAAGAAAAGCAAAAATCAAAAGTGTAGCAGGATCCTGTCCGGGAGCGAATGGGCTCGCCCGGGCGGGCTGCTTATTTTCACCCTTGTGTCTATTCCTCTTTGCTTTGCCGCCTTGCCTTCAAATCCTTGATTCTTCTTGTCTTCAATCTTCAAAGCTAGTCTTCAAATCTTCAAAGTCTTCAAAAGGTGATCTTCAATGGCCTCTGGTCTTCAAGTCTGAATGTTCTTTCCTTGTCACACAAAATTCACTTAGAAAGGTAAAAGAGAGTAAAAGTCGCTCCTACCTTCCGAACATAATTTCAAGGTAAAGCACAAGTTCTGGATGATAAAAGAGCATAAAAGTGATCACAAAAAAGTCCCAAAATATGCATATAAAATGGACACATCAAACCTCCCCGCACTTAAACCTTACTCGCCCTTGAGTAAGAAAAGATTCAAGCACACGAAGAAATTCACATATCCACATCCTAACTAATATTCCCCCAAATCAATACCTCACACAACTCTCAATATCATACATCTCAAAGTTAAGATCAAATGAGAATTCACCCACAACCCCTATTCCTAAATCTACCCAAATCATATCAATCTATCAATTCATTGCTATCAATAAAAGCATTTCTAAGTCCCAAATTGACAATCCCAAATCCAATGGCACAAAGTGAAGTCAAAAGCATTCATGAACTTCAAACACATACTTCACTTTATACCAATATATCATCCCAAAAACGAAGTATATCAACAATTAAGAAATTCATACATCACTTCGTTTTCCCCTACTAAATTATCCAACCCCAAGAAGTCTCATAATGTTAGGCTACCCGATCCATCCATGTATCAACCGCAACCTTATGACTAAAATGCCGGCAAATGAGTAAAATTGTAGCACTTTTTTGTTTTCTCTCTTTCTTTCATTTTGCCTAGGAGCCCTTTCAGGTTTTCATCCTAGTCACACATCATGTTTCTTTGGCTCACATCTCACATTTTTTCACACTTTTAGCCTCTCATTTTTTCCCTAGGCCGCCCTTTCAGGTTTTGACCTATCTGGGCCATCAATGTTGCCTAAATTGCCCTCTTAGATTTTCAACTTAGAGGATTTCTTTTTATACATATTTTTAAAATTTTTCATTTTTTTAAAATTCAATTTTTTCGTGTGTTTTCAATCAAAGTAGCTAATTATATACATGTCAATCATTAAACCCCCATCCCCACACTTAAAATCATACATTGCCCTCAATGTAAAACACCTAAGGCAACAAGTTTCAAGTATAAGGGTAAAGGAAAAATGACTTAGAAACTCTTGATGCGACGATTCCCCCAAGCTCCAAGAATAAACTAGCTCCAAGAGTCCAACCAACAATTGAAAATATAGCACATCACCAAAAAAATTCGTACACCTCAAATCAACTAAGCACAAATATTCGTGATTGTGAAGAGGGTGACTAGGAAGAACACATTTCCAAGTGAATCCAGGCAATTCATTCCTTCCCAAGTGACCAATTCAACCCAAGTGACCAGTTCAACCCAAGAACACGAAGAACCAACAAGCTTGGCAACACTTATAAACACTGCACCATGTCTAAGCATTTAACCAATCTATGCATTTACACAAGATTTGTCAAGAATATTCATAGACTTCTCTCATTTGCTACAAGGAACAAACATGACAAAGAGTTCAACATCATCATATTTATCTAGCAATTATCAATCCATCAACACAATCAAAAGCTCTAACACAAGAAAATGGGAAATCAACCCATTTCCCCAAACCCTAACAAGCATATCATACACGTACTACATATACTCAAGCTTTCAAGAACATTAATGACATTAACAAACACATTCAATGCTCCATAAAGGCATAATAGTAAGAATATTAAATAGGCTACAACTTGTTCTTAAGACATGGGCTTGGAAGCCTTAGTCAATTGCTCCCAAGAACTAGTTTAGCTAATACAAATCATACTAACATTCATAGTTGAATTCATACACAAACAAAGAGGGAAAAGATGAACGAAAAATGGAGAATTAGGGCTCTTTAATGAGGAGGTTCGGCCAAAGGGAGAAGATGAGAAGTGGGTGGCCAAAAACATATTTTATAGTACAAGAGAGAGGAAAAGAAAAGCAAAAAGCAAAAGTGTAGCAGGATCCCGCCTAGGCAGGAATAGGCTCCCCCGGGTGGGAATGGGCTTGCCCGGGTAGAAATGGGCTCGCCCGAGCGGGCTACCCATTATCACCCTTGTGTCGATTCCTCTTTGCTTTGTCGCCTTGCCTTCAAATCCTCGATTCTTCATGTCTTCAATCTTCAAAGCTAGTCTTCAAATCTTCAAAGTCTTTAAAAGGTGATCTTCAATGGCCTCTGGTCTTCAAGTCTCAATGTTCTTTCCTTGTCACACAAAATCCACTTAGAAAAGGTAAAAGAGCGTAAAAGTCACTCTTACCTCCCCTAAGAGAATTTCAAGGTAAAACACAAGTTCTAGATGACAAAAGAGCACAAAGGCGATCCCAAAAAAGTCCCAAAATATGCATATAAAATGGACACATCACCAGCATATAGTTTATGGTCCTAATGTTTCCACATGTTCATAGCTGTAGAATTCATACATTCAGAAGTTTCAACAACAGTTTCAATCAGATCGATTGCAATTCAACTCCATAAGTTCACTCGAATATGAGGAATTCATTCCTTGTATATTATTAGGTGAGATTTCATCTTCTTACAATTGAATTTTATTCTTTTGAATTGGAATGAAGTTATTTTGACTAAGTTTCTTCAATTGGTTTTGATTATTGAGTTTGCTTCTATGAACAAGGTTGTTTAAATTTGTTCGGTTATTATCGCACCTTGGTGTAGATCTTGTTGGAGAGCGTAAATTTCATCATTAATGTCTTCAGAAAATGGCCGCTCGTTAGAGAATATCATCGGGAAAAAATCGGAGAAGGTACTGTGGCTGGAACAAGATGAGGATTGAGAAACAAGAGGCTCGGATTTGCAGAGAATTTGGGGAGAAAATACCGGAGTTGGGAATATCATTACTAGGTGGTACGAGGACTATATCTCCTTGTTGCGTTCATACAAGGCCTTCCAATGTTGGCATTGAACATACCTGGCGCATCCATGACCACAAAATCACACATCATGGTACAGTGTCGATCATTGTCCCCAATGGTAACAGACAGTTGTATGTTGCCTAACGGTGTTTCTACTCGTCCTGTAAAGTCGACCAAGGAGGACGTGGACTTCTTTAATTCCGTTTGCTTAAACCCTAACCTATCAAACCAATCAACGAAAAGTATCTCAACTGCACTTCCATCATCCATGAAAACCCTGTGAACCATTGCATTTCCAATTTTAGCGACGATAACCATTGGATCATTATGTCGCGAAGCGTTGGCAACTGTATCTTCTTCGGTAAATGTGATCACTTTATCAGGGCATAACCTCTTATCAATGGGTTCTTGTAGGGGGGAATATCTAGCCTTGTTTTTCCAAGCATTATTAGACAATGATTTTATTATTCTATGTATGGACAAGATGACTTTTTCTGGAACTACATCCGCCATGTCGTCACTGTAATCTACCACTGCCGACATTTTCTGATTTTTGGAAAGTGAAATCGTTGTTCCTTGGCTTCGTGCAACTTGGTTCCCTATTTTGTTAGCTTCACTAAACATGTTTCCTCCTTCATTCTTATATTGGCTCAGGTAACTAATGTGGTGGTCTTTTCAGGAAAATTGCTTGTTGTTCACACCTTAAACTTCTCACCTATAAAACAGTCCTGGAAGTGATTCCCGGAGAAGCTCTCTGACGATCAAGTCAGCTTTCTCTTCTCAGAATTGGAATTTCTTCAGTCAGTTATGTTTACCTTAGCTTAACATGAGCTTGTTGTATTTATAGGATGATATAGTTGTGGTTCCTTACTTTTAGGAATTGAGATCTTGGGTCACACTATGATTACTACGTTCTCTATCCACGGCTTTGTGTTCGTTGTTCATTACATGTTTCTCGACTCACATTTTCTACCACGACTGGAAGTCCCACGCCTAGCTGATTCGCACCTTAGGCTAAAATGACTTCGTCTTGTTATGAGATGAGATTAGGCTGAGCCTAGCGGCCATCTGCCTTTTCACCGTTGGGCTACATATACATCATAAGCCCCTCCTCCAACCATGAAGACTAGTAAGCATGGAACAAAAACGTCAAAGTAATTAAATGCAAACTGATGTTGTATATCAATAACTTGCTCATCATTTTGATTCTACCTTGTAGTCATTGCAAAGTAATATTAGCTTTGTGGCTTATACTTTCCTTTTGAGCCAACTCCTCCAACTTTAACTTTTGAATTTGAATCTCTTATCTTTATTGATAAGGTTTGTTGCGAAGATTATGTTCAAGAAAGGCTGCAATTCGATCCACCCTTTTCACTGCTCATTCTGGATTTTCCTGTCATTTTTATTACACTATTTCTCAAAAGAGAGACTTGACTCTACCATCACTCAGTGCGCTGTCTTCTTACATTTTGCCACCTTATCGATATATGTATAAGGTAAATCACTTTTTTGTCAAGCCCTCATCATTGTGCTTTTGAACTACTTGTCCTCCTCAATTTTGTTGTTTCTTTCTTTGTATTTAAATATCGCAGCTTGCTTTCTGTTCAATTTTATCACCTTCATATGCCGAAATATTTACCTTCTCCTGCCTTCTCTATGTTTTCTGCACATCAACTTTTTCCGTCTTTCTGAATGGTATGTTTTGTTTCTAATTTCCAATCTATTTACAGTATGCACTGAATTTGATATAATTTTCTATTGTTCGATCTTATAGTAAATATTGTTTGTGGTTTTTTCATATAGTACTCTGGTTGTCTTCTCCGGCATACATTTTCCTCAACTTTTTTCTAACAAACTCTTGTATGCGGTACATCACCCTAATTAAGGTTGTTATTCCCCACTTAAGATTCCTCGTTTGTCCATATTTCTTCCTCTAACCTCATCGATTCTCCCATGGGAGATGCTCACTCTGATGGGAACTCTGATCAAGTCACCGGATCTTCTACCAAATGCAGTATGCTCCCTTGCTTGTATTTGATGAATTGAAGAACTATTTCCCCTTTTTAACTTCTTTTAACCTTTGTGCTCCCATAAACTGTGAATGTGTTTGCACTCCTCTGCCTGGCTATGTATCATGTTATTTAGACTATTCAAACTTTGGCCATTAGTTTCCTCTCCCTCAGCCCGTGGTTGGACTTCTCTGTTCGTACAAAGTTACGTTGTCCCAAGTTCACCCCAAAGGCACCGCTATTATAATGGGATTTCTTCAGGTGTGTGAGAAAGCGGAAGTTCCTTTATCCCTTTAGTTCTTCCACAATTTCTATCATCTTCGAAAAGTAAAAAACATAGTAGATGAATTTACATTTTATCTCTTGATCGCTGGGGTTGAGCTTGTAAGTTGTTTTCCTAGTAATATAGGTCCCAGGCGTACAAAATATTTTTTATATAAAATTAAAGTCCAGGTCTTGAAGCAACTTTGCCCTCTTTGAAATACAAGGTTCCTAAATGTAAGCTTCCTAGTTTAAGTGTCTGTTTTACTACTGAGATGGAGATCGTGGTCACACTTCGTGCACAACATCTCTGTCACGCTGAATTTGATGTTGAAAGTGTTTTGTTCATTGTTATATTGATGTGTTTGACTTGTACTCTTTCTTATTTTAAAGAATAGCTACTTTTTCTGCATGCTGGTTTGATCTATGATGTTTTTTTCATTTCAGACATGAATCTAGCTGGAAGTGACATTGACAGGTCGCTCTTTGATAGCGACAATGAGGAAATGGATGAAGCCATAATTCAGCCTGACTCTGCCACTGCTAATAACACCCTCCGGTCGGGTGGTAACAACACATGCTCTAGTAATAAGGGTAATTTAACTAAGGGTGGGGAGACGGGCGGTCATCGCTCTATTGGTTGGCGAAAAGAGAAGAAACAAAAGAGAGTTAGGAGTGATGGAGATTCAGGACAGTTGCTTCCTCCCTTGAAAAAGGGGCATGGTAACCAATCTCATTCACAAACACTGGCCTGAACTAAGCATCCTCTAGCGAATGGGATGATATTTGATATTTTCTCCAACCTCTCTCTGCCTGATACACTGGTTGCGATAAGTTTGTGGCTTAATGTCATTAACCATCGCTACATCTTGATATTTTTTATGTAAGGTTTTGATGATGTATCTTTTTTAAGGTCGGTGAAAGCCTTCAAAGCACGGGTGAGCAGCTTTCTAAGTTCTCTCCTGTTCACGAGTCGCAAACTGAGAATTATAAGGAACAAGAATCAAAATATGTGATGCTAGAAACTTTGCTTAAACCCGCTTAGGAGAAGGCGAATGGTGCGGAGGATATAGCAAGTATTGTTAAGAAGCATGCCAAACTTGCAGGGACAGAGGCGACCCAGCTTTGAATAGAGTTAGAAAAGATACATAACAATAGACCTGCTTCCCCCCAAATACCCTAAAATTTTGGTGGATCGGCTGTGTAAGACCAATTCCTTCAATAAGTTATTTGAGGATGTTTCCAACAATGCTCACACTGTTAGTTACTGCCAAGCTGTTAAAGATCAGCGCAAGTGGAATCCAACTTGTTCACTGAAGAGTCTGCCTTCTCTGAAGAAGTGCACTGAGACCTTCGAGAAGCACAGGGTAATACTCAACGAAGCTTTCATCAAAAAGATTGCTGATGGGGGTCATCTCTATGTTTTTCTATCACATCTTTCCATCATTCCTTGTCTTCCTTCTGTGGCTGAGCTCAAGTGCTGTGAAGTGGATTATCTAGAAGATCTTCCCTTTGAATCTCGCTCTATTATTCCCACTCCTATAATCTTGATGTCAGTGTGTCCACGGGAGTTAGTGTGAGCATTGAAGCTCTCGCTCAATAGCCAAATGAGGAAACTCCCGCTAAGCAACCAAACCAGGAAGTCGTTGCTATCGTTATTTAACCTTTGCCTATCTCCACCTTTGAAGTTAGTTGATTTCTAGTGTAATGGGATTTTTGGATATTTAATTGTAATATTGAGACAATATGTTAATGTATGTCTTTACAGTTTATGTGACTTTAGTTATAAATGTAGAAGTATCCCTTTGTCATTTTTCTTTCTAACTGTTCTCATCGCTCTTACTTATGTGCACGGTTTGAATATTTTGGTTGATCATAAATACTTGAAATAACTTGACTTTATTGGGTGTACAGATTCTTTTTCTGATTGCTTTTGATTTTCACCATCTGATTTCCACTATTCTATTAGCTTGCTTTGTGCCACCCAATCTTTCACCAAGGAGTGTGAGGTGTTCTTCTCCTCTGTTTGCTTTTCTTGTATGGAGTCACTTCCCTTATACCTTGAGTGGAAACTTCCTATTCCTGCTTCATTTCCATCTTTATCTGCATCATGTCCTTGCAGTAAGTTCATTCGTAATGGATATAATATTGAAACACTTAGTAAGGATATTGTCCATGGTTTCGTTGATCTTGAATTTGCTGGTGAAGTACATGCATCTAGGTATTAATGATATTAAAGAAAAGTGGGATACAACTGTAAGGACACCTAGGATGTTGTGCGTGATTTACTGACAGGTGGGCGGTCGTCGCGCCCTCCGTGCAAAAGATAATTTATAAGCCCTTTTTGCTTATTTTCTACAACTAGGTAGATAGCAGCAAATCGGGGTCGTCCAAGGAGAAGAGGGATCTTCCTAAGCGTCTAAGCACAAAATGGTTGATACTAGGCTAGGATAAAATATATACACACACATAAAAGCATGTAAATGGGGGGGGGTGGTTGGTTGGTTTTCCCTAGTTACGAAAGTAAAAACACAAGATAACTAGCAAGGTCAAGTGACTATGCTAATCATCAAACAAAACTAAGAAAAGGGGTTTTAAACTACAAAGATAAAGAGCCTTGGGGGCAATGGATATCCACTTCCAAATCTAATGTAGGTCATTGAATCATTCACTCATTCCATCATATAGCATTACATGACTCAACATCAACATACCCATCTAGCAAGAATCACAACACATAAATCACAAGAAGTTCTAAGTTCACGCTCGTAGCAAAGGAGCTACGGAATTCGTCACGTTCCTAATACCTAACCAATTCAATCATACAAGCACTCCCTATGCTCAAACAACTCATGGCACAAGTGAAGTGAAACATACCATCAAGAATACACAAATGCTAAATAACAAATGCTTCAAGGATGAGTTAAAATCATCTATTCAATACTTCAACTACTTGTTGTGGAGACTAAACTCCTATCCTTCTTAGTTCGTAGTTTGCAAGAGTGAGTTCGACATCTCTCATCAAACCTCACCAATGACTCCCGTTGTCGCGACCACGACTCAAGGTATCATTGGTGGCATTTAATCACGAAGAACCAACAAGCTTGGAAATGCTTATGACCACTACACCGTGACTAAGCATTTAACCAATTCATGCAATTACACGAGATTGGATGAACGTGCAACGCACATTCATCCAAGAGCATATAACTCTCTCGTTTGCTACACAAACGAACATGACGAAGAGTTCGACATCAATCACATTCGTCTAGCACATTATCAATCCATCAACACAATCAAAAGCCCTAAATCATACTCATACATTCCTAACAAGAAAAGGGGGGAAATTAACCCAAATCCCCCAAACCCTAGCTAGCAATTCATACAAGTATTTCATTCAAGCTTTCAACAACATCAATGGCATCAACAATTAACATTCAAAGCACAATAAAAGCACAACAGCAAAAACACCAAATAGATAGATATAAATGCTCCTTACTACATAGAAATGGAAGCTTCAATCCTTGCTCCCAAGTACAAAAACTACTCTAGAACAACAAAAGACATAGAAACTAAGAAAACAAGAAGAGAAAAGCTAGGGTTTTGGCCCAAAACAGGGGCCAAAAGCTGTGGAGAAGAAGGGGTGAAGAGGTATTTATAGTGGAAGAAAAAGGGGAGAAAAAATGCTGCTGCAGAGCTGGATTCGTGCTGTCGTCGCGAGTCCCGACCAGTTCCATCGCGAGTCGCGACCAGCAGTGAAATCCAGCCCTGTTTTGTTTTGCTTCCTCCGGGTGAACCGTTGATCCGTTTCGGGAGTTCTTGTAGTCGATTTTATAGTGCTCGAGAAGAGGAATCCAATGGTTCCACTCTTGAGGGCTGATTATTCTCGGAAAATTCTGAGAACCCTGGATCATCATTCATCCGTTGCTTTGCTCTCCTTTCTTCATCTCTTCACTTCTTCAAATCTTCACAAAGCTCAAATGTAAAGGTCTTCAAATCTTCAAAGATAAATCTTCAAAGTCTTCGAATCTTCAAAGTCTTCAAATAAATCACCTTGTCACACAAAATCATCTAAAAAGGGATAAAAACGTCAAAGCTGCCTTTATCCCTCCTTAGATGATTTCAAGGCAAAATGCCACATGTAGAGCACAAAATTGCACAAACCTAATCCTAAAAAGCCTAAAATAACCATCTAAAATGGACACATCATTTACATAGGATTTGCAGCGCATAATGGTCTTATTTAGTGTCAACAGTTGACTCTAGTGAAGATGCTTCGGCAATAGGAAGAGACTAGGAATTATACTGCAAGAAAGACTTGCGAGGTCCATCAGAAGACGCTGATTATCGATGAACAATGTACTCGTATTGATAACTGGTTTAATAAGTTGAAGAAAAAGCACGATGAGTATGATCACTTTTCATCGTCTGCACTTGGCTTGATTTTTCTGTGCACCAACTCGAACAATCTTGTGGTCAGTACAAGGATAGACTTCATGTTATTCCTTCGTCATCTTGTAGACCTACTAGTCGTGGAAATCTTACCGTGGGAATCAGTGGGTAGAGAATTAACTTGTCTGAAGCTACCCGATCGCATATAAGATGCCTAGAGGATGAAGTGCAGAATTTACAGGCTAAAATGAAGCGGTATGAGGAAACTGTTAATGTTATGAGTATGCAGCTATATCCCTATAACAGATTTCAAGGCATATTATGCTAGGTATCTTGGTCATATGGAGCGAAGGGGTGTAACACGCCAACCTTCTTATTTACATATGAAATGACGATATGACCATATGATTAGCGAGAAGTGTGAAGCTAAGGAAAATCGGTGTAAGGTTGAACGGCTCCCTCGCAATGTTGAGCCTAGTCATCGCTATAGTGGTTCATCTTCTTCTAGATCATCACGAGCGTCTAGACGTAGATGATATGTAGTGATTTTTCCTTTTGAGTAATAATATTGTTTATGTTGCAGTTTCTGGATTATGTGGTTGTCTTTTTTCCATCTTCCTACTTTTAAATGTTCATGACTATCTGATTTTCTTTAATTCACAAGATCTTTTCTTCATATATATCTTTTCTGAGTATTGAAACTATGTTTAACGTGAAGTCGCAAGATCCATGGCTTGCTATAGTCGTCTTTTTGTAGGTATATATGCCGTGTAGTAAGATCTATTACTTGCTTTATTAAGAGTATGTAATATTCAAAGCCACAAGATTTGTTGCTTGCTATAGTCGCTATTTTGAAGGCATATCTTCCGTGTAGCAAGATCTATTGCTTACTTTAATGAGAGTATGTAATGTGCAAAGCTGCAAGATCTATTGCTTGCTTTTATCGCTTTTTATGAGCAAACCTGCTTTTGTGCAAGATCTATAGCTTGCGATTGTATGGTTTACCAAGTTACAAGATCCAAAGCTTACAAGTATCGGTATTCGTGCAAGATTTGTAGCTTGCGAGTGTATGATTCGTGAGGATGCAAGATCCAAAGTTTGCAGGCAATAGTTATGCAAGATCTATAACTTGTTGTTCCCAACCTTATGCTTATCTTTTTAAAACTAATTGTGATGTGTTACTAATGTACTTGTCATCTAATATTTGTAAGTAGAGAACCAAAAATGTAATTGCGGCTCATAAAAATGTTTTTTTAATATATACTGCGATAATGTCGCATAAGAAGTAATGGAATGAATACAACCAATGATAATCTCATGGTTTCTGTACATGTGGGTGCTTCATATCTTCTTCCTCAATTCTAATAGTTGGACTCGTTAGGCTTTGTGGCTTAGTAGGGTGCTTTGGGCCTAGCTTTCCTCGTTCTTCTGCTAGGTTAGACTCTGCCTTTCTTAGCACTAGATCGCTAATCTGAAATCATGTTTTCTTCACCTTAGCTATCATTTCCTTATGGTTAACTTTTGTTATTGTTGCCAATTATCTTTTCTCTCCCAGTTCCTTTGAGTATAAATTTATCATCCCTAAATTTCCTTTGTCCATGTGACCGCATGCTCAAAGGCTTGAAGTACCAATCTTTACCAGTATCACCGCCTTGTGATCGTAGACCAGACTATATGGTGTTTTCCCCGTTAGTTGTCGAACGATACATATGAAGGCTTTTTTTTTCTAATTCATTGTTGGTTAGTGGAAACCTTGGGCGGAGTGAGTATTTATGTTCACATCCTAAAATTGAAACAACTTGTTGATCAATTTTTGGCAGAGGGTAGTAGTCCTTCGGGCATACTTCATATGAATCTGTGGAGTCAATGTGCCTTCCCTAACCCGTGTTTGACTTCTTCACCCTAACTGGATTCGTTGGCCTCTTTGGGTATATGACATATGTCATTGTCCCGGCCTGAAGCAGTGTTGTAGATTCCTTTTCGATTACTTTTTGTCTATTGAAGCAAAGTTGTTTTTGTTCACCCTCTTTGACTGGGTCACTGATATTGAAGGGATGGGTGGCGATGGTTGGCTCCTCCCTTCCCATGTTTTGGACGCTCCACGCGAACGTGTCTTTGTGGCTTCGTAGGGTTTCCACAACTTTCAACCTCTCCTTGCCCAGAAGGTGATTTCCTCTCTTTGCATACTTCGAATTACCCTTGCTATCCTAGATAATCAGCTCTACTTATTTTCCCAAGTATACTGATAATTTCAGCTGCTTTACTAAACCACCAGCTGAGATTGTGCTAACCATTTCTACTTTCTCTATAACCTTTCCTATCTCCATTGTTATGACCATGCATTGCCTCGTGTTTGTTGGTTTCCTCATATGGTCGCAATAACAACTGGAGTTTAGAATTTCATTACCAGTTGGTAAGGAGACCATATTACTTTAGCTCTATTCATCCATGACCTTCCGATGTTGGCATTAAACGTACTTGGGGCATCCATGACCACGAAGTCACACATGATGGTGCAAATTTTCCCACTTTCTCCAATAGTGATGGGCTGCTGTATATTCCCAAAGGCATTTCCGCTCACCCCGTGCATCTTACCAGCGAAGATGTGGACTTTTTTAGGTCAGCTCTCTTAAAGCCCAGCCTGTCGAAACAGTCTACGAACAGTATCTAAACTGCACTTCCGTAATCTACAAACACTCTATGGACGGTTGCATTTCCGATTTTTGCTATGATAACCATAGGATCGTTGTGAGGCAAAATGTTAGGTACTGCATCTTCCTCGGTAAAAGTGACAGTCTCATTCGAACGAAGCCTTTTATCAATTGGCTCTTGTGGAGGAGAGTATCTTACTTTGGCCTTCCAAGCATTATTGGACAACGACTCTGTCAATGTATGGATAAGATGATTATCACTGGTGCTTCGTGGGCTGCATCATCATTGCAATCCACCGTCGTAGTCATTTTTTGATTTTTGTCATTGTAATCGCTATACCTTGGTTTCTTAGAGATGGATTCGTTGCTTTGTTAGTGTCTCCATAATGGCTTGTTCCTTCCTTCCTATATTGGCTTGAGTAGCCCTTTCTCAATTTTTCTTCAATTGTTCTTCTTATGTCTCTGCAATACTCAATGTCATAACCATGATCCTTGTGGAAAACATAATAATACTCCCTGGATCTCTTTTCTAATGGTGTTAGCATGTGTGCTGATTCTCGAAAAAGGTCCTTGTTCGCTTGCCATACCTCCTTCCTTGATCTGGTTAGAGGCGTATCTTAGAATGACTCACCTTGCAATCTTGTTTCTCCCCGTTTGAAAGTGACGTTTCCTTTGCCTTCTGCGAATCCTCCATCGTTCACTTCTCGCCTCATTCCCTTTCTATCTTACGGTTGTTCGCCTCTACTGTTTGCACATGTTGTTCAATCATCTTTTGTAGCTCTCTCTGGTTTTCGAGCATATTCTTTATTAGTTCCTTGTAGAACACTCCTAATCGCATACCTCCAGTAAATTAGAATGACAAGTCACAAACTTGAAAACTTTCCGTAATAAACCTAGTATGGTACTCCTCTAGACTTTCATCACTTCATTGAGCAGTGTTGTTAAGATCCACAATTGTTTTTGTGAATTTTTGCTTCTGATGAAGTGACCCAGGAATAAATCCAATAACTGTGCCCACGATTTGATGCTTCCACTCGGTAGATCCTCATACGAGATGATTGTTGTTCTAGACAAGAAGATGAGGAATGCCTTGCTAATTCGATGTTCACATGACAAAACCTCATACTGTTTCTGTATGAATGTAGGAACTCTTTTGGATCTTTGGTCCCATCGTAAATTTTAACATGTAGAGAAAGTTTGAAATCCTTTGGCATCTTAAAGTCCTGGAGATGTGGCTAGGGGTGACTTGTCCGCATCATCGTCTGCAAAGATATCCCGCAGCTCCTCCTCGTACTTGAGATTTTCACGTTCCTAACTTACCCTTTTTTATGTTCTTAGATTTTGTGGTTTAATCATTGTAAGGAACTGGATGTACAAATTTTCCCTGTTCGCTTCTAAAAATGGTGCGAACACCCTTCTTTCTTTCTTTCTCTTGGTTTGTGTTGGGGGATTCTGCTTCTTCCCCCTCCTCTGTTTCCTCTTTGATGCGCTCTCTTTCCCTACTAGGAATGTAGTCCTGATCCCGGGGAGGATGCATACTTTTTTCTACATTCAGGTGCTTGCTCCTCTGTTTGGTGGTTATAACTCTTCTCACTTCTGATGAACACCATTGTTTACCTGAATGACTTTGAATAAAAAAAAATTTGTTCCCCTACAGTTGGTGCCAAATGATGTGGTGGTCCTTTCAGGCAAGCCGCTTGTTGTTCACTCCTTAAACTTCTGCACCTGCAAAACAGTCCTGGAAGTGATTCCGAGAGACACTCTCTGATGATCAAGTCAGCTTTCTCTTCTCAGAATTGGAATTTCTTTAGTTAGTTACACTTACCTTAGCTCCTCCTGAGCTTGTTGTATTTATATGCTGATATATTTGTGGTTCCTTGTTTTTAGGAATTGAGATCATGGGTCACACCACATCACCACGTTCTTTGTTCATGGCTTGGTGTTCGTTGTGCATTCCGTGCTTCTTGGCCCACGTTCTCTACCACGACTAAGTCTCACGCCTAGCTGATCTGCACCTTGGGCTGAAATGGCTTCGTCTTGTTATGAGATGAGATTGGGATGGGCCTAACGGTCATCAGCCTTTTAACCCCTGGGTCACATATACACCAGTAACCATTCCTTAGATTTTCCTCAATTTGCGCCTCCTCAAATCCCTACAATATTCTGTATTATGGCCATGGTCTTTGTGGAAGGCACAATAAAATTCTATGGACCTTTTTTCTGGGGGTGCTATCATTGGCGGTGGATCGTGAAATAGCTTTCTATTCGTCTGCCATATTTCTTTTCTTAACTTCGTAAAGGGAGTTTCTTGGCTTGGTGCCGCCTGTATCCCCCGTTCTCTTACTTTAAAATGGATGTTGCCCTTTCCTTTCTTCATGAACCCCTTCTGTGAGTCTTCATTCATTATTTTTTCTCCTCGTTCTCATACTATTTTGCAATTATTCCCCTCTTCTATCCGAACATGTTGCTCTATCATTTTTTGTAACTCTCTCGGGTTTTTGGGCGTGTTCTTCGTTAACTCTTTATAGAATTTTCTAGATCGCATACCTCCTGTAAATGCTCCCAACGACGATTGAAATGATAGATCTCGAACTTGCAAGCTCCCACTGACGAACCTATTATGATACTCCGCTAGAGTTTCATCGCTTTGCTGAGCTATGTTGTTCAAATCCACAATTTTTTTGTGAATTTTCATTTCTGGTATAAACTTCCCAAAAATAGATCTGACAATTGCGCCCACAATTGATACTTCCATTTGGCAGGTCTTCATATTCTGTGATCGTTGTTCCTGATAAAAAATGGGAAATGCCTTGCAAACCAGCTCGATGTTCGCATCTCGAATCCCCACGCTATTTCGGTAAAGGTGTAAGAACTCTTTTGGATTCGTGGTCCCATTATAGATTTTAACATGGAGAGTGAGCTTGAAATCCTTAGGCATTTTGTAATCTCGAAGATGTGGTTTTGGGGGTGACTTGTCTGCATCGTCATTTGCCACTATATCTTGTAACTCCTCCTCATATTTAGGACTTTCGCGTTCTTGACTCATTTTCTTATCCATTCCCTGCGATTTGGGTTTGAGTGTTGTCAAAAACTGATTATAGAGGCCCTCCCTGTTCGCTTCCAAGAATGTTGCGATCGCCCTCCTTTCTTTCTCCTGGTTTATGATAGGAGATTCTGATTCTTCTTCGTCCTCAATATCTTCCTTATTCCATTCTCTCTCTTTACTAGGATTATACTCCTGGCCTTGTGTGTTTTTGTTATGCGCATATGTGTGTTCTTAGGTCTGATGGTTGTGGATTTTCTCACTTCTAGTGGACACCATTATTTACCTAAATGATCTTAGAACCGAGAAAGTTTTTTCGATCCCCATAGTAGACGCCGAATGATGTGGTTGCTCTGTCGAGTAGAACACTATCGTTCACCTTGTTTACTCTTCTTCCTGCAAAACAGCTCCTAGAAATGATTCCTCGGAAAAGGCCCCGACGATCAAGTCAGTCCCTGAGAATGGGATTCTTCAGTAGAATGGGAATTCTTCGGTGTAGTAACGCTTACCCTTTTTAGTGTTGCTTTTGTTGTATTTATAAGTGCTCACCATTGTGGCTCCGTCTTTCTCTCGTCCAAGAACATGGGCTGTATCACAATCCCTATAACTCCGGTTTGTGGGCAAACTTCCCAATCGTGGCTTAATCGTGTCTCCGCATTTATCAGTTCGTGATCGCATGGTTTAGACTAGGCTACACCTTTATCGCTTCGTCGGCCTTATGTACGTTTGTTCTTTGGAGTGGGCTTACAACTCAATGAATAACATTTGGGGAAGAAAGGTTTTAATTCGCGTGCTGTTATGACCCCTAATTCTATGACCGGGTTAACTTGCGAAATTATGTCAGTTTCCTTATTTGCAAGTTGGTCTCTAGCATGTCCGTACGCTTATGGACAAATCACCTGTTAGGAGATCCTTCTCCTTTTGAAAAAATAAATCAAACCATGTGATTTTTCACACTGTCCTATTTTAGATCGTCTAAAATTTAGGAAGAGATCATTAAACAACTATTAAACATTTTATTTAAAGTGGGGTTAGTCTTAAAAGTTGCAAATAAATCTAGAGAAAATTAAGTTTTATGTGATTTTTGCGTATGCCTAAAGTTTAGTCTCATTGGACACCACCTCAATGACCTCATGGGTGATGGTGAAAAGGTTACTGCCCAAGTCCCAACCCGTCCATAAATACCTTCCGCCTCCATAAAATTGCAATTCTCTCTCGGCGCCGCCTCAGTTAAGTGCTTTTCCTTTTCGAATCCAATCGGCAAAAGAGATGGGGAAAGGAGAGAAAGCAGGGTTAGGCAGGGCTTTGGTGAAACACCATAATCATATGATTCAGGAGAGCAGAGAAAAAGGTATACTCTACAGGAACAACAATAAAAAAGTTTTGGAATCCGTCACCGACGTTAGTGACATTGACGCCGTCATCCAACAGGCTGACGAAGCTCACCGCTTCTTCTCCGATAATCACCCTCCTGTTAACCTCCTCCTCAATTTGTACGTCACGTTTCTCTCCTTCTCCTTAGTTGTTGATGAGCTATCCATTTCCTTGTAACATACTCAATGATGCCAAGCAAGTACCATATTTTTACTTCTGTAATTTTTGAAACTGGTAGATGATAGTTTGCCTTTTCCAGTTTTTCTTTTTTCTCAGCTCTTGTATTGTTAAGGTGCTGATGGAATTGCTTCTAAACCTAGACTATTCTGTTAAATAGATAACTTGAATTTTTGGCTGCACCACTACCTACAAAGATTTGATAGCAAGATATTAATATAAAGTTTGAAAACTTGCTAGACAGTGGATTTGATAGCAAGATATTAGTATAAAGTTTGAAACTTGCTTGACAGTGCAATGCTGTGTTTATTATATTCATTGAACATTGGAAATCAACTTTACTGTTTACAGTTGATTGCTGGACAACTTTTCTTGTCATATAGATAACACTACAGGGCATACTATTCCAGCAGAGAAAAGGATATTGAATATCGATGTAGCTATGTTTACTTGTTTGTCGTATATTGCTAAAGTTGGGGGTTATCTATCTCTACTTAGCTTATCACTTAGAATTACAACTTTTGCATGGAAGTCAGATTACAGTTCTTTTTATCGGCCAAGGAAATTGTTCAATTCTTACATTGACGGCAAAGCGAGGGTTTTGGTGCACAGTTCATTAAATTTGATACTATCATGGTACTCATTTATTTAGGTCCGCTTGTTTAGGGTTCATGGCTCTCAAGTTATGTTTACATTGACTTCCTGGCAATAGATCATAGTGATATGTGTAGATTGGGATTGTCTTAAGACATTTGCTCTTCGTGTGGAAGCAGTTCTTTCTGAAACCAAAACTCTATACCTTGGATGTCTGGAAAGTATGTCAGACTAACTTATACTAAGCTTTCATGCACATGTCTTTCCAAGCTTTTCTAGTCTTGATGGGCCAAGAAGATTTTTTCCAGCGTTCCCTTAATTGTACTATGTACGCTTGAAGTAGCATGGTGCAATGGAGTTCCATAACAAAAGACTTGGCGAGTGTTTAGTATGTTGGCTTCAGGATGATAAAATGCAGAGAAGCTAGGTGATGTATTTGATTTTAGGGTTTAGTGATGCAGCACAGGCGTAGATTGATTTAGAACAGATCTTAGGTTTATAATCTGGCTTTTTAGAGTAGCTAGTGGATGGGTTTATGGCTGTAGATTGGAAAAAAACTGCAGGAAAATGAGGAAAATCTACAGATATTCATATGTTTGTCTACAGTCTAGGAATCACTCCTAAAACCAATGTTTAGCTAGGAATCACTCCCGAACCCTCAGCACCACACCTTGAGACCCTTAGGCTTCACACGTTAAGGTTAAGTTATGTCACACAATCTAAGAACGATATAATATTGCATGATTTTTTTGTATAAAACTCAAATCTGTCTATACCTAAATCCCCGGAAGGAATTTCCCTCTAATATTTTTCCTAAACAAAGAACGACCAGATTGGATTTTAAAAACTAAAGAAACAAAGTAAAACCATCTGTAAAACAACTAACACATTCTGAAAAGAAGAAACTATTTAAGGTTGGAAAATTAAACTATAATTTAGAAGTTACAGTTTCTTCCTTCTCATTCCTCATCACTTTAGGCATGGAGTTTTTGGAATGATAACTATTAGGCAGTCTGACCTACATTGGCGGGTGGGCAGTTGATTCATGTTTTTAGGGTGCATTTTTAAAGCCTTCGCATAGTGATTCCAGCAGATTGGACTGGCGACCCCTTTCTATTATAATTAGTCTACAAAATCTTCGCTAATTCAATACCTAAACTATAAAATACAGGGTATGCAACTGTGAGGAAAGCTGTTGATTTTAGTCTTCACATAGTGATTCCAGCAGATTGGACTGAAGACCCCTTTCTGTCATAACTTATCAACACAATGTTCCCTAATTATGTACCTGAACTTATGATAACAAGGCCATGCAATTGTGAGGAAAGCTGTTGATCTTAGTCGGTTGGCATTTCATTCTAGTTTTAGAGGTTTTCATGTCCTCACCTTCCAAGACTTTTGAAGACGATAATTGCAATTCACAAACAGTATTGATATCTTTGATTCGGATTCCGTTTACACATTTTAGCTCTAAAAGGGACGGGCTTCCTGAGTGACCAAGTCATAGTTAGTCTTCAAGACGTTGGCTAATTAGATACCTAAACCAGTCGACAGCAGAGATTTAAGACTTTTTAGAGGAACATTTGGTTGGTGTTTCATTCCAGATTCTTAGGTTTCCAAATGGTTACCTTTTGTGACTTTTAATGCTGAAATATTATGGTGATTCACAAACATTGATGTTATCTTTGATCTGGATTCTGTTAAAATGGTGGTTTGAGATGTTTTTTACTTTTAGTTATAAATAAAAGAGACTGACTTCCTGAGTGACCATGAATGTTGGAGCTGTTGCTACAATATATTTTGGACTCCTGAGCTTGTGTTTCTATTATTTCCTTCTGTTTATCTGTTATTTAATTAATAGTCTGGATCTCTTAAGAATCATCACTTCTTATAATTATATCTTCCCTTCATCTGAAAAGCCTTGTGACCTAACTGTGTTTCTGAGGAAGCATTCTTTATCTGTACTTCCTTTTTTCTCCTTCCCTGATTTATGTTTTGATTGTGCCGTGAATCTGCTGCAATAGAGACTCAAGCTCCACCTCGGGTGAGATGACTGTTGAGGAATGGAGAAAGCAACAGAAAAAAGAAGAGGATTTGCATGCAAGTAGTCTTCGTGTTCCACGCAGGCATGCCTCCTCTTTCTATTGAGCTCTATATCAACATCTTCATTCACGCGGTCTCACTATATTTATATTTCTACAGGCCACCATGGAATTCCAAAATGTCAGTTGAAGACTTGGATGCTAATGAGAGACAAGCTTTTTTGGCCTGGCGCCGCAGCCTTGCAAGGTCAGGTTTTAGGGTACAAAGGGTGCAAAGTTATTTGCTAGAGTTGGGTTATGACAATTCTTTATCTCTTGTTCATTTCTCACTTCTATTTAAGATTTCTTTTGTCATTTTGATGACGATTGACTAAATCTGAACAACCTAACCTGTCTGAGAGAACTAAAGACGAAATAGGTGAATCTCTTACAACTACAAGAGACTGGAAAGACAACCATTGTACTAAAATATCCATTATGCTCCTGGTGATTGGAGAGTCTGTGTGGTTGCAGTTTTTTTTTAAAAATTTTTGAAAGTAGTTGCATTGAACATTGATCAGTGTGTATTAGATTCTCAAAGCATGAGATTCTTTTCTTTTCTTGTTCTTAAGATGAGTATGGGATTAATCTGGCCATTGAAACTATGATATCATTATGTTATTTATAACGACAAAGGGAAATTCCTGATAAGGTTGCTGCATGACTCAATAAATTCGTAATGATGGTATTTTAAATTCCTTCCAAAGGCATGATACTAATTATTATAATATTAATATTAATACTTTAAATAATTATTTAAATACAGTCCTGCCCTGCTATAATGAAAATATTTCCTCCATGTATGTGTCAAATTTTATTGATGCAATATTTTGTTGGTAACTTTAACCAGTTAATCAACTTAGCTACAAACATCAAAACATAATCATCTTAAACAGCTTTACCTTATTGCTTACTTTGGTGGAAACTAAATTTATTGATTCCACCATTGACTTAAAAAAATCAAAATGTTGGTATTTTAAATTCCTTCCAAAGGCATGGAACTTATTCTAATACCATTAATACTTTAAATAGTTATAAATACAGTCCTGTACTGCTATAATGAAAATATTTTCTCTATTTGTCAAATTCGTATTGATGGAATATTTTTTTGGTTTGAAACTTTAACCAATTTATCAATTTACAATAAACATCAAAACACAATCATCATGAACAACTTTACCTAATTAATCACTGTTGTGAAACTAAATATATTGATTCCACCAACTGGTGCCTTTAAAACTGCCATTACACCTTGTTCTTTAGCAAAAAGCTTTTACAAACTGTAGTGTTTCTTCTTGTGTGATAACCTCCTCTTGTGGTCGCTGTGCTGTTTCGCTAATGCCTCAGTAGCTTCGTTCTTATGCTGAAAAAGCATCTGATTTTTTCCATACAAATGTGGTTTTAATAAGCTCTGAAAAATACTAGGTTGGATTTCTCCCATACATGGATTAAGGACCCAAAAGAGAAAACTCTGGCATTCATTGTGGGTAGGAAATAGAGCTGGTTTTTTATCAGTTGACGATCATAGCGTGCTGCAGAGAGAGTTTGTTTACTTCAACCTCTTTCAGCAATACTTTTGATATGATTAAGTCCTCTATGAAGATTCATATACCAGACTTCTACCTTTGGTTTAATAATCATGTATCAACTGTTGCCACAGTGGATTTGTATTTTGTTAAGCTTTTTTATTCGGAAGATAGGTAAAAGAATGGACTGGATAAAGAACATGATTAAATTATTTATTAATATGAACAAATTATTTGTCGGGTAAGTGAATTTACTTTGGTACGTGATTTAATAACATAAAATGGGAAGAATACCACATAATTCAAACTCACGTGAACCCTTTTTCTTTCTTTTGACTATGTGGACTCCTTCCCCTTTTCCTGTTTTTAATTATATGGTCCTTTCCCCATTTTTGTCTTCTCAGTAATGTGTGCCCAAACTAGATGCACCGATTAAAAACATATGTACAGTTCAAATTGAGTAAAATTGTAACTGATTAGTATATAAATGGTTAGATTTATTATCATGTCCTGTAAAAGAAAGTTTCTAAAAGGAAACCTGTTAAGAATATTGCATCTTACACCCATGTAAGAATTTTTCTTTTAGTTCAGTAAGAATGATGTTAAAGATAGTAATAATGATGTTCAATTGCCTGGAAGTTTATCACTTTTGTAACATATAAATGTATTTTTTTTCCAATTTTTATCATAATTATGCCATTGGTGATATTCACAGTATACACGCTTCTTTAAACTGGTGCACTGTCTAATTTCCTTGAATTATCTTATTGTTCTACGGGGTATGATTTTGTATTGACTAGTTAATTTTGCTTATTTGGATTTTAATTAGGCCCATTTGGATGTTTAGTATCTTCATTTTACTTATACTAGCTGTTGCTTTTTCAGGCTTGAGGAAAATGAGAAGTTGGTGCTGACTCCATTTGAGAAGAATCTAGATATATGGAGACAGCTTTGGAGGGTGGTTGAAAGGAGTGACCTGGTAGGATCTACATGTCAAGCTTTGCCACTTCATTGAAGTGAAAATATATGAATTATTGGAATACTGCTATTGTGGGTGGATATATGTTTTTTATTTGATCTAATTTTAAATGCCTTTCCAGTTTCCACTAAAATCATGTGCACTAAAAGCTTTAGTTTGACATATCTTTCATGCTTTCAAATGATACAATTGCATGCAGGATGATTATTATTCATTGTGATGTATTTCCATCAAATCACCAATTTAGTAATTAGGATTTCAGAATGACTCTTCCTTTATCTTTTACTCGTTAAATAAATGAAAATGATCCCCACATTATGATGTGAAATTTTTTGGTCCCTTTCTTCCTTTTAAATAATTTTTGCAGCCAGTACTTGTGTAACTGGTGTGCTTTTCTCCTATTAGTAAATTAGGCTTCTTATTTAGTTTCTGAAAAGTAGATTTCACACTCCCTCTGTCCCTTTATATGTGTTTTACTTCACTATTCTTTAATAAAGTTGATGCTATTTGCATTGTTAAAACCTATAATATACAAATGGGAAATTTATTGTATGAGACATTGCTAGATTCATCATGACACATATTTTAAGAATATCTTTTAAGATATTAAAATTATAAAATCATCATTGAATAGTTGCAAAAGAAGTAAGACAGTTTTAGAGGGACGGAGGGAGTAGTTTATTTGAGTTCTGTTACTGAAATTTTGATCTAAAAGAATGTTCTACTACTAAGCCTTTTGTGGGCTTACTCTTGGGGTCTGTTACTCGTGAGATAAACCAAAGCGATGTTTATATTTATAATGTCAAAAATTTTGGTCTCTTGCTCCCTTTTCATTAAGTTTTTTAGACAGTACATATGTAAACAGTGTACTTTTCCCCATTTAGTAGATTAGTCTTCTCATTTTGTTGCTGAAAAGTTGATTTCAGATTGTTGATTTGGTTTCTGTTACTGAGATTTTGATTTGAAAGAGTGTACTATTACTAAATCTTATGTGGGCTCACCATATGGATTTTGTATTGTTGCTGTGTCTGGCCGACACATAGTTATGCTCTGAATGTAAGAACCGTCTTTGTATATTTCAGTTCTAGTAAACTAAAGATGTCATTCTGAACTGAGTCAGGGTGTAATTTGGGAATTCGATCATGTATTTTCCTACAAAAGGTTCCATGCTCCCTTTTTGAAGGTATTTTCAAGATGCAAGTGGCTGAATGCGTTGCAGTTCAATATTATAGTAAAACAATTATACTTGTTGGAAATATATGTTATCAATTTTACAGCCACTATTTGGTAATTGAGATACTAATGTCCACCTGGAAGGATTTTTTGGGCCAGTTTCACCACCACCATAACTTTTGAGTGTAAGCATGTTTATTTGGTGTTGGAGATTTCTATTAATCCTAAAATACACGAGTTTTCCACTCTAAAATTGGCCTATTAATCACTGCACTAGTTTTTGCATAATGACTAATGAGCATGGTTTACAATTTATTGTATTCGTTCCCTTTTTGAACTTATTATGTTTGTCTTTCCTTTTCTTGTTAGCTTGTTATGGTGGTTGATGCTCGCGATCCACTCTTCTATCGATGTCCTGATTTGGAGGTAATGTAGACATAACCCCTAAACTGAGAATTATTTTACTTGGAACATAAACTTTACACCAAGTCTTCTTATAGGCAGCCTACAGTTTAGGCAGGGTTTATGATGCAATTATTAAACATTTTAATTGGGATGAAGTTCTTTTTGAAACCCTCAAAGGTGAAGTTTTGTGTTGGTTTTTGCAGAAAGATCCTGCCTAAACTTTAGGCTGCCTCTTAGGAGACCATTTCTAAACTTTATCAGTAACCACAGGCTCTTAAATTTTCTTTTTATTGAGTGATTTCTGAAGTCAGTTGCTTTCTCGCTCCTTGAGCCTCTGGCTCTGCCTCCCTTTTTCCTGTTTTTGATGGAACATGTACTGTACTGCTTCATCTAAGGCTCTAAGCAATTACAAAATTTTCCTCGTACATTTTTCCACTCTAAAATTGGCCTATTAATCACTGCGCTAGTTTTTGCATAATGACTAATGAGCATGGTTTACAATTTATTGTATTTGTTCCCTTTTTGAACTTATTATGTTTGTCTTTCCTTTTCTTGGTAGCTTGTTATGGTGGGGCTCTAAGCAATTACAAAATTTTCCTCATACATTTATCCACTTTAGCTACTACTCTAGCTATGTCCTATCTTCTATACAGCAATATTTTTCAAACACTATTCAGCACCTCATTTTGTTGATCCATGTATGCAAATTCATAAATTGGGAGCCAAAAAGACGCAATGTTCTTTACCAAGATGAACCATACAAAACTGTTTTACCTCTTCAGTACCTCTTGCCTTCATCTTCAAGCTTAGCACCTTGTCTTTTCCTTTTCTTGATTATAGCTATGGACCATGAAGTGTTTGAGAGAATTGCAAGTTAACTTGTCACCTATTTGTTATTTCCATTTCATTCTTACTGAGGGCATCGACACCCTACTTATTGTAGGCATATGCCGAAGAAGTTGATCAACACAAAAGGACACTGCTTCTTGTCAACAAGGCAGATCTTTTACCTTCCTCGGTTAGGTGAGTTTTCTTATTTCTGCTATGACCAGTGTCAGTGTGTGTGCTCGCAAGCATGTTACAATTTTGTTGACTTGGATTTGTTGACAGAGAGAAGTGGGCAAACTATTTTCACTTGCATGGGATTCTCTCTCTCTTTTGGTCAGCCAAGGCTGCTACTGCAGCTCTGGAAGGGAAGAGCACCAGCTTCTCCCGGAATCAGCTAGAATCCACTAATCCAGATACCAAGATATATGGAAGGCAGGAGCTATTGGCTCGTCTACAATTGGAAGCTGAAGGAATTGTTGCAATTAGAAATCAATCAGGGTCCAGTGGTAGCGCATCTGATGCTCATTCTGAGCACTCATCTGGATATGCAATGTCAAAGAGTGTAGTGGTAGGATTTGTGGGTTATCCCAATGTTGGGAAGAGTTCAACCATAAATGCTCTGATGGGGGAGAAGCGTACAGGTGTAACCTCAACTCCTGGGAAGACAAAGCATTTCCAAACACTAATAATATCTGAAAAGCTTACATTGTGTGATTGCCCTGGATTAGTGTTCCCATCCTTTACGAGCTCAAGGTTTGAGATGATTGCTTCAGGAGTTCTGCCAATTCATAGGATGACTGATCATAGGGAAGCTGTGCAGGTTGTGGCAAATCGAGTCCCTAAACTAGTAATCGAGCAAGTCTACAATATCTCATTGCCAAAGCCCAAATCTTATGAAGTACAATCTCGGCTGCCTTGGGCATCTGAACTCCTAAAAGCATATTGTGCATCTCGTGGGTATGTTGCCTCAAGTGGGCTTCCAGATGAAACAAAAGCCGCTCGCCAGATTTTGAAGGATTACATTGATGGCAAGTTGCCACACTTTGAGCTGCCCCCAGGAACGCTATTGTCCAAGGAGGTGGCTACCATGGAAGACACTGGAACCGTCCTGTCTGATGAACATGAATCAGATTCTTCAGATGCTGAAAATCCTTCTGTCAGTGAACATGACAGTGGCCCTCAATTAGAGCATGTACTAGAAGATCTGAATTCGTTTGACATGGCAAATGGACTTTCTTCAGTTCAGGGACAAGTGAAGAAGAAGGCTACCACTGCGTCCCACAAGCAGCACAAGAAGCCTCAAAGAAAGAAAGACCGCACATGGAGAGTCAAGAATAATGAAGATGATGGAATGCCGGCAGTATCGGTCTTTCAGAAGCCATTAAATACTGGCCCTATGAAGCTCTAAACGATTTGGAGATACTTAAGCTACCATGGTACTCCATAATTCAGTCCATTATCAGGAGCTAGCATCATATAGTTTGGTGCTTCATGAGATGTTTCTAGGAAGGGAAGTACTTGTAAAATCACCTGGAAGATAATTACGAGCTTCTTTTTTAACTTGAGTGGTAAAATTTTTGCTTTCGCGTGGAGGCTGTAGAAGTTTATGCTGTTTGATCTTTAGTTGTATCTTTCTTGTGCGTATTCATGGTTTATGATGTTTCAAGTCTAACAGCGACCTTTGGACCTTATTTCTTTCTGTATTGAGTTTCTAAATGAATTTTTTCCTTTTCTTTTGGATAAAATTTCCACTACAGTGGAAGGGGAGATATATTAGGCATCCCAAATCTTTGAACATACCACAAAATGGTGTACATAATCAAGGAGATTCAGACTAGCTTTGTGATTCAAACTAAAGATGGTTCATTTGGATATGTTTCCTATCCTCTGTCGTCATCCTCTGTAATAACAAAGGTAGGCCAAGTATCCAATAGAACCAATAATGAGCTTAAGTGTTCGGACTAGAGGTTGATATGTACTAAGTTGAGATGCTTACATTTCATAAAATTATAGACTATACGAAAGATGTCAGATCTTGGACTGAGTGTGCTGATTAGCTTGTACGAGATTGTTTGTGTTGTCTTTGAGAGGCAACTTCTGGGAAGTATGGTAGTATTGCACAGAGCTCAAACCCTTGTCGAAGCCATTCCCAACCTGCATGATCAAAAAACCAAAAGCAGTAATCTTATACCAGAAAACTGAATTTAGACAGATAAAAGTTGAGACTGAAAGAAATTGAGAAGCTTAGACTCAACAAAGACGTGAAAACCTTAAGCTGACAACTGAGACCAGGGCCGGCCTGGCATCAGGCAAGTGAATGCTTTGCCTCAGGCCCCCTATATGTAGATATGTAGGAAAAAATTATCAAGTATTATTGTTCCAATTAACGGCCTCAACCATCTTTTTTTCTTCTCCGTATCAGGCCAATATTTGCAAATATTAGGCGCCCCACATATTATATGAGACCCTTTTTTTTTATTGTTTGCTTCAACCCCTAAAATCCTAGGACCGGCACTGACTAAGACTAAACCTCTTGAAAGAAACTGGAAACATGACTGTATCTGAAAAGTTCAAGCATCTCAGTAACATTGCAGTGAGCATTAGACCTACTGCTAAAGACATAGTACAATACAACAAAGCAACCTTGAGCATCTTATATACTGTTTGGATCCTTTTAAAGGCACATATACCGAGTGTGATAAAACATGGTAATCTATTCAAGTTCAGAAGTAATGCAGTCAGAATTAGTTTCAACCTAAAAGAATAAGTCTAATGCAGTCACAATCAGTTTCATAATTCATTTATTTTTCAGCCTTTTCAGATTCGTAGAATATTGATTTAGAACAATAATCAGATTCGATACCATACAAATCACATTCATTCACTAAGCACAAAATTAATCCAGAATAAGGCCTATATAGTTCTCAGATTGGGGATTTCCAATTTTTCCATACAAATAAAGCCTCTCATAATATCATCAAGATTGGTTGTATTGATTTCTCCCAACTCCGTTAAGGATTCATATATAATACATTTTTAGATGTATGATTAGTTGCACCATGAGCTTCTCTATGAATGTAATTTATGTTCAGGGGGAATTGTACCATCAAAAATTAAATTTCCATAGAAAGAGAGTAAACATAGAAGTCACTGTTTTCAGGATTGCAATTACATTGATAGCAATATGGCAATATGATTCAATGCAGTTCAAAGGAAAGTTTTCAGTTTGCAGATGATGATTCCAGTGTTAATTGCATACATGCTGCATATAAGGGCCCGTTTGCAGTGATTGAGTTACAATGTGTATGCAAAACCCTGCTTCCGTTGTCTCTAAATATCAAAACCTTTTATAGTTAATTCAGTTCTATGATTGAATGCTACATCAACATTAAGTTTCAGGCTTGATGTTGTTTTGATCCATTAGTGGTTATGATTCTTGCCATTTTCTGTTTTTCAAAGAAAGGAAACTCCATTAGTGCTCCAGAAAGTCATTCATATTACAACCATTGATTGGGAAGGATAAAAGGATTGAAAGCCTGTTTATTTAATCTGGATATTCACAGTTTGGGGGTGAGTCTTTTGGATTCATATAGATATAAGATCAACGAGGCTTCCATAATGACTAGCACGTAATAAGGCCTAAGGCAATGTACAATAGTAGAAATCAAAGATTCTTTCAATTAAATATTCAATCTCTGTTTTTTACCTTCAAAAGCAACCACAGAGAAACTACTGTATTTTTACACCCACAATGGTAAAAGCAACTCCATAGATCCCACTTGATTTTCTCTATCATACTCATTAATTTTACATTCAAAATTTAATTTAAATAAATTTACCAACCCATAATAAATTAAAATGTAAAATTTAATAATAAAATTTTACTTTTGTAATTTATTTTCGTTTTATTCAAAAGATATCTTTTTTTGAATTAAAACTAAACAATAAAAGAAATTAATTTATAAAAATCTAAATAAAAAATTAAGTATAAAATATAATTGAAAATAATTACAATTTTTAAAAAAATTGAAACAAATAAATTAGTAAAAAAATTGATTTTTGGGTGGGACACGTGGCCCAACCGAATACTGCCACGTGGCCCAACCACAATGAAAATAAATAAATAAAACAGGGGGACTTGCAGGTATGTTGGACAAAAACAAGAGCGCGGGTCAGGGCGCCCAACATGCTTGCCAGCAAAAGAAAGAATGGGGCGGCTGGTAATTTTATAGCCCACCCATCGGTTTGATTAAAATGAAACCACTATGAAACTCCCACTGTGGGGTTTTGTAATTTTTTTGTGGTTTCTTTGCAATAAGAAACCACTATGAAACCTCCATTGCAAATGCCATAAGACCATGTACAATGGATGAAACCACTTTTGTGGTTTTTTTCAATTAAATATTCAATTTCTCTCCTCCGCCTCACCAAAAGCAATCATAAGGAAACCACTTTATTTTTACCTCCATAGTTGTAGAATCCACTAAGAAATCACTTCATTGACCCCACTTGATTTTCTCTATAATACTCATTAGTTTTACCTTCAGTATTTAATTTAAATAAATTTATCCACCCAAAATAAATTGAAATGTGAAATTTAATAATACACTTTTAATTTAAAATTAATTTTCATTTTATTAAATTTAATTCATAAAATTATTCATTTTATTAAATTTTAAATGGAATTTTAAAATTTTTTTAAAGAAAATCAGAATATTTAAAAAATTACCATTCGGACACGTGGCCCAATTTTGGTGGCGCCACGTGTCCAAATGGTTAGAAAATTAAAAAAGGAAAGCTGTTTTCCCATAGGGGGACAAAAGGGCTCGTGCATCAGTGCGAACCCAGCCACATGGGGAGAAAATGAAGAGCATCGGTTGCTAATCTTGGGTACCAGTCATGGGTTTCTTTCTTTAGAAACCACAAAGAAACCCCTATTGTGGGGCTTTGTGGTTTCTTATTGGAAAGAAACCCCCACTGCACATGCCCTAATGCTCTCTAACAATTTGACTGTGCATTTTTCGAAGACCTAAAAGAACAAGTAGAAAGAGATTCTAACCTATACAGAAAAAACATGTATGTGCCTTATCGTCATAAGGTTATGAATACTAACTTAGACTGTTGTAAAAAACCTGTATTTATTAAAAAAAGATCTAGGATTTCTAAATTATCTCATTTGACACATTTTGAAGCAAGGTTGAAACCAATGAAAGCCAAAATGTTGTCAAAGGCAGGAGATTATTTATCAATCTTCATGGTGTGGGGTATTACTTCCAAGCCATCATAATATCTAGAATCGGCGCAATGCTCCATGCTAGCTTTATGAAACCTATAGAACAAGGTCACTGGAAGTCCCCGGGATCTACCTATGATTCCTAAGTTGGTGTATGATCAATTTATGAATAGTACCTGGGAAAACGACATAACCTTTGTAATTGTTTGGATCATCCATTTATAGCTAAGGTTGCCGTAATCTTTGCTGGTTATTTACCATGTTCCTAGATTGTGGTCTTAGTGGCAGGATCTTGGGTGAGAGTCATCTTTCCTTCTAGGTTTTCTTAGATTTGTTTGCCAAAGGTGAGGTGCTACTCTGGCTTTGGGCTTAGCGAGTGGTGTATACCTAGACCATGGACCACATTATGTTGACTTTAAGGCCCAACCCAAAACTTAGCTGTAGACTAATAAACACAATCACGCCCAAGAGCCCTAAGCTGTGAACCGAGAAAAGCAAGATCATGTCTGGAACGACTAAGTCACGAAACTAGAAATGCGGAGCCACAATTAGGCCTCAGCCATGAAACAAGTTTATAGGGACCACAACGTAGCCCGCGATCGTGAATCCTAACAATGCGGAGCCATGACTATTGACATGCATCCACTCGAGGTCCTTAAATGACCATACCTAACCCGAGTGAAGGCGTTCCAAATGAACAAAAGGAAGATAAAAAATAAAATTTATATTCTGCTCCCAAACTTAGTACCAAGCTACCTATGGGGTAGTTAGTGGCAAGATCGAGTTTGTCCACAAAGAAGCTAGGGTCTAATAACCAACTACACACAACCACACACATGTTGTCAATCCGTCAGTGTGCTAGGAATAGCCAGATATTGCAAAACGAGGATTTTTGGGTTTTTTCAACTAACAACTACTAGCATGAGAAATATCATAAAAGAGAAAACTATATATGCAAGAACTTGGGGAATACTTGCATAACATGATTGACTAAATGTTTTGATCCTCGATTCCATCACATATAAGACATCAACGCTATTCTAGTGTTTATAACACATGGTGTGGTCGATGGTAAACACTTCCCCGTTCCTGTCATGTAGGGTGCTCTTGCAATATTCCATCGGCACCGTCTCCGTAATTAGGGAAGTGCAACAACGGCCATGCCATTGCGTAGATCTGTTTCTTCCCCATACAATTACGTACAGGGCACTAAACCCAGAATGCTTTATCCCTAGGCCTAAAGAGGCAAAGGGGAATATACATCTTATCGATGGCACTAGGGTTGTTAAACCCTAGTTTTGTTACTAAATGCTATCTCTACCCGTAACCCTTCAGACCAACTCGCCAGGTAAGACAGGTGTGTTGTCATCACAATGGCAAACTCAGATTACCTACATGCACACATTCACGTGGACCGGAAGTGTCACCCATATCACAACTAGGTTTCTCTTCCCTAGGGGTTATCAATATGTGCACCAAAAAAAGAGAGTGTATCATTCATGGAATTCATAACAATTTAAGAACAAGCCAACATAATATCACAAACACATAGAAATAGGTAACTCTAAGGAATCTCACAAAACATAAATCAAAACATGAATACAAATATTATCCTCAAGCTAAATTAACTACTCTCTAAACATGGAATCCAAGTATTGGATTGGATACCACATTTTTGGGCAAAAGCAAAATAAAGAGAAGAAAGAAAAGGAACCAAGAGAGAAGGAAAAGTATTTCTCAATCTATCCTACTTTAGAAATCTAAAATATGATCTAGAAAATCAACCCTAGTAGGCAAAGGTCCATATATATAGTAGTAAGGAATTGGGCCAAAAAATAGTCCCAAAATAGGTAAAGAGCCCTAGCAACCGCAAACGACGTGGCCTCGTGATGGCAAAGAACGTCAGTCCTGGCACGAGTGTGCTGGTGCGATCCGTGTCAACCGGCGTGGACCGTTGGCTGGAGCTCCATTTTTAATCTTCTGATCTGCACCCCGTGTCGTTTGATGCGGGCCGTTAACTAAATTCTCATTTTGCTCAGTTTCTTAGCACGAGCCGCGTTATTCTTCACACCCCGTGGGATGGTTTTGACATTTGTGAGTTGAAACAATGTGGATCGTGTGAAATGAGAAGAAAAATCCTGTAGTCTATTTGAGAGTTCCTGTAGTCTATTTTATAGCGCTCGAGAAGAAAAATCCAATTGTGCCACTCTCAAGGGATGATTCTTCTCAGATTTTTCCTAGAACTTTGTGCAACTATGGGATAATAATTCCTCCGTTTCTTCCTTGGTCTCTTTGAACTTCAAATCCGCCTCTCTTGGGCTCAATCCATCTACTACCACACTTTAGAGTCCCTGGCCTTCAATCTACTACCATTCTTGCGAATAGCCTTCGATATCTTCTATCGTTCTTCCGAACGACCTTCTATACAAAGATGATGAAAAATACCCACGAGCAACCTACTAATGAGATCATAAAGGAAGATCTAGGTGCTCGTAGATACAAGGTGTCCATTAGTATCAATTAAGTCCACAAAACTTGAGATTTAGATAAGAAAACCTAGCATGACCGTCTAAATTCTCTATCGTGTAAACCTAACTAAAACTAGCAATCCAACAAGTAAAACATGCCAATTATTATGCCGAATGCATTGGTTAACGCACACAATATGGTTAACATCAATCCACCCACACTTAAACCTTTACTCATCCTCGAGTAAATAAAAACAAGAAAAGTTATAAGCAAAGTGTAGCATGCAAAGATAAGTTAGCCAATGCATTCAACTTATTCCTAAGTTACCCTAGTACCCCCAAAGAAGTAAGAATCTCACAATTGTCACACTCCCCGAAGATTTTAAAGTAACCTAACCACCCAAAATATAGTGAAGAAAAAGGTAAGCACGAATAATGAGTGTTAAATTAGCTCACTCTCCCAAATAGTTTCCCAAAGCAATCCAAGAGCCGTTGCCAAAAAACCACCAAAGAAATCCAAAAGATCATTGACTCGATTGTAACCAAGCATAATTTTAGATTCTCAACTTAACTACAACCAAGGAAAAGGCCAAAGTATTGTCAACTTAGTTTCCATTTTCTCTCAATTTCTCTCATTTTGCCTAGGAGCCCTTTTGGGGTTTCATCCTAGCTTTCACACATGTTTAGCTCACATTCTCACCTTTTTCCACGCGGCCTCTCATTTTACCTAGGTTCGTAAACCTAGCCGGGCCTAGCCTCTTATTTTTACCTAGGCCTTTCGACCTATCCGGGCTTTTTCCATTGTTGCCCAAGTTGCCCTTTTGGGTTTCCAACTTAGCCGAGTATATATAATTTTGTTTTCATTTTTTCAAAATTTCAATTTTTTTGGTGTAGCACAAAATGCCCCAGAGTTGGGGTTCACACTACACGAAGATAGGAAAAACAAAAAAATTACACCACAAAAGTTTCCAAAACAACTACCCCAAGACAAACAACAAATGCTACCAAACAAGTTACACCACCAAATTTGCATAAAAAACATCCCAAAAAAAATCAAACACAAAAACACCAAGGGAAAAAAAATTACACCACCAAAGTTTCCAAAACAACTACCCCAAGAAAAACTACAAATGCTACCAAACAAGTTACACCATCAAATTTGCATCCAAAACATCCCCCAAAACAAATCAAACACCAAAACACAAAGGAATCTCAAGATGAAAACTCCTAAGTGCCCAACTGCACCCTCCCCCACACTTAAATCATACATTGTCCCCAATGCATCATGGAAAATGGAACTCATAAGTGGAGTTGGAAAAATAGTGGTACTTACTCTTGCAGACCTGAAGGGCCTTACTTTACAGGTCTCGTCTGTTCCTTCTCAATGTACCCCACAGCTTGCATGGTGGCCTCCATATAATCTAACCTAGTACTAATTTCCTCCAATTGTAGTTTCATACCCCCCTACGCAAGACCGACCTCTTGCACAACTTGGTGAGAACTCGCAAGTTTCTCCCTAAGAGTGCGTAATTGGTCAAGGAGGTCCGTGGGTGGTTGAGTGCGGCTAGGCGGCGCTCTAGATAAAGTCCTGCCGTTCTCCTCATTGATCTCTATTTCCCGGTTAGATAGAATCTTATAGAACTCCTTCTCGAATTGTGGGTTGGGCTCTAGAAATAAATCTCTCAATTGCGTCTCATGGTCGATAGCGGTGCACTCCAGCTGTGGAAGAACTATGAAGTTGCAAGTAGTTGCACCGCTATACAACCATACAAATTGGTCATCAAAGGTAGTGTTTGCGATCATAGAAGCACGAGCTAGCTTCTCTATGGTATACCTCATCCTTGAACGTCCAAAACTTGCCAATTCAAATCCAGAAGGGATTGGATGGTCCAAACGTTTAGCCAAGAGCCCTACCATGCATCCTATTAAGATCTTTCCAATTTTCTTGTCTCCTATTGCTAAACACTCTTGAACAAAGGCTCCCACAAAGTTTGCGTAAAAGTTACCCTCCGGAGTCATCACTCAAAGGCAATGAACATCCAAACCCGGCCATTGTGAAAGTTTCCTGTGGAAAAGTACTCTAATAGATAACAAGCGTTGAATATAGTGCAACGTTGGGTGAACAATGATAGTGCTCTTTCACAAGTGTTTCCTTTCTGTACCTGATAGTATCCTCCAAAAGTTGCCGAGTGAGAATGGTATTCCTTGTCGGTGCATCCTCGGAACATCCCTTCCATATTTCCATACAAAATCTTGGGCTACATCTCAATGTGACATCGTGTATTCCTTATCATCCAAATGGAATTTGATTGCTCTTCGTCCCTCCACATCCGTAACTTGCTCAACAGTTGCCAAGAATTCCAAGGTCCATCGGATATAAGTCTTTGAATGCTTCTCTAGAAAGCCTTCTAGGCCTATTCGACCTAGCAAGTAGGTGACAGGCTTGAGTAGGCCTATTCGACCTAGCAAGTAGGTGACAGGCTTGAGTAGGCCTAGGGTCTTTAGAGTATCCTTGCACGCGAACCTCGTCTCCTAAATGTTTCTCTCTGGTCCATTCAAGTACCTTTACCTTTAGGCTGCAATCCCAAAAATGGTATTCAACCCCATGAACTCTTCCTTTCACAAAGACGGGGTTGCGAGGAAAGGAAATTGCCGACTCTTTTCTCTAAACTTTAGCCAGCTTATACCTTTTCTCACCCCGGGAAGGTGTCCCTTTCTCCAACCCATTCTTTTTGGAAGGCATCCTATCACAATAAGGAGAAAGTGGTAATGAAATAATACACAAGGGCATGCCCACAATATCATTCAAAAAGAACATTCTTCCTAAATAGCCTAGTCATTCCAAATCATTCTATTCTCAACATATAGGCTATTTAATCAAGAACCATTCTCTTTAAACAATAAACTCATGGAAAAATAATATCAACCCATAAACAAGATCATGCAATCAAGAATCATCCCTCCTAAATTACCACAACAAATGAAGATCATATCATCAAAGCACAATAACACACCAATCCACAATAACACACCAATCCACCCACACTTACTTCAACACAAGATCGTTCACATAACCTAAAAAAATTCTCAAAAACAACTCACTTTTAAGATTCAAGCTTCACATAACATCACCACAATGCTAAAAAAAGAAAGTAAACATGAAGTTCTAGGATTACCCAAAATTTGAAGCTAAGAGTTGAAAGATTCATACAAGAAAAAGCAAAAATGCTAATTTTTGAGAGAAAAGCTCCAATTTTTTTAGTTCACCAAGAGAATGTATGAGTGAGTGTTTCTTGACAAACTTGAAGGTGTTAAATGAATTAACTAGGTGGGAAAATGTACCAAGAATCTTAAATTTCAGCAAAAGAATAAGAAGGAGGGGAGGTACAATTAAGATAAGGATGAAATTATGAAAATTGCAAATTTAGGGGACAAAAGTACCAATCTATTTAATCAAAAGGGATGCTTGAAGTACTATTTACATAAAAAATCCTAAGGAATAAAGGATTTCAAATATTCTGAACCAAAAATGCAGTTTTAGCTTAAAATTTAGATTTTCGGAAAATCTGCATTTTTGGTCCAAATTGACAACTCATATGGGGCGCCGATACGTGTATCCTCATGCTGAGAGCACCCGCACGCCTCATGGATGCCTTGAATGAGTTTGAGCGCATTTCAGGTTTAGGAATCAATGCTGCAAAGTCGAAATTCTTTGGAGTTGGTATAAAGGAGGATTTGAGTTTCACGGGTATTCCTTGGGCGACATTCCCGGTTCGGTATCTAGGAGTGCCACTTGATTCCAGCAAGTTGAAGGTGACACAATTTGGTACTCTGCTAGGGAAAGTTGATTCGGAGATAGCAAAGTGGAAGGGTCATACTCTTTCATATGCAGGCAAATTGGAACTTGTGAGATCAATTGTGGGAGGTATTGCGGAATTCTGGATTCAGAATTTTGTAATACAATCTACAACCATGGATGCTCTTGAACAGAAGTGTAAACGCTTCCTATGGGGAGGTAAGCATAAAGCAAAGGTGGCGTGGAAGAAACTTTGCGCACCCAAATCTTTTGGCGGCCTCGGTTTGAGAGATTTCTTCACGTGGAACAGTGCTTCAATGGCTAAAAGACTATGGGATATTCATTTGAAGAAGGATAGTCTATGGGTTAAATGGATTCACTCGTTTTATCTTCAGGGAGAGGATTTATGGGGACTAAATCCGAGGATTGCAAACGGTAGATTGGGAGAGAGATATTCGAGCTACTTTGGTGATCTTTGTAAGCTCAGGGATGAATTGTGAGCAATGTTTCAAGGTAATACGCAAGAGGTAACTGCCCATCTCGGCCTATGGTCTAGCTCGGGGAAGTTTACTAGTGCAGCTTATCTCCATATGCATAGACATAAATATCCGAGTGCTTATGATGTTGGCCGATCAAGTGAAAAGGTTTTTAACAGTATTTGGCGTGGTTTTGTTCCACCAAAATTCTCATTTATCACCTGGTTGGCGGTAATAAAGAGACTACATACCAAGGATAAGCATCAATTGGAGGAAGGGGAGAGTATGGAGAAGGTATGTTCTTTATGCCATCTGGAAGAGGAGGCGAACGAACATTTGTTTTTCAAATGTGAGTTCTCTGAGGTTGTATGAGGGCGTATACGGACTTGGATTGGATTAAGGAGACGGACGAATTCAATTCCAAGTTCCATGACTTGGGTTAAGAGGCAAATTAAAGGTTCGAAAATGCGAAAGAAGTTTGGTATTTTAGCCTTAATTACCACGGTCTATCGCCTTTGGAGGGAAAGGAACAATGTGGTTATGGATGGTGCTCAACCAAGTTCTGAAAGAGTGGTGAAAATCATCATGAAGGATTGCTACATGGTGATGAATAGGCTTTTCCCGGATGAGCACTTGTTTTAGATGGAGAAGCTGTTTGGAGGTTGATGGGTGCTGGCTGCCTCGCACTGGGTGCTTCACGTTGCGGGTCTTGGTGCTTCAGTCTAGGCGCTGTGCTTGGCGTCAGGCGTTGCGCTGGAACTTGTCACATATTGGGATGGTCTGCAGTAGCACGGTGCCATGCATGGAGCCGATTTGTGGCGACTGGATGCTGGATATGTGCATCACGGTTTGGGTGCTCTTGGCGCGGGAATTGGGGTTTCTTGTAGGTCGATGGATGCGATTTTCTGCGCCAGGAAGGGACTGCTTTATGCCCGTTGGGATCAAGAGTTAGCTACGGTTTTTCTTGGTTTTTCTACGGTTTTTGTGGGTCGATTGATGCGGCTTTCAGCGCCGAGATTGAGTTGCATTGCGCTCGATGGAATCCAGATTTGTCCACGGTTTTTCTCTAATTTCTAGTGGCGATAGCAGCTTGGTTTTCTGGAGGAGGCAATAGGTTTTAGAGTAAGGATTTACACTCTGATGCTCTTTTTCCTAAGCCTAGTTTTTTACTAGCAATTTAACGGTTATTTATGCGCTTTATACTCGCACTACACTCTGTGTTAAACTAGCATATAGCTGTCCATTTGCTCAAAATGGAGTGGGCGAGTACATACTCGCCACGCTTGGTGCATGCGGTACAAGTGCATCCATTCTCACATCCTCAGGAGGTTGTTTTGATTGGGAGTTACAAAGGCTGAAGGCACGGCCTCATTAGCCTTTGCCCATTGGATCAATTTCGGTGCCAAAAGAGAATGCTAGAAGGCCAATAACATCCCTCTTTCTTCATCTTAGGGATGTATATGGTAGAAGCTGATGTTCATTTGTACCAGAAAGGTGCTAATTGGATCACCGGCTTCAACTCTTTTAGGAGACATCCAAGACCCGAGTTAGACTCTCGGCTGCACTAGGATTCCAGATCATTCGTCATTGGACTTTTGTTACTTCATCATCGTTCCAGCAACTGCATTCATTCAAGACCCGAGACACACAACTCTCGGCTGCATTTTCGGAGCCAATATGAAGATGGCCCCATTTGTTAGGGGTAGAAGCGGATTTTTGTTGATGGGTAGTGAGTTTGTTCTCACCTCATTCTCTTGGTTGTCTATAGCCTGTGTTTTTCCAGGTTGTTTGTTCTCCCTTTGCTATTTATCTTGCTTAGGGTGGGTAGTTACTTTACATAGTTAAAGGGGGGGGGGTGGGGGAGTGTTTATCTTTTGGATTTGCACTCTCTCATTACCCCCCCTCTACTTGTTTGCGGATTCATTCCTTAGGTTACCTAAGGTTGGACTCTTTTGTATTTGGTAGGGTCCTTTTTGGGCCCTACTGCAGGTTCCACCGTCTATACTATTTACCTATTTACTCGAGAGCACCCGCACGGACCCCCCTTGTTTTGATCCCCATTTGCAAATCAACCCTTAGACGGTACCCAACAAATTTAAAATAATTTGTTTGGTCCCCAAAGGTGATTTTTCGGTAAGGCTAAATGATTTTCCGGCATAGTCAGGAGTATAATTATAATTTTACTAATTAAAAAATATTTTCAATTAATATTTCTTAATTTTAAAATTTTCTTTTTTTAAAATTTTCACCATCGGCCTTCCGCCACCACCACCAATTTCTCTGAACGAACCTTCTCTGCACCAGCGCCACCTCCACACCTCAATGCCCAACTCCGCCACCGAACCCAACTTCTTCAAAGCAACGCTGCCGCCGTGACCTCAAAAGCCTTCACCTTTATGCCGCTGAAGAAGTCTTCAGTTCTACGTCGCTGGAGAAGTCTTCACCTCTGGGGACCAAGCGGCAAAGAAGATGAAGCGAAGAAGTGGCAAAGAAGACAAAGCAAAGAAGAGGTGAATAAAACAAAGCAGTGGAGAAGATGAAGCGATGAAAGACGAGTGGTGGAGAAGACGAAGTGGCGGAAGACGAGTGTCGGAGAAGACGAAGCAGGCGGAGAAGACGAAGCAGACAGAGCAGTTGAGCGACGGAGAAGACGAAGCAGGCAGAGAAGACAAAACAGGTGGAAAACGAGCGGTGGTAGCAGGCGGAAGACAAGCGAAGAAGACGTTCAATTTTTCTTTTTCTTTTTTTAAAATCAGGGGTATAATTGTCATTTTACACATTTTGAACAATTTAACCGTTGGCTTTCTCTGAAAACCACCTTTGGGGACCAAACAAATTATTTTGAATTTGTTGGGTACCGTTTAAGGGTTGATTTGCAAATGGGGACCAAAACATATTATAAGATACTTTGTAGGGATCTAAAAAAATAATTTAGTCCTTATTTTGTAACTTGTGTGTTATGAAAACAAATTGGTGCTTAGAGTACAACTTGTAAGTGCTTCAATCGGTGCTTGTAAGTGCTTTAATCGTTGCTTGTTAGGAGTTGATGTTTGTAGTTTTTTTGATGCTATGGTTGATTTTTTGTACTTTTTCATTTTTTGTTAGTGCTTCAAATGTAGGTTGTATGTGCTTATTTTATAACTTGTGTGTGTTATGAAAATAAATTGGTGCTTAGAGTACAACTTGTAAGTGCTTCCATCGCTGCTTGTTAGAAGTTGATATTTGTATTTTTTTTAATGATATGGTTGATTTTTTGTAGTATTTTTTTCCTTACGTTGACGTTTTTCATTTTTTTAATTAGTGCCTGAAATGTAGGTTGTAGGTGCTTATTTTATAATTTGTGTGTTATGAAAACAAATTGGTGCTTGGAGTACAACTTGTAAGTGCTTCAATCGTTGCTTGTAAGTGCTTCAATCATTGCTTGTAAGTGCTTCAATCGTTCCTTTGTTAGGAGTTGGTGTTCATTTTTTTAAAACAATGACGATTTAGCTTTGTTGATGTTTTTATGATTTTCAGTTATTTTTTGTTAGTCGTAATCGACGTTTTTTTCCAATTTTTTTTGTTGATTTTCATTTGAATTTATATATATATTTTTTCCATTTTATTGATTTTTTAAATATTTTTTGCAGCAGGTTTTAGTTGATATTTTATAATTTTTATGAGGTTTTGCTATTTTTTTCTGACGTTTATGCTGTTTTTATTGATTATTTTAGCAAATTGCTGGTGGCAGGAAAATGATGAAAAAAAATTGGACGAAAAGGCCCCTGGAAAGTTATTTGCAATAGGTCCATATACAATAATTAGAGATAAGCCCATGTTAAATGATTAGAGATAGATCACCGGAGCTAAAATATTGTTAGAATTGTAGAAAGACTTCTCTCTAAAGTTTAGGCGGTCTCACAGGAGACCATCCCCTTATAAAATATAAACAAAATTTAAATGTTTTTTTACTACCGATAGTGATATGGCGCTAAAAAAGTTGTTCTCAAATATCATTCTATTATTGACAGTTGATTCTTGCTTAAATTTTATCAAAATTAATAATATGAAACTTAAGAAGTGCTCGTTAAATCCACTGCTACTATGGATGCCTGTTGTGGATGCTCTTAAAATGAAAAACGTTTGAAGAGTCACGAACATTGATGATGAACATTTTTCGACCAATTGGAAAATAGAATTTGCCACACGTTCATATTGAACTGGTATAGTTTGTTGCCAAAGGGCATCCTAACATTTTGTGAGGCTCAGGTTTTGGCTTTCTCGCCCATCGCAAATCTTCTTCAAGTTTATGGATAACTTTGGGGATGTGCAACACAAGATCCTCCCCTCAACTGAACGGCAAAATTAGCTGTGGATGTCTTTGATAGTAGGCAAGGAATAACTTTGAACCTCTTCAACTCCAGATTCTGTTTCTATCTAAAATAATAACTAGACCGACATAAATAATTACGTAATCCCAAAAAAGAAAAAGCAGTAATTGGGTGTGACCAAAATGGCCCTTAACCCAAAAAGCCACTTCGATGGGGTCTAAATTACAGTGAAAAATACAAAATTGGATGGTAGGGATCCAAGTACTGGGATGGGAGCTCAGAAGAGTGTTCACGCTGGCAACGGTAATAACTCACGTTCTTGACTGTTCACTGAAATTTACACGAAACCATTTGTTGAGCCTTATCATTTACACAGTGTTTGCATGTAATTTGGAGGGTTTTCGTTTTCATTTATGGTAAACTGGTGTTGAGATGACTGAATGCTTGCAGCCAAGATAGACTTCAATGTCGATTTCACGCACAAACTGTGTGCAGCTTTGATGCTGCATTCCTCAAGGTTTTTTCCTTTCTATCATTTTAATGTCTCTGTCAAGACTGACATCATGTTTGTTTTTGACTCTTTTTCTGGGTTTATCTCAAACAGAACTTCTGGCAGCCCTCTCTCCTTGATAATTGGAAGGTAATTGTTTCTCTACTTAGATATGGTTGACTCTGCAACATTTGAATAAGCAGTAAGGGTAATTGATTTTTTTTCTTTTTTTTTTCGAATTCTTTTATTGATTTTCTCGCTTGGCGGTTTTCAGTCTTTGCTTGAAGCACCCCAATTTATTTGGCAAGAGTGAGAAACTCGATGTCCAGTGGGATAAAGGGCTCTATGATTCCAATATATTCATAGCTTACAGGAAACCAAGGCCAGAGTGGCTTTCTCAACAGTCATTTGTTGTACAGGTTGCTTTTACTCTTCACTTCTACTTGTCCTATAAATGATGTATTCTCCAGTGTTGCAATACATGCTCACCCATAGACCTATATTGAATTGATACTAGCAAACAATGCTCCTGTACTTGATAACCTCATTTCATATATGGATTACCTTTTTCTGTACTTGTGAGATTTTTGTACATATGGCTGGTGCATATTTGGATTACTGATTCTGACCCGTAATATCAAAGTTTGGACCCATGAATGGATGAAGGACTGTCTCTATGTGCAAGCTTCTTGTAATGTTTCGACCTAAGATATCTTATTTTTCAGCTTCATGTGAGCTTCTAGGACTTCTACTCTGAATTTCGAAGCCATTTTATGTTTGAAAAAGCAAATGACAAAATGATCAGCCTAATCTGATTGAACTACCTTTGTTGTCCAGCATTCAGTTTCTCCTGAAATTGGGGTTCATGGTGTTCCTGTGGACAATTTTTCGCGTTCAGGGAGTGGAGGTGTAAATCTTTGTCGCATTTCTGCTGGTTTAGACTTAAGTGAGCCTGCAAGTTCAAATTGGAGCAGCAAAACCAGTATAAAATTTGAGGTATGTCTTACCATTTCCTTTGTCAACTTGTGGGCCTTTTTTGCTGAGTCATGTGAATGTCATGCAAATTTTCTCCTGGTGCAGCATGTACGTCCAATTAATGATGAAGGCTACTCTATTAGTAGAGATCTACACGGATTTCCTGTGACTTGCAGGTAGAAGTCAAGCTAAAATAGTAGCTTTTACCATCTCATACAGAAAATTTTATTTAATATTGTCGGGGTTTATGATAACTTCTGCTGCAGTGGGGGATACCATGACAGTATGGTGGTGATTAAGCAGGAATCTCGATTTGCAAGAGCCAGCGAACATAGTTTCACAAGGGTAAAATATATACTTTGCCTCTGCTCTGAGTGACAGATACATTTGTTTTGGCAGTTAAGGTTACATTCTGAACAGTGTAAAAAGAAATGTTGGCTTCTAAGATCAATACCAATGTTGAATCTGATCATTTGGATTGGATTTCTTGTTCAGTTTACTCTGCAAATAGAACAAGGAATACCTCTTCTTTCAAAATGGTTGATCTTTAATCGGTTCAAGTTTATTGCAACAAAGGGAGTCAGACTTGGGCCAGCATTTTTATTGACGAGGTGACTTGAATTTCCCCCATACTCTCTAAACCGTAATTGTCACTTTATACCTGCTCTGAAACATTTGAAGTGTAGGGTTTAGAGAACATTTAAAGAAAAGTGTAATGGGACTGTTTGAGAGCATAAATAGAGGTACTGAACTATGGAGAGTTATGATATGATCCTGGGTTAGAAGCTTTGTAGTAGAGTAACATTTAGTTATGCTCTCATTTACTTCTTACTGGTGTCTCTTTCTTTCTTGTGTTTTCGCCCATGGGGTTGGGGCCTTAAAATGGAGTGTCATGTGCAGCTTTAGTCAACTTCTTGCTCCATAAATTCTGATCTTTGGTGGTGCTTTTGCTAATTCAACATCTGGGATTTATAAATTTTCTATTGTTAATATAAGTTCTTTTTAAGTGTTGATTTGCACATCTAATTCATTTATATCTGACAGCCTTACAGGTGCCTCCATTGTAGGGGACATAGCTCCATATCAATCTTTTGCTATTGGAGGACTTGGTAGTGTGCGGGGATATGGTGAAGGTGCTGTCGGAACGGGGAGGTCCTGTTTGGTAGCTAACAGTGAACTTACGTTGCCTTTGGTATGCACTTATGTATCATGTCATTAGAAAATATTGATTTTATGCCTAGCCACATAGTTACTCCATCCCAAACAAAGTGATGTTATGAATCCATATGAACGACACCTGATATAAAGCTATCTGTGATAATCTTTTTCACCTACACTTGTACATTTTGGTTTTGGATATTTTAGGCAACACACACACACACACACACAAATACATATTATTAAAGGTATGAAAGAACAAAAATTATGCATAGGACTACTTTTATTAGGACGTAAATATTTGTGAAGCAATATTTCTGTTAGTTGGCCGCGGATGGAGTAATACCTTGGTTTTTAGTTTTCTGTTTCTTTTTCTATCAATTTATCTGCTTGATATGTGTTCCTTGTGGAAAACTTGCACGGTTTGGAAGATCGATTTCATCTAATAACATAATGCAGACAGAATATAATGGCACTAGACCATAAACCAGGAAACATGTTTTAAGTGGATCCTTAACACTTATTACTCTTAGCTCTTAAGAGCAGCATCTACCCTTTGGTATTTTGGAGGTGGCTACTAAAGGGGTTTGTCAATGGGTAGGCTAACCTTGCATACAACTTCCGAGAAAGCTTAGTCCCTTGCAGGAATTCTAACCTCTTAGGAAATTTCACTACCAGGGCAGTAGACCAGTATATGACAGAACTGATATTGGAAAGTGTTCGCTATAGTTAGAGGTGCGGGATGAACACAAATTTATTTCTTGAAACAAACTCCAAGGAATTCATAGACATAGAGGTGTGGCATGGGGAAAATCAGCAGCCTTGTAAGTATTATATGAGCTCACCATTTACTATTAGTGGTGTGATTGTAGTTCATTAGTCATTTTATGTTAATGTTTACTGATGAGGTGCTACAAACTGGTGTATCACAGGTACTGGCTTGTCACAAATAAAGACAGCAAAGAGTTAAAACAAATCCATGTCCAAGAGTTTCTTAGTTACATAAAACATTATTTAGGATCCATGAAATCAGTGAGTTTAAAATTTCTTTCAAGTCATCATGCAGTGGTTACTGGAATTTAATTTACTTGTTCTGGTAAACCCGATGCTTGTTATAGTTAGCAGGATTTCTTTTTGTTGCTAATTTTCAGTAATTTTTCGATCCCGTATTTGGGAGTTTTCTGCAGTAATTAGTATTACGGTCAATTCTTATGGACAAATTATCTCTTTAGCGCGGTGAGGGCCAATTCCTGCACAGTCAAATAAAATTTTCATCTATCAACAAACATAAGTTTGTAATATAGAGTGATGAATTATTTGCAATATGAATTTTGAGGTCCTATCATCTGAAACTGCTGACCGTTAGCTCTTGTTAGATGATGACCTTCTGATATCTTTTGTGTGTGTTGAGTTTCGTGTATGTCTTATAAATACTTTTCCTATCTTGTGGATCAACTTCCTCTCCATGTCATATCCCATAGAAATCTGTTTCATATTCTATTGATGGCAGTAAATGTGGTCCAATCTAAATCATCATCTTACTGCTAACCTTTTGAGTGCAGAATAAAATGGTGGAAGGGGCTGTGTTCCTGGACGGTGGGTCTGATTTGGGTTCTGGTCATCATGTTCCTGGTTAGTTCCTCTCCAGTCGTTCCCATGCATTTTCTGGGTTATTTACCTGAGAGTACATCGTCCAGTTTCTCAATAAGGGTTTCTGATTCATGGGAATTAATTGATAGCTTGGAGCATTTTGCTCTAAGAGTAAACTGAGCATTGCACTTCTTCAAATTTTGTAATTTACACTCATCAAATCAATGTTACTATCACGCAATTCTGAAATGAGATTACCTGTTGATAAGTTCCTTACTGCTGCATCTCTTATGTCTTTTTCGCTCCATATCCATAATAATTATGACATATTTGAATTGAATAGGAAATCCTGCTCTGAGGCACGGTAAGCCTGGAAATGGAATGGGGCTCGGATATGGTCTTCGCTTCAAGTCCCCGGTAGGCCACTTGCAAGTTGATTATGCTGTCAATGCCCTTCAGCAGAGAACTGTATATGTCAGCTTCAATAGCCTTGGCTCGTAGTGCCTGGATGTGCTATCTTTATGCTTGAACTTCACATGCTGGTTGTTAATTTCGGCTGTAGTTTGTTTAAGATATGATGGCGGATTTCTCTTGGTGGATTATTTTGGCTCAAAGCAAGCGATCCTTGAGCAGAGACGACGACTTCAGCTCCAAGATTGCTGAACTGGTACATAATATGCTGCTAGCTGTGGAATAAAAGATGACAAATACTTGCATTAATTTAGGTGAGAGAAATAGTTGATCATTTCTTGCCTTTAGTAAGGTAATCAGTGTAAGTATAGTGACACAGAAGATGGGAAAAATACAATTTCATATCATTTTTGTCTCTTTGGATCAGATTAGGAGACTTGGAGTTGCAAAGATGTATTATTTATTTTATATTTTGAAGTAGTGGAGAACCCAAGATCTACCAAGATGAAAGTTCACTGCAATTTTGTAAAGCATTGCATCGTAAACAAGAGGGTCTTGATTTACCGAGATGGCAAGTCTACAAAATTTATTTTAGTAGTGTACAAAGATCACCTAGTCAATGCATTGTGTGGTTCATGAGAATTTTTATTATTAATGAAGTAATGTGCATATGCGTAACTTGTTTTTCTTATCCGTTACTTCTTCCTGGTGTACTGCTGTGGGGACATCTGGCGGAAAATATTACAAAAAAAGAGAACGAAGAGAACAAAAACAGAATAGTTAGAAATATGAGATTCAAATGGAAAAAGAGTAGATCGAAAATGATGAAGTTATGAGAAATGTGCCAAGTATTCAACTGGAAGGGAAGAATGTGAAGCAAGAAGAATCAATAGAACTAGGTGATATAAGGGGAAAGGAGAAGGAGGTGGAGTGATATGCTTTATTTTGCGTGCGTTAACCGTTGCATTTGGCATAGTTCTAGTTGGAGGATTGCTAGTATTAGTTGAGTTACGTGACAAGGGGTTTAGACGGCCATGCTTGGTTTTCTTATCTAAATCCCGCATTTTGTAGATTTAATTGGTACTAATGGACATCTTATATCCACGAGCTCCTTGATCTTCCTTGTGATCATCTTTAGTAGGTCGCCCGTGTGTACTTTTTGGTTACATTCTATGTGAAGACCGTTCGCAAGGGTGGTAGAAGATTAAAGGGGGAAGCTCTCGTAGAAGCTTTACCCTTTGCTTTACAGAGATTGTTATAAATGACTAAATGATTAGATTCTCCCGGAACGCTAGCTAAGCTAATAGTTTGGGTTTCCTTCAACAAATGCATAAGCTTTGTGATTGATTCACGACGCCGCCCCTTCTTAGAATTAGAACCTATTGAGGGGGGCCTCAGCTCGGCAAGGGGAGAGTGGCTGACTAAAATGCAAATAGGGATCAGAAATGTGGTCAATATTATGAAATATATGAAAACGAAAAAAAATGAAAAATCAAAGGATAGTCTTATTCAAAACTCCAATTATGACATCCCCTCTCTCCGTATATGTAAACCCCAACTTTATTTGTTTATTTTAAAATTTTTATTTATTATATTTTAATTCTAAATATATGATATGTTTAAGATAAAAGATTTACCTATCTTTGTCTCAGTTTGAAGATGGGGAGGCTTTTTTCCCCATCGACATATTTAACACTGTTGTTTCGGCGCGAAAAGTTATGAATCAGCTGACAAGCCCAACCCCGCGAAAATGAATTAATATCCACTTTCGGTATCTCGATTGAAATTCCCACGAAAGCCGAGAGCCATCCCGCCCGAACTGCAAAAAAAGAATCGCAAGAACGGTAGAAGAGGCGAAGGACATTCACATTAGAATGGTTGAAGATGAAGGCCATGAACATCAATGCATGGTAGAAGGAGATTGAAGCCAAAGATAGGCGGCTTCGGAGTTCAAGGCGGCCAAAGGAGAAAACGGTGAATCGTGGTTCGAGGAGTGTTGCCTTAGTTCGAGAATGATCTAGGAAATATTATCCTTCAAGGCTGGTTCCATTGGATTCCTCTTCTCGAGTACTACTAAATCGACTACTAGAACTCCTAATTCACACTAACGGTTCACCCATAACAAGCAAACAAAGTTCAGCAAGCACTAGGGGCCAGTCACGGACTGCCAATGGTCAAGCACCAGCGGCCCGTGACAAGCTTCATGGACCGTGGCACGAGATGACCTTCACGAAGCTCAACCGCCGGGCTGTGACAAAGGCCACGGACTATGAAGCAAGGAGATGAAGATTTGGCTAAGTATGGAGCCGGGCCGTGAAAACCTTCACGGACCATGAGAACTTCTAAGCAAAAACCATTTACGGCTCGCGGTCCGTGAAAAGTTTCAAGGACCGTGGCACGAGACAAGCTTCATAGACAACTCCAGATCCCACTGCCCGTGACGATGAATGTTCACGGACCGTGCTAGATCTGGCACCCCGGGCTTGCATGCTTCACGGACAGTGACATCCGTGCCGGTCCGGGAAGCCTTGGCGGCTGACCTAGGGTTTTTCTAATTTTTGCCTATTTTGAGCCTATTTTTAGTCCCAATCTCCAACTGCTATATATAGGAGCCACATTCTTCTTATAAACCCAAAGTAGAATAGAGGTAGGCATAATGTAGATTATTTTTCTCTCTTTAGTTAAGAGAGAAGGAAGAGGAGAATACTTCTTCTCCTTCATTCTCTTTTTCTTTTGTCTTCTTTTTCCTTTCATCTTATTTTCTAGATCCATGACATCTATTTAGATGCCATGGATCTAAACCTTTGTAGTAGATTTTAGCTCGAGATTCATTTTGGCACTTGGTATGTTCTAAATACTCATTGAGATTCATTAGATTCGCCATATCCTTGTGTTTATGATAATATTGTGATTGTTCTTGAATATTATAAATGTATGAATACTACACCACATATAAGCACACTTTGGGCTAATTTCATGTATGGTGCAATTATTGATGCCCCTCTGGGAAGAGAAAACTGGATGTTAGAACGGGTAGGGGAGAACGCGTCCATGTGAGTGTGTACACGGGGAATTCTAGAATGCTCTGACCTATTTGCCATCGCACCAGTCTTAGCTGACTTTGTAACTATTTTCCAAGAGGTTGCGGGTAGAGATAGCTAATAGTAGCAAGCTAGGTGCTGCGTTGAAGCCCTCGTATCACAGATTAGGTGCCTACGATCCTCGGGCCTAGCGTATATAGGACCAAGGAGGAGTAGTTTCATTCATGGTGGAAGCCCGAGACGTAATAGCACGGGGGAGAAACATACGTACAACGATGATCAGACCTCATTGTACTCTCCTAATTACGATGGCAGTGCCGATGGAGGGTTGCGAGTGCACCCACCGTGACAGGGTTGGGGAAGTGTATGCCATCGGCCACACCACGTGTTGTGAACACACTGATAGGTATTTTGTAAGTCTTTATGGGAATGAATTGATGATTGAAGCATTAGAACTACCATGTTGCTAAATGATTCCCAAGTGCTTAGTATAAATAGTTTCTCATTTGTTCATTTTATGCTTTATAGTTGATAGTTGAAAATTCCAACTCCCTTCCAGTTGCATGTCAACACTACTAGTTATTCCTTTCACTCGTGCGAATTAAGGACCCGCATGAGGTTGTGTTTCTAACTAGTACTTGAGACTTAGCATCCTTGTGGACTAACCCAAGGCTTTCCGCTTACTACTCCTTGGTAGCTTAGCAGTGAGAACAGGTGCAAAACTATAAATTTCATCTTCTTGACCCATAAGCCCCCCGCCTGGGTTAATTAGCTACAATTAATGACCCCGAGTGGAGGCAGGTCAAGAATTTTGGCGCCTCTACCGGGGATGCTCATCAGTTCGAGTATTAGTTAAGCATAACGTGCTAGTAGAGTAGCTAGTATTGTTCTTTTGTTCGTTTGTTTTTCCGGAGTAGGCATTGCTTGAGTTCTTGGTGCAAACTGAGGACTCTTGCACTACAATTCCGAATTTTGTGTGTTTTCTTTGTTAGTGCTTAATAGAAAAAAAAGTGGGAGAGCACTCAACGAAGGGCACTTTGTAGGGTATGTCATTGCGATCATCCTATAGAGTGTTGCCCAAGGTTGAGTGACCATGGGAGAAGAATGGATCAAAGAGCAAGATTTTGTAGGATATGTCATTGCGACCACCCTACATTGCCTTGCTCTTGGATGAGCAAATTTGAGAGAGGGGTAGGAGTTGTTGGTTCCCAAGGTCGATGGGATCAAGATTGTTACCCATGCCATAGCTCTCCAAATTCGACGTGTAGTTGGTAACTCGAACTTGTGGTATGGAAATGCATCGGAAAATAAATATTTTGGGTTAGATAGTTGAACTTCACCAACTTACCCAATGCCCCAAAACCAATCCCTAGGATTGGTTCCCAAATTGGATTGTGTAGAAATTTTGCAGGCTATACCTAATGTGATCAAGAGTAGTAATTTACTCCAATCACAAGTGCTAAGCAAGATTAGCGATTTGGGAACTCAACTATTCTCAAGTATTAAGAAAGTTGAAGGGCAAGTGCTTAATTTGACGAATAGGGTGAGCCAACTTGAAACCCAATATTCCAAAAATAAACCATCCCTAGTTGAATGTGAAGTTTCTAATAAATGAATCTAAAGGGGATGAAGAATAATTGGTTGAGAGTGAAGAAGTTGAGAAATGGGTAATTGTACTTAATTTTCCATATTACATATTTTCACCTCTACCTCCACCTATAGAACATGTTCCCACATTTTTGGAAACCTTAGAGGAAACCATAGGGAAGCCAATTGAAAAGGATAAGCTTCCATACCACCTATTCCCTCTAAGATTGACTCATCCTCTACTATATCTTCCTCTTGGAAGATTCTTAACCCATGCTCTTCATTTTCGGTTGTCCAAGGTGATGGGGTACAAAACCGCACCCTATGAATAACATTAGGGTCATGCCGATGACCTTAAAAATATGGAGCTTCTCAGGAGGCAACCCGTGCCTTGAGAAAATTATATGAGTTTAGCTTTTTGGTGTGTTTTTCTATTTGTAGCTTATTTTTATTTTTGGGACACTATTACACTTGGTGTGCATGTTTGTTTTGCAGGAAGCATATGGTCTTTGGAGGAAGGTGACCAAATGGGGAGTCCAACTTATGGACCATGTAGATGTACATGGTTCGTGACGCTCAAAATGGTGGACAAGGAGGAGAACCAAACTCCATATTCATGGGGCGTGTAGACATGCACGACCCATGAAGCTCACATGCTTTCCTACACCACCCAATCACCATTTTGTTTTCATTGTGATTCAATTCCTTATTCAATTTGTGATGCATAACAATGGTTAGATTGAAATTTCTCAATTAGAGGTTTGGGGTAGTATATTGAGGGTGATGGTAGTTTATTCTTTACATTCCATGATTGTGCCATCAAGGGTAGATTTTAGTGTTCTTTTTCATTATAAGTGCTTTCTTATTTCTTTCCCTTGACATGTGTTCTTTGATTTTGTATATGCATTGAGGACAATGCAAGCTTTAAGTGTGGGGAAGGGGATTAGACAGCACTTATGATTTTTAGTTCTTTCTATGTAGCTAATAACTCTTTTAAGAGCATTTTGAAAAAAATGAAAAAGAAATGACAAAAACCTGGACAGGTGGAAAACACGAAAGGGCGGCTTGGGTAACATTAGGAAAATCCCGGATCGGTCGAAAGACCTAGGTAAAAGTGAGAGGATTGACCTGACTAGACTTATGAGTCTAGGAATAAGTGAGATGCTGTGTGTTAAAGATAGGATGAAAAACTGAAAGGGCTCCTAGGCAAGAGAAATTGAGAGAAAAAAAGCTAGGTTGAATGCATGCTTCTGTGGTTGATTTTTTTTGGAGACGACTCTTTGATTTCTTTGGGATCATTTTGGGATAAGTAAGCTAGCTTGACACTTATCTTTTTGGTTTACCTTTTTCCACATTTTATTTTGGGTGGATAGGTTACATTAGGATCTTTGGGGAGTGTGAGAGTTGTGAGGATTTTCACTTCTTTGGGGGAACTAGGGTAGCTTGGGATAAGTTGAATGCCTCAGTTAACTTATGCTTGCATGTTACAGTGTGAGGAGTAAAGGTTTAAGTGTGGGGAGTCTGATCTACTTCATTTTTTGTGCGTTAACCATTGCATTTGGCATACTTTTTAGTTAGTTCTAGTTGGAGGATTACTAGTATTAGTTGAGTTTACATGACATGGGGTTTAAATGGCCACATTTGATTTTCTTGTCCAAATCCTGCATTTATTAATTGGTACTAATGGACATCTTGTATCTGCAGGCTCCTTAATCTTCCTTGCGATTATCTTTAGTAGGTCGCCCATGGTTACATTCTGTGTGAAGGCCGTTCGCAAGGGCGGTAGAAGATTGAAGGCCGTTCGCAAGGATGGTAGAAGAGGTGAAGGCCATTCACATTATAATTTTAGAAGATGAAGGCAACGACAATCAATGTGTGGTAAGAGAAGATTGAAGCCAAAGATAGGCTGCTTCGGAGTTCAAGGCGGCCAAAGGAGAAAATGGTGAATCGTGGTCTGAGAAATGTTTCCTTAGTTCGAGAATGATCCAGGAAGAAGTAACCTTTAAGATTATTTCCATTGGGTTTGTCTTCTCGAGTACTACAAAATTGACTACTAGAACTTCCGATTCAGACCCGTAGCAAGCAAACAAAGTTCAGCCAATGAAGCACCAGCGACTGGTCACAAACCACCTATGGTCAAGCACTAGTGGCCAATGAAAAATTTCACAGACCATGGCACGAGATGACATCCAGAAGATCTTCATAAGACATTCACAAAGCTCAAGCACCGGGCTGTGACAAAGGCCACAGACAGTGAAACAAGGAGATGAAGATTTGGCTAAGTATAGCGCCAGGCCGTGATGGACTGAGAAAACTTCTGAGCAAAAACATGTACTGCTTGCGGCCTGTGACAAGCTTTACGGACCGTGGCACGAGATAAGCTTCGTGAACTGCGCTAGATCCCACAGCCTGTAACGATGAATGTTTGCAGATCGTGTCAGATCTGCTGCCCCTTGCTTGCATGCTTCAAAGACCGTGACATCCATGCCTTTCTACGAAGCCTAGGCAGCTGACCTTGGGTTTTGCTACTTTTGACTTGTTTTGGGCCTATTTTTAGGCCCAATCTCCTACTACTATATGTAGGAGGCACAATCTACTTGTAAACCCAAAGTAGAATAGAGGTAAGCATAATGTAGATTAGTTTTCTCTCTCTAGTTTAGAGAGAAGGAAGAGGAGAATACTTCTTCTCCTTCGTTCTCTTTTTTCTTTTGTCTTCATTTTCCTTTCATCTTATTTTCTAGATCCATGGCACCTAAACTAATATTTGCCATGGATCTAACCTTTGTAGAATATATTTTTAGCTTGGGATTCGTTTTGGCACTTGGTATGTTCCAATTGCTTATTGAGATTCATTAGATTTACCCTATCCCTGTGTTTATGATATTATTGTGATTGTTCCTAAATGTTATAAATGCATGAATACTACACCACATATAAGCACACACTTTGGGCTATATTCATGTATGGTGCAATTATTGATGCCCCATTGGGAAGAGAAACCTGGATGTTAGAATGGGTAGAGGAGAATGCTTCGGCGTGGATGTGTAAACGGGGGATTTGAGAATGCTCTGACCTATTTTCCATTGCACCAGTCTTAGCTGACTTCGTAAATGTTTTCTGAGAGGTTGCGAGTAGAGATAGACAATAGTAGCAAGCTACATGTTGTGTTGAAACCCTAGTATCACAGATAAGGTGCCTACGATCTTAGGCCTAACGTATATAGGACCCGGGATGAGTAGTTGCATTCATGGTGGAAGCCCGAGATATAATAGCACATGGCAGAAATAGACCTACAATGATGGTCGGACTTCATTGTACTACCCTAATTACGATGGCGGTGCCTATGGAGGGTTGTGAGTGCACCCACCGTGACAGGGCTGGGGAAGTGTATGCCATCGGCCACACCATGTGTTGTGAACACACTGATAAGTTTTTTGTATGTCTTTATGTGAATGAATAAAGGATCGAAGCATTAGAAGAACCATGTTGCTAAATGATTCCCAAGTGCTTAGTATAAAAAGTTTCTCGTTTGTTCATTTAATGCTTTGTAATTGATAGTTGAAAATAACAACCCCCTATCCCCCCCATTGCATGTCTACACTACTAGCTGTCCCTTTCACTCATGCAGAATTAACGACTCGCACGAGGTTGTTTTTCTAACTAGTACTTGAGCCCCAACATTATTGTGGACAAACCCATGGCTAAATTTCATCTTCTTGACCCTTAAGTCCTCGCCCTAGTTGGTTAGCTACTATTAATAACCCCGGGTGGAAGCAGGTCATGTAGCTAGAAATGGAAACTAATAGCTACAATTAATGACCCCGAGTTATGATTCATCCCCCTTGTGAATTAGGAGGTATAAATGTATGTAAAATTCCACTTGAGGAAGTTGTTCAAAGTGCTAAATCGTGGGACTCTTAAGTAATATGTCAATTAATGAGTAGGTTTCCTCCTTTTATAGTAGCTGGAGGTTATTTTGGGAGAATCAGGGATTTTAGAACATTTTAAGAATATGGAAAGTTAAGCAGGGGTTATATATGATTAAATTATTAGAAACAATTTAGAGATATCGTCATTGAGAAAGGTTTGTTGTTATTTGATGATAAGCCATTGATGATATCTGCATGGAAGAAAAATCTGGAACTAGATGAACCAAAATCTATTCCAGTGTGGGTGCAGTTACCTAATCTACATGTGGTCTACTGGAAGCCAAAAATCTTGAGTAGGATAATCAGTCCTCCAGGTAAATAACCCACACCCCGCGGGTCTTCATGAACCTTATAGAAGAGTTTAACCCGAGAGATGCATCTCAAAGATAAAATTTATAATTGTTGCTCTTGTACTCACTACTAACTACTATAAAGTAGCTAGTGAAAAATTCGGGATCGTCCACAGAGATACTAGAGTTTGAAAGTTAACTTTACATATTGTGGTAGCCTATCCAGGTAGCCTCTTCTTGGTTCACTTATTTAAATTCCTTTACCTGCAAATGCAGCCCCAGAAGTGATTCTAGGAGAGCACCTACGATGATTAAGTCAGTCCTCTCTTCAAGAAATGGAATTTCTCTATATAGTAACACTTACCTTAGTTCCTAGAACTTGTTGTATGTATAGGCTAATTCCCTTTGCAGTTCCTTGTTCTTAGGAACTCAAGATTGTGGGTACGTCACTCCTGCCACGTTCCTAAGTTGTGATCTTTGTGTTTCCAGCATGTCCCATCTTTGGTGGTCCATGTTCTCTACCACGATCCGTGATCCCTATGTTCGATGAGTCTACATGCTCCTTGCTTTGGGCCAACACTAGATAGGATAATGTTGGGCTGGGCCTAGCTACTCTTAGCATTTTGATCACTGGACTACACCTACACCATAAGCCCCCCTAGCCATGAAGACTATTACGAAACGAACCAATGGTGTTGTTTGTAGCTTGAGTGCGAACATATGTCAGTTTTGTACAAGATGTTCATGATGAAAAGATATGTTCTTTATCCTTACAAAGTGATATAGTCTTGTTTGCTCTCTTTGTCTTAGGTCACTCTTGATTTTTTTTTTGAATTTTGAGTTCCTCATAGCAGGTCCGTATTTGTGGTGGTTTGTTTTTGAAGTCCGTGATTTGCTCCCCATTGTTTGGTATTCCAGCCCACAATTCTCTAATGTTTGTTGTCGCTCTATCTCTTAAATGGGAAATTTAAAACGAAGAAATTAATGTGGCCCTTAAAAATTGTGCTATCTTTTCGTATACCACTGCCATCTCGATAAAAGCAAAAGGGTACTTTTCTTTTTACCAGACTCATCGTTGCACTTTCCTCCTCGATTATTCCTTTTATTGTTTATATTCAAGTATCTTTTTTCACTTTTTGCTTCAGTTTCTCTTCTCCGTTATCTAGGGTTTCTCTTCCTCTACCAATCCCTAATGTTTCTGCACGTAATTCACCCCAGCTCCTTTAAGAGTAAGTTTTGATGTTTAAATTTTTTCATATCTCTGCCGTGTCTTTTAAATTTGTAGTACTTTCTCTGATCTAGTTGTCTATGTGATTTGTTTCTGATTGTCTTCTTAGGTGTGTTTTCTGTAAGTTCTTTTTTCATAAGACTTATTTCCATTGAATTTGATCTTAACTGAGATTGTTACCTCCCCATTTGAGGACCTCCATGCCTTCTTCTAACCTTGGTAAGTCCCCCGTAGAGGATGATGCTTCCAACGGGGATTCCAACCATGTTGCCAGATCTTATGCTATTCCCAGTATCTTGACCATCTCCTATGTAAATGAATTAAAGAATTTATTTCCCTATCTGTCCGCTTATAAGCTTCGTTCTCCTTCAAATATGAGTGTGTTCGTAACCTCCCTCCTGGCCATATTTCTTGATATCTAGCATATCTGAATTTTGGCTTCTATTTTCCACTTTTCTAACACATGATTGCATTCCTTCGTTCATATAAAATTGCTTTGCCCAAATTTCATCCTAAGGGCATTGCAATTATAATGGGATTTCTTTGTGTGTGTGAAAATGCAAACATACCTTTGAAAATTGATTGATTCCACAATTTCTACCAACTTCGAAAAGTTAAAAACATTGTGGATGAATTTACCCTATATCTTGTGATTAATGGGGTTGAGCTTGTGAGTGGCTTCCTAAGTAATGTTGGTGATTGGCGTAGGAGATTTTTTTTTTATATCAAAGCGAAATAAATTCCTCAGTCTAATGTACCTTCATGGAACTACAAAGTCCCTCAGTCTAAGCTTCCTAACTTGAATGTTCGTTATACTGAGAAGACGCCGATCGTGGCTACACTTTGGGTACATACCCAACATCTTTGCCACACTAATTCTGACACTGAAGGTGTCTTATTTGCCTATATTATACTGTAGTTTACCGTGTATTCTTTTTTTATAGTTTATTGTATCATTATTTTTCTCTCTTGCATGAGTACGTTTTGACCTATGCTATTTCTTATTGTGGCAGATATTGATCTCACAAAAGGTGAAATTAATTTATCAATATTCAATGACAAAGAAGTAAATATGGTTTTCATTCAGACTGACCATGCTGGTGGTGATAACGCTGTGCCTCCGCTGCCGATCATTATAGGCCCTAGGGATAAACAGACTGAGGGTGGGCAAACAAGCCATCGTCGAGCCCTGAACCCGCAGAGGGAGAAGAAAAACAAGAGGGATCAGAGCAGTGGTCATTTGGGACACTCTGTTCCTCCTCTTAAAAGGAGGCGTGGTAGCGATGTGTGGGCCCATGTTCTGTACGTCCCATGAGAACTTATCCCTGTGGATTTGCAAGATTTGAATTAACTTCGCCTTTTCTTTAGCTGGAAGATGTTTTCCAACCTTTACACATTTGGAGTCGTCTTCAGAATCTAAGTTTATTAGCTCCATTTCTTTACCTAGGCCGACTGATTTGCCCAAATGTTCTAGTAAGCTTCCTCCTGAAAAAGTGTTAACCAGCTTCTCCTTTTCTCCTATATTTCCTACCTTCATCGCTATAACCATACATTGCCTGGCTGCTTGCTAGTTTCCCCTAATGGTTGCTACTCCAGCCGGGGTTGGGAATTTCATTACCAGGTAATAAGGGGACTAGATTGCCTTAGCTTTGTTCATCTATGGTCTTCTAATTATGGCATTAAATGTACTTGGGGTATCCATAACCAAAAATTTGCACATGATTGTGCAATTTTTCCCGCTTTACCCAACCGTAATAGGTAACTATATATTTCCTAAAGGCATTTCTGCTCGCCCTGTGAATCCGACCAATGAAAATGTGGGCTTTTTTAGTCTGTTCTCTTGAAGCCCAACCTGTAGAAGCAATCGACAAATAGTATCTCAACCCCACTACCGTCATCCACAAAAACTCGGTGGACAGTTGCATTTCCAATTTTTACTAGACTATGGGATCGCGCTGCAGCGAGGCATTGGGTACTACATCCTCTTCGCTGAAGGTAATGGCTTTGTTTGGGCGAAACCCTTTATGAACTGGCTCTTGTGGAGGAGAATACCTTGCCTTGGCCTTCCACGCATTGTTGGACAGCGACTCCTTGGATCCAAGTATAGAGAGAATTATTGTCTCTGGTGTTTTACTATCCATGCTGTCATTATACTCTACAACCGGTGTTATTTTTTTGATTGTTATCCATTGTCGTCGCAGTACCTTGTTTTCGTGGAGATGGGTTCAGTGTCTTGCTTGCGTCCCCATACTGACTTGTTGCTTCTTTTCTATATTAGCCCAAGTTGCCATTCCTTTAATTTTCTTCAATCTGTCTTCTTAGGTCCCTGTAGTACTCTATGTCATAGCCATGATCTTTGTGAAAGGCACAATAAAACTCTCATGATATTTTTTTTCTGGCGGTGCAATTATTGATGCTGGTTCTCGGAATAGCTCCTTATTTGCTAGCTGTATTTCTATCCTTGTCTTCATTAGAGGCATATCTTGAAATGGCAAACCCTGCAAGCTTGACTCTCCTATTCTGAAAGTGGTGTTTACTTTTCCTTTTTTAGGCCAGTTCTTTTGTGGATCCTCCATTGTTTTCTTTTTATCCCGTTCCTTTTTTATCTTTCTTTTGTCCGCCTCCACTATTCGCACATGCTATTCAATAATGTTTTGCAGTTCCCTTGGATTTTCCTGTATATTCTTTGTTAGCTCCTTGTAGAATTCTCTGGATCTCATGCCCCCTGTAAAAGCCCCCAATGACGATTGAAATGACAAATCTCAAACTTGTAGGCTCTCCCTAATGAATCAGCTATGATATTCCGCGAGGCTCTCATCACTTTGTTGTGCTACATTGTTGGGATCATCAATCATTCTAGTGAATTTCTACTTTTGGTAGAAACACCCCAAAGATAAATCTAATAGCTGTGCCCAAGACTTGATATTCCGTGTGGAAGGTCTTCGTACCACGTAATTGCAGTGCTTGATAGAAAAATGGGAAACACTTTGCAAACTAATTCTATGTTCGCATCCAAAAATCTCATGCTATTTCTATATGAATGCAAGAACTCTTTTGGATCCGTGGTACCGTCATATACTTCAACTTTTAGTGAAAGCTTGAAATCTTTAGGCATCATGAAATCTCGTAAATGTGGTGTGAGAGGTGACTTATCCGCATCATCTTCTACGACAATGTCACACCACTCTACCTCATAGCAGAGACATTTGCGTTCTTGATTTTCCTTTTTCTCTGGCCTTGGGGGTTTTTGCCTCTGATTCTTAAGAGTTGATCGTACAAGTCTTCCCTGTTTGCTTTTAAGAATGCTGCGAACACCCATTTTTCCTTGTCACAGTTGTTGTTTGGAGATTTTTCCTCTTCTTTTTCCACCTATGTTTCTTCTTTACTAAACCCTTTCTCTTTACTAGATGTATGATGTTGCTGGTGGTGTGTTCCCTCATTTTCCCCCAACATTTTCTCTTGTGACCGATGGTTGTGGGTTTTTGCGCTCCTAGTGAATGCCATTGCTTACCTGAGCAACCTAAAAATGAAAAGAAAAAAAATTCTGTTCCCCACAGTCGGCGCCAAATGATGTGGTAGCCTGTCCAGGTAGCCTCTTCTTGGTTCACTTAATTAAATTCCTTTACCTGCAAATGCAACCCCAGAAGTGATTCCGAGAGAGCACCTCTGATGATCAAGTTAGTCCTCTCTTCAAGAAATGGAATTTCTCTATATAGTAGCTGTTACCTTAGCTCCTACAGAGCTTGTTGTATTTATAGGCTAATTCCCTTAGCAGTTCCTTATTCTTAGGAACTCAAGATCATGGGTACGCCACTCTTGCCATGTTTCTCAGTTGTGGTCTTTCTGTTTGCTGCATGTCCCATCTTTGGTGGTCCACGTTCTCTGCCACAATTCACAATCCCTATGTTTGCTGCGTCTACACACTCCTTGCTTTGGGCTGACACATGATAGGATAATTTTGGGCTGGGCCTAGCTACTCTCAGCCCTTTGATCACTGGACTACACCTACACCATTACACAACCTAAAATTGGATGTCACTTCGATTCTGTGTTGGGAATAGCTAATGCTTGAGAACATATAACTAGGGGCTTTGTGTCTAACTGCAGAGCATGCAAGCAAAGAAGTTAAAACTACAATTAACTAGTCTTGGGAGTATTTGCGTAACTTGACAGATTGATGACGTTGTTCCTAGATTCTATTACATGTAAAACATATAAACCTATCTCATGCCTATGTTACATAGTGTGGATGATGGCCGTGAATCTCAATATCTGTCACACAAAGGTTCATCTTTCCTTAAGAGCCAACTCAGCGCCTCCGTAATTTGGGAATGTACATCGATCAACCTTTTGGATCTGCTTCTCATTCCCCATCATCTCACTCCTGATGCTAATGCACCCCCGCTTAAAGGAACTAATCCTCACGTAGGTCACAACCGTTAGATGCGAGAGCGAGAATAATACGTCCCAGGCACTCCACTATAAATGCCTACCGCAGGCTTAGAGAGACAAAGGAATTAGCATCTTGTGATGACTCTAGGGTTCACTATCCGCCAAGAATTCAATTCCACGTTCTTTTCATAAATATCTTTTAAAATTATTTTCATCGAGGGATGACTACTATCACGCCAAGATTCTATCTCCATATTACATTTGGCCAAGTCCAACATCATCTTCATTATGTTTCCTGTAGCATTGTTCAGTTCTGCTATGATTTTAAGGAATTCTGAACAAGAATTCTTCAATTCTTTCTTCAGCGCATTAAACTAAGAGGACATAAAAAAGATAGCCAAATCAAAAGGGAGAACATCTTTATAAATGATAATAAAATCTAAAAGTACATAAGGGGGCCTCGAAGGAAAATTTTACATTTTACCTTACCCTAGAACTGTCTTGGTTGGTGGAGGCCTAACTCACCTTGCTCTTAGCTACCCAGTGCTCACTCTCCTCAGGTGTATCTTTTGGGATCGTGGTCTCGAGGGAAAGAGTAAGAATTTCCTGAGCAGTGTAAAGCTGCTTAGAAGATTTTAGGAAGTCCAAAAAGGTGGACCTAAGACCCCCATCCTTGATCGCCTCTTCCCAATCTATTGGATACATTTTTTGTGGTGTTTGGCTCCATGAAGTATTTGAGAAACTTAATCTCATCATTAGAAATTGAGGGAGTAAGCTTGGGTAGAAGTTCATCATTAATCGGCAAGTTGCAGTCAATATCCTTCACATTGTGAAGAAGGTAAAGAAAAAAGACGTACAACTCCCGAGTCTTCATTAGCTTATCTTTAAAAGCCTCAAGCAAGAAGGCTTGAGCTTTATGACATCGTCCACCTTTAGAGCCTTCTCTAGAACCTCCTTCTCAAGTGTAAGCTTCCTCTTATCTTCCTTGAAATTTCCATTGTTCTTTTTTGGTTGCCTCGAGCTCTTTCTTTAGCTTGATTATATCAATGTCATTTTTCTGGACTTCTAAACAAAGTTTATTCCAACACTTGAAGAAGGGAGGAAAAGGAGGAAACTTTCCCTTTGATTTTTTGAGTCACCGAGTTAAAATTCTTAGTTACATGAAAGTAATAGAACAGTTACAAAAAAATAAACATATAAAAGAGAATAAAAGAAGTCTCGAGGGCATAAACGGACCTGTGGATCCTCACCTAGATTTCCCAAAACTGTTTTCTCCAAGACAGGAACACAGGAGATGTTCGAGGAAATGGGGAATGTTTGGGAGGCTGGAGTAGCTTGAAGGGTTTTGTCATGCTTTCCTTTCTTAGACAGCTCTCTCGAGGAAAGCTCCCCCACCTTTCCTTTTGGACTTTTTGCTAGTTAATTGTGCACCCGTACTCTCCGCGAGGGTATTTGGCACAACTGGAGGAGGATTTCTAGCATTTCTAGTGGTTCGTTCACCACTTTTCTTTGAATCTAGAGCTTCATCGAGACCTATTGAAAAGTAAAAGAGTAAGATGTTAGAAGCAGAAAGATAAAGAAAGCATGCAAAGTAACACATTTTATTACTAAAACATCTTCGAGGACTTTTGAAGGGTTAGACTTTTGGGAAATAATTTGGAGAGGGGGTTCTCGAGTGAGCTTTTTAGGATTTAACCACGAGACATCTTTCTCCTCGTTACCCCTTTTCACTTTGTGCCTCATTTAGAAATACCTTTGATAGCTTGGCGTTGCTCATTTTCCAACCTTGGACGCTCGAACTTCTGGTAGACGACCTTATTGTAGACTTCAGGCAACCAGATAAAGCAAATGATTGAAGATTTATTGATAAAAGTGGTGTAATGAATGGAAGTGGCCAGATTGCGAATTTTGGCATTTTTGAGATCACAAGGGCAAACATACTTCTTTCCCTTCGAGAACTCGATTACCACATCCTGATTCTTTTTAGGGACTTTATACCTTTGGCTGCAGCCAAAGGTAAACTATTTGTCCTTCTCTTTCCACCCCTAGTAGTTGGAAGGGATAGTAAAGGCTTTCTTCTTCGCCCATCTACTGGCGAAGGTAATGATAGTGTCTTTTTTGTTACACTGAAGGTCATGCTATACAGCTAGCGAAGCACCCTGTATTTAGGTTTAATATCGAGCTCATGGTATCTCGTCATGAACATGATGATGATAACTATTGCAATGGGATGAATTTGTTCTGGATTAACTTTTAACTCCTTGAGCAACTTCAAGAATAGGGAAGGGAAAGGAAAGCAAATCCCATATGTAATATGTTTGAGATAAATGGCCGACCTCCTGGTTGGTTGATTTACAGGAGATTCTTCTGCTCCTAATGGTCGCAATTTGATATATGGGGGGGGATGATCTGTCCTCGGGGAATAGCGGATAAAAGCTTAACAATAGGATCCCCATTCCTAGGTACAACCTTGATATCTTGCGTTTGTGGTGATATACTTTCATCATGAGCGAGCTCGTCCTCATTTGCAGGGGGCTCGAGCCTTGCTTCCTCAAAGACCTCATCTCTTTCGCTCAAGGAAGCACTATTTTCCTCGTCTACAAGGGCATACTTTCCTTGAGGATGGCATTTCTGGACCCCCCTTTTCTTCTTTGAAGGAAACTTCTCCATCTCCCACAGGGATTCGAAGCTCTATGCTCCCCATTATGGGCAATATCCCTTAAGGACCTTTTCCCTTACCAGCAGCCCAGAAAAAAAGGAATTCACCCTAGGGGCATGTTAGTGATTACAAATCCTCCGGGATAATAGTCGGTGCGACCGATTTCATCAACTTCTATTTCAAAAGTTCTATTAGAATTCCCTTCCCTTTTATATTCAGAACCTGGCCCTTCCATTCCTATTAGATTGGTTGTTTCTGGTGAATCCTCTCTCTTCTTCCAGTCGAATCTCATCAGAAAATCCCTCTCGTCAGATCTCTTACCGGGAGTAGGAGTACCAGTTTCCACCACAGAGAAAATGGAGTAAAGTGAATGTGAAAAGCTGTACAAAACGTACTTGCTAAGGAGAAGGAAAATAGTGAAGTTGGTTGCGAGAAGTTTGTGAGCTGGTAATCTCCTCTTCAAATAACATGCAAATTAAATGAGGGGAAGTTGAGCAAATGGATTATGAAGTCTGAAATGGTGGCTAGGTAAAGATTTTCTCAAAAAACTGAAAAGTTGAAATGGATTGAGAATCTTTTCATATCTTCCATAAAGAAAACTGTCATCTATGCGTCTTTTCCCAAAATTGAGCGAAACTCTAAATTTGGAAAAGGTCCAGATGAGAAAACCAAATATCATTTCGAGGCTTAAGGACAGTTGTTATGACTAAGTGACCTCGAGATATCATATCGAGGCTTAAATTAAGTAATCTAGAGAATGATACCTCGAGTACCCCTAGACTCGAACATTTAGATTACTATTGAAAAGTTCTCCCACACACTCATAGACCTCAAAATTTTCTTTAGTTTTCTGGGGGCTTTTGATGATGGTCTAACCTAGTGAGCCCAAATAAGTTACTGGGCCAATTTAGCCAAACAAGCATGAAGGAAATAGTTAAACATAATGGCCATATTTATTGGCACTTAAGAGAGTTAAAGACAAATACTACTAGAGCTACTCAGGTATAAATACAAGGTATATATACATTTTAGTATTCATTCTATATATACAGTATTCATATGGTTGACTTACTCAGGGTCCGGTGCTGAGGGTCCGGCTCCCAGTACTGAGGTTCCAGAAATCCCTGTTTTAAACCCTCCTCAGGATATACCCCATCATGTGGCACAGGTAAGTCCCACAAAGAACCATAAAAAGTCCTCCAAGTCTAGGAAACCTGCTAAATTAGACAAACAGGGAAAATCTAGCACTTCAGCTAATGAGGCCTATTTAACTCAGTTAAATACTATCATGACTAGATCAAAAAGAACTAATGATGTTTCTCATGAATAGCACAACTATAAAAATAAAATTCCTGGTTTGGAATCTCAGAGGAATGAACACTTCTATGCTTAGACTTTGTAATCTAATCACTAGGCACAACTTTGAACTTCTCTCCATTATTGAACCTAAACATGGTAACATGCAATGTGAACATTATAGACAACTACTTCATTATGAAAATTGCATATATGCCAGTAATGGACAGATTTGGCTTTTTTTGGAATACCAACTTGTCATTATCTGTTAAAGCTGATAATCTTCAGTTTCTAGCTGTAACTTTGAACTCTCTGACTCTCAATAAAAGTATGGATGCATTTTCTGTTTATGGTCTGAGAACTAGAAATGGTAGGAAAGATCTATGGTCTGACCTTAGGTCTTTTGTTCACTCCGAGTCAATTTTTATTGGAGATTTCAATGCTATTACATCTATAAATGAATATAAAGGTCCTTCTACTCCCAAACTTGGTAGTATGAAGGACTTTAATGAGTTTATTAATGTAATGGCACTGGATGAAATAAACACTGTTGGGAATTTTTTTACTTGGAGCAACAACAGACTTAGGAACCCTACTAGACAAAGGTTAGACAGAGGTCTATGTACATTATCATGGTCATCCACTTTTCCTGATTCTTCTGTTCAAGTTTTAAATAGAGCTTCTTCTGACCACAATCCTATGATTCTTTCCATTGGCAGTGATATTCAATCTGTCCCTAGGCCTTTTAGATTTCTGAATACTTGGTTTAAAAGGAAAGAATTCAGGGATGTTATCAAATAGAACTGGAATCTTCCTATCCGTGAAACAGGAATGCTTGGCTTTTTTCTTAAATTAATAAGACTAAAGAAGGAGCTTAAAATTTGGAATAGGGACCACTTCAGTAATGTCCATGAGAATGTGATTAAGGCTGAATCAGTTCTAGGTTTCCATGAATCTGAATATGATATAAATGCTTCCATTGAAAACCTGGTTAGAGTAAAAGAAGCTAAGGCCAGTTTGGTCAAAGCTCTCACAGAGCAAAAGAATTTTTGGAAACATAAGGCTAGGGTAAAATGGCTAAAGGAAGGGGACATAATACCAGATTCTTTCATAACTCTGTTAAAGAAAGAAAAAGTAGGCTTGGCATCATAAAAATTAAGAGCAGTAATAACCAATGGCTAGATAGCATGCAAGATATTGAGAATGAAGCCATTAACTATTACAAGGATCTCTTAACCGAAGATAGTACCCCTGATAGCAACCTGTTTCAATCTCATTTCTTAAGCCAAATCCCTAAATTGATCAACAGTGAAGACAATGCTAAATTGCTACAACCTGTTGTACTTTCTGAGCTTAAAGAAATAGTTTTTAGCCTGAACAGAAATGGAACTCCTGGTCTTGATGGTTTCACTCCCATTTTCTATATCAAATCATGGGATGTCATTGCCAATGATTTATTGTCTGTAGTACATGATTTTTTATCTAGCAGCAACATTCCTAGGGGTATCGGCAGCACTTGGATCACAATTATCCCTAAAAAGGATATTCCCGTGTCTTTTGATGATTATAGGCCAATAAGTCTTTCTAATGTTGTGAATAAAATCTGCTCTAAGGTGCTTATGGAAAGACTTAAACCCCTTATGCCCAGGATTATCTCTCCACAGCAAACTGCCATTCTTAAAGGAAGAGATATCTCTGATAATGTTCTCTACCTTCAAGAAATGGTCAGATTCTTGCACAGGAAAAATAGAACTCCTAATTGTATTGTTAAACTAGACCTCAGGAAAGCATTTGATAGAGTTAAATGGTCCTTTCTATATTGTGTGCTAGCTAAATTTGGTTTCCATGCTAAATTCATTTTTAGTATAATGAAGAATCTATCACAGTCATGGTTCTCAATTCTGATAAATGGTAAGCCTGTGGGTTTTTTCCAAGCATCAAGAGGTCTTAAACAAGGTGATCCTCTCTCTCCTTTCTTGTTCAATATTTTTTCAGAAGCATTTAGCAGGAGCTTAGCTTTTATTTTTCAAAATGGTAAGCTAGCCTACTATGACTTACCTGGTCAGGCTCTTCAAACCTCTCACCTCTCTTATGCAGATGATACAGTGGTTTTTCTTAAAGCCAATACTCAAACTTTGATTAGGTTTAAAGCCTTCTTATCTAAGTTTGAGGATACTACTGGCCAAAAGATAAACTACAACAAGAGTGATATTTTCATTAGTAGGCATGCTTTTGTTCATCAAATTACCTCTGTTAGGACAATTCTTGGCATGAAAATTGGTAAACTTCCTTTTAAATACTTAGGTGTCCCCATCTTTCATGGCTTTGCAAAAAAATATTTTTCCAACCATTAATGGAACATATTGATTCTAGGTTAAATAGTTGGAAAAATAAGTGGCTTTCAACTGGGGGAAAAATCACTCTCATTCAGTCATGCATTTATTCTATTCCACAGAATATTTGGTCTATTCTTAAACCTTCAAAAGGGATTATTCACACCGTGGGGAGAAAACTGAGTAGATTTTTCTGGGGGGTGCATGATCTGAAACCTAAAAGGGCATGGAGGAAATGGGATGCTCTCTGCTACCCCATTAACTAAAATGGCCTAGGTTTCAGATCAATTCCCACCATCACTACCACCTACTCAGTAAAATTGTGGTGGAAATATCAAATTGCTGATGCCCCATGGACCCATTTTATTGCTTCTCTGCCACCCTCCTTTAGAACCTCATCAAATTGGAAAAGAATTTGCTATGTTAATGCATGGGCTGAGTCTCATTCTAGAGTGATAGTTGGTACAAGTTCATGTAATTTCTGGTCATCCAACTGGCTGGACTTATGTCCTGTTATAGATCTGTGTGACCAAAGTCTTATTGACATTCCAACTGACTGTGCAGTGGCTAATTTCATCTTTCACAAGGACACTCTTCTTCCTAAAATCTCCCCTTTTCTCTCACCTAATACTGTCTCTCTTTTACAGGGTGCAACACTCTCTCCACACAGACAGGATAGGTTAATATGGAAACCTGACAGAAAGGGAAGTTTCTCCTTTCACTCTACATATCAATTGCTCAGATCACAAAGAGGTAATATTGCCTCAATTCAGCACCTCTGGAATCCAAGGGTTTCAAAGAAATTCTCAGTTTTTATGTGGAGATTAATTAACTCTTTCCTCCCGTTAGATAATGTTTTGAAAAAGATGAGTTTTTGCATGCCTTCAAGATGTTGTATGTGCTATCAGCATGAGGAATCTCTATATCATTTGTTTAATTCCTGTCCTTTTCCCATTCACATTTGGAAGACAGTGCACGAGTTTATGGGTAGAAGGGATAGAATTTTTCCATCCATATGGGAAAGACTGTCATGCTACCTCACATATTCTGGCCTCAGCTCTTTACATTCCTTGATCATTAAATTAGCACCTTCAATAACTTGCTGGAACCTTTGGAAGGTCAGGAATAAATATCTATATAACAATGTGCCTCCACTGACTAGCTTTGTTGTTTCACATATCAGGGATCAGATCTTCTATTCTTTCAGTGCTAAACCTGTTTATGTTTCTTCTGTTTTTGACTTGGGTATTGCAGATCACTCTTTTCTTCCTCTAATCAAATCTGCCCCTAAGCCAAAAATTTTTAAAATTGCTTGGTCTAAACCGTGCATAGGTTTTAAAGTTAATGTTGATGCTGTATGGTGTGGTCTTTCTAAAAAGTGTGGGCTTGGTATGATCATCAGAGATAATAGAGGTGGTTTCATTGATGCACACAGGAAGTATACAAATGCTGAAACTCCTCTAGAAGCAAAACTTAGGGCAATTTTATTTGCTCTTTAGAGGCTGCTGGTTGCATGCTATTCAGTTCCTATCTGTATTGAATCTGATTGTCTTAATGCAGTATCCTTTGTTCTGAACCCATCAATTGCTCATTGGACATTGTTCCAGTTGGCTGATGACATTAACCTTCTTCTGAATGATATTACCCTAACGCATGTATATAGACAAGCTAACCAAGTTGCTAATAGCATAGCAAAATCATGCCTCCAAGCTCAATCCTGTTCAAACCTATCTTTTAGTTCCCTATCTAACACTGTACATGGACTGATTAGACTTGATCAGATTGGTGTACCTACTATCAGAATTGCAACTTGAACGGATGCTACAATCTTACTTGTTTTCTGACAGGATGCTGACCAAAGATCTCGAGGGATGCTGACCAGGATGCTGACCATGATGGGCTCAGAAGATCGATTTCCGGCTAAGAAGATCAATTTCCGGCTCAGGAGTTTCTCCTTTCCAGCTCACTTTTTAATTCTAGCTCCACCTTTTGACTAAATTGTACTTCGTTTTATACAATCACTAAATTGTTCGAAGGTACGGAGCTAAAATTATTGGGTGAACACAGAAACCTACTGCATTGATTTTGGTTGATCAGATGGTTCGAGACCTCGAGGGGTGGTTTCGGGACCCCGAGGGACGGTTCGAGGCATCGACCTCGAACATGGTGGATCTCGGCGGTTCGAGACCTCGAGGGGTTCGAGACATCGAGACCTCGCACATGGTGGATCGAGGAGTTTCAGCGGTTCGAGACCTTGAGGGGTGTTTCGAGACCCCGAGGTGATCGAGGCCTCGAGGGGTGGTTCGGGACCTCGAGGTGTCTTTCCGAGACCTCGCAAATGGTGGGTGAACAAAGAAACTTACTACATAGATTTTGGCTGATCACATGGTTTGAGACCTCGAGGGGGTTCGTGACCTCTAGGGTTTCGAGACATTCGTAACCTCGCACATGGTGGTTCGAGGAGTTCAGCGGTTTTGAAGACCTCGAGGGGGGTTTCGAGACCTCGAGGGATTCGAGGCCTCGAGGGGTGATTCGGGACCTCGAGGTGTCTTTCCGAGACCTCGAGGGGTTCGAGACATTGCAGCAGTTCCGAGACCTCGAGGGGTGTTTCGAGACCCCGAGGGATTCGAGGCCTCGAGGGGTGATTTGGGACATCGAGTTGTCTTTCCGAGACCTCGCAAATGGTGGATGATCAGATGGTTCGAGACCTCGAAGGGGTTCGTCACCTCGAGGGATGGTTTCGGGACCCCGTGGGATGGTTTCAGCATCGAGACCTCACACATGGTGGATCGAGGAGTTCGGCGGTTCGAGACATCGAGGGTTTCGAGACATCGAGACCTCGCACATGGTGGATCGAGTAGTTCGGTGGTTCGAGACCTCGAGGGTTTCGAGACATCGAGACCTCGCAATGGATCGAGGAGTTTCGGCGGTTCGAGACCTCGAGGGGTGTCGAGACCCCGACGGATGGCTCGAGGCCTCGAGGGGTGGTTCGTGTTCCCCGAGACCTCGCAATCGTATCCTAAATGGGCTGTGACAGTTAGTACCTGTATTAGGAGGTTCGTGACCTCGAACGTTTTTACTACACACTAACATAGGTTAGTACTATTCTTTTGGAATCAACTAGGGTTGGTTCGAGAGTGTTCCAACTCTCATATGTATCTCATATGATCCAAACTTAACGATTGCTACCTGTATTTTGTGAATGTTTCTTTTTAATGGTTTAGGGGGGCCAAATAAAATTTCCCTCCATCTCCGGATGGTTTCATTTAAAAAAAAGACTTACTCAAGCATCATAGAGTTTTCTCTTGGAACTTCTTAGGGCTTGTTTCTTTGCAGATTGCAACCAAGGGACTTGACGGTGCAACTTGATCGGTTTTATTACACATCATGACTACATCCACCATTCTTGTGTAAGGTTCCTACATCCACCGTTCACATGTCCTAGCCAAATGTTCCTACTTCCATATTTGGGCAGAAATTTGTGGCAAAAATTTGTCCAGATCATGTCAATCACCAACTTTTCCTAATTTATCAGTTTTCATAAATGCCCGTGTAAAATTAAATAGGAAGCTTGCTAGGACGGAGTTAGTAGTTTTACTAACTTTGACCGAAGAGAGGAGAAAAATGGTGTGCAAATCTGAACGTGTTGACAAGGACAAGACTAAGATTGATATTCTTTTCTCTCTAGTAGAATGAATCGTAGTACCATACAGATCAGATTATCAAGGGAATGATTCAGGTATATAATCAATTATTAATTGCATGACATAATCATAATTTATTAACTTTATGGTTTGGCTATTTAATAATTTTTTCTCTTGATTTTAAAATTAGATTGTATTTTGTCCATTTTCACTACTGGTCAAATTCACAAGAATATCTACAGCATGAGCCAAAAAATTAATCCGTACTTCTCTTAATATGCTAGGTTTTTATGCTCGCGCCACGTGCGAGTTTTTAATATTTCATTTAACAAAAATTTCTTGTTGTTTTATTGCATCCTCACCACCGCCTCGCCGGGGATCTGTATCAGAAGCGACGCAGATGCCATCCGAACCGCCACCTCCCTTGCAGGTGCATTATTCTCTTCTTCTTATGTTCCATGAGAGAACTGGAGAAGTCTTGATAATGTAATATTTTAATAGTGTGTTGCTAATTCTCTCGTTCTTTGTATCTTAATGATTCTAAGTTAGGGTGGAGATGTGTCATTTTCAAAATCCAGACTTGGGAGCAATTTTGTTTTCTTTCTGTTTGTTCAGTCTTTGCTTTCTTCTAGTTGCTATTTGGGTTATTGATGAGATGTAAAATGCATGTTTTTTTAGGCATTTAATACCTTTTTTTATGCTTTTGTTGGTTGATAATTAGTTTTATAGATGTTTTGCATGACAGGGAGTTTAAACCATCTTGTTTGATTTTCTATGTTGACTTCCCCATTTTGTGAAATATTCGTAGGCTAATGGGAATTTACCTCCATGAGCGTCTCGGTCTATTTTTGTGAGCTTAATAAGTAGATTGAAAGAAATTTGCGAGATTGGTAGAAGGATAAAGACCATCAAGCACGATGGTAGAAGATTGAAGTTAGTGAAAGAAGAAAGAAGTCAAAAGGAGCCAAAATTTCAAGGAAATTCAAAAATTTTCTATGGGCATGAACCATGCCATATTACACTGTCTGTGGCACAAAGGGTTCTCAGAAGAATTGAAGGTTTAGTGGATAGACCGTGCAAACATGCATGGCTCATGCCAAATTGGAAGGCTGGAAGACTGTCCCTGAAGACGGACCGTGCAAACAAGCACGGTCCATTGCGCTCAGTTGCTGGAACACAAGGCTTTGAATATAGACCATGTAACTATGCATGGTCTGTGCCGTCCTGTTGACTTGGGTTTTGACCAGCGGGTTTATGGCTTTTTTTTTTCTCTCCTCTTATATAAAGATGTCTTTATCCACAAGACAAAAAGGGAGGCGAATCTACATATAAGAAAACCTTTTCTCCTCTCTTTGTTCATTAATTACACTTCTTCCCTAACACTTATTCCATCCAATGCCATGAGTTTAATTGTATTATATTAATTTTTGACTTGGGAGAATTTGTAAGCATGCATTAACTCAATGATTTGTGAGACTCTAGATTCATGCCTATTTTATTTGCTAAAAATATCATGCTAAATTTGTTCTTATGTTTCTTGATATAATTTTGTGATGAATGAGATTAGGATGTACACCTAGTTAAGTTCTTTGCATGTTCTTATGTTTCTATATTTATTGGGTTGTAGGGTGTTAACCATGAGGTTGTTGAAGACACATGTGCCCGAGATGATAATAGAAGTAGCTCATGTTGGGTTATTTTACGGACGATAAGTGGGGTCATTTGGAAATGGGTCGGGTGAGGTTATTAACTCGATTGGGGCCGTAGGATAATTCCTGAAGGTCATATCCCGAGTTTGTAGTGACTAGGCAGAGAATGACCCTAGAGTTATCATGAGGTACTAATGTCCTAAGTGACACAAGGTGGGCTTAAATGACTATTCACGATGTAGGTCCCGATAATTACGTTCACACATTTATTAACCTCGAGAGTGAAGGCTAGAGGTGGTAGTGAAAACGCTCCTCTAGATATAAATGGAGGATGTGAGATGTTCAGGAGGGAGAAGAACCAAACTGGTGTGAATGGCGGAGGGAGTTCTCGGTGAATCAACATCTCTGCATTGTGTTGTATAGCAATTAAATAGAAATATATGTCTTGCAAGTGAATAGGAGTCTAGGATCAAATATCGTAGTTAATCATGTGATGCAAATGCCTATAAGGCCCATTATATTATCTTTATCTCGTAATCGTAGTGTATGATTGTAAGCATTAGCTTAACTCTTTACAAGAAACCCCCCATGTTTTCTACTTCTAACATACATTCAAGGTGATGCTCGTGTGTGAAATTTTCAAAGCTATAATTTAAACGCTTTAGTCTCTATGGATGACACACTAACTTACCGCAATCTACTTTTTGGTAGTTAGAGGTGTGTAAGAGAGAAACACTAGAAATCTCTATCTTTGGTTGGCTAGCACCGTGGGTATTTAACGACGCCTGCTGTTGCACCACCAGTTATCCTTTTCCTTTTGTGTTCTAGTTGATCCAGTACATCATTTTTTATAGTTTGTGTTGCATTGTCTTTTGTCACAATTTGCAATTTTGTGATGGTGTTGGCATAGATGAGTGTTGAAATGTTACTTAGGTTTTGCCTAATTTGAAGTATCTGCACATTGGAAAGAGTCAAGTTAATAGTAAAATCTATGTTGTTCTGCAACCTTATTCTTGCTTCTTGCTTTAAATTATAAAATGTATAGAACTAGCATTAGATAGTGTATGAATGTGTATTATGTACTTTATTACAATGAAAGGTTCCTAATAAACACATGTGCAATTTGTTACATAAATTTATATGTAAAATAAAAAAAAATTACACGCTAACTAATAAAACATTTTATTCAATCATTATTGAATAGTATACGTTATTACACTCTAATTAAAATAAGCTTGCCAATTGTACCTCCTCCCCCTAACGCAGTGTTAATCCACCCATGGGGATATGTCAAAATTGCAACACAAATGTAGTAGATGATCGTCATCTATGCAGCAAAAATAAGGTCATACGGCTGGTGTGGATAGTCAGGTGGACTTAGAACACAAAAGCATCCCACAAACATATATAAATGAATAGTAAATTTTTTATTAGGATATAATTATTGAACTAAACTTAATTTAAAATAAAATAAAACACAAAATTACCAAAAAAGATGTGGTGGCTACAAATGCACCAATCATATATTTAATGTGTTTGATGGTCATAAAAAACCATGTGGCGATGCCACTTTCATTGAGATACCAAGAATACCACCACCATAGATGAACACATTCCAAGACTTAATAAGACATTTAAAGGTTATGCTCGTGATCCTCTAAGTGACATGGCGGGACCTATGACTAGGTCAAGGACGAAGCTTAAAGATGCTATTTTAAATACTTTGATTGATCAACTTTATGATGAAGAATTAAAGAAAGAGTTATCATCGACATCGTGGATTTATTGTTCAAGAGTGTCGAGGAACTAAAGACAAAATGAAGAACATTGTACTCTTTTTTCCCATCAGGTTTTTAATGAGGTAGTGTCATCACTGTAAACCATTGTAAAATGATTTCATTTTGGATTTTTCATGATAAGCTTGGCCATGTAGGCTTTCAAGAGCTTAAAATCAAAATCTGGTCTATTAGGGTTTAGCATATTCAGTTTTATTCTGATTGGAATTAGATTTGGTAAGATTATATATATCAATATTCATCCAATTCTTAGCTTGGAAGAATTCGGCCGTATAGTTGGTATTTTAGGTATTTTAGTTAGATACGGTTTTAGCTTCTTAAAGTTACCATAAGTTGATTCAGATTCTGTTTGTAATTAGGGTTTTAGGCCGAGGTTGAACCCTACAAATAGAGGGTTATGGACGATACATTACTCACCTTTTTATCAATCAAATATATCAATTTTTGAGTTATAGGGATTGCTTGAGAGTTTCTTAATTGTTGGTTAATATTGATGGTTAATTAAGTATCAATACTGTCCATTTGTGAACTAATCCCGCAGACTAGTTAGGGTCACAATTCTCGAGCTGTTCTAGATCCCGAAGGCTAGTTTTGATCTATTTGGGCGACTTCAGTAGGGTTTGTGAAATCCCTCATTTAGTTAAAGATCTAAAATTCAACAACCTAGATTTTTCTTAAGGAGATTAATATCACACTTCCTATAAATCCAAATACTCCTGATATGAGAGATACCTGACACACAAAATATATTATACATATGTTTTTTATAAACTTCTATCATCTGGTGTATAAATGTGTAACATGTACATACGTTACAATGAAACATTTCTAGTAAATGAGCGTACAATTTTTGTGCAAATTCTATAAGTTTACATAAATTTAAATGTTAAATTACAAAATTTGCGCACAAACTTATACAGTATTATATTCTATAAAAATTAAATAGTATACCATATACATCATTACACTTAAAATAAAATATACAAAGACTTGAGTGAGACAGTCTCATTCATTTTGATAGTGAGATGCAGGCTCTAAGTACAATGAGTTAAAGATGAGAGATGACATAGAGTACTTTCTGTAAATTTTAAAACTTTACTTAGTTCTTTGTTTCACCTTAAGTTATGGTGAGACGGTCACATCTGAGTCTTTCTCAATAAAATAAAGCCGCCAATTGAACCTCCTCCCCATTGCGAGGTGTTAATCCACCCACGTGTATTTGTGAAAATTGCAACACCAATGTAATTGATGATTATTGTTGATGGAGTAGAAATGAAGGGAATCCGACTGGTGTGAGCAGTGGGGTGGACGTAGAAAATAGGCCAAAAACCTATATGCAAGAATATAAGAACTTTTATTAGGATATAATTAATGAAATAAGCATAATTTAAAATAAAATTAAACGTGAAGTTACTTTAGAGGCTATAGTGACTAAAGCATTTGATGGCTCTAAAAAATCATGAGGTGAGGGCACTTGCTATAAGTCCAAATGCTTCTAATATGAGAGATACCTGACACGCAAAAAAAATTGTACATATTTTTTATGAACTTCTATTGTGTATAAATGTGAATTATGTAATTTGAAACAGTGAAAGGTTCCAAATGAGCGTGAAATTTGTGTGCAAATTCTGCAATTTTCATAATTTAAATGTAAAATTATTAAATTTGTGTGCAAAAACTTATACACTATCTATAATAATTCAATATTATACCATTTACATTATTGCACTAGAAATAAAATAAGCCCGCCAATTGACATCCTACCCATGGGAATTTGTCAAGATCCCAAAATCAATATAATTGATGATAATCATGAATGCAACAAAAATGAAGGGCATCCGACTGGTGTGGGTAGTGAGGTGAAAGTAGAAAACAACCCACAAACCTATATGCAAGAATAATAGAAGTTTTATTAGGACATAATTATTAAATTAAGTATAATTTAAATTTAAATGACACTCGCTCTTACCAAAGAAGATGGGGTGACTACAAATGCATCAATCAATAATCTCCGGCATTTGATGGTTATCAATAACTACGAGGTGAGAACACTTGCAATAAGTCCAAATTCTCATAATGTAAGAGATACCTGACACTCAAAAAGTATAGTTCATATTTTTATAAACGGCTATCAGATCGTGTTTAAATGTGTATTATATACATTATATCCATGATTAGTTCCTAGATAGTATATAAATGTGTGCAAATTCCATAAGTTTGCAAAAAGTATTTTATTTTATCATAATTGAATTGTGTACCATATACATTAGTACACTCGAAATAAAATTAGCCTACCACTTGAACCTCCTTCCAATATTAAAGTGTTAATCTACCAATGTGGATTTCTCAAGATCGCAAAACCAATATAGTTGATGATCATCATCGATGCAACAAAAATGAAGAGCATCCAACTGGTGTGGGCAGTGAGTGGGATTGACATGGAAAACAACCCACAAACCTACATGCAAGAATCGTTGAAGTTTTATTAGGATACAATGATTGAACTAAGTATAGTCTAAAATTAAATTAAATGCAAATTTACTAAAGAGGCCGTGGTGACTATAGGTGCGCCAATTACCAATTTGCAGCATATGATGGTTATCAAAACCCAGGAGGTGAGGGCACTTGCTACTTGGGAGGACATCTTCGTGCCTCTCAAAGATAGTATTTATAGGCTTATATTACGACGGCTAACTACTAGATAGTAGTTAGTGGTAAATCAGGGTTGTCCACGAGAAAAGGGGGTGTTATCGAGTGTTGAACGTAGTTAAACACACAAGAAGAAGTCACTCTAAGTGTGTGATAACAAAGTTAGGGAGTTTTGACTTTATAAAAACTAAAACTACTTTAAACAACTAAATTACCAAACAATTTGAAAGAATGAGTCTTGGGCACAATTGGTTTAAAATCTAGTTATCCTTTGATCATGACTAATTGTTTTGTTTTCATGCATTAACCACATATGTGGAGAACTTGTCAACACCTTTCGAATGAAGATATTTCTCACCTCTCCTCAGTTATAGTTAGAACGGGCGATTAACACCACACAGTAACTCTTACCCTCGGGTCACTCTGGACGATCAATGTCACAGATTACCCCGAGGATAGCAATAAATATGGAGATCCAATACAACTAACACAATGTCCTCCTGGTGTGTTCATTTTATGTAATAGTTTTAGGACATTTTGGACTAATGTTTGTGTACTTTTGTGATTTAGATCTTGAGTTTTGCTTTGAAATTTTATTAGAAGAGTTAAGAGCTAGTTTTGTGCTATTATTATTTTTTAAGGAAATTTTGTGTGACAAGGAAAACCATGTGAAGATTTGAATATTTCATTTTGAGGGTTGAAGACTTGAATACTTGAAGAATGAGGCTTGAAGAGGAAGGCTACACAAAGACAAGAGAAATGAAGTTTTAAGAGCTGGTTTTTGTACTTGTCGTGAGCAGTTGGAATCCTCTAATGGTTTGTGATGGCATTTGTCTCAAGGAGTGGGATGCACTCATGGCTCGCGACTGACCTATTGCAAGTATCATATTTTATGATTCTCTTGTACTATAAATAACACTTCTCCCCTCTCATATCCTATCACTTTTGGCCGAAAATCCTTCTCTTTAAACCCTAGTTTGCTCTCTCTCTCTCTCTCTCTCTCTCTCTCTCTCTATCTTCATCTTTGTCATGTTTTATTTGTTTATGGATGTTAGTATGATTTGTGTTAACTAAACTCATCTCTTGGGAGCAATTGATTAAGGCTTCAAATCCCATGTAGTGAGACGATTTGATTTACTATTTATGAATCCTGATTATTTTATTTTTATCGTGATATGAATGCATTAGTTTTCTTCATTTATGATATTAGATGTTTGAGAGTATGAAATGTTTGTATGATGACATTTTAAGAACTAGGAAATGTGCACATATTCTTATCTCTTTGGCATAAAATCCAAGAGCATGGAATTAGAACCTCTAGTTGTGTAAATGATGTTAATATTGCTAGATGAATATGATAATGTTGATCTTTGTCATGTTTATTCTAAGATAACACTAATGGGAGAGTCTTGAATGTCTATCATTCTAGATTAACCCTAATAAACACAATGGTTGGTTAAATGGCTAGACATTTGGTAGAATATTTCTAGTTTTTATCAAGTCTCTTGGTTCTTTGTGGATGATGCCATTGATGAAATACTTTTAGGCATCGGTTGTCTAAAGTGATCATTTTTGAGTTTTACAAATAGTTGTCGAACACTTTTGTAGATTACTCTTAAAAAGAATGGAATGGTTATCTTCAAAATGGAAGGTGTAGCATTTTCAATAGGTAATCAATATGAATAAGTGATTGCTTCTGTGATCTATAAGAGGCTTGGAAGTGGAAAAAAATTGTGCCCAAGGCTTTATAACTTGAGTTTTAATCCTCTTTTCTTAGTTTGTTGCATGATTAGTATATTTGTATTTATATGCTTGTTGTTTCATTTTTCATTTCATAACATAGAAAAACCAAACCAAAACCCCCCCTCTTTAATTGCTTATATATATATATGCTTATATCTATCCTTATATGCATGAACCCTTAGGAAAAAATCCATCTTCTCCGTGGACGACCCCGATTTGCCACTATTTACTTAATTGTGGTTACGAAGCATTAGGGTTTATAAATTATATATTTGAGAGGTACGGATGCCAAGGCTATCAGAGTGGTCAAGCCTACCAAAATAGGACTTACAATACAAATTAGAGGGATCATCCGAACCTTTGGTATAGAAATGCTGGTGGGGGGGATGCTCAATCATATCGTCCTCCTCAACAACAATACTGGCCTCTTCAACCACAATTCTAAAGACTCTAAGAAAAGCCCCATGATCAAGGTGAAAGTTTGGGGATGTTAAAGGATGAGGTGATACAAGCCCTGGTGAGATTGTGTGGAAAAGTCCAAAAATTTCAAGAAAAGGCTGAGTCAAGAATCAAGAGCTTGGAGAATCAAATAATTCAAATGGCTCAAATATTGAATCGAGTGGAGTCAAGAGATTCAGGAAAACTTCCATCCCAAATGGAATTGAAGCCTCAACAAATGCAAGCGCAATCACTTTGAGAAATGGTAAGGAGGTTGGCACTTCCTGGGATGGTGAGTTTATTGAAAATAAGCCCAAGATGGTTGCATTTTTTGAGAAGGAAGTAGAGGAAGAGGCCAAGAAATCGGTCAAAGAAAGAGCGATCAAGGGGAAAAAGATCGAGGAAGAGGTCCTCATCGAAAAATTGGAACCTAATCCCGAGCTATTATCTCCTCCTCACAAGAAAGAGAAAATGGCGTAAAGTCCTTTCTATGTTCCGGAACTACCTTTTCTGGAGGCATTGAAAGATAAACGAAGGAAGGACAACAACAAGGACATCTACGAAGTCTTTCGTAGATGTGAGGTGAATATCCATCTCTTTAATGCTGTTGAGAAAATTCCTAGATTTGCTAAATTTGTTAAGGAATTATGTGTTGTGAATAGAAAACAAAGAGTGAAAAAAGCTTAAGAGTGGGAAAAATGAACATGTCTCCGCTTTGTACCAAAAGGAACTACCTCCTAAGTGTAGCGATCTTCGCATGTTTACAGTCCCTTGCATGATAGGAACTTTTTTTAAAAAAAAACCATGCTTGATTTAGTCAATAAATACGATTCTTATATTTTATGAAAGCGCCAATCTAGGTACTTTAAACCTAACCAGGGTGGTAATCCAATTAGCTGATCATTCTAGTGCATACCCTAAGGGATTTTCGAGGATGTATTGGTTAAGGTGGATTCCTTAATACTTCCTGCAGATTTTAATGTCATTGACATGGAGCATGATAAGCATGCCACCCCAATTTTATTGGGGAGACCATTTTGAAAAATGTCACGCAAGATGTTTTTGAATTAAGTGGTGAGGATTTCTTGTTAGTTGATTTAGAAAATAATGTTGAAGCTGCATGCTTTGTAGATTCTATGAGCACTAACTTGAAAGAAAGCATTGAGAATTTGAGCATTCTTGAAGAGGTGATTTTGAACACTTCTCCTCTATTTTTAAAGGAGCCCAAGAAACTGGAATTTCTCCCATCACTTGTGAAAGCCCCGGTTGCCGAGTTATAGCCTTTGCCAAGTGACCTTAAGTATACATTTCTTGGTGAAGGGGAGACACTACCGGTAATAATTTCAAGTAAGCTCACCCAAAAGCAAGAATATAAGTTGATGGTGGTGTTAAGAGAACACAAGGAAGCAATTGGATGGACTATTGCCGATGGGAGGTCGTTACCGTACCTCTCAAAGTTATAATTTATAAGCCCTCTATGCTTACTAAAAACAGTAAGTAGATAGTGGCAAATCGGGGTCGCCCACGAAGAAGAGAGATTTTCTTAAGCGTTTAAACATATAAGGTTTATATTAGGCTAGAAGTACATATATATATACATAGATATATAGATATATATATATATATACATATATATAAAAGCAAGTAAAAAGGGGAGTTTTGGTTGGTTGTGGTCCTAAGTTATGAAATTAAAATACAAGATAACTAGCAAAGTTAAGTAACTATGCTATTATTAAACAAACAAAGAAAAAAAGGGTAAAAACTACAAAAGACAAAGCCTTGGGGGCAATTAATATCCACTTCCAAACCTAATGTAGATAATTGAACCATTCACTCATTCTATGACATTCCTTACCTATGGGGAATGCTAAAACTTTCCATTAGAAGATCAACATTCATTCCTTCTTATTAATAATTTGCAAAGACAAACAACGACCATTTGCAAACCTCATTGCTAATCACTCTAGGGAAACCACACCATAAGGTATTTCATCAACGACATTATACACGAAGGACCATAGATTTGATAACAACAAGCCTTCTACCAAAGACATAGCCCTTTAACCAAACATAGCATTCATTAGGCTAAACCTAGAACAAACCACATTCAAGATTCAAACTTGCATTGCATCTATAGGATAAACATGAGAACAATCCACATTATTTATCTAGCAAGAATCACAACACATTATGCACATGAAATTCGAATTCCATGTTCTTGGATTCTCATATCAAAGAGCTTAGAAATTTGCAACTTTCCTAACACCCTAACACTTCAATCATACAAACACTTCAATCATACAAACACTTCATATACTCAAACAGCCCATAACATAAATGAAGTAAAACATCATTTAAACACATGAATGCTAAATAACAAATGCTTCAAGAAAGAGTGAAATAGAGGTTCTTACTACATAGGAGTGGAAGCTTCAATCATTTGCTCCCAAGTAGAAAACTAAGCTAGATAATAAAAACCCATAACATAGAACAAAGATCTACAAAGAAAGAAGAGGAAATGGAAGAAAATGGTGAAAAACTAGGGTTTTGGAGCCCCCAAGTTGGGCTTAGAGAGTTGGGGAAGAAGGGGGTGAAAAGCTATTTATAGTACAAGAAAAAAAGGAGTAAAAAGTAAGTTGCAGGGAAATTAATGTGAGTCGCAATGCCTCCGTCATGAGTTGCGACAAGATCAGGAAATTGTGAGCTCTCAGGTCAACATTTTGCGAGTTGCAACACACTTGTCACGAGTCGCGATAGAAATAAGTCCCATTTTGTTTTGCTTCCACCGGGTGAACCGTTGATCCATTTTGGGAGTTCTTGTAGTCTATTTTATATTACTCAAGAAGAGGAATCCAATGGTACCACCCTTGCAGGCTGATTCTTCTCGGAAAATTCTCAGAATTCTGCTTCAAAACATAGATCATTCTTCACCATTTGCTTTGCTCTCCTTTCTTCACTTTATCTTCTACCAATTTGTGAGTGGCCTTCCATCTTCTACCATCCTTTCGAATGGACTTCACTAAACCACTCCCAAGTGCTCATGAGCAATCTACAAATTATGCTTACAAAAAGGAATCTAGATGCTCGTAAGGACCAAAAGTCCATTAGACTAAACATAGGTTACAAAATGAAGGATTTGGATATAGAAACAAAAAATGACTATCTAAACCCCTTATCATGTAAACCTACCTAAATCTAGCAATCTTACAACAAAAATATGGCAAAAGAGATGTTACATGCTTTGGAAAATACATGCATTTGAAGTCTCATCAAATCTCCCCACACTTAAACCTTACTCGTCCTCGAGTAAACAAGAACAAGCAATGATCAAAGCGTAAACTAGCATATAAAAATTTTCCCAAAACATCCAACATCATATTCCTAGACTACCCTAACCCCCCAAGACAAAAGAATCTCTCACACTCTCACATCTTAAAGCCTAAGAAAATCTAAACAACCAACAAACCATAGCAAAAGTGAGGTATACATATAATGTCAAGCTATCTTACTCTACGAAAAAGCCACCCGATAGAAACATCAAGAGAAGCATAATTTTTTTAATTTCTCTCATTTTCTCTAATTTTTCCTAGGAGCCCTCTCGGGTTTTCATCCTAGCTTGACACTTTTTTCTTTTTCAATAATTACCCTCACCTTTTCCACACCATTTTTCCTCTCATTTTTGCATAGGTCGCCCTTTTGGGTTTTCGACCTATCCGGGGCTCCCACTTTTGCCTAAGTTTCCCTCTTGGGTTTTCGCGGGATATTTTTTCATTTTCTATTTTTTTTCAAACAAAACAAATCAAAGTGGAGCATATGCACACTAAAATACAATACAATGAGAGATATGTTTCTTTACCTCCCCACACTTGAAACACACATTGTCCTCAATGTGAAAAGGACAAGATAAAGAAATAAGGGAGAAAGAAAAAATACTCACAGCTTGGACTTTGAAGGTCCTTCCCGGTGATGGCAATGCTCACTTCTCAATGAATGTTCTCTCCTCCATGTTCTCCAACTCTGTCCAATATGAAACTTCAATCCATCAACTACAAAGCCATAACTATGCAAATCTCGATCAACACTCACAAAAGACAACAACTATTAGTACTCCTAGATGGTGGTTATGGTAGTGGTTTTTTGGTGGTAGATTGTGGTGGTATTCTTGTGGTTTTGGGTAAGGGTTTGAGGACATGGTTGAGGAATTGTTTTTTCAAGAAAAGAAAAATACTAATCTAACTTAGAAGCTCGGGTTGCCTCCTGAGAAGCTCCGTATTTTCAAGGTCATTGGCACGACCCTAATGTTATCCATATGGTGAAGGTTTGAACCCCTTCATCACGAGCATCCAAAAATAGAGAGGTGGGGGTACAAAACTTTCAAGAGGAAAGTTTTGTGGAGGTAGGGGCGACAATGCTAATGAATGTAGCACAATCACCTCTTCCTCCAGTTTTTCATCCTCAACAACCAACTCCGCATCCCCTTCGAACTCAAACTGATTTACCATGGTGACCTCACTCACTGAATCCTCGAGTTCAACTTGGAATGGTGTATTTTCGAAATCACAAGCTTCCATTCAGGCCAACACTTCCAATATACTCCTCGCATGCCCCTCAATAGCCTCGACACTAGAGGAGAGCTGAGTGCCCGGTTCCTCACTAGTAAAGTTGTTCAAGTTTTCTATTGCATTCACGACTTTCTCACGTGTCAAATTTGAACTTCCTTGTTGGGCTTGGTTTTGAGGTATGGCATAAGATGGTGAAGGCAAACTATTTTTCTCGTATTGTTGCTTTTCAGCTCATTCTCATACCACCAATCCGGATTACCACTCTACTATGGATTGTAAGAATTGTGGTATGAATATCATTCTTGAGCTTCTTTCCCTTGAAAAGAAAGAAAGAAAGAAAGAAGAGAGTATTTATCTCTCTAAAATGCTCTCCCAATACACAAGAGTAGAATGAAAATATAATATAAACTAAATAGATGATAAAACCCTAGTAGACTAAGGCTATATTTATAGTAGTAGGGTTTATGTCTTAAAAGAAGCCCAAAATATGCTAACAAGTGGGAAAACCTAGTTCAGCTACCTGGCGCGGACCGTCACGGATGACACGGTCCACACCGTGTACTTGGTCTGTGCTGGTGCAGGCTGCTAGATCTGGCGCAGTCTGCATTGACTCATTTGGTGTGAGCCGCTATATCTGGCGGGTCTGCCTGGTTCATGCTAGCATGGGCCGCTGCGTATGGCACGATCCACGTTGTCTCCCTTGGCTCGATCTATGGCCTTTGGTGCAGGATGCCAACAACATATCGGTTTTGAGCTTCAGATCCGCGGGATGCAGCCCTTGGCGCAGACCATCGTCAGACACGTCATTTTTCTTAGTAACTTGGCATGGATGGCTTGATTCTCCACACCCCGCTGGCTGGTCTCAACATTTTGTACTAGGAACTGTGCGAGCCCTAAAAAATGGGATGGTCCGTGCCTATACTTAGCTGTTTTTGAGTGAAGGTTGAGACATGTGTGTGTGGCCCATGGTGTTTAGCTCGGTCCATGCCGAGCCTTTGTGCCAAATCATTTGGCGTGGATCACCATTTCTGGTGCGGGCCGTTGGTTCCACCCATAAGCTATCCACGTCGACCCATTTGTTCCTTGGCCGGTTGAACTTCTTTTCTTTGCTACGGATGAATATGTAGTCTAATTTGAGTGTTCTAGTAGTCAAGTTTATATTGCTCGATAAGACAAATACAATGGAATCAACCTTGAAGGCTAATTATTCTTGGATCTTTCTCAGACTTTGGCGCAACTCATCGGACCACGATTCACCGTTTCTTCATTGGCTGCCTTAAACTCAATTGCCGCTTATCTTTGGATCCCATTACCTTCACCACATTTTGATGTCCGCAGCCTTCATCTACAACAATTAGAGTGTGAATGGCCTTCGATCTCTTCTACCATCATTGTGAATGGCTTTCAATATCTTCTACCGCCCTTACGGATGGCCTTCACATAGAATGTTGCAAAGGTACCCATAGGTAACCTACTAAGGATAATCACAAGGAAGATCTAGGTGTCTATGGATACGATATGTCCATTAGTACCAATTAAGTCTAAAAAAAGTAGGATTTAGACAAGAAAACAAACATGGTCGTCTGAACCCCTTGTTACGTAAGCTCAGCTAATACTAGACATCTAACCTATAAAACAAGCTAATTATTATGACAAATGCAATGGCTAACACATGCATAATGAAGTACATCAAACCTCCCAAACTTAAACCTTTACTCGTACTCAAGTAAATAAAAACAAGAAAAGAACTAAGCGAAATGTTGCGTGCATGCATAAGTTAACCGAGGCATTCAACTTATTCCTAGATTACCCTGTTTCCCCCAAAAGAGCAAGAATCTTAAAACTCTCACACTTCCTGAAGAACCAAAGCAATCTGACAACCCAAAGTAAAATGTGGAAAAAGCTAAGCCAAAAATATAAGTGTCAAGCTAGCTTACTTTTCCCAATATGACCCGCAAAAGAAATCAAAGAGTCACTGACCCGCCTCCACTTGAGGTTGTTAATATTAGCTAATTAAACCGAGCAAAGACTTAGAATAAAGAGATCAAAGGTCAAAGATAAATTTTTTGTTCTGAACCCAACTCACTACTATGCTACCTAAAGGGTAGTTAGTGGTAAGCCTTTGGTATATCCACAGAGATGCTAGGGCCTAAGAATCAATTTAACATAACCTCGTATGGGTTTTCAATATGTATGAGTCGATAGAAATAGCTAATATAGCAAACATGGGGGGTTTGGGTTTTCAGTTAACAACTGCAAAACATTAAAATAAAAAGCATTAATCATATAGCTAAATACTTGGGGGAATGCTTGCCTAACATGGTAGGTTTAATGCTTTGATCCACGATTCAGTCACATATAAGATCTAGACAAATCTAATAGAGTGCTCATCACACGTGGTTTAGTCAATGGCATACACTTCCCCGTATCTGTCACGTTGGGTGCGCTCGCAACCCTCTATCGACACCTCCTTCATAATTAGGGGAGTACAACAAGGTCAAACCATTTTTGTAGGTATGTTTCTCCCCCGTACGATTACGTCCTAGGCTTCAACCACGAATGCTCTACTCCCTAGGCCTATGAATGAGGCAAAGGGAAGTAGGCACCTTATCTATGACATTAAGGCCTCTCATAACCCTAGTTTTCTACTTTTCACTATCTCTACCCATAACTCATCAGAGTAATTTATGTAATCAGCTAAGACTGGTGTGCTGGATTGCAACAGCCATAATACTCAGCATCGCACACACTCATGCAGACTCGTACTCTGTTACCCATTACACATTCGAGGTTACTCTTCCCTGGGGGGCATCAATATTTACACCAACGTGAATGTATGCTAGAGTGTGTGCTCATATTGAGTGTAATATTCATGCAATTATAACATTCAAGAACAAGTCACAAAAATATCATAAGCACAAATATTAGGATAAACTAAGAATCTCATAAAACATTTATCATCACATGAATACAATTATCCCTGAGCTATAGAAAATACTCCCTTGACATGGAATTCAAATAGAGATTTGAATTCCACATCCTAAGATTAAATTAAAATAAAAAGAAAGAAAGAAATAGGAGAGAGTGTTTCTCTCTCTGAAATGCTCTCACAATATACAAGTGTAGAATGAAAATATGAACAAAACTAACTAGATGATAAAACAAGTAGACTAAGGCTATATTTATTGTAGTAGGGGATTGGGCCTAAAAATAGGCCAAAAAGTGTGAAACCCTAGTTCAGCCGCCGCCTGGCGCAGATCGTCGAGGATGGCTCGGTCCGTGCTGTGTACTTAGTCTGTGCTGACGTAGGCCGCTAGATCTGGCCCAGTCCACATCAACTCATCTAGTACACTCCGCTTGGTTTGTGCTGGCGTGGGTCACCGTGTCTGGCGCGGTCCACGTCGACTCCTTTGGTGCGGACCGTGGCCTTTAGCTTGGGCTGCTAACAACAACATTGGTTTTGAGCTCTTGATATGTGGGACGCGGCCCTTGGTGCAGACCATTGTCAGAAACATCATTTTTCTCAGTAACTTGACACAGACTGCTTGATTCTCCACACCCCACTGGCTGGTCTCAGCATTTTCCACTTGGAATGACACATGCCATCGAAAACAAAAAAAGTCCGTGACCATACTTAGCCAGTTTTGAGAGAAAGTTGAATCATGCACATGCGGCCCATGGCATTTGGCTTAGTCCATGTTGAGTCTTTGTGCGAAATCGTTTGGCATAGAACAACTTATCTGGTGCAAGCCGTTGATGTCATCTGTGACCGGTCTGCGTCGACCCGTTTGTACCTTGGTTGGCTGAACTTGTTTTCCTTTGCTACGGATGAACCGTTAGTCCGAATTAAGAGTTCTAGTAGTAAATTATATAGTGCTCAAGAAGAAAAATCCAATTAAATATACTTTGAAGGCTTATTATTCTCAGATCATTCTCAGACTTTGGCGCAACTCATTGGACCATGATTCACCATTTCTTCACTGGCCGCCTTGAACTACAATGTCGCCTATCTTTGGCTCCAATATCCTTCTACCACTCTTTGATGTCTATGGCCTTCATCTACTACCATTCTTGTGCGAATAACCTTTGATCTCTTCGACCATCCTTGCGAATGGCCTTCAATATCTTTCATTGCCCTTACGAACGGCCTTCACATAGAATGTGATGAAAAAAGTACACACGTGTGACCTACTAAGGATGATCATAAGGAATATCTAGGTGCCCGTGGATACGAGATGTCCATTATTACTAATTAAGTCTACAAAATGCGGGATTTAGACAAGAATACCTTACATGGCTATCTAAACCCCTTGTCATGTAATCTAAACTAATACTAGCAATCCAACATATAAAACAAGTTAATTATTATGCCAAATGCAAAGGTTAACACACACATAATGAAGCACATCATACCCCCCATACTCAATGCTTTACTTATCCTCGAGTAAATATAGATAAAAAAATAATTAAGCAAAATGTAGCGTGAAGGCAAAATTTAACTGAGGAATTCAACTTATTCCTAGATTACCTTGTTTCCCCCAAAAGATCAAGAATCTCACAACTCTCACACTCCCCGAAGAATCTAAGCAATGTAACCACCCAAAGTAAAATGTGGAAAAAGGTAAGCAAAGAAGATAAGTGTTAAGCTAGCTTACTTTTCAAAAAATGATCCCCAAAAGTAATCAAAGAGTCATCTCAAAAAGAAATCCACCAAAAAAATCCAATAGTCGATGACTTAATTGTAACACAGGGATATTTCGTGATTCTTTACCTTGTTACAACCAAAGAGGTAAATGTATTGAAAATCTAGTTTTTTGTTTTCACTCAATTTCTCTCATTTTTCTGAGAAGCCCTTTTGGGTTTTCATCCTAGCTTTAACACACAAAGGATACTCACTTGTCACCTATATCCACACCATCCTTCATTTTTTCCTAGGCTCTTAAGCATAGCTAGGCATAGCTTCTACTTTTACCTAGGTCTTTCGACCTATCTGGGCTTTCGACCTATCTGCACTTTTACCAATGTCACTCAAGTCTCCCTTTCGGGTTTCCAACTTGTCCAGGTTTCTAATATTTTTTCAAAAATTTCAATTTTATGGTGTCGTAAAAAATTGCCCCGAAGTGGGCTTCATACTACCAAAGATAAGCTTCACACAAAAAATTTCTCCACCAATATCCTAAAACAACCAACCCTGTGCAAACTAGGAATCCTAGCTAGCATGTCATACCACTAAGTATCCATCCAAAAACACCCCTTAATAATAAAAAACCAAATTCACCAAACAATCAACAAAAACTACCAAGAAAAACATAAGATGCACTGAGGAAATCAAAGAATAAAAACTCCCTAAGTGCTCACTACTCCCTCCCCCACATTTAGCCGATGCATAGTCCTCAATTCAACAAAAACCATGTAAAACATAAGTGAGGTTGGGAGAAATAATTACACTCACTCTGGGTTTTCCTCCTTGTGGCTTGTGAAGCTCTTCTCAGTTTATCCCGTTGATTGAAGTGTTGCCTCCAAAGAGTCCATTCTTGCACTCATCTTCTCCAATTGCAATCGCATTCCTCTTATTGTTTGGATGGCTTCTTACAACACTTGGGTAGAGCTCCAAAACGTTCCCCCAAGGAATTGTAATGGGTCCCTGATGTCCTTGGATAAGAGAGAGCGATTAGGAGGTTCCCTCGAAGAGGTCTCACCCTCGGTGATCTGTACCATTTCACATGCTTTAACCAATGTATTTGATGTAGTTTTTATTTACTTTGGTTGGCATTTTGGAAACATTAGTTGAGTTTACACGACAAGGAGCTTGGACAACCACATTCAATTTTCTGTTCTAAATCTCACGTTTTGTATACTTAATTAGTGATTATTGACATATCGTGTTCACGGGCTCCTTGGTCTTCATTATAAGTACCTTTAGACAGTTTCCCGTGAATTCTATTTGTTTCATTACATTTTTGTGAAGGCTGTTTACTTTTAATTGTGGAATATTTGAAAGTTATTCACATTGAATTGTAGTAGATGAAGGCCATGAGCATCAATGCATGGTAGAAGGAGATTGAAGCCAAGAATAGGCAACTTCAAAGTTCAAGATGGCCAAAGGTGATAATGGTGAATCGTGGTCCAAAGAGTGTTGGTTTAGTCCGAGAATGATCAGGAAGAATTAGCCTTCAAGGCTGGTTCGATTGGATTTTTCTTCTATACTACAAAATTGACTTCTAGAACTCCCTATTCAGACTAACGGTTAACCCGTGGCTAGAAAACAAAGTTTAGCCGATGAAGGACCGACGGTCTGTGATAGCTTGCACTACATGAAGCATTAGCAGTCCATGAAAATACTCACGGTCCACCCTACACGAAGCTACAACACCGATCAGTGACAATGAAGCTGGGCCATGAAGCTTGTAGATGAAGACTTGAATAAATTTGGCTAGGTATGGAGCCCGTCTATGAAAAACTTCACGGAATGTGATGAGAGTTCTGAGAAAACACCCATGCTACTCATGATTCATGAAAAGGAGGCGAGTCCATGAAAATTTGTAAGCAAAAACCTTAGTGCTGCTCGTGGTTCGTGAAAACCTTCACGTACTGTGGCTTGGGCCTAGCTTCACGGACTGTGGCATGCAACAACTATGAATGTTCAGGGACCACTCCAGATCTGGCGATCCGTGCTTGAATGTTCATGGACTGTGGCAGCTGTGCTGGTCCATGACACCTAAGCGGCTGACCATTTTGGCCATAAATCTCTCGATTTTCATTTGATTTCCCTCTATCGTATATATCCAAATCTTCATCTTTCTGAGCTCTATCTAATGAAATATATTTAAGCTCCAGCTGGTTCACATATTTGGTCAGTTTATTTGAGAAAGGTTCAACGGCTAGAGGGAAAGGGTGACTAGGGTTTTGCTAAGGTTGGCCAATTTTGGGCCTATCTTTAGGCCCAATCTCCTAATACTATATATAGGAGCATTAGTCTTCTACTATACCCTAGGTAGAATAGAAGCTAGAATAATGTAGATTAGTTTCTCTTTCTAGTTTAGAGAGAAGGAAGAGGAGAGTTCTTCTTCTCCTTCTCTTTTATACTTTCTTATTATTTTTATATTATTTTCTTAGATCCATGGCATCTTACAAAATATTCACCATGGATCTAACCTTTATAGAGTAGATCTTAAGCTTGGGACATATTTGGTACATGTGTAGCTTTTGATGCTTTATGAGATTCCTTAAATTTTACCTATCTTTGTGTTTATGATATTATATTGATTGTTCTCGAATGTGACAAATTCATGAACACTACACCACATATGAGCACACACTTTGGGTTATGTTCATGTATGGTGCACTTATTGATGCCCTCTTGGGAAAAGAAACCCGAATGTTTGAATGGGCAGAGGGGAATGAGTCCACGTGAGTGTGTGCATGAGAGATTCTAGGTAACCATAATCTACATACCATTGCATAAGTCTTATTTGATTACTTAACCACTTTACAATAGGTTACAGGTAGAGATAGTTGATAGTAGCAAGCTTGGTGTTTTTTTGAAACTCTAGTATCACAAATAAGGTGCCTGTGAACCTAAGGCCTTGCGTATAGAGGACCACTGGGGATTAGAGCATTCATGGTGGAAGCCCAGGATGTAACAGCACGTGGGAGAAAAATAACCACAACAATGGCCAAACCTTGTTATGCTCCCCTAATTATGATAGCGATGTCGATGAAGGGTTGCGAGCTCACCCACCGTACCAGGGATGGGGAAGTGTATGCCATCGGCCACACCACGTGTTGTGAGCACACTGATAGGTCTTTTGTATGTCTATATGTGAATGAGTCAAGGATTGAAGCATTAGAACTACCATGTTGCTAAATTAGCCCCAAGTTCCTAGTATAAATAGTTTACTTGTTTTCTTATTTCATGCTTGTAGTTGTTAGTTGAAAATACCAAACCCCCCTAGTTTGCATGTTTACATTAGTATCTATTCCTTTCACTCGTGTGGATTGATGATCCACACGAGGCTGTGTTTTGACTGTTACTTGAACCCTAGCATATCTGTGGACAAACCCAGGGCTTGCCGCTTACTACTCTTTGGTAGCCTTAGCTACGAGAATGAGTGCAGAATATAAATATTATCTTTGACAATCCCATGGGATTAGTACCTTGGCTCAGGTTAATTGATTGTGCAACTGTGATTGTGTTTAGGACCCTTAGTCGAGGCGGGTCAAATTTTAGTACCGTTGCTGGGGATGCTTTTTAGTTCAAGTATTAGTTGAGCATAGCATGTTAGTGAGTAGTTAGTATTTTTTTTATATTTTTCTTGTATGTTGTTTACTTGAGTAGGTATTGCTTGAGTTCTTGGTGAAAACGAGGACTCTTGCACTATGATTCCAAGTTTTGTGTGTTTTCTTTTTTGGTTCTTAATAGAAAAGAAAAAAAAATGTGGGAAAGCACTCAACGAAGGGCACTTTGTAGGGTGTGTCATTGTGATCATCCCATAGAGTGTTGGCCAAGGTTGAGTGAGTATGGGAGAAGAATGGCTCAAAGAGTGAGATTTTGTAGGATATGTCATTGCGACCATCCTATGGAGTCTTGCTCTTGGATGAGCAAAAATTCGAGAGAGGTAGGATTTGTTGGTTTCCAAGGCTGATGTGATCAAGATTTTTACCCATACCACGACTCTCCAAATTCGAGGTTTGGTGGTAACTCAAATTCTTGGTATGAAAATGCATTGGGAAACCAACACTTTGGGTTAGATAGTTGGATTTCACCAACTTACACAATGCCCCAAAAGGGATTGGTTCCCTAATTGGATTTTGTGGAAAAATTTCAATCTATAGCTAATGTGACCAAGAGTAGTGATTTACTCCAATCGTAAGTGCTTAGCGAGATTAGAGATTTGGGAACCAAACTATTCTTAAGCAGTGAGAAAGTTGAAGGGCAAGTGCTTAATTTGATGAATAGGGTGAGCCAACTTGAAACCCAATATTCCAAAAATGAACCATCCCTACTTGAATGTGAAATTCAGGTAGATGAATCTAAAGGGGATGTGGAATGGTTTGTTGAGAGTGAAGAAGTCGAGGAAGGGGTGATTATACTTAATTTTACACATTACTTACTTGCACCCCTATCTCCACCTATAGAACCTACTCCTACATTTTCAGAAGCCTTAGAGGAAACCATAGGGAAGCCAATTGAATATGCTAAGCTTCCAAACCACCTATTCCCTCTAAGGTTGACTTCTCCTCTACTATATCTTCCTCTTGGAAGATTCTTACCCCCACCTTTCCATGATTGGTTGTCCATGGTGAATGGGTACAAACACGCACCATATGGATAACATTAGGGTCGTGCCGACGACCTTAAAAATATGGAGCTTCTCGGGAGGCAACCCGAGCTTTGAAAAAATCACATTATTTTGCTATTTTTGGTGTGTTTTCCTATTTGTAGCTTTCCATTTGTTTTTGGGACACTATTACACTTGGTGTGCGTATTTTTTTTGTAGGAAGCATATGGTTCTTCGAGGAAGGTGAGCAAGCAAGAAGTCCAACTCATTGACTATATAGACGTACATGGTTTGTGACGCTCAAAATGGTGGACAAGAAGGAGAACCAAACCCCAAGTTTATGGGGGTGTAGTCATACACGACCCATGAATCTCACATGCTTTCCTACACCACCCAATTACATTCTTGCAAAGGCCGTTTGCTTTTAACGGTAGAATATTTTAAGGCCATTTGCAATTGAATGGTAGTAGATGAAGGACACAAACATTAATGCATGGTAGAAGGAGATTGAAGCCAAAGATAGGCAACTTTGAAGTAAAAGATGGCCAAAGGAGAAAATGGTGAATCGTGGTCCAAGAAGTGTTACCTAAGTCCAAGAACGATCCAAAAAGAATTGGCCTTCAAGGCTAATCTATTGGATTCTTCTTCTTGAGTACTACAAAATTAACTACAAGAACTCCCTATTCAAACTAACAGTTCACATGTAGGAAGCAAACAAAATTCAGCCGACAAAGGACCAGCGGCCCGTGATAGCCCACACTACACGAAGCATCAGCGGCCCATGAAAATACCCATGGTCCTCCTTACATGAAGCTATAGCACCGGTCTGTGACAATGAAGCCCGACTGTGAAGCTCAGAGGTGAAGCCTTGAAGAAAGCTATGTATGGAGCCGGTCTATGAAAACCTTCATGGACCGTGACAAGAGTTTGGAGCAAACACCTATGCTGCTCCTGGTCCGTGAAAAGTAAACTAGTCTGTGAAAACCTCTAAGCAAAAACCTTGGTGCTACTCGTAGTTCGTGAAAACCTTCATGGACCGTGGCATAAGCACAACTTCACGAATCGTTGCATGCCACAGCTACGAATGTTCTTGGACCGCGCCAAATCTGGTGGTCTATGTTTGACTGTTCACGGACCGTGGCATTTGTGCCGGTCTGTGACACCTTGGCGGCTGACCATTTTGGCCATAACTCTCTTAATTTTCATCCAATTTCCCTCTACCATATATTGGAATATTTGTCTTTCCGAGCTCCATCTAACAAACTATAATTTAGATCTACATGGTTCATGGATTTGGCCATAACTCTCTTACTTCTTTTGCTTATTTCATGCTTGTAGTTATTTGAAAATAACAAAAATCCCCTCCAGTTTGCATGTTTACATTAGTAGCTATTCCTTTCACTCATGCAGATTAAAGACCCGCACGAGGCTGTGTTTTGGCTTTTAATTGAACCCTAGCATCTCTGTGGACAAACCTAAGACTTGTTGCTTACTACCCTTTGGTAGCATCAACAGCAAGAACGAGTGTAGAATATAAATATTATCTTTAACCATCCCATGGGATCAACGCATTGGCTTGGGTTAATTAATTGTGCTACTGCAAACGTGTTAAAGACCTGGATTGAGGCGGGTCACTCGGCCTCCTTAACATCTATCTATGGGGTGGCTACAAATCTTTAGAATTCCTACTCAAAACGAGGCTCAATAAATAGGCCATCCAAACATGTGTCATGGTTGATGGCGGTGCGCTTCGGTTGAGGAAGTGCCATGAAGTTACAGGTGATTACCACACCACATAACTATACATACCGATCCTCTAATGGCGTAGACCTCACCATTAACACCTTGGCTAACTTCTTGATGTTTTACTTTCTACTCGATCATCCCAAGTGATCCAACACTTTTTGTGTGACCAGATGCCCTAAGCACCATGCCAATAGACCTACTATACCACTCACAGATATCTTTCCACTCTTTCTGTTTCCATCACTAAATTCTCCTGCACAAAAGACCCTACCAGGTCTGGGTAGAAATTACCCTTGGGAGTCAATGCCCAGAGGAAATGAACATCCAAACCCGGATATTGCGTTAGCTTACAGTGGCGGAAAACTCCCATTGCCAATAACCAATGAACATAATGCAATGCCGGATGAACCAAGGCAGTGCTCTTGCTCAGATTCTTTCGATCAGTCCCTGTCAGCTGCCTCTAAAAGTTCCTGAGAGAGAAAGGCATCCTTTGACGGTGTGCCCTCGGGATCTCTTTACCGTACCTCCATTTGAAGGCGTGGGATACCTCTTGCTGATACTCCTTATCATCAAGATTGAATTTGATCGCCTTGTGTCCATCATTGTCCATGACTAGGCCATATATTAGCTAGGCACTCTAGGGTCCATCTGATGTAGGTCTTCGAGTGTTTCTTGAGAAACCCCTCTAGGCCTACCTGTCCTAATAGGTAAGTAATAGGCTCGAGTTAGCCTAGAGCCACCAAGGTGTCTTTACATGAAAATTCATTCTCCAAGATACTCTTCTTTGGCTCTCTCAAATTCCTCCACCTCCGGACTGCACTTCAGGGGATGCTGTATAATCCTATGAATTCTTCAATCACAAATGCAGGGTTGTGAAAAATAGGAGTCATCGGCTAGTGGTTTGCACCCTCCGCCAGTTTCTTTCTCTTCTCATCCCGTGATGACTCCACTTTCTCTGAAACATTCTTCTTTGGAGGCATCCTAACAAAATGAAGGCAAGAGTGGTAATGTGATCATAAAAAAGGCATGGTCTACAATGTCACTCAACAAGACAACATTCTCCTAAATAGCCCAAGCATTCAAAACGTGATAATCTAAGCATGAATGCTATTTAAACAAGAACATTCCTCATCAAACAACAAACCTATGTTAGTTCTCACCAACCCATCAATAAGATTATACAATCGATATTCATCTCCTCCTAAATCACCCAACACATGAAAAACATATCATTCAAGCATAATAGCACATCAAACCTCCCAAATTTTCTTTAACACATGATCATGCATACAAACCCATACTATCACAAGAACCCCCCTTTAGCACCGGTTTTTTTATGTTCTAGCACCGGTTTTGTTTTCCAAAAAAAACCGGTGCCTAAGTAACCGATGCTAATTTAGCACCAGTCCAAAAAATAACCGGTGCTAAATTCCAACTTTTAGCACCGGTTTTTTTAGTTAGCACCAATTTTTAAACCGGTGCAAAAATGTACCGATATAGCACGGGTTTTTCTTGTTAGCACCGGTTTTTAAACCGGTGCTAATTTTAGTACCGGTTAAAACCGGAGCCAACAAAAAAAACCGGTGCTAATTTAGCACCGGTTAAAACCGGTGCTAATATATTGTTCGGTTTGTTCAGTTCCGTTTGTTCGGTTTTTCTCTAAAAAATCAAAAACCGAACCCAATCTAAATTATTCAAATAACTCAAATTATCCAAACCGAATTCAAAATTCGAAATCAATTTGAAACCAAATTCAACCGAATAAACCGAATTAAATCCAATTTTTATCAAATTGAATTTAAGTCAATTGATTTTTTGCCCACAACAATTATGGGCCAAACCTAAAAACTCAAAAGCATGTTAAAATTTTAACTTTAAATTAACAATTACAACCCAGAAAAGTTAAGGCCAAGTAACTTGTCGATTAAGGCCCAATTGCACGATTGAAGAAAATAGGAAGATTGAACCAATTCTTTGATTAAGATACCACTACCACTAAGTGCCCCAATAACCACTTCGTCAGCTAGAGATGCTTCGATGGATATAACATTGGGGGTTGAATTAGACCCCGGTCCATAACTGCGAATAAGGCGAAGTGGGGAAAAGTGGTAATTTCTAGATAGAAGTTTGTTTTTAATATCTAGAATATAAATTTCCGAAAGTTCAATGCTTTGCCTTGAGAGAATGGAGGAGTTCCCTAGTATTTATAGCTGGAATCTAAGGCTAAGTCTCCACCAATTGTCGATGTGGGACTAATGTTCTTTCACAATTTTAAAGCTTTGTTGCCTTTTTTTTTACCTCCTGGCTCATGCGGCTTCATGTTCAATTTTCCACCTTTTCTTCCATTATTATTACTTTTTTTGTTGAATTTATTATGAGCCTGTCTCTTGAAAGACTGTCTTTCCATAAGTCATGGAAAGATTATGGTTTAAAATGAAAATTAGAAGAAATGAAGATAAAATTTATGGGTTGAATGAATCGGGTTATAAACTTTATAACTACTACACGTTGCATAATAAAATTTTAATATTGCAACTAAGACCTTTTACTTGTATTATTATAACTAAACTCTGTCTTTCCATAAGCTTACGGAATAATGGAAAGACGGTATTTTCCAAGATTTTTCCATTTAATTTGAGGAGTATTTTGTGGTCTAACATTTAGATGGTCTAATAGGCGACGTTCTCTTAAATTAACTATGATATTTACATATTACTGTCTTCATCTCTTCACCAAGTAATCTCACCGTCTTCATCTCTTCACCAAGTAATCTCTTCTGAGTCCATTATAGTTTGTTAATTTTTTAGAGCAGTGGAAAATGTCCATTGTTCGAGGAATGCTTTAGTGTAGTGAAAGTTTACTGTTGAAGAATCAATTATTCATGCACCTTATCACTGTGATTACTAAGAGCACTGTAGTTTAGATATGGATATTTATTGATTATAGTTAATGCTTTCCATTTACGTTCATGCCAATAAGAATTTATAAGAATATATATACTTGTTTTTAAAATTTATAAGAAATTTAAACGAACTAATTTATTAAAATTATTTATAATGAATATGGATAATAAAATACTTGAATATCAGTCTTTTGTCTATTTGATCCATTTAATGTTAAGATGTTTGGGGTAATTTTTTAAAATTTATAGATTAGTCCTCCCACTTTTATTTACTTATAAATTTAGTTTTGTAGTTTTAAAATTTATTTATTATTATATATATATATTTAATTAATTATAATTCGGTATTCGGTTCGGTTTTCGGTTTGAGTTTTAATATCCAAAACCAAACCAAAAACCATATTCAGAAATCGGTTTATTCAATTCGGATATCCAAAAACCGTATATTAAATTTGGTTCAGGTTATTCGAATTCGGATAATTCGATTTTTGGTTTGGTTTTCGGTTTTCAGTTTTTTTGCCCACCCCTACCTGAAACAGAGGAAGCGACAGCATGTTGCAGCTTTCAGAGGAAGAGAAAAAGACCTGAAACTAAAAATTTTATAGGACATCAACTCAATAATAAAATTAACTTCACAAAATTGATAATATAGAAATAAAACCAAAACAATTATGATACAAAACTAATAATCTATGAGACTAAACATTGCGCGGTAAAGTTTGACGGAGTAAAGTTATTAGTGTTTATATATTGAAAGTAGAGTAAAGTTTGACCGTTGATTAGTATTTATATATAGAAAGTTAATTAAGGTTTGACTGTTGATTAGACAAAGTCAAACATTTTTTATTAGTATTTATCATATACTAAATCAAATAAAGTTTGATCGTTGATTAGTTAAAGTCAACTTTTCTATTAGTGTTTATATATTGAAAGTCAAGTAAAGTTTGACCACTGATTAGACAAAGTCAACCTAGTTATAGTGTTTATATATGGAAAGTCGAGTAAAGTTTGACCATTGATTAGTATTTATATATAGAAAGTCAACTAAGGTTTGCCTGTTGATTAGACAGTCAAACATTTTTTATTAGTATTTATCATATACTAATTCAAATAAATTTTGACCGTTAATTAGTTAAAGTCAACTTTGTTTTTAATGTTTATATAGTGAAAGTCAAGTATAGGTTGACCTTTGATTAGTCAAAGTCGGCCTAGTTATCAGTGTTTATATATTGAAAGTAAAGTAAAGTTTCACCGTTAACTTGTTAAAGTTGTATTTATGTATACTAAATCAATTAAGGGTTGAACGTTAATTAGTTAATGTAAAAAACTTTTATTCTTATTTGTATATATGAGGTCAGTGAAGGTTGATCGTTGATTAATTTAACTTAACTTAGTCATTAGTTAATGTCAACAAAAGAAGTGAACGATTTTGAAAGTTAAAAAAAAAGCTTAGAGCGACTGCGCAGCTGCTCCCAACTCATGAAATTTTTGGAAAGATTATTTGAAAATTTTAGTGAATTTTTAGAATTCTTTAATGGAAATAATGAAATTTAAAAATTTTTGAAAAATATTTATAAGTTTTTGGCGATTTCTTTTGGGGGGAAATTCTTTTGGCGGGAAAAATTCAAAAATTTTTAGCACCGGTTTAAACCGGTGCTATTTTCTTCCAAAACCGATGCTATTTTACAAAATTTTTCCAATTTCTTTGGCGGAAATCTTTTTTGGCGATTTCTTTGGCGGGAAAATTTTAAACCGGTGCTATTTTCTTCCAAAATCGGTGCTAATTTTTTCAAAACCGGTGCTATTTTAAAATTTTGGGCTATTTTTTGGCGGAAAAATGAGTATAGAAAATTTTTAGCGCCGGTTTTACAAAACCGGTGCTATTTTTTTAAGTTTTAGCAAAACCGGTGCTATTCTATGCAAAAACCGGTGCTATTTTGAATTTGTTTCCGGGAAGATAAAATTTTACAAATATTTAGCACTGGTTTTTAAAAACCGGTGCTATTTTAAAATTTTTTTTCAATTTCTTTGGTGGGAAATGAGTCTCAAAAATTTTTAGCACCGGTTTTTAAAAACCTGTGCTATTTTTTTGCAAAAACCGGTGTTATTGTGTAATTTTAGCACCAGTTTTTAAAACCGGTGTTATTTTTTACTGAAACCGGTGCTATTTTGAATTTTTTGGCAGGAAGATAGAATTTGAGAAATATTTAACACCGATTTTGAAAAACCGGTGCTATTAAATATTTTTGGATATTTCTTTGGCGGGAAAAATAAAATTTTCAAATTTTTAGCACCGGTTTTTAAAAACCGGTGCTAATTGTTTCCAAAACCGGTGCTATTGTAAAATTTAGCACCGGTTTTTAAAAAACCGGTGTTAAACATAGAAAACCGGTGTTAAATTAACACTGGTTTTTAAAACCGGTGTTAAAAATTTAAAAATTGGTGCTATTAGATTTTTAGCACCGGTTTTAAAAACCGGTTCTAAAAAACCGGTGCTAGAGGGGGGTCTCTGTGGTAGTTCCAACCATATATCTCAACAACACACACTCATTCAAGAATAATGATTTTCATAACACCGCCACAATGTCAAAAAATTATATAAAAAAAGAGTTCAATGGATTACCAGGAATTTGATGCTAAGAGTTGCAAGATCCACACAAGAAAAAGCAAGAATTGCTAATTTTTGGGAGAAAAGATTCAAATTTCAAGTTTCACAAAGAGTTTGTGTGAGTGAGTGTTTCTTGAGAATGTAGAATGTGTCAAATGATAAAATTAGATGGAAGAATGTACCATGGATTTAGAATTTCATCACAGGAGATAAGAGAGAGAGGTACAATTAGAATAATAATGGAATTTTAAAAATGGAAAATTAAGGGACAATAGTATCAATAAATTAATTCCAAGGGATGTTGGAAGTACTATTTGCATAAAAAATCCTAAAAAATTTGGTAAGCTCAAAATTTTTGAACCAAAAATGCATTTTTAAGTTTGAAATTTAGAATTTTTGAAAATTAGCATTTTTGGAACAATTTGACAGCGAAAAATGAGTGATTGGCACATATAGGTATCTAGCATGGACCAAAGCCTCATACCAAATCTTCTGGCAGGAACCAACCCCTCGTGCCAAATCTCCTAGCACAGATCATGGTGCTTGGCCCGGACCGTGTCAGGCCTTGGCATGAGGATGCCACAAATTTTGAACTATTCCTTAGTTTTTCCCTCTTTTTCAAAAATTATGTCACCCATCAAATCTAATTCCATCTGAACACAATCACGAGACTCGAACTCAAATTTTCAAATCAAACAAGAGTTTCATCTCAAAAATTCCTCAATGAAAACAAGAACATGCAAAAATAAGCACCGTATATTTATTTTCGTCCTCACGACTTATTTTCTTTCAATCTTTGAAACTAGAAAAAGTGGCTTGGTGGGTCACCAGAATTACTATCATTGACACCACTAGTGACCCCATCACGATGGATGGGTCGCCACATTATTCTAGGTTTACCTTTCACTTTTGGAGTAATGAACCAAACAAAACCAACTTTATCTAGAGTGGATACATTCTTGTTGAGTTTGGGGATCAGACGAGACTTAAGAGTTTTTAATTCCTTAGCCCGTTTCTTTCCCCGCTGCATGTTAGTCATAACATTCCAGGGTGAAGTATCCTCATTCAAATTAGAAGAAGCATGCTCATCAAGAATATTATCGCATGGTTGATCATTCAAACAAGATAAGGCATGCTGGGTTTCAATATCGGGAAATATTTCATTTTGGAAATTTCCCTTTTCAATTTCTTTTTCATGCATCATGCAAACAAAATAAGAAAACAATAAAAAAAATACTAAATACTTAACTAATATGTTATGCTAATTGATATTTGGACTGAATAGCATCCTCGACACCACCACCAAAATTTGACCCGCCTTCACTCGGGGTCATTAATTGAAGCTACTTAACCCAACTAAAGGAAAGGTCAAAGATATAATTTATATTCTGCAACCAACTCACTACTATGCTATTGAAAGGGTAGTTAGTGGTAAGCCCTGGGTATGTTCACAGAGATTATAGGGCCCCAAAACAAATTAAAAACAATCACGTACGAGTCGTCAATCCGTATGTGTCGATAGGAATAACTAGTATAGCAAAAGGGGGGGGGGTTCGATTTTTCAATTAACAACTACAAAACATGAAAGTAATAAGCAATTAATCTATATAGCTAAACACTTGGGGAATGCTTGTGTAACATGGTTGATTTAATGCTTCAATTGATTCATTCACATATGAGATTTAGACAAACTTAATAGAGAGCTCATAATACGTGGTGCGGTTGATGGCATACACTTCCTCATACCTATCATGTCTGGTGCACTCGCAATCCTTTATCGACACTGCCTTCGTAATTAGGAGAGTTCAACAAGGTCTAAAAATTGTTGTAGATCTATTTCTTCCCCGTGCGATTACTCCCAGGCATTCCACCACAAATGCTCTACTCCCTAGGTGTATGAATGAGGCAAAGGGAAGTAGGCACCTTATCTATGAAACTAGGGCCTCTTACAACCATAGTTTACTACTTTTCACTATCTCTACCCGCAACCCATCAGAGTACTTTGCGTAATCAGCTAAGATTGGTGTACTTGAACATAATAGCCGCAATACTTGGTATCCTTCGTGCACACACTAACATGGAACCGTACTTTGTTACCCATTACACATCCGGGAGTTTCTCTTCCCTGGGGGCATCAATAATTGTACCAATATGAGTATAGACTAAAGTGTGTGCTCTTATGGCATGTACTATTTATGCCATTCTAACATTCAAGAACAAGTCACAATAATATCATAAGCACAAATATTAGGATGAACTAAGAATCTCAGAAAACCTTAATCATCACATGAATACAATTATCCCCAAGCTATGGAAACTACTCCCTAGACATGGAATTAAAATAAATATTTGAATTACATATTTTAGGATTAAAGTAAATTAAAAAGAATGAAAGAAAGAGGAGAGAGTGCTTCTCTCTCTAAAATGCTCTCACAATATACACGAGTAGAATGAAAATATTATCTGAACTAACTAGATGATAAAACTCTAGTATAATACGGCTATGTTTATAATATTAGGGGAATGAGCATAAAAATAGGCCCAAAATAGGCCAAAAAGTGTGAAGCCCTACTTCAGCAGCCGCCGGGCGCAGATCGTCGTGGATAGCGCAAACCACACCGTGTACTTGGTCCGTGTTAGCAAGGGCTGCTTGATCTGGTACAATATGCATTGGCTTATCTGGCGTGGGCCACTGCATCTAGCACGGTCTGCCTGGTTTGTGCTGGCATGCTGCGTATGGCGCGGTCCACGTCGACTCCTTTGGCACAAACCGTGGCCTTTGGCGCAAGCTGCTGACAACATCGATTTTGATCTTTTGATTCTCCGAACGCCGCCCTTGGCACAGATAGTGGTCAGAAAAGTCATTTTTCTCATTAACTTGACACGAAAAACTTGATTCTCCACACCCCGCCAGTTGGTCTCAACATTTTGCACTTGGAACGATGCATGCCTTCAAATATGGGGCAGTCCGTGCCCATACTTAGCCTTTTTTGAGTGAAAGTTGAATCATGCACATGCGGCCCATGGAACTATGCTCGGTCTATGCTGAGCCTTTGTGGAAAGTCATTTGGCATTTACCAATTTGTCTGGTGCAGGTTGTTGGTGCCATCCATGACCGGTTCTCGCCTACCCGTTTTTACCTTAGCCGACTGAATATCTTTCCTTCGCTACGGATGGACCATTAGTGTGATTTGAGAGTTCTAGTAGTTAATTTATAGTGCTCGAGAAGGAAAATCAAATGGAATAAACTTTAAAGGTTAATTATTCTTGGATCATTCTCAGACTTTGGCTCAACTTATTAGACCACGATTAAGCGTTTCTTCATTGGCCGCCCTGAACTCCAATGCCACCTATCTTTGGCTCCAATCTCCTTCTACAACAGTTTGATGTTTGTGGCCTTCATCTACTACCATTCTTGTTTGAATGTCCTTTGGTATCTTCTACCGTCCTTGTAACCAGCCTTTAATATCTTCTATCACCGTTACGAATGGCTTTCACATAGAATGTCATGAAAAAGTACTCACGGGTGACCTACTAAGGATGATCACAAGGAAGATATAGGTGCTCGTGGATAAAAGACGTCTATTAGTACTAATTATGTCTACAAAGCACGAGATTTAGACAAGAAAACCAAACATGGCCATCTAAACCCCTTGTCACGTAAATTCAACTAATACTAGGAATCCAACATATAAAACAAGCTAGTTATAATGCCGAATGCAAAGGTTAATGCACGCATAATGAAGCACACCAGTCATCTTCCAAAAAAAATCCACTAAGGAAATCCAAGAGTCGTCGAATTGGTTGTAACATAGGGATAACTCGTGATTCTCAACCTAGTTACAACTAAGGAAGCAAATGTATCATCAACCTAGTTTTTTGTTTTCTCTCAATTTCTCTAATTTTTACTAGGAGCCTTTTCGAGTTTTCATCCTAGCTTTAACACACAAAGGGTACTCACTTCTCACCTTTTTCCACATGGCCTATCAATTTTGCCTAGGCTCGTAATCCTAGCCGGGCCTAGCCTCTCACTTTTACCTTGGTCTATCGACCTATCCAGACCTTTCCCAAAGTTACCCAATTCTCCCTTTCAGGTTTCCAACCGAGTTATATACATATTTTTTCATTTTGGTTTTTATTTTTTTGGTGTAGCACAAAATCACCCCAAAGTGGGCTTCATACTACAAAATATAAGCTCCACACACAGATTACACAATCAATATCCTAAAACAATTAAACCTATGCAAACTAGGAACCCTTTCTAGCATGTCATGCCACCAAGTATCCATCCGAAAACATCCCACAATAATCAAAAACCAAAATCACCAAACAATGAAGTAAAACTACCAAGAAAAACATAAAATGCACTGAGAAAATCCAAGAATAAAAGCTTCCTAAGTGCTCACTATTCCATCCCCCACACTTAACCGGTGCACTACTCTCAATGCAAAAAAACCATGTAAGAACATAAGTGAGGTTGGGAGAAATAGTGACACTCACTCTCGCTGCCCCGAAGGGCCCTCATCCTTGTGACTTGTGAAGCTCCTCTCAATGTATCCTATTGCTTGAAGCATTGCTTCCATGGAGTCCATTCGTGCACTCATATCCTCCAATTGCTTGGAAACACTTGGGTAGTGCTCAAAAATATTTCCCCTAAGGATTGCAATTGGTCCTTGATATCCGTAGATAAGTGAGAGTGAGTAGTCAGCCTCTTCAACACCTATCTCTGGGGTGGCTACCAGTCTATATAATTCCTTCTCAAAACATGGGTTGGGATCAATAAGTAGGTCATCCAAACATGTGTCATGGTTGATGGTGGTGCGCTCTGGCATAGGAAGTACCATGAAGCTACATGTGATTGCCCCTCCATAAAGCCATACATGTCGATCATCTGATATCATAAGCCCCACCATGAACACACTTGCTAACTTCTCGAAATTATACTTTGCACCTAATTATCCCAAGTTAGCCAGCGCTCTCTGTGTGACCGGATGCTCTAAGTACTGTGCCAGTAGACCTACCATGCCACCTATAGATATCTTGCCACTCTTTCTGTCCCCCATCAATAAACAATCCTGTGAAAAGGGCCCAACCAGGTTCGGGTAGAAATTACCCTTGGGAGTCATTTCCCATTGGAAATGAACATCTAAATCTGGACATTGCGTTAGCTCACCATGGCCAAGAAATCCCATTTCTAATAGCCAGGGAACATAACGGAATGCCCGATGAACTAGGGTAGAACTCTTGTACAAGTTCCGATCAGTTCCTGTTAGTTGCCTCCAAAAGTTTTTGAGAGAAAAAGGCATCCCTTGACGATGTGTTTTCTGGATCTCTCTGAGTACCTCCATCTAAAGACGTAGGCTACCTCTTGGTGCATCATGGTATACTCCTTATTGATCGCCTTATGTCCATCATCATTCACGACTGGCCATGGTGTAGCTAGGAGCTCTAGGGTCCACCTGATGTAGGTTTTGAGTGCTTCTCAAGAAACTCCTTTAGACCTACCCATCCCAATAGGTAAGTAACAGGCTCGAGTAAGCTTAGAGCCTCAAAGGTGTCTTTGCATGAAAATCTAGTATTCAAAATATTTGAATCAAAAATGCATTTTTATGTTTGAAATTCAAAATTTTTGAAAAATTGCATTTGGAACAATTTGATAGCAAAAATTGGGAGATCAGCAAAATATGTATCTGGCACGGACCAAAGTCTTATGCTAAATCTTCGGGCATGAACCAACCCCTCGTGCTAAATCTCCTTGCATGGAACAACCCCTTATGCCAAACCTTTAGGTGCAAGGTATCCCCTCAGGCCAAATCTCTTGGCACGAACCATGGCACTTAGCCCAGACCGTGTTAGGCCTTGGCATGAGGTTGCCACAAATTTTGACCTATTATTTAGTTTTTTCCCTCTTTTTTGAAAAACTATCTCATCAATCAAATCTAATTCCATCCAAACACAATCATGAGAATAGAACTCAAATTTTCAAATCGAACAAGAGTTTCATCTCAAAAATCTTCATCGTAAACAAGAATATGCAAAATCTATCACTACTAAAAACACAAAAGAAAAAAGAAACACCATATATTTATTGTTGTCCTCACGACTTATTTTTTTCCCCAATCAATCTAGTTAGAACCACCTACTTGTGGACCTCTGGATTCACCATTGATGACTCCATCCACAATGACATCATGATGGAGAGGTCTCCACAACGAATCATCCTTACCTTTGGACCCCTTGTCCGTCAAGGAAATGAATCTCCTTGTCTCGCTAAGGTTGATTTCGTGAATGTGACTTTGGGGTTAAAAGAAGGTCAAGGAGGTTTTAAACCCTCGACATGTTTTCCTTTCCCGCTGCAAGTTAGTTAGCATGGAAAATAGTCTAGCACAGACATACTATGGATCACACCATGCAATTCATCGAACTCATAAAAAATATCATAGAAAAGGAACTCTTCCAAGTATTCAAGCTCATTGGTAACAAAAGAGGTTTCATGGAAATCATGCTCATCACATAGGGTCACACCTTTTCACATAAAAGAATAATTTGTTGAATCATGCCTAGAATTATAGATATCAAACTCCACTTTGTCCACATAAACATCAATTTCAGTCCTAGACATTTTAAGAAAAGGTCTCCCCCAAAAGTACTGGGGGTGCAGTTCCGTCGTGAACCACGTCTAGGACATAAAAGTCCACCGGAAAAACCAATTTGCCAACTTGCACCATCACAACCTTTACTAGCCCACGAGGGCTAGCTTGGGAGCGATTGGTCAGTTGGACAATCCCTCTAGTTTCCTTAATGACCTGCTTCATTTTACGTGTGTTAACTGATGCATTTGACATACTTTTTAGTTACTTTTTCTTGGTGAATTGCTAGTATTAGTTGAGTTTATATGACAAGGGGTTTAGATGGCCATGCTTGTTTTTCTTGTCTAAATCCCTCATTTTTTAAACTTAATTGATACTAATGGACATCTTGTATTCACGGGCTCCTTTATATTCATTGTGATCATCTTTAGTAGGTTGCCCATGGGTACTTTTTGTTTACATTTTCTGTGAAGTCCGTTCATAAGGGCGGTAGAAGATATTGAAGGCTATTCGTAAGGACAAAAGTAGAGACAAAGGACATTCATATTAGAATGAGCATGATCATTAATTCATAGTAGAAGGAAATTGAAGCCAAATATAGGCGGTTACGGAGTTCAAGATGGCCAAAGGATAAAACAGTGAACAGTGATCCGAGGAGTGTTTCCTTAGTCCGAGAATGATCCAGGATGAATTAGCCTTCAAGGCTTGTTTTATTGGATTTTTTTTCTTAAGTTCTATTAAATTGACTACTAAAACTCTAAAATCTGACTAATGTTTCTCTCATAGCAAAGGAAACTAGTTTAGTAGGCTAAAGCACCAATGAGACGGTGCAGGGTGTGCATGGTTTGGCACCAACGCCCCGTGCCAGAGGAGATGCCCTACGCCAAGGAGACCAGCTTGAGGCATTGATGCGACCCATGATAGACATGATGGGCCACAACACCGAGAAACAAACCCTTCCACGTGGCTAAGTAAGGCATTGGACGTCCCATTTTAGGCATTCTGCACCATTCCAAGTCTATTTTGTCAAAAACTATTGGTAGGATGTGGAAATATACACGTCCCATCAAGTTTTATAGGCAAAGCACCAAGTCTGATGACAGCCTGTGCCAATGGCCATAAGCATAGATCAGGTCCTCAAATTTCAACACTCTGATGGCACCACACAAGAGACGATGCAGCCCATGCCAGTGCCAGACGCGACCCGCGCCAACCCTCACACCTGCACCATGTTGAAGATCTATATCACGCTAAAGAACAGGTGTCCCATGCCCATGAAGCGACACATCCTATTCCAAGTAAATCCACTGGCTGTATCATCCATGATGCCACACTTCGAGTGGTGGCTGAACTTGGGTTTACCCTATTTTGGCTTATTTCAGGCCAATTTTTAGGCTCAATCTTCTACTACTATACATTGAACCTTATTCTACTAGGTTTTCATATTATATCGTACACTTTGGATCTCAGTTTCACTTTCAAGAGTAGAGGAGATTATCTCCTTTGGAAACTTTTTCTTCTTTTCATTTTTCTTTGATCCTAAGATGTGGAATTCAAATCTTTATTTTAATTCCTTGTCAAGGGAATAGTTTCAATAGCTTGGGATAATTGTAGTTACATTGTTATATCTTTATGCTTTTTGAGATTCTATAGTTCATCCTAACTTTGTGTTCATAATATTATTGTGATTTTCTTTTGAGTTTGAATGCATGAGTATTACACCACATATAAGCACACATTTTGGACTGTTTCATAATAGTCACAAATATGGACGTCCTCTTGGGAAAGGAAACCTGGATGTTTGCATGGGTGGATGGAAATGAGTCTCCGTGGGTGTTTGCACGGGAGATTCGAAGTTTCCCTAATCTACATACCACCGCACCGGTCTTAGACGACTTTGTAAATTTGTCTGAGAGGTTCTAGCAATTGCGCCATTCTTCGTTTCCTAACTTCCCTCAAGTTTAAGTTCATACGCTTGATGGCCCAATGTGTTTTGAACTCAAGTTCAACAAAAAAGTGGCATCTTTTACCAAAAATAATCCTAAAAGGTTACATGCCAATTGGGGTTTTGTATGCAGTGGGATAGGCCTAAAGAGCATCATCCAATCGAGAAATCCAATCCTTTCTAGAGGTGTTAACTGTCTTCTCGAGGATGGATTTGATTTTGTGGTTGGATATTTATGCCTGGTCATTTGTTTTGTGGGTGGTAAGAGGTGGAAGTTCTATGAGTCACTCGATATTTATCAAGCAATGTTTCCATGACTTTGTTGAAAAAATGGGTTCCTCTACCACTGACAAGGACTCGGGGTACCCCTTACCTTGAAAAGATGTTGGATTTGAGGACGTTGACCACAATTGTTGCATCGTTCTTCTTTGTGGCTTGGGCTTCAACCCATTTGGATGCATAGTCCACTAGCACCAAGATGTAGCAGTTTCCACCTAAATTTTGGAATGGACCCATAAAGTCTATACCCCACATGTCAAAGACTTCCATTGGCATTGAAAAGGCCTGCGGCATCTCATTTTTTGATGACCCTTTGGCATTGATCACAAGATGCCAAAAAATCTCTAGCATCTGCAAGTATATTTGGACTGTACAACCCACAATCTATTACCCTCCTCGATATTCTCTTATAATTAAAATTCCTTCTAACATGGGATGAATGGCACATCTCGAGAACATGTGTGACCTCATCATCTGGCATGCATCTTTCGATTTCTTGATTGGAACAATACTTCCACAGGTAGGGACTATCCCAGACATACTTCTTCACTTCATTCATCAACCTCTCCTTTCTTGATTTGTAAAAGGATGGAGGAAACTCCCCGGTGGTGAGGTAATTCACTATATTGGCATACCAAGGCTGGCTAGTCACTACCCTGAACAAATGCTCATCGAGAAACTCTTCCCGAATAGGTTCCAGCTTTGCTTTATCTTTGACCGGTTCTGAGCTTTCATGAGTTAGAAACCTACTCAAATGGTCGGCCACTCAATTTTCCATGCCCTACTTATCTCTCACCTCTAGGTTAAACTCACTCAAAAGGAGTATCCACCGAATAATTTTTGGTATAGCCTCTTTCTTTGTCATTAGATAATGAAGTGCTGCATGGTCGGTGTATACAATGACTTTGGTTCCTAGGAGGTATTGAAAAACCTTTCTAGGGAAAATACTATGGACAATAGCTCATTATCGGTGGTACAGTAATTGCATTGATTATCATTGAGGGTTACTGATGCGTAGTATATCACATGTGGTGCACTCCCCGCTCTTTGGCCCACAATAGTGCCTATGGAATGATCACTTGCATCACATATGATTTTTAAAGGAAGGGACCAATCTGAAGGTCAGATGATTGGGGCAGTTACTAACTTGTCTTTCAAGGTGTCAAAAGCCTTTTTGCACCCCTCATCGATAACAAAGTTGACATATTTTTGCAGTAGCTTGCAAAAATATGAGGATATTTTGGAGAAATGCTTAATTAAACGTTGGTAAAAACTGGAATTTCCTAATAATGATCTCACATCCTTGACATTGGTGGGGTAAGGTAGGGATTTGATTGCATCTACTTTGGCTTTATCAACTTCTAGCCCTTTAGCTGATACAACATGCCCTAACACTATACCTTGTTCCACAATGAAATGGCATTTCTTAGAATTTAGCACGAGGTTCGTGTCTGTACATTGCTCTAGCACCTGTGCTAGATGATGTAGGCATGAATCAAAGGAATCTCCATGGATGGGGAAATCATTCAAAAATACCTCAAAAATTTTCTCGATAAATTCAAAGAAAATGATAACCATGCACCTTTGAAAAGTGCCTGGGGCATTACAAAGACCGAAAGGCATATGTCTATAAGAAAAGGTTCCAAAGGGGCAAGTGAATGTGGTCTTCTCCTGGTCTTCTGGATCAATGGCTATCTAAAAGTATCCAGAATAACCATCAAGGAAATAGTAATATGCATGACCGGCTGTCCTTTCGAGCATTTGGGCAATGAAAGGTAGGGGAAAATGGTCTTTACGAGTCACCGCATTCAACCAGCGGAAATCAGTACACACCCGCCTCTCATTTTGAATACTGGTAGGCACCAAGTCCCCATCCTTGTTTCTTACCGTCGTGAATCCACTCTTCTTGGGCACTACTTGTGGGACTCACCTAAGTACTATCAGAGATATGGCATATTACCCTAGCCTTAAGTAGCTTAAAAAACTTCACTTTTCACTTCTTCCATCATAGGATGATTTAATAGCCTTTAAGATTGGCGTACAGGTCTTGCACCCTCGTCTAATAGGATACAGTGTATTGATGTTTAAGGGCTAATCCCCGTGATATCAGCTAATGTCCACTCTATTGCACCCTTGATGTTTTTAAACACCTCAATTAACCTACTCTCTTGGTCACTAGACAATTTGCTCGAAATGATCACTGGCAATGTCTCATTTTCACTTAAGAATACATACTTCAAATGCTCAGGCAAAGGCTTAAGGTCCACTATGGGTGGCTATTCTAACGAAGGCATGTTTTCCGGTAAGACTAGTTCATCTAAGTTCTTAGGCAAGAGTTCCACACAATCCTTACCCAAAGGTTCGATCCCTTCTACACTTCCCACAATATTAGCTTCCTAGGTGTCATCAAATATATCATTTAAAGCATTATCCTCCAAAGCTAACACCTTGTCTATATCAACAATATCTTGCACAAAATTGTCATAAATATCAATCACATTGGGGTGGTAGTTTTTATTAGGATCAATCAGTTCATGCTCAAATTTATGCTCAGAACTACCCATTTTATTTTTTCAATGCCTTACATTCATGCAACAAATTGAGGGTGTCAAAAGAGATATCACTAACTTCATTGTGATAGATTATCTGACGTGACTCTCTTTTCCTCAAGTATCTCAAATGACATGCTGGAGGTGCCTCCTCCTCTGTGAGATTATGCCTTCCAATAAATTGGTTCATTGCGTCTAGTAGCTCATTCACCTTTTCTCATATCCTGTTAACACCAGAAGATATTTGTGGCCTACAATTTTAAATGCAAGAGAATATTGGTTTTTGTAAAGTTTCATTAGTTTTCCAAAAACTGGTCAGAGCTTCAAGTATCTCTTCACATGTTGACTTAGGTCGTGAGATCGATTTGGGTGAGTTGTAGTAAATGAACCACTCTCACTCCCTCTAATCTTGCTAAACTACAAGTTCCATCTCTCTCCCGTGGTTACTTAACCACGAGAAACACTCTGTAGGGTGATCGAAATGACACACCCTAAAAAGCTTCATCTCATCAGTGTCATTACCCCACATTATCAAAAATCTCACAGAATCAAAAGAACAAGGAAACTATGACCAAAACCCCACCCGCAGCGAACAAAAAAAATAAAAGAAAAACAATAAAAGACACTACTAACTACTCTACTAACATGCCATGCTCAACTAATACTTGATCTAAAAAGCTTCACCAACAATTGCGTAAAAATTTAACCTGCCCTTAACCCAGTCATCAGTTAAAAACATTAGCAGATGGGCTTATCGGTGAAAATTATATGATTTATAATTTTTCACCTGTTCTTACTGCAAAGCTAGCAAGGGGTAGTAAGCGGCAAGCCCTGTATTTGTCCACAAGGATGATAGGCTCAAGGGCTCAAGTATTAATTAAAACACAACATCGTGTAGGTCGTCAATCCGTACGAGTGAAAGGAACAACTAGTAGTGTAGGCATGCAACTGGGGGGATGTTTGGTATTTTCAACTAACAACTACAAAGCATGCAATTTAACAAACAAGTAAACTATTTATACTAGGAACTTGGGAATCATTTAGCAACATGGTAGTTCTAATGCTTCAATCCTCGATTCATTTACATATAGACATACAAAAGACCTATCACTTATAGAATCATTTAGCAACATGGCGTGACCGATGGTATACACTTCCCCAACCATGTCATGGTGGGTGCGCTTGCAACCCTCTATCGGTATCGCTATCGTCATCATCATCTTAATTGGTGGAGTACAACGAGGTTCGACCATCAATGCAGGTCTATTTCTCCCCCGTGCTATTATGTCATGGACTTCCACCATGAATGCAACTACTCCCCCATGTCCTATATACGCTAGGCCTAAGGTTTGTAGGCACCTTATATGTAAAACTAGGATTTCAATGCAACACCTAGCTTGCTACTATTCACTATCTCTACCCGCAACCTCTCGGACAATAGTTACAAAGTCACCTAAGACTGGTGCGATGATAGATAGGTTAGAGCATTCTTGAATCCCCCGTGCTCATACCCACGTAAACACATTCTCCCCTACCCATTCTAACAGACAGGTTTCTCTTCCCAAGGGGGCATCAATAACTGCACCATACATGAATGTAGCCCAAAGTTTGTGCTTATATGTGGTGTATTATTCATGCATTTATAACATTCAAGAAAAATCACATTAATATCAAAAAAACAAATATAGGATGAATCTAATGAATCTCATAAAGCTTTTAGAACATACCAAGTGCCAAAATGAATCTCAAGCTAATCTAACTACTCCCTACACATGGAACTCAAATATATATTTCAATTCCACATCTTTGGAAAAAGCCAGATGAAAAGAAAAGAAAATATTACAAAACATACAAAAGGAACTCCTTCTTTCTCTCCAAGCTCTCACTTCAAATATGTTTCCAAAAATGTTCCAACCTTCTCTAAATGAGTAGACTAGGGTCCTATATATAGTAGTAGGAGATTGGGCCTAAAAGTAGGCCCACAATAGGCCAAAAGTAGCAAAACCCTAGGTTAGCCGCAAAGGTTTCACGGAATGGCACGGATGCCATGGTCCGTGAAGCATGCATTGCCACGGGACGCAAGATTTTCCACGGTCCATGAATGTATACGAAATGGTCTGTGACGGTCTTCATGAATCGCAAGCAGCATGCAATTTTTGCTTAGAGTTTTCCTGCGGTCCGTTAATGTTTTCAAGGACCACGAATAGCTTGTGGCTTCTGCTTAGAAATTTTGTCACGGCCTGTGAAGGTTTTCATAGACTGCTAGTAGCTTGTGGTCCTACTCAGAAGTCATCTCAGGGTCTGTGAGATTTTCACGGACTGTCTCCATACTTAGCCAAATTCTTCAACTCTTCATCCCCTTACTTCACGGCTCGGTGCTTTTGTCACGGCCATGCGCATTGCCTCGTGATGGTATCTTAATAGTGTAAAGATCTTCACAAAACATCTAGATTTTGGTGTAGTGCGGGCCAGGAAGATTGTCACGGGCCACTGGTGCTTGACCATGCATGGTCCGTGATCAGCCGCTTGTGCTTCATTGGCAGAACTTTGTTTGCTTATCACGGGTGAACCTTTAGTTTGAATAGGGAGTTCTAGTAGTTTTTTTTTGTATTACTCGAGAAGAAGAATCCAATGGGACCAGCCTTGAAGGCCAATTATTCCTAGATCATTCTCGGACTAAGGAAACACTCCTCGGACCACAATTCACCATTTTCTCCTTTGACTGTCTTGAACTCTGAAGCCTCATATCTTTTGCTTCAATATCCTTCTACCATGCATTTATGTTCATGGCCTTTGTCTACTACCATTAAAATGTGAATGGCCTTCAAATCTTCTACCGTTAAAAGAAAACAGCCTTCGTAAGAATGTAATGTAACAAATAGTATTCACGGGCGACCTACTAAAGGCTCTAATGATGAAGAGAAAGGAGCCAGTGAACACAATATATCAATAATTACTAATTAAGTATACAAAATGCGCGATTTAGAAAAGAAAACCAAACATGGTTATCTAAATCCCTTGTCATGTAAACTCAACTAATGTCGCCAAACTACCAACCAAAAGTAATTAAAAACTATATCAAATGCATTGGTTAAAGTATTCCAAATGGTGCATTTCATAAACATTCTAGAGATGAAGTTTGCTTGCAAAGAAACATTGAGAGCTCTAGATGTACTCGAACCGGTCACTTATCTACTCGGCTGAATAAGCCTAGAGGGTTTCTTAGACAAGCATTCCAAGACTTACATTACGTGGACTTTGGAATTATTAGCAACATTGGAGCAGGCAACAGACATACATGGATGAAGAGTAATCCAGTTCTATTTGGATGATGATGGCTATACTATATTGCATTGGGATATTGCCCCAGCTTTCGGGTGGAAGTATGTGAAACATGTTATGAGGACAAATCATCAAGGGCTTCCATTCTCATTTAACAACTTGGGAGATTTCTATTAGGCATGTAGAGGAAGCATCTATGCAAGGGCACCGCCATCGTTCACCCAACATTCCAATATGTTCAACAACTTTTATCCATGGGGGTATTTTTTGATAGAGAGCTTTCAAAAAGCCCTGGTTCGGATGTCTATGTCCTATGGGAAATGAAATCGGAGGGGAATTTCTACCGCAACATGGTGGGCACTTTTGTGCAAGAATGTTTAGGTATGTGAGACAAAAAAGGTGTAATCTTAACCCTACACTTGGGCTATTCGATTCCTACTCTGTTTGCACTGGAAAAATTAGGTTGCTCAGGGATACAATACACCATGGATAAGATATCACAAGCTTTGACAATCGGCACAACCACTTTGGACGACCGGTTCGCATGGTTACATGGTGACGCTAAAATTTGTAACTTTACGGTTCTTCTACAGCCGGAGGGCACCACTATCAACTATGACACTCTATTGGAGGACTTTTTTCTAGCACCTAATTTGCAGTTTGAGAGCAAATTCTCCATGATACAGTCAAGCACAAAGATAGACATTGATAAGGAGGATGGTGAAACTCAATTTAGAGCACCACCTAGTGGCACTCACCTACTCGCGAACTTCCTTGACCAATTACGCACTTTTGGGGAATAACTAGCGAGTTCTACCTAAGTTGTGCAAGAGGTCGGTCACGCGATAGGGGGGACGTGGTTTCAATTGGAGGATTTCAGTACTAGGTTGGATTCTATGGAGGGTGTATGCGAGTTTGGGGATTGGACTCCATAGAGTAGGAAGTGAAGGAAGAGTTTGCTATTGTGAATGAGAGAGCAAATGTCCAAGAGGAGGCCATCGAGCAATTGATTAAAAGATTTCACATCTCAAGGATTGATGGTTTTTGGGACATTATTTCCAACGAGAGACAAGAAATGCGACATGAAGAAAGGAGAAGGAGAAGCGAGACAAGGAACTTAAGGAAAGACCCTTCGAGGTCACATGAGTGAGTTTGATTACTTCTTTCTTTTGTACCTATGATTAACATTGTTTCATTGCATTGGAGACAATGCAAAGTTCAAGTGTGTGGGAGGAAGTAGTGAAACACTTAGGAGTTTTTCATCTTGAGATTCCTTTATGATTTTATGTTGATTTGTTTTAGGGATGTTTTGGATACATTTTGGTGGTGTGATTTGTTGGGTATTCTTGGTAGTTTGTTCTGGGGGATGAGTTTAGAAACTTTTGGTGGTGTGAATTTTTTTTTTAATCTTTATGTAGTTTGAAGCCCACCTTTGGGGCATTTTGTGCTACACCAAAAAAATTTTAAAAGTTGAAAAAATGAAAAAAAAAAATTATACGCATGACTATGTTGGAAACCTGAAAGGGAAACTTAGGCACAATGGGAAAATGCCAGATAGGTCGAAATGCCTAACTTAAAATGAGAGGCTAGGCACAACTAGGTTGAAAAACCTAGGAAAAAAATGAGGGGCCGTGTGGAAAAAGGTGAGAAGTGAGCTCAACACGTGTAAAAGATAGGGTGAAAAATTGAAAGGGATCCTACACAAAATGAGAGAAATTGGGAGAAATCGGAAACTAAGTGGAGGATCCTTTGGAATTATCCTTGGTTGTAACTATGTTGAGGATCTTGAATTATCCTTTGTTACAACCAAGTTGAGGATCGTTTGGATTATTCTTGGTGGTTTTTTGGAAATAACTCCTGGATTGCTTTTGGTGAACTATTCGGTGGATTAAGCTAGTTCAACACTTATCTTTTTTGCTTACCTTTTTCTTCACATGATTTTGGGTGGTTAGGTTACTCTATCATCTTCAGGGAGTGTGAGAATTGTGAGACTCTTACTTCTTTGGGGAGACTAGGGTAGCTTGGGAATAAGTTGAATGCATTGGCTAACTTATCTTTCCATGCTACATTCTGCTTAGATCTTTTCTTGTTTTTGTTTAATCGAGGACGAGTAAGGGTTTAAGTGTGGAGGGATTGATGTGTACCATGTTGCATGCGTTAACCAATGCGTTCCACACAATAATTATCATGTTTTACTTGGTTGATTGCTAGTTTTAGTTAGGTTTACATGACAAAGGGTTTAGACGACCATTATTGGTTTTCTTGTCTAAATCTCGAGTTTTGTATCTTCAATTTAAGGTAATGGATACTTTGCATTCACGTGCACCTAGATCTTTATTTATAATCTAACTAGTAGGTTGTTCGTGGATATTCGGACATCATTTTGTAGAAGGCCATTCAGAATAATGGTAGAAGAAACTTGAAGGCCATTCGCAAGAATGGTAGTACATATGAAGGCCACAAACTTAAAGTGTAGTAAATTGAATTGAGCTGAGAAAGGCAGAATTGAAATTCAAAGAGATTGAGAATGAAGGACGGTATCAACCAGCTGAACCAATCGACCGTCACAAACCAGCATGTGCCAAAACTAGGATAGCGTGCCACCACAAGGCCTTCCTAGCATGGTTTGTGCCAGGGGTGCTTAGCATGGATCGTGCCAAGAACACAGGTTGTGCCACAACCCCAAACATGGACCATGCCAATTCCTACTTCCCGCATCCCGTTGCTTCAAGGTCACTCCAAAATTGGCTAAGTATTGGCACAAACCATGCCATTTCACACAATTTATGCCTTTTCAAGTCCCAAATGTGAAAACCAGCCCATAGGGTGTGAAGGATTACACGGTTCACACCATTTTACTGAGAAAAATGAGACTCCAGCCAATGGGCCGTGCCAAAAGAAATGGAATGTGCAATCAGAGGCATCACAACGATGCTCCAGTCAGTGGCATTTGGGAGAATGGCAAGCCACGCCAGCATGAGGCTTATGACCCGTGCTAGACCTAGTGGCCCGCACCAGCACGAAGGGTACCAACTAGCATGGACCGTGTCATTTTCAACTTGTCATGTCCATTGCATCTGCTAGGATTTTTAGGCCTATTTTAAGGCCCAATTACCCACTAATACTATAAATGGACCTATGCCTACTAGGGTTTAAGTTTATGCTAATTTTTAGACTTCAAGAGTAGGGTAGCGAGAGAAAGGAGCTCTTTCTTCTCTCTATAATCTTTACGTTTCTTCTGTTTATTTTCCCTTTGTCCAAAGGCCTTAAATCCAATAAAATAATTGGGTTGAATGCTTAGGGAGTAGTTAATTTTTCTTGGGGTCATATTTGTATTCATGAATTATTATGGTTTTTGGAGATTATAGATTCTTTGATATTTATGTCCTATGAATATTTGTGCTTGATTTGTGTTTTCCACTCTTGTGAGATTTACGCTATATCATTATTATGATGTATCCATACAGGTATGGTAGTGTAATATCGTGCTAGGCTTCATTGCTATGTTGGGAGTGTTAAAATTATGGAGTAGGTTCAAGAACACAAAGAAGATGAATGCATTCATGTTACCTCAAGACAATATCTTTTTATTTGTTAAACCTTGATTTTAATTTCCTAGTTATGTGAGAAATCACAAGACCAGTGTTCGATTAGGAAAATTCTAATGAGGGGAATCCATTGGCTTACCCTGATAGTTTAGCATGATTGTTTGTAGCAACTAGAGTTTTGCCGGCTCTGGAGTCATCACAAGGTGTCATTTGCTTTGCCTCTTTAGGCCCAGGGATTCAGATCCATAGTTTAGAGTCCAAGATGTAATTCCCTCACTTTCATATCTAAGGGTTGCAACCTACGCGTGGCATTGCGCTTTTAGGTGGGCTTTGTATTCCTCGAAGCGGGGGTGCGTTGGCATTGGGAGTAAGATGGCGGGGATGGTCTGCAGTGTCAGTGGACTAGAGCACATCCCTAATTATAAAGACAGTGCGATATGCATGTAATGGTAATAAGTACCACATGTGATAGACGGGGGGAAATACCTGGCTATCTGCACATATTATAACGTAGGAAAAAGATAGGTATATATGTTTATATGTGAATGAATTGGGGATAAGAGCCATTTATCAATCATGTTATGCAAATACCCCCAAGTACTAGTCTTTATAGTTTACTCTCGTGTGATCTCATGTGCTTGTAGTTCTTAGTAGAAAAACACCCAAATTTGTTTTTTTGCAATATTTAGCTATTCCTAACACAGGGCCAGATTGATGACCCACATGTGGCTATGTGTAGTGAATTTTTAGACATCTAGCATATTTGTGGACGGACCTGATCTTGCCACTAACTACCCTATAGGTAGCTTAGCAGTAAGTTTGGGAGCATAATATAAATTTAAATTTGATCTCCTTTTATTTGAACGACCAGTGCTTGGGTTAGCTACATCATCGTATTAACAACCCCGAGTGGAGGCGGGGCAGTTACGAAAATATCCCCAAGGATAGTTTAATATAATTTGATCTCTTGTTTTGCATGATTAGTATTTTGTATCCATAAACCCCCCAAAACCCATATTTGTAGCACTAGCTATTCTTGAAACACAATCAGAGTGACGACCGATTGTGAGTTGTTTGTAGTTAACTTTTGAATTCTATCATCTCTCTGGATGACCCCAGGACTTGACACTAGCCACTCTATAGTAGTTGGTAGTGATCACGAGAGAAATAATATAAATGATATATTTGTGAAGCGCTCCATGGGTTAATTCTCCAAAAAGTATGACCCCACAGAGTGTGGATCAAATTTGAGTCTGTTGCCGGGGATGATATTTTAAAATTTCATTGTTAGCTTGCATGACTAGTTGGTAGAGTAGTTTGTACTTCATTTTTCTTGTAGTTTTTTCGTGTTTTTGTTTGTGTCCTTTTTGTGTGTTTGTTATTTTTCTGAGTAGGTATTGCTTAAGTTCTTGGTGTCAACCAGAACACTTACACCATGACTCCAAATTTTGTGTGTTTTATTTTTGTTTATTTAGTTGTAAAAAAAATTTGTTGAGCAGAGAGGCTCAACGAGTGAGATTTTTTAGGATATGTCATGACGACCACTCTATGGAGTCTTGCTCTTGGTTGAGGGAATATGAGAGAGAGGTTAGAGTAGTTGGTTTCCAAGGTCAATGGGATTGACATTGGTACTCATACTACAATTCTCCCAATTTGGGGTTGAGTTGTAACACAAAATCATGGTATGGAGATGCATCGGGAAACCAACACTTTGAGTTTGATAGTTGGCCACCAACCTATACAATTCCCCAAAACCAATCTCTAGGATTGGTTCCCAAATTGGATTATGGGGAGATTTCGCAAGCTATAGCTAATGTGACCAAGAGTCATTGCTAACTCCAATCACAAATACATAACAACATTAGATATTTGGAAACTCAACTCTCCTCAAGCATTGAGAGAGTTGAGGGAAAAGTGAGTGATTTGATGGAAAGGTGAGCGAAATAGAAGCCCAATTTTCCAAAAATGAACCATCTCTCGTTGAATGTGAAATTTTGGTAGGTATATGAATCCAACGGGTATGAGGAGTGTTCTGTTGAGAGCAAAGAAGTTGATAAAGGGTACTTGATTCACCATTTTACCTATCCTCACACCAACCTCAACCTATAGAACTAACTCCCACATTTTTGGAACCTGTAGAGGAAACCATACAAAATCCCATCGAATATGCTAAGCTTCCATACCACCTATTTTTTCTAGGGTTGACTCTTCCTCTATTACATCTTCCTCTTAGAATAATCTTACCCCTAGCCTCCATTTTTGGATTGTGATGGGGTACAAATTTTCCCCATATGGAAAACATTAGGGTCGTGCCAATGACCCGAGTCTAAAAAATACTCCCTCCATCCTCGAGAAACTGGCACAATTACTTTTTCACAGTCTTCAATGATTATGTTTGACTAACTATATCTCTTACTACACACAATAATTTTGCACAAAAAATTGATATTTGGAAAATAGATGTTAAGACAAATCGAACAATAAATCACATGATATTTTTATTTTATATATATGAATATATGATTGGGGAAGTTTGCAAAATTTGACTTGAAAAAAGTAAATGTGCCATTTTCTCTGGGACGGAGGGAGTATTTTGGTTAGTTTTTCATTGAAAAAAAATCCTCACCTTTATCCTCCCACTCTTACCGAAAAACCATTAGACAACACCAACTCCACAACCTAAACCACCACCAAATACACAACCTAGGCCGCACACTAGTAGATTTTTTTGTGTTGATATTGATTGATACCTGTTTAGTGTGGATTTTTAGTGGCTCGATTTGAATTGCATGTTAGGGTGGATTTGAGGATATTAAGCTGAGAATGCATTGGGAAGTTATGATTACCTATCATTTTATTTACCTCCCTTTCTTTTCATGTCATAATTATTGTTTGAAGAGTATGTGTGTTGTCAATGTGGGGAAGGAAAAGAACTCCCATTGCATTTTGCTGTAGACATTTATTGTTTTTGGTGTGTTTTTTCTATTTTTAGTTTTTTATTTTGGAACATTATTACACTTATTGTACATGTTTGTTTTGTAGGAAGCATATAGTTTTGGGAGGAAAGCGATCAAACAGGGTTAGGAGGAGTCCAACTCAAGGTCCTTGTAGACATACACGGTTGGTGATGCTCAAAATAGTTGACAAGGAGAACCATACCCCAATTCACGGGGCCTGTAGACATGCACGACCCGTGAAGCTCACATACCCCCTACTTCTAAATCACCATTTCTTCCCCACTACCCCAAAATACTTTTCAAACCTATTTACCCTCAAAAATATTGAAACACACAACTCAAAACCTAAGAGGTAACTGGAAGGTCGTCGACGTGCCTCTCAAAGTTCATACTTTTAAGCCCTAATGCTTCTTATCTACAATTAAGTAGATAATGGCAAGTCAGGGTCGTCCATGAGAAGAGGGATCTTTTCAAGTGTTTAAACATATAGCAGAGAAAACATACTAGGCATATACATATAGAGATACATATAAAGGCATGTCAATCATGTATAAGGACAAAGGATTCTTCAAGTGTTCAACTTAGCGGGATTTTTTTTTTCAATTTTTTTTTTGTATTTTTCCAATTAAAAGTAGCTAATTTTATACATGTCAATCATTAAACCCCCATCCCCACACTTAAAATCATAAAGTTCCCTCAATGTAAAACACCTAAGGCAATAAGTTTCCAGTATAAAGACAAAGGAAAAATAACTTACAAATATTGATGTGACGACTCCCCCAAGGATTGTTGCCGGTATTGGACCTCCCAAGCATCTTCCTCCTCATGGAATCTCCTCCAAGTTTCTTCATTGCTAGAGAATACCGTGGATTCACCACCGGTCAAGTGGTAAGTCCGTATTCAAAGGTTTTCAATGTCATCAGCCATGGTGGTTCTCTGCCGGTTGGAACTCACATTATGCTCCACTTGGGATTGATGGAAGGCATTTTGATCCTCTCAAAGTCCACACACCTCATGAAGTAAATATTGAAAGGAATTTTGAGGTGAAGGTGTGTTGGTATGAATACCAACTACATATGGAGTGGCTGCGGAATTGTTGTTTAATTCCATCTCAAAAGAAGTCTTGTATGACAAGTTCGGCTCTATTCACAATGTTTCCACTGGGGTGTCCTCCTCAAGGTTTTTCCTATCTGGGTTATCAAGATCCATGAACTTCACTTTTCTCCCATATATCCAAATATATCCAAAATCATCAGTGATTGCTAGCATGTTCGATTCAGATAGCCTCTTGCATGAGAGAAAGTAAGAGTCCAGTAGGCCTAGTCTTGGAAGACCCTCCAGTGCTTAGATGTTCAAATTTTCGGCTAACATCATAACCATACCACCCAAGGAAAGTTCACCTCTTCGGTATAATTTGGTGGTTTTCGCATAACAATTTGTTACCCAAACATCTACCCAATCCAGGTGACTTACGCCGGCTCTTGTCATTGACCAAAGAGACTTCATATATTCGATGGGGGTATGTGTTGGTTTGCCATGGCAAAAGAAGGCTGAGGCTAATAGACGGTGAGTGTAGCGCAAGGCGGGGTGTAAAATCAAGGAGCTCCTATCTTTGTCCGTTCAGGCCCTCTTGGTTATAATATGCCAAAATTTGGCATCATTATAAGCATGAGTGGTTTCATACCCTCTATTGTACGCATAATCACTCCCAAAATCCCTCTTCAACTTGGTTTAGCACTTTATGGTTCACATCATTCAAGTGGAAGGTGATATATTGTACACATTTGCCATTCTGATCCACCCAGCCTTGGTGTTGTTCTACGGTAGCTAAGAACTCTAGTGTGTACTTCTCGTATGTTGGAGAGTGTTTGGTCATGAAACATCTCAACCCCACCTTGGATAGAAGAATTTTGACCGGATGTGTTTGCCTGAGAATATACATAGCTTCACCATAACAAAATTTTGTTTCTTGAATAGGCCGGCCAACAAGCAAATCCCACCTCCTTCCAAATGCACTCGTAATGTGCTTTAACCCCATATACTTCCCCGTGAAATGCCTAGGGCTGTGGAGGAACTTGCACCATTATGCTTGAGTCACTTTTTTGGGGCCATGAGTTCTCACCACAGTACACAAAACACCACAAGAAACAAGATTCTCAAAGAAATCACTCACACAACAAGCAATGCTTCACAATACCATTCACCACCATTCAAAAAAGTACTCCTAGTGGTTAAGAAAAAAATTCCCCCAAGTTCTAAGAATAAAATAGCTCCAAGAATCCAACAAGCAATTGAAAATATTAACACATTACCCCACAAATTTCAACACCTCAAATCAACTAAGTAACAATACTCCAATCCTCAAACCACCCCCAATATAAGCACCAAATTATTCAAAATATTCTACACCAATCACGATGGAAATTTGTAGGAGATGTAAATTTTCCATGATTTTGAAGATGATGACTAGGGAGAACACATTTCCAAGTGAGTCCAAGCCATTCATTGCCTCCTAAGTGACCAATTTAAGCCAAGAACAAAAAATCCCAAAAAGTCATGGATTTGAAGATTTAATGGTTTCAAGGATGGATTTGATAAGTGGAGAGGAGTGTAAGATAGTGGGTAAGTGTGGAATGTTGGTGGAGAGGATGGATGTTGTCTAGAAATGGTGAAATTTGGAAGATAGAAATGAGTTTTTAGGAGAGTTCTTAAAATAGAGAAGAGGGAAAATGGAGAAGAAGGAGTTCTTGAAATGAGGAAATTCAGCGGAATGAAATGGAGAAGAGAAGAAAATACGAAGAAGGAGAAAAAGGAAAAAAACTTGTTTGTGAACAGTGCCCGCGCGAGTCGCGCTCATTGCACCTCCCAACTCTGGTTCATATTTGGCCCACGCATGTCATACAGGCAACCCCTTCTTGCACGCGCGGTGCGTGTTCTAGTTCACATAGTCTGATCTTTGCCCACGCCTATCACGCGGGCGGGAGTCTGGCTGGCCGAGCGGTCCCAGCTTCCCATGGGCAGCTCCCCTACTCACCCCCCCTTTTTTTACAAGGTCAATTTTTCCATTCCAAAATTATTTATGATTCTCCAATGATCAACCTATTTTGCTACAAATTCATGGAAAACACAACCGTGATAGAAATAAAACAAATTGAAACAATGAAAAATAACAATAAAAATTTAAATTGAGATAACCTCGACGAAAAGTCACGAATGGCAATCCGGATGATCAAAACTAAGTTTATTTAATGTCGTTGGCATGACTTACTCCCTTTCTTGGAGCTTACTCATAAACCGGATCGAGGAGATCAACATCCTCTCCCTTCTCCGGAACAAAATTCTCGTGGTTAGGCTTCAAACGTTGTCAATTGACTTTGAATGTATTGGGCTTAGCTCGATCTAGGATTTCCACAGCGCCATGTGGGAATACCTTAACCAAATCAAAAGAACCGATTCATTGGGACCTCAACTTGCCGGGGAATAGGCGAATGCAGGATTGGAATAGGAGGACTTATTAACCCATGTCAAATTCCTTCCTAATGATCATCTTGTCGTGCCACACCTTATGTTGAGTTTTGCAAGCTGGCCTATTCAAGCTGGCCTCATCATATCAAGATTGAATTCTTTGACCGCCCAGTAAGCCTTATGTTGAGTTTCCACTGGTAGGTGACATGGCTTACCAAACACTAACCGGCATTGTGACATACCAATTGGTGTCGTCCTATAATCCCATAAGGCATCATTCAATCAAGAACTCCAATCCTGCCGGTTAGGGTTAACCATTTTTTAAAGGGTGGACTTGATTTTGCGATTGGAAACTTTGGCTTGCCCATCAGTTTGCAGGTGATAGGCGGTGAATGTATTTTGAGTGACGCCATACTTCTTCAAGAGTGCCTCTATGGTCCAATTACAAAAATAGTGTGCCACAGTCACTAATCAAGGCTTGGGGTATCCTAAAGCTAGAGAAGATGTTATCTTTCGGGAATTTTGCAACCACTTTAGAATCGTTAGTCCTAGTAGGGTTTGCTTCAACCCACTTCGACACATAATCAAAGGTAAAAAGAATATATGTAAAGCCATAAGAACTAGGGAAAGGTCCCATAGAATCAATACCCGAAACATCAAAGATTTCACAATATAGCATAGCTTTTTAGGGCATCTTCTTTCTAGATGAGATATTTCCTACTCTTTGGCACTTTTCACAAGCATAAAAAAATATGTATGCATGCTTATTCAAAGTAGGCCAATAAAATACACTTCCAAGACTTTCCTAGCAGTCAGTTTAGCACCAAAATGACCACCACATGCATGAGAATGACAAAAATTTAGAATCGAATGCACTTCATTATTGGGGATGCATCTCCTAACAACTTAGTCTACACATCCACAAAAAGGGATCATCCCACACATAGTATTTAGCATCGCTTTTTAGCTTATCTTTCTGTGCCTTAGAAAAGTGAGGAGGAAATTTATCAGAGACAAGAAAGTTCACAATGTCGACATACCACGGTTGGAGGTCCCAGATAGCGAACAATTTTTCATCGGGGAACTCCTCCTGTAGTTGCTCCTTCATTGATAGGTTTACCTGACTATATTGGCATGGTGCCAACCGGCTCAAATGATCAGCCACGAGGTTCTCCGTGCCCTTCTCATCTCGTACCTCTAACTCAAATTCACTCAGTAGCTGGATCCAATTAATCATTCATGGCTTGGCCTCTTTCTTCATCATCAAGTGATGAAGCGCTGCATGGTCACTGTACATAATAGCTTTTGTACAAAGCAAGTAAGATCAAAATTTTTCCAAAGAAAATACCACTGCTAGCAACTCCTTTTCTGTGGTGAAGTAGTTTCTTTGGGCCTCACTGAGAGACATGGATGCATAGTAGATGGTGTGAGGTGCTCTTCCCACCCTTTGACCAAGTACCGCACCAATGGCATAATCATTAGCATCGCACATGATCTCAATAGGCAACGACCAATCTGGGGGTTGTATGATAGGGGTCGAGATTAACATTCCTTTCAATGTATTGAAGGGCCCTTTACAACCCTCATCCACCACAAGTTCCACCTCCTTTTGCAATAACTTGCATAAAGGAGATGCTATCTTTGAGAAGTCCTTGATGAACCGGCAGTAGAATCCTGCATGGCTAAGAAAAGAGCGCACTTTGCGCACATTAGTAGGGCAAGTCAAAGTTTGAATTGTTTCTATCTTTGCCTTTTCAACCTCAATACCCTTAGAGGAGATAACATGGCCTAAGAAAATGCCTTTTTCAACCATAAAATTACACTTCTTATAATTTAACACAAGATAGTATCAATGGAACAATTAACAACTTGTGCCAAATTTGCTAAACAATTTTCAAAAGAATTACCATGAATGGTGAAATTATCCATGAATACCTCGACAAATTTTTCAATGAATTCTGAGAATATTCTTACCACACACCTTTGGAAACTTGTGGGGGCGTTACATAAACCAAAAGGCATGTGCTGGTAGGCAAACGTACCAAAGGGGTATGTGAAGGTGGTTTTTTCTTGGTCTTCTGGGGCGATAGCCACTTGAAAATACCCTGAGTACCCATCCAAAAATAAATAGAAAGGGTGGCTTGCTAACTTCTCAAGAATTTGATCAATGAATGGCAATGGGAAGTGATCCTTCCGAGTTTCCGTATTTAGCCTCTGGTAGTCAATGCAAACGCGCCACCCATTTTAAACTCGAGTCGGTACCATTTCCTTCTAATTTTGGACCACCATCACCCCACTCTTCTTGGATACCACTTGAGTTGGACTCACCCACTTGCTATCCGAGATTGGATAAATCATGCCTGCTTGGAGCAAATTTAGAATTTCTGCCTTTACCACCTCCATCATTGGGAGTTTAAATGGCTTTGGGGTTGTCGCACGGGTCTCGCCTCTTCTTCCAAAAAAATTCTATGCATTCAAGTGGATGGAATTATTCCTTTGATGTTGGCAATAGTCCATCCCATTGCTTCCTTATTCTCCCATTGCACCACCATAAACTTTTCTTCTTGCTCGTTGGTGAACTTGCTTGAAATGATAACTGGAAGTGTCTTGCCTTCCCCAAGAAATGCGTACTTAAGGTCACTTGGAAAAGGTTTAAGCTCAATCACTGGAGCTTTCACAAGTGATGGGAGGAATTCCGGTTCTTCGGTTTCCTCTAAGACTAGAGGGTCAGGACTTTGCAGCACTTCCTCAAGAATGCTTAACTCTTCAACGCTTTCCTTCAAGTTAGTACTCATAGAATATACAAGAAATGCATTTTCAACATCATTTTCCAAAACAACTAATAAGGAATCATCACCACCCAGTTCAAAAACATCTTGCACAACATTGTAAACAAAATCAATAGCATGAGAAGAGTACTCTTCAAGAGGATACTTCATAAAGTCATTTATGTTAAACTCTACTTTAACCCCATCAAATTCCATGGTGAGGGTACCATTATGCACATCAATGATGGTCCTAGAGGTCTTAAAAAATGGCCTCCCCAATAAGATTGGAGTGGCGTGTTTTTCATTCTCCATGTCTAGGACATAAAAATCAGTGGGGAATATTAAGGAATCCACCCTAACCAACACATCCTCTACAATACCCTTAGGGTACGCACTAGAACGATCGGCCAGTTGGATCACCACCCCAGTTTAGTGCAAAGTACCAAGATTGAGGCTTTCATACAAAGAATAAGGACTCACATTTATTGATGTACCTAATTCAATAAAAGTGTGTATTCCCTATCATGCAAGGGATTGTGAACCTACCGGGATCGCTACATTTAGGGGGTAACTCCATTTGGCACAAAGCCGAGACATGCTCACTTTTCCCATTTCTAAGTTTGTTCTTTGTTCTTTGTTTCCTATTTACCAAACATAATTCCTTCAAATTGTTTTGCATAGCTAGGAATTTGTTCAATAGCATTCAAAAGAGGGATGTTTACCTCTCACCTACGAAAGACTTCGTAGATGTCTTTGTTGGACTCCTTCCTCTATTTTTCCTTTAGACAGTGGAACCCATGGTAGAGCCCTAAAAGAGCCCTACCAAATACAAATCAATCCAACCCTAGGTTACGTGATGAACCTAGGGAGAAAAATCCCAGGGGGGGAGCGAAACCCAAAGGGCAACACTCCCCCCCTTTTTCTAAGTAAAAACTACCAACCCTGAGCAGGATAAGTCTAGCAAAAGGAAACGAGACAAGTCACAAGGATAATAGGACCGAAAACAACAACCTGAAATGAAGACAGTCTAAGAAATGCTAGGTAAATGGGATGAGAACAAACTCACTACTCATAAACAAAAGAACCGCTTCTACCCCTAACAAACGGGGCCTTCTTCATTTAAGTTCCATAATGCAGCCGAGTATTGTGAAACTCGGTTCTTGAGAAAATTTATTTGTTGGAATCTTGATGAAGATACAAGAATCCAAGGTCAAATACTTTGAAATTCCTAGTGCAGCCGAGATTGTCTCGGGTCTTGGATGTACCATAAGGAGTGAAGCTGATGCCCATGGTTGCACCAATCTGGCACGAGTGGATATCTGCTTATACCATTTACACCCCTAAAGTGGAGAAAAAGGGATGTTATTAGCCTTCAAACATTCTCTTGTGAGCACCGAGAGTAATAAAGTGGGCAAAGATGTGTTGAGGGCGTGACTCATATCCTTGGGAATCCCAGCTAAATCAATCTCCTAAAGATGAGAGAATGGATACACTTATACCGCGTGCATCAAGCGTGGCGATTATGTAATCGCCCACTCCATTTTGAGCAAATGGACAGCTTTATGCCAATTTAACACATAGTGTAGCACGGGCATAGAGCGCATAAATAACCGTTAAATTATAAGTAAAAACTAGGCTTAGGAGAAAAAGCATCGGAACAAAGTCCTTACTCTTAAACCTATTGCCTCATCCTGGAAACCGAGTTGCAAGGGCTTGAAAAAATCTGAGAATATCCGGGAATAATCCTTGACTCTATCGGGCTCCAGCAACCCCCTCTTGACATGGAAAATAGCACCATTCAGCATGCAAAACAAAAATTCCATGTATCGAATGTCCCATTCGAGCACTCGAACACCTTCATGACTCGAATGCCCCCTCGAGCACTCGGGCCTCCTACGCTTGAAAACCTCCTCGAGCACTCGCAGACCTCCTAAAGCACTCGAAGACCTCCAGTACTCGAATGCTTCCCTCTAGCACTCGAACACCTCCAGCACACGAACACCACAACCCCTCGAGTATGCATCCGAGGGTAACGCCCAGGCACCAAGGACTCAAATGCCCCTTCGAGTAATCGAACACATCTATCACATCCGTATCCCGATTGTTTCGTTCGAGTACTCGAACGCCTCCATGACTTGGGTGCCCCCTCATTAGCTCGAACGCCTTTAATGCTCGAAAACCTCCTCGAGCTCTCGAAGGCCGCTTGGAATACTCGAAGACCTACAACACTCGAATGCTCCCATCGAGTACTCGAACACCTCCATGATTCGAATGCCCCTTCGAATACTTGAACAACTCCATGAATCGATCACCCCCTCAAGCACTCGAAACTCTTCCTACGCTCAAAATCCTTCTCGAGCACTCAAATGCCTCCCACGCTCAAAAACCTCCTCGAGCATGCAAGGACCTCCTACGCTCGAAAACCTCCTCGAGCCCTCAAAGGCCTCCTAGAACACTCTAAGAGCTCCAACACTCGAATGCTCCCCTCTAGCACTCGAACACCTCCATGAGTCGAATGCCCCCTCGATCACCCGAACGCCTCCTATGCTCGAAAACCTCCTCGTGCACTCGAAGACCTCCTAAATTACTCGAACATTTAGGGGCTAACACATATGCTCATCAGGGAACAAGCGATTAATCACCATGTAGCAATCTTTCATGATGATTTTTACCACCCGATCGGCACTTGGTTGAGCACCATTCATAACAACACGATTCCTTTCCCTCCAAAGGCGGTAAACTATGGTAATCAAGGCTAGAATTCCAAACTTCTTTCAAACTTTTGAACCCTTTATTTGCCTCTTAACCCAAGTCATGGAGCTTGAAATTGTGGTTGTTCATCTCCTTAACCCAATCCAATTCCTTATACGCCCCCATACAACTTCCAAAAATTAACACTTGAAAAACAAGTTCATTTGTCTCCTCTTCAAGATGACATAAAGAACATATTTTCTCCATGCTATCTCCTTCCTCCGATCGATGCTTGTCCTTAGTGTGAAGTTTCCGAATTGTAGCCAACCATGCAATAAAAGAGAATTTGGGCGGAATAAAACCATGCCAAATACTATTAAAAACCTTCTCTTCCGAACGGCCATGAACGTACACATTCAGATACTTATGCCGATGCATAAAGAAGTAAGCCCCACTTGTAAATTTCCTCGAGCTAGACCAAGAACCAAGATGATCCTTTAATTCTTGTAGATCCCTGTGAAACATATCACTCAGTTCATCCCTCAACTTACACAGATCACCAAAATAGCTCGAAAATCTCTCCCCCAGTCTACCATTTGAAATTCTCGGATTTAAACTCCAAAAGTCCTCTCCTTTTTTTTTGAGTTAACACCCGTAGGTGAGGGAAATTATATTAAGGATCCCCAGGCCTATGTAGTAACCATAAATACAAGAAGATGTAGAGTATGTTACATAGCGGCAAGATATTTGCCCCAAAATAGATGAAAATGTGCCTCAGAGATAAAACTAAAACGGATTTGACATTGTGAAAATAAATATTTGGAAAGGTAGTTACGATTCCAAAAGGAAGAATCTCCACCCCATGTGTTAATTCTTCCCTTTGGCCAGGCAACACCTTTCATTACATTGAAAAACATATGAATTCTTGCAATGAGGTAGAAATCCTTGCTGGGCAGCCACAGACTCAAAGGTCTGACTGCTGGAGGTTGAAGTGAGGATGATGTGTTGATGTTTAAGGTCCAGAGGCTGGCATATTAGAGATCCAGGGATCTGCTGAGAGTTGCCAAAATGTTGCCAACCTTGAAGATAAAATGAATGGATCCATTTGACCCACAAGCTGTCCTTCTTCATGTGAATATCCCATAACCTCTGGGCCATCGAGGCACGATTCCATGTGACAAAATCCCTCAAACCAAGATCCCCAAAGGACTTAGGGGCACATAGTTTTTTTCATGCAAACTTACCCTTATGCTTGCCTCCCCATAAGAAGCGCTTACATTTTTGCTCAAGGGCATCCATGACTTTAGTCTGTATGATAAAATTCTGAATCCAGAATCCAGCAATACCTCCTACAATCGAACGAACAAGTTCCAACTTTCTGGCATAGGAGAGGGTGTGACCCTTCCATTTGGCAATCTCCGAATCAAAGTTTCCAAGTAGGGTTCCAAATTGAGTGACCTTCAACTTGCCAGAATCAAGTGGCACCCCCAGATACCTTACTGGAAACATAGACCATAGAATACCTATGAAACTTAAATCCTCCTTCAAACCGACTCCAAAGAACTTGGATTTGGCCGCATTGATAGCTAATCCCGAAGTGCACTCAAATTCATTAAGTGCACTCATAAGGATGTGGACCGATCCTGTATTAGCCTTGGAGAAAAGCATAACATCATCAGCAAAAGCTAAATGGGTGATCTTGAGTACTTCACACCTCGGGTGATAAGTAAAATGTCGTGACTCAGTCCTCCTTTTCAACAATCTCGAAAAATACTCCATGCAGATCACAAAAGGGAGAGGAGACAAGGGATCACCTTTTCGAATGCCTCTTTAACCCATGAAGTGATCGCACAGCTTCCCATTAACTGCAATCGAGAATGAAGATGTTCTCAAGCACATCATGATTCTATCCTTCAGCCTTTCTGGAAAACCTAGTCCAAGTAAGACTTCTTCTAGGAAGTCCCAGGAGACTGTATCAAACGCCTTTTGCAAATCAACCATGATCATGCATCGAGGAGAATTTCTCGCCCTCCCATATCCACGAACAATTTCCTGCGCTAACATAACATTGTCCGAGATACTTATTCCTTTTACGAACGCCCCCTAGGATGGATCAATAATCCCGGGCAGAATTCCTTCTAGTCTAGTGGAAATAATCTTAGTGATGATTTTGTAAACCACATTGCAGCACAATATTGGTCTAAAATCACTCACCTTAAGATTGTCCGGCTTCTTCGGTATAAGTGCGGCCGAGGTATGGTTCAATTGGGCTAATAGGTAACCTGTTCAAAAGAATTCCAGACCGCACCTGTAACTTCCGCCACTACAATATCCCACTGTTTTTTGAAGAATCCAGAAGTATATCCATCCGGTCCTGGGGACTTATCATCCGCCATTGCAAATAGTGCCAGTTTTACTTCATTACTAGCAATATCCTGATTCAAGAAAGCCCTATCCAAGTCCGTGTGGATGCTTCCCAAAGTGAGTACAGCATTATCGATGGAGACCCTATCCCTTGAAGCTCCGAATAGGCCTTTGTACAAATCCGTAAAGAGCTCACCCTTATGAATATTATAAGTCACAATTCGAATTTCTTCTTAAATAATCGCCGGAATACCACCTCCCTTTCTTTCTGAGATCATTGTATGAAAATACTTTGATCCCTTATCCACCAGTGTGATATGATTGATCCTACCTTTTCGCGAGAGGAAGGCAGCCTCTGCAAGATAGTAGAGCATGGCCTTCTTTTTTAGTGCCCTCAAAGCCTCAATATCCTGATCAGAAGCAATCAAGGCGTGAAAATTATCAAATGTAGCACTATACTCCTTATCCGCCTTCTTTGCCTTTTCCAAAATATTGCTAAGATCAAGAGAGGCCAACTCCTTCAATGGGTGTTTAAGCCTTAATAATTTCCTGCATACCGAATATTGAATCGAACCCTCAACCGATGGAATCCAAAAGTCTTCGACAATCCGCTTACAATTCAGGTGATCTAGAAACATATTTTGAAACCGGAAAGGTCTTCTTTTCCCTTTGATTTCTTGTTCCATACAAACAACCATAGGTGTATGATCCGATTGTGCTGAAATGGGGAGAAAGGAGGTACGACATGCATCCGAGTCCCAACCATGATTCAGTAGCACACGGTCTAACTTCCTCCATATCTTTCAATCGGCACTATGCCATGTTAAATGCTCCCCTATGGAAGGCACATCATGCAATCCACACTTAATGCAGACATCCTGAAATTCTCTCATTGGATACAGACTTGGAACCGAAGCACCATAATGGTCATCCACACTAAGAATCGCATTAAAGTCTCCAAGAACCATCCAAGGAGAATTTATATTTTCACCAAAAGACTTTAATTCAGCCCATAGAGGCAAACAAGCAGATCTGCCCTCACTATGACCGTATACAAATGAACATAAGAATTCAACACCAGTAGAAAGGTTACGCACCTTGAGATGAATACACTGCGGGGATTTGCCATGAACATCAACCAAGAAACCTTTCGGATCCCATATAATGAGTATTCTCGAATGCTTCCACAGCTCAAAGTTGTGCGTGAATTTCCACCCCTTAAAACACTTCAAAAAAATACCAAAAGCCTTCTCCTCCAACTTAGTTCTAACAAGCCACAAAGTCCTACTTTCTGTGCGGAGATGATATTTTTCACCCATCTCCTCTTTATAGGGGCCGAGAGACCCCTAACATTAATAGATGCAACATTCATTGGGTACCCAAGGTCCCTTTAGGCTTCGGACCGCCGCCTTCAGAAGTTTTACTACCAGAACTATCCAAATTGCTCCTTGAGGCAGATAACAAACGTTGGAAAGGCTTCTGGATGGCCTTCCCATGATCATAATTACGTGGTATACTCTTGCTCTGAGCTCTAGTAATTGCCCCTGAAGCAGGAGGGGGTCTACTCTTGCTCTTGCTCCTATTTAGCCTTGGGATTTTTGAGCCACAAATTTCAGGATGGATCATTTGTTTGGGCAAATTTCTAGCTCCCACAATCGAGTGATCATCAGTACCAAAAGCTGGGAGCTGCCTATCGGGTGCTTGTTCCAGCGCTGGATTTGCAGATTTTGCACCACGGTTTTTCTTGGACTTCATTCGTTCAACACTCCTGCCGCGAAGCAAATCCTGGGCAGCGGTGGCTTCTTCAGCATCATCTTGAGCGCCATGGTTTTCAGGCACTGGCGCTGCTGGTAGAGCCTTGTTTGCTGGTAGCACGGAGCTGGATGGCAGCGTAACTACCATTTGATTAACCTCTTTTCGTCCATCACCAATAGCAATACCATGCCCTCGGTTTGCAACCTCAACTTTCACAATGTTCTTGCCCGTGTGTACCTCAGCCTTGCCCTTGCCTTTTCTCAATCTCTCCGAAGCCTCATTATTCGAAGAGATATCTTCAATAATTGTATTTACATTCCTTTGAACCGAGCCGACACTTGGGCTTTCTCCAATGGCATTGGCATGCATCTTCTTGACCCAAACTTGGTCCTTATTCTGGGTTCTCCAATATTTCTTTCCCCTTGCCATTTGAACATTATTCTCCTTCATTCCCATGGTGTTATTCAGCCCATCTTCCTTAGTTTTCCAGAATTCGTCACACTCCTCATTCAAGTGATTGTTTTGCCCGCAATTTGGACACCAAGGACGACAATAATCATAGATAATTCTCTGCATATATACCTCACCACTTGGGACACAAAAAGACACCTTTTCCTTGAATTGCTTGGAAGTGTCAATCCAGATTATGAGGCATGCATAAAATCCCCTTAGCTCAAGGGTGCCATTGTCCATAAGAATTGGCTCTCCTATGGAAGTAGCAATCTTTTCCAAGGTCTTCTTATGCCAGTAGGATTTTGGCAAGTGCTCTATCCTAATCCAAACTGGCTTAGTGGCTTGGACCTTCGAATCATACTGTCCAGATTCATCAACTTTCAACATGAACAATTTCTTTCCATAGAGATAATGGTCAGGACCATTCATCACCAAGTCTCTGTCCTCTGCACTGTTGAATTTAAACATGACATAACCATTTAGCTTAGTCTGGACTGTGCAAGCAACATTTCACTTTGCTACCAACAGGGTTCAGATGGCAAACACGCCTGGAAAAAAACCTGGGAAAACTCCCAAGAACCCATAAAAAGGCTTATGAAGATCCTTATGAATTTCATCTTCCATGGGAACAAAATCAACATTATCCTCATTGTTATCATCAAAATTGATGTGCGACCTATTCATAAGGATTTCCGGGTCATCCCACAACCTTCTCCTCTCAAGCATAGGATCATTCCATTCCCTCGGATGAACTTTGTGAGATTGTCGTGCCTGATTAACCCCATCGGCTTGCCCTTGATTCTTAGAAGTGTTCTTGTGCTTGTTACCCAAGGAAGACTCACCATTGACCACCATTGTAATCACGAGATAAATCCAACACAAAACACAAATCCTGATAAATAGATCGGAATCACCAACCAGGTGGACAAAGTTCCAATAATCAAATCGGATTCACCACACCAAAATAGACACCAATACGACACAATGCTTCAAATCACAACCGAATAAACAAAAGCTAGTTAACAAATTAGAAGTAACACACCATACACGCAATGCACCAAATTGAAAACAAACAAGCCTTGTTGAATTTAAATAATATAACCTGGAAACCGTAGCACCATGAATTCCGATCGAAAGGGTTTGAGTCCTTCGATTGTTTTGCTTCGAATCCGCCAACTCCTTCAAGCAATTCTGATGTAGATGCAAAAGGTTTGAATAAAAGTTGTGGTGAAAGTCGTAATCAAACCCTTTTAAACCCTTGCCGAAACCAAAACCAATCAAAGATCGGATTTTTAAGCAAAATCTCCAACTCGGCCAAGGATCCAATGCACGAACAAGATCCGATTACAAATCCAATACTAGATCCGAATCCGCAATCACAAAAATAATACCATGAGCAAGATCCGCAATAGAACTCAAAATTTTGAACAAAACCCTAACTCCAAGGCCGAATTAGATCAAAAACCCTTCACAGATTTAATATGATTTTATGTAGAATTCAGGGGAGAATCCATTAAATCATAATTCATCTATGAAAAGTGATTGAAATTGAAGAAATCAGCCTCCAAAGAGATGGAAGAAAGGCTGCGCCTTTTTTCTTCTTATTTTCGCCTCAGAGCTTTTTTTTGAGAGCTCTTTTGAGATTCTCTCCATTTGTCCTTTAGAGCTTTCGGGAATGGTGGTTCCGACCCATATGGGAGAATTTCCATTACTCTTTCCTTCTTGTGAGAAGGGTATGAAGGTTTGGGAATGGGGGTTGATTTCTCAATGGTGATCTTCTATTCTTTCTTCTTTCCATTCCTTGCTTGCTCCTTGGCCACCTCCTTATTCTCTTCCTCCACTTACTTCTCAAGTATTTCAAGCCTTCTATGTTCATTTTCAACAACTTCACCAACTTGGGAAGAGCTAACCTCTTTACCACTTCTCAAAGTGATAACACTAGCATTTTGGCGGGGATTGATCTCCAGTTGGGAGGGAAGTTTGCCTTTTTCTTGGGCCTCCATTTGATTCACCACTTGAGCTATTTGGCTCACATTAGTTTCCAAGTTGCTGATGCTTGCCTTGGCTTCATCTTGGAATTTTTTCCTTTTTTCCACGCACATGCTCAACCGGTGAATTGATTGCATCACCTCATCTTTTGTCAACCCCGAGCTCTCCCCTTATTCTCGGGGCTTGTCTTGGAGCCATTGAAACTATTTTTGAGGTGGCCCATATTGTTTCTAAGGAGGCCGATACAGTTGAGGGTTTTGGCTTCCCTGAGGGTTTCCATACCAGAGGTTTGGGTTATCACGATTTTCCAAATTGTACGGCCAATATTGGTACCCTTGATAACCTTGGTAGCCTTGGTGACCTTGGTAGCCTTGCCCACCTTGATATCCTTGGTTTCCTTGGTAGACTTGATTTCCTTGATACCCCATGGCACTCACCTCCTCGACATAGTCATCTTGCAAAGCAGGGCAAGTGTCTGTAGGATGCGCCAAGTAACTAATTTCACATAATTTAACATGTGGCGCATTTTTGGGCTTCGTCATCAATGATTTCACCATAGATGCAAGGGCTGAGACTTAGTCCTCAAGCTTCCCACTATTGGAAGAGTCACTTGCGGGCATTAGATTTCTCTTTCTCAAATCGGCCCTTGAGCTAAAGTTCCTTGATTCTTTCGCTAGCTCATCATACAATTGCATAGCCTCGGATGACATCTTGTTCCCAAGGGTGCAACCACAAGAACTCCTCACCAACCTTTGATCCTCATCAAGAAAACCATTGTATAAGTAATAGAACAAATCCCCCTCTGAATACCTATGGTAAGGACAACTTTCGAGAAGCTTCTTGAACCTCTTCCAATAGTTGAAGAGATATTCTTCATGCCATTGGAGGATGTAAATTATGTCCTTCTTCAAGGCAGAGGATCTCGAGGCCGAGAAGTATTTGGCTAGAAACATTGTTTTCATATTAAGCTAACTCTTGATGCTCTTGGGTGGTAGGTAGTGGAGCCAATCTCTTGCACCATCCCTTAGAGTAAACGGAAATGCCTTCAACTTATACAATTCTTCATCCACTCCATGGGGGACCGTACCACCACAAAAAAGCTGAAATTCGGTGATGTGTTTTCTGGCATTCTTCCCTTGCCTACCAGGGAAGATGAGTAGCATGTTTATGAACCCAATCTTTAGCTCGAAGTGCCTATTTGGTTACCCCAAGGGATACTCAATGCACATTGGTTGTTGATCGACGTTGGGGGCCATGATGTCTCTTAACAATGCTTTCCCCAAAGGAATCTCCCTTCCTTGAGAAGATGAGCTTGCCCTTGGAGAGGAGGATATTGAGGTCCTCCTCCCGGATGCTCATCTTCGTTCTCATGTTAGTGCTCTATAGAATTGGAATTATCCAAAAAATGGTCACTAGAAGGGGTGGTATTCACACTTTCATAAGAAAGCCTCCTAGCCCGTGTCAAATTCAACTCTAACTCGGGGTCGTATTATAGGGGTTCTTATGAAGAGAATCGCGTACAGACCATACACCAAGAACTCAAAAAATACGTCTCCAAGCCAAGTGAAAATGGAAAGTTAACTAAAAAAAATTCAAAGCAAAAAAAAACTAAAAAATATTTAAAATTAGCACATAATCTCACAGAATATGCCAAAGCACTTAAAAATAAACACCTCTCCCCCGGCATCGGCGACAAAATTTGGGAGGTCATCGCCGTACCCTTAAAGTTAATACTTTTAAGCCCTAATGCTTCCTATCTACAATTAAGTAGATAATGGCAAGTCGGGGTCATCCACGAGAAGAGGGATCTTTTCGAGTGTTTAAACATATAGCGGAGAAAATATACTAGGCATATACATATATTGTTACATATAAAAACATGTAAATAAGGGAGGGGGGGTTTGGTTGGTTTTTGATTCTAAGTTATCAAATTGAAAGAAAACAATTAGCAAAGCAAGAGAACTATGCTAATCATGCAATACAAAAAAAAAGATGATTAAAATGATAATTAATGAAGCCTTGGGGGTAATCGACTTCCACTTCCAAACTTCCTATAGCTCATTGATTCATTCCCTCATTCAATTACATTTATTGTCTATGGGGAATGCTATCACTTCTCATTCGAGATCAACATTCATTCCTCATTAATAGTAGTTTGCAAAGATGAACAACGACCATTTGCAAACCTCATTGATGATCACCCTAGACAAACAACATCATAGGGGCATTTTATCAATGGCATTTCACCCGAAGGACCATAGGTTTGATAACAACAAGCCTTCTACCAAAGAAATAGCCATTTAACCAAACAAAGAATTTTTTAGGTTAAACCTAGAACAAACAACATTCAAGGTTCAAACTTTCTTTGCATCCATGGGATAAATATGAGAACAATCCACATTAACATACACATCTAGCAAGAATTACAACACATTATACACAAGAAGTTCTAAATCCATGATTTTTTATTTCATGTTAAATGAGCTAAGAAATTTGCAACTTTCCTAACACCCTAACATTTCAATCATACAAACATTTCATATACTCAAACCAACCATGGTATAAATGAGGCAAAACACAACATTAATGGCATAATAAATGTCCTCCAATAAATGTTCATAAATGAGAAAATATAGAATCTTACTAAATAAGTTTGGAAGCTTCAATCAATTGCTCCTAATAACTAGATTAGCTAATAAAAATTATACTAACCTTCATGGATGAATTCATACAAAAGAAAAGATGAAGAAGATGAAAGAAAATGGAGAACTAGGATTCTTTGAGGAGGAAATTTGGCCAAGATGATAAGTATACAAAGTGGGTGACCAAAAATTCCTTTTATAATACAAGAGGAAGGAAAAGAAAAACAAAACCAAAAAGTGTAGCAGGCTCCCGGCCGAGCAGGCTCCCGACCGAGCAGAAATGGGCTCGCCCGGGCGGGCTGTACATTTTCACCCTTGTGTTTCCTTGCCTTCAAATCCTCGATTCCTTTTGTATTCAATCTTCAAAGCTAGTATTCAAATCTTTAAAGTATTCAAAAGGTGATCTACAATGGTCTCCGGTCTTCAAGTCTTGCTGTTCTTCCTTTGTCACACAAAATCCACTTAGAAGAAGGTAAAAGAGCGTAAAGTCGCTCTTACCTCTCCTAAGAGAATTTCAAGGTAAAACACAAGCTCTTGATAACAAAAGAGCATAAAAGTGATCCCAAAAAGTACTAAAATATGCACATAAAATGGACACGTCATTAACTCTCCAATGTGATTCAATTCTTTATTTGATTTGTGGTGTATGATAGTTGTTATGAATGAAATTTCTTGATTACAGAATATGGGAAGTATATTGTGGTGATGGTATTTTGTTCATTAGATACATGATTGTGCCACTAAGGATAGATTTTAGTGTTCATTTTTCATCGTAAGTTTTCTCTTATTTCTTCATCTTGACATATTTTCTAGTTTGTATATATGCATTGAGGACAATGCAAACTTTAAGTGTGGGGGAGGGCAAATAGATGACACTTATGATTTTTAGTCATTTTTATGTAGTAAGCAGCTCTTCTAAGAGCAATTTAAATATTTGAAAAATAAACCTGGCTAAGCCAAAAACCAAAAGAGCGACTTAGGAAACAATGGATAGGCCAGGATAGGTTGAAAGACCTATGCAAAAATGAGAGGTCAATTGGTGTGGAAAAAGGTGAGGGTGAGCTTGAAAAAGAAAAACAATGTGTGAAGTTAAGATGCAAACCCGAGAGGGCTCCTAGGAAAAATGAGAGAAAATGAGTAAATTGAAACCATTCTATGTTTCTCTTGATTTGTCTTTAGTGGCTTCTTTGGTAGTGTAAGCTAGTTTTACAAATATTTTGTGTACCTTACCTTTTGATTTGATATGATGGTTGGTTAGATTACTTTAGTTTCTTTGGGATATGAGAGTACGAGAGATTATTATGTCTTTGTGGGTTAGGGTAGTCTAGGAATAAAATGGTTTGTGTTTTGGGGAATTCCCTGCATGATATATTACGCTTAGATCTTTGCTTGTTCTTGTTTACTAGAGGACGAGTAAAGGTTTACGTGTGAGACATTATTATGTCTTTGGGGGTTAGGGTAGTCTAGGAATAAAATGGTTGGTGTTTTGGGGGAATTCCCTGCATGATATACTACGCTTAGATCTTTGCTTGTTCTTGTTTACTAGAGGATGAGTAAAGGTTTACGTGTGAGGGATTTGATGAGACTCTAGAAGCATGTGTTTCCTAATGCATTTAGCATATCTTTTAGTATCTTTTATATGGTATATTTTTAGGTTTATGTGGGTTTACATTACAAGGGGTTTATATGGTCATTGTTAATTTTCTTATCTAAATCCCTCATTTTGTAGCTTATTTAGATCTAATGGGTTCTATGTCCTTACGAGAATTTAGATTCTATTTTGTGAGCTTATTTGTAGAGTGCTCATAAGCACTTCAGAGTAGTATAGCATAATTTCATTTGAAAGGATGGAAGAAGAATAAAGGCCACAAGTCTAAACGTGGTAAAAGATATAAGGATCAAAGAAGGAAGACAAAGAAACGTGTGAATTGTAATCCAAGAGCTAAAATGAGTTATGGGAACGATCCAAGAAGAATAAGCGTCCGAGGGTGCAGCATTGGATTTTTCCTCTCGAGAACTATAAAATAACCTACAAAAACTCCCAAATCGGATCAGCAGTTCACCTGTAGCTGCGCAAATAAGTTGAAATAAATAGCCAAGTTTTAGAAGAGTGGAAGACTGGTACGGTCTGTGTAGATTAGCATGACCCGTTCCAAAGTCGTGCCTAATCACTTACCAAGGAGATTAAGTCCCAGTGTAACCGTGTGCTTTTGCATGACCCGTGCGCCAAGAAGTTAAAGAACAAGGTATCCAGTCTGCGGCACACAAGTTATTACGCAACTGCGTGCTCAGTAGAAGAAGACTAAGATCCAGGTCTATGACCCACATTCTTTTACGTGGGCTGTGCACTTAGTACACCTTGGGTGTAGCTCTAGTTCGTGACCCATGTACTTTTTCATGAGAGTGTGGCTCGAGCCATTTGCTTTTGCACGGCTCATGCAAACGTGGCACATCAGGTGGCCTTATGGTTTCATTAGGGGCTTTTCCAAACTTGGGCCTTTTGAAGACCATTTATCTTCTCCTATATCAGGAACTTTTAGTTTTCTAGGGAGGAAGTAGTCATAATGTAGATCTTATTTGCTTGGTAGGTAGGAAGAAAGAGGAGAATTTTCTCTCTCTAGAGTTCTTCTTCTTTTTTCCTTCTTTTTAGTTCTTGGATCCATGACATTTAATTCAATGAATGCCATGGATTTATTAGTATCCTAAGAATAATTTATTTACTTGGGGATTTTATTTGTATTCATGACTAGGTAATAATTTTCTGAGATTTTAGATCCTCTTATCTTTTATGTCTATGAATATTCATGTTTTATTGGAGCTTTATATTCTTGTATGATGCATGTTATGTACATTCTACAGTGTACCATATTTTATATGTGATATGTTATTGTGCTAGTCTTGATTGCTTCTTGGGAGTATCGGGTTACGCGTATTGTAGACTCGTGAGTACTCACTTTTTGGGTGCATGCATATATGTTTGTGAGTACCATTCCGCTCATTATAGCCTAGCTTGGTTGGATCATCGTGTTTCATGTTAGGGTAGACATTACTCCTAACAAGGGTGTGGGGCACCCTTTGTGTACCTCAATAGGAAAAACATGATAACTTGTAGCAACTAGGGTTATCGTATAGTGACCATCGTGGGGGTGCGTTAGATTTTGACTTCATTTGCAGTGCTCAGTCATTTTGTATCAAAGGCCTTATAAAAGAACTTCTCACTCTTTGAAGTACTACAAAAAGAGAAAAAATTAGTTGGAGCAAAGATTGTCAGAGAGCATATGAGGGGTTAAAAGACCAGCTTTGAACGCTGCCAATGCTGAAGTCGCCCATGCAAGAAGAAACATTGTACTTGTACTTAGCAGCCTCATAAAATGCTGTCAGCTCTATGTTAGTTCGCTTGGAGCAGAATCCTACAAAGGGTGGAGACAACTTACATTCTTGTAGAAAAGCTAACCTTGGCTCTGGTCTATTTGGCACAAAGATTGAGAACATACTTTCATAGCCACATCATAGTAGTTTACATAGGGTTCCCAATCAACAACATCCTCTCTAAATCGGAGTCTTCAGGCAGCTTGGCAAAATAGGATCTGGAACTAGGAAATACAATTTAAACCTAGAACAGCAATCAAAGTTCATGCACTGGTAGAATTCATTGCTGAAATTTCAAGTGAAGAAGCACATAAATCGAGCATCCATTAGAGCTTCACAATTGACAAAGGTAAGACAAAATGAGAGCAAGTGGCTGGGATGTTGTTCGTTAATGGTGCATCAGGCAAGGAAGGATGCATAACAGGGCTACTTTTAGTGGACCCAAATAGGGGCAAGCACAAAAACTCATTGCGATTCAATTTCTTGTTGACAAGCAGTGAAGTAGATTAAGAAGCTCTAATTTGTGGATTAGACCTCGCGATTAGAATGAAAGTAGGAATTGTTTGAGTATACAATGATTCTCTAATTGTAGTCCAGCAAGTACAAGGTGACCATGAGGTACGAGAAGACCAGTTGATGAAATATCTAGTGAAGGTGCGATAACTCATAGCCTAGCTTGAATATTTTGACATAAAACACACCCTCGATGCGAAAACATACAGGCAGACGCATGAAGCAAGCTGGCAACTGCATAGTTTGTTTCCTTTGCTAAACAAGGGGATGTCATCATGTAGGTTTCCTCAGTTAGAAGCACCATATCAATGGTGGTGGTGACAATACAAGAAGATGAGGCAAGCTAGATGAGCCTGCTAATGGATTTCTTTGCAAATGGGACGTTTCCAGAAGATAAGGTGGAGGTGGGAGGTCACCGCCGTAACTCTCAAAGTTATAATTTATAAGCCTTTAAATACAATTAAGTAGATAGTGGAAAATCAGGGTCGTCCAAGAAGAAGAGATATTTTCTTAAGCGTTTAAACATATAAGGTTGATATTATGCTAGATGTAGATATATATAAATATATAAAAGCAAGTAAATAGGGGTTTTTGGTTGGTTGGTTTTCCTGAAGTATGAAATTAAAAGACAAGCTAACTATCAAAGTTAAGTAACTATGCTAATCATGCAACAAACTAAGATAAAGGGGTAAAAACTACAAAAGATAAAGCCTTGGGGGAAATTGATATCCACTTCCAAACCTCATGCAGATTATTGAACCATTCACGCATCCAATCACATTTGTTACCTATGGGGAATGTTATCACTTCCCATTTGAAGATCAACATTCATTCCTTCTTAAAAGTAATTTGCAAAGACAAACAACGACCAATTGCAAACCTCGTTGACAATCACTCTAAGCAAACCACACCATACATGTATTTCATCAACGACATTTCACACGAAGGACCGTAGATTGGATAACAATAATCCATCTACCAAAGACATAGCCATTTAACAAAACATAACATCATTAGGCTAAACCTAGAACAAACCACATTCAAGATTCAACCTTTCATTGCATCTATAGGATAAATATGAGAACAATCCACATTAACATACTTATCCAGCAAGAATCATAAGACATTATGCACGAGAAGTTCTAAGTTCGTGTTCTTGGATTTTCATGCCAAAGAGCTAAGGAATTTGTCACTTTCCTAACACTCTAACAATTTAATCATACAAACACTTACTATTCTAAAACACCCCATGGAATAAATGAAGTAAAATATAGCATTAAGAACATATGAATGTTAAATCACCAAAGCTTTAAGAATGCGTGAACCAATCTATTAATTGCTTTAACTACTTGTTGTGAAGATAAATATTCTATCCTTTTTAGATAGTAGTTTGCAAGAATGAATTCGACATCTCTCTTCAAACCTCACCAATAACTTCCTTAGTCAAAACATGACTAAACGTATCCCATTGATGGCATTGAGGGCGAGGAATCAACAAGCTTGGCAAAACTTATAAACACTACACCGTGTCTAAGCATTTAACCAATTCATGCATTTACACAAGATTAGTCAAGAACCATCGACATTCATAGACTTATCTCATTAGCTACCTAAAACAAACATGATAACGAGTTCAAAATCATCACATTCATCTAGCTATTATCAACACATCAACATCATTTAGAACCTCTAACTCATGCTCTTGGATTCCACAATAAACAAAGGAAAATTATCTACTTTCTCGTAACCCTAACAAGAAATTCATATACTCAAAATTCCAACAACATTAATTCCATTCACAATCCACGCTCAAAGCTCAATAAATGCACAGTAGAGAAATCAATAGATAGATAGAAATGATTCTTAAGACATTAGCAAGGAAGTCACAATCAATTGCTCCCAAGTACAAACAAAGCTAGATAATCAAAACCCATAACATAGAACAAAGATCTACAATGAAAGAAGAAGAAATGGAAGAAAATGGTGAAAAACTAGGGTTTTGTAGCCCCCAAGTCAGGCTTGGGCAAATGGGGAAAAAGGGGTTATTTATAGCTACAGTTGGTCAAAACAAAGGTTAAAACATAGCAGGCGTCGCCTGGGAGGAAATAACTTCGCCTGGGCGGAAATGGCATCGCCCAGGCAGAAATGGCCTCTCCCTTGCAGAAATAGCCTCACCTAGGAAGAAATGACCGTACCCAGGCAGCGGAGGTTTCAGCCTAAAAATTCAGAAATGGCCTTGCCCGGGCTTCTTGTTTTGCTTCCCACGGGTGAACCGTTGAGCCATTTTGGGAATTCTTGTAGTTGATTTTATAGTGCTCAAGAAGAAGAATCCAATGATGCCACCATTGTAGGCTGATTCTTCTTGGATAATTTTAATAACTTTGTCCAAATTTCTAGGTGATAATTCATCTGCTTCTTTACCTTCTTTGACCCTTATATCTTCTACCACATTTTGACACGTGGCCTTCAGTAAACCGCTCCAAAGGGCGCATGCAACATCTAAAAATGAAGCTCAAAAAATGGAATCTAGATACTCGTAAGGACCAAAAATCCAATAGACTAAACATAGGTTACAAAATGAAGGATTTAGATATAAAAACTGAAAATTGTCCCCCTATCATCTAAACCCCTTATCATATAAACCTACGTAAATATAGCAATCTTGCAACAAAAATATGACAAAAGTGATATTAATTGCTTTGGAAATTACATGCATTTGACGTCTCATCAGGAGGCTAGAAAGTTGAAATTGCATTTCTCTAATTACACTTATGAAAATGGAATGTTGTACAAAAAAGGTTTCTTGTCCCCATGGATAAAATGTGTAGGGCCAACAAAGGTTGCTAAGATCTTTAAAGAGGTTTATGAGGCTTATGTGGAATGCACTAAGGAGCCAGAATGATAGCTAGAAAGATTATCAGAGCAGGGTGCTACTGGTTGACTATGTTCAATGATCCACACAACTTTGTTCTCAAATGTAGGAGCTGCCAAACAACACTTCATTGTGGCATACACCACAATCAACTTTTCTAGGAGTCTACGGAGCCTGGCCATTTGATAAGTGGGGGATAGACATAGTGGGACCACTCCCAAGAGGAGAAAGTAATGCTAATTTCCCTATTGTAGCAGTTTATTACTTCACAAAGTGGGTTAAAGCTAAGCCATTAAGACATGTTACAGCCGAAGCAACTAGAAACTTTGTATGGAAAAACATTGTGTGCCGCTTCGAGGTGCCATAGACTATTGTCATGGATAATGACACACAATTCACAAGTGTGGCATTTACGGATTGGTGTTCGAGGCTCGGGATTACTCAGAAGTTAACCTCCATGTCACATCCTTAAGCTAATGGCCAAGTGGAAGTGATAAACAGGACCATAGTTCAAGGGATACATAAGCGATAGGAAGGAAAATGAACAGGTCAGGTGGATGAGCTACTAAACATGCTATGGTCGCATAGAACAACTATCTGCCAGCCAACAGGGAAGATGCCATACGCTTTGGTGTACGGTCATGAAGCAGTCATACCCATAGAAATTTGAAATTCAAGTCTCACGATAAGTAATTATAAGGAGATGGATAATCCAAATGTGCTGAAGCTAGAGCTAGACAAACTAGAAGAGCAAGGGAACTTGGAAAGTATCATGTAAGCTAAATACAAAGAAAGAGTGGCAAGAGCGTTCAATAAGAAAGTGAAGGAACGGCAATTTTAGATTGAGGATCTGGTGCTAAGGAAGAATGAGGCTAGCCTTGCTAAAGAGTGAGGAAAAATATATCCAAAGTGGGAAGGACCATACAAAGTTATAAAGGCTCATAAGTCCAATAGTTATAAGTTGGAAAGAATGGATGGCACAGCAGTCTTGAACACGTGGCATGCGACTAACTTAAGGAGGTTTTATGTCTTAAAAGAAAAATAGCGAGCAAATACCTGTATAGACACAAGGACATTATCCTTGTTTTAGTTTTAGTATCACTGTTTTGCCATGATATCATTGCCATCATACATATTTAATATAAAAACCCACTTCGCTGAACCATGACTACGCTTCCTATTATTCCTATTTTTGACAATGACTTGACAGACAAAGTTTTACAGGGGGCTATAGATCTCATTCCCCTCAACATTTGCAAGCTTTAGATCTTGCCAGTCAAACAACCGCAAGCAATAGATCTTGCAAAATTGGCGATGCTTGAAAGCTCTAGATCTTGTAAATTCGCGAATCAAACAAACGCAAACTATAGATCTTGCTCAAATATTGATACTGGCAAGCTTTGGATCTTGCGGTTTCATGAATCCCACAAATTGCAGGCCATAGATCTTGCAGAAATGATGATGCTTGCAAAATCTAGATTTGGAAATTTCGCAAATCAAACGAATGCAAGTGCAAGCTATAGATCTTAATCAATTAGCGATGTTGGTAAGATTTTGATCTTGTAGCTTCGTAAACTAAAAAAGTTTCAAGTAAAAAATCTTGCAACATTAACAAAGCAAGAAATGCATTTTGGAAGATACTTTTACAAAGCGCAGGATCGCAAAAGATCGATAAACATGGTAGCAAAACAGATTGGAAAAAATAGCTAGCAATAAAAATGAAAGTCTTAAACCCCAAATGCAATAAAACATTCAGATGATCATATCATCTATAGCAACAAACAAGACACACGATCTACATCCAGAAGAGCGTGATTGTCTAGAAGTAGAAGAACTATCATGACTATAATTTCATTTAGCCTCATAAAAAAAGTGCTTAGTTTTGCGAGAAGATTGTTCACTATCGTACGTACGCTGATCACCTCGGCGGTGACTTTACTCCGCCTCATGCTTCTTGCTAGCTAATTGATTATATTTTCACAACATATCTTCGTAGGAAGGGTAATAGGCCATACCTCTTTGTCCCATGTGATCAAGATGTTTGGAATAATAGGCCTTGAACTCAGCTATAAGACCAAACTTTTCACGATCCGCACATGGCCCATCGAGACATTTGGTGTTGACCACGTCGTTTGGTGTTGGTCGTTGGTGCCATCCATGGTACCTTGCCCGGCTGAACTACTTTCCTTTGCTACAGATGAACTGTTAGTCCAATTTGAGAGTCTTATTACTCAATTCTATAGTGCTCAAGAAGAAAAATCCAATGAAATAAACCTTGAAGGTTTATTCTTCTCAGATCACTCTCTAACGTTTTTGTAACTCATCGGACCACGATTCATCGTTTCTTCATTGGCCGCCTTGAACTCAAATACCGCCTATCTTTAGCTCCAATCTTCTTCTACAATGATTTGATGTACATGGCCTTAATCTACTACCATTCTAGTATAAATGGCCTTCGATCTAATCTACCATACTTGTGAACGGCCTTCAATATCTTCTACCGCCCTTGCGAATGGCCTTCACATAGAATGTGATGAAAAGTACCCATAGGCGACCTAATAAGGATGATCACAAAGAAGATATAGGTACCCGTGTATTCAAGACGTACATTAGTACCAATTGAGTCTGCAAAATGCGGTATTTAGACAAGAAATCAAAACATAGTCGTCTAAACCCCTTGTCAAACTCAAATAATAATAAAAATCCAACATATAAAACAAGATAATTATTACATCGAATGCAACGGCTAACACACGCATAATGAAGCACATCAATAACCCTTCAAATGATTTAGAAGACCTACCTATCGAGGGGTGTGAATTATAGCAAGGGATCTTGAAGGAGATTTGATTCTCGAGAGTCTATGATCTTCAAACTCATCAAGATAACATGAACACTAAGGTTTTCTAAGATAGTTTCATTTTGATTATGAATTTGATGGGGTGTGTGTAGAGTGTGAAGAGGAAAGAAAAGGAATGTTGACCCCTTGTCAGGCATAGCGTATGGATCCCTTTCCGATTTTCTCCCCATTATTCGCTATTCCAACACAGAATTTTGTGACATTTGCTACAGCTATATCTCTTAAATGGGGAATTTGAAACGAAGAATTGATGTAACCCTTAATCTGTGTGTTATCTGTTCACATATCACCGTCGTATCGGTATAAGCAAAAAGGTACGTAACTTTTCATCAAATACTTATCATTACTTTGCTTTTCCTCTTTATTTGATCTTTTTGTTGTCCATATTTAAGGTTACTTCTTCCTTCTTTCTTCTCGCTTCAGCTTCTCATCTCCATCACCCAGAGTTTGTCTTTCTTGTACTAATTCCAAAATGTCATGCGTCTAATCTAGCCTCGGATCTTTCAAGGGTAAGTTCCCTTGTTTGAATTATTGCTCCTACCTCTACTGTGTTCTTTTTTTGTGGTTCTGGTATTCTATGTGACTTACTTCCAATCACCATCTCCGACCTATTTTCTGCAAATCCCTTTTGTAGTAGATTTTCTTTTATTGTATTTTAACTGAGATTATCGCTTCCCCATTTTAGGACCTCCATGTTTTCTTTTAATCATGGTAAGTCTCCCATAGAAAATGCTGATTACAATGGGGATTCTGACCATGTTGCCGGATCCTTCATCGTTCCCAGTATTTTAACCATATCCTATGTGAATGACTTAAATAACTTCTTTCCTTTTATGTCTGCTTATAAGCTTTGTTCACCTTCTAAATCTGAGTGAGTTCACAACCCTCATCATGGCTATATATCTTACTACCTAGCATATTTGAACTTCGGTCTCTATTTTCCACTTTCCAAACATGTAAGATTTCTTTGGCCCAATTTCATCCTAAGGGCATCTTTATTATGATGGGTTCTCTTCGCATGTGTAAAAATATGATCATACCTTTCACAATTGACTTATTTCCCAATTTCTACCACCTTCAAAAAGTGAAGAATATTGTGGACAAATTCACCCTATATCCTATGATTTTCAAGGTAGAGCTTGTGAGTAGCTTCCCATGTAATGTTGGCGATTGGCATAGGTGATATTTTTTTTATAAAAGCCAAACAAACTCCTGAGTCTGATGTACCTTCATGGAACTACAAAGTTCCTTAATCTAAGTTTCCTAACTTGTGTGTTTGCTATACGAAGGAGACGTCGATCGTAGCTACTCTTTGCGTACATACCAAACACCTTCGCCATGCCGACTATACCGTCGAGGGTGTCTTGTTTTCCTATATTACGCTGTTTATTTTATAGCAGATTGTATCGCTAGTTTTATTTTTTGTGTGAGTTAATTTTACCTATGCTGTTTCTTATTGTGACAGACATGGATCTCATGAAAAATGACATTGATTTGTTAATCTTCAATGACAATGAAGTGAATGTTAGTGGTGCTGACACCACTTATCTGCAGCCAATCGTCACCGGCTCTGAGGATAAAGAAACTAATGATGGCCAAACTAGCCTTCATTGAATTCTAAACCCACAGAAAGAAAGGAAGAACAAGGGGGATCGGAGCAGTGGTCCCTCGGGTCATCCTATTAATCCTCTTAAAAAGGGGTGTGCCAACCAAACTTCTCTGGCAATTACAGAGCGGACTGAAAACTCCCTGGTCCAGGGTGTAATTTCTGATATTTTTCCTGGCCTTTCACTACCCGACACACTAGCTGTGGAAAGGCTGCAATTTTTCTTGAGTAACTTGTCATATATATTACTCCATCATATATAACGTAGTAATTAAATTGGTTCCCTATGTCGTACACTTGTAAAGTTTGTGAGGTCCTGAAAATTGTGAGCGAACAAGTATCCAAGCATTCTCTTGATGATGATTCATGGTTGAGAAATACAAATCTATGGAGAATAAGCTTTCACTGTTGGAAAGCTTGTCGAAAGCTACTGAGGAGAAGTAGAGGTTTCTGAGAAGAAGGTGAAAGTTTTCAAAGAAGAAGCGAGCGCTGCTACGGAGAGTGCGAGGCTTGCGGGGGTGGAATCCTCTGAGCTTTATTTTCAATTGGATGATATGCGTACCAATAGACCTGCTTCCACTGAATATCCTCAAGTTCTAGTGGATCGGTTGTGCAAGACAAAGCCTTTTTATAATTATTTTGGGGATATCTCCAAGGCCGTGCAAATTGTCGGGTATTGCGAGGCCGTAAAGAATGTACGACAGTGGAACCTCATGTGTGACTGCAAAAGCATGCCCACAATGGTGAAGTTTGTTGAGACTTTGGAAAGCAAGAGGGCCTACATAAATCGAGCCTCCATTGATAAGATCATTGACGGGGGTCATTCATTCTCCTTTCTTTCACATCTCACTAGTCTCTCCAGTCTCCCATCATTGGCTGAGCTGAAAGTGTGTGAGGTGTATTATTATGAAGAACTTACTTTTAAGCCCCGTATTGATGTTGCAACTGTTGATCCAGATGCTAACGTGGGTAATGCAAGTACTAAAGCCCCTCTGCTTCCATGGTGATTCCACTCAATGGCCTAACAAAGATACCTTTGCAATCGCTGCTCCAGTTCCGCCTACCCCTAACCCCGATGTTAGTTAATTTTTAGTATTTCCTCATATACATTAGGTTATTGGGTTTTATTCTTAAAAAAATATGTTATTGTTTGTATTCGTTATTCGAACGACTTAATTTTATAAGAGTTGATATGCTTGTTATGCATTTTCTTATTAGCCTTACTTGTGTGCAGGGTTTCAACATTTTGATTAATAGTAAATTTCTAAAAACAATGGAGGCTAGGGAGTGTATCGCGAGCAAGGCTAGCAAAAACCATCAGAAAATGCTAATTATTGATAAGCAATGTGGTCGTATTGATGACCTGCTCAAAAATCATAAGAAGAAACAAGATGAAAATGAGCACCTGTCGTCCTCTGCCATTGGATGGCAAAATAGGTTTGATGAACATATTGCCATAAAAAAGCATCTTCGAGGAGAAAATGGAGATGTTCGTGTTGAATGTAATCATCTTCGTTCGTATGTTCATCAGTTGGAGCAAGTTTGCACTCCCTACAAGAATCAACCTCAAGTTCCTCTTTCATCGTCTCGGCATACCACAAGTCATGGTAATTTAACTGTTGGTGGTGGCGATCAAAAAATTAGAAGTTTCGCTAAAAATTGTTAAGTATTGGTAAAGACCATCCCATTTTTGATGCCCCGCACTGTTTCAAGTGCAAATGTGAAGACCAGTTGCCAGGGTGTGAAGAATTGAGTGGTCCGTGCCAAATTACCAAGCAAAACTCAGCTTCTGATGATGGTCTGCACTAATCATCGCGTCCCGCGGATCAAAAGTTCAAAACTCAGCATGCTATTGGCCGCTTGCACCAGATGTTCCGGTTTGCATTAAAGGAGTCGATGCGGACCACGCCAGATCCAACAGCCCGTGCCAACACGGATTAAAAAGGACCATGCTAGATCCAGCAGTCCCCACCAGCACGGACAAAACTATCCGTACTAGAGATCTAGCAGCCCACACCAGTAAAGACCAAGTACACGCGCGAACCACCCCATCTACTACGGTCAGTGCCAAGCAGCGGTAGAGCTAGGGTTTCACACTTTTGGCCAATTTTGGGCCTATTTTTAGGCCCAATCCCCTACTACTATAAATATAGCCTTAGTCTACTAGTGTTAAGGAGTTAACATCTTATTTTCATATTCTACTCTTGTAATTTGGAGAGCATCTTAGAGAGAGAAACATTCTTTCTCCTCTCTTTCTTTCCTTTTTTATTTTTCTTTCATCCTATTATGTGGAATTAAAATATTTATTTGAATTCCATGTCTAAGGAGTAGATTAGTAGCTTGGGGTTATTTGTATTCACTCTTTGATGATAACTTTTGAGATTTAGATTTTCCTGTCTTATTGTCTCATGAATAATTGTTCTTGAACTTGTTTTTTCTAAGAAATGTGATTTTTGCTATGTCATTATGATGATGCTCTCATGCATGTATGGTAGTATAAAATTGTGCTAGACTTCATTGCGGTCTTAGAAAGTGTTGGAATTGTGGAGTAGGTTAAGAACACCGGGGAGATGAGTGCATTCATGTCCCTTGAGAGAGAATCATTATATGTGTTATACCATGATTCTGGTTGGCTAGTTGTGTGAGAAATCAACATGTTGGGTGGTTGATTCAGCAAATCCCGATGGGAAAGCCCATGGCTTAACCAAATAAATTAGCGTGTTGTTTGTAGCGACTAGAGTTGTGTCGACTCTAAAGTTATCACCGGGTGTCTTTTTATTTCCTCTCTAGGAATAGAGGTTGAGATCCACAGTGGAGTGTCCAAGATTTAATGCATTTCACTACATATCCAACGGTTGTGACCTACACGTGGCATTTCTCTTTTAGGCGGGCTTTGGATTCCTCTAAGCAGGGGCGCATTAGCCATGTGGTTTGTGGCATCGGTGGACCAGAGCACATTCCCTAAACTACAAAGACAATGAGATTTGGGCATTGTGGTAGGTATCACATTTGACAGACGGGGGGAAATACTTGGCTATCTCCAGACTGTGTGCCATGAGCATAAGTTAGATTTATTAGTCTATATCTGAATGAATCGAGGATAGAAATAATTTATCAAGCATGTTATGAAAATACCCCCAAGATCATGTTTATATAGCTTATTTGCCTTTTATTTTTATGTTTGTAGTTGTTAATTGAAAAACCAATCCCCCCCTCCCAAGTCACTTTTCTAGCTATTCCTAGCAACTCGTGCAGATTGAAAACCTGGACGAGGTTGTGTTTAACTGATTTTTAGGCCCTAGCATCTCCGTGGACATACCTAGAACTTACTGCTAACTACCCTATTGGTAGAATAGTAGTGACTTGTATGCAGAACTATAAATATTTATCTTTGACCCCTTTTATCTCAGCCTTCACTCGGGTTAATTAGCTACAATTAACAACCCCGAGTGGAGGCGGATCAGTTATAACCCCTCGGACCCTTGGATTCACCCTTAAATTTTCTAGGGGCTATTGATGGTACTCTTGTGCAATTGGAGATGGGTCACAACCCATTGCTTTAGATAATGCCTTTGGGCTAATTTGGCCCTATAGAAGTTGACCATAATTTGATCAGCCTTGGCATTCACTGCATAGGTAAAAATAATTCAATTACATACAATGACAATTAGGGTTTTAATACTATAAATACTAGGTATGCCATTTATTTTATTCATTCACATCTCATTATTCAAAATGGTAGCTAACTATGGCATCAGAGAGTTTAACCCTGGAATTCTCAGTACAAGAAACAAGACCTTTTACCTCAGCTCTACAGGACTTTTTTACCTTGGTTTTTAGTTCATAAAAAACCGAGGTACGTACAGCCAGACTAAAAAGTATATTTTTTTACCTTGGTTCATAATCGAGGTAAAAAGTACCTTTAAGCTCAGTTTTCAATTGACGTTGATATGTTTTGTCAGTGATTATTGTCAAAGTAGGAAGGCCGATAATAGGAGAACATAGTTGGGACATTGTTCTGATGGACGTCAGCTTCTACTTCATGCGATGTCATCCAGAGCAAGAAGGTAGTCGATTGGAGATGAAATAATGAGATGTCATTTAAGCCGACATCGTAAAAATGAGAATGACTTCACTCACTGTAGGGCACGAATGTCATGTGGCAGCTGACATGGAATGCTGACAAATACGTTACCATCTTTACTGGCTGACATCGTGAACCAACAGAACGAGTGTTTTATGCGACATTGGTCATGTGTTACCTGGGCACCGGTTTGTGCAACGTCGTGAAAGAATCGGTTAGATATCATTTATTGTACAATATTATAATATGTAGTATTTGATGACACAAAAAATTGTTCGACGATAGCAATGACATGTTATTATAAATGGGATAAATCGTGGAATGGTTAAACATCATACAACAATCATTAATACATAAGGTTAAAACCAAGAAAACTATAACATATAATACAAATACATGTTACAACATATTAAAATACATAAGGTTAATATGAAATTTAATAATTCATTGTATTGAACCAACATTTTCTATGTTGCTCGATATTAAGACTGTCAGGACGACTAGTGAAATGACAAGTCTGTCTATCTTCATGTTGAAAGTCCATTGATGCACTCTTTGGTCCTATTAATACCAATACATATGAAACCAAATTTATGTTAGAATTGGGATGTCCCCCATTCACATACAAATAATGTAGTTAAACGGTGAAGGCATTAATCTCAATATGGAAAAAGTAACTGAACTGGTTAAAAGCGATGTTGCATGAGCAAAAGACCGAGGTTGCAAAGACCAACACTAGGCCAAGTTCATACATTCATAGAAATGTCAACTATTATGAGATCTATGCAATGCCAGTCCTTATTTGGTACCATTTTGCATGGGCTGATGAAATGTGACCGAAGTCACACATTCAAACAATGTTTATACAAATCTAAGTTTTTTTCCTCATAATCGAAATAGACATGACACTATCTTGAAATGAAAAAAACATAGAACATGTAACTCAATTATCATGCCTCATGAAATTTTAGAATCTTTGATCAATTAATAATGAAAAAAACATATAGTTGGATCATCACAAAATTGATAAACGAATGTGGAATAGATGGAAAACTACCTCAATTTATTTGAACTCGGAGATGCTCCATCCTTGGACACTTATTGATATTTGACAGAAGCAACTTGAGTAAGCTCTTTAATTATTTTAAAGTTGTGAATGGAATGGATGGTAAGGATTTTGGGTGGTAGGATATGTGTTGGAGATGGGAAATGGGTGTTAGTGCTGAGCTTTGTTGACTTGAAATAGGGTGGAGGAAATTTTTGGTCCAAATTTTTGGCTAAAATTTTCAGTTCCCGCTTGAAAGTTTAGATTGAAAAACGTCAGTAGATCTTTGGTTTAAGTTTTGTGCTATGCAACACGTATGTGGCATCACACATAATTTAATTTTCCAGGGGTCATATACTCTGTTTTAAGATCATGGCCCATCCGTTGACATGTTTATGCCAAATGCCGAACTACATTGTCGTCAAAAATTTGGATAAACAAATGTTATCTCCAATATTGCATTTTGACATGTCCGACTTTCTTGGAGGGACCCAAGTGTTAAAATTCAAAACATCATCAATTTTCCCAACCTCGATTATGATCTTGCCTAAAAAAAACTGTCATCCCTAGTCTATATGTGCACAATAATGCTTGCGTTAACTAGTGCATTTGGCATAATAATTGGCTTGTTTTTATGTTGGATTGCTAGTATTAGTTGGGTACATGACAATGGTTTTAGACGGCCATGTTTCATTTTCATGTCTAAATCCCGCATTTTGCAGACTTAATTGGTACTTGACTCACCTCGACCCGGGGTCGTTAACAAAATTTTAGCTGCACAATTAGTTAACCAAAGCTAAGGTACTGGTCTCATGGAATGGTCAAAGATAAAATTTTAATTCGGCATCCATTTCTCGCTGCTAGGATACCGAAGGGTAGAAAGAGGCAAGCCCTGGGTTTGTCCACAGAGATTCTAGGGTTCAAGTAAAATTCTTAACATAGGCTCATACAGGTCATCAATCTGCATGAGTTAAAGGAATAACTACTAATGTGAAAATGCAAACTAGGGTGGGGGGGAGGTTGGTATTTTCAACTAACAACTACAAGTATAAAATAAACAAACAAGTAAACTATCTATACTAGGCACTTGGGACTAATTTAGCAACATGGTAGTTCTAATGCTTCAATCTTCAATTGATTCACATATAGATATACATAAGACCTATCAATATGTTCATAACACATGGTGTGACCGATGGTATACACTTTCGCATTCTTGTTCCGGTTGGTGCGCTTGTAACCCTCTATCGACAACGCCATCATAATTAAGGGAACACAACAAGGTCTGACTGTTGTTGTGGTTTTGTTTCTCCCCCCGTGTTATTACGTCTCGGGCTTTCACCACGAATGCACTATTTCCCAGTGGTCCTCTGTACGCAAGGCCCCAGGTTCATAGGCACCTTATCTGTGATACTAGGGTTTCAACACAACACCAAGCTTGCTACTATCAACTATCTATGCCCGTAACCTATCAGAAAATGGTTAAGTAATCAGCCAAAACTGGTGCGATGGTATGCGGATTAGGTTACCATGAATCTCCCATACACAGTCACAAAGAATTGTTCCCCTCCACCCATTTAAACATCCAGGTTTCTCTTCCCAAGAGGGCATCAATAAGTTCACCATACATGAACATAGCCCAAAGAGTGTGCTCATATGTGGTGTAGCATTTAGGCATTTTTCACATTCAAGAACACTCAGAATAATATCATAAACACGAAGATAGGTTAAATTTAAGGAATCTCATAAAGCATCAAAAGCTACACATGTGCCAAATATGTCCCAAGATTAATCTAACTACTCCATAGACATGGAATTAAAATATAGATTTGAATTCCACATCTTTTGTTTGAAACAAGAAGAAAAGAAAAGGAAAAAGTACAAAACTTTCTAAGGAACTTCTTCCTTCTACCAAATGCTCTCCAAGTTACAAGATATGAATTCTCTATCCTAATGTCTATGAAAAGTGAGTAGAATAGGGTCCTATATATAGTAGTAGGAGTTTTGGCCTAAAAATAAGCCAAAATAGGACAAAAGTGCCAAAACCCTAGGCCAACCGCCTAGTTTTCACGGACCGGCTCAGATGCCGTGGGCCATGAAGCTTTCAAGCACGGACCACCAGATCTGGCCCAATCCATGTATATTCATAGTCGCAAGAAGCCACGGTCTATGAAGTTGGGCTCATGCCACAATCTGTGAAGGTTTTTACGGACCGCGAGCAGCACCACGATTTCCACTCAGTAGTTTTCACTGCCTGACCTCCTTTTCATGGACCGTGAGCAGCATAGGTGTTTGCTCAGAACTCTCATCACGGTCCGTGAAGGTTTTCATGAATTGGAATTTTTGTTTGGTGTAGGGCAGACCGTGGGCATCTTCACAGGCCACTGATGCTTTGTGTAGTGCGGGCTGTCACAGGCCACTGGTCCTTCATCGGCCAAACTTCATTTGCTTACCACAAGTAACCGTTAGTCCAAATTGGGAGTTCTAGTAGTCAATTTTGTAGTACTTAAGAAGAAGAATCCAATTGCATCAACCTTGAAGGCTAATACTTCCTGGATCATTATCAGCCTAAGGCAACATTCCTCATACCACGATTTCACAGTTTTCACCTTTTTTTGTCTTAAACTTCGAAGCTGCCTGTCCTTGGCTTCAATCTCTTTCTACCATGCATTGATGCTCGTGGAATTTATCTACTACCATTCAATGCGAATGGCCTTCAAATATTCTACCGTTGAAAGAAAACGGCCTTTGCAAGAATGTAATGTCAAAAATAGCATTCACGGGCGACCTACTAAAGGTACTTATAATGAGGATCAACAAGCCTCATGTAAACTCAACTAATATTGCCAAACTGCCAACCAAAAGTAAATAAAAACCACGTCAAATGCATTGGTTAAAGCATGCATAATGGTGCAAATATGAATTCTCACACTTAAACATGTACTTGTCCTTGAGTAAATAAAATCAAAGAAAAAGGTTCAAGCAGCCCTAAGCATGCAAAAATAGAAAATGCATCCAACTTATTCCCAAGATACCCTAGTTCCCCAAAGAAGATAAAAATTTCACAAGTTTCACACTCTGCAAAGTACCCGAGGCAACCAAACCACCCAAAACAAGTAAACGTGTATGGAAAAATATAAGTGACAAAAGATCAGAATAAAGCCAAGCTTACTTTCCTCGAAGAAGCCCCAAGAGCAATCAAAGAGAAATCCTCAAGTAATATACAATCCACCAAGTAAATCTAACAGTCGTCAACTTGCTTGCAACATAGGGATAAATCTAGATTCTATACCTAGTTGCAAACAAGGAGTCAAAAGTATTGTCAACCTAGTTTTGTAATTATTTTTTCTTTTTTCACTCGATTTTATTCATTTTTCCTAAGAGCCATTTTGAGTTTTCACTTAGCGTTATCCCACAAAAAGTTCTCACCTCTCATCGTTTTTCCACAGCCTCTCATTTTTGTATGGACTCGCAAGTCTAGCCGGGCCAAGCCTCTCACCTTTACCTAGGCCTATCTGGGCTTTTCCTAATGTTACCCAGGTCACCCTTTTGGGTTTTCAACTAGTCTAGATTTTGATGTTTTTTTTATTTTTTCAAATTTTTAAAAAGTTCCCCAAAAGTGGGCCTAATACTACAAAGATAGTAAAACACACAAAAATACTCCACAAATATCTAAAACATCATACCTCATGCAAACTAAGAAACCTAGCATAGCATGTCATTCCACCAAATGTTCATCCAAAATCATCCCCAACAAACAAGAACTAAAACGACCAACATGTGAGAAAACACAAACATATCATGCATGTACAAAAACAACCCAAGAATGAGAATTCGTAAGTGCTCACTAATCCCTCCTCACACTTTGCGGATGCAAAGTCTTTAGTGCACAAAAAGAATATCAAAACATAACTGAGGAAGGGAGATTAGTGATACCTATGCTTCCGGCCCCGATGGGTCAGTCTCTTCGTGGCTAGTGAATCATCTCTCTATGAACCCCATCACTTGGATTGTGGCTTCAAGGAAATCTATTCTCGTGTTGAGCTCCCCCACTTGTGCCTTCATTCTTCCAATCGCTTAAACTATCCCTTTAAGAACATGGGAAGAAATTGAGAGTTTCTCCCCAAGTAGGTGTAGTTGATCCATAATAGCCGTAGAAAGATGATATCCGCTCATAAGTGCTCTTGAAGATGTCTCCCCTTCGGCCTCTTCTTGGTCTAACTCTTGGTTAGCCATAATGTTGTAGGCTTCTCTCTCAAAATTCTAGTTCGGTGAAATAAGTAGGTCATCCAAACATGTGTTATGGTCAACGGTGGCGCACTCTGATTATGGAAGAATCATGAAGTTACACGTTCTTGCACCTCCATAGGGCCATACATATCCACTCTGCAATGTTATCTGTCTCACCATAGATGCCTTAGCTAACTTCTCAATATTGTAATTTGTGCCTGATTTTCCTAAGTTAGCTAGAACTCTTTTTGTGCCCAAGTGGCATAGATAATCCACCAAAAGACCAACCATCTTTTTCTCTCTCATCTCTATGCATTCTTGAACAAAGACACTAACGAAGTGTGGGTAGATGTTGGGTAGATGTTCCCCTCTGGTGTCATTTCGCACAGAAGGTGTACATCGAAGCCCGGCCAATGCATCAATTCATAGTGGCATAGAACACCCAAAGAAAGGAGTTGATGACCATAATTGATCGCTGGGTGGACAATAGTCATGCTCTTGCTCAAATTCTTCCTATTAGTCGTGGTTAGTTCCACCTAAAAACACCCAAGAGAGAGTGGCATTCCTTGGCGATAAGTCAGTGGAATGTCCCGGCCGGTCTTCCACCCAAAAGCTAGTGCCACCTCTCCATAGATCATTTGGTACTCCTTGTCATCCAAGTTGAACTTAATTGCCTTGCGACTCTCCTCGTATGTGACCTTCCAAATGGTAGCTAGAAACTATAAGGTCCACCTTATGTAGGTTTTTGAGTGCTCATCGAGAAAACCTTCTAGGCCCACCCGACCCAAAAGAAAGGTCACAGGTTCAGTAAACCTAGAGCCATCAAGGTGCTCTTGTAAGCAAAACTAGTCTCCAAAATGATCCTCTCTGGTTCCCTTAAATCCTCCATCTACGAGCTAATGTCCCAGTAATGTTGGTTAATCCTAAAAAACTGATTGGCCACATGTTTGGGGTTGCGAGGAATGGGAGTCTTTGGTTTAGGGTTTACACCCTAAACCGGTTTCTTTTATTTTTCACCCATTAGTAACTTCTCTTTCTCTGAAGTACCTTTCTTTAGAGCCATCCTAAAAATTTGAGAGAGAGAAGAATGGTAATGTCACAATAAACAATGCATGGCCCATGATATCATTCAACAAAAAACATTCTCCCAAAACTACCACACATTAAAAGCATGAAGATATAAGCATAAAGGACATTCAAAACAAGAATATTCCTCATCAATCAACAACATCGTATAGGCCTTTCACCAAACATTAACAGATTCATGCAAACAAGATTCATGCTCCCTCTAATCACCCAACACATGAAGAACACACACTCAATATCAATGGCACATTCAAAACATCCCTAATTTCATCATCACAAGATTGATCACACAAACCCAAACAACATCCCAACAACACATGCTCATTCATAAATCATGTTTTTCATAACAAAACCACAATGTCAATTAGGCATAAATACAAAGAGATAAAAGGATTACCTAAAATTTGAAGCCTAGAAGTGTAAGATCCACACAAGAAGAAGTTAAAATTGATAGTTTTTGGAAGAAAATGCTTCAATTTTCCTGTTCCCCCAAGAGTGTGTGTGTGTGTGTGAGTGAGCGTTTCTTGGAGGAAAGAATGTGTAGATGATGAAATTACGAGAAGAGTTGTACCATGAGAATAAAATTTCAGCATAGGTGAAAAAGAGAGAGAGGTACACTTTGGATAGAGATGGAATTTCAAATTAGGGGACAAGTTGTACAATCAATTAACATGGGAAGTACTATTTGCATAAACTATCCTAAGGAAAGAGGAAATCTCACTTATTGAAACAAAAATGCATTTTAACTTTGAAATTTAGACTTCCTTTTTGAAAATAGCATTTTTGAAACAAGTTGGGGGATGGAAAATCGAAATTTGACAAAAACAATTGATTTCTGCCCAATTTTTCCATCTTCACGAAGCAGAGTCTCGTGCCCATTATCACGGCATGAAACCTGCCCTTCGTGACAATTATTGTCACAAGGCTAACCCCAGGTTTTTCCTATTCCTTGGATTTTCTCAACTTTTGAAAGAAAACTATGTCACCCATATAAATCCATTCCATCTACACATAATCACAAATCTTCATATTTGGATTTTTAAATCAAGCATGATTTCCATTCAATGGATAATTTATTTCGTGCATGACATGCAAAATCTACCAAGTAATTACTCAAAACAAGCAAACAAAAAGGTCCACGTATGTTTATTGTCGTCATCACCAATTTTACTCTTTCATACATTCAAATTTCAAGCACTTACTGGTGGGTCTCTGGAATTGCCATTGGTGACTCCACCCACGATGACGTCATTGTGGAGAGATCTCTACAATGATCCATCTTTACCTTTGTACCTTGTCTGTACCTAGAAATGTTTCTCCTTTTCTTGCCAACATCGACTCCTTAATCGTCACCTTGGGGTTCGGAGGGGGCTGATAAGGTATTAATTCCTCGACAATTTTGTTTTCCAGCTGCAAATTTGTTAGCATTGAAAAACAATCTAGCACAGACATATCATTCATGAAATTAGGCAATCCGCAGGGGTGTCCAACAAATTCATCATCAAAATATTCACGCTCATTTGCAACATGAGAAGGTTCAGGATTATCATGCTCATAAAAAAGTGTCACACCTTTGTACATAAGAGATGGTTTTGTTGAATCATGCCTAGATGTATAAATCTCAAATTCCACCTCGTCTAAGTCATCTTCTAGAGTCAAGATCCTTGAGTGTACATCAATTTTAGTCATAAAAACCAGCTTGCCCACTCGCACCATTACATCCTTCACTAGCCCTCAAGGGCTAGCTTGGGAATGATCAGTGAGTTGAACAATAATTCTAGTCTTCTTTAGTTCACCAATTTCAAGACATTCAAATAGACTAAAGGGAATCACATTGATAGAAGTTCCGGATTTGTAAATTTTTCGTGTTCTTTTTCCAAACTCGGAAAGTAGTTGATCACATCTTATATAGTATGGGACATAGTTTCCAAGCTCGAAAATGGACATATATATATATAAGAAATAAACACGCCCAATTTCATTAAATTCGACAAAACCCTAATTCTTTGAAGAAGAAGCTCTTGTTTTCCTAACCGATTGTTGAGAACAAGGTTTTGTGCTTGGAGAAGGTTAGTTTTATCCAAATTGTTTACATGCCATTAGTTGAATCATTTTTTTTCTTTTGAACATGATTCTAAAAATGGTTGTTCGCGAGGATGATGCCCTTGTAAGGATTGGAGAAATCATGGGTATTTAGGGAGGAAGAATGAGATGTCGTCTACCTCTCAAAGTTAAATTTATAAACCCTAAATGCTTCTTATCTACAACTAAGTAGATAATGGCTAGTCTTGGTTATCCACGAAGAAGAGGGATTTTCTTAAGTGTTTAAACATATAAGGTTGATATTATGCCAGAAGTAAATATATACAAATATATAAAAACAGGTAAATGGGGGGTGGTTTGGTTGGTTTTGGTCCTAAGTTATGAAAGTAAAACACAAACTAACAAGCAAAGTTAAGTTACTATGGTAATTGGGAGGCCATTGCCGTACCTCTCAAAGTTAATATTTATAAGCCATAAATTCTTACTATCTACAACTAAGTAGATAGCGGCAAGTCGGGGTTGTCCACAAAGAAGAGGGATTTTCTCAAGCGTTTAAACATAGAAGGTCAATATTATGCTAGAATTATATATATATATATATACATATAAAAGCGAGTAAATGGGGGGCTTAGTTGGTTGTTTTTCTAAGTTATGAAAGCTAAAAGACAAGATAACTAGCAAAGTTAAGTAACTATGATAATCATCAAACAAACTAAGAAAAATGGGTTTTAAGACTACAAAAACAAAGCCTTGGGGGAAATTGATATCCACTTCCAAACCTAATGTAGATCATTGAACCATTCACTCATCCTATCACATTTATTACCTAAGGGGAATGGCAATAGAAGATCAACATTCATTCCTTCTTAATAGTAATTTGCAAGGAAAAACAATGACCATTTGCAAACATCATTGATGATCACCCTAGACAAACAACTATCATAGGGGTATTTCATCAATGGCGTTATACATGAAGGACCATAGATTTAACAATGAAAAGCCTTCTACCAAAGACATAGCCAATTAACCAAATATAGCACTCATTAGGCTAAACCTAGAACATACTACATTCAAGGTTTAACTTTCATTGCATCTATAGGATAAATATGAGAACAATCCACATTAACGTACTTATCTAGGAATAATCACAACACATTATGTACAAGAAGTTCTAAGTTCATGTTCCTAGATTTTCATGGAAAGGAGCTAAGGAATTCGTCACTTTCCTAAGACCCTAACACTTCAATCATACAAACACTTCTTATTTTCAAACAGCACATTGCATAAATGAAGTAAAACATAGCCTTAAGAACACATGAATGCTAAATAACAAAGGCTTCAAGAACGAGTGAAAATATCTATTCACTACTTCCACAACTTGTTATGAAGATAAATCTTCCATCCTTCTTAGTTAGTAGTTTGCAAGAGTGAATTCGACATCTCTTGTCAAACCTCACCAATGACTCCCTTAGTTGAAACATGACTAAGAGTATCCCATTGGTGGCATTGAGCGCGAAGAATCAACAAGCTCGACAACACTTATAAACACTACACCGTGTCTAAGACCAATTCATGCATTTACACAAGATTAGTCAAGAACAATCGACATTCATAGACCTTTCTCATTTGCTACCTAAAACAAACATGACAACGAGTTCAACATCATCACATTCATCTAGCAATTATCAACACACCAACATCATTAAAAATCTCTAACTCATGCTCTTGGATTCCACATTAAAAGAGGGGAGAATTAGCTACTTTCACCCAACCCTAACAAGTAATCATATAAGAAATTCATATACTCAAGTTTCCAACAACATCAATGTTATTAACATTTCACATTCAATGCTCAATAAATGCACAATAGCAAAATCACTAAATAGATCGATATGGTTCTTACTACATAGATATGGAAGCTTCAATCCATTGCTCCCAAGGTAAAACTAAACTAGATAATGAAAAGACATGATTAACCTACAAAAACTAAGAAAAGAAAGAAGAGAAAAACTAGGGTTTGAACACAGAAAAATTGCAGGAAGAAGAGTATGTGAAGAGGAGAGGATAAGGTGAGTTTTAATAGTACAAGAAAGCAAGAAGGATTTTAGGCCATACGCCTGTCGCGAGTTGCGACGGTGCCTAGTTCCAGCATCTTGATTTCTTTCTTCTTTTTGTCTCATGTCCTCTTCTTCACTTCACTTTTCTTTAATTCTTCAAGTCTTCAAAAGCTCAAATATAAGTCTTCAAATCTTTAAAGGTATTCTTCAAAGTCTTCAAACAAATTGCCTTGTCACACAAAATCCTCTAGAAAAGTAATAAAAGCCTAAAAGTTGCTTTTAACTCTCCTTAAATAATTTCAATGCAAAATGGCACATTTAGAGCACAAAAGTGTACAAAAGTGAATCCTAATAATCCTAATATAACTGTATATAATGGGCACATTACTAATCATCAAGCAAACTATGAAAAAGGGGTAAAAACTACAAAATGCAAAGCCTTGGGGGCAATTGACATCCACTATTAAACCAAATGTAAATAATTGAACCATTCACTCATTCTATAACAATTGTTACTAATGGGGAATTGTTACTTCCCATTTGAAGACCGCATTCATTCCTTAATAGTAATTTGTAAAGGTATACAACGACCATTTGCAAACCTCATTGACAATCACTCTAAGGAAACCACAACATAGAGGTATTTCATCAACGGTATTTCACACGAAAACCATAGATTTGATAACAAACCATCTACCAAAGACATAGCCATATAACCAAACATAGCAATAATTATGCTAAACCTAGAACAAACCACATTCAAGATTCAACCTTTCATTGCATCTATAGGACGAATATGAGAACAATCCACATTAACTTACTTATCTAGCAAGAATCACAACACATTATGCATGAGAAAATCTAAATTCATGTATATGGACTTTCATGCCAAAGAGCTAAGGAATTCGTCACTTTCCTAACACCCTAAAACGTTAATCATACAAACACTTACTATTCTAAAGCAACCCATGGCATAAATGAAGTAAAACATAGCATTAAGAACACATGAATACTAAAAAAACAAAGGCTTCAAGAACAAGTGAAACAATCTCTTCACTACTTGTTATAAATATAAATCTTCTATCCTTCTTAGATAGTAGTTTCCAAGAGTGAATTCGAAATCTCTTGTTAAACCTCACCAATGACACCATTAGTCGAAACACGACTATAAGTATCTCATTGATGACATTGAGAACAAGAAACCAACAAGCTTGGAACACTTATAAACACTACACCGTGTCTATGCACTCAACCAATTCATGCTTTCACACAAGATTAGTCAAGAAAGACCGACATTCATACACTTCTCTCATTTGCTACATAAAAAAAACATGACAACTAGTTCAACATCATCTCATTCATCTAGAAATTATCAACATATCAACATCAATTAGAATCTCAAACTCATGGTCTTGGGTTTCACATTAAAAGAAGGGAAACTTAGGTACTTTCTCCCAACTCTAACAAGCAATCATAAAAGCAATTCATATACTCCAACTTGCAACAACATTAATGCCATTAATAATCCACATTTAATGCTCAATAAATGCACAATAGGGAAAGAAATAGATATATAGGAATGATTCGCAAGACATTAGCAAGGAAGTCTCAATCAATCGCTCCCAAGATTAAACTGACCTAAATAATGAAAAGACATAATTAATCCTACAAAAACTAAGAAAAGAAAGAAGAAAAATAGGGTTTGAAACCCAGAAAATCGTAGGAGAAGAAGAGAGGGAAGAGGGAAAGGATAAGGTGAGTATTTATAATAAAAAAAAGCAAGAAAGAAGTTGGGCCACCCATAGTTCGCATTGGGCTGACAAAAGTTCACCCTGGGGGAACTTTGACAATTCCAGCATCTTTAGTTTTTTTTTCTTTTTGTTTTAAATTCTCCTCTTCAATTAATTTTTCTTCAAATGTTCAACTCTTCAAAAGCTTAAATGAAATTATCAAAGCTAATCTTCAAAGTCTTCAAACAAATTTCCTTGTCACACAAAATTCTCTAGAAAAGTATTAAAAGCGTAAATGTCGCTCTTAACTCTCGTTAGATTATTTCAAGGAAAAATGCCACATCTGGAGCACACAGATGTACAAAAGTAAACCTTAAAATTCCTAAAATAACCATATAAAACGGGCACATCAAATCTCCCCGCACTTAAACTTTACCGCCCTCTAGTAAGAAAAGATCAAAGCACACAAAGGAGTTCATATGTCCACATCCTAAACTAATATTCCCCCAAATCAAATCCTCACAAAAACTCTCAATATCATATATGCCAAAATTAAAGCTCAAATGATAATTTTTCACACACAATCCCAGTTCCTAAATCTAACCAAACCTACCACTTATTAAGGTGCAGGGGGCAAGTAAGTCCTCTTAACCTTCACTTTTGGAGCGAGGTCATTTTTGATTCCCAAATGTACCGAGTCGAACTGGGCATTCAAACTATCTTTCATCTTCTAAGGAATATTCAAGAGGGTGCCTATCAAACTTTCACAAACATTTTTCTCAGTATGCATCACATCTAGGCAATGCCTAAGCTCAAGATGCTCCCAGTACGAGTAGATAAAAAAATATTGACCTTTTCTTCCATGGACCATCACAATGTATTCTGCCCTTGCCTTTATACTTTCCCAAAACCACTCTCAATTTCTTAGCCTTCTTGTGAATCTGCACACCAGTTAGTGGTGTAAGGGATTTCCTTCATTCTTTCCCCCCAACAAAATTGACCACATCATCCCGATATTTATAGTTTCCTTGCAGCAATTTTCTATGGCCAAGATACACTATCTTTCTTCCATGTCTTAGCTGTTTGAATTTTGTTTTCTCCTCACAAATAGGACATACTTTGTGCCCCTTCACAAGATACCCTGACAGATTTCCATAGGCTGGAAAATCATTGATCGTGCAAACAAGCATGGCACGCAATTGAAACTCCACATTCATATGGGCATCAAATACCAACACCCCTTTTTCTTCCCACAATATGTTAAAATCATCAATCAATGGTCTCAAATACACATCAACCCCGTTTCCAGTTTGTCTTGGACCTGAGATTAACAGGGGAATCATAACATATTTACGTTTCATGCACAAATAAGGGGGAAAATTATTTATAAGCAACATCACTGGCCAAGAACTATGCTTCGATGATATATTAACAAATGGATTCATCCCATCAGTACACAATGCAAGGTGTAAATTTCTAACTTGTGAACCAAATGAAGGATATCACTTGTCAAAATTTCTCCATTGTTCACCGTCTGCCTGATGTCTGATCATGTCGTCACCTGGTCTTTCCCGCTATCCATGCCATCGCAAGTTCTTTGCATCTTTTGAATTTGTAAATAACCTCTTCAACCTACGAATTAAAGGAAGATACCACATATACTTCAATAGGACCTTTTTCTTCTTCTTAGCCAAACACCCATCATCATCATTCCTCACACCCGTATATCTTAAATGTTGGCACACGGGACATTCAACCGTGTCTTTCAAATCGCTATCATACAACACACAATTATTAGGACATGCATTTATTTTCTTTGTATTCCAAACTGAGTGGACAAAATATTTTCATAGCCTCATAAAAGTTTTTCGGTATTCCATTCCCTTCCGGAAACTAATCCTTTAGAACCTTTAGGAGTGAATTCACACTAGTATCACTCCAAGAACTTCTAGATTTCAAATTGAAAACCTCCATAAAAGTAGATTACGGTATCCTTACTTTAATATCCCAAATACAATGGCTTCTCTTTTTCGTCGAGCAAAGCACTCAACATTTTAGGCTTCCCCTGAAAATCTCTTACAATGTCATCGAACATAGTATCAATGGCACATTTGTTTCCATCTACCTTGTCAAACCCACCACCATTATGTCTTTTCTTAACCTCTCCATGAAATGTCCATACAATGTAGCCTCCGCCAAATCCGTTCTTCAGCAAGTGAAATCTAACAGGCCCATGATCATCAAACCATTCACGAAACAAGCATCTTTTGCTTGGACAAGTATCCTCTCCTCCCGACGAAAGGCATAATCAAGAAACGAATCAATAAATGCAATATGTTCTCCACTTCCTCTAGCTACACTTGGTTATCTAGCCATTTTTTCCCCTCCACTTAAGCATTGATTCTCGATCTATTGTATATAAACAAAATAATACAAACAGTTACAAAAATATTCATTGTTCAATATTAACAAAAATAAACACAATCAATTTGCTATGCAATACTAAAAGTGTCATGTGTATGTGTATATGTATGTGAATCGATCAACTTGTGCTTGGGAGATGTATATATACCATCTACCAAAACAAACACAACCATGTTTACATCCACAATCATTTACACTTTCACAAAATGATACTAAACCAACTTAAAGCATAGAAACCATTAATAAATACAAATAAACTCTCTCCATGCATGCATTAATGGTTATTATAACTACTATTTGATTGAAATTTTAAAAAGTTAAGGAAAACTTACATCCATGGGTCTTCATTGCTTTGGGTTATTGCTCACCATCCAAAAAATCTTCCATCAATGAAGAGAAAAGGGAACTACAAGTTCATATCTAATTTCGAAGGGGTAGTTCGGAGCATTAAATGCTCTATTTGGCACCGGTTTTTGTGAATAGTACGTATAACAGGTGCCATTTTTCCCATTAGCACCGGTTTTTAACCGGTGCTAAAAAAACTGGTGCCATTTTTCCCGCTTATTTTCTGGAATTATTTTAACACCACTTTCTTTAATTTTTTTAGCACCAGTTTTTAAAACTGGTGCCAAATATTTACATTTCATCGGTTTTTTTTTAATTTCGAGCACCGATTTTCAAACCAGTGCCAATTTAGCACCGGTTTTAAAAACCGGTGCCAAAATTTTCAAGTCACCAGTTTCAGAGAATTTTAGCACCGATTTTTTACCGGTGCTAATTTAACACCGATTTTTGTAATTTTTAGCACCAGTTTTTTAATCGGTGTTAGGTTTACACCAATTTTTATCATTTTTAGCTTGGTTTTTTTACCATTGTTAAATTTATGCCGATTATTAGGGAAAAAACTGGTGATACCAGTACAAAAACCGGTGTTAAATTTACACCAGTTTAGAAACCGGTGCTAACAAATAAAAAACCGGTGTTATTACAATTTTTGCACCGATTTTAATAGCCGGTGCTAAAATGTCCAAGAGGGGAGTCTCTGTGGTAGTGATTAATTCACTACTACCCATAGAAACATATCCAAGTCCTGAATTGATAATCCTAAGGTCTAATGGCACAAAATGAAGTTCAAACCATATGAAAGGTTCAACCACATACTTCACTTCATATCAATATATCAACCAAAGTTCAATGACACAAAATGAAGTCAAAACCATATAGGAGGTTCAAACACATACTTCACTATATACAATATATCAACCCAAAAATGAAATACACAAAGGATTAAGCATTTCTCAACTTACTTCATTTTCCCCGCTAAATTACCCAATCCCAAGAGGTCTCAAGATGTTGAGCTACCCTATCCATCCATATGACAACCGCAACCTTATGACTCCAACGTCGAAAAATGAGTGGCATCATAGCATTTTCCTTTTTTCTCTCTTTCTCTCATTTCACCTAGGAGTCCTTTGAGGTTTTCATCCTAGCCACGCATCAAGTTCCTAGCCACACATTAGCAAGGAAGTATCAAAAAAGCAAGAGAAGAAGAGGAGGGAAGAGGTAAAGGATAAGGTGAGTATTTATAGTACAAAAAAGAAAGAAAGAATTCTGGCCACCCGTAGTTTGCATTGGGGGAACAAAAGTTTGCGTTGGGAGAACTTTGCCAATTCCAGCATCTTTAGTTTTTTTCTTCTTCTTGTTTCAAGTTCTCCTCCTCACTTATTTTTTCTTCAATTGTTCAAGTCTTCAAAAGCTTAACTGCAAGTGTTCAAATCTTCAAAGGTAATCTTCAAAGTCTTCAAAAAAATTTCCTTGTCACACAAAATTCTCTAGAAAAGTAATAAAAGAGTAAAATTCGCTCTTAACTCTCCATAGATAATTTCAAGGCAAAATGGCACATCTAGAATAGAAAAGAGTACATAATTAAACCCAAAAAGTCCTGAAATAACCATAAAAGATGGGCACATCAAAGAAGTTATGGGACCATCTCATAATGAGAGGGTTCTAAACTAGATACACTCGGTGGGTATGGCATGAGGAAGTTGTGAAGCATCGCATTCGAATGAATTGGATTACACGATGGCAGGTGATGAATTAGATAGTGATGAATACTCGGTGGGTATTGTTGAATGCATCCTCTTGCTCAGCTCCGCTTCCTCCTCAGGCTTATGATACCACTTCTCATCGCGTAAAACCAAACCCTTGTTCTCAAAGTAAGTCCTTTCATAATACTTCGGGATTTTTTGCTCCCCCTCGATAGTCAACCCCTCAACGCTCTTCAAAATCCTAGTTATTAAACTCCAGTGTGGTAGGCAATTCAATACTTTCTTTGATGTTGCATAATGCAACATATGCTAAAAAATAGCCACCACAGGGTTGATCCTTCTACCCTCCATGATTCAGTAGAACAGAATAAGGTTTGGGCAATTAGACTCAGCCAAGTGTCCACTTGAGGGGACCAAACTCCTATTTATCATCTCATATGTAATACATTGATCTACGGGGAGAGGCTTTAGATTGAAGGACTCAGGTTTTCCTAAGTTGAATCTATTGTAGTTGAAGTAGCGTACACTACACTCAACGGGGTTAATGTAGGGAGGATCAATTTCAAGAGGCCATTTCTCCCAATGATAGCAATCATCTAATGGACCATCGGCGTCCTCCGGGGTAATCTAATATCTTATTAATTATCCATTGGCCAAGGAAGATGTCAATTCCCCCAACCCTCATAGCATAATCCCCACTACCCACTTCTCATAAATTTGCATAAAATTTGGCATGTCAAATCAAAGTACGCTTTCTCATTGCACAAAAGAAAATTCTCAATGTGTTCTTCACTAAATGGTTTTAGGGAATCAGCCAACCCTAGAGCTAAATACTCATTGAAATCCACAAGAAATGTATCTAATAACTTTCCCCTCTCACGAATGCTTCATATCAATTTTGCGCAAATTTAGAGACAAACCTTGTATCATCAAAGTTAGGATTGTGGCCAGTTGAACAAGAACGAGATGTTATATGGCTTTAACCACCCCTAGCCATGCCAAATACTTGATTGGGTTTTCAAAAAAGGAAGAATTTGAGGGTATTTTTTAGTTTGGAATGTAGGCTGGGGTTTTGGTATTGGGGATTGATTTTGTGAATCCGATTCATCCCCTTTTTTATACAGTGAGTACTTTCTTAGTTCGAAAAGTACATTTCGTCTCTTTAGTAAACCTACATGAAACTTTTTTGAGCTCAGAAATGTTTATCTTGGAAAAGATGCACGCTTTAATAATTCCAGATTCAGCTAGGAAAGGCCACACGAGTTTGGAAACACGGTTAAGCCTAGATTTATCTTTCTACCATTTATGACATAGTAAAATATCATGAGGTTAGCAATAGTTAGCTCGCATGCATGGACACCCATAGAGAAAAGGTTTAGGCCCATCCAATCATAAACAATACACTCATCTACGGTTAATTGATCGGTATCAAAACTCTTCGCTTTCCCCACATTAGCTCCTACTCTCTTGAAATATTTCCTAGACATTGCTACGGGACAAAGGGGATTAGCATCGCTTACACCCAAACACACATGTGTGTAAAAGATATCGAGGGAGCCATTGGGGTCATCGAACTTAATTTCTTGGGGGTGGTGTAGGTGCAATATAGGGCAGCGTTAATTGTATACGTAGTCAGAGATAAATCTATCCCATTAACCCTAGTCATATCTCTATCGTTTCTACTCTGACCCAAATTTGCATAAAATTGAATTACATCATCCGTGTGTACAGGCTCATCTATACAAAGTAATTTTTACAAATGTTGGGTTTTAAAAATGCTAACAAATACCCTAATCCTAACTCCTCAATGTCGGAAGATAATATAGCCTTTGAATTAATAACCTTTCTCTTCTAAAAATTGACATACCTTTGCTTTGCATCGGCATTGAAGAACTTTTTCGATTCACCAATCTCCGTGAGAGGACTATGACTACGATCACTTCACTTTGAATTAGAGGTGGTGCTCTTGCGACTCATCATGAGTTATTCGAGGGATTTGGATTGTGAAATTTGGGAAAAACTTTAGGGGTTTTGAGAATGTTGGTTTTTGATCTGGGGTTTTTTAACAACTTCTCATTTTTATTTTTTATAAAAAAATTCAAAAAGAGTTTCTGAACTCGGAAACCAATCTTGTCTTGCACATAGAAGGTACAAAATAATTCCGAGTTTTGAAATAAGTTTTTGAGTTTGAAACCCTTTTAGTTGGGAATAAAAAAATGGGGAAAGGGTTTCAAATGGGCATTCACTCCCATTTGAAAATCCACCCTTCCCACTTTCCTCCCCTCCAAAAAAAACTTCAAACCACAACTCATCAATTCATTTCTTCACCAAAACTCCCATTCGAAGTGTGGATCATATTAGGTATGTGTTCATCTCTTCTACTCCAAATTCCCTCTTAAAATTTCTTATTTTTAACATGGGTCTTTTTTTTCATGTAGGTAGAAGCTATGAAGGAGTGATTAATACCCTTTGATTGATAAACAAGGTAAATCTAGTCTCCATTTTAATGCCATGGTTTATTATTTTCAAACATAAATGAGAAATTTCAATTATTAACTTGTTAGCGATAGCTAGGGTTTGGATTTTGTGATTCCAATGAGTTCTATTATAAGTGTTGCTTGTTATTAAATTTCTAAATTTTCTTTTTGCTTCACGATCTTAAATGGTAAAATAATCATCTATTGTATGCCTTCATTGCCTAGGGATTAGTTAAAAATTTCATCTGATATACATTGGGTATCCAAAAATATTAGTAACTTATGTTTTTCCGAGGTTAAGCTATTTTTTTGTATTTTTGTAAATGTAGCATTCAAAATGGAAACTAAGAAATGGACTCGTGACAATGTGTCACCTTCCAGTAATGTCAATCCTCCCAAAATGAAGACAACTTGGGATGAGGACAACAGTCCGAGGGATGTACGAAAACACCAAACACATTGTAGAGCATTTAAACGTAGAATGTCTAGGAAAGAGTTAACGTCACTGAATTTTGACAAATTGGGCAATTTTGTGTCATACCAACATGTCAAATGGTCTACTTGGGTGGAAAAGGTTGGTAGAATAAGCGTAGATATCCGTGACGATAATTGGCATGATGTCCCAAATGATTACAAGGACACGTTGTTGATTGAATGCAATGTGTCCATTTTATGTACATATAGTACTATTTTGGGTCACTTTTATTCTCTTTTTTTAGCGAGAGCTTGTGTTTTACCTTAAAATTCTCTTAGCAGGGGTAAGAGAAAATTTACGCTCTTTTGCTCTTCTAAATGGATTTTGCGTGACAAGGGAAGAACACGGAGGAAATGAAGACCGGGGGCTATTGAATATCATATTTTCGAAGAATTTTGAAGACTTGCTTCAAAGACATGAAGACCGGAGGCCATTGAAGACCATTTATGGAGCCATAAAATGACAGGAATTGCTATGAAGGTAATTTTATACCAAAAGAAGAAGAAAGGGAAACAAAGGAAAATTTTGGAACCTGTCGCGAGTCACGATGGCCTCGTCGTGAGACAGTCGTGAGTCGTGACCAACGGGTGGCCAGAATTACACCTTATCCTCTTTGTACTATAAATAGCATTCTCCTTCCTCTCATTCACACACTTCACCATCTGCATTTTTCGGTATTGTTTAGAACCCTTTTCTTTCCATTTTCATCTTTGAATTCTCTTGTTTTATGATTAGTTGTTTAGCATTGATTAGCATAAACTCTTGTTTTATGATAATTGACTGAGGCTTCCAAACCCGTGTCTTAAGAACAATTTGTAGCCTATTTATTACTCTTACTATTATGCATTTATGGAGCATTGAATGTGTTTATTAATGTCATTAATGTTATTGAAAGCTTGAGTATATGAAGTACTTGTATGATATTCTTGTTAGGGTTTGGGGGAAATGGGTTGATTTCCCCCTTTCTAGATAGGAATCCAAGAGTATGATTTAGAGCTTTTGATTGTGTTGCTGGATTGATAATTTCTAGGTGAATATGATAATGTTTAACTCTTTGTCATGTTTGTTGCTTGTAGCAAATGAGAGGAGTCTATGAATGTTGATTGTTTTTTTTACTAATCTTGTGTAAATGCATAAATCAGTTAAATGCTTAGACACGGTGTAGTGTTTATAAGTGTTGCTGAGCTTGTTGATTCTTTGTGCTAAATGCCATCTATGGGATACCTTGAGTTGTGTATCGACTATAGGAGTCATTGGTGATGTTTGACAAGAGATGTCGAATTCACTCTGGCAAACTACTATCTAAGAAGGATAGAAGTTTAGCCTTCACAACAAGTAGTGAAAGTAGTCAATTGGTTGCATGTTCAATGATGGATAAGAGGTTTGGAAGTGGAAGTCAATTACGCCCAAGGTTCCATCAATATTGTTATTTTCATCTTATCTTTAGCTGTACTGCATGATTAGCATCGTTCTCTTGCTTTGCTAGTTGTTTTATTTCAATTTGATAACTTAGGAACAAACCAACCAACCTCCCCAGTGTTTACATGCTTTATATATATATATATAAGTATGTACGTGTTTAGTATGTCTTCTCCTATATATGTTTAAACACTTGAAAAGATCCCTCTTCTCGTGGACGACCCTGACATGCCAATATCTACTTAATTGTAGATAGGAAGCAACAGGGTTTAAAAGTATTAAGTTTGAGAGGTACGACGATGACCTCCCAATAGCTTTAGTGAATCATTTTCCCTAATTTTTTCTTCTACAGTTTTCTGTCACATGTACTCTCCCCCCTTATATCCTTGTGTTTCGTAATCCCCATAGAGACCTGTTCAAATCAAAGCACACGATGTGGGCGCTTTGTGAAATAAGCCACTGTTCATGATGTAAAAAAGTCGGCATGAACATAAATACAATTTTTCCTAAGACTACATATTTAGTGATAAGTAAGGTGATTGCTCATGGGAAAATTACACTCACATTCTACCCGAGAGATGGGAGATTCACAAGAAAAGGGCATTGGATAAAAGTGAAAACGTTAGTAAAACTAGTGCAAATTATTAGTGTAATTAATTACGTGTATTAAAATGTCTAGAGTGTTAATATGACCCTTACATCTAACTTAGGGAATGAGAGTTGAAAAATAACATGTTTCCAGAGATTGTAAAATGCCACACCGATTGGATTGTAGGAGTTATCACTTAGCGGCAATGTCACTAGTGAAGGAACGTCTAGAACAAGATGTGCAAATGGCAATATCTGGCGGGATGACAGAAGATGAGATAAGGGCATTGGTGCAACCAATTAGTGTGCATGTCATTGAGAGGTGAGATCTATTTCTTAAAGGTTAACGAAATAAAAAGGGTAAATTTTTCAAGGAAGAAGAGAAACGAATTGTCGAAAGAGTGGTACGTAATTTTTTAGGTGAATATATTATTAATTTGAACTATTTTTAATTTATTATAAATAACCAAGTTATATCTATTTATGATCTTACATAGGAAAATTTTAATAATGATCAATTACTAGGAGAATTTATTCCAAGTGATAAGCATAATATCTTTTGTGAAGCAACGAAAAAATTCCACCATCTGGGCCGCATTAGGGGTGTGTATAGTTTCTTGACCCAACGGAAAGTATTCAAGATTGTGTGGTCCTACGATGGAGCGTTACCCTCAAGAGTTCATTTGTTGTAAAAAAATTCCAACTCCAAGACAAACAAATTGTGAAATAACATCATGTAATTTATAAGTTGATCCAACACATCGGGCTAGTTCTTCAAGACAATTTAGAGTTAACGCCCGATTGGACACCGCCGTCTAGGGGTTCACGATATTCTCCTGGGGATGTTGAGAAAAATTGCGGGGCAATTGGTCAAAATCCAAGAATTGATAGGAAATTGTTCAAACCCGACGACCTAGACAATGCCACACTTGCAATTGAAAAAAAGGTATGAAGGATTATTTTTAGGTCAATTATGACCCTTTTAATTCATTCTCATATTTAATAGCTATTTTACGTGTGTTTTAGAAATAATGTTTGTGTGAACTATACATTGAGCAAGGCATAGATGGTAAGCCACTACATGTAGTTGATGGAGTTTTGCATAAGTCAATGAAACATCATCACTCTTTACCAATTGCGGAAGGTCTTTCAAGGTTGTTGTTGGAGAATCCTTTGGTTATAGGTGAACGTTTCCCAATCCTAGATGGGGAATACAAAAAAGTTTTCCCTTCTAGGGAAATGTTCCTTAATTAGCCCCGTAGACTTATATATGTCGATCCTATCAAAGATTGAAATTTAAAGGAAACAAGTCCTCCACGACCAAAATTGGTGAAGACAACACCAAAACCAGTCAAAACGATTCCCAAACCAGTGCCAACAACACCAACTAGGGTTAGACCTCCATTGGCAAGAGCTAACATCCCTCGAGACATGCCTAGCTTCGTGCGTGTCCTTTATAATTAACTACAACCTCATGATCGAAACTCAACATACATATTCTTGGGAAATGAATGTGTATTCGGATGCAAATGGGAATTCATGGCATTATGGAATTAATTTTGAAGACGTTTAGAGATGTGAGCAAGTTAATCAAGTGATGATGTCAATCAACACCTTGTGAGTGATTTTATTAATTTTATTACTAAATTCAATTTAGTTACACTAAACATTATTACAAATATTACCTTCTGTGAAATTATCAAGGTACATGTTTTTTAGGAGTAACCACAAGAAGGGATGGATTGCATACATGTGCCCGGTGATGACACAGGAAATTTGTTGTACATAACAAGAGAGGATCGACTACATTCGAAAATGCCTAGGCCGGAAGGATAAGTTGCTTTTTGTTGTGCCATACATCGAGAGGTTATTTCCTACATTTAATTTCTTTACCAACATCGGTTCCACAAATTTTAAATAATAAATAAATTTTCTTTTTCAGGGATCATCGGAAATTAATATTGATAGTACTCGCATAGAAGCGAGTTTATTGGATGGAACCCCTCCACTTCAAACCATCTGATGCATTCATTTAGATTTTGGAAACTGTAATGAAGGAATATAGTGAGCAAACAAATTGTTTGTTTCATGGGTCGAAATCAAGGTAGTCTACCAATATGTTAATTTCCTCAGCACTACACTCAATTATTTGATGCACTAGTATTAAAAATTTAGGTTTCTTGCATATAGTACAAGAAATAGGCTCAAACTTGGGTGTGCACCTAATACGTCAAGTTATATGTGTCCGAGTGCGTAGAGAAAGTCAAGGAAGATGAACTTGAACCACCCCAAGGTATTTGTACATTTGAATGTGGTAATTTTCCTAACTAACCTTTGCCAAATATTGAATATTATAATGTTATTTCAGTTTTTTCAAAAAAGATTAGAAACCCTACTCGCACGAAGATATCAACAATGCACGGAATTCATTGGCTCGACATCTAATTCTCAATTGGTCACACACTGGGAAATCCCAATATTGGTAGGGACACTTAAGTTAGATAAAAAACAATGAACCTTAGAAATGTCTAACTAGATTTGTAGCGATTTTATTCCTATCTATAGATTATTAATTGGTTAGTGATTTCTATTGCTTGGTTAGCATTATCTATATTTTTTTAGGGGAAAGATATTATCGTGTATTGTATTTAAAATTGTGGTTTTGTATCGAGGCCATTTTTGTGACGGGAATTCTAATGAATAAAAATATTTAACAAAAAACCAGAATGGGTTTATGAGTCCGGAAACAATTTTGCCCCTTTTATGCAAAATTTTCAAATGTCAGAAATAGGTTTAAGAACTCGGAATCTACAGGGCCGACATAGTTTCCAAACTTGAAAAAATTTTAGGGATATCAATTGCTCAGCTAAAAATTTTCGGAAAGAGATTGGAAATGGCACACGAGCTCGGAAAAAATTTTTATTTAAGGAGAAAATGAAGATGAAGCACAACCTCAATGGGAATGAGCCTATACCCCACGAAGATGAAGCACAACCTCAAGAAGAATACATAGATACAGCGAGCCTATAACCCACGAATATCCAGGGCCGCCAATGGGAATGAGCTCGACATGCAGGAAGGACATACCAACCGCTGCCAAGGTAGCATCCCATAGAATCGAGGAAGCTCTTAAGTTGATTATTTCAAGGGGAGAAAACAGACCCCTAAGGCTAATATCTATGTCGCCCTAGGAAGAGCGCCTAGTGTCTATTCCGGACCAGCCGAGAAACTCATCCTTTCATCAAAACCAAAGACCAACTCATCATCCACAAAGAAAAACTGGCATTTCCACTCAATCGTAGTGGTTAGCCCAACCAGAAGCTTAACCTCATCCTATCAAACCTTCAGGGAAGTCCAATCAAGGAGCAACATAGCGGAATGGCAGAAACTGTAGAATAGGGTCAAAGAAGGCTCTACACCGAGAATACAAAATAATAACCCAAAGCCTATGAGGATTCTAATAGACTTGGGGGAGAGGTCAGTCAGTTTCAGGCAGAAAAGGCTATCACTGATTGGAAAAAAGATGACACGGGAAAGCATAGGCTATAGTTCTGCAATGTCTCTAGATAGACGGTGGTCATCCCCTAAGGCACATCTAAGACAGTCTAACTCCAATTGAATGACATAGTCCATAATGTCGACGAACTCCATGCCATTAGCATAAAATTCAGACTCTATGATCCTACAAGTCTCACAAAATTCACCAACGGTGGTGTCGCAATATGAATCTTTCTTGGGAGGACTAACAGTGGAAACCATAGATGTAGATGATAAATAGAGAGAAAAGGTGAAGAAAAGAAGGGGAGAGATAGCTAGGAGATGGAGCAACTGTCAGGAGGTGAAAAATGACAATGAGAGGACACAACGAAGGAGAAAAGGTAATGGTGGATTAAAATTTTAAAAAGGCAGAGAAAAATATAAGGACTACCATTGGGAGATGATAAGACAACATCATAATGGAGTCGCCTCTAAAGAAAGCGAAATTAAAGGTCACACGTGTAAAATCGTCAGAATAAGGGACATATGTAGAGTGCAAAGCAGGTAGTGTAACCACCGATACATATCCTACCAAAGCGATGTCGTAAGATACGTGACTTTCAAGTTGTGGAAAATAAAAGGATTTTCCTGCCATTCATAAATAGGGTTGCAAGTCGCCACTTTCAGGAAAATGGCCTGTGCCCTATGTCCTATGACTACAATAATGTTTCGGGCCTGACAGCCCATGAAACGGCATCTTTAATCTGACAGAGTCTTGGGCTAGGGGGACTTGATAACGTATGGGCTGAAAGCCCACATCAGGAATGCCTTAGCCTAATAAGGAGTCTTTGGCCCAAGGTCATGGTAATGGGCAAGAAGTGTGCTAATGGGATAGACGTACAGAAACTGTCCCATCAGCCACCAAATATGGCTATATCGATAGAATAATCAGACAAGCAAGGTAAGATCACACAATCTAGACACTATTCACTCTAAACTCTCCTTCATGACAACAATGGCTAACCGGAGCGTTGGAACAGGCACAGCTAATGGCCTGCCTAGCTAACCTTTTCATGTCTATTTTGTAGGAGCTGACACGAACTGGATCAGAGAGTGTCACATAGAAGCAATTGACAAAAAAAAACAGGCATTAACACTTGGGGATAAATTGTAGGAATGTGTTGATTTATGTTTTGTGAAATTCTTAGTTCATCCTAATATTTGTGCTTATGATATTATTGTGACTTGTTCTTGAATGTCAGAACTCAATGAATAGTACACTCTATTAAGCACACGCCCTTGTCTACATTCATGTTGGTGTAAATATTGATGCCCCCCGAGGAAGAGAAACCTCAGATGTTGATAAGATGTCAAATGAATGTATTTTCCAAAGTATTTAACATCACTTTTGTCATATTGTTTTTGGTAAGATTGTTATATTTACGTATGTTTACATGATAAGGGATTTAGATGACCATTTTTGGTTTTTCTATCTAAATCCTTCATTTTATAACCTATGTTTAGTCTAATGGATTTTTTGTCCTTACGAGCATCTAGATTCCATTTTGTGAGCATCATTGGTAGATGTCTCGTGAGCCCTTTGGAGTGGTTTAGTGAAGCTCACGTGCCAAAATGTGGTAGAAGATGGAAGGATCGAAGAAGGAAGGCAAAGAAGCGGATGAATTGTCGCCCAGAAATTCAGACAAATTTTTAAAAGATATCAGAGTAGAATTGGCCTACAAGGGTGGCGTCAATGGATTTTTCTTTTCGAGCACTATAAAATCGACTACAAGAACTCCCAAAATGGATCAAGGGTTCACCCGTGGGAAGCAAAACAAGAAGCCGTAAATTGTAGCTTGCCCGGGTGGAAATGGCGTCCACCGGGCGGATAGATATGAATTTTGGGTTGAGACCTCTGCCGCCTGAGCAAGGCCATTTCTTCCCGGGCAAGGCCATATCCTCTCGGGCGACACCTTCTGCCTTTTAAACTTCCTTTTTACCAACTTGGGCTATATACAACCTCTTTTCTTCCCCATTTGCCCAAGCCCGAATTGGGGGCTCTAAAACCCTAGTTTTGACCATTCTCTTCTATTTCTTCTTCTTTTTTTGTAGATCTTGGTTCTATTGATGTGTCCATTTTATATGCATTATTTAGTAGTAATTAGGATCACTTTTGTGCTCTTTTATTATCGAGAGCTTGTGTTTTACCTTGAAATTCTCTTAGGAGAGGTAAGAGCAACTTTATGCTCTTTTACCTCTTCTAAGTGGACTTTGTGTGACGAGGGAAGAACACGGAAGCAACGAAGACCGGAAGACATTGAAGACTGCACTTTCGAAGACTTTTGAATACTCACTTCGAAGACATGAAGACCGGAGGCCGTTGAAGACCATTTTTAGAGCCGTTGAAGACTTGAAGATTGAGAGGGATGACTATGAAGAAGAAGAAGAAAACATGCAAAACTCTGGCACCTGTCGCGAGTCGCGACGGACTCGTCGCGACCAACATGTTCGGCGCGAGTCGCGACGACCTTCATCGCGAGTCGCTACGGCCACTGACCAGGAATTGACTTTATCTTCTTTGCACTATAAATACCACTCTCTTTCCTCCTCTTCTCCAGCTTTTGCCCAGCCCATTTTTCTCTGGTTTTAGGGCTTGAAAACCCTTGGTTTTCTTCTTTTTCTTTTCTTAGTTTTTGTAGTTTAACTATGTCTTTTGTTGTTCTAGCTTAGTTTTTACCTTGGCAGCAAAGGATTGAAGCTTCCATATCTATGTATTGAGAACCATTTATATCTATCTATTTCGTGTTTTTGCTATTGTGCATTTATTGTGCTTTGAATGTTAATTGTTGATTTCATTGATGTTGTTGAGAGCTTAAGCATATGAAATACTTGTATGAATTTCTAGCTAGGGTTTGGGGGATTTGGGTTGATTTCCCCCCTGTTCTTGTTAGGAATGTATGAGTATGATTTAGAGCTTTTGATTGTGTTGATGGATTGATAATGTGCTAGATGAATGTGATTGATGTTGAACTCTTCGTCATGTTCGTTTGTGTAGCAAACGAGAGAGTTATATGCTCTTGGATGAATGTGCGTTGCACATTCATCCAATCTCGTGTAATTGCATGAATTGGTTAAATGATTAGTCACGGTGTAGTGGTCATAAGCATTGCCGAGCTTGTTGATCCTTCGTGCTAAATGCCATCAATGGGATACCTTGAGTCGTGGTTTCGACAACGGGAGTCATTGGTGAGGTTTGACAAGAGATGTCGAATTCACTCTTGCAAACTACGAACTAAGAAGGATGGAAGATTTATCTTCACAACAAGTAGTTGAAGTATTGAATAGATGATTTTAATTCATCCTTGAAGCATTTGTTATTTAGCATTTATGTATTCTTGATGGTGTGTTTCACTTCATTTGTGCCATGAGTTGTTTAAGAATAGGGAGTGTTTGTATGATTGAATTGGTTAGGTGTTAGGATCGTGACGAATTTCGTAGCTCCTTTGCATGAAAATCTATGAATGTGAACTTAGAACTTCTTGTGCATAATGTGTTGTGATTCTTGCTAGAGAGGTATGTTAATGGTAAGCCAAGTAACGAATGCGATAGGATGAGTGAATGGTTCAATGATCCACATTAGGTTTGGAAGTGGATATCCATTGCCCCCAAGGCTTTATCTTTGTAGTTTTAAAACCCCTTTTCTTAGTTTTGTTTGATGATTAGCATAGTCACTTGACCTTGCTAGTTATCTTGTCTTTTATTTATTCTCATAACTTAGGACAACCAACCAACCAAACCCCCCCTTTTTACATGCTTTTATGTGTATGTATATATATCTACTCCTAGCATAATATCAACCATTTGTGCTTAAACGCTTAGGAATATCCCTCTTCTCCTTGGACGACCCCGATTTGCCGCTATCTACCTAGTTGTAGAAAGTAAGCAAAAAGGGCTTATAAATTATCTTTGAATAGGGGTGCGACGACCGCCCGCTATCATCTATGTTATGGGTTTAGATTATCTAGCTTATTTTTGTACTTGGGAGTAATTGATTGAGACTTCCTTGCTAATGTCTTGAGAATCATATATATCTATTTATTGATTTTGCTATTGTGCATTTATTGAGCTTTGAATGTGGATTTTTAATGGCATTAATGTTGTTGGAAGTTTGAGTATATAAATTTCTTGTATGATATCTTGTTAAGGTTGGGAGAAAATAGCAAATTTTCCCCTCTTTTAATGTGGAATCCAAGAGCATGAGTTAGAGATTCTAAATGATGTTGATGTGTTGATAATTTCTAGATGGATGTGATGATGTTGAACTCATTGTCATGTTTGTTTTAGGTAGAAAATGATATAAGTCTATGAATGCCAATCATTCTTGACTAATCTTGTGCAAATGCATGAATAGGATAAATGCTTAGACACGGCGTAGTGTTTATAAGTGTTGCCAAGCTTGTGATTCTTTGTGCTCAATGCCATCAATGGGATACTTTTAGTAGTGTTTCAACTAAGGGAGTCATTGGTGAGGTTTGACAAGAGATGTTGAATTCACTCTTGCAAACTACTATCTAAGAAGGATAGAAGATTTATATTCACAACAAGTAGTTAAAATAGTGAATAGATTGTTTTACTCGTTCTTAAAGCCTTTGTTATTTAGAATTCATGTGTTCTTAATGCTATGTTTTACTTCATTTATTCCATTGGTTGTTTGATAATAGGAAGTGATTGTATGATTAAAGTTTTTGAGTGTTAGGAAAGTGACAAATTCCTTATCTCTTTGGCATGAAAATCTAAGAACATGGACTTAGAACTTCTCGTGCATAATGTGTTGTGATTTTTGCTAGATAAGTATGTTAATGTGGATTTTTATCATATTTATCCTATAGATGCAAAGAAAGGTTGAATCTTGAATGTGGTTTGTTCTAGGTTTAGCCTAATGAATGTTATGTTTGGTTAAATGGCTATGTCTTTGGTAGAAGGCTTGTTGTTATCAAATCTATGGTTCTTCGTGTGAAATGCCATTAATGAAATATCTCTATGGAGTGGTTTTCTTGGAGTGATTGTCAACGAGGTTTGCAAATGGTTATTTGTCTTTGCAAATTACTATTAAGAAGGAATGAATGTTGATATTCGAATTGAAAGTGAGAACATTCCCCATAGGTAACATATGTATTTGAATGAGTTTTCAATGATCTACATGAGGTTTGGAAGTGGATATCAATTGCCCCCAAGGCTTTATCTTTTGTAGTTTTTACCCCTTTTTCTTAGTTTGTTTGATGATTAGCATAGTTACTTATATATCTATATATATATATCTACTTCTAGCCTATTATGAATCTTATATGTTTAAACGCTTAAGAAAATTCCTCTTCTTCGTGGACGGCCTCGATTGGCCACTATCTACTTATTTGTATTTAGTAAGCATAAACTGCTTATAAATTATAACTTCGAGAGGGACGACGATGACCTCCGAAATTTTGGCACCGCTAATGGGGAAGAGGCATTTATATTTAAGTTTTTGGGCATATTTGGTTCCACATTAGCTTGTTGTTTTTATTTTCCACTTCTGGGTGGTTATTTTTGTTTGGAGTAGGTATTTCATGAGTTCTGGGTGAATTTTTATAGAGAATCCTTTCAATATGATTCCGGATTGTTTAAAAAGAAAAAAAACAAAAACAAATGGAATGTCTCACCTTGAGGGAACTCATGATGAGAAGAGAGGCTCAACAAGCAAGGTTTTGTAAGATGTGTCATTCCGACCATCCTACTGAGTCTTGCTATTTGTTGAGAGAGGAGCACTATGATGGTGAAAGAACCTTTGGTTTCCAAAACCAAGGGTATTATGAAGAATGCTACCAAGAGGAAGAACATGTTGGTTTTCAAGGGCAAGAAGCTCAAGAATGGTATCCATACCACAATTCTTACAATTTAGAGTGGAGTGGTAATTTGGATTAGTGGTATGAGAATGAGCCAGAAAACTAAAAATACGAGAAAAATAGTTGGCCTTCACCATCTCATGCCATTCCTCAAAACCAACCCCAGCAAAGAAGTTCATGTTTGACAAGTGAGGAAGTCATGAATGCAATAGAAAACTTGAACAACTTGACTAGTGAGGAACCGGACACTCGGTTCTCCTCTAGTGTTGAGGCTAATGAGGGATATGCGAGGAGAATATTGGAAGCGTTGGCCCGAATAGAAGATCGTGATTCCAAAAATACACTATCCCAAGTCGAACACAAGGTTTCGGTGAGTGAGGCCACCATGGGAAATGAGTTTGAGTTCGAAAGGGATGAGGGGTTGGTTGTTGAGGATGAAAAAATGGAGGAACATGTGATTGTGCTACATTCATTAGCATCGTCAGCCCTTCCCCCACCCAGTGAACCAACTCCACCATTTTCGAAAGTTTTTTTGGAGATAAGAGAGTAGCCAAGAGATAATCCCAAGCCTCCTAACCACCTAACTCTCTTCAAACCATCTCCACCTCCACAAGACTTTCCTCTTAAAACTTTTGTACCCCAACCTCTCTACTTTTGGATGCTCATGGTGAAGGGGTTCAAACCTTCACCATAAGGATAACATTAGGGTTGTGCCGACAACCTTAAAAATATGGAGCTTCTTGGGAGGCAACCTAAGATTTTAAGTAAGGTTAGTGTTTTTCTTTTCTCAAAAATGAAATCCACAACCATGTCCTCAAACCCTCACACAAAACCACAAGACTACCACCCCAACCCACCACCAAAAACCACTACCAAAACCACCATCTAGGAGTACTACTAGTTGTTGTCTTTGGGAATGCTGATCGGGATTTGCATAGTTGTGGCTTCATAGTTGATGGATCAAAGTTGCATGTTGAACGGAGTTCGAGAACATGGAGGAGAGAATATTCATTCATAACTTAGCATTGTCATCACCGGGAAGGACCTTCAATGTCCTAGTTGTAAGTATTTTTTTTCGCTCTCCCTTATTTCTTTATCGTGTCCTTTTCACATTGAGAACAATGTGTGTTTCAAGTGTGGTGAGGTAAAGAGAAATATATCTCATTATATTGTATTGTAGTGTGCATATGATCCACTTTGATTTGTTTTGTTTGAAAAAAAAATCTCACTAAGTTGAAAACAAGAGAGGGAAACTAAGGAAAACATGGGAGGCCCGGATAGGTCGAAAACCCCGAAAGGGTTACCCAAGCAAAAATGAGAGGCCAATAGGTGTGGGAAAAGGTGAGGGTGAGCATTGAAAAAGAAAAATGTTTGAAGCTAGGATAAAAACCCGAGATGGCTCCTAGGTAAAATGAGAGAAAATGAGAGGGATTGAAAATTTTTATCCTTCTCTTGATTTGTCTATTGGTGGCTTTTTTGGTAGAGTAAGTTAGCTTGGCATTATATGTATACCTCACTTTTGTTATGGTTTGTTAGTTGATTAGATTATCTTAGGCTTTGGGATATAAGAGTGTGAGAGATTCTTATGTCTTGGGGGTTAGGGTAGTCTAAGAATATGATGTTGGTTGTTTTGGGAAACTTTTACATGCTAGTTTACACTTTGATATTTGCTTGTTTTTATTTACTCGAGGATAAGTAAGGTTTAAGTGTGGGGAGATTTGATGAGATGTGAAATGCATGTATTTTCCAAAGCATTAAACATCACTTTTGTCATATTTTTGTTGTAAGATTGTTAGATTTACGTAGGTTTAGATTATAAGGAGTTTAGATGACCATTTTCAGTTTTTATATCTAAATCCTTCATTTTGTAACCTATATTTAGTCTAATGGATTTTTGGTCCTTACTAGCATCTAGATTTCATTTTGTGAGCTTCATTTGTTGATGTCTAATGAGCCCTTTGGAGTGGTTTAGAGAAGGCCACGTGCCAAAACTTGGCAGAAGATAGAAGGGTCAAAGAAGGAAGGTAAAGAAGCGGATGAATTATCACCCGGAAGTTTAGACAAAGTTCTAAAAATTATTCGAGAAGAATCATCCTACTAGGGCGGCATCATTGGATTTGTCTTCTCGAGCACTATAAAATCGACTACAACAACTCCCAAAATGGATTAACAGTTCACCCGTGGGAAGCAAAACAAGAAGCCTTGAATTGTAGCTCGCCCGGGTGGATGGATCTGAAATTTGGGCAGACACCTCCCCCGCCCAGGCGAGGCCATTTCCTCTTGGGCAAGGCCATATCCGCCCCGTAGAGGCCATTTTTTTCCTGGGAGACACCTGCTATGTTTTGACCTTCCTTTTTACCAACTTGGGCTATAAATAGCCCCTTTTTTCCCCATTTGCCCAAGCCCGATTTAGGGGCTCCAAAGCCCGATTTAGGGGATCCAAAACCCTAGTTTTTCACCATTTTCTTCCATTTGTTCTTCGTTCTTTGTAGATCTTTGTTCTATGTTATGGGTTTTGATTATCTAGCTTAGTTTTGTATTTGGGAACAATTGATTAAGACTTCCTTGCTAATGTCTTGAAAATCATATCTATCTATTTATTGATTTTTATATTGTGCATTTATTGAGCTTTGATTGTGGATTTTTAATGGCATTAATGTTGTTAGAAGTTTGAGTATATTAATTTCTTGTGATTTCTTGTTAGGGTTGGGAGAAAGTAGCAAATTTTCCCCTCTTTCAATGTGGAATCCAAGAGCATGAGTAAGAGCTTCTAAATGATGTTGATGTGTTGATAATTTCTAGGTGGATGTGATGATGTTGAACTCATTGTCATGTTTGTTTTAGGTAGCAAATGATATAAGTCTATGAATGTCGATCATTCTTGACTAATCTTGTGTAAATGCATAAATTGGATAAATACTAAGACATGGTGTAGTGTTTATAAGTGTTGCCGAGCTTGTTGATTCTTTGTGCTCAATGCCATCAATGGAATACTTTTATTCATGTTTCGACTAAGGGAGTCATTGGTGAGGTTTGACATGAGATGTTGAATTCACTCTTGCAAACTACTAACTAAGAAGGATAGAAGATTTATCTTCACAACAAGTAGTTAAAGTAATGAATAGATTGTTTTACTCGTTCTTGAAGCCTTTGTTATTTAGTATTCACGTGTTCTTAATGCTATGGTTTACTTCATTTATTCCATTGGTTGTTTGAGAATAGGAAGTGATTGTATTAATAAAGTGTTAGTGTTAGGAAAGTGACAAATTCCTTATCTCATTGGCATGAAAATCCAAGAACATGGACTTAGAACTTCTCGTGCATAATGTGTTGTGATTCTTGCTAGATAAGTATGTTAATGTGGATTTTAATCATATTTATCCTATAGATGCAATGAAAGGTTGAATCTTGAATGTGGTTTGTTCTAGGTTTAGCCTAATGAATGTTATGTTTGGTTAAATGGCTATGTCTTTGGTAGAAGGCTTGTTGTTACCAAATCTATGGTTCTTCATGTGAAATGCCGCTAATGAAATATCTCTATGGAGTGGTTTTCTTGGAGTGATTGTCAACGAGGTTTGCAAATGGTTATTTGTCTTTGCAAATTACTATTAAGAAGGAATGAATGTTGATATTCGAATTGAAAGTGATAACATTCCCCATAGGTAACAAATGTATTTGAGTGAGTAAATGGTTCAATGATCTACATGAGGTTTGGAAGTGGATATCAATTACCCCAAGGCTTTATCTTTTGCAGTTTTTACCCCTTTTTCTTAGTTTGTTTGATGATTAGCATCGTTACTTGACTTTGCTAGTTATCTTGTCTTTTAATTTCATAACTTAGGAAAATAAACCAACCAACCCCCCCTCCCACTTTACTTGCGTTTATATATCTATATATATATATATCTACTTCTAATATGAACCTTATATGTTTAAATGCTTACGAAAATCCCTCTTAGTTGCGGAAACCCCCGATTTGCCACTATCTACTTAATTGTATTTAGTAAGCATAAAAGGCTTATAAATTATAACTTTGAGAGGTATGGCGATGACCTCCCAGATGTGTAATGGGTAATAGAGTACATGTCCACATGAGTGTGAGCATGGAGGATACGAAGTATTGTGGTTGTTGCATTCCCGCACACCAGTCTTAGCTTATTACGTAAAGTAATCTGCTGGGTTGTAGGAATAGATAGTGAAAAGTAGAAAACTAGGGTTGTAAGAGGCCCTAATGTCATAGATAAGGTACCCACTTCCATTTTCCTTATACATAGGCCTAGGGGGTAGAGCATTCGTGGTGGAAGCCCTAGACATGATCGCACGGGGGAGAAGTAGACCTACAACAATGGTTAGACCTTTTTTTACTCCCCTAATTACGAAGGCGGTGCCCATGGAGGGTTTCGAGTGAACCCTTCATGAAAGGTACATGGAAGTGTATGCCATCAACCACAACGCGATTTTAATTTATTATTTGGCCCTAGAATCTTTGTGGACATACCCAGGCCTTACCTCTAACTACCCTTTCGATAGCATAGTAGTGAGATTGGGTGCAGAATATAAATTTTATCTTCGACCCTACTTAACCTTCGCTTGGGTTAATTACCTACAATTAATGACCGTGAGTAGAGGGTGGTCACTCATCATCGGTTATATGGTGGCTAGGATTTGTTGGAGAGTTTGCTACGTTTTGGAAGGGTATTGCTCGTGTGTTTCTGGGTTAGGATATTGACGTGATTTAGTAAGTGTCTTTTACTAATCTATTATGTGGTATAGATTTTTATTACAAAAGTATGAGGTTTATGTTCCTTTAGGAAGGATTGGAGTATGAGATAAGCGAAAGCAAGAGGGTGATTGATCATGGTGATTTGACATCATCACAGAAACCCATCAAGCGTGTACGAGGAAGAGCTAACGTGGGTGATATTGCCCAAGTTTTCATTGACATGCTATCGAGAGAAGGAAGAACAATGTACAGGTTCAAATATGTTGTATGTAGTCTTCTTAAGTGGTTTGGCATATAAGAGAGGCAATCTCTTTGTCTCGCCTAGTCTATCCTTCCACCAACGTGGGATGGTGGTGTTATAATAGAATAGGGGTATAAAATAAGTTGGTATCTTATTTCCCTTAAGGCCTTATAGGGTCGGCTTATAATAAGCTTGGGGGTTTATATGTGTTCTTTTCATGAATGGGTTGTATTCCCTAAGATTATGTAAGTATTTTTTTAGAGGAGACTTACTTTTGTACTGGTTTTGTAAGTTAAGCCTTTTATTTCAGTGTTATTTGGTTGATTATGTAGGTGTAGTTTGAGTGAGGTGTGTTCCTATGTATTTTTCTAGTAAACCTATTTTCGTGTCTAACTGATGGCTTATTACTAAGTCCTTCTTACACGGAGGTAGATTTTTGCAATTATGGGTAATTTATTGAATCAAGAGAATTTGTTGGTGTGTTTTACATACCTTTTTGTGAATGTGCCTCAGTTAAAAAGGAGTATTCCTTTGAAGAGTTGGCTTTTGTGGTTAGGATTAGTTTGTATTGTTGCTTTCCTTTTAGTCTTGTGCATTAGTTACTATGGTTCCTCTAAACAGCTTCTCACGCCCTCCCCCTCCCCCTTCCCCTTTTTTTTCTGGTATCCTAAAGTGGTCAATTTTCTGTGTGATCTAATGAAATCAACAAAAAAAAACCTTCCCTATAGACGGCTACACTGATGTAGGGGATCCTTTTAGCTTGAGGAAGACTACGAGACTAGTTTACTTGTTCCACTACACTGGGTACCTGCAAGAAACTTCTTGGGGTAGCCCTCAGGGATAAGCTCCAATACTTCAGTGAGTATTTTAGATATATCCCTGTGAAGAGTTGGTACCTTGTGGTTAGGCTTAGTTTGTATTGTTGCTTTCCTTTTAGTCTTGTGCATTAGTTCCTATGGTTCCTCCCGATAGCTTCTCACACCCCATTTTTTTGTGGTATCCTAAAGTGGTCAATTTTCCTCGTAATCAAACAAAATCGATAAAAAAACCCTTCCCCATAGATGGTGCCACAGATGTAGGGGCTCATTTTGGGCCGAGGAAGACTACGAGCCTAGTCTACTTATTCCACTGAACTAGGTACCTGCAAGAAAGTTCTTGCGGTAGCCCCAGGGAATAAGCTCCAATGCTTAAGTTAGTATTTTATAAATACCCTTTATTGCATGAGCCCCCATCATTCTTACTTCTTTTATCCTTTTATAGGCCTCCTCATCGTGTTATTGTAGTCTGCACTATTTGCTCATTTCTTACTAGATCATGGGTCTTAATCAGACATGTTATAAGGGTAATGATTTCTTACTATTGTGCGGGGTGGTTTCCTATGAGCTAGCGAGGTTAGGATCGCTTCGTTGCTTGAAGTGACCCTAACCCTAGAGAACTATTACAATGAGGGCATAGTATATACTTATAATATTATCATGGTTTGTTTGATTGGTAATTATGTAATGGTGATGTGTGAAAAATGGTGGATGAACTGCTTTTATTTGTTCATTAAATCCGTGTTTTATTATTCTTGTTTTATTTAGCTTTAAATAAACAAATCTTGCAAAACTCCTTTTTAGTTACTTGAATTGGTGAAATATTCTTGCTTATGTGGAATTGACTTATTTTTTTGTATAGTTTGATCCTTACTTTCCTACTATATTATTATATTAGGTTTTAAGATTTTATAAATTTAATTTAGTAAGGCTAAAAAGATTGTGTAAAAAATCCTCTGTGGCCCGCCTCCACTCGAGATCGTTAATTGTAACTAATCAACTCGATCGAAGGATTTGGATCAAAGGATCAAAGGGGAGTTAAATTTAAATTTAATGTATTACACCTATTTCACTACTATTCTACCTATAGGGTAGTTAGTAGAAAGCTTTGGGTATGTCTATAGATATGCTAGGGTCTAATAGTCAATTAAACACAACCACGCCTAGGTTGTCAATCCTTCTATGTTGTTAGGAGTAGATAGTATGGTAAAAAAGGGGAGTTTGGTTTTTCTATTAAAAACTACAAACATGATAAAATAAAAACAAGTAAACTATATTAACTAGACACTTGTGGAATGTTTGCGTAACATGGTTGATTAAATGCTTCGATCATCAATTCATTTGGTTGTAAAATATCAACAACCTAATATATTGCTCATAACATGTGGTGTGGTCAATGGTGAACACTTCCTCGTACCTGTCACATAGGGTGCTTTTGTAATCTTCCATCGGCATTGCTTCTGTAATAAGGGGAGTACAACAAGTTCTAACCGTTGTTGTAGGTTTGTTTCTCCCCCGTACGATTACATCTCGGGCACTACACCATGAATGCTCTACTCCCTAGGCCTATAAACAAGGCAAACGGAGGTTGGTCGTGAGTCGAGCACTATGAAATCGACTACAATAACTCCCAAAACGGATCAACGGTTCACCCGGAGGAAGAAAAACAAAACAGGGCTGGATTTTACTGATTTGGTCGCGAGTCGCGATGGTTGGTTGTGAGTCGCGACGTCAGCGCAAATTCAGCCCAGCAGCAGCGTTTTTTCTCCCCTTTTTCTTCCACTATAAATACCTCTTCACCCCTTCTTCCCCAAAGCTTCCAAGCCCGATTTGGGGCTCCAAAACCCTAGTTTTTCTTCCATTCTCTTCCATTCTTCTTTGTTTGTAGATTGTTGTTCTTTGTTATGGGTTTTGATTGTTTAGCTTAGTCTTTATCTTGGGAGAAAAGGATTGAATCTTCCATATCTATGTAGCAAGAACCATTTTTATCTATCTATTTGGTGTTTTTGCTATTGTGCATTTATTGTGCTTTGAATGTTAATTGTTGATTTCATTGATGTTGTTGAGAGCTTGAGCATATGAAATACTTGTATGAATTGCTAGCTAGGGTTTGGGGGATTTGGGTTGATTTCCCCCCCTGTTCTTGTTAGGAATGTATGATTATGATTTAGAGCTTTTGATTGTGTTGGTGGATTGATAATGTTCTAGATTAATGTGATTGATGTTGAACTCTTCATCATGTTCGTTTGTGTAGCAAACGAGAGAGTTATATGCTCTTGGATGAATGTGCGTTGCACGTTCATCCAATCTCGTGTAATTGCATGAATTGGTTAAATGCTTAGTCACGGTGTAGTGGTCATAAGCATTGACAAGCTTGTTGGTTCTTCGTCATTAAATGCCATCAATGGGATACTCCTAGCAATGGGGGAGTCATTGGTGAGGTTTGACAAGAGATGTCGAATTCACTCTTGCAAACTACGAACTAAGAAGGATGGAAGATTTATCTTCACAACAAGTAGTTGAAGTATTGAATAGATGATTTTAATTCATCCTTGAAGCATTTTGTTATTTAGCATCTATGTATTCTTGATGGTGTGTTTCACTTCATTTGTGCCATGAGTTGTTTGAGCATAGGGAGTGCTTGTATGATTGAATTGGTTAGGTGTTAGGAACGTGACGAATTCCGTAGCTCCTTTGCAAGAAAATCTACGAGCATGAACTTAGAACTTCTTGTGCATAATGTGTTGTGATTCTTGCTAGATGGGTATGTTGATGTTGAGTCATGTAATGCTATATGATAGAATGAGTGAATGGTTCAATGACCTACATTAGATTTGCAAGTGGATATCCCTTGCCCCCAAGGCTTTTTATCTTTGTAGTTTTAAAACCCCCTTTTCTTAGTTTTGTTTGATGATTAGCATAGTCACTTGACCTTGCTAGTTATCTTGTCTTTTATTTATTCTCATAACTTAGGACAACCAACCAACCAAACCCCCCCTTTTTACATACTTTTATGTGTATGTATATATATCTACTCCTAGCATAATATCAACCATTTGTGCTTAAGCGCTTAGGAAGATCCCTCTTCTCCTTGGACGACCCCAATTTGCCGCTATCTACCTAGTTGTAGAAAGTAAGCAAAAAGGGCTTATAAATTATCTTTGAATAGGGGTACGACGACCGCCCGCTACCAAGCATATCAGACCCCCCACACTTAACTCTTTACTCATCCTCGAGTAAATGAAGACAATAAAAGGACTAAGCAAAATACATTGTGCAGGCATAAGTTAACCGAGGCATTCAAGTTATTCCTAGATTACCCTGTTTCCCCCCAGAAGAGCAAGAATCTCACAACTCTCACACTCCCCGAAGAATCTAAAAGCATCCACAATGGTAGCTCCTTAACCCAACTTTTGTTAATAAAGAGCACTCCTTAGCTAAGGAGGACCATTGTGGAGTTTTAAAAGCCACTCCTTAATAAGGAGTTGCTCCTTATTTAAGAGTGGTTACCTCTTTATTTGTACAAGGTCCACCAACTATTAATTGACACGTTGTTTTTTATTTTAAATTTATAATAATTTGAAATGAAAATGAAGTACTTAAGAAATATTTTCCATTGTTGGTAGTTGGTTCTTACCTTTTTTTAATCAAAATCCATAATGTGGCACTCAAGAAGTGCTCCTTAAATCTACTACCATTGTGGATGCTCTAAGTAATCTAACCACCCAAAATAAAGTGTAGAAAAAGTTAATCAAGGAAAGATAAGTACTAAGCTTTCTTACTTTTCTCAAAATGTTCCCGAAAGGCAATCAAAGAGTTCTCTCCAAAAAACAATCCACCAGGGAAATCCAAGAGTCGTCGACTTGGTTGCAACACAGGGATAACTCTAGATTCTTGACCTAGTTACAACTAAGGATGATGCAAATGTATTGTCAACCTAGTTTTTTTGTTTTCTCTCAATTTCTCTAATTTTTCCAAGAAGCCTTTTTGGGTTTTAATCCTACCTTTCACAAATGTTGAGCTCACATTATCACGTTTTTCCACACAGCCTCTCATTTTTGCCTAGGTTTATATACCTAGCCGGGTCTAGCCTCTCACTTTTATCTAGGTCTTTCGACCTATCCGGGATTTTCCCAATATTACCTAAGTTGCACTTTCAGGTTTCTAGCTTAGCTAGGTATATATATATTTTTTTCATTTATCAAAATTTTCAACTTTTTAGGTGTAGCACAAAATATCCCAAAGTTGGGCTTCATACTAAAAGAAGATAAGATCAGCTAAAAGATTAGACCACCAATGTTCTAAAACATATATCCGAAGATAAGCTAGGAACCCTACCAAGCAAGTCATACCACCAAGTAAACATCCAAAACATCCCACAATAACGAAAAATCCCAAAATCGCCACAAAAAATGACAACTCAAAGAAAAACACCAAAATGCACTGAGGAATCCCAAGATTAAAACTCCTTAAATGCTCACTGCTCTCTTCCCCCACACTTAAACTGCATTGTCCCCAATGCACAAAAACCATGTAAAACAAATAAGTGAGGTAGGAAAAGTATCAACACTCACTCTTCCGGCCCTGGAGGGCCTTCCTCCTCGTGCCTCATGTTGTCCCTCTCAATGTACCCAAAAGATTGAATGGCATCTCCATGGAATCCATCCATGACCCAAGCTCCTCTATCTGTGACCTAATGCCACCTATCACTTGGATGACCTCTTGCATCACTTAGGTAGAGCTTGAGAGCTTTTCCTTAAGGAAGTGCAATTGGCCAATGATGTTCGTAGATAAGTGAGAGCAGCTAGAAGGTGCCCTCGAACAAGCCTCACCCTCAGCCTCCTCAATATCTATCTTTGGGCTAGCTAGAACTCTGTAAACTTTCTTCTCAAAACAGGGATCGGGCAAAAGGAATAGGTCATCAAAACATGGGTCGTGGGTGATGGTGGTATGCTCTTGATCCGCTTCATTTTGTGTGTGTTAACCTATGTATTTAGCATACAATTTAGTTACTTTCAATTGGTGGATTGCTAGAATTAGTTGAGTTTATGTGATAAGGGGTTTAGACTGCCATGTTTGGTTTTCTTGCTAAATCCCATGTTTTGTAGAATTAATTGGTACTAATGGAAATCTTGTATCCACGAGATCCTTGATCATCCTTATGAGCATCATTGGTAGGTCGCCCATGGGTAATTTTTGTTTACATTTTATGTGAAAGCCATTTATAAGGGCGGTAGAAGATATTGAAGGTCGTTCACAAGTACGGTAATATACACAAAGGCCATTCATATTTGAATGATAGTAGACAAAAGCCACAGTCATCAATGAGTGGAAGAAAGAGATTGTAGCCAAAGATAGGTGGCAACGAAGTTCATAGTGACAAACAAACAAATGGGGAATCATGGTCCGATGAGTTGTGCTTAAGTAAGAGAATGCTCCAAGAAGAATTAGAACTCAAGGATGGTTCCATTGGATTTTTCTTCTCAAGTACTACAAAATTGACTACTGAAACTCTCAAATTGGACTAACGGTTCTCCCATAGTGAAGGAAACTAGTTCAGTCGGCCAATGCACCAACAGGTTGGCACGGGCCGTGCATGGTTTGGAACCAATGGCCCACGCCAAAGGAGATGCCCCGCGCCAAGGAGACCAACGTAAGGATATAGTGCAAGCCAAGCTAGAGGCCACAGGCCGCCAGCACAAAGTGAATAACCCCCCATGTGGCTAAGTGTGGGTACATGAAATCCCATTTTAGGCGTCCCGCGCCATCTCAAGTTAATTATGCCAAGCCCAGCACTCGGGGTGTGAGATATCACACAATCGCCTGCACCAAATTTTCTGAATGAGCACCCTAGCTAACCATGACCAGCACCAATGCCCATGGGCACGAATCTAGACTTCAAGTTTCATTGCTCTAATAGTGACCCAAAATAGACGATACGACCCGCGCCAGGTTTCAGACGTGACCCGCGCAAAGCATCACGCCTCACATAAGATGAAGATCCATTCCATGCCTAAGAATTAGTGCCCCACGCCCATGAAATAACACAGTTCACGCTAGTCCTCATGCCTCATGCCAAGTAAAAGCCACATGCTGCATTATCCATGACGCCCCACACCGGGCGGTGGCTGAGCTAGGGTTTACCCTATTTTGGGCCTTATTTAGGCCCAATCTTCCGCTACTATAGATAGAACATTTTTCTACTAGGTTTATATATCTCATACTTCATTTTCAAGAGTAGTTTGTAGACTCTTTCCTTCGGAGAAACTTTATCTTTTTCTTCTTTTTATTTGAATTCAATGTCAAGGGAGTAGTTTCCATATCTTGCAGATAAATTGTAGTGACTTGGTAATCTATATGCTTTTAAGATTCTCCAGTTCAACCCAATTTTGTGTTCATATAATTATTGTGATTTTCTTTTGGGTTTGAATGCATGAATATTTCATCATATATATATCACACACTTTTGGATGTATTTATACAAGGTGCAAATATCTATGCCCCCTTGGGAAGAGAAACCCGGTAGTTTGAATTGGTGGAGGAGAACGCATCTGTGAGAGTGTGTACAAGGGGATTCGAGGTCACTCTGATCCACTTACCATCACACTAGTCTAAGCTAACTTCGTAAAGTTGTCCGAGAGGTTCCAGGTAGAGATAGCTAAACAGTAGCAAGCTAGGGTTACAAGAAACCCTAGTATCATGGATAAGGTACCTACAACCCTTGGGCCTAATCGATAGGGCCCAAGAGAGTAGCACATTCATTGTGGATGCCTGGGACATAATCACACGGAAGAGAATCAGACCTACAACAATGGTCAGACCTTGTTTTACTTCCCTAATTATGATGGATGTGTCAATGGAGGGTTGCAAGAGCACCCGCCGTGACAGAGACGGGGAATGTATGCCATCGACCACACCACGTGTTATGGACACTATATTAGGTTTGCTTAGATCTCTATGTTAATGAATTGAGGATGGAAGCATTAGATTGACCAAGTTGCCCAATGATTTCTCCAAGTGCTTAGCTAATATTGTAGTTGTGTTTTAACTTTTCATGCTTTGTATTTTTTAGTTTCAAAAACCAACCCCCCTCCCCATTTGCATGTTTTCTTTACTAGCTATTCCTTTCACTCGTACGGATTGACGACCCGTATAAGGTTGTGTTTTGAGTTGATACATTAGACCTAGCATATGTGTGAACAAACCCAAGGCTTATCGCTAACTACCCTATAGGTAGCATAGTAGTAGGAATAGGGTGCAGAAATATAAATTTAAATCTTCTAACCCTCACTGCCTTTAACCGGGTTACTTCTAAGTTACGGTTTTAACGAGGAAAGGCAGGTCAGATTTTTGGCACCACTGCCGGGGATGCTATTAGTCTAGGTATCAATTTAGGCATAATACAATAGTAGAATAGTTAGTTATTGCTTTTATTCTTGTTTCTTAATTTGTTTGTGGAGTTGTTTGGTAGCTAGAATCTACCAATATGGAAGGATACCACTCAGCAGATGAAATTGTGTACGGTGTGTCATTTTGACCACCCTACAAAGTGTTGCATGTGGTTACCTAACTACGGGAGAGAAATAGAGCTTGTGGTTCAGCAAGCTCAGCGGGAGCAAGAGTGGTGCACATACCACTGCTCACCCAACTTGATCTCAGCTCCCAAGTCTTTAGGCGATGAAATACTTGAAGCTTTGTATAGTTTTGAAAAGACTAGTGGAACTCTGCAAAATCAAGTACTTTCTTGTTTAAATATTTGTGGGGTTCAAATATCTTCTGGTGTTGACAGAATGAGTGGAAAGGTGAATGGGTTAATAGGCGTAGTGAACAGGTAGATAGGAATGAGTAAGCCCGCCGATGAAGAAGCAACTCCACCAAGATGTGATAAAGCTTATCATGACAAGGTTAGTCCTATTTCCTTAGACAACAGATTACATGAGTGTTAGAGCATTGTTAAAAAAAATGGGTGCTCATGAATATGAATTTGAGCATGAATCGATTGATCAAAATGTGAACTGCCATCCCCCTTCGGTTAATATGTATGACAAGATTGTGCAAGATATCTTTAAGGAGTTAGCTTTAGAGGATAATTCTTAGAGTGATATACATATTAATACCTCGGAAGCTAACCTAGTGGGTAGCGTGGAAGAGATTAATTCTCATGGTAAAAATTGTGTGGAATCACTATCCAAAAACCTAGATAGCTAGTTCTACTAGAGAGAAAACCTTCAATGGAGGAACCATAGGCGATTAAACTTAAGCCCTCGTGTTAACACCTGAAGTGTGTCTTCCTGGGTGAAAAGGAAACCTTGCCTATGATTTTCTCGAGTAGATTGACTTATGATCAAGAGGGTGAACTGCTCAATGTGCTTAAAAAATTAAAAGGACAAATAGAATGGAATTTGGTTGACATTAAAGGTATAAGCCCTTCAGCTTTCATGCACTGTATACTATTAGAGGAAGGTTCAAGACCCGTACGCCAACCTCAAAGGAGATTAAACCCGCATATGATGGAAGTAGTGAAAGGTGAAGTCTTTAAATTACTTAAGGCCGGGGTAATATACCCTATCTCTGATAGAACTTGGGTGAGTCCCACTCAACTGGTGCCAAAGAAAAGCAAGGTTACAGTAGTGAAGAACATGGACAGTGACTTGGTAGCCACTCGTATTCGTAATAGGTTACGAGTATGCATTGTTTATTGCCGCTTAAACATGGTGACTTGTAAAAACCATTTTCCCTTGACCTTCATTGACCAAATTCTTGAGAGGGTGGCTGACCATGCATATTATTTCTTCCTCAATGGCTATTCCGGATACTTTCAGATAGCTATCAACCCGGAGGATCAAGAGAAAACCCTTTCACTTGCCCTTTTGGAACCTTCGCTTAGAGAGTAATGAATTTTGGTCTTTGCAATGCCCTGGGCACTTTTTTCGAGATGCATGGTCAGTATATTCTCAGAATTTATTGAGAAATTTGTCAAGGTTTTCATGGATGATTTCACCATCCACGGGAATTCCTTCGATTCATGTATACACCATTTAGCACTTGTGCTAGAGTGATGTATGGACATGGACCTTATACTGAATTCTAAAAAGTGTGATTTCATGGTGGAAAAAGGTATAGTCTTAGGGCATGTTGTGTCGGCTCATGGTTTAGAAGTTGTTAAAGCTAAAGTTGATGCAATTAAATCCCTACCTTACCCCACCAATGTTTAGAATGTCAGATTGTTCTTAGGTCACACCAATTTTAACCATCGTTTCATTAAGGCTCTCTCTAAAATATCCTCACCTCTGTGAAATTTGACACACAAATACGTCAACTTCACTGTCGATAAAGGGTGCAAAAAGGCTTTCGACACCTTAAAAAACATGTTAGTGACAACCCTAATCATCCGACCCCCAGATTGGTCTCTCCTGTTGAAATTATGTGTGATGCAATTAACTATGCTATAGACATTTTTTTAGGCCATGGGATTGGTATAGCACCACATGTCATATATTATGCGTCAGTAACTCTCAATGATTTCCATCGCAACTACTTTACCACCGAGAAGGAGTTACTAGCTGTAGTCTTTACCCTAGAAAATTTCCATCAATGACTCTTGGGAACCAAGGTCATAGTATAACCAGACCATGCAGCACTTCATCATTTCATGATGAAGAAGGAAGCTAAGCCGAGGCTCATTAGGTGGATACTTCTTCTAAGTGAGTTAGACCTAGAGGTAAGGAATAGGAAAGGCACCGAAAGCGCAGTAGCAGACAACCTGAGTAGACTTCCAGTTCTTGAAGATCCAGAACCAGCCAAGGAAAAAGCAAGGTTGGAACCTATTTGGGAAGAATTCCCCAACGAACAACTATTCGGGATAACAACTAGCCAGCCTTGGTATGCAAAGATAGTGAACTATCTCACCACTAGAGAGTTTCCCCCATCTTTTGACAAATCAAGGAAGGAGAGTTTAATGAATAAAGCAAAGGAATTTGTCAGGTGATGAGCAGTTTCCCCTTACTTGTGGTAGCACTGCTTTGATCATGAAATTAGAAAATGCATCCCAGGTGATGAGATAAGTCGTGTCCTTAAGATGTGCCATTGGTCCCAAGTCGGGGGGAATTTGGGTACAAAAGAGCTGTAAAAAAAGGCAATAGATTGTGTTCAATACTGGTGTACCATACTGTCAGATGCTAAAAAATTAGTATCATCATGCGACCAATGCCAAAGGATAAGGAACATCTCATCCAAAAATGAGATGCCCCAAACCTTTCGATGCCAGGAGAGGTTTTTGATATATGGGGCATGGATTTCATGGGACCATTTCAATCATCCAATGGACGTTGCTACTACACATTAGTTCTAGTAGACTATATGTCCAAGTGGGTAGAAGCAGAGTTATATAGAAAAATGATGTAGCAGCCATGATCAGTTTTCTCAAATCCAATATCTTCTCATGATTTAGTGTACCTCGATTCCTGGTCAGCGATAGAGGAACCCATTTTTCCAACAAAGGTCATAGGAACATTGCTTGAAAAATATGGAGTAACCCATAGGACTTCCACTGCCTAAAACCCATAGACCAATGGCCAAGCAGAAATATCCAACCGCGAAATCAAGGCCATCCTTGAAAAATAGTAAATACATCTAGAAAGGATTGGAGTACTTGGTTGTATGATGCTCCATAGGCCTACCGTACTGCATACAAAACTCTAATTGGTATGTCACCTTACAAGATCCTTTTTGGAAAGAGGTACCACCTCTACGTTGAGCTTTCATTCAAGACACGTTGGGCAGTTAAACGACTTAACTAAGACTTAAGTAAAGCTAGGAAGCATAGGAAGTTGCAGTTACTAGAACTTGAAGAACTCGAGCACAAATCCTATAGCACCGCATTGATCTATAAAGAGAGAACAAAAGCTAGACATGATGAGGGTATAGTGAAGAAGGACATATTTTTGGGACAAAGAGTCCTCGTTTACCAGTCTAAGCTCCATCTTTTTTTGGGAAAACTAAAATCAAGATGGGAAGGACCGTATGAAGTGACAAACGTGCTCGCTCAAGGAATGATCAAGGTGAAGAATAAAAAGGATGGCACGAAGTTGGTTGTTATTGGGAAAACATTGAAACCTTGCTTCAAGTGGGGAGCCTTGAGCATGACCAAGGAGGGTGATCCTCTCCTTGGTGAACCAAATTCATGAAAACTAAATTTTAAGAAAATAAGTTGTGAGGACGACTGTAAATATACGTTGTTTCTTTTTCTTTTGTGCTTTGATTAGTACTCATATAGTGTTTGAATGAATCTTATTTTGCTATGTGGATTTCTGAGATGAAACTCTTGTTGGTTTTGAAAATTGAGCTCAAGACTCGTGATTGTGTTTTGAATGGAATTAAATTGGACGGGTGACATAGTGTTTTGAAAAAAAGGGAAAAACCCAAGGATTAGGGAAACTTTTTGTGAATGCCTCATGCCAAGTAGGCTGGTGCAAGACAATGCTTTGTGTTATGGATAGAATGGTACAAGCCTATGTCTCGTGCCATAGGTTTGGTACGAAGCTATATTTTGTGCCAAGTGGTTTGCCGCGAGGCTCTGCTTCGCGCCAGGCACCATCTGTGCACTACATCAATTGTTTTTCAATTTTTCTTTATTCCGCTAATGTAAATTATCAAAAATTATAATTCTCAAATTCAAAAATGCTTTTTTGGTTCAAGAATTTTGGAATTCCCTAATTCCTTAGCATTTTTAAAAGTACTTCCAATATCCCTTGGTAATTTATTGTTTCACCCTATTGTCCCTTAATTTTATAATTATATAATCCCATTCTTATCCTACAAATTCTTCCTTCTCAAAAAAATACTCCTTCTCACACGCTCTTGGTGAAAATTGAAAAAATGAAGCTCTCTTCCAAAAATTAGAAATTTCTGCTTCTTCTTGAGTAAGTCTTACAAGTCCTAGTTTCATATTTTGGGTGAACCATTGAACTCTTTGTTTATAGGTGCCCTAATTGACATTATGGTGGTGTAATTTAAAGCATGATTCTTGAATGAGTGTGTGCTTTTGATAATTATTTTGGACTGGAATTACGCTTGGGTTTCATGTTTTTGGATGTAGGATTTTTCAACAATTTCAATAGAAATGAGTTCAAGGAGTACCACTATTCTCCCTACCGCACTTATGTTTTCATATGATCTTAGTGCATTGGACACTTTGCATGGGCAAAGTGTTGGGAGGGAGTAGTGAGCCCTTAGGGATTATTCATTTTGGATTTCCTCGGTGCATTTCATGATTTGGTTTGGTAGTTTTTCTTCTTGTTAGTTTATAATGTTTGTTTTTGTTTGTTGAGGGATGATTTTTGCTGAACATTTGGTGGCATGACATGCTATGCTATGATTTCTAGTTTGCATGGTGTAGGATGTTTTAGTAAATTGATGGTGTGTTTTTATTTTTGACAATCTTTTATGGTATGATGAAGCCCACTTTTGGGGCATTTTGTGCTACACCAAAATTATTTTTTGGAAAACCATGAAAAAATGAAGAAAAAAATACAAAAACCCAAAAGGGCGACTTGGGTAGCATGAGGAAAAGCCCGGATAGGTTAAAAGGCCTAGGGAAAAAAATGAGAGGCTAGGTCCGGCTAGGCTTACAAACCTTGGAAAAAATGATAGGCCATGTGGAAAGAGGTGAGAAGTGAGTACCCTTTGTGTGTCAAGGCTAGGATGAAAACCCAATAGGGATCCTAGGAAAAATGAGAGAAATTGAGAGAAAGCAAAAAAAAACCTGGGTTGAATGCATGCTTTCGCAGTGAATTGTTTTTGAAGACTACTCTTTGATTGCTTTTGGGATAATTTCGGGAAAAGTAAGCTAGCTTGACACTTATCTTTTTGGCTTACCTTTTTCCACACTTTACGTTTTGGTGGTTTGATTACTTATATTTTTCGGGGAGTGTGAGAGTTGTGAGATTCTTACTTTCTTGGGGGAAATAGGGTAATATTGGAATAAGTTGAATATCTTGGTTAATTTATGCTTGCATGCTACATTTTGCTTGATTCTTTTTCTGGTCTTCTATTTACTCGAGGATGAGTAAAGGGTTAAGTGTGGGGAGTCTGATCTGCTTCATTTCGTGTGCGTTAACTGACGCATTTGGCATACTTTTTAGTTACTTTTACTTGGTGGATTGCTAGTATTAGTCGAGTTTACGTGACAAGGGGTTTACACAGCCATATTTGGTTTTCTTGTCCAAATCCCACGTTTTGTAGATTTAATTGGTACTAATGGATATCTTTTATCCACAAGCTCTTTGATCTTCTTTGTTATTATCTTTAGTAGGTTGCTTGTGGGTACCTTTTCTTTACACTCTATATGAAGGTGGTTGGTAAGGGCGGTAGAAGATATTGAAGGCCGTTCATAAGGACGGTAGTAGAGATGAAGGCCATTCACATTCGAATGGTAGTATAAAAAGGCCATGATCAACAATGCATGGTAGAAGGAGGTTGAAGCCAAAGATAGGCGGCAATGGAATTCATGGCATCTAACAAAGAAACTGTAAATCATGGTCCGAGAATGGTCCAAGATGAATTAGCCTTCAAGGATGGTTCTATTGGATTCTTTTTCTTGAGTACTTTAAAATTGACTAATAAAACTCTCAAATCGAACTAGTGGTTCTCCCTTAGCAAAGGAAACTAGTTCAGCCAGCAAACGCACCAATGGGTAGGGGCAGGGCGTGCATGGTTTGGCACCAACGGCCCGCGCCAAGGAGACCAGCGCGAGGCTATGGTGCTACCTGCGCCAGAGGCTACGGGCCGCTGGCACAAAGTGAAGAACCCCCCATGCGGCCATCAAGCACGATTTGAAAACCCCTCTACGCGACTAAGTATAGGTGCGGGACATCCCATTTTAGGCATCCCACACTGTCCCAAGTCTATTACGGTAAGACCAGCATATGGTGTCTAAGAAATTAAACGTCTCACACCAATGTTTTGAGCGAGTACCCTTGCTGACCACAGCTCATGCCAACGACTATGGGCGCGGATCAGGACTTTAAGTTGCAGCGCTCCGACGGTGCCCCACAGCAGACGACACAGCCCATGCCAGTTGTCAGACGCAACCTACACAAAGCCTCCATTAAGATTAAGATTGGTGCCATGCCCAAGAATTGGCGCCCCACACCCATAAAGTGATACGGCTTGTGCCAGTTCTTATGTCCTGCACCAAGTACAAGCCACATGCCACATCATTCATAATGCCCCAAGCAACGCAGCTGCTAGGCTAGGGTTTACCCTATTTTGGCCTTATTTTAGGCCCAATCTCCTACTAATATAAATATAACCTTTGTCTACTAGGTTTATATATCTCATACTTCATTTTTAGGAGTAGTTAGTAGACTTTCTCCTTAGGAGAAACTTCATCTTTTTCTTCTTCTTATTTTGCTTTGATCCTAAGTTGTAGAATTCAAATCTTTATTTGAATTCCATGTCTAGGAAGTAGTTTCCATAGCTTGGGAATAAATTGTAGTGACTTGGTAATCTATAAGCTTTTTGAGATTCTCTAGTTCATCCTAATTTTATGTTCATAATATAATTGTGATTTGCTTTTGGGTTTGAATGCCTGAATATTACACCACGTATATAAAACAAACTTTGGGATGTATTCATACTAGGTGCAAATATTGATGCCCCTTGGGAAGATAAACATGGTTGTTTGAATTGGTGGAGGAGAACGCATCTGCGTAAGTATGTGCACGGGAGATTCGAGGTCACTCAGATCCACTTACCATCACACCTGTCTTAGCTGACTTCATAAATTTGTCCAAGTGATTCTAGGTAGAGATAGCTAAATAGTAACAAACTATGGTTACAAGAAACTCTAGTATCATAGATAAGGTGCCTACGAAGCTTGGGCCTAATTGATAGGATCCGAGGGGAGTAGCGCATTCGTGGTGGAAGCCCATGACATTCTTGCACAGGGGAGAATCAGATCTACAACAACAGTCAAACCTTGTTGTACTCCCCTAATTACGATGGAAGTGTCGATGGAGGGTTGCGAGAGTACCTGTCGTGACAGAGATGGGGAAGTGTATGCCATCGGCCAGACCACATGTTATGGACACTCTATTAGGTTTGCTTAGATATCTATGTGAATGAATCGAGGATAGAAGCATTAGATTGACTAAGTTGCTCAATGATTTCCCCAACTGCTTAGCTAATATTGTGGTTGTGTTTTTTACTTTTCATGATTTATAGTTTTTTGATTGAAAAACCAACCCACCCCCCTATTTTCATGTTTTTTACTAGTTATTTCTTTCACTCGTATGGATTGACAACCCGTATGAAGTATACAGTTGGAACATGGCGTAGAACTATAAATTTCTATCTTCTGACCCTCACCATCTCCAACCGGGTACTTCTAAGCTATGGTTTTAACGACCCTGGGGGGAGGCAGGTTAGCTCTGGCGGAAGAAGTATCATAAAGCTAAAAGTTCTCGCCCTACTATAAAGCCAAAAAAATAGTTCTCAGAAGTAGTAGGTGCAATCATGAAAGCCTTGGCCAACTTCTCAATGGTGTACTTTGTTCCCAATCTCCCAAAGATGGCCAATGCATGCTGAGTTACTGGATGTGCCAAATGCTGCGACAAAGCATTACCATGCCACCAATCAGAATCTTGCCACTTTTTCTCTCCCCCACTGCCACACATTCTTGTACAAAAGTCCCTACTAGGTTTGGGTAGAAATTACCCTCAGGAGTTATTGCCCTGAGGTAATAAACATCTGAACCCGGACATTACGTTAATTCACCATTGAAAATACTCCCATTTCTAGTAACTGGTGAACGTTACACAATGTCGGATGAACCAAGGCAATGATTTTACACATATTCTTCCGGTACGTCCCAGTAAGTTACTTCAAAAAATTTCCTTGGGAAAATGGCATCCCCTGTCAGTGTGTCCTTAGGACGTCTCAGTCATACCTCCACCCAAAGTGTGAGCCACTTCTGTGTGTGTCATTGTATAATCCTTGTCATCCAAATAAAAATTGATTGCCCAATGTCCATCCTTGTCTTAACTTGCCATAGAGTAGCTATGAACTCCAAAGTCCACCGGATATATGTCTTCGAGTGCTTCTCGAGAAAAAAAGAGCTCTCAAATAAAAAATTCTCTCTCTAGCTCTGGGGCAAAAAAAAGAAGAAAAAAGGTGCAGCCATTCTTCCATCCTTTGGAGGCCGATTTCTTCAAATTTCATCCACTTTCCACCAATGAATTATGGTTTAACGGATTCTCCTTCAGATTACGCACAAAATCATATGAAATTTGTGGAGAGTTTGTGATCTTATTCGGCCTTGGAGTAGGGTTTGATACGGCAAAGGAGAGTTCTTGGTGGATCTTGTTCGTGTTTCTGGTTTGGATCTTGGGTACATTTTCGGATCGGGAATTGTGTGGGAGATCGCATTGGTTTCTGGCATAGATTCCTTGTTTAAGAAGGAGATTTGGCCAAAAAATCCAATCTTTTTTGGGTTTTGGTTGGGATTTGAATGCGCAAAGGGTATAAAGGGTTTGATTAGAATTTTCAGCACACTTTTTAATCAAATTCCTACCATCTTCATCGGATCTAGCACAAGGTTTTGGTGATTTGGAATTGGATCATAATACGACTCAAGATTTGCGATCGGATTTGCTTGGTGGCAAAAGTCTCCAGGTTTTCTCGATTCAATTCCTTGTGGTTTGGTTGTTTTTCGATCTGGTGCATGATGTTTATGTGTTATTGATTCCGATTGATCATTGGGATAGTTTGGTTTTGATTGCAAGCATTGTGATTTGTTATTGCTTGTTTTGTTAATCTTGATTTGGTATTTTGTGCTTATTGGTGTAGTCCGATCGGTTTGGGTTAATTCCGATCGGATTGGTGTTTATTTCTGTGATTGGTTGTCCGATTTGCTTTGGTGAATCCGATTTGTTTACCGGAATTCAAACTTTGGGGTTTGATCTTGCTTCATCGCAATGGTGATTAATGGGGAGTCTTCTAAGGGTAGCAAGAACAATAATAATCCTCGGAAGCAAGGCATGGCCGAGGGTGATAGTAACAAGAGGCAAAATCAGCAAGTGCATCCAAGAGAATGGAATGATCCAAAACTTGAGAGAAGGAGGCTATGGAATGATCCAGACATTCTCATGAGCAAGTAGACTATTGAAATTGTTGCAAACAATGGAGATAATGTAGACTTTGTTATCCCTGAGGAGGAGATACATAAAGATCTATACAAACCCTTCTACGGATTCTTGGGTGTGTTTCCGGGCTTCTTCCCTGGAATGTATGCTATCCGAACTCTTTTGGTAGCAAAGTGGAAAGTTGCGTGCATTGTTCAGAGCAAGCAAAATGGCTATGTTATGTTCAAGTTTAACTGTGCTGAAGATAGAGATCTGGTGATGAATGGTCCTAACCATTATCTCCATGGAAAGAAACTGTTCATGTTGTTAGTGGATGAATCAGGGCAGTATGATGCGAGCATCCAAGCTACTAAACCAGTTTGGATAAGGATGGAACACTTGCCAAAGACTTATTGGCACAAGAAGGCACTGGAGGAAATTGCCACTTCACTAGGAGATCCAATCCTTATGGATAATGGTACTCTTGAGTTGAGGGGCTACTATGCACGTCTCTTGGTATGGATTGACACATCTAAAAAGCTCAAGGAGGAGGTGAGCTTTCATGTTCCAACTGGGGAGGTTTTTGTGCAAAAAATCATTTATGATTATTGTAGACCTTGGTGTACGAATTGTGGTGAAAACAATCATCTCATGGAAGTGTGTGATGATTACTGGAAAGTCAAGGAGATGGAACACAAAAACCCTACGAGTTTGGTAGGTAACAAAGATATGAAGGCGAAGGGAAACAAAAACCGGAGATCTCGATATAATGACCAAGTTTGGGTTCGGAAGATGCAACCTGAAAATATTAGAGATACCCTAAGTTCAACTTCGGTTGGAGGGGGTTCGGTTGGAGGGGGAGAACATGTGATCATTGAGGATGCCTCTTCGGACAATGAGGAGGTAGAGAGGCAAAGGAAAGGGAAGGGAAAATTAGTTGAAGGCATAGTTAAAGGCATCGAGAAAGCTGGAAGTGCTAAAAAAGGGCCTGGTATAACTATTGGTGTAATGCAGGATGAGGTTAATCAGGCAGTTGTTGCGCTGCCAGCAAAACTGCCCGCATCGCCAGTGCCTGGAGCTGCAAGCATTGGCACTGAAAACCTCACCGTAGGCGCCAGGTCTGCCCAAGGAGAGTGCGGCAGGAGCGTCGAGCGCTCGAAATCCAGCAACCGTGCCATCAAACCAACAAATCCAGCACCCAATGAATCCAATAGGCAGCAACAAGCGTTTGGAGATGATGACAATCCGATTGAAGGTGCTGGAAAATTGCCTAAACAAATGATCCATCCGGAATCTCGAGGCTCGAAAATTCCCAGGCTGCATAGGAGCAAGAGTAAGAGTAGACCTCCCCCTACCCCCGGGGCTTTGACTAGGTCTCAGAGTAAGAGCAGGACAAGAACAAATGAGCATGGGAAGGGTATCCAAAAACCCTTTCAACGCGTGCTATCGGCTGCAAGGAGCAGCATCGGTAGTTCTGGTAATCAAAGTATTGAAGGCGGCAGTTCGAAGCCAAAAGGGACCTCGGTTTCCCAATGAATGTCGCATTAATGAATGTCAGGGGTCTATCGGCCCCTGTGAGGAGGAGGTGGGTTAAAAAATCATCTCCACGAATCAAGTAGGACTGTGTGGCTTGTTGGAAACTAAGTTGGAGGACAAGGCTTTTGATATTTTAAGGGGTGGAAGTTTACACATAATTTTGAGTTGTGGAAGAATTCGAGAATTCTCATCATATGGGATTCGAAGGGGTTCTTAGTTGATGTTCTTAGTAAATCTCCGCAGTGTATTCATCTTAAGGTGCGCAATCTTTCTACTGGTGTTGAATTCCTATGCTCATACGTTTATGGTCATAGTGAAGGTAGATCTGCTCGTTTGCCTCTTTGGGCTTAGTTGAAGGCTTTTGGTGAAAATACAGACTCTCCTTGGATGGCTCTGGGGGACTTTAATGCTATCCTTAGTGTTGAGGATCACTATGGCGCCTCAGTTCCGAGTTTGTATGCAATGAAGGAATTTCAGGATGTTTGTATTAAATGTGGGTTGCGTGATGCACCTTCCACAGGGGACCATTTAACATGGCACAGTGCGGATTGGAAAATATGGAGGAAGCTAGATCGTGTGCTATTAAATCATAGATGGGATTCAGATGCATGTCGCACAACTTTCATACCTATTTCAGCGCAATCGGATCATACTCCCATGGTGGTTTGTATGTCCCAGGAAATTGATGGTAAAATTAGGCCTTTCCGATTTCAGAATATGTTACTCGATCATCCAAACTGTAAACAGGTTGTGGATAATTTTTGGAGACCATCGGTGGAGGGCTCAGCTCAATACACGATTTGTAGAAAGCTGAAAAGGCTTAAGAAGCCGTTGAAGGAGTTGGGTTTTCTTGATCTTAATCATATCTTAGAAAGGGCAAAATTGGCGGATAAGGAGTATAGTGCATCATTTGATAATTTTGACGCCATAAGTGCCTCGGATCGTGATATAGAGGCGTTGAGGGCATTGGAAAAGAAGGCCATGCTCTACTATCTGGCGGAGTCATCCTTCCTATCGCAAAAAGGAAGGATTAACCATATCACACTGGCGGATAAGGGATTGAAGTATTTTCATACAATGATATCGGAGAGGAAAGGTGGTGGCATTCCGGCTATTATTGATGGAGAAGATCGAATTGTCACTTCAAATATTCGTAAAGGAGAGATCTTTGCGGATTTCTACAAAGGCCTATTCGGAACTGCTAGGGATAGGGTCTCCATTGATATTGATGTTATCACCTCAGGAAACACTCTTTCGGATTTGGAAAGGGCATTCTTGGATCAAGACATTGCAAGTTCTGAAGTCGAGCTGGCATTATTTTCAATGGCGGATGAAAAGTCTCCGGGTCCGGATAGATATACTGCTGGTTTCTTTAAGAAGCAGTGGGATATTGTTGGGGCGGATCTTACAGGTGCGGTGTTGGAATTTTTTCGAACTGGTGATCTTTTAGCCCAATTGAACCATACCTCAGTTGCCCTCAAACCAAAGAAGCCTGATAATCTTAAGGTAAGTGATTTTAGACCAATAGCGTGCTGCAATGTGGTTTATAAGATCATTACCAAGATTATAGCTAATAGACTGGAAGGAATTTTGCCCGGAATTATTGATCCATGTCAAGGGGCTTTCATAAAGGGGAGAAGCATTTCGGATAATGTGATGCTAGATCAGGAAATTGTCCGTGGATATGGAAGGGTGAGAAATTCTCCTAGATGCATGATCATGGTGGATTTACAGAAGGCTTTTGATACAGTCTCCTGGGATTTCCTGGAAGAAGTTTTACTTGGACTGGGTTTTCCAGGAAGACTTACAGACAGAATCATGATGTGTGTCAAAACATCTTCATTCTTGATTGCGATCAATGGGAAATTGTGCGATCACTTCAAGGGTGAAAAAGGTATTCGACAAGGTGATCCCCTGTCTCCTCTCCTTTTTGTGATCTGCATGGAGTACTTTTCGAGATTGTTGAAGAGGAGGACTAATTCGCGGCACTTCACCTATCATCCGAGGTGTGAAGTGCTTAAGATCACTCACCTTGCTTTTACGGATGATCTAATGCTTTTCTCCAAGGCAAATACAGGATCAGTTCATATACTAATGAATGCTCTTAATGAGTTTGAAGGAACTTCGGGTTTAGCTATCAATGTGGCAAAATCCAAATTCTTTGGAGTAGGTTTGAAGGAGGATTTAAGTTTCACAGGTATTCCATGGGCAACTTTTCCAGTGAGGTATCTAGGGGTGCCAATCGACTCCAGCAGGTTGAAGGTCACTCAGTTTGGTACATTACTTGGAAAGGTGGATTCGGAGATAGCCAGATGGAAAGGTCACATGCTCTCTTATGCAGGAAAATTGGAACTTATTCGCTCCATTGTAGGAGGTATTGCGGGATTCTGGATTCAGAATTTTGTCATACAATTTACTGTCATGGATGCTCTTGAACAGAAGTGCAAACGTTTCTTGTGGGGAGGCAAGCATAAGGGAAAGGTTGCGTGGAAGAAACTTTGCGCACCCAAATCCTTTGGTGGGCTTGGGTTGAGGGACTTCATCACATGGAATCGTGCGTCAATGGCTAAGAGGCTATGGGATATCCATATGAAGAAAGATAGCCTATGGGTCAAATGGATTCACTCATTTTATCTTTAAGGAGAAGACTTTTGGAGTTTAAATCCAAGGATTTCGAATGGTAGAATGGGGGAGAGATTCTCGAGCTACTTTGGTGATCTATGTAAGCTCAGGGATGAATTTAGTGTCATGTTTAATGGTGATATGCATGAGTTAATAGAGCATCTTGGTTTATGGTCTAGTTCGGGGAAATTTACTAGCGTGGCTTATCTTTCTATGCATCGCCACAAGTACCCGGGTGTGTATGATGTTGGCCGATCGAATGAAAAGGTTTTTAGTAGCATTTGCCGTGGTTTTGTTCCACCCAAATTCTCATTTATTTCATGGTTGGCGGCTATTCAAAGACTACATACCAAAGACAAACATAGATTGGAAGAAGGGGATAGCATGGAGAAAGTTTGCTCTTTATGTCATCTTGAGGAAGAGACGAATGAACACTTGTTCTTCAAGTGTGAATTTTTGGAGGTTGTATGGGGGCGTATTCGGACTTGGATTGGGTTAAGGAGAAGAACAAACTTAATAGCAAGGTCCATGACTTGGGTTAAGAGGCAAGTTAAAGGTTCCAAAATTCAAAAAAAGTTCAGAATTCTAGCCTTGATCACCACAGTCTATCGCCTTTGGAGGGAAAGAAATAGTGTGGTTGTGAATGGTGCTCAACTAAGTGCTGATCGAGTAGTAAAAGTCATCATGAAGGATTGCTACATGGTGATGAATAGGCTATTTCCCGATGAACATTTGTTTTAGATCTCTAGATGGAGTGGCTGACGGAAGGCAGTTGGGTGCTGTTTGTTTTGCACTGGGTACTTCACGCTGCGGGCGATGGTGCTGGGTGCCTGGCGTGAGTACTGGGCGCCAGACGCTACTTTGGATCATGGCATATGCAGCGATGGTTCTCGGCAACCCGACAGCTAGGATGGAGAGGTTTTTTCTGGTGACTGGGCGCTGGATCTGGGCATCATGACCGGCGCTGCTTGGTGCGGGAGACTGGAGTTTTGCAGCCCGAAGGATGCTATATCCAGCGCTAAGGGAGTGTTGTTTGGAGCTCGATGGAGTCAAGATTTACCTACGATTTTTCTCGGATTTCTTCTGGCAAGAGAAACTTGGTTTTCAGGATCAGGCAATAGGTTAAAGGGTAAGGATTAACACTCCGATGCTCTTTCTCCTAAGCCTAGTTTTTACTAATGATTTAACGGTTATTTATGCACTTTATGCTCGCGCTACACTTTGTGTTAAATTGGCATACAGCTGTCCATTTGCTCAAAATGGAGTGGGCGATTACATAATCGCCACGCTTGATGCACGTGGTACAAGTGTATCCATTCTCACATCCTCAGGAGGTTGTTTTGGCTGGGATTTACAAAGGTTGGAGGCACGGCCTCATTTAACCTTTGCCCACCAGATCACTCTCGGCGCAAAAAAGAGAATGCTTAAAGGCCAATAACATTCCTCTATCTCCACCTTAGGGATGTACATGGTAGAAGCAGATATTCATTCGTGCCAGAATGGTGCTAATCGGATCATCGGCTTCATTTTTCTTATGAGACATCCAAGACCCGAGACACTCTCGGCTGCATTAGGATATTCATATCCTTCGACATTGGATCTTAGTTACTTCATCAACGTTCCAGCAATTACTTTAGTTCAAGACCCGAGACTCACAACTCTCGGCTGCATTTTGGAATCAACATGAAGATAGCCCCATTTGTTAGGGGTAGAAGCGGATTTTTTGTTTATGGGCAGTGAGTTTGTTCTCACCTCATTTTTTCGAGTGTTTTATAGCCTGTGTTTTTCCAGGTTGTTTTGTGCTCCCTTTGCTCGATTATCTTGCTTAGGATTGGTAGTTATTTTACTTAGACAAAAGGGGGGATGGGAGAGTGTTATCCTTTGGATTTGCACTCTTCCATTCCCCCCCACCTCACTTGCAGATTTTCTCCTTAGGTTTACTAGGTAACCTAAGGTTGGATTCTTTTGTATTTGGTGGGGTCCTTTTAGGGCTCTGCTGCAGGTTCCACGGTCTATACTATTTACCTATTTACGTCGAGTGTTTCTCGAGGAACCCCTCTATAGCTACCCTTCCCAATAAATATGTAATGGGCTCGAGTAAGCCTAGAGCCTCCTAGGTTTCTTTCCATGCAAATCCAACCTCCAATATAATCATCTTCGGCTCTCTGAAATGCCTCCACATCAGGGCTATAGTCCTAGAGATTTTGGCCAATCTCATGAATTCTCCAGTCATGAATGCAGGGTTGCGAGGAATTAGAGTCACCGGCTCGTGGTTTGCACCCTTTGTCGGTTTCTTACTTTTGTCACCCCGTGAGAACATCTCTTTCTCCACCACACTATTTTTTAGAGGCATCCTAACACAGTGAATGGAAAAGTGGCAATGTGATCATAAACAAGTGCATAGGCCACAATGCCATTCAACATGACAATTCCTCCTAGACTTCCTAACCATTTCAATTCATGATAATCTAAGCATGAAGGCTATTTAAACAAGAACATTCTCATCAAAAAAATTCATGTAGATTCATACCAACTGGGAGGTTATCGTTGTACCTCTCAAAGTTATATTTTTAAGCTCTAATGCTTCTTATCTACAATTAAGTAGATAAAGGCATGTCGGGGTCACCCATGAGAAGAGGGATCTTTCCAAGTAATTAAAAATATATAGGAGAAAACATAATAGATATAAGCATGTATACATACATATAAAAGCATGTAGAAAGGGGGGGGGGGTTGATTGGTTTTTTTACCTAAGTTATAAAATTGAAAGACAACAATTAGCAAAGCAAGAGAACTGTGCTAATCATACAACAACAACTAAAGAGATGATTATAACAATATTTAACGCAGTCATGAGGGCAATCGACTTCCACTTCCAAACTTCTTATAGCTCATTGATTCATTCACTCATCCAATTACATTTATTGTCTATGGGAAATGTTATGACTTCTCATTCGAAGATCAACATTCATTTCTTCTTAATAGTAGTTTGCAAAGACAAACAACGACCATTTACAAACCTCATTGATGATCACCCTAGGCACACAACACCATAGAGGTATTTCATCAATGGCATTTCACACAAAGGACCATAGGTTTGATAACAAGAAGTCTTCTACCAAAGGCATAGTCATTTAATAGAACAAAGCATTTACTAGATTAACCCCAGAACAAACCACATTGAAGGTTCAACCTTTCTCTGCATCTATGGGATAAATATGAGAATGATCCACATTAACATATTATACATAAGAAGTTCTAAATCAATGCTTTGGATTTCATCTCAAATGAGCTAAGAAATTTGCAACTTTCCTAACACTCTAATACTTCAATCATACACACATTTCATATACACAAACAACCCATAGTATAAATTAGGCAAAACACAACATTAATGGAAAAATAAATGCTCTCCAGTAAATATTCATAAATGAGCAAATAGAGAATCTCACTACATAAGTTTGGAGGCTTCAATCAATTACTCCTAAGAACTTGATTTAGCTACTAGAGTTCATACTAATTAATGCTAACAAACCAAATATAATACAAGAGAAATCAAAGATAAAAATGGTGGAAAACTAGGGTTAGAATAGTACCAAAATTGGGTGGAGAAGAAGTTGTGATTAAGAGGAAAAAGAATGCTATTTATAGTACAAAAAGGATAAGGTTAGGTTCTGGCCACCCGTGTGTCGCGACTGACGATGGGTGCTAGAACTTAACCCTTGCCTTTTTTCTTCTTCTTGTGGTAAGCACTCTTCTTCACAATAATTCCTCTCATTCTTCAAGTCTTCAAATCTTTGAAGCAAGTCTTCAAAGTCTTCAAAAGATGATCTTCAACGGCCTCCGGTCTTCAAATCTTCAAATCTTTGAAGCAAGTATTCGAAATATGATCTTCAATAGCTTCCGGTATTCAAGCCTCCATGTTCTCCCTTGGTCACGCAAAATCCACTTAGAAGAAGTAAAAGAGCGTAAAGTCGCTCTTACCCTTCCTAAGAGAATTTCAAGGTAAAACACAAGCTCTTGATATAAAAGAGCACAAAAGTGATCCCAAAAAGTACTAAATTATGAACATAATTATGAACCCATCAATAAGATTATGCAATAAAATTCATCCCCTCCTAAATCACCCAACAATGAAGAACATATCATCCAAGCATATTGGCACATCAAATCACCCAAACTTTCTTCTACACAAGATTATGTATACAACCCAAACACATTTCTCAACAACAGACACTCTTTCAAAAATTATTATTTACATAACACCACCACAATGTTAATAAAACAAACAAACAAGGAGTTCAATGGATTACCCAGAATTTCAAGCTAAGAGTTGCAAGATCCAAATAAGAAGAAGCAAAAATTGTTATTTTTTAAGAGCAAAACATCAAATTTTCAAGTTCACCAAGAGTGTGTGTGTGAGTTGGTGTTTCTTGAAAAGCTTGAATGTGTCAAATGACTCAATTAGGTGGAAGAATGTACCAAGGATCTAGAAATTCAGCATAGGTGATAAGGGGGAGAGGTACAATTAGGATAAGGATGGAATTTTGAAATTTGCAAATTAGGGGATAATAGTACCAATCAATTAATTCACAAGGAATGTTGGATGTACTATTTTCATAAAAAATCTTAAGGAATTAGGGAATTTCAAAATTTATGAACCAAAGATGCATATTTTAGCTTAAAATTCAGAATTTTCAAAAATTTAAATTTTTGGAACTATTTGATAGCACAAATGGGGTAACGACACGAATATCCTCGGGCCGAAGGTACCCATCATGGACCCCCCTCGTGAAAATGACCCGTGACACAGACCGTATTTCCTGGTACAACCCGTGCAAAATTATGGCACGAGTCTCCCCGTGCGAAGGTCGTCTTGCACGAACTGTATCACTTGGCGCGGACCGTGCCAGATCATGGCACGAGGCTGCCACAATTTTGATCCTATTTCATTAGTTTTCCCTCTTTTTTGAAAACAATATGTCACCCTTCAAGCCTAATTCCATCCAAACATAATCATGAGACTCGAACTAAAATTTGCAAATCAACAAGATTTTCATCTCAAAAATCCTCATCACAAACAAAAACATGCAAAAATTACTACTCACCATTCAAAATTGTGTAATCAAATAAAAAGAAGCACAGTATATTATTTTCTCCATCACAACTTATTTCTTTTTCATGCAATTTTATTTAGAACCACCTATCTGTGGGTCTCCAAAATTGCCGTCAAACTCCACCCATGATGACATCGTTGTGGAGGGGTCTCCACAATGCGTCACCCTTACCTTCAGACACTTTGTCCACCATCGGAAATGAATCACCGTGCCCTACAAAGGTTGAGTGCGTAAACATCACTTTGGGATTAGGAGGATGTCGAGGGGATTAAAGCTCTTGACATTCTTCCTTTTCCGCTGCAAGTAAGTTAGCATGGAAAGTAGTCTAACACGGATATATATGTTGTCATTTGAATCATGCAATGTAAATGACTCGTCAATGGTATCATCATCAACAAAGGATTCATCAAACATTCATGGTCATTTGTCATATAAAAAGTTTCATGTAATTTATGCTCATCACATAGGGTCACGTCTTTCCACATAAAAGAATAATTAGTCAAATCATGCCTTGACTTATACATGTCAAATTCCACTTTATCCATATCATCTTCAAGAGTTAGAGTTTTCCCAAATGGACATCAATTTTAGTCCTAGACATTTTAAGGAACGGTCTCCCCAAAAGTATTAGGGGTGCAGTTCCATCGTGCGCCACGTCTAGGACATAAAAGTCCTTTGGGAATACCAACTTATCAACCTGCACCATCACATCCTTAACTAGCCCACAAGGGCTAGCTTGAAATTGGTCGGCAAGTTGGAAAATTACTCTAGTATCCCTAATTTCACCTATCTCTATGCGCTCATAAATATTAAATTGGATCACATTTATGGATGCGCCTAAGTCTATCATGGCATTTTCAACAAGATTTCCTCCTAAGGAGATGGGAATAGAGAACATTTTGGGGTCATCGCATTTTTTAGGAAAATTTTTGTGGTTTAAAATGGTAATTCCCCCCCCCCTTTTAAATTTCCCACTTCTTAGTTGGTTTACTTGTCCTTTTTGTGCATGCAACTTTAAGAAACTTAACATATGATGGCACATTTTCAATTACCTCCAAGATAGGGACCATTACCTAGACTTTTTCAAATATCTTTCGAATGCTTGCATCATTGGTCACCACCTTTGGCCTTCCCCTCAAATAATTTGGAAATGGAGGTGGGACAGTCACTTGTGCCTTGGGTGGTGGAAATTCCTTGTAAGGTGCTTCCTTGACAATAATTTCATCTTCTTTGAAATTTTCCTTGTTAGCCCCAAATACCCTATCGTCTTCTTGCATCACCTTCTTCTCGGACTCATGAACTTCCTTCCCACTTCTCAACTTGAGTGCACTTATGTTCCTTGGTTAATCTTTGGTTGGGAAGGGATTTTTACGAACTCTTTGGCCTCAAGTTGGCTCACCGAGGTGGCGAGTTGCCCAACTTGGACTTCAAGGTTCTTGATACTTGAGAAATCCTAATGCTAGGGTTTTTAATTTCACACATTTTCCTCTCCATGAAGACCTCGTATTTCTTCCCCAATTGACCGATGCTTTCTAAGATCTCTTCTCGGTCCAATTCATAGAGAGAGGTTTGGTTGTTGAAAGGGCCTTCGCCCATTGGATATGGTCAAGGTGGAGCTTATCCGCCTTGATATCCTTGAGGTTGATTTTCCTCCCTCCACATGAAATTTGGATGGTCTTGGTATCTTGGGTTTAACGAGTTTGCATAGGGATATTGTCGTTCATCGTCTTTGTTCCCACGGAAACCTTATGGTTTCCCCCAAGCAAACTGTGGTCTTTCCCTATTGTTGTACTCCATGGTGGGAGGCAATCTCCTTGCCTCTCAAAGATAATATTTATAAGCCCAAACTACGGCTAATTACTAAATAGTATCCAGTGGTAAGATGGGGCCGTCCACGAGGAAAAGGGGGGAGTGTAAAGCATAGATAAAAAGTGCACGAATGAGTCACTCTTCGTGGCAATAGGCTAGGATGGTTGCTTTTGGAAAACAAATATGACTAATTTGAACAACTAAATTAAAAAAAATATTAAGAGAGCGATGTAAATACCATCACAAGTAGCACAAACTAAGATTATAACGAGTCTTGGGCGCAACTAGTTTACATCTATAGTAATCGTTTGATCATAGATTAACTATCCTATTTTTATGCATTAATCATATATTATGGAGAACTTATCAACACCTTTCAAGTGTTTATATTTCTAACCTCTCCTCGGTTATAGTTAGAGTGGGCAATCGGCACCACACAATAACCCTTATCCTTGGGTCAACCTACACGATTGGCGTCATAGACTACCTTAAGGATAGCAATACACACGAATACCCAACACAACTACCATAATGTCCTACAAGAAAAACATACATAGATAGCACAAGTATATTTACTACTAACGACTACGAGGATCGGCCTTTATGCTAATCGTTGTTAGTGAACCACATTGATAATTAGGAAAACCCATCTAAATTCATCCTAAGTCTAAGCAACTCCATTAATCAACAATCATAATTAGTTGTTACTCCTAATTATAACCTAGCATTTACCAACAACAATCACATTGACTAAAAGTCGAAGTCTTCTGGGTTTGACCAAAAACCTAGCACATCATCAATCCACAATCTTCAACTAGTTGATCACCCTAGTCTAAATCATGCATTAATCACACAAGAAAGCACCAAATATACTTGATAATCAAAGAACAAAATAGGATAAATTGAATCTCACAAATTCATACTAAAAATGCTTACCAATTGCACCCAAAAGTATATTTAACCTAGATTATGAAAACCCATAACAAAACAACAAGAATCCATGATAAACATGGGAGAAAAGATGAACAATAAATGTAAGCTAGGGTTTTTGGGAGAGTATTTTCGAGTTTGGGGAAGAAGTGAATGAATAGAGAGAGTTTTTGGTGCAAAATACCGCTTTTAAGGCTTTCCAAAACTCACTGCTGTGTGCCGCAATGAGAGGTTATAGCCCGCAATGGTGCTGATGGCCTCTTCTTATTTTCATCGCTACGGGGGAACTGCTAATCCATTTTGGGAGTTCTTCTAGTTTATTTTATAGTTCTTGAGAAGACAAATCTAATGGCACCACCTTTGTAGGCTTATTCTTGTTAGATCATTTTAAGAACATTGTCCAAACTTCCGGGTTACAATTTATCTGCTTCATTGTCTCCCTTCTTTGACCCTTCTATCTTTTACCACATTTTGAATCTTGGCCTTAAATCGTCTACCATACTTGCAAATGGCCTTCACTAATCCAATGATAAGTACTTATGAGTAATCTACCAATTAAGCTTACAAAAAGAAATCTAGACGCTCGTAGAGACCAAAAATCCATTAGACTATAAATATATTACAAAATGAAGGATTTAGATATGAAAACCAAAAATGGTCATCTAAAACCCTTATAATGTAAACCTACCTAAATCTATCGGTTTTCCAATAACAAAATTACAAAAGATATGTTAAATGCTTTTGGAAAATACACACATTTGACATCTTATCATATGGCCTTCACCTCTTGCAAGTCTTCTACTACTTTGGGACATGCCTTGGTGTTGTGGTCAAGGTTTCACACCCCACACCTTTTGAATTGATGAACCTTCCCTCGTAAGAGCTCCTTCATCATAGAAGTAAGAGCTTGGACTTGCTCCTCCAACTTAGGTCATTGTGAGGGTTCATCCAAGACCTTAACCCTTGATCTTGTGCCAACTGTCACATTCCAATGGCCATTTCTTCAAAGAAAGCCATCACATCCTTTGGTCTCTTGTTGGAAATTAATCCATTACATGCGGCTTTTACAATTTGCATGTCTTTGTCACACAAACCTTTAAAAAAGTAGTACACTGGGTCTCCCGCCTTGATAGGATGGTATGGACAGCTTTCTAGCAACCCCTTGAAACACTCCCAATAGTCGTAGAGTGACTTAGTAGCTCCCTAGGCGATATTAGATAGTTTCTTCTTTAGTCAGGAAGATTTGGATACCGGAAAGTACTTCTCCAAAAATCTTCACTTCATATCCATCCAGGAGCCTATACAATCGGAAGGTAAATAGTACAACCAATCCTTAGCTCCATCTTGAAGAGATAAAAGAAAAACCCTTAGATTATAATTATCCTCTAAAACCCCCGGAGCTTCATGTTTGTACAAACCAAGTGGAACTTAGACAAGTGCTTGTTCGGGTATTCCCCTGCCATACCGTGGAAGGTGGGAAGACAATAGATCATTCCACTCTTTAGCTTGCAGCTCACATTAGGTGGTAATGGGGGGGATATGATGTATAACAAATGATTCTCAAAATTATGGGCCATGAGCTTCCTCAGTTTCCTATTATTGCCTACCATCTCTTGCTACTCTTCTACCGATAAAATTAGTCAAGGTTGAATCTCTACTCTAGCTCTCTTCTTCCTTCATTTTCGACCACCTATGTTATCTGTCGGGATATGAAAAATGCCTAAGTTTTTAGTACGATTATGAATATACTATTGGTGGCTAAGCTAGTTGAGCACTACTGTGGTTTTGAGATATAGCATATTGATTTCATGTATGTGAGAACTTCATGGATTTGAGAATATGGGCTTGTTGGACATAGTATGGATTGTATATACAATTGTGTTTAGGACTTGAACTAGTTGACTTGATTTTGATTCGGCTTGTAATGATGAACTAGTTTAAAGTTGAGTATGAATTTGCAAAATTTCATATACATATATTCCTATGTGTTTGACTTGTTTATTGTGATTGTTAGATATGGCCCCCACGAAGAGACCTAGGGCTCCCCCACGAGGTGGGCGCACCGCCGCTCCACCGGCTCTGGAATTAAGCTCTACACCTCCCCTTATGGATAGGTACATGGGTTTGACCCGGATCACCGGGTCTTATGCGGAAAGGTGGGATGCCCTGGAGAAGCACCAACTCAAGGAGACAATCTTTGTCGATGTGCCCACATTAGATTCCCTCTACCTCACTCAGCCTATCAGATGCCTCCACAAAAAAGTGGGAATGGAAGGGTTTATGAGTCGGAGTGCACCCTTGATGTGTCCATTTTATATGAATTATCTAGTAGTATTTAGGATCACTTTTGTGCTCTTTTATTATCGAGAGCTTGTGTTTTACCTTGAAATTCTCTTAGGAGAGGTAAGAGCAACTTTATGCTCTTTTACCTCTTCTAAGTGGACTTTGTGTGACGAGGGAAGAACACCGAAGCAACGAAGACCGGAGGACATTGAAGACTACACTTTCGAAGACTTTTGAATACTCACTTCGAAGACATGAAGACCGGAGGCCGTTGAAGACCACTTTTGGAGCCTTTGAAGACTTCAAGATTGAGAGGGATGACTATGAAGAAGAAGAAGACAACATGCAAAAATTTGGCACCAGTTGCGAGTCGCGACGAACCCGTCGCGACGAAACTCGTCGCAAGTCGTAACCAACGGGCGGCCAGAAATCCACCTTATCTTCTTTGTACTATAAATACCACTCTCTTTCCTCCTCTTCTTCAGCTTTGCCCAGCCCATTTTTCTCTGCTTTTAGGGCTTGAAAACCCTTGGTTTTCTTCTCTTTCTTTTCTTAGTTTTTCTAGTTTAATTATGTTTTGTAGTTCTATAGCTTAGTTCTATCTTAGGAGCAAGGGATTGAAGCTTCCATTTCTATGTAGTAAGGACCATTTCTATCTATCTATTTGGTGTTTTTACTATTGTGCATTTATTGTGCTTTTAATGTGTTTGTTGATTCATTAATGTTGTTGAAAGCTTGAGCATATGAAATACTTGTATTAATTGCTTGCTAGGGTTTGGGGGATTTGGGTTAATTTTCCCCCTGTTCTTGTTAGGAATGTACGAGTATGATTTAGAGCTTTTTATTGTGTTGGTGTGTTGATAATTGCTAGATGAATGTGATGATGTCGAACTCTTCATCAGGTTTGTGTTGGGTAGCAAACGAGAGAGGTCTATGAGTGGTCGCTCTTGACTAATCCCGTGTAAATGCATGAATCGGTTAAATGCTTAGTCACGGTGTAGTGGTCATAAGTGTTGCCAAGCTTGTTGGTTCTTCGTGATTGCATGCCATCAATGGGATACCTTGAGTCGTTGTCTCGACAACGGGAGTCATTGGTGAGGTTTGACAAGAGATGTCGAATTCACTCTTCCAAACTACTACCTAAGAAGGATAGAAGTTTAGTCTTCATAACAAGTAGTTGAAGTAGTGAATAGATGGTTTTATTCATCCTTGAAGCATTTGTTATTTAGCATTTGTGTATTCTTAATGGTGTGTTTCCCTTCATTTATGCCATGAGTTGTTTGAGAATAGGGAGTGTTTGTATGATTGAATTGGTTAGGTGTTAGGAACGTGACGAATTCCGTAGCTCCTTTGCATGAAAATCTATGAATGTGAACTTAGAACTTCTTGTGCATAATGTGTTGTGATTCTTGCTAGAGAGGTATGTTAATGTTAAGCCGAGTAACGAATGTGATAGGATGAGTGAATGGTTCAATGATTTACATTAGGTTTGGAAGTGGATATCCATTGCCCCCAAGGCTTTATCTTTGTAGTTTTAAAACCCCTTTTCTTTAGTTTTGTTTGATGATTAGCATAGTCACTTAACCTTGCTAGTTATCGTGTCTTTTTACTTTCATAACTTAGGACAACCAACCAACCAAACTCCCTCATTTACTCGCTTTTATGTGTGTGTACATATGTCTAGTACTAGCCTAATAACAACCATTTGTGCTTAAATGCTCAGGAAGATCCCCCTTCTTCGTGGACGATCCCGACTTGCCGCTATCTACTTAGTTGTAGATAGTGAACATTTAGGGCTTATAAATAGTAACTTTGAGAGGTACGGCGATGACCTCCCAAATTTTGGGTTTGATGTGTCCATTTTATATGCATTATTTAGTAGTATTTAGGATCACTTTTATGCTCTTTTATTATCGAGAGCTTGTGTTTTACCTTGAAATTCTCTTAGGAGAGGTTAGAGCAACTTTCTTTGTGTGACGAGGAAAAGAACACGGAAGCAACGAAGACCGGAGGACATTGAAGACTACACTTTCGAAGACTTTTGAAAACTCACTTCGAAGACATGAAGACCGGAGGCCGTTGAAGGCCATTTTTGGAGCCGTTGAAGACTTGAAGATTGAGAGGGATGACTATGAAGAAGAAGAAGACAACATGCAAAAATTTGGCACCCGTCGCGACACCGTCGCAAGTCGCGACGAACCCGTCGCGACACTGTCGCGAGTCGCGACGAAACTCGTCGCAAGTGGCGACCAACGGGCGGCCAGAAATCCACCTTATCTTCTTTGCACTATAAATACCACTCTCTTTCCTCCTCTTCTTCAGCTTTGCCCAGCCCATTTTTCTCTGGTTTTAGGGCTTGAAAACCCTTGGTTTTCTTCTCTTTCTTTTCTTATTTTTTGTAGTTTAATTATGGTTTGTAGTTCTATAGCTTAGTTCTATCTTGGGAGCAAGGGATTGAAGCTTCCATTTCTATGTAGTAAGGACCATTTATACCTATCTATTTGGTGTTTTTGCTATTGTGCATTTATTGTGCTTTTAATGTGTTTGTTGATTCATTAATGTTGTTGAAAGCTTGACCATATGAAATACTTGTATTAATTGCTTGCTAGGGTTTGGGGGATTTGGGTTAATATCCCCCCTGTTCTTGTTAGGAATGTACGAGTATGATTTAGAGCTTTTGATTGTGTTGGTGTGTTGATAATTGGTAGATGAATGTGATGATGTCGAACTCTTTGTCATGTTTGTGTTGGGTAGCAAATGAGAGAGGTCTATGAGTGGTCGCTCTTGACTAATCCCATGTAAGTGCATGAATTGGTTAAATGCTTTGTCACGGTGTAGTGGTCATAAGTGTTGCCGAGCTTGTTGGTTCTTCGTGATTGCATGCCATCATTGGGATACCTTGAGTCGTGGTCTCGACAACGGGAGTCATTGGTGAGGTTTGACAAGAGATGTCGAATTCACTCTTCCAAACTACTACCTAAGAAGGATAAAAGTTTAGTCTTCATGACAAGTAGTTGAAGTAGTGAATAGATGGTTTTATTCATCCTTGAAGCATTTGTTATTTTTGCATTTGTGTATTCTTGACGGTGTGTTTCCCTTCATTTATGCCATGAGTTGTTTGAGAATAGGGTGTGTTTGTATGATTGAATTGGTTAGGTGTTAGGAACGTGACGAATTCCGTAGATCCTTTGCATGAAAATCTATGAATGTGAACTTAGAACTTCTTGTGCATAATGTGTTGTGATTCTTGCTAGAGAGGTATGTTAATGTCAAGCCAAGTAACGAATGTGATAGGATGAGTGAATGGTTCAATGATCTACATTAGGTTTGGAAGTGGATATCCATTGCCCCCAAGGCTTTATCTTTGTAGTTTTAAAACCCCTTTTCTTTAGTTTTGTTTGATGATTAGCATAGTCACTTGACCTTGCTAGTTATCGTGTCTTTTTACTTTCGTAACTTAGGACAACCAACCAACCAAACCCCCCCCCCCATTTACTCGCTTTTATGTGTGTGTACATATGTCTAGTACTAGCCTAATAACAACCATTTGTGCTTAAACGCTTAGGAAGATCCCCCTTCTTCGTGGACGATCCCGACTTGCCGCTATCTACTTAGTTGTAGATAGTAAGCATTTAGGGCTTATAAATAGTAACTTTGAGAGGTACGGCTATGGCCTCCCAAATTTTGGCTCCGCTGCCGGGGAAGCGGCGTTTATTTTTAAGTGTTTAGGTGTATTTGGTTGCACATTAGCTAGTTGTTTTTATTTTCCACTCCTTGGTGGTTGTTTTTGTTTGGAGTAGGTATTTCCTGAGTTCTTGGTGAGTTTTTATCGAGAATCCTTGCACTATGATTCCAAACTTTTGAAAAAAAATAATTTAATGGAGCGTCTCACCTTGAGGGAACTCATGATGAGAAGAGAAGCTCAACAAGCAAGGTTTTGCAGGATGTGTCATTCCGATCATCCTACCGAATCTTGCTCTTTGTTGTGGGAAGAGAACTATGACCTAGAAAGAACCCTTGGTTTTCAAAACCATGGGTACTATGAAGAGTGCTACCAAGAGGTAGGAGATGTTGGTTTTCAAGGGCAAGAAGCTCATGAATGCTATCCATACCACAACTCTTACAATCCGGAATGGAGTGGTAGTCCAGATTGGTGGTATGAGAATGAGCCAGAAAACCAACCATACGAGCAACCTAGTTGGCCATCACCTCCCTATACCAGACCCCAAAACCAAGCCCAACAAGGAAATTCAAGTTTGACACGTGAGGATGTCTTAAATACCATAGGAAACTTGAACTCCTTTACTAGTGAGGAGCCGGATACCCAGCTCTCCTCTAGTGTTGAGGCCATTAAGGGGCATGTGAGGAACATATTAGAGGTATTGGCCCGCATGGAAGCTCGTGATTCAGAAAATACACCATCCCAACTTGAATTCGATGACTCGGTGAGTGAGGTCACCAATAAGAATGATTTTGAGTTTGAAAGGGATGAGGAGTTGGTTGTTGAGGATAGAAAAATGGAGGAAGAGGTGATAGTGCTACATCCTTTAGCATCGTCACCCCTTCTCCCACCTAATGAACCAACTCTAATATTTTCGAAAGTTTTGAGGGAAACAAGAGAGGAGCCGAAAGATTATCCCAAGCTCCCTAACCACTCAATTCCCTTTGAACCATCTCCACCTCCACAAGACTTTCCTCTTGAAAGTTTTGTGCCCCCACCTCTCTTATTTTGGATGATCATGGTGAAGAGCTTCAAGCCTTCACCATACGGATAACATTAGGGTCGTGCCGACGACCTTAAAAATACAGAGCTTCGTCGTGCCGACGACATAAAATAAATTTGGCATTTCTTTTAGTTTTTATTTCTTAGTTTGTTTTTGTTGTTTTGTTTTGTTCTTTTTATTGCGTGTTTTTCTGTGATTTTGTAGCAAAGTGAAGTGCATTGCAATGGAGGAGATGAAGGAACGAGATCAACGAACAAGGGAAGAAAGCTTGGACAGTTGGTAAGAAAATGAAAAAAATTTAAGCCTGGGATACCCTGCCGTCGCGAGTCGCGATGAGCTCGTCGCGAGTTGCGACGAACAGGGGAGAAAAATCCACTCCCAGCACCAACTTTCCGCGAGTCACGATAACATCGCGAGGTCTCGTCGCGAGTCGAGACGAGCTCAAAAATTTTTGGGCTTTCAGAACCAACTTTCTGCGAGTCGCGACAGCCTCGCGATGGGCCATCACGGGTCGTGACATAGAGGTCGCGAGTCGCGACGAGATCAAATTTTTTTTGCTAAAGATCAACTTCCAGCCTCGACTTTTTGCGAGTCGCGACGAACCTGTCGCGAGCCACGACGAACTCATCGCGTGTCGCGACCAGTTCAATCGTGAGTCGCGATGAAAAAATCCAAGTTTTCATTTGATCTTAAACATTGCATGATTCTTCCTTCTTCTCCACCCAACACTCCCAAGAACCACCACATATCCACTCATTTCCACACCATCTTACATATATTGACACATGAAATTCTTGCATCTTTATAGTATTTTTGTTGATTGTAGTATGCCGACTACATCATTGTGACTTAATTGCTATGTTCTATAGTGATGCTTGAATTTGTTCGGATTTATATGTTGGATATTTTTTATTGGATAATCTTATAGTTGTGATTGCATGATGGATTGGTTGTTCTTTGAGAATACTATGGTTATTAATTCTCTATGCTAAACCTAGTATTCCAAATCCTTATGTACTTGTGAGTTTAATGTTGTTCTTTGTGGTGTTAGTCTTGATCAAACGGCACCACGGAGACAATGCTTTTCTCGAGGGGTGAGTTCTTCTACGGCATCTTTGCTCCCCCTTCCGGTTCCGAAACCGATTTCGGGACCATACAATTGCATTGGATTGCGCCATATCACTGGCGACTATGCGGAGAAACGGGTGTCACTCTACCCCCTTGCCTTGGATTTTATTGTTCTTGCCTTACATGTTTACATTGAGGGCAATGTAATGTTTTAAGTGTGGGGAGGGGTTAGAGGAATCACATGCATGCTAGATTGTTTTGGAATGCTTTTTGCTACTTTTCATTGGAAAAAATATGAGAAAAAGGAAAAAAATAATAATAAAAAAAAGAAAAAAAAAGAAAAGAGAACCCGCTAAGTTGAAAACCCGAGAGGGCAACTTAGGCAACATTGGGGGCCTGGATAGGTCGAAAACCCAAAAGGGCGGCCTAGGCAAAAATGAGAGGCTAAAATGTGCGGAAAAAGGTGAGATGTGAGCTAAAGAAACATGATGTGTGGCTAGGATGAAAACTCGAAAGAGCTCCTAGGCAAAATGAGAGAAAATGAGAGAAATTGAAAAATGCTATGATTTCACTCATTTGCCGGCGTTGGAGTCATAAGGTTGCTGTTGTCACATGGATGGATCGGGTAGCTCAACATCTATAGACCTCTTGGGATTGGGTAGCTTAGTGGGTTAGGAAAATGAAGTATGGTTATGAAATTCTTGATCCTTTTCTACTTCGTTTTTGGTTGATATATTGGCATTAGGTGAAGCATGTGTTTGAACCTCTTACATGGCTTTAGCTTCATTTTATGTCATTGGATTTTGGTGGATATATTGGCATTAGGTGAAGTATGTGCTTAAACCTATTAAATGGTTTTAACTTCATCTTGTGTCATTGGACTTTGGGAATATCAATTCGGGGCTTTGAAATATTTTTATGGGTAGTGAATTGATAAGTGGTAGGTTTGATTAGATTTAGGATTGGGGATGTGTGTGTGAAAAAAATCTCATGTGAGCTTTTATTTTGGGATTTATGATATTGAGAGTTTTTGTGAGGCTTTGATTGGGGGATTAGTAGTTAGGATATGGATATATCATTTCCTCTGTGTGCTTGGATCTTTTCTTACTCAAGGGCGAGTAAGATTTAAGTGTGGGGAGGTTTGATGTGTCCATTTTATATGCATTATTTAGTAGTATTTAGGATCACTTTTGTGCTCTTTTATTATCGAGAGCTTGTGTTTTACCTTGAAATTCTCTTAGGAGAGGTAAGAGCAACTTTATGCTCTTTTACCTCTTCTAAGTGGACTTTGTGTGACGAGGGAAGAACACCGAAGCAACGAAGACCGGAGGACATTGAAGACTACACTTTCGAAGACTTTGAATACTCACTTCGAAGACATGAAGACCGGAGGCCGTTGAAGACCATTTTTGGAGCCGTTGAAGACTTGAAGATTGAGAGGGATGACTATGAAGAAGAAGAAGACAACATGCAAAATTCTGGCACCCATCGAGAGTCGCGACTAACCCGTCGAAACACCGTCGCGAGTCGCGACGAAACTCGTCGCGAGTCGCGACCAACGGGAGGCCAGAAATCCACCTTATCTTCTTTGCACTATAAATACCACTCTCTTTCCTCCTCTTCTTCAGCTTTGCCCAGCTCATTTTTCTCTGGTTTTAGGGCTTGAAAACCCTTGGTTTTCTTCTCTTTATTTTCTTAGTTTTTGTAGTTTAATTATGTTATGTAGTTCTATAGCTTAGTTCTATCTTGGGAGCAAGGGATTGAAGTTTCCATTTCTATGTAGTAAGGACCATTTATATCTATCTATTTGGTGTTTTTGCTATTGTGCATTTATTGTGCTTTTAATGTGTTTGTTGATCCATTAATGTTGTTGAAAGCTTGAGCATATGAAATACTCTTATTAATTGCTTGCTAGGATTTGGGGGATTTGGGTTAATTTCCCCCCTGTTCTTGTTAGGAATGTATGAGTATGATTTAGAGCTTTTGATTGTGTTGGTGTGTTGATAATTGCTAGATGAATGTGATGATGTCAAACTCTTCATCATGTTTGTGTTGAGTAGGAAACGAGAGAGGTCTATGAGTGGTTTCTCTTGATTAATCCCGTGTAAATGCATGAATTGGTTAAATGCTTAGCCACGGTGTAGTGGTCATAAGTGTTGCCGAGTTTGTTGATCCTTCATGCTAAATGCCATCAATGGGATACCTTGAGTCGTGGTATCGACAACGGGAGTCATTGGTGAGGTTTGACAAGAGATGTCGAATTCACTCTTCCAAACTACTACCTAAGAAGGATAGAAGTTTAGTCTTCACAACAAGTAGTTGAAGTAGTGAATAGACGGTTTTATTCATCCTTGAAGCATTTGTTATTTAGCATTTGTGTATTCTTGATGGTGTGTTTCCCTTCATTTATGCCATGAGTTGTTTGAGAATAGGGAGTGTTTGTATGATTGAATTGGTTAGGTGTTAGGAACGTGACGAATTCCGTAGCTCCTTTGCATGAAAATCTATGAATGTGAACTTAGAACTTCTTGTGCATAATGTGTTGTGATTCTTGCTGGAGAGGTATGTTAGTGTTATGCCAAGTAACGAATGCGATAGGATGAGTGAATGGTTCAATGATCTACATTAGGTTTGGAAGTGGATATCCATTGCCCCCAAGGCTTTATCTTTGTAGTTTTAAAACCCCTTTTCTTTAGTTTTGTTTGATAATTAGCATAGTCACTTGACCTTGCTAGTTATCGTGTCTTTTTACTTTCATAACTTAGGACAACCAACCAACCAAACCTCCCCATTTACTCACTTTTATGTGTGTGTACATATGTCTAGTACTAGCCTAATAACAACCATTTGTGCTTAAATGCTTAGGAAGATCCCCCTTCTTCGTGGACGATCCCGACTTGCCGCTATCTAGTTAGTTATAGATAGTAAGCATTTAGGGATTATAAATTGTAACTTTGAGAGGTACGGCGATGGCTTCCCTGCCCTTTTATAGGATGTACACACTGGAGTTCTTGTCCACGGTCCGTATGAGAAGCATGAGGGGTGATCAACCCTACAAGAGGTACATTGCTTTCAGTTAGATGATATATCTAGGCGATGGACCGTCTCGCAGATTGAGGAGGCCTTTGGATTTGATACCACTGAGATACGGACCAGGCTAGATCCACAGGCCCAAGAGCGATCAATTGAGGATGGCATGCATTTTTAGAATGTCTTAAATATGAGGCCGAAGAACTCCAATGATAAGAATAGTGCCATTATCCACCCTGCACTCCATTATGTGCAACGACTCTTGGCTGGCACAGTACTTTGCTCCATAGAGCCAACAAATGTGCTAGACAATGACAGTCACTTTCTGTGGCACTTAGCGAGTGAGGGGCCAGGATACGGGCTATGGGCAGAATTGTGGATGAAGAGAACCGTGGAGGAGGCAGGAAAACCCAAGGGGAAGATCATGATTGAAGGCATGATAGGCCTTTTAGCAGAGTACTTGGGATTGGTTCCTCCAGCTGACTTTCCATGCTTAGGGATGTGCACGTCCTATCTTATCACTGTTGAGAGGCTAGTTAGATTTGAGATGCTCCGTGCCACATGAACCATAGGGCTCTTCCATTGGTTGTATGGTGCGAGGAAGGTCACATTCATGGCACTTCCTCAGCAGAGCAAGAAGAAGCTGGAATTTTACACACCTCTGGGAGATTTGGCGATTTCACTGGACTCCTCATGTAGAGATGATTTCCAGCACGAGCTCTGCGACCTTGGCTCAGCTCCTGTCCAGTGTGATGATAGCACTCTACCTCCCTCTGAGCAACAGCAGCAGCAACACTCCACGCAGCCTCCACCAGAGACAGAGCCCATGCAGGAGGATGATGTGCCACCTCACTATTCCCAACCTACACCAGACTTCTACGAGCGGATGATACGGACTATGCATGATAGATTTCATCGACATGACAGCATGATTTGGAGCACAATGTATTTGTCTCCCAGACTTGATTGACATTGACTAGGAGATTGACCACTTGTCAGCTCAAAACCATGAGATGTAGTCCTAGTCAGGCAGTTTCTCAGGCCCTGATCCGGGATTAGAGAGGCAAAGAACGAGGAGGCAGAGGAGCATAGAGTGGCTGGCACAGTATCAGCAGCACTACTTTGGCGGTGGCCCTTCTTCATCACAGCAGTGATTTTGTGAGCACCATATCTTTACCCTTTCCATACTTTGCTTTGTAATTTTTTGCCCTATTATCTACATTGAGGGAAATGTAGTGTTCTAAATATGGGGAGGAGTATCCACTTTGAGAGGATTGGGATTGAAGACACTTTTGCGTAACTCTTTTGATTGGTTTTGGGTAGTTGTTTGCCTTTTGTTTTGGGATGTTTTTCTTTTGATGTACTTGGATAATGTTGGTTTTGATACTTTTCTTAGCCTTAATATTTGGAAATCACTTTGCTACTTTTTGGATTGAAGACACGTGAAAAATGCTGAAAAATTAAAATAGAAATTTTAAAAAAAATCCCACTAAGTTGAAAACCCGAGAGGGCAACTTAGGCAACATTGGGGGCTCAGATAGGTTGAAAACCCGAAAGGGTGACCTAGGCAAAAATGAGAGGCTAAATGTGCGGAAAAAGGTGAGATGTGAGCCAAAGAAACATAATGTGTGGCTAGGGTGAAAACCCAAAAGGGCTCCTAGGAAAAATGAGAGAAAACGAGAGAAATTGAAAAATGTTAAGTGTTCACTTATTTACCGGTGTTGGAGTCTTGAGGACCTTTTGGGAGTGAAAAATTTAGCGGGAGAAGATGAAGTAAGTTATGAAATTCTTGATCGTTAATATGCTTTGTTTTTAGGTTGATATATTGATATAAAGTGGAGCATGTGTTTTGAACCTTATACATGTCTTTAGCTTCACCTTTTATCATTGGATTTGGGATTATCAATTCAGGATTTGGAGATGTTTTAGGGATATCAATGAATTGATGGGTTGATGTGGTTTGGGTAGATTTTGGAATAGGGGTTGTGGGAAACTTCTCGTTTGACCTTAACATTGGGATGTGTGATATTGAGAGTTTTGTGAGGTATTGATTTGGGGGAATAGTATTTAGGATGTGGATACGTCATTTCCTTCGTATGCTTGGATCTTTTATTACTTGAGGGCGAGTAAGGTTTGATACGCCCATTTTATGTGCATAATTTAGTACTATATTTTATGTGAATAATTTAGTACTATTTTGGGTCACTTTTGTGCTATTTTATTATCGAGAGCTTGTGTTTTACCGTGAAATTATCTTAGGAGGGGTAAGAGAAACTCTACGCTCTTTACCTCTTCTAAGTGGATTTTCCGTGACAAGGGAAGTACACGGAGGCAATGAAGACCGGAAGCCATTGAAGATCCCATTTTCGAAGACTTTTGAAGAATTTTGAAGACTTTCTTCGAAGACATGAAGACCGGAGGCCATTGAAGACCATTTTTGGAGACATTGAAGACTTGAAAATTGAGAGGAATTGCTATGAAGGTGATTGTATACCACAAGAAGAAGAAAATGAAACAAACCAAAATTCTGGCACCCATTGTGATGGCCTCGTCGCGACGGGCTCGTCGCGAGTCATGACCAACGGGTGGCCAGAATTTCACCTTATCCTCTTTGTACTATAAATAGCACTCTCTTTCCTCTCATTCATTCTTTTTCATCATTTGTGTTTTCTTGGTACTATTTAGAACCATTTTCCTTCCATTTTCATCTTTGAATTCTCTTGTTTTATGATTAGATGTTTAGCATTGATTAGTATGAACTCTTGTAGCTAATCTATTTCTTGGGAGCAATTGACTAAGGCTTCCAAGCCCATGTTTTAAGAACAATTTGTAGCATATTTAATACTCTTACTATTGTGTATTTATGGAGCATTGAATTTATTTGTTAATGTCATTAATGTTATTGAAAGCTTGAGTATATGAAGTACTTGTATGATATGCTTGTTAGGGTTTGGGGAAATGGGTTGATTTCCCCATTTCTTGATAGGAATCCAAGAGTATGAGTTAGAGCTTTTGATTATGTTGATGGATTGATAATTTCTAGATGAATATGATAATGTTGAACTCTTTGTCATGTTTGTTGCTTGTAGCAAATGAGAGAAGTCTACGAACGTCGATTGTTCTTGACTAATCTTGTGTAAATGCATGAATCGGTTGAATTCTTAGACACGGTGTAGTGTTTATAAGTGTTGCCAAGCTTGTTGATTCTTCGTGCTAAATGCATTCAATGGGATACCTTGAGTCGTGTTTCGACTACGGGAGTCATTGGTGAGGTTTGACAAGAGATGTCGAACTCACTCTTGCAAACTACTATCTAAGAAGAATAAAAGTTTAGCCTTCACAACAAGTAGTGAAAGTAGTAAATAGGCTGCATGTTCAATGATGGATAAGAGGTTTGGAAGTGGAAGTCAATTGCGCCCAAGGTTTCATCAATTGTTATTTTCATCTTATCTTTAGGTGTATTGCATGATTAGCATAGTTCTCTTGCTTTGCTAGTTGTTGTATTTCAATTTGATAACTTAGGATCAAACCAACATAACCCCCCCCTTGTTTACATGATTTTATATGTATTTATGTATGTATATGCTTAGTATGTCTTATCCTATATATGTTTAAACACTTGAAAAGATCCCCCGACTTGCCATTATCTACTTTATTGTAGATAGGAAGCAACAGGGCTTAAAAATATTAACTTTGAGAGGTACAACGATGATCTCCCAAAAGGGAGATAGAAAGAACCTGGAAAGAAGAGGGAGTGTTTCTCTCTCTAAGTTGCTCTTCAAACTACAAAAATGGTCTAAGACTAAAGAGGTATACAACCCTAGTAGACTAAGCCTCTATTTATAGTAGTGGGGATTGGACCTAAAAATAGGCCAAAATAGTGTGAAAACTCTAGTCAACGGCCACGAGCATGGACCATCGCGAATGGTGCAGTCCGCACCATTGATATGGCTTGTGCCGATGTGGGGCGCCAGATATGGAACAACCCGTTTGCTTCGTACCGATGCATGCCTCAGGATCTGGCACTGCATCTCTAACAGGGTGTGTGGCACTTGGTGCGGTTTATGTCTGGCATGGTCCGCGTCGTTTAGTGCAGCCCGTCATCAAGAGAGTCATTTTTACACTTCTGATCCGCAATCCTTATCGTTTAGCGCAGGTCGTCATTAGAATCCTCATTTTTCTCATTCTTTTGGCACGGACCGCTCAATTATTCACATCCCATTGGCTAGTCTCAATATTTTGCACTTGAAATGGTGTGGGCCGTCTAAAATGAGACGGTCTGTGCCCATATTTAGCTATTTTGGAGTGACAAAAGGCACCCGAGCACGTGATTTATATAGTGTGGTGCGGCCCGTGCCGAACATTGGCATAACTCATGCCAGAGACCCTTAGGGTAATCCGTACAGTGTGGCGTGGGCCAATGGTGCCATGCTTAGTGCCAACCATGAGCGGTCTGCGCCGACCTATTGATACTTCAGCCAGCTAAACTTATTTCCTTTACTACAAATGAACCGTTAGTTTTTTTTTAGAGTTCTTGTAGTCCATTTTATGGATTTTGAGGAGATGAATCCAATGGAGCCAATCTCAATGGCATATTCCTATGGGATCATTCATAGAATTTGGCACAACTCTTGGATCATAATTCTACATTTCATCCCATAGGAATATGCCATTGAAGGATGGAGCAAAAGATTGGCAGCATTGAATTTCAAAACAGCCAAGGAAGAAATGTAGAATTATGATCCAAGAGTTGTGCCAAATTCTATGAATGATCCCATAGGAATATGCCATTGAGAAAACCAAACATGCACTACAAGAAAATGACCTATTACATTGTCCCTTTTACCTCGGTTATTTTTTTAATCCCAAAAAACCGAGCTAAAAAGTTCTTTTACCTCGGCTGTATTTTTTTCAAAGTAAAAAATATTTTTTACCTCGGTTAAGAAAAGCTGAGGTAAAAAGCCTGAATGACCGACGTCGTACGCATGTCTGGCTTACCTAGGTTGATTGTTTTTGTGACCGACGTCGCACATACCGATCCCAGACACGGGTGACCGACGTCGCACGCATGTCTTGCTTACCTACGTTGTTTGTTTTTATGACCGACGTCACACATCAGTCTCGCAGACACGAATAACCGACAGTGTACCCATGTACGGTTTACCTAAGTCTGTTGTTTTTGTGACCGACGTTACATGTCACTCTTCCCAGACACAAGTGACCGATGTCTCACACATGTCTGGCTTACCCACGTCAGTTGTTTTTGTGACTAATGTCAAACTTCATCTCGCATGGTACTTATAAGTAATGAATAACAGATAACACCCTTGAGATGTACGATTTAAAATAATTGAACATTTATATATACATGGATATATATATATATGTGTTTGTGTGTGTGTATATATTAATAATGTAAATTGTTTTTTAACAAAAATAAAATAAAAATTTTAAAATTTTTTATGCAACTCCATTTCTTTTGAATTTTAAAAGATTTTATAACTATGCTTTTAACTATGACTTTATGTTTATATTTTCAAATGAAATAAATTAAACGTACAGTTCGAGTAATACATGATCAAAGTCGAATATAAATAAATAAACATTATAATTATACTTATTTTATAAACTACTTATTTTATATAATTATGAATAAGTAGTATATGCAATTTTATTCGGTAAGAATAAAGTTTATTTAAGAGACTAAATTATTTTTTGCCCTCAACATATGTCGCAATACCATCTTTTGGTCTCTGGGTACAATACTGCATATGATCAGCAACCAACAAATATAAAATGATTTGTTTGGTCCCCAAAGGTTGTTTTCAAGGGCATTTTTGTAATTTCACTAATTATAAAGCCTCAAAAACAAAATGTAAAGTCTACTTTTAATTAGTGAAATTATTACAATACCCCTGAAAACCACATTTGGGACCAGTCAAATCATTTTGTATTTGTTGATTGTTGAACATATGAAATATTGGCCTTGGGGACCAAAAGATGGTGTAGCGACATATGTAGGGGACCAAAAACATAATTTATTCTAATAAATATTCAACTTCGATCACATATGACTCGAACACTACATATAATTTATTCGATCTGACACTTCGCTAATTCCAAGGATGACACATGTTAAAGGTGTCATGGCTAGGAGTTGCTCTTTTATTATATTCCATTTGACATGTGACTAATCCATTTCTTAGCTATATGTAACCACAAATAAGTTTAGAACATTTACTAGCGCTTCAAAAATTTCACCGAAAAATTTATTTATTTAATATTTCTATATTTATGCACGAATAACAAAAATCATGTATTTTGGAGCAATGGATTATAGGGTAACACAATTTTGGGCCATAAAGTAATTTTCCAAGATTGTGTAGAAGTAATCAATGTTGACCTTAGATGTCCATCCATTCACCCATACATGCCCAAATTGAAAATTTTCAACGGTAAATTACTGAATTGAATTTTGATGTTGCCAATTTTGTGGTTCGACAACTCTAACTTTCTTGGAGGGACCTAAGTGCTAAAAGTATAAATTATACTCGTAACTCAAAATTCAAATCCGCTTGAACATAATGCTACCCTGTACACCCAGATTGTATTTTCCAAGTTCGTAATACAGTATTTATCAATACACATGCACAAGAATATATTGGTAATCTTTTCTTATTTCCATTTCTTACTTTTGTGTAACCAACTCTAAGTTAATCTGGAACATGTACTAGCATTTTCCAACATTTCACAAAAAAAAATCATCTATTTAATATTTTTATATTTATACATGAATAAAAAAATTCATGTATTTTGGAGCAATAAATTATAGGGTAACACAATTTTGGGCCATAGTATAATTTTTTAAGATTGTGTAGAAGTAATCAATGTTGACTTTCGAGGCCCTTCTAACCACCAATACATGCTCAAATTCAAAAATTGCAACTTTATATTATTGAATTTAATTTTGATGTTGCCAATTTCATAATTCAACAACTCCAACTTTCTTGGAGGGACCAAAGTGCAAAAAGTAAAAACTTTACTCTTAACTCCAAATTGAAATTCGTTCAAACGTGATGCTATCCTATACACCCTAATTGTATTTTCCAAGTCTGTAACATAGTATTTATCAATAAACATGCACAAGAATATATTTGTAATCATTTTCGATTTCCCTTTCTTACTTCTATGAAACGAATTCTAAGTTACTCTAGAACATGTACTAGCATTTTCCAACATTTCACCAAAAATTAATCTATTTTAGGTTTCTATATGTTTGCAAGAAAAACAAAAATCTTACATTTTGGAACAATGGATTATAGGGTAACACAATTTTGGGTCATGGTGTAAATTTCTGAGATTGTGTATAAGTAATCAATGTTGACCTTCGAGGCCCCTTCGTTCACCCATACATGCTCATATTGGAAAATAGTTACCGTATATTATTGAATTGCATTTTGGTATTGCCAATTTTATGATTAGACAATTCCAACTTTCTTGGAGGGACCTAAGTGCAAAAAGTTAAAACTTTACTCGTAACTCCAAATTAAAATTCGCTCAAATGTGATGCTAGCTTATACACCCTAATTGTATTTTCCAAGTTCGTAACATAGTATTTCTCAATAAACATGCTCAAGAATATGTTTGTTATCTTTCCCAATTAACCTTTCTTAAACCAACTCTAAGTTACTCTAGAACATGTTCTACCATTTTCCAACATTTCACAAAAAAATTCATCTATTTAATATATCTATATTTATGAAAGAATTACAAAAATCATGTATGTTAGAGCAATTATGGGGTAACACAATTTTTGGCCATAGTGTAATTTTTCAATAAACAGTCAATCCGTATATGACTTTTTGTACATAAACACTAATGAAATGTTTGACTTAAACAATCTAGGTCAACCCTTATTTGACTTTCTGTACATAAACACTATGTAAAAGGTTTGACCATAACAAATGAATGCTCACCCCTTAATATTTATCCAAATTATATTTTCAAAAAAGGTTTTAACAACTTTGTTTATTAAAAATATTTGGTCCAGTTTCAAAATAACCTGGGATGATTCTTTATTTGATAGATTTATAATTATTTTATCCACATTTTGCAACTAAAACTTTTTACTTTTTTATTACTCTAATTAAACCTGTATTTCTAAAAATCTATGAAAAGAAGGTCTTTCTCAATACCTTATCTTATAAATTCCATTTCATTAATATTAAATTTATAATGATATGATGATCTTTGACTTTCTCTATGGTCAACCATTTTATTATAAGATGATGATTTTTAACTAATCAATGGTAACCCTTATCTGAATTTCTATATAAATAATATTAAATTAGTTTAAATGCAATTAAAAAATTATCAATTCTTACTTGACTTTTCATATATAAATACTAATATGGTTTAACTTGAAATTATCAATAGTCAGCCCGACTCACCTTTCTTTATATAAACACTATTAAATTAGTTTGACCTCAAATAATGAATGGTCAATCCTTACTTGAATTTTCATATATATATATATACACTAATAAAATGGTTTGACTTGAACTTTCAACAGTCAGCCCTACTAAATTTTCTTTATATAAATGTTATTAAATTAGTTTTACATTAATTAATGAACGATCAATTCTTACTTGATTTTCCATATATAGACACAATATTAGTCTACGCAACAACATCAACTTTGTTTTAGATTCTATATGTAAATATAATAAAAATATATATTTTAAAAAACATTTACATGTTGCCATAATTTTTTCAAAGTTTTAATTTTAAAGAACATTTTTTTTAAATTGAATTTAATTTCAAAAATAAAAAAAATAAGCATTAAATCAGATTTGATTTTAGCTCATTCCAAGTCCAAACTCTACTCCTATGTAACACCTAAAGCCTAAAATTTTAACAAAACCCTACATTCTCTCCTTCTCCTTCAGCCTCCACCGAGCTGTCTCCACCACACCCTTCTGCTTCCGTATTCAGCACGTCTCCACTGCCTCCGGCATCTCAGTTTCCAACGCGTCATCACCCCTTCCGGCGTCTCCTTCCCAGCGCATCCGGCATCTCCTCTCCAGCACGTCCGACGTCTCCTTTCCAGCGTGTCCGACGTCTCTGTATACAACACGTCTCCACCACCTCTTCAACGCAACTTCACGCTATTATTGCCTTCACCGGAGGGCTCCTCTGTTATCGCCAAAATTTGCTGCTGCACCGCTGATGTGTCCATTTTATATGCATTATTTAGTAGTATTTAGGATCACTTTTGTTATATTTTTTGTGTAAGATTGCTAGATTTACGTAGGTTTACATAATAAGGGGTTTAGATGACCATTTTCGGTTTTTATATCTAAATCCTTCATTTTTGTAACCTATGTTGAATCTAAGGGATTTTTGGTTCTCATGAGCATCTAGATTCCTTTTTGTGAGCTTAATTTGTAGATTGCTCATGAGCATTTAGAAGTGGTTTAGTGAAGGCCATTCGAAAGGATGGTAGAAGATTGAAGGCCACTCCAAAGTGGTAGAAGATGAAGTGAAGAAAGGAGAGCAAAGCAACGGGTGAAAGATGGTCCAGGGTTTTCAGAATTTTCCGAGAAGAATCAGCCTTCAAGACTGGTACCATTGGATTCCTCTTCTCGAGCACTATGAAATCGACTACAAGAACTCCCAAAACGGATCAACAGTTCACCCGGAGGAAGCAAAACAAAACAAGGCTGGATTTTACTGATTTGGTCGCGAGTCGCGATGGTTGGTTCTCCCCTTTTTCTCCACCACACCCTGCAGCAGCGTTCTTTCTCCCCTTTTTCTTCCACTATAAATACCTCTTCATCCCTTCTTCCCCAAAGCTCTAAGCCCGACTTGGGGCTCCAAAACCCTAGTTTTTCACCATTTTCTTCCATTTCTTCTTCTTCCTTTGTAGATTTTTATTCTATGGTATGGGTTTTGATTATCTAGCTTAGTTTTGTACTTGGGAGCAAAGGATTGAAGCTTCCATTTCTATGTAGTAAGAACCATTTTTATCTATCTATTTGGTGCTTTTGCTATTATGCATTTATGGGTATTGAATGTGTTTGTTGATATCATTAATGTTGTTGAAAGCTTGAGCATATGAAATACTTGTATGAATTGCTTGCTAGGGTTTGGGGGATTTGGGTTAATTTCCCCCCTTTTCTTGTTAGGAATCTATGAGTATGATTTAGAGCTTTTGATTGTGTTGATGGATTGATGATTGCTAGATGAATGTGATGATGTCGAACTCTTCGTCATGTTTATTTTAGGTAGCGAACGAGAGGGGTCTATGAGCGTCGATCGTTCTTGACTAATCTTGTGTAAATGTATGAATTGGTTAAATGCTTAGGCACGGTGTAGTGTTCATAAGTGTTGCTAAGCTTGTTGATTCTTAGTGCTAAATGCCATTAATGGGATACTCTTAGCAATAAGGGAGTCATTGGTGAGGTTTGACAAGAGATGTCGAATTCACTCTTGCAAACTACTACCTAAGAAGGATAGAAGATTTATCTTCACAACAAGTAGTTTAAGTAATGAATAGATGGTTTTACTCATCCTTGAAGCATTTGTTATTTAGCATTTGTGTATTCTTGATGGTGTGTTTCACTTCATTTATGCCATGAGTTGTTTGAGAATAGGAAGCGTTTGTATGATTGAATTGGTTAGGTGTTAGGAACGTGACGAATTCTGTAGCTCCTTTGCATGAAAATTTATGAGCATGAACTTAGAAATTCTTGTGCATAACGTGTTGTGATTCTTGCTAGATGGGTATGTTAATGTTAAGTCATGTAATGAATGTGATAGACTGAGTGAATAGTTCAATGATCTACATTAGGTTTGGAAGTGGATATCCCTTGCCCCCAAGGCTTTTTTTATCTTTATAGTTTTAAACCCCTTTTTCTTAGTTTTGTTTGATGATTAGCATAGTCACTTGACTTTGCTAGTTATCATGTCTTTTTACTTTTGTAACTTAGGAAAACCACAACCAACCAAACCCCCCCCCATTTACTCGCTTATATGTGTGTGTATATATTTACTCCTAGCATAATATCAACCATTTGTGCTTAAACCCTAGAGAAAATCCCTCTTCCCGTAGATGACCCCGATTTGCCGCTATCTACCTAGTTGTAGAAAGTAAGCAAAAAGGGCTTATAAATATTAACTTTGAGAGGTGTGACGACCGCCTCCCAACCGCCTGTCGCACCTCTTCACTTCTACGTTTGCAGCACCACGCCGGAGATCCACCGCACATCTCCACCATCAGTGCCTTGTTCTGCTTCTCTGTCTGCTGCTGCTCAAGTCAAAACCTCAATTCAAAACCCTGTTCCGGTATTTGTTTTTACATTCTTGGTAATTCGACCCAAATTATGTTAGGTTGTGTTAATCCTATGTATTTTGATTATGTTAGGTTGTAAATTATGTAAGGTTGTAAATTATGTCTGTAATCCTCTGTAACTTTTAATCTGAATGTAATACGTGCCAATTTCCTCTTTGAGTTCTGATATCTTGCCGAAAAGATCTTGGATATGAACTACTGTGAATAGAATTGACGTCGATTTTATTTTTGATAGTTTTTTTTAATTCCAGAAAAATATTCGTGCAACATCGCACAGTTTATTGTTTGTTTACATTTTTCTACAGTTTGAAATAACAAAGTAGCACCGATGTTGCTCGATGTTTGCTGATATTTTTACCTTGGTTTGTATTGTTAGATGTCGCTCATGGTTCGGACGTTATTAATATTTAGCTCAGTTCATTTTAAAAAAACTGAGGTAAAAATACATTCGGGTTTTTTTGTATTAAAAACTGAGGTAGAAACCCCTGCAAAACCGAGGTAAAAAGTGTTGTTTCTTGTATTGATGACCGTCTAAACCCCTTCTCACATAAATTCAACTAATACTAGCAATCCAACATATAAAACGAACCAAATATTATGCTGAATGCAACGGTTAACACACGCATAATGAAGCACATCACTCTATAACATATTATGGTTTTTCTTTTAAATGCCTAAACTGTGAATTTGATGATCACTACTAGGAGAACCCCTCATAGGCACCGGTAAAAACCCATCATAGGCACCAAAAATTTCCCTGTTGGGATACTAGTGCCTAAGTAACCCAGTGCAAAAGGTAGAATTCATACCACCGGTAAGTCAAACCTTTGCTAAAGTTATGAATCAGTATGTTATGTACCGGTGCTCAAAATTTTCTTTACCAGTGCACAGATCAGCATGCTAGGTACATGTTTTGAGCATCGATAATAAGGATATGTATCGGTGCTTATTTGATAGCACCGGTTTGGAAGTGTTCCGGTGCATTTAAATTTGGGTTGGACATAGAGAAATGGCACCGACAAATGATTTTTTTAGCACCGGCATAAAATGATGTGGGTTGTCATATTTTAGCACCGGTATTAGTTTGATGCCAGTGCAAATTATTTTCCAACGCAGTTTTTAAAACCGGTACTTATAACAATAACACCGGTATGAGTGTGTTGATTTTGGCACCAGTTTCCTAGGATGTGCCCATTTTATACGGTTATATTAGGGCTTTTGATTTAACTTTTGTACACTTTTGTGCTCTAAATATGACATTTTGCCTTGAAATTATCTAAGGAGGGTTAAAAGCAACTTTTGCATTTTTATCACTTTTTAGAGAATTTTGTGTGACAAGGTAATTTGTTTGAAGACTTTGAAAACTTTGAAGACTTTGAAGAATATCTTTGAAGATTTGAAGATTTGAAGACTTGGATTTGAGCTTTTTGAAGATATGGAGAAATGAAGAAGTGAAGAGAAGAGAAGGATATGAGATATAAAAGAGAAAGAAGAAAAAATGCTGAAATTTGCGTCTGTCGCGAGCCGTCGCGACTCACGATGGCCTCGTTGCGATGACCATCGTGATTCGTGATGAGCCGTCGCGAGTCACGACCGACGGGAGGCAGAATTTCACCTTATCTTCTTTGTATTATAAATACCATTCTCTTTCCTCTCATTCAGCAGCTTTTGCCATTCTCCTTCCTGCATTTTTTTGGGATAAAACCCTAGGTTTTTCTCTTCTTTCTTTTCTTAGTTTTTGTAGATTAATCATGTCTTTTAGTTTTCTAGCTTATAGTTTTATTTTGGGAGCAAAGGATTGAAGCTTCCATTTCTATGTAGTAAGAACCATTATATCTATCTATTTGGTGCTTTTGCTATTGTGCATTTATTGGGCTTTGAATGTTAATTGTTAATTTCATTGATGTTGTTGGGAGCTTGAGTATATGAATTGCTTGCATGATTGCTTGTTAGGGTTGGGAGAAAGTAGCTAATTCTCCCCTCTTTTAATGTAGAATCCAAAAGCATGAGTTAGAGCTTCTTAAATGATGTTGGTGTGTTGATAATTGCTAGATGAATGAGATGATGTTGAACTCGTTGTCATGTTTGTTTTAGGTAGAAAATGAGAGAGGTCTATGAATGTCGATCGTTCTTGACTAATCTTGTGTAGATGCATGAATTGGTTAAATGCTTAGATACGGTGTAGTATTTATAAGTGTTGCCAAACTTGTTGATTCTTCGTGCTAAATGCCATCAATGGGATACTGTTAGTCCTAAGGGAGTCATTGGTGAGGTTTGACAAGAGATGTTGAATTCACTCTTGCAAATTACTATCTAAGAAGGATAGAAGATTTATCTTCACAACATGTAGTTGAAGTAGCGAATAGATTGTTTCACTCGTTCTTGAATCCTTTGTTATTTAGCATTTATGTAGTCTTGATGCTATGTTTCACTTCACTTATGTCATATGTTGTTTGAGAATAGGAAGTGTTTTTATGATTGAAGTGTTCAGGTGTTAGGAAAGTGACGAATTACTTAGCTCCTTTGCATGAAAATCTAGGAACATGAACTTAGAACTTCTTGTGCATAATGTGTTGTGATTCTTGCTAGATAGGTATGTTGATGTTAAGTCAAGTAATGTGTTGTGATTCTTGCTAGATAGGTATGTTGATGTTAAGTCAAGTAATGAATGTGAAAGGATGAGTGAATGGTTCAATGATCTACATTTGGTTTGGAAGTGGATATCCATTGCCTCCAAGGCTTTATCTTTGTAGTTTTAAAACCCCTTTTCTTAGTTTTGTTTTATGATTAGCCTAGTTACTTGACTTTGCTAGTTATCTTGTCTTTTAATTTCATAACTTAGGACAATCAACCATCCAAACCCCCCCCCCCATTTACATGCTTTTATATGTATGTATATATATATATCTATTCCTAGCCTAATATCAACCTTTTGTGCCTAAACGCTTAGGAAGATCCCCCCTTCTCCGTGGACGACCCCGACTTGCCGCTATGTACTTAGTTGTAGATAGTAAACATTTAGGGCTTATAAATATTAACTTTAAAGGTACAACAACGACCTCCCAATAGCACTGGTTTGGAGTTCAATTTACATCCAGTGCTAATTTTAAAAAACAAATTGCATGGGCAATTTTATAAATTGTTGTGCCATCCCGGATCAACCACAGGGAAAAAGGATTATAAATAATCCCATTGAAATTTTGGAAAAATTACTAGTCAACTAATGATTTAAATATGGACTAATAAATTGTTTAAGAAAAGGAATGATGAAATACCAATGTCAATATACAACCATGCCATATCAATCCATAACAATCCATAACCCACAAATTCCCATCTCTCATCCACACATATCAAATCAAAAATTGGTCAATATCATTATTGGCATCTTTTGCATAAATATGAACCCATGCCTCGCACCATTTGGCTGCCACCTCCTAAAGTGTGTAGGCGTTGTACTGGCCTTGGTTCTTCGGAAAAATCTACGTTTCGTTCAGATTAAATGCTAGATCGTATGATGAGGTTACTGCAACAGAAGCTAGACACATATTATGTTATTTGTACTGGAGTTTTGATACTTACATCGATAGGATTGTTGGAAGTTGTATTGAGGGTGAGCTCCTTAAGGAATCGAATGACATAGTAGCCGCATTCCCAGCTACTTCCTTTTTTTCTTCGCTAAGATAGAATAAAAGAATCGATAATGAATAACTAGTGTACAGAAAGAAGAAAATTCTGAAGTAAGTTTAACTATTTATGTTTAATACTTACGTTGATGTTTGTTATCTCCCAGCTAAAATCAGGTGAGATTTCATTCTCCCTCTTCAACCTCCGATATTTACACGAAACCCTGTAATATGTTTAAATTAGTAACTTTGAAAAAACTATTATCAAAAAAAGTAGGGTTATTGAATTCAAATTAATACCAGGAAAGAACTTGTGTTTGTGTAATCCTTAGGGTTAATACCACTGGTGAGTGTGTCCAATGTGAAGACATGGTTAATTCCGGGACAAGTGAGGATGAGGAACCAATGTGACTTGCGTTAGTAATTAAAAACTTAATCTATAAGTTGAATGTTACAAAACAAATATCAATTTAAATTATATTGTAATGTTTCTGACCTCCTGAGGTATGGCACCAAATAAATGGCGGTGTTTGAGTTCTTCATCGAGTCCTAGATGAGGGCAACCTAGACATTTATGTCTTGGGCCAGAAACAAATTGTCGTTTGTTCCAGTGTTGGCGACACAAAAATGGATTCTGCCATTGTTCGTGGCCTCAGTTTTGCATGGTTTGGAAAATGTGGATACAGGAAACTGGTTGTAATATACAACCTTCCCCATAGCATTTTTTTCTGTTGCCTTCTCATTGCACAGGTTGATGAACTCCCTCATAATTGGATGGTTCCTTAAGGCGCTGTTATTTTTAATCTGCACGTAGTTAGTAAAAAAGACATGTGTTCAGTGATAAGTAAAATTTTGAAATCTATATGGGTGATTTAGTAATGAGCTATGATAGCTTTACCAATTTCGGGGGCGAGATCGGTGGCATGACCATTTTCCTCCCCGGTGTGTAACTTGTGGTCGAATCGAAAGGCTTCATGGACAAAGTAGTGAAATTTTAATTTGAAAAAACATACATTCAAGCACTTAGAATATGTTAATAATAAAATATATATATACATTAGGAATAGTTTATTTGATATACCTCATCATCGGGGACCTCAAGTAAATCACATTCTTTTTCCACACAGTCATTGACAGGCACATCATTCTCGTCTTCAGCAGGGGTATCTAATTCCTGGTCGATCAATGCCTTTGGCAAGTCATCGACATGTCCGAGCTTCTCCGACATCGACAAAAGTTTGGTTGGCGGACTGTAAGCCTGCTTTGGCATGGAACGCCAGCTCAATCACCCGGACACGAGCATAACTACTTGTTGATGTATGGGGGTGGCATTTTCTTTGGAGAAATCCCTTAGCCACCAGGGCCCTTGACCCATCTAATTGCTTCACGAACAAATGTACCCTCTCCCCATCCTGTCATTAATCGTAGAACTTTGTCCGTAAGAAAATATATGAACTATTATATGCAACAGATCATGTAATTGATGGAAGAAATAATTAATAATGGTAATCTATATTTTTACCTCCTCATCATCCTCCTCATTGCTTGGAGGACAATCCGATTTTTCCGGGGTTGCGCTTACTTCGGCCAGTGCCTTCTCTATGAAGGAATTAAGATCATCCAGGCCCACTGGTATATAGACCCCTCCCGCTTATGTGATCCCCTTTACTAGATGGGAGAGGTATGACACCATTGTCTTCAACATTGGTTGGTCTGTTGTTTTCTTCTTTCAAATTGTTGGAACGAGAGATGAGCATCTACCATAACTGCATTTGCTATGGGACAGATGGGGTACGACAACCTTTTTGGGGAGGTTTGTTTGAGTACCCCCATACCTTCCAGGGTGATCCTGATTGTCGCTCGCCTTTATCAGTATGTCCTTCCCCGATTGGAGAACCAATGTGCCCTTAGCAGCCCCCTCATTCATTTTGATCCGCGGCCAGGCGTAAAGTACAAACATGAAACATAATTTGCAAAAATATTAAGAACATTCAAAGCGGAATCACAAAAAATTGGAATTATTAATTTATACGAGAAAACCTTACAATGTTTTCTGTAACGGCTCTGTCGATGGTATAGTGTACATGGTTTTATCTGCAAGCTTGATGGTCTTGAGGTAGACTAGGGATTTGTCCACATTTAACTCCTTGCTCTCAAGCTCAGTCTCAATCTCCTCCTCCGTTAAGCCCTGCGCAACCAGTTTCACTCTCTCCTCTTCTTTCTTTTTCCCAAGTGACCCGGTGTGTGCTCCATCAAGTCCGATATGTTTAAACCTTTTCCTTCTAGTGCTCACTATTAGTCGCACTTATTTTTTATCCATAGGAAACAAATTGAAGTTAGAATAATGTAATTGACAGAAGTAAATTGAAATGAAATTGTGTTGTGAATACACGAATGTTGATATAAAGTTTACCTTAAATTCTGGTGTTGTCCTCATCTTTACGAACTTGTGCAACTCCTCTTCATCCATCCATTTGTACTTTTCCCATGGTTTGTATGGTAACTTATGCATCCGTCTACCACTTGATGAATGAAGTTTTTTTGCATCTTTTGATTTCCAATTGCGGTGGGCATTGTCGGCTGCAACATACACAAACTGCTTCAATCTTTCAAGTTGTTTGGGGGTCAATTTTTGCTCGAACCTAAAGCACGTCTGAATTGGGAAAAAAGATAAAAACATATGTTAGCTTGTAGTCATCAATAAAAATGGGAATTTATCTTACCTAATAAGGTAAAATTATGCACTTAAACATTTTATGAGTTGTGAAATTTTCTCACCAAAATGTCTTTCCAAGCTTCCTCCTTGATGTCATCGGGAATTTTATTCCAATGCTTGTGTGTCCCAAACTTGATTTGCCACCGGAATGCTTAGTGTATGTATCCAGTCCACACAGTCTAATTCTTTGTGCAGACTATGTCGGAAAGGTTGATCTTTACTGGCACCGGATTATTCTCTTGGGCCACCTGTACCGACTGGCATGTGGTTGTACCACACTTCTTGCACCACTCTCACCTCGATTTGTAGTATAAGTGGAATGGTGGTTTGAATGTCGTCCACGTTGGGTGTGGTTGTGTCTTCTTTGTCCACAACTTTTCCAACAACTGCTTGACCCCTCTTTCTCTTCCCCCTTGTAACCACTTTCTTACCCTTGGGTGGCATCTAATTTATGACAATAAAACCAAAAGCTAGAGATTCACTATTATGAAACATAAATCATAAACCATTATTCACAAATCACTAACCAAAAATGGCAATATCCAATTCATAATCACAACTCACTTATCACATTACAAATTATATTACACATTTGGAAAAACATAAATCACAGATCACAATCACAAATCACAAATCACAATGACATTAAAAATCACATTACACATAGTGCAATTCATAACTCACAACCCAACAGAATGACATCACAACTAACAACGATGAACTATTCCAACTCACAATCATAACTCACGAATCACAACTCACGAATCACAACGTACAATCACAACTCACGAAACAAAACTCAAAAATTCACACCTAGCAATCAAAACTCACAATCACAATCTAATTGTAGAATTGGGCATAACATTACAATAATAACGGTACACCATCAACCACACCTCAATAAAAATCATATTCCAACGCAATGACGTTATAAAACTGCTTCACTTCACGATTCTAGAAACACACCTTGAATGAGAAGGCCTTAAGATTTTACTAGAGGGACGGTGGTGGTGCGGTGAAGAGCGGCAGTAGTACGGTAATCAATAGGCAGAGAACCGGTGGTGGTGCGGTGAAGAGCGACAGTAGTGCGGTAATCAATAGGCAGAGAACCGGCGGTGGTGCAATGGACAATAGACCGAGGACCAATAGTTTTACGGTTAACAATAGGCGGAGGATCGGTGCTTCAAAAAGACTTAGTTCGACAAATTGAACATCGGTTTCAAGATGTGCGTGAACCAAGACTTTGGCTAACGGTGGTGGAGGGACTGATAAGCGGTGGGTGGAGGAGATGGTCGGTGGTGGACTGATGAGCGGGGGTGGAGGATATGGAAGGTGGAAGATAGCCAGGGTCATAAACTTAGGGTGGAGATGTGGAATATGGCCGGAGAATTAGGGCAGTGATGGTGGAGGAGATGTGGAAAATTGTTGGAGAGTGATTGCCGGTGGTGGAGGAATCTGGAGTGACTGTGGAGGAGGTGGTTGTTGTAGTTAATGTGTCCAGAGGGGTTTATATATGTTATCAAATAGCACCGGTACATCATTAATACCGGTGCCTATAATAGGTTAAAGTAGTTGCGAGCAGCCGCTTTGAATGTATTTTTTATTTTCCATCTTTGGGCAGAGAGCAATATGCTAAAAAACATTGTAAGTATTGAGTACTAGTAAACAAAATTGGTGCTATTTGGTACATAACGCACATGCGCGCAATTGCTTTAGCTGTATTTTTTATTTTTTGAATTGAACAGAGAGAGATTTGTACACAAAATTTTCTAAGTGTTGAGCACCGGTAAAACTTGCCGGTGCTTTTTTCTACATAAAGCAGTTGCACACAACAGCTTTGAAAAGTTATTTAATTCTTATAGTTGGACCGAGAGGAAATGGCCTATACTTTTTAAAGGTGTTGACGTCTGGTATAACACACCGATGCCTAAACATAGTTGTTCCAGTGATACAAAAATTCAATTTTCCTACCTGTGGGGTTTGAAAATTTTAAATTATTTTCAGTTTTTGCCAAATATGTAGCACCGGTAAGATAAATAACGTACCGGTTCTAACATATCTCACAACCTTGATTTATTAGGTTTTCTACCCTCAAACGTTTTGGGATTAGTTGGTTTACAAAATTGACCAAATAAATGTTAAATTCATAGTGTAAAACCGTGTGTGTGATGGTGTACACGTTAATTTCTCATTCGAGCGATAGGGGATTTGATACTATAATAAAATAACATTAGAGCCCAATGGGTTCCTAAAATGTTTATGACCATGTATGGCTACTTGATGGGTATTAATTAGGCATCCAATATGCTTGGGAATAGGTACAGAAGATTAATTTTCACCGATAGTAGTCCCAAGGGTGAATTTTTATGTTTTTCCAAAAAGGCCCTCCAACTAAACGCTCCAATTACGCTTACTTACTTACGCATAACACCCATGATATCTCATTTCATTGGAGAAAAATAAAGAATTAAAATAATTATTCAGTTACTGGCACATGAGCTAAAGCACTAGTGTATGTTCTAAAGTTAGCAAGAGATGCTTACGTTTTTTTTAAAATAATTATGGGGGAAATTTGTATTTGGCTCCCCAAACCATAAAGCTGGCAAAAGCCTAAAGATTCATACGTGTATACAAAAGATCATCCGTATGATGATCAGAGATCAATGTGAATATTCAGAAACAAAATTGGTTGCGAATGAAGCTAAACTAGAGTTAGTACCTTTCTATAGATAACTTTCCAATGTTTTCCATAAACAGGTCGGCGAATCGAGCAACTCGAAACCCCAGTATGTCCGTGGAAATCAACAAGAAAGAAGCTATAGAAAGAAGATTAAGAACATCCAGAAGAGTATATCTCTATCCGAGAGATGTGTCGAGCTTCTAAGTCCAGAAGAGTTGGTCTAGAGTAGTATAGATTGTCTGAGTCCAGTGGTAATTTCCTCGTGTTCCATCAGAGTCGGGCATAATCCATCCTGAGGCAAAAACAGAAAAACAGCGTAGATTCCATTCCAGAAACAGGAAGTAATGACAATTTTGAGTCCATATAGTGGATTGCATATAGTAAATGAAGAGCAACTAGAGTAAATGAGCATGTCAAGATCCAGAGCCTACTCGTATGGAAGGTAAACCAAGTCTATCTAGTGAAATTAGACCTCTGAGCACAGGAGGTGCCAACTGAAAATCTATGTTCCCTTGTAAATTATTCTGTAATGAGTATTTAGCCAAGTAATCCGCATCACTATTAGCCTCTCTGTGAATGTGTGTAATTGGAAATTTCATATGCTGGAGGCTAAGAGTACTGCAAATAGAGAAATTCCTCCAAGGGGCAGTCATCGGATTATGTATACCCCTAACAGCAGTTAAACAGCCAGATTCCAGTTCACCATTTGCGATATCTAGTTCTTCACATATTTCATATCCAAATTGTATATCTATCAATTCTGCATGTAGTGGTGTAGGGGATTGGAAAGTTTTAGTTCGCATTGTAACCACATTCCCGAACATATTCCTAACCACTACAGCCGAAGAAGCCAAACCAGATTTTTTCCATGAGGCATCTGTATTTAACTTAAGTCCAGAGGAAGGTTTCTTCCAAGTTACAGCAATTAGAGGTTTCCTTCTCTTGGGGTGAATGTTAGGGATAATGTTAGATTCTATCCAATACCTATTCCTGGTTATGTTACCAGATTGGTGATGCACAGTAAATATATCATGAATGATGCATTTTATCTCATGTAAGCAGGCTGTAGGGGAGACTGATTCATTATCTAAAATGATTTTGTTCCTCTTTACCCACAAAATCCATATTGTAACCAAGAGTGAGGCTGTGATAATATTAGAATGGATCTTTGTATTAGCTTTAAAAGATAGGAAGTAATTAACTCTGTGCTTCAATTTTTCAAACAAAGGTAGGTGCAGATGTATCAGATCAGCCACTCTTTCCCAAACTTCAATAGCAAATGAACATGAATTAAAAAAATGATCTAAGTTATCAGTGTGGTTCATACACAAAGGGCACATAGATGCAATTTGGAAACCCAGCCTGACTAAAATGTTATCGAAAGGAATGATGCAATTGATTGCACGCCACAAAATGACTGACATTTTCCTAGGGATAAAACTACTCCATACCTTAGAAAGGTGTCTGATTTTGAATTTTCGACGCCTGAGAGTGTGGTAGGCCGAGCTTACTGTGAAACTACCGTTGATGTTTGGAGTCCAAATCATTCTATCTTCATGATGATAGTCCAGTTCTGCAACCTGCAAAATGGCAAATATATTGGTAGCCAGGCGTGTCTCCAGCTGTGGTAGGAGATTAGCTTTATTTTGTATGAAATACCTCAGGGAGATATTCTCAAAAGGAATATTATGCCCGTCAGACCATTCATAGAAAAGGGCCCCCACACCAGTCCAGTTCGAGTTCCAGAAAGAGCACTCTCCCAGTCCATATATCACTTTAGAGTAACTGTTAGCCTTATCAGTGATTCGGCATATTCTTTTCCAAGTATGAGATGTTTTATAAGAGTTGGGGAGTGACTATATTAATGAAGTCCATTGATTTTTGTTAGCCTATAATTTCCACCATAGCTTACATGAGAATGCATCTACTATTACTCCTATATCTCTTAGGCCTATGCCATTTTCATCAATTGGTAAACTCATGTTTTTCCATGATCTCCATTTTTTCCTATCAATATTGTCCAGTTTCCCCCAGAAAAATGTTGAAGCAATTTTTTCTATTTTCCTTAGGATTATCTTGGGAGGGCTCAAAACAGAGAAGATATGAGTAGGAATCGAAATTAGGCAATGGTTTATGAGTACTAACTTACCCGCACTAGAGAGCCATCTATTCTTCCAATTGTTGATTGTCTTCTCCATCCTCTCTAGCATCGGATTGTAGTATACCTGCAGATTACGACCATAGAAAACAGGCACTCCTAGGTACTTGAAGGGAAAAGAACCCTGTTTCATTCCCAGTATTCTTTTAACAGAAAGAGTGATGTGAGGAGGGGTTTTATGTGAAGCAAAGAATTCAGACTTCCCAAAATTAACTTTTTGACCAGTAGTTTGTTCATAAGCAATTAAAAACCTTTTAAACCTCTTCAGAGTTGTAGGTTTGGCATTGAGAAATATTGCTGTGTCATCTGCATACATCAAGTGAGTAACAGTTGAGCAAGATTGAGGTAAACTAAAATGTTGGAGATAACCAGTGTTGATCATCCTTTTAAGAACCCTTGAGAAAGCCTCAGATACCAGATTATAAAGAAAAGGGGATAGGGGATCTCCCTGTTTTAGTCCTCTGGAAGATTTAAAAAAACCAGAAGTGACTCCATTTATTAAGACAGAGAAGTGAGCTGAAGTTATATTACTCAGTATTATTTTAACAAAGTTTCCATGAAAACCGAAATGAAGAAGTATAGAATTTAGAAAAGACCATGACACTCTGTTAAAGGCCTTTTGCATGTCAAGTTTCACAATTATATTATGTGCCTTTGATTTTCTGTTTAAAATTCTTGTCAATTCGTGCATTTGCAACACATTATCAGTAATATCTCTACCATTGATAAAAGCACTTTGTTCAAGAGAAATTAATGAATGCATTAAAGGTTTGATCCTTTCCATTAGCATTTTTTAAAACACTTTATTAATGAAGTTAGATAGACTAATTGGTCTAAAATCGGAGAAGGAGATTGGGATGGGTTTTTTGGGGATCAAGGCCAACCGGGTGCTAGATATAGCTAAGGGAATATTTCCTGAAACCAGGAAATCATTTGCTGCATCTAACAAATCAGTTTTGATGGTTTCCCAGAAAGTTGTGTAGAAACTACCTGAGAAACCATCATATCCAGGGGCACTGCTTTTGTTCAAGTCGAATACAGCATGTCTGAGTTCCTGGATTGTGAACTGTTGAAGAAGCATTTGGTTTTGTTCTTCAGAAATGACCACTGGTATCTCACTCAGAAAATAATTAAGATAGGATCCTAATTTTGGAGGGGATTCCTCATTTAATAAGTCCTTGTAAAAACGGATGCCTTCTTCCTTTAATCAGGTTAGGGTCAGAAATCCAGTTGCCTAAGCCATCCTTAATCTTGCTAATTCTAGATTTGGCTCTGTTTTCCTTAATGGCATGGTGAAAGTAATTAGTATTAGCATCCCCAAACTTAAGCCAATTTAGTCTAGCCTTTTGTTTTAAAAAATGATCTTCTCTTTCTGAGCTCTAAGCAATAAGGCTTTTGATTCATTCAGTTCAGCTAAATCCTGTTCATTTTGAGTTTGTTGGAAAATTATTTCCAATTCACAAACTCTGTCCTCAGCATGTATAAGGTTCTGGTTAACATTCCCAAAACTTGTTCTATTCCATTGTTTAATTTCCATTTTAAGCATCTTCAGTTTATGAACAAAGCCAGTATTCCTTTTAAAGGGGATATTAAATTCCAATTTCTAATCACAATATCCTTGAAGTCTTGCCTAGTGGACCACATATCCTGATATCTGAAAGGCCTAGGGATCATTTCAGAAGCAGATTGTATAGACAAAAGTAGAGGAGAATGATCCGATGTGATTCTATTTAAAACATGGATAGAACTATTAGGATATAGATCCAACCAGTCAAGATTACAGAGTTCCCTATCTAGCCTTTGAAAAATGAGGTCTTTACATCTGTCCTTAACACGATTGTTAGACCAGGTAAAAGAATTCCCAACCGTAGTAATTTCATGCAAATCAGAGCCATTGATGAAGTCATTAAATTGTTTCATGCTTTTATGAGGAGTGATTTTCCTTCCTTTGTATTCATTAACTGATGTCACCGTGTTAAAATCCCCAATATATATGGAAGGTTCAGACTGAGGAGAGCCAAAATCTTGCCAAAGATTTTCCCTAACATTCCTATGAACACTAGCATATATAAAGAAGCAATTCCAACTAAGTGAGGTAGCTACTTCAGAAATTCTAGCTTGTAGAAATTGATCAGATTCTCTGATACAGGTTAAGTGAAAAGATTGATTCCAAAGAATCCAGATTTTAGCAGTTTGAGCTGTAAGAGCATTGGTGAATCCTAAGGCATGCATTAGAGTATGAATATGTTGATTATCATGCCAAGGTTCAATCAGACAAAGTATGTCTATCTTATGGTTCATCTTTAGAGTTTTTAGTCTATCCAGGGATGATCCATATCCTCTAACATTCCACACTAATATATTCCCCATGATTGTGTATCTAATCATTTAAAAACCATTGGGACAGCTTTGTGTGAGGATCGAAGCTTCCTAGTTTTGTTAGTAGAGGCCTTACTAATATTATCTAAAGAGTCCTTACCTTTTTCACTACATTCAGTAGACTTTGGAGTATCAACATTTGTGTGTACCTTATTGTGTTCCTCATTTGTGTGTTGATCAGCTTTGCCCGGTCTGTCAGTTGATACCTCATTCTGTACTTGATCCTGCTCTAGTTCTGCTGAAGATTTTGTTGCTGATATGAAGATTTGATCTGGTTTATCATCTTGTTTATTACCTGGAGTTAGTTTTCCTTCTGACCTATTTGCTGGTGAACCTGGTATACCTGTGTGTACTACTTGCTCATGTGTTTCCAGAGATTCGTGGAAGATTTCCACAACTTCTCCTTCTTGTTCTTCCTCAGTGAAGACATCTAAAGCATGAAAGGCATTAGAAATGGACACAGTATTTGTTAGCTGTAGGTCTTCAACTAGGGATTTGTCAGGCTGTTTACTCTTCTTTCTCCAGATAGTATTTGTAATAGGCTTTGAAATATCATCCAGAGAGTAAAAATCAGATCTTTTCTTATGAGTAGTGATAAATAAGTTAGAAATGTTGTCCTGGTGATGGACTGATTGATATCTCTGTTCTTGACATTCTACTTGTTTCTGAGACACAGTAAGGGCCGAAGAACCTACTACATTATCCTTAGCTATTTCCTCAGAAAGTAATTGTTTCCCGGCGATTAAATTCTCCTGAGTGTTACTGACCATTTTAGCAGTGTTGTTGTCCACCTTTCCAATTTTTAGTTTAGTATCAGTGGCCTTCCTTTTTAGCTCAGGGTGGAGAAAAGTACACTTATCCTGATTATGTCCAACAATCTTGCAGTGGGAGCAATAGTATGGCAGTTCATCATATTCTATTGGATAATCAGCAACCTTATTCCCTATAGCTACAACTATTGAAGCTGGTAGTTGAGACTGAAGATCTATTTCGACACAGACTTTAATAGTCGAAGGTCTAGTTAGAGCTGCAGTTGCAGCATCCATTTTTAAAAATCTACCAATCTGACTACTCAATCCAATAATAGCAGAGGTATTATAAAAGTGAAGAGGAAGTTTGTGAATTGTTACCCACGCCGGGACAATCGAAGATTCAGCTATTGGTGAGAATTTTGGTGATTAAGCAAGAGATGCTTACGTAACTTTGAGATTTCGTGGACTTTTATGGAGACTTATTACGACCCTATGAATTATATTAAATTAGATTCTTAGTTGTGGAACACATCTTGGAGGTTAATTGTGCCATAATATTCGAGCGGATTTCAATATTGAGATACGAGTAAATTGTTTGCTTTTTACATTTTAGTCCCTCTGAGAAAGTTGAAAATTTTGAAATACAAAATTGGCAATCCAGAAATGAAATTTAATGTTTAGGAAATGTACATTTTCGAACTGGGGTTTTTGGGGTGAAGGGAAGGTAGTCCTTTGTGAGATTTGAACCTAAACTTCATAGTTTTGGAGAATTACGAAATTATCCCAACAATTGTTTTAATTATTCCCACAAATCCATTGCACGTAAATCTTCATATCCACAATTTTATCAGGTAGCTTCTTATACACAAATTTTTAGATTATTTTTTACGCAATAAAAGATTGCGTTGTAGTACATTTCGTGGTAATATGGTGCTAAAAATTTCCATGTTGGTGCCTATGATTCCATGTACCAGTGCTAAAAACTAAAAAGACAGTTGCGTGGGGCTGCTGTAATTTTTATAATTTCATTTCTAAGAATTATCTGAATACTTAATAGGGAAAATTTAAACCAGTTCATATAGAAATTATTATTATCCAAAAATATCAATAGCAATCTTAGGACAACACCAGGAGTAATTGTCAAGTTAAGATCTTTCAAATTAGGAGATTTCACAAATAATAACGGGAGAATGGTTCAACTTCCTCATTCCCAGCTGCATTGTCCCTATCATGTGACGGGAAAGAACCGACTGCCTTCACGGCTTCAGGAAACTAGTAGCTCAGTACTTTCCCCACGTGGTCACATCATCTCCTCTGGAATTGGCAATCCATCTGCAGAGTATCAATTCCACTCTCAAGTGCGGTGACCCTAAACTCAAACGACGTCAGAGAGGTAGGAGGAACCTTCTTGCTGGATGATTTAATAACAATTTGCGTCATTAGATGACCCCATGTGTTGTTGTCATAGTTAGGTAAACCTACAAATGCTCAAAGTAAAGAAATCAAACTGCAAAAACCATAGGATGCAGACTTCTCCTTGTCCTTGACCTGCTTCATTATGCGTGCATTAACCATTGCATTTGGCATAGTGTTTAGATACGTTTATTTTGTGGATTTCTAGTATTAGTTGAGTTTACGTGACAAGGGGTTTAGATGACCATGTTTGGTTTTCTTGTCTAAATCCCACGTTCTGTAAACTTAATGGGTAGTAATAGATAACTAGTATCCATAGGCTCCTTGATCTTCCTTGTGATTATCTTTAGTAGGTCGCTCATAGTTACCTTTGGTTTATAATCTATGTGAAGATCGTTCGTAAGGGGCGGTAGAAGATATTGAAGGTCGTTCACAAGGATGGTAGAAGATATAGAATGCCATTAACATCTATAATGGTAGAAGATGAAGGCTATAGACATCAAATTGTGGTAGTAGAAGGATGGAGCCGAGGATAGGTGGCATTGGAGTTCAAAATGGCCAGGGGAGAAACAGTGAATTGTGGTTCGATGAGTCCCGCCAAAGTCTGAGAATGATCCATGAAGAATTAGCCTTCAATAATAATTTCATTGGATTCTTCTTCTCAAGTGATATAAAATCAACTACTAGAACTCTCAAATTGGACCAACGGTTCATCTATAGCGATGGAAAGAAGTTCAGCCAGCGAAGCACAATCGAGTCGGGGCGGGCCGGTCATAGATGGCACAAATGGCCAAGGGCATGGATCAGAGACTCAAAAATCATCATCCCGTTAGCTCCCCACACTAAACATGACACCCACCTCAAAGTTCTGAGCAAAATGCTCTTCCTGGCGACGGACCACAGTAAACGACTCGTCTAGCGACAAATGCCCAAAACGGGCCATGCACTATTCACCAGTCTTCACCTGCTGTTCATAGGTCTATGCCTACTATTCATCAATTTGTGACAACAGTGCTCAGCATGAGGCAACAGTTCTTGCCAAGTGATTTGACGCAAGACACTATTCACGGTCTGCACTGCCACTCATTCTCTCACTATTTTGACCATAACTCTCTTAATTTTCATCCAATTCCCCTCTACCATATATAGAAATATTTGTCATTCTGATATCGTTCCAACACAATAAATCTCAGTCCCATATAGTTCACGGATTTGAACAGTTTGTTCGAGAAAGATTCAGCCGCAAAAGGGAAAGGTGATTAGGGTTTGACCTAAGTTTGGCCTATTTGGGCCTATCTTAAGGCCCAATTCTCTACTACTATATATAGGACTCTTATTCTTTTAGTAAACCCATGCTAGTCATTATATAGATTTTGCCTCTGTCTAGTTTAGAGAGAAGGAAGAGGAGAGTACTTCTTCTTCTTCCTTCTCCTTTTCTTTTATTTTCTTTTTTTCATTTCATTTCATTTTATTTTCTTAGATCAATGGAATCTAACCTAATATTTTTCATGGATCTATCTTTTAGAGATTAGATTAGTAGTTTGGGGATAGTTGTATTCAAATTTTGATAATTTCTTCTTGAGATTCAGATTTCCCTATCCTAATGCTTATGAATATTTGTGCTTGAACTTGTGTTTTCTAAGAATTATGATTTATGATGTGTCATTATGATGATGCACTCATGCATATATGGTAGTATAAAGTCGTGTTAGGCTTCATTACGATCTTGGAAAGTGTTAGAATTGTGAAGTAGGTATAGAACACCAGGGAGATGAGTGCATTCATGACCTTTGCGAGAAAATCCTTATATATGTTATACCATGATTATGATTGGCAAGCCGTGTTGAGGAATCATATGTCGGGCGGTTGATTTGGAAAATCCCACCGGAGGAAAGCCCATGGCTTACCTAAATAGATTAGCACGTTATATGTAGCCACTAGAGTTTTGCCGACTCTAGAGTCATCACAAGGTGTATTTTTTCCTTTTCCTCTCTAGGCCTAGGGATAGTGGAGTGGCCGGGAATGTAATGCATCTTACTACATATCCAACAATTACAACCTACGCGAGGCAATGCCCTTTTAGGCAGGCATTGGATCCCTCTAAACGTGGGCGCATTGGCTTTGGGAGTGAGTGATTAGGGAATGGTCTGTGGAATTGTAGGACTCGAGTGCACTGCCTAAAATTACGGAGATGGTGAGATATGGGCATTGTGGTAAGTACCACGTGTGACAGATAGAGAGAAATACCTGGCTATCTCCACACTGTGTGACATGAGCATAAGATAGGTTTATAAGTCCATATGTGAATAAATTAAGGATAGAAGTCATTTATCAAGAATTTTATACAAATACCCCCATGTGACTATTTATATAGCTTTTTTCTTTATTTTACTTTCATGCTTTGTAAGTGATAATTGAAAAACTGACCCCCTCCCCTTTACTTGCACGGTTTCTTTACTAGCTATTCCTTTCACTTGTACAAATTGATGACCCGTACAAGGTTGTGTTTTGATTGATACATTAGACCTAACATCTCTGTGGATAAACCCAAGGCTTACCTCTAACTACCCTCTAGGTAGCGTAGCTGTGAGAATAGGGTGCAAAACTGTAAATCCCATATCTTCTGACCACCTCTGCCAAAATTAATTCTAAGATACAATTTTAACGACCCTGGGGAGAGGCTGGTCAAAATTTTGTTGCTGTTGCCGGGGATGCTATCAGTCTAAGTGTCAATTAGGCATAACGTGTTAGTAGAGTAGTTAGTATTAGCTTTTATTTTTTGTGTTGTTTTCCAGAGTAGGTATTTCTTGAGTTATTGGTGCAAACCAAGGACCCTTGCACTAAGATTCCGAATTTTGTGTGCTTCATTTGTTTATGTTTAATTGAAAAAAATGTGGGAAAGTACTCAACGGATGACACTTTGTAAGGTGTTCCTTTATGATCATCCTACAGAGTGTTGCCCAAGGTTGAGTGACTTTAGGAGAAGAGAGGCTCAACAAGTGACATTTTGTAGGATATGTCATTGCGACCACCATGCAGAGTCTTTCTCTTTGATGAACAAAAATTAGAGAGGGGTAGGAGTTGTTAATTCCCAAGGCCGATGGGATTCGAGATTGTTACCCATTCCATGACTCTCTGAATTTGAGGTTTAGTGGTAACTAGAAATCGTGGTATGGTGATGCATCGGGAAACCACCACTTTGGGATAGATAGTTGGATTTCACCAACTTACCCAATGCCCCAAAACTGATCCCTAGAATTGGTTCCCAAATCAGATCGTGTAGAAATTTTGCAAGCTATTTCTAATGTGACCAAGAGTAGTGATTTACTCCAATCACAAATATTTTTCAAGATTTGCAATTTGGGAACTCAACTATTTTCAAGTATTGAGAAAGTTGAAGGGGGAAGTGCTTGATTTGATAAAAAGGGTGAGCCAACTAGAAACCCAATATTCCGAAAATGAACTATCCCTAGTTGAATGTGAAATTTTGATAGATAAATATAGAGGGGATGGAGAATGGTTTGTTAAGAGTGAAGAAGTCGAGGAAGGGCTAATTATACTTAATTTTCCATATTACCTATTTTCACTCCTACCTCCACCTAGAGAACCTACTCCTGGCCTTTTCTGGGGGAAAATGTGATAACACAGAAAGGAAAAAATGGAGATCCTGGAAAAAAATGAGTCTACCTGTAGAGGAGAATGGTATAGGCTTTAGAGACCTAAATGCTATTGTAGATGCCTTCTCTTGTAAACTATGGTGGAAACTGCAAATAAATAACACTCACTGGTCTGAGTATTTGTGGTCACTCCCTGCATCTTACAAAAAATCACACACATGGAATAGGATCTGCAAGATCACTGCTAAGGCTAATAGTCTCACTAGAGTTATTTATGGTATAGGTGAATGTTCATTCTGGAATGCTAACTGGACAAGTGATGGAGCTTTGTGTTATGAATGGCCCCAGGAGATGGATATCCCATTTCCGGATATCTCTCTAAGGTCATTCATTTTTAATAAAGTTTCTTACCTTCCAAATCTGGAGCCTCACCTGGCTACCAATACTATTCATTTCTTGCAGGAAGTCAAACTGGATAACTCTCATGCTGATAGGCTTGTCTGGACTCCTGCATTGGATGGGAATTTCTCCATCAGCTCTACATACAAATTATTCAGACAGAAAAGAACAACCATCAGACACCTACACAAGGTATGGTCCCCTTTCATTCCTACAAAGATGTCTGTTCTTATCTGGAGAGCTCTAAATGGAATTCTTCCATTTGATAATATCTTGTGTAAGCTTGGTTTCTCTTTAGCCTCTAAGTGTCCTCTATGCATGAACCATTCAGATTCTCTGGATCTTTTCTTTAACTCCTGCCCTTCTTCAATTGCTATTTGGCTTAGAGCTAATAATCTATTACACTTTCAACAACCAGTTTTTGGAAGCTTAAGGAACATAGTAGAATTCTTTCTCTCCTTCAGGGCTGATTCTAAGATAATGTCCAACTTGTTTACGGCTGCCCTAATAGTTACAACATGGTCTCTCTGGATTCACAGAAATAAAATCATCTTTGACAACATATCCTTCTCAATTGATGCATGTTTTCAGAATGTCAAAGAACTGATATACCTAATTTTCTCAGCTTATCAATTGAAAGGTAATATTGACAAGCATAAGGACTTGATACAAGCTAGAATCATACCAAAAATCCTCCCCAAAAAGAAAAAATTGATTAATGCGGTCAGTTGGGAAAAACCACTAATTGGTTTCAAAATAAATACAGATGCTACATGGAAAATTGGTTGTCATTCCTCATCTGCAGTTATAGTGAGGAATTGGAAGGGAGAGGTGATTAAAATGAGAGTTAACAATTTTCAATCTGCTTCTCCTTTACATGCTGAACTAACTGCCATTCAGAGTGGATATCAATTGTGCTCGGATCTGGATCTTCACTGTTGTGTGATTGAGTCTGACTGTTTATTAGCTGTTAAAGGAATTCAATATCCAATGTGCTGCCCGTGGATAGTTTTCTCTATATGTAGCAAACTAAACCTAGGACACATAGTGAATCCAATCCAACACACTCCCAGGGAAGCTAACACTGCTGCTGATTTCTTGGCAAAATTTGCTATGGAAAATAATTTGCAGGGAGATTTACATATTGATATTGTTCCACCATTTCTTAGGGGCCTTTTACTACTTAGAGAACCTACTCCCACATTTTTGGAAACCTTATAGGAAACCATAGGGAAGCTAATTGAATATGCTAAGCTTTTAAACCACCTATTCCTTCTAAGGTTGACTCCTCCTCTACTATATCTTCCTCTTGCAAGATTCTTACCCCCACCTCTAAATGTTTAGTTGTCCAAGGTGATGGGGTACAAACCCACACCTTATGGATAACGTTATGATCATGCAAACAAACTTAAATATGCGAAGCTTCTCGGTAGGCAACCCAATCTTTGAAAAAAAATTAGATTAGTTTAGTGTTTTTGGTGTGTTTTCCTGTTTGTAGCCTTTTGTTTTTGGGACACTATTACACTTGGTGTGCATGTTTATTTTGTAGGAAGCATATGGTTCATGGAGGAAGATGAGAAAATGAGGAGTCCAACTCATGGACCATGTGTCTCGTACATGGTTCGTGATGCTCAAAATGGTGGACAAAGAGGAGAACTAAAACCCCAAATTCATGGGGCATGTAGACGTGCACGACCCATGAAGCTCACATACTTTCCTACATCCCAATCACCATTTCATTCCTACCACCACCAAAGTACCACCCAAAACCCACCTACCCTCACACAAAAAGACTTATGAGGTAACTCTCCATTGTGATTCAATTCTTTATTCAGATTGTGATGCATGATAGTGGTTAGATTGAACTTTCCTGACTAGAGGTTAGGGTAGTATATTGGGGCGATGGTAGTTTGTTCTTTACATTCTATAATTGTGCCACCAAAGGTAAACTTTAATGTTCATTTTTTATTATAAGTGCTTTCCTATTTCTTACCCTTGACATATGTTCTTTGATTTTTTATATGCATTGAGGATAATGCAAGCTTTAAGTGTGGGGGAAGGGGATTAGATAGCACTTATGATTTTTTAGTTGTTTCTATGTAACTAATAGCTCTTCTAAGAGAATTTTTAAAATTTTGAAAAAAGAAAAAATTAAAAACCTACAAGTCGAAAACCCGAAAGGGCGACTAGGGTAACATTAGGAAAAGTCTGGATAGGTCGAAATGCTTAGGTAAAAATGAGAGGCTAGGCTCGGCCAGGCTTACAAGCCTAGGCAAAAATGAGAGACCGTGTAGAAAAAGGTGAGAAGTGAGTACCATTTGTGTGTTAAAGCCATGATTAAAACCCGAAAGGGCTCCTAGGAAAAATGAGAGAAATTGAGAGATAACAAAAAACTAGGACTAATGCTTGCTTCCGCGGTGGATTATTTTCTAAGACAACTCTTTGATTTTGTTTGGGATAATTTTGGGAAAAGTAAGATAGCTTGACACTTATCTTTTTGGCTTACCTTTTTCCACACTTTATTTTGGGTGGTCAGATTGCATATATTCTTCAGGGAGTGTGGGAGTTGTGAGATTCTTACTCTTTTTGGGGGAAACAGGGTAATCTAGGAATAAGTTGAATGCCTCAGTTAACTTATTCTTGCTGATATGTCCATTTTATGTGCATAATTTAGTACTTTTTTAGTTACTCTTGTGCTCTTTTATCATCAAGAGCTTGTGTTTTACCTTGAAATTCACTTAGGAAGGGTAAGAGAAACTTTATGCTCTTTTACCTCTTCTAAGTGAATTTTGCGTGACAAGGAAAGAACACAGAGGCATGAAGACCAGAGGCCATTAAAGATCACATTTTCAAAGACTTTTGAAGACTTTCTTTGAAGACATGAAGACTGAAGGCCACCAAAGACCATTTTTGAAGACATTGAAGACTTTAAAAATGAGAGGAATTGCGAAGATAAATGTTTACCACAAGAAGAAGAAAAGAAAACATGATTAAATTCTAGCACTCATCATGAGTTGTAATGGCCTCTTCGCGAGCCCATCACGAGTCGCGACCAACGAGTAGCCATAATTTAACCTTATCCTTTTTGTACAATAAATAGCACTCTCTTTCCTCTCATTCACATCTTCTTCATCTGCATTTTTGGTACTGTTTAGAATCCTATTTTCTTCAATTATCATCTTTGAATTCTCTTGTATTATATTTGGTTGTTTAGCATTAATTAGTAAGAACTCTTGTAGCTAAATCTAGTTCTTGGGAGCAATTGATTGTAGCTTCCAAGCATATGTAGTAAGATTCTATGTTTGATCATTTATGAACATTTATTGGAGATCATTTATTATGTCATTAATGTTGTGTTTTACCTCATTTATACCATGGGTTATTTGGGTATATAAAATGTTTGTAAGATTGAAATGTTAGGGTGTTAGGAAAGTTACAAATTTCTTTACTTATTTGATATGGAAATCAAAAAGCATGAATTTAGAACTTCTAGTGTATAATGTGTTGTAATTCTTGCTAGATGAGTATGTTAATGTGATTTGTTCTCATATTTGTCATCTAGATGAAAAGAATGTTGAACCATGAATGTTGTTTGTTCTAAGTTTAATCTAATGAATAATTTGTTTGGTTAAATGACAATGTCTTTGGTAGAAGGCTTGTTATTATCAAACCTATGGTCCTTTGGGTGAAATGCCATTGATGAAACACCCCTATGATGTTGTTTGTCTAGGGTAATCATCAATGAGGTTTGTAAATGGTCATTGTTTGTCTTTTCAAACTACCCTTAAGGATGAATGAATGTTGATCTTTGAATGAGAAGTGATAACATTCCCCATAGACAATAAATGTAATTGAATGAGTGAATGAATCAATGAGCTATAAGAAGTTTGGAAGTGGAAATTGATTGCCCCCAAGGCTCCATTAATTAACATTTACATCATATCTTTAGTTGTATGGCATGATTAGCATAGTTCTCTTGATTTGCTAGTTGTTGTATTCCAATTTAATAACTTAGGATCAAAAGCCAACCCCCCCCCTTTGTTTACGTGCTTTTATATATATCTATGTATGTATATGCTTAGTATATTTTCTCCTATATATGTGTAAACACTTGAAAAGATCCCTCTTCTCGTGGATGACCCCGACTTGTCATTATCTATTTAATTGTAGATAGGAAGCATTAGGGCTTAAAAGTATTACCTTTGAGAGGTACATCGATGACCTCCCACTTGCATGTTAATTTTGCTTGATTCTTTGTCTTGTCTTTGTATACTCAAGGAGGAGAAAATGGTTAAGTGTGGGGAGTCTAGTCTGATTCATTTCGCGTGCGTTAACCATTGCATTTGGTATAGTTTTTAGCTACTTTTATTTGGTGGATTGCTAGTATTAGTTGAGGTTACGTGATAAGGGGTTTAGACGGCCATGCTTAGTTTTCTTGTCTAAATCCCAGACTCTGTAGACTTAATTGGTACTAATGGACATCTTGTATCCATGGGCTCCTTGATCTTACTTGTCATCATCTTTAGTAGGTCGCCTATGGTTACTCTTTGTTTACATTCTATGTGAAGGTTTTTCGTAAGGGCGGGAGAAGATATTGAAGGTCATTCGCAAGGATGGTAGAAGATATCGAATTCCATTAACCTCTATAATGGTAGAAGATGTAGGCCACAGACATCAAATCATGGTAGTATAAGTATGGAGCAAAGGATAGGTGGCATAGGAGTTCAAAACTGTCAAGAGAGAAATGGTGAATCATGGTCTGATGAGTTGCGCCAATGTCTGAGAATTATCCAAAAAGAACTAGCCTTAAAGGCTGGTTACGTTGGATTTTTCTTCTCGAGCACTATAAAATTGACTACAGGAACTCTCAAATCAAACCAAAAATTCATTCATAGTGAAAGAAATAAGTTTAGCCGGCAAAGCACAAACGAGTCGGCGAGGGCCGTTCATGGATGGCACCAACGGCCTGCGCCAATGGCCATGGGCATGGATCAGAGACTCCAAAATCAACATCTCATTAGTACACCATGCCAAACTCAATGGCCTGCATCAAAGTTCTGAACAAAATGTCCTTCCTGACGACAGGAAGCGCTAAACGACGAGTCCTGCGCTAAATTGCCAAAACGGGCCTCGCACTATTCACCGGTCTGTGCCCACTGTTCATAGGTCCACGCCTACTGTTCATCAGATTTTGGTAAAAAGTGCTCAGCATGAGGAAAATATTCATGCCATATGATTTAGCGTGGGGCACTATTCACGGGCTGCGCCACTATTCACGGTTCGTCCAACCACTCATTCTCTCACTTTTTGGCCATAACTATCAATTTTCATCCGATTTCCATCTACCATGTATCAAAAACTTCATCTTTTCAAGATCTATCTAAAAAGAAAAATCTTAGCTCCTTAAGATTCATGGATTGGAGCAGTTTATTCGAGAATGATTCAACTGCAAGAGGGAAATGTGATTATGGTTTGACCTAAGTTTGGCCTATTCGGGCCTATCTTTAGGCCCAATTCTCTATTACTATATATAGGAGTTTTAGTATTTTAGTAAACCCAAGGAGAGTACTTCTTCTTATCTTTTTTCTTTTCTTTTCTTTTCTTATCATACTTCTTCTTATCTTTTTTCTTTTCTTTTCTTTGTTTCCTTTTATTTTATTTTCTTAAATCCATGGCATCTAACCTAATATTTTCCATGGATCTATCTTTTAGAGAGTAAATTAGTAGCTTGGGGATAGCTGTATTCATGTTTTGATAATTTCTTTTTGAGATTTAAATTTTCCTATCCTAATGCTTATGAATATTTTTTGCTTGAACTTGTATTTTCTAAGAATTATCATTTATGCTATGTCATTATGATGATGCACTCATGCATGTATGTTAGTATAAAGTTGTGCTAGGATTCACTTGGAAAGTGTTTGAATTGTGAAGTAGGTATAGAACAACCTAGAGATGAGTGCATTCATGTCCTTTGAGAGAAAATCCTTATATGTGTTATACCATGATTCCGATTGGCTAGCTGTGTTGCGGAATCACATATCGGGTGGTCAATTTGGAAAATCTTGGTAGGGGAAATCCCCTGGCTTACCCCCATAGATTAGCGTCCTTTATGTAGCGACTAGAGTTGTGCCGACTCTAGAGTTCTCACAAGGTGTATTTTCCTTTGCCTCTCTAGGCCTAGGGATTGAGATCCATAGTGAAGTTTCTGGGAATGTAATGCATCTTACTACATATCCTCCTCCAAGATTCTCATCCAAGTTGAGGTCCTCCTCCAAGATTCTCATATTCATACTCGTGTTGATGCTCTATAGATGTAGAAGTATCCACAAATGGTCACTAGGAGGGGTGTTATTCACACTTTCCAAAGAAAGCCTCCTAGCCCTTCCCAAATTCAACTCTAACTCGAGGTTGTAGAGTAAGGGTTCTTGTGAAGAGGATCGCGTACGAACTAAAAACCAAAAACAAAATCAAATGAAAAAATATTCACAACTAGCACATACTCACACATAATATGCCCAAGCAGTTAAAAATAAACACCTCTTCCCCGGAAGCAGCGCCAAAATTTGGGAGGTCATCACCTACCTCCCCGGTAGCGGCAATTAACTTCCACTTCCAAGCCTCTTATCTATCATAGAACATGCAACCTATTCACTACTTTCACTACTTGTTGTGAAGACTGGTCTTCTACCCTTCTTAGATAGTAGTTTTCAATAGTGATTTCGACATCTCTTGTCAAACCTCACCAATCACTCCCTTAGTCGAAACAAGACTAAAAGTATCCCGTTGATGGAATTGAGCTCAAAGAATCAATAAGCTTGGTAATTCTTACAAACCCTACACCGTGTCTAAGCATTTAACTAATTTATGCATTTACACAAGATTAGTCAAGAACAATCGACGTTCATAGACTTCTCTCATTTTCTACCTAAAACAAATATGACAACAAGTTCAACATCATCACATTCATCTAGAAATTATCAACACATCAACACAATCAAAAGCTCTAATTCATACTCTTGGATTTCATTTCAAGAACTCTAACAAGCAACCTACAAGTATTTCATATACTCAAGCTTTCAAGAACATTAATGACATTAACTAACCACATTGAATGCTCCATAAATGCACAATAACAATAGTATTCAGTAGGCTACAAATTTTCTTAAGACATGGCCTTGGAAGTCTCAGTCAATTGCTCCCAAGAACTAGTCTAGCTAATACAAATCATACTAAATTTCATAGACAAATGCATAGAGATATAAAGAGAGAAACAATGAAGAACCTAGGGTTTGGACTGAGGGATTTTTGGCCAAGAGAAGAGATGTGAACACAGGATAATGTTTGGGGGTATTTATAGTACAAAAGTAAGGTAAAAAAAGAGTCAAGGCGCTTCAGTGCACTGGCTGCGTGTTGGACCGTTTGGGCTCATGTGGGATGACTAGGGCTGGGACACTGTGGCATCAGCTAGAGCGTGTGGAAGCATAGATAGCCACGTGGAAATGTAGCTAACTTCAAGATGCCTGATGCTAGGGTGAGGTCTAGGTAAGATGAAGTGGAGTCGTGCACGGGGGCAAGATGAAAGAAACCGGTGTGAGGCATTTACGAGAGGCAGTTGCATAAGACTCTTAGGCACTGGCACGTGTGGCCGTGCATGCTCAGGCACTGAGCGCACGATGGAGAGTTGAGAAGCTGTGCCACTGCCTTTTTTATAGCACGGGCATGGTGTGAAGGGCGTTGTCCATGCTCCTGGTTTTAAATCACCTGACCGGTCAGCCAGCCAGTCTTTGCATCGGTTGCTTGACCTTCGTTCTTCAATTTTTTGTACTTTTGTTCTACCACATTTTGGCTCATGGCCTTTAATCCTCTTCCATCCTTCTGAATGGCCTTCACTAAACCAATACAAAGTTCTTTGAGCAATCTACAATTTAAGCTTAAAAAAATGAATCTGGATAATAGTAAGGACTAAAAATCCATAAATAAGTTTTAAAATGAAGAATTTAGATATGAAAACCAAAAATGGTCATCTAAACCCCTTATTATGTAAACCTACCTAAACCTGGAAATATTTCAACAAAAAGATGACAAAATAGATGTTAAATTCCATGGAATATATATGCATTTGACGTCTTATCAGTTGTTCAGAAGATGGCTCCTAGCAAATTTGTTATCTTTATCATACTTGAGAAGATTCCTTTGAAGATTCCTTTGAAGGAACTTCAGGGGTCGTTTCTTTAGTTAGATTGGTGTGTGGTGGATATAGTGGTAGAGAAGTCTCAAAGAAGAACCCACATACTGACCGGGAACAAAATATTATTATGGGATTAAGAGCTGACCTGACACAGGCGAGCAGTGCAGTCGGTTGGCACGGTGGCATGCATGAGGGGTCTTTATGCCTCTTGCTCACTCAAAGTAGTAGTGAAGTATTTCCATATCTAAACTACACTCATCTCTTATAAACTTCCCATGTGAGACTAAGAATAAATACAAAGTTTTTCTTTTCTTTAAAATATATATTTTGTGCTTATTGGCCCATTTACATTACTAATATCATCAATGACACATCTTATCAATCATAAGGATTACAACATATATAGCTAAAAACTAAAGTTAAAAAGGGAAAAGAAACTACAATCTATAAGGAATGTACCTTCTATAATCTAACATATAAGAAAACTATAACTATGTAAGAAAACTGGTGCATGGACTGCAAGTTTGGATAACCTCCTTTAGATTTGAAAGGCACGGGTCATGTGGATCCTTATTGGCCATTAGTTAAATTCGTAATTTCCTTTTATAAATAGTTTAGGTCATGTATATCCTTATGGGCCGCCTGCTGGGAGTCAATTTAGGGGAAAACCGATGTTGTGGGTATGAAAAACATTGCGAGAAAGGGGTTGGAGGTCTAGATCTTCAATGTTTTGGTGTACGGGTCATGCCAAAGCACACAGCTTGTGCTGCTACAGTGCCTTGTACTTATATAGTGCCTTATTATGTTACAGTGCCTCGTGTTGCTAAAGTTTCTCGTGCTGCTACAGTGGGTCATGTAGCTTGGCTTAGCATGGCTTGTGTGATTCTGCATGGGGCACCAGCTGGGGGCTTTTCTCGGCCAACCTGAGCACTCGATTGCACCATTTGTGATGCGCTACCAGTTGGGAACTCCTTCTTAAACTTGGGTCTTTCCTTTAAACTGTTTGCACTGCTTTGAATAAACTGCTAGTCCAATTTGAGATATCTTGTGGTCAATTTTATAATGCTCGAGAAGAAGAATCTAAGGGTGCAACCCTTTGATGGTGATTCTTTTCAGATTGTTCCGATAACTTTGTACAACTCTCGAATCTTAATTCCTCCGCTTCTTTGTTTTCCTTCTTCGACTCTTCTTTCTACCACATTTTGACTCATGGCCTTTATTCTTCTACCAACCTTGCAAATTTCTTTCTATAATCTACTACCATTCTAGCAAATGGCCTTCTACATTCTATGCCAAAGTGCTCAAAAGCAACCTTCCAATAAGCTCACAAAATAAAATCTAGGTCCTCGTGGGACATAGTGTCCATAAGAACCAAATAAGTCAACAAAACTAGGGATTAATATGAACCGTATTGCATGCGTTAACCAATAAATTTGGCATAATAATTGCCATGTTTTACTTGTTGGATTGTTATTGTTAGTTAGGTTTACACGACAAAGGGTTTAGATGGAAATGTTTGGTTTTCTTGTCTAAATCCTATGTTTTGTAGACTTAATTGATACTAATGGACACCTTGTATCCACGGGAGCTTATATCTTCCTTTTTTATCTCATTAGTAGGGGTACTTTTCATCATCTTTGTATATAAGGTCATTCGCAATTACGGTAGAAGATATCGAATGACATTTACAAGAATGGTAGTAGATTGAAGGCCAAGAACTCTAGAGTGTAGTGGTTGATGGATTAAGCCCAAGAAAGGAAGATTTGAAGTTCAAAAAGTCCAAGGAAGAAACAGAGAAATTGTTGTCCAAAAAATTTCATAAAGTTCTGGGAAAGATCCGAGAAGAATCAGCCATTGAGAGTGGCATCATTGAATTTTTCTTCTTAAGCACTATGAAATTAACTACAGGAAATATCAAACTGAACAAATGGTCCATCTATAGGAGAGCACACAATTCAGACGGTCGAACCAACCACAGGCAACACCGACCGTTCATGGCCAGCACGATGCTAAACCAAGCACAGCCCAAACCATGCCACACAGCCCATACCATATGACATAGCCCATGTTAGAGGCTTTTGGCACAGGCCGAACCAACCAACACAGGTTGTGCCAAGCCCTAACATAGACCATGCCAATCCCAGCTGGCCGTGTCCAAAAGTTTTCTTTTCACTCCAAAATTTGGCAAAGTATATGCTCGGACCATTCCATTTCACACGTTCTGTTCCATTTCTCAGTACTTGGAAACAATTCTATCTTTTCTTACCAACATTCCAAGCTTTATTCCCTTTCTCATGGATCTCATTCCTGCATCTCCTCCAATGCAATGCACTTCACTTTGCTACAAAATCACAGAAAAACACACCGTAAAAAGAACAAGACAAAATAATAATAAAAAATTAATAAAAACTAAACAATCCAAAACAAAAATGAAAGGCCGAGTTTATTTATGTCGTTGGCACGAAAAAGCTCTGTATATTTAAGGTTGTCGGCATGACCCTAATGTTAACTATATGGTGAAGGCTTGAACCCCTTCACCATGAGTATCCAAAAGTAGACAGGTGGGGGTACAAAACTTTCAAGAGGAAAGTCTTGTTTAAGTGGAGATGGTTTAAAGGGAGTTGGGTGGTTAGAAGGCTTGGGGTATTCTTTTGGCTTCTCTCTTATCTCCCTCAAAACATCCAAAAAAGGTGGAGTTGATTCAATAGGTAGGGGTAGGGGTGATGATGCTACTGAATGTAGCACAATCACCTCTTCCTCCTTCTTATCATCCTCAACAACCAACTCCTCATCCCCTTCGAACTCAAGATCATTTCCCATGGTGACCTCACTCACCGAATCCTCGAGTTCGATTTGGGATGGTGTATTTTTGGAATCATGAGCTTTTATCCTAGCCAACGCTTCTAATATACTCCTCACATGCCCCTCAATAGCCTCAACACTAGAGGAGAGCCGGGTGTCCGGTTCTTCACTAGTAAAGTTGTTCAAGTTTGCTATTGTATTCATGACTTCCTCACATATGAAACTTGAACTTCCTTGTTGGGCTTGGTTTTGGGGTATTGTATAAGGTGGTGATGGCTAACTATTTTGCTCGTATTGTTGGTTTTCTGGCTCATTCTCATACACCAATCTGGATTACCACTCCATTCCGGATTGTAAGAATTGTGGTATAGATACCATTCTTGAGCTTCTTTCCCTTGAAAACAACCATCTCCCACCTTTTGGTAGCACTCTTCATAATACCCTTGGTTTTGGAAACCAAGGGATCTTTCCCCTTCATAGTGCTCTTCCCACAACAAATAGCAAGACTCGGTAGGATGGTCGGAATGACACATCCTAAAAAACCTTGCTTGTTGAGACTCTATTCTCATCTTGAGTTCCCTCAACGTGAGATGCTCCATTATTTTATTATTTATTTATTTTAATTTTTAAAGGTCCGAAATCATATTTGTAAGGATTCTCAATAAAGGTTTACCAAGGATTCAAGCAATACCCACTCCGAACAAAAAAAACCACCAAGGAGTGGAAAACAAAAACAACTAGCTAATATGCAACAAAATACACCTAAACACTGCAAAATAAATACCTCTTCCCCAGCAACGACACCAAAATTTGGGAGGCCATCGACGTACCTCTCAAAGTTAATATTTATAAGCCCTAAATGCTTACTATCTACAACTAAGTAGATAGCGGTAAGTTGGGGTCGTCCATGAAGAAGGGGTATTTTCTTAAGCATTTAAACACAAAAGGTTGCTAGTAGGCTAGGAGTAGATATATATATACATATAAAAACATGTAAGGGGGGGGAGGTTTGGTTGTTTGGTGGTCCTAAGTTATGAAAGTTAAAAGACAAGACAACTAGCAAAGTCAAGCAACTGTGCTAAATCATCAAACAAAACTAAGAAAAAGGGGTTTAAAACTACAAAAGATAAAGCCTTGGGAGCAATCGTTATTCACTTCCAAACCTAATGCAGATCATTGACCCATTCACTCATCCTATCACATTTCTTACCTACCACATTAACATACTTATCTAGAAATAATCACAACACATTATGCACAAGAAGTTCTAAGTTCATGTTCTTAGACTTTCATGTAAATGAACTAAGGAATTCGTCACTTTCCTAACTCCCTAACACTTAAGTCATGCAAACACTTCCTATTCTCAAACAACTCATGGGATAAATGAATTGAAACATATCATTGAGAACACATGAATGATAAATAACAAAGGCTTCAGAAACGAGTGAAACAATCTATTCACTACTTCGACTACTTGTTGTGAAGATAAATCCTCCATCCTTTTTAGATAGTAGTTTGCAAGAGTGAATTTGGCATCTCTTGTCAAACCTCACCAATGACTCCCTTAGCCGAAGCACGACTAAAAGTATCCTGTTGATGGCATTGAGCACGAAGAACCAACATGCTAAGAAACACATATAAACACTACACCGTGTCTAAGCATTTAACCAATTCATGTATTTACACAAGATTAGTCAAGAACAATCGACATTCATAGACTTCTCCCATTTGCTACCTAAAAAAATATGACAACGAGTTCGACATCATCACATTTATCTAGCAATTATCAACACACCGACATCATTTAAGAAGCTCTAACTCATGCTCTTGGATTCTACATTAAAAGAGAGAATAATTAGCTACTTTCTCTCAACTCTAACAAGTAATCATACATGCAATTCATATACTCAAGCTTCCAACAACACCAATGACATTAACAATTCACATTCAAAGCTCAATAAATGCACAATAGGAAAAGCACTAAATAGATAGATATGGTTCTTACTACATAGATATGGAAGCTTCAATCCATTGCTCCCAAGATAAAACTAAGCTAGACAATAAAAAGACATGATTAACCTACAAAACCTAGGAAAAGAAAGAAATAAAAACCAGGGTTTGAACCCACAAAAATGCAGGAAGAAAAAGGAATTTTTCTTCTTGAAGAGGAGTGGATAAGGTGAGTATTTATAGTACAAAAAGCAAGAAGAGTTTCTGGCCATTCGTCCATCGCGAGTCGCGATGGGCTCGCTATAGACTCCATTTCCAGCACCATTTATCCTTTCTCCTTTTTGTTTCATATCCTCTTCTTCTCTTCACTTCTTCAATTCTTCAAATCTTCAAAAGCTAAAATATAAGTCTTCGAATCTTCAAATCTTCGAAGTTATTCTTCAAAGCCTTCAAACAAATTACCTTGTCACACAAAATTCTCTAGAAAAGTAATAAAAGCGTAAAAGTAGCTTTAAACCCTCCTTAGAGAACTTGAAGGAAAAATGTCACATTTAGAGCACAAAAGTGTACAAAAGTGGGCACATCAGTGACATAGGCAACATATAGGTTTATATGTCTATATGTGAATAAATCGAGGATAGAAGCCATTTCTCTATCATGTTATACAAATACTCCCAAGTGCCTGTTTACATAGTTTAATCCCATGTTATCTTGTATGTTCATAGTTTTTAATTTAAAAACCAAAAAAACTTCCATTTTACAATATTAGTTATTCCTAGTACACAGACGGATTCAAAACCCGTATGTCGTGTTTAGTTGGCTTTTACACCCTAGCATCTATGTGGAAAGACCCGGTCTTGCCACTAACTACCTTATAGGTAGCTTAGTAGTTGATGTGCTTAATTTTGCGTGCGTTAACCATTGCATTGAACATAGTTTTTTAGCTTGTTCTATTTGGTGGATTGCTAGTATTAGTTGAATTTACGTAACAAGAAGTTTAAATGGCCATGTTTTGTTTTATTGTCTATGTCCCGTGTTTTGTAGACATAATTAGTATTAATGGACATTTTGTATCTACAGGCTCCTAGATCTCCTTGTCATCATATTTAGTGGGTTGCCTGTGGGTACCTTTTAGTTACATTCTATGTGAAGGCTGTTCTTAAGGGCGGTAGAAGATATATAAGGCCATTCGCAAGGTTGGTGGAAGAGATCAAAGGCCATTCACTTCTAGAATGGTAGTAAACAAAGGCCACAAACATCAAAGCATGGTAGAATGAGATTGGATCCAAAGATTGGCGGCATTGGAGTTCAAAGCAGCCAACGAAGTAATGGGGAATTATGGTTCGATGAATTGTGCCAAAGTCTGAGAACGATCTGAGAAGAATTAGCCTTCAAGGTTGATTCCATTGGATTTTTTTCTCGAGCGCTATAAAATCAATAGCTAAAACTCTCAAATCAGACTAACGGTTCACCCATAGTGAAGGAAACAAGTTTAATTAGTTAAGGTACCATGGGTCTGCGCGGGCCATTTATGGTTGGCATCAACTGCGTGCGCCAAAGGAGTTAGCCTATACCAATAGTGTTCAACACAGGGTAATAGCATAGACTGCTAAATGCCATGGGCCATGTGCACCAGTTCTAGTCCTCACTCAAAATCGAGTAAGTATCATCGGCAGACTGTCCCATTTACAATGGCCCACACCTTTCCAAGTTAAAAATGTTGAACAAGTCAGTGAGTTGTGAAGAATCAGATAGCCCGTGCCATTTTTTTGAGCAAATAAAACTTCTTGATGATGATCCATGCCAAGGGCTATGCCCTACACGATTAGAAGTTAAAATTAAGCCTTCTTGATGATGGCCCGCTCCAAAGGCCATGATCCATGCCAACGGTGTTTGCGCAGACTGCACCAGATCTGGCAGCCTATAACAGCATAGTGCAATGGCATGCACCAGATGTAGTGGCCCATGCTAAAGGCATTGGCATGGACCACGCCAGATCCAGCGGCCCATGATAAGTACACGGTGCAGACCACGCCATCCGTGACGTGCCAGGCGGCGACTGACCTTAGGTTTACCCATTTTGACTATTTTTGGCCTATTTTAGGCCCAATTCCCTACTACTATAAATATAGCCTTAGTCTACTAGGTTAAAGAGGTTGGATCATTTTTATTGGATTAGGAGAGCAACTTTAGAGAAAAAAATAGTCTCTCCTTTTCTTTTCTTTCCTTTCCTTTTATTTTTTCTTTATTCCTAGGTGTGGAATTCAAATATTTATTTTGCTTCCATATCTATGGAGTAGTTTCCATAACTTTGGGATAAATTGTAGACATGTTTGATTAATTCTTTTGTGAGATTCATTAGATTTATCCTAATTTTTGTGTTCATGATATTATTGTGATTTGTTCTTCAATGTTAGAATGGAATGAATAGAACACTCCATTAAACACAATGTCTAGTCTATATTCATGTTGGTGCAAATATTAATGCCTCATTGGGAAAGGAAACATGGATGTTTGTATAGGTAATGCAGTGCGATGGTCTGTGTGAGTGTGTGCACGGGAGACCCGAGCATTACTTTAAATTATTTGCCATCACACCAGTCTCAGCTGATTACGTAAAGTAGTCTGAGAGGTTACAAGTAGAGATAGTGAAAAGTAGCCAGCTAGGGTTGTAAGAGGCCCTAGTGTTGTAGATAGTTCATAGGACTTTGGGAAGTAGCGCATTCTTGGTGGATGCCTGTGAAATAATTTCATGGGGGAGAAATAGATCTACAACAATAGTCGGACCTTGTTGTACTCCCCTAATTGCGATGATGGTGTTGATGAAGGGTTGTGAGTACACCCGACATGACAGGTACGGGGAAGTGTATACCATCGGCCACACCACGTGTTATGAACACTCTATTAGGTTTTTTCTAAATCTTGCATGTGAGTGAATCAAGGATCGAAGCATTAAATCATTCATGTCTCACAATGATTCTCCAAGTTCTTAGCTAAATAGATTACTTGTCTTTTTACTTTCATGTTTTGTAGTTGTTAGTTTAAAAAACAAACCCCCTCCTCCTTTTTTTACTTTACTATACATTTCTATCACTCGTATAGATTGATGACCCATACAAGTTTGTGTTTTAATTGATTTTTACGCCCTAGCATCTCTATGGAAATACCTAGGGCTTACAGCTAACTTCCCTATCAGTAGCATAGTAGTGAGTTGGGTGAAGAATATAAATTTTATCTTTGACCTTACTCAGCCTCTGCTCGGGTTAATTAGCTACAATTAAAGACCCCGGGTAGAGGTGGGTCAAATTTTTGCACCGTTGCTGGGGAGGCTATTTCGTCTAAGTGTCTTTTAGCATAGCGTGTTAGTAGAGTAGTTAGTATTGTTATTTATCTTTACCATAATTTTTGTGCAAATTTTTTCCTGTTGGACTCTGATAATGTGGGGGAAACACCACCCAATAGATGAAACTTTGTAGGGTGTGTCATTTTGATCACCCTACAGAGTGTTGCACGTGGTTGAGTAACTACGGGAGAGATATGGAGCTTGCAATTCAGCAATATCAACGGGAGCAAGAGTGGTGCATGTACCACTACCCACCTAAATTGATCTCAACCCCTAAGTCTACATGTGAAATGAAACTTGAAGCTTTGACCAGCTTTTCAAAAACTAGTAAATCTTTGCAAAATTAAGTATTTTCTTGCATTAAGAGTTATGGGGCTCAAATATCTCCTGGTATTGAAAGGATAGGTGAAAAGGTGAATGAGCTTATAGGCGCAGTGAGCCATTTGATAGGAAGGTTTAAGCTCGCAGATAAGGAAGCACCTCCACCAATATGTTTGAGAGAATTGAGGAAAAAGGAATCATGTGTGACATTTTATAACAATGAGGTCAGTCCTTTCTCTTTTGACACCATCAATTTTATGCATGAGTGTAAAGCATTTTTAAATAAAATGGGTGATCCTGAGCATGAATTTAAGCATAGATCGATAGATCAAAATGTGAAGTGTCACCCCCCCTCCCTTTGATTGATATGTATGGTAATATTGTGCAAGACATTTTTGATATGAATAAAGGGTTAGCTTTAAAGGATATTTCTTTAAGTGATATATGCTTTAGAAGCTAACCTAGTGGGGTGTGTGGAAGAGGTTGATCCTCAAGGTGAGAATTAAGTGGAAGCCTTACCAAAAACCCTAGATGAACTAGTTCTACCCGAGAGCAAACCTTCAATAGAGGAACCATCAGTAGTTAAGCTTAATCTCTTACCCTAACATTTGAAGTATGCTTTCCTAGGTGAAAATGAAACCTTACCGGTGATTACCTCGAATAGATTATCTAGTGACCAAGAGGGTAGGTTGCTCGAGATCCGTAAAAAATTCAAGAGCAATAGGGTAGCCTTTGGCTGACATTAAAGGTATAAGCCCTTCAACTTTCATTCACCGTATACTATTAGAGGAGGGTGCAAGACCTATACGCCAACCTTAAAGGTGATTAAAACCACCAATGATTGAAGTAGTTAAAGATGAAGTCTTTAAACTACTTAAGGCTGGGGTAATATATCCTATCTCTGATAGTACTTGGGTGAGTCCCAACTAAGTGGTGCCAAATAAAAGTGGGGTCATAGTAGTGAAGAATAAGGATGGGGACTTGGTACCCACCCATATTCAAAATGGGTGGCAATTGTGCATTGATTACCGCCACTTAAACGCGGTGACTCATAAGGACCATTTCCCCTTACCCTTCATTGACCAAATGCTTGAGAGGGTGGCCGGCCATCAATCCCCACGAATGAAAGGAACAACTAGTAGTTTGGACATGCAATTGGGGAGGTTTTTGTAATTTTAACTATTAAATACAAAGCATAAAATGAACAAAAGAGAAGCTATTTCTACAACCTGGTAGTTAGTTATACTGTAAATACATAAACACAACATAGTCATGCATTTAGTGAAGAGTCTCAAGACAACATGCCCAATCAACGCTATAGTAACTTAAGACCTGGGAGGAACAAGCTAAACTGAAGGATAAACTATAGTGGATAGTACCACGAACATAGCGAAGCATACGAGTGACAACTGCTAAACAATTGTCATAAGGGTCTTAAAGGTACTGGCTAACAGAGTTAACTGCAATGGAAAGATCAGGGTGAGTAATAGTGAGACATTGGAGAGCACCAACCAAAGAATGAAAGAGCGTGGGGTTGGAAAACCTCCTACTAGTGGCACTGTGAAGCTGAGACTACAGAAGGAATTGCGTAGAAACAGGGGCATCATCCATTATCCCAGCACAAGTTAGAATTTCCCAAGCCTACTTTGCATGCCCCAAGAACAATCTCGGGGAAGTTCACTCGACCTCTAGAAAAAAAGGTAGTGCGGGGAACCCATATCCTTAACGGCGAACTCAGCATCTGTACAAGCAATTAACTTGTGGATGGAAGGGGGGTCATTCCCAGTGAGAATAATATCATAAACATAGACCAAAAGATATAGCAATGTGTAACCACGAGAAAACACAAAAAAGAAGGGATCAGTTGAACTACAGAGAAAACTCAGTTGGCGGAGATAAGTGCTAAACTGATGAAACCAAGCCCTAGGGGATTGCTTGAGCCCGTAGATAACCTTCTCCATGCTACGAACATGATCAGGCCTAGCAGAGTCCTTGTAACTAACTGGTTTAGCCATATATATCGGAGCATGAGAACAATGATGAGAAAAGCATTCTTAAAGTCCAGTTGGTGAAAAGGCTAATGACGCATAGTAGCAATGGAAAGAACTATGCAAACTATGGAGGCCTTAACTACCAGACTGAAAGTGTGATCAAAGTCGAACCTGGGAATCTTTGAGAAACCCTGAGCGACAAGTCAACCCTTATAGTGATCAATACTTCCATCAGGACGATACTTCAGACAAAAAACCCATTTGGAGCCAACAACGTTTACATCCGGAGGACACGGTACCAAGTACCAAGTGTGCCAATGATGAAGATTAGCCATTTTATCATCCATGGCAGGAACCCAGCAAGGATGCTAAAGAGCCACACGATAGTCTCGAGGATCTGTTTAAGAAACTAAGGAAGCCAAAAGCCAGACACTTTATAATTAGAGAAAGATCGAGTATGCGAGAACCATCTATAGTCTTGGTGGTCATTTAGTGCATACGAACAGGAGCTGGCTCAAGATAGTTATCGGTGATTGTAGCAGAAGAATCGAGAGCAAAATTTGTGTGAGCCTGCGGCGAATGTGCAGTGGGTGTCGGGACTGGAAAAGCTGAAGGTAATGTTGGAGCGTTAGGATAAGAATTTATTAGTAACTGGCCAACAAAATAGGAGGTATAAAACCTAAGGAATTCAGTACTGTGACATCCACATAGAGGCCAAATACAAAGGTAGTAAATGTATACTTTCATAAGACAACAACAACATAAACAACATTAGTTGCATGTGTATTTCAGCTCCATTTGTCTATTCACTGCATACCTAATGAGGGGTCAAATGCATGTTTTCCTTAAAGCATTTAACATTTATTTTTAATGCTTCTAGTTGTGGAAAATTAGGTTTAGATAGGTTTTTCATAATAGGAAGTTAGAACCATCATGCTTGTTTTTCTATGTAACTTCTCTATTTTTTAAGCCAATTGTAAACCTAATGGGATTTTTCCCTTTTAAGTGTCGAGATCTCTTTGTTTTCTTAAGTGAAGATCACTTATTAGCGAAGGCCATCCTCAAGGATGAGCCAATTGTACGCCTAACGAGATTTTTCCCTTATGAGTGTCGAGATCTCTTTTGTGTGCTTAAGTGTAGATTACTCATAAGCAAAGGCCATCTGATCTGCACCTAAAAGCATGTGCTAATCATTGCATTTAACACATTTGTTAGTATGTTTTGGATGGTTCTGATCAGATCTTGTTAGTATCTTAAGTGTAGAGTAAATCATATTTCTGGTCAGATCTTGACCAAATTTGCTATATGTAGACTTCTGCTCAGCCAAATTGGACTGCCGTAAATTACCTTTTTGCTATAAGTGGACCTTTTCATGTGCCTGTTGCCAAATTGATATATGTAGACCTTTTTTTACAAAGTCTCTAAAATCAATTTTCAACCAACACACAGTAAAAGAGTTTTTTTATGATTTCAGGTTCTGGGGAAGCTAATACATATCCCTCCTATTCATATGGGTAAATTTTTTCTTCAAAAAATATTTGAATGTATAAAACACTAAAATGGCCCAACAAAGCATCATTTTCCTTCCCTCCCAAATTTTCCTTATTCCTTCCATAACCTTAACCCCAAATTTTTGTACCTCTCCTACCCCAACACCTCTACTGATTTCCCTCTTCACTCCATAACCTTAACCCCAAATTTTCACTATTCCCTCCATAACCTTAACCCTACATTTTTGAACCTCTCCCACCCCAACACCTCTACTGATTTCCCTCTTCCCTCCGTCGGAGCTCCCATTGCTGCTGCACTAACCATCGCACGCCACCTCTTCGTTTCCCACCACCGATGACGATGCTCTCCACCACCTCCGCACCGCTCCCCTCTGTCGGAGCTCCCATTGCCGGTTGCGCTTACCAATGCACAGGTGAATCTTTGATGAAGTTCCATTCTAGATCGTTTGAACCGATGTCAATATATATATTGCTATGATAAGTTTTTGAAGTACATGTTGTTAGGTTAGTTATTGATTATTCTTGGTTTTGGATCTGTTTTATGTTTTTCTTCCTTCTGCTTGCTAAAAGTTTGTATCTTTAAATCTTTTTACAAACTAGGATTTTGTGGTTTCATTATTTTGAGCTGGTTCTCCTTGTCTGCTGTTATTTTTGTCTTTTGAGCTCAAGTCCTTTACATCAAAGAACCAATCAGTTTTTTGGGTAAAGTATTAATGTGGTGAAGCTTTTGTCATGCCTATCTTTTAAATTTTGTAACCAAGATATGGGTATATTCTATCTTTAGCAGCAGACTTGTGCATTAGTGTAGTACTATTAGTCCTATACTCCTATCCTTTATAGACTCTAAAGTGATGTTGTCTGATCTGCGTGCCAGAAATATCCATGTAGTCTCGTAAAACTAAATTCTTTCATGAATTCCAGTATTAAGAAAGACATGGGGAATGTTTTTTTTTCCAGCTATGCTTTCAAATGGTGTGCTCGTCTTGTGTTGTTTGGAAATTGAAGAGTTTATTTATACATTTTCTGTGAGATTTTGTCATGAAGATCTCTTTTCAGTTCATTATATGTGTAATGTTTAAGTGGAACTTTTATTTGGTTTAAATTGAGGATGTTTTTAAAATTATAAAGTTTTGAATGTAGAAAAATAAAAACAAAGCTGAACTTTGTGATTTCTCCATATTAATGTTTGATTCTTTGTTTTACCCGTGCTCTGTTATCACTGCTTCAAAGAATGGAGTTTGGCAACTAAAGATGGAAATTATTATGTTTCAAGTTTGCCATCTTTAGTTTGGTTTTAAACATCTGGTGTTTTCTTGTTTATATGGTTATAGATAGCCTTGATTTTGGGATTGGATGGTGGAGATTTGATTGCATTAACCATAATCAAGGCGGGGACGTTGCTGCACATAATCAAAAGTTCTCTTCTCTCTGTTATTTTTTTGCTGTGTTTGTTGTTTTTGTAGTGTTTGCATTTTAAATCAATCGTGAAAATTTAAATTGTGTAACTTAAGTTAGGATAGAGGGAGTAACACTTGCATCAATTAACGAATCAATTTTACCCTACTGCCTGCATTTTTTATCGAAAATTTATGTGTTCTGATTAGTTCAATTTAGTGTTCAAATTAGCCTGAGGTATATCTTCTTTTCCTGTTGGAGGGTTTGCATGTTTAATTTATGTGATTTACTTTTGATGGATGTAAATTTGCTCTAATACTATATCTGTTATGCATGATTTGATTCTCACTATTGCACCTATCGACTTTGTCTTTGAGAACTGATGTAGCATAGGGTGAATTGACTTGTCTTAGATATATAAACAATTAACAAGGTGCTACATTTAAGCGAACGTGAACAGGTTGTTTGAGTTAGTTGAATTGTGACCCCTTGTGTGACCTGATGATTATCATGCATTGCAGGAAGGTAGTGGAAGATGTCCCTCGAGGTGTACATGTAAACTTTTTGAAAGCAGAACGGAGTTTGCACATGTGGGCACTTGAAGATCTTCAGAGACTTCATGTTGCTGAGGAGTAAGCAGTTGAAAAGGAAGGTGGAGTTGAAATGCATGTGCTGGAAGATTCTGGTCATTGGGTAAGCCGAAGAGAGCTTCTTCTATGAGAATCTTTTACTGGGTTCCAACACGTTCTTGGAGGTACTAGTAGCGTCACCTTTGCCTAAAACAAAATGAATCATATTTCTCGTACTATTGCAGAAACAATACACCATTTTTATGAGGATGGATGAAGTAATATTTTATATAGTCAAGGGTGAATGAAACCATAAATATGCTAGGTTATCCATGGTGGAGACGTTCAATGCACTGATATTTTTGCAACTTGCAGGTACATACAACCTCGATGGATTGTTCAAGATTTTTTCATTCTCATTCCAAGGATTTTAGCCACTTCCTGGCAACAGTTCTACTTCAAACAAATATCTCTTTAACCACAATGAGTAATCATTCTTATTGTCCATCTTGTTCTTGTCGATCATTTTTCCATAATCATTATATTGTTTCACTAACCAATTGTACCTTTCTTTACCTCCAATTCGGAATCTGGGAATTATAATTACTGTTGATAGGTCAACTATGTACCCATTTCATCTTTGTTTTTGTAAGAGTAGAGAAGAAACTGAGATTCTAGAGCTGTAAGTGAAGGCAGTGCTCTATCAATTGTGCTGCAGTAGTTTTATTATTGTATAAGTAGGACTATTATTATTGTCATCGTCGTGCGAGACAAGGTGTTTGTATACATTAATGCAGAAATAAATTATTAATTTTGTGAAGTTGATTTTATTATTAAATTAATGTGGAATAAAAATGTTAATTTTGAGTCTTTTTCCCTTTCTCTGAAAGCGGCAGCGTGCTGCAGCTTTCAGAGCAAGGGATTTTTTTCGTCGTCATAAATAAATTAGCACAGGTTGAAAAACCGGTGCTAACCAAAAAACTAGTGCTAAATTAGCTCCGGTTGAAAAACTGCGGCTAACAAAAAATATCGGTGCTAATTTAGCCCCGGTTGAAATACTGGTGCTAACAAAAAAAACACCGGTGCTAATTTAGCATAGGTTGAAAAACTGGTGCTAACAAAAAAAACCGGTGCTAAATTAGCAACGGTTGAAAAAAAATAGGTGCTAATTTAGCACCGGTTACTTAGGCACCAATTTTTTACGAAAAAACCAGTGCTAGAACAAAAAAACCCGGTGCTAGAGGTGGGTCTCTGTGGTATTGAATGGTAGTAGACGGAAGGCCACGAGTCAAAACATGGTAGTAGATTGAAACGACCCAATAAGATAAGGGAGTCAAAGATTGAACAAGATGAAGATTAGCACGTCAATGTTGTATTGCATGGGTCGTGCTAGCTAATTGGATGGTGATCCACCTCCACCTCAGAATCGTAAATGAATTACGGGAGATCAGCTGTAGCCAGAGGCAGAGGGCGTCCAAAGATATTGAATTTTATTCTACTCCTATTCTTACTACTAAGCTACCTAGTGGCAAGGCCGAGTATGTCCATAGAGATTCTAGATGTCTAAAAGCCATCTACACACAACCACGTCCGGGTTGTTAATCCAACCATGTGTTACACTACAAGAAATAGGACCTATTACATCGCCCATTTTACCTCGGTTTTTTCTTAACCCCAAATAACCGAGGTAAAAAGTACTTTTACCTTGGTTGATTTTTTTCCGAAATAAAAGGTATTATTTACCTCGGTTAAAAAATTGAGGTAAATAATTATTTTTTTACCTCAATTTTATGGAAATCGAGGTTAATATCTTTCACAATCAAAGTAAATAGAATGATGATGTATGTGCAACGTCGGTTGTGTTGGTCAGATCATGCAATATAACTTAATCGTGACATGACCGACATCGCTATTTTCATCATTTCGACCCATTTGTATGATGGGATATAGTCAGTGAATTTGGTTCCATTGACCAAATACAATCATATGATACCCAAAAAATTTCTCACCATTCCGAGTTACCTCCTTTAAATTCAAATACACATTCTTAGGGGTGGGTAATAAGGTTGTTGATTGTGCTCAATTACTAAGTATGTTTTCCAATACAACAAATTTGTAGTTTCATCTTCAAATTAGGTTCTAGGTTAATTTATTTCATATGAGAGGATGTGCTTGAGTATGGGTTTATTGAAATTAAGCACTTCATCATTTTATATGGATTCAGGTTACATATTTGTGTATGCTAATATAATGAATGTTTTCGTTAACATTTATATATATGATTTTTGTATACATGTCATGAATTGAATGAATGTAATTGGATGTATTTTTTGCTAAGATAGTTCCATAAAGAGTGTGTACTTATTATTGCATTTTAGGAATGTCTATGGATAAAACCCATTATTTTTATGAAGATTCAACAAGTAAGGGGTGTCAATCTTTTGTAGCCAACTTCATTGAATATGCATTTGCAAATGCTGTGAAGGAGAATTTGTCTTATGTATATTACCCTTGCAAGAAGTGTCAAAACACCCATATTCATGAACAAGCAATTTCTTTGAAGGAAGACTTATTTACGTACAGTTTTGATCCAACATATAAAACTTGGTTTTGGCATAGGGAGAATGTGGATGAGCATACTAGAAATGAAGAAGAGGCCGAGAAGGATGATAGGATGAATGAGTTGGTTGAGAAGATTGTCAAGAACTACAATGGAAATCCTAAAAGACTTTCAGACCTCCAAGGTCATAAAGAGACACTTCTATGTGAAGGATGCCCCGAAGGAATAACTGTATTGAAGACTACATTACAGTTTATGAATGTCAAAGTTTTTTTTAATAAATGAATCCACCCTAAGGTGGGGGGTTATATATTAGGTTCCGCAGACCTATTAAGAAACAAGATAATTACAGCGTTAGTTTGGAAGATACATTGATAAGGCAACCTCGTTGCCTCCAAAAGAATAACCTAAAAACTAGTGGCCTATTGATCCAGTTAGAGGAAAAACTAATAGCCTATGTACAAAGGCGAAAAGAGATGAAAGTTGTGTTTCCAAAGTAGGTGATCTTCACCCCCCGTGTTAATCACTTACTTGGGCCAGGCAACTTTCTTTTAAAATGCACAAGTACTCTGAAAAGGTCTAACTGGCAAGTGAAGTGCTCGTGTTACAAACACTTTCCCTTAGAATTAGGGTTCATCAAGTCTGAAACTTCAGTTGTAGCACCGTAGAAATAAGTTTCTTAAGGATCAGTTTAGGAGCCTTGCTGTAGTCTTTGTCTTAGGATGCAGCCATCAAAATGTTGAGTCTAATGCAGTATAAGTTCAGCATATCAGTAGCATATCATCTGTCCATATATTAACAGATTCTCCAAAGTTACCTGAAAAAAGAAAAACAGGCATCAGCAGTATCAATTGTCCTTGGTAGCTTGTTTGTGAGTTTGAATGTATGGAATGTGGTTTCTATCCAAATTAATGAGGCCTCTGATGTATGCAGGAATGTTAGAGAGGATTAGATTTGATTCATGAGGGTGAGTAGATCTATGCTTAGCAATTGCATCAGCAACCGCATTACATTCCCTGAAAACATGCCTAAGGGTAGCCTGATTAAGTTCAGAGTGTGTTTGAAAGGCTAGTGCATATAGGGACCATTTGGTACTTCTGGGATTGTTAATCATGTTTACTGTAAGCATAGAATCTGATTTAACTATGAAAAAACAACCAGGGTCCAGATAAGTGAGAATCTGAGCTGCAGCTTGGATAGCTTTCATTTTAGCTTCCAGTGGTGTTTTAGCAGTGGTAGTTAAGGATTGAATTAAGCATGGATTACTATTCCAGTCTCTAGCTATAAGACCAAGTGTTGAAGTGGTTGAGGACCAAGAAGCATCCACATTTATAATTATGGTGTTCTGTGCTGGCCTATTCCAGTAAACAATGGACATGGAAGGCTTAGGGGGTGGTCTTAGGGGTGGGATTAGTAAGGAAATGGGGTAGCTCGTATTTAAATACACGTTAGAGTAAGCAGGTTTAGCTGGGAAAGTTAAAAAGATAAGATCTCTTACTTCTTTACTGATTTGAGCAGGTGAGAAATTTTTGTTATCAAAATAGAAAGCATTCCTGGCTTTCCATAATGACAAATAAATCAGTGATGGTAGTAACTTACAGATATCTTTATGCCCTTTAGACAGTTCATTATTGTTCCAGCAAGCTAAAAATCTATCAGTTAGACTGTCTAGGGTATGTAGGTTATGACCCTAGATAGCTGAAGTATCATCCCATACAGTTTGAGCCAGATGACAAGAGATGAAATAATGATCTATAGAATCAGATTGATTACATGCTGGACATTTCGAGGCTAGGCTAAAACCACACTTAATTAGGAAATCATCAAAAGGAAAGAGGGAGTTTAGCATTTTCCATGTAAAAATAGGGATTTTCTGCAGTCTAGGGTTCCAGATAAGTGTTGTGGCTGGAAAATTACCTGGTTGTTGTGTAAGGGCTTTGTAGGCTGATCTGAAAGAGAAAAATCTGGTTTCCTCTAGTTTCCATATCATTCTGTCATTTCTTTCAATGCTAATCTCTGCCTCCTTCAAAAAATTCAATAATGTTCTAAATAGGGTGAAATATGCGGTAGTATCTGGTTTTTGTCTCTGATGAAGTCAGCTATGGTGCAGTAGAAAAGTGGGGAGAGGACTGAGGGTGGGACACAGTTAATTAAAGGACCATTAGGGCACTAGTTTGTAGTCCAAAAGTTGTAGTTTCCTTTGCCATGTATAATGAAAAACTTGTTTTCTGCAAAGGAATTAATATTACATATTGTTTTCCAAGTGTGAGATTTCCTATGGGTTTGGGGTAGTGACCATATCAGTTTAGCCCAATGGTGGTGCCTTGTTGGCCTTTCCACCACAATTTGAGAGTGAATGAGTCAATTATTGCTTGTATAGATCTGAAACCTAAACCATTCTGGTATCTATGTGCACTAAGGTCAGACCATTATCTCCATACTTTATTCAGTTTTCCCTCTTTTTCTCCCCAGAAGAATCTGGTCATTTTCCTTTCCAGTGATTTTATTATCTACTTAGGGGGCTTTAGGACAGACTATATATGTTCGGGGAGGGAGTATAAACAGGATTGGATAAGAACCATTTTGCCTCCTAAGCTTAACCATTTGTTTTTTCGAGTTCAAAAGCTTCCTATTAAAAGCATCCAGCAAAGGTTCAAAATAAAGATTTTGAGTTCTACCTTTGAAAACTGGACATCCCAGGTATTTAAATGGAAAGGACCCTTTCTTCATTCCTAGAATTGATCTAATTTGATTGATTTTTGCAGTTGTAGCTCATTTACTAGCATAGAAATCAGATTTTTCACAATTTATTTTTTGGCCAGAGGTATGTTCAAAGGTTTCTCGGAAGGCGTTGATTCTTATCATGCTAGATTTTAAAGTTTGCATGAATATGATAGTGTCATCAGCATAACTCAAATATGAAGCAGGTGTAATGGTAGAGGGAAGCTGATAGTAATTGAGTCTACTTTTCATGAGAATAAAAGATAGACTTCTGGAGAAAGCTTCAGAAAAAATATTAAAGAGAAAGGAGGATAGAGGATCACCTTGTTTGATGCCCCTTGTGGCTCTGAAAAATCCAACAGGGTTACCATTTATAAGCACAGAAAAATGAGCCTGAGAAAGGTTATTCATCACAGAATTCAAAAAATTCCCTGTGAAACCAAATTTATAGAGAATAGCTTCCAGAAATTGCCAATTAACTCTATCAAAAACCTTTCTAAGGTCCAGTTTTAAAATGCAATTTGGAACTCTGTTTTTTTGTCTAAAAACCTAATCATTTCCTGAAGATAAAACACATTGTCATATATGTCTCTATTTTTCATAAAGGTTATCTGATTTAGAGAAATTAAGTTTTCCATATAGGGTTTCATCCTTTCCATTACCACCTTAGAACAGATTTTATTTGCTACATTTGAAAGAATGATAGGCCTATAATCATCAAAAGAGGAAGGTGTTTGTTTCTTTGGAATTAAGGTTATCCAGGTGCTACTTATTCCTCTTGGCATTTCTGAGCCTGAAAGGAAGTCATTTACTGCAGCTTTTAGGTCCTGTTTAATAAAATCCCAGCATTTGGTGTAGAATTTTGAGGTGAAACCATCAGGACCTGGACTACTATTTTTGTTCAGGCTCATTACCACTAACCTAAGTTCCTCCTCTGAGACTGGTTTAGACAGAGATTGGTTATCCTGAGGAGATGTTATTGTTGGAATTTGACTGAGAAAATGGGGGTAATAGGTGGTAGAGTTTGGCAGGTTTGGCTCAGAGAGCAGGTCAGAGAAATAAGATATGGTCTCTTCCTGGATTTCAGTGTGGTTATATAACCAATGCCCCTGTCTATTTTTAATTTTTGAAATGTGGAGCTTACAATTCCTGTCTTGTACAGTTTTGTGGAAAAATTCAGTGTTATTATCTCCAAGTTTAATCCAGTTAGTTCTCGATTTTTGTTTCCAAAATTTTTCTCTTTCCTTTAAGGCTCTAATTAGTAGTTCCTTTTTCTCATTAAGTTTGATTAGTTCTAATTGTGAATGAGTGGAGTCATAGTTAATATACTGTAATCTCAGGTTTTATTCTGCAATAAGTACATTAGAGTCAATGTTTCCAAAGGATTCTTTGTTCCAGATTTTTATTTCCTTTTTAAGTCTAATGAGTTTAAGGTAGAATCTTAGCATTCCTTGGTGGGGGATAGGTTTGGACTAATTATCTTTAATCAGGTCCATAAACTCTGGTCTGTTGAACCATGTATTAATAAATCTGAAAGGCTTAGGATGGGAGAGAACTGTGGATGAGACTTGTAAAAAAATAGAACAATGGTCTGAGGATTGTCTATTGAGGATTTGGATGGAGGAGGCTGGGAATTTGGCACTCCATTGTATGTTACAAAGTTCTCTATCTAATCTCTTAGAGGTGGGTTTTCTTAGCCTAGAATTAGTCCATGTAAATAGATTCCCAACAGTATTAATTTCCTGGATTCCCTTAGAATGAATCCAGTTATTGAAATCCCTAATACTACCTAGGTTAGGGGAGGAGGATCCTTTATATTCTGTAAGTGAGGATATTGTGTTAAAATCCCCTATGTACATAGTCTCATAATTTGGAAGGAGACTATGATCACTCCATAAAGCCTTCCTTCCTTCCTTAGTTCTAAGGCCGTAGACAAAAACAACATCCATTTCAACATTTGTGGTAGACTGAGTAATTTTAACATATAGAAATTTTTCATGATGTGAAAGTAAGGCAACATTTAAAGATTCATTCCATAGAAGCCACATTTTACCATTATGAAGAGGCAGAGAGTGAGAGTATTTGAGCTTCTCCGTATAGGAGTGGCATTTGCTATTATCATGTATTGGCTCAATTATACATAGAAGATCAAATTTTTTTTCTATTTGATGAGGTGCTTTAATCTGAGCATTGAAGTTTCTAAACCCCTAAGGTTCCAGATTAGAAAATTGATAGTAGTGGTGTATGTCATTTTTCACCTGATTGATGGCTTTTAGTGTTTAACCTCAGCATCATCTTATTTAGCTGTCTTAGGTAGGTGGTCTTTTTAGGTTTGGACTTACCTTGGGAGTCCATGTTACCTATTGGTTGAGTTTGGAGAGATGCTAGACCTGGTTTGGGGATTGTGCTATCTAGGAGAGATCCTTCTTCTTCCACCTCATCTTGTAGTATTTGGTGTAGTGAATGATCCAAAACTTCATCTGTTTGTGGAGGTGAATCCGTGTCCTACAAAACAGAAAATCTATTTTCCATCTTTCTTTGCTGAGAAAGTAGGGGATTGATGGAGAAGAATTTTTGAAAGTTAAGCTTATGGGAGCCTATCTGCATATCATCTTTTGCATAGATCATTTGAACCTTGTTTGGGTTGGGCAGATTTGTTGCACTAATCAGTCTTGTGATTGGTGTTTCAGGATCAGCAGGTGGTGAGTTTGTTAGGTCAAGAATTGTGGGAGATTGGGATGATTGTGGTATCTTTTTCACAGAATTTACTTCCAGTAGTTTGGGTATGTAGGAGGAAGGTTCTAGGGTAGGGTTTGTTCTGGCTAGGTGATGTACTAGCTTACCTTTGTTATGAGGACTGTTAAAGGTTTGGGGATCGGTAGCCATTTTTGGTATCTTATCAAACTTATTCCCTGTGGCTTGCCATTGTGGTGCTACATGATTCTGGGAAAGAGCTCTACATTGGTTAAGTGGGTGTCCTAGTTTAGTAGAGTTATCACAATACAGGGGTATGTCCTCATACTCAATGTTATATTTTTTATTGTTAGAAACAGAGCCCAATCTAATGAAGTGGTTTAGGGGTTTCTGAAGGTCTATCTCAACACAGAGTTTGATGGCAGAGGGCCTAGTTAGCATCTCAGTGGCTAAGTCCTTCTTAATGAAATTCCCTATACTATTTCCAATAGCCTCAATTGATGAAGTATTGTAATAATAAAGTGGGACATCCCTGATTGTGCACCAGATTAGGATGATCGGTGATTCCTTCTAGGTGGAGAAGTCTGGTGACCATTTGTGTATCTTCATGTGAATTTCGTTGAAGCTCCATAGACCTTTGATCCAACAGTGTTGATAATCATTTAATTGCTCAAATCGGATCAGCACATGCTTGTAGTCGAGGGAGCCCAGCTAATATTTCCCAGAGAATCCCACAGTTTTGAAAGCTCCCTCCAATTGGTCCATGGTGAGCTGGCCCTTGGTGAATTTACCTACTAGGGTGTTTGTATAATGGGCGGAGAGTGTAGATATGTCATCGTCGGAGTAGAGGCAAGCAGGTTCCCCTAGATGTTCGGATTTTGGGGTAATCTCTGGGTTGTTTGGTAGGGTTGAGAGGAGTGGTGGAGCTTTCGATTGGAGGGCTGCAATGAAGGATTTTGGGTTGTTGATTGTGTTTTTATCCGCCATAGTTTCCGGTGGATGGTGTGTCTCTCTCTCGGTGAAGGCGAGAGAGGAGCCGTTATCGGCAGAAGATGACCGTTTTTGGCCACTACTGTATAAAATAATATTCAAAAATTGGAGGAGAGAGAAGAGAGATTTTTTCATTGACAAACTATGATGAATATCAAAGCTAAGTATTCCTATAGTGATTTCGGTTTCTCTGCTTTGTTGAAAGTTTTGAAAGAAATGCTTCCGGTTGGCAATAGACTGCACCAAACGGTATATGAGTCGAAGAATGTACTATGTCCGATGGGCATGGATTATGAAAAGATTCATGCTTGTCGGAACGATTGTATCTTGTATAGGAGAGACCACCTAAATGCAGAGGATTGCCCTAAATGCAATGCTCCCAGGATTAAATTGAAGGACGTTGATGTTGATGGAGAAAATGTAAATCGGCAAATGAAGAAGGTTCATGTCAAGGTTTTTTGGTATCTACCAATTATTCCTCATTTGAGAAGAATTTTTGAAATTTTTAAGGATGCTAAGAATTTGAGTTGGAATGCTGATTAGACAGTGGTTGATACTAAAGTGATAAGTCATCTGGCTGATGGTGATTAGTGGAAGAAGATAGATGCAGCCTTTCCGATATTTAGGAATGAGCCACGTAACTTGAGGCTTGGTTTTTGCACCGATGGAATAAACATGTTTGGTTATATGAGCACTAATCATAGTTCTTAGCCAGTGATGGTAATGATTTACAACTTCCCCCCTTGGTTGTGCATGGAAAGGAAGTACATAATGTTATCTCTAATAATCTCTGGTCTGAGACAACCGGGCAACGATATCAATGTGTACCTAGCCCCCTTGGTGGATGACTAGAAAAAGTTGTGGCATCCTGGAATTAGGATGTATGATGGGTTTTGGAAGGAGAAGTTTGATTTCAGAGTGATGTTGTTATGCACTATTAATGACTTTCCCGTGTATGGAAACCTTTCTGGCTATTCTGTGAAAGGACACAAGGCATGCCCAATTGTTTTAGATGGGACATATTATTGTAAGTTGAGGCATGGTAGCAATATTGTGTACCTTGGTCACCGAAGATGGCTTCCAACAACTCACCGGTGTAGGAATAAACGTGATGAATTCAATGGAAAGATAAAGTTATCGACCCCTACTCCTATTTTAATAGGTGCATCAATCTTCTTCATGTTGCGAGATTTGAAGAATAACTTTAGGAAGAGGAAGAGGAAACCAACGGTTCCCGGTGGTTGGAGGAAGCATTCCATATTTTTCAAACTCCCATATTGGGAGAAACTTGATGTCTGATGGTGTTTAGACGTGATGCATATTCAAAAGAATGTATGTGACAGTTTGGTTGGTACTTTGATGAATATCCCGAGTAAGAAAAAGGTTTGTGTGAAGTTAAGGAAAGATATGGTCGAAATGGGAATTAGATATGAGTTGGACCCATAGGTGCGGGTGACGATACACACTTTCAAAAGTAGAGAAAGAGTTGATATGTTTTAGTCTGAAAGAAATGGATGTCCCCGATGGGCTACTCATCCCGGGTAAGCAATATAGTGTCCGATAAGGGATTGAGATTGGGGAGTATGAAATCTCAGAACTCACAATGTTTGATTCAAGAAATTCTCCAGGTTGTGATTAGATCCATGTTTCCAACTTATGTCAGGAAGTGCATTAACCGGTTGTGTTGCTTCTTCAAGGAAATTTGTTGTAAGGGGATCAACTGTAAAAAATTGGAGGATCAACTGTAAAAAATTGGAGGATCAACATGAGGAAAAAGTTATCGTTTTGTGCTAGTTAGAGATGTATATCTCCCCTTCATTCTTTGACATCATGTTACACTTTTTAGTTCATGTTGTACGGGAAATATTGATTTATGATCTTGTTTATTTTTTATAGATGTATCCTTTCGAGAGGTATATGAAGATATTCAAGGATTATTTGAAAACTCAATTTCACCTTGATGCCAGTATAGTCCAGAGGTATGTGACTGAAGAGGTGGTAGAATACTGGATGGAATTCTTGAAGAATTAATAGTTGGTTGGCATACCAAAATTGCGCCATGGAGATAGGAGGAGGGAAAAGGTTTGCGAAAAGGAACAACTCGGGTACTAACCCATGATGAGTTGATAAAAGTACACTTATATGTCTTGAACAATTTTGATGTGGTTAACCCCTACGTGGATATGCACATGGTCTTTATCAAAGAGAGACACCCCAGTTGGTCGGAGAAGCAAGTACTTGCGGAACACAATCACACTTTCATTGATTGGTTACGGGAAACTGTAGTTGGAGAAAGTCATTATGAAACCTTTAAGTAGTTAGCCTTCATGCCTTCTGCTACTGCAATTTCTTTCACTGGATATGACATGAATGGGTTTACCTTCTCAACACTTAAATGGGGTACACACACCTCAACACAAAATAGTGGCGTTAGCATAGTTGTGGAAGCGTTACATTTAGCAGCTCAAATGATAAGAATCCAGTGTGCGGGAACATGTCGTATTATGGTGTGATTGAAGAAATTTGGGAACTAGTCTACACAAGTTTCAGGGTCCCAATTTTCAAATGCAAATGGGTTAACAACAATGCGGGTGTATCGATCGATGAGCTAGGTTATAGAGCCATCGAATTGAGCAAGGCACATTCTATTGGCGATCCTTACATCCTTGCATCACAGACTATATAGGTGTTTTATGTTGATGATCCTTCCAATATTTGTAAATCAGTGGTCATTAAAGGGAAAAGAAAATTTGTGAGGGAGGTTAGTCCATCTTCATTGTTAGAGATTATTCAACATACACCTTGATTTGTTGTGATGTCAGCCTAGAAAAGATAATTAGCGTGGAGGTAGCATTGAGGAGAGATAACGATGAGGGTGTTTGGATTGAGTGGAATCCAAAATCGAAGAAGAAGAAAAAGAAGACATGGATTAGTTCCCACTTTGTAGAGTATAACATTGTATAGTTCAATTATTTATTGATTATAAAATCACGAAAGGTAGACTAACGATGTATAATTGGTTACCATTTGGCATTCCAATTTTTTAATCAAAGCACATAGGTAAAGGTCTTGGGGATGTATTAGTTGACATCTCACAATTTGTCATTAAACAAACCGGTATGAATGAGCACACATTTACGACATCGCACAAGAGCCTAGTGGTCCATTAAAAGTGGAGTTGGCAACATCCCTTACATTGTCGATAAGGTAGTCGATTGAAAACAATACCTAAATACATAAAACCAATTAATTCATGCAAGCTCACAACCATGTCTGTAAGACATCATTTCAACCAAGTAGTGTCTTCAGGAAAATGTGCGACATCGCACTGTACAAAGATTGATTCATGAATTGATAGCTAAAAAATTCTAACCATAACTTGGAATGAAAAACATACAAGAAAATCATTCTGAGTTCACAATAGCTGAGTCCACAACAACTGAAAAATATTAATAACACACCAAACATGAAACAATGTATTGTACCATACACAAAATGTTAACATAATTAAATTCTAGCTTACAATCGCTACCATAATAAATCTCCAAAATATTAAAAACCATCAATAAAATTTTTTATATCATCTAACTAAACATAAAACGACATCAAAGATGGTTTACGGGCATCCTAGGTACGTGATCATCCTTTGTCTCAGTCTCACTACCCTGAGAGTTTCCCTCTGCATCCTCTCTAGACCCTGACCCTGAGCTGGAACCTGCCGCCTCATCATCACTGGCAAGTGCGTTATCATTTGGGTCCCTAACTTCCACTTCATCTTCATTTTCCACTAGCCCATGTCCTGCAGTTCCAGGGATAAAAATGGCCCTCATCCTTGCCAACTCTACCATAATCCTCTGTTTTTCACTCCAAATGTAGCGTATTAGTCTTCACCTCATGCATGCCCATCAGGAGCATGTTTCAAGAACTGCATCTTAACCCTGATGGTACACAAATAATGTAAAAATCATTATAATTATTTACTTTGATAAAATCTAGTTAAAAAGGCAAATAAAATATGATAAAGTTTCATACCTGAAGTAGATGGGACAGGATGCCTAGCTTCAGTGGCTGATTGAGCTCCCTCTTTCCGGGGGGTGGTTGTTGAATCAAGATCACCCTTGGAGATGTTGCGATCAACCCACACACCCACCTCCTAGTGCCAATGATTTTGACCAAAATAGTTTTCATCATAGTACTTTTGGGAGATCTTCTTCACAGACCAGATGAGAACATTCTGTTTCTCCATGAGAACATTCTGTTTCTCCATGAGAACAGTTGTTACGTTGTCGTATGGGAGTCCTTCTCTTCTGGGATACAGCCATAGTGTGTATCTTCTAGATGATGGTGTAACCGATGTCAACAATCATGTTCTCGCATATGTGCCAGTGGAGAACAGAGCCATTGATTATGGGCTCGAAAGGATGGCCAGCTGGGATGAGGCAGTGGAACATGAGGTGGTACTTCATCTTCTCCTCGAGATTGAGAAAATCAATCTTGATTTGTCTTAGTTTGAAATTCCTATTGCCCACTTTCAAATTGAAGTACATTACAACCATCTGTTAGGGGTCGAGGTCCCCTGACTCATCGTCTTCAGCTACCCTATTAGGTCAATTGTCACAACTGTAAACTTGGAGTCTTTCAACAAGGTTTTTTGGCTCTTTACCAACTGTGCATCAGATAGCCTTTTTGACCAACTCACTTGTTAATTTTATATTGACATTGTTAACTAGAGTTTTGAACTTCTCGGTACTGAGACAAGTGAAATTTGAGTAAAAATATATGGCCTTTTTTTCTTAAGTGAGCTTGTCCAAGCATATTAGCCCCACCATCCCCAACGGTTTGAAGGCCTCGAGGAATACATCAAGGTGGAGATGCTGTACATCATCAGGCTTCATGCATCTCACCTCCTTCAGTAGCCTTTTGCTGATTAGATCAGTGCAACGTTGCTCATTTTCCTCCACAAAAAATGTTTGTTGTCAAAGGTTAGGGGTGGAGGGGTGTCCTTTGTCCTCTTTGCACGAGACGTGCCTACCTTGCTGCCCTTGGGCCCGGACCTTATGACTGATGTATGATGGAAATGATTTTAAATATTGATCTGTAATATGATCAACTTATTTGATGTTGATTAATATTTCATGAACGATCTTGGTAGTATGTTGATAATAATTTGACTGACTAGATTTAGCACTGTGAGATCAGACATTCATTACAGTATGATTGTCCGACCTTGTAGAGCAGTTCGGCTTGTCCAAATTGTTTGGAACGTAGTAACGAATGGTAAAAAAGCCTAAATAGTACAAGAAAAGCCCAGAACTCCATCAACACGAAGCATATATGCAGAAAATATAGATTTACTCCATATCATTCACCCCATCTCATTCAATCACTGAAGAACATTATCAAAAACTAATAAAAATAGCCCTAAAACCTAATTAATCACATACCTCTCAAGTGAAGCTTGCAAATTGGACTAAAGCTACACATTTCAACAAGTTATAAACTCAAACAATAATCCTAAAAAACTAAAACAATAGATAAAATAAAAAATCTGACCTTGTCTAGGGTTTGGGAAGAATGTGGAAGTCTCCTTCAGTGTTGATGGCTAGTGATGAAGAAACAATGATGGAGGGCTTCAGTTTTGAGAAGAAGGAGGTTTGGCAATTGGATTGAACGGTTTTATGGTTGTTGTGTGGAAAAGGGAAGTTATGAATATGCGACATCGAGCTCTTAGAATGTGTGGGTTGGAGATTCGCCTCTTTAAGTACTCCAATAATACTGTGTCATTTAACCTGCGTATGCGACCTTGCATATATTCTCGACAATATCGTATGCTGCACGAATAATACTCAAGGTCGTAGTAAGGACTTACTAGGCCAAATTATACATCTAGCCAATAGTCAGAACATTTTGGGCTTGGTCAATTGTGTGTTAATCAAAATTATGATGACAAGCTTGCAGCCTCGCATATTATATCTAGTCAGTTACTGTTTTTGACCCATATTCATTTAAACACTAGCCCAAATGCCAGGCCCAAAGTAATTTATTTCAAAACATTGATAACAGAAATATTAATGATATCATCAATTTAATCTCGAACGGTTGTTCATTAACTGTGAACTTTTGTTGCCAGGGTTCATGATAGAAATTCGTAGCAAAAACACTATGGAAGTAAGACAAGAAAACATTATATAGTCTAGAAGCATATACTATAACGCTTCTGTCTCAAAATGTCGAACAACAGGGTCCATTATTATCTTGAAGTCTTATGACTAACGCTTATTTCTTAGACCGTTACTCGTCTAACATGGTCCAAAGAACAATCATACCAAATGTGATATGTTGTACTAGTATACTTTGCCCTTGAATGTGATCAGTTTTTTCTGGCCCATAGCAATCTTAACCATCGAACGTGTAATATTACATGTTCGTACAATTTCTTTAGTAATACTTTAGGTCCTTTCTCCATGTAGAATGAGATTACCCTTCATAATTTTACAACAGAAATCTACTTGTTTCAAATAACATTGGCTTTACAAGCCACTTAACAATGTTAATATTTTTATTTACACCAAGGAAAAACATTATCGCCCAATAGTATTGACTTTTCTTGAGGATCATGGGAGAACCCTTTGTAATTACTATAACTAACATCTAGTATTTTATTATAAGGTCAGTTGTGCCATGCCCTACACAAACGTAATAAATGAACAATTACTATCCAAAACATTAATCGTCTAAAAGGATTGAGTGTTCGTAGGGATAACGATAATTCCCCATTCAACGGGTATAGCTGACATTATATAATCTTGTATAAAATTAATTGTAACAAGATGTATACACATTTGATAACATTGAACAAATAATGTCCCTCCTAATATTGGTGTAATTTGATTGATGTTCTAACTGACGGTCGGCTGCAATGGACCATCGACATGTATATGATAACGTCCCTGTAAGGGTTCACATTACTTATGAGCTAATTTTTTTAAAAAAATCACTTTAATTCATGAAAAATGTTTCTATACTCCTCTAATAACATCAGGTATGACTATTGATGAAAAATTTATAAATTAATGTAACATAACTAATTATGAAAATGCTAGACATATCCTAGTTTTTGACATCGCATGTACTAAGGATTAGACAAAGACACATCAATATCATTCATGATCGTGAAATGGGCCATTAGGTCCACAAACAGGCCCAACGTATGAATTCCAACAAACAAAGATGGCAATGTTGCTCTGACGTCGTATAATCTGATGCTTGAACGAACATATAGCGATGTTAGACATATTCATATGGGATAGGCCCATTGGGATGGTTTTTACCCACTTGAAAACCTAAAATTAACAATGAAGGGGTGTCACACGAACCACGCAATATCGTATGAATGACGAGAGATACAAATGTGCGCCATACTTAGCAAAAAAAGGCCCAAAATCTTTAAAAGAGCATTTATTGCCAAAAATGGTGCCCTCCATCCTCCAAGAACCAAATTCAATCTTCCTCAACTCCTTTCTCCTCCAAGCTATCAACCAAAAAAATAAATCACATTCATCTCCTTATTAGATGCTTAATGAAGGTCACCAAAGTAGGGGATGTGGAGGTCACCAAAGTTGGGGATTCCATGAATCAAAATTGTGGTAAGGTTTAATCGTTCACACCATACAAACATGATCGTATTGTTCATTATACATTCCTTGACATTGAATGTTTAATGAGGGTTTGTTGTTGTTTTGTGTCTTATGTACCATCTATTTTGTCATATGGCCAGTACATGAAGGGTTGTGTGTGGTTACTTTCAAGATTATATTTTTGAATGTGTATTGTGTGTACCACTTGTTGAAGTTTTCAAAGTGGTGCTTATTTGATATGGAAATGACATGAAATACTTCATTTTTTGCATTTCTTTTAATCATATGGAGATCATCTTCATCGATGACGTATATAGTGTGTAACTTAATAGATGATGTGGTGGTGTAGTGGAAAAATCCTTCATTGAATAAAATCTTCCAATCATTATTTAGTGTGCATAATTCACTTGAGTTTTGTGGATGACACAGTTTTGTGTGCTTTATTACCTTCCTTTTTACGTCCTGGAGTGGTAATCCATGATAAGAGGAAATGGCCTGAAGGAGGGAGAGATCGAAAATGATCGAAAAGACATAAGCAAGGTCAGGTAGGGCTATTTGCAAGAAATTAAGATGAAGGTATGAAATGTCCAATGAAATTTGACCACATCGGAAATGCGATAGATGAGGATATAAATTGGTGGTTTAGATATAAATTGTTGATAGCTAGTACAAAAGGTTGACATTTTCTTGTACGAGTCTTGGCCTCGGGTCGATGCAGCTTACAAGGAAAAGCTATGGAAGGCCCTTGAATTGGCATTTGAATTTGATTTTATGACATGGAAAAGTTGAACACTAGAACAATTCGCTGCTTGGCGAGAGATGGAGAGATTTCAAAGCCAAATTGGCGAGGGATTACATTTTTGGGAAGAAGAAACATTGCAACCTAATGATTAAGCGATGAGACGTTAAATGCATGCATTTTACAAAGAATTTAACACTCTTTAATCATATTTTTGTTGTAAGATTGTTAAATTTAGGTAGGTTTACATGATAAGGGGTTTAGATGACCATTTTCGGTTTTTTATATCTAAATCCTTCATTTTGTAACCTATGTTTAGTCTAGTGGATTTTTGGCTCTTAATAGCATCTAGATTCCTTTTAGTAAGATTAATTTGTAGATTGCTCATGAGCACTTAGGATTGGTTTAGTGAAGTCCATTCGAAAGGATGGTAGAAGATGGAAGACCACTCACAAAGTGGTAGAAGATAAAGTGAAGAAATGAGAGCAAAGCAAAGGGTGAAGAATGATCCATGTTTTGAAGCAGAGTTCTGAGAATTTTCCGAGAAGAATCAGCCTCCAAGAGTGGTACCATTGGATTCCTCTTCTCGAGTACTATAAAATCGACTACAAGAACTCCCAAAACAGATCAACAGTTCACCCGGTGGAAGCAAAACAAAATGGGACTTTTTTCTGTCGTATGTCGCGACTCGCGAAATGTTGAGCTGAGAGCTCACAATTTCCTGATCTGGTCGCGACTCATGATGGAGGCGTCGCGACTTGCGATAATTGTCCTACAACTTGCATTTCACTCCCTTTTTTCTTGTACTATAAATAGATTTTAACCCCCAAATCTCTAAGCCCGACTTGGGGGATCCAAAACCCTAGTTTTTTACCATTTTCTTCCATTTCTTCTTCTTTCTTTGTAGATCTTTGTTCTATGTTATGGGTTTTGATTATCTATCTTATTTTTATCTTGGGAGCAATAGATTGAAGTTTCCATATCTATGTAGTAAGAACCATACCTATCTATTTAGTGCTTTTACTATTGTGCATTTATTGAGCTTTGAATGTAAATTGTTAATGGCATTGATGTTGTTGGAAGCTTGAGTATATGAATTGCTTGTATGATTACTTTTTAGAGTTGAGAGAAAGTAGCTAATTCTCCCCTCTTTTAATGTGGAACCCAACAGCATGAGTTAGAGCTTCTTAATGATGTTGGTGTGTTGATAATTGCTAGATGAATGTGATGGTGTCGAACTCGTTGTAATGTTTGTTTTAGGTAGCAAATGAGAGAATTCTATGAATGTCCATCATTCTTGACTAATCTTGTGTAAATGCACAAATTGGTTAAATGCTTAGACACGGTGTAGTGTTTATAAGTGTTACCAAGCTTGTTGGTTCTTCGTTCTCAATGCCATCAATGGGATACTTTTAGCCGTGTTTTGGCTAAGGGAGTCATTGGTTTGGTTTGACAAGAGATGTCGAATTCACTCTTGGAAACTACTATCTATGAAGGATGCAAGATTTATCTTCACAACAAGTAGTCGAAGTAGTGAATAAATTGTTTCACTCGTTCTTGAAGCCTTTGTTATTTAGCATTCATGTGTTCTTAATGCTATGTTCTACTTCATTTATGCCATGAGTTGTTTGAGAATAGGAAGTGTTTGTATTAATTAACTGTTAGGGAGTTAGGAAAGTAACGAATTCCTTAGCTCCTTTGCATGAAAATCTAAGAACATGAACTTAGAACTTCTTGTGCATAATGTGTTGTGATTCTTGCTAGATAAGTATGCTAATGTGGATTGTTCTCATATTTATCCTATAGATGCAATGAAAGGTTGAACCTTGAATGTGGTTTGTTCTAGGTTTAGCCTAATGAATGCTATGTTTGATTAAATGGCTATGTCTTTGGTACATAGCTTGTTGTTGTCAAATCTATGGTCATTCGTCTATAGGTAACAATTTTATTAGGATGAGTGAATGGTTCAATGATCTACATTTGGTTTGGAAATGGATATCAATTGCCCCCAAGGCTTTATTTTTGTACTTTTAAAACCCTTTTTCTTTGTTTGTTTGGTGATTAGTATAGTTACTTGACTTTGCTAGTTATCTTGCTTTTAATTTTCATAACCTAGGACAACCAACCAACCAAACCCCCCATTTTACATGCTTTTATATGTATATATATATCTACTCCTAGCATAATATCAACCATGTACGTTTAAACGCTTAAGAAAATCCCTCTTCTTCGTGGACGACCCCGACTTGCCACTATCTACTTAGTTATAGACAGTAAGCATTTAGGGCTTATAAATATTAACTTTGAGAGGTACGGCGATGACCTCCCAATTAAAATTTACATGGTTTGTGGTTTATACATAGTGGATACATTATTATATTTGTAAACAAAATCATGTTTTGATGATTAGATGTACTGTAGTATTATTAACACATCAGTTGTGCAAGTGGTTTCTAACTGTTAATGCTTTATTATTGTAGAGGTTTCCATTTTCCTTTAATATAAGTACTAGGAATTGTTTATGCGATGTCGCATATACCTAATGGACTATTGTCCGTCTGTACAGACTGGTTTGCGACATTGTGCGACAACAATGATTAAGCACTGTCTTCGATTGATGATCATAACAATGTCTCATATTGTCCATTTGTAAAATGAGAATTACCTACCAAATAGTGAACGACGTCGCACAGGGGCAGGGGAATTGTGATACAATTTTACCCCATTTTTTGTTTTATTCATTATATTAAGACAAGAGTTTGGTTGAATGATTTGTGAGGATCTAAGAGCTAAATATGTTGGCGTTACACAAGGAAACCATGTGCGATATACCATGAGTCAGGGGGGCTATGCACTAGTCACGAGAATTATCATGAAGGAAATGTTTGAGGCAAGAGTGTTTGATAAAGTAGAGTATGTGATGACAGATAATAAGGCAAGGATAAGGTTCCCAGATTTGAAAAATGGTCAAAAGGATGTAAAAAGTGATGGAAGAAGGGAGGTAAGTTTCACACCAAAGAAGTGAAGGTGGTTGGCCAATAAATTGTGAGTTTGCTAACATTTTATTTGAATTAATGTATGTGAAATGGTTCAAGATAATTTCAACCTAATATATGAGTTTGATTGTTGGTAATTTTTAGGAAGACTTAAAAAGAAAACAAGAGTCCAGCGAGTTCATCGGGGTTGGAAAGAAGGACAATCTAGGTGTAGCACTTAACAAGGAAAAATAACCGGGCAGAGTCCGGGGGTGTTTGTACACTCACTACATATAGGGACATCTTTGTTAAACCTCGACGACCGAAGGTTGATATTTTGTCATGTAGTCAACAAAGAGATATTGATGGTTTCAAATCCACATTAAGCCAACTAGTGGCTTCTGTCTCGCAAGAATCAAATGGGAGGAAAATGCCACTTGGATGGGAAAATAATATTTCAAGTTCTAAACCAACAACCTTAATGACCCCTCGCTCTTCTTCTCCAGAAACCTCAACACATAAACACCCAGAGTGTCATAGTAGGCCTGCCCCACCTTATCCGACTTCAACAAAACATCTTGCATTTGACCGGCTAATAACAAGAACGAAGTTAGTAGATTCAACACAACGGAACAAGGAGGTATTAGGGAATATATTACGCTTTTCATATTAAAATTATTTTATACTTTGTTCTAAATTAACGATTCTTTTTGTGAAGGATAATTCCTTGCGCATTCTTCTTGCCAAACGTGTTGATGGTGAGAGCCATATTGTGGTGGAAGATAAAGTGTACACATCCATAAGCTTGCTTCATCATAATCCGGTCATGAAGGAGAGCATGGTGGTCAATATCACTAAGGGCCTTGTTGATGGTGTAGTTCTTTCATTCCCTGAGGCTGAGGCAACTACAGTGGACGAGGCCGTGGGAATATTTGTTGAATGGCCCCTTTGTTTGGTCTCTATTTTGGACAAGGTTTCCCCCAAGAAGGTAAATATAAATTAGGTGGTGAGGCTATGAGCACATACAAAATTTATTTACAAAAATTTTATATTTTGTTTCACATAGATCAAGGCAATGCTTAGTAGCCTAGCCAAATCCTCAAGTACATATGGGGATCTGAAACCTACAAAAGCCTGTGTCTCCAAAGGAAGGGTCTCTAAAGAATATCCACACGATTGCAAAAACTCACCCTCCCTCATCTTCGTACAAAATCACCTTGGATAAAGTTGGTATTTTGGATTACAAGGTAAATCTAATCATCCGGAAGGAGGATTTCAAGGTATTATTCAATTTCAATAGTGTCCCCCACCTGTAGTGCAACTAAATTGCATGCAAGTATAAATGAATCCATGAACCGAAAGTCCTACATTTTTTTTTAATTATTGTGTTTCCCATCAATTTATCGAGACTAACTATGTATATGGGCTTTTGCCTATACAATCAAAATTTCAAAATAAAAGGGTGGATAGTGGTTCTTTGCCCCTTCAAGATCCATCATGAACATGAGGTGATGGAAGAGCTCTTGGACTACTTGAGCTCCCGGTTGATGAAAAAGGACAATTCGATATATTTCGCACTCTATTACAAGAGGTGAGTTAACTCTACTTCCTTCTTAAAAAACTAATGTTTTGATTCTATTATAGATTATTAGATGATAAGGAATTAATGAAAATTTCATTTTTGTAGCAAACATTGGATGATCGTCGTCTTCGTTATTCCCACAAACATGGTGTATTTGTTCGATCCATTACATGAAATGCCCCCGGAGATAATTTCATTCGCAAATTTGAAGGTGATGATGGATCCCTTAATCAACCCCCAAAAGGCATTTCATTAGAAATCCCTAAAGGTTAAGATTCAAATCTAAATATAAATATGACATAATTATTGCTATAAGTACATCTCTATGTGTTCCTAATCAAGTTCTGTGTATCGTTAGCATAAAAGAGAATCGGCCCAATGGAAAAGCGGTTACTATTGCATGCACTTTATGAAGGACTTCGTAGCAAATGTGAATGAGGATCAATATGACCTAGAAAAGGTAACTCAAATGTAGACATTACATTTCAATAAAGAATGAAATGACTATGCTCAACCTTTGTATTGATTTTGTGATTACTCCATCTTGTAGTATTTTCTCGCGGATAAATTACCATACGCAATCAGGCATTTGGACGAAGTAAAGAATTTGAAGGAGTTTCTTATCCTACCCACCGTTCTAGGAACTATTGCTAGGTTAAGTTTTCTGTTCAAGAATTATTCTCTAAAATACTCATTGATACTTTCCAAGGATATTTTTGACGCCTTGATATAGATCTCTATCTATTTATGGAGTATCAATGGTATAGTTCATTTTGTGAGAATTTTGATATCTCTTTTTGTGCATTGAAGGTGTATTATGTATCATTCTTGTATATATACATTACTCTTGTTGTAGGTCGCAACTGTTAGATATAAAAGTGAGGACAATACATCATGGGCACTCCACTGTGGATACCGATCCCAAGGCCAACAGAGGCAAAGGAGTTGGTATCTTGTGATGACTTTAGAGTTGACACAACCCTAGTTTCTACAAACAATCATGCCCATCTATCGGGGTAAGCCCAGGGTTTTCCCTAGTTAGGGATTAGTCTAGCACTCCCAACATGCATTTCCTCACAATGTTTGCCAATTAGAATTATAGTCTGACCAATCATAACGGTACTCTCGAGGTAGCATTAATGCACTCATCTCCCTGGTACTCTCGAACCTACAATAGCCATAATCTCACACTTCCAAGATAGCAATGAATCCTAGCCTGATATTACACTACATATGGATGTATGGATGCATAATAAAACCTGGAATAGCATAAATCTTACAGGAATTGAAAGTATAAATCAAGCACAAATATTCATAGGACATAAGGATAGGAAAATCTAAGAATTTCAAAAGTCATCCTCTAATCATGAATACAAATAAAAACCCCAAATTAATTAACTACTCATTAAGCATTGAACCCAAGTATTTCATTGGATTCAAAACCCTCGGGCAAAATCAAGAAGAAAAAAAAATAAAACTAGAGTGAAGGGTTATTCCCTCTCTCTCTCTAACTACTCTCTAAGATTAGAATAAGAGCACCCACAATGGTGTGGCTTGTTTTTGGACTACTCATCCCATTATCTTATTCTAAAATCCTCATTTTCCGACTTTTACCTACAGCCATTCAACTTGCCACATCATCAAGCCCCTCACACATAATTATTCCTTATGTACATCATTTTATGTATACTATTCATAATTTGTATTTTTAAAAGTTATATTTAAAATTATATAAATAATAATAAATGATATATATGTAAAATACAAATATTTAACCATGAATCTAATCCATTCATTATTAATATGTTTTTTAAATATTATTAATTGATTGTTACAAACAATTTGCATATATAAAATTTTATAATAATAAATAAGAAGCACAATATAAAAGCAAAACATCCACTAAGAAAATTTTCATACCGAAAATGTGTTCTTACCATTTATTTTCCTAGACATTGAATGTGTTCTTGACACTTAAAACACTATTTAAATTGACCAAGAAATGGAAAGAAAATCATGCATGTTGAGAGTAGTCTTCTCTTCTCCCATTTACAATCAAGTGGCCCCATGCAATAAATAAAGAATAAATGTAAAATACACATGGAAAATAATAATAGGCTCTATGTGGTGCTTGAGAAGAGGAACCCCTCTTGTGTGCTTTTTGACTTTTAAACTTCAAAATCCATGGGAAAAGTCCCCACTGTGGCTAACATATCCAACTTTTAGATTTAAAATCCCATCCAATAAGCCCCACTTTGGGTGCTCTACTGTGCTAAACTTAAACTCTAGTGTAAATAGACTTATACATATATTAGAAGAGAAATAGGCCTTTAAAAAGGACCAAAATGGGGCCAAAAACCCTAGCAGCTCCAATGGGCGCGGGCTATCATGGGTGGCACAATCGTGCCAGACGGTGATGGCATGGGCCGTGGGACCAGGCATGATCGTGCTGGCCGGCTCTGGCATAGGATGTTCTAGTTGACACTGTTATGCTAGAAAACCTTGGCACAGGGCATGTCGGCTAACACAGACTGCCGAATGGGGCTTGGTCCTCGACCTTTTTATGATGCCCGCCTGCATTGTTTACCATGGGTCGTCGGCTGGGAGTGGTGTCTTAACAAGTTAAATGGCACCGACTATGTGATTCTGTACGGGCTGTCCGAAGGGAGTCAATTTCTGAGCAAAACAATGGCATGACCTTGTAGATGGTGGCACGGGCCATGCAGGATGGGAGCTCGTGCCAAGAGGTGTTGGCACGAACTTTGCTAGACCGGATGCCTCGTGTTGATGCCTCATGGCACAGCCGTGTTGGCTAGCAAGGACCATGTTCGCTGATCATTCCTTGTCTTGAGAATTTGAAATTCGACTTCACTCTTTATCTGGCTTCTTTCCATCTACTACCACGATTTGGTTCGTGGCATTCTACTGTCTACTACTACCTTTGTGAGTTTCCTTCAACTATCTACAACCACTATTGCAAATAGAATTATACAAAATTACATTGAAATACTCACGAGCCACCTACTAGTAAGCTCACAAAAGAATATCTAGGTGCTCGTGAATGCAAAGTGTTCATTATTTCCAGTTAAGTCTACTAAACTAAGGATTTAGATAAGAACACCAACAATGGTCATCTAAACCCTTTGTTACATAAACCTAACTAAAAATAGAAATCATCGAAACAAAACATAATATCAAATGTGTCGAATGCATTAGTTAACACATGATAAAAGGTGCAGATCAATCCTCCCACACTTAAACCTTTACTTGTTCTCGAGTAAACAAAAACAAGCAAAGATTCTAAATCAATGTAGCATGCAAGGATAAGTTAACTAATACATTCAACTTATTCCTAGATTTCCCTAGTTCCCCCAGAGACGTTAGAACCTCACAACTCGTACACTCCCCAAAAAAACTAAGTCATCTATACAACCAAATAGTGTGAAGAAAAAGGTAAGTAAAAAATGATAAATGTCAAACTAGCATACTCCACCGAATAGGCCGCTAAAGAAAATCCAATAGATGTTGCCAAAGAAACCACCAAGGATAATCCAAAAGATGCTCGATTTAGTTTATTATTTCACTCAATTTTCTCATTTTTCCAAGGAGCCCTTTTGGGTTTTCATCCTAGCTTAACACACAAATGATGCTCACTTCTTACCTTTTTCCTCACATGGCCTTTCATTTTTCACTAGAAAAAACTGAACCTATTGCTTCGCCCAATTTACCTCGATTTTTTGGCTTAGCTCAAAATATCGAGGTAAAAAGTTCTTTTACCTCAGTTTTTTAAAAATAAATAATATTATTGACCTCGTATTTAAAAAAACCGATGTAAATAAATTTTTTTTACCGCATTTCTACGATAACTAAAGTAAATAGGCAATGAAATTGAATGTACAACATCGGTAGTAAGGGTACGACCTAGCAGTAATAGTCATTGATGAAAAGATGGACTTTGCACCATCACTCAATTTGACCGACTTCCATCCGACGTAAATAGCGACATCGATTGTTTCACTCAGCGAAGTAACCCATGCTCCTCAGTCAAAACCCGTGCCTAAAATCCTTCCAAATATATTAATTTATGTGATATTGCACCACAATTGGTGTTATGTCGGTTAGGGCTAATATTAATATGCGAATGGAGCATGAGGTTGCACATATTACTATGCAAATGGACTTTGCACCATCACTCGATTTGACCGACTTCCATCCAACGTAAATAGCGGCATCGATTGTTTCACTCATCGAAGTAACCCATGCTCCTCAATGAAATTGAAGTAAAGTTATTACAGACGTATGTGCAACATCGGTAGTAAGGGTACGACCTAGCTATAATAGTCATTGATGAAAAGATGAACTTTGCACCATCACTCGATTTGACCGACTTCCATCCGACGTAAATAGCAACATCGATTGTTTCACTCAGCGAAGTAACCCATGCTCCTCAGTCAAAACCCGTGCCTAAAATCATTTCAAATATATTAATTTATGCGATATTGCACCACAATTGGTGTTATGTCGGTTAGGGCTAATATTACTATGCGAATGGAGCATGAGGTTGCACATATCTATCATACCTAATGCATCAAGGATACTAAACCAATGCAGCCAGAACTTAGAATGTTCCATCTAAAGGTTTGATTTCAAGTTCACCACAGCTAGTCTAAGATTTCATAAAGTTACATATGTAAGACTAAAGCTAGGTACGTACGAACGTATCTATATCCAAATCACATAATTCTACGTACCACATGTAACATCCATGAAAAATGAAAATGAAACCGAAAACATAGAATCCAAATAAAATCCAAACAAACATTCTTCATGTTATAGGAGAAACAAACATATGATCCATGGAAATCAATGGAGTGGTGACACAGCATCGTCCGCCGATGAACTGCTTTCATTTTCTTAAGAATTAGTCTTCGTCTCTTTGGTGGAAAACTAGATAGCTTTGGTGCTTGACCCTTATTTATCATTTGTGGTATCTATCCCATCCTTATCAACCCTAGGCCCCTCATCCCCGACAGGTTCATTGATCGCATCGGCAATTATAGATTTCAGCAACCCAATTTCTTCTGGAACATTACGCAAGGTGTGTTCCATACATAGCGCCATGGCCTTTGTCTCAGACATGCCCTTCGGGAGGATGCCCCAAGCCTTCTGTTTAGGTCCTGTGGGATAAGAAGTTAGTTATATTAAATGAAAATATTAAAATTTTATTTAATTATAATTTGTAAGAAACCAAAAACTCAAAATTTTGTTACCTGTTAGGGATGTAGGAATAATGGTGGGGTGAATGTCCATAGATGTGGAAGTCGATGGAGTCGCCTCACGCCCGGGTGTGGGAGGCACAATCATATCCTATTTAGGGAAATTACGATCAATCCACATCCCCGACTCCCAAAATGAATGCTTCAGCCCAAAGTAGTTTGCATCGTAGTACTTAGGCTTAATATTCACTTTTGATTTGTTGGGAACCTTTTTCTCCTCTAGAATGGAAGTGATAACGTTGCAGTAGGGGAGTGTCCGAATCTTTGTAGAGAGGGCGACTTGATGCATCTTCTAAATGATAGTGTACCCGAGGTTGACTATATTCTTCTCCTCAAGGTGGTAGTATATGACGGTTCCATTGATTGTGCACTCTGTAGGATGTCCGGTTGGGATAAGTACTTGTAAAATTATATTGAACATCATTCTCTCATGCAGGTTGAGAACACCAAGCTTGATTTTCTTTATTAGGATGAGTCAGTTCTCCACTTCAATTTTAAAGTACTTCTCCAAAATTCTGTTAGGGTCAAGCACCCCGAATGGGTCATTCTCATCAACCTGTTGAGGCCAATTATCCTTGAAGTACAGCTTTAGAGGCTCAATCTCCCATTGATCCTCCCCTCCAATTGTGCAGCCAATCACCTTTTTGATGAGCTTTTTCAATTTCTCCAAGATTATCCCATTCATTCTTGTTTTACAGGAGGTCATTGTTTCCATTCTAAAGTGGCGTACAACTCCTTGACCTCCGCATTATACATTGGTTTATCCAAGCATATTAAACTTTCCATTTGTGATGGTTTAAGGGGTTTGAGGAAACCATCGAGGTGTAGTCATTCCACATCCTTGGGCTTCATCACCCTAACCTCTTTTATCCTACAGCCCTTGATTTTTTCAAAACTTTTCACTGCCTCCTCTTTGAAGAAGCGTAATTTTTCCCATATTGGCAATGAAGGAATGGTTGTTGTCTTCGCCTTCTTTGTTCAAGATGGAGCTGCCCTTATATTGTCTTTCCTTTTCCTTCTGGTTGTCTACTTCATTCGAGACATCTAAGAATCAAAGGGACGTAGAACAGTCAGTGCAAAAGTGAAGCACTCAATGATTTCAATGTGTTTTAGCCGAGTTCAGATTCATATCGGAAACACTTCGTCGGGACTGATGTGATGTATGCGATAACCCATATTCATGTTCTTGAATATGAAACATTGTTGTTCAATCGGCTAAGCCAAAACAGCATACTACAACACGGATGGTCCTATAACACCCACAATCTCAACTAAAACATCACCAAGTAAACAACTAATATGCCGCAATTGAATAACCAAGAAATGGGCAACCGAAGAAGTATATGAAACCTGAAAAAACAATATCAAACTTTATCCAAAAATCCTTACCTTGTTAGGGTTTGTTGCTCTTCAAATTTGGAGAAATAAGCCAATGTAATACGTCCAAAGCAATTGAATGTTGGTTTTGGTGTTAGTGTGATATGTGTGACCAACCAATGCCATTGGGATTAGAACTTTTTCTGACTTTTGTTTTTCAAGTGGGTGGTTTGGGTGCAACGTCATCGATTGGGAATGCAAAGAGGTAAGGTGGTCGAGTATTTGTATACCCACAGTGAAATGTTGCCATTTCGTGCAACTTCGCAGGTTTGTCACATAGGACCAATAAGACATGGATTGTATTGCGAAGTAGCAGATCGTAGGTTTGGGCCAAACATAAGGGACAAAAAATTATACAGAAATATCTCAATAATAATCGCTCCATACGAGAAACACTAAAGCCGCCCCGATATCGCACATGATAAACACTCGGCCGTATTAGAGTAGCGGCCAAACCCAAAAATAACTATAGCCCTAGTTAGTGGTGAATGTAAAACACAAAAGCCCAACGTCACTTCAATGTCTTCGCCACCGAGTCCAAACCGACCCTATAACTACGTTGCATTAATAGATTGTGGGCCAAAAGACCAAATTGCATAGTCAAAATTTCTCATGAAATATAAAATTAATTAAATTAAATCCATCAAATGACGACCACAATGTTCAAATTTTACCACGGATCCATCATCGGAACTGGCCAAAATTATGAACGGACAGGGCATTGCAAAATTCTGGGGAATTTACACAATGGCCCAAACTTCCGTGGTTGTTGATGTGTGCTAAGAGACATTCAGCCAAACAAACCGACAAATGTTTCATATGGAAATTATACGTTCAATCTTACAAACACGCAAACGTGAGTACTCTTCCATTTTTTATAGTATTCCATTAATAATGTAACGATAAGCGTTATGGAAGCTAACATTTCCAAAAAATATATAGAATCACAAGAAATTTCATATTTTAGGTTCTTTTGAAAATATATAGTAATAAATTCCGTCCTTCAATTTTTACAAAGCGTCAATACTTGGTCTAGAGTAAATTGTAGATGATTACTTACAAGTATACGATTGTCGTTCGTATGATCTTGTGGAAGTCTATGTGGAAATTTAATATTACTATCGACTATATATGGATAACACTGCTTCTTTTTTGGACAATTGAAATCGAGTTCGGGACCACACATTGTATTTTTTTTTGCACTTAGGTCTCTCCAAGAGAATGGGAGATGTCAAAATGCAAAATTGGATATACGCTTATATAATTCACATCGTCACGACCCCCATCTTTGAATTGGGCCATGACCTAGTTACCAAACGGGCCCAGATTATTCACAAACAATGCATTACAAAACTCTAGAGAAATTACACTACGGCCCAAACTTTCGTTGTTGTTGAAGTGTGTTAAGAGACATTCTCCCTAACAAAATGACAAATGTTTCATATGAAAATTATGCGTACTCTCTTACAGGAACGCGAACGTGGGTAATCTTCCGGGATTTTTACTAGTATTCCATGAATATTCTAACGATAAGCGTTATGGGAACAAACATTTATGCTGAATATAAAGAATCACATGAAGTTTCATATTCTATATATTTTTTTAAATTGTAATAGTAATAAAATAATGTACTTCAATTTTTACAAAGCGCCAGTATGTGGTCTAGAGTAAAATTGTAGATGATTACTTACAAGTATACGATTATTGGCCGTATCATTTTGTGGAAGACTATGAGGAAATATAATATTACAATCAGTTACTAAAAGTTCAACTATATATGAATGACACTTCTTCTTCTCGGGACAATTAGAATTGAGATTGGGACCACACGTTGTATACTTTTTTACAATTAGGTCCCTCCAAGAAACCGGTAGATGTCGAAATGCAAAATTGGATATATCATTGTTTTTTTTCAAATTTGGATGACAATATTGTCCAGATTAGGGAAAAAATGGGTCGACAGAAAGGCCCAAAACCTTTAAGCGAAGATTTTTACGAAAATTTTTTATTATTACACCATGGCCACATATGTGGTGTCACCCACATTTTGCATGGCTCGATAGACTTACCGAATATTGGCGACATCGATCATTGTGAAATTTCTAGCGGGAACCAAAAATTTTAGACAAAAATTAGAATTGAAATTTCTCCCTAAACATATTATTCATTTCAATAAATATCACCCCTAACACTCATTTCCATCTCCAATGCATATCCCACAAACCCACCTTATCCATTCACACCATATTGAAAGGGCTCATTCAAATGGATTCCTTCAATCATCAAGTATCCAAACAATGAAGCATCTAGGATCAAATTTATTGCGGTACTTTTCTATCTTTTACATGTTTTACTTTACCAAATTTGTTACCATCTAGACCTTATGTATTTTTTTTAGTCATTCATGGAAGATCAAAGAATTTCATGAAGCGTGAATCATTGTGTCACATGTTATATACTGTAGTGTTTGTTACCAATAAGATAGATTTGTAAAAAGTGAGAAAAATGGCTTAGATTCGGATGAACACAATATGGATGTGCGATGTTGGTCATTAATCGCTTAGTACAATATGATACCGAGTTAGACTCGACGTCATGGAGGTGAGGAAATGTTGAGTTTAGCATTAATATCCATAAAAATTCGAATCCCATTTTACATCGATCTCTGTGACCCCAGTCATTATGAGACCGACGTCGCTTGGTATTGTTCACTTACTATTGCCATGTTCCAAATAATGTCATCTACATATGAATATATTAAGTGTAATTTTGGGCACAACCCAATTGTAACGTAATTTTTGTTTCTTGTGTATTGGTTGTAATAGGATCTAATGGAGTTACCAGTGGATTCTAACATATCAGATGGATGTAGTTGGCTTCTCACCAGTTGCCTAGGATATATGAACGTCGTACAATGTAGAAATTGAAGGTGAAATGAAATTATTGTTTCAATTTTATAACAACCTTATGTATTTTAATATATTGATACATTTATTTGTAATATACTAGCATTTCGTAATCTTGTTGCTTCAAATGAACATTTCACTTAATGATTCCAGCAATAATGAACAACAATTGAGTGTTATATAATGTTCAACTATTACTCAATTTATCACATTATTTATAATATTTAACGGCTATTGAAGAACAATTGTTTGTTTCATCGAATATTAGTTACATAATGTGATACGAGAAACTAAAACTGAAAAACTACAATACAACATTGTATTAACTAGCTGCGACACGACATATTAGGGACGTCGCATAGACAGGCATCATTTTTTTTGCGAGCTCGGACAAAAAAAAAATCATTTTTTTCAGCGTTCCACAGCACCATGGACACGACATGGGTCCCTCACTATGTGTGATTTCGCTTCTCAACAACTCCGACATCTCTCGTATTATGAACGATATCATCTAGTTCAAGATCGATCCACTTCCTCTACCCTCAACTGTTGTATTCCTTGCATCGACGTTGCATGCGTCATGATTTTGACATCATTTTCAACGATGTCATAGCTGGTGTAACATAATATCGGCTTTCTCCCGTGGTGTGGTGTCGGTCTAAATTCATGTCGGTCCCAAACCAAGGTAAAAGGGACTATTACAATAACTAAGAGTTCAAAATTCCAAATGAGGGAAATTAAAAACAAGGGAAAACAATAGTCATCGTCTTAAACATTAAAAACAAAAGGAATCAGCAGAAAAAGGGAAATTCCACCATGGCGGTGTTCTAACCCCTCCCTCACACTTAGTTCATGCATTGTCCCTAATGCATGTGATCAAGGTGAAAAACAAGGTTGGACACAACTAAAAGTAATTAATGTTGTATGCGACGCCTAGCCTCATGCCCCTGCCAATGCGGATCCTGATGATAGTGCCCATCTCCAATACCTGTTGTCCTCAAACATTTGGTATTTTCATCTTACAATCACCGAATAAACCCATATCGGCCCTCATATACTGGAGTTGATCATTCACTCGGTCAAATCTATCGCGAGTCTCCTCTTGGGGGTAGTCGAGTTAAGTTCTCATCTGGTGCACATCCTGCCTGACCCCAAAGATAGAACCCCCCAAAGAATGCACCCAATCCTTCTCGTATCTCGCTGGCAGAGTCCCCATATTATAAGAAGAAGCTGATCGGTAACCTGGTGAATTATCCTCCCAGAACGGGCTGAGCTGTGGGTGCTGCTATGGATGACCCTCTTGCTGCAAAGGAATCGATACTTTCTGTCTGTATGGCTCAGAACTAGGACTAGGGTTGCTGCACCTACTCAATTATGTAAAATCATTGTAATGGGATGAGATGATGTGCCTGCGAGAACCTCTAGCACCGTACCTCATGGCATGATATATTTCCTTATGCATACTAATCGATCTCTGAAATGGGGGTGATCTTAAAAAAACCTACTCAAATGGGGGCAGTGGCACTATAGGTTGCTCATAAACTGGTGGTGGCACAATATACTAGAATGCTAGCGGCGGCTGAATAAGCTGATGATCGATGGGAAAAAGCTGTGCGGGATGCTCCAAAATTGGCTCCTCATGCATCAGCTCTTGGCCATCCTCCTCTTGCTGCTCGTTATCCTAACAAGGGGCTTAAACCGTCTCCACTCGGGGTCGTTAAAACTTAGTTAAGTTTCCAGAGATTTGTATTTCTCCACCAATGAATCATTAGCTTGTACAATCGCTCGCTCACAATTTTTAGGCCCTCACCAACCTTACAAATAATCAACATAGAGAACGAACTTATTCACTACGTTACAAACATCAGATTAATACATAAGAAATGTTACTCAAGGAAATTTGCAGCCTTACCGCAGCTAGTGTGTCAGGTAATGAAAGGCCAGAAAAAATGTCAAATATTACCCCCTCAGCTAGAAAATCCTCAGTTTTCTCTGTAAATTGCAAATCAATTTGGTTGCCACACCCCTTTTTAAGAGACAGAACCGAATATCCTGAATGACAACTGCTCCGACCCCTCTTCTTTTTCTTCTCCCTCTATGGGCTCAGGGCTCGACGGTGGCTGGTTTTCCCACCCTCAGTCTGATTCTCCCTAGGGCTTGTAATGATTGGCAATGGAAGCACGACGTTAAAACCACCTGCATGGTCAGTCTGAATGAAAACCATATTTACTTCTTCTTCATTGAAGATTGATGAATTAATATCTCCTTTCGTGAGATCCATATCTTCCACAATAAGAAATGACATAGGTCAAAATGAACTCACACAAGAAAGAAAAAAAATATAGATGTCCAAGAGGGGTCAGAGCAGTATGAACTCAATGAACTCTCCGGACACGTGAGTATGCCCAGAGAATTTTGGGCTAGATTACCAAACAACGGGCAGCAAATCACGGACTTCAAAAACAAACAACCACAGATGCTGACTCGTTATGAGGAGCTCAAAATTCAAAAAATTCAAAATTTCAAGAGTGACCAAAGACAATGTGGCAGCCAACAAGACTACATCACTTTTCAAGGATAACAAATTTAGCTTTTCATTGCAAACATCCTGTACAAAACTGACATCAGTTTGTACTCAAGCTACAAACAACACCATCGCTTCATTTCGTAATAGTCTTCATGGCTAGGGGGGATTATGGTGTTGGTGTAGCCCAGTGATCAAAGGGCTGAGAGTAGCTAGGCCTAGCCTAACATTATCCTATCCAGTATTGGCCCAAAGCACAGAGCGTGTAGACGTAGCAAACAAACGGATCGCAGATCGTGGAAGAGAACGTGGACCATCAAAGATGGGACATGAAGCAAGCACAAAGACCATTACCAATGAATGTGGTTGGAGTGGCGTACCCATGATTTTGAGTTCCTAAGAACGAGGAACTGGAAATGGAATTAGCATTTAAAAACAACAAGCTCTGTAAGAGCTAAGTTAAGCGCTATTATAGAGAGAAATTCCATTTCTTGAAAAGAGGACTGCCTTGATCATCAGATAACTCTCGCTAAATTACATCCGGGGCCATATTTACAGATAAAGGAATTCAAACAAGTGAACCCAAAGGAAGGCTACCTGAATAGGCTACCACATCAATGTGTTTTAGACAACTTTGTATTAATATCGCACACACTTTGGCTAGACCGGTATGACCTATGCGGAGTCACAGATCCATGTGTTTTAATGTGAGATGTCGCATGCCAATGAGCTAAGGCAGAACAGTATGCGAATGGAACACGAATGGTCCTAAAACACCTATAATTTTAACTAACAAAATCACAATTAAACAACTAACATGCCATGATTGAATAACCAAGAAATGGGCAACAAAAGAAGTATATGAAATCCGACAAATCAACATCAAACTTGATTAGAAAATCCTTACCATGTTAGGGTTTGTTGCTCTTCCCCTTTGGAGAAATCTACTAATGTACTATATCCAAAGCGATTGAATGTTAGTTTTGGGGCTATTGTGATATGAAACCATGGTTTTCTTTTGATATTTGAATATTTCTTACCATTTTTTCGAGGTAGGAGGTTTTGGTGTAACATCATCGGTTGGGAATGCAAAAGGGGAGGGTGGTCAAATATTTATATACTCGAAGTGAAACACCATCGTTTATACGTAGGTGCCATGTCGCAAGCTGTGTCGCAGTGGAAGAATAAGACATAGAATATAGTGCGACGTTGGTGATCGTAGATTTGTGCCAATGATTGGGCCCATTATATAATGGGCCTGGATTATAGGTAATCGAATCGATATACAGCGATATCAGGATAGTAATTGATCTACACGAGAGAAACCTGAGGCTTGCCCGACATCGCACATAATAAACACTGGTACATTTTAGAGGAGTGGCCCAATCCAAAAATAACTACAGCCCTAGTCAGTGATGGAGTAAAACCACTAAAGCCCGATGTCACTTCAATGTCCTCATCACCGATTTTGGAATGATGCAAGAGCGATGTCGCTATAATGGATTACGGGCCGAGTACCCCAAATATCATAGTCTAAAGTTTCTCATGAAATATAAAATTAATAAAATTTTGTCTATCAAATTTTGACCATCATGTTTGAATTTGGCCATGAACGCCTCACCCGAATGGGCCCAAATTATTCATGGACAGTGCATTATGAAACTATGGGAAAATTACACTACTGCTCAAACTTTTGTGCTTGTCCCTACCGTAAAAGACATTCACCCGAACAAAACGACAAATGTTTCATATGGAAATTATGGGCATGGTCTTATAAGCATGTGAACCTGGTTAATTTTCTGAGTTTTTGTTATAGTATTCCATTCTATGTTACCACGAGTCAGATTTGGTGTCATGTGAAAGTAGAGATCAGACATGGCGACACTCAAAATTAATGTTTTGATCGACACGGTGATTCGGTCAACTGAGTGTCTTAACTAACTATTTGGACAGGTCTATCACATAAAGTTTCATAAAATATATCTTGACACTCCTATGTTTTATTATTTTTATAAATAATAATACATTCAATTAACCTGTAATATAAAAGATGGTATTGTAATTATATTCTTTCACATAAGTTGTGTGTTATTATACATCATATAGTATTATAACATTGTTATATTTTTCTTACTTATTTAGAATTGCATTCTAACATAAGATAATATATCACTGTTATCTAATAATAATATATATATATATATTATGTTTATATTCTTATATATTTTATATATAATATTGTAATTTAGTATAGTAATTCTTATTGTTATATATACACACACATATATATATATAAAATTTTGTTCTCATTCTTCTGTATCAGATTGTTTAGTATTATATTTCTTATTATATTTAATAGAGATAAATAACGGATTGTATTCCATTGTAAAATAATCATCGTATTATATATAACATAGTATTATGTATAATAATAAAAAATAATATTGTGTTTTACTTATTATAGTATATAATATTGTGCTCGTATTCTATATAACATGATATAACATTTTGTTTTTATTATATATATTATTTCAAATTTTTACTATGATAAAAAACCTGAATCACTCTGTGTGCGAAATAACCAAAATGATTACTTCTCTGTCGTTTCACCACTTCCTTCCTCCTTCTTCTTCATTTTCAGCCACCTAACTGATAACGGTCACTGACCGGTTTCCATCGCCGCCATGGCGGCTCCTCCATCCGGCCGTGGTACCTACGGTGGAGGCAAATCCTTTCTTCAAGCTCTTGCCAATCGTCCTCCTCCTCTATCTGATTCCCTCCCTTCGAACCCAGAGATTATCCCCAAAACTCAATACAAAGGGGATATAGCTTGTTTAGTTAGTCGCAAAGATGCAGACACCCTTGCCTCCCACTACAAAAATGCTCTCGTCGGAAAGTTTTCCAGGGGTAAACCATCGATAACTCAGCTCAACGACTCTTTCGTCTCCGTGGGCTTCAAAGGAAAATTCCAGCTCGGATCAATCGATTTCTGACATGTGATGATCCGATTCGAAGAGAAAGAGGACTGTCATAGATTCTGGCTCAAGGGTCAATGGAGCTTCAACAATACTCAGATGAAGGTACTTAAATGGACATCAGATTTCTCCCCAATGGCAGAATCATCTATTGTTCCAGTATGGGTTTCTATTCCATATGTCCCGATATACTTCTATAATACTGCTATGCTCCAAATCATGGGAAATCAAATTGGCAATTTTATAAAAGTAGATGCTGCAACTGCAGCCCTCTCTAGGCCTTCTTGTGTCAAAATGTGTGTTGAGGTTGATCTGAAAAAAAAACTTCCTGCATTCATAAGAGTTGGTATTGAGGAAGATGGGAATGAATATAATGTTGTCAAACTTCCATTAGAATTTGAAAATATCCCACCTTACTGTCAACATTGTAAATGTATAGGACATAATGAAAACTGCTGTGTCTATTTACATCCTGAGCTCAAAAGAACTAAGTCCCAGAGAAATGATAAAGTTGCTGTAAATCTAGTGGACCGTCCTGATGATCAACAAATAGGCAAACAGGATCATGAAAATGTGATTGCTAATCTTAACCAGACTGTTAATACTAATGGTAGGAGTTCAGGAGTTTCTGTGATGGAAAAGCAAAAAACATTCTATGTCCAAAAATTCAAATATGTTCCTAAGAAACAGAATGCTACTGTGCCAGTGAATGATCAAGAAATTAATAAGACCATCTCAATTGATGAGGACCTTCTAATTGATAATTTGACCCCTGAGCCTATAGGTGTACAAGCTCAGGCTGAAACAATTAAGGATGATCATCCTATCACCTGTGAGAATAAAAATCACCTTCCCTCTTCCACTGTCCTACTTCCCCATAAGGTTAGTCACAAGGAAGATGTAGTCCTCCCTCATTCACAGCCACTTGAATCTGAACAAAGCCATCATATTGCATTGACCTCCCATACACATTCTCCTGATCTTGATGTTACAGTGCAATTAAATAGACACTCACTATCTGCCCCTCCGGTCCTTAGGCCAGTTTTTGCTAAAGATGACTTACCTAGCAAAAGGGGCAGATCTTTCTCACCTTTCCATTCTATTATTGCTGAAAAAAACTTTATCTTCTCTCAGCAGAAACACAAAGGTAATCGTTTTCTGCCCCTCGCTGATGAAGAAGACTCAAGTGAGGAAACCTTCAAGGATGTTCTTTTAGGACTCCCAGTACCTTCTGATGCACAAGACACCTCTGTTATCCAGGAATCTGCAGATGATGATGATGATCAGGTAAGTAAGGTTAGTTCTCCTAACTCAGCTTTTAATCCTAGCAATCAGAAAAAAGACAAGGTATTAAAGAATAAATCCAAACTGAAAAATGAGTCTTTTTTCTCCCAGAAAAACTCTATCATGAATAGATCAAAAAGCTCTAGCAATGTTTCCTTATGAATAATACAACAAGTAAGATTAAAATGATGGTTTGGAACATCAGGAGGATGGACACATCTATGTTAAGACTCTGTGATTTGATCAAAAGACATAACTTGGAGCTTATCTGCTTAATTGAACCTAAACATGATAACTTGCAATGTGATTCATATAGGAAATTGCTGAAATATGATAACTGCATCTCAGCAAATAATGGACAGATTTGGCTTTTCTGGAACTCTAACTTACTCTTAACTGTTAAACATGATAATCTACAGTTCCTGGGAATCCATCTAAATAGTACTAATCTTCTCAAGACCATGGATGTCTTCTTTATTTATGGACTCAGGACTAGAACTGGGAGACAATCTCTGTGGTCTGATCTTAGTTCTTTTAATCACTCTGAATCCCTTTTCATAGGTGACTTTAATTGCATTACTACTATAAATGAATATAAGGGTCCTTCTTCCCCCAATCTAGGAAGTATCAAAGATTTTAATGATTTCATTCACTTAATGGCCTTAGAGGAACTTAACACTGTTGGTAACCTGTTCACATGGACTAATAATAGATTAAGATCTCCAACTTTAAAAAGATTGGATAGGGGTTTATGTACTTCCTCTTGGTCCCTAACATTCCCTACTTCCTCAATCCAGATTTTAAATAGGACTAGTTCTGACCATAATCCGTTGCTGTTAACTGTGGGTAGTGCTATTCCATCTAACCCTAGGCCATTCAGATTTCTGAATACATGGTACAAGAGGAAAGACTTCACTGAGATAATCAGACAGAACTGGGAAATTCCTCTAAATAAGTCTGGAATGCTATCTTTTTACCTTAAACTTGTCAGACTGAAGAAAGAATTAAAAATTTGGAATAGAGAAAAATTTGGCAATATACATGACAATGTAGTGCATGCTGAGTTGGCTCTACAGGCACAGGAACGGATCTCTGATCACACTGATTCTCATGCTGAACTGGTTAAACTCAAACTTGCTAAAGCTAGGTTAGTCAAGGCTTTGGCTGAACAAAAACACTTCTGGAAACATAAGGCAAAGATTAAATGGCTTAGAGAAGGGGATAATAACACAAAGTTTTTCCATAACTCTGTCATGGAAAGAACAAATAGGCTGAAGATAGCAAAGGTTAAAAATGCGAATGGTCAGTGGCTAGATGATATAAATGACATTGAAAGGGAAGCTATACAGTACTACCATAATCTTCTAACTGAGGACAGCTCTACTAATAGCTCTCTCTTTCAATCTCATTTTCTAAATCACATTCCTAAACTGGTTAATCAGGATGATAATGATAAACTTCTTCAACCGGTTACATTAACTGAGCTCAAAAACATTGTTTTTAGTCTTAATAAATCGAGTACTCCAGGTCCGGATGGCTTTACAGCCAAATTCTACATAAAATCATGGGATATTATTGCTAATGATCTTCTTCTGGCTGTTCATGATTTCCTTTCTGCTAATGTTATGCCTAGGGGTATTGGTAGTACTTGGATCACAATAATCCCCAAAAAAAGGACCCCTACTTCCTTTCATGATTATAGACCTATAAGCCTCTCAAATGTGATTAACAAAATATGCTCTAAAGTGCTCATGGAAAGACTGAAGTCCTTAATGCCTAGGATCATTTCCCCTAACCAAACAGCTTTCCTACATGGTAGAGACATCTCGGATAATGTAATTTATTTACAGGAAATGATTAGGTTTCTGAACCGAAAAAGAAGAGATTCAAACTGTATTGTGAAACTGGACCTTCAAAAGGCTTTTGATCGTGTTAGATGGTCTTTTTTATATAATGTCTTAGCCAAATTTGGCTTCCATGCTAGATTCATTTTCTCCATCATGAAAAATCTGTCACAGGCCTGGTTTTCAGTTCTGATTAATGGTAAGCCTGTTGGTTTTTTTCAAGCCACTCGTGGTATTAAGTAGGGGGATCCTTTATCTCCTTTCTTGTTTAACATTTTTTCTGAGGCTTTTTCTAGGAGCTTGGCCTTCATTTTTCATAGTGGTAAACTGTCATACTTTGATCTTCCAGGTAATCCTCCTCAAATCTCACATTTATCATATGCAGATGATACAATTGTTTTCTTTAAGGCAACTAGAATAACTCTGATTCGATTAAAAGCTTTTCTGTCTACTTTTGAGGAAGTCTCTGGCCAAAAGATTAATTACAATAAAAGTGATTTCTTCATAAGTAAACATGCTTCAGCCCAAAAAATTATCTCTATTAAAAGAATATTGGGGATGAAACTAGGGGTTTTCCCTTTCACATAACTGGGTGTTCCAATATTCACTGGGAAAGCAAAGAAAGTTTATTTCCAACCTCTTCTTGAACAGATTGATAATAGATTAGGAAATTGGAAAAATAGGTGGATCGCAAAAGGTGGCAAAATGTTACTAATTGAGTCCTGTATCTATTCTCTACCACAACACATTTGGTCGGTTATTAAACCCAAAAAAATGATCATCAGAACCATAGAAAGGAGAATGAGTAACTTCTTTTGGGGTGACTCTGAGCTGAAACCAAAAAGAGCTTGGAGAAAATGGACAGCTCTCTGCTTTCCAACTGATCAAAATGGGCTAGGGTTTAGATCTATTACCACTATAATTGAAACTTGCTCTGTCAAATTGTGGTGGAAGTTCCAAATAGCTAAGGCTCTGTGGACTCACTTACTGGCAGGCCTCCCTCCCTCATGTAGGACCTCACCTAACTGGAAAAGAATTTTCCATATCAATTCCTGGGCAGAGGAAAATTCTAGGGTTATCATAGGTAGAAGGGAATGTAAATTCTGGACATCTAATTGGCTAGATATAGGTGCCTTGATGACCTTTGTGATCAGAACCTGGTAGAGATTGATGGAGACTGTACAGTATCTGATTTCATATCCAATAAACCCATTCTTCTCTCCAAAATTTCTCCCTTCCTGTCACCTGAAGTTACTTATCTTTTGCAGGAAGCCAAGCTGGCACCTCGTAGGGAGGACAGGCTAATCTGGAAACCGGGTATATCAGGTGATTTCTCTTTCAAATCAACATACCTTACACTGCGCTGCAATACAGGTACCATTGCATCCTTAAAACATTTCTGGAACTCTAGATTAGATAGAAAAATGTCAGTCTTCATGTGGAGGATGACAAATTCTTTCTTACCCTTTGATAACATACTCAGAAAACTGAGATACTGTTTACCTTCCAAATGTTGCATGTGCAATAAACATGAAGACTCCATAGACCATTTTTTCAACTCCTGTGAATTTGCTGTTGAGGTCTGGTTTTTAGTTCACCAGTTCATGGGAATTAGGGATAGGGCTTTTCCATCTATTTGGGAAAGATTATCATGCTACACTACCTTTCCTACCCTACGTACATTACATTCTACTATTGTCCGAACTGCTTCTGTTATCACTTGTTGGAATCTATGGAAAATGAGGAATAATTTTCTATTTGACTCTATTAAACCTTCCATAGTTCTAATCTTAAAGAAAATCAGAGATCAGATTTTTCAATCTTTCTGTGCTAAATCTATTTTCATAATCTCTTCTATTGACTTCAGTATTGCGGATCACTCCTTCTTGCCTCTGATTAAATCTCCTCCTAAGCCAAATTTTTTAAAAATTGCATGGAAAAGGCCTCTCTCAGGTCTTAAGTTTAATATGGATGCTTCATGGTGCTGCAATACAAATATGTGTGGTATTGGATTGATTATTAGACACTGTAGAGGTGGTTTCAGGGGGGCATATACTCAATATACAAATGCATACTCCCCTCTTGAAGCTGAATTGAAGGCAATTAAGTTTGCTATTCAACAAGCTACAGTTTTCTCCTCTCCTCTTCATCTTGAATCTGATTGCCATAATGCTGTTAAATTTTCTAAGGATCCATTAAGATCTCACTGGCAATTGTACACTCTATCTGATGAGATTCATCAATCCCTGGGTGTATATAATCTGGTTCACATCTACAGGCAGGCCAACTTGGTGGCTCACACCCTTGCAAAAAACTGTTTGCAATCTAAGACTCACTCTTCCTTCCACAGATTTTCTGAGCTCTCTAACTTGGTCCAGGGGCTTATTAGGCTGGATCAAATTGGTACCCCATCCTTAAGGATAGTTTAAACTAGCTCGGATGCTACTGATATTAATCTTTTTATGCAGGGTACATGGGTTCCTCAATGTAGTGTCTGCAACTTCATTTTCTCAAGATGGATGGCCCCAATTTCTTTCATATCAAGTTAACATGATCAGGCGTTCTTCTTCCAACTGATCAATAGGATGGATAGCACTACTGCTGCTGGCTGCAGCTTAAGGAAGGCACCTGGTTTGTTCATAGTTTAGTACATTAATCTGTACATAGTTCTTCTACATAGGATGGCTATCACCTTTGCGAATAGCTTTTGATACTCTAACTGCATTCATGATCATTAGAGGATATGTTTTCTTAACTATGTAGAGATGATGTGGACTGCCTTGTGTCTTTTTAATTAGATTCACTAATAAGTTCGATCATCTCCATCATAGTCTAAGAGCTTTTGTAATCCTATAACGATTTGCCGGTCTTCTCTTCATTCTTTTGGAAGCAACTAGTGTTGCTTCACGAGACTAGTGCTCACCATTGTATATCTTAACTTAGCTACGGCTTCTTTCATCTGCCCTTTAATTTTTCCGTATATTTTATGGCTTGGGAAGGCCTAATACAATTTCCCCCATCGCATGATAGTTTTATTAAATATATATATATATTATTTCATTTTTATTCTTATAAAATTTTGCTCTTATTATACGTAAGAAATTGTGTTATATTATTACAGAAAATTGCATGTGTTTTTATGTGTGTTAAAAAATAATGTTTTTTTTCTATTTATTATAGTATATGACATTGTGCTCGTATTCTATATAACATGATATAACATTTTGTTTTTATTATATATATTATTTCATTTTTATTCTTATATATAAGATTGTGTGGTATTATTACATATTAAATATAAAAATTTTGTTCTTATTATACATATGAAATTGTGTTATATTATTTTACAAAATTGCATGTGTTTTTATGTGTAAAATGGATAAACTTTTAATCTTTCATAATCATTCATCCCCTCCATCCGCTTTCCAATTTTTTTTTATAGATACGCAACTCAGCCGGATTTCGACGCGTGTCATGTGTCATGTGGAATCGATTTGCGAGTATCCACCATTTCCAAAGTGTCGGGTAACATATATTCCATTAATTATTTTTGCAACGTAAAATCACAGAAATTTCATATTGTAGGTTTCTTATGAAATATAAAAGTAATAAAATTCAATCCTTCAAATTTTACAAAATGCCCGTATGTGGTCTAGAGTAAATTGTAGATGGTTACTTAAAAGTATACGAGCATCGGTCGTATGATCTTGTGGACATCTATGTGGAAATAAGACTAGTTTCTTTATTACTCTATGTTAGGCTAAGCTCCACTATATATGGATGACAATTTTAGGACAATTATAATCGAGTTTAGGAGAAGACGTTCTCTTTTTTTATTTTTACACTTAGGTCCCTCCAAGGAAGTAGGAGATGTCGAAATGTAAAATTGGATATACGCTTATGTAATTCACATTGTCATGACCACCATGTTCGAATTTTTCCATATGCGCTTCATAGGAAAGGGCCAAAATTATTCAGGTACAGCGCATTACGAAACTCTGGGGAAATTACATTACGGCCCAAACTTTCGTGCTTGTCACTATGGTTAAGTGACATTCACCCGAAAAAAACAATAAATATTTGATATGGAAATTACAGTCTTAAAAGCACGTGAACCAGGGTAATCTTCCATGTTATTTTTATAGTATTCTATTAATACTATAACGATAAGAGTTGTGGAAACAAAAATTTTTTCCACATAGAATGACATGAAATTTCACGTTCTAGGTTTTTAATGAAATATAAAAGTAATAAAATTCCATCCTTCAAATTTTACAAAGCGCCTGTACGTGGTATAGAATAAATTGTACATGATTACTCAAAAGTCTACGAGTGTCGGTCGTATGATCTTGTGGAAGTCTATGGGGGGAAATAAGACCAGTTTCTTTATTTCTCTCGATTATTATAAGTTCGATTATACATGGATAAAAAAGCTTCTTTTTGGGACGATCAGAATCGGATTTGCAATTTGGTTCCTTCATGAAATTCCAAGATGTCAAAGTGCAAAATTGGAGATAACAGTATTTTATTCATGTGTTAACGATACTGTTGTTCCGATTTGGGCGTAAACGGGTCGGTAGAAAAACCCAAAACCTTTAAACGGACATTTTTAAAATGAATTGATTACTAGACTATGGCCACATATTAGGCATTGCACACATGTTACGATACATATACCAAATAGCTGGCGACGTTGCTCATTATGAAATTTCTAGCGGGAACAGAAAATTTTAGATGAAAATTTGAATTAAAATTTCCCCACAAACCTATTTTTAATGTCAATAACTATCTGCACTAACACCCATTTCCATCTCCATCACATATTCCACAAACCCACCCTAGTCATTCACACCATAACAACAATGAAAGGGCTCATTCAAATCGATTCCTTCAACCATAAAAAAGTATCCAAGGATGGAGCTTTTCTATGTTCAAATTTATTGAGGTACTTTTCATCTTTTACATGTTCATTTAGCAATTTTGGTACCATCTATGCCTTCTATATGTTTTTTCTGTCATCCATCAAAGATCAAAGGATTTCATGAAGGATAAATCATTTTGTCACATGTTATATAATGTATGTTGTTTTTGTTACCAATACGATGACATGTTTGTAAAGTGTGAGAAAAATGATTTAGATTCGGATGAACACAATATGAATGTGCGTTGTCGGTCAGAGTTAATCACCCCGTAAGATATGGAATCGAATAAGAATCAACGTCGCAGAGGCCAGGGAATTGTTGAGTTTTGCATTAATATCCATAAATACCGAAGTCATTTTTAAATAATTCTTTGAGATGTCATTTTTTATGAGTGTGATGTCGCTTTCATACGGATAAGTTACTATTGCCATAATGCGAATAATGTTGTCTACATATAAATATACTATGTGTATTTTTGGGTACTATTCAGCTGTAACATATTATTTGTTTCCAATGTATTGGTTGTAATAGGATCAAAGGGATTTACCAGTGGACTTCTATCATATCAGATGGACGTAGTTTTCTTCTCACTGGTCGACCTAAAATTACGAATGTCGTACAACGTAAAAAATGGAGGTTAAATACAATTTTTGTTTCAATTTTTTATCAACCTTATGTATTTTAATATATTATTACATTTATTTGTAATATATGTCACAATTTTATTGGTTTAAATGAACATGTCAATTGATGATTCCCACAATAATTGAACAACAATTCACTGTTATATGTTGTTCAACAATTACTCAATTTATGACATTATTAATAACATGTAACGGCTATCGAAAATCGATTGTTTGCGTCATCAAATATTTAATATATAATATTTTACAAGAAATGAGAGCTGACCGACCAAATGACAATGTTGCATAAACCAACATCATTTTTTTGCGACGTTGGATACTCAAAACGATGTCATTTTGTCAGTGTTCCACATCGTCAGGCACAAGACGTGGGTCCCGCACTACATGCGATATCGCTTCTCATGACTTGCTAGATGGCTCATATTAAGAACGACATCATCTTGTGCGATGTCGACACACTTCCTCTCCCATCGGCCGCTATATTCCTTTGATCGATGTCACATGCTTTATAATGTTAACATTGTCTGTAACAATGTTGCAGCCGAGGTATCATACCATCGGCCTTCTACCATTGGGCAACGTCGGTCTCAATTCATGCGACGTCGGTTCAAAACCAGGGTAAAAAGTACTATTTACCTCTGAACCGAGGTAAAAAGATATACTTTTTACTTCACCCACATTTTTTGGTCTTTTAGGGCTAAAAACCAAGGTAAAAAGCACTGAAAAATCGAGGTAATAGATATTTTCTCTTGTAGTGCTCGGAAAGTGTGGTCAACCCCATAAAGGGTACACTAGGCTCCCCTCTCTTTCCATGAGGCATGATGAAAAATATAGCACAAAAACAACACCAACGACAAGAATGTTCCAATAATCCTTAACCAACTATCTCGACTTGAAAATAACTCTCCCATAAATTCCACTAATCACAAAAAAGTCCCCAACATCAAAATGTACTAAACATGCAAATACCAAAACCTCCAAAAAAATTTTAAAAAAATCTAAGCTTTCCATGAGCACTTCGACCGAGATACCTTGATGAAGATTAAGGCTAACGTATTGCAACATTGTGCTTGAGAAGCGTATGTGACTCCTCCTAGACCAAATTCTAGTAATCCTCAACACCCGAAATGGACCAAAAATTGAGTTTTTAGGAGAAAACATGAGAGATGGCGGAATAAAAGATCCAAAACTTTGGATCAAAACTTGATGTTTTTGGAAGAAATAACCAAAGGGTTTTGTTGGGCTCGAAAAAACAAGGCTTTGGGGAAATATTTGAGTGAAATCAGTTGAATTTAGAATGTTATGGCCAAAAATCATATTTTTAGAAGAAGAGGAAGAAGGGTCGGGCTGCTGAATTTTAGGATGAATGGGAGAGGGAATGAAGAGATCTAAGGGATGGACATGTGGATTTATAGGAGGATAAGGATAGTTTGATTAGGTGGCCAGACCGGCATGGTGATGTGCCCAAGGAAGCCTTGTGTTGAAGCAGGGCACCATGTACTAGTGCAATAGCCTCGTGCTGGCACGAGTTCTCCGTGCCACCGACTCATGCCAAGGATTTGTGCCATGCCAGTAGCCTTGTCTTGATGCGGCCTAGTATGGCACGTGTCATGGCACTCTCGTGTTGGGGTACTCTAGCATGAGGCTAGCCAAGTTTATCACTTTCCAACTTTTGTCACAAAAACCATGCATCCAAAAACACAAAAACTGAGAGTTGCACTTTTCCAGATAAAATTTGATGACCAATAATCCCTAGAAACACCACCAAAATCAAACGGATTCCTAAAGATTCACTAAAATTTTTGAATAACTACTTAACTTGAAATAAAAACACCGTTTCATTATTGTCGCTCCCACAACTTTTTGTTTCATGCAAATTTTTGAAATAACTAAGAAGGGTAGATTAATGGGTCACTGGAATCACCATCCTTGATGCCATCGGTTACCACATCCCTATGGATGGGTCTCCACATCATTCTCAGTTTTTCCATTACCATTGGGGAACATACTAGACACATTCATCTTTCTCAATAGTAAATACATTTTCGTTGAGTTTGGGAGAAGGAAGGGGCTTAGAAGTTTTTAGTTCCTTTACCTGCTTCTTTCTCTGCAACATGTTCATGATGGAAATCAGAAGCAAAACATCCTCTTTCAAAATAGGAGAAACATGCTCAACACAAATTGAATAATAACAACGATCATTTAAACAAGATATGACATGTAAGGTCTCAATATCGACAATAACTTATCATTCTAAAAAAATTCATCTAAGAATTTTTTTTCATTCATCAAATATCAAACCCAAATATCAAACCCAACCTTATCAATGTCATACTTCCCAGGGTTAGTGTTCCCAAGTGAACATCATTCTTAGTCCTTAACGTTTTTAAAAAAGGGTCTCCCCAATAAAATTGGGGGGTGCACCACCATCGTGCACTAGGTAATGGACATAGAAGTCCGCCAGAAACACTAATTTTCCCACTCTAACCATGACATCCTTCACTAAACCTCGAGGTCTAGCTTGAGAATGTTTGGCAAGTTGAAAAATTGCCCTAATTTTCTTGAGTTCACCTATATATAGGTTATCATAAAGGCTATAAGGGATCACATTAACAGATGCACTTAGGTCAATCATAGCATCCTTCCCTAGCTTCTCACCTAAGGAAATAGGTTGAAAAGATCCTGGGGTGATCACATTTCTTAGGCAAATTCTTATGATTCAAAGTGGCGACTCACCCTATTTTCAATTGTCCTACTTTCCTAACAAGTTTGTTCCACTTTTTAGAGCATGAATTTTTCAAAAAAATTGCGTAAGAATGAAATGCTTAATTGGGAGATCATCACCGTACCTCTCAAAGTTAAATTCATAAGCCCTAAATTCTTATTATCTATAACTAAGAAGATAGTGGCAAATCGGTGTCGTCCATGAAGAAGAGGGATCTTTCTAAGGGCTCAAACATATAAGGTTGATATTAGACTAGAAGAAGATATATAGATATATAAAACTAGTAAATGGGGGGGGGGGTTGTTGGTTTTCGGTCCTAAGTTATGAAATTAAAAGACATGATAACTAGAAAAGTCTAGTAACTATGGTAATCATCAAACAAACAAAGAAAAGGGTTAAAAACTACAAAACACAAAGCCTTGGGGAAATTAATATACACTTCCTAACCTAATGTAGATCATTGAACCATTCAGTCATTCTATCACATTTGTTACTTATGGGGAATGCCAAAACTTCCCAATTGATTATCAACATCCATTTCTTCTTACAGTAATTCACAAAGACAAACAAATACCATTTGCAAACCTCATTGATAATAACTGTAGGCAAACCACACCATAAATTAATTTCATCAATTGCATTAGACATGAAGAACCGGAATTTTGATAACAAAAAGCATTCGACCAAGGACATAGTAATTTAACCAAACATAACATTCATTAGGCTAAACCTAGAATAAACCACATTCAAGATTCAACCTTTCATTCTTTCTATAGGATAAATATGAGAACAACACACATTAAAATACTTATCTAGCAAGAATCACAACACATTTTGCAGAAGGAGTTCTAATTCTATGATCTTGGATTTTCATGTGTAAGAGCTAAGAAATTTTGCACTTTCCTCATACCCTAACCATAAATCATACAAACACTTCATATACTCAAACAACTCATGGCATAAATGAAGTAAAACATAGAATTAAGAACACATGAATGCTAAATAACAAAAGCTTCAAGAAAGAATGAAATACAGGTACTTACTACCTAGATGTGGAAACTTCAATCAATTCTCCCAAGTACAAAACTAACCTAGATAATAAAAATCCATAACATGGAACAAAAATCTACAAAGAAAGAAGAAGGAATGGAAGAAAAAGATGAAAATCAAGGGTTTCGGAGCCCCCAAATCGGGCATAGAGGGATAAGAAACTAGTGGATTAAGTGCTATTCATAGTACAAGAAAAAGGGGAGTAAAAAGCAAGTTTCAATGAAACTTTTGTGGGTCGCGATGCCTCCTTCGCGAGTCGCGATGCCTCCTTCGCGAGTCGCGATGCCTCCTTCGCGAGTCGCGATGCCTCCTTCGCGAGTCGCGATGCCTCCTTCGCGAGTCGCGAACCCTCCTTCGCGAGTCGCGAACCCTCCTTCGCGAGTCGCGAACCCTCCTTCGCGAGTCGCGAACCCTCCTTCGCGAGTCGCGAACCCTCCTTCGCGAGTCGCGAACCCTCCTTCGCGAGTCGCGAACGAATCAGAATTTTTTGTGAGAATGTGAGTTGCCAGATCCAGTTTTTTCAAGTCTCTATATATAGCAAGTTGGGCTGTAAGATTTTTATATTTAGGTAGGTTTACATGATAGGGGGTTTAGATGACCATTTTCGATTTTCATATCTAAATTCTTCATTTTGTAACCTATGTTTAGTCTAATAGATTGTTTGTCCTTACGAGCATCTTCGTTTTCATAAACACAATTTGTAGATTGATCATAGGCACTTAGGAGTGGTTTAGTGAAGGCCATTCACAAGGATGATAGAATATCAAAGGCCACTCACAAAGTATTAGAAAATAATGTGTAGAAGGAGAGAAAAGTAGAGGGTGAAGAATGATCTATGCTTTGAAGCAGATTTATGAGAATTATTCAAGAAAACAAATCCTACAAGAGTAGTACAATTAGATTTGTCTTCTTGAATACTATAAAAATGACTACAAGAACTCCCAAAACGGATCAATGGTTCACCGGGAAGAAGGAAAACAAAACTGAACTTTTTTGTGTCGCGACTGGTGAAAAGACACTCACAAAGTGTTAGAGGCTAGTTAATTTTTAGTATTTCTTCATATATATTGGGTTGTTGGGTTTTACTCTTAAAACAATATTTTAGTGTTTGTATGTACTATTTGCATGGCTTTATTTATAAGAGTTGATATGCTTGTCGTCCAGCATTTTCTTATCAGCCTTACTTGTGTGAAGGGATTAAACATTTTGATTGAAAGTATATTTCTTAAAAGCTTTCATTTTATGGGACGTAGTAACCCTCTCTCTGAACCCGTCAGTTTGCTTCCTGCTACTCGATCGTTCACTGAAGAATGTGTTGTGGTCATTTCCTCTGACCTTGTTACATGACTGGAATCACTTCTTCTATGTATTAGGTGGAAGCTTCCTTTTCCTCAGCACCAGATCACCAATCCAAAATCGCCTTTCCTTCACTTTCTGATTGTACTCTCTTGCCTCTGTTTTCTTTATTTTTGGCTTCTGTGATATTTACCAAGTTCCTTTCTCCTCTAGTTCGTCTAGTTCCAGCTTGAACCAGCCTCCAAGAGCAGTACCATTAGATTTGTCTTCTTGAGTATTATAAAAAATGACTACAAGAACTCCCAAAAAGGATCAACGGTTCACCCGGAGGAAGCAAAACAAAACCGAACTTCTTTGTGTCGCGACTAGCGAAAAGTCACTCACAAAGTGTTAGAAGTTAGCTAATTTTTAGAAAAGCGTGTTGCAACTTGCAAAAAGTGGACATGAGAGCTCACACCTCTTACAAAACATCCTGATCCGGTCGCGACTCGCAAAAATGTTCCTGAAACTTGCTACTCCCCTTTTTCCTGTACTATAAATAGCACTTCATCCACTCAATCCCTTACAACAAAAAGATGAAAAAAATGATGTTAAAAATTCTTTGGAAAATACATGCATTTGATTTCTCATCAAATCTCCTCACACTTAAACCTTTACTCGTCCTCGAGTAAACAAGAACAAGCAAAGATCAAAGTGTAAAATAGGATGTAAAAGTTTTCCCAAAACATCCAACATTATATTACTAAACTACCCTAACCCCCAAGACATAAGAATCTCTCACACGCTCAAATCGCAAAGTTTAAGATAATCTAAACAACCAATAAACCATAAAAAAAAGTGAGGTATATATATATAATGCTAAGCTAACACACTTTACCCAAAAAGCCACCCAATAGACAAATTAAGAGAAGGATAAAAATTTTCAATTTCTCTCATTTTCACTCATTTTGCCCAGGAGCCCTCTCGGGTTTTCATCCTAAATTCACACATTTTATGTTCAATGATCACCCTCACCTTTTTCCACACCATTTGGTCACTCATTTTTGCATAGGTCTCCCTTTCTGGTTTTTGACCTATCCGGGCCTCCCACTTTTGCCTAAGTTTCCCTCCCAGGTTTTTAATTTAGCGGGAATTTTTTTCATTTTTCATTTTTTTCAAACAAAAAAAATTAAAGTGGAACATATGCACACTACAATACAATACAATGAGATACATTTCTCTTTACATCCCCACACTTAAAACACACATTGTCCTCAATGTGAAAAGGACAAGATAAAGAAATAATGGTGAAAGAAAAAATACTCAAAACTAGGGCCTTGAAGGTCCTTCCCGGTGTTGACAGTGCTCACTTCTCAATGAATGTTCTCTCCTCCATGTTCTTGAATTCCACCCAATATGCAACTTTGATCCATCCACTATGAAGCCACAACTATGAAAATCCTAATCAATACTCACAAAAGACAACAACTAGTAGTACTCCTAGAAGGTGGCTTCGGTAATGTTTTTTTGTGGTGGATTGTGGTGGTATTCTTGTGGTTTTGGGTAAGGGCTTGATGACATGTTTGAGGATTATTTTTTCAAGATTAGAACAATACTAGTCTAACTTAAAAGCTCGGGTTGCCTCCCGAGAAGCTCCGTATTTTTAAGATCGTCAGCACGACCCTAATGTTATCCATATGGTGAAGGTTTGAACCCCTTCACCATGAGTATAAAAAAATAGAGAGGCGAGAGTACAAAAATTTTAAGAGAAAAGTCTTGTGGAGGTGGAGATGGTTTGAAAGCAGTTGGGTGGTTAGAATGCTTGGGATAGTCTTTTGGCTCCTCTCTTATCTCCTTCAAAACTTCCAAAAATGGCAGAGTTGGTTCACTAGGTAGGGGTAGGGGTGATGATGGTAAGAATAATTAATGAAGCACAATCAACTCTTCCTCCACTTCTTTATCTTCCACAACCGACTCTTCATCCCCTTCGAACTCACTCTCATTTCTCAAGGTAACCTCACTCACCGAATATTTGAGTCCAGCTTGGGATAATGTATCTTTAGAATAACGATCTTCCATTTGGGTCACCACTTCCAATAAATTTTCACATGCCCCTCCAAAGCCTCAAGACTAGAGGAGATTTATGTTTTTGATTCATTATTAGTCTTGCCCAAGTTGCTCAAGTTTGCAATTGCATTCAAGATCTCCTCATATGTTATACTTGAACTTTTGCTTTTGGGGTATGGTATAAGGCATTGAAGGCCAACCATTTTCCTCATATTGGAATTTTTCGGATGTATTCTCATACCACCAATCTAGATTATCACTCCACTCTAGATAGTAAGAATTTTGGTATGGATACCATTCTTGGGCTTCTTGCCCTTAAAAACTAACATCTCCAACCTCTTGGTAGTAGCACTCTTCATAATACCCTTAGTCGTCGCTGTACCTCTCAAAGTTAAATTTATAAGCCCAAAATGCTTCATATCTACAACTAAGTAGATAATGGAAAGTCGAGGTCATCCATAAAGAAGAGAGATCTTTCTAAGGGTTTAAATATATAAGGCTGATATTAGACTAGAAGTAGATACATATATATAGATAGATATTTTAAAGCAAGTAAAGGGCGGTGGGGGGTATGTTTTAGTCCTAAGTTATGAAATTAAAAGACAAGGTAACAAACAAAATCAAGTAACAATGCTAATCAACAAACAAACCAAGAAAAGGGTGAAAAACTACAAAAGACAAAGTCTAGGGGCAATTGATATCCACTGCCTAACCTAATGTATATCATTGAACCATTCACTCATTCTATCACATTTGTTACATATGGGGAGTGCCAAAACTTCCCAATTGAATATCAACATGTGTTACTATGTGATGTGGTAACCTTTCTAGGTAGCCTCTTCTAGGTTCACTTGTTTAAATTCCTTTACCATCAAATGCAGCTCCGAAAGTGATTCCGGGAGGGAACCTCCGACGATCAAGTCCGTCCTCTCTTCAAGAAACAGAATTTCTCTCTGTAGTAACACTTACCTTAGCTCCTACAGAGCTAGTGGTATTTATAGGCTAATTCCCTTTTCTTTTCCTCGTTCTTAGGAACTCAAGATTGTGGGTATGCCACTCCTGCCACGTTCCTTGGTCGTGGTCTTTTTGTTCACTGTATGTCCCATCTTTGGCGGTCTACGTTTTCTTCCATGATCCACGATCCCCATATTTTCTTCATCTACAAGCTCCTTGTTTTGGGCTAACACTGGATAGGATAATGTTTGGCTGGGCCAAGCTACTCTCAGCCCTTTGATCACAGGGCTACACCTACACCATAAGCCCCTCTAGCCATGAAGACTATTAAGAATCAAAGTGATTGTATTGTTTGTATCTTGAATGAAAACTAATGTCAGTTTTGTACAGGATGTTCGTGATGAAAAGCTATGCTCGTTAACCTAGTGAAGTGATGTAGTCTTGTTGATTGCATCTCTGTCTTCGGTCACTTTTGAAAATTTTAATTTTTTGAATTTTGAGCTCCTTATATTGTGTCTGTATTTGTGGTGGTATGTTTTTGATGTTTGTGATTTGCTCCCAGTTTTTCGGTATTCCAACCCACAATTTTCTGATGTTTGGTATTGCTCTATCTCTTAAATGGGGAATTTAAAATGAAGAATTTAATGTGGCCCTTAAACATTGTGGTATCTTTTCGTATACCGCCACCATCTTGATATAAGTAAAAAGGTACTCTGCTTTTTGTCAGATAATCATCATTAAACCTTCCCCCTCGATTATATACTTTTTTGTTTATATCAAGAAACATGCTAAACAATGGAAAGAAGGCTTATCATGCCAAACATCTTGATCGTATGGGATGAGGAGGTACGACCCACCATCTTACATACTTGCATAAACAATGGAAATATGATCACTTAGTTAGTGAGGAGCATGAGGCAAAGGAAAGTAACTGCCGAGCTGAGCAACGTTCGTACGGTGGTGAACGGTCTTCTTATGAAACTAAACGCCTTTCTTACGAGGCTAAACTTAATCGTCATCACGATGGTTCCTCTTCTTATTGTCTATCACATTTTTCAAGGCATAGATAGTGTGTCTTCATTGTTGTTACAGATGATATGATCGTCTATATTTTTTTTTCTGCTGGGGTCTATGACTCATCTTTTACTAATAATGATTGTTTCCTATATTTTTTGTTTCCATGTTTTTCTATCAAGATCAACCTTATCTTGTGCTTTGTGGGCATATCTACTTTGTAGCTAAATATATTTCTTGCTTTGTTGATGATGCAAAGTTGAAAGATCTATTGCTTGCTTTTATCGCTATGTTTTAAAGGCTAGTTTTCCTATGAGTAAGTTCCATATCTTGCATTCGTTGGAATTGTGGAATTGCAAAATCTAGACTTTGCAATCCATTTTATTTGCGCAAGATCCGTAGCTTACTTTTGTTTGTCATGCAGAGTTTCAAGATCTAAAGCTTGTAACTCCTTATGATTATGCAAGGTCCATAGCTTACACTTTATTTTCTTAGTGAAGCTAAAAGATCTAAAGCTTGTAGACATCGATGTTTGTGCGAGATCAATAACTTGCAAAGTGTTTGATTTGCAAGATCAAAAGCTTGTGTTCGCTGGCCAATGTGCAGGATCTACTACCTGTTGTTAAATTGTCCAAGTAACCTGATCGTAGAGAACGAGAATCGCGGACATGGTCCAGCAAAGCAGATTTTTATATTAGTATATACAACAGTGATCATATTTCGGTGGAACAGTGATAATAAAGGAAAACAAGGATAATGTCCTTGTGTCTATACAGGTGGTCGTTCACTATTTTTCTTTTAGACATAAAACTTCCTTAAGTTAGTCACATTTTTTTATGTTAAACCATCCGAGGATGGGGGGAAGATTAGGCTCCCCTATCCCATAGAAACGGCAAATATGCCTGTAAATTCATACATGTATACAAAAGATCATCATTATGATAATCCAAGAGCAATCTGTAGCTCCTGAAGCAAAGATACTTGCTATCAAAAGTGATGATCCTACCAAAATGTAGCCTAAATTGAGCTAAAGGTCATGAGGGGATGAAGAAAAAAAAACTTACTTTCTATATATAGTATGCTGCCGTTTTCCCTAAACAGGTCGACGAATCGAGAAATCGAAACCCCAGTATGTCAGTGGAAGGACAGCAGAAATAGATATATAGAAAGAAAAATAACCATAGCCAAAAGTTATTATGTGGGTAGCTAATCGAAATAAGTAAAGTGCGTGAGAGACGCTGGTCCGAGTGATGGCTTGAGTGTAATCTCTTGTTTGTCCAGGGCAGTATAGTCACGTCTGAGTCTAGTGGTATTAATCTGCACGTCATCCAAAGTCATTGAGATGCAGGCGCCAGCCGACCTGATGCAAAAAGAAAGAGCAGAGTAGATTCCATTCTATAGAATTGAAAGCAAATAGAGTGCGGATGTATCTCCTGAGAAAGATCACGAAATCAAGAACCTACACGTATAATTGGCAAACCAAGTCTATCTAGAGATATAAGTCCTCTGAGCACTGGAGGAGCAGATTGGATATCTATGTTACCTTGTAGATTATTCTCTAATGAATATTTAGCCAGAAAATCCACGACACTATTAGCCTCTCTATGAATGTGTGTAATTGGATATTTAATATGCATAAGGCTAAGTGAACTGCAAATAGAAAAATTCCTCCAAGGGGCAGTCATCGGATTATGAATACCTCTGACAGCAACTAAGCAATCAGATTCCAATTCACAATTTTCAGTAACCAATTCTGCACATATTTCATTTCCAAATTGAATAGCTATCAATTCAGCATGTAGTGGTGTGGGGGATTGGAAAATTTTTGTTCTCATAGTAACCACATTCCCAAAAGTATCCCTAACTACTACAGCCGAAGAAGACAAACCACACATTTTCCATGAAGCATCTGTATTGATCTTATATCCCAAGAATGGTTTCTTCCATGTTACAGCAATTAAAGGTTTCCTCCTCTTGGGATAAATGTGAGGGATAATGTTAGTTTCAATCCAATACTTATGCTTATCTATCTTACCAAAAAGGTGGTGCACAGTGAAAATTTCATGGATGATGCATTTAATCTCATGTATGCAGGCTGCACTGGAGAAAAGTTCATTTTCATAAATGATTTTGTTCCTCTTCACCCACAGGGTCCATATTGTCACCAGAAGGGAAGCAGTGATAATATTAGAGTGAATCTTAGTTTCAGCTTTAAAGGAGAGGAAGAAATCAACTCTGTTCTTTAAATTTTCAAAAAAAGGTTGGTGAAGATGTATCAGATCACCAACTGTCTCTCAAACAACAATAGAAGATGAACATGAATTGAAAAAATGATCTAGATTATCTGTATGGTTCATGCAGAAAGGACACCTCGAAGCAAATATGAATCGTAACCTAGCTAAAATATTATCGAAAGGCAGAATGCCATTCATTGCACGCCACAAAATGAGTGACATTTTCCTAGGGATGAAACAACTCCATACCTTGGAAAAATGTCTGATTCTAAATTTCCTTTGCCTGAACGTGTGGTATGCCGAACGTATTGTAAAATTACCGTCAGTGTTTGGGGTCCAAATCAGCCTATCCTCATGGTGATGTTCCAATTCTGCTACCTGCAATGTGGCAATAATATTGGTAGCCAGATATGGCTCCAGCTGTGGGAGGAGATTAGGTTTATTTTGTATGAAAAACCTAAGGGAGATATCCGAGAATGGGATATTTCTTCCATCTGGCCATTCATAGAAAAGTGCACCCTGTCCAGTCCAATTAGAGTTCCAAAAGGAGCATTCCCCCAATCCATATAGCACTTTAGTGTATCTGTTTGCCTTAGCAGTGATATGGCAAATTCTTTTTCAAGTGTGAGATTTTTTATATGAATTGGGTAGTGACCATATTAAAGAGGTCCACTGATTTTTATTAGCCTGTAATTTCCACCACAGTTTACATGAGAATGCATCCACTATAGCCTCTATATCTCTTAAACCGATTCCATTTTCATCTATTGGTAGGCTCATGTTTTTCCAAGATCTCCATTTTTTCCTGTCAGTATTGTCTACTTTCCCCCAGAAGAAATTTGAAGCAATTTTTTTGATTTTCCTTAAAACTATCTTAGGAGGGCTCAGTACAGAAAAGATATGCGTAGGAATCGAAATTAGGCAATGATTAATAAGTACTATTTTACCAGCACTAGTAAGCCACTTATTCTTCCAGTTGTTGATTGTCTTCTCCATCCTTTCGAGCAGAGGCTTGTAATGTACCTGTAGATTACGACCATAGAAAACAGGGACTCCCAAATACTTGAAGGGAAAAGAACCTTGTTCCATTCCCAATAATCTCATAATAGAGAGAATGGTCTGAGAAGGGGTTCTATGTGAAACAAAAAATTATGACTTCCCAAAATTAACCTTTTGACCAGTAGTAAGTTCGTAAGCAAGTAAAAAGATTTTAAACCTCCTCAGGGTTGTAGATTTAGCATTGAGAAATATTGCTGTGTCATCTGCATACATTAGGTGAGAGACAGTTAAACAAGACCGAGGTAAACTGAAATGTTGGAGATATCCAGTGTTAATCATTTTTTTAAAACTCTTGAGAAAGCCTCGGATAGCAGGTTATAAAGAAAGGGGGATAGGGGGTCTCCCTGTTTTATGCCTCTAGAAGATGTAAAGAATCCTGAGGTGACTCCATTGATTAGGACAAAGAAATGAGCTGAGGCTATATTACTCAATATAATTTTAACAAAATTCCCATGAAATCCAAAATTAAGAAGTATAGAGTTGAGGAAAGACCATGAGACTCGATCAAAAGCCTTTTGCATGTCAAGTTTCACAATTATATTATGAGCCTTTGATTTTCTGTTTAAAATTCTGGTCATTTCCTGCATTTGGAGCACATTATCAGTGATATCTCTACCATTGATAAAAGCACTTTGTTCAAGAGAGATTAAAGAATGCATTAAAGGTTTGATCCTTTCCGTTAGCATTTTTTTAAAACACTTTATTAATAAAGTTAGATAGACTAATTGGTCTAAAATCAGAGAAGGAGATTGGGATGGGTTTTTTGGGTATCAGGGTCAACCAGGTGCTAGATATGGCTTTTGGGATATTTCCAGATGACAGGAAATCATTTGCAGCATCTAGCAAATTAGTTTTAATGGTTTCCCTGAAGGTTGTATAAAAATCACCTGAGAAACCATCAGAGCCAGGGGCACTACTTTTGTTTAAATCAAAGACAGCATGCCTAAGTTCCAGAACTGTAAAATGTTGGAGAAGGAGTGTGTTTTGTTCTTCAGAAATTACCTTTGGTATTTCCTTTAGAAAATAGTTAAAGTAAGATCCTAATTTTGGAGGAGATTCCTCATTTAGTAATTCTTTATAAAAGCGAATGCCTTCCTCTTTAATCAAATTAGGATCTGAAATCCAGTTACCAAAACAATCTTTAATTTTGCTAATTCGAGACCTAGCTCTTTTTTCCCTAATGGCATGGTGAAAATAAGTAGTGTTGGCATCTCCAAACTTAAGCCAATTTAACCTAGCCTTTTGTTTTAAGAAAATGATCTTCTCTTTCTGAGCTCTAAGCGATAAAGCTTTAGATTTGTTTAGTTCAACTAAATCATGTTCGTTTTGAGATTGTTGGAAAATTATTTCCAATTCACTAACTCTTTCTTCAGCTTGGATGAGGTTTAGCTTAACATTCCCAAAACTGGTCTTGTTCCATTCTTTAATTTCACACTTGAGCCTCTTAAGTTTATAAACAAAACCAGTCATTCCATTCAAAGGGGATAATAAGTTCCAATTTCTGATCACTAATTCCTGGAAATCTTGTCTATTAGACCACATATCCTGATATCTAAAAGGCCTAGGAACCATTTCAGTAGCAGATTGTATGGACAATAGTAAAGGAGAGTGATCCGATGCAATCTGATTTAACACTTGTATAGAACTATTAGGGTATAAATCCAACCAGTCTAGATTACTGAGTCCCCTATCTAGTCTTTGGAAAGTGAGATCTTTACATCTATCCTTAACACGGTTATTGGACCAAGTAAAAGAATTACCTATCGTTGAAATTTCATGCAAATCAGAGTTATTAATGAAGTCATTAAATTCTTTCATGCTTTTATGAGGAGTTGTTTTCCTTCCTTTATATTCAGAAACTGAAGCCACCGTGTTAAAATCACCGATATATATGGAAGGTTCAGTAGGTGGAGTGCATAGGTCTTTCCTGAGAGTTTCCCTACTATTCCCATGAACACTAGCATAGATAAAAAAAAAGCAGTTCCAACTAACTGAGGTAGCTACTTCTGTGATTCTAGCTTGTAGATATTGATCTGATTCGTTGATACAGTTTAAGTGAAAGGATTGATTCCAAAGGATCCAGATTTTAGCAGTTTGAGCTGTGAGAGCATGATTAAAACCTAGGTCATGCATTAAAGTATTAACATGTTGCTTATCATGCCCGGGTTCGATTAGACAAAGTATATCTATCTTATGGTTCAACTTAAGAGTTTTTAGTCTATCCATGGATGATCCATATCCTCTAACATTCCACACTAGTATGTTTCCTATGATTGTGTATCTAATCATTTAAAAACCATTGGAATTGCTTTGTGTGAGGATCTTAGCTTCCTAGGTTTGACAGTAGAGGCTTTACTAATAATACCTATAGTTTCCTCACCTTTTTCACTACTGTCAGTAGATATTTTCAGATTTGGAGTACCTACCTTAGTGTGTTCCACCTTTGTGGATTGATCTGCTTTGCTTGTTACATCTGTTTGTACTTCATTCTGAGCGGGGTCCAGATCATGAATTGTTGGTGATTTTGTTGCTGATGTGAAGATTTGCTCCGAGTTTCGATCATCTTGTTTTTTTCCTGGGGTTTGTTGCCCCTCTGTTGTGTTTACAGATACACCTGTTATTGCTGGGGTGGCTAATTGCTCATGAGTTTCCAGAGATTTATGGAAGATCTCCACAGCCTCTCCCTCCTGTTCTTCTTCAGTAAAGACATCTAAGGCATGAAAAGAATTAGAAATTGACACAGTATGTGTTATTGCTAGATCTTCCACTAGGGGTATTTCTGGCTGTTTATTCTTCTTTCTCCAGAAAGTAGTTGTAATAGGTTTTGAAATATCATCCAGAGAGTAGAAATCAGTTCTTTTCTTATGAGTATTGGTGAATAAATTGGAATTATTATCCTGGTGATGACCTAATTGATTACTTTGGTTTTGGAATTCAAATTCTTTTTGGGACACCGTTAAAGCAAAGGAACCTGCTGCATTATCCTTAGCTATATCTTCAGAGTGTAATTGTTTCTTGGAATCAAAATGTTCCTGATTGTTACTGTCCATTTTCCCAGTTTTTGTTTTTGTCTCTATAGCCTTCCTTTTTAACTCAGGGTGTAGGAAATTGCATTTATCCTGATTATGACCAATAATCTTACAGTGAGTACAATAGTATGGTAGTTCCTCATATTCTATGGGATAATCTGCAACCTTATTCCCTATTCCTACCACTATAGATGCTGGCAGTTGTGACAGAAGATCTATTTCAACACAGACTTTAATTACCGAGGGTCTAGTTAGAGCTGCAGTTGCAGCATCCATTTTTAAAAACCTACCTATCTGACTACTCATTCCAATGATAGCAGAGGTATTATAAAAGTGAAGAGGAAGTTTGTGAATCGTTACCCACGCTGGGACAATCGAAGATTCAGCAGTTGGTGAGAATTCAGGTGACCATTTCTGCACTTTCATCACAGCCCCTTGAATCATCCATTGCCCCTTCATCCAGCATCACTGTTAGTCTTCATGATCCTGAAACCTAATAAGCACATGACGATAGTCAATTGAACCAAGTTGAAATTTAAATTTAAATCCAATTGACTTGAAAGCAGAAAGAAGATGCTCCATCGATGGTTTTCCCCGATTGAATTTTCCAACAAGTGCGTTCTGGTAGTGGGATGCCAGGCGTTCTCCTTCCTCTTGAGGAAGGATAAACGCAATCTTTCCCTTATACTCAGTGACTGGGTGTAGATTTGGTGTGTTGGGAAGGGAAGTAAAGAGCGGAGGTGGCTTGGCAGTTAGGGCTTGGATAAAGCTCTTATTGGTGGCGGTACCCATATCTGCAGTGGGATTGGGCATCGGCAACGCCATTAACGGAAAATATGACCGTTAATGGCTGAGTACAGTGACAGGGATGGAAAGAAAGGGATGCAGAGAGACAGTAGTGTGTTTTCGCACTTTTTTCGCCAAAATTCCTCACCTAGGAACAGTAGATGAAAGAAAGAGTTTTGTTAATTCCATTAACGCCATCAACGCCATTAACGCCAAAATTCCGCACCTTAAGTTAGTCACATGCCACATGTTTGGGACTGTGGTGCCATCCATTATTTCTGATGTGCCTATTTAATATGGTTATATTAGGACTTCTAGGATTCACTTTTGTACACTTTTGGGCTCTAAATGTGGCACTTTGCCTTGAAATTTTCTTAGAAGAGTTAAAAGTGACATTTATGCTTTTATTACTTTTCTAGAGGGATTTGTGTGACAAGGAAAATTATTTGAAGACTTTAAAGAATACCTTTGAAGATTTGAAGACTTGAATTTGAGCTTTTGAAGACTTGAAGAATAGAAGAAAAGTGTAGTGAAAAGGACGACATGAAACAAAAACAAGAAAGAAATCAAGATGTTGGAACTGAGCTCCATCGCGACTCGCGACAAATGTATGGCCACAAATCTTTCTTGCTTTTTTGTACTATAAATACTCACCTTATCCTCTCCTCTTCATAACTTCTTCTTCCTGCGATTTTTCTGGGATCAAACCCTAGTTTTCTCTTCTTTCGTTTCTTAGTTTTTGTAGGTTAATCATTTATTTTAATTATCTAGCTTAGTTTTATCTTGGGAGCAATGGATTGAAGCTTCCATATCTATGCAGTAAGAATCGTACCTATCTATTTAGTACTTTTGCTATTGTGCATTTATTGAGATTTGAATGTGAATTGTTAATGGCATTGATGATGTTAGAAGTTTGAGTATACGAATTGCTTGTATGATTACTTGTTAGGGTTGGGAGAAGTAGCTAATTCTCCCCTCTTTTAATGTGGAATCCAAGAGAATGAGTTATAGCTTCTCATTGATGTTGTTGTGTTGATAATTGCTAGATGAATGTGATTATGTTGAACTCATTGTCATGTTTGTTTTAGGTAGCAAATGAGATAGGTCTATGAATGTCGATCGTTCTTGACTAATCTTGTGTAAATTCATGAATTGGTTAAATGCTTAGACATGGTGTAGTGTTTATAAGTGTTGCCAAGCTTGTTGATTCTTCGTGCTCAATACCATCAATGGGATACTTTTAGTCGTGTTTCGGCTAAGGGAGTTATTGGTGAGGTTTGTCAAGAGATGTCGAATTCACTCTTGCAAACTACAAGAGTGAATTTGCGATGGTGAGGTTTGACGATGCATCGCGAGTCGCGACCAATGCTGTCGCAATTCGCAATGGAAAAAACCAACTTTTAAACTGTGCTTAAACACTGTTGATTGTAGTATGCCGACTATGAAGATTCTTTCATCTTTATAGTATCTTTGTTGATTGTAGTATGCTGACTACATCATTGTGACTATAATTGCTATATTCTATAATGATGCTTGGATATGTGTCGATATATGTTAGATATTTTTATTGGAAAATCTTATAGTGGTGATTGCATGATGGATCAGTTGTTCTTTGAGAATACTATGGTTATTAACTCTTGATGCTAAACCTAGTATTACAAATCCTTATGTACTTGCGAGTTTGATGTTGTTCTCTGTGGTGTTAGTCTTGAAATTGATGGCGGAATAAGTCAAAAATGAATTCATATATTCTCAGAAGTTACTAGACAATTATGAAATTGAAATATAAGAGTAAATATTCACCCTCAAAAACTTTATTTTTTTAATTACTAAATTTTAACAATAAAATAAAAAATAATAAAAAAGATTTCTATGATTTATACAATAGAAAATGGTTTGTTATCCATTAAAACCAGATGCACAAATTACTACTAGATTAGATTGTATCTCAAAAAATATCAAGATTTGCTGTAAACTATAAATAAATAAATATATCAATTGATTTTTTTTTTATTAAAAGTAAATCTCGAGGAGCCATATGAGAAGAAATTGTCATGTACGGTTCTGTAGTAGAGATGGGAGTTAGAAAGAATCATCAACTATAACCCCAAAAGAACTTGATTCCGTAAACAACACAGAGGAAGAATGAAAGGAATATCATATCGAGGGAATCATATATGTTTTGGTAAATATGCTCTTTGGGCACTTGAACCCGCTTGGATCACATCTAGACAAATAAAAGCAGGTCGTCGAGCAATGACACAAAATGTACGTCGTGGTGGAAAAATATGGGTACAGATATATCCAGATAAACCAGTTATAGCAAGACCTGCCGAAACGCGTATGGGCATGGGAAAAGGATCCCCCGAATATTGGGTAGCTGTTGTTAAACCTGGTCGAATACTTTATGAAATGACCGGAGTAACAGAAAATATAGCTAGAATGGAAATTTCAATAGCCGCACCAAAAATGCCTCTACGGACTCAATTCATTAATTCAGAATAAGGGATAAACAAAGTAGAACCAAAAGAAATGAAATGGGTCTTGGAAAATTGCAAATTTTTTTTATTTTAGACGACGAATATTTCTTTTTTTTCTTCGTCCTTTGCATTGAAAGAACAGTTTTCAAAATGATATGTTTCAACCTCAGACCTATTTAAATGTAGCAGATAACAGCGGGGCTCAAGAATTAATGTGTATTTGAATTATAGGAGCTAGCAACCGTTGATATGCTCATATTGGTGACGTTATTGTTGCTGTGATTAAAGAAGCAATACCAAATATGCCCCTAAAAGGATCAGAAGTGATTAGAGCTGTAATTGTGCGTACCTGATCAAACGGTGCCAAGGAGACAACGTTTTGCTTGAGGGGTGAGTTCTTCTACGACACTTTTGCTCCCTTTCCGGCTCTGAAACCAATTTTGGGACCGATTCTATACAATTACATTAGATTGTGCCATATCACCGGTGACTATGAGGAGAAATGAGTGACACTCTACCTCTTACCTTGAGTTTTATTGTTCTTGCCTTACATGTTTACATTGAGGGCAATGTACTTTTTTAAGTGCGGGGAGGGGTTAGAGGACTGACATGTATGCTAGCTTAATTTGGAATTCTTTTTGCAACTTTTGATTGGAAAAACATGAGAAAAAGGAAGAAAAAATTGAAAATTTTGAAAAAAAAAGAAAATGAAAAAAAGGGAAAGAAAATAAAACCTTCTAAGTTGAAAATCTGAGAGAGCAACATAGGCAACATTGGGGGCCTAGATAGGTCAAAAATCTGGAAGGGCGACCTAGACAAAAAATGAGAGGCCAAATGTGTGGGAAAAGGTGAGATTTGAGCCAAAGAAACATGATGTGTGGCTAGGATAAAAAACCCAAAAAAGATCCTAGGTAAAATAAGAGAAAGAGAGAAATAAGGAAAAAGCTATGATTTCACTCATTTACTGGCATTGGAGTCATAAGGTTGCGGTTTTCATATGGATGGATTTGGTAGCTCAATATCTTGAGACCTCTTGGGATTGGGTAACTCAACGGGTTGAAAAACAAAGTATGGTTATGAAATTCTTGATTCTTTTATACTTCTTTTTGGTTGATATAACCTTCTATATGGTTTTGACTTTATTTTGTGTCATTAGATTTTGGTTGATATAATGCTATGAAGTGAAGTACGTGCTTGAACCTTTCATATGGTTTTAACTTCATTTTGTGTCATTGGACTTTGGAAATATCAATTCGGGACTTTGAAACATTTTTATGGGTAGTGAATTGACAAGTGGTAGGTTAGGTTAGATTTAGTAATTGGGGTTGTGTGTGTGAAAAATTCTCATTTGAGCTTTGATTTTGGGATTTACGATATTGAGAATTTTTGTGAGGTTTTGATTGGGGGAATATTAGTTTAGGATGTGGACATATGAATTCTTTTGTGTGCTTGAATCTTTTCTTATTCGAGGGCGACTAAGGTTAAGTGTGGGGAGGTTTGATGTGCCTATTTTATATGGTTATATTAGGACTTTTAGGATTCAGTTTTGTACACTTTTGTGCTCTAAATGTGGCATTTTTCCTTGAAATTTTCTAAGGAGAGTTAAAAGCGACATTTACACTTTTATTACTTTTCTAGAGGGTTTTGTGTGACAAGGAAAATTGTTTGAAGACTTTGAACACTGTGAAGAATACCTTTCAAGATTTGAAGACTTGTATATGAGCTTTTGAAGACTTTAAGAATTGAAGAAAAGTGAAGTGAAGAGGAAGACATGAACAAAAAGAAGAAAGAAATCAAAATGCTGGAACTGGGCTCCGTCGCCACTCGCGACGAACGTATGGCCACAAATATTTCTTTCTTTTTTTACCATAAATACTCACCTTATCCTCTCCTCTTCAGAACTTCTTCTTCCTGAGATTTTTCTAGGTTAAAACCCTAGTTTTTCTCTTCTTTTGTTTCTTAGGTTTTGCAGGTTAATCATGTCTTTTAATTATCTAGCTTAATTTTATCTTGGGAGCAATGGATTGAAGCTTCCGTATCTATGTAGTATGAACCACATCTATCTATATTGTGCTTTTGATATTGTGCATTTATGGAGCTTTGAATGTGAATTGTTAATGGCATTGATGTTGTTGGGAGCTTGAGTTTATGAATTGCTTGTATGATTACTTGTTAGGGTTGGGAGAAAGTAGCTAATTGTCCCCTCTTTTAATGAGGAATTCAAGAGCATGAGTTAGAGCTTCTTAATAATGTTGATGTGTTGATAATTGCTACATGATTGTGATGATGTTGAACTCGTTGTCATGTTTGTTATAGGTAGCAAATGAGATAGGTATATGAATGTCGATCGTTCTTGACTAATCTTGTGTAAATGCATGAATTGGTTAAATGCTTAGACATAGTGTAGTGTTTATAAGTGTTGCCAAGCTTGTTGATTCTTCGTGCTCAATGCCATAAATGGGATACTTTTAGTTATGTTTTGGTTAAGGGAGTTATTTGTGAGGTTTGACAAGAGATGTTGAATTCTATCTTGCAAACTACTATATAAGGAGGCCATAAGATTTATCTTCACAACAAGTAGTGGAAGTGGTGAATAGATTGTTTCACTCATTCTTGAAGCCTTTGTTATTTAGCATTCATGTGTTCTTAATGCTATGTTTTACTTCATTTATGCCATGTGTTTTTTGAGAATAGGAAGTTTTTGTATGATTGAAGTTCTAGGGTGGTAGGAAAACGATGAATTCTGTAACTCCTTTACATGAAAATCTAAGAACATGAACTTAGAACTTCTTGTGCATAATGTGTTGTGATCCTTGTTATATAAGTATGTTAATGTGGATTTTCTCATATTTATCCTATAGATGCAATGAAGGGTTGAACCTTGAATGTGGTTTGTTCTAGGTTTAGCCTAATGAATGCTATGTTTTGTTAGATGGCTATGTCTTTGGTAGAAGGCTTGTTGTTATCAAATCTATGGTCCTTCGTGTATAATGTCGTTGATGAAATATCTCTATGGCATGGTTTTCCTAGAGTGATTGTCAACGAGGTTTGAAAATGGTCGTTGTTTGTCTTTGCAAATTACTATTAAGAAGGAATGGATGTTGATATTCTATTGGCATTCCCCATAGGTAATAAATGTGATAGAATGAGTGAATGGTTCAATGATCTACATTAGGTTTTGAAGTGGATATCAATTACCCCTAAGGCTTTATGTTTTTTAGTTTTAAAACCCATTTTTATTAGGTTGTTTGATGATTAGCATAGTTACTTGACTTTGCTAGTTATCTTGTCTTTTAATTTCATAATTTAGGAAAACCAACCAACCAAAACCCCCCATTTACCTACTTTTATATGTGTATATATATTTACTTCTAGACTAATAGCAACCTTTTATGTTTAAACGCTTAAGGAAATCCCTCTTCTTCATGGATGAACCGGACTTGCCGCTATCTACTTAGTTGTAGAAAGTAAGCATTTAGGGCTTAAAAATATTAACTTTGATAGGTACGGAGACAACCTCCCACTTTCTAACTCATAGTTGTTGGAAATGTGATCCTTCATGACTTTGTATGGTATTTCCCACTTTGGGCATAGCTTTCCTTGCTTTTCAACCATGCTAGCATCATTTTTCCTTAGCACCAGATCATGAATCTGAAATTGCCTTTCCTTCACTTTCTGATTGTACGCTCTTACCACTCTTTCCTTGTGTATGGCTTCTGTGGTATTTTCCAAGTTTCTTTGCTCCTCCTGATACTTTAATTTCTAATTTCAATGGGTATGTCTACTTCTTAACTATACACCAAAGCGTATGGCATCTTCCCCATTGGCTGTCGGATGGTTGTTCTATACAACCATAGTGTGTTCAGTAACTCATCCACCCATTTTGTTCACTTTCCTTCTAATCTCTTATGCATCCCTTGAACTATGGTCTTGTTTGTCACGTCCACTTGGCCATTAGCATAGGATATGCCATGGAGGTAAACTTCTGAATAATCCCTAGCTTCGAATACCAGTCGGTGAACACCACACTTGTGCATTGTGTGCTATTGTCCGTGACAATGGTATGAACACTCCGAAGTGGCACACAATGTTTTGCCACTCAAATTTCCTAGTGGCTTCAGCTGTGACAAGTCCTAATGGTTTAGCTTCGACCTACTTTGTGAAGTAATCAACCTCTACAATGAAGAACTTATCATTGCTTTATCTTCTTGGGAGTGGTCCCACTAAGTCTATCCCCCACTTGTGAAATGGCCAAGCTCCGTAAATTCGTGTCAAAGTTGATTGCTGCTTATGTGACAACAAAGTGTTGATTTGGCAGCTCCTACACTTGAGGACAAAGTTGTTTGCATCATTGAACATAGTTAGCCAGTAGTACCCTGCTCTAATTATTTTTCTAGCTATTGTTCTAGGTCCCTTGTACGTTACACATAAGCCTTAATGAACCTATTTTAAGATCTCAGTCGCCTTTGTTGTCCCTATACATTTTATCCATGGGGACAAGAATTTGTTTTTCCTACAATTTCCCATCTTCGCAGGCGTGATTAGTGGAACGTAATTCCAAATTTCTAGTCTTCGCCTTATCTTCTAGCAACGACACTTTTGCAAAGAAATCCATTAGTTGTGTCATCTAGCTTGTTTCATCTTCTTGAATTGTTAGCACAACTGTTGATATGGTGCTTCTAACTGGGATAACCTCTATGATTAAATCCCTCTACTGATTATGGGAATTGAATCCTACAATCACTAACTTGCTTAATGTGTCCGCCTGTGTGCTTTTGCATCGCGGGACGTGTTTGATGTCAAAATATTTAAGTTGGCTATGAGTTGTCACACCTTCACCAAATATTTCATCAACTGGTCTTCTTGTACCTTAGAGTAACCTCGCACTTGTTGGACAACAATTAGTGAATCACTGGATACCCGGACACTTATTACTTTCATTATGACCACAAGATCTAATCCACAAATTAGAGCTTCGTATTCTGCTTCATTGTTGGTAAGCAAGAAATTGAACCACATTGAGTGTTTGTGTTCACTCCTATTTGGGTCTACTAAAAGAATTCCTGCTCCGTATCCTTCCTTGCTTGATGCCCTATCAACAAACAACATCCAAGCCACCTATTCCCATTATGTCTTACCTTTGTTATTTGTGCAACTCTGATGGATTCTTGCTCTCTATGTCTCTTCGCTTGACATCCCTATAATGAAGTCTTCCAGTGCTTAAGCTTTGATTAATATTCTAGGTTTAAATTCTATATCAAATTGACCCAGTTCCAGAGCCCAGTTTGCCAAATCTGCTTAAATACTCCTGCTTAGAGAGAATGATCCTGATCCTGTGTAAGATACTATGATGTAGCTATGAAAGTATGTTCTCAATATTTGAGCCAAACTGACCTAATCCAAGGTTAACTTTTCTGCAGGCATGTAAGCTGTCTCTGCCTTTTGCAGGATTCTGCTGATGTAATAAACGGTTACCTGTCTCTGCCCTTCCAAGCAAACTAACACAGAGCTGACAACATTTTGTGAGATTGCTAAGTACAAGTATAATGTTTCTCTAGATACAGGCGATTTCAACGTTGGCAATGTTTGAAGTAGGTCTTTTAACTCCTCAAATGCTCTCTAACAGCCGTCACTTAAGCTAAAAAATTTTGCCTTTCTTAGCACTTCAAAGAGTGAAAAATGATTTTCTGCAGCCTTTGATATGAAACGACTAAGCGCTTCCAATGATCCCATTAGGATTTATACTTCTTTAACTTTTTGCGGTTGGGAAAGACTTAGTATGGCTTGGATCTTATCTGGGTGAGCTTCTATACCGTTTGAGGAAACCTTGTGCCCTAAGAACTTTCCAGCCCCCACTCAAATTACAGAATTTTTAGGGTTGAGTTTAATCCCTATGGCCTTTAAAGTGTCCAAAGCTTCTTTCAAGTTTTTAGAAAAGTTTCCTACCTTCATACTCAAGATCACCATATCATCAACGTATAGTTCAATGTTTCTCCCTATTTAGCTTCTGAACGTCTGGTCCATGACCCTTTGGTATGTTGCTCCCACATTTTTGATCCTAAACAACATTCTCACATAACAAAACATTCTAAAGATTGTTATGAAATTTGTTTTCTCTACATCATCTGAGTTCATCAATATTTGGTGATATCCTTTGTATGCATCCAAAATGCCAAGAATTCTTGTCCTGAGATCGTTTTCACCAGTTGATCAATCTTTGGAAGAGGATAGGAATCTTTTGGACACATTTTGTTTAAATTTGTTAAATCAATGCACATCATCCAACATCGTCAAACTTCTTCACCATGAATGGGTTAACTAACCACGTTGGGTACATGACTTCCCTTATTATGTCAGCTTGCAACAACGAGTAACCTCTACTTTGATCGCTATCAGTCTATCGCTAGCAAAGCAATATTGTTTCATCTTAACCGGTTTAACTGAGCTGCTGACATTCAACGAATGTGTAGCAATGTCGGGGCTTACTTCTCCCATGTTCTGTACGTGCTATGTGAATGTATCCACGTGGCTTTGCAAGATTTGAATTAACTCCACCTTTTCATAAGCTAGAAGATGTTTTCCAACCTTTACACATTTAGAGTCGTCTTCGGCTTCTAGGTTTATTAACTTTGTTTCTTCACCTAGGTCGATTGATTTTTCCAAATGTTCTAGTAATCTTCCTCCTGAAATAGTGTTAAGAAGCTTTGCCTTTTGTCCTATCTTTCCTACCTTCATCGCTATAACTATGCATTGCCTAACTGCTTGCTGGTTTCCTCAAATTGTTGCTACTCCACCTGGGGTTGGGAATTTCATTACCAGGTGGTAAGGCAACAATATTGACTTAGCTCTGTTCATCCATGTTATTCCAATTATGGCATTAAATGTACTTGGGGCATTTATAACCATGAAGTCGCACATGGTTGTGCAATTTGTAACCGCTCATTGTTAGACAGCGACTTTGTGGATTCGTGTATAGAGAAGATAATTGTCTCTAGTGCTTCAATATCCACACTGTCATTATACTCTTCAGCCACCCTAATTTTATTTATTTATAGCCATTGTCATTGTAGTACCTTAGTTTCATGGAGACAGGTTCGGTGTCTTTCTTGCATCCCCATACTGACTTATTGCTTCTTTTCTATATTTTCCCAAGTTACCATTCCTCAGATTTTCTTCCATTTGTCTTCATAGGTCCCTGTAGTACTCTCTGTCATGGTCATGATCTTTGTGAAAGGCACAGTAAAACTCTCGTGATCTTTTTTCTCGCGGTGTGATCATTGGTGCTGGTTCTCGGAATCGATCCTTATTTGCTAGCCATATTTCTTTCCTTGTCTTCATTAGAGGCGTATCTTGAAATGCCAAACCCTACTAGCCTTGCTCTTGTCTTTTGAAAATGGTGGTTACTTTTCCTTTTTTAGGCTAGTTCTTTTGTGAATCCTCCACCGTTCGCTTTGGACCCCGTTCCTTTTCAATCTTTCAGTTGTTCGCCTCCTTTATTTGCACATATTGTACAATCATTTTCTGTAGTTCCATTGGTTTTTCTAGCATATTCTTTGTCAGTTCCTTGTGGAATTCTCGGGATCTCATGCCCTCTATAAAAGCACCCATTGATGATTGAAATGAAAAATCTCAAACTTGTCGGCTCTCCGTGAAAAATTGGATATGATATTCTGCGAGCATTTTATAACTTCGCTGTGCTATACTGTAGAGATCTGCAATCGTTCTAGTAAACTTTTGCTTTTGGTAGAAACATCCCAAAAATAAATCTGACAGTTGTGCCCAAGACTTGATACTTCTGTGTGGAAGGTCTTCATACCACGTAATCGTAGTGCCTGATAGAATGATGGGAAACGCTTGGCAAACTTGTTCAATGTTCGCATCCTAGAATCTCATTCTATTTCTATATGAATACAAGAACTCTTTTGAAACCCTGGTACCATCATAGATCTTGACGCGTAGAAGAAGCTTGAAATATTTAGGCATCCTGAAATCTCGTAAATGTGGTGCGAGAGTCGACTTATCTGCATTATATTCTATGATAATGTCACGCAAATCTTCTTCCTAGAAGAGACATTCACAATCACGATTTTCCCTTTTCAATGGTCTTGTGGGTTTTTGCCTCAGAGTCCTCAAGAATTGATCGCACGGGTCTTCCCCGTTCGCTTCTAAAAATGCTCCGAACACCCATATTTTCCTTGTTAGGGTTGTTTGGAGATTCTGCCTCTTCTTCTTCCTCCTCTGTTTCTTCCTTACTGAACCCTTTATGTTTACTAGGTGTATGATGTTGCTTATGGTGTGTTCCCTCGTTTTGTCCCAAAATTTGCTCATGTGACTGATGGTTGTGGCTTTTTACGCTTCTAATGAATGTCATTACTTTCCTGAGCAGCCTAAAAATGAAAAGAAAAAAATGTGTTCCCCACAGACGACGCTAAATGATGTGGTAGCCTATCCAGGTAGCCTCTTCTGGGTTCACTTTTTTAAATTCCTTTACATGTAAATACTGCCCAGAAGTGATTCCAAGAGAGCACCTTCGACGATCAAGTTAGTCATCTCTTCATGAAATGGAATTTCTCTTTATAGTAGCGCTTACCTTAGCTCCTACAGAGCTTGTTGTATTTACGGGCTAATTCCCTTCATAGTTCCTCGTTCTTAGGAACTCAAGATCGTGGGTACACCACTCCTGCCATGTTCCTCGGTTGTGGTCTTTGTATTCGTTGAATGTCCCATCTTTGGAAGTCTACGTTCTCTGCCACAATCCACGATGCTTATGTTTGCTGAGTCTACACGCTCTTTTCTTTAGGCTGACACTGGATATGATAATGTTTGGTTAGGCTTAGCTACTCTCTGCCATTTTATCACTTGGCTACACCTACACCACGAAGCATGTTATTTATTTGTGCTCAATGCCATTAGTGAGATACATGTAGCCATTTATCTACTAAAGGAGTCATTAGTTAGGTTTGACAAGAGATGTCGAATTCACTCTTGCAAACTATTATCTAAGAAGGATAGAAGATTTAATTTCACAAAAAGTAGTTAAAGTAACGAATAGATTGTAGATTCGGGGATAGATAAGAGGTTTGGAAGTGGAAATCAATTGCCCCCAAGGCGTTATCTTTTCTAGTTTTTATCTCTTTTTCTTAGTTTGTTGCATGATGGATAGTTCTCTTGCTTTGCAAATTGTTTATCTTTAAATTTCATAAATTAGGAAAAACCAACAAAAACTACCCCCCTTAAAAATTGCTTTTAAATATATCTATATCTTGTCTAGTATCCACCTTATATGTTTAAACTCTTAAGAAAATCCCTCTTCTTCGTGGATGACCCACATTTGCCGATATCTATTTAGTTGTCGTTAGTAAGCCTTTAGGGCTTGAAAATAGTAACTTTGATAGGTATAGCGACGACCTCCCAAATTTTGGTGCCGATGCCGGAGAAGGGCGTTTAATTTTAAGTGTTTGGGCATATTTGGTTGCATATTACCTAGATATTTTTATTTTCCACTTTTTTGTGGTTGTTTTTGTTCGAAGTAGGTATTTCTTGAGTTCTTGGTGAATATTTGTCAATAATCCTAGCAATATGATTATGTACTTTTGAAAATGAAACAAATTGTGAAAAAAATGGAACGTCTCACATTGAGGGAACTCATTATGCGAAGAGAGGCTTAACGAGAAAGGTTTTGTATGATGTTTCATTCTGACCATCCTACCGAGTTATGCTATTTATTGAGAGAGGAGCACTATGAGGGGGAAACAACCCCTGGTAGAGGCTATTTAGGGGCATGTGATCCATATATTGGAAGCGGTGACCAGAATGGAAGCTCATGATTCAAAAAATACACCATCCCAAGTTGAACTAAAAGATTCGGTGAGTGAGGTCACCATGAGAAATAAGTTTGAGTTCGATGGGAATGAGGAGTCGGTTGTGGAAGAATGAGAAGTAGAGGAAGAGGTGATTGTGCTACATTCATCATTCTTACCATCATCACCCCTACCCCCACCTAGTGAACCAACTCATCCATTTTTGGAAGTTTTGAGGGAGATAAAAGAGGAGCCAAAAGACTATCCCAACCCTCCTTACAAAAAAACTCCTTTAAATTCATCTCCACCTCCAAAAAATATTCCTCTTGAATGTTATGTACCCCTGCCTCTCTATATTTGGATGGTTATGATGAAGGGGTTCAAACCTTCACTATATGGATAACATTAGGGTCATGCCAACGACCTTATAGGTATGGAGCTATGTCGTTCCAACGACGTAAATAAATTCATCTTTTATTTTGATTTTTGTTGATTATTTTTCATTATTTTATCTAGTTCTTTTCTTGGTTTATTTTTGTATGATTTGGTAGCAATGTGAAGGGTATTGCATTGGAGGAAATGACTGAATGTGCTCAGTGAAAAAGGGAAGAAAACTAGGAAAGTTGGTAAGAAAATATATTCTAAGTGCTGGGAAATCTTGTCTATCGCGAGTCGCAACACATATATTGCGAGTTATGATAAACAGGGGAGGAAAAGTGAACTTCCAGTACCAAATTTTTGTGAGTTGCACTCTGAGCATTGCGAGTCACGATGTAATTAAAAATGTTTTTGATAGAATTGAGCTCACAGACCTAAGATTTTACGAGTTGTGAAGGTTACATCGCGATTTGCGATGAACCTAGCGTGAGTCACAAAGGTTTAGTCTTGAGTCCCGACCAAATCGGGAGAAAAATGAAAAACTTGAGCTCACAGGTCTAACCTTTTGTGAGTCGAAATGGCTTTGTCACCTGTCGCGACAAGGCATCGCAAGTCGGGAAAGGATTGTCGTTAGTCTCGATGGAGACTAACTTTTCAATTGAGCCAAAACATTGCATAATCCTTTCTTCTTCACCACCAAATACTTCCAAGTACCACCACACCTCCATTCATTCCTTCACCATCTTAAATATATAGACATATGAATATTGTTGCATGTTTATAGTACCTATGTTGATTGTAGTATGCAGACTACATCATTGTGACTATGATATCTCTGTTCTATAATGATGATTGGATGTATGTTAGATATTTTTATTGGATAATTTCATAGTGGTGATGGCATGATGAATTGGCTGTTCATTGAGAACACTATTTTTATTAACTTTTGATGCTAAGCCTAGTATTACCGTCGTTAGAGTCAGAAGGTTGCGGTTGACACATAAATGGATCAGGTAGCCTAAAATCATAGGACTTCTTGGGATTGGATAACTTAGCAGTGGAAAACAAAGTATGGTTATGGAATTCATGATTGATTGTGTACTTCATTTTGGTTGGTATATTGGTATAGAATGAAGTATGTGTTTGAACCTCTATATGGTTTTGGCTTCATTTTGTGCCATTGGATTTTTGTTCATACATTGGTATGACGTGAAGTATATTATTAACCCTTTCACATTGTTTTAAATTCATTTTAAGTCATTGGACTTTGAGATTATCAATTTAGGACTTTGAAACATTTTTATGGGTAGTGAATTGATAAGTGGTAGGTTTGGTTGAATTTAGGAAGGGGGGTTTTGTGTGAAATATTCTCCTTTGATATTAAGGATTTTTGTGAGGGCTTTGATTGGAAAAATATTAATTTAGAATGTAGATTTACGAACTCCGTTGTGTGCTTGAATCCTTTTTAATCGAGGACGAGTAAGGTTCAATTTCATTCCTTGTGGACATAAAAATAAATTCAATGTGAGAGCATACATTCCGACTCCTCCTGCTATCATCGATTCCGTCTTCTTCGCCCCTCTTTACCGTCTTCCAGCTCCGGCCGAAGATCTCTTCTTCGCCCCCTGCTATCATCGATTCCGACGCCAACGACACGCCTTTCACCGCCGCTTACACCCTGGACTTCGACGCCGCCGGTTAAGCAATGGACGACGGCAAGATTGCAAACCTTCTTTGATACCAACTCCCAAATATGAAGTTCCAGATTTGCAACTCCAGATCACCTCAGCCGGCAAGGTTTGCAATTCCAGATCACCTCAACCAGAACTTCCTCTGGACGACGGCAAGCTTTGCAGGGTCTATGGGTTGCGGGGTCGATTGCAAGTAGTTTTATTTCTTGTTCTTGTACTTGATAAGCTTCAGAAGATGGAAATGATGATCAGGGAAGACATCCTGTTTTTTGACAATTAGGATGATGATAATTGTGAGGGAGATCAAGTTCCTGTGATTGTAGAGGATGATGATACATATGCTCCAGCCCTTTCATTAGAAATAGAAAGAGTATAAGTTTCTTTCTCTTTTGCCTGATGGTACGTGAACTTTACTCTTTTGTCTGCTGATACGTGAACCTTGTAGTCCTGTTGAGTACTGTAGTTGATGGCTGTAAGAGTAACAGAAAGGAGCCTCCTGCTGGATATGATTTATGTTTTCATTATTAAGATGGTTGTAAAAATAGAACTGAATGGAGAGAATACTATTTAGGATAGTCTCGTGACTGCTAACAAACATATCCAAATGTGAGATTCAAAAGAGCAAGGCAGATGTAGTAGTCCTTGTCAGACTGAGCTGCGGTTCTTAACGGCTATGTTTCCCTGAACTTGTTGGCTCCAAGCTTCACGTTTCCCGAGCTGCGGTTTATTGTTGCAGATTACAAAGATTCTGATTCTGAAGGTGATGATGAAGGAGGGGGTATTTCGACTGATATTAGAAGCTTGATTGCTCGACTTAGCAATTGATATGGTTTTTTACTCTACTTCATATTACAGAGAGCTGCGAAGATGCATCCAAGACGGACGTGATCCCAGTATAAAGACAGTTTGGTTTTGTGTGCTGCAATGGTTCTGAAGCAACAAGTGGGCTAAGTGTAAACCGGCGAAACAAAGAGCAGGGCATGTACAGTGGTGGTCTCTTAAAATTAAAAGACCGCTTAAGAGACCGAAAACCACCACAGTGGTGGTCTTTTAAGCGGTCTCTTGTTAAGAGACCGCGGACGGAGCTCTTGGTAAGAGCCCGGTCAAGAGACCGAGGGAGTCAAAAATGTGCGGCTGTGCACATGGGCTTGCTGCGCAAGCCTTTTTTTTTGCCATATTGGGACACATGGCGCCTCCTGAGTGGGCCACGTGTCCCAGTCTGCAGCAGCCTTTTTTTTTATTATTTTTTTGTTGCGGACACGTGTCGCCCATGGATTGGGCCACGTGTCCGCAACGGTAATTTTGAGTGGGAATCTGAACTTGAAAGCTGGGGGACACGTGGCCGAATAAGAGGTCGACACGTGTCCCCAACGGCTGGAAGAAACGGCTATTTTTTTGAATGGGACATGTGTCCCATTCTGGTGGCGACACGTGTCCCCAACGGCTGGGAAAAACGGCTATTTTTTTGAATGGGACACGTGTCCCATTCTGGTGGCGACACGTGTCCCAGCCGAATTTTTTTAAACTTTTTTTATTTTTATTTCTATTTTTATATTTCATTCTCCCACTTTTTTTGCCTATAAATATGGAGCATTTCAACTCATTTCACCACACTACTTCCAATTCACATTCTCTTACCTCACAAATTCATCCTCTATATTGTAATTCATTTTTTGTGATGGATCCACGAAGAACGTCGAAAGGCAAAGATCGGGTAATTCCAAATTCTTTCAATATGGAAAATTTTTCGCAAAATCCGAATTATCGTCCATTTCCAAATTCGGAATTTAGTGAAAATTCTCCGAACATCCCTCCCCACTTTTATTTCAATTCTCAACATTCATACATGAATTTTCAAAATCAATGCCACTCTTCACGAAACTCATACATGAACCCTCCTTACCCGAACCACTTCCAAAATGTGAACACCCAATCGCAAAATTCGTACCATAATTTATATGGTCAAAGCTTTCATGCTCCACATCTTGATGCTATAAACGAATCGGGAGCATTTTCACCCCGAGGAGGTCGCGGTTCACCGGGTCAAAATTTTGGTGGTGAAGATGGGCGACAATATGGAAGTCACGATGTTACGGACGGTAAGCCCTATTTTAATGTTTTTATTTCAATTATGAAGATTCTAATTTATAATTCATTTATATTGCCTTCAATTCCCTTTGTTATATTTAAATATAAGTATATTCGAACATGCAAAATATATGTAGCTATTATATGCATTTAGTATATGCATTTTAATATGCAATCTAGTACATCATTTGAACAATCAAGTACATCATCTAATATGTTCGTGTATTTTAAAATGAATTCTCATAATTTGGAGTTAGTATATGTTTGAGATTTGTTTTGCTTTGAAAAAGTGGTTTATTCATTTAGGAAATGATGTAGGTGAAGGAAATGATGAAGTTGCAATAGTGGATGGGAGTACGGTTCCGAAGAAGAAAGGTAGCCGGGACAAATGGAGTGTAGAGGATGATAAAATCCTTTGTGGCGCATGGTTCGAGCATTCCACCGACTGCGTGGTGGGTACAGGTCAAAATGCTGGTGTGTTCTGGTCTAAAATTATGCGCGATGTGAATCATTATGCAAATTCCAACCGGTCAATGAAGTCGTGCAAGTGTCGGTGGTCAAAAATGGCTCACGATATTGGCAAATATGTGGGGTGTGAAAGTAAAGCCGCGCGTCACTTCAGTCGGGGCGGGAGTGGCTCTAGCCAAGGAGATATAAAGTCATGGACCCTGAACTTGTTTGCAGATGAAAATGATGGGCAACAATTTTTATTCTTCCATTGTTATGACGATTGCAGAAGGAACCCTAAATTCATAGCACAATATGGCCCAAAGGATACCGATGGAGAAGAATATTCACTACGGGGGGTGCCATCAACACCCCATAGTGGCGATGATCCTCAAGCTATGCAATATCCATCCAGACCTATTGGTGTGAAAGCCGCTAAATGCAAGGCAAGGGGCAAAGGAAAGGCCAAGGCAAGAACAACAAATGATGAAAAAGAATCCGCTAGAATGCAGTGTGCGGCCGCAATTGAAGCAGCTACAAAAAAGGTTGAAATACTTGCGGAGAGTGAAAGAGCTAGAATGGAGTACAACATATCACAGCGGGAGTTCGTTGAAAAACAATCAGAGCGGGATAAACTGATAGCTAACACTAAACTCCTTGATAGTTTGATTCAAAAGGGAGAGTTGTCCGCAGCAGAGGAAGAACTACGAGATAAATTAATTGGGGTAGTCTACGGTGGAAATTAATTGTAATATTTATTTTTTGGTCAGACTAGATCAATATTTATTTCTTTCCTATTATTAATAATTGGTCGGATTAGGCCAATATTTTGATTATTTAACATATTTTTAAAAAACGAATTTAAATTTAAATATTTAAACATTATATTAAAATAATATGGGAAGGAATTTAAATTTAAAAATGAATTTAAATTTAAATTTTAAAACGAATTTAAATTTAAATTTTAAAACGAATTTAAATTTAAATTTTAAAACGAATTTAAATTTAAATTTTAAAACGAATTAAAAACGAATTAAAAACGAATTTAAATTTAAATTTGAAAACGAAATTAAATTTAAAAACGAATTTAAATTTAAATATTTAAACTTATTTTTGGTGGACAAATTTATTTAAAATAATATGTAATGACCAAATTAATGAGTAGGATAGAGAAAATCAAGTGGGTTCCATGAATAGTGTACAGTGGTCTCTTAACCATTGTGGAGAAAAAAAGGGGTTGTCTCTTAAGTGGTCTCTTAAGCTGAGGTGGAAGAGAGAGAGGGAGAAAAATAATATGTTTAATTGGTAAGAGACCGGTAGCGGTCTCTACCACTGCCCATGGCCTTACGATTATGACATTCATTGGAAATGCCTTGATACATCATATGATGATATATGAATTATGACATTCACTGCAAGTTTCCATAAGTTTTCCTCATTAAATATGAATTTACAATTTCTGAAAAAAAAAAGAAGAGGACGAGTAAGGTTCAAATGCGGGGTGGTTTAATGTGCCAATTTTATATGGTTATTTTTGGACTTTTAGGATTTACTTTTGTACACTTTTGTGCTCTATATGTTGCAATTTTCCTTGAAATTCTCTAAGAGAGTTAAGAACGACTTTTACGCTTTTGTTACTTTTCAAGAGGATTTTGTGTGACTAGGAAATTTGTTTGGAGACTCTTAAGATTTTGAAGATTTTGAAGATTACCTTTGAAGATTTGATGACTTACATTTGCAATTTTGAAGACTTGAAGAATTGAAGATAAGTAAAGAGAATAGGAGGACTTGGGACAAAAAGAAGAAAGAAATCAAAATGCGGGATTATTTACATGTCGTGAGGCACGATGAAGCTATCGCAACTTGCGACGAATGGGTGGCTAGACTTCTTTCTTGATTTTTTAAACTATAAATAACCACCTTATCCTCTCTCTATTCACTCTCTTCTTCTTCCTCCCGATTTTGGGACATAAAACCCTAGTTTTTTCCTTCTTTCTTTTCTTAGTTTTTGTAGGTTAATTATGTGTTTTCATTATGTAGGTTAGTTTTGTACTTGGGAGCAATTTATTATGGATTCAAAGCCCATATCTTGAGAACTCTAGTTATCTATTTGGTACTCTTGCTATTGTGCATGTATTGAGATTTGAATGTTAGTAGTTGATATCATTAATGGTGTTGGAAGTTTGAGTATACGAATTGATTGTATGATTGCTTGTTAAGATTGGGAAGAAGTAGCTAAGTTTCCCCTCTTTTGATATTGAATCCAAGAGAATTAATTAGAACTTCTAATGGTGTTGATGTGTTGATAATTGCCAGATGAATGTGATATCATTAATGGTGTTGGAAGTTTGAGTATACGAATTGATTGTATGATTGCTTGTTAGGATTGGGAAGAAGTAACTAAGTTTCTCCTCTATGTCATGTTTGTTTATTGTGTAGCAAATATGAGAGGTCTTTGAATGTTGAACGTTCTTGACTAATCTTGTGTAAATGCATGAATTGGTTCAATGCTTAGATACGGTGTAGTGTTTGTAAGTGTTACAAATTATTTTTATTCTTTGGGCTCAGCGCTATTAATGGGATACTTTTAACCATTTATCGACTAAAGGAGTCATTAGTGAGGTTTGACAAGAGAGTTCAAATTGATTCTTGCAAACTACTATCTAAGAAGGATAAAAGATTTATCTTCACAACAAGTATTTAAATTAATGAATAGGCTATAGACTCAAGGATAGCTAAGAGGTTTGGAAGTGGAAATCAATTGCCCCCAAGGCTTTGTCTTTTGTAGTTTTTATCTCTTTTGTTGCATGATTAGCATAGTTCTCTTGCTTTGCTAGTTTTTTGTCATTCATTTTCATAACTTAGGAAAAACAAACTAAAACTCCCCCCCCCCTTTAAATTGCTTTTATACACACACACATATATACATATATAAATAAATATGTATATATATATATATATATATCTTGTGTAGTATCCACCTTATATGTTTAAACCCATAAAAAAATCCCTCTTCTTCATGGATGACCCTGATTTGCCACTATCTACTTAGTTGTAGTTTGTAAGCCTTTAGGGCTTACAAATAGTAACTTTGAGAGGTATGGCGATAACCTTCCAAATTTTGGCGCTGCTGCTGGGAAAGAGGCTTTTATTTTCAAGTGTTTGGGCATATTTGGTTGCATATTAGCTAGTTATTTTTATTTTCCACTTCGTTGTTGTTGTTTTTGTTTGGATTAGGTATTGCTTGAGTTCTAGGTGAAATTTTGTCAATAATCCTTGCAATATGATTCCGGACTTTAGAAAACAAAAAAGATTTGTGAAAAAAATGGAACGTCTCACATTGAGAGAACTCATGATGCAAAGAGAGACTCAACGAGCAAGGTTTTGAATGATGTGTCATTCTGACTATCCTACCGAGTCTTGCTATTTGTTAAGAGAGGAGTACTATGATGGTGAAAGAACCCTTGGTTTCCGAAATCAATAGTGATGTGCCCATTTTATGTGCATAATTTAGTACTTTTTGGGGTCACTTTTGTGCTCTTTTATTATCAAGAGCTTGTGTTTTGCCTTGAAATTCACTTAGGAGGGGTAAGAGAAACTTTGTGTTCTTTTACCTCTTCTAAGTGGATTTTGTGTGACAAAGGAAGAACATGAAGGCTTGAAGACCGGAGGCCATTGAAGATCACTTTTAGAAGACTTTGAAGACTTGCTTCAAAGACATGAAGACTTGAAGATCGGAAGCCGTCGAAGACCATTTTTTAAGACTTTGAAGACTTTCTTCAAAGAGTTGAAGACTTGAAAAATGAGAGGAATCATTGTAAAGATAAGTGTTTACCACAAGAAAAATAAAAGAAGTCAAAATTAAGTTCTGGAGCCCGTCGTGAGTCCCGACGATCGGGTGGCTAGAACATAACCTTATCCTTTTTGTACTCTAAATAGCACTCTCTTTCCTCTCACGCATCTTCTTCTTTCTGTAATTTTGGTACTATTTGTAACCCTAGTTTCACCATTTTTCATCTTTGAACTCTCTTGTATTATATTTCGTTTGTTTTCATTAATTAGTATGAACTCTTGTAGCTAAATCTAGTTATTGGGAACAATTAATTGAAGCTTCCAAACTTATGTAGTAAGATTCTATATTTTCTCATTCATGAGCATTTATTGGAGAGCATTTATTATGACATTAATGTTTTGTTTTGCCTCATTTACATAATGGGTTGTTTGAGTATATGCAATGTTTGTATGATTGAAGTGTTAGGGTATTAGGAAAGTTGCAAATCTCTTAACTCATTTGACATGAAATCCAAAAGCATAGATTTCGAACTTCTTGTGTATAATGTGTGGTAATTCTTTCTAGATGAGTATGTTAATGTGGATTGTTTTCATATTTATCCCAGATGCAAAGAAAGGTTGAACCTTGAATGTTGTTTGTTCTAGGTTTAATCTAATAAATGCTTTGTTTGGTTAAATGATTATGTCTTTGGTAGAAGGCTTGTTGTTATCAAACCTATGGTCCTTTGGGTGAAATGACATTGATGAAATATCCCTATGATGTTGTTTTTCTAGGGTGATCGTCAATGTGGTTAGCAAATGGTCGTTGTTTGTCTTTGCCAACTACAATTAAGAAGGAACGAATGTTGATATTTGAATGAGAAGGGATAGCATTCCCCATAGAAAATAAATGTAATTGAATGAATGAATGAGCTATAGGAAGTTTGGAAGTGGAAGTTGATTGCCCCCAAGGCTCTGTTAATATCATTTAATCATCTCTTTAGTTGTATTGCATAATTAGCACAGTTCCCTTGCTTTGCTAATTGTTGTCTTTCAATTCAATAACATAGGATAAAAAACCAACCAAACCCCCCCCCATTTATATGCTTTTATATTGATTTCATAGTTAACTTGTCATTTTTGCTTGGCTTAGACACGTATTGTTTGAGTTCTTGGTGTATGGTTCGTACGCAATCCTCTTCACAAGAACCTCTACACTAGGACCCCGAGTTAGAGTTGAATTTTAGATGGGCTAAGAGGCTTCCTTTGGAAAGTGTGAATACCACCCCTCCTAGTGACCAATTTGTGAATAATTCCAATTCTATGGAGCATGAATATGGGCACAAAGGTGAGCATCTGGGAGGAGGACATCAACATCTGTCTCTTCATGTGAGAGCTCATTGACTTCATAGAAGGTAGATTCCTGTAGGGCAAGCATTGTTAAGAGACATTATGGCCCCCAACCTGGATCAACAACCAATGTCCATTGAGTATCCCTTGGTTGGACTGTATAGGCACTTTGAGCTAAAGATCAAGTTCATAAACATGCTACCTATCTTCCTTGGTGGGCAAGGGGAGAATGCCAACAAGCACCTCATCGAGTTTCACTTTTTATGTGGTGGTACAGTTCCTCGTGGAGCAGATGAGGATTTCATAAGTTGAGGGCACTCCCGTTCACTCTAAGGGTTAGTGCAAGGGATTGCCTCCACTACCTACCAACCAAGAGTATGAAGAGTTGGCTTGACATGAAAACATATTTTCTAGCCAAATACTTCCTGGCCTCAAAATCCGACACCTTGAAGAAGGACATAAGTAACATCCTTAATTGGCACGAAGAATCTCTCTTAAACTATTGGGAGAGGTTCAAGAAGCTTCTTGCAAGTTTTCCTTACCATGGTTATTCGGAGGGGGATTTGGTCTATTACTTCTACAATGGTCTTCTTGATAAGGATCAATGGTTGGTGAGGAGTTCTTATGGTGGCACCCTTGGGAACAAGATGTCATCTGAGGCTATACAATTGTATGAGGAGCTAGCGGAAGAATCAAGGAATTTTAGCTCAAGAGCCAATTTGAGAAGGGGAAATCCGATGCCCACAAGTGACTGTTCCAATAGTGGGAAGCTCGAGGACCAAGTCTTGGCCCTTGCATCTATGGTAAAATCATTGATGACAGAGCCTGGGAATGCGCCACATGTTAAATCATGTAAAATTTGTTACTTGGCGCATCATACGGACACTTACCCTACTTTGCAAGAGGACTATATAGAGGAGGTGAATGCCTTGGGGTATCAAGAAAATCAAGGAAACCAAGGATATCAATGTGGACAAGGCTATCAAGGTGGACAAGGCTACCAAGGTCACTAAGGTTACCAAGGGTACCAAAACTGGCCGTATAATTCGGGAAATCGTAATGACCTGAGGTATGGAAAACCTCAAGGAAGAAAAAACCCTCAACTATATCGGCCTCTTCAATAACAATGTAGGTCACCTCAACAACAATTTCAAAGGCTCCAAGACAAGCCCCGAGACCAATGGGAGAGCTTGGGGTTAACAAAAGATGAGGTAATGCAAGCTATTCACCGGTTGAGCATGTGTGCGGAAAAAGGCAAAAAATTCCAAGATGAAGCCAAGGCGAGCATCAAGAACTTGGAAACTCAAGTGAGCCAAATAGCTCAAGTGGTGAATCGGATGGAGGCCCGGGAAATTGACAAACTTCCCTCCTAACCAGAGATGAATCCCTGAAAAAAGGCTAGTGCTATCACTTTGAGAAGTGGTAAAGAGGTTAGCTCTACCCCGGTTGGTGAAGTTGTTGAAAACAAACCTAGAAGGATTGAAATACTTGAGAAAGAAGTGGAGGAAGTGAACGAGGAGGTGGCCAATGAGCAAGCAAGGAAGGGAAAGGAGAAGGAAGAGGAGATCACCGTTGAGAAATCAACCTCCATTCCCAAACCTTCATCCCCTCCTCAAAAGAAAGCAAGAGTGGTGGAGATTCCCCCATATGTGCCGGAACCACTGGTCCCAGAAGTTCTAAAGGAAAAATGGAGGAAGGAATCTAACAATGACATCTATGAAGTCTTTTGTAGGTGTGAGGTAAATATCCCTCTTTTGAATGCTATTGAGCAAATTCCTAGATATGAAAAAATTTTGACAGAATTATGTGTGGTAAATAGGAAACAAAGAACAAAGAACAAGCTTACAGATGGGAAAAGTGAACATGTCTCCGCTTTGTGCCAATGGGAGTTACCCCCTAAATGTAGTGATCCTGGCATGTTCACAATCCCTTTCATGATAGGGAATACAAATTTTGAAAAAGAAATACTTGAATTAGTTGTATCAATATATATGATTCCTTACTCTTTGTATGAAACTCTCTATCTTGGTACTTTGCACAAAACTAGGGTGGTGATCCAACTAGCCGATCGTTCTAGTGTGTATCCTAAGGGTATCATCGAAAATGTGTTGGTGAGGGTGGATTGTTTAATATTCCCCATGGATTTTTATTTCCCACACATGGAGTATGATAAACATGCCGCCCTAATCTTATTGGGGAGGCCATTTTTGAAGACCTTTAGGACCATCATTGATGTTTATATTAATACCCTCACCATGGAATTTGATGGGATTAAAGTGGAGTTTAACGTAAATGACTCTATGAAGTATCCTCTTGAAGAGTACTCTTGCCATGGTATTTATTTTGTTGAAAATGTGGTGTAAGATGTTTTTGAATTGATTGGACATGATTCCTTGTTAGTTGCTTTGGAAAATGATGTTGAAAATGCATGTCTTGTATATTCCATGAGTACTAACATGAAGGAAAGCACGGAGAAGTTAAGCATTCTTGAGGAAGTGGTGAAAAGCCCTTACCCTCTAGTCTTAGAGAACACCGAAGAACTGGAATTCCTCTTGCCACTTGTGAAAGCTCTGGTGATTAAGCTTAAACCTTTATCAAGTGACTTCAAGTATGCATTTCTTAGGAAAGGGGGGACGCTTCCGGTTATCATTTCAAGCAAGCTCACCAAAGATCAAGAAGAAAAGTTGATGGTGGTGCTACAGGAGAATAAGGAAGAAATGGGATAGACTATTGCCAAAATCAAAGGTATAAGTCCATCCACTTGCATGCATAGCATTTTGTTGGAAGAAGATGCGAGACCCGTGCGACAACCCAATGCCATTTAAACCCACCTATGATAGAGGTGGTAAAGGCTGAAATTCTCAAGTTTCTCCAAGCGGGCATGGCCCATCCAATCTCGGATAGCAAGTGGGTGAGTCTAATTCAAGTGGTACCCAAGAAGAGTGGGGTGACGGGGGTAAATGAGAAGGGTGAAATGGTACCCCACTCGAGTTCAAAATGGGTGGTGCGTTTGCATTGACTACCGGAGGCTAAATGCGGAAACCCAGATGGATCACTTCCCGTTACCATTCATTGATCAAATGCTCAAGAGGTTAGAAAACCACCCCTTATGTTGCTTTTTGGATGGGTACTCGGGGTATTTTCAAGTAGCTATCGCCCCGAAAGACCAAGAAAAGACCACTTTCACTTGCCCCTTTGGTACGTTTGCCTACCAGCGTATGCCTTTACGGTTATGTAACGCCCCTGCAACTTCCAAAGGTGTGTGGTAAGAATTTTCTCATAATTATTTAAAAGTTTTGTCGAGGTATTCATGGATGATTTCACCATTCATGGTAATTCTTTTGACAACTATTTAGCAAATTTGTCACATGTTCTTAAACGTTACATTGATACTAATCTTGTGTTAAATTGTGAGAAGTTTCATTTTATGGTAGAGAAAGGCATGTTCTTAGGCCATATTGTCTCCTTTAAGGGTATTGAGGTTGAAAAGGCAAACATAGACACAATTCAAACTTTGCCTTATCCTACTAATGTGCGCAAAGTGCGTTCTTTTCTTGGCCATGCAGGATTCTACTACCGGTTCAACAAGGATTTCTCGAAGATAGCATCTCCTTTATACAAGTTGTTGCAAAAGGAGGTGGAATTTATGATGGATGAGGTTTCTTCTATGGTGTAGTGTGGGTGATTCTACTGCCGGTTCATCAAGGATTTCTTGAAGATAGCATCTCTGAAAAATCACAAGAAGAAGAAGTGACACCCATTATCTCCTTATCCTCTCCTCAAGAAAAATGTTGTCGCCGTTTGATCAAGACTAACACCATTGAGGACAACATCAAACTCACAAGTACATAAGGAGATGCTATGAGAGATGATCAGGATATGCAGCATGAGAGATGATCAACTATGCGAGAGGTACATCGATTTCCACTTAGATGATATATCTCGACATATGGCCATCTCATAGGTTGAGGAGGCATTTAGATGGGATACTACATAGATACGGGTGAGGTTGGACTCACAGTCATAGGAACGATCGATTAAGAAGGACATACAATTCTGGAGTGTCATAAACGTGAAGCTGAAGAACTCCCAAGAAAAGAGCAGTGTTATCATCCACCCTGCACTATGTTTTTGTGCACTAACGGTTGGCTAGCACAGTACTTTGCTTCGGCGGAGCCGACAAATGTGCCAAACAACGACAATTACTTTTTATGGCACTTGACGAGTGAGGAACTGGGATACGGATTATGGGCTGAGCTATGGATGAAGAGGATTTTTGAGGTGGCATGGAAGCCAAAGGGGGAGATTATGGTTGGAGGTATGATAGGCCTCTTGACGGACTACCTGGGATTTTGTTCCACCGGCTAACTTTTCGCGCTTAGGGAGGCGCACTTCCTAACTCATCACTACAGAGAGGTTGGTTTGATTTGAGATGCTCAGTGCCACCCAGGCCATGAGGGTATTCCATTGGTTATATGGTGCCAGGAAGGTCACATTCATTGCACTTCCTTAGCCCAACAAGACGAAGTTGGAGTTTGATACACCTTTAGCAGATTTGGCGATTTCACCCGACTCCTTGTGCAGAGAGGACTTCTAGTGTGAGCTCTACGACCTTGGTCCAGCCCCTCTCCAGTGCAATAATAGTAGCCTGCCCTTCTCCGAGCGATAGCAATAGCACTCCCCTAAGCCTGCACTAGAGATCGAGCCTATGCAAGAGGATGATGTGCCACCTCACTACTCCCAGCCTTCACCGGATTTCTATGAGCCTATGATGCAGACCATGCAACATGGATTCCACTGCCAAGACAGGATGATACTAGAGCACAACGTGTTTGTCTCCCAGAGCTTAATCGACATGGATGAGAAGATTTATCACCTATCAACTTGCATCCATGAGATGCAGGTCTAGGTAAGCGGAGTCATGTGCCCTGAATTAAGAGCAGAGAGGCGGAGAGCTAGGAGGCACATGAGCATAGATTGGCTGGTTCATTATTAGTAGCGTTATTTCGGTGGTGGCCTTTATTCCTCACATCAGCGATTTGTGAGCATCATATCCTTACCCTTTCCATACTTCGCTTTGTACAATTTTTCCCTATTTTCTACATTGAGGACAATGTAGTTTTCTAAGTGTAGGGAGGGGCATTTACTTATTGCACGGTTGGGGTTGGAGATATTTTGTTAGACTTGCTACTTTTGGATAGTTCTTTTGTTTTGTTTTGGATATTTTTCTATTTTGTTTTGGGATGCTTTTCTTTTGATGTACTTATATGGTGTTGCTTTGATATTTTTCTTAGCCTTAACATTTGGGAAGCACTTTGCTACTTTTTGGATCGGAGAATCATGAAAAAATATAAACATTTAAAAAAAAGGAAAATGGAAAAATTATAAATAAAAAGAATCCCCCTACTTTGAAAACCTGAGAGGGCATCTTAGGCAACATTGGGAGCCCGGATAGGTAAAAAAATCAGAGAGGGCGACCTAGGAAAAATTGAGAGGCTAAATGTGTGGAAAAAGGTGAGATGATAGCTGAAGAAACATGACGTGTGGCTAGGATGAAAACCTAAAAGGGCTCCTAGGAAAAATTAGAGAACATGGGAGAAATTAAAATATGTTATGTGTTCACTCATTTGCCGGCATTTTGCACTGGCCATACAGATGGATCAGATAGCTTAACATCTTGAGGATCTCTTGGAAGTGGGAAATTTAGCGGGGGAAGATGAAGTTATGAAACTCTTGATCATTAATGTACTTCGCTTTTAGGTTGATATATTGGTATAAAGTGGAGCATGTGTTTGGAATCTTATACATGTCTTTAGCTTCACCTTGTACGATTGGATTTGGGATTTGGAGATGTTTTAGGGATATCAATGAATTGATGGATTGATATGGTTTGGGTAGATTTAGGAATGGGTGTTGGGGGAAACTTTTCATTTGACCTTAACATTGAGATGTATGATATTGAGAGTTTTGTGAGGTATTAACATGGGGGAATAGTAGTTAGGATGTGGATATGTCATTTCCTTCGTATGCTTGAATCTTTTCTTACTCAAAGGCGAGTAAGGTTTGAGTGTGGGGAGGTTTGATGTATCCATTGTATGTGCATAACTTAGTACTTTTTGGGGTCACTTTTGTGCTCTTTTATTATCAAGAGCTTGTGTTTTGCCTTGAAATTCTCTTAGGAGGGGTAAGAGCAACTTTTCTCTCTTTTACCTCTTCTAAGTGGATTTTGTGTGACAGGGGAAGAACATGGAGGCTTGAAGAACGGAGGCCTTTGAAGATCACTTTTCAAAGACTTTGAAGACTTCCTCCAAAGATATGAAAACTTGAAGACCGGAGGCTATCGAAGACCATTTTTGAAGACTTTGAAGACTTTCTTCAAAGAGTTGAAGACTTGAAAAATAAGAGATATTATTGTGAAGATATGTGTTTACCACAAGAAAAAGAAAAGAAGACAAGGTTATGTTATGGCGCCTATAGCGAGTCGCGACGAATAGGTGGCTAGAACCTAGCCTTATTCTTTTTGTACTATGGGTAGTTAATGGCAAGACTGGGCTTGTCCACAGAGATGCTAGGGTCTAATAGTAAGCTAAACGTAACCATGTATGGGTTGTCAATTCATCTGTGTGCTAGGAATAGCTACTATCGTAAAATGGGTGGCTTTATGGTTTTTCAATTAACCTGCCTCCACTCGGGGTCATTAAAAACAATTGATAAATTAACTCGAGCGAATGACTGATCAAAGATAAATATTTAAAGTTCTTCACCCAACTCACAACTATGCTACCGATAGGGTAGTTAGCGGTAAGCTCTAGTTATGTCCACAGAGACGTTAGGGCCTAAAAATATATTAAACACTACCTCGTCTAGGTCATCAGTACATACGAGTTGCTAGGAATAGATAGTATAGTAAACAATAGGGGGGGGGGGTTTGGTTTTTCAATTAACAACTATAAAACATGAAAGTAAAATCAAGTTATCTATATAGCTAAACACTTTGGGAATGATTTCGTAGCATGGTTGATTTAGTGTTTTGATCATCGATTCATTCACATGTGAGATTTACACAAACCTAATATAGTGCTCACAACATGTGGTGTGGTCGATGGCATACACTTCCCCGTACCTATCAAGTCGGGTGCACTCATAACCCTTCATCGACACCACCTTCGTAATTTGAGAAGTAGAACAAGGTTTGATCATTGTTGTAGATCTATTTCTCCCCCCTGCAATTACATCACGGGCGTTTCACCGTGAATACTTTACTCACTAAGCCTACGAATGAGGCAAAGGGTCGTAGGCACCTTATCTATGACACAAGGGCCTCATACAACCCTAGCTTTCTACTTTTCACTATCTCTACCCATAACTCAACAGATTACTTTACATAATTATCTAAGATTGGTGGGATGGCACATAACATAGTAATACTCGGTATACTCCGTTCACACACCCACGTGGACCCGTACCCTACTACCCATTAACACATCCGAGGTTTCTCTTCCCTGGGGGCATCAATATTTGCACCAACATGAATATAGACTTAGGTGTGTGCTTATGTGAAGTGTACAATTCGTGCTATTCTACCATTCAACAACAAGTTACAACAATATCACAAGCACAATAATAAGGATGAACTAAAAATCTCACAAAAACATAAAATCAACATATGAATACTATTCTTCCAAAGCTATGGAAACTACTCCCTTGACATGTAATTCAAGTAAAGATTTGAATTCTACAAATAGGATGAAAGAAAAAGAAAAAAGAAAAAAGATTGAAGACATAAAGTTTCTCTCTCTAGAAAGCTCTCCTAATTACAAGAGTAAAGTGAAAATATGATCCAACTCTCTAAACCTAGTACACTAAAACTTATGTTTATATTAGTAGGGTATTGGGCCTAAACTACGCCAAAAAGAGGCAAAAAATGTGTAAACCCTAGTTCATCCGCCGCATAGTGCAAACCGTGGCAGATGGCGCGGTCTGTGCCATGTACCAGGTCCGTGCTGGCGTGAACCATCAAATTTTGTAATGTCCATGCTTGCTCCATTGGCATTGACCATCTGCTTTGGCGTGGTCCATGAATACCTCTTGGTGTGGCCCTTGTCATCCTCTACGGGTCATGTCCGTGTGATCTGTATCGTTTAGCGCACGCTACCATCACAGTTCTCATTTTTGCACTTCTGATCTGCGAGATGTGAAGTTTGGCACAGACTGTCATTAGAAACCTCATTTTTCCCAGTGTTTTTGCATGGACCACTTGATTCTTCATATCCCACTGGTTGGTCTTGACATTTTGTACTTGGAACGATACGGACCATAAAAAATGGGACGGTTTGCGCTCATTCTTAGCCGTTTTTTACTGAAATTTGGAAGTTATGCTCGTGGCCTATTGATATTGGTGCAATCTGTGCTAGGTCTTAGCACAGTCTGTGCCAAAGGACCAAGTCGTCTGGTGTGTGCCATCGTTGCCATCCATGGGCGGTCCGCACTCATCGTTTGTACTTTGGTCAACTAAACCTCTTTCTTTCACTATGGGTTAACTGTGAGTATATTTTTAAATTTCTTGTAGTCGATACTATGGTTCTTAAGGAGAATAATCCAATGGAACCAATCTTGAAGGATAATTCTTCTTGGATCGTTCCCAGAAGTTGTAACAACTCTCTCAGACTACGATTCCCCATTTATTCATTAGCCGTCTTGAACTCCAGTGCTGCCTATCTTTGGCTCCAACCTCCTTCTATCATGATTTTATGTCTGTGGCCTTCGTCTACTACCATTATAGTGTGAATGGCCTTTGATCTCTTCTACCATCCCTGAGAACGACCTTCAATATCTTACACCATCCTTGCAAATGGCCTTTACATAGAATGTAACAAAATGTATCAACGAGGGACCACCTAAAGATGATTGCAAAGGAATATCTAGGAGCCTATGGATACCAGATGTCCATTAGTACTAATTAAGTCTATAAAATGTGAGATTTACACAAGAAAACCAAACATGAGAGTCTAAACCCCTTTTCACGTAAACTCAACTAATACTAGAAATCCAACATATAAAACAAACCAATATTTACGTTGAATGCATTGTTTAACAAATGCATAATGGTTCATGTCATAAATTAACAACTACAAACATAAAGGGTAAAGCGAGAGAAAACTATATATATAGACAGTTGAGGAATATTTACATAACATTGTTGATTAAATGTTCCAATCCTTGATTCTGTCACATATAAGACATCGACAACATAATCTAGTGCTCATAACATATGGTGTGGTCGATGGTCAGCACTTCCCCATACCTGTCACGTAGGGTGCTCTTGCAATCTTCCATTGGCACCACCTCTATAATTAGGGGAGTGTGACAACTACCTTTATGTTGCATAGATCTATTTCTCCCCCGTACGATTACATCTCAGGCACTACACTACGAATACTCTACCCCTAGGCCTAATGAGGCAAAGGGAAATAGGAACCTTATCGATGGGACTAGGATCGCTAAATCCTAGTTTTGCTACTAACTGCTATCTCTACCCATAACCCTTTGGACCAACTCGCTAGCTAAGAATGGTGTGCTATCATCGTAGCCGCAAAACTCGGAAAAGACCAACGTGCACACACCCACGTTGACCTGGACCCCGCTACCTATATCACATCCATGTTTCTCTTCCCGGGGGGGAGGTATCCATATGTGTACGAAAATGAATGTAGACTAGAGTGTGTGATAATGGAGTGTATCATTCATGCAATTATAAAAATTTAAGATCAAGCCAACATAATACTAAAAGAACATAGAATTAGGAAGATCTAATGAATCTCAAAAAACATAAATCAATACATAAATGCAAATATTATCCCCAAGCTATAGAACTACCCCCTAATAATGGAATCCAAGTATTGCATTTAATTCCACATTTTTGGGCAAAACAAATAAAGAAAATAAAGAGAAAGAACCTAGAGAAAAGGGAGAGTGTTTTCTCTCTCTAAGATACTCTTGAAATCTAAAATCTGATATAGAACATAAACCCTAGTAGACTAAAGGCTATATATATATATCGTAGTAAGGTCTTAGGCCTAAATATAATCCCAAAATAGGCCAAAAACCCTAGCAGCCGCCACTGACACGAGGTGCAGCAATTGGCACTGGTCGTGCTGCCAATGTGGCCTCGTGCTAGTGTGGCCCATCGGTTATGGCATGTCGTGCTGTCAGTCATGGAAAAGCCGTGCTGCCGGTCATGACAAAGCCATACTGGTGCGGTCAATGTCAACCAGCATGGGCCATCTTTTGGAGCCACATTTTTGGACTTCTGATATGAACCCTGTGTTGTTTGGCACGGGCTGTCAATTGGATCTTCCTTTTGCTCAATTTCTTAGCACGGGCTGCATCATTCTTCACGCCCCATGGATTGTTCTTAACATTTGTGACTTGGAAAGGCATTGTTTTAAAGAGAAAAATCTACGCTCATACTAAGCCAAATTTTGAGTGAAAAAAAGACTTGAGAACACGGGCAACCGAGTTTAGCACGGCCCATGCAGGGGCTTTGGACGGCCAATGTTTCTTGGCACAACTTGTTCCATAGGCCCCTAACATAAACTGCATGGCATAGTATGGGTCGTGTATGGTTTGGCCTCATGCTGGCCATGAATGGTCTGTGATACCCATGCCTGGTTCGTTCGGCTATCAAAGACCGTTCGTCATACAGACCGTTCGTTCGTCAATTCTTCTACTACCATGCTTTAGAGTTCAATCCTTCTACTATGCTTTAGAGTTCAATCCTTCTACCATGCCTTAGCTCAATCCTTCTACTACCATGCTTTAGAGTTCGTGGACTTCATCTACTACCATTTTTATGAATGGCATTCAATATCTTCTACCGTCATTTCAAACGGCCTTCTACTCAAGCCACCGACTAATGATGATAAAAAAGGAAGATCTAGGTTCCCCTAGATACAAGGTGTCTATTTATATCAATTAAGTCTACAAAATGCAGGATTTAGACAAAAAAACCAAACACGGCTATCTAAATCCTTTGTCGTGTAAACCTAACTAATACTATTAATATAACAAGTAAAACACGCCAATTGTTATGCTGAATGCATTGGTTAACGCATGAACTACGGTGTATATCATTCTTGCATGCTCATAGTTGATAGATAAAAACCCCCAAAACCTTGTTTGCAACATTAGCTATTGCTGACACATGATCATATTGATAACCTGATTGCGGCTTCGCATAGTTAATCTTTGAATTCCTAGCATCTTTGTTGACTACCCTGCACTTGCCACTATTTACCCTTGGTAGTTTAGTAGTGAGTATAGGAGCAACAGTATAAATCTCTATATTTGTTCTTATCAAAGCGCTCCCCGGGTTAAATTCTATCTCCCGAAAGGTTGACAGTTTAACAATCTCGTGGAGTGCGGATCACCATCCGCAAGGATGGCAGTAGATATAATGCCAATCACAGGGTGAGTAGAAGAATGAAGGCCATTAGTATTAAAAATGGAAGAAGATAAAATTTTTCGGAAGAATGAACCAAGAGTCTAGAGCAAAATTCAAAGGCACAGACCGTGCTAAACGGCACGGTCCATGTAATCAACTCGGGCCCAAAGGAAACACCAAGGCACGGACCTTGCAAATTGGCATAACTTGTACAATCAGAGGCGGTGAGATAACTTTCTAGTACACGGTCCGTGTAGATGCGTACAGAGTGTGCCGCACGGACCGTGCAAAACAACAAGGGTCGTGCTTGAGTAATAGCTAGGGTTTTGGAGTTGGGCTTTTTGGGAATTTTCCCCCCTTCACTATAAAAGGTGTAAATTCTTCTAAACTAGGTATCTCTCTCTTCCCCCCTCCCTCTCTCTCTCTCTCTTCATTCATATCACTTCTCCATGGCATTTAATCCATTGATTGTCATAGGTTTAATCGTAGTAGATTAAATTTATAACTTGGGGATATTTACAAGCTTGATTTGACTTTAGATTTGTGAAACTTTTAGATTCATGTGATGAAAATATCCTCAATGCTAGTTATAATTATGTTAATCTCGTTGTATTTTAATGCTCTTAGTTAGCAATTAATCTTAACACAAAATCCCACTTTATTATGCTTGATATTCCTGATAGAAACTTGGGGTGACACCCAAGGGTGAACTCCGTGACACTATATTTTAAAACCCCTTTATTCCTAAGGACGACACCTGGACTTGTCACTATTTACCTTAAAGTAGTAGAAGTAAGAGCACGGGAAACACTATAAATTCTATCTTTGGTTTATAGGGCCCAAGTTTTGTAATGATGCTCGGGTCCCCACCAATACCTCTATTAATGAAGAATGTATTCACCCCTAGGAATTTTTAACTAAAATAGAAAAAATTATACATAAATGCTTTCTGTTAGATATTATATGTTCAAGATATCAAATGACTAACTATGTGTACAACCGCGCCTTTAAGCCAAAAATATGTGTGGTTGATTGTCTAGCATTTTTGGTTAGTATTCGTCAGCAAAATATTCTGTTGTGGTATTCCCAATTTGCCCAAGTGACCTCCATTCACCATAATACTCCTGCAAAAGAGATCCCAGAAGTGATTCCGGGGATAAGATCCTGACGCTCAAGTTAGTAGCTTTTCTCTTGAGAATCAGGATTTCTTAGTATACTTGCACTTACCTAGACTAGCGTTCTTCTTCTTCCTTTTATAGCATGTTACAATCGTGGTTCCGCCTTATTAGGATTCACCATTGTGGGTTGTGTCGTGGTTCTGATAAAGGTGGTTTATGCCTGAAGCTTGATTGTCCTGACCCGATTCTACCTTTTCTGGTTCGCATCGTAGATTAGTGTAAAGCCTAATTATGAGTTGGGCCTAACGTTAAATCTTATGGGGTTCATGGGCTAGGTATACACTATAACCCCCCCAGCCATGAAGACTAAAAGACACAAAGCGATGGCATTACCTGTGAAATAAATGCGAACTGTTGTTCTATACTAACAACCTATTATCCATTAATATTACTCCTCTGGTCAATGCAAAGAGTCATTGGCTTCTTGGCTATACTTGTGGCCTTGTTAATGTTCCTGATTTTAAATTTTTAATTTTGAATTTTCCCAATCAATATCTTTTTGTGATAAGCCCATATGTATAGATTTTGTTTCCAAGAACCAAGATTTTATCCTTATTCTTCGCTATATTTTTTCCATTTTTCATGAGTTTTGTTATCGCTCCATCTCTTAAATGAGGAATTTTGAATCAATTAATTTAATTCCGTCATCATTCAGTGTGTTTTCTACCCAAATTCCGTCATCGTTTCGATATCTGTAATAGATAACCTACTTTTGTGTCACACTATTATCATTATGCTTTTGAACTTATCGTTCTCCTAATTTTTTCCTTTTCTCTATTGTTTCTCAAATACCAAAATTATTTTTTTTAGTTAATCTCCTCAGTCTTTGAAACCTTCACCTTCTCCTATTGTTCCTAATCCTTTTGTGAATCACCGTTCTTCATCATCTATAAAAGTGATTTTGTTTTAGCTCTATCTCTCCTTTCTTTGTTGCATGTGCTAAATTTATAGAGTATCTCTTCTTCATTTCCATGTGATTTACCATTTGTAATCTGAATCACAAATTCCCGATCATCTTTCCAACATACCCTCTTTTATTTTCCTTAACATCTGCTCTGAAAAAATTATATCCAAGCTCTGTAACTCTGATTAAGGTTTCTATTTAAAATTATTGATCCCTATCTGTCTAAATGTCTTCCTCTGACCATATTGAGTGTCACATAGAATATTTTCACTCTGATGAGGATTCCGGTCATGTCACCAGATCATCCGCTACTAGCAGTGTGTTGTCTGGCCCATACTTGGAAGATTTAAAGAAATATTTTCCTTTTTTTATCTTCATTTTACCTCCGGGCTCCTCTGAACTCTGAGTGTGCACACACTCCTCCTACTGGCTATGTATCATGTTATTTATCCTATTTGAACTTTGGTCCTTATTTTCTTCTTCCTCAACATGTTGTTGAGCTTCTGTCTTTGTACAAAATTGCTTTGTCTCAGTTTCATCCTAAGGGCATCGCTATTATAATCGGATTTCACCAGGTGTGTAAAAAAGCGAACGTTTCTTTAGCCCTTAACTTATTTTGTGACTTTTACCATCTTCCCAAAGTAAAAAGTACCATAGATGAATTTACCTTCCATTATGTTATCCATGATGTTAAGCTTGGGAATGGTTTTCCCAGTAGAGTTGGTCCTTGGCGTAAAAAATATTTTTATGCAAAAATGAACCAAAAATCTGAAGTTGTCATTCCATCTTGGTACTAATGTGTTCCCAAGTCTAAGCTTCCTAGTTTGGGGGTTCATTTTACAGCTGAATCTGAGATTGTGATAACACTCCACGCTCAAACAAAACATCTCCGCCATGCTGATTTTGATGGTGAAAGTGTTTTGTTTGTTATTTTTTCACTATGTTGAATTTTTTTCTCTCTTATTTTTGACAATTGCTTACATATTTTGTGCGTTTGTCTAATCTGTGATATTTACTCATTTGTAGACATGGACTTAGCTAGAAGTGCACTTGACAAATTGCTTTTTGCTGGCGATGATGAGGAAGTGGATAAAATTTGTGTCCGCCTTAATAACGCTACTTTAAATGATATCCTCCAAAAGGATGTCAACAAAACTAGCTATGGAATTGTACTCTCTAAGGGTAAGACAACTGAGGGTGGAGAGATGGGTGCTGATCGCACCATGTGTGAATTAAAGGAAAAGAATATGAAGAGGGAAATGACAGATGGATCATCAACTCATTTGCTACCTCCTGGTAAAAATGAGCATAGTAACCACCTCTCTCTAAGGCTCTAGTGAAAACTGATAACCTACTGGTGGAGAAGACGATACCTAATACTCTCTCCAAACTCTCTCTTCCGGATACCTTGGTTGTGGTAAGTTGGCTGGAAAGTCAGAGTAATTTTTTTTATACTTTGATATTCTTAATTTGGATAACTGGCTATCTCATTTATATGTCTATTTCTCTGTAAGGTTGGTGAGAGCCTTCGGCGCATGCGTGAGTCATTCTTGGACAAGTACAAGGCTAGGGAAAAGAGATTGAAAACTCTAAAAACTTCTCTTTAAAGCCGTTGAGGAGTGGTGAAGACTGATGAGGAGCTTGTGAATGTCGCTGAGGATGAAGCCACAAAGCTTCACTCTGAGCTGAGGGAGCTGCGTACGAATGGTCCCGCTTCCCCTAAGTATCCCCAAGTTCTTGTCGATGGGCTTAACAAAATGTACCCCATCTTTAAGTTATTTAAGGATGTCGACAGCTCTGTTCGCAACATTGGTTATTGCAAGGCTCTAAAAGACTTGCTTGAGTTGAACCCGACTGCGACGGAGAAACTGTCCTTGTTGTTCAGGGCACTCCACCCTCTCATAATGAACTCAGTTGAATTCTAGAGTTGAACACTATCAAAATTTTCCTATAATATATAATGGCACGATTATGTATCTTCGTATCTTTGTATTTTGTTTTACTTTGCCTAATTTTTCTATTATGAATTTATACCTTTGTTTAATACTTACTCATATGCAGGGTTTTGATAGTTTCATCGACCATAAATTTTTCAATCTTTGTGGCTTGTATAGGTCTATTGATCATTTTGGGCATTCTCTTGGATCTATGTCTTCTGATACTTGGTGTCCTAGTATGCTAATTGAAACTTCGAATTCTATATCCTTAGAGTATATTGAACTATTTTCTTGTAGTCATTTGTTTAACGTTGGAGATTTGGATTTAAACTCTATCCCCTTCTGTGTTGGATGAGATACTTCTACCCCCTTAGTGTCTTCATCATCTTCTAGAGATTGTCCATGTAGTAAGTTTATTCCAGATGGTTACAACCTCGAGTCTCTTGATAAAGACATCGTCCGTACTTTAGCTGATGATCTAAACACTATTGGTACTTATGTTCGCTCGTGTTGTTGTGATAGTTCCTAATCATCTGGGTTTTATCGTACCTCGAGACATAGATAATTTATGATGTCATAAGTGTCCGTTTGAATGCGTCAAGTACTTTTTTTCGTTCAAGCTTCTCAAAGTTTCATTTTCTGAGTAATAATACTAAACTCTAAGGTCAAAGCACTTTGGCTTGCACGATCCTTTCATTGTTTTTAAGATCTATCTTTTTTTATTTAATAAAAATCTTTGCAGATATGTGTGCCATATTGGATAGTTTACTTATTGAGAAGTTGTAATGTCTATTGATTGCTTCCTTCGCTTTTGTGTGAGGGCATCTACCTTATTGCATGATATATAGCTTATTTTAACCGTATTGCACGAAGCCACAAGATCTTATGCTTGCTTATGTTGCTGTTTTCTAGGCATGTTTGCCTGATAGCAAGATCTATAGCTTGCTTACTTTAAAATTTGTATCGTGCCAAGACGCAAGATCTGTCACTTTTTTTTGTCACTGCTTTGTAGGAATATCTACCTTATAGCAAGATCAATAGCTCGCAAATTGAAGATTTGTACTATGAAAAGTGGCATGATCTATAGCTTGCATAATTGAAAATTTTTATTTTTGTAATCATGCGTTCTTTAAAGAATTTGTTTTACAATCCCCTAATAGAAAACTTTGTAGTTTGTAACATCATGGTTCCTATAAAATCAACTAGATTTCTTCTACTTTCTTTGTTAATCCTACACCTAAAACTTTCTCAAGTTGATTACGTGCCAAGTATTGGGAACGCTGCTACCATCCATTCTCTATAACTCATAGCAGTTGGATCAGTGGGTCTTCTTTATTTTGTACAGTCTATCCCATTTCAGGCTCAACTTGCATTTTCCCTCTGCCAGGCTGGCTTTATTCTTCCTTAGCACTAGATGGAAAATTTGAAATTGTGTTTCTTTGTCTTTCTGATTACATGTCCTAGGCATCCTTTCCTTGTAACTTGCTTCTGTGATCACCGCCCTTTGTCTCTTTTTGTCATGTTCGTCCAAGTCCAACCTCATCATTTCGAGATTATCATACTCCTTGTATTCTTCTATTTGAAGGCTTGAGTTCCTGATTTCAAATGGTATTACCGCTTCATGCCCATATACAAGATTGTATGGTGCTCTCCTGTTGGTTGTCGCACTGTTGTTCTATACAACCACAATGTATTGGGTACCTAATCCACCTATGCAGTTCGCTTTCCTTCCAGTTTTTCTTGATACCCTAAATAATTGTTCTGTTTGTTACCTCCACTTGACCATTTTCTTGAGGGTGAGCTACAGATGTGAATTTTTGTGTATTTCTGAGCTTCGAACACCATTCAGTAAAGGTGCCACATGTGAATTGTGTGCCATTATCGATGGCGATGGTTTGTGGCACCCTGAAACAACAAACTATATTCTTCCAAACAAACTTTCATGTTACTTATGTTGCGACTCTTCCTACTACCTTTGTTTCTACCCACTTTGTAAAGTAACCAATTGCCACAATTAGAATTTTGCACTACCAACACCTTTAATAAAAGTTCTGACAAGATCGATTCCCCATTTATCGAATGGCTAAGCTCTATGTATTCCCATTAAAGAAGCATGTGTCTTGTGCAACATTGGGGTATTAATCTAGAAGATCTTGCACTTGAGGATGAAGTTGTATGCGTCATTAAACATGGTTGGCCAGTAATATCCAGCTCAAATAATCTTCTTTGCCATTGTTCAAGATTCTTGGCGTATTCCACACAATTCTTCATGCACTTCCTTTAAGATTTTGCTTACTTGCGATGGCCTCACACATTTTATCCACGGATACGAGAATCATTTCTTGTATCAGATCCCTTCTTAATTAACGTAGTTGTGAGATCGCATTTCTAACTTCCTGGCTTGTACCTTGTCTGTTGGTAGCTTTCCTTTTTCAAAGTAATGTTAACGGTGTCATCGAGCTTACTTCTTCTGTCTGAACCATTGACAAGGTTTTCATTGTTGTGCTCCTAACTGGAATGAACTCCACTTTCACATTCTTTTGCTCGGTTAATGATCTGAACCCAGTTGTTTCCAGCTTGCTTAAGGCATCTACTTTTGTTTTTACACTTCTTGGAAAATTTTGAGTATTGAAGTATTTGAGGTGAGCAATGAGCAGCCTTGTTAAGTTTTTTATCAGTTGCTCTTCTCGCACTTCATAGTCTCCCCGTACTTGCTAGACCAGTATCTGTGAATCACTAAAGGCTGAACGCTCTTGACCTTCATCTTTACCGTGAGACCTAAGCATCTTATTAGTGCTTCGTACTTAGCTTTATTGCTGGTAAGTAGGAAGTCAAAACAAAGCGAGTATCTATATTCTCCTCTTTCTAGGTTGACCAATAGCAGTTCTGTACAACAGTATTCCTTGCTAGATGCCCCATCAACGAACATTTTCCACGCAATGTTTTGCCACATGGATTTTCCTTTAACCATTTTAAGATTCTATTATGAATTCGCTTGTTGTGCCCCTGCACCTGTCATCTCTGCAATGAAGTCTGCCAAAGCCTATACTTTGAATGCAGTTCGTGGTTGAAACTGAATCACATATTGCCCCAATTCAAAAGCCCACTTCATCATCCCAGATGACCTAGGCTTGCTCAGAATGTTCTTGATTTGGTAGTCAGTATAGACTATAATCCTATGGCTATGGAAATAGGTTTGCAGCCTGCTTGATGAATATATTAAAGCTAGAGTCAACCTCTCAATTGGCATATACACCCTTTGAACATTTTGTAGTATTTTGATGGTGTAGAACACTTGTACATGTTTCCGGCCTTCTTACCGCACCAAAACAGAGCTCACCGCATTTATTGAAACTACCAAGTATAAATACAATGTTTCTCCAGGAATTGTTTCTCCTTCAAGGACTCGTATGCTTTTTGACAATCTTCGCTCCAGCTTAACTTTTAGCCTTATTAAGGGCTTCGCTTCACCTTTGAAATGAACATACTAAGTGATGCTAACAATCCCATCAAAATATGAACTTCCTTCACCGTTTCTAGTTGGGGGAGGCCAACTATCGCTTGTGCCCAAAGAATTTTCCCACACCTACCCAGATTATGCATTTTTTGGGGACTTAGCTTCATTCCAATCAAATTCAATGTATCTCAGGTTTCCCCCAAGTCCTGCGTAAAATCACATATTCTCTTGCTTTTCAAGAACATGTCGTCAACATATGCTTATATATTCTGCCCTATTCGACTGCGAAATGTATTTTCGACCACCCTCTGATATGTTGCCCCTGTATTTTTATGCCAAATAGCATCTTCACATGGAAAAATATCCCAAAGCTTATTATAAAGGTTTTTTTTTCTGTATCTTCCGGGTTCTTCAATATCTTATGATATTCCTTATATGCCTAAAAAAAAACTAGGACCTCGTATCCATAATTGCTTCAACTAACTTATCAATCTTAGGTAAGAGATAACAATCCTTTGGACATGAATTGTTTAGATCAATGAAATCTATAAACATTCTCCACCCGGAATCTGCCTTCTTCACCATCACTGGGTTTGCTAGCCATTTTAGGTAGATCTCCTCCTTCTTTATGCCAGCCTCCAATAACACTTTTACTTCTTCCTCAATCTCTTTTCGTATATCACTAGCAAAGCTTCTTTGTTTTTGATTAACTGGTTTGATCGAATCACCAATATTCAATGAATGAGTTGCAATGCCTGGGTCGACTCCTCCCATGTTTTGTACGCTCCATGAAAATGTGTCCTTGTGATCTTGTATGATTTGTATCACCTTCTCTTTCTCCAAGTCTGGAAGACATTTTCCTATTTTGACACACTTAGAGGTATCTTTGTCATCTAGAATTAAATCTTCAGTCTCTTTTCTTAGATCTACTGGAGGTTCCCGTTGGTTGAGCGAGTCACTATCCCTGATAGGAAAAACCATCTTTGTGTGGTCCTTATTCTTTCCTACTCTCATCGCAATGACCATACACTGTCTGGCTGTCTGTTGGTTTCCTCTCACTATCGTGATTCCTGTTGGGTTTTGGAGCTTCAAGACCAAATGGTATGGAGACCATAGCTTCTTCGCTGTATTCATCCAAGGTCTAGGGATGATAACATTAAACGAACTCGGTGTATCCATGACAACGAAGTCACAAATGATAGTGTTGTTTCTATCATTTTCACCGATTGATACATGCAGTTGTATATTTCCCAATGGTGTCTTTGCTGGCCCCATGAATCCTACAAGTGAGCATGTGGACCTCTTCAAGTTAGTTCTCTTGAATTCCAACCTATCAAAGAAATTCACGAAAAGGATTTCCACTGCGCTCCCATTGTCTACAAACACTCTATGAACTATTATGTTCCTGATCCTAGCAATAATGACCATTGGATTATTGTGAGGTGAAGCGGAACTGCATCCCCTTTGCTAAACATGTTTGTTCATCCACAAATAATATTTTGTCTATAGGCTCTTGTGGTGGTGAATACCTGACCTTAGCTTTCCAAGCATTATTTGATAAATACTCAATTGACCCATGTATTAATAAGACTACCCTCTTTGGAGACTCATTAAATACGTCTTCTTCATAATCCACCATGGTTGTCATCTTTTGATTCATGTTCTGAGTGTTCGTTACAGCCTGGTTCTTGGCAATGAAGCTTCCTATCTTGTTAGCTTCGTTGTATCGATTCCTACGATCTTCTTTCCTATACTGGCTTAGATAGCCATTCCTCAAGTTCTTCTATATTTATCTCCGCTTATCTCTGTAATATTTAACATCATAGATATGATCTTTATGGAAGGCACAATAGTAATCTCTTGATATTTTGTCTGGAGTGGTTATCATCGGTGCTGGTTTGAAAAATAGATCTATGTTTGCTTGTCGGATTTCCTTTTGTGACTTTGTTAGCAGTGTTTCTTGAGATAGGATGCTTTGTGTTCCCATTTCTTTTCTTTTGAAAGGGAGACTTCCATTTCCTTTTTTTTCCAAATTTCTTTGTGAGTCTTCCATTACACTTTACCGCATTCATGTTCTATGATAGGAACATAATCCTAATCTTGGCTAGGATGCATGAGCCTGTTGTGTCCAGCTGTTTGCTCTTGTGTATGATAGTTTTGGCTTTTTTTGCTCCCGGTGAACACCATTGTCAAATTTCCAGGGACTAAAGGATCGAAAAAAATTTGCTTCCCCATAGACGGCTCCAAATGTCGTGGTATTCCCAATTTGCCCAAGTGACCTACATTCACCGTAATGCTCCTGCAAAAGAGATCATGGAAGTGATTCTAGGGAAAAGACTCTGATGCTCAAGTCAATAGCTTTTCTCTTGAGAATTAGGATTTCTCAGTATAGTTGCACTTAACTGGACTGTCGTTCTTTTTCTTCCTTTTACAGTATTTTACAATTGGGGTTTCGCCTTATTAGGGTTCACCATCGTGGGTTGTGCCATGATTTTGACAAAGGCAGTGAAACATGGTCTCCACTTTTCTCAGTTGGTGGCCTGACACATCCTGACTTGATTCTGCCTTTTCCAGTTCGTATCGTAGATTAGTGTAGAGCCCAATTATGAGCTGGGCTTGAAGTCCAATCTTATGAGGTTCATGGGCTATGTATACACCACATTCATATGTGAATGTTTCTCAACACCCTATTGCCAATTCTAGATGGCGACTACAAGCAAGTTGAACTTGCCTGAGAAATTTTACTCCTATGGTCTTATTGCCTAATTTATGCCTTTTTAATGGATCAACATTTGAAGGACACACCCCATACAACACCCTAACCGGTAGTTCAACTGCCAAAAAAGATTAGAGTTCTTGTCACCACGGCACAAGTAATTAAGGATACACCTTCGTTAAGGTTTTATATGATTTGATTGCAGGCCATCCTCGTAACTCAACGTACTTATATTCGGGAATTGAGTGTGTATTCAGTAAAAAGAGAGAAATCATTGTCTCATGGATGAACTTTGAAGACCTATAGAGGTGTGAGCAAGTGAACCAAATGCTAATGTCCCTCTATATCTATTGTTAGTACTACCATCAACTGTTCAAATTCTTAATTTAATACTCCTTACTCTAGTATACACTTAATATTTTAACTTTGACTTTTAAGGTACATGTATTATTTTGCCAATCAAAAGGACAATAGTTGGGTAGGATATTCGTGCCCTGTGATGACCAACTAAATTGGTTTTTTAGTCCAAGAAAGGATAGACTACATTCGCAAATTCAGTGGTCATGGTTACAAATCAATTCAATTAATGAATTTTTATTATTCATTATTTATTTATTTCCTTTCTGTAGCAGCCATTGGAGATTAATTTTTAATGCTCCGGAGAAGAACCGGGTTTATTGGATGGATCCAATGCACGTCCAACCACCGGAGAGGTTTGTCTAATTTTTGGGTGCGTCCACCAATGATTCGGTCGATTCAAGTGATGCGGGTTTGGACATTATCGATATCAAGGTGTGGTTTTCTTCACAAGAAGACCCAATAAATTGGTTGTTCAGTCCAAGAAAAGTTCGGCTGCATTTGCAAGAGTCGAGGTAGACATATATAAAAAATTGTTCTTTGCACCATACATTGAGCAGTGATAGTTACAAATCAATTCAATGAAAAAAAAATTTTATTCGATATTTATTTATTTATTTCTATTGCAGGGACCATTGGAGATTAATTTTTACTAACCCGAAGAAGAAGAGAATTTATTGGATGTACCCAATGCACTTCCAACCATTGGAGATGTTTGTCAAAAAAATTTGGTGCGTCCATCAGTGATGCAACCGATTCAAGTGATACGGGTTCTGACATTATCGAGATCAAGGTGTGATTTTCTTAACAATCAGACCTTTACTTTTATACATCGTTTCCATGATTTTGAACTACTTATGTTTAGCTTTAATTAGTACAAGAATCAATCAAAAACATGAGAGTGCCGCTACTACGTAATGCTATACATTGTTGAGTGTATTCAGTAACTACGATTAGATTACCTTGAGATTGGCAAAGTAAGTTTTCAGTTGTTAGTGTTGCCCGTTTCAAATTTATTTGTCATACTAATTGTCGTAATGGACTTATTCTCATACTCATATATTTTAACACCAACCATAAGCCATATTCGGAAGATGATATCAACATCGCCAGAAATTGTTTGGCTGGGTATTTGGTGAACTCCCAATCGTTATCGATAAGAAATCCAAACGTGATATAGAATTGTGTGGTATAAAATGTGAAGTATGATTACATGAAATGTGTGGAATTGAATTTGCTAGATTCTATTATTACCTATACATTGTTGCTTTGTTAGCATAGTTTACAGATTTTTTCTAGTTAGCATGATCATTTCATGGTTTTTTTGGAATATAATTTGGGACATATTACTTGTTATCTATAGATTGATGCTTTGTAAGTATAGTCCATAGATTGTAGTATGAATTAGAGCTGTTGTATGAGGCTTTTGTTAGGGTGGGTTACATATATGTAAATTGGCATTTTTTTTACATCTTTATCTGAACTAGTTCCAAATTCGGAACTAATTTCCAAGCATCTTGCATTCTTCATCCCAAAGACGTAAAAGTATTGTTCTGAGTTTGACACAAAATTCCCGAATCATCACCCAAGCTTCAAACTAATTATCCAAAAAATGCATTTCACGCATCCAAATCCAGTGAGTCTCAAAGCTACTCTTGAAATCTTAAATATGATGTTCTAATGTTAACCTAGTAGACAAACGTTATTTTTATAGTAGTAGGAGATTGGGCCTAAAAATAGGCAAAATATGGTAAACCCTACCTTAGCCGCAGCCCAGGGTAGGGCGTCTCGGATAATGCGGCCCGTTGTGTGTCCTTTGTGCAGGGCACAACGACTGGCGTGAGTCGTGTCCCTTAATGTGCACGATGCACCGGATCTGGTGTGTGGTACGAATCTTCAATAGGTGCGGGGAGAGAGGCTTTGCATGGGCTACATCAAACCTCCGACAAGTGTCGTGTTGCCTTCTGAGGGGCACCATCAGGGTGTTGAAAATGGAGGTTCTGATCTACGCTCATGGCCGATGGCGTAGGTAGTGTTCACGAAGGGTGCTTGCTGAAGAATTAGGTGCATACCATGTGATTTCCCACACCCTGCCGGCTGGTCTTGGCATATTGAGCTTGGAACGGTGTGGGACACCAGAAATTGGACGTCCCGCACCCATACTTAGCTGCATGAAACGGGGTCTTCACTTTGTGCTGGTGGCCCATGACCTCTGGCGGGAGCCGTACCGTAGCCTTGCGCTGGTCTTCTTGGCGTGAGGCATCTCCTTTAGAGTGGGCCATTGGTGCTAAACCATGCATGGCTCGCGCCAACCTATTTGTGCCTTAACCGGCTGAACTAGTTTCCTTCGCTATGGGTGAACTGTTAGTCTTTTTTGAGAGTTTTAATAGTCAATTTTGTAGTACTCAGGAAGAAGAATCCAATGACACTAGTCTAGAAACTAATTCTTCTTGGAACGTTCTAAGACTTAAGCTCAACTCCTCAGACCACAATTTCTCATATATTCGTTAGACATTTTGAACTCCATTTCTGCCTATCTATGACTTCAATCTCCTTCTACTATGCATTTATGATTGTGTCCTTTGTTTACTACCATTCTAATGTGAATGACCTTCATCTATAACCCTTGTCACGAATTAAGTCTAAAAAATGCGAGATTTAGACAAGATAATCAAACATGGCTATCTAAAACCCTTGTCACGTAAACTCAAGTAATAATAGCAATCCACCAAATAAAACTAGCTAAAAAGTATGCCAAATGAATCGATTATTGCATGCATAGTGAAGCAGAACAAACTCCCCACACTTAACCTTTTACTTGTCCTCGGGTGAATAGAAGATGACAAAGAATCAAGCGAAATGTAGCATAAGTAAACCGAGGCATTCAACTTATCCCAAGATTACCTCGTTTCCCTCAAGAGAGTAAGAATATCACAACTCTCACACTCCCCAAAAAATAAAAGTAATCAAACCACCCAAAAGTAAAGTGTGGAAAAAGGTAAGCCAAAAAGATAAGCGTCAAGCTAGCTTACTTTTCCCAAAATGATCCCAAAATTAATCAAAGAGTCATCTTCAAAAACAATCCACCAGGGAAGCATGCATTCAACCTACTTTTTTGTTTTACCTCAATTTCTCTCATTTTTCCAAGAGCCCTTTCGGGTTTTCATCCTAGCTTTAGCACAAAAAGGGTACTCACTTCTAACATTTTTCCACATGGCCTCTCATTTTTGCTTAGGCTCATAAGCCTAGCCAGGTCTAGCCTCTCATTTTTACCTAGGTCTTTCGACCTATCTGGGCTTTTCCTCATGTTACCCAAGTCACCTTTTCTACTTGTCTAGTTTTTGGTTTTTTTAATCTTTTTCAAGTTTTCCAATATTTTTTTGTGTAACACAAAATTTCCCCAATAGTGGGCTTCATACTACAAAAGATAGTCAAACATAAAAATACACCACCAATTTCCTAAAACATCCTACCTCATGCAAACTAGAATTCCTATCATAGAATGTCATGCCACCAAATGTTCATCCAAAATCATCCCTCAACAAACAAAAACCAATATCATCAACTAACAAGAAAAAAAATTACTAAAGCAAATCATGAAATGCACCGAGGAAATCCGAGAATGAAAACTCCCTAAGTTTTGACTACTCCTTCTGCACACTTTGTCAATGCAAAGCCTCTAATGCACAAAAGTTATATAAAAAATAAGTGAGGTAGGGAGAATAGTGATACTCACTCTTGTGGCCCCGAAGGGCCTTCATCCTTGTGACTCGTGAAGCTCCTATCCATGTATCCGGTTGCTTGAAGTATTGCCTCAGTGTTATCCATCCTCGAACTAAGATCTTCCACTTGTGAGTGCATTCCTCCTATCGCTTCGACTACCTCTTGCAACACTTGAGTAGAGCTCGAGAGTTTGTCCCCAAGTGAATACAAGAGGTCAATGATGTCCGTGGATATGCGAGGGTGACTAGGAGGTGCTCTCGGAGTGGATTCATCATCAGCCTCCTCAACATCTATCTCCGGGTTGGCCAAAACACTAATTTTAGGTCCGGCAAAATGAGTAGGTCATCTAAGCTTGTCATGGTCAATGGCAGTGCACTCCAATTGTGGAAGGATCATAAAGCTACACGTGCTTGGTCCGCCATAAAGCTATACATATCTACCTCTGATGTTGTAGGTCCCACCATGGATGCCTTCTCTAACTTCTCTATGTTGTACCTTGTGCCCGATCATCCTAAGTTAGATAAAGCCCTTTGTGTGACTGGGTGACCTAAATATTCTGCCAAAAGACCAATCATGCCTCCCATAGAGATTTTTCCACTCTTCCTATCTCCTATCGCTAAACATTCCTACAAAAAAAAAATTATTACGAAGACAGGTTCTTTGTGCATGAAACTCTAAGAAGTGATAGCACATGTTTAATTCATTCCATGATGTGGATATGTTAACTCGATCTTTTTGAAATTTTTTTGAATGCTCGCATCAACGGTCACCACCTCTGACCGTCCCATCAAAGCATTTTGAAATGGAGGTGGAATAGTGACTTGTGCCTCGGGAGGTGGAAGTTCCTTGGAGGGTGCATCCTTGACCACAATGTCCTCCTCTACAAAGTGTTCTTTGGTAGCATCCACCATCTTGTCATCTTCTTGCATTATCTTCTTCTCGGTCTCACGAACCTCCTTCCCACTTCTCAATTTGAGCGCACTCATATCCCTTGGGTTGATATCCGGTAGGGAAGATATTTTTCCGAACTCTTCGGCTTCAAGTCGGCTTACCAAGGTGGTAAGTTGCCCGACTTGAACTTTACAATTTTTATACTTGAGAAAGCTCTATTGCCAAGGTACTTAATCTCTCGCCTTGTCCTCCCCTCGAAGACTTCATGTTTCTTTCCTAATTGATTGATGGCTTCTAAGATCATGTTCCGACTTGTAGAAGGAAGCATGATTGTTGGAAGGGCCTTCACCCCTAGGATATGGTTCAGGTGGAGCTTGTCCACTCCGGTATCCTTTAGGCCAGTTGTCCTCCCTCCATCGAAAAATAGAATGATCTCGATACCTCGGGTTGAATAAATATTCATAGGAGTCCAACCCTGCATCTCCTCGGTTCCCTTGGAACCCTTGTGGTTTCCCCCTAGCAAATTGTGGTCTTTCCAGGTTATTGTAGTCAATTGCATTCACCTCTTGTAAATTATCTATGACGTTGGGGCATGCTTCAGAGTTGTGGTTAAGGTTGCAAACTCCACACACTTGGACTTGATGCACATTTCCTCGTAAAATCTTCTTCATCATGGAAGCTAGAGCCTGGACTTGCTCCTCTAACTTAGGTGAGTGCGTGGGTTCATCCAAAACCTTCACCCCCGACCTAGTGCCAATTGTTGTATACCATTTTCCCTTTCTTCAAATAGGGTCATTGCATCCTTAGGGTTCATTTTCGTTATCAAACCATTACAAGTGGCATTCACCATTCACATATCTTCATCACATAACCCCTCAAAAAAGTATTACACTAAGCCCCCCTCCTTGAATCGGTGGTAAGGAAAAATCACCAAAAGTCGCTTGAAGAATTCCCAATAATCATACATACTCTCAGTAGCACCTTGGGCGATGATAGCGGGCGGTCGTCGCGCCCCCTATGCAAAAGATAATTTATAAGCCCTTTTTGCCTACTTTCTACAACTAGGTAGATAGCGGCAAATCGGGGTCGTCCAAGGAGAAGAGGGATCTTCCTAAGCGTCTAAGCACACAATGGTTGATATTAGGCTAGGAGTAGATATATATACACACATAAAAGCATGTAAATGGGGGGGGGGTTGGTTGGTTGTTCCTAAGTTACGAAAGTAAAGAGACAAGATAACTAGCAAGGTCAAGTGACTATGCTAATCATCAAACAAAACTAAAGAAAAGGGGTTTTAAACTACAAAGATAGAGCCTTGGGGGCAATGGATATCCACTTCCAAATCTAATGTAGGTCATTGAATCATTCACTCATTCTATCATATAGCATTACATGACTCAACATCAACATACCCATCTAACAAGAATCACAACACATAAATCACAAGAAGTTCTAAGTTCACGCTCATAGATTTTCATGTAAAGGAGCAACGGAATTCGTCACGTTCCTAACACCTAACCAATTCAATCATACAAGCACTCCCTATGCTCAAACAACTCTTGGTACAAGTGAAGTGAAACACACCATCAAGACTACACAAATGCTAAATAACAAATGCTTCAAGGATGAGTTAAAATCATCTATTCAATACTTCAACTACTTGTTGTGGAGACTAAACTCCTATCCTTCTTAGTTCGTAGTTTGCAAGAGTGAGTTCGACATCTCTTGTCAAACCTCACCAATGACTCCCGTTGTCGCGACCACGACTCAAGGTATCATTGGTGGCATTTAATCACGAAGAACCAACAAGCTTGGCAACGCTTATGACCACTACACCGTGACTAAGCATTTAACCAATTCATGCAATTACAGGAGATTGGATGAACGTGCAACGCACATTCATCCAAGAGCGTATAACTCTCTCGTTTGCTACACAAACGAACATGACGAAGAGTTCAACATCAATCACATTCATCTAGCACATTATCAATCCATCAACACAATCAAAAGCTCTAAATCATACTCATACATTCCTAACAAGAAAAGGGGGGAAATTAACCCAAATCCCCCAAACCCTAGCTAGCAATTCATACAAGTATTTCATTCAAGCTTTCAACAATATCAATGGCATCAACAATTAACATTCAAAGCACAATAAAAGCACAATAGCAAAAACACCAAATAGATAGATATAAATGCTCCTTAATACATAGAAATGGAAGCTTCAATCCTTGCTCCCAAGTACAAAAACTACTCTAGAACAACAAAAGACATAGAAACTAAGAAAACAAGAAGAGAAAAGCTAGGGTTTTGGCCCAAAACAGGGGCCAAAAGCTGTGGAGAAGAAGGGGTGAAGAGGTATTTATAGTGGAAGAAAAAGGGGAGAAAAAAACGCTGCTGCAGAGCTGGATTCGCGCTGTCGTTGCGACTCGCGACCAGTTCCATCGCGAGTCGCGACCAGCAGTGAAATCCAGCCCTGTTTTGTTTTGCTTCCTCCGGGTGAACCGTTGATCCGTTTCGGGAGTTCTTGTAGTCGATTTTATAGTGCTCAAGAAGAGGAATCCAATGGTGCCTCTCTTGATGGCTGATTCTTCTCGGAAAATTCTGAGAACCCTGGATCATCATTCATCCGTTGCTTTGCTCTCCTTTCTTCATCTCTTCACTTCTTCAAATCTTCACAAAGCTCAAATGTAAAGGTCTTCAAATATTCAAATCTTCAAAGATAAATCTTCAAAGTCTTCAAATCTTCAAAGTCTTCAAACAAATCACCTTGTCACACAAAATCATCTAAAAAGTGATAAAAACGTCAAAGCCGCCTTTATCCCTCCTTAGATGATTTCAAGGCAAAATGCCATATGTAGAGCACAAAATTGCACAAAACCTAATCCTAAAAAGCCTAAAATAACCATCTAAAATGGACACATCAGGTGATGTTCGAAAATTGCTTCATAAACCTAGCCAAAAATATTTCTCTAAGAACCTCTGCTTCATGTGCATCAAAACCAACGCATCCCGGTGGCAAGTAGTAGAGTCAATCCTTAGCACTACTTTGAAGGGAAACTGGGAAGGTTCTTAGGTTTTAGTCATCTTCGGACACTCCTGGGGGCTTCTTGTTTATGCACACCAAATGGAACTCTGAAAGATGCTTTTTCGGGTCCTCCCTCGCCAATCCATGAAATGTAGGAAGGCAATGGATCATGCCACTTTTTAGCACACATCTCACATTGGCGGGTAATGGTGGGAAGGTGATGCATAGAGGCTGATTCTCTAAGTTGGGTGCCATGAGCTCCCACTGGGTGCGATTGTATTCCGTCATTGCTAGCAGATTTTCTACTACTACTTCCAGCCTCGGTTGAACTTGTGTAGTAGTTCTTCGCCTCCTTCTCCTCCGACCACGTGTGTTCTCAGTCGGGTAGTGTAAGACGCCTAGATTAGTGGTACGGTGTGTACATTAAACTAGGGCCAACAATACCCTTCTGAATACAACACTAGCAAACAGATCAAAAGGTAACAAAATAACTATAACAACAGCTCCAACCAAGAATCAACAACATAAACAAATAAATAAGAGCTAAACTAACTACTTCTACTAACACATTATGCTTTAGTTGACACCTAGACTGATAGCATCCCTTGCAACGACACCAAAATTCTGACCTACCTCCCCACGGGGTCGTTCAAACTATAGCTTAGAATTAACTCACGCAAAGGCGGTGTGGTCAGAAGATAAGAATATATAGTTCGGCATCCTGTTCTAACTGCTATGCTACCTAGAGGGTAGTTAGCGATAAGCCCTGGGGTTTTCCATAGAGATGCTAGGTTTAAAGTATCAACTCAAACACAACCTTGTACAGGTTGTCAATCCGTACGAGTGAAATGAACAGCTAGTAAAGCAAACATGCAAATAGAGGGGTTTGGTTTTTCAATCTAACAAACTACTAAGCATGAAAGTAAAAATACAAATATAATATTAAACTAGGCACCTGTGATTGAGAAACTTGGTCAATCTAATGCTTCTATCCTTAATTCCTTCACATAGAGATCTAGGAAACCCTAGTAGAGTGTCCATAATACGTGGTGTCGCCGATGGCATACACTTCCCCATCCTTGTCACGGTGGGTGCTCTCGAAACCCTTTATCGATGCCACCATCGTAATTAAGGGGAGTACAACAAGTTTTGAATGATGTTGTAGGTCTATTTCTTCCCTGTGCAATTATGTCCCGGGCTACCCCGGTGAATGCAGTACTTCTCTCGGGTCCCATCAGTTAGGCCAAAGGGTGGATAGGCCCCTTATCTATGATACTAGGGTTTATTGTAACCCTAGGTTGCTACAATTAGCTATCTCCACCCGAAACATCTTGGACAAATTTACGAAGTTATCTAAGACTGGGCAATGGAAAGTAGATCAGAGCATTCTCGAATCCCCCATGCACACACCCACGCAGACGCGTTCTCCTTTACCCATTATAATAACGAGGTATCTCTTCCCAAGGGGGCATTGATATTTGCACCATACATGATTATAGCCCAAAGTTTGTGCTTATATGTGGTTAACTATTAGTGAATATAAACTCATGAACAAATCACAGTAATATCAAGAACACAAAATGAGGATGAACTAAAGAATCTGTAAAAGCTTATAGATTAGACCATGCTACTACAATTTATCCCTAAGCAATAGAAACTACTCCCTAGACATGGAATTCAAATCAAGATTTGAATTCCACATCTCAGGATCACAGCAAAATAATAAAAGAAAAAGGTAAAGTTTCTACTAAAAAGAGAGTCTCCAAGCTACTCTTGAAATCTAAAATATGATATGTTCTAATGTTAACTAGTTGACAAATGTTCTATTTATACTATTAGGAGATTAAGCCTAAAAATAGGCCCAAAATAGGCCAAAATAGGGTAAACTCTAGCTCAAATGCTGCCCGGCGTAAGGCGCCTCGGATGATACGGCCCGTGAAGCATCCTTGGTGCGGGGCATGAGAACTGGCACTGGTCGTGTCCCTTCATGTGCACGAGGCACCAAATCTGGTGCGTGGCGTGCATCTTCAATAGGTGCGTGGTGTGATTGTTTACGCAGGCTGTATCTAACCCTAACACGGGCCACGTCATCTTCCACATGGCGTCATCAGGGTGCTGAGAATAGAGATTCTCATCTACGCCCATGGCCGTTAGCATGGGCCGTGGTTAGGAAGGGTGCTTGCTCAAGAACTTTGGTGCAAGCCGTGTGATTTCCCACACCCCACCGGCCTGTCTTAGGATATTGAGCTTGAAACAACGCGTGGAACCAGAAATGAGATGTCCCGCACCCATACTTAGCCACATGGGGAGGTTCTTCACTTTGTGATGGTGGCCCGCGACCTTTGGCGCGGGCCGCGCCATAGCCTCGTGCGGCCTCTGGCATGGGCTGCGCAATAGCCTCGTGCAGCCTCTGGTGCGTGCCATGTTATAGCCTCGTGCGGCCTCTGGTGCGGGCCGCGCCATAGCCTCGTGCGGCCTCTGGCGCAGGCCGTGCCATGGCCTCGTGCTGGTATTCTTGGCGTGAGGTATCTTCTTTGGCGTGGACTGTTGGTGCCAAACCATGCACGGCTTGCACCGACATGTTTGTGCCTTGGCCTAGTGAACTAGTTTTCTTTGCTACAGGTGAACCAATAGTCCGATTTGACTGTTTTAATAGTAAATGTTTTAGTACTCGAGAAGAAAAATCCAATGGAACTAGCCTTAAAGGCTAATTCTTCTTGGACCATTCTCAGACATAAGCACAACTCATCGGACCATGATTCCTCATTTCTTCGTTGGCCGCTTTGAACTCCGTTGCAACCTATGCTTCAAGTTCCTTCTACCACGCAACGATAATCGTGACCTTCATCTAGTAGAATTCTAATGTGAATGGCCTTCGTCTCTACTACCGTCCTTGCGAACGGCCTTCAATATCTTCTACCGCCTTTACGAATGGCAGAATGTAAACAAAAAAGTACCTAGGGGCGACCTGCTAAAGATGATCACAAGGAAGATCAAGGACCTCGTGGATACAAGATGTTGATTAGTACCAATTAAGTCTATAGAACGCAGGATTTAGACAAGAAAATCAAACATGGATGTCAAAACCCTTTTCCATGTAAACTCAACTAGTACTAGCAATCCACCAAATAAAAGTAACTAAAAAGTATCCAAATGCATCGGTTAACGCACGCGTAATGAAGCATATCACTAATATACGAAGAAACTCTAGTGAGTATACTTAATCGCTAGATTAAAACTCTAAGTACTAGAGAGACCATATAACTTTGGGTATTGGAGAAACCATAAGTTTAAAGAAACAACATGGAAAGTAGAAACGGGCACGAGGATTAGATAACTTGAGCTGTTAGCAGGAGAGATTTGAATTTCAGGGATAAAATTCCTAATGGAGGGGGGGATGGGACTGTGAACCCCCGCACAAAAGAAATTCAGTACATAGATAATAATTAAGTTTAAACAAGAACAATATGGTTTTATTTTTCCTTTTCCACTACACCTTGAAATAATTATGAAATTTAACAATACAATTTATTTTTTAAAAAAACATTTAGGTAAAATTTAACTTTGTTACTCATCTTTAATATATTAGTTAAGGATAGGTGTCCAAGAAATTATGTAAGAAAAATAAAGGAAAATTAAAATCCATGATTTAAAGAAAAGTAAGAAGTAAAATTCACATATTAAATTTAAAGCACTCAAGTAAGAAATAATAGTTGAACATCTTAACTAAATAATTTATAATAATTTCATTAACTATAATTTTTTTTTAAAATAAAAACACCCAGAGGTGAGGGAGTTATGTATTAGGTTCCCCAGGCCCAATAACAAGATTTACAGTTTGTACATAAGTGTGTCTATATCCCTAGACATTGAGGTAACATTATTACCTCCAAAAGTACTAATACTGTAGATGTAAAACACATAGGTCTATTAAGAAGTTACGATCTAAAGGAGAGAAACTCCACCCCCTGTGTTATTTCTCTCCCTTGGCCAGGCAACTTCTAAATGTAAGTAGTATATGGACTAATGACTTTTGTAGTCCAAAAGTGAGTAAAGATGATATAGCCTAGAATGGCATCAACCCAATCCTCGTTATGGCCAAGAAACTGCCAAAGACCATTAATTGAAGCAGCCAGCTTCCATCCTCAATCAGCCAGCTTCCAGAGACCATTAATTGAAGCAAGTCTGCATATAGGAACAAATCTAAACTCAGCAGTATCCATTCAAAGTCATAATCATATCAAGGGGCTCGAATATAAGGCACAGATTCTTTATCTAGAGTGATGAGACCATATATATGCCTTGGGATATTAGATATTGAAAGGCCATGCTCTGAATCAAAATGATACTTAGCAATAGCATCAGCAACAGAATTACCCTCTCTTAAAGCATGTTGCAGAACAGATCTACCAAGCAAAGCCTTCACCTTATATATTTTGTCAAAAAATTCCCACTGGGCAGCATAGGGATCGTTTATCATGTTAACCGCCAGTTTTGAGTCAGATTCAATTATGAAAGAGTGGTCCAGCTGAGGGAAAATGTGACAAGCATGCAAAATGGCATCAATTTTTGCTAGTGGAGGTGAGACAGCAGACGAGGCAACAGAACTTATCCGAATTGGGCAACCAAAGGAATCTCTAGCAATAAGACCAACAGAAGCTTTGTTGAAATTCCAGGAAGCATCTACATTTATTTTTATGATGCCTAGATTAGGCCTTTTCCAGAAAATCTTAGCTATATTTGGCTTAGGAGGTGGTCTAAGCTGAGGTGCTAAATGCCTGAATGTCACTGGGATACAACCAGGAGAATACAGTTTAGGAGGACACATATTTAATGTCAATATGATCAGATCCTGCACCTCTTTGTAGATAGAGTTTACTAAGAGGGGCTTATTTTCAAATAAGAGATCATTTCTAGCTTTCCAAAGGCCCCAACAAATTAGAGAAGGCAAGATCCTACAATACAAGCGCTCAAATTTTGGTAGATCACTACAGTTCCAGAATAGATAAAATCTTTGTGGAATAGAGTGACCAGCATTTAGATTAAAGTTGAGCAAAGATGCAAAATGTGACCACACTTCATGAGCCGTGTAACAAGATATAAAGAAATGCTAAATCGAGTCAGAATGATAGCAAGCAGGACACTTTGATGCTAAACTAAATCCACAAGTAATGAGGACATCATCAAATGGAAGAAAAGAGTGCAGTAATTTCCATGTAAAGATAATGATCTTTTTCTGCAAAGGAATCTTCCAGAGAGAACTATTTGCAAGAGAGTTACCTGATGATGAGGTTAAGGCCATATAGGCTGACTTGAAATTAAAATTACCTGAGAAGTCTGGCTTCCAAATCATTCTGTCCTCCCTTTCCAAAGTATTTTCAACCCCCTGCAAAAATAAGAGGGTATCATGTTCCAAGAAAGAAGAAATCTGATTCATAACAGAGTTTCTATTGGTGATGAAATCAGCCACAGAAATGTTAGGCATAAGTGAAATGATACTCTCTAGGATATGGTTTATCTGTGGACACCAGTTTGCCAACCAGAAACTACAACTCCCTGTACCATGGATTATTGTGGAGTTATTTTCGGCAAATGGATTAATGAAGCAAATTCTTCTCCATGTTACAGATTTTCTGTGGGATGGAGGAAGTGTCCATAACAATTTAGACCACAGAGATTTACCTATTTGACACTTCCACCACAGTTTAACTGAACTAGCCTCAATTATAGCCTTAAGAGATCTGAAACCTAGTCCATTCAGTTGAGTAGGCTTAGCTAGGTCAGCTCATTTTTTCCAGACCTTATTATTCTTATCATCCGATTTACCCCAAAAAAAGTGGAAAATTTTTTTCTCAATTAGTTTAATAATGCCTTTCGGAGGATCAGATACAGTCTAAATATGCAAAGGAATATAATAAAGGCAAGATTTTATTAAGACCATTTTACCTCCTCCACTAAGCCATTTATTCTTCCAATTTTGAAGCTTATGGTCAATGTTAGCCAGCAAGGGGTGATAATATCTCATTAAAGTTCTTCCTTTAAAAACTGGGCAACCTGAATATGTGAAGGGGAAAGACCCTTTTTCATTTTTAAGATATTTTTGACCTGATTTAGCTTAGCTGAGGTTGCTCTTTTACCTAGATAGAAATCCGATTTATCAAAATTAAACTTTTGGCCTGAGGTAAGCTCAAATATTTCAAGGAATGCTTTGATCTTAATTAAATTCGACCTTGATGCTTGCATAAATATGATTGTGTCATCCGCATACATAAGATGAGAAACTGAAGGAATAGAAGCAGGAGTCTGAAAACTAGACAATCTATTATTGCAGAATATAAAAGCTAAACTCCTAGAGAAAGCTTCAGAGAATAAGTTAAAAAGGAAGGGTGAAAGAGGATCACCTTGTTTAATACCCCTTGATGCTTTAAAAAAACCTACAGGATTTCCATTCACAAGTATGGAGAAATATGCTTGTGACAAATTATTCATGACAGCATTTAGAAAATTCCCATTAAAGCCAAACTTAAGCATGACTTGTTTAAGAAAGTTCCAATTAATCCTGTCAAAAGCCTTTCTTAAATCTAGCTTCATTGTCACCATCCCTGCCTCCGCACGTCGCCCTTTTACATTCGCCATCATCATCGATTTTGAGGGAGAATATGAAGGAACTAGAATCTAGCCCTCAGGTACTAACCTACGACCTCATATGTGAATTTAATAACACCCGACATGATTTCCTCTCAATATCATTCACACTCCCAATGCTGACATTTGTTTTTTAGAACCAGTTCTATTAAATAACTGGTGCTCGATACTAACACCGTATTCTAAGAACCAATGCCAAAAATAACCGTACTAAAAAAACACCAGTTTCCATAAATCGGTGCCCATAAAAAATTGGTACAATTATGACATCGATTTTCTAAAAAACCGGTACCAACAGGGGCATCGATGTTTGAGAACCGTTGAAACTGTTTCACCCCTATTTAGGCACTGATTTTCAGGACCCCCGAAGATCGGTGCTAACCTTTCAAAAAATCTATGTTAGAGGGGGGATTCTTTGATAGTGACATATCACCGGAGAATTATGATTTCTTTGAAACAATTGTATAGTGGCTATTTGTTTTTATGTTTGTTGTTGAACAAACTTTTAGCAAAGGGTATTCTTACCCTCCCAACTCTATTTGCGAATTTTAAATTTTTCAGATTGATCAGAGTTATATGTTATCATTAATATATTTAATTGTGCATATTTGAAAATGATTAAAAAATAATATCTTAAAAATATATGTTAAAATCATTCTAATGATATCGCACATGAAAATATATTATCTAATATATTATTTAAAATTTGTACTTTCGAAGTTTGACAAATGAATAAGCACCCGTGCAAATAGAGTTGAGGCACAAGGAGGTGCGAGTTTCTCCATCCCAACTCATCTCCGGTGCCGCCGATATGGCGGAGCCACCGCTCTTTTCTGCAATCCCACCGCTCTCTTCTGTAATCCCACCGCTTTCTTATGCCCAGGCAGTGAATCAGGAATTACGCGAAGCATTACACATTTCTCCCCCAAAACCTCACGAGGGTTACGGCTCGACATTCTCCCTAAAACCAGCAATCGATCACCTCGGAGAGCCGGGTCTTCATTTCTCGGAGGAGGAGTGTCTCCGTTTAGAGGCACCACTCAAATGGACATTGATTGGTAAGTTCTCCCGTAGCAGACCAAATCTAGAGAAACTCCGACGCGACTTCCATACAGCCGGATTTAAGGGGCATAACAGCATCACACTTTTGGACAACAAACAGGTTCTGATATCCTTTTCCCTTGCTGATGATTACTATCGCTGTTGGTTGCATAAAATTTGGAATTTCGATTCATACTCTATCCGTATAACGAAATGGGTACCCAATTTCAATCCCAACGCAGATTCCCTATTGTTTCAATTTGGGTCTCTATGTATGGTCTCCCACAACAATTTTTCGATTTCAATGTCCTCATGTCAATAGGGAACATCATTGGCACCCCAATTAGGGTGGATAGAGCTTCACTGAATAGGACTAGACCCCATGTTGCTAGAAATTGTGTTGAAATAGATGTCACCAAACCTAGGATGGAAAGAATTTGGTTGAGTTTCAGAGATGTGGGTTTCTGGAAATACCTAGAATATGAGAGTGTTCCTTATTATTGTTCTAATTGCCTCAAGCTTGGCCACCTAGATACTGCTTGCAGGTCCGAGAAGATTTCCCCCAGGTTTATCCCATGGAAGCCCCAAAGCAGATCTTCACATGAAGGTAACAAATCCATTTCCTTAGACGAACAGGGCAGACAAAAAGGTAAAGGAAATGGTACCTCTTCCAAAGCTATTTATGTGCCTAAGAACATTACTCACCATGAGACTCATAAGAATATCACTAACCATGAGACTCAGCAGAATATTCAGGTACCTAAACCCAAGCAAGGAAAGGAACACAGAAACATGGAATCAAGTTCTGTAGTACTGATCCTTGGACAAGGATCTCAGGTTCCCTCTATACCCACTCAGAATGTTAATATGACTCAGAATGATATTGTGACTAAAATTTCTGATAAACAAGTATCTGTCAATGCTTCAACCCTTCAACAGTTGGCCAATTCTGAGGTTAATCCAATAACACTGCCTGAATCTCCAAGCCTTAAACCTAGGTCCCCCAAATCGAGCTCTGGCGGTATTAATCCCATCATAAACCAATTCTCCCAAGATAGAATCACAGCTCCAACTCCAGGAAATCCCCTCCTCAGGAATAACTCCTCTGCTCCAACCAATAATCCAAAGGATAGCTCTACTATACAACTTTAGTTCCAACCCATTAATATAGAGCCGGTATGTATAGAGATACAAGGGGTTTATTCTCCTGTTATACCTTCTGAATGGAACCCTAATAAACCCCTGGACTGGCTTAACACTGAAATCTTAATAAAAAAAAAGGATAAGCTTTTGGAAAATGATCATCTAGAATTTGAACAAGTTAAGGCAAATTTTATAAAATATCATCAAAGTCTGGCCAACACCCTCAAACTTATTCATCCTCAACATGAACAGAAACCCAGAAAATACTCCAAAAAAACTACACCTCCATTCCAAAAACGGTATTCACCCATTCCTCATTGAACCTCTCTAAAGATTTCCCATGAATAGTGTGAACATATGCACATGGAACGTTAGAGGAATAGGAAATAAACCCACTCAAACCCATTTAAAAAATATTAAAAGGCATAATTCTGTTCAAATCTGTGCTTTAATTGAACCAATGCTAAACTCAGACCAAATCCAAGACATTTCCAAAGAGATAGGTTTCGGAAACTCATATGCTAACCCAATCAACAAAATTTGGCTCATGTGGGATGCTGACATAACGTTAGACATATCAAAAGTGGAGGAGCAATTGACTATGGTCATAGTCAAAGCCCCTTCCCTCCAAGAAGATTGCAAGATAGGCTTTGTCTATGCTAAGCATTCCATTCAGGAGAGGAATAAACTGTGGCAAGAGCTTGCCTCCCTAAAACAGGAACCTATATGTCTCATAGGTGATTTTAATGTAATCACCAAAAATGAGGAATATATAGGAAACTCTGTTCCTAATCAAAACAGTATAAGGAACTTTAATCGTTTCCTTAATGACCAGAACCTTTCGGAAATTCCAACCTCGGGAAGCCTTTTCACATGGACAGGGATGAGATCTAAAGGAAGAGTCTGGAAACGGCTAGATAGAGGAATCTCAAACCCCCTTTGGTGGTCATCTTTTCCTAATTCGAAAATAAAAACTCTGTCTAGGGAGGGATCGGACCACACCCCCCTTTTGTTATTTGTCTCTAATTCCACTCCCAAAACTGCCCCAAAATCCTTTAAATTTCAAGACTGTTGGGTTCACCATCCCTCTTTTATGAAAGTCATGGAAGAGAAATGGAACTCTAACTCAAATCTGAAAGGGATGAAAAGACTAGTTTTCAAACTCAAAACACTAAAATCAACACTCAAATGCTAGAACAAAGAGATCTTCGGTAATGTGTTTGATAAAGTAATTCTCAGTGAGGAACTCGTGCTAAAAGCTGAACAGGATTTACAAAACCATGAATCCACTGAAAACCTACAAGCTCTGAATTTAGCTAAGGAAAAACTGAGATTGGCACTGAAAGACCAGGAATCTTTCTTAAAACAGAAATTAAGAATCAAATGGATGAAAGAAGGGGATGCTAACTCCAAATTATTTCATCAATCAATCCAATCCAAACACAAAAAGCAGACTATTTCTCTTATTAAATCTAGCGAAGGAACCTGGTTGAACTCTATAGAAGATATTGGGAAAGAAGCAATCTCCTTCTACTCCAATCTTCTCACTGATGTTCCTTCAGACCCATCTGGTATTAACACTTCTTGGCTCCTTGAGAACATTCTGAAGGTAGTAACAAATGAAATAAACTCACATCTTCTCCAACCAGTCAGCATGGAAGAGCTTACAAATATAGTTAAATCCATGAATGGCCATTCGGCTCCAGGCCCAGACGGGTTCTCTGGTTTTTTCTTCCACGAATGCTGGCCCACAATCAAAACTGATGTCCTGCTGGCTGTGGAAGACTTCTTAGCTGGGATAGAAATTCCAAAGGCCATTTCAGCAACACAACTCATCTTAATCCCCAAAAAAGACGTTTGTTCCTCCTTCCAAGATTACAGACCCATAAGTCTATGTAATTTTTCAAATAAAATTTTCTCAAAATTACTCTCAACGTGACTTAAAATCCATCTGGATTCTCTCATCAGCCCGGAACAATCTGTTTTCATCACTGGTAGAGAAATTGTGGATAATATCCTACTCATGCAAGAATTCACAAATCACCTACACTCGAAAACAAAAGGCACCAACATGATAATCAAATTAGCCATGATTAAAGCTTTTGACAGGGTCTCATGGCCTTTTTAAACTAATGTCCTCCTCAAACAAGGATTCTCAGACGTTTTTCTCAAGCTAATCATGGGGAATATCCGCTCTGTACACTTCTCCATTCTCATCAATGGAAAAACTGTAGGATTCTTCCCTGCATCGAGGGGTATCAAGCAAGGGGATCCCCTTTCCCCCTTGCTTTTCATCCTGATGTCTAAAGATTTTTCTCACAACCTACGTTTTTTGTACCAATATGGAAACATCCAACCATTCAAACTCCCCAGAGGGACGATTACCCCTTCGCATCTTTCTTATGCTGACGATACAACAATTCTTCTAAAATATTCTAAACGGGGACTACAAACGATAATGAATTTCTTGAAATCCTTCGAGTTAGCCTCAGGCCAAAAGGTTAACTTTGGAAAATCCACATTCTTTGTTTCAAAATATTCCCCAAACAGATTAGTCACCTTGATCCAAAGAGAAACTAATATGATGAAAGGATCTTTACCTTTCAAGTACTTGGGGTGCCCCATTTACACGGGAAGAGCAAAAAACTCTACCTTCCAACGCATGTTGCAATCAGTTCAAAACAAAATTAATCACTAGCACAATAAGTTGTTATCCCCAGCCGGGCGGACAACTTTAATCAAACATGTTCTTTCCTCTATGCACATTCATCTCATAGTGGTACTCAAACCTACCACTCACATCATTAACCAAATTCATAAGGCTCTTGCTAGGTTCTTCTGGCAAAATAGATCAGATACCTTACAGAAAAATAGGTCATGGAGATCATATCCGAACCTCTGCTTTCCATCAGAGGAAAATGGCCTAAACTTCAAAAACCTAAACACTCTCACAACGGCCTTTGCTCTAAAATTATGGTGGAAATTACAAACAGGAAAATCACTATGGGCTAGAACCATGTGGTCAATCCCTGACTCTCATAAAACATCCAGAACCTGGAAACGAATCAAAGAGATTAACAATGTAGCTCTAAAAAATACTAAAATCCTCCTAGGATCTGGACTGGTCTCTTTTTGGAGTTCCAATTGGACCTCTAAGGGCCCCTTATCTGAATATTTATCTGATTCGTTGGACCTCCCATATCAGGATCTTACTGTGGCCGAGTTCCTAAACAATAAATTACTCTATACTGCCCAGTTCAGAAACCTTCTCCCAGATCAAATCTTAACAACCCTGGATCAACACTATTCCATATCCCAAGGTTATGAAGATGCTCTAATCTGGAAACCGTCGATTACAGGGATCTTCTCTGTCAAATCAGCCTACGAACTGATCCGATCCAAGAAAAGGATTATCCCATCCTACTCCCATCTTTGGTCTAAATTACTTCTGATGCGTCCACTTTATATGCTTATTTTAGTACTATTTAGGATCCATTTTGTGCTCTTTCATTACAACAGCTTGTGTTTTACCATGAAATCCTCTTAGGAGGGGTAAGAGCAACTTTGCGCTCTTTCACCTCTTTTAAGTAGATGTTTTGTGTAACGAAGTAATGAAGACCGGAGGCCATTGAAGACTACACTTTCGAAGATTTTGAAAACTTGCTTTGAAGACGTGAAGACCGGAGGCCATTGAAGATCACTTTTGAAACCGTTGAAGACTTAGAAGTTGAGAGGAGTGACTATGGAGATGACTACATGCCACAAGGAGAAGAAGAAGAAATAATGCAAAAATTCTGGTTACCGTCGCGAGTCGCGACCAACATGTTCGTCGCGAGTCGCGACGGCCACTGACCAGAATCATACTTTCTTTTCCTTCCACTATAAATACCATTTTTTCTCTCCTCTCATTCCAGTTTTTAGAGCTGCGGATTGTGTACTGTTCTAAACCCTATTTCTCCATTTTTCATCTTTGATTTATCTTGTTGTTTTGATTTGTTATTTTAGTTAGATTAGCATGAACTCTAGTAGCTAATCTAATCTCTTGGGAGCAATTGACCAAAGCTTCCAAACTCATGTCTTAAGAACAATTTGTAGCTTGTTTATTTCTCTTGCTATTGTGCATTTATGGAGCATTGAATGTGTTGTTGATATCATTAATGTTATTGAAAGCTTGAGTATAGGAATACTCGTATGAATTGCTTGCTAGGGTTTGGGTGAGTTGGGTTAAACTCCCCCTTGTTCTTGTTAGGAATGTATGAGTATGAATTAGAGCTTTTGATTATGTTGATGGATTGATGATTGCTAGATAGATATGCAATGTCGAACTCTTTGCCATGTCTATCATTTGTAGCAAACGGGAGAAGTCTATGAGCGTTGAACGTTCTTGACTAATCCTGTGTAAATGCATAGATCGGTTAAATGCTTAGTCACGGTGTAGTGGTCATAAGTGTTGTCAAGTTTGTTGATTCTTCGTGCTAAATGCCATTAATGGGATACCTTGAGTCGTGGTTCGACTACGGGAGTCATTGGTGAGGTTTGACAAGAGATGTCGAATTCACTCTTGCAAACTACTATCTAAGAAGGATAGAAGTTTAGCTTCACAACAAGTAGTGAAAGTAGTAAATAAGTTGCATGTTCAATGATGGATAAGAGGTTTGGAAGTGGAAGTCAATTGTGCCCAAGGCTTCGTAATTATATTTTCATCACATCTTTATTTGCATTTACATGATTAGCATCATTCTCTTGATTTGCTAATTGTTGTATTTTAATTTGCTAATTTAGGAACCATCCAACCAAACCCCCCCTTGTTTACATGCTTTTATATATATCTATGTATGTATGTGTTTAGTACGTTTTCTCATATAGGTGTCTAAGTACTTAGAAAAATCCCTTTTCCTGTGGATGGCCACATCTTGCCACTATTTACATTATTGTTAATAGGACGCATTAAGGGCCTAAAAGTATAAACTTTGAGAGGTACGGAGACGACCTCCCAAATTTTGGTGCTGCTGCCGGGGAAAAGGCGTTCATTTTTAAGTGTTTTAGCATATTATGTGTGATTATGTGCTACTTGTGAATATTTGTTAGTTTGGTTTTATTTTGATTTCTTCGTTAATTTACCATTTTCGCTTGGCTTGGAGGCGTATTGTCTGAGTTCTTAGTGTATGGTTCACACGCGATCCTCTTCACAAGAACCCTTACACTACGACCCCGAGTTGGAGTTGAAGGCTAGGAGGCTTTCTTTGGAAAGTGTGAATAACACCCCTCCTAGTGACCATTTTACGGATACATCTTCATCAATGGAACATCAAATCAAGCAAGAAGATGAGAATCCAAGAAGGGAACCACACCATCCTTTGGGACAACCCTTGTTGAGAGAAATCATGGCACCCAATCTTGAGCAACTACCGATGTGCATTGAGTACCCAGTGGTTGGGCCAAATGGGCATTTCGAGCTGAAAACCAGGTTCATCAATATGCTACCCACATTCCTTGGAAGGCAAGGGGAGAATGCCAACAAACATCTCACTGAATTTCACTTCTTGTGTAGCGGTACAGTTCCTTACGGAGTGGACGAAGATTTTTATAAGTTGAAGGCATTCCCTTTCACTCTTAAGGATGGTGCTAGAGATTGGCTCCATTACCTACCGCCAAGGAGCATAAAGAGTTGGCTCGAGGTCCGCTGCTATGAAGAAAGACATAAGCAACATTCTGCAGTGGCATGAAGAGTCTTTCTTCGAGTATTGGGAGAGATTTAAGATGCTTCTCGCAAGTTGTCCCTACCATGGCTATTCAGAGGGAGATTTGGTGTATTACTTCTATAATGGCATTCTTGATGAAGACCAAAGGCTGGTTAGAAGTTCTTGTGGTGGCACCCTCGGAAACAAAATGCCCACCGAAGCCATACAACTATATGAAGAGCTAGCGGAAGAGTCAAGGAATTTTAGCTCAAGGGCTGATTTGAGGAGGAGAAACCCAATACCTGCAAGTGACTTTGCCAACAGTGGGAAATTGGAGGATTAAGTCACGGCCCTCACATCCATGGTGAAGACCTTGATGACAAAGCCTGGAGGAAATGCGCCACATGTTAAGTCATGTGAAATTTGCTACTTGGCGCACCCTACGGACACATGCCCCACTCTACAAGAGGATTACGTTGAGGAAGTAAGTGCTATGGGGTATCAGGGAAATCAAGGGTACCAAGGTAACTATGGGTATCAAGGTGGTCAAGGCTACCAAGGTAACCAAGGCTACCAAAGGTACCCAGGGTACCAAAACCGGTCGTATAATTCGAGAAATCGTGATGACCCGAACCTCCAGTATGGAAACCCTTAAGGAGGCCAGAACTCTCAACCGTACAGGCTTCTCCCACAACAATACCGGCCACCTCAACAACAGTTCCAAAGGCTTGAAGACAAACCCCGAGACCGAGGGGAGGGCTCGGGGCTATCCAAGGATGAGGTGTTGCAAGCTATTCACCGATTAGGCATGAGTGATGAAAAGAGCGAACAATTCCAAGATGAGGCTAAAGCAAGTATCAAAAACTTGGAAACTCAAGTGAGCCAAATAACCCAAATGGTGAACCGGATGGAAGCCCGGGAAAAGGGTAAACTACCTGCCCAACCAGAGATCAACCCGAGGAAAAATGCAAGTGCTATCACTTTGAGAAGTGGTAGAGAGGTCGGTGCTTCACCGGAGGCTGAAAATGTTGAAAAGGAGCCAACAAGAATTGAAGAGTTTGAAAAGGGAGTTGAGGAAGAGGCAGTCCATGAGAAGGAGACCAATGAGCTAGCCAACAAAGGCAAGGAGGAAGAAATCGAGTTGGAAACATTGCCACCAAGACCGAAGTCAACCTCCATCCCGGAACCATCCTCTCCTCCACAGAAAAGAAAAAAGGTGGTGGATTCCCCTCCATATGTTCCGGAACCCCCATTTCCGGAGGCCTTGAAAGACAGGAGGAGGACGGAGGATAACAAAGACATCTACGAAGTCTTTCGTAGATGTGAGGTAAACATCCCTCTCTTGAATGCAATTGAACAAATTCCTAGATATGCCAAATTTCTCAAAGAATTACGTGTTGTGAATAGGAAACAAAGGGCCAAAAACAAGTTGAAAAATGGAAAAAGTGAGCATGTTTCCGTATTATGTCAAAGAGAGCTACCCCCTAAATGTAGCGATCCCAGCATGTTCACAATCCCGTGCATAATAGGAAATACTCGTTTTGAAAAAGCTATGCTTGATTTGGGTGCATCCATAAATGTGATTCCTTACTCTTTGTATGAAAATCTCAACTTGGGAACATTGCATAAAACCGGGGTGGTAATCCAATTGGCCGATCGTTCTAGTGCATACCCTAAGGGTATTGTCGAGGACGTGTTGGTTAAGGTGGATTCCTTAATTTTTCCCGCGGATTTTTATGTCCTTGATATGGAGCATGATAAACATGCCGCTCGAATTTTGTTAGGGAGGCCATTTTTGAAAACGTCTAGGACAATGATTGATGTGCATAAAGGTACCCTCACCATGGAATTTGATGGAATGAAAGTAGAGTTTAACATAAATGACTCTATGAAGTATCTTAGTGAAGAACATTCTTGCCATGCCCTAGATATTGTTGAAGAAGTTGTGCAAGATGTTTTTGAACTAAATGGTGAGGATTCTTTGTTGGTTGCTTTGCAATGTGATGTTAATGATGCCCACAATGTATATTCTATGAGCACTAACTTGAAGGGCAGCTTTGAGGATTTGAACTTGCTTGAAGAGATGACACCGAGTGTCTAAACACCTCCTCCTCTACTCTTAGAGGAACCTGAGGAACCGGAATTCCTCCCCTCACTTGTGAAAGCCCCGGTGCTTGACATTAAACCTTTGCCAGATGATCTCAAGTGTGTATTTTTTGGGGCAGGGGAGATGCTTCCGGTTATCATTTTGAGCAAGGTCACCAAGGAGCAAGAAGAAAAGTTGATGGTGGTGTTGCGGGAGAACAAGGAAGCAATTGGATGGACTATTGCCGACATCAAAGGCATAAGTCCATCCACTTGTATGCAGATAATCTTGTTGGAAGAAGGTGCGAGACCCATCCGACAACCCCAACGCCGTTTGAACCCGCCTATGATGGATGTGGTGAAGGCGGAAATCCTCAAGTTGCTTCAAGCAGGCATGATATATCCAATCTCGGATAGCAAATGAGTGAGCCCAACTCAGGTGGTACCTAAGAAGAGTGGAATGACGGTAGTCGAAAATGAGAAGGGTGAAATGGTGCCCACCCGAGTTCAAAATGGGTGGCGAGTTTGCATTGACTAACGGAGATTGAATGCGGAAACACGAAAGGATCACTTCCCATTGCCATTCATTGATCAAATGCTTGAGAGGTTAGCAAGCCACCCCTTTTATTGCTTTTTGGATGGGTACTCGGGGTATTTTCAAGTGGCTATCGCCCCGGAACTAAATGGTGAGTTTTCATCCTAGCCACACATCATGTTTCTTTAGCTCACATCTCACCTTTTTCCGCACATTTTAGCCTCTCATTTTTGCCTAGGCCGCCCTTTAAGGGTTTTCAACCTATCTGGGCCCCCAATGTTGCCTAAGTTGCCCTCTCGGGTTTTCAACTTAGCGGGTTTTCTTTTTCTTTTTTTTTCTTTTTCTTTTTTTATTTTTTTTCTTTTTGTTTTTCTATTTTTTTTCTTTTTCTCATGTTTTTCCAATGAAAAGTAGCAAAAAGCATTCCAAAACAATCTAGCATGCATATGAGTCCTCTAACCCCTCCCCACACTTAAAACATTACATTGCCCTCAATGTAAACACGTAAGGCAAGAACAATAAAAATCAAGGTAAGGGAGTTAGAGTGACACCCATTTCTCCGCAAATTCGCTGGTGATATGGCGATATCCAAGTACTTGGATGGTCCCGAGATAGGTTTCAGAACCGGAAGGGTGAGCAAAGATGCCATAGAAGAACTCACCCCTCGAGAAAAGCATTGTCTCCATGGCGCCGTTTGATCAAGACTAACACCACGAAGAACACATTAAACTCACAAGTACATAAGGATATGTAATACTAGGTTTAGCATCAAGAGTTAATAACCATAGTATTTTCAAAGAACAACCAAATCACACCCAACCAACACTATAAGAATAATCATGAAAAATATCCAACATATATTGACATGTATACAAGCATCATTATAGGATATGCACTTACGATCACAATGATGTAGTCGGCATACTACAATCAACAAATGTACTATAAAGATGAAAGGATGTTCATATGTCAACATGTGTAGGATGGTGGAGGAATGAGTGGGTATGTGGTGGTTCTTGGGAGTGTTGGGTGGAGAAGAAGGTAGGATCATGCAATGTTTAAAATCATTTGGAAACTTGGAAGCTTGGAAATTTGAAATCCGGGCTCAAAAAAATTTCAACAGTTATTGAGCACGTCGCGACTCGTGACGAGGTTCGTCGCGACTCGCGACGAGCCTCGCAAAGTCATCACGACTCGCGGAAAGTTGAGTTCGAGAGCTCAAAATTTTCTGAGCTCGTCGTGACTCGCGACGAGCCTCGCGAAGTCATCGCGACTCGCGGAAAGTTGAGTCCGGGAGCTCAAAATTTTCTGAGCTCGTCGCGACTCGCGACGAAGTGTGTCGCGACTCGCGACGAGCCTCGCGAAGTCATCGCGACTCGCGGAAAGGTGAGTCCGGGAGCTCAAAATTTTCTGAGCTCGTCGCGACTCGCGACGAAGTGTGTCGCGACGAGCCTCGCGAAGTCATCGCGACTCGCGGAAAGTTGGCGCTGGGAGTGATTTTTCTCCCCTGTTCGTCGCGACTCGCGACGAAGCCCATCGCGACTCGCGACGGCAGGGTATCCCAGGCTTAAAAGTTTTTCGTTTTCTTACCAACTGTCCAAGCTTTCTTCCCTCGGTCATTGATCTCGTTCCTTCATTTCCATCATTGCAATGCACTTCTTGTTGCTACAAAATCATAGAAAAACATGCCATAAAAAAGAACAAAACAAAACAACAAAAAACTAAGAAACAAAAACTAAAAGAAACAAAAACTAAAAGAAATGCCGAATTTATTTAACGTCGTCGGCACGACGAAGCTCCGTATGTTTAAGGTCGTCGGCACGACCCTAATGGTATCCGTATGGTGAAGGCTTGAAGCTCTTCACCATGAGCATCCAAAATAAGAGAGGTGGGGGCACAAAACTTTCAAGAGGAAAGTCTTGTGGAGGTGGAGATGGTTCAAAGGGAATTAAGTGGTTAGGGAGCTTGGGATAGTCTTTTGGCTCCTCTCTCGTTTCCCTCAAAACTTCCGAAAATATTAGAGTTGGTTCACTAGGTGGGAGAAGGGGTGACAATGCTAATGGATGTAGCACTATCACCTCTTCCTCCATTTTTCTATCCTCTACAACCAACTCCTCATCCCTTTCAAACTCAAAATCATTTTTATTGGTGACTTCACTCACCGAATCATCGAGTTCAAGTTGGGATGGTGTGTTTTCGGAATCACGAGCTTCCATGCGGGCCAATACCTCTAATATGTTCTTCACATGCCCCTCAATGGCCTCAACACTAGAGGAGAGCTGGGTATCCGGCTCCTCATTAGTAAAGGAGTTCAAGTTTGCTATGGTATTTAAGACATCCTCACGTGTCAAACTTGAACTTCCTTGTTGGGCTTAGTTTTGGGGTATGGTATAGTGTGGTGATGGCCAACTAGGTTGCTCGTAATATTGGTTTTCCGGCTCATTCTCATACCACAAATCCGGACTACCACTCCATTCCGGATTGTAAGAGTTGTGGTATGGATAGCATTCATGAGCTTCTTGACCTTGAAAACCAATATCTCCTACCTCTTGATAGCACTCTTCATAGTACCCATGGTTTTGGAAACCAAGGGTTTTTTCTCGGTCATCGTGCTGTTCCCACAACAAAGGGCAAGATTCGGTAGGATGGCCGGAATGACACATCCTACAAAACCTTGCTTGTTGAGCCTCTCTTCTCATCATGAGTTCCCTCAAGGTGAGACGCTCCATTAAATTTTTTTTCTTTTTTTTTTCAAAAGTTTGGAATCATAGTGCAAGGATTCTCGATAAAATAAATCACAAAGAACTCAAGCAATACCTACTCCGAACAAAAACAACCACCAAGTAGTGGAAAATAAAAACAACTAGCTAATACACAACCAAATACACCTAAATACTTAAGAATAAACGCCTCTTCCCCGGCAACGGCGCCATTTTGACGGGCGGGCGGTCGTCGCGCCCACCGTGCAAAAGATAATTTATAAGCCCTTTTTGCTTACTTTCTACAACTAGGTAGGTAGTGGCAAATGGGGGTCGTCCAAAGAGAAGAGGGATCTTCCTAAGCGTCTAAGCACACAATGGTTGATACTAGGCTAGGAGTAACTATATTTACACACACTTAAAAGCATGTAAATGGGGGGGGGGTTGGTTGGTTGGTTCATAAGTTACGAAAGTAAAAAGACAAGATAACTAGCAAGGTCAAGTGACTATGCTAATCATCAAACGAAACTAAGAAAAGGGGTTTTAAACTACAAAGATAAAAAGCCTTGGGGACAAGGGATATCCACTTCCAAATCTAATGTAGTTCATCGAATCATTCACACATTCCATCATATAGCATACATGACCCAACATTCACATACCCATCTAGCAAGGATCACAACACATACATCACAAGGAGTTCTAAGTTCATGCTCATACATCTTCATGCAAAGGAGCTACGGAATTCGTCACGTTCCTAACACCTAAACAATTCAAACACACAAGCACTCCCTATGCTCAAACAACTCATGGCACACACGAAGTGAAACATACCATCAAGAGTACATACATGCTAAATAACAAATGCTTCAAGAAAGAGTAAAAGCCATCTATTTGCTACTTCAACTACTTGTCGTGGAGACTAAACTCCTATCCTTCTTAGTTCATAGTTTGCGAGAGTGAGTTCGACATCTCTCGTCAAACCTCACCAATGACTCCCGTTGTCGCGACCACGACTCAAGGTATCATTGGTGGCATTTAATCACGAAGAACCAACAAGCTTGGCAATGCTTATGACCACAACACCGTGACTAAGCATTAAACCAATTCATGCAATTACACGAGATTGGATGAACGTGCTACGTACATTCATCCAGGAGCATATAACTCTCTCGTTTGCTACACAAACGAACATGACGAAGAGTTCGACATCAATCACATTCGTCTAGCACATTGTCAACACACTAACACAATCAAAAGCTCTAATTCACACTCATACATTCCTAACAAGAACAGGGGGGAAATTAACCCAAATCCCCCAAACCCTAGCTAGCAGTTCATACAAGCATTCATATCATCAAGCTCCCAACAACATCAATGGAATCAACAATTAACATTCAAAGCACAATAAAAGCACAATAGCAAAAACACCAAATAGATGGATAGAAATGGTTCTCAATACATAGAAGTGGAAGCTTCAATCCATAGCTCCCAAGTACAAGAACTACTCTAGAACAACAAAAGACATAATTAAACTAAGAAAAACAAAGAAAAGAAAGAAGAGAAAAACCTAGAGTTGGAGCCCTAAAACCCAGAGAAAAACGGGCTCAGCAAAAACTGGAGAAGAGGAGGAAAGAGAGTAGTATTTATAGTGCAAAGAAGATAAAGTTGATTTCTGGCCGCCCGTTGGTCGCGACTCGCGACGAGTTCGTCGCGACTCGCGATGGTGTCGCGACGGGGTCGCGATGGGAGCCAGAGTTTTGCATTGTTTCTTTGTCTTCTTCATAGCCATCCCTCTCAATCTTCAAGTCTTCAACGGCTCCAAAAATGGTCTTCAACGGCCTCCGGTCTTCATGTCTTCGAAGTGAATATCCAAAAGTCTTCGAAAGTATAGTCTTCAATGTCTTTCGGCCTTCGTTGCTTCCGTGTTCTTCCCTTGTCACACAAAATCCACTTAGAAGAGGTAAAAGAGTACAAAGTTGCTTTTGCCTCTCCCAAGTGAATTTCAAGGTAAAACACAAGCTCTCGATAATAAAAGAGCACAAAAGTGATCCTAAATACTACTAAATAAAGCATATAAAATGGACACATCAAACCTCCCAACACTTAAACCCTACTCGCCCTCGAGTAAGAAAAGATTCAAGCACACGGAGGAAATGACATATCCACATCCTAAAAGCCCTAAAATACCCGCATAAAATGGCCACATCAAACATCCCCACACTTGAACCTTACTCGCCCTCGAGTAAGAAAAGACCCAAGCAGACGGAGGAATTCATATGGCCATGTCCTAAACTAATCCCCCAATCAAAATCTCACAAAAACTCTCAATATCATAAATCCCAAAATTAAAGCTCACATGAGAATTTTGCACACACACATCCCCAATCCTAAATCTAACCAAACCGACCACTTATCAATTCACTACCCATAAAAATATTTCACAGCCCAGAATTGATCTTCCCAGAATCCAATGACACAAAATGAAGCTAAAACCATAGAGGAAGTTTTAAACACATGCTTCACCTAATGCCAATATATCAACCAAAAACGAAGTAGAAAGAGATAAGAAATTTCATAACCACACTTCGTTTCCTAACCCACTAAGCTACCCAATCCCAAGAGGTCTATAGATATTGAGCTACCCGATCCATCCGTGTGACAACCGCAACCTTATGACTCCATCGCCGGCAAATGAGTGAAATCATATCATTCTTCAATTTCTCTCAATTTCTCTCATTTTGCCAAGGAGCTCTTTCGAGTTTTCATACTAGCCACACATCATGTTTCTTTAGCTCACATCTCACCTTTTTCCGCACATTTTAGCCTCTCACTTTTGTCTAGGCCGCCCTTTAAGGGTTTTCGACCTATCCGGGCCCCCAATGTTTCCTAAGTTGCCCTCTCGGGTTTCCAACTTAGCGGGTTTTCTTTTTCTTTTTTTTTCTTTTTCTTTTTTTATTTTTTTTCTTTTTGTTTTTCTATTTTTTTTTCTTTTTCTCATGTTTTTCCAATGAAAAGTAGCAAAAAGTATTCCAAAACAATCTAGCATGCATATGAGTCCTCTAACCCCTCCCCACACTTAAAACATTACATTGCCCTCAATGTAAACACGTAAGGCAAGAACAATAAAAATCAAGGTAAGGGAGTTAGAATGACACCCATTTCTCCGCAAATTCGCCGGTGATATGGCGATATCCAAGTACTTGGATGGTCCCGAGATAGGTTTCGGAACCGGAAGGGTGAGCAAAGATGCCGTAGAAGAACTCACCCCTCGAGAAAAGCATTGTCTCCATGGCGCCGTTTGATCAAGACTAACACCACGAAGAACACATTAAACTCACAAGTACATAAGGATATGTAATACTAGGTTTAGCATCAAGAGTTAATAACCATAGTATTTTCAAAGAACAACCAAATCACACCCAACCAACACTATAAGAATAATCATGAAAAATATCCAACATATATTGACACGTATACAAGCATCATTGTAGGATATGCACTTACGATCACAATGATGTAGTCGGCATACTACAATCAACAAATGTACTATAAAGATGCAAGGATGTTCATATGTCAACATGTGTAGGATGGTGGAGGAATGAGTGGGTATGTGGTGGTTCTTGGGAGTGTTGGGTGGAGAAGAAGGTAGGATCATGCAATGTTTAAAATCATTTGGAAACTTGGAAGCTTGGAAATTTGAAATCCGGGCTCAAAAAAATTTTCAACAGTTACTGAGCACGTCGCGACTCGCGACGAGGTTCGTCGCGACTCGCGACGAGCCTCGCGAAATCATCGCGACTCGCGGAAAGGTGAGTCCGGGAGCTCAAAATTTTCTGAGCTCGTCGCGACTCGCGACGAGCCTCGCGAAGTCATCGCGACTCGAGGAAAGGTGAGTCCGAGAGCTCAAAATTTTCTGAGCTCGTCGCGACTCGCGACGAAGTGTGTCTCGACTCGCGACGAGCCTCGCGAAGTCATCGCGACTCGTGGAAAGGTAACTCCGAGAGCTCAAAATTTTCTGAGCTCGTCGCGACTCGCGACGAGCCTCGCGAAGTCATCGCGACTCGCGGAAAGTTGGCGCTGGGAGTGAATTTTGCTCCCCTGTTCGTCGCAACTCGCGACGAAGCCCATCGTGACTCGCGACGGCAGGGTATCCCAGGCTTAAAATTTTTTCGTTTTCTTACCAACTGTCCAAGCTTTCTTCCCTCGTTCATTGATCTCGTTCCTTCATCTCCATCATTGCAATGCACTTCATGTTTCTACAAAATCATAGAAAAATATGCCATAAAAAGAACAAAACAAAACAACAAAAAACTAAGAAACAAAAACTAAAAGAAACAAAAACTAAAAGAAATGCCGAATTTATTTAACGTCGTCGGCACGACGAAGCTCCGTATGTTTAAGGTCGTCGGCACGACCCTAATGGTATCCGTATGGTGAAGGCTTGAAGCTCTTCACCATGAGCATCCAAAATAAGAGAGGTGGGGGCACAAAACTTTCAAGAGGAAAGTCTTGTGGAGGTGGAGATGGTTCAAAGGGAATTAAGTGGTTAGGGAGCTTGGGATAGTCTTTTGGCTCCTCTCTCGTTTCCCTCAAAACTTCCGAAAATATTAGAGTTGGTTCACTAGGTGGGAGAAGGGGTGACGATGCTAATGGATGTAGCACTATCACCTCTTCCTCCAATTTTCTATCCTCTACAACCAACTCCTCATCCCTTTCAAACTCAAAATCATTTTTATTGGTGACCTCACTCACCGAATCATCGAGTTCAAGTTGGGATGGTGTATTTTCGGAATCACGAGCTTCCATTCGGGCCAATACCTCTAATATGTTCCTCACATGCCCCTCAATGGCCTCAACACTAGAGGAGAGCTGGGTATCCGGCTCCTCATTAGTAAAGGAGTTCAAGTTTGCTATGGTATTTAAGACATCCTCACGTGTCAAACTTGAACTTCCTTGTTGGGCTTGGTTTTGGGGCATGGTATAGGGTGGTGATGGCCAACTAGGTTGCTCGTAATATTGGTTTTCCGGCTCATTCTCATACCACAAATCCGGACTACCACTCCATTCCGGATTGTAAGAGTTGTGGTATGGATAGCATTCATGAGCTTCTTGTCCTTGAAAACCAATATCTCCTACCTCTTGATAGCACTCTTCATAGTACCCATGGTTTTGGAAACCAAGGGTTCTTTCTCGGTCATCGTGCTGTTCCCACAACAAAGGGCAAGATTCGGTAGGATGGTCGGAATGACACATCCTACAAAACCTTGCTTGCTGAGCCTCTCTTCTCATCATGAGTTCCCTCAAGGTGAGACGCTCCATTAAATTTTTTTTCTTTTTTTTTTCAAAAGTTTTTGACGGGCGGGCGGTCGTCGCGCCCGCCGTGCAAAAGATAATTTATAAGCCCTTTTTGCTTACTTTCTACAACTAGGTAGATAGCGGCAAATCGGGGTCGTCCAATGAGAAGAGGGATCTTCCTAAGCGTCTAAGCACACAATGGTTGATATTAGGCTAGGAGTAAATATATATACACACACATAAAAGCAAGTAAAAGGGGGGGGGGGTTGGTTGGTTGGTTTCCTAAGTGAACAAAGATAAAAAGACAAGATAACTAGCAAGGTCAAGTGACTATGCTAATCATCAAACAAAACTAAGAAAAGGGGTTTTAAACTACAAAGATAAAAAGCCTTGGGGACAAGGGATATCCACTTCCAAATCTAATGTAGTTCATCGAATCATTCACACATTCCATCATATAGCATACATGACCTAACATTCACATACCCATCTAACAAGGATCACAACACATACATCACAAGGAGTTCTAAGTTCATGCTCATACATCTTCATGCAAAGGAGCTACGGAATTCGTCACGTTCCTAACACCTAAACAATTCAAACACACAAGCACTCCCTATGCTCAAACAACTCATGCACACACGAAGTGAAACATACCATCAAGAGTACATACATGCTAAATAACAAATGCTTCAAGAAAGAGTAAAAGCTATCTATTTTCTACTTCAACTACTTGTCGTGGAGACTAAACTCCTATCCTTCTTAGTTCGTAGTTTGCGAGAGTGAGTTCGACATCTCTCGTCAAACCTCACCAATGACTCCCGTTGTCGCGACCACGACTCAAGGTATCATTGGTGGCATTTAATCACGAAGAACCAACAAGCTTGGCAATGCTTATGACCACTACACCGTGACTAAGCATTAAACCAATTCATGCAATTACACGAGATTGGATGAACGTGCAACGCACATTCATCCAGGAGCATATAACTCTCTCGTTTGCTACACAAACGAACATGACGAAGAGTTCGACATCAATCACATTCGTCTAGCACATTGTCAACACACTAACACAATCAAAAGCTCTAATTCACACTCATACATTCCTAACAAGAACAGGGGGGAAATTAACCCAAATCCCCCAAACCCTAGCTAGCAATTCATACAAGCATTCATATCATCAAGCTCCCAACAACATCAATGGAATCAACAATTAACATTCAAAGCACAATAAAAGCACAATAGTAAAAACACCAAATAGATGGATAGAAATGGTTCTCAATACATAGAAGTGGAAGCTTCAATCCATAGCTCCCAAGTACAAGAACTACTCTAGAACAACAAAAGACATAATTAAACTAAGAAAAAAAAGAAAAGAAAGAAGAGAAAAACCTAGAGTTGGAGCCCTAAAACCCAGAGAAAAACGGGCTCAGCAAAAACTGGAGAAAAGGAGGAAAGAGAGCAGTATTTATAGTGAAAAGAAGATAAAGTTGATTTCTGGCCGCCCGTTGGTCGCGACTCCCGACGAGTTTGTCGCGACTCGCGACGGTGTTGGTCGCGACTCGCGATGGTGTCGCGACGGGGGTCGCGACGGGAGCCAGAGTTTTGCATTGTTTCTTTGTCTTCTTCATAGCCATCCCTCTCAATCTTCAAGTCTTCAACGGCTCCAAAAATGGTCTTCAATTGCCTCCGGTCTTCATGTCTTCGAAGTGAATATCCAAAAGTCTTCGAAAGTATAGTCTTCAATGTCTTTCGGCCTTCGTTGCTTCCGTGTTCTTCCCTTGTCACACAAAATCCACTTAGAAGAGGTAAAAGAGTACAAAGTTGCTTTTGCCTCTCCCAAGTGAATTTCAAGGTAAAACACAAGCTCTCGATAATAAAAGAGCACAAAAGTGATCCTAAATACTACTAAATAAAGCATATAAAATGGACACATCAAACCTCCCAACACTTAAACCTTACTCGCCCTCGAGTAAGAAAAGATTCAAGCACACGGAGGAAATGACATATCCACATCCTAAAAGCCCTAAAATACCCGCATAAAATGGCCACATCAAACATCCCCACACTTGAACCTTACTCGCCCTCGAGTAAGAAAAGACCCAAGCAGACGGAGGAATTCATATGGCCATGTCCTAAACTAATCCCCCAATCAAAATCTCACAAAAACTCTCAATATCATAAATCCCAAAATTAAAGCTCACATGAGAATTTTGCACACACACATCCCCAATCCTAAATCTAACCAAACCGACCACTTATCAATTCACTACCCATAAAAATATTTCACAGCCCAGAATTGATCTTCCCAGAATCCAATGACACAAAATGAAGCTAAAACCATAGAGGAAGTTTTAAACACATGCTTCACCTAATGCCAATATATCAACCAAAAACGAAGTAGAAAGAGATAAGGAATTTCATAACCACACTTCGTTTCCTAACCCACTAAGCTACCCAATCCCAAGAGGTCTATAGATATTGAGCTACCCGATCCATCCGTGTGACAACCGCAACCATATGACTCCATCGCCGGCAAATGAGTGAAATCATATCATTCTTCAATTTCTCTCAATTTCTCTCGTTTTGCCTAGGAGCTCTTTCGAGTTTTCATACTAGCCACACATCATGTTTCTTTAGCTCACATCTCACCTTTTTCCACACATTTTAGCCTCTCATTTTTACCTAGGCCGCCCTTTAAGGGTTTTCGACCTATCCGGGCCCCCAATGTTGCCTAAGTTGCCCTCTCGGGTTTTCAACTTAGCGGGTTTTCTTTTTCTTTTTTTTTTCTTTTTCTTTTTCTATTTTTTTTTCTTTTTGTTTTTCTATTTTTTTTATTTTTCTCATGTTTTTCCAATGAAAAGTAGCAAAAAGCATTCCAAAACAATCTAGCATGCATATGAGTCCTCTAACCCCTCCCCACACTTAAAACATTACATTGCCCTCAACGTAAACACGTAAGGCAAGAACAATAAAAATCAAGGTAAGGGAGTTAGAGTGACACCCATTTCTCTGCAAATTCGCTGGTGATATGGCGATATCCAAGTACTTGGATGGTCCCGAGATAGGTTTCGGAACCGGAAGGGTGAGCAAAGATGCCGTAGAAGAACTCACCCCTCGAGAAAAGCATTGTCTCCATGGTGCCGTTTGATCAAGACTAACACCACGAAGAACACATTAAACTCACAAGTACATAAGGATATGTAATACTAGGTTTAGCATCAAGAGTTAATAACCATAGTATTTTCAAAGAACAACCAACTCACACCCAACCAACACTATAAGAATAATCATGAAAAATATCCAACATATATTGACATGTATACAAGCATCATTATAGGATATGCACTTACGATCACAATGATGTAGTCGGCATACTACAATCAACAAATGTACTATAAAGATGCAAGGATGTTCATATGTCAACATGTGTAGGATGGTGGAGGAATGAGTGGGTATGTGGTGGTTCTTGGGAGTGTTGGGTGGAGAAGAAGGTAGGATCATGCAATGTTTAAAATCATTTGGAAACTTGGAAGCTTGGAAATTTGAAATCCGGGCTCAAAAAATTTTCAACAGTTACTGAGCACGTCGTGACTCGTGACGAGCCTCGCGAAGTCATCACGACTCGCGGAAAGTTGAGTCCGAGAGCTCAAAATTTGCTGAGCTCATCGCGACTCGCGACGAAGTGTGTCGCGACTCGCAACGAGCCTCACGAAGTCATCGCGACTCGCGGAAAGTTGAGTCCGGGCGCTCAAAATTTTCTGAGCTCGTCGTGACTCGCGACGAAGTGTGTCGCGACTCGCGACGAGCCTCGCGAAGTCATCGCGACTCGCGGAAAGGTGAGTCCGGGAGCTCAAAATTTTCTGAGCTCGTCGCGACTCACGACGAAGTGTGTCGCGACTCGCGACGAGCCTCGCGAAGTCATCGCGACTTGTGGAAAGTTGGCGCTGAGAGTGATTTTTCTCCCCTGTTTGTCGCGACTCGCGACGAAGCCCATCGCGACTCGCGACGGCAGGGTATCCCAGGCTTAAAATTTTTTCGTTTTCTTACCAACTGCCCAAGCTTTCTTCCCTCGGTCATTGATCTCGTTCCTTCATTTCCATCATTGCAATGCACTTCATGTTGCTACAAAATCATAGAAAAACATGCCATAAAAAAGAACAAAACAAAACAACAAAAAACTAAGAAACAAAAACTAAAAGAAATGCCGAATTTATTTAACGTCGTCGGCACGACGAAGCTCCGTATGTTTAAGGTCATTGGCACGACCCTAATGTTATCCGTATAGTGAAGGCTTGAAGCTCTTCACCATGAGCATCCAAAATAAGAGAGGTGGGGGCACAAAACTTTCAAGAGGAAAGTCTTGTGGAGGTGGAGATGGTTCAAAGGGAATTAAGTGGTTAGGGAGCTTGGGATAGTCTTTTGGCTCCTCTCTCGTTTCCCTCAAAACTTCCGAAAATATTAGAGTTGGTTCACTAGGTGGGAAAAGGGGTGACAATGCTAATGGATGTAGCACTATCACCTCTTCCTCCATTTTTCTATCCTCTACAACCAACTCCTCATCCCTTTCAAACTCAAAATCATTTTTATTGGTGACTTCACTCACCGAATCATCGAGTTCAAGTTGGGATGGTGTGTTTTCGGAATCACGAGCTTCCATGCGGGCCAATACCTCTAATATGTTCCTCACATGCCCCTCAATGGCCTCAACATTAGAGGAGAGCTGGGTATCCGGCTCCTCATTAGTAAAGGAGTTCAAGTTTGCTATGGTATTTATGACATCCTCACGTGTCAAACTTGAACTTCCTTGTTGGGCTTAGTTTTGGGGTATGGTATAGGGTGGTGATGGTCAACTAGGTTGCTCGTAATATTGGTTTTCCGGCTCATTCTCATACCACAAATCCGGACTACCACTCCATTCCGGATTGTAAGAGTTGTGGTATGGATAGCATTCATGAGCTTCTTGCCCTTGAAAACCAATATCTCCTACCTCTTGATAGCACTCTTCATAGTACCCATGGTTTTGGAAACCAAGGGTTCTTTCTCGGTCATCGTGCTGTTCCTACAACAAAGGGCAAGATTCGGTTGGATGGCCGGAATGACACATCCTACAAAACCTTGCTTGTTGAGCCTCTCTTCTCATCATGAGTTCCCTCAAGGTGAGACGCTCCATTAAAAATTTTTTTCTTTTTTTTTTTCAAAAGTTCGGAATCATAGTGCAAGGATTCTCGATAAAATAAATCACCAAGAACTCAAGGAATACCTACTCCAAACAAAAACAACCACCAAGTAGTGGAAAATAAAAACAACTAGCTAATACACAACCAAATACACCTAAATACTTAAGAATAAATGCCTCTTCTCCGGCAACGGCGCCATTTTGACGGGCGGGCGGTCGTCGCGCCCGCCGTGCAAAAGATAATTTATAAGCCCTTTTTGCTTACTTTCTACAACTAGGTAGATAGTGGCAAATCGGGGTCGTCCAAAGAGAAGAGGGATCTTCCTAAGCGTCTAAGCACACAATGGTTGATACAAGGCTAGGAGTAACTATATTTACACACACTTAAAAGCATGTAAATGGGGGGGGGGGGGGGGTTGGTTGGTTGGTTCCTAAGTTACGAAAGTAAAAAGACAAGATAACTAGCAAGGTCAAGTGACTATGCTAATCATCAAACGAAACTAAGAAAAGGGGTTTTAAACTACAAAGATAAAAAGCCTTGGGGACAAGGGATATCCACTTCCAAATCTAATGTAGTTCATCGAATCATTCACACATTCCATCATATAGCATACATGACCCAACATTCACATACCCATCTAGCAAGGATCACAACACATACATCACAAGGAGTTCTAAGTTCATGCTCATACATCTTCATGCAAAGGAGCTACGGAATTCGTCACGTTCCTAACACCTAAACAATTCAAACACACAAGCACTCCCTATGCTCAAACAACTCATGGCACACACGAAGTGAAACATACCATCAAGAGTACATACATGCTAAATAACAAATGCTTCAAGAAAGAGTAAAAGCCATCTATTTGCTACTTCAACTACTTCTCGTGGAGACTAAACTCCTATCCTTCTTAGTTCGTAGTTTGCGAGAGTGAGTTCGACATCTCTCGTCAAACCTCACCAATGACTCCCGTTGTCGCGACCACGACTCAAGGTATCATTGGTGGCATTTAATCACGAAGAACCAACAAGCTTGGCAATGCTTATGACCACTACACCGTGACTAAGCATTAAACCAATTCATGCAATTACACGAGATTGGATGAACGTGCTACGTACATTCATCCAGGAGCATATAACTCTCTCGTTTGCTACACAAACGAACATGACGAAGAGTTCGACATCAATCACATTCGTCTAGCACATTGTCAACACACTAACACAATCAAAAGCTCTAATTCACACTCATACATTCCTAACAAGAACAGGGGGGAAATTAACCCAAATCCCCCAAACCCTAGCTAGCAGTTCATACAAGCATTCATATCATCAAGCTCCCAACAACATCAATGGAATCAACAATTAACATTCAAAGCACAATAAAAGCACAATAGCAAAAACACCAAATAGATGGATAGAAATGGTTCTCAATACATAGAAGTGGAAGCTTCAATCCATAGCTCCCAAGTACAAGAACTACTCTAGAACAACAAAAGACATAATTAAACTAAGAAAAACAAAGAAAAGAAAGAAGAGAAAAACCTAGAGTTGGAGCCCTAAAACCCAGAGAAAAACGGGCTCAGCAAAAACTGGAGAAGAGGAGGAAAGAGAGTAGTATTTATAGTGCAAAGAAGATAAAGTTGATTTCTGGCCGCCCGTTGGTCGCGACTCGCGACGAGTTCATCGCGACTCGCGACGGTGTTGGTCGCGACTCGCGATGGTGTCGCGAAGGGAGCCAGAGTTTTGTATTGTTTCTTTGTCTTCTTCATAGCCATCCCTCTCAATCTTCAAGTCTTCAACGGCTCCAAAAATGGTCTTCAACGGCCTCCGGTCTTCATGTCTTCGAAGTGAATATCCAAAAGTCTTCGAAAGTATAGTCTTCAATGTCTTCCGGTCTTCGTTGCTTCCGTGTTCTTCCCTTGTCACACAAAATCCACTTAGAAGAGGTAAAAGAGTACAAAGTTGCTTTTGCCTCTCCTAAGTGAATTTCAAGGTAAAACACAAGCTCTCGATAATAAAAGAGCACAAAAGTGATCCTAAATACTACTAAATAAATCATATAAAATGGACACATCAGAAGACTACCTTCACGTGCCCCTTTGGTACGTTCGCTTGAATTTTGTCATTCTCATGCATGTGGCGGTCATTTTGGAGCAAAGAGAACCGCTAGGAATGTTTTAGAGAGTGGGTTTTATTGGCCTACTTTGAATAAGCATGCATACACCTTTTGCAAATCTTGTGATGAATGCTAGAGAGTAGGAAATATCTCCACTAGGAATGAAATGCCCCAAAAACCTCTTTTGTACTGTGAAATCTTTGATGTTTGGGGTATTGACTTTATGGGGCCTTTCCCTAGTTCTTGTGGCTTTACGTACATTCTTCTTGCTGTTGATTATGTATTGAAGTGGGTTAAAGCAAAACCCACTAGGACTGACGATTCTAAAGTGGTTGCAGAATTCTTGAAAGATAACATCTTTTCTAGGTTTGGGGTACCCTGAGCCTTGATTAGTGACCGTGGCACACATTTTTGCAATCGGACCATAGCGGCACTCCTAAAGAAGTATGGCGTCACTCACAAGACATCCACCACCTATCACCCACAAACCAATGGACAAGCCGAAGTTTCCAATCGGGAAATCAAGTCCATCCTTCAAAAAATGGTTAACCCTAACCGAAAGGATTAGAGTTCTCGGTTGAATGATGTCTTGTGGGCGTATAGGATGGCTTACAAGACACCAATCGGTATGTCCCCATACCGGTTAGTGTTTGGTAAGCCCTGTCATCTACCGGTGAAAATTCAGCACAAGGCTTACTAGGCGGTCAAACAGTTTAATCTTGATGTAGATGAAGCCGGTTTGCATAGGAAGTTACAATTGGAGGAATTGGATGAAATCCGGAGGGAGTCCTATGAGAACGCCGAGATCTACAAAGAGAAGACAAAGGCATGGCACGACAAGATGATCATCAGGAAGGATTTTGACGTTGGTCAGAAGGTCCTCCTATTCCAATCTCGCCTTCGCCTATTCCCAGGTAAGTTAAGGTCCCGATGGATCATTCCTTTTGAGGTGGTTAAGGTATTCCCGCATGGTGCGGTGGAGATTCTAGATCGAGCTAAGTCCAATACCATTAAGGTTAATGGACAACGGTTGAAACCTTACCACGAGACTTTTGTACCGGAGAAAGGAGAGGACGTTGATCTCCTCGATCCGGTTTGTGAGTAAACTCCAAGGAGGGAAGTGAGTCGTGCCGACGACGTTAAATAAACTTGGTTTTGATCATCCGGATCGTCACTCGTGACTTTCTGTTGATGTTGTTTAGTTTTGAGCTTTTATCATTAAGCTTCATTGTTTTGCTTTATGCTTTTCACGAGTTGTTTTCTCCATGATTTTTTAGCAATTTTGAAGCCAAGGCATTGGATTTTGGAAGGGGGAAATACTTGAATTCGAGAAGGAAGAACTTGGACAGGAGAAAGAAGCAGAAAAATTTTCAGAGTGCCAGGTTAGTTGCCCGTCGCGATGACCTTCGTCGCGAGTCACGACGGGCTCAGAAATGTTTTGGAAATTTTTGGACTTCGGATCCCACTTTCCACGACTCACAATGACCTCGCGACGCTCGTCATGAGTCGCGATGAATTCCGTCGCGAGTTGCGACGGTCGAGCATACAGAAAAAAAAAAAGAGGGGGGTCTGATTTAAAATCCGAATGAACAGTTCTTCCCCTGCACTCGTTAGTCTCTTTTTCCCCATCAACCCGATACCTCTTCCATCCTCTCAACTTCCACACCACCTCCATCTCATCGCCACCGCCATCTCGTCGCCGCACCGCACCACCACACTTCCCACACTCTCCACACTCGAAACACTCTCCACACCTCCAATCACATCTCACATTTGTGAAGAACCAAAACCCTAGATTTTGGGGATTTTTGATGCTTTAGGCAATTCAAACCCAAATTGATCGTGGGCTCCCATTTTTCTTCTTCCTAAGCATATTATTAGTACACTTCTTCACTCTATTGAGCCCTAATTGTGATTACGAATGTATATGCTATTTATTGGATATTGTGTAGATTGTGTGGTATGGTGTTTGGAATTTAAATCATTAATCTTGGCCGATTGTGGTGAATATGTTGTGCATCCAATTTTATTTGATAGGTATTGTGTGAATATTTTGCAATTGCAGTTTGCACGATATATTTCCTTAGCGCGGTTTGACTGTATTATACGTGCTTAGTTTTGGAATGTGTGCATTCGTGTTGTTTTGGCTGGAGAGTAGATGGTGACTCTGTATTTGAAGCATGTTAGCCCAGGAGCAAACATAGTTGTTATTGAAATAAAATGTTTGTGTGCTTTGGAATGCTATTTTGTTTAGAATATTTTGGCCATGGAACATAGAGGTTGACATTGTAACTGTACTAATGATGGCTAAATTAGTTGAGCATAACTGTGATTTTGGAATATAGCATATTGAGTTAAACTATGTGAGAACTTCGTGGATTTGATGGTCTGGGCTTGTTGGACATCATGTAGATTGTATATGCAATTGCAATTAGAACTTGAACTAGTTGAGTTGATTTTAATCCGGCCTGTGATGATGAACTAGTTTAAGATTGGTTACAGATTTGCCATATTGCATATACACATATTCCTTCGCGTTTGACCTGTTTTCTCTGTTTGCTGTGATTGACAGATATGGCCCCCAAGAGGAGATTTTGGGCTCCCCCGCAAGCTGAGCGCACTGTCGCTCCTCCTCCACCTCCACCACCGGCTCCGGAATCGGGCCCTGCACCTTCCTCGCCGGATAGGTACATGGGCTTGACCCGGATCACCGGGTCCTATGCGGACAGATAGGAGGGAAACAAGTTTTGTTGATGTGCCCACGTTGGATGCCCTCGGCCTTGTGCAGCCTATCAGATGCCTCCTCGCCAAAGGGGGAATGGAGGGATTCATGAGGAAGAGCGCGCCCACTTACCGGAGGTACACGTTGGAGTTCCTATCCACTGTCCGTATAAGCAGCATGAGGGGTGACCAACCCTGTGAGAGGTACATCGCCTTTCACCTGGAAGACCTATCTTGGCAGATGACCATCTCACAGGTTGAGGAGGCCTTTAGTTTTGACACTGCTGCGATACGAAACAGACTGGACCCAGAGGCCCAAGAGCAGACAATTGAAGATGACATGCAGTTCTGGAATGTCATCAATATGAGGCAAAAGAACTCTCACGACAGGAGCAGCGCCATCATTCACCCTGCGCTCTGTTATGTACACAGACTCTTGGCCGGCACAGTCTTCTGCTCCGCGGAGCCGACGAATGTGCCAGACAATGACATTCACTTCCTATGGCACTTAACGAGCGAGGGGCAAGGATATGGGCTGTGGGCAGAGCTCTGGATGAAGATAATTGTAGAAGTGGCAGGAAAGGCAAAGGGGAAGATCATGGTCGGAGGAATGATAGGCCTTCTAGCGGAGTACTTGGGATTAGTCCCTCCAGCCGACTTCCCACGTTTGGGGAGGCGGACGTCTTATCTGATCACCGTTGAGCGACTGGTTCGATTTGAGATGCTCAGTGTCACCCGGACCACTGGGCTCTTCCATTGGTTATACAGTGCGAGGAAGGTTACATTCATGGCACTTCCTCAGCAGAGCAAGACAAAGCTGGAGTTCAACACGCCGCTGGAAGATTTAGCGATCTCCCCAGACTCCTCATGTGCAGCTGAGTTCCAGCGCGAGCTTCGTGACCTCGAGCCAGCCCCTGTCCATCGTGATGATAGCACCATACCTCCTTCGGAGCCGCAGCAGCAGTAGCAGTACTACTCTCCACAGCCTCCACCATAGACGGATCCTATGCAGGAGGATGATGCTACACCTCACCACTCCCAGCCTCCGCCAGATTTCTATGAACGAATGATGCAGACCATGCACGATGGTTTCCACCGCTAGGACAGCATTATTTTGGAGCACAACGTGTTTGTCTCCCAGGCTTTGATCGACATGGATGAGGAGATTAACCACCTGTCAGCTCACATCCATGAGTTGCAGCCCCAGTCGGGTGGTACATCAGGCCCCGATCCGAGAGTAGAGAGGTGGAGGGCACGGAGGCAGAGCAACACGGAATGGCTAGCACAGTACGAGCAGCGCTACTCCAGCGGTGGCCCTTCGTCTTCACAGCATTGATAGTGTGAGCACTACATTCCTCCCTTACCCATGTTTTGCTTTGTACGGCTCTACCTTAGTCTACATTGAGGGCAATGTAGCATTTTAAGTGTGGGGAGGGGTTTCTACTATCGTAGGGTGATACACTTTTACTTTTGCACAACTCTGTTATTTTCTTTTGGATATTTTGCTTCCGATGTATTTGGGATAATGTTGGTTTTGATACTTTTCTTAACCTTCACATTTGGAAGCAATTTTCTACTTTTCGGATGGGGAACAATAACCAAAAAAAATTTGAAAAAAAGGAAAAAGAATCCCGCTAAGTTGAAAACCCGAGAGGGCAACTTAGGCAACATTGGGGCCCGGATAGGTCGAAAACCCGAAAGGGCGGCCTAGGTAAAAATGAGAGGTCAAATGTGTGGAAAAAGGTGAGGTGTGAGCTAAACGAAAAATGATTGTGTGGCTAGGATGAAAACCTGAAAGGGCTCCTAGGAAAAATGAGAGAAAACGAGAGAAATTGAAAGACATCAAGTGTTTACTCATTTGCCGGTGATGGAGTCATAAGGTTGCGGTGACCACACGGAGGGATCGGGTAGCTTGACATCTTGAGAATCTTGTGGGGATGGATAATTTAGCGGGGAAAAGACGAGTAAGTTGTGGAATTCTTGATCATTAATAGACTTCATTTTTAGGTTGATATATTGATATAGAATGAAGCATGTGCTTTGAACTTTATGCATACTTTTGGTTTCATCTTTTATCATTGGATTTGGGATTGTCAGTTCTGGATTTGGAGATGTCTTAGGGAAATTAATGAATTGACGGGGTGATATGGTTTAGGTAGATTTAGGAATAGGGGTTGTGGAAAATTCTCATTTGATCTTAACCTTGGGATGTGCGATATTGAGAGTTTTGTGAGGTAGTGAATTGGGGGATTAGTAGTAGGATGTGGAGGAATCATTCCCTTCGTATACTTGGATCGTTTCTTACTCGAGGGCGAGTAAGGTTCAAGTGTGGGGAGGTTTGATGCGTCCACTTTATATGCTTATTTTAGTACTATTTAGGATCCATTTTGTGCTCTTTCATTACAACAGCTTGTGTTTTACCATGAAATCCTCTTAGGAGGGGTAAGAGCAACTTTGCGCTCTTTCACCTCTTTTAAGTAGATGTTTTGTGTAACGAAGTAATGAAGACCGGAGGCCATTGAAGACTACACTTTCGAAGATTTTGAAGACTTGCTTCGAAGACGTGAAGACCGGAGGCCATTGAAGATCACTTTTGAAACCATTGAAGACTTAGAAGTTGAGAGGAGTGACTATGGAGATGACTACATGCCACAAGGAGAAGAAGAAGAAATAATGCAAAAATTCTGGTTACCATCGCGAGTCGCGACGGCCACTGACCAGAATCATACTTTATTTTCCTTCCACTATAAATACCATTTTTTCTCTCCTCTCATTCCAGTTTTCAGAGCTGCGGATTGTGTACTGTTCTAAACCCTATTTCTCCATTTTTCATCTTTGATTTATCTTGTTGTTTTGATTTGTTGTTTTAGTTAGATTAGCATGAACTCTAGTAGCTAATCTAATCTCTTGGGAGCAATTGACCAAAGCTTCCAAACTCATGTCTTAAGAACAATTTGTAGCTTGTTTATTACTCTTGCTATTGTGCATTTATGGAGCATTGAATGTGTTGTTGATATCATTAATGTTATTGAAAGATTGAGTATAGGAATACTCGTATGAATTTCTTGCTAGGGTTTGGGTGAGTTGGGTTAAACTCCCCCTTGTTCTTGTTAGGAATGTATGAGTATGAATTAGAGCTTTTAATTATGTTGATGGATTGATGATTGCAAGATAGATATGCAATGTCGAACTCTTTGCCATGTCTATCATTTGTAGCAAACGGGAGAAGTCTATGAGCGTTGAACGTTCTTGACTAATCCCGTGTAAATGCATAGATCGGTTAAATGCTTAGTCACAATGTAGTGGTCATAAGTGTTGCTGAATTTGTTGATCCTTCGTGCTAAATGCCATTAATGGGATACCTTGAGTCGTGGTTCGACTACGGGAGTCATTGGTGAGGTTTGACAAGAGATGTCGAATTCACTCTTGCAAACTACTATCTAAGAAGGATAGAAGTTTAGTCTTCACAATAAGTAGTGAAAGTAGTAAATAAGTTGCATGTTCAATGATGGATAAGAGGTTTGGAAGTGGAAGTCAATTGCGCCCAAGGCTTCGTAATTGTATTTTCATCACATCTTTATTTGCGTTTACATGATTAGCACTATTCTCTTGATTTGCTAATTGTTGTATTTTAATTTTCTAATTTAGGAACCATCCAACCAAACCCCCCCCTGTTTACATGCTTTTATATATATCTATGTATGTATGTGTTTAGTACGTTTTCTCATATAGGTGTCTAAGTACTTAGAAAAATCCTTCTTCCTGTGGATGACCCCATCTTGCCACTATTTACATTATTGTGGATAGGACGCATTAAGGGCCTAAAAGTGTTAACTTTGAGAGGTACGGCGACGACCTCCCAACTTCCGAGGAAGCTAAGTATATTTAACTGGAAACTTTTGAATAGACTTTTAGCTTTTCCGGATATCCTTGAAGATTTTAAATTCTAGCTCCTCTCACAATGCTGTTTTTGTGTTTGTGAATCCGAGAGTATTCACCATTGTTTCAACTCCCGTCTAATGGTAGAACAGATTTGGAGAAGAGTTAATGACACTTGTAATTTGCCAAGTTGCTCTTTCCAACTTCTTTGGGATAGATTCTATTTCTATTGGAATGTATATTCCTGTTCTGGACCTGCTTTAAAATTGATACGTATCATTCCCTGTGTTGTGAATTGGTACTTATGGTGTGCCAGATGTTCATACTTTTTCGTGGGAACAAAGCCAAACATGCAGAACATTTACAAACAAATTCTCTATCACTTTATTGACACCCTCCTGGCTTTTAAACTAGATTTCAGATGGGAAGTTTCGATTACTCCTAAGCTGCTGCACAATAAATCAAGGCCACAAAGAAGTATCAGAATCATTAAATGGCTACCGCCTCAAGTTTTCAAGCTCAATACTGATGGTGCCTTTAATGCCAAGGGAACTGCAGGAATTGGTTGTTTAATCAGAAATCATTCCGGTAAGGTAATAGTGGCTTTGTCAAAATCCACTCTTGCTGAATCTGTTTTGCAGGCAGAAGCTGTAGCAATGCTGCAAGGATTACACCTGGCCCATGACTGCGGAATCACAGTCCTTGATATCAAAACCGACTCAAGAATTCTCTATGGACTGATTCAACATCAACTAAAGATTCCATGGAAGCTTACGACATTGATCAGGGAGATTTAGGACCTTCTAAAGGACATGACTTACTCACTATAGCACGTGTTCAGAGAAGCAAATGGAGCGGCGGATTCATTAGTGAAAATGGTTATCTCCAAACAGGTAAATTCTCTTTTTAGTTCCACGGACCTACCCAATTCAGTGGTTGGACATGTAAAGCTTGATACTGACGGTACTCCACACATTCGGTTAATGTAAATTCTTGTAACTCTAGGTCGCTAATGACTTCTGATGATCTTCAGGTTAGAATAGATTGATGTTTAGTTTTTATGATCATCAGTTGTTTCCACAGAGGTACGGTATTAAGCCCCCCTCTCTCTTTGTACTCACATTTTTATTAATAAATGGGTAGGGGTCTGCCAAACCCCCCACCATCACAGGTGGATTTAATTAAAAAAAAAAGAGTTGTGGCACAAAGCCCGTAATTCTTTAAATCATTATTTAACTAGCATGCCCGTAATTCTTTAAATCATTATTTAACTAGCATGCCCGTAATTCTAAAGAAAGTTATTATCGATGGTGCCACAGAAAATGACCCCCGTTAATAATAAAAAAACAAAAAGCAACCAAGAGACCATCGAAAACAGAAGGAAGTATGCCTGAAAAACTCGGAGAATATCGTCCACGTTGTTGTTTGTTTCCATACATGTGTGATCATATCTTCATGGGATTCACGGCACGGCATGAGCTCCTAATCTCCCCTAAAGTTCCGGTAAGGACATCGACTGCACCTAATTTGACCATAGAATCACTAAACAGAGATGTGAAATCAGAAACACTCTCGGCTGCTGCGTGTACTACGCTCTGAGTGGATGGATCCAGTGCTATTTCTTGATCAATCTTAAGAACACCCCGATTCAACAATATCTGCTTATAGTAAGAGTTGTCCACGGTGAATCTGCTTGAACTGTTTCTATCCAGATGCACGGAATGGTCGAACGTTGCATTTTTCGGGCAAGCCGTCCTCAAAGTTGCCACTAGCTCTTTACTCATGGTTGGATCTGGTTTGCCGGTGCCATTGAAATTGTAGAGGCGGTTTTGGAAGAAAGAGCAATTTGCAACTCCGACAGTGTGGGCACCTAATTAATTAATGGATTAATCTCCGGCATAAATCATACTCTTATAGTATTGGGAAGATGAAAATATACCAAGAAGATATGTCATGGCCACTGAGTCAATGCCTTTTTTCGCGAATATTTCGATTGATTGTGAGACTGATATATCAGGATTTGGTATGTTTAAATCAACAAGGCTTTTAAGCGAAATGTTGCCGTCTCTCCTACCAGTTTCCGCGTTGTACGGTGGTCCTCCGGACTGCATAAACCCATTTCATTAGTTTAAAAAGTAAGAAAGCATCAAATAATCTGCAGGAGTGAAATCAGTAGTTTACCGAAACAACAGCATCTCGGGTAGCCAAAGAAATGATGTCTGCACAAGAAACAACACCAGGGCAATTTGCCTCAAAAGTTTCCTTGATAGCATCAATGACATCAAAACCTCTAAGTCCCATGTTTGTTCCCGCTGTCTTCTCACTGGCTTCTCCATCCAGCAAAATGGATGCATCACAACCCTGTCAGAAATTAAAACTAAAATGATGTATACGTACATATCACTAAAATTTATCCTACATATATCTACTTACGTTAACAAAGCAGTCATGAAACTGCATCCGAAGGAGAGCAGCTGTAATTGTGGGATCTTTCATGAACCTTGTCTTTACTAGTTGTGCCACAGTTGCCTCCACATCAGCCTCGCCACATTTTCCTTTGTAGAACCCTACGTGTAATGGCGATGCATCCATAGATGAACTGCCGGACAATACCACAAAAAGGAACACTGAGGCTAGCGTCGAGTTTGTAGGTTTCCACATTTCTTGGCTTCAAGAATATCTTGCTCGCCTTTTTTTTCAATTACTAGTTAGCTCGCTATTGGTGTATATATGTCACCGTAACTCCGTCCAGAGAAACCTTTATATAAAAGATAAGCGATACTCCCAAACGGAGCTATATGAATGTCAGTATATTACAATCAAGGTTCTGATTACAATTACAATGCATTGGCGTGAACAAAGATAGCTAGGCAGGAATATTCTTAGTTTCTCCGTAAATTTGAAAGAAGATTGATGCGTATGGGACAGCCGAATAGTCAACTGGTTCGAGCTCCTTTATTAGGACCTGCAATAAAACTGTTCTTTGGGGATCCCACGAGTCAGTCCTCCGATATTTAAGCCAGTACAGAGTAAGTTTACGATTTCCAAGATTGAATGATTACATGCCTGATATTTATTATCAGGAGTATATTTATATCGTATACTCCTGATAATAAATATTCTTAATTATAGCCTTTAATACGTTATAAATACGGCAGGCGTTACATGGTCCAATGGTATCTTGGGTTGGGCCAATGTTAACACGACCCATTATAACCTTTGGGCCCAACCTCTATCAAAAGCCCCCGAAAAACTAGATTCCTGTTCGAGACCCTGGAATACCAAGTTAGTGTTCGAGGACCTTTTCCCCTCTGGCAATTTTGAGGCTCGTGGCTTATCAGTGTTCAAGAACTTGTTCCGATAACGATTCGAGGTCCTAGGAATTCAAGGCAAAATTCCTCGTATACTATTTCAGGTCTAAAAAAGGGGATCCAATTTTCTTATTATTTGTTTTGCTGGAATGCTAAAGAGGGCACATGTCTAGCAATTGCACGGGTTGCTACATCCAAACTGGCGTGCCTAAAAAAAGGTGAAAAGACAGTTGCGCCTTTTGAAGGTATTTAGTTTTTCGAAGTTATTATTACCATGCCGCCATTTTAGGTTTATTAGCTACTCCCCATTTCTTCAACTTCCATTTGTACTCATTTGCAGGTATCTTCACAAAGGAGGTTTATATTTCAAAGCCATTTCTTTTATCCCCCTTCCATCAGCAACTCCGATCTGACCACCTTTCTTCTGAAATCAATAAATGAGGGTTCCACTGAGATGGGGTTTTTCGGCAAGGCTGGGACCAACAGGGAACATGCTGATTTGCTTGAGAGGGTGAGTTTTGATTCTGAGCCAGCCATTTTAATGGGTCGCAGTATGAATCCGACATGGAAAATGAGATTATCGGCCACATGAACTATAACCCAGAAGTTTTGCCTATCACGGACATGCCTCCTCAGGGATATGCTGAAGTCTGGCCACTGGGTATAGGTAAACCCTACGTGAGGTGATCTCTTACTACAGGTAAGGTCGGTTTTTACCCTCCATCAGATATAGTCCTCGAGGCTAAGAGAGAAGAGGATGTACCTACCTCAGAAGAATAGGTGCCCCGAGAGGAGGAGATGCCTCGAAAGGTAATAAAAGTATCTCAAGAGAAGAAGACATCTCGAGGGAAGAAAAAAATGTCTCGAGAGAAAAATAATGAAGCTTCTACCAATGAGCCCCTATCCCCGAAGGCAGAAAAAGCTATCTCGAGGATCTGTGATTCAATTCCCCTTGGCCAGCGATTGATTTCGAACTTTTTCAAAAGGGAGATACCTTCGCCAGTCTCCCGAAAGGGAGATCAGCCATTTCCCTTCGGAATTTGTGTACAGGGTTGTATTTCCCTTTTTCACCCCTCTTCTCTAAGCTTTTCAAGGAGTTTAAAGTTAGTCCCGCACAATTTCATCCTAACATCTTGGTGATTATTATAATGTTTTTAACAAGATGGAAAGAGTTTGGAATCGAGCTGAGGTATAAGCTGTTTCATTCGGTGTACTACGTATCTTATGGCGGCAAGTGCTCAGAGAAGATTATCACTTTTGTTAGCCGAGAAGTTCACCACAAAGTCTTTACCGTTCCCTCCCACTCTGGTCACTAGAGAAGCTGGTGGAAAGGGATATCCTTTGATTGCAGGAGGTATAAAGTTCCCCAGTGGAATGTGAATGTGCAAATCGAGCCCCCAAATAAAAGGGAATACTCTTGTCCAGACCATCATGAGGATAGTAGGAAGCGCCTTCTATCCCATCTCTTGATTGTAGTCTTTACTCAAATCCCACCAAGAATGTTGGTGGTTTTGTCTGGTCACCTATAATTTATAAGAAGTACGTATATAAGAAGCTTCTGAAGGATAGTAAGAAGCAGAAAAGAGCCCTTAAAGACCCCCTTCAGAAGCTCCCTCTTGGTACCCCTGATACTGGTTTTAGACCCTTGGAAGTCTCTGAAGATGTTTGATAAATTTTTGTTGTCGTTTTCTTTCTTTACTTTTCCTTTCCCTTTGATAATCTCCTTTTCATGGATTTTTCAGTGGGTCTCGGTTCCATTTTGGGTCTCAAGAAGAATGACCACAAGGGTACAACTGCCCCCTCGAATCAGACATCTACCCCTTCGGTGGGTGCTGGAAAGGTTGTGCAAAACAAGAGACCAGAGGGCCCTACTTCTACCTATAGGAATTAACGCGAAAAGGTAGGTGGTGATGGTGGTCGAACCTCCACCATGTCCCAATAGCCAAACCCACAGGAGGTGTCCTTCTCGAACATATTGGAAATTGCGCCAAGTGTTCTCACTAAAAATGAGCAGGTCCTCGTTACCTTAACTGCCGATCCTCAGGTTAACTGATATATACTTGTATAAATTTGATAGAAGTTTAGTGTGATTTGCTAATTTGTTATATATCTAATAAATTTAATGTGTCACTTCAACCAATTTCCAGGTTCCCCAACAACTCGTCCAAATTACCAATGATTTTCCACTATTTTGCAAACTTTGATTTCAAGTCATGGTAGGCTGCTAAAGCAGTTGAAGCAAAAGGACTTTAAAAATGCTAGTCTTATAAAATCTCTCAAAGTTCAAACGAAGAAGATGGCGCTCGAGGCCGAGAAGTGGAAATTCATCCTTCATAAAGATGTACTCGAGAAGAGGGTTGAAGCAGCCGAGAAGAGAGTTTAAAAAACTGAGGATCCCAGTGCCCAAGTTCGTTTGCTCGAAGCATTCAAAGACAAGTTGCTGAACAACACTGAACTGTTCAAATTCTTCCTCGACCTCCATGAATTGGCTAAGCAACTTGGGTGTAGCAATCTGGCCAAAGAAACTTTGAAACTTAGGCTATTATCCTCTTTTCCGAGGATAGCGCAAAATTTCAGAATGATCATGCCTGAACTCGTGAACCTTTTAGACACGAAATGTGATGAGGAAATCAAGCTTAGTGGTATGAGCTTGGCCTTACATGACTACCTATGTCCAGTGGGTAATTTCTTACTGCAGAAGGGGTTTGAGAACTCACTCATGAAAAAGTAGCAGCTGGAATCACTGAGTAGCACACTTCGGTTGTGCCTATTGTAGGGGAGCAGAATCTGGCCATCACTGAGGAGGATAATTCTAGAGTTCGTGATTAAATGTAACTTTTGCCAAATTTTGATCCCATCGTGTAACTTTCTGTTTCTTTAATGATAGGGGTATTTTTACTTCTCATCTGTTTATTTATTATAATACTTTTCCTCATAGTGTAATTCATTGAAAAAGCTGTTGGAATGTGCTTACCAAGAGCTCTCGAGTACTTAAAGAGAGTTGAATGAAACCTGTGAGCATCTAATGAAGGCAATGCGGGACCTTGCCACATGTAATGAGGAGAAAAGATCTTTAAAAAATGAAAATAACCAACTCAAAGAGGAGCTGAAATCATGGCAGTCCAAGGAGTATTCTACTTTTAAAGATTTTGTGAGAAATTTCTTAGCCAAAAAATACAACGGAGTAGTTACCCACGAGATTGTGGAAGATTGTGATCCCGCTGAACGAAGTTATCAAGAATTAATGCATCATGTAAACAACTAATTAGGATTTTGAAAAATATGCCTTGCTGATGCCAATAGGCTGCCAGTCCTCGAAGGGCACTTACTGCTTGCATGGATGAATCATACAAGTTTAGGTCACAACTAGAAGAGAGAGCTCAGCTTTATGTTGTAGCAATAGGTGAAATTACCAGGCTGGAGGTGGAATTGTTAACAAAGGGTCCATTTGTTAACGAAGATCCTCCCCAAGTTAACTCACTCCTCGCTGAGAATGCTCGACTCCTGGGAGAAGTTGAAGCCTAGAAAGTAGAGCTAAAGAGTTCAAGGATAAAATTGCTTTATACAACATGAGCCTTCGAGCTTACTGCTTTTCCCATGTTATCCTCACTTCATATCTGATAGATTCTCAATATCTTCCAAAATTTCTTCTTAAAGCTTCACGCTAGTGGATTAATGAGTGCAATATGTACGAGAATGGTATTGGCCGAAAAAAAAGCATCCTCCTACGCTATCCAGGATTAGCTAAGGGAATTGCAGCCAAAAACTCACCCCCCCCCCTTCGAGAGATCACATATCCTCCCGCTTAAAGAAATTTGCTTCTAAGGGAGCTAATAGAAATATCACATCCTAAAGTAATGCTACTAAGAAGCCTTCTAAAAGGTGACATTGAGGTGAAGGGTCTGCCTCAAGGGATTTGGATTGCAGACTGCGACAGAGCAATGTAAAGTAACATCGATATATCTATCCAAGTACCCTCAGAAAGAGATAATGAAGGGCTTTCAAAGGGCAGCCAGCATTAAAATAGAATAACTCGAGCAATTGGAAGAAAGATTAGAAGAGTTGGCCCCTTCCCGAGAGAGAGATCCTCCAACTAAATAGATAGGTTCTTTCCATGCGGTTGTTCAAGGTCTTGTAATGTAAGCATATTTTACAAATGCCAATGATCCAATATATCATGTACCTCGTATATATATATATATATATATATATATTGATGTTTTTAAGTTTACCATAATGGAATTGATACTGATTGAGTTGACATCCTTTTATTATATTGTAAATCTCAAGGATTGTAACCATTATGCAAATTAGAACAGGCACTCGAAGGTATAATGTAACGAGCTACCATTTATCCTGAGGGGGGTGTTCGAGGGAATTAGTAATTCAGAACAGGGTTCGAGTTTGTCATCAGCATTCTCCCTTAGTCAAATTGTTAAGTATGCATATTTGAGGATTCACCGTGAGTGCCATCTGTCAACGCTTTCATTAGTTATCAATCAAGATTGAAATTAACTTAGGAGTGCCGCTTATCAACATATCACTCGATTTCCCTAAGATATCATAAACAATTGTTATAAAAGGAATTGCAAAATGCAGAGACACAAGAAATTTTATTAGATTTGGTGTTTCTACCTACATCCTTCAAAAATAGCCACACCAGATAACCAATCAAGATTACAAGGGTACTATGAGAGTGCCGGTTATCAACATATCACTCGATCATCAGCCTTAACTGGAATTAACATTAAAGTGACATTTATCAGCATATGACTCGATCAACAGCCTTACATGGAATTAACATTCAGAGTTCCGCTTTTCAGTATATCACTCGATTAATAGCCTTAGTTGGAATTAACATTCAGAGTGCCGCTTATTAGCATGTCACTCGATTATCATCCTTCTCTGGAATTTTCATACAGAGTACAGCTTATCAGAATATCACTCGATTGTTAGCCTTAGCTGGATATAGGTCATGAAACCATATCACTCGTGCCTTAAAAGTTGATAATATTTCCTCAAGTTTGTAATATTCCACCTTCTAGGAACTCAAACTCCATTCATGGGTTCAAGGATGTAACTACATCCTGGATGTGTGTCGATCATCCTTTAAGGTCCTTCCTAGTTTGCAGCCAATTTTCCTTCAGGCTTACACCGACTCTTTTCATTATTTCTTATCACCAAATCTCCTGGATTAAACAATACTTTTTTTACCCTTTTGTCATGATATCATTTGACCAGTTCTTTTACAATGTCTCTGTGTAGGATAGCCAACTCTCGCCTTTCTTCTACCATATTTCATATGTGACTGCCATCATCCTCAGACTAGGAACTCCTATCTCCATAGAAATTACTGCTTCCGAGTCATATACCAAGCTATATGGTGTCTCTTCACTAGAAGAAGAGTTTGTTGTTCGATATGCTCACAAAACATTCGGTAATTCCCATATCCAATTACCTTTTGCCTGCTCAAGCGTGGCTCTGATACCATTCCCTATCATTCGTTTGGTTACTTTTACTTGACCGTTGGCCTGAGGATGATAGTCTAGCATCACCCGTTGCTTAATTTTATACTTCTCACACCACCTCTTGAATAAATCTTGAGAAAATTTTGTTCCATTATCCATAATTGTTACCCTTGGAATTCCAAAGTTACAAATAATACTTTTCCAACATAAGGCAATGACTGTCTTTCCCTTTATGTTTGTCAAAGGCTCAACTTCAAGCCACATTTTAAAATAATCAACGACCACTATGAGGTACTTGAACTTCCCCGGGGCTTCAGGAAAAGGTCCTACCAGATCGATTCTCCACTTATCGAATGACCATGAACCGTAAATACTTGTCATCTCCTTTTGCATAATGTGGGTTATGGTAGCATGTTTCTGGTACTCGTGACGGGATTTTATATATTTGTTCACATTATCAAACATCATTGGCCAGTAGTACCCCGCTCGAATGAGTCTTCTTGCCACCGATCGAGCCCCCTGGTGACTACCGCATATTCTTTCATGAATCTCTTGAATTAGATAGTCTAATTCATAAGGGGTTACACACCGAAGCAACGGTTGTAAATGACCCCATCTGTATTATATTCCTTCCTGCAGCACGTATCTTGGAGCCTTTAGCCTTATCTTTCTAGCCTCAAATTTTTTCTCAGACACGACTCCCTCTCGAAGGTAATTTACAATAGTAGTCATCCAAGTGTCTTCTTCCTGGTTAGCGATAACCAATGGTTTCTTAAAGCTTCATTTGTTTAAAGTTTCTATGAGCAACTGTCTCTTAGATTGAAGGCCCAGGTCTGACAAAGCCAGCTTACTTAGAGCATTTATTTTTTGGTTATTTTCCCTTATGACCTGTGTTAAAGTATATGATCTGAAACTTTTCAAAACATATTACACAACCTCTACATATATCTTTAGAGTACATTCTCTGGCTTCATATTCTCTATTCACTTGTTGAACCATAATTTGAGAATCACTATAAATCTCTAGATCTTCCACTCTCAATTCCTTTGACAACTGCAACCTAGTTGTCAGTGCCTCATACTCGTCTTCGTGGTTTGTAGCATTAAATGCAAAGTGCAGTGCATAAGGGTTATCTTTACCATCAGGGTTGGTTAGTAGTACCCCAGTCTCACTACCATCCGAATGTGATGAACCATCTACATACAACCTTTATACCTCCTTCTTTCGAATCTTCTCCCCTCGAGTAGAATCTTCGCACTGAATTGGTTCTGAGGTTTCCAATATAAAATCTACCAACGCTTGGCCTTTAATCGTAACTCTGGGCTGATATCGAATATCATGTTCTCCCAACTCCACAGCCCACTTCATCATTCTCCCATAAGTCTTTGGTTTGAATAAAATATGCCAAATTGGATAATTCATGAGCACCATTATCGCATGCCCCTAAAAATAGGGACACAATCTCCCAGCTGTACATACTTGAGCTAATATCAACCTATTGAGGGCAGTGTACCTCGTCTTTGGCCCCTGTGAGGCTCGACTAACAAAATAAATAGGGTGATGCACTATCTTTCCTTTTTATTAGAATTGCACTGATTACCAAGGAAGATACAGAAATGTTCAATTACAACGTCTCCCCCCTTTCGGGTTTCATGAGGGTATGTAACACCTTCAAATGCTCCTTCAGTGGCTTGAATGCCTCCTCACACTTTTCTATCCACTCGAACCTCTTTTCTCTTCGCAAGACTTCAAAAAATGGGAGATGCTTCTCTGCTCCCTTCTAGAGAAATCTACTCAATGCTGCCAAAGACCCTGTAAGCTTTTGTACTTCTTTCAATGTTTTCGGAGTTCTCATTCTCAACAGAGCCTCAAATGTTCTGGGTTCACATCAATACCCCTCTTGGATAGCATGTATCTAAGAAATTTCCCCGCTCCTATGCCAATAACACATTTGGACGGACTTAATTTTAATTTTAACTTTTTAAGCCTCTCCAAGATTCCTTCTAGATCTGCTAAGAATTCCTTGTGATTTTGATCTATACCACAAAATCATCTACATAAATCTCAATATTCATTCCAATTTTTCTTTTGAATAGGTTGTTCATTAACATCTAATAGGTTGCCCCTGCATTCTTGAGCCCAAATGACATCTTCTTGCAGCAATAAGTACCCACATCTGTAATGAACAATGTTTTCTCCTTATCATTCTCCGCCAAAAGTATCTGATGGTATCCCTTATGTGCATAAAAAAGGCTAAAACTTGATATCCCATAATGGCTTCCACTAACATATTAATAAGTGGCAAGGGGTAGTTGTCCTTGGGGCAACATCTATTCAAGTCAGTGCTATACTAGTTCGCCAAGCCCCATCATGTTTTAGGACCATAACTATATTGGCTATCCACTCCGGATAGAACACCTCCTCGATGACATTAAATTTTGATAGCTTCTCAACTTTCTCCTTCATGACCCCAGCCCTCTCGGGGGCAAACACTCTCCTTTTATGTTTCACTAGTTTTATTGAAGGGCCTATATTCAACCTATGCACCGCCAGGTTTGAGGGTACTCCTGTGAGATCATAAGCATCCCAAGAAAAAACCTCACCATACTTCTCCAACAAGTTATTTATTTTTTCTTTAACACCAACGGGCATCAGTTTCCTAATAGCTACTATTCCAGTATCTCAAATTTGTATTTGCACTGTATCTACGAGGCCTACATCCCCAAGAACCAACATCACATTCCTCTGTATCCTTGCCTCTCTCACTGTTGTAAGGTTGCAACTTTGAGCCACAGTCTAATTTCCTCGAATAGAAGCTATCCCCCTGATCTGCACCATTATGCATGCTTTAACCAATGCATTTGATGACGTTTTTATTTACTTTTAGTTGGTATTTTAGCAACATTATTTAAGTTTTCATGACAAGGGGTTTAGAGAACCATGTTCGGTTTTATATTATAAATCTCACATTTTGTACACTTAATTAGTGATTATTGACATATCATGCTCACAGGCTCTTTAGTCTTCATTATAAGTACCTCTAGTAGGTCGCCCGTGAATGCTATTTGTTACATTATATTCTTGCAAAGGCCGATTGCTTTTAGCGGTTGAAGATTTAAAGGCCGTTTGCTTTTAACGGTTGAAGATTTAAAGGCCATTCACATTGAATGGAAGTAGATGAAGGCCACGAGCATCAATGCATGCTAGAAGGAGACTGAAGCTAAGGATAGGTGGCTTTGAAGTTCAAGACGGCCAAAGGTGAAAATGGTGAATCGTGGTCCAAGGAGTGATGCCTTAGTCCAAGAACAATCTAGGAAGATTTAGCATCAAGAATGGTTCCATTAGATTTTTCTTCTTGAGTACTACAAAATTGACTAGTATAATTCCCAACTCGGACTAACGGTTCACTTGTGGAAAGCAAACAAAGTTTGGGCGATAAGGACCAGCCACCCGTGATAGCCCACACTACACAAAGCTTTAGCGGCCCACGAAGATGTACACGGTCCACCCTACACGAAGCAATAGTGATGGTCCATGACAAAGGAGCTAGGGCGTGAAGCATGGAAGGGAACAGTTGAAGAAAATTTTCTAAGTATGGAGCTGGTCTGTGAAAACCTTCACGGACCGTGACAAGAGTTCTGAGAAAACACCCTTTTTACTCTGGTTCTGTGAAGAGGAGGCTGGTCTATGAAAACTTATGAGTGGAAATCATGGCGCTGCTTGCGGTCCGTGAAAAGGAGGCCGATCCGTGAAAACTTCAGAGCAAAAACCTTGGTGCTACTCGTGACCCGTGAAAACCTTCATGGACCATGGCACGAGCCTAACTTCATGGACCATGAAATGCCGCATCTATGAATTTTTAGGGACCACGCTAGATCTTGTGCCCTATGCATGAATGTTCATGGACTGTGGCATCTATGCCGGTCCGTGAAACCTTGGTGGCTGGCCATTGTGGCTATAACTCTCTCAATTTTCATATAATTTCCCTCTACTATATATCAAAATATTCATGTTTACAATCTTTATCCAAATCACTATAATTTAGCTCCAGATGATTCACAGATTTGAGCAGTTTATTCAATAAAGGTTCACCGGCTAGATGGAAAGGGTGACGAGGGGTTTTGCTATATTTGGCCTATTATGGGCCTATCTTTAGGCCCAATATCCTAATACTATATATAGGAGACTTCATCTTTTACTAAACCCTAAGTAGAATAGATCTATTCATAATGTAGATTAGTTTCTCTTTCTAGTTTAGAGTGAAAAAAGAGGAGAGTTCTTCTTCCCCTTCCTTCTTCTTCTCTTTCTCTTATATTTTTATTTTCTTATTATTTTCTTATATACATGGTATCTTATTCCATATTTTTCATGGATATATACGTTTTAGAGTACTTAGCTAAGCTTTGGACATATTTGGCACTTGTGTAGCTTTTGATGTTTCATGAGATTCCTTAAATTACACCTATCTGTGTGTTTATGATATTATTGTGATTGTTCTTGAATGTACAAATGCATGAACACTAAAAAACATATGAGTGCCCACTTTAGGCTATGTTCATGTATGGTGCACTTATTGATGCCTCATTGGGAAAAGAAACTTGGATTTTTGAATGGGTGGAGGGGAACGAGTTTGCATGAGTGTGTTCATGGGAGATTCGAGGTAACCCTAATCTGCATACCATTGCACTAGTCATAGTTGATTACTTAACCATTTTCTGATAGGTTATGAGTAGAGATAGTTGATGGTATAAAGATTGGTGTTGTGTTTAAACCCTAGTATCACAAGAAGTTGCTTATGAACCTAAGACCTCGCGTATAGAGGTCCATTGAGAATTAGTGCATTTGTGGTGGAAGCCCAGGAAATAATAGCATGGGGGAGAAATAGAACCACAATGGCCAGACCTGTTGTGCTCCCCTAATTACGATGGCAGTGTCGATGGAGGGTTGCGAGCTCCTCCACCGTGACAGGGATGAGGAAATGTATGTTATCAGCCACAACACGTGTTATGAACACATTCTGTATGTCTGGATGTTAATAAATCGAGGATTGAAGCAATAGAACTACCATGTTGCTAAATTAGTCCCAAGTGTCTAGTATAAGTAGTTTACTTGTTTTTTTATTTCATGCTTGTAGTTGTTAGTTGAAAATACCAAAAAAAACCCCAAGTTTGAATTTTTACAATAGTAGCTATACCTTTCATTCGTGCAGATTGACAACCCGCACGAGGCCGTGTTTGAACTTTTACTTGAACCCTAGCATCTCTGTGTATAAAACCCACGGCTTGCCGCTTACTACCCTTTGGTAGCCTAGCACTGAGGAACGGGTGAAGAATATAAATCTTATCTTTGACCATCCCACAGGACTAGTGCCTCTGCCCGGGTTAGTTAAATTGTGCTTACTGTGACTGTATTAATGACCCCAGGTCGAGGCAGGTCCAGTTTTGGCGCCGCTGCCATAGATGTTTTTCAGTTCAAGTATTAGTTGACCATAGTGTGTTATTGAGTAGTTAGCATTTTTTAAAATCTTTTTCTTGTTTGTTGTTTGCCGGAGTAGGAATTGCTTGAGTTCTTGGTGAAAACTGAGGACTCTTGCACTACGATTCCGAGTTTTGTGTGTGCACGGGATATTCGAGGTAAACCTAATCTGTATACCATCACACCAATCTTAGCTTATTACTCAACCATTTTTCGATAGGTTACGGATGGAGATAGTGTATAGTAGTAAGCTAGGTGTTGTGATAAACCCTAGTATCATAGATAAGATGCCTATGAACCTAAGGCCTCGTGTATAGAGAACTATTGGGAATTAGTGCATTCGTGGTGGAATCTTGGGACGTAATAGCATGGGGGAGAAACAGAACCACAACAATGGTTACACATTGTTGTGCTCCCCTAATTACGATGCGGTGTCGATGGAGGGTTGCGAGTGCACCCGCCGTGACATGGATGAGGAAGTGTATGCCAGCAGCCACACTACGTGTAGTGAACACACTGATAGGTCTTTTGTATGTCTATATGTGAATGAAGGGAGGATTGAAGCATTAGATCTACCATGTTGCTAAATTAGTCCCAAGTGTCTAGTATAAATAGGTTACTTGTTTGTTTATTTGATGCTTGCAGTTGTTAGTTGAAAATACCAACCCCCACCTTGTTTGCATGTTTACATTAGTAGCTATTCATTTCACTCGTGTGGATTGATGACCCGCACAAGGCTGTGTTTTAACTTTTACTTGAACTCTAGCATCTCTTTGAACAAACTCAGGGTTTACCGCTTACTACCCTTTGGTAGCATAGCAATGTGAAATGGTTGCAGAATATAAATCTTATCTTTGACCATCCCACAGGACTAGTGCCTCAGCCTGGGTTAATTAAATTGTGCTTACTGCAACTGTATTAAGGACCCCGGGTTGGGGCAGGTCAAAGTTTGGCGCCCCTACCAGGGATGCTTTTCAGTTAAAGTATTAGTTAGCATAGTGTGTTAGTGAGTAGTTAGTATTGTTTTTATCTTTTTCTTGTTTTTTGTTTGCTAGAGTCGGTATTTCTTGAGTTCTTGGTTAAAACCAAGGTCTCTTGCACTACGATTCCAATTTTTGTGTGCTTTCTTTGTAGGTTCTTAATAGAAAAGAAAAAAAAAAGTGGAAAAGCACTCAACAAAGGGAAATTTGTTGGGTCTGTCACTATAATCATCAATTAAAGTGTTGCCCAAGGTTGAGTGAGTATGGGAGAAGAATGGCTCAAGGAGTGAGATTTTTTAGGATATATCATTGCTACCACTCTACGGAGTCTTGCTCTTGGATGAGTGAAAATAAGAGAGAACTAGGAGTCGTTGGTTCCTAGGGCCAATGGGATCAAAAGTTTTACCCATACCATGGCTCTCCAAATTTAAGGTTTAGGGGTAACTCTAATTCCATGTATGGAAAAGCATCGGAAAACCAACACTTTGGGTTAGATAGTTGGATTTCACCAACTTACCCAATGCCCCAAAACAAATCCCTAGGATTGTTTCCCAAATTGGATTGTGTGGAAATTTTGCAAGCTATAGCTAATGTGACCAAGAGTAGTGATTTACTCCAATCACAAGTTCTTAGAAAGATTAGCAATTTGGGGACTCCACTATTCTCAAGCATTGAGAAAGTAGAAGGGCAAGTGCTTAATTTAATGAATAGGGTGGTGAACCAATTGAAACCAAATATTCTGAAAATGAACCATCCCTAGTTGAAAGTGAAATTTTGGTAAAAGAATCTAAAGGGTATGTGGAATGGTTTGTTGAGAGTGAAGAAGTTGAGGAAGGAGTGATTATTCTTCATATAATTTAGTTGCACCCCAACCTCCACCTATAGAGCCTACTCCCACATTTTTGGAAGCCTTAGAGGAAACCATAGGGAAGCCAAGTGAATATGCTAAGCTTCCAAACTACCTATTTTCTCTAAGGTTGACTCCTCCTCTACTATATCTTGCTCTTGGAAGATTCTTGACCCACCTATTGAGTTTTGGTTGTCCAAGGTGATGGGGTACTAATGTGGTTATCTGTTCAGGTAGCCTCTTCATGGTTCACCTGTTCAAATTCCTTTACCTGCCAATACAGCCCCGGAAGTGATTCTAGGAGAGCACATCCGATGATCAAGCCATTTATCTCTTCAAGAAATGGAATTTCTCTTTATAGTAGCATTTACCTCAGCTCCTATAGAGCTTTTTGTATTTATAAGCTAATTCTCTTTGATGTTCCCCTTTCTTAGGAATTTGAGGTTGTGGACACGCCACTCCTACCACGTTCCTCGGTCGTGGCTTTTGTGTTCGCTGTGTGTCCCACTTTAACGTTCCACGTTCTCTGCCAAAATTCTTGATTCTTGTGTTCGTTGCATCTACCCGTTCCTTGCCTTAGACCAAAGCTTGGCACGATAATGTTGGGCTAGGCCTAGAAACTCTTAGCCCTTTGATTGTTGGGCGACACATAGACCATAAGCCACCTCCTAGCCATGAAGATTATAAGAAACGATGTGATGGTGATTTTTGTAGCTTGAGTGCGAACCGATGTTACTCTTGTACATGATGTTCATAATGAAAAGCTACATCCAACCTTGCGAAGTGATAAAGTCTTGTTGGCTGTATTTATATCTTCGATAACTCTTCAAATTTTAAAACTTTGAATTTTGAGCTACTCATGACAAGGCAAAATTTTTTGTGGTTTTATTTTTAAAATTCCCAATTTTCTTACATTGTTCGGTATTCCAGAATGCAATTCTCTAACATTTGTCATCGCTATATCTCTTAAATGGGGAATTTGAAACAAAGAATTTAGTATAGCCCTTAAACACCGTGTTGTTTTTTCATATACTGCCGCCGTTTTGATATAAGCAAAAAGGTACTTTCTTTTTGTCAGATATTCATCATTATGTTTTCCTCATCAAATTTTCCTTTTACTTTTTATATTTAAGTTCCCCTTTTCACTTTCGTTTCAGCTTCTCCTCTCCATTATCCAGGGTTTCTCTTCCTCAACTAATTCCTGAATTTTCTGCGCGTAATCCACCTTTAGCTCTTTCAAGATTAAGTTTTCTAGTTTAAATTATTTCTCCTATCTCTGCTATGTTCTTTGGGATTAGAGTATTGTCTCTGATTTTGGTTTTTCATGTAACTTGTTTCCGATCATCTTTTCTGGTCTGTTTTCTGTAAATCCTTTACCACTAGATTTGTTTCCATTGAATTTTAACTAAGATTATTACCACCCCATTTTAGGACCTCCATGTCTTTGTTTAACCATGATAAGTCCCCCCCCCTAGAGGATGCTGCTTTCAATTGGGATTCTAACCTTGTTTCCAGATCCTCCACCATTCCTAGTATCTTGACCATCTCTTATGTAAATGACTTAAAGAACTTATTTCCTTTTCAATCTTCTTATTAGCTTCGTTTGCCTTCCAAATTTGAGTGCATTTGTAACCCTCTTCCTGGCTATCATTCTTATTATCTAGCATATCTGAACTTTGGCCTTTATTTTCCCCTTTCTAAACATGTGATTGCCCTACTTCGTTCATATAAAATTGTGTTGCCCGAATTTCACCCTCAGGGCATTGCTATTATAATGGGTTCCTTTCATGTTTGTGAAAATGTGAACATACCTTTCACAATTGACTTGTTCCACAATTTCTACAACCTTCAAAAAATGAAAAATACCATGGACAAATTTACCCTATATCCTGTGATTTGTGGGGTTGAGCTTGTGAGTGGCTTCCCAAGTAACTTTGGTGATTGGCGTAGTAGATATTCTTTTTTACTAAAGACAAATTAATTCCCGAGTCTTATGTACTTTCATTGAACTAAAAAGTTCCTAAGTCTAAGCTTCCTAACTTGAATGTTCGGCATACTAAGGAGAAGCCGATCATGGCTATGTTTTGCGTACATACCAGACATCTTCACCATGCTGACTCTGACACTGAAGGTGTCTTGTTCGACTATATTATACTTTATTTTATTGTGTACTCTTTTTTATAGTTTGTTGTATCATTATTTTTCTTTCTTACGTGAGTTCGTTTTAACCTATGGTGTTTGTTATTATGGCAGATATGGATCTCACGAAAGGTGACATTGATATATTAATCTTCAATGTCGAAGAAGTAAATAGGGATGTCATTCAGAATGACCATACTAGTGATGATAACACTGTGCCTCCATCGCCGATCATTACAATCCCTAGTGATAAACACATTGACGGTAGGCAAACTAGCCATCGTCAAGCCCTGAACCCACAGAGAGAGTAGAAAAATAAGAGGGATCGAAGCAGTGGTCATTAAGGACATTCTGTTTCTCCTCTTAAAAAAGGGCACAGTAATCAAATTGTTTCACCAATTACAGAGCAAACTGAGGACTTTCTGGCGTAGGGGGTAATTTTTGATATTTTTACCGGTCTTTCACTACACGACACTCTGGTTGTGGTAAGGCTGCAAACTTCCTTGAGTAACTTTTCTTATGTATTAATCTACTATTGTTCTTCCCAATGTTTCTTACTTTTAAGGTTGGTGAGGGCCTGAAGATTGCGAGCATGTGATTGTCCAAGAATTCTCTCACTGATGATTCACTGGTGGAGAAATAAAAATATATGGACTAAGTGTTCTTTATTGGAGAGTTTGTTGAAAGCTGTTGAGGAGAAAGTGAAGGCTACTGAGGAGAAGGTGAAAGCTTGCGAAGAAGTGGCAAGCGCTGCTAAGGAGAGTTCCAGGCTTGCGGGGGTGAAAGCTTATAAGCTTTGTTATTAGTTGGATGAGTTACGAACAAATGTGCCTGCTTCCCCTCAATACCCCCAAGTACTAGTGGATCGGCTATGCAAGACAAGGTTATTTTATAAGTTTTTTGAAGATATCTCCAAGGCTGCTCAAATTGTTGGGTATTTGGAGGCCGTGAAGAATGTACGGCAGTGGAACTCTAGATGTGATTATGAATGTGTGCTTACTCTGTTGAAGTTCACTGAAACCCTAGAAAGCAAGGGAGCTGATTTTAATCAAGCCTTAAATGATAAGATCGCTGACAGTGGGCATCCATAATCCTTGCTTTCACATCTTTCTAGTCTCCCTACAATGGCTGAGCTGAAAGAGTGTGAGGTGGATTATTATGAAGAACTTCCATTTAAGCCCAACGCTGATGTTGCGACTCTTAATCCGTATGCTAATGTGGCTAATGCTTGTAGTGAAATTCCTCTCCTTCAAGCCAACGATGGTGATTCCACTCAATAGCCTAACCAAGATGTCTCTACAGTTGCTGCTCCAATTCCGCCTAACCCTAACCCCAAATTTAGTTAATTTTTAGTATTTCTTCATACACAATAGGTTGCTGGGTTTTACTCTTACAACAATATTTTAGTGTTTTGATGTGCTTTTTGCACAGCTTTATTTATAAGAGTTTATATGCTTTTTGTCCCACATTTTCTTTTTTTTCTCAGAACCCGTCAGTTTGCTTCATGCTACTCGATCGTCACTGAAGAATGTGTATTGGTTGTTTACTCTGACCTTTTTACATGAGTGGAATCACTTTACCTATGTATTGGGTGGAACTTCCTTTTCCTTTAGTGCCTTCATATTCGTCTGTGATTTATCCTTGTAGCAAGATTATTCCCGATGGATACAATGTTGAATTGCTTAGGAAGGACATTATTCATGGTTTAGTAGATCTTGAGTCCACTGGCACATATATCCGATTGCTTAACCTTCATGTTTGTGTTCAAGAATGGGCTCTTTGGTTGGGCTTATTTTTTGAAGTATATGCTCCTGGGTATCGATGAACTTGAAAATGAAACGGGGTACGGTCGTGAAGGAAACTGAGGATGCTTTGCGAGTTTTGCGCAGAATCCCGAGCAAATAAAATGATCTTATTTACTGTCAGCAACTGAACCCTGCGAAGATGCTCCAGTAAAAAATGGAGGCTAGGATGTGTATTACTAGAAAGACTAGAAAAGCCCATCAGAAGATGCTGAGTATTGATAAGCAATGTGTGTGTATTGATGACCTGATGGAAAAGCTTAGTAAGATACAGGCTGAATGCGACCACTTCTCGACCTCTGCTATTGGATGGAAAAATAAGTTTGATGAACAAGTTGCCATAAACACACAGCTAAGAGAAGAAAATGAAGATCTTTGTGTTGAATGCAATCGTCTTGAATCGTTAGTTCATTTGTTAGAGCAAGCTTGTGCTGACTACAAGAATCAACATTAATTTCTTCCTTTGTCATCATGCCATACCTCAAATCGTGGTGATTTAAATGTTTGTGGCGGTGATCAAAGAACTAGATTGTGAGAAGCTGTCCAATCTCATATTCGTTGTCTTGAAGAGGAAGTTTGGAATTTAAGGATGAGAATAGAACAGTTCGAGGAAATGGTTAACGTTAGAAGTATGCAGTTGGATTGCAAAGTGTTTTGTCCTATAACTGACTTTACGACTTATTATACCAAACATCTTGATCATATGAGATGGAGAGGTATGAACTTTCATCCTTCATACTTACATATGCAATGGAAATATGATTACTTAGTTAGCGAGGAGCGTGAGGTAGAAGAAAGTCACCGCCGAGCTGAGCAACGTCTGTACGGTGGTGAACAATCTTCTCGTGAAACTAAGCGCCCTCCTTACGGGGCTGGAGTTAATCATTATTGCGATGGTTTCTCTTCTTCTTAACCATCACACTCTTCAAGGCATCGATAATGTGTCTTCTTTATTGCTATTGATGATATGATCGTCTATATTATTTGTTGTTATAGGGTCTATGACTCATCTTGTACTGATAACGTTTGTTTCCTATCTTTTTTATTGCCATGTTTTTCTATCAAGATCGATCTTCCACAATCTTGTGATTTGTGGTAATATCTACTTTGTAGCTAAATATATTGCTTGCTTTTTCGATGTTGCAAAGTTGGTAAATCTATTGCTCTCTTTTGTCGATAGCTGTTAGAGCCATATTTTACTATCAGCAAGATAATTAGTTTTATTCACAAAGTTGTAAGATCCAAAGCTTTCCAGCATCAGTAATTGAGCAAGATCTATAGCTTGCATTTGTTTGGTTTACGAAGTTGCAAAATCTAGAGTTTGCAAGCATTGCCATTTGTGCAAGATCTATGGCTTGCGATTTGTTTGATTCATGAAGCAGCAAGATCCAAAGCTTGCTAGCATCGGTATTTTAGCAAGATCAATAGCTTGCATTTGTTTGGTATGCAAAGTTTCAAGATCTAAAGCTTACAATCATCTCCAATTTTGCAAGATCTATAGCTTGCGGTTGTTTGACTTGCAAGATCTAAAGCTTGCGAGTGTAGATGAGTGTTCGGGATTTCTAGCTCGCTGCTAAGTTGCATTTTAAGTCTTAGGAAAGAATAGGAAGAATAAGAAGCATAATTATAGTCTAGTAAAGTGGGTTTTTATAGTAAATATGTACAATGTCAATCATATTGAAGTTGAACAGCGATACTAAAGGTTAACAAGGATAATGTCCTTGTGTCTATACAGGTGGTCATTCTCTATCTTTCTTTTAGACATAAAACTTCCTTAAGTTACTCACATCCCACGTGTTCTAGACTGCATTGCCATCATATCTTTCTAACTCATCGTTGTTGGAGTTGTTGGCCTTTGTTACTTTGTATGGTCCTTCACCCTTTGTGCATAGCTTTCCTCGCTCTTCATCCAGGCTAGCATCGTTATTCCTCAGCACCAGATCACCAATCTGAAATTTCCTTTTCTTCACTTTCTGATTGTACACTCTTGCCACTCTTTGCTCCTCCATTTCGTCTAGTTCCAACTTCAACACATCTGGATTGTCCATCTCCTTATAGTTCTTATCATGAGACTTGAATTTCTAATTTCTAAAGGTATGACTGCTTCGTGACCATACACTAAAGCGTATGGTATCTTTCTCGTTAGCTATTAGATAGTTGTTCTATATGACCATAACGTGTTATGTAGCTCATTCACCCATCTTGTTCAATTTATTTCTAATCGCTTCTATATCCCCTGAATTATGGTCCTGTTTGTAACTTTCACTTGGTCATTAGCTTGAGGATGTGCCACGGAAGTAAACTTATGAGAAATCCTGAGCTTCAAACACCAGTCGGTGAACACAACACTTGTAAATTGTGTGCCATTATCCATGATAATGGTATGCGGAACTCCAAAGCGGCACACAATGTCTTTCCATACAAAATTCCTAGTGGCTTTGGCCGTGACATGTTCTAATTGTTTAGCTTCGACACACTTTGTGCAGTAATCAACCACTACAAGGAAGAACTTAGTGTTGCTTTCTCCTCTCTAGAATGGTCCCACTAAGTCTTTCCTCCACTTGTCAAATGGCCAGGCTACGTAGATTCCTTTCAAATTTAATTGCAGCTTTTGCGACAGCCAAGCGTTGTTTTGGAAACTCCTACACTTGAGGACAAAGTTATGTGCATCATTGAACATAGTCGGCCAGTAGTACCTGCTCTGATTATTTTTCTAGCTATCGTTCTAGCTCCCTAGTGCATTCCACATAAGCTTTTCTGAACATGTTTTAAGATCTCAGTCGCTTTTTTTAACCCAACACATTTTATTCATGAGGACAAGAATCATTTTTTGTACAATGTCCCATCTTCGTAGGTATAACTAGTGGAACACAATTTCAACTTTCTAGCCTCCTCCTTATCTTTTGGAAACATGCCGTTTGCAAATAAATCCATTAGAGGAGTTATCGAGCTTGATTAATCTTCTTATATTTTTAGCACCATCACTGATATAGTGCTTCTAACTGGGATAACCTCCATGATAACATCCCTCTGCTTAACGGAATCAAATCCTACAGTCGCTAGCTTGCTTGATGCGTCTGCCTGTGTCTTTTTGCATCACGGGACGTGTTTCAAGTCAAAATATTCAAGCTGGGCTATGAGCTGTTGCACCTTCACCAAATATTTCTTCAACTGGTCTTCTCGTACCTCATAGTCACCTCTCACTTGTTGGACTACAATTAGTGAATCACAGGATACCCAGACAATTCTTACTTTCATTCTAGCCATGAGATCTAATCCACAAAATAGAGCTTCATATTCTTCTTCATTGTTGTTAAGCAAGAAGCTGAATCCTAATGAGTGTCTATATTCACCCCCATTGGGGCCAACTAAAATCAGTCATGCTTTGCATCCTTCCTTGTTTGATGCACCATAACCAGACAATGTCCAAGCCACCTATTCTTATTTTTTCTTACCTTTGTCAATTGTGAAACTCTTATGGATCCTCGCTCTCTGTGTCTCTTCCCTTGACATCCCTGCAATGAAGTCTGCCAACACTTGAGCTTTGATTTTGAAATTGTATTTCAAATTGACCTAGTTCCAAGGCCCACTTTGCCAATCTGCTTGAACACTTCGGCTTAGAGAGGATGTTCTTGATTGGAAACCCTATGTAAACTACAATGTAGTGGCTACGAAAGTATGTTCTCAATCTTCGCGCCGAATAGACCAAATCCAAGGTTAGCTTTTCTACAGGCATGTAAGTTGTCTCTGCCTTTTGTAGGATTCTGCTGATGTAATACACTATAACCTGTCTCTGCCCTTCCAAGCAAACTAACATAGAGCTAATAGAATTTTGTGAGATTTCTAAAGACAAGTGCAATATTTCTCAAGGCACGAGAAATTTCAGTGTTGGAAACATTTGAAGCTTGTCTTATAACAACTTATATGCTCTCTGATAGTCTTCACTCCAGCTGAATTTTCTTGCCTTTCTTAGTACTTCGAATAGTGAAAAATGCTTTTCTGTAGTCTTTGATCTGAAATGACTAAGTTCTTCCAAAGATCCCGTTAAGATTTGTACTTCTTTAACTGTTCGTTGTTGGGGAAGATTCACTATGGCTTGGATCTTTTGTGGGTTAACTTCTATACCCTTTGAGGAAACCTTGTACCCCAAGAAGTTTTCAGGCCCCACTCCAATTACAAAAATTTTAGGGTTGAGTTTCATCCCTATAGCCTTTAAAGTTTCCAAAGTTTCTTTCAAGTCTTCAGCGAAGTTCCTACCTTCTTACACTTGATCACCATATCGTCAACATACACTTTAATGTTTCTCCATATTTGGCTTCTGAAAGCCTAGTCAATCACTCTCCGGTATGTTGCTTCCACGTTTTTTAGCCCAAACAACATCTTCACATAACAAAAAATACAGAAACATGTTATGAAGACTGTTTTCTCTACATCGTCCAGGATCATCAGTATTTGGTGATATCTTTTATACGCATCCAAGAATGCCAATACTTCATGTCTAGAGATCGCTTCCACTAGTTTATCGATCTTTGGAAGATGATAGGAATCTTTTGTACATGCTTTGTTCAAAATTTTGAAATCAATGCACATCCTCTAAGCATTGTCTGACTTCTTCACCATGACTGGGTTCGCTAATCATGTTGGGTATATGACTTCTCTTATTATGCCGGCTTGCAACAATGATGTAACCTCTTATTTGATCACTTTTAGTCTATCTTTTGCAAAGCAAGGCTATTTCTGCTTAACCGGTATAACTGAGCTGCTGACATTCAACAAATGGGTAGCGACGTCAAGGCTTACTTCTCCCATGTTCTGTACATCCCATGCAAATGTATCACTGCGGCATTCAAATATTTCAATTACCTTTGACTTTTCTTCTGCTGGAACATGTCTTCTAACCTTTACACATTTGAAATCGTCTTTGCCATCTAGGTTTATTTACTCCGGTGCTTCACCTAGGTCAACTGATTCATCCAAATTTTCTAGTAAGCTTCCTCTAGAAATAGTGTTAACCAGCTTTTCCTTTTCTCCCATGCTAGTTTTCCCTAATTGTTGCTAATCTAGCTGGAGTTGGGAATTACAAGGTGACAACAAGGGGGCCAGATTGCCTTAGCTCTGTTCATCCATGACCTTCCAATTATGGTATTAAATGTACTTGGGGCATCTATAACCACGAAGTCGCACATAATTGTGCAATTTTTCCCATTTTCCTCAATCGTAACTGGCAACTGTATATTTCCTAGAGGCCTTTCCACTCTCCCTATGAATCCGACAGACAAAGATGTGGACTTTTTTTAGATCTTTTCTCTTGAATCCCAGCCTGTCGAAGTAATCGACGAATAGTATATCAACAACACTACCGTCATCCACAAAAACTCTATGGATAGTTGCATTTCCAATTTTTGCTATGATTACCATAGGATCGTTGTGCAGTGAGGCGTTGGGTACTACATCCTCTTCGCTGAAGGTAATTGCTTCATTTGGGTGAAACCTTTTATAAGCTGGCTTTTGTGAAGGAGAATACCTTGCCTTGGCCTTCCACACATTGTTGGACTGTGATTCTGTAGATCCGTGTATAGAGAAAATAATTATCTCTGATGCTTCGCTATCCACGCTGTCATTATACTCTACAACTGCCATTTTTTTGGCCATTATCGTCGCAGTACCTTGGTTTCATGGAGATGGGTTTGATGCCTTACTTATGTCCCCATACTTACTTGTTTCTTCTTTTCTATAATGGCCCAAGTTTCCATTCCTCAGATTTTCTTCAATCTGTGTTCTTAGGTCTTTAGAGTACTCTATGTCATGGCCATGATCTTTGTGAAAGGCACAATAAAACTCTCGTGATCCTTTTTTAGCAGTGCAATCATTGGTGCTGGTTCTCGGAATAGATCCTTATTTGTTAGCCATATTTCTTTCCTTGTCTTCGTTAGAGGCATATCTTGAAATGGAAAACCCTACAAGTCTGGCTCTCCCCTTCTGAAAGTGGTGTTCACTTTTCCTTTTTTAGGCCAGTACTTTTGTGAATCCTCCATTGTTCACTTTTCACCCCATTCCATTTCTATCTTTCGGTTGTTTGCCTCTTCTGATCGTACATGCTGTTCAATCAGTTTCTCTAGTTCCCTTATATTTTTTGGCATATTCTTCATCAGTCTCTTGTAGAATTTTTTGGATCTCATGCCCCCTATAAAAGCACCCAATGATGATTGAAATGACAAATCTCAAACTTGTAGGCTCTCAGTGCAAATAAGCTATGATATTTCTTGAGGCTTTCATCACTTCGTTGTGCTATATTGTTGAGATCCACAATCATTCTAGTGAACTTATGATTTTGGTAGAAATGTCCCAAAAATAAATCTGACATATGTGACCAAGACTTGATATTTCTATGTGGAAGGTCTTTGTATCACGTAATCGCAGTGCATGATAGAAAGATGGGAAACACTTAGCAAACTAGTTCTCTGTTTGCGTCCTTGAATCTCATGTTGTTTCTATATGAATGCAAGAACTCTTTTGGATCTGTGGTACCATCATAGACTTTAATGTGTAGAAGAAGCTTGAAATCTTTAGGCATCCTAAAATCTTGTAAATGTGGTGCTAGAGGTGACTTATCCACATCATCTTCTACGACAATGTCAAGCAACTCTTCTTCATTGTAGAGACATTCACATTATTGATTTGCCCCTTTCTCTGGCCTTGGGGTTTTTTTTCCTCAGATTCATCAAGATATGATTGTACATGTCTTCCATGTTCACTTCTAAGAATGCTGTGAATGCCTATTTTTCCTTACCATAGTTGTTTGGAGATTCTGCATCTTCTTCTTCCTCCGCCGTTTCTTCTTCAGTGAACCCTTTCTCTATACTAGGTGTATGATGCTTATGGTGGTGTGCTCCTTCGTTTTGTCCCTACATTTGCTCTAGTGACTGATGGTTGTGGCTTTTTTCCCTCCTAGTGAACGCCATTGTTTACTTGAGTAGCCAGAAAATGAAAAAAATTATGTTCCCTACAGTTGATGCCAAATCATGTGGTAGCCTGTCCAGGTAGCCTCTTCTTGGTTCACTTGTTCAAATTCCTTCCGGGAGAGCACCTCTGACGATCAAGTCAGTCCTCTTTTCAAGAAATGGAATTTCTCTGTATAGCAGGGCTTACCTCTGCTCCTACAGAGCTTGTTGTATTTATAATCAAATACTCTTTGCGGTTCCTGTTCTTATAAATTTGAGGTTGTGAACCCACCACTCTTACCACGTTCCTGGGTTGTGGCCATTGTGTTCGTTGTGTGTCCTGTCTTTAACGGTCTATGCTCTCTGCCAAGATTCATAATCTTGTGTTCTCTGCGTTTACCTGTTCCTTGTCTTGGTAGGATAATGTTAGGTTGGGCCTAGCAACTCTCAGCCCTTTAATCGATGGGCCACACATACACTAGGTACAAACCTGCACCTTATGGATAACAATAGGATCGTACCGATGACCTTAAAAATATGGAGCTTCTTGGGAGGCAACCCGAGTTTTGAAAAATTACATTAGTTTGCTATTTTTGGTGTGTTTTCCTATTTATATCTTCCTTTTTGTTTTTGGACACTATTACACTTAGTGTGCATGTTTGTTTTGTAGAAAGTGTATGGTTCTAGAGGAAGGTAAGCAAGCGGGGAGTCCAACTCGTAGACCATGTAGACGTACATGGTTTGTGATGGTCAGAATGTGGACGAGAAGGAGAACCAAACCCCAAGTTCATGGGGCGTGTAGACGTGCACGACACATGAAGCTCACATACTTTTCTACACCACCCAATCATCATATCTTCCCTACCACTACCACCCAACCACCACCACCCAACCACCACCAAATTCCACCCAAAACTCACCTACTCTCAAAACCCTTGAGACACACACATCGAGACCTGAGAGGCTCTGTCATTCCTATATTTTTATTCCCTTGCATAGCCCACTTGTGAGCTTACATATGGGAATCAACAGAAGCCTCCGTGAACGTTCTATCTATGTCATCCCTCGAACCCACTGGCCCACTTTGAGCAGGTCCGCTATTCTCGGCTCCCTATTTTGTGTTAACTTCTGGGCATCTCGAGGACCCCAAAATATCCACTCGAGTAGCATCAGCAACATGTGAATTACACCCGCTTGAGATCTATACCCTTTCATGTTCCATGACTGAGGCTTGACCATATATGTTCTCCTAGATTGTGCTTCAATACCGGCTCTTGTACCTTTCAACCTCAATCTCTCACTCCTTCGAGTAACCATTGATATAAACTAAGAAATCCATATCTGACTTAGTCTTACCCACAGACGGCGCCAATTGATGTGTCTGGGACAATCGAACAATCAATTCGTTCAAGCTCTTTTATTACGACCTGCAATAAAAATGTCCATGGGGATCCCAAGGGTCAGTCCTCTGATGCTTAAGTCAGTAAAGAGTATGTGTATAGTTTCCAAGATAGAATGAATGCATAAAATGAATACATACATAGTATTCATATCGTATACTCCTAATAATAATTTTCCTTAATTATAGCCTTTAATACCCTATAAATATGGCAGGCGTTACATGATCCAGTGATACCTTAGTAGGGCCAATGTTAATACGAATCATTATAACCTTTAGGCCCAACCTCTATCAAATAGGGTATGTCATATTTAATTATTATTTTTTACATGGATCTTCTAAATTAGAATCATAGAAAACTATCACTCCTCGAAAACCTCCATCGGTATCGATTTTTCATGGGCATAGCACCGATTATTTAATCCCTTAAAATATTTGTGTATATGCATAGGATTCTAGATTGACCTTTTTTAGTATCAATATTAAGTACTAGTGATAGTTATTTTAGTGCACCGGTTACAAGTGTCGGTGCGAACGAACATTTTTCAACCATTTTTCCTTCTGTAGCGGTTGTTTGTAACCAGTCGATGTTAGTGGTGGAGCCAAATCTATCTGATTTTTAATCCGGTGCTAATAACCGATTCTGGTGACCGATATAGTATTTTTATTAGTAGCAACTGTATTTTTTTTTATCAAATGCTAGTAACTAACTAGTATACCGGTGTTTGATTCGTCTCAGCAACCCTAGCACCGATTCTTCTAGAATTGGTGTTATGAATGTTTTTTAGAAGATATATCACCTGTGCAATTATGAAAACCAGTGATAGTTTTTTTTTGTTGTGAAACATCCTAATTGAATAAAAGAGTTTCCATTCTATTTGAAATTGGGGGAAAATCATATCTCTATTGAAATCTTATTTGTAACATCAAGAACATAGTAATCAATATTCACTAGTGCAAAGATGGCCATTAACAGTGCCGATGAATGGGTTTTTTTGTAAACCGGCTCGGAACCACCGTCAAATATTCGTTCTTTCCTTGTGAAAAAGTATCACACTGAATAAAGATAGAAGAGCAGCTATGAGCAATGATTCAGTAACAGTTCTAATTAGACCTCCGTCTTAAACTATGCTAGCAACACTAGTTTAATTTAACCGCTATTATCTGATGAAATAGATGACAATTCTGAATAACTGGCTAGATATAACACATTGTTCTGACATTAGAACAATAAGGAATATTGAGTAAATTTTATAGGTTTCTTTAAGTGATCGATTAACTATACCCATATTCTAATGATGGTTCAGAGAGCAATAAGGAATTATACATTAAAAAAAGTGTTTTCGATGGTCGTTTCGTTAATATAATGGTATACACCTCTTTAAACCAAGTGAAGTCCAACACAAAGATAGCATCTCGAGCCCAGCAAATTAGATAAGCAAACAACTTGCATAATAAATAAGCTTCGTCGGGCTTTCCTCAATCAAGTGAAACCCCAGGCCAGAATAGAACGTCGTGTCTATTGAGCCAGATAAGTGAACCAAAGTGGGAGGGTGAATGTCACCCACAAAAACATGACTAAGGAATAACATGGACCACGATCAACAAAGTTCCCAGTGATAGTAAACTATAAATAAATAACCTAGACAACCAAACTAGTAAGGGAAATTTCCTATATACTATTCATATATTTATCATACACTAACTTAGGCATTAGAGGAATATCCTAGGGACTTTAACAACATATTTCATGAAGCCGGCATCGAACATTGTGCCAATTCTAGATATTATGGTGGTCTAGAAGGAATTCCCCCATTAATGGCACAATCCGTGGGGACCGATTTTTCTTTTCAGGCCTTCATGGTATACAGGGGAGGCACTAGTAGAAGAAGCTTGATTGAAGACACCAATCAAAAGCATTTCCACTATTTTTTCCAGGAACCTTCTTCCCCGGAGTCTTCTGAACTTGGAAGTGACCAAAATTGGGTCCCTATCAATTTGGAAGGCGGTTGTAATGAAGAAGAAGGTAGTTATTTGATAACTTTCATTGAATGTTATTATACAAAGGTGGTTTTTAATTTAACCACCTTAAATTGAACTGATTAAAAGGCCGTTGGTCCTAGTTTGGAACACGACCGCCAGGGAACTTATTTAATGTGGACTAGTCACTTCGAGTTCAAGAATTCATATCATTTTAACCTTAAAGTTTCTGTATAGGCTTCTTCCAAACAAATTTAGAATATATTGAGGATCAAAGGTATGCAATTTTTCCTAGTTTTGATATATATATATATATATATATATATATATATGTGTGTGTGTGTGTCTGTAATTGGTAAATAAATGAATTTATTTTGGAAAACATGTATGTTGTTATTTTAAATGGTTTTGATTTAGTTGAATTGGTGATTGTCAAACAATGTGTTATTTTGTATGATGGTCATGTGGTTTGAACATCTCTTAATTATTATATGGTTTTTCGATGGATACAATTGAATTGATCGGTAAAACATTGAGAAAATTGCTTGATTATCTTCCTTTGGTAGAATCATTTCTTGTTGTAGCTTTTGAGCATGCCTCCAAGAATGGCGTAGTGCAAGCACGTTGCTCGTGTAAATATTTTGGGAATGATTCATTTTTGGGTAGGAAGAAGTTACGTGCACATCTCATCATGCGAGAGTTTCTAACTAGTTACACCTCGTGGGTGTGGGACAATGAGGTTAACAATGCTATTGTAGACGATGTTGGACATAACGAATTTGATCAATATGGCACAGATATGTTGGAGGACATTTCTATAGAATTCCATTGGAAACCCAAGGTGCTAGAAGCTTTGCACAGTGACAATAAGATGCCTTTGTATTAGTGTTTCAAAACATTCATTTTTGAGTGAAACTTTACGATGATGAATTTGAAAGTGAAATTTGGGTGGAATAATAAAGGGATGATAGAGACTCTAAAACTAGTCAGGGAATCGCTTCCAGAGGGTAACAATTTGCCCGATCATTGTTTGCCGCTGAAAGGATTCTTTGTCCTATGGTCATGAGACATGAAATGCATGTATTTTCCAAAGAATTTAACACTCTTTTATCATATATTTTTTGTAAGATTGCTATATTTAGGTAGGTTTACATGATAAGGGGTTTAGATGACCATTTTCGGTTTTTATATCTAAATCCTTCATTTTGTAACCTATGTTTAGTCTAGTGAATCTTTGGCTCTTACGAGCATCTAGATTCTTTTTTGTAAGCTTAATTGGTAGTTTTCTCATGAGCACTTAGGAGTGGTTTAGTGAAGGCCATTCGAAAGGATGGTAGAAGATGGAAGACCACTCACAAAGTGGTAGAAGACAAAGTAAAGAAAGGAGAGAAAAGCAAAGGGTGAAGAATGATATATCTTTTGAAGCAGAGTTCTGAGAATTTTCCGAGAAGAATTAGCCTCTAAGAGTTGTGCCATTGGATTCCTCTTCTCGAGTACTACAAAATCGACAACAAGAACTCCCAAAACGGATAAACGGTTCACCCAGAGAAAGTAAAGCAAATGGGATTTTTTCCGTTGCGACGAGTGTGTCACAACTCGCGAAATGTTGAGCTGAGAGCTCACAATTTCCTGATCTGGCCGTGACTCGCGACAGAGGCATCGCGACTCGTGATAATTGCCCTGCAACTTGCTTTTTACTCCCTTTTTTCTTGTACTATAAATATCTTTTAACCCCCTTCTTCCCAACTCTCTGAGCCCAACTTGGGGGCTCCAAAATCCTAGTTTTTCACCATTTTCTTCCATTTCTTATTCTTTCTTTGTAGAAATTTGTTATATGTTATAGGTTTTGATTATCTAGCTTAGTTCTATCTTAGGAGCAATGGATTGAAGCTTCCATATCTATGTAGTAGGAACCATACCTATCTATTTAGTGCTTTTACTATTGTGCATTTATTGAGCTTTGAATGTGAATTGTTAATGGCATTGATGTTGTTGGAAGCTTGAGTATATGAATTTCTTGTATGATTACTTGTTAGGGTTGAGAGAAAGTAGCTAAATATCCCCTCTTTTAATGGTGGAATCCAAGAGCATGAGTTAGAGCTTCTTAATGATGTTGGTGTATTGATAATTGCTAGATGAATGTGATGTTATCGAACTCGTTGTCATGTTTGTTTTAGGTAGCAAATGAGAGAAGTCTATGAATGTCCATTGTTCTTGACTAATCTTGTGTGAATGCATGAATTGGTTAAATGCTTAGACATGGTGTAGTGTTTATAAGTGTTTCCAAGCTTGTTGGTTCTTCGTGCTCAATGCCATCAATGGGATACTTCTAGTTGTGTTTTGGCTAAGGGAGTCATTGGTGAGGTTTGACAAGAAATGACAAATTCACTCTTGCAAACTACTATCTAAGAAGGATGGAAGATTTCTCTTCACAACAAGTAGTCGCAGTATTCACTCGTTCTTGAAGCCTTTGTTATTTAGCATTCATGTGTTCTTAATGCTATTTCTTACTTCATTTATGCCGTGGGTTTTTTGAGAATATGAAGTGTTTGTATGAATTGAGTGTTAGGGAGTTAGGAAAGTAACAAATTCCTAAGATCGTTTGCATGAAAATCTAAGAACATTAACTTAGAACTTCTTGTGCATAATGTGTTGTAATTCTTGCTAGATAAGTAAGTTAATGTGGATTGTTCTCATATTTATCCTATAGATGCAATGAAAGGTTGAACCTTGAATGTAGTTTATTCTAGTTTAGCTTAATGAATGCTATGTTTGATTAAATGGCTATGTCTTTGGTAGAAGGCTTGTTGTCAAATCTATGGTCATTCGTCCACAGGCAACAATTTTGATAGGATGAGTGAATGGTTCAGTGATCTACATTTGGTTTGGAAGTGGATGTCAATTGCCCCCAAGGCTTTTTTTTGTAGTTATAAATCCCTTTTTCTTAGTTTGTTTTGATGATTAGCATAGTTACTTGACTTTGCTATTTATCTTGTCTTTCAACTTTCATAGCTTAGGATCACCAAACAACCATACTCCCCCTTTTTACATGCTTTTATATGTGTATATATATCTACTCCTAGCATAATATCAACCATTTACGTTTAAACTCTTGAGAAAATCCCTCTTCTTCGTGGACGACCCCGACTTGCCGCTATCTACTTAGTTTTAGATAGTAAGCATTTATAGCTTATAAATATTAACTTTGAGAGGTACGGCAACGACCTCCCATATGGGAATGGAATTGTAAAAAATACATGCTTGTCCCAGTGATTGTTTGCTCTATAGAGGCCTGGAGGATAAGGATGGAGATCCATGTATAGTTTGTGGGGAGTTCCGATATCAGTTAAAGTGTGGTGGATCTGAGGTTGGTGCTGAGGTTTCTTCATATTAAAAAATAAATGACCCCAGCCAAAGTGCTCTGGTATCTCCCTATTATTCCACTGTTGAAGAAGTAATTTGCTTCAGAAGAAGATGCAAATTTGTTGCGATTGCATGCAGAAAGAGATCGTCCGGCGGATGACGTGATTTGGCATACGTCGGACAGTGGGCAGTGGAAGAAGCTTGACACTTTGTAACGTGATTTTTGTGCAGAGACCCGTCATATTCAGGCTTGTCATGTCTACCAATGGAATGAATCCATTTAGTAATATAAGTATGATGTGCCCATTTTATACGGTTATATTAGGGTTTTTGGGATTAACTTTTGTACACTTTTGTGCTCTAAATGTGACATTTTGCCTTGAAATTATCTAAAGAGGGTTAAAAGCGACTTTGACGTTTTTATCACTTTTTAGAGAATTTTGTGTGACAAGGTAATTTGTTTGAAGACTTTGAAAAATTTGAAGGCTTTGAAGAATATCTTTGAAGATTTGAAGACTTGCATTTGAGCTTTTTGAAGATATGAAGAGTTGAAGAGGTGAAGAAAGGAGAGCAAAGCAAAGGGTGAAGGATGATCTACGTTTTGAAGCAGAGTTTTCTGAATTTTCCGAGAAGAATCAGCCTCCAAGAGTGGTACCATTAGATTCCTCTTCTCGAGTACTATAAAATCGACTACAAGAACTCCCAAAATGGATCAACGGTTCACCCGGAGGAAGCAAAACAAAAGAGGACTAAGAGTCTAAGCCCGACTTGGGGGCTTCAAACCCTAGTTTTTCACCATTTTCTTCCATTTTCTTCTTCTTTCTTTGTAGATTTTTGTTCTATGTTATGGGTTTTAGTTCTCTAGCTTAGTTTTATCTTGGGAGCAAAGGATTGAAGCTTCCATTTCTATGTAGTAAGAACCATTATATCTATCTATTTGGTGTTTTTGCTATTGTGCATTTATTGAGCTTTGAATGTTAATTGTTAATTGCATTGATGTTGTTGGGAGTTTGAGTATATGAAATACTTGTATGAATTGCTTCCTAGTGTTTGGGGGAAGTGGGTTGATTTCCCCCCTTTTCTCGTTAGGAATATATGAGTATGATTTAGAGCTTCTTAAATGATGTTGGTGTGTTGATAATTGCTAGATGAATGTGATGATGTTGAATTCGTCGTCATGTTTATTTTAGGTAGCAAATTAGAGAGGTCTATGAATGTCGATCGTTCTTGACTAATCTTGTGTAAATGCATGAATTGGTTAAATGCTTAGACACGATGTAGTGTTTATAAGTGTTTCTAAGCTTGTTGATTCTTCGTGCTAAATGCCATCAATGGGATACTCTTAGTAATAAGGGAGTCATTGGTGAGGTTTTACAAGAGATGTCGAATTCACTCTTGCAAACTACTATCTAAGAAGGATAGAAGATTTCTCTTCAAAACAAGTAGTTGAAGTAGTGAATAGATTGTTTCACTCGTTCTTGAATCCTTTATTATTTAGCATTAATGTATTCTTGATGCTATGTTTCACTTCATTTATGCCATGGGTTGTTTGAGAATAGGAAGTGTTTTTATGATTGAAGTGTTCAGGTGTTAGGAAAGTGACGAATTCCTTAGCTCCTTTGCATGAAAATCTATGAACATGAACTTAGAACTTTTTGTGCATAATGTGTTGTGATTCTTGCTAGATGGGTATGTTAATGTTAAGCCAAGTAATGAATGTGATAGAATGAGTGAATGGTTCAATGATCTACATTTGGTTTGGAAGTGGATATCCATTGCCCCCAAGGCTTTATCATTGTAGTTTTAAACCCCTTTTTTTCTTAGTTTTGTTTGATGATTAGCATAGTTACTTAACCGTGCTAGTTATCTTGTCTTTTAACTTTCATAACTTAGGACAACCAACCAACCAAACCCCCTTTTTTACATGCTTTTATATGTATATATATCTCTACTCCTAGCCTAATATCAACCTTTGGTGCTTAAACGCTTAGAAAGATCCCTCTTCTTCGTGGATGACCCCGACTTGCCGCTATCTACTTAGTTATAGATAGTAAGCATCTAGGGCTTATAAATATTAACTTTGAGAGGTACGGTGACGGCCTCACAAAGTAGCACACATAGCTCATGGTCCATCATGGTGGTGATCTATAACCTACCCTCATGGTTGAGAATGAAACGAAAGTACGTATTACTATCTTTGAGGATTTTGGAACCTAAGAAACCCGGTAATGATATAGATGTATACCTTACCCCTTTGGTCGATGATCTGATGAATTTGCTCAAAAAAGGTGATAGAACGTACGACAGTAGTGCCAAAGATTATTACGCTTTGAAGGCTTTGTTGTTTTTCACCATTAATGATTTTCCAGCATATGGAAATTTATCTGGGTACTAGATGAAAGGACATTATGCGTGTCCTGTTTTTGAAAATAATACCTATTTTTATCAATGGAAGCACGGTTGTAAAAGCACTTCTTAAGGGCTCAGACGGTTTCTTCTTGAGGGTCACCCATGGCGATTGGTGAAAATGTGGCTTGATAGGAAGGTGGAGAACAAAGAGGAACCTTTACCAATAACAACAGTTGAGGTTTATGACAGAGTAAAAGGGACATTAATAATGATTTAGGGAAGAGGAAGCGTAAAATTGAGACCGAAGGTAGTTGGAAGAAATGTTCCATTTTTTCAACCTTTCTTATTGGAAGCACTTGGATGTAGAAATTGTCCCAATGTAAGGCACATTGAGAAGAATGTGTGTGACTCTTTGGTTGGAACTTTGTTGAATACCCCAAGTAAAAGTAAGAATGGGTTGAAAGCTCAGTTAGACTTAGTGAAAATGGGAATTAAGAGCAGTTTGGGGCCGGGCACGAATGGTGATGATTGTTACCTTCATGCTACTTGTTATTCCATGTCTCAATCAGAGAAGAAATTGTACTGTAAGACCCTTGGTAGTGTGAAGGTCGCAGGTGCTTATTTGTCTAACATAAGTTCATGTGTATCTATGAAGGAGTTGAAATTAGTTGGTTTGAAATCACACAATTGCCACAAATGGATGCAAGAAGTTAATGCCATTGCGATTAGGTCATCATTTCCTTCTCACGTTAGACAGTTTATTACGAAGCTGTGTTTGTTTTTCAAGTCCATTTGTTCCAAAAGCATTAGCGTGGCTAAGCTTGACCGATTTCAAGTGATTATAGTCGAGGTTTGTGTCTGATGGAGATATACTTTTCCCCCTCATTTTTTTTGATATTATGGTCCATTTGAAAGATCATTTGTTCCATGAGATCAAGTTGTGCAGACCGGTATTTTCGAGGTGGATGAACCCTTTTGAGAGGTATATGAAAATAAATAAATTTTTTGTGAAGAATCAGTACAGATGGGAGATGCAAGTATTATGCAACATTATATGGTAGAAGAAGTTATAAAGTTTTGTACCGTTTATTTGAAGGAAGTTTATTTTGGGGGTGTTCCTTATTATTGACACAAAGGGCGAGTAATTGGCAAAGGTTTAAGACAAGGAAAACTAATTAACCCTACCACAAAAATATTTGTGTGTGGCGCACCTCTACATACTTTAGAACTATAAGGGCGTTGTTCTGTATGTCGAGATCCACATGGAGAAGATAAGAGTTATGCATCCTAAGTTCAATGAAGCGCATTTTTTGGAAAAACACACAAACACCTTGCTTCATGGCTATGAAGTCATGTAGATATCAGTGATCATCCCCGTATAGTGAAATGGTTGGCTCATCGACCAATGGGCACAATCTTTTGTATGGAGCTTAGGACATTAACATGCTACTTTTAATACAAAATCAATGGATAACAAGGGTGTATCCCAGAACAGCAAGGTGACATTTGTATCTGAGGCCCTTCACGTTGCGAGTGCAAGTGACGACAATCCCATGTACACGCAAACATGTTACTTGCAATTTATATTTTGGACTTGATTACGTGACTGTACAAATTCTTGTGTTTAAATGCCAATGGGTTGATGTTACTAATGGACAATGGACTAAAGATTTGGGATTCACCCCCGTGTTTCGTAGTCGAGTCGCTTGGAAAGAATATTCAATCATTTAGAATCACAAGCTCACTAAGTGACCCACCTCAACCTGGGGTCATTAAATGTAACTAACTAACCCGAGTTGAGGATGGAGGTTAAAGATAGAAATTTATATTCTGCACCCCAATGTTGCTGCTACGCTACCAAAAGGGTAGTTAGCAACAAGCTCTGGGTTTTTCCTCAGAGATGCTAGGTCTAATCTATCAACTAGAAACACAACCTCATATGTGTCGTCAGTCTGTAAGAGTGAAAGGAATAGCTAGTGAAGAAAACATGCAAGGAGGGGTGGATTTTCAATCTGACAATTACAAAACATGCAAGGAGGGGGTGGATTTTCAATCTGACAATTACAAAACATGCAAAGTAAATATTACAACTACGATATAAAGCTAGCACTTGGTGAAATGATTGAGTGACTTGGTCAATCTAATGCTTCTATCCTCGATTCTTTCACATAGAGATCTAAAAAACCCTAATAGTGTGTCTATAACACGTGGTGTGGCCAATGGCATACACTTCCCCGTTCCTGTAATGTCGGGTGCTCTTGCAACCCTCTATCAATACCACCATCGTAATTTGGGGAGTACAAAATGGTTAGACCGTTGTTGTAGGTATGGTTATCCTCCGTGCGATTACATCTCGGGCTTCCACCACGAATGCAAATATTGCCCTTGGGTCCCATCAATTCTCACCAAAAGGATCTAGCCATCTTATCTATAATACTAAGGTTTCTTGTAACCCTAACTTGCTACTATTTAATATATCTCTACCCAGAACCTCTCGGAAAAATTTATGAAGTTGGCTAAGACTGGTGCGATGGTAAGATGATTAGGGTAACATTGAATCTCTCATGCACACGCCCACACAGACTCGTTCCCCTCCACCCATACAAATATGCAAGTTTCCCTTCGCAAGGGTCCATCGATATTCGTGTCTAGCATGAATACAACCCAAAGTGTGTGCTTATATGTGGTGTAAAACTCATGCATTCAAATTCAATAGAAAATCACAATAATATTATGAATACAAAATTAGGATGCACTATAGAATCTCAAAAAGAATAAAGATATAACCATGTCACTACAGTTATCCCCAAGCTATAGAAACTACTCCCTTGACATGGAATTCAAATAATGATTTGAATTACACATCTTAGGATCAAAGAAAAATGAAAAGAAGAAAAAAGTTCCTAAGGAGAGAATCTCATATACTCTTGAAAGTGAAAATGAGATCTAAAGTATGAAAAGTCCCTTAACCTAGTAGACTGAGCCTCTATTTATAGTCGTAGGAGATTGGGCCTAAAAATAGGCCCAAAATAGGGTAAACCCTAGCTCAGCCACCACTTGGTAGGCCATCACAGATAACGCAACTAGTGAATGTACTTAGAGTGGGACATGAGACCTGTCACAGGTCGCACCGCTTTATGGGCACATGCTTCCTATTATTGAGCATCGCGCAGATCTTCAACATGGCGTGGGGGTTGGCACAGGTCACGTCTGGTACTGGCACAGACTGTGTCATCTCCTACGGGGCACCATCAGAGTGCTAAGTATTGAGGTCCTGATCCATGCTTGTAGTTGTTGGCGCGGGCCATGGTCAAACTTTGTGCTTTGCTCAGAAAAACTTGTGTGGTCCATGCAGATTCCCACAACCCGCTGGCTAGTCTTGACGAATAGACTTGGAACAACGCAGGAGGCTTAAATTTGGATGTCCTGTGCCCATACTTAGCCGCGTGGAGGGGTTTGTTGCTCGGTGCTTTGGTCTATCATATCTGGCACAGGTCGCATCAATGCCTTGTGTCAGTTTCCTCTGTGCGGGGAATCTCTTCTAGGGCGAGTTTTTTTATGCCAAACCATGCACGACCTGCGTTGTCATGTTGGTGCTTCGGCCGACTGAGCTAGTTTCTTTTGTTAGAGGAGAACCGTTAGTCTGATTTGAGAGTTTTGGTAGTCAATTTTATAGTATTCGAGAAGAAGAATCTAATGGAGCTAGACTTGAAGGCTAACTCTTTTGGGATCGTTCTTGGACAGAGGCACAACTCATCAGACCATGATTCCCCTTTTCTCTATTAGCCTCTAAGAAGTTCACAACTTCCTATCTTTGGCTTCAATCTCCTTCTACCACACAATGATGATCATGGCCTTTATCTACTACTATTCTAATGTGAATGGACTTTGTCTCTGCTACAGTCCTTGCAAACGACCTTTAATATCTTCTACTGCCCTTACGAATGGCCTTCACATAAAAATTAACAAAAAGTACCCATGGGTTACCTACTAAAAATTATCATATTGAAGATCAAGAAGCCCATGAATATAAGATGTCCATTAGTACCAATTAAGTCTACAAACACGAGGGATTTAAACAAGAAAACCAAACATAGCCATCTAAATCCCTTGTCACGTAAACTCAACTAATACTAGAAATCCACCAAGAAAAATTAACTAAAATGTATGTCAAATGCATCGGTTAATACACAAAATTAAGCAGATCAGACTCCCCGCACTTTACCATTTATTCGTCCTTGGGTAAATAGAAAAAAAGAAAAAGAATCAAGCGAAATGTAGCGTGCAAGAGTAAGTTAACAGAAGCATTCAACTTATTCCAAGATTACCCAGTTTCCCCCTAGAAAGTAAGAACTCACAACTCTCAGACTCCCCAAAAGACATAAGTAATCAAACCACCCAAAAGTAAAGTGTGGAAAAAGGTAAGCCAAAAAAATAAGTGTCATGCTATCTTACATTTCCCAAAATGATCCAACAAGCAATCAAAGAGTAGTCTTCAAAAACAATCCACCGCGGAAGCATGCATTCAACCTAGTGTTTTGTTTTCTCTCAATTTCTCTCATTTTTCTCAAGAGCCCTTTTGGTTTTTCATCCTAGCTTTAACACACGAAGGGTATTCACTTCTCACCTTTTTTACACGACCTCTAAGTTTTGCCTAGGCTCGTAAGCATAATCGGGACTAGTCTCTCATCTTAACCTAGGTCTTTTAACCTATCTAGGCTTTTCCTCATGTTACCCAGGTCGCCCCTTTTGGGTTTTTTACTTGTCTAGGTTTTTTGTATTTTTTCATCCTTTCAAATTTCTTTTTGGTACAGCACAAAAATGCCCCAAAAGTGGGCTTTATACTACAAAAGATAGTCAAAACATAAAAATACACCACTAATTTCTAAAATATCCTACCCCATGCAGACTAGAAGTCCTAGCATAGCATGTCATACAACCAAATGTTCCTCCAAAATCATCCCTTAACAAAAACAAACATATTCAACAAACAAGAAAAACTACAAAAGCAAATCATGAAATGCTCCAAGGAAATTCAAGAATGAAAACTCCTTAAGTGCTCACTACTCCTTCCCCACACTTTGCCCATGCAAAGTGTTGAATGCACAATAATCATGTCAAAATACAGGTGAGGTAGGGAGAATAGGGATACTCACTCTCGCGGCTCCGAAGGGTCTATCGTCCTCATGACTTGTGAAGCTCCTATAAATGTAACTGATTGGTTGAAGTGTGGCCTCAATGTTATCAATCCTTGAGATAAGATCTTTCACTTCTGAGCGCATTCCTCCTACCGCTAGGACTACCTCTTGTAACACTTAAGTAGAGCTCGAAAGCTTGTCCCCAAGTGAATGCAAGGGGTCAATGATGTTCCTAGATAAACGAGAGCTAGTAGGAGGTACTCTTGGAATGGACTCACCCTCAGCCTCCTTAATATCTATCTCCGGGTGGGACATAACTCTATAGAACTCCTTCTCAATGTCGAACTTCTTTCCTTATGTAAATGACTTAAAGAACTTCTTTCCTTATGTAAATGACTTAAAGAACTTCTTTCCTTTTCTATCTGCTTATTAGCTTTGTTCACCTTCCAAATCTGAGTGCGTTTGTAACCATCTTCCTGGCTATCTTTCTTATTATCTAGCATATCTGAACTTTGGCCTCTATTTTCCCCTTTCTAAACATGTGATTGCACTACTTCGTTCATATAAAATTGTGTTACCCCAATTGGGTTTGTTTCACGTGTGTGAAAATGCGAACATACCTTTCACAATTGACTTGTTCTGCAATTTCTACCACCTAAAAAAATGAAAAATACCATGGACAAATTTACCATATATCCTGTGATTTGTGGGGTTGAGCTTGTGAGTGGCTTCCCAAGTAACTTTGGAGATTGGCATAGGAGATATTTTTTTTACTAAAGCAAAATAAATTCCTGAGTCTTATGTACTTTCATTGAACTAAAAAGTTCCTAAGTCTAAGCTTCCTAACTTGAGTGTTCATCATACTAAGGAGAAGCCGATCGTGGCTACGTTTTGCGTACATACCCAACATCTTCACCATGCTGACTCTAACGCTGAAGGTGTCTTGTTCGACTATATTATACTTTATTTTACTCTGTACTCTTTTTATAGTTTGTTGTATCGTTAGTTTTCTTTCTTGCGTGCGTTCGTTTCTACCTATAGTGTTTGTTATTATGGCAGATATGGATCTCACAAAAGGTGACATTGATTTATCAATCTTCAATGTCGAAGAAGTACATATGGCTGTCATTCAGACTGGCCATGCTGGTGGTGATAACGTTGTGTCTCCATCGCTGATCATTACAATCCCTAGTGATAAACAGATTGAGGTTGGGCAAACTAGCCATCGTCGAGCCCTGAACCCGCAGAGAGAGTAGAAAAACAAGAAGGATCGGATTAGTGGTCATTCATGACATTCTATTTCTTCTCTTAAAAAAAGGCATGGTAACCAAATTGTTTCACCAATTACAAAGCAAACTGAGGACATTCTTGCTTAGGGGGTAATTTTTTATATTTTTACTGGCCTTTCACTACACGACACACTGGCTGCGGTAAGACTGCAAATTTCCTTGAGTAACTTTTCTTATGTATTAATCTACTATTTTTTATGGTAGTGAACATTTTTCCAAATGTTACTTACTTTTGAGGTTAGTGAGGGCCTGAAGATTGCGAGCGAGTGGTTGTCCAAGAATTCTCTCACTGATGATTCACTGGTGGAGAAATACAAATCTCTGGAAACTAAGTGTTCTTTATTGGAGAGTTCGTTGAAAGTTGTTGAGGAGAATGTGAAGGCTGCTGAGAAGAAAGTGACAGGGGGCATACATACTCCTTGCTTTCACATCTTGCCAGGCTCCCTTCAGTGGCTGAGCTAAAAGAGTGTGAGGTGGATTATTTTGAAGAACTTCCATTTAAGCCCAATGATGATGTTGCGATTCTTAATCCATATGCTAATGTGGCTAATGCATGTAGCGAAATTCCTCTTCTTCAAGCCAGTGATGGCGATTCCACTCAGCAGCCTAACCAAGATGTCTCTACAATTGCTGCCCAAATTCTGCCTAATCCTAATCCCAAATTTAGTTAATTTTTAGTATTTCTTCATACACATTAGGTTAATGGGTTGTACTCTTAAAACAATATTTTAGTGTTTTTATGTGCTATTTGCACAGCATTATTTATAAGAGTTTACATGCTTTTTGTCCCACATTTTCTTATATGTTTTTTTTCTCTCAGAACCCGTCTGTTTGCTTTGTGCTGCTCGATCGTCACTGAAGAATGTATATTGGTCGTTTCCTCTAACCTTTTTACATGAGTGGAATCACTTCACCTATGTATTGTGTGGAAACTTCCTTTTCCTTCCATGCCTTCATCTTCGTCTGTAAGTTACCCTTGTAGCAAGATTATTCCCGATGGATACAATGTTGAATTTCTTAGGAAGGACATTATTCATGGTTTAGTAGATATTGAGTCCGCTAGCACATAAATCTGATCGCTTAACCTTCCTATTCGTGTTCAAGAATGAGCTCTTTGGTTGGGTATTTTTTTGAAGTATATGCTCCTGGGTATCGATGAACTTGGAAATGAAACGTGGTACGGTCGTGAAGGAAACTAAGGATGCTTTGTGAGTTTTGTGCAGAATCTCAAGCAAATAAAATGATCTTATTTACCGTCAGCAACTGAACCCTGCGAAGATGCTCCAGTAACAAATGGAGGCTAGGATGTGTATTGTTAGAAAGACTAGAAAAGCCCATTAGAAGACGCTGATTATTGACAAGCAATGTGTCCATATTGATGACCTGCTGGAAAAGCTTAGTAAGAAACAGGATGAATGCGACCACTTCTTGACCTCTGCTGCTGGATGGAAAAATAAGTTTTATGAACAAGTTTCCATAAACACACAACTAAGAGAAGAAACTGAAGATCTTCATGTTGAAAGCAATCATCTTGATTCGTTAGTTCATTTGTTGGAACAATCTTATGCTGACTACAAGAATCAACTTTAATTTCCCCATTTTCCATCACGCCGTACCTCAAGTCATGGTGATTTAAATGTTTCTGACGGTGATCAAAGAACTAGATTGTCAAAAGCTGTCCAATCTCATATTCGTTGTCTTGAAGAGGAAGTTTGGAATTTAAGGGCGAGAATAGAACAGTATAAGGAAAACATTAACATTAGGAGTATGCAGTTGGATCGCAAAGTGTTTTGTCCTATAACTGACTTTACGGCTTATTATGCCAATCATCTTGGTCATATGAGATGAAGAGGTATGACCTACCATCCTTCATACTTACATGTGCAATGGAAATATGATCACTTAGTTAGCGAGAAGTGTGAGGCAGAGGAAAGTCACCGTCGAGCTGAGCAATGTCCGTACGGTGGTGAACAATCTTCTCATGAAACTGAGAGCCCTCCTTATGAGGCTGAAATTAATCGTTATCACAATGGTTTCTCTTCTTCTTAACCATCACGCTCATCAAGGCATATAAAATGTGTCTTCTTTATTGCTATAGATGATATGATCGTCTATATTTTTTGTTGTTGTTGGGGACTGTGATTCATCTTGTACTGATAATGTTTGTTTCCTATCTTTTTTATTGCCATGTTTTTCTAACAAGATCGATCTTCACAATCTTGTGCTTTGTGGGTATATCTACTTCGTAGATAAATATATTTCTTTCTTTGTCGATGTTGCAAAGTTGGAAACGCTATTGCTTGCTTTTGTCGATAGCCGTGAGAGACATATTTGTGTATCAGAAATATAATTAGTTTGATTCACAAAGATGCAAGATCCAAAGCTTGCTAGCATCTGTGATTGAGCTAGATCTATAACCTGCATTTGTTTGGTTTATGAAGTTGTAAAATCTAGAGTTTGCAAGCATCGCCATTTGTGCAAGATCTATGGCTTGTGATTTGTTTGATTCATGAAGCAGCATAATCCAAAGCTTGCTAACATCGGCATTTGAGCAAGATCTATAACTTTCATTTGTTTGGTATGCGAAGTTTCAAGATCTAAAGCTTGCAATCATCTCCAATTTTGCAAGATCTATAGCTTGCGGTTGTTTGACTTGCAAGATCAAAAGCTTGCAAGTGTGGACGAGTGTTCAGGATCTATAGCCCACTGCTAAGTTGCATTTTTCAAGTCTTAGTAAAGAATATGAAGAATAAGAAGCATAACCATGGTCTAGTAAAGTGGGTTTTTATAGTAAATATGTACAATGTCGATCATAACGCTGTACAACAGTGATATTAAAGGAAAACAAGGATAATGTCCTCGTGTCTATACAGGTGGTCATTATCTATCTTTCTTTTAAACATAAAACTTCCTTAAGTTACTCACATGCTATGTGTTCTAGACTGCATTGCCATCCATTCTTTTTAACTCATAGTTGTTTGACTTGTAGGCCTTCGATACTTTGTATGGTTCATCACCCTTTGGGCATAACTTCCTCACTCTTCAGCTAGGCTAGCATCGTTATTCCTCAGCACCAGATCACCAATCTGAAATTTCCTTTTCTTCACTTTCTGATTGTATGCTCTTGCCACTCTTTGCTCCTCCAGTTCGTCTAGTTCTAGCTTCAACACATCTGGATTGTCCATCTCCTTATAATTCTTATCATGAGACTTGAATTTCCAATTTCTACAGGTATGACTGCTTCGTGACCATACACTAAAGAGTACTGAATCTTTCCCGTTAGCAGTCAGATAGTTGTTCTGTATGACCATAGCATGTTTGTTTGCTCATTCACCCATCATGTTCAATTTCTTTCTAATCGCTTCTATATCCCCTGAACTATGGTCCTGTTTGTCACTTCCCCTTGGCCATTAGCTTGAGGATATGCCACAGATATAAGTTGGTGAACACCAGTAATCCTAAGCTTCAAACACAAGTTGGTGAACACAACACTTGTGAATTGTATGCCATTATCCATGACAATGGTATGCAGAACTCCAAAGAAGCACACAATGTTTTTCCATAAAAATTTCCTAGTGGCTTTGGCCGTGACACGTCCTAATTGTTTTGATTTGACCCACTTTGTGAAGTAACCGACCGCTATAATGAGGAGCTTAGTGTTTCTTTCTCCTCTTGGGAATGGTCCCACTAAGGCTATCCTCCACTTGTCAAATGGCCAGGCTACATAGATTCCTTTCAAATTTAATTGCAGCTTTTGCTACAACCAAGAGTTGATTTGGAAACTCCTACACTTAAGGACAATGTTATGTGCATCATTGATATAGTCGGCCAGTAGTACCCTGCTTGATTATTTTTCTAGCTATCGTTCTAGCTCCCTGGTGCATTCCACATAAACTTTTATGAACCTGTTTTAAGATCTCAGTCGCCCTTGTCGACCCTACACATTTTATTCATGGGGACAAGAATAATTTTTTGTACAATGTCCCATCTTTGTAGGCGTAAATAGTGGAACACAGTTCCAACTTTCTAGCCTCCTCCTTATCTTCTGGCAACATGCCTTTTGCCAATAAATCTATTAGAGGAGTCATCGAGCTTGATTAATCTTCTTGGATTTTTAGCACCACCATGGATATGGTGCTTCTAACTGGGATAACCTCCATGATGACATCCCTCTGCTTAAGGGAATCAAATCCTACAGTCACTAGTTTGCTTGATGCGTCAGCCTGTGTCTTTTTGCATCGCGGGACATGTTTCATGTCAAAATATTCAAGATGGGCTATGAGCTGTTGCACCTTCACCAAATATTTCATCAACTGGTCTTCTCGTACCTCATAGTCACCTCTCACTTGTTGGATTACAATTAATGAATCGCTGGATACCCAGACACTTCTTACTTTCATTCTGACCGCGAGATCTAATCCACAAATTAGAGCTTTGTATTATTCTTAATTGTTGGTAAGAAAGAAGTTGAATCATAATGAGTGACTATATTGTCCCCCATTGGGGCCTACTAAAAGCAGTCCTGCTCTGCATCCTTTCTTGCTTGCTGCACCATCACCGAACAATGTTCAAACCACCTGTTCTTATTTTGTCTTACCTTTGTGAAAGTTTGATGGATGCTCGCTCTCTGTGTCTCTTCACTTTACACCCCTGGAATGAAGTTTGCCAACACTTGAGCTTTGATTTAGAAATTGTATTTCAAATTGACCTAGTTCCAGAGCCTACTTTGCCAATCTACCTGAACACTTTGGCTTAGAGAGGATTTTCTTGATTGGAAACCCTATGTGAACTACTATGTAGTGGCTATGAAAGTATGTTCTCAATCTTCGCGCTGAATAGACCAAATCAAAGGTTTTCTTTTCCACAGGCATGTAAGTTGTCTCCGCCTTTTGTAGAATTATGTTGATGTAATACACCAGAACCTGTCATTGCCCTTCCAAGAAAACTAACACATAGCTAATAGCATTTTGTGGGATTTCTAAAAACAAGTACAATATTTTTCCAGGCATGGGCAATTTCAGCGTCGGCAACGTTTGAAGCTGGTCTTATAACTCCTTGTATGCTCTCTGATAGTCTTCATTCCAGCTGAATTTTTCTTGTCTTTCTTAGCACTTCAAAGAGTGAAAAATGCTTTTCTGCAGTCTTTGATATGAAATAACTAAGTGCTGCCAATGATCCCGTTAAGATTTGTATTTCTTTATTTGTTCACTATTGGGGAAGATTCACTATGGCTTGGATCTTATGTGGGTTAGCTTCTATACCCTTTGACGAAACCTTGTGCCCCAAGAACTTTTAAGGCCCCACTCCAACTACAAACTTTTTAGGGTTGAGTTTCATCCCTATGGCCTTTAAAGTTTCCAAAGTTTCTTTCAAGTCTTCGGCGAAGTTCCTACCTTCTTACTCTTGATCACCATATCGTCAACATACACTTTAATGTTTTCCATATTTGCCTTCTAAAAGTCTAATCAATCACTCTCTGGTATGTCGCTCCCACATTTTTTAGCCCAAACAACATCTTCACATAACAAAAAATACAGAAACATGTTATGAAGACTATTTTCTCTGCATCGTCCGCATTCATCAGTATTTGGTGATATCCTTTATATGCATCCAAGAATGCCAAGACTTCATGTCCAGAGATCGCTACCACTTATTGATCGATCTTTGGAAGATGATAGGAATCTTTTGTACAGGCTTTGTTCAAAATTGTGAAATCAATGCACATCCTACAAGCATTGTCTGACTTCTTCCCCATGACTGGGTTCGCTATTCACGTTGGGTATATGACTTCTCTTATTATGCTGGCTTGCAACAATGATATAACCCCGTCTTTGATCACTTTAAGTCTATCTCTAGGAAAGAAATTTTATTTCTGCTTAACTGGTATAATTGAGTAGCTGACATTCAACAAATGGGTAGCGATGTCAAGGCTTACTTCTCCCATGTGCTGTACGTCCCATGCAAATGTATCACTGTGACTTTGAAAGATTTCAATTACCTTCAACTTTTCTTCAGCTGGAAGATGTTTTCTAACCTTTACACATTTGAAGTCTTCTTTGGCATCTAGTTTATTAACTCCGTTTGTTCACCTAAGTCAACTGATTCGTCCAAATTTCTAGTAAGCTTCCTCCTGAAATAGTGTTAACCATCTTTTCCTTTTCTCCTATCATTTCTACCTTCATTGCTATAACCATGCATTGCCTAGCTGCTTGCTGGTTTCCCCTAATTGTTGCTACTCCAGCTGGAGTCGGGAATTTCATTACCAGGAGATAAGGGGACAGATTGCCTTAGCCCTGTTCATCCATGACCTTCCAATTATGGCATTAAATGTACTTGGGGCATCTATAACCACAAAGTTGTATATAATTGTGCAATGTTTCCCACTTTCCTCAATCGTAACAGGCAACTGTATATTTCCTAGAGGCATTTCACGCTCACCCTATGAATCCGACCAACAAAGATGTGGACCTTACCTGTCAAAGCAATCGACAAATAGTATATCAACAACACTACCGTCATCCACAAAAACTCTATGGAAATTCTCGCATTTCCAATTTTTGCTATGATTACCATAGGATCGTTGTGCAGCGAGGCGTTACGTACTACATCCTCTTCGCTAAAGGAAATTGCTTCATTTGGGTGAAACATTTTATCAACTGGCTCTTATGGAGGAGAATACCTTGCCTTGGCCTTCCAAACATTGTTGGACTGCAATTCCGTAGATCCGTGTATAGAGAAGAAAATTGTCTCTGATGCTTCGCTATCCACGCTGTCATTATACTCTACAACCATCGTTTTTATTTTTTATTTTTAGCCATTGTCTTCGCAGTACCTTGGTTTCATGGAGATGGGTTTGATGCCTTGCTTGTGTCCCAATACTTATTTGTTGCTTCTTTTCTATAATTTCCCAAGTTTCCATTCCTTGGATTTTCTTTAATCTATGTTTTTAGGTCTTTAGAGTACTCTATGTCATGGCCATGATCTTTGTGAAAGGCACAATAAAACTCTCGTGATCTTTTTTTGGTAGTGCAATCATTGGTGCTGGTTCTCGGAATAGATCCTTATTTGCTAGCCATATTTCTTTCCTTGTCTTCGTTAGAGACGTATCTTAAAAGGGCAAACCCTGTGAGCCTGGCTCTCCTCTTCGAAAAGTGGTGTTGACTTTAACTTTTTTAGGCCAGTACTTTTACGAATCCTCCATTGTTCCCTTTTCACCCTGTTCCTTTTATATCTTTTGATTGTTTGGCTCTTCTGATCGCACATGATGTTCAATCTGTTTCTCTATTTCCCTTGGGTTTTCCGGCATATTCTTCATCAGTCTCTTGTAGAATTTTCTGGATCTCATGCCCCCTATAAAAGCACCCAATGACAATTGAAATGACAAATCTCGAACTTGTAGGCTCTCAGTGTAAATATGCTATGACATTTCTTGAGGCTTTCATCACTTTGTTGTGCGATATTATTTAGATCCGCAATCATTCTAGTGAACTTATGCTTTTGGTAGAAAGGTCCCAAAAATAAATCTGATAGTTATACTCAAGACTTGATACTTTTGCGTGGAAGGTCTTTGTACCACATAATCGCAGTTCATGATAGAAAGATGGGAAACACTTTGCAAACTAGCTCTCTGTTTGCGTCCTAGAATCTCATGCTATTTCTATATGAATGCAAGAACTCTTTTGGATCTGTTGTACCATCATAGACTTTAACATGTAGAGGAAGCTTGAAATTTTTAGGCATCCTAAAATCTTGTAAATATGGTGCTAGAGGTGACTTATCCACATCATCTTCTGCGACAATGTCAAGCAACTCTTCTTCATGGTAGAGAAATTCACATTCTTAATTTGCCCTTTTCTCTAGCCTTGGGGTTTTTGTCCTCAAATTCTTCAAGAAATGATCGTACAGGTCTTCCCTGTTCACTTCTAAGAATGCTGCGAATGCCCTTTTTTCCTTACCATAGTTGTTTGGAGATTCTGTATATTCTTTTTCCTCCTCTGTTTCTTCTTTAGTGACCATTTCTCTATACTAGGTGTATGATGCTGCTGGTGTTGTGCTCCCTCATTTTGTCCCAACATTTACTCTAGTGACTGATGGTTGTGAATTTTTCCACTCCTAGTGAACGCTATTGTTTACAAGAGCAGCTTGAAAATGAAAAAAAATTATGTTCCCCACAGTCGGCACCAAATCATGTGGTAGCCTGTCCAGGTAGCCTCTTCTTGGTTCATTTTTCAAATTCCTTCTGGGAGAGCACCTCTGATGATCAAGTCAGTCTTCTCTTCAAAAAATGGAATTTCTCTATATAGTAGCACTTACCTCAGCTCCTACAGAGCTTGTTGTATTTATAATCTAATTCCCTTTGCAGTTACTTGTTCTTACAAATATGAGGTCGTGGACCCACCACTCTTACCACGTTCTTGGGTTGTGGCCTTTGTGTCCGCTACGTGTCCTGTCTTTAACGGTTCATGTTCTCTGCCAAGATTCATGATCTTGTGTTCGCTGTGTGTCCTGTCTTTAACGGTCCACGTTCTCTGCCAAGATTCATGATCTTGTGTTCGCTACGTCTACATGTTCCTTGTCTTAGTAGGATAATATTAGGTTGGGCCTAGAACCTCTCGGCCCTTTAATCGATGGGCCACACATACACTAGGTACAAACCCGCACCTTATGGATAACAATAGGGTCATGCCGACGACCTTAAAAATATAGAGCTTCTTGGGAGGCAAACCTAGTTTTGAAAAATTAGATTAGTTTGCTATTTTCGGAGTATTTTCCAATTTATATCTTTCTTTTTGTTTTTGGGACACTATTACACTTAGTGTGCGTATTTGTTTTGTAGAAAGCATATGGTTCTTGGAGGACGGTAAGCAAGCGGGGAGTCCAACTCATAGACCATGTAGACGTACATGGTTTGTGATTGTCATAATGGTGGACGAGAAGGAGAACCAAACCCTAAGTTCATGGGGCGTGTAGGCGTGCACGACATATGAAGCTCACGTACTTTCCTACACCACTCAATCATCATTTCTTCCCTACCACCACCACCCAACCACCACTAAATGCCACCCAAAACCCACCTGCCCTCAAAACCCTTGAGACACACACATTGAGACCTAAGATGCTCTGTCATTCCTATATTTTTATTCCTTTGCATAGCCCACTTGTGAGCTTCCATACGAGAATAACAGAAGCCTCCGTGAAAGTTCCATCTCTGTCATCCCTCGAACCCACTGGCCCATTTTAAGCAGGTCTGTTATTTTCGGCTCTCTATTTTGTGTTAACTTCTGGGCATCTCGAGGACCCAAAAATATCCACTTGAATAGCATCAGCAACATGTGGATTACACACGCTTGAGATCTATACCCTTTCATCTTCCACAACTGAGGCTTGACCATATATGTTCTCCTACATTGTGCTTCAATACCGGCTCTGGTACCTTTCAACCTCAATCTCTCACTCCTTCGAATAACCATCGTCATAAACTAAGAAATCCATATCTGACTTAGTCTTACCCAGAGACGTCTCCAATTGATGCATCTGGGATAATCGAACAGTCAATTCATTCAAGCTCTTTTTTAACGACCTACAATAAAAATGTCCATGGGGATCCCAGGGGTTAGTTCTCCGATGCTTAAGGCAGTAAAGAGTATGTGTACCATTTTCAAGATAGAATGAATGCATAAAATGATTACATACATGTTATTCATATCGTATACTCCTGATAATAATTTTCCTTACTTATAGCCTTTAATACCCTCTAAATACGGCAGGCGTTACATGGTCCAGTGATACCTTAGTTGGGCCAATGTGAACACGACTCATTATAACCTTTAGGCCCAACCTCTATCAAATAGGGTACGTCATATTTAATTATTTTTTTTCGACATGGATCTTCTAAATTAGAATCAAAGCAAACTATTACTCCTCGAAAACCTTCATAGGTATCAATTTTTCATGGGCATGGCACCGATTATTTAATCCCTTAAAATATTTGTGTACATGCATAGGATTCCAGATTGACCTTTTTTAGTATCGATTTTAAGAACTAGTGCTAGTTATTTTAGTGCACCGGTTACAAGTGCTAGTGCGAATGAACATTTTTGAACCCTTTTTCCTTCTGTATCGGTTGTTTGTAACCAGTCGATGTTAGTAGTGGAGACAAATCTATCTAATTTTTAATCCGGTGCTAATAACCGATTCTGGTGACCGGTATAGTATTTTTATTAGTAGCACCAGTATTTGTTTTTATCAAATGCTAGTAACTAACTAGTATAGTGGTGTTTGATTCATTTCGGTAACCCTAGCACCGATTCTTCTAGAATTTGTGTTATGAATGTTTTTTTAGAAGATATATCACCTGTGCAATTATGAAAACCAGTGATAGTTTTTTTTTGTTGTGAAACATCCTAATTGAATAAAAGAGTTGCCATTCTATTTGAAATTGGGGGAAAATCATATCTCTATTGAAATCTTATTTGTAACAGCAAGAACATAGTAATCAATATTCACTAGTGCAAAGATGCCGGTGAATGGGTTTTTTGTAAACCGGCTCGGAACCGCCGTCAAATATTCGTTCTTTCCTTGTAAAAAAGTATCACACTGAAGAAAGATAGAAGAGCAGCTATGAGCAATGATTCAGTAACAATTCTAATTAGACCTCCGTCTTAAACTATGCTAGCAACACTAGTTTAATTTAACCGCTATTATTCGATGAAATAGATGACAATTCTGAATAACTGGCTAGATATGACACATTGTTTTGACATTAGAACAATAAGGAATATTGAGTAAGTTTTATAGGTTTCTTTAAGTGATCGATTAATTATACCCATATTCTAATGATGGTTCAGAGAGCAGTAATTAATTATACATTAAAAAAAGTGTTTTCGATGGTCGTTCCGTTAATATAATGGTATACACCTCTTTAAACCAAGTGAAGTCCAACACAAAGATAGCATCTCAAGCCCAACAAACTAGATAAGCAAACAACTTGCATAGTAAATGAGCTTCGTCGGGCTTTCCTAAATCAAGTGAAACCCAAGGGTAGAATTGAACCTCGCGTCTATCAGGCTAGATAAGTGAACCAAGTGGGAGGATGAATGTCACCCACAAAACCATGACCAAAGAATAACATGGACCACGATCAAAAAATTTCCCGGTGATAGTAAACTATAAATAGATAACCTAGACAACCAGATTGGTAAGAGAAATTTCCTATATACTATTCATACATTTATCATACACTAACTCAGGCATCAGAGGAATATCTTGGGGACTTGAACTTCAAGTGTCATGAAGCTAGCATGGAACATTGTGCCGATTCTAGATATTATGGTGGTCTAAAAGGAATTCCCCCATCACTGGCACCATCCGTGGGGACCGATTTTTATTTTCAGACCTTCATGGTATACAGGGAAGGCACTAGTGGAAGAAGCTTAATTAAAGACACCAATCAAAAGCGTTTCCACTATTTTTTCTAGGTTCCGCCTTCCCTGGAGTCTTCTGACTCGGAAGTGACCAAAATTAGGTCCCTATCAATTTGGAAGGCCGTTGTAATGAAGAAGAAGGTAGTTATTTGATAACTTCCATTGAATGTTATTTCACAAAGGTGGTTTTTAATTTAACTGCCTTAAATTGAACTAATCAAAAGGCGGTTGTGTCTAACCACTTTCTAAAGAAGGTGTTCTGAGCTTGGAAAAGTGACCTAGGTGTAGTTACGAAATCAGAAGATCATCGCATGTTGTATGTTGAAGGGCATCAATGATTTTCGGGACCGTAACTTAAAATTGGACATTTTTTAGAGTTTGGAATGAGATTGGCTCATGACGGCTAGGATGGTGTACTTGGTCCTAGTTTGGAACACGGCCGTCAGGGAACTTTTTTAATGTGGACTAGGTCACTTCTATTTCAAGAATTCATATCTTGAACCTTAAAGTGTCTCTACAGGCTTCTTCCAAACAAATTTAGAATATATTGGGGATCAAAGGTATGAAATTTTTCCTAGTTGTGATATATATATATATATATATGTATGTAATTGGTAAATAAGTGAATTTATTTCAGAAAACATGTGTGCTGATATTTTAAATGGTTTTGATTTAGTTAAATTGGTGATTGTCAAAAAATGTGTTATTTTGTATGATAGTCATGTGGTTTGAACATCTCTTAATTATTATATGGTTTTTCGATGGATACAATTGAATTGATTGGTAAAACATTGAGAAAATGACCTGATTATCTTCCTTTGGTATAATCATTTCTTGTTGTAGCTTTTGAGCATGCCTCCAAGAATGGCGTAGTGCAAGCACGTTGCTCGTGTAAATATTTTGGGAATGATTCATTTTTGGGTAGGAAGAAGTTACGTGGACATCTCATCATGCGAGAGTTTCTAACTAGTTACACCTCGTGGGTGTGGAACAAGGAGGTTACCAATGCTATTGTAGATTATGTTGGACATAAAGAATTTGATCAATATGGCATAGAGATGGTGGAGGACGTTTCTAGAGAATTCCATGGGAAACCCGAAGTGCTAGAAGCTTTGCACAATGACAATAAGATGCCTTTGTATTAGTGTTTCAAAACATTCGGTTTTTAGTGAAACTTTACGAATGATGAATTTGAAAGCAAAATTTGGGTGGAATAATAAAGGGATGATAGAGACTCTAAAACTAGTCATGGAATTGCTTCCGGAGGCTAACAATTTGCTCGATCATTTTATGCCACTGAAAGGATTCTTTGTCCTATGGGAATGGAATTGAAAAAAATACATGCTTGTCCCAGAGATTGTATGCTATATAGAGGCGTGGAGGATGAGGATGTAGACCTGTGTATGGTTTGTGGGGAGTCCCAATATAAGTTAAAGCATGGTGGATCTGAGGTTGGTGCTAAAGTTTCTTCATATTAAAAAATAAATGACCCCAACCTAAGTGATATAGTATCTACCTATTATTCCATGGTTGAAGAAGTAATTTGCTTTAGAAGAAGATACAAATTTTTTTTGATAGCATGCAGAAAGAGATCGTTCGGTGAATGACGTGATTTAGCATACGTCGGACGGTGAGCAGTGGAAGAAGCTTGACACTTTGTACCGTGAGTTTGGTGCAGAGCCCCGTCATTTTCAGGCTTTTCATGTCTACCATTGGAATGAATCCATTTACTAATATGAGTAGCACACAGAGCTCATGGTCCATCATGGTGGTGATCTATAACCTATCCTCGTGGTTGACAATGAAACGAAAGTATGTATTACTGTCTATGAAGATTTTGGGACCTAAGCAACCCAATAATGATATAGATGTATACCTATCCCCTTTAGTCAATGACCTGATGACTTTGCTCAAAAAAGGTGTTAGAACGTACGACAGTAGTGCCGAAGATGATTACGAATTGAAGGCTTTGTTATTTTTCACCATTAGTGATTTTCCAGCATATGGAAATTTATCTGGGTACTAGATGAAAGGACACTATGCATGTCCTGTTTTTGAAAAGAATACCTATTTTTATCAATGGAAGCATGGTTGTAAAAGCATTTATCAGGGGCTCAGACGGTTTCTTCCCGAGGGTCACCGATGGCGATTGGTGAAAAAGGGGCTTGATAGGAAGGTGGAGAACAAAGAGGAACCTTTACCAATAACAACAATTGAGGTTTATGACAGAGTAAAAGGGACATTAATAATGATTTTTGGAAGAGGAAGCGTAAAATTGAGCCAAAGGTAGTTGGAAGAAATGTTCCATTTTTTCAACCTTTCTTATTGGAAGCACTTGGACGTAAGAAATTATCCTGATGTAAGGCACATTCAGAAGAATGTGTGTGTCTCTTTTTTTGGAACTTTTTTTAATACCCCGAGTAAAAGTAAGGATGGGTTGAATGCTCAGTTAGACTTGGTAAAAATGGGAATTAAGAGCAGTTTGGGGCCGTGCACGAATGGTGATTATTGTTACCTTCATGCTGCTTATTCCATATCTCAATCGGAGAAGAAATTGTACCGTGAGACCCTTAGTAGTGTGAAGGTCGCAGGGGCTTAATTTTCTAACATAAGTTCATCTGTATCTATGAAGTAGTTGAAATTGGTTGGTTTGAAATCACACAATTTCCCCCAACTTGATGTAAGAATTGAATACTATTGCGATTAGGTCGTCATTTCCTTCTAACGTTAGACCGTTTATTACAAAGCTGTGTTTGTTTTTCAAGTCTATTTGTTCCAAAAGTATTAGTGTGGCTAAGCTCGACCGGTTGCAAGTGATGATAGTTGAGGCTTGTGTCTAATAGAGATATACTTCCCCCTCATATTTTTTATATTATGGTCCATTTGAAAGTTCATTTGGTCCATGAGATCTAGTTGTGTAGACCGGTATTTTTGAGGTGGATGTACCCTTTTGAGGGGCATATGAAAATAAATTAAATTTTTGTGAAGAATCGGTATGGATGGGAGATACAAGTATTATGAAATATTATATGTTAGAAGAGGTCATAGAGTTTTGTAGCATTTGTTTGAAGGAAGTTGATTCTGGGGGTGTTCCTTATTATTGACACGAAGGTTGAGTACTTGGCAAAGGTTTAAGACAAGGAAAACTAATTGACCCTACTAAAAACTATTTGTGGGTGGCACACCCCTACCTACTTTAGAAATATGAGGGCATTTTTCCGTATGTCGAGATCCATATGGAGAAGATAAGAGTTATGCATCCTAAGTTCAATGAAGCGCGTGTTTAGGAAAAACACACAAACACCTTGCTTCATGGCTATGAAGTCATGTAGATATCAGTGATCATCCCCGTATAGTGAAATGGTTGCCTTGTCGAACAATGGGCACAGTCTAATGTATGGAGCTTAGGACATTAACAGGTTACTTTTAGTAGAAAATCAATGGATAACAAGGGTGTATCCCAGAACAGTGGGTGGCATTTGTATCTGAGGCCCTTCACGCTGCGAGTGTAAGTGAAGACAATCCCATGTAAACGCAAGCATGTTACTTGCAATTGATATTTGGGACTTGATTATGTGACTGTACAAATTCCCGTGTTTAAATGCCAATGGGTTGATGTTACTAATGGACAACTGACTAAAGATTTATGATTCACCCTTGTGTTTCGTAGTCGAGTCGCTTGAAAAGAATATTCAATCATTTGGCATCACAAGCTCACCAAGTGACCCACCTCAACTCGGGGTCATTAAATGTAACTAACTAACCCGAGCCGAGGATGGAGGTCAAAGATAGAAATTTATATTCTGCACCCCAATCTCACTTCTACGCTACCAAAAGGGTCGCTAGCAGCAAGCCTTGGGTTTTTCCTCAGAGATGCTAGATCTAATGTATCAATCAGAACCACAACCTCATACATGTCGTCAGTCTGTTAGAGTGAATGAAATTGCTAGTAAAGCAAACATGCACGGGGGGGGGGGTGGATTTTCAATCAGACAACTACAAAACATGCAAACTAAATAATATAAGTACGATATAAAGCTTGCACTTGGTGAAATCATTGAGTGACTTGGTCAATCTAATGCTTCTATCCTCGATTCTTTCATGTAGAGATCTAAACAAACCTAATAGTGTGTCCATAACATGTGGTGTGGCCAATGGCATACACTTCCCCATTCCTGTAACGCCGGGTGCTCTTGCAACCCTCCATCAATACCGCTATCATAATAATGGGAGTAGAAAATGGTCAGACCATTGTTGTAGGTCGATTATCCTCTGTTCGATTACGTCTCGGGCTTTCACCATCAATGGAACTATTGCCCTCGGGTCCTTTCAATTCTCACCAAAGGATCTAGCCACCTTAACTATGATACTAGGGTATGTAGCCCTAGCTTGCTACTATTTAATCTATCTCTACCTAGAACCTCTCAGAAAAATTTACGAAGTTGGCTAAAACTGGTGTGACTGTAAGATGATCAGGGTAACATCGAATCTCTCATGCACACGCCCACACAGAATCGTTCCATTCTACCCATACAAACATCAAAGTTTCCCTTCCCAAGGGGCCACCAATATTCATGCCTAGCATGAATACAACCCAAAGTGTGTGCTTATATGTGGTGTAATACTCATGTATTCAAATTCAAAAGAAAATCACAATAATATTATGAATACAAAATTAGGATAAACTATAGAATCTCAAAAAGAATAAAGATATAACCATGTCACTACAGTTATCCCCAAGCTATAGAAACTACTCCCTTGACATGGAATTCAAATAATGGTTTTAATTACACATATTAGGATCAAAGAAAAATTAAAAGAAGAAAAAATTTTCCAAGGAGAGAATCTCATCTACTCTTGAAAGTGAAAATGAGATCTAAAGTACAAAAAGTCCCTTAACCTAGTAGACTAAGATTCTATTTATAGTAGTAGGAGATTGGGCCTAAAAATAGGCCCAAAATAGGGTAAACCCCAGCTCAGCCGCCACTTGGTGCAAGGCATCACAGATGATGCGACTAGTGAATGTACTTAGAGTAGGACATGAGGCCTGTCATCATGGGTCGCACCGCATTATGGGCGCATGCTGCCTATTATTGAGCTTCGCGCAGATCTTCAACATGGCATGGGGGTTGGCACAGGTACAAATTGTGTTATCTCCTATGGGGTGCCAGCATAGTGCTAAATTTTGAGGTTCTGATCCACGCCTATAGTTGTTGGCGCTGCCCGTGATTAGACTTTGTGCTTTGCTCAGAAAACTTTATGTGATCGGTGAAAATTCCCACACCCCGCCGGCTAGTCTTGATGAATATACTTGGAACAGTGCGAGAGGCTTAAAAATGGATGTCCTGCGCCCATACTTAGCCACATTGAGGGGTTCGTTGCTCGGTGCTTTGGTCCACTATGTCTGGCGCAGGTCGCATCAATGCCTTGTGTCAGTTTCCTCTGGTGCGGGGCATTTTCTCTGGTGCGGGTTGTTTGTGCCAAACCATGCACGGCCCATGTTATCGTGTTGGTGCTTCAGCCGGCTGAACTAGTTTCCTTTGCTACGGGAGAACCGTTAGTCTTATTTGAGAGTTTTAGTAGTCAATTTTATAGTATTTGAGAAGAAGAATCTAATGGAGCCAAACTTGAAGGTTAACTCTTTTGGGATCATTCTTGGATAGAGGCACAACTCATCAGACCACTATTCCACTTTTCTCTGTTGGCCACTAAGAACTCCATAGCTGCCTATCTTTGGCTTCAATCTCCTTCTACCACACAATGATGATCGTGGCCTTTGTCTACTACTATTCTAATGCGAATGGAATTAGTCTCTACTACAGTCCTTGCGTACAACCTTTAATATCTTCTATTGCCCTTACGAACGGCCTTCACACAAAAATTAAACAAAAAGTACCCATGGGTAACCTACTAAAAATGAATATATTGAAGATCAAGGAGCCTAAGGATATAAGATGTCCATTAGGGGCCATATCTAACAACCATAACAAACAATTCAAACGCACAAGAATATGTGTATATGCATTATTTCAAATTCATACGCAACCTTAAAGTAGTTCATCATCACAAGAAAAATCAAGTTCAATCCTACTAGTTCAAGTTCTACTCCCAATTGCACATACAATCCATATTATGTCCCACATGCCCATATTCTCAAGTCCATGAAGTTCTTACATAGTTGAAATTGGATATGCTATATCTCAAAATCACAGTAATGCCTAATTAGTTTAGCCACCATTAGTACATTCACAATGTCCACATTCAAGTCCCATGGCTAAACTAACCTAAGCAAAATACCATTTCAAGGAACAACAACATTTTATCCAAATAACAACTAAGTCCCATCAAGGGCCAACATGCCTCATATCTAATATAAACCACAATCCATTCTCAACCAAAGCAATACTAATAGTGCGATGCAACCATAAGACCAATACGTAACCATAAAAATTTCACACAATCCCCATCAAATGAAATTGTAAGCACAATACATTCCCAAAAATCAACCAAGTTCCAAAAATCTAATTTCCTAAGGCATCACACATAATCTACACAGCATCTAATAAATAGAATATACAATCATAATCACAATTAGAGTTCAATAAGGTGAAGAAATGTACCAATTAGATGCTTTGGAAGAAGAAAGGAGAAGCCCACAATAAATTCAAAATCAAATTGCCCAAAGTCACAAAACCCCCAAATTCTAGGGTTTGTGTTCCTCAAAGTTTTGTGGTGATTTTTGGGTGGGGATTGGGAAAAAGGGATAGAGGTATGGAGTGAGGGTGGTGAGGTGGTGAGGTGGTGAGTGGCGGAAAAATGGAGAAGATTGGAGGTTTGATATTTGTGGCAAAAATGGAATCTGTCCATTTTTTAAAATAGAGCTGCATGCCCGTCGCAATTCGCGATGGGTAGGTCAAAGAATGCCAGAAGTCACTGTTTACGTCGCGACTCGCGGCCACTTCATCGTGACTCGCGATGAGGCCATTGGAACTCACAAAAAGTGGAGGCCGAGAGCTCTATTTTCACACAAAATTCCTGATTTGGTTGAGACTCATAACCACTTCGTCGCGACTCACAAAGGTTCATCGCAACACATAATGGTTCATCGCGACTCACAATGGTTCATCGCAACTCGGAATGAGGCCATCGTGACTCACAAAAGTGGAGGCCAAGACCTCCTAGTGGGTTTTTACTCAACCCACTTTGACACATAATCAATGGCAAGAAGAATATATGTAAAGCCATAAGAACTAGGGAAAGGTCCTATGAAGTCAATGCCCCAAACATCAAAGATTTCACAATATAGCATAGGTTTTATGGGCGTCTCATTTCTGGATGAGATATTTCATACTCTTTGGCACTTGTCACAGGCCTTACAAAATATGTATGCATGCTTATTCAAAGTAGGCCAATAAAAATGACTTTCCAAGACTTTTCCAGCGGTTCTTTTAGCTCCAAAATGACTGCCGCATGCATAAGAATGACAAAAAATGAGAATTGAATGCACTTCATTATCGGGGATGCATTTCTTAACAACTTGGTCTACACAATGTTTCCACAAAAAGGGATCATCCCACACATAATATTTAGCATCGCTATTATACAATCCCTGGATTGGTCGTTGCCTTTTGAGATTATGTGTGATGCTAGTGATCACGCCCCAGTATCATGCTAGTGATCACGCCAAAACTAACCTTCCTTTAAATGTATTGAAGGCCCCCTTACAACCCTTATCCATCACAAATTATACCTCTTTTTGCAACAACTTGCATAAAGGAGATGCTATCTTCGAGAATTCCTTGATGAACCGGAGATGGAATTTTGCATGGCCAAGAAAAGAGTGCACTTCGCACACATTAGTAGGATAAGGCAAAGTTTGAATTGTGTCTATCTTTGCCTTGTCAACCTCAATACAGTTAGAGGAGACAAAATGGCCTAATAAAATCTCTTGCTCTACCAAAAGCATCTCCCCTTCCCTAAGAAATGCATACTTGAGGTCTCTTGGTAATGGTTTAAGCTCAATCATTGGAACTTTCACAAGTGATGGGAGGAATTCCAGTTCATCGGGTTCCTCTAAGACTAGAGGGTCGGGACTTTGCACCACTTCCTCAAGAATGCTTAACATCTCAATGCTTTCCTTCAAGTTAAAAATCATAGAGTACACAAGAAATGCATTTTCAACATCATTTTCCAAAGAAACTAACAAGGAATCATCACCACTTAATTCAAAAACATCTTGCACAACATTGTCAACAAAATTAATAGCATATCAATAATACTCTTCAAGTGGATACTTCATAGAGTTATTTATGCTAAACTCTACTTTAATACCATCAAATTCCATGGTGAGGGTACCGTTATGCACATCAATGATGGTCCTAGAGGTCTTAAAAAATGGCCTCCCTAACAAAATTGGGGCGGCATGTTTATCATGCTCTATGTATAGGACATAAAAATCCATGGGGAATATTAAGGAATACAACTTAACCAACACATCCTCGATGATACCCTTAGGGTACGCACTAGAATGATTGGCTAGTTGGATCACCTTCCCAGTTTTTTGCAAAGTACCAAGATTGAGGCTTTCATAATAAGAATAAGGAATCACATTTATTGATGCACCTAAGTCAGGCATTGCTTTTTAAAAATGTGTATTTCCTATCATTCAAGGGATCGTGAACATGCCGGGATCGCTACATTTAGGGGGAAACTCCCTTTGGCACCAAGCGGAGAAATGTTCACTTCTCCCATTTTTAAGCTTGTTATTCGCTCCTTGTTACCGATTTACTACACATAATTGCTTCTAAAAATTTTCATAGCTAGGAATTTTTTCAATCACATTCCAAAGAGGAATATTTACCTTACACCTACGAATGACTTTGTAGATGTCCTTGTTGGATTCCTTCCTCTGTTTGTCTTTTAGACTGTAAATAGGTAAATAGTATAGACAGTGGAACCCATAGTAGAGCCTTAAAAGAGCCCTACCAAATACAAAATCAATCCAACCCTAGGTTACATGATGAACCGAGGGAGTAAAATCCGAGAGATAGTAGGGGGGAGTGAAACCCAAAGGGCAACACTCCCCCCCCCTATTCTATGTAAAAACTACCAACCCTGAGCAAGATAAATCTAGAAAAGGGAAACGAGATAAGTCCCAACGATAATGGAAGTTGCTAAAATCAAGCTGGAAGAAGAAGGGAGTTCAAGTCGAACAATGAAGACTTGGCACGACCGTGTAGATTAACACGGTATGTGATAGCCAGCACGATTATGCCAGAGGCCCTTGGCATGGGTCACTTTATTCCACATGACCCGTGCTAGCCGAATCCCTCGTGCGGCTATGTGCACGAGTCATGCAATTCTACATGGCATGTGTCACCCAAAGTTCAACACATGAAAACTAGCCCACAGGGTTTGAAGATTGACACGGCTGCACCATCATTCTACTACAAAATTGGCTCCCAGCCGATGATGCACAAGGATTTGCACGGCTCACAACATTTAGAAGGGAAAACCATGCATCCAGCTTGTGGCCCAAAAAGATTTACATGGCCCACACCATTCATTTTATCAAGAAAGAACTCCCATTCGGTGGCCTATGACAAATGATGCAACTGCACACATCAAAATGGCCAACACTAATGCCTAGTCGGCGACCGGTGCCAAACAACACGGGTTATGCCAAGCTTAGCCAGCACTGATCGTGTGCTATAGCACAACTTGTGCCAATGATGGGTGCTAGGTTTTTTTTACCCCTTTTTAGGAATTTTTCAAGGCTCAATTCCCTACTAATATATATAGGAGCCTATGTCTACTAGGGTTTCAGTTTGGTTTTCATTCTCCTTAGAGAAGGTAAAGAGAGAAAGTTGCTAATCCTTCTTTCTAATTTTATTTCTCCTAGTTTTTTCCAAGGACATTTAACCCAATGAAATATTTGGGTTCAATGCTTAGGGAATAGTGATTTTGCTTGGGGATTCATATTTTAATTCTTGGATGGATCTTGACTTTTTGAGATTCTTAGTGATGTGCACCATATTGCATGCATTAACCAATGCATTTGACATAATAATTAGCATGTTTTACTTGTTGGATTTCTATTTTTAGTTAGGTTTACACGAAAAAAGGTTTAGATGGCCATGTTTGGTTTTCTTGTCTAAATCCGGAGTTTTGTGGAATTAATTGATACTAATGGACACCTTGTATCCATGGGCACCTAGATCTTCCTTTGTGATCTCATTAGTAGGTTGTTCATGGGTACTTTACATCATCTTGGTATAGAAGGCCATTTCCAAGAATGATAGAAGATATCGAGGCTATTCGCAAGAAGGGTAGTAGATTGAAGGCCGCAGACTCTAAAATTTTGTAGTGGAAGGAGTGAGACAAAGAAAGGCGGATTCAAAGTTCAAAGAGGCCAAGGAAGAAACAGAGGAATTTTTGTCCTAGAGTTACATAAATTTCTGGGAAAGATCCGAGAAGAATCAACCCTTGAGGGTGGCCCCATTGGATTTTTCTTCTTGAGTGCAATAAAATTATTAGCAAGAACTCTCAAATCAGACCAACGGTTCATCCCTAGCGGGGCAAACAAGTCAGCAGCCCAAACCAGCCAAGGGAAGTACGGACCGTACATGGCCAGCACAAGGCTAAATCAAGCACGGCCCGTACCAAGAGATACGGCCCCTGTCAGCGGTCTATGGCACAAGTCGTTCCAACCAACAAGGGTCATACCAATCCCAGCTGACTGTTTTGCACCAGTCTTCTTTTCACTCTAAAATTTGGCCAAGTTTCACACGGACCACATCATTTCAAGTAACAAATTTCAAAACTAGCCCACATGATGGGAAGAATGATGTATCCCATGCCAAGATATTGAGCAAAATTAGAATTTGGTTAACGACCCATACAAAATGACACAGGTGCAGATCTGAAGGTAAAAAATGGGCTTCAACCGATGGTGCACTGATGTGTTCATTTTACGTACATAATTCAATTCTTTTTGGTATCACTTTTATGCTCTTTTATTATCAAGAGCATGTGTTTTATCTTAAAATTCTCTAAGAAGGGGTAAGAGAAACTTTACGTTCTTTATCTCTTCTACGTGGATTTTGCATGACAAAGGAAAAACATGAAGGCTTGAAGACCGGAGGCCATTGAAGATCACCTTTCGAAAAATTGAAGACTTACTTCAAAGATTTGAAGACTTAAAGAATGAGAGGAATTATTGTGAAGAAGAAAGCTTGCTAAAAGAAGAAGAAAAGAATACAAGGGTATGTTCTGGTGCCCGTCACGAGTCGCAACGCATGGGTGGCCAGAACCTTACCTTATCCTTTTTGTACTATAAATAGCATTCTCTTACCTCTTATTCACAACTTTTTCTCCACCCGATTCCGGTACTATTCTAACCCTAGTATTCCACCATTTTCATCTTTGAATTCTCTTGTATTATGTTTGGTTTGTTAGCATTAATTAGTATGAACTCTAGTAGCTAAATCTAGTTCTTGGGAGCAATTGATTGAAGCTTCCAAACTTATGTAGTGAGATTATCTGTTTACTCATTTATGAACATTTATTGGAGAGCATTTAAAATGCCATAAATGTTGTGTTTTTCCTCATTTATACCATGAGTTGTTTGACTACATGAAATGTTTGTATGATTGAAGTGTTAGGGTATTAGAAAGGTTGCAAATTTCTTAGCTCATTTGACATGAAATCCAAAAGCTTGGATTTAGAACTTCTTGTGTATAATGTGTGGTGATTCTTGCTAGATGAGTATGTTAATGTGGATTGTTCTCATATTTATCTCACAGATGCAAAGAAAGGTTGAACCTTGAATGTGGTTTGTTCTAGGTTTAACCTAATAAATGCTTTGTTTGGTTAAATGACTGTCTTTGGTCGAAGGCTTGTTGTTAACAAACCTATGGTCCTTTGTGTGAAATGCCATTGATGAAATACCTCTATGGTGTTGTTTTCCTAGGGTGATCATCAATGAGGTTTGCAAATGGTCGTTTCTTATCTTTGCAAACTACTATTAAAAAGGAATGAATGTTGGTCTTCGAATGAGAAGTGATAACATTTTCCATAGACAATAAATGTAATTGAATAGTGAATGAATCTATGATCTATAGGAAGTTTGGAAGTAGAAGTCAATTTCCCCCAAGGCTCCATTAATTGTTGTCTTAATCATCTATTTAATTGTTGTTGAATGATTAACATAGTTCTCTTGCTTTGCTAATTATCGTCTTTCAATTTTATAACTTAGGACCAAAAACCAACCCCCCCCCCATTATTTTCATTCTTTTATATGTATCTATATATGTGTATATCTGTTATGTTTTCTCCTATATATGTTTAAACACTTGGAAATATCCCTCTTCTCGTGAATGACCCCAACTTTCCATTCTACTCTATTATAGATAGGAAGCATTAGGGCTTAAAAATATAACTTTGAGAGGTACAACAATGACCTCCCAAATTTTAGCACCACTGCCGGGGAAGAGGTTTATTTTTAAGTGTTTAGGCATATTATGTGTGATTATGTGCTAGTTGTAAATATTTTTTAGTTTTCTTTTATTTTGATTTCTTAGTTGACTTGCCATTTTCTCTTGGCTTGGAGACGTATTGATCGAGTTCTTAGTGTACGGTTTGTACGTGATTCTCTTTACAAGAACCCCTACACTATTACCCCAAGTTAGAGTTGAATTTGTGACTAGCTAGAAGGCTTTCTTTGGAAATTGTGAATAAAACCCCTCCTAGTGACCATTTTGTGGATACTTCTAATTCTATGGAGCATCAACATGAGCACCCGAAGATGAGCATCCGAGATGAGGACATCAACATCCTCCTCTTCAAGAGAGAGCTCTTCTACTCCACGGAAGGGAGATTCCTTTGGGGGCAAGCCTTGTTGAGAGACATTATGGCCCCCAACCTCGATCAACAACCTATGTGCATTGAGTATCCCTTGGTTGGACCAAATGGGCACTTCTAGCTAAAACCCGGGTTCATAAACATACTACCTATCTTCCTTGGTAGGTAAGGGGAGAATGCTAACAATCACCTCACCGAGTTTCACTTTTTGTGTGGTGGTACGGTCCCCTGTGGAGTAGATAAAGACTTTTATAAGTTGAAGGCATTCTCGTTCACACTAAGGGATGGTGCAAGAGATTGGCTCCACTACCTACCACTCAAGAGCATCAAAAGTTTGCTTGACATGAAGACGAAGATTCTATCCAAATACTTCCGGGCCTCAAAATATGCCGCTTTGAAGAAGGACATAAATAACATCTTCTAATGGCATGAAGAATCTCTCTTCCACTACCACAGAGACCCTTCTCTAGCACCGGAGCACTAGTTATTAAAAGCGGTGCCAAAATTGTAATAGAACCGGTTCTTTATTTATTAGCATCGGTTTCTAAACTGGTGTAAATTTAACAACGGTTTTTGTACTAGTATCACCAGATTTTTTTTTCTAATAACCGGTGTAAATTTAACACCGGTCAAAAAACCGTTGCTAAAAAGGATGAAAACCGGTGTAAACCTAACACCAGTTAAAAAAGCCGGTGTTAAATTAGCACCGGTAAAAAAATTGGAGCTAAAAATATCTAAAATCGAGGAATTAAAAATTTTGGCACCGGTTTTTAAAACATGTGCCAAAAATTACAAAAACCAGTGCTAAATTGGCACCAGTTTGAAAACTTGTTCTAGAAATTAAAGAAAATTGGTGAAATGTAAATATTTGGCACCGGTTTCAAAAACCTATGCCACAAAAATTAAAGAAATTGGTGTTAAAATAATCCTGGGAAAAAAATGGGGAAAATGGTACCGGTGTTTTTAGAACCGGTTAAAAACCGGTGCTAGTGGAAAAATGGCACCAGTTGTACGTACTATTCACAAAAACCGGTGCCAAATAAAGCATTTAATGCTCCTAACTACCCCTTGAAAATTGATGGAAGATTCTTTTGATGGTGAGCAAATACCCAAAGAAATGAAGACCCATGGATGTAAGTTTTCCTTAACCTTTTTGAATTTCAATCAAATAGTAGTTATAATAACCATTAATGCATGCATTGAGAGAGTGTATTTGTATTTATTGATAGTTTCTATGCTTTAAGTTGGTTTAGTATCATGTTGTGAGAGTGTAAATGATTGTGGATGTAAACATGGTTGTGTTATTTTTTGGTAGATGGTATATATATATATCTCCCAAGAACAAGTTAATCGATTCACATGCACGTGACACATTTAGTATTGTGTACCAAATTGATTGTGCTTATTTTTATTATGTTTGAACAGTTAATATTTGTGTGATTGTTTGTTATTTTTTTTAGATACAATGGACCGAGAATCGATGTTTGTATGGAGAAAAAATGGTTTGCTATCCAAGTGCAGCTAGAGGGAGTGGTGAACATATTGCATTTATTGATTCGTTTCTTGATTATGCCTTTGGTCGGGAGGAGAGGATACTTTTTTCATGCAAAAGATGCTTGTGTCTCGAGCGGTTTGATGATCGTGGGCTTGTTCGATTTCACTTGCTGAAGAACAAATTTGGTGGAGGTTACACGGTATTGATATTTCATGGAGAGGTTGAGCATTGACATAATGGTGGTGGGTTTGACAAGGTAGATGGAAACTAATGTACCATTGATGCTATGTTCGATGAAATTGTAAGAGATTTCCAGGGGAAGCCTAAAATGTTGATTGCTTTGCTCGATGAAAAAGAGAAGCCATTGTATCCGTGATGTAAAAGTAAGGATACCATAATCTCCTTTTTTATGGAGGTTTTCAATTTGAAAGCTACAAGTTCTTGGAGTGATACAAGTGTGAATTCACTCCTAAAGCTTCTAAAGGATAAGTTTTCGGAAGGGAATGGAATACCCATAAACTTTTACTAGGCTAAGAAAATATTGTGTCCACTCGGTTTAGAATACAAAAAAATACACGCATGTCCTAATGATTGTGTGGTGTATGACAATGATTTGAAAGACGCGGTTGAATATCCTGTGTGCAAACATTCAAAATATAAGGGTGTGAGGAATGATGATGATGGGTGTTTGGCTAAGAAGAAGAAGAAGGTCCCATTGAAGTGTATGTGGTATCTTCCTTTAATTCCTAGGTTGAAGTGGTAATTTTTTAATTCAAAAGATGCAAAGAACTTGCAATGGCATGGAGAGCGGGAAAGACCAAGTGACGACAAGATAAGACATCCGGCAGATGGTGATGAATGGAGAAATTTTGACAAGCGATATCCTTCATTTGGTTCAGAAGTTAGAAATTTATGCCTTGCATTGTGTACTGATGGGATGAATCCATTTGGTAATATATCATCGAAGCATAGTTGTTGGCCCATGATGTTAGTTATATATAATTTGCCCCTTTATTTGTGCATGAAACGTAAATATGTTATGATGCCCATGTTAATCTTAGATCCAAGACAACCTGGGAATGAGGTTGATATGTATTTGAGACCATTGATTGATAATTTGAAGATATTGTGGAAAGAAAAAGGGGTGTTGGTATTTGATGCCCATATGAATGTGGAGTTTCAATTTCTTTCCATGCATATTTGCACAATCAATGATTTTCTAGCCAATGGAAATTTGTTGGGGTATATTGTGAAGGGGCACAAAGCATATCCTATTTGTAAGGAGAAGACAAAATTCAAACAGCTAAGACCTGGAAGAAAGACAATGTATATTGGCCATAGAAAATGGCTGCAAGGAAACAATAAATACCGGGATGATGTGGTTAATTTTGTTGGGGGGAAGAACGAAAGAAATCCCCTACACCAGTAACTGGTGAGTAGATTCACAAGAAGGTTAATAAATTGAGAGTGGTGTTGGGAAAGTATAAAGGCAAGGAAAGAATACATTGTGATGGTCCATAGAAGTAAAGGTCAATATTTTTTTGTCGACCGTACTGGGAGCATCTTGAGTTTAGGCATTGCCTAGACGTGATGATATTGAGAAAAATGTTTGTGAAAGTTTGATAGGCACCCTTTTGAATATTCCCTGGAAGATGAAAGATAGTTTGAATGCATAGTTGGACTTGGTAGATTTGGGAATCAGAAATGACCTCACTCCAGAAGTGAAGGGTACGAGGACTTACTTGCCCCCTACACCTTGTACATTGTCAAAGGAGGAAAGAATCTCAGTTTGTGATAGTTTGAAATCAGTGAAGGTCCCAATTGGTTATTCATCGAATGTTAGTCGAGTAGTTACAAAAGATTGTCGGATGACTGGGTTGATATCTCATGATTCTCATGTTATGATGTAACAACTGTACCCTATTGCTATTTACGGGGTAATAGAGGTCAACGTAAGGAACTCAGTCTCTAGACTTTGTTAATTTTTTTGGTTCCATGTGCCAGAAGTCTATTGACCGAAACCATTAGGATGTCCTACAAAAAGAGGTTGTTGTTATGCTATGCAAGTTTAAAATGTATTTCCCTCCATCTTTTTTTATATAATGGTTCACTTGGTTGTTCATTTAGTGTATGAGATAAAGATATGGGGTCTGGTTGGTATGCATTGGATGTATCCTTTTGAGCGTCACCCAAAATTATTCAAGGGATACGTGAAATGTATGAGTTGGTTGCATGCTAGTATTGTTGAGAGGTATGTTACCGAAGAAGTAATTGAATTTTTCTCTAGCTATTTGGAGGAACATAGAAATTTTGGGGTGCCCTATAATTGACATGTTGGAAGGATGGTGGGCAAACCGAGGTCAAGGGGAATGTTATTAACTCAATTAAATAGTGATCCGATGTCAGTTCATTTGTATGTCTTGAGTAATTGTAGGGAGACTGCTGCTTATGTGATCGAGCACCTTAATTCAATCACAGAGTCTCATTCCACGTGGCCCCCAAATAAAGTTCAGTTGGAGCACAATGACAAGTTTGTGAATTGTTTATATGATCGATGCAATGTAGCTGATTATGACCTAAAAATCAGAGCATTTGCAAGGAAGCCTAACTACACGGTTTCGAGGTATTCCGGATATGACATGAACGATTTCTCTTTTGCTATTAGGGACAAAGATTTAAATAGCACAACACTAAATATTGGGGTATACATTGAGTCGGAGACAATGTTGCAAGAATGTAAGAAAGATAATAAACTTGTCCTAGTTGTGATGTCCTTTTATGGTGTTATTGATGAGATTTGGGATCTTGACTATGGACAATTCAAGATTCCAGTTTCCAAGTGCCAATGGTTTGATAACACAACTGGAGTTCGAAGTGATGACCCAATGGGATTTACCCTTGTTGACCAACGTCGTAAAGCATATGACAATGATCAGTTTATTTTGGCCGAACAAGTAAGACTAGTTTTCTACGTTAATGATCCATGTAATGTAGGTTGGTTTGTTGTGTTACATAGTAAGAAATACTTTTTCCCTAAAAAAATTGATTTTGAAGTTACAAGTGAAAGGTTAGAGTTCCCATCTATTTCTCCTCTACTCATTGACGATGGGATTGAGGCGGAAGCAATACGGAGGAAACATAGAGATGGAATTTGGATAGATAAAGATGGCCAAGAAATTAGAGACGTTCAATCCAAAAACAAGAAGATGGTTGAAGACTAGCGGTTGAAGTGCAATGAATTTGAGGGATAAAATTTATGTATATTTGTAGTATGTTGTGTTTTGTATGACTGTTAACTATTCTACAACTTTGGTCTAATTGGTACCGATTTTGAGCAGCTCTAGGAGCGGCAGTGCGCTGCCGCTCTTTCGATAATGCTTGGACAAAATAAGCTTCATTTTCCTATGGTACCGCCTGCAAGCTACAACGCACTGCAGCTCTTTTGGTAAAGCTTGGACAAAATAAGCTTCATTTTCCTATGGTAACAGGTGCCAGCTGCAGCGCGCTGCAGCTCTTTTACACACACATTACCTATTTTGAGTTGGTCGTTCAGTTCTTCTAAGATAAAAAAACATGAATAGGTTACAAGCCAAGAATTGTAAACTACCAAAATCAGAGAAAATAGATGCCCATAACTAATTGCATCAAAATTCCACAATCATAAAGTACAAAGTCAAATCCACAGAGAAGCAACATAAGTTTTGGAAATCAAAAGCCTGATAAAATATAGGTCCTTATAAACAAAGAAAAATAAAAAACTTAAGAAAATCAAGATGTGAGCACAGTGAAGGTAGTCAATCCCTGCCCGAGCTGTCCTCCCCATTGTTGGAAGATGGCAAATCTATAGTAGGGATTGGACCCAATTCCTTAATTCTCTCGCCACACATGGCTGTCAAGATCTTCCCTACCTCCTCAGTCCATCGTACCAAGTAATCTACCTTCACTTTCAATGCTTCCATGTCCCCATCCGAATTCTCCTTAGACGATTTACTTGTTGCCGACCATGATGGCACACTTGAGGGTTGATGGGAATCTATGGAATCACTATGTAATAATCATCTTTAAATTTTCAACATGATTTCATGCATAAGGCAGTGATGAGGGAAGAGAATCCTGTACAGTTGTGGGCATTGACACAATCCCAGATATACGCCGGTATCGTACCCCCAACATTGATGCTCGAGTTCTTTTTGATCTTGTACAACAGCAACATACGGGAACGATGAACCTCACTATTCATTTTCTCCAGCAGCAGGCGGGTAGCTATGAATGTGTACCACACATTCATGTCATCATTCAAGTATTTCTTCTCAATGCTGGACCATTCTGGTGGCTGGTTCTGGATAACTTCATCACCATCATCACAGATTTCTCTTATGGTCTGTTCCCAAGAAGCTTTTTCAACAGCTTTTTCCGCGGCTTTGTAGACACTTGCAGGCTTCAGTGGGATCTTGTAGAGCTTGTTGATCACATCTGGTGCAAGCACAATGAACTAACCACAGAAAAAAACCTCTGCTAAATTCTTGTACTTCATCAGGGCTAAGAACTCACATGCTAAGGTCTTGTTTGCACGATCTGGTTGTGCGATGAAGCCTTCCCAACCATGCAGGTTGACATAGTCCTTGTAAGGCTTTTCCAGTCCGCCTCATGATATAGTCCTTGGTACACATTTATTACCTCATGACAGTCCGCCTCTGTAATCAGTATTGCAGAGTTCCCTTGCACCATTTGAGACCAATTGTCTCGCTCTTCCATATTGCCAACTCTGGTTTTTTTCCTTGAGTTCTAGATGTTGGTCATCCCCTTGGGTGCACCTTTTTTGGGGGCCATACCTGGTAAAATAAATGTTGTATAGTACGAAAGGCGCTAGCAAAATGTTAACCTAAGTAAATTTTGCATCCAGAATGTTAGCACGTGAATAAATTTGCATCCAGATGTCAGCACATGAATAAATTTGCATCCAGATATCTGTTGAAGTCTTGCAACATAACATAGGCATAGAACTGTATTTCCATAATCAAACCAGGATTCACATAAAACATAGGCATAGAACTTGATGAAGAATAGAGGCATAAAACCATTCCTTTAACATAGGAATAGAACCAATTCAACAAACATAGGCATAGAACTGTATTCGCATAGAATATAGGCATAGCATACAGTTGTAATAACTCTCGCATTTCTAAAATAAAATCACAATTAAGTTTTTTCACAATTAGGTATTTTCATGAAATCAAACAATCAGTATACCAATTATGTAGACAATGGAGGGAGTGGGGGAGCGGGGACGGATCTTGCCAGTGGAGGGAGTAGGAGACAGTGGAGGGAGCGGGGAATGTGGAGGGAGCTTGGCAGAGGAGAGGTGTTAGGGTATTGGGTTGAGTAACCAATTTTACACACACATTGGCTGAATCGTACAAGCACATGGGATGAATTCTACACACACAGGGGCTGAAAGGTGTTAGGGTATTGGGTTCCAGGACTCGAGCCACGAGGGCTAAAGGCTCAAGGAAGGAAGTTTGAGGTTTGGGGACTTGAGGTAGGATGTTCAAGGGTTCGAGGGCTTAATGCTTGAGGTAAGAGGCTTGAGGTTCAAGGGCTTGTGGCAGGACGTTCAATGGCTCAAAAGGTTTGAGGCTCAAGGCTTGAGGGCTCGATGGCTCGAGAGGCTCCTGGGTTCGAGGGGTTCAAGGGCTCAAGGTTCAAAAACTCGGGGGCTTGAGGTTCGAGGACTTTAGGGCTTGATGTTCGAGGTTTGAAGGGTTCAAGGGGCTCGAGGGGTCGAGCGCTCAAGGGTTCGACGGCTTAAGGATTTGAGGGTTTGAGGGTTCAAGGGGCTTGAAGGCTCGAGGGCTCAAGGTTCGAGGGATATGTTGGGCCTTAGGCTCAAGGGGCTCGAGAGGTTTGAGGGTTCGAGGGGCTCAAGGGGTTCGAAGGTTTGAGGGGCTCAGGGGCTCGAGGTTCAAGGGCTCAAGGGGCTTGAGGTTCGAGGGATCAAGGCTCGAAGGTTCGAGGGCTTAGTTTGAAGTTGTCCAAAATCCACACATACGGGATCGAGGGTTCAGGTTGAAGTTTTCTAAAATCTTAGGGCTGATTTCCAAAATACATATATTATCTATAATATATTCATAAGTTGAGAAATCAATTTACATACTTCATCTATTTCACTAAGAGTGTCACACTAGGTTTAAGCTCTTGGATTAATGTGACGAAAATGAGAAGTTGAAATTGAGTGTAGAAAGTAAAAACTAGAATGAGTGGATGAGATTGTAGGAATCTTACCAAAATGTAAAGTGTGCCATTTAAATAAAAATCCCAATAAGGCAAGTGTGCCACTCTTAGTGAAACGGAGGGAGTATCAATATTCTATATACACTGGTTAACTATATATGATCGTGTTCAATACAACTAAGGGTTGGTCAAACCCTAGTCAGCATACACGTGCACCAACTTCACCGTATCCATTACTTCATAACCCATACGGTTGCCTACTAGTCGCCTGTAGTCAGTGAGCATTCCATGTACACTAGTTAATCAACTATAACTTAATTGGTGATCCATATACACTAGTTATAACTTAATTAATGTATCCATTACTTGGTAACCCATTAAGTTAACTAAGATTGTCCCTTACATACAAATATGTTTGAATATAAATATGTTTGAATTGACTCATACTAATTCCTGGTTAAACTCTATTTCTCTGGCCGTTCTATGTATACAAGTAATAGTCATCAAACTACATACACAATTCTAGATATGAGTGTTGTCTATTGTAATTAAATAGTATCCAGACCTTAATTAATTTTTCATTGGATATTATTCAAAATTCTTTACCTAAGTTGGCCAACAAAGGAGCTTCACAAATTTAACTTCAAAGTGACCCAACAAAGCAGCAAGAATGGTTAAATTAAACTCCCAATTGGCCCAATAAAGCATCATTTAGCTTCCCTCCCAAATTTTCCCTCTTCCCTCCATAATCTTATCCCCAAATTTTTTTAAACACCCACCCCAACACACACACCCTTCGCAACTCCCACCCCAACACACACACCCTTCGCAACTCCCACCCCAACACCATAACACACATGCCCTTCAAGGGCTCGAGGGCTCATGGTTCCAGGTCATGTAAAGCTAGTGCATAGTCGGCCAGTGGCAACAAACATTGTTGGGAGTTTGTACAAATAAGGTATGAGTGATTGGTTTTTGGGTAAGTCTACTAGAACTCGTTAAATGGGTGATAGTTTGCTTTTTTCTGGGGTTTAATCTATATGTATATATTGCTAGGTCTCTTATTTTATGAGTTTGTGTTTTAATTTGTTGGGTTATTAGTGTGGGTAGTTCTTCATGTGGATAGATGATTTGTTTGCTAATAATTTTAGACTTTTTGCCTACTTTGTTTTTGCCCCCATACAAATTTTTTGCATATTATGTTGATAGGTTAATATGTTCTCGGTTGATTGTTTGTGGATATCCGTCTTTGGATGTGTTATGTTAAGATTTCATTTTTTTATTGACTCATACAAGCGAGTGAATGGCGAAGTCGAGGAAGAAATTGTTTGACTCCAGTACTAAAGCAGTAGAAGATAATTGTGTTACCCCTACAAAAGGTGACAATTGTGATGTCAATAATGAGGAGGCGGATGATGCACCCAAATCATGCTCGGGATTTGAATAATCGGGGGAGGAAGAAGAAACTATATCAAAAGATGGCATGAGTGGGAGCTTTGACAAGTTTGAGACTAAAGAGTATTGCAAGCATAGAGGCACAACCTTGTGCTAGTATGTGTTGCTAGCAAAGCAAAAGAAGCCCCTTAAAATATTCTTCGACGATGACTTTGAACCCTTGGTTATACGTAGGTAGTGGTCGATGTATGTTTGCTATACCTTCTGACGAAGAATCCGCTTTGAGACATGGCATAATTAGAAAGCACTCCTACACCATGTAAAGAAAGATGCATGGGAAGACATTCTCGTAAGTGTGTTCTAATCCTCCATTTTCATTTGTTCATTTCAACTTCATTACATTTTGCATTGACAACATGTATCTTTGTCCCCAAGATTAGCTGGGATATACAAACCAAAATAAAATTCAATGAGGTGAATAAGTTCTAAAATAAATGGAAAATTTATAGAGGTGAAAGGTGGAGGAATTGGAAGGCTAAGGTGGCTCACAAGTACATCGTGCAAAAAAAACCAGGTTCTTGTGCGTGGAAAGATTATCGATAGATGGAAAAAAATGAATGGGAGCTACTTGTGAAACACATATCAACCCCTGAATTCAAGGTTATTCCTCAAAAATTATTAATTTATTATTTACTTTGTGACCATTTTAAAAATAAATGAACATATAGACATTAACTCATGCAGCAAAAGTAAGCGCCTCACATAAGGAGTACATCCATCACACGGGCAGTGGAGGGAATCTTAGGCTTGCTATAGAACTCAAGAAGAGGAAAACAAGGGCTAAAATTGACGAGCTTATGGATTAAGGTCAAAGTGTAGAAGAAGTGGAGGCTTTTGTTCAAATCATGGATTTCAAACAGGACCGCTAGGAGGTGTTCCTAGAAGCAAACTGGGACAAGAAATTATAGACCTACACCAACGACTGCGTTAAAAGAGTAGCCCCCATTATTGTGAGCCGAATTTATAATTAATTATATCTCTACTAATATTCTCAGATGGAATGCACAGTAATGGATTACATATGTTTTGTTTAGTAGAATAACCTTTTGGATAGGAAGTAAAGGGGAGAGTTAGTTATACAAGGAAAAGAAGAGATTCTCGTTCAAGCAACGGGTAAGAAGGATCACGGGGGTTGTTGGAGAGGTTGCCCCACAATGGCCAAGGTGAACGAAGCCCCATCACATATTGCTCTGAGCCGTTATGCATCTAGTCGATGTGGGAGAACAAACACAAAACCATTGAATTTAAACAAACTACCAACCGATGTCATCGAGCTCAACGAAAAATTTGTTGCCTTATTTGAGGCCCAAACAAATTTGTTTGTTGGACAATTGGGTAAAACTATTCCCCCACACTTGGATGCCCGCAAATTCCTTACTACATCTTCCAACCCCGCGAATAAAGACAACTGGGTATTCATTCCTTCAGCATCTAGAAGTAGTGACCCATAAGGAACCGTTGCGGATGACAATGTATTGTATACCATGAACCTCGTTGTTAGTTGCTCTCTTGCTCTGTGATTGTTAGTTTCTGGATTTCAATTTCGTGTAAAATTGACTTTGGATGCTTTTAGCTATGGAGATATATTTACTGTTGTCACGTTCATTTTGGATATTGGTAGTTCGAGCCTACTAACATCTTCATCTTGTTCTTTTCTCAGTTCAGCTGAGAAAAGGTCTCTTTGCTAATATAGTTTTAATTGAGAGACATTTTATTCCAGATGAACGCTGAAAGCTGCAGCGTGCTGCAGCTTTTTGTCTAAGTTGAACACTGAAACTGCAGCCTTCAATAGCTATAAATAGAATTCATTTCTTGTTATAATCAACTTTCCGGGCCAATTACATATTCAACAACCCTTGGTCCCTATTAAGATTGATTACAGTTATGACATTATTTAATTTTGATTACTTAATAACACTCACTTATTGTCCAACTGATGTTTTTCCCCTTTTTTTGAATTTTGTTCACAGAAAGGAAAACGGTGCTGCCTATATGTTTTTGAACCATAACGGAGAAAGGGATGTAGCTGCATTTGGTATCTCGTTTCCAAAGGATAAGGAAATGGACTTACCTATGAAGTGGGAGCGAGTAAAGCCCTGTGGACCTGTGATCATTCCCAAGGCACCTTTGCCAATTGAACACAAAGAATTTGAGTTTGTCACTGAGGCCATTGGATATAACATTCTATGGCCGGGAAATCTGATAAGTGTCATTGGGAAACAAAATGATGAGGTGTGATAATTGTATTCTTCTTCTCATCCTATCATATATATCTTTCTAGAAATTACTAAGACATAATTTCTTATTCATCAGCTTATGTAGGAGAACGAGCAGCAATCGCCTCGAAAACAATTGGTAGTTGATGAAGATGGAAGTCTTGAAATAAACCTCACACCAAAAACTAACATGGAGATTGAAGAGGTTAAACAAATAATTATACTAACTAGCTATAACATCCAGAGATATATTAACACACTCTCCCTTATAGGAGACGGTAGCTCAGGAAGATACTCTGAATGGAGAGGTGGTTGCTCAATCAGTAAAAGGAGAGGTCAAACATACCCCCAAACTTTTTCATTCCGACCTATTTTTTCAATGCATGACTAACACTTTACTCATTAGCAAGTAGCAAAAGAGAATACTACATCGACGGAGAATGGGCAACCATGTTCTGACCATTACATTTTTGTGAGAGCTCATTTTAGCCTTTAGAATATGATCCACTACTGACTTATATACATATACTGCTCAACTAACATTATTAGATTCTCAATGTAATTAGGGGGTCACAGAAGACAAAGAATGCATCGCTGCTGTTCAACAGATTAATGATGTTTTAAGGCTATCTACACAAATATATGGACCTAACAAAGTCTTCCGCATCAATTTTAATGCGGAGGTGTTTGGATCAGAAGAAGTCTACATAGCCATATTTACTGACAAGCTAAAAATGTTCATGAGCAGCTTGGACGTAGAAAATGAAATTGAGTGGATCAGTGGGTGCCAACTTGATATATGGGCATCGTAAGAATTGCATAGTTACATTATTTATAGATGTATCATTATATTTGTTTCACTTACAATATTATTTTCCAGATACCTTTGTGATTGGGTGGTTGATTGAGGCCACGTACAGTTTATTCTGTCCGGTTCAAATTCAATAGCTCAAAAGGCAAATCAGAGGGTCGAATTAACTGTGGACGATGTTTCAACTGTCATGTGCCGCACTCAAGCAAGGATGTACGCCTTCCCGTACAATCGAGAGTAAATTTTATTCTTTTTTGTGTTGTTTGACCCGGCCGCATGGAAGCAATAGCAACCATATGCTATGATTTTATTTTTAAAAAAATATTTAAAGTATTTTGGTGTTTCCCTTTTTTATAGAAGCCATTGGTTTTTGCTCGTCTTCGTACTGGAAATCGATCGAGCATATTGCATCGACTCGATGAATGGGGGAATTTGCAAATGTAATAGGCTATGCCTTAAATTGATTCATTTGTAAGTGGAACACATTTTGGTCATTCCTTCTACTTTAATGTTTTACAAAATTGTTTGTTCCCGTAAACGTGTTATTGTAGGTTTCTCACTTTCTTTGCTCGATTATTTACAATTAATGTTAATAATCAGTACAATGACATTCATATTTCTATTCATTACTTGCGTTCATCATTGCATGTTGGAAAAAGGTATACCTAATTAAACTATTATGTGTGATCCCAATTTCTGAAAATATATTTTTATACATTGATGTAAGTATATTTTTATCGATTGTAGGGTTGCAACAAAATATCGACCATTCAATTCCGACCAAAATAGATCCTACCCTTCGAACTATAAATGGAATGTCATAAACATCAATGTACGTATTATCGCGTAACGTCATATTTCCTCTGTCATTTTTATGTTCGTAATCATTTCAGCAAATTCTCTTTCATATCAGCACAAGATACAAAGTATTACTTTAAAATGTGGATCACATTGCATGTATTACATGGAAAAAATTATTAGGGAAGTGAATGACATTGACATTATTCTGGTACATTTTCCTATATTGTTTTTTGTATTTGTTAGTCTCTCACGTATATATTCTTTTTTAACATGCAATTTAATACATTGTTTAAGCAACTTCCAAAATATTTGACTCCTCTAGGGAGTGATCAACTGCAGAGCATTACTCTGAAATGGGTTTGTATTTTTGCAAAATGTACTCTGCCAAAATATATAGCTCAATTGAATGTCATACGAGGAATTGCCTCCATCATTGGATAGTAGTTAGTGTTATCTCTTATGAGAAAGATAATTGTCCTTCACTTTTGATACTCATCATCTCAATGATAAGGTGGGTTCCAGTATCTTATGTAGGCCACTAAAAACCACATTTCATGCACTTCTTTTGCTAGTCTAAAATTATAGTTGATCAAATTAAATATATTTTTTCTACCTATTTGTTGTCTATGTGTGATGATTGTTTTATTTATTGGGAATTGATTTTTGGTATTTGTGCAATTTTTATTGGTGCATCGATTTAAGTAATCTGAACACAAATGATAATCGGTTCCATCTATGAAAAAGAATGCACCGGTTTGGAAAACAAGCGTAAATATGAAAATGGCAGCATGAAGATGGACTGAAAGAGTGGCAGCACGCCACAGCTTTCAGCGACCAGATTAGTCACACATTTAACACCGGTTTTTGCTAAAATAATAACCGTTGCTAGCCTATTATATAATTAACACCGGTTTTAAAACAAGTTCTATAAAAAAACTGATCATAACAATACGCGTATAGCACCTGTTTAAATTGGTGCTAATAAATAACTGGTGCAAACAAAACAAATTTAGCACCGGTTTGAAAACTGGTGCTAAAATTAAACGCTGCTACTAGGACACAAATTTAACACTGGTTTCTTATAGCACCGGTTTTCAAAAACTGGTTTTAAAAAACCAGTTCTAATTTGGTACGTATTAGCACTGGTTTTTTAAACCAGTGCTAAAAACAACTAGTGCTAGATGTAGGAATTTAGCACGGTTTTTTTTCAACCGGTGCAATTGTTTCAACGGTTACTTAGGCATCGGTTTTTTTCTGGAAAAAACCAGTGCTACAACATAAAAAAACTGATGCTAGAGGGTTTTCTTTGTGGTAGTGTTCGACTATTTTGAGAGGTTCAAGTAGTTTCTCGCAAGTTGTCCTTATCACGACTATTCGGAAGGAGAGTTGGTCCATTACTTCTACAATGGTCTTCTTGATGAGGACCAAGGATTATTGAGGAGTTCTTGAGGTGCTATCTTGGGGAACAAGATTTCATCGGAGGCTATGCAGCTATATGAGAAGCTAGCGGAGGAGTCAAGGAACTTTAGCTCGAGGGCCAATTTGAGAAGGGGAAATCCAATGCCTGCAAGTAACCCTTCTAATAGTGGAAAGTTTGAGGACCAAGTCTCGGTCCTTGCTTCTATGGTGAAATTATTGATGACTAAGCCCGAGAATGTATCACATGTTAAATCATGTGAAATTTGTTACTCGGTGCATCATACAGACGCTTGCCCTACTTTGCATGATGATTATGTCGAGGAGGTGAGTGCCATGGGGTATCAAGGCAACCAAGGCTACAAAGGCAACCAAAACTACCAAGGTTTAAAAGGATATCAAAGAAATGAAGGGTACCAAGATGGCCAAGGCTACCAAAATTGGCCGTACTATTCCGATAATTGTGATAACCCAAACTTTCGGTATGGAAACCCTCAAGGAAGTCAAAACCCTCAACCATATCGGCCTCATAAAAAACTATAGGCCACCTCAAAACTAATTCCAAAGGCTCCAAGACAAGCCCCAAGACCAAGGGGAGAGCTTGGGGTTAACAAAAGACGAGGTGATGTAAGCCATTCACCAGTTGAGCTTGTGCGCGCAAAAATGTGAAAAATTCCAAGATGAAGCCAAGGAAAGCATCATGAACTTGGAAACTCAAGTGAGCCAATTAGCTCAAGTGGTGAATAGGATGGAAGCCCTGGAAAAGGGCAAACTTCCCTCCCAACCGAAGATCAATCCCCGCCAAAATGCTAGTGCTATGACTTTGAGAAGTGGTAAAGAGGTTAGCTTTCCCCCGGTTGATGAATTTGTTGAAGGTAAACCTAGAAGGCTTGAAATGTTTAGGAAACAGGTTGACAAAGAGACCAAGAATGTGGCCAAAGAGCAAGCAAGGAAGGGGAAAGAGAAGGAAGAGGAGATCATCATTGAGAAATCAACCTCCATTCCCAAACCTTCATCCCCTCTTCACAAGAAGGCAAGGGTGGTGGAAATTCCCCCATATGTGTCGGAACCATTGTTCTCGAAAGCTTTGAAGGACAAACAGAGGAAGGAGTCCAACATAGATACCTGCGATGTCTTTTGTAGCTGTGAGGCAAATATTCTTCTCTTGATTTCTATTGAAAAAATTCCTAGCTATATAAATTTTTGAAGGAATTATGTGTTGTAAATAGGAACAAACAACACAGAACAATATTAAAAATGGGAAAAGTGAACATGTCTCCGCTTAGTGCCAAAGGGACTTACCCCCTAAATGTAGTCCCGACATGTTTACAATCCCTTGCATGATAGGGAATACACATTTTGAAAAAGCAATTCTTGACCTTGATGCATCAATAAATGTGATTCCTTACTATTTGTATGAAAGCCTCAATCTTGGTTCTTTACACAAAACCGGGGTGATGATAAAACTAGCCAATCGTTCTAGTGCATACCCTAAGGGTGTTGTTGAGGATGTGTTGGTTAGGGGGGATTCCTTGATATCCCCACAGATTTTTGACATGGAGCATGATAAACATGCCACCCCAGTCTTGTTGGGAAGGCCATTTTTGAAGACCTCTAGGACCATCATTGGTGTGCATAATGGTATCCTCGCCATGGAATTTGATGGGATTAAAGTAGAGTTTAACATAAATGACTCTATGAAGTATCCTCTTGAAGAATATTCTTTCCATGCTATTGATATTGTTGACGATGTTGTGCAAGATGTTTTTGAATTGAATGGTGAACATTCCTTGTTAGTTGCTTCGAAAAATAATGTTGAAGATGCATGTCTTGTATATTCCATGAGTAATAACTTGAAGAAAGCATTGAGGATGTAAGCATGCTTGAGGAAGTGGTGCCAAGTCTTACCCCTGTAGTTTTAGATAAACCTTTGCAAAGTGACCTCAAGTACGCATTTCTTGGGGAAGGGGAGGCGCTCCCAGTTATCATTTCAAGCAAACTCACCAAAGAACAAGAAGAAAGGTTGAGGGTGGTGTTACGGGATAATAAGGAAGCAATTGGATGGACTATTGCCAACATCAAAGGTATAAGTCCATCCACTTGTATAAATAGAATTTTTTTGGAGAAAGGTGCGAGACTATGAGGTCATCGCCGTACCTCTCAAAGTTAATACTTTTAAGCCCCAATGCTTCCTATCTACAATTAAGTAGATAATGGCAAGTCGGGGTCATCCATGAGAATATGGATATTTTCAAGTGTTTAAACATATATAGGAAAAAACATACTAAGCATATACAGACATATATACATATAAAAGTATGTAAACAATGGGGGGTTTTGGTTGGTTTGATCCAAAGTTATCAAATTAAAGTACAACAAATAGGAAAGTAAGAGAACTATGCTAATCATGAAATACAACAAAAGATAAGATGAAAACAACAATTAACAGAACCTTGGGCGCAATTGACTTCCACTTCCAAGCCTCTTATCCATCATTAAACATGCAACCTATTTACTACTTTCACTACTCGTTGTGAAGACTAATCTTCTATCCTTCTTAGATAGTAGTTTGCAAGAGTGAATTCGACATCTCTTTTCAAACCTCACCAATGACTCCCATAGTCGAAACATGACTAAAAGTATCCAATTGATGGCATTTAGCACGAAGAATCAACAAGCTTGGAAACACTTATAAATACTACACTGTGTCTAAGCATTCAACATATTCATGCATTTATAGAAGATTAGTCAAGAACGATCAATTTCCATATGCTTCTTAAATTTGCTACAAGCAACAAACATGACAAAGAGTTCAACATTATCATATTCATCTAGAAATTACCAATCCATCAACACAATCAAAAGCTCTAAATCATACTCTTGGATTCCTATCAAGAAAATGGTAAATCAGCCCATTTCCCCAAACCCTAACAAGATTATATACAAGTACTTTATATAATCAATCTTTACATAACATTAATGACATTAACAAACACATTCAATGCTCCATAAATGCATAATAGTTAGAGTATCAAATAGGCTACAAATATTTCTTAAGACACGGGCTTGGAAGCCTTAGTCATTTGTCCCAAGAACTAGATTTAGCTACAAGAGTTCATACTAATTAATGATAAACAACTACACATAATACAAGAGAATTCAAAGATGAAAATGGAAGAAAATATGGTTCTAAAAAGTACCAAAAACACATATGAAGAAGATCTCAATGGGAGGAAAGAGAGTGTTATTTATAGTACAAAAAGGATAAGGTTAAATTCTGGCCACCCGTTAGTCACGACTCGCAACGGTCCTGCGACGAGGCCATCGTGACTCGCGATGGGTGCCAGGATTTAATCCTATTTTCTTTTCTTCTTCTTGTGGTACACATTCATCTTCATAGCAATTCCTCTCATTTTTTTATGTCTTCAATGTCTTCAAAAATGGTCTTCAATGGACACGGGTCTTCATGTCTTCGAAGCAAGTCTTCAAAAGTCTTTGAAAATGTGATCTTTAATGGCCTCCAGTCTTCATGCCTCGGTGTTCTTTCCTTGTCACGCAAAATCCATTTAGAGGAGGTAAAAGAGTGTAAAGTTGCTTTTACCCCTCCTAAGAGAATTTCAAGGTAAAAAACAAGCTCTTGATAATAAAATAGCACAAAAGTGACCCAAAATAGTACTTAATTATGCATATAAAATAGACATATCAAAGCTCTCCACACTTAAACCTTAGTCGCCCTCGAGTAATAAAAGATCCAAGCATACGAAGGAAATGACGTATCCACATCCTAACTACTATTCCCCCAAATCAATACCTCACAAAATTCTCAATATCACACATCTCAATGTTAAGGTCGAATGAGAAGTTTCCCACAACCCCTATTCCTAAATCTACCCAAACCATGTCAACCCATCAATTCATTGACATCCCTAAAACATCTCCAAATCCCAAATTATAATTCCAAATCCAATGATACAAGGTGAAGCTAAAGATATGTATAAGGTTCAAAACACATGCTTGACTTTATATATATATATATATCAACCTAAAAACGAAGCATATTGATGATCAAGAATTTCATAACTTTCTTCGTCTTCTCCTGGTAAATTTTCCACTCCCAAAAGGTCCTCAAGATTTCAAGCTACCCGATCCATCAGTATGGTCACCTCAACCTTATCAATCCAACGCTAGCAAATGAGTGAACACTTAACGTTTTTCAATTTCTCTCGTTTTCTCTCATTTTTCCTTGGAGCCCTTTCGGGTTTTCATCCTAGCCACACATCATGTTTCTTTGGCTCACATTTCACCTTTTTTTGCACATTTAGCCTCTCATTTTTGCCTAGGTCACCCTTTCGGGTTTTTGACCTATCTGGGACCCCAATGTTGCCCAAGTTTCCCTCTCGGGTTTTCAACTTAGCAGGATTCTTTTTATTTATTCTTTATTTATTTCATTTTCATTTTATTTTATTTTTCAAAATTTTCAGCATTTTTCACGTGTCTCCAATCCAAAAAGTAGCAAAGTGCTTTCCAAATGTTAAGGCTAAGAAAAGTATCAAAGCCAACATTATCCAAGTACATCAAAAGAAAAACATCCCAAAACAAAAGGGGAAAATATCCAAAACAAAACAAAAGAGTTGTGCAAAAGTGTCTTCAATCTCAATCACCTCAAAGTAGATACCCAAAATAGTGCTGCTGATACTGTGCCAGCTACTCTGCTCCTCTGCCTCCTAGCTCTCAGTCACTCCACTCCCAGATCGGGGCCTGAGACACCAACTGCCTGGGACTGCATCTCATAGATACGAGCTGACAGGTGGTCAATCTCCTCATCCATGTCGATCAAGGTCTGGGAGACAAATACATTATGCTTCAATATCAAGCTGTCCTGGCAGCGGAATCCTTCCTGTATAGTCTGCATCATTCACTCGTAGATGTTCGGTGGAGGTTGGGAATAGTGAGGTGGCACATCGTCCTCCTGCATCGGCTCTATCTCTGGTGGAGGCTTCGTGAGTATTGTTGCTGTTGTCGCTCAGAGAGAGGTAGACTGCTATCATCATGTTGGATAGGAGCAGGGCCAAGGTCGCGGAGCTCGCACTGGAAATCATCTCTACATGAGGAGTCAGGTGAAATCGCCAAGTTTCCTTGAGGTGTGTCAAATACCAACTTCCTCTCGTTGGGCTGAGGAAGTGCTAGGAATCTGACCTTCCTTACGCCATACAACCAATGGAATAGCCCCGTGGTCCATGTGGCACTGAGCATTTCAAATCTAACTAACCTCTCAGCAATGATAAGATAGGAAGTGTGCCTCCCTAAGCGTGGAAAGTCAGCCAGAGGAACCAATCTCAAGTACTCTGCTAAAAGGCCCACAGCCCGTATCCTTGTCACTTACTCGTTAAGTGCCACAGAAAGTGAATGTCATTGTCTAGCACATTCATCTGCTCAGCGGAGCAAAGTACTGTACTAGCCAACAACCAGTGTACATAACGTAGTGCAGGGTGGATAATGGCACTACTCTTATCATGGAAGTTCTTCAGCCTGATGTTGATAACATTCCAAAAGTGCATGTCATCCTCAATCGATCGCTCTTAGGCCTGTAGGCCCAGCCTGGCCCGTATCTCCGCGCTGTCATATCCAAAGGCCTTCTCAATCTGCGAGACAGTCATTTGCCTAGATATATCATCTATGTTAAAAGAAATGTACCTATCACATGGTTGATCACCTCTCATGCTACTTATATATACCGTGGACAGGAACTCCAGCGTGTACCTCCGGTAAGAGAGCGCGCTCCTACACATGAACCCTTCAATTTTCCCATTGGTGAGAAGGCATCTGACAGACTGAGTGAGCCCAAGATCATTTAATGTGGGCACGTCTACAAAGCTTGTCTCCTTAAGTTGACGCCTCTCCGGGGCCTCCCACCTTTCTGCATAGGACCTGGTGATCCGGGTCAAACCCATGTACCAATCCGGATGGGGAGGTACAAGGCTCGATTTTGGAGCCAGTGGAGGAGGCGGAGGTGGACCGGCGGTGTGCCCACCTCTGGGGGGAGCCCTGGGTCTCTTCCTGGGGGCCATATATAATAACCACATCAAACAAGTTAAACGCACAGGAATATGTGTATATGTAATATTGCAAATTCATACTCAACCTCAAACTAGTTCATCATCAAAAGCCAAATCAAAATCAAGTTAATAGTTCAAGTCCTAATCACAATTGCATATACAATCCATATCATATCCATCAAGCCCATACTCTCAAGTCCATGAAGTTCTCACATAGTTGAAATCAATATGCTATATCTCAAAATCACAGTTGTACTCAACTAGTTTAGCCACCATTAGTACATTCACAATGTTAACATCCACGTCCAATGACTAAACTATCCTAAGCAAAATAACATTGCAAAGCACAATAACATTTTATCCAAGTAACAACTATGTTTAATCAAGGGCCAACATGCCTCATATCTAGCATAGTTCACAATCCATTCTCAGCCAAAGCAACACAAATGCACACAATCCAAAATCAAACAAGCATAATACAATCCATATCGCAACCACAAAATATACAATCCACACCGCAACCAAAAAATGTGCACACAATACCATCAAATTAAATTTCAAGCACAATATATTCACCAAAATTAACCAATGTCCAACAATTTAATTTCCTAAGGCATCACACATAATCTACACAATATCCAATAAATAGAGTATACATTCATAATAACAATTGAAGCTCAATAAAGTGAAGAAATGTACCACTTAGATGCTTATGATAAAGAATGGAGGAAGCCTACAATCAATTCAAAATAGAATTGCCCAAAGTCACAAAACCCCCAAATTCTAGGGTCTATGTTCTTCAAAGATTTTATAGTGATTTGTGGGTGGAGATTGGGAAGAGAGGATGGGGTATGGAGTGATGGTTGTGAGCCGCAGAGGGCGGCTGTTAGCGGTGGTGAGTGGTAGTTGCTTGGTGGAGGGAAGGCGGAGGAAGGTTAAGAGTAGCGGAAGAACTGTGGATGTGTTTGTGGCAAAAAGGGTTTTGCCCATTTTTTAAAGCAGACCTGTAAGAAAGACGCAACTCGCGACATTTTCATCGTGACTCATGACAGATGGTATTGAGGGGTTTGGGTCTAGCTAGGCTCGTGGATGAAAGAATTGGTCTCAAGGGGCTCGGGGCTGGCTAGGCTCGAGGATGAAAGATGACATCTCAAGGGGCATTAGTCTTATGGGGATAAAAGGCATCACTGGTCTCGGGGGCTTTTAGCCAAGAGGACACAAGATCTCGAGAGGTTTGGCTCATAACCCCAAGGTTCCAAGAGGTTCGGCTCGCGACCTAAGTCGAGGGCTTGCGGCCTTGAGGACCCAAGGTCTCGAGGTCTAGTCTCGAGATGGTGACATCTGGAGGGACGATGGTCTATATTGCTCGGCTCGAGTCTAGGGCTTGTGGCCTCTAGGTCTCAAGGGGATAATGTATCGAGGACTGGACCTGAGAGGGTGATGGACTTTTTGGTTCAGCTCGAGTCGAGAGCTTGCGGCCTCGAGGTCTCGAGGGGATGATGTCTCGAAGGGCTAATGGGATTATGGGTTTGACAGGTTTTGAGGGGATTATGTCTTGAGGTTACCGACGAGGCCCTCACGAGGCTATCGCAACTCGTAAAAAGTGGAGGCCGGGAGATGAATTTTAACATAATATTTCTGATTACGTCTTGACTCGCGAGCACTCCATCATGACTCGTGATAAGGCCCACAGAGGCCATCGCGGCTCGCAAAAATTAAAGGCCAAGACCTCCATTTTTAGCCAAAATCCATGATTTTGTCGTAACTTGTGATGATGCCCTCATGAGGCCATTGCAACTCATGGAAAGTGGAGGGTGAAAGCCAAAATATCACCAAATATTACTGATCCCATCGCTACTCGCGACGATGTGGTAAGGACTCGCGACAGACAACTAACCTAGTACTTAGAAAATGTTTCTAATTTCTTCTCTTGTCCAAGTCTTTCCTTCTTCACTCCAAGCATTTGTCCCTTTAAAAGTCCAATTCCTTGGCTTGTAAATTGCTACAAAATCATGGAAAAACAACCCGTGAAAAGCATAAAGCAAAACAATGAAACTTAATGACAAAATCAAAAACCAAACAACATCAATGGAAAGTCACGAATGGCAATCTGGATGATCAAAACAAAGTTTATTTAACGTCATTGGCATGACTTACTCCCTTTTCTTGGGTTTTACTCACAAACTAGATCGAGGAGATCAACGTCCTCTTCTTTTTCTAGCACAAAATTCTCGAGGTAAAGTTTCAAACGTTGTTCATTAACCTTGAATGTATTGGACTTAGCTCGATCTAGAATCTCCACCACGCTATGCAGGAATACCTTAACCACCTTAAAAGGACCGATCCATCAGGACCTCTACTTACCTGGGAATAAGCGAAGGAGAGATTAGAATAGGATGAACTTTTGACCAAAGTCAAAATCCTTCCTAATGATCATTTTGTCGTGCCACACGTTTGTCTTCTCCTTATAGATTTTAGCGTTCTCAAGGACTCCCTCCGGATCTCATCTAGTTCATCCAATTGTAACTTCCTATGCAAGCTGGCCTCATCTATATTGAGATTGAATTCTTTTACCACCCAGTAAGGTTTATGTTGAATTTCCACCGGTAGATGACAAGGCTTACCAAACACTAACCGGTATGGTAACATACCAATTAGTGTCTTATAAGCTGTCCTATACGCCCACAAGGCATCATTCAACAAAGAACTCCAATCCTTCCATTTAGGGTTAACCGCCTTTTGAAGGATGGGCTTGATTTCCCGATTGGAGACTTTGGCTTGCCCGTTGGTTTGCGGGTGATAGGCGGTGGATATCTTGTGAGTGACACCATACTTCTTCAAGAGTGCCGCTATGGTCCAATTGCAAAAATAGGTACCACAGTCACTAATCAAGGCTTGGGGTACCCTAAACCTAGAGAAGATGTTATCTTTTAGGAATTCTGCAACCACTTTAGGATCGTCAGTCCTAGTGGGTTTTGCTTCAACCCACTTCGACATATAATCAATGGCAAGAAGAATATATGTAAAGCCATAAGAACTAGGGAGAGGTCCCATAAAGTTAATACCCCAAACATCAAAGATTTCATAATACAGAATAGGCCTTTGGGGCATTTCATTCCCATTAGAGATATTTCCTACTCTCTGGCATTCATCACAAGATTTACAAAAGGTGTATGCATGCTTATTCAATGTAGGCCAATAAAACCCACTTTCTAAAACATTCCTAGCAGTTCTCTTTGTTCCAAAATGACCGCCACATGCATGAGAATAACAAAATTCAAGAATTGAGTGTACTTCATTATCAATACATATCCTAACAACTTGTTCCGCACAATGTCTCCACAAAAAGGGATCATCCCACACATAATACTTAGCATCACTCTTTAATTTATCCTTTTGGGCCTTAGAAAAATGAGGATGGAATTTACCGGTGACAAAAAAATTTACAATGTCGGCATACCACAGTTGGAAATCCCTATTGGTGAACAATTGTTCATTAGGGAATTCCTCCTGTAGTTGTTCCTTCACTATGGAGTTTACCTCAATGTATTTGGATGGAGTCAACCGGCTCAAATGATCGGCCACAAGGTTTTCCACGCCCTTCTTGTCTCACACCTCTAACTCAAATTCGCTCAAAAGTAGGATCCACTTAATCAATCTTAGCTTGGCCTCTTTCTTCGTCATAAAATGATGAAGCACTGCATGGTCAGTGTACACATTAACCATTGTACCAAGCAAGTAAGATCAAAACTTTTCCAAGGAAAATACAACTGCTAGCAACTCCTTTTTGGTGGTGGAATAGTTTCTTTAGTCTTCATTTAGAGATATGGATGTGTAGTAGATGGTGTGAGGAGCTCTCCCCACCTTTTGACCAAGCACCGCTCCAATGGCGTAATCACTCGCATCTCACATAATCTCAAAAGGCAACAACGAATCCGGGGGGTTGTATAATAGGGGCCAAAACTAACCTTTCTTTAAATGATCGAAGGCCCCTTTACAACCCTCTTCCATCACAAATTCCACCTCTTTTTGCAACAACTTGCATAAAAGAGATGCTATCTTCGAGAATCCTGCTTGGCCAAGAAAAGAGCGCACTTTGCGCACATTAGTAGGATAAGGAAAAGTTTTAATTATGTCTATCTTTTCATTGTCAACCTCAATACCCTTAAAGGAGACAACATGGCCTAAGACAATGCCTTTCTCTACCATAAAGTGACACTTCTCATAGTTTAACACAAGATTAGTATCAATGCAATGTTTCAGAACTTGTGCCAAATTTGCTAAACAGTTGTAAAAAGAATTACCATGAATGGTAAAATCATCCATGAACACCTCGACCAAATTTTCAACAAATTCTGAGAAAATGCTTACCATGCACATTTGGAAAGTTGCATGGGCGTTACATATCCCGAAAGGCATACGCTAGTAAGAAAACGTACCAAAGGGGCACGTGAAGGTGGTATTTTCTTGGTCTCCCGGGGCAATAGCCACTTGAAAGTACCCCAAGTACCCATCCAAAAAGAAATAGAAAGGATAGCTTGCTGACCTCTCAAGCATTTGATCAATGAATGGCAATGGGAAGTAATCCTTTCGAGTTTTCTGCGTTCAGCCTCCGATAGTAAATACAAATGCGCCACCCATTTTGAACTCGGGTGGGCACCATTTCACCCTCTCATTTTTTACCACCATCACCCCACTCTTCTTGGGTACCACTTGAGTTGGACTTACCCACTTGTTATCCAAGATTGGATAGACCATGCCCGTTTGGAGTAACTTGAGGATTTCCGCCTTCACCACATCTATCATAGGTGGGTTTAAACGGCGTTAGGGTTTCTGGACGGATGTCACATCTTCTTCCAACAAGATTTCATGCATACAAGTTGAAAGACTTATACCTTTGATGTATGCAATAGTCCATCCAATTGCATTCTTGTTTTCCCGTAACACCACCATTAACGTTTCTTCTTGCTCTTTGGTGAGCTTGCTTGAAATGATAACCGGAAGTGTCTCCCCTTCCCAAGAAATGTGTACTTGAGGTCACTTGGCAAAGGTTTAAGTTCAATCACCGGCACTTTCACAAGTGACGGGAGAAATTCCAATTCCTCGGGCTCCTCTAAGAGTAGAGGAGGAGGTTTTGAGAGACTCGGTTTCATTTCTTTAAGCAGGTTCAAATCCTCAAAGGTTTCCTTCAAATTAGTGCTCATAGAGTATACATTTTGGGCATCATTACTATCACATTGCAAAGCAACTAACAAAGAATCATCACCACTTAGTTCAAAAACATCTTGCACAACTTCTTCAATAACATCTAGGGCATGGCAAGCATGTTCTTCACTATGATACTTCATAGAGTCATTTATGTTAAACTCTACTTTTATTCCATCAAATTCTATGGTGAGGGTACCTTTATGCACATCAATCATTGTCCTAGAGGTTTTCAAAAATGGTTTCCCCAACAAAATCGGGGAAGCATGTTTATCATTCTCCATGTCAAGAACACAAAACTACGTTGGGAAAACTAAGGAATCCACCCTAAACACAACATGTCCTCAACAATACCTTTAAGGTACGCACTAGAACAATTGGCCAATTGGATTACCACCCCGGTTTTGTGCAATTTACCCAAGTTGAGGTTTTCATATAAAAAGTAAGGAATCACATTTATTGATGCACCTAAATCAAGCATAGCTTTTTCAAAATGTGTATTTCCTACTATACAGGGGATTGTGAACATGGCGGGATCGCTACATTTGGGGGGTAGCTCTTTTTGACACAAGGTGGAAACATGCTCACTTTTTCCTTTTTTCAACTTATTTTTATCCCTTTGTTTTCTATCACAACACATAATTCCTTGAGAAATTTAAAATATATAGGAATTTGTTCAATGGCATTCAAGAGTGGGATATTTACCTCACATCTACGAAGGACTTCGTAGATGTCCTTGTTGTCCTCCTTCCTCCTTTTGTCTTTCAAGGCTTCCGAAAATGGAGGTTCCCGTACATATGGAGGGATATCCACCATCTTTGCTCTTTTGTGAGAGGGAGATGAAGGTTCTAGAATGGAGGTTGACTTTGGTCTTGCCACCAATGTCTCCACCTCGCTTTCTTCTTCCTTGCTCTTTTTGGCTAACTCTTCAGCCTTTTTCTCATGGGCTTCTTCCTTCTCAATTCCTTTTCCAAACACCTCAATTCTCATAGGCGCCTCTTCAACAATTTCATTATCCGGTGATGGGCCAACCTCTCTACAACTTCTCAAAGCAATAGCACTTGCATTTTGTCGAGGGCTGATCTCCGGTTGGGAGGGTAGCTTACCCTTTTCCCCGGCTTCCATCTGATTCACCACTTGAATTATTTAGCTCACTTGAGCTTCCAAGTTCTTGATACTTGCCTTCGCATCATCTTGGAATTTCTCACTTTTTTTCCGCACACATGCCCAACCGGTGAATGGCTTGCATCACCTCATCCTTTGTTAGCCCTGAGCTCTCCCCTTGGTCTTGGGGTTTATCTTGGAGCCTTTGAAAAATATTTTGGGGTGGCCAATATTGTTATTGATGAGGCCGATATGGTTGATGGTTTTGGCTTCCTTGAGGGTTTCCATACCAGAGGTTCAGGTTATGACAATATCCAGAATTGTACGGCCGGTTTTGGTACCCTTAATAATCTTGGTAGCCTTGGTGACCTTGGTATCCTTTCCAACCTTGATATCCTTGGCTGTCTTGGTAGCCTTGATTCCCTTGATAGCCCATGGCCCTTACCTCTTTAACATAATCCTCTTGCAAAGTGGGGCAAGTGTTTGTAGGATGCGCCAAGTAACAAATTTCACATGATTTAACATGTGGCGACATTCGGCAATTCGCTTCAAACGGTCTCATTACTGTGCCTGTGTGCGAAAACGTGCAATTTCACACACTGTCATCGTCCTTCTTCACCTCCATTTCTAACTGCTAACGATCTCACCCAATTCTCGCTGAAACGGTCCTATTATTCACTTGATAGACACTTCGGCGGTTGATCATGGCATCGCCGATGCCTCCTCCGCCCCCGGATCCTATCCTTCCTAAGCCCCTGGTCGCTCGAAGCTTTGTCCAAGCTCTCAACACAAAACAACCCCCTCTCCTTTCGTCCCTTCCGGATACCCCAAACCTACACCCGACAACAGAATTCAAAGGAAAGATAGCATATATACTCCCCCCCCCCGAAGAAGGAGAAATCCTAGCTTCGCACTACCAGAACGCCCTCATCGGAAAGTTCATCCGAGGGAAACCGCAAATGGATTCTCTACAACAGTCCTTCAAATCAATAGGTTTTAAATCAAAATTTCAAATTGGCTCTATTGATTATCGTCACGTTTTGATTCGATTTCAGGAAAATGAAGACTACCAAAGGTGTTGGATGAAGGGACAGTGGTCAATACAAGGTTACACAATGAAGATGCAGAAATGGACACCAGATTTCTCCCCATCAGTGGAATCTTCCATAGTACCAGTCTGGGTAACTTTTCACAAACTACCACTCCATTTCTATAACAACTCTACTATAATTGGTATAAGTAGTCAGGTAGGAAGGTTTCTTAAGATGGATGCTGCAACAATGGCATTAACCAGACCTTCAGCAATTAAAGTTTGTGTAGAAATAGACTTGTTAGCTCAGCTCCCTAAATCAATTATGGTAGGTATAGGAAACAAGGTTGCTGAATACCCAATAGAGTATGAGGATTTGCCAACATATTGCACTCACTGCAAAATAATTGGCCATAGTAACACAAGCTGCAACTTTCTGCATCCTAATCTGAGGAAAATAACTAACAAGAAGTTAGAGAATACTGCCCATAATAACAATCTGAGAACAGGCCCTCACCCAAAAGAGGAAACAAACTTGGGAGGGACATCTGCTCTAACAGTTTCACAAAAGGAAATGGATGTGCAGAATCAAACAATAAACACAGGAATCTTAACTGACAGAAACATAAATTTCTTTAAGGTAAGTCATAAAAAATGTAATGGTCCATTTTACTCACTAGATGATATATCAAAGCCAATAACCACATCCATTTGGAGAAAAAAGAATCACTCCCCTACCCATTCCCCCACAATGGAAAAGGAAACAAATAAGAACACAGTAACAATTTCTAATGCCTTCCAATCCTTGGAAGATAGTGATGATGAACTGGTAGAGCAGGAAGGGGAGATTGCTGAGATTTTCCATGAAACAGTTGAGTCCCAGGAAGTTACATTAGCAATTGATGTTAATACTAACCAAAATACTTCCCCTGTGGTTCTAAAAGAACAAGTACAAATGGAGTTTGAAGAGCAAGCACAAAAAGGTTCAGCAGAGGAAAGCTCCAGCACAGAGGAAGAATTGAAAGAACAAACATCAGAAACCTCTGAGATGGTTAGTTTGGAAAAAGAATGTGAGCAGCTACAGGTACAGGTAAGTCCCTCAGAGCAGAATCTTTCATCTGTGAATACTCATAACAATGGAAAGTCAGGAGAAAAAGGTAAAAACTCAGCTAAGACTAGTAGAAATCTCAGATCAACACAAAAAGCCAACCCCAAAATTTTTAAATGATAACACACACCATAATTGGGAATGTATTAGTTTGGAATGTAAGGGGAGTTGGTACCTCAATAGACAGACTTAAGATCCTGAAACAAAAACACAAGTTAGACATAATGTGCCTAATTGAACCATGGCAAGAAAATTAGAAGATCATAAATTTTAAATATGACTTGGGATATCAGAATGCTTACTCTGCTCAGAGTGCTAAAATCTGGCTATTTTGGAACCAGTCTTTTAGCATCTCAGTTTTAAGTGAGACTGATCAGTATGTACAAGTAAATATAATTGATTCTTTATCTTCTCTGAGTTGGAACTGTGTTTTTATTTATGCAAGTGTACATAGATTAATCAGAGAATCCTTATGGAAGGACCTAAAGGCAGCTAATCTTCCTCCTTCTATTTTTATTGGTGACTTCAACACTGTAGCTTTAGTATCTGAGTATAGAGGGAGGAAGTCAACCCCTAAAAAAAGCATGAAGCAATTTAATAATTTTATAAGGGATCTGGATTTGCATGATATTCCCACTGTAGGTAACTCTTTTACATGGTGCAATAACAGATATAAGGAACGATGTAAAGAGTTAATATTCCAAAGGTTAGACAGGGGACTTTGCTCATTAGACTGGTTTGAAAATTTTCCTAACAGCTCAATACATGTTCTAAATAGACTGTCTTCGGATCATGCTCCTCTTTTATTATCAATACAATCATCTGAGGAACAAGCCCCTAGACCATTTAGATTTCAGGAAATGTGGACCAGTAGACATGACTTTCTAAATTTAGTGGAATCTAATTGGAACCTGGAAACCCCCTACAGAGGAATGTATAGGATGGTTTATAAATTAAAAAGGCTTAAAAAGGAAATAAAGCAATGGAATACAACTCACTTTGGCAATGTTGATCAGAATCTGATTCAATATGAGAATAAGGTAAATGACTTAGAAATCTCTTTTCAACAAACTCCAACTGACTCCATATTGATAGATTTGAATAACACAAAACAGTTTTTGATGAGGGCTCAAAAGGAGAAAGTAATCTACCTTAGGCAAAAGGCAAGACTGAATTGGTTTAAATATGGTGATGCTAATACTAGTTATTTCCATCACTCAATTAGGGAAAGAAGAACTAAATCTAGAATCAGTAAGATTAGAGATGAACAAGGAATTTGGATCTCCGATCCAACAAAGATTAAAGAGGAAGCAGTGGGATTTTATAAAGCTCTATTCAATGAAGAAGAACCACAGAAGCAGGGAACTTATATGAGTCACTTTCTAGCTGAAATACCTGGAGTAATAACTGAACAAGAAAATGATCAACTACTGTCTCCTTTCTTGATCCACGAGCTAAAGTTTGCAGTTTTTAACCTTAATAAACACAGTTCCCCTGGTCCTGATGGATATTCTGGTTTTTTCTATACCACCTTTTGGGAAAATGTAAAAACAGATTTACTTGAAGCTGCAAATGACTTTCTGAAAAGTGGAAAAATTCCTAAGGCTATTTCTAGTACCTGGCTAGCTCTAATTCCTAAAAGAACAATACCTGTCACTTTCTCAGACTTCAGACCAATAAGTCTTTCAAATTTTGTGAACAAGGTTTTTTCCAAGATGATGATGGAAAGGATTAAGCCTTTCATGTCTCAACTAATATCTCCTGAACAAAGTGCTTTCATGAAAGGGAGGGATATCACAGATAACATAATTTTGATGCAAGAAATGACCAGAATGTTAAAGAGGAAATCTAGGAAGCAGAACCTAATCATCAAACTAGATATGCAGAAAGCTTTTGATAGGGTATCATGGTCTTTTCTTAATTCAATTCTCCTTAAATTTGGTTTTCATGGTGTTTTTGTGAACCGGATACTGCAGAACATAGGCTCAGCCCATTTCTCTGTGATAATTAATGGTGTAGCATCAGGATACTTTGCATCAAATAGAGGAATAAAACAGGGAGATCCACTCTCTCCATTTCTGTATAATATACTATCTGAGGCCTTTTCTAGAGGAATTAAAAAACTTTTCAACACAGGTTTTCTGCAAAATTTTGATTTACCTAAGACATGCCCACAGATAACTCACCTAATGTACGCAGATGATACTGCTGTATTTCTCAGTGGAAATAAGGAAAATCTGAAAAGATTTAAAAGATTTCTCAGTGAATATGAGCAAACAATAGGACAGAAAGTTAATTTTTCTAAATCTAACTTCTATGTTGCTCCTGCCACCCCAGTAGATAGAATTCAGACCATAAGAAGGGCATTAGGGATGACTACAGGAGAGTTTCCTTTTCAATACCTAGGTATTCCCATATTCACAGGAAGGAACACTCAGAGATTCTACTACCCTATACTGGAGAGAATGGAAAAAAGCATTAATAACTGGAAAAATAAGTGGCTTAGTACTGGGGGAAAGATCATACTAATAAACCATTGCTTTCTTTCAATCCCAACTCACTTGTTTGCTATACTAAGACCTCCAAAGGTAGTTTTGAGGAAGATGGAAAGGATGGCTTCTGGTTTGTTCTGGGGTGCAACTGATAGTTCAGAGGCAAGGAAAAAATGGAGAGCTTGGAGTAAAATGAGTATGCCAATACAAGAGAATGGGATAGGGTTTAGAGACCTTCAAGCCACAGTTGACTCATTCTCCTGTAAGTTATGGTGGAAGCTTCAAAGGAACACCACTCAATGGTCTCACCACATGTGGTCACTACCTGATTCCTATAAGACATCTCAGGTATGGAAGAGAATCTGCTCCATTACTGAAAAAACAAATAGATTGACTAGAGTAATTCATGGAAAAGGGGAATGCTCCTTCTGGAACTCAAACTGGTCAGGAGAAGGTGCTTTATATTATGAATGGCCTGATGATGTGGAAATTCCCTTCCCTGATATCACATTAAGCACCTTCATCCTGAACAAAGACTCTAATCTTCCTTCTCTGGAGCCATATTTGGCTACCAATATAGTTACAATATTGCAGGAGGTAGCCATCAAGAATTCACATGAGGACAGACTAATTTGGGAACCTTCAAGGGATGGGAATTTTTCAGTCAGCTCAGCCTACAAGATCCTGAGGCAGAGGGGAACAAGCATCAGAAGTTTACACAAGGTATGGTCAAATTTCATACCAGTTAAAATGTCTATATTAATTTGGAGAGCCTTGAATGGAATTTTCCCTTTTGAAAATGTTCTGTGTAAGCTTGGTTTTTCACTAGCCTCTAAATGCCCCATATGCTCGAACCACTCGGACTCTATCAACCATTTTTTTAACTCTTGCCACCAGGCAACTGCAGTGTGGAAAAAAGTTAACAGCCTTCTGAATTTGCATCCACCTGGTTTTAGGAGTTTTAGTCATCTAGTTGATCACTATCTCTCCATTAAGGTAGGTTCTAAGAATCTGAATCATGTATACATAGCTGCACTCATTGTTACAACATGGTCTCTTTGGACGCATAGGAACAAAGTATTATATGAAAATCTTGCATTTTCAGTAGATACATGTTTTCAGAATATTAAGGACCTGATGCTCATAATTTTCACTGCAAATCCGTTGAAAGGAAATCCTGACAAACATAAGAAACTAATCCAGGCAGGAATCATTCCTAGTATAACTCTAAAAAGGAAGAAAGAAATCTCAATTTCAGCAGTAAAATGGGAAAAACCAACAAATGGTCTTAAGTTGAACACTGATGCTTCATGGGTAAATGGGGGAGACTCTTCTTGTGCTGTAATAATTAGAGACTGGAGGGGAGATGTGAAACTTATGAGAGCCAAAACCTTTAAATCTGATTCTCCTCTGCATGCAGAGCTGGAAGGTATTCTTTTTGCATATCAGATCTGCTTAGATATGGATATTAGAGGTAGTATACTTGAGTCAGATTGCAAGCAAGCAATTAGAGCAATACATGATCCTTATTCTGGCTCATGGAGACTATTTTCTCTTAACTATCATCTGCATGAGCTGCACACAGAAAACCAAATCCAATATGTCCCACGGGAAGCAAACACGGTGGCTGATTTTTTGGCAAAATATGCTCGGGAGAAATCCATAAATGGAGATTTAAACACAAGCAATACCCCATCTTTCCTTAAAGGCTTGATTATGCTAGATAAAAATGGAGTTCAGGGGGTCAGAATAGGAACTGTTAGTGGTAACATAGATCACACATAATATGGTTCTCGGGCTCATGTTTTCTTGAGGTACAGAGACTGCTTCTTTCTTGTTTTCTTCATTGCAGATTAACAGGCTTAGGAGGAAGAGACTACACATGTTGGGCTACTCAGAGTATGACCATTGGAATGTACGGTGACACATGGAAGTATGAGAAGGCAACTTGATCGAGCTCTCACACACATAGAAACTTTAGGCAGAGACTATCTTTCTAATTATATCTCATTTTGCTTGTTTTTCACGGACATACTGGGGTTTCGATTCTCGATTCGCCGATTGGTTCATGGAAAACAGCGGAAAGTTATACATATAGAAAGATACAATACTAGCATTATCTGCATTACTAGGCTAAATGTGGATAGTTCAATTTTATCTGATAGCAATTGCAATCAGGATTTTCAGATAGTTCTCGGATTATCACAAGGAAGTTTCCTATATTATCATGTATGAACTCCTAGGTGTTTTAACCATCTTTACGGTTAGGGGAGCCTATAAATGTCCCCCCATCTTCGGATGGTTTAAATTAAAAAAAAACATGTGGCGCATTCCCAGGCTTCGTCATCAACATTTGACCATATATGCAAGGGCCAAGACTTAATCCTCGAGCTTTCCACTATATGAAGAATCACTTGTGGGCATTGGATTTCTCCTTCTCAAATTGGCCCTTGAGCTAAAGTTTCTTGATTCTTCCGCTTTCTTTTTATACAATTGCATAGCCTTGGAGGATGTTTTGCTTCTAAGGGTGCCACCACAAGAACTTCTTACCAACCTTTTATCCTCATCAAGAAGGTCATTGTAGAAGTAATAAATCAAATCCCCCTCCGAATAACGGTGATAAGACCATTGTAGAAGTAATAAGGGCAACTCGCAAGAACCTTCTTAAACCTCTCCCAATAGTCGAAGATAGATTCTTCATGCCATTGGAGGATGTTGCTTATATCCTTCTTCAAGGCGGTGGATCTAGAGGCTGGAATGTATTTTGCTAGAAACTTCATTTTCATATCAAGCCAACTCTTAATGCTCTTCGGTGGTTGGTAGTGGAGCCAATCTCTTGCACCATCCCTCAGTGTGAACGAGAATGCCTTCAACCTATAGAAATCTTCGTCCACTCCATGGGGGACCATACCACTACACAAGAAGTGAAACTCGGTGAGGTGTTTGTTTGCATTCTCCGATTGCCTACCAAGGAAGATGGGTAGAATGTTGATGAACACGGTCTTTAGCTCAAAGTGCTCGTTCGGTCCAACCATGGGATACTCGATGCACATCGGTTGTTGATCGAGGTTAGGGGCCATGATGTCTCTTAAAAAAAATTTCCCCAAAGGAATATCTCCTTGGTGGAGAGGAAGAGCTCGCCCTTGGAGAGGAGGATGGTGATGTCCCTCTCCCAGATTCTCTTCTTCGTGCTCAAGTTGATGTTCTATAGAGGAAGATGTATCCACAAAGTGGTCACTAGGAGGGGTGCTATTCACACTTTCCAAAGAAAGCCTCCTAGCCCGTCTCAAATTCAACTCTAGCTCGGGGTCGTAGTGTAGGGGTTCTTGTGAAGAGGATCACGTACGAACCATACACCAAGAACTCAAAAAATACATCTCCAAGCCAAGTGAAAATGGCAAATCAACTAAGAAATCAAAAAAAAAGGCAACTAACAAATATTTACAAATAGCATATAATCACACATGATATGCCCAAACACTTAAAAATAAATGGCTTTTCCCCAGCAGCGGTGCCAAAATTTGGGAGCTCATCATCGTACCTCTCAAAGTTAATACTTTTAAGCCCTAATGCTTCCTATCTATAATTAATTAGAAAATGGCAAGTTGGGGTCGTCCACAAGAAGAGGGATATTTTAAAGTGTTTAAACATATATAGGAGAAAACATACTAAGCATATACATACATAGATACATATAAAAGCATGTAAACAACGGGGGAGGGGGGGTTTGGTTGGTTTAAGTTAACAAATTAAAGTACAACAACTAGCAAAGTAAGAGAATTATTCTAATTATGCAATACAACTGAGGATAAGATGAAAACAAAAATTAACGGAACCTTAGGCGCAATTGACTTCCACTTCCAAGCCTCTTATCCATCATTAAACATGCAACCTATTTACAACTTTCACTACTCGTTGTGAAGACTAAACTTCTATCCTTCTTAGATAGTAGTTTGCAAGAGTGAATTTGACATCTCTTGTCAAACCTCACCAATGACTACCGTATTCGAAACACAACTAAAAGTATCCCATTGATGGCATTTAGCATGAAGAATAAACAAGCTTGGAAACTCTTATAAATACTACACCGTGTCTAAGCATTTAACATATTCATGCATTTACACACGATTAGTCAAGAACAATCAACATTCATAAACTTCTCTCATTTGCTACAAGCAACAAACATGACAAAGAGTTTAACATTATCATATTCATCTAGAAATTATCAATCCATCAACACAATCAAAAGCTCTAAATCATACTCTTGGATTCCTATCAAGAAAAGGAGAAATCAACCCCTTTCCCCAAACCCTAACAACCATATAATACAAGTACTTCATATACTGAAGCTTTCAATAACATTAATGACATCAACAAAGACATTAACTACTTCATAAATGCATAATAGTAAGAGTATCAAATAGGGCACAAATTGTTCTTAAGACATGGGCTTGGAAGCCTTAGTCAATTTCTCCCAAGAACTGTTCATACTAATTAATGCTAAACAACTAAACATAATACAAGATAATTCAAAGATGAAAATAGAAGAAAATAGGGTTCTAAACAGTACAAAAAATGCATATGAAGAAGATCTGAATGAGAGGAAAGAGAGTGTTATTTAGTACAAAAAGGATAAGGTTAAATTCTGGCCACCCGTTGGTCGCGACTCGTGATGGGCTCATCGCGACCCGTGACGGTCTCGTGATGAGGCCATCGTAACTCGCAATGGGTGCCAGAATTTAATCATGTTTTCTTTTCTTCTTCTTGTGGTACACATTAATCTTCATAGCAATTTCTCTCATTTTTCAAGTCTTCAGTGTCTTCAAAAATGGTCTTCAACGTCCTCTGGACTTCATGTCTTCGAAGAAAGTCTTCAAAAGTCTTCGAAAATGTGATCTTTAGTGGCCTCCGATCTTCATGCCTTCGTGTCCTTCCCTTGCAATGCAAAATCCACTTAGAAGAGGTTAAAGAGAGTAATGTTTCTCTTACTCCTCCTAAGATAATTTTAAGGTAAAACACAAGCTCTTGGTAATAAAAGAGTACAAAAGTGACCCAAAATAGTACTAAATTATGCACATAAAATGGACATATCAGAGACCAAATTCAATCACTACTAATTGGTATCTTTATTTATGCATTAATGAACATAGAGGCATTCGCCACATCTATTAACATTTAACACATAAGGGTAGGTTAAACAAAAAATGAGTGGATGATGATCAAAACCAAACCCCTTTGTTAAAGCCAAAACATTTAACACATTTAACCTGACTTTCTCAAAGTGTACAACCCCAACGCCTATTGAACCCACCTGTGATGGAGGTGGTAAAGGCGGAGATCCTCAAGTTGCTCCAAGCGAGCATGATTTATCCAATCTCAGTTAGCAAGTGGGTGAGTCCAACTCAAGTAGTACCCAAGAAGAGTGGGGTGATGGTAGTCAAGAATGAGAACGGTGAAATGGTGCCCGCTCGAGTTCAAAATAGGTGGCACATTTGCATCGACTACTAGAGGCTAAATGCAGAGAACCGGAAGGATCACTTGCCGTTGCCATTTATTGATCAAATGTTTGAGAGGTTAGCAAGCCACCACTTCTATTTCTTTTTTTATGGGTACTCGGGGTACATTCAAGTGGCCATTTAACCGGAAGATTAAGAAAAGACAACCTTCACGTGTCCCTTTGGTACGTTTGCTTACCGACGTATGCCTTTTGGGCTTTCTAATGCCCCCACTACTTTCTAAAGGTGTATGGTAAATATTTCTCAGAATTGTTTGAAAACTTTGTTGAGGTATTCATGGATGAATTCACCGTTCATGGTAATTTTTTTGAAAAATATTTAGCAAACTTAACACAAGTTCTTAAACATTACATTGATACTAATCTTGTGTTAAATTCAAAGAAGTGTCATTTCATGGTGGAGCAAGGCATTGTCTTAGGCCATGTTGTCTCCTCTAAGGGTATTGAGGTTTACAAGGCAAAGATAGACATGATTCAATCTTTGCCTTACCCTAATAATGTGAGCGAAATGCGCTCTTTTCTTGGCCATGCGGGCTTTTACCACCAGTTCATCAAGGAATTTACAAAGATAGCATCTCCTTTGTGCATGTTTTTACAAAAGGAGGTGGTATTTGTGATGGATGAGGGTTGTAAAGGGGCCTTCGATACATTGAAGGATAGGTTAGTCTTTTTCCCTATCATACAACCCCCAGATCAGTCTTTGCCTTTTGAGATCATGTACGATGCTAGCAATTACGTTGTTAGAGTGGTAATTGGTCAAAGGATGGGGAGAGCACCTCACGCTATATACTACACATCCATGTCTCTCAATGAGGCCCAAAGAAACTACTCCACCAAAGAAAAAGAGTTGCTAGCAGTGGTATTTTCTTTGTAAAAATTTTGATCTTAGTTGCTTGGTACAAAAGTTATTGTGTACACTGACCATGTAGTGCTTCATCACTTGATGACAAAGAAAGAGGCCAAGCCAAGATTGATTAGATGGATCCTGCTTCTGAGAGAATTTGAGTTGGAAGTGCAAGACAAGAAAGGCACGGAGAACCTTGTGGTTGATCATCTGGGCCGGTTACCACCATATCAAGATAATGAGGTAAATTAATAGATGAAGGATCAACTAAGGGAGGTGTTCCCTGATGAACAACTATCACAATCGGGGACCTCCAACCGTAGTATGCCAACATTGTGAACTTTCTTGTGTCCGGTAAATTTCCTCCTCATTTTTCTAAGGCCCTAAAGACAGGCTAAAAGGCAGTGCTAAATATTTTGTGTGAAATGATCCTTTTTGTGGAAACATTTTGTAGACCAAGTTGTTAGGAGATGCATCCTCGATAATGAAGTGCATTTGATTCTCATTTTTTGCCATTCTTATGTACGCAGCGGTCACTTTGGAGCTAAAAGGACCGCTAGGAAAGTCTTGGAAAGTGGTTTTTATTGGCCTACTTTGAATAAGCATGCATACATATTTTTTAAGGCTTGTGACAAGTACCAAAGAGTAGGAAATATCTGATCTAGAAATGATATGCCCCAAAAAGCTATGCTATATTGTGAAATATTTGATGTTTGGGGTATTAACTTTATGGGTCCTTTCCCTAATTCTTATGGATTTACATATATTTTTATTGTCGTCGATTATGTGTTGAAGTAAAACCCACTAGGACTGACGATTATAAAATGGTTGCAGAGTTCCTGAAAGATAACTCTTCTCTAGGTTTGGGGTACCCCGAGCCTTGATTAGTGACCCTGGCACCCATTTTTGCAACCAGACCATAGAGGCACTCTTGAAGAAACATTCCTTCACTCACAAGACACCCACCGCTTATCACCCACAAACCAATGGGTAAGCTAAAGTTTCCAATCAGGAAATCAAGTGCATTCTTCAAAAAATGGTTAACCCCAACCGGAAGGATTGGAGTTATCAGTTGAACGACGCCTTATGGGAGTATAGGATGGCTTACAAGACACTAATCGGTATGTCACCATACCGGTTAGTGTTTGGTAAGCCTTGCCACCTACCGGTGGAAATTCAACATAAGGCTTACTGGGCAGTCAAAGAATTCAACCTTGATATAGATGAGGCCAGCTTGCATATGAAGCTACAATTGGACAAACAAGATGAGATCCAGAGGGATTCCTATGAGAACGCTGAAATCTATTAGGTAAAGACAAAGGTGTGGCACGACAAGATAGTCATTTGGAAGGAATTTGATGTGGGTCAAAAGGTCCTCATATTCCAATCATGCCTTCGCCTATTTCTGGGTAAGTTGAGGTCCCGATGGATTGGTCCTTTTGAGGTGGTGAAGGTATTCCGGCATGGTGCGGTGGAAATCCTAGATCGAGTTAAGTCCAATACATTCAAAGTCAATGGACAACATTTGAAGCCTTATTGCGAGAATTTGTGCCAGAGAAGGGAGAGGATGTTGTTCTCCTCGATCCAGTTTGGGAGTAAGCTCCAAGAAAAGGGAGTGAGTCGTGCCAACGATGTAAAATACACTTGGTTTTGATCATCCAGAATATCATTCCTGACTTTCTATTAATATTGCTTGGTTTTGAGTTTTTGTCGTTAGTTTCATTATTTTGATTTGTGCTTTTCACAGTTTTTTTCCCTTGATTTTGTAGGAATTTAAACCCACGACATTGGATGGATGAAGGGAGAAATTCTTGGAGTCAAGAAGGAAGAGCTTAAGCAAGGGATGAAATTGAAAAAAATTCTAAGTACCAAGTGGGTTGCCCATCGCGAGTCGCGACAGCTGGGAAACCTTTAGGGAAAATTGAGCTCTCAAACTCCACTTTGCATGAGTCATGATGGCCTCATCGCGAGTCGCGGTGACCTCGTCGCGAGTCGCGATGGCCTCGTTGCGAGTCGCAATGGACCATTGCGAGTCACGAGGGTGTGGTCGCGAGTCCCGGCCAAATCAGATTTGTTTTACTAAAATTTGAGCTCTCAAGCTCCATTTTTTGTGACTCGCAATAGTCCCATCTTCAGTCATGACAAACAGTCTCGAGTCACAATAAAGTGGTCACGAGTCACGATGAGGGTGTTGACCGAAGGTGTCTGTTGACCTACCCATCATGAGTCACAATGGGCACAACGTGAGTTGCGACAGCCATGCAGAATAGTTTTAAAAAAATATGCAGACTCTCTTTTCTCTTTCATTCCTTCTTCATCAATCCCATCTTCTTCCCTTCATCTCTTCCATCCTCTCCACCAAATGCCATCAACCCCGACCACCATACCACCGCAAATCCATCACACATCCATAAACCATCTTTCCTAATCTCTCAATACTCCAAAAACACCCCCAAATCAACAAAAATTTATGAAAATCCTGAAACCCTAGTTTTTGGGGATTTCTCAAATTTGGACGCAGTTGGCTCAACTTAGATGTGGGCTTTATTATTTCATCCTCCTACACACACTAGGTATACAATTCCTCACTTTTGAACATTTGAATTGTGAATTGTGCGTAGTTTAATTTTAGTGAAAATTGTGCATTTTGTTAATGATGATATATTGTGCATGTTATGATAGTTCTTCACAATTTGGCCTTGAATTAAAAATATCTTGTATAGATCATTATGTTGGATATTTTGCAATGATAAATGTGGATGACGTTTTGTAGTTTAACATTGACAAGGTTTTGTGCTTATTGTTCTTATGATTTGGTTGGATGTGGGATATCATTATGCCCATTTTGATCGTGTTGATTTTCTCATGATGGTGTTGTGCTTGCATTGTGTTATTATTGTTTCTTTGGTTGAGAATTTGATTGTGGGTTGTACTAGACATTAGGCATGCTGACTTGATTAAACATAGTTGATATTTGGATGCAATGTTATTATGTGATAGAGGTTAGGCCCAAGAAGGCCATTGGGCCACAGGTATAGCAGCCGGGTTAGAAAATATTTAATACTCTAACTTAAATACAACATTCATGGGTAATTAAGGGCAATAACTAAGGAGTATGTTATTTAGGACATGGAGTATAAATACAAGATACACATTTACTTATCAATCATTCTGTCTTAATCATATTGAATGCTTGGACTAACTTAAGCATTGGAGTGTTGACCCCTGGAACCCCTGGAACCCCAGGTATAGTTTGATTGCAGGTCCATTCGAGAAGAGCCCAAGCCCACGAACTAGTCGGTGATCGAAGACACATCAAGTGGTGCCGTCTGTGGGAATGACTAAGCTGGATCAAGGGTTTGGAGAGTTTATGTCCACGGTAGTTTAAAGGAGTGAAAGATTGAGGTTAATAGGTACGAGGACTGGATCTTCACCAAGGTTAACATCGGAGAATCAAGAAGGAGGAAACGACGCCTGCATCCAGGACAGCGACATGACTAATACTCAAACGACGGGAGCAAATTTGCGTAGGTCACAAGGGGGACAAACCTTAGTGGCGATTGGTGCAAACACCCTGGTACCAATCCAGCATGATATGTCGGGGCCCTCGAGGACTTTGGAAGTAATGAGAGAGCAAAGATAGGGAAATGCCGATCCCTTGCTCGAGAGGGTGGTTCATTCGAGGGATGGAAGGTTTAGGGAACTTTCGGGAGACTCGTATATGGAAGCCTATGGCCAACATGGGTAAGGAAATTAGAAATTGGAGAGGGCAACCCGAAGTCAATATGTGGAACGAGCAGCTCAGGTCCTGGCTGCGGCCGGTTAACAGATCACCCCTCCTTCGTGGGATGATAGAGTCAAGATAGGGGCCATACAGCCCTCGCATTAGAGAAAAACTACGGGGTAGGCCTCTCAGCCCCAACCCCCAATAACCTATCCTTATCAGGGATATGTTGGAGAGTCGCTATAAGCTAGGCCCCAGCCTTCTATTCATGGTTATTCCCAAGGTCCTGTATATGTGCTACCTCCGCTAGCCCCATCTATTCCTACCCTCGACCTGGCCGGTCCATGAGTAGCATATGGAATGATGACTTCTTCCGGTATGCAAGGATATGGGAATATGGGAATCAGCCAGGGGATATACAATCCTTATGTCCAACCGCCACCACCACCAGTATACCCAAACCTCGGACTGCATTGGAAGAACCCAGGATACGGAGGAACCCAACCCCTATATATGTTACAGTAGGGTGGTCACGATAGGGGGCTAAACCAACCAGTGGGTGAACACAAACCCCCCACAAATTCAAGTGAATCATTAAGAAAGGAATTGGATAGGTTGATCGGCCCCTTAGGCCAAGCTGCGGGGTCTCCTTTCAGCTCAATGATAACATGGGTTTGATGGCGGATAGAAGTGAAGCCCTTGGAAGGACTTCCAACATACAGTGGCAAAGCTGACCCTCAAGAGTTTATACAGACATTCCTGGGCTTGATGAGTTCGAGGGGCTTTGATGAGAAATTTACATGCAAGCTGGTAGGCAGCTACTTGCGGGGAAAGGCACGGGAGTGGTTTAATAAGTTGCCAAGGGGCTCATTCTAATCCTATTGGGACTTTAGTGAAGCATTGTTAAGCCTTTACGCACGGAAAAATAGGTTTACAAAAACTCTGTTAGAACTCTACCAGACTAAGCAAAAGCCAGGGAAGAGCATGGAAACCTTCTATCACTGATATATAGACGATATTTTGGGGGTGATAGAAATGGTGGGGGATGAGGTAATCTGAGGGCACCTGCTAGGGATGCAGGACATTGAATTATACAAGAAGCTGAGTACTAATACTCCTAAAACACTGTAAAAACTTTAGGAGATCGTGGCGCAATATTCGATGGTAGAGTAGGCAACTAGAAGAAAAAGAGATAGCCTTGCAGAGAAACTAGGAAGAAATGTAGAGCATAGAGGGAAGAGGCTGGTCGAACTCATAAACACACCATTCGAGAGGTATAGTCAGTTGCTCCCAATGCTCGGAGGAAGAACCCATGCACAGATTTTAAGCATACATAGAAGTTTGTTTCGGACACCTCCACCCTTGGAGGGTTTGCAAAACTAGGTTAAAGTCTTGAAAGCAATGAATTGGTACTGTGATCATCACAAAAATTACGGTGATGAAACAAATAATTACAGGCAGTTAAAGATGGAGATTGATAGGTGTGAGTGGGAAGGACAGCTTCGAGGACAGGGACATAGGAACCAGGCTGCCCCATCAAGGCCCCAGATATATCAGTGATAGCCTTACAGAAGAAACAATCAAACAGATGGAGGTAGACGAGATAGAAGGCCTTGAGAACAGGTGGTTCGAGATAGGGGGTAGGAAGGAAGGCATGATAGACCCCTAGGAGCAACAGGGGGGAAATCAGGGAAACCAAAATTGAGAAAACTAACCCATCCGAAGGGTAATTAAAGTCATCAATGGTATGGTGGGAGAAAGATCCTCGAATGCTATTATAAAGGCTGAAGCTCGAAGGGTTCCCCCGGAAGAGCCCATTCACAAGAGTTTTCGGCAGGATGAGACTATCACTTTCTCGGAAGTGGATATTGTGCCGGACCAAACACCTCCTATAGACCCCATGGTAATTTCAGCTATTATTGGAACATCCTTGATCAGGAGGGTGTTTGTTGATAATGGGAGCGGGATGCAAGTGATGTTTGCTGAGTGTTTTGACCAGTTAGACATAGAACGTGAGAATTTGAAAAAATCCACTTCCCCTTTATTCAGATTCATGTGAAATCTGATATTTCCCATAGGAGATATAACATTGCTCGTTCGAGTGGTGTATGGAGACAAGGGAGTGACCATTAGGTGTAGTTTTGTTTTCGTGGAAGCACCTTCCCCTTATAATGTGATCTTAGGAAGACCATGGATGTGCCAGGCTTAGGCGGTCTGGTCACCCTACCACCTGATGACGAAGTTCCCAACTGAAAAGGGGGTGGCATCCATTCAAGAGGATCAGACTGTGGCATAAAAATGTAACCTAACGACAGTACGGGAGGCAAGGAAATGAAGGGATGTAGCGGCAGTGCATGGAGAGGCAGGCTTAGTTGATACAATACAGATGCCCATTCGGGATAAAGGGTCAGTAGATGTTGGGAAACTAATTCCTGAAGATGTGAAAAGAGGACTGCAAGACTTATTAGGAAAGTATGGAGATGTGTTCTCATGGGATACCTCTGACCTGACGGGGGTCCATTCGAATCTCACATTGCATAGGCTGAATATTGACCCTTCGATTAAACCAGTGAAGTAGAAGAGAAGAGTGTTCGTTCTCGAACAAGCTGGGGCAATTAAAGAAGAGGTGGAAAATTGTTGAAGGCAGATGTGATCGAGGAGGTATTCTATCCCAATTGGATCGCCAATCCAGTTATGGTTCCAAAGCATGATGGAGCATGGAGGATGTGTATAGACTTTACTGACCTAAATAAATGTTGCCCGAAAGATAGTTACCCGTTGCCACCAATCTATAAGTTGGTGGAAGCCATCACTGGATACCGAATTTGGCATTCTTTGATGCGCATAAGGGGTACCACCAAATTCTCATGGCAAAGGAAGACAAGGAAAGGACATCGTTCATTACAGACGTGGGCACGTACTGCTATAAGAATATGCCCTTTGGGTTGAAGAATGTTGGGGCTACTTATCAGAGGCTGGTCGCATTAGCTTTGATAACAGAAGTTAAGTACAAGGAAAGGGTGGCGAGAGCTTACAATAAAAAAGTGAAGGAAACATGATTTCAGATTGGAGATCTGGTGCTAAGGAAGAATAGAGCTAGTCTAACAGAGGAAAGGGAAAAGTTATGCCCAAGGTGGGAAAGACCCTACAAGGTCACAAAAACTCAAAAGTCCAATAGCTCAGAACTAGAAAGGCTGGACGATACAAGTGTTCCGAACAAGTGGCATGTGATCAACATAAGATGGTTTTATGTCTAGTTTGGAGATGGTGAATAGCGATTATGCACCTGTACATAAACCATGAGATAATCATTGGTGCATTTTAATTCATTGTTCTCAATGTGACATTATCGCAGTAGTCCATTATTAATATAAAAACCACATTTCTGGACCACGATTACATTTCTCAATCTTTTCTTGTGAATGTTATAAAATAGTTTATTTGTAATATACTACAATCAAAACACTTAGAATTTTCAAGATGCACATAATCTGGCGAACAACAAGCTACAGATTCTGCACAATTATTTATACTTGCAAGCTTTGGATCTTGCAATCAAACACTCGCAAGTTATAGATCTTGCGTAACAAGCAATCCTTGCAAGCTTTAGATCTTGTAACTTTTCCATATACACAATTGGAAGCTATATATCTTGCTTAAGAGCAGATTTTCTCACAATAGTAATAACGCAGTATATATTACGCGATGCAAAGTATAAGGGTTCGCTATAATAGCTATGCAAGCCATAGATCTTTAAAATAGTTCGAGACCTTAACTAATAATAATGATGTGATAGAAGCAGACCATAGATCATGTAGCTTTGCAACTTACGACTCACAATGACCCAATCACTTAGCAAAGATACATATATATATACATATAAAGAATACGAAAGATAGTTCATCAGAAATGATGAAGCTGCTAGGTTTGCAAATTTATTAAAACAGGAGCGAATTTATTAAAACGTTACAAGGAAAGACAAGTCGCTCAAAGTAACAAATCTATCAACACCTAGAGGCTCACGAGGATCCAGAAGATGACGAACCACCACAGCGGTGACCACACTCAGCCTCACAACTAGAATGCACAGCCCTACATCGATTATCTTTAGCTGCATGCTCTTTGCTAACGAAATGCTTGTATCGCCACTTCATGTGTAAATAACAGGATGGCATAGAAGATCCCTTCGCTCCAGATGCCCAAGATATCTAGAATAATATGCTTTAAAGTCATCAATAGGGCCAAACTCCTCGCGGTCAATTTGCATAATTATAACATTGACGATTTCTTAATACTTTTTCATCCCAGTTGTCAAGTTCTGTATCTTCTCTTTTGGGAGCCAAATATGTGATCAAACAACCTTAGACGGGTTAATCCTTTGACAGCCAAACTCTATTGTAATATCTCTGCAACAAGCATCCCTTTGAGATGACGAGGGAAGAGCCTGGAGTTTGTCTTTATATTCAACACAAGTCTGCATAAGCTGATGCACAAATCTATTAAGACAATTGCACTAGGCGCAAAGCTGTGTGTTAATCACAAACTGCTCATCAAATTTTTTCTGTCATTTAATGGCAGAGGTTGAGAGGTGATCGCATTCCTCTTGCTTTTTCTTCAAGCGATCATACAAATCGTCAATATGAGTACACTGCTTGTCAATGATTGTTGTCTTCTAATAGACTTTGAGCGTCTTATTCATGGCATAGTTCCTGATCTCCTCCTATTGGCAAAGAATTTTTGTTATATTCAACTGATGTCGATAAATGAGATTCCAATGGCAGACTATAGGTTAACTAAACCACAAAAATTATATTTGCCAAGTGACTCAGCATTATATCCATCAGGTATAATCTTGTTGTAAGGGAGGCTCAAGGAAGAAGATAGGGTCAACGAAAATGCTAAAATTTTCCACCCAATGTGCAGTGGAATAGACTCCACACAAGATAAGCAATCAAAAGAAATAAGTTTGGAATATTCTTTTGATATATACGCTATGTTGCTTCAATCAGGTTGATAGAGCAATATTTGGAAGACAGAGGAAACACATTGTGAGCGGGAAAATGGACATAATACCCCAGATATTCAACACTTTTCAAAAAAAATTGATCAACCATAATATCAAATTCCTGCAAGTAGATAAATGTAAAACGATCGGTCAAATTATAAAAAGAAAACATGACGATCGCATCAGTTGCCAATAATACAACAAAAATACTTGGAAATATTGTCATAAATTACAAAAAAAAAATGACTTAAGTCTACAGCGCTAGGATTGACTAACTTTAGTAAGAGAGGAGGGTGAAATTTGGAATACAACAGCAACATTCCCCTTGCTTACAGGAGGAATGAGAGCTTCGTCATTCAATTCACCACTAGGGTTCACAACATCATTTACATTAGAATTGTGCTCAGGATGGCAATCCTAAGAATTGGGGGAAATGGAGGGAAGATTCTCACAATAGTCGATCGTTCATTTCTTCAGCTCGGTTAAGGAAGGAAAAGTAGGAAGACCACTGAGATAGAATAGCAGCAAAAATGGGTGACCACCGTCGGAGACACTCTTAACGAAACCATTGTTAAGAATTTCCGCCTACTCTACCAAAATCTTTTCAACTTGGCCAACCTAGGGTGCTTGTCAATCTTAGCGGTCGAATTCAGCTTCCACAACTCGATCAAGGCCTCGTAATAACCAACGTTGCGAGCATGAGTAGAGACCTCCTCGAACAAAGAATAAAATGACTTGGTCTTCAGAAGGCGGTCAACCACAACCTAGGGATAACTAGGCAAAGCTGGGCCATTTATCTGCATCTCCTCCAACTAGAAATGCATCTTCTTCATTTCCTTCTCAACGGCCACAGTGCGGTCTTCAGCGGCACGCGCTCGTTCCACAGCATCCTTGTCAATAGTGCTCAAAGAGGCACACTTCACCTTGCTCACTTACAGCTCCTCCAACATCGAGCCACCCCCTTTAGCAAACTCAGCAACTTGCTCACTGACGAGTTGCAGGCTTCACTAACCTTAGTTTTGAAGCAAGCAAAAAAGAAGAGCGGCCATACAACAAGACAAAAAATTAGGTAATTCTAACACATTAAGGGAACAAAAACATACCACAACCATTGTCTCAAAAAGAGATAACTTAGAAAGTGTGGCAGGAATAGTCCCCTCTACGGTTAGATCACGGCTTAACATACGAGAAAATTGGGGATGAAGGATAGCATGCCCCCTTCTTCTTCAAAGGTTCCAACGCGGTAGAAGAACCATCAGTTTGCTTTTTTCTCCTCTTCCAATGACCTTTTTCAGTTGGCGTCCAGTTACCGCCCCCCTTAGTGTCTTTCACAATGGATCCGAAAGCTATGGGCTAGGCGATAGCTTTTGAAACCAAACCTTGAGGCGTAAAAACCTCAGAGTTAACGACCATTTTAGTGGCCAAGGTCTCCCTCTCGTCTTTCTCATCATCAACATAAAGTCTCTTGTAGTAGAGCGACGGGTAAGATCTATGTCTCCAACACAATAAACAACGAGAGTTAGGCAAACATGCATGCATACAAGTAAAATATAAACAGTGACATACGAAATCATGTTAGACAGGGTAGAAACACCCAAATAAATGACAAACACCTTTACTTAAAGAATTAGCAGGGCAAAGTGCAATGGAATGCAGGCTAAGCAATGCTACAACTTCATATTCGACATTTAGATGAACCTCAAACTTAGGGAGTTTAGACTTAGGAATGCTATAATTCTAAATCAAAATAGGCTGGCCTACTATCATTGCCAAGCCTTATGAAGAAAAAAGTTTCACGCCACGCCCCACAATTATTGGGAAACCCACTGACAAATTCAACAGTGGGAATCACCGGATAAAGGGTAAACTCGTCAGAGGAATTATTCACTTTGCGAAGATGGTAAAGATTGCAAAAGTAAGTCAATCAGAAAAGGAACACCACTCGCTTCACACATATGGTAGAAGAATACAAAAATAGAAACAACTTTCGGATGCAGCTGCCATAAGGAAACTCTGTAGTGCAAAAGCATATCCCACACATGTTGGGGTAAGGGGAAAGAGAGACCAAACTTAAGATAATCTAAATAACAAGATATGTAGCCAGAGGGGGGATCGCGAACACTGTTAGAAGCTTTAGGAGCGTTAACTTCGAACGAACATAAAAAAGGAAAGCTATTTTTTAGCTCCTCGACATAAGATTCAGAAAGGAGACTACGAATTGAAGAACCAGCGAGGTGATTGGAATCCTCCCCATAATCATCATCGACTTCAGAAACATTTGTCGCAGAAATTCTAACGGTTTAGAAGCAGACATCGTAGACCTGAAGAATCCCTAAAATCCAGATGAGTGCGGCGTCAATTAAAATAGCACAAGCCAGAATTCACAAATTCCAGCCAAACTCCAGAATAGAAACAAAGAAACGGGGAACAAAATTATTCAACCACAATCACAAGGAAACCAGACACGCTATACAAGCTCCACACAGTTAGGCCAAAACAATTTGAAAAAAAAACAAAACAAAGAGGACAAAAGCAGGACTTAGTGGTTTAAAGACGGAAGTAATAAAGACAAAAGTAGAAGACTAGAGAGTTTGAGGTTATGTGAATCTTTAATTAAAGAAGTTAAAAAGTGGAAAAGTATATAATCATTATGGCCTGACAGAAAGCAATTTACCTTTTTGGGAAATCGAGATAGTGGCGGTTGTAGTACACTGAATAGGGACAACTATTAATGCGCCAGATTCATGGTTATTATAATAAAGAGAAAATGCAACAATGAGCGACATATTTATGGAAAAAATCCCGAACACATAGGAGCGAATCCCAGCTACAGGATCACAACAGCTACTTACCCGCACAATTCGCAATTGTTTGAAATTTTGAAATTAAAAAATTAGGGGTATGATCCAAGAGATCTGAGATATACAGCCAAAATCCTCATAAAATCTCTCCAAAATTCTCACTTGCTTAGCTATACCACCCAAAATCTTAGATTTCATCATCTACATTACATGTTCTCTGAAGAATCAACACCTAAGAGCATGGGTTTTTGTTATGGTTTTTACAAGTTGAAGAATATGGTCTACTTAGGTTATTCCAACATCTAATCCCCATCTATTTATTAAAAGGTAAATATTGAAGTGTTTTGTTTTGTAGGGGGTGTTTCAATTCAATTTTTTATTTGAGTGTTGTTCCTATGATGTATGTAGAGGGTGTGTGATATTATGGTCTTTTATTTTTTATTTCTTTTATGAAATGCCATCTATTGTGTTCTAGTAATTTGCAAGTGGAATATAATGATTGTTCATGGGTAGATTAATGTCACAAAAAAGGACTCGAGATGAACCAGCGAGTTCACTTGAAGGAATTTCCAATACAATAGACGATGAGGATGATGAAGGTGATAGCTAAGACACATTCTAGGACTTTAAAACATAGAATTGGGAAATTGTTTGTCCGATGAGTGCGATAAGTGGTCGAGTTGGGTATATGGAAAGTGGGTAGGACAAGGGTAGACATCAAGTACGATAATTGGCACAAGGTCCTTAAAGAATACAAAGACGTCCTTTGGACGGAGTGCAAGGTACCTACTAGCATTTCTTATTTTATTTAAGGTTCTACCACCATTTTATTTCATCTAAAGTTCAGCTAAATTGAGGTAGATGTATTTGATCATATTGGAACTAAATTTTATAGAGCCTGTTCGAGATCGATTGTCCGGATCTGGGTGATTTGAAGAAGAAAAAAGTGGCAATCAGTATTGGAGGGAACACAAACACATCGTCTAGAGATTACAAGTACACCTTAACAAGGCGATTCCAACTCAAGAAACAATGGTGGTTCATAACCACCTTTATTAGTAACTTTTCAAAGGCAGTTCCCGAAACTGCATTTGATCATGAAGGATCAAAGGCATGACCAAAGTGACTTCTCTGGTCCAAAGGAATTGCCTTTAATAGGTTTATTCTCCACTGCTGAGTATTGTAAGTCGGTGTATTGATGATGAAATTGATTCGCTTTCCTACCAAATATCGCATCGGTCATAAATATCAGAGTCTTTCCAAACTTGTAACGTAGGGATAGAGATGAATGCCAAAGATGTCCAATTATGATCATGATAAGATTTGCATATATGGTATAAAGCTGTATCAAGTGAAGTGCATTAACATTTTGCATTATCTCACGTTGCTATTAGCCAAATATAATGCGCAGAAAGGAGATATATTATCTAAATATTCAATGTTTTCACCAGTCACCAATAGGAGCAAAAGTCATGGGATATGTGTGGCTTCAACCTTTTATCTGGGTAATATACAAAAGGAATACTTGGAAACGGCACGCTTGTGTCAACCGTCATCAGGGGCACAATGGTCATTTTCAGGGGGCAGGCCGAACGTGTGCCCCAGGCTGTGCTCTGAAGTGGCCGCCCAAAACAACGTCGTTTTGGGTAACACTTTTGTCATTTTGTGCATCCCATTTAAAAAGTTGCGGCGCCTTCGTGCGGCTACATGTGCTGCCAGGTGGCCGACTAAAACAACATTCGAGGGGTACCTACTCGAGAGGTACACATTCGAGATGTGAGCTTCTAGGCGGAGGGGTTCGATAGGATGGGTTCGAGAGGTACCCATTTGAGTTGTGAACTTTCAGGTGGAGGGGTTCGATTGGATGGGTTCGAGCGGTACCCATTCGAGATGTGAATTTCCAGTTGGACGGGTTTGACTGGATGGGTTCGAGCGGTGGCCTTCGAGGGGTTGGGCTTGTGTCCTCGAAGAGATGGAGTCTTCTAGCCTCGAAGGGATGGAGTCTTCAGTCCTCGAAGAGAAGGGTTCCATTGGACATGTTCGAGAGGTACCCATTCGAGAGGTGATGTTTGAGGTGGAGGGGGTCCATTCTTTTCATTAGAGAGGTACCTATTAGAGACGTACCGATTCGAGAGGAACCCATTCAAGAAGTTTTGTTTCAGATGGAGGGGTTCGAATTGATGGGTTCGAGAGGTACCCATTCAAGATGTGAACTTCCAAGTGGAGGGGTTTGAGACATTGGGGATTCAGTGATGGATACTTAGCGTGCATGTGCCAATGGAATCTTCTGTCCTCGAAGGAGTCGAGTTCTAGGCCCTCGAAGGGATGGAGGCTTCTTTCCTCGAAGGGGTCGATCTCTCGCCCCTTGAAGGGGTTGAATTCTCAGCCCTCGAAGGGATGGAGTCTTCAGTCCTCGAAGGGGTTGAGTTCTTGGCCCTTGAAGCGATGGAGTCTTCTGTCCTCGAAGGGGTCGAGGTTTCAGCCCTCGAAGGGATTGAGTCTTCTTTCCTCGAAGGGAGAGGTTCCATTAGAAATGTTCGAGAGGTACCCATTCGAGAGGTGATGTTTTTGGTGAAGGGTTTCCATTTCGATCCATTCGAGAGGTACCTATTCGAGACGTATCGATTCGAGAGGAACCCATTCGAGAAGTTAAGTTTCAGATGGAGGTGTTTGATTTGATGGTTTGAGAGGTTTCGATTCGAGATGTGAACTTCCAGGTGGATGGGTTCGAGACATTGAGGATTTGAGTGATGGATACTTAGCTTGCATGTGCCAATGGCTCAACAGGTTGAAGTCTCGAGGGGTAGATGGGGGATCCTCGAAGGGGTGCTTCTCAGCCTCGAAGGGATGGAATCTTCTGTCCTCAAAGGGGTCAAGTTCTAGGCCCTCAAAGGGATGGAGGCTTCTATCCTCGAAGGAGTTGAGCTCTCGGCCCTCGAAGGGATGGAGTCTTCTGGCCTCAAGGAGTTGATTTCTCAGTCCTTGAAGGGATGGAGTCTTTCATCCTCGAAGGGGTCGAGGTCTCGGCCCTTGAATGGATGGAGTCTTTTGTCATCAAAGGGATTGAGGTCTCGGCCCTCGAAGGGATGGAGTCTTTTGTTCTCGAAGGGATCGACGCCTCTGCCCTCCAAGGGATTGAGTCTTCTCTCCTCAAAGGGAGTCGAGAGGTACCCATTCGAGTGATGGATACTTAGCATGCATGTGCCAATGGAATCTTCTATCCTTGAAGGGATCGAGTTCTAGGCCCTCAAAGAGATGGAGGCTTCTGTCGTCGAAGGGGTTGAGCTCTCACCCCTCGAAGGGGGTGAGATCTCGACCCTCGAAGGGGGTGATATCTTGGCCGTCGAAGGGATGGAGTCTTCAGTCCTCAAAGGGGTTGAGTTCTCGGCCGTGAAAGGGATGTAGTCTTCTATCCTCGAAGGAGTCGAGGTCTCGGCCCTTGAAGTGATTGAGTCTTCTGTCCTCGAAGGGGTGAGGTCTCGGCCCACAAAGGGATTGAGTCTTGTGTCCTCAAAGGGGTTGAGGTCTCTGCCCTCGAAGGAATGGAGTCTTCTGTCTTCGAAGGGAGGGGTTTCGTTGGACCTGTTCGAGAGGTACCCATTCGAGAGGTGATGTTTGCGTTGGAGAGGTTCCATTAGATCCATTTGAGAGGTATCTATTCTAGACATACCGATTCGAGAGGAACCCATTCGAGAAGTTAAGTTTCAGATGGAGGGGTTCGAATGGATGGGTTCGAGAGGTACCCATTCGAGATGTTAACTTCCAGGTAGAGGGGTTCAAGACATTTAGGATTCGTGTGATGGATACTTAGTGTGCATGTGCCAATGCAATCTTCTTTCCTCGAAGGGGTCGAGTTCTAGGCCCTCGAAGGGATGGAGGCTTTTTTCCTCGAAAGGGTCGAGCTCTCGCCCCTCGAAGGGGTTGAATTCTCGGCCCTCAAAGGGATTGAGTCTTGAGTCCTCAAAGGGGTCGAGCTCTGGCCTCTCGAAGGGATTGAATTCTCGGTCCTCAAAGGGATGGAGTCTTCTGTCCTCGAAGGGAGGGGTTCCATTGGACATGTTCGAGGGGGACCCATTCGAGAGGTGGAGGGTTTCCGTTCGTTCCATTTGAGAGGTACTTATTCGAGACGTACCGATTCGAGAGGAACCCGTCGTCAGGGGCATAGTGGCCATTTTCAGGCAAGCCGAACGTGTGCCCCTGGCTGTACTCTGAAGTGGCCACTCAAAACAACGTTGTTTTGGGTAACACTTTTTTCGTTTTGTGCATCCCATTTGTCAAAAGTTGCGGTGCCTCCATGTGCGGCTACATGTGCTGCCAGGTGGTCGACCAAAACGATGTCATTTTGGGCACCTATTCGAGGGGTACCTACTCGAGAGGTACACATTCGAGATGTTAGCTTCTAGGCGGAGGGGTTCGATAGGATAGGTTCGAGAGGTACCCATTCGAGTTGTGAACTTTCAGGTGGAGGGGTTCGACTGGATGGTTTGAGCGGTAACTATTCGAGATGTGAATTTCCAGTTGGACGGGTTTGACTGGATGGGTTCAAGCGGTGGCCTTCGAGGGGTTGGGCTTGTGTCCTCGAAGGGATGGAGTCTTCTGGCCTCGAAGGGATGGAGTCTTCTGGCCTCGAAGGGATCGAGTCTTCAGTCCTCGAAGGGAGGGGTTCCATTGGACATGTTCGAGAGGTACCCATTGGAGAGGTGATGTTTGTGGTGGAGGGGTTCCATTCGATCCATTCGAGATGTACCTATTCGAGACGTACCAATTCGAGATGAACCTATTCGAGAAGTTAAGTTTCAGATTAAGGGGTTCGATGGATGGGTTCGAGAGGTACCCATTCGAGATGTGAACTTCCAGGTGGAGGGGTTCGAGACATTGAGGATTCGAGTGATGGATACTTAGTGTGCGTGTGCCAATGGCTCGACAGGTGGAAGACTAGAGGGGTAGATGGGGGATCCTCAAAGGGGTGGTTCTCAGCCTCGAAGGGATGGAATGTTCAGTCCTCGAAGGGGTCATGTTCTAGGCCCTCGAAAGGATGGAGGCTTCTGTCCTCGAAGGGATCGAGCTCTCGAGAGGTACACATTCGAGATGTGAGCTTCCAGGTGAAGGGTTTCGATAGGATGGGTTTGAGATGTACTCATTCGCGATGTCAACTTTCATTTGGAAGAATTTAATTGGATGGGTTCCAGCGGTACCCATTCGAGATGTGAACTTCCAGGTGGAGGGATGTGACTGGATGGGTTCAAGAGGTGGCCATTCGAGATGTGAACTTTCAGGTGGAGGGGTGCGACTGAATGGGTTCGAGGGGTGGTCATTCGAGATGTGAACGTTCAGGTTAAGGGTTCCACTGGATGGGTTCGATTGGAGGCCATTCGAGATGGAGAAGTTCGATTGGATGGGTTCGACCGGTACCGATTCGAGAGGTGCGCATTCGAGAAGTGAACTTTCAGGTGGAGGGGTTCCATTGGTTGGGTTCGAGAGGTACCTATTCGAGAGGTACCCATTCGAGATGTGAACTTTCAATTGAAGAACATTCACATCTCGAATCAGTACTTCTCGAACTCCTCCACTTCAACCCTCTCCACCTGAACCTTCACCTCTCGCCATCTCCACACTTCAATTATATGTATAATTGATAAATTTATAGGTTCAATTACAACTCTTTAACATTCCTATACAATTTCTATAATTTGTTATCAAGCTCATAGCCACACTAGTTTTAGGAAAGAAAAAACTTGGTTTTATCCGTATACACAGAAGCAGTTGGCGTGTGCTTAGGAAGCAAGCAAGATCTTTAGATGATTAGCACGAAAGGGATAAGGTAAGTAATATGACAGATTTTTATGCAAAAACTATGACCACCAAAAAAGCGTCGATTTCAAGGTAGATAAAATGGTAACCACCCACATCCATCATAATTCAACTCAACCTGGAAACCAGCATCCCAATAAATAGGACTTGACTTTATCCCTCAAACCATGCCTTACCCGTGCATTTCTCACTCTTTTGTTATTATTAACAAGAAGTGCCTTGCAATCCCTCTAACCATCTTCCCCGAAAAACTGCCAGTCTCAAACCATGGCTGCCTGTGGGAGCCTTCAACACCTCTTCGACAAAACTCTACCTGAAAATCCAACGCTTCTTGACCCCTTTTCTCCATGGAAGGCAATCAAGAACATGAAGCCTGTGCACAATGCCTCCTTAACAGAAATATTTGGGGAGCTGCATCATCACCAAATGCAATTATCTCCATTCATTTCGCCCGAGATCGACCGAAAGAAAGATGGATTTGAGAGGCAAGACAGTGAAGAAACCGATGCATCAGGTAATCAGCACTCTTCCAGGAGGAAACATAACGAGAATAGTAGAAACTTTTCAGAGAATTCGTCAACATGCACCGAGGGACTTGGATTCGAAAGCTCCGATGATGTTGAGGATTTAGGGAATGTTTGTGAGAAGAAGGTACGCATGTCAAGACAATCATCTAAGAGATCAAGAACACATAAAGGGATATTCCCTCCCCCTATTTCTTGCATAGGAAGAACAGGCAAGCCTTGGGTTTGCTTCCGGTCTTACAGGGAAGATGGCAGATTCATTCTTCAGGAAATTAGGTTCCCAACTCAGGAGTTTCTACACGCGTGCAGAGAAGATGGGCGTCTGAGGCTACAATATATCCAATCCGACGAGGAAATTCTCGAGAGCGATGATGATGCTGATGAGGATGAAGATGAGCACGAAGAACAAGAAAAAGAAGATGAAAGCATAGGCGATGATACTCTTGATAATTATCAAGACCATGTTGGGACAAGCGAAAACAATAACAATGTCCAGGAATAGTTGGAGAGATATGCTACTGCAAGGATCCAGGCTTGTTCTTGTGTGTTTTTTGCACCTCATGCTATAGCAATGCAAATAAAAATAGCTAAATCACTTTACTTTCCATTCCATTGGGTTTTCTTTTTCTTCTTTTCCCAACAGAAACATGTTCAAGTACAATGAACAACTCCTGAAGGCTGCATCCCTTGAAGTTTTGTTATCTGAAACCCAAAATTTCAAACACCATAAAAATCGTAAATTCTCACTTGCATACTTCTAACCATGGAAATTGTTCTCATAGCCACTTCCGAATAAACACTAAGGTATAAACTGTATCTGCATGTGCATAGAATCTAACAAAAGCAAAACTGATCATCAACAAGGTTGGACTCTACTAGATTTAGGATCTTCCCAACGGATTTATTGCTGTTCACTAGGGGTGATTTCTGGCGATTACAGTGCGATTCACACACCTCCGTTCCCCCTCTTCCTTTCCCTTCACCATCTGCTACTATTCTCGGCCAATTCATATCGGCCACCGATGGCGTTGCCGCCGCCCGCTCCCATGGTGGAGTCGGGTCCCGCGATCAATAAGAGTTTCATCCAAGCTCTCACCACTAAGCCATCTCCTCTGTTCACATCCCTCCCGGATACTCCTAATCTCCACCCGGTCACAGAATACAAAGGGAAGATTGCGTTTATCCTTCCCCTTGAGGAAGGAGAACGCCTGGCGTCCCATTACCAGAACGCTCTGGTCGGAAAATTCAATCGGGGAAAGCCCTCGATGGATTTCTTACAAACTGCTTTCAAATCAATAGGATTTAAATCTAAATTTCAGCTAGGTTCTATTGACTATCGCCATGTTTTGATTAGATTTCAGGACCCTGAAGACTATCAGCGCTGTTGGATGAAGGGGCAGTGGATAATCCAGGGCGCGGTGATGAAGGTGCAAAAATGGACGCCCGATTTCTCACCAACGGCAGAGTCTTCAATCGTCCCGGCGTGGGTAACGATTCACAGACTCCCTCTCCATTTCTATAACAACTCTGCCATTATTGGTCTAAGTAGTCAGATTGGAAGGTTTTTAAAAATGGACGCTGCTACGGCAGCTTTAACTAGACCCTCGGCAATAAAAGTCTGCGTTGAAATAGACCTTCAGTCCCAACCCCCTGTTTCTATTGTTGTAGGTATAGGTAATAAGGTCTCTGAATATCCAATAGAATATGATGAACTTCCATATTATTGTGCTCACTGTAAAGTAGTTGGACATAACCAAGATAAGTGTACTTTCTTACACCCTGAGCTCAAAAAAAAGGTTACTGAAACTAAGAAAAAACAAGGAAGGGCAGAAAGTAACACAGCTGATCTGGCTCAGGATAGTTCTGATGTTGAGAAACAAGCCCACACTGAAGGAATATTTGAGAAACAGTCTCACCATGAGGAATTAGCTAAGGATAAGATAACTGGAACCTCAGCCCTTACTGTTTCACAGAAACAAAATGAATTTCAAAAACAGAATTATCACTCAGGCCATCCACAGAACATTTTTGCTAACACATTCAACAATACTCATAAGAAATTATCAGACTTCTACTCTTTGGACGATATTTCAAAGCCTATTAACAACATAATATGGAGGAAGAAGACTAAGCAATCTGAAAACCTCATATTAGAAACTTTAGAGCATACTCACTCAGTGTCTATTTCTAATGCTTTTCAAGCTCTAGATGTATCCTTTGAAGAAGAACAGGAAGAAGAGGCAGTGGAGATCTTCCATCAGACTCAAGAAACTCACGACCAGGTAAATCACTCGGGCACCACATATTCATCAGAAAGAAGCTCTGAAGGTCAACTTAACTCAGAAAACATACCTGAAGTCAGACCAGATCAGAACCTAGTCTCTGCACCAAAACAATTATCATCTCTTGAGCAATCTCCAGTTGAGAAGGTAACAGCTACTGCCAATCCAGGTGACAAACCTCAACCTACTACTGATGAACTTAACTTAGAGCACACAACTGTTGATACTCCGAAGTCTAAAGCACTTTCGGTCAAAGGTAAAGAGACTCAGGATAATTCTACTATAGCTTTGCCTAGTAAATCTAGAAAACTCAGATCCTCTCATAAAGCCGTTCCAATGAGTTTTAAATGATTAGATACACCATCATAGGTAATATCTTGGTATGGAATGTGAGAGGTTGGCACATCTCTGGAAAGACTAAAAACATTAAAGAGGAATCATAAGATAGACATCCTTTGCCTCTTAGAACCTTGGCATGATAACCAGCAGATTGATCATCTTAAGCATGTCCTAGGGTTCAATAATGCTATTGCTGCTCAAAATGCCAAAATATGGATTCTGTGGAATCAATCTTTTCATTTATCTTGTGTTAGAGAATCAGATCAATTCATTCATGCTAAAATCACTGAAGTTTCTACCTCATCCAGTTGGAATTGTTTTTTCATTTATGCTAGTGTACATAGGATTATGAGGGAAAATTTATGGCATGATTTAGGCTCAGCTCTCTCAGAACCTGCCATATATATAGGGGACTTCAACACGGTTTCTTCAGTTAATGAATACAAAGGAAGGAAATCAACCCCTCATAAAAGTATGAAACATTTCAATGAATTCATTCATAGATCTGATTTGCATGATATTCCCACTGTTGGGAATTCTTTTACCTGGTGTAACAATAGGACCAAGGACAGGGGTAAAGATATAATATTCCAAAGACTGGATAGGGGTCTCTGCAACTTAGAATGGCTCGATTTATTTCCCCACAGCTCTATTCAGGTTTTAAATAGAATCACCTCGGATCATTCTCCTTTACTCTTATCCATACAATCAGCTTCTGAGTTTTCCCCTAGGCCTTTTAGATACCAGGAAATGTGGTCTTCTAGGCAAGATTTCAGGGATATAGTAACAAAGAGTTGGACTTTAACATCTCCTCTAAAAGGCATGACTGGTTTAGTTTTCAAACTCAAGAGGCTAAAAGTGGAAATAAAACAGTGGAATAAACTTATTTTTGGGAATGTCAACCAGAATCTGATTCAGGCTGAAGAGAGAGTTAGTGAACTGGAAATAATTTACCAACAAACACTGAATGATCAGGATCTAGCAATTTTAAATGAATCAAAAGCCTTATTGTTAAGATCTCAGAAAGAAAAGATAACATTCCTATCACAAAAAGCTAGACTTAATTGGCTTAAGTTTGGGGATGCTAATACAAAATTTTTTCATCATGCCATAAAGGAAAACCGGGCAAAATCTAGAATCAGCAAAATTAAGGATTTCTCAGGCAATTGGATCTCGGACCCTAATCTGATTAAGGAAGAAGGAATCCGGTTTTATAAAGAATTACTGAATGAGGAACCAACCCCTAAAACTGGATCTCATCTTAAGTTTTTTCTTCAAGAAATTCCTCTGCTCATATCTGAAGAACAAAATCTTTTGCTCCTTCAACAGTTTAATATCCAGGAACTTAAGAAGGCTATTTTTGAATTGAAAAAAGATAGTGCCCCAGGCCCTGATGGTTTTTCAGGGAATTTTTACACAACTTTCTGGGAGATCATAAAAAATGACCTGCTTGATGCAGCTAATGACTTTCTGGTTTCTGGAAATATTCCCTTAGCAATCTCTAGTACTTGGTTGGCCTTGATCCCTAAAAAGCCAATTCCACTCTCCTTTTCTGACTTCAGACCAATAAGTCTTTCTAACTTCATCAACAAAGTTTTTTCAAAAATGTTAATGGAGAGAATTAAACCACTAATGCACTCCTTAATTTCTCTTGAACAAAGTGCCTTTATTAATGGAAGAGACATCTCAGATAATGTGCTACAAATGCAGGAAATGGTGAGAGTTTTAAACAGAAAATCAAAGGCTCATAATATTATTGTGAAACTTGATATGCAGAAAGCCTTTGATAGAGTGTCATGGTCCTTTTTAAACTCTATACTCCTTCAATTTGGTTTTCATGGACACTTTGTTAAAATTATTCTGAGTAACATAGCCTCTACCCATTTCTCAGCCTTGATAAATGGAGTCACTTCAGGTTTTTTTAAATCCTCCAGAGGACTAAAACAGGGAGACCCCCTGTCCCCTTTTCTATATAACTTAGTTTCTGAGGCTTTCTCAAGGACTCTTAAAAAAATGATAACCACTGGCTACCTTCACCAGTTTAGTTTGCCTCTCACTTGTCCAATTGTTACTCACCTCAAGTATGCTGATGATACAGCTATCTTTCTAAATGCCAAACCCACAACTTTAAAGAGATTTAAAAGGTTCTTAATTGCCTATGAACATACCACAGGTCAGAAAGTAAATTTTGGGAAATCCGAATTCTTCACCTCACATAAAACCCCCCCTGACCTCATTCTAACTGTTAAGAGACTTTTGGGTATGGATCAAGGTGCACTCCCTTTTAAGTATCTTGGTGTGCCAGTATTCTATGGTCGAAACTTGCAGGTTTATTACAAGCCAATGCTGGAAAGGATGGAGAAGACAATAAACAATTGGAAGAACAGGTGGCTCTCCAGTGCTGGTAAGCTGGTTCTTATCAACCACAGTATACTCTCAATTCCTACTCACATTTTCTCAGTTCTGCGCCCTCCTAAGATTGTTATAAGGAAAATGGAAAAATTGGCATCTACTTTTTTCTGGGGGAAAGTGGATAACACTGAAAAAAAGAAATGGAGATCATGGAAAAATATGTGTCTACCTATTGATGAAAACGGCTTAGGACTTAGGGATATAGGAGCAATTGTTGAGGCTTTCTCATGCAAACTTTGGTGGAAATTACAAGCCAACAAATATCAATGGACCTCTTTAATTTGGTCACTCCCTAACTCTTACAAAACATCCCACACCTGGAAAAGAATCTGCTTAATCACAGAAAAGGCTAATAGACATTCAAAAGTTATTTATGGTCAGGGTGAGTGCTCCTTTTGGAGTTCCAATTGGACTGGAAAAGGGGCCCTTTGCTATGAATGGCCAGAAGGGATGTCTATCCCCTTTGAGGATATCTCCCTGAGGTTTTTCATACAAAATAAAAATAATTTTCTCCCTCTCTTGGAGCCACACCTGGCTACCAATACTCTTGCTATCTTGCAGGTTGCTGAATTGATATACCAACATGAGGATAGGATGATATGGACTCCAAATATCAATGGTAGATTCTCTATTAGCTCGGCCTATCATACCTTTAGGCAAAGAAAACAAAGAATCAGACAACTATCAAAGGTATGGAGTTCTTTTATTCCAAGGAAAATGTCTGTTATATTGTGGCGTGCTTTAAATGGCATTCTGCCTTTTGATAATATTTTGGCAAGAAGAGGCTTCCAATTTGCATCTATATGTCCTTCCTGCATGAATCATCCTGATATCCTAGATCACTTTTTCAATTCATGCTCATTTGCTTTTAAAGTTTGGGAGGCTGTTGGTGTCTTACTTGATATGCATATGCCAAGGTTTGGAAGTCTGAAGTCTAGAGTTGATTTCATCCTATCTTTCAAAACTGCCACAAGGATTCAGTCTCAAATCATCATAGCTTCACTTTCGGTCACAGTTTGGATTCTGTGGGTTAAGAGGAATAAATACATTTATGACAATGAATCTTTTTCCCTTAATGCATGTATTCATGAGATTAGATGCCTCATTTATGACATATTTACTGCTCACCAGCCTTCTGGCAACCTAGAAAGGAACAGATATTGGACCTGTTCTAACATTATTCCCAAGATTCACCCCAAGAGGAAGAAAATTATAACAGTTGTAACAAGGAAGAAACCTTCCTCTGGCTTCAAAATCAACACTGATGCCTCATGGATACATCCAGGTCTGGCCTCATCAGCTGTAATTGTTAGAAACATGTCTGGTAATGTGATTTGCATGAGGACCAAAACCTTCCAGTCACCAACACCTTTTGATGCTGAACTGGTAGCAATTCAGGATAGGATATGAACTAGGAATTGCTAATGGTACATTGGAAACTGACTGTTTGAATGCTGTAAGAGGTATTCACAACCCATTGAATGCCCCATGGAGGAACTTCTCCATCTGCAGTGCTCTCCATATTCATCATATGAAATTTCCAATCTCTCACATTCACAGGGAAGCCAATAATGTAGCTAATTATCTGGCTAAATTCTCATTACAGAACAATATCCAAGGGAACCTCGATCTCCTATTGGCTCCAATTGTGCTTAGAGGACTCATCTCCCTTGATAGATTAGAAATCCCCTCAGTAAGAATAGGCTCAAGACCAGGAGATGATACTTAACTCTTTCTACTCTTAATTTCACATGTTAATACTATACGGACTCCAATGAGTTTTCTCTCTTCATTGCACTGGAATGGAATCTACTGTGTTTCTTTTCCCTTTTCAGGTCTGCTGCTGGAACAGGGAGTTCAACCACGGTGCAACTCAAGGATGAACACCTACCTCAATTTTAACTTCACTGGTTGAAGTTCCTTGCTGCTACTCTTGTATCTAGGACTGCTACACTCTCTCTATCTTGCTGCTCTTCCCACAGATTCCTTCCTAATGTTTTCCACGGACTAATAGGGGTCTCGCTTTGGCCGATTCGCCGATCTGTTTATGGACTACATTTGGTAGCAATTTGTAGGAAGTACCTCACTAGACTCTTCCTTTCGATAGCTAGTTATTTAGCATCTTAAGCATCTGTTATGCTCTCTGATCATCATATTGATGAATTTTGTAAACCAATATGCACTTTCAGGCTTATGCAGTTCTTTCGGCCTGGGGAGCCAAATAAAATTCCCCCCATCCTTAGGATGGTTTAAACTTAAAAAAAAACTCTACTAGATTTTAAATCTCAATTCCATTACACCACCAAAAACAGGATTCCAGACATTGACAGCCTCCAATTGGGCCTCGTGTTCTAGCATTTTCATCTGTCCCCAAAACTGTAAGTGCGGACAGGTAAACAGCAACGCGGCCAGGTTTTACCCTGGACCAATTTATAAAGACTCGCATGCAATCCTTATAATATGTACACATCTGTGTAATAGTATAGAAAGTTGACACACCCACACGATCACCTAAGTGGTTAGGGGCATGGTCTACGCTCTTTGGGTTACGAGTTTGACTCTCGACAGCAACAGTTTGGGGATTTCTTCTGTAGGAGAGATCCCTTGTGTGCACCGAGTACAGTCAAGGGTCATGTCCTTACGGGAGTGCTATAATTTACCTCTCCAGTGATGGTTGTGATGTCGATGCGGCTGGGGCGACTGAGGGCGAGCCTATGATCGCCTTTTGGTGATTAATCGGCTCGACCTCAGCCACCCCGGCCACCCGACACCACAGATCTCACCGGAGAGGTAAATCACGGCACTCCCTCAGCCGAGCACATGGCCCTCAATTGTGTTCGGTGCACACAAGGAGTTCTCCGACTGGAAGAACCCCCACATTGCCACTGCCGAGAGTCGAACCCGTAATCCAAAAGACTTAGCCAAACACCCAACCTCTTGGACGATCGTGTGGGTGTCGTGATCACCTTTTGGGTATAGGAAGTTGACGGTTTGGATGCTGACTAATAAAGTAGCCTATTAAAAGCAAAATGCAGACCCACAACATAACCAAGTGTAAGTATTCTCATATCATACATGTATAATACATAAATATAATTATCAGGCTATTGTCAAGTGATACTTGGGTCGCAAAATGGGTTCAACCTCTGAATGTATTCACACGAATTTAACTATTGCACAGTTAATTAAAGTGCCAGCTTCATTCATATAAAACACTCAAAAAAAATTTCTAGAGTATATGTTGTCTATTTGTGAACCCGATTGTAGGCATATTTATAGAAGCAATATTAGGAAAATTAATACCACATTCATATCAGTATATCATATATGTAATGGTTATTGGTATTAACATTTTATTTACATCAATCACATTAATCGTGTATTAATGTTGATTGATGGAATATTATGGTCAGAATTGATCGTCCAAATCAATATTGATTATGAGGAATGGTAACTGTTACCATTTACAATACTCCGTCGATATTTATCTTGATTATCAAATAATCCATAAACATATAATTATTAATTAGCCCTTATGGATTTAATATCTCATTAATCCATTACGGTCTCAATAACAAATTCTATTGTGTGTGACCTTTCAAGTTCCTAAACATTTAGAAATAAATATTTACTTAGAAATTCTAGTGGCATTTATAGATCAAGTGGCACTTGGACTAAAGACAATATTTAGTCGTGGGATTTCTAAGAATTAATCAAATTAACAACTTAATTCATCACTATATTTATAGATCAAGATTGGCCTCTGGCAAGGCATCCTGACCACCAAAGTGTTTAGGAATAAGTCAAATGATCGACTTCACCTATCCATGAACCAGATTCCATGTAATAAATATCTTTTTACCATACTATATCCTTTATTAGTACAAGAGTAAGGTTATGTGCCAACTCTTTCATGTACTAATAATTTCTTATTCCCGAATTCAACTCCCTCCTATTAAATTGAACCTTTCTAACTTTATTAGATCGTTTGCAAACATTTTGAGTTGATATTCCAACACGTTATCATAGATAGGATATACTCTCCCATTAGGGGTGGTGAATCATATATTAATTATAAAATATCAATTTGTGCTACTTGTTATATCCATCACCAACTGTACGCAGAGTCATTTACAACCAAGGACGAGAAGGATTAGAGCACAACTTTCCGCACAAAATATACTCTTTATAATGTCAAGTCTAAGGATTAATTTACACTACTTTCATACAGAGATTTTCTATCGGCACTACAATGTTTAACTCTATAGAAATCTCTAGATAATTATTCCAATGAACTATTCTCCCATAATTCACTCGTGTATCACGATACAAGCTACTCTATCAATATTAACATTGTCCTTATTATATGTTAATTTTATGACTTGAGAAATTTAAGAATAACAAACATATTATTCTAAGTACTTAGTCATTTTAATAGTAGTAAAGTACATAGTATTAAAATAACAAAATTGTCATATCATATATGCATAAAAGATATTTTTTAAAAAATCATTTCTCGTAATCCAATTAATCTCGTGATCCAATTAATCTCGTGAATCAAAATGCATCCCTTGTATTAATCAAGCAATAATCCTCGTTGTGTGCGATTATTGTTAATCCCATCCTTTAAACATGTGTGGTCACCCATAGAACTACTGTGTATGTGTGCGATTGTGGTGCGAATTTGTGTGCGAATTCCGAACACTATTCTCCTTAACCTTACTACTTCCATCTCCATCCGATCCCAATCCTCTCTTCGATCTGATTAATCCTCGTCTCCCTGGTTCTTGCCGGATCTCCTCGGCCGTTAGCGGCTTTTAGCTGTTAACGGCTACCGCGATGTCAGGTTTTGTTGATCCGGCCGATCTGGACCCCAACCATGGTCCACAACTTCCTCCTCCTCCTATCTCTTTCGCTGCGGTGCTCAAAAACAAGGCCCCCCTTTATCAAAGCTACTACCAAATAATCCCGAGCTTATCCCTAAATCTGAGCACCTCGGCGAGGCAGCTTGCCTATACTCAGATGAGCAAATTGAGAAATTATCATCGCACTATGCGAATGCCCTTGTAGGCAAGTTCACCAGAGGCAGATGCCCAATGGAGAAACTGGAGCAAATTTTCAAAACTGCGGGATTCACAGGTAAGTACCAACTGGGCTCCCTTGACTACAAACATGTTCTAATTAGATTTGAATTGTTGAATGATTACCAGAGAGCATGGATGAAAGGAATTTGGAACTTTAATGGGATACTGCTTAAAATGTTAAAATGGACCTCTGATTTTTCAATCCATAAAGAGTCACCTATAGTTCCTGTTTGGTGTACAATAAGGGAAGTCCCCTTGTATTACTATAATTCGGCAGCCATTGAATCAATTGGAAATAGCTTAGGCAGTTTCATTAAAACTGATATGGCAACAGAAATGCTCACTAGGCCTTCGGCCATCAAAATATGCATAGAAATTGACCTACAAAAACCTATCAGTACTCACATCAGGTTAGGTTCAGTGACAAATAACAGAAAATATCAGGTTGATTATGAGGATATACCTTTATATTGTGACCACTGCTCTAAATTGGGCCATTCCAAACCTAAATGTAGAGTTTTCCCACCCAATGTTATTGCTATTAATGCTGAGAATGTAATACATCAGACACAGCCCCTCTGGAAAGCCACTGGGAAAAAATTTGAAGTCCCTCCCATGTTAGCCCTTGAAGATCAGTCTGACTTAGAAATTACTGAATATCCATTGGAAGTTAATACTGATCCCAAGCCTGCATTCCCTCTTCATATGGATACTAATACCTATTCAGAGGCTCCTAACCTACTTCGGCAAGTTACAAAAAATCCTGAGATCATACTAACTAACCCCCCCTCTCAGGCTCCACTTGACAATTCCATAACCAAACTCTTAGAGAAAACTGTTTTCAGAAGTTTTACTCCTATAACCTATGCTTCTGATGATATCCAAGTTGGAACCTCCATTCCCAATCTGTCTAAGAAGAAGGAGACATCTCCCTCTCTTCTTGACAGATTAGGGAACAGGTTCTTGGTTTTGCAGGAAGATTTTGATACTACTGCTCAAGAACAGGACCAGGATGATCAAAACCTTCAAGCTAGCTAGAGCTCAACTCCACTTCAGGGAAAAAATCAGCAGTCAGGTAAGGCTAAAGGTAAAAAGACTAATTATTTCAGTCAAATCAATAAAATGATGCTGAGATCTTCAACAAAAAGTCATAAGTCTAGTGAACAATGATAGGTTCTCTTTCAATAAATTTTCTGGTATAGAATTTAAGGGGTATGGAAACATCGATGTTGAGATTACTAAACCTGATCAGGATTAAGAGGATCCAATTCTTATGTATTATTGAGCCTATGCATGATAACTCAAAATTTCAATCTTATAGGGAAAAAATTAAATTTGCTGATGGACTAACTCTTTTTAATGGCAAAATATGGCTGATGTGGTCTAGTTCCTTTTCAGTTAACCTTATCCCTGCCCATGAATAGTATCTGCATGTTAATATCCTCCATGGCTCTCTAAACCTTCTTATGGAAGCTGTATTTGTTTATGCTCTTAGGAATAGAGAGGGTAGGAAGATATTATGGAGAGATTTGGCAGCTGTAAGTCAGAATGATACTATTTATATTGGTGATTTTAATTCTATTACCTCTGTTTCTGAATATAGAGGACCTAGCACTCCTGCTAGAGGTAGTATCAGTGACTTTAGTAATTGGATAAATACCTTAGGAATACAGGAAATTACCACTGTGGGAAACCTATTTACTTGGTGTAATTCTAGACTTAGAAATCCCACTTCAAAAAGGTTAGATAGAGGACTTAGCACAATTTCTTGGAATCAGAAATTTCCCTCCTCTTCTATACAGATTTTAAATAGAAAAACCTCTGACCATTCCCCTCTTCTGTTAAATATCTCAAATCTCTCTAATCTGAACCCAAGACCATTCAGATTTCTTGATGTTTAGCTTAACCGACCTGATTTCACTATACTAGTTCAAACCTGTTGGGATAAACACATTAGAGAAAAAGGAATGTTAGGCTTTTTCCTCAAATTGGTTAGGTTAAAAAAGGAAATTAAAATCTGGAACAGGGAGTGTTTTGGCAATATTGACTCTAATTTACTACATGTAGAGGAATCACTTAGAATTCAGGAAACAGTCTTTGACCTAAATCCCTCTCAAGCTGAACTCATTAAGTTAAACCAGAAAACAGCTTTACTACTTAGGGCTCAGAAAGAAAAAGAAAAATTTTGGAAACAAAAGGCAAAAATGAAATGGCATAAATTAGGTGATAATAATACACAATTTTTTCATAAGGTTGTACAAGAGAAAAATTGTAGATTGAGGATTCTAAAAATTAAAAACAGGGCAGGCCAGTGGTTAAACTCTCAAACTGCAATTCAAACTGAGGCCATTGCTTACTATTCAGATCTGTTATCTGAATCTGATTAAGATCCCAATCATACATATTATGCTCATTTCCTGAGTCAAATCCCTACTATAATTACTGCTCAAGATAACTTAGATTTAGCAAAACCAGCCTCCAAATCAGAGGTTGAGGCAGTAATGAAGGGATTAAGCAATAATAGTAGTCCAGGACCTGATGGATTTACCAAAAAGTTTTTTTTAAGTGCTGGTGTATAATAAAAAAGGACCTGGTAGATGCGGTTAATGATTTCATTCAGGGCTCACCTATTCCTAGAGGTATATCTAGCACATGGATTACATTGATTCCAAAAAAACCTACACCGAGCACATTTGATGATTTCAGGCCAATTAGTCTTTCTAACACAATTAATAAAATATGCTCTAAGGTATTAATGGAAAGACTAAGACCCTATATGGCTAACCTAATCTCCCAAAACCAATTGGCTTTTATGAAAAACAGGGATATCTCGGATAATATTCTCTACCTACAGGAATTGGTGAGATTTTTAGATAAAAAGGCTAGAACTCCAAACTGTATCCTTAAACTAGACTTACAAAAGGCTTTTGATAGGGTTAGTTGGGATTTTCTTAGAGGTATCCTTAGGAAATTTGGCTTTGATGGATCTTTTCTGAATGTTATTTTTTCAAATCTTTCTCAAGCTTTTTTCTCAGTCCTAATAAATGGGAATCCTGTGGGTTTCTTTCCAGCTACTAGAGGAATCAAGCAAGGTGATCCACTCTCCCCTTTTCTCTTTAACATTTTCTCAGAGGCATTTTCCAGAAGTTTGTCATTTATTTTTAATACTGGGAAGATTTCTCATTTTCAAATGCCATCAGCAATTCCTCCAATTTCACATCTCATGTATGCTGATGATACAATTATTTTCATGCAAGCCTCTAAACCTAATTTGATTAAAATCAAGGCTTTCTTAGACATTTTTGAACTCACCTCTGGCCAAAAATTCAATTTCCACAAATCTGATTTTTATTTAAGCAAGAGAGCCACTAGTGTTAAATTAATTCAGATGAGATCTATACTGAAGATGAAACAGGGAACCTTTCCTTTTCAATATCTTGGCTGTCCAATCTTTAAGGGTCGTACCTTAAATAGATATTTTCACCCTTTAATGGAAAGAGTTGATAACAAACTGAAAAACTGGAAAAATAAGTGGCTAAGTTCAGGGGGAAAGTTAATCTTGATTAAAAGTTGTTTATACTCTATACCTCAGCATCTTTGGGCAGTGACTTACCCCACAAAATATATTATCAGATTGTTTGAAAAAAAATTGGCTAGGTTTTTTTGGGGAGAAACTGATGGGAAGAGAAACAAAACATGGAAAAAATGGTCTGAGCTTGCTAAGCCAACATCACTAAATGGCCTAGGCTTTAGATCTATCAGTGGCATAATAGATGCTTGTTCCCTTAAGCTTTGGTGGAAAAGCCAGTTAGGTCTAACCCTATGGTCAAAATTTCTTTGGTCTCTACCTGATTCATACAGAACCTCTACTACATGGAAAAGAATTTGCAACATCAACTCCACTGCTGAAGAAAATTCTTTAATCATTCATGGTAAAGGTGCTTGTAATGCTTGGACATCTAACTGGTGTCCCTCGGGACCACTGATTAATATGATCCCAAGCAATTTACTACAGACCTTTATGCATTACTCAATATCTGATTTCATTAGAGATAAACCTGATATTCTAGGGCAATTTTTACCATATCTGGACAATGATTCTGCATTATTTTTGCAGGATGTTGTACTGGTAGAAGATAGGGAGGACAGGATCATTTGGAAACCTAATACCACGGGGGCATTTTCCTTTAAATCAGCTTACTTCACCATCATGAACTATACAGGTAACTTCCCGGTCTCCAAAAATGTGTGGAATATAATGCTGCAAAAAAAGGTCTCAATTTTTACTTGGAAGCTGCTACATTCTTTCCTTCCTTTTGATAATGTTCTGATAACCTGTGGATATAGCTTGGCTTCAAAATGCCCTGTGTGTTGCCACTCTGATTCTGTTGATCACTTCTTTATTTCCTGTACACTGGCAAAATCGATATGGAGTAAAATGACTTCTCTAATAGACCTTGATTTCTCTGAGCACCAATCTCTGTCTCAAAGATTTTACTCCTGTTGGTACTGCCCAGATTTAACCAAGAACATGCAACTGATCTGTAAAATGCTTCCCTCTCTTATTTGTTGGGGGCTTTGGAAGGCTAGGAATAGATATTTATTTGACCAGGTTTCATTCTCTGCTGATCTAATATGTAAAGAGATATATGAGCTAGTCAAACTCTCATTATACTCTTATCCTGCTAAGATGAACCATTCTACTGTAATCCCTTTGACCCTTAGATATATTTTTCCTCCTCTCAGACCTCCTCCCAAGCCAAACCTGTGCTCAGTCTGGTGGGAAAATCCTATGGTTAATTCCATAAAAATGAATATTGATGCATCTTGGTTTCCTCATACGTCTGCTGCTGGGATTATTGTTAGGGATAGTATGGGAAGCCCTCTCCTAGTTAAGTCCGTCTCTATTGAGGCAGAGTCCCCTCTCCATGCTGAGCTTCAAGCCATTCTGGTTGCTTGCCATGCTTTTCCACACAGACACAACCCCTTAACAATTGAATCGGACTCACTCTCTGCCATTAAAATGATTCTAAATCCATACTCAGCAAACTGGAACTATTTCAATTTGGCTTACAAGATCAAGAAGTTACTACAGGGAGCTGATCTAAGACATATATATAGAGAGTGTAACTCTGTGGCGAATGCGATTGCAAAACATCATTTTTCTCATAACCAGCCTCTTAACCTGCATAATTTGCCACCACAGATTAGGGGACTCATTTCCTTGGATATGCAGCAGGTTCCTCATATTAGAAGTATAAAATAGGGCTTTCAAAGGACATGATACTGCTGATTGTTATTACATTTTTATGCAGATCTGTACACCACATGAACTGTACTCCTGCGGAACCAGTTTACATCGAAGTGGATGCTCACAGCCTCGCAGCAAACCTGTACAAGAACTTCATCACATTTTGTGACTTTTACACCACAGCCTAGATGCTGCTAGTACTATTCAGCTCTAAGTTCTCTTTTTCTCTGATCTCCGAAAGATTCAAGTTCTCTTTTGGAATTCCTTGTGGTTGCCTGGCCAAAGGAGAGAATTAACACGAGGGGTGGAGATTCTCCCCTTTGGATCGCAACTACAAAACAGTTAGGATCTTCGTTGTATAGTCATCCGTAATTATAGTTAGTTCTTAGGACTTTTGGAGGCAACGATGCTGCTTCAATGGACACGATTCAAACTCTGGATGTAAAAATTGCTTTTGCGGTTGTTCAAAAGGCCTGGGGAACCTAATATAAATCCCCCACCTTAGGGTGCTCATTATTTTAAAAAAAAAATCAAGCAATAAAATATCACTAGTATTCCTAATCACCCCCCTAATACTTCTCAAGTACTAATTGTCATCATAATGAATTAGTGTTTCATACTTCTCAACACTTGAGCATCCTTTAAAAATATTATCATAACACCAAAAATCAAAGATGTTTGATATTTTTATATTTATTAAAATTGTATAACTATTTAGCAGAAGCATACGAATTACCACAATTCATATCCATAATACAAATAAAGACCTTAAACACTGAAAAAATACTTTTCCTTCACCATTTCAATGAGAAATTACTAATATCATCCTTAACACACTTAAGGACCATTTCTCATATATATTCACCGTATGCAAGAGACTATGACACTCACACTTAATTCTTGTATACTCATATTTAAAAACTTGTATACTAATTATTTCTTATCATATAAGCAAAATTTATCACATAACTTCAAATACATCCTATTTTGACTACTAGTTTGTGCGTCAAGAACTTCTCTAGGTTCTATTTTCTCCCACTAAATATTTGTGAAATAAACAATTTATTCAAATATTTCATATCAAACTAGATCTTGATTTTCTTCTAGTAAGTTTGAACAAGCTCAAAATTATATGGTTACATAGACGAGTGTTAAAGTATTAAAACATGTTTACAAAATGGTTTTAAAATTAAAATCACATGGCTAATTTTCAATGAACAATATTCATATGGCTCATTAAGATAATCATTATATTTGTAAATTCTCAAAGAATTTGGTAAAGTATTTCGATAAATACATCAAACCACTTTTAAGTACACAAAAATCATCCCAACTTTACATGAGTCTATATTATTCAACGTGTATTAGACCTAGTATTCAGTAGACTTCATACCCTCCCACTTGAAGGATGGTTGGGTCATTTTACTTGTATAAACAATATATGCATTGTTAATGATTCATAGTCAACATTAAACATGCAACTTATGCAGTTTAACTGCGTACATTCTAGTTTATAAGTTACTATTTCGTAGGAAATATTCCTCAATATATTATCTTTGAATCTCTTTTTGTTCATATTGAATAAGATATAATTCAAGAATGCAAAATTTATTGTTAAATAACACAAGACAAAGAACAATAATTATTCCTTATTGTGAAATTTATCAAAATCAATATGAAATGAAAACATTCTTCAAAAGAAATGATGTGAAAAAAAGAATAAATATTGAATTCATAAAAATCGATCCAGCGAAGAAACACTAAATGATCCTACAGTCTAAGCAGCAACAATTGCTTCATTGTAGGTCCACTAGTTCAATACTCAATCTCTTACTCTTCCAATGATCCTACATATTTAAAAAAAAAAAAGGAGAACGGGCATCAAATACCCAATTTATAGAAGTTTAAAGATTTGTTCAATCCTATATGTACCTAAAGTACAAACTTCTTTAACTTCCTTCTCTTTCTCGGTATCAAGATATTCCCCGCAATTCCTTTTACTCTGTCTGTCTTGACCACAAAGGAAATAAGTGCCCTTAGCCTTTTTTTTCCTTAGTTTTCTTGGCTCCCTTATTATTGGAAGGAGGTTCAACCAATAACACATTTTCCTTGTCCTTTTTAATAGACTCTCCTGTTGTTTAGCAATCAAGTTAGAGTGATAGCTTTAACATCATTCATGTTAAATTTCATCACAAGGTAAGAGAAACCAGTAGAAAGATATTGCAAAATCAAGTTAACACTGAACTGATTTAGCAACGAAAATTCCAACTTTTTCAGTTTGTCATGAGGCGATCATCTTCAACACATGAGATGAAACAGGTGATCATTAAACCATTTTAGATAGAAAAGGACCTTGAGAGATATCATTTCTCCCATTCCTAGCCTTTTTGTGATACTAAAGACTAAAGATGCATAAGCATCCCATAACCAGTCATGTTCATATGTTGCTTTTGTAGCTCAATACTCCTTGAGGCTAACATAAGACAACAAGCATTCTCAGAGTCATCAACATGCTTCTAAAAGACATATTTGACTGATTCATCAACCTTATCATTAGGAGCATCGAGATAGTGTTATCAAGGACATGAGCAATTTTCTCATGCCTTATAACAATTTTAAGACTTTGGATCTATTATATGAGATTTGGACTAGTGAAAATTCTCTCAAAAAGTACCTTACGCACATTCAAATTGGCAGATAATTCTATAATAACAAACTTGAAAGAAAAATAAATTATCATGCACCTTGACAAACCCAAAATATATAATGTATATGAGAGAACTCAATTCTGGTTTTGCTCCCACTATTTCATCCAAGTCAATATCCCTCAATTTTAACTTCGAGAATTCTAATGTGAATTCATAGTAGGCTAGGATCCTATCTTATTTATCGTGACCTTGAGTATGCCCAACAATCAAGAAAACCTTAATAGGTAGGTAACTCTTTACCAACTATAACTAATTGGATATCACCATATCCTAATTATAATGTCATAATCATGAATAATAGATTTAAACACTTTTAAAATTTCCTCAAAATTCTCAGGAAATGCTTGTGGAGAGGTCACAAACTGTCCCACTTAAAATCGTTTATTGGTCATTACTAAAAGTCGCTCTTAAAATTTATTTAAAATGCCACCTCTCATCTATTATGACAAAATATTCATAATTCCTAGATACTTGCCTCAAAACCCTTTAATCTTGGGTACGCCCAACAAGTCAAAAGTCTTTGTTATATCAAACTCATTATTCATAAATTAAATTTAATGACACAAATTCTGATTTTTGTAGAATAATCTTGGGTATGGCCAACAAATTATTCTAACAGAAAATGTATTTATACCACCAATTATGGAAGGCAGCAATTTCATAATTTAATATTATAATAAGGGATTTGAGTTTAAAAGGCCATATTTAGAATGACACATCATCCATTATGATAAAATCCTTATATTTCCTAGATACTTGCCTCAAAATCATTTCACCATGGGTAAGCTCAACAAGTCAGAAAAATTTGTTAAATCAAACTCATTATTTACAAATCAAATTTAATCACACAAATTTTGATTTTGAAAAAACAATCTTGGGTATGCCTAAAAAATCATTCTAACAGATAATGTATGTATGCCACCAATAATGGAAGGCAACAATTTCACGATTGAATATTTTAATGAGGAATTTGAGTTAAAAAACCATCTCATCCATTATGATAAAATCCTAATAATTTTTGGATACTTGCCTCAAAATCATTTGACCTTGAGTATGCCCAACAAGTCAAAAGTTTTTGTTAAATCAAAACCCATTATTTACAAATCAAATTTAATGCCACAAATTCTAAGTTTAGTAGAACAACTTTTGGGTATGCCCAACAAATCATTCTAACAGAAAATGTACTTATGCCACAAATAATGGAAGGCAACAATTTCAAGATTTAATAATGTAAAGGATCTTGATTTAAAAATCTTATTAAATGCATAAATGATATTCAATTCCATTAAATCATACTAATCAGATTGATTACTTTCAATCACATTAATCATATTAAATGCATAAAAAATATTTAATCAAATTGAATCACCCTTATTATATTGATTACATTCAATCACATTTATCATATTAAATAGATAACAAAAATTTAATCACATTAAATCAAGCTAATCAAATTGATTACTTTCAATCACATTAATCATATTAAATACATAACCGAAATTCAATCATTACGTCATGCTAATTAAATTGATTACATTCAATCATATTAAATACATAATTAAAATTTAAACACATTTATTAAATTATGCTAATCAAATTCATTACTTTTAATCACATTAATCTTTCTAAATACATAACCAAAATTTAATCACATTAAAGCACGCTAATCAAATTGATTACTTTCAATCACATTAAGCATATTAAATACATAACAAAAATTTAATCACATCAAATCACACTAATCATATTTTTCATATTAACCATAACCGAATTTAATCACATCGAATTAGGCTAATTAGATCAATTACATTTAATCAAAAAAAATTCAAATTATATAAATGAAATTTAATCCCATTAAATTAGATTAATCATATTAAATCATATTTAACATATTAATCTTATGAATTAAATTTATTCACGTTAAATTGTATTAAAACTCAATAAATCACATTAATTGACCTAACATTGCAAATGTTATGAATAAATAAATTTGAACAAAATTTATTCATATTCTACATTAATCATAATAATCAAATTAATCATATTATTTATATTAATTACATTTAATCACATTAAATTGTATTAAAATTAAATTAATCACATTAATTGTAATAGAATCATATTTTATTTGAATAAATAAATAGATAAATATTTTATTATCATTTATCTGTTTTAAATCTCATATAATAATTTTATTATAATATCTCAAATCACAAATAATTTGAATATAATTTAACTCTTGAAATTAATTTAATTAATTCAAAAAATTAAATTATTTCACTAAATAATGTCCAAAGGTGATTAAAAATAAAATACATTAGTTTTCTTCTTTGATACTCCTTCCCCATTAGAACACTTCTCACCATACTTGAAGATTCTAAATATTTTGAATTAATGGTAACTTTCCGGAATTTCATTTATTTTTATTTTTTAAAAAACAGAGAAAGGGTGGATACAATTGAATCAAATCAAATTTTACTCCCTCCGTTTTTTTTTCATTGGCACACTTATTAAAAGTGGTGTTTTTTTTTAATTGGCATTTGCTATTTTGGGCAAGTTTAAGGTTTTTACATCCACTTATTTTACTTTCTCTTCTTTCAATTCAATTTCATCCACTCATTTAGCATCTCCTCAATTCTAACACCAAAAGAGAGGTGCCAATAAGCAGAGGGAGTATCTTTATTCGAAATTTCAAGTTCTTAAACCACTCTGGACATAATCACATTTTAAAAGAAATTTTGTTCATTATGTACACACCATATACAATCATATTTTAGAATATAATTCCAATTGATTAAATTCCGATTTTTAAAACGAGAATTCAAAAACTAATTAAATTAATTCACATCGTTTGAAAATCATATATCATTAAAAAAAATTAGAGATATAATAATGGAAAAATCAATCTCATCAACTAACACTTATTTTTGAGATCGTTATCTTCCACCAACCAAATTGTTGATTAAAAATAAATATTTATATTCTAAAATATAAACTACATTGACTTCTTTAATTTCCACTAAGCATTGTGAAGATTATAGATTAAATTTCATCTCATGAAAATTATAATTCAATCAATTCATATCACAGGCATAAATTTTATAAATATAATCACTTTAATTTAAAGTTAAAATCATGCATAAATCATATAAACACATGTATATCATAAACGCTCTGATACCACGGTAAGTAGTCACCTAATACTATAAAAGTCAGAATCATATGATACATATATAATGTATAAATATAATTACCATATTATCATCAATGTGATACTTTGCTTGGAGATGTCGATTTTAGTCGCACAATGAGTCCGACCTTTGAATCTATCCACACGAATTTGGCTATTGGACAGTCTGTAAAAGTGCCAGTTCCGTTCACCTAAAACACACAGAGAACTATTTCTAGAGTATATGTTGTATATTTGTGGACCTTACTATAGGCATATTTATAGAAGCAATACCATGAAAATTAAAACCATATTCATATATCAATCATATTAATCGTGTATTAATGTTGATTGATGGAATATTATGTTCAACATTGATCATCCAAATCAATACTGATTGTGAGGAATGGTAACTCTTACCATTTACAATACTCCGTCCATATTTATCTTGATTATCAAATATTCCATAAACATATAATTTCCAATTAGACCTCATGGATTTAATATCTTATAAATTCATTACAATCCCAATAACAAATTCTTTTGTGTGGGACCTTTCAAGTTCCTAAACATTTAGTAATAAATATTTGCCTAGAAATTCTATTGGCATTAGTCCAAACCCCAACATCAAGCTCCTATACATTTTTATAAATGATACCCTTATTATATCAAATTCTTGTCCAGGGCATCATATTTATTTTTATCCCAAAATAGAGACCGTGCAAACACAAAAATACTGTGAACTCAGAAAACTGAGAAACTAGGAACATAGCAACTGGAAAGGAGTATTGTGAGCTGGAAAGTTTGGAAATTAGCTTGGATCCCAATCAAACATCTATATATGTACATGTTTCTGTTACTCCTAAGCATCTGGCAGTTATTTACAGCTAGCCTAGTTTACATCTGCTTTCTAAAAGGTGATTAATCGGCTCGCCTTCAACCGCCCCGGTCATCCGACACCACAGGTCTCACCGGAGAGGTAAATCACAGCACTCCTGTGGCCAAGGACTTGACCCTCGAGTACTCGGTGCGCACAAGGAGTACTTCCTACAGGAAGCACTCCCACACTGCTGCCGCCGAGTTTCGAACCCGCATTCCAAAGGTGTAAGTTATGCCCCTAACCACTTGGGCGATCGTGTAGGTGTCATCAACTTTCTAAAGTAACCTGCTAATTGTCTAACCTTTAACTGCCCAAGCTGTATAAACGTGTTGCAATAAGCAAACTCATATGGCGAAGTGATTCTTTTACTATCGTTAATGATTATAGCAGATATACTTGAAGATAACGTTTTGTATAATATCGTCTCACAATGAGATCGGAGATTAAATTGTAAAGAATGTAGTATGAATTTTCAAATTGAAGTTTTAAAAGTTCAGGCGCTGGATGTGAAATGTCGTTAATTTACATTTAAATTCAGGTATAAATATCAATCTTTCCACATTCTTGTCCCATTTTTTTTTGAAACTTTCTCCCTCCTCTCATTTTCTTTCTAGCGTAAAACCTTCTTTTTTTCTCCCCCCCCCTCCATTTCTCTTCCATATTCCTTCAATTTGACCGCTCATTTTCTTCCAATTAACTGCACATCATCTCCATTTTGCTTCCTCCTTTCTTGCACGCACTGGTTCGTTGAGTTCCTTGGAATTTTTTGGCTAATTTTCTGGTTTTAGCTTCGGTTTCTAGTGGCTGAACACAATACGAACATCGTTTTGTGTTTATCTTTGAAGGTAATATCTTTGGTCAGAATTTATGCATATTTTGTTGTTTTCTTTCGTTCATGTGATATTCTAGGGTTTATGTAGGTTATACTGAGTAATTTTTGGGTATTTATCTTCTTTTTTTATGTTTTGTGAGTTGTTCTTACGGATTTGTGCTAATATTTGTGTTGTTGCTGTTATTTCTTAGATGTCTAAGAAGATTTTCCTCACTAGTGCTGCAATCGAGAAGGAAGAAAGACTTGTAAGGTTTCTTAATTTTTAGCAGTGATGTTTTAGGTACAGTTATTGATGTTTCTCGTTTTCAGTTTGATGTTTCAGGTTATAGGCTTTAAGTAATGTTATCTGTGTTGGTGTGGTGTTTTAATTTAAGCGTTTGATGCTTGTGGTGTTTTCATGCTTAAGTGTGCAATTGATGTTCAGTTCTGATTGTGTGTGATATCTTAGGGTTTTTTTTATGATTTGTGCTAATTTTGTGTTGTTGTTGTTGTCTCTTAGATGTCTAAGAATGTTTGCCCACTGTTATTGCAATCGAGCAAGAAGGAGAATCTGCAAATTTTGTTATTTTTCAGATATGATGTTTTACATACCGTTGTTGATGTTTCTGGTTTGATGTTTTATTTTTCATGTTTAGGTTTTAAGTATTGTTATATGTGTTAGTGTGATGTTTTAATTTCAGCATTGATGCTTGTAGTGTTTTAAGTGTGCAATTGATGTTCAGTTTTGTTGTTTTTATTGTGTGTGTGATATCTTAGGGTTTTGTTACGATTTGAGCTAATTTTTGTGTTGGTGTTGCTATTTCTTAGACATTTAAGAACGTTTGCCCATTGTTGTTGCAATCGAGAAGGAAAGAGGATATGTAAATTTTGTTATTTTTTAGATGTGATGTTTTAGATACTGTTGGTGATGATTCTGGTTTTCTGTTTAATGTTTGATGGTTAGGTTTTAAGTACTGTTATCTGTGTTGGTGTGATGTTTTAATTTCATTATTTGATGCTTGTTGTATTTTAAACTGCAATTGATGTTCAGTTTTGATTTTGTGTTGATTTTGTGTGATATCTTAGGGTTTTCTTACAAATTGTGCTAATTTTTGTGTTGTTGTCGTTTCCTAGATAGCTAAGAACACTTGTCCACTGTTGCTACAATTGAGAAGGAAAGGGGAACTCAATAGCTCTCAAAATAATCAGAAAAAGGGCTCCGAGGCGAAAAAGAAGAAAAAAGGCGAAGCCTTTCTTCCATCTCTTTGGAAGCCAATTTCTTCACTTTCACTAACCTCTCACCGATAGAATATGGTCTATCGGATTCCCCACTGGATTCCACACAAAACCATAGGATATTTGTGAAGGGTTTCTGATCGCATTTGACCGAGGAGTTAGGGTTTTCTTTTCCGATATTTGGAGCTCTATTGCGGACCGATCGAGGTACTTTTTCTTGGGATTTCGGATTCAGATTCTGACTTGGTTCCAAAATCGGACTCTGCTCTTGTTTTGGTTTCACGATCAAGTTGGAGACTCTATTCAAAAGTCCGATCCTTGGTGGGTTTGTGTTTCTGAGAGGAGTTCAAGGGTCTCATTGTGGGTTTCCTCAGCCTTAACTCGGACCACTTGTATCTACATCGGAAGCGCTTGAAGGATTTGGCAGATTTGAAGCAACCCATTTGGAGGATCTTAACCCTTCGGCGGGAATTTGCGGTGCACCGATCTCCAGGTTATGCTATCCAAACTGAATATGGGTTATTTATTCTTGAGTTGATGCACTGTGCATGGCTTGCTTGTCCCTTATTGGATAATTTTCTATTAGTGCATTGATTGTGGTTTGGTACGCTGTTCACTCTGTTTCTTTTCGTTGGTAAGTCCGAACTATTTTTTTGGAACTTGTAATTGTGTTGGATTGATTCTGTGATTGCAATGGTGGTGAACAGAGTTCCCCCTTTGGGTATCAACAGCAAGGCGAACCCTAAGAACCAGGGTAATGCCAAGGGAGCTAACCAAACTCGGCAAACTCGGCAATCTCAACAAGTCCACCCAAGAGAATGGAATGACCCCATGCTTGAGAGGAGGAGGCTCTGGGATAATCCAGTCATCCTCATGAGCAAGACATCTATAGAGATTCGTGCTTACTGAACATGAGATTCACATGGACCTTCATAAACCCTTCTACGGGTTCTTGGGTGTGTTCCCCGGGTTCTTCCCTGGTATGTATGCCATCCGCACTCTCTTGGTTGCAAAATGGAAGGTAGCATGTACTTTACAAGGCAAGCAGAACGGATATGTCATGTTTAAATTCAATAGTGTGGAGGACAGGGATACGGTGATGAATGGACCAGACCACTACCTCCATGGGAAAAATTGTTCATATTGAAGATTGAGGAATCTGGGCAGTATGACCCAGAGGTCCAGGCCATCAAGCCAGTTTGGGTCAGAATGAAGCACCTACCCAAGTCATATTGGCACAAGAAGGCCCTAGAAAAGATTGCTACATCCATAGCAGAGCCGATCCTTATGGATAATGCTACCCTTGAGCTTAGAGGATTTTATGCATGCCTCCTCATTTGGATCGACACTTCCAAAGGGCTAAAAGATACGATCTCCTTTCGCATTCCAAATGGAGAGGTACACATGCAGAGAATCATCTATGACTACTGCCGCTCTTGGTGCCCAAACTGCGGCCACAATAACCATTTCAATGAAGAGTGTAAAGAGTTCTGGAAAAATATGGGAGAAGGGCGAGAGAATGCTATGGGAATGAAGGAGAATGACGTCCAAATGCAAAGGAGAAAGGCACCTTGGACAAACCAAAACAGGGATCAAGCATGGGTAAAGAAGAAGCATGCCGGCAACATTGGGGAATCTCCAAGTGCTGGCTCAGCTCAAAGGAAAGACAATGTGGTCATTGAAGATGTCTCCTCCGACAATGCAACTTCGGAGAGACTAAGAAAGGGAAAGGGCAAAGCAGATAACATTGCGGCAAGGAATAATGTGAGAGCTATGGCTGCAAACTGAGGGAATCGCATTGTCATAGGTGCTAGGCAGAAGGAGGCCAACCAATTGATAATGGCTCTGCCAGCAAACGCCGCACCACCAGCAAGAAAGACTCCACCAGAGGGGCCTTCTCCTGGGGACCGTAGGGATGGAGATAATGGAGATAATGAAGAGGAAGTCCATGCTGCTCAGGATTTGACTCGCGGCAAGAGTTCTAAAAGAGCAAATATCAGAACGGCCAGCAAAAACAGGGGCACAAAATCTGTGAATGCAGCTCGGGACCTTCCATCCGATAGCCAAACACCTTTCGGCACTGATGATCACCCGATTGGGGGAGCTGGGAAGTTTCCAAAAAAATGTTTCATCTCGAAATCCGAGGCTCCAAAATCCCAACGCTGAACAGAAGTAAAAGTAAGAACAGAGCCCCCCTCAGCCTCAGGGGCATTAACCAGAGCGCGGAGCAAGAGCAAATCACGTACTCGGGAACAGGGGAAGTGTATCCAGAAAACCTTTCAACGTATGCTACATGCTTCAGGAAGTAATTCAGACAGCTATGGTTCAAAAAATACGGAAGGCGGCGGTCCGAAGCCTGGAGGGACCTCCGGCACCCAATGAATACAGCAGCAATGAATGTAAGGGGTCTCTCGGCTCCTGTAAGGAGGAGATGGGTGAAAAAAATCATTTCCACTAATAGGGTAGGATTGTGTGGTTTACTGGAAACAAAGTTGGAGGATAAGGCGTTAAATATTTTCTTGAAGAGTTTCAAAGGGTGGAAGCATACACATAACTTTGATCTGTGGCAAAACTCGAGGATCCTTATCATCTGGGACCCGAAGGGATTCTTGGTCGATGTTCTCGGCAAGTCTCCGCAATGCATGCATCTAAAGGTACGTAACCTTTCTTCGGGAATTGATTTTTTCTTTACATTTGTTTATGGCTATAGTGAAGGTAGAGTGGCGCGTTTGCCACTTTGGGCAGAGTTGAAGACTTTTGGTGCCAACTTGAATTCCCCATGGATGGTTCTTGGGGATTTCAATGCAACACTCACTGTGGAGGATCATCATGGAGCCACGACCCCCAGCTTATATCCCATGAAGGAGTTCCAAGATGTATGTTTAAAGTTCGGCTTGAAAGATGCACCTTCCATTGGCGAGCACCTAACATGGCACAATGCTGATTGGAAGATTTGGAGGAAACTGGATAGAGTTATTTTAAATCATGGATGGGATGGTGATGCATGTCGTACCACCTTTCTCCCAATCTCAGCCCAATCTGACCACGCTCCCATGGTGGTTGACATGGCGCAAGAGATTGACGGCAAGCAGAGACCATTCCGATTCCAAAACATGTGGTTAAATCACCCGAGTTGTACACAAGTTGTGGAGGACTACTGGACACCGTCGGTGGATGGTTCCTATCAGTATTCGGTGGCCAGAAAGTTGCGAAGGATGAAACGCCCATTGAAAGACCTAGGCAATGTCGACTTCAATCATATCTCGAAAAAGGCACGGAGTGCGGATATGGAGTATAATGCAGTGTTCGATCAACCTGATACCATGAAATCCTCGGCCGAGGAGATTGACGCACTGAGGATATTAAAGAGGAAAGCTATGCTTTACTATATTGCGGAGTCATCTTTTCTCGCGCAAAAGGGCAGGATAAATCACATCACTTTGGTGGACAAAGGGTCTAAGTATTTTCATACTAAGGTTTCGGCAAGGAAAGGTGGAGGCATACCAGCAATCACTGATAGCCAAGATCCTATTGTGACATCTAATGAATGCAAGGGGGAACTATTCGCAAACTTTTACAAGGGCTTATTTGGTACGAAGAGAAGCAGAGTCCCCATTGAGCCTGACGTTATCAGTTCAGGTAACACCCTCTCGGATATTGACAGGGCCTTCTTAAATCAGCAAGTAGAGAGTATCAAAGTCAAACGAGTCTTATTTGCAATGGTGGATGACAAGTCTCTGGGTCCGGATGGTTACATAGCGGGTTTCTTCAAAAAGAAATGGGACACGGTGGGAGAGGAGGTAACAGCTGTAGTATTGGAGTTCTTCAGGACAGGTGAAATACTAGCACAATTAAATCATACTTTGGTGGCCCTGATACCGAAGAAGCCAGACAATCTAAAAGTGAGTGACTTTAGACCAATTGCGTGCTGCAATGTGGTTTACAAGATCATCACCAAAATCATCGCAAATAGGCTGGAAGGAATCTTGCCAGAGATTATAGACCCGTGCCAGGGAGCCTTTGTGAAAGGTAGAAATACTTCCGACAACGTCATTCTAGCACAAGAATTTGTACGGGGCTATGGATGAGCTCGGACTTCCCCGAGGTGTATGATCATGGTGGATCTATAGAAAGCCTTCGATACGGTTTCTTGGGAATTCTTGGATGAAGTTTTACTTGGTCTTGGCTTTCCAGAAAGACTTAGGAAATGAATCATGGCGTGTGTAAGCACCTCCTCATTCTCGATTACGGTAAATGGTAAGATGTGCGATCACTTCCAGGGGCAACGTGGAATTCGGCAGGGAATCCATTATCGCCCCTACTATTCGTCATATGCATGGAATACTTTTCGAGGTTGTTGAAGAAGATGACAGAGTCCCGGCATTTTACCTACCATCCAAGGTGCGAAGCACTTAAGATCACTCATCTAGCATTTGCTGATGACCTTATGCTCTTCTCCAAGGCTAATACAGGATCGGTTCACATCCTCATGAGTGCACTGAATGAATTTGAGTGCACTGAATGAATTTGAATGCACCTCGGGGCTATCTATCAATGCGGCAAAATCAAAGTTTTTCGGAGTCGGCTTGAAGGAGAACCTAAGTTTCACAGGTATTCCTTGGGCTACCTTTCCAGTACGGTACCTAGGGGTACCACTCGACTCTATCAAGTTGAAGGTCACTCAGTTCGGAACCCTACTTGGGAAGGTCGACTCGGAGATAGCAAAATGGAAGGGTCACACCCTGTCCTATACCGGAAAGTTGGAACTGGTTCGTTCGATTGTGGGAGGTATTGCTGGATTCTGGATTCAGAACTTCATCATACAGACTACAGTCATGGATGCTCTCGAACAAAAGTGCAAACGCTTCTTATGGGGAGGCAAGCACAAAGGTAAGGTTGCATGGAAAAAAATATGCTGCCTGAAATCTTATGGGGGTCTCGGATTGAGGGATTTTGTCACCTGGAATCGTGCCTCGATGGCCCAGAGGCTATGGGATATTCATACTAGGAAGGAAAGCTTGTGGGTAAAATGGATCTATTCATTTTATCTTCAAGGCGAGGACTTCTGGAGCTTAAATCCGAGGATATTGAATGGTAGGCTGGGGGAGAGATATTCGAGCTACTTTGGTGACCTATGTAAGCTACGGGATGAAATGAAAGGCATGTTTCATGGGGATATGCAACAACTAAAGGATCATTTGTGTTCATGGTCTAGCTTGAGAAAATTCACAAGTAAGGCTTACTTCTTCATGCATCGGCACCGTTATCCGAATGTGTATGTTCAAGGCCATTCGGAGGAGAAGGTCTTCAATAGCATCTGGCGTGGTTTTATCCCGCCCAAATTCACTTTTATTGTATAGCTGGCTGCAATCCAGAGACTCTATACGAAGGACAAACACCGATCGGAGGAGGGGGATAACATGGAGAAAATATGTTCATTGTGCCATCTTGAAGAGGAAACTAATGAGCACTTTTTTTTCAAATGTGAATTCTTCGAAGTAGTCTGGGGGTGTATCAGGAGTTGGATCGGGCTCAGGCGACGAACAGACACAATTGCAAGCTCCATGTCCTGGGTTAAGAGGCAAATAAAGGGCTCCAAGATTCGTAAGAAGCTTGGAATCCTAGCCTTGATTACAAGATTTATCGCATTTGGAGGGAGAGAAATAGTGTTGTCATGAATGGTGCTCAACCCAGTGCCGATCGAGTGGTAAGAATCGTCATGAAGGATTGTTTCATGGTGATTAATCGCTTATTCCCAGAAGAGCATCTGTATTAGATGATTGATTCAGGAAGTATATAAGTATAGGAGGTCTTCGAACGCTGGAGGTGGTGGTGTGGGGGTTTTCGAGTGATGGTTGCATCTGTATGCTCAAGGTGTTCGAGTTTGAGTATTCGTATGGGTGAAGGGAGCCGAGTACTCGAGGGGCGATTCCAACAATAGGGTGGTTCGAGTACTCAGAAGTGGAGAAAGGCATCGGCACTTGTTTGGGTGCTCGAAGGGTGATACTTGCGAGAGGAGTATCGGGTCTTCGTGAATTCGAGCTTTGAAGGGACTCGAGCACTCGAAGGGGAAACCATGGACTTCCTCGACCACTTGACGGTGGTGACCTTGCACGAGGGATGATAGTTTGATCGAGTGCTCGAGGAGTGGTATTTGTTCGAGTGCTCGAGGGGCGGGAGTTGTTAGAGGCCTTGAGGGGTGTTAATGGTCCGAGTGTTCGAAGGATAGTGGTTGTTCGGGTGCTCGATGTTTGAGTGCTCGAGGGGCGACAGTTGTTTGAATGCTCGAGGGGTGGTAGTTGCTCGGGTACTCGAGAGGTGGGAGTTGTTTCGATCGCTCGAGGGGTGGTAGTTTTAGGGGGGCTCGAGAGGTGGTAGTTGTTCGAGTCCTCGAGGGGTGGTAGATGTTCAAGTGCTCGAGGGATACGGTTGTTCGAGTGAACGGTGGTGGTGACATCATACTTATTCGATTCATGGAGCTGTTCGAGTACTCGAAGGTGGAGGACTTGTTCGAGTACTTGAAGGTAGAGGACTTGTTCGAGTACTCGAAGATGGAGGACTTGTTCGAGTACTCGAGGGGCTGTTGTTGTCTCGAGTGCTCGAGGGGAGCATCGAGAGGGTGATCACCGGGTACCCCAGGGGGGGGGGTTTCCCAGAGGGTCTTCCAGTTCGAGGAGATGAATCTTGTTCGAGCACTCGATGGGATGTTCGACATTCGAAGAGATCCAAGCACTCGAGGGGGCATTCGATTTGTGCAGTTGTTCGAGTACTCGAAGGTGGTGAACTTGTTCAAATGCTTGAGGCGTGGTATTTGTGTCGAGTTCTCGAGGAAGCTTCGGCTGCTCAGAAAAATTTACAGTGCTTGAAGTGGTTGTATTTGCCAGGGTGCTCGAGGCGTGGTTCTCGTTCGAGTGCTCAAGGGGAGCATCGAGTCATTAAACGAGGTGGTGGTATTTGCTCAAGTGCCCGAGGGGAGCATCGATAAAACTTGTCTTCGAGCACTACTGGCGGTCTTAAGGAGCATGACGTGTTCGAGTGCTCGAGGCTGCCCTCACCATGAGGTGGCTGTCGTGACCTCGAGGAGGTGCTCGAAACTCGCCACGGTCATGCAGCTCGGTTTCCACGGTTTCCACGGTGAGGTGAGGTTTCCACGGTGAGGCAATAGGTTTAAAGAGTATAGACTTGGTTAAAGATACTCTTTCTCCTAAGCCTAGTTTTTACTAATGATTTAACGGTTATTCATGCGCTCTATGCCCGCGCTGCACTCTATGCTAAATTGGCATAAAGCTGTCCATTTGCTCAAAATGGAGTGGGCGATTACATAATCGCCACGCTTGATACACGCGGTATAAGTGAGTCCATTCTCACATCTTCAGGAGGTTGATTCGGCTGGGATTCACAAAGATAAGAGGCACGGCTTCACCATATCTTTGCCCATTTAATCACCCTCGGCGCCAACAAGAGAATGTTAGAAGGCCAATAACATCCCTCTATCCTCATCACCATTCCATCGACGACATCATTTCAAGACCCGAGTCTCACAATTCTCGGCTGCATTATGGAATTCAAATGAAGAAGGACCCGCCTGTTAGGGGTAGAAGCGGATTCTCTAGACTATGGGTAGCGAGTTTGTCCTCGCCCCATTTGTATAGTGTCCCATAGCCTGGGTTTCTCAGGTTGTTTTGTACTCCCTTTGCTCGATCATCTTGCTCAGGGTTAGTAGTTAGCCTATCTTGGAAAATGGGGGGGGCGGGTGGGGGAGTGTTAGCCCTCGGGCTTCCACTCCCACACCCACCACCCCTCCCACTCACTCTATCTCAGATCCTTAGGTTCACCAAATAACCTAGGTTTGGATTGTTACTGTATTTGGTAGAGCTCCTTTGGGGCCTACCACGGTTCCACCGTATATATTATTTACCAGTTTACGTCGAAAGAGAAGGAAAGGGGAACTGTAAGTTTTGTTAATTTTCAGATGTAATGTTTTAGATAATGTTGTTGATGTTTCTCATTTTATGTTTGATGGTTTAGGTTTAAAGTACTTTTATATGTGTTGGTGTGATGTTTTAATTTTAGTATTTGAAGCTCGTGGTGTTTTCATATATAATGAGTATGCAACTAATGTTCAGTTTTGTTCTTTTGATATTTTAGTGTGTACTAATTGATATTTTTAAATTTTGAGATTGATATTTTAAATACTGTATTTGATGTTTCTCAATGTAGTTGACAGTCATGTTATGTGTGCTATTGTGATATTTTAATTTTAAATATTGTTGTTTTAATATTGTATATCCTATTTTTATGTTTATTTCACAGGAATACTTTCTAAGGAAGAGCTCCAGGATGTCATTGATGAGATATTAAAAAAATGCTATGAGGAATCATGCTACTAAAGATGTTCCCTTGAATAGAGGACCGGAGCCGACCTTTGATCTTGGCGTTGGTGGAGTAGAAGAGACATCATCTTCAAAACAAGCAGGAGAGACGGCAAGTTTGTGAACAAGCGAGCAACGAAGGTAAATAAGTTAGGGTAAATAGAATTTGATTCCTTGGAATTTATTGTTTAAGAATGATGTTATATTAATATTGGTTTATATTTTAGAGATGAGGTACTAGATTGTTGTTGATGTTTTAGGTTTATTTGGATTTTTTCAGTTTTTATGTTAGCGTTGTCTTAGTGCATTTGAACCTCTTTGTAATGAATAACGCTTAACAAGTAATTTCAAATGCAACAATGGAATGTATAAGTATAGTGGAGCATATGATTATCTTGTTTTAATCAACATCTTCATCCGTACTTTTATAAAACATCAAACAAAAAAAAGAGAAAACTGTATATATAACCCTACATAATTGAAGAAAGTGCAGATATAACCCTGCGATAATTGAAAGTGCAAATATAACCTTAGATATTTAGGTTATGTGCAAATATAACCATTTACGACATATTCAGACCGGAAATGAGTGAAAAGTCTATTTTATCCCTCTGAAAAAATTAAAATTTACAAAAAAAAATGCATTTCTTATTTTAACCCCAAAACCCTTCTTCTTCTTCGTTTATATTCTTCATTTATCTGGCAACTATCTAAATTAAAATATCAGATTAATTGACGGTGCCGTTCTCGATTATCTATACAATTAATTTAGATATACTCTCTAAAAGCATAATAGAGTGATTATCCATACCCTTCTTCTTCAACATTAACGGCATCGTTCTCAATTTTTCTGCGTCATTCAACATTGACCTTCTTCTTTGTTTCTCCTATACTTTTCAATCCCCCAGAAACTTGATTTCTGGTGCGTCAATGGGGTGGATTTCCTTCTTTTCTCTTCTTCGTTTCTCCTCTGGTGCGAAGCTTTCAATTTTTGGCGCTTGCCTGATCGACGCTGGGTTATGAGTGGGCATGGATTTGAGCGACAGTGAGTGTTGATTGGGTGTTCAATGGCGGTGGGGTGTTCGGCGACGGTGAGAGGGTGGAGTGTTAAATCGGCACGGATCTGTCCTCACCGAGGCTAGGGTTTTTTATGGCAGTACAAGTTATGGAAGGAGGATAGCAGCGGTGAGGGAGGGGTGATAGGGTACGACGTCGGCGGTGGTTTCAGAGGGGTGGCAGATCGGCATTTTTCGACGAGGTGTGCGTGGCGGCGTACTGGTGGTGGAGGCAGCGTTGCAGCGTACTGGTTGTGAAGGGGTGGCAGGGGGTGGAATGTGGTTGCGGGATGGCTGGGTAGTGGTGGCAGGGGTTGAAAGGTGGTGGAAGGGGTGGAAGGTGGAGGGTTGGCTGGGCAGTGGTGGTAGGATGACTGGTTGTGGTTGCTGGTGTAACGGGGGTGGAAGGTTGTGGATGGGTGGGGCTGGGTGGTGGTGGGTGGTGGGTGATGGTGGATTAGTGGTAGATTGGTGGCGGTGGATTGGTGGGTTGCAGTGGATGGTGGTGGGATGATAGGGCTGGTGGGCTGTACGGGTGGTGGATTGGTGGTGGTGGGGAATTAGTGGCGGGATGTCGGGGCTGGTGGCAGAGATGGGTGGTTGGGGCAATTTTATCTTTTAAGATTTTATATTAGGTTAGAAGGGCATTTTGATCATTTTCAGCCGGTCAATGGCCGAAATGACTAGTCAATGTCGGAATAATGACTAAAGGGTTTTATTTGCACTTATGTGTTATAGGTAAGGTTATATTTGAACTAAAAAATAACTCAGGGTTATATTTACACTTTCTCCAACATATAGGGCAATATTTGCATATTACCCCAAAAAAATTAACCACCACAACATAACTGTGTAAAATCATAGTATGATAGTAAATAATAATCAAGTCTTAATAAGATGATTTTAGATGAACTAAGCATTTTGTGTATTTTAATTTTGTATTGGATGTTAATTTATTATTTTTTGGAGGTTTAACTAATTTTATTTGATATTTAACTATTTTTGTTTGATATGTATTTTAGTTTATTCTTGACAATAATCTATTTAAATTCATTTTGAAGTTTAACTATAATCTAGTGTATTTTTAGTGTTTTTATTTTTTGTTTAACTATTTTATTATTTTAATTTGTTATTTATCTATTTTAATTTAGTATATTTTATAATTTAATATTAACTTTGATGTTTAAATATTTTAGTAGGATGAATTATTATTTAGAGGTGATGTTTTAGAAATCAGGCCCAACACAAGTGCAAAAACTATCAGGCCCAAAGTAATTATGTTGGATTCACCATTCAAATCGAGTTGACCCAGAATCAACCTGTCGTCACCGTGAAGCGGGCTAAACCCAGTGAAAATAACTTCCTCGACCCGCCAGCGCTGTGAGATTCAACTTCATCTCCGGCCGGAACTGGCGAATTATTCAACACCTCCGGCATCATCTTTCAATGCCGTCATCGTCTGGACTATCTTTCAAGGTCTCCGTCATCCATCCATCGTTCAACGTCTCAACTCTCGCACATTGGAAAATCCAACCCTATATCAGCATCTTCGACAAGAAGTGACTGCCTCAAATTGCTGTCGATTGAGGATTAAAACGATTTAGATGGTCGTCCATCAATCGTTCGACGCCCCTAGCCTCTCCACCGCTTGCGCTACGTTTCCAACGAGGGTTTAGGGAGCGGAGCGTACAACATATTTGGGGGTTAGGGTTTGGCATCGGTGAAAGGAGGGAGCGGAGGAAAGAATCTATTTTTAGCATATTTTCATTTTGGTCCCTGAATTTTGTAAGCTCTTTTAAAGGGAACCCTGAAAATATAATAATTATGCTTTAGTCTCTAAATTCAATTTTCTCCTATTTTATTATTTCAAATTCTCTAATTAGCCGGTCTTACCAGCAGACGATCTCACAGGAGAGACTCAAATCTAAAGATCAGACTTATTTCATTATTAAAACATTTCTCAGAATGGCTAAAACACATTACCAAAATATTGTTAAGATCATTGGGACTAACAATGGATACAAGTTTGTTAATTCTCAAATGTATTTTTTGGTTTTTATCTTGTCATAGTTTATTAAAGATATCAAGTGTTTACACACCACTATAAATGAAATAATGAAGAGGAAGCACCGACACCTTTTAAAGCTACTTACGTGACTTAAGATTCGGTCATGCATTTTAAATTATTTAGGGATACATACAAATATAATCCTATATACTTTGGTAAATGCATATATAATAATGAGATAATTTTTAGTGCAAAAATAAACTTAAATACTTAACAAAAGTGCAAATATAACATTTCAGTGACATTTCTGCCGTTGACCTTGAGTTTCCGGCAGTTGTACATATTTGAAATGACAAAAAAGTCCTTGGACCAAATGTTGAATCTGAATGGACAATTTTGCCCATCTCTCTGGCGCTGTTTACTCATCCCACTGTTGCGCCTAATTTACTTCACCACTACCCTGCTACTTCCTCCACCGCCCTTCACTATTTTTCATTTTTTATATAAAAATCTTATGGGTAAAATCAACTTTTCATCTAAATTTTGATCTTAAATTACCGAAAAAAGTTATATTTGCGCATACACTAGTTATCTAGGGTCATATTTGCACTTTAATTTATCACATGGTTATATTTGCACTTATTAAATTATGTAGGAGTATATATAACACTTTACTTAATTATCTATACAAGGATTCTATTTCGACCGCAACTTATGTCATAAACATGTTACCTTCTGTTAAATTACATTAAAAGTCACCATCTGAACTATTGAATAATTAACCACGTGATTTGTTGTCTTAGAACATTTGGTTGTTTGTATTTCATTAATGATATAACTCCAGAATCCAGATAAAGATATGATTCTCACCTAGATAAAGATATAATTCTCACCTAGAGGTTATCCTTGTGTATTCAAAGGATATCCACCAGGAAAAAGTCATTTAAAATCATGATATGCAGCATAAGAAGATAACTGCTGATAGCAGGGATATCATGTTTCACGAAACAAAATTTACGTATCTTACTCAAAGTGCTCATCGTTTTCTTTATACTTCTTCACCTCTTCCATGTGTACCAACAATTCATTCAAAAGAATCCAAAGCGCTTCTTCTAAAGCGCTTCTTCTGATGGGGGTTCTAAATGGTTTCCCAGAGAAATCGGGAGGCAGTTTGAAGAAAGGGGAACCGCTCCCATTTCGCAAAGCCTGCAATCCATCAGGCAACATCACATTGGTGTAGGCCTGCACGTCAGCGCAGGCCATTTAATTTCCGCAACCGCACCACTTGTCACACCTTTATTGGGCCACAGCGATTGGGTCCCATTTTTCAAAAATTTTAATGCCGCTGATTTTTTCAAATTTTAATGCCGCTAAATTTTTAAAATTTTTGAATTTTTGATCAATCGGAAAAAAAAGGATTTTTTTTCAAATTTCTTATTTTATTTTTTAAAATTTAAATTAAATGTTGATTCATTTTAAAATTTGAAATTACATTCTTTTTAAAAAAATATGATTCATTTTAATTCGTGTTCATAAAATAATTTTCAAAAATTGAAATTAACTTTAAATATGAAATTTAAAAAAATCAAAATTCAATTAAAAAATTATAAATGTATTATTAAATTTCACATTTCAATTTATTTATGTAGGCAAAATTATTTAAATTAAATTTAAAGGTATAATTAATGAATATGATAGAGAAAATCAAATGGGATCCATAAAATAGTTACAAAATAGATTCAACCATTGTAGAGAAAAAACGGAACTCGCAAGAGCCATTGGAGAGGTTTTACAAATGTATATGCTCAACACTTCTACTCCTCAGTCCACAAACTTACATCCTATCATTACTCAGTATGCAAGCCACAATTCTCTATCAGATAAACCGCACTCTCTTATCCTCACGTGTCTCCCATTTCTATTACACAAAGTACTAGACAAAAACATGAACCTACATGAACCAGTGATTTGATTATCGATACCATACACTCATCCTCATATTCTATCTCTTTCAATTAGAGCTGTCAATTCGATTATTTGGGTTGAATTTGGGTTCAGGTCAAAATGATTCATGTTGAAATAGGTTGGGTTGAAATGAGTCAGAATATGTTTTTCGGGTCGAGTCGGGATTGGGTCTAGTCAAAATGGATTCGGGATGAAATAAGTCAAAATCTGTTTGTCGATCCGTTCGGGTCTGGTCGGGTCGAAATGGGTTCGAGTTGAAACGGGTCAAATTCTGTTAGTCGGGTTAGTTTTGGTTAGATTGGGTCGGGCCGAAACAAGTTCGAGTGGAAACGGGTCGAAGTCTGTTAGTTGGGTTGGGTCGGGCTTAGGTTGGGTCGAAACGTGTTTGGGTTGAAAATGTCAAAGTCTGTTTGTTGGGTTGGATCGGGTTAGTGCCATGTTAGGTTCTAATGGGTCTGTAATGCTCCTTGGATCAGGTCGGGTTGGGTTACACTACTACAAAACAAGTATATAGGCACCGGTATGTCAGTGCTAGAAGAGCAATACTGGTGCTAGGAATTTCATAGGCACCGACAATCTGGAAAATAAACCCAAAAAATTGTGCCTATGAATAAGTCTAGCACTGTTTTTGTTAATATCGGTGCTAGATATTGGTGCCTTTGAAGTAAGAAATATTTGAATTTAATAATTTCCAACACCGATTTTTGCTGAATGACATATACCGGTGCTAATACCAGTGCCTATGCCCAGAATAGAAATTTTGGCGAATAAAACCGTGGGGGGGAAATAGCTAGCAACGATATTAGTTATAATATATTGGTGCTAGAAGTTCATTTAATTTTTTTAATAAAAATTTAAGAAATGCTTTACCAGGTAAGAATCGAGTTTCGGGTTGAGTTCGGGCCGGGTCAAGTTCGATTTGGGTCCCAATTATCAAGTCAGAATCGAGTTTTGGTTTGAGTTTGGGTCGAGTCGGGTTTGGGTTTGGGCCCAGTATATCAGGTCAGAATCTGTTTCGGGTGAAGTTTGGGTCGAGTCGGGTTTGGGTTTGAGCCCAGATTATCAGGTCAGAATCAAATTTTGGGTTGAGTTCGGTTCGGGTCGAGTTTAGGTCAATATTTTGTGGGTCAGAATCGAATTCGGGTTGAGTTCGATCAAGTCAGTCCAGATCGGGTTAGAAATTTGGGTCAGTGATTGATAGCTCTACTTTCAATGTAGGACTTTTAGATTTGTTGCTAACCTGAACTAGGTAAAAGAGTCACATAAATATAAAAGAAGCGGAAGACAATCCAAAGTGGGTGATTGCTAAGAATAAAGAACCGAAAGCTTTGGAAGCTAATAATACCTGGTGTTTAATTACACTTCCTACTGGAAAGGTATATTGGCTCTAAATGGGTTTATAAGGTAAAATGTCGCTCAAATGGCATAGTTGAGAATGTGAGAGATACAGACCTAGGTTGGATGAAATAAATATAATAAAATAGAATGAGTGACTTATTTGATATCTTTTCCCCTATAGTCAAGAGTGCTACCCTATTGTCTTTCTTGGCTTTGATAGCTGCAAAAGGAAGGTTTTTTCACTTAGCTTCTATTGATCACCAGTGGAGAGTCCTCAATTAAACACTGTCATAGAAGGTGGTTCCTCTAATTTTTTAAGGTTGGAAGGAATTCTGAATTTGAAACTCTTCTATTCTAGCTCTCTTTCATTTTAAAGGTGGTTCATACTTGATTAAAGGCAGTTCTTGTAGATTAAATTGTCCCACAAGATATCGACCCTGTGGGGTGCAGATCAAATTTTGATGCCGCTGCCAGAGATACTTGTTTAAATTTGATTCTTAGCTTGCATGACTAGTTGGTAGTAGTAGTTAGTGTTTTTCTATTTGTGGCTTTTTTTTGTGATTGTGTTGAGCCTTTCAATAGTTTTTCTGGTTAATCCTAATTTTTTTGCTAGTGTTCTTTTTTTGAATTGGTAGTGTTTTGCTTCTAGTTTATGGTACACACCTGTGCCACGAACCAAGGAGCCCTACACTACCTACTAGAAAACACAGGTTGGTGAAGAAGGAGGTGAAGGCGAGTTAGATGAGAAGTTTCGTAGGGATCAATAATTTTTGTAGAGGTAGAGAGAGTTAATGGCTCCAAATTTGGAGAAACAACCCCTCTGCATCTTCTTCTCATCTCTTCTGCCTAAAGTTACACAGGAGCTCAAGAGTGGGATGATACAATGCTTCCTACATTTAAGGATGTCTGGGGAGGATCCCAACAAGCACATATCAGATTTCCATTTGGTTTGTACCAACATAAGGCCACTGGGGGTGTAGAGGGAGGATTATAACTAGAGGTCCTTTCCCTTCTCGTTGAGAGATGCAACTAAGGACTGTCCATACTACTTACCGCCAGGTTGTATCACCTTGTGGATGGATATGAAGTGCAGGTTCCCTGATAAGTATTTCCCCCTTTCAAAGTCTACCAGATTTAATTATAGTTTTCCAATATCTCACAGTTCCCAAATGAATCTATGTATGAATATTGGAAGCAATTCAAGCATTTGTTGGCAAGCCGCCCCTATCATCTATTCAAAGAGGGGGATCTTGTGTACAATTCCTTAGAGGGTTTGTGTGATCAGGACATGCAGATGGTAAATGTCGCATGCAATGGATCAATAATGAATAAGAGCCCCAAGGACGTGATGACCTTATTTAAGCAAATGGGAAATGGTTCACGATAGTTTGAGACTCAATCAAGAGTGAAGATATTGGAAGACCCCACTCACTCCCTAAGCTAAAAGATCAAGTTCAAGCTCTTGTGTCAATGATGAAAGAGTTGACGAAGGGGAGGACTCACCAAGTGAAAGTATGCAAAATTTACAATTTGGACCATCCAATCGACATATGCCTACAAGATGTGGAGGACTTTGAGGAAGTGAAGGCGTTTGACTTCAATAGAGGCAATATGAAATATGGTAGGAGACAACAAGGGTTCTGAGAGAACTAAGGAGGAAACCGTCAAAATCTCTAAGTCAATTCCTTCAACCCCCGATATAGAAACCACCCAAATTTCTGGTGGAGAGATTACAACAGAGGATACAATTGGTGGGGGGGGGGAGATCCACCTCAACCCTACCCAAGGGGTGAGGGTCCTTAAACAACAATGGTTCTATCTTTAAGTTGGATCAAGAGGAGATCTTAGAGGCCATTACGCAAATGACCAAGAAGAATGACATGGTTACAAAGCGCACAAGAAAGGATATTGAAACGTTAGACACGAGGGGTTTCTCAAGCATTAAGAACCTTGAGGTTCAAGTAGGGCATTGGCCACCTTGGTTAGCCGACTTGAGGCAAGCGATTCTAGCAAGCTACCTTCTCAAACCAGAGTTAACCAACAAATGTGAGTGCTCTAAAGTTGAGAAGTGGGAAGGAGGCTAGAGAAGGTGAGAAAGATATTGTGCAAGAGGATGACAAGATAGTGGAGAACACCAAGGCCTTTTTTGAAGAGGAAGAATTAGTCATTGAGTAGGAGCCCACACAAGAACCCTCTACCACCAAGGCAAAGGTCAACCCTCTGCCGCCATTCCCGAGTGCTTTGAGGGGAAGGCCGGAGATGACGCCAACAAGGAACAAATCCACCAAATCTTCAAAAAGGTCAAGGTAAGTATTCCACTCTTAGATGCAATTGAACAAATTCCATCATATGCCATGTTCACTACTGGAAAACTGGTACATAGGCACTGGTACCTTACATGTGGGGAAAAAAGGGGGCTAAAATGATTAAAGGCACCGATTTTATGATACAATTCAAGAAAATCGGTGCAGGCAGAGTTTATCAGCACTGAATTTTGAAACTGGTGCCTGAAACTGGTGCCATACATAGAAATTAGCGCAGGTAGAAACGTAAAACGTGCAAGGGACCAGTGCTGGAAAAGGTTTCTATGCGGGCATGTGTGTTTGGCATGTAAGAATTTGAGGGAAAATAATAGCACTGGTACAAAGCTAGTGTTCTAGCGTCATTGTAAAATCGTAGCCTTGGAATGTATATTACCGGTACGTGAAAAATAGGCCCCATATGAAAAGAGATGCTATTTTTATATTTTTAGCACCGGCAGCCGGAAAATGACCCAATATGTGCTAAAATTTGTGAAATGGCCAATTTTGTGGGTAAAATTTGGTGGGAAATTTTCTACCACCGGTGTGTAGGAATTATACCGGTGCTAGAAAAGCATTTAATGCACCATTATTCATTGGCGGATAAAAAGTGGGACTTTGGGGAGAAGGTCATTAATGGTGTTTTTGGGAGGGTTTTGACATTAAATGCTCCAATGAAGACTCACAAAGGTTAGGTTTTAACTTGTTTGACATGCTATTAATCATGTAATTTGTTTAAAATGGTTTGTATGCATATATTTTGTGTGTTTGATCATGTTTTGTGTGTTTGATCATGTTCATGATACTTACATTCATGGAAGATATGTGATTGTTTTATAGATTTCTTAATGTGAGTAATACATTGTTTAGGAATGTGAAAATGTTGGGTTAATTTTGAATGTTGTGATGCGAGTTGTACGTAAGGTTTTTCGAATAGATTTTGAATGTTTAGAATCATGCATATCCATGGTCATCGTGTGGAACTATAATTGTCCTACATTCGTTAATTTGTAGAGAGGGAACTTGTAATTGAGGTACATAAGTATGTGTATTGCAACGTTAGTTGGTTGAGCAAAGAATATGTTAATTTTGTGGAGGATTTCTTAGAGCAAGAATTTGGTCATGAGAAGCGAGTGTTATGTCCTTGTTGTGATTGCAAGAATTGTAACCGTACTGGTGATGGAGACATCATGAAACATCATTTGGTTAGGAGAGGATTTGAAAAATATTATTTGGTTTGGACTTTTCATGGTGAGATAGCACTGCCGGAGGTGGTTGTAGGTAGTAGAGGAGAGTGTTTCAGAGAGTTAAATTTAGATGACATGTGTGAGGTGGCTGTTATTAAATTTAGGGGGAGGCCCAATGATGTGTACAGTATTGCTTGTGTTAACCAATGCATTCGACACAATAAATGCCATGTTTATTTGTTGGATTGCTAGTTTTAGTTATGTTTACACGACAAAGGGTTTAGACCACCATTATTGGTTTTCATGTCTAAATCTTGAGTTTTGTAGACTTAATTGAAGTTATTAAACACGTCGTATTCATGAGTACCTAGATCTTCATTTATGATCTCATTAGTAGGTTGCTCGTGGATATTTCGTCATCATTGTATAGAAGGCCATTCGCAATAATGGTAGTAGATATGAATGCCACAGACTTATAGTGTGGTAGTAGATGGAATTTGAGCCATTAAAGGAGGGAATGAAGTTCAAGGAATCCAAAAATGAAGAAAGGCATCAACCGGCGGAACCAGCCCACGGGGTATGACGGATGGCATGGCCTGCACCATTTTACTAATCAAAACGAGGCTCCAACCGACGGCCCGAGCCAAAGGAAATGGGACATGCAATTATAAGCATCAAAATGAAGTTCCATCCAGTGGCCCGTGCCAGACACGACATATTACGTCAGCACTGACCTATGCCAGACTGAGCGGCCCGCGCTAGCACGAAGGGTTCCTAGTCGGCACGGACCATGCCGATTTCCACTGGCCGTGTCCAATGCGGCTGCTAGGGTTTTTGAGCCTATTTCAAAGACCAATTCCCTACTACTATATATATGGACCTATGTCTACTAAGGTTGACGTTTATGCATTTTAGACTTTAAGAGTAGTGTAGAGAGGGAAATGACCTCTTCCTTCTCTCTATAATCTTTTCTTTTAATTTCTTTATTTTTTCTTTGCCCAAGGCATTAAATCCAATGAAATACTTGGGTTCAATGCTTAGGAAGTAGTTTATTTGCTTGAATACTATATTTGTATTCATGATTTTGTTTATGTTTTGTGTGATTCCTTATGTCTACCTATTTCTACGTGTTTATGATATTATGTTGGTTTGTTCTTGAATCGATTATGAATTTCATGAATGATAAACTCCATTAGCACACACTCTAGTCTACATTCATGTTGGTGCACATATTGATACCCTCTAAGGAGGAGAAACCTAGATGTGATATAGGTAGTGGGGCCCGGGTCCACGTGGGTGTGTGTACGTAGGACTTTTTTGAGTTTTAACGTTACGATGACAACACACTAGTATTAGCTGGAAAATTGGTCTGAAGGGTTACAGGTAGAGACAATATTTGGTAGCAAACTAGGGTTTAGAGACTCTAGAGCCTTCGATAAGGTGCCTAATTTCCATTACCTATGTAGGCCTAGGATTAGAACATTTGTGGTGTAGTGCCCGGGACGTAATCGTACATGGGAGAAATAGACCTACACAATGGCAAGGCCGTTGTTACACTCCCCTAATTACGGAGGCGGTACGATGAAAAATTACAAGAGCACCCTATTTGACCGGTTTGGGGAAGTGTTGACCATCGACCACACCATGTGTTATGAACACTAGAATAGGTTTTGATGCCTTGTATGTGATGGAATCAAGGATAGAAACATTTATCCAATCATGTTACGCAAATATTCACCAAGTGCTTGTTCATATAGTTTAATTTTGTGTGATCTCTTATGCTTGTTTTGAACCCCCAACCTTAATGAATTCAATACGTATGTAATAGTGAAGTTGAACCCCGAACAATATCATTTTATTTTCTTCCTCGGTCTATTCCCCACTATAATTTTAAGTTTAAACAATACGAAATCCAACGAATAAGGTAAAATTCTAAGCTTAATATATTTATTTGGTACAACATGTACGTAGTTAGGAATGGGTAAGAAAATAAAGGAAATCCTACTGAATTATAATAAGCTAAAATAGAGAGAAATCCAGAAGTAAAAGTCATAATAAGAATTAAGCATTTATTTTTTTTAATGAAAACACCCGAAGGTGAGGGATATATATATTAAGGATCCCCAGGCCTTATAAGAAAATTAGCAGGTATTACATCAAGTGATTCTAGTTCCCAAAAGGTAATAAGGCAACATGGTTGCCACCAAAAGTCCTAGACTAACTATGTCGAGGATATATAAATAGCTATACACAGGTAAGTTAATCTGCAATGAAGTTACGATCCAAACGAGAGAATCTCCACCCCCTGTGTTAATTCTCTCCCTTGGCCAGGTAACTTCATTACATAGAAACAGTCACTAAGTTGAAAGATTGAAAACCAGGAGAATGAGTGGAGGATTGCGCTAAACCCGAGAAGGCAAAACAACATCCATGGAGTCCCTTTGTGTGATCCTGATGATCTGAAGTCCCAGCTTCCATAGGCTTCATCATGTTCAGCAGATTTCCAGTCCATCATCATGTGCAGCAGATTTATAGCAGTCCTACATGAAGAAAACCAAAACTCAGCAGTATCTATTCAAGCATTAGGACTTTAGAGAACTCTAATATGCGGTGTGGATTGTTTATCTAAATAAATAAGGCCAGATATGATCCTAGGGATATTAAATAGATTTAGGCCTTGATCAAACATAGAGTGGTGTTTGGCGACTGCATCAGCTACATCATTGGTCTCTCTAAAAACATGTTTAAGTTGAGCTCTACCAAGAAGGGACTTAGCTTTATAGACCATGTCAAACATATTCCAATGTGCAGCATAAGGATCATTGATCATTTTAACCGCTAGCTTTGAATCCGATTCGATTATTACAGTGTGATCTAGATGAGGGAATATATGACACGCATGCAATATAGCTTGAATTTCAGCATGTAGTGGAGAGTCAGCAGAAGAATGAGCAGAACTGATCATAATAGGGCAGCCGAAGGAATCTCTAGCAATTAGACCTACAGATACTTTGTTATGATTCCAAGATGCATCCACATTGATTTTGATGCAACCAGGCTTAGGCCTTTCCCACAGAATATTTGATATGATAGGCTTAGGGGGGGGGGGGGTCTGAGCAGAGGTAGGAGATATCTGAAGGGAGCTGGTATTGTTCCAGAGGAAAGCAATTTAGGAGGGCATGCATATAAAGTCAATTTAATAAGTTCATGCACCTCATCACAAATATGGTCAACAGATAGTGGCTTATTATCAAATAAAAACTGATTCCTAGCTTTCCATAGACTCCAACATACCAACGAAGGCAAGATGTAACAGTAAATATACTCAAATTTAGGTAGGTCACTGCAGTTCCAGAATAAGTAAAACCTATGAGGAATGGAGTCCAGAGCATTTATCTTAAATTGAAGTACAAATGTCACTTTTGACCATACTTCATGAGCCAGATGACAAGAGATGAAAAAATGCTGGATAGAGTCAGAATGAGAACAAGCAGGGCATTTCGAAGCTAAACTAAAACCACAAGTAGTGAGCACATCATCAAAAGGGAGAAATGAATGCAACAATTTCCAAGTAAAAATGATAATCTTTTTCTGCAAAGGAATGTTCCAAAGAGAAATACCTGCGGGAGAGTTACCTGATGAAAAGGTTAAGGCCTTATAGGTTGACTTAAAAGTAAAGTTACCTGATGAAAAGGTTAAGGCCTTATAGGTTAACTTAAAAGTAAAGTTACCTGAGAGTTTAGGCTTCCAAATCAACCTGTCATCCCTGTCCACTGTAATTTCAGCTCCCTGCAAAAATAGGAGAGTATCATGTTCCAAGAAAGACGAGATCTGGGCCAGAATATAGGTTTTGTTACTGATGAAATAAGCCACAGAAATATCAGGCATATCAGAGATAATATTCTCTGGGATGATGTTCAAAAGAGGGCCGTGTGAGCACCAATTTGCCGACCAAAAATTACAATTACCTTTTCCATGGATTATAGTCGAATTAAGTTCAGCAAAGTAATTAATAGCACAAATTCTTCTCCATGTTACTGATTTCCTATGGGAAGGTGGAAGAGCCCATAACAGTTTAAACCACAAAGAGATCCCTATTTGGCTCTTCCACCAGAGTTTAACCGAACAGGACTCAACTATGGATTTAATTGCTCTAAAACCTAATCCATCCAGTTTTGTAGGTTTAGCTAGTTCAGCCCATCTTTTCCACACTTTATTGTTCTCATCCTCAGATTTACCCCAAAAAAAGTGAGACATTTTTTTCTCAATCAGTTTAATTATGCCTTTAGGGGGATTTGTAACAGACCAAATGTGTTGAGGAATAGAGTATAGGCAAGATTTGATTAAGATCATTCTACCCCCTGAACTAAGCCATTTATTTTTCCAGTTTTGTAGCTTATGGTCAATATTAGCCAGTAGAGGATGAAAATATCTCTTTAAGGTTCTTCCTCTGAAGACTGTACAACCTACATATTTGAAAGGAAAAGTTCCTTTTTTCATTTTTAAAATAGCTTTGACCTAATTAAGCTTTACTGGTGTAGCTCTTTTACTTAGATAGAAATCAGATTTTTCGAAGTTAAACTTTTGGCCAGAGGTATACTCAAATATTTCAAGGAATGCTTTGATCTTAATTAGGTTCAACCTATATGCTTGCATAAAAATAATCGTATCATCCGCATACATTAGGTGAGAAACAGCAGAAATTGAAGCAGGTATCTGATAACTAGCCAAACTTTGATTGGAAAATATGAAAGATAAACTCCTTGAGAATGACTCAGAGAAAATGTTAAATAGGAAGGGAGAAAGAGGGTCACCTTGTTTAATACCCCTTGTAGCCTTAAAGAAACCTACAGGATTACCATTTACAAGTATAGAGAAGTAGGCTTGTGACAAATTATTCATAACAGCATTTAAGAAATTACCTTCAAAACCAAACTTTAATAAGATCTGTCTAAGAAAATTCCAATTAACTCTATCAAAAGCCTTTCTTAGATCCAATTTCAGAATGCAGTTTGGTATTCTCAGTTTTTTATCTAAAAATCTGATCATTTCCTGAACATACAAAATATTGTCGGAAATATCTCTGTTTTTCATAAATGCTGATTGATTAGGAGAAATTAAGTTCTCCATGTATGGTTTCAATCTTTCCATTAAGACTTTAGAACAGATTTTATTCAACACATTAGACAGGCTAATTGGCCTAAACTCTTCAAATGAGCTAGGGGTGGGCTTTTTTGGCATCAGTGTAATCCAGGTACTTGAAATACCTTTAGGCATTTCAGATCCAGCTATAAAATCATTTACTGCCGAAATCAAGTCCAATTTAATTATAGACCAGCATTTGGTAAAGAATTTTGGTGAAAATCCATCAGGACCTGGACTGCTCATTTTATTCAACCCTTCGATCACTTTATATAGCTCAGATTCTGTAACTGGAGAGGCTAGAACTTGATTATCACTATCCTTAATAATATTTGGTATCTGACTAAGGAAATGAGGATAGTAGGTTTCATCAGATTCAAGGGAAGGCTCAGTAAGCAGATCAGAGAAATATTTAATTGCAACAGTTTGAATTTCCAACTGAGAGTTAAGCCATAGGCCTTCATCATTTTTTATTTTAGATATCTGCAATTTACAATTTCTTTCCTGTACTACTTTATGGAAAAAAGTTGTATTATTATCTCCTAACTTGTGCCATTTAATTCTTGCTTTCTGCTTCCAGAATTTTTCTTTTTCTTTTAGGGGCTTTGAGCAGAAATGCATTTTTCTGATTAAGTTTGACACGTTTCTCAGTAGAGGGGTTTAAATCGAAGATAATCTCCTGAGCACGTAAGGATTCCTCTGCATTTTTGACATTAAGGTCAATATTACCAAATCTGTCTCTATTCCAAATCTTAAGGACTTTCTTTAGCCTGATCAGTTTTAGGTAGAATCTAAGCATTCCTGTTTCAGCTAAAGGAGAATTCCAGCAATCATTTATTAAACCTCTAAACTCATTTCTCTGAAACCAAGCATCAATAAACCTAAAAGGCTTAGGGTTGGAAGAGAACTGAGAGGAGACTTGGAGAAGGAGAGGAGCATGGTCTGAGGTCTGCCTATTCAAGACTTGAATCGATGAGGAGGAGAATTTGGAGTTCCAAGAAATAGTACTAAGTCCTCTGTCTAGTCTTTTGGAAGTTGGGTTCCTAAGCCTAGAATTACACCATGTGAATAGGTTACCCACCGTATTAATTTCTTGTATCCCATTCAAATTTATCCAAGAATTAAAGTCACTAATACTACCCAAAGCAGGTGAACTAGGACCTCTATATTCAGAGAGAGAGGTGATGGAATTAAAATCCCCAATGAAAATGGTATCTCCTGTTGAAATAGGCTGCAAATCTGTCCAAAGAGTCTTTCTACCATCTCTATTCCTAAGGGCATAAATAAAAACTGCATCCATATTCCAGTTAAAGTAATGGTGTGATATAGTAACATGCAGAAATTGTTCATGGTAGGATAACAGAGAAACAGATAGAGAGTTAGACCACATTAACCAGATTTTCCCATTAAACAAAGTTAAGTTATGGGAAAAGGAAAGTCTCTCCATATATGCTTGACAAGTGGTATTATCATGCATAGGTTCAATGATACAAAGTAACTTTATTTTCTTAAGTCTACATAAGTTAATGAGTCTAAGCATTGAAGTATCCATTCCCCTAAGATTCCACACTAAACAATTAACATGACTGTTTCCTGTCATTGTTCACTAGATTTATTGCTTTTTGTAGCTGATCTAAGCATCATTTTGTTTAATTGACTTAGATAGTTAGTTTTCTTTGGTTTAGACTTACCTTGCTGCAAACCTGCAGTAGGAGAAGTAGAGAAATTATGATGATCAATATTAGGCTCCATAGGTAGCCCAGCCACAGACGTTTCCTCTTGATCCCTAGAGTGTTCCTCATGTACCTGCAGAACAGAAAATCTGTTTGCCATCTTTCCATGCTGGGAAAGTGCAGTTTTATGATCTGGACTATAAATTGATAGAGAAAAGGATCCAATCTGGATGTCATCTTTAGCATATGCTAAAAGAGTTGGTTTAGAAGTAGCCGTTTCTTTAAGTAACTTTAACATAGAACTGTCTGGGCTATCCCGAGGTTGGGATTTAGTATTTGGAGATATCTCAGTAGTTATAGCAACCCGAGTAGGTGGACTAGTTGTTAAACTATAGCTAGAGGTATTTGGAGGAAATGCAATATGATCTATCTCAGGAAAGGTTTGATCTTCCTCAGTGTCTAAAATCAGTGGGGGCCTGTCAAATTTCTTACCAGTAGCCTGCCAATAGGTTTGGGGTACACTCTGAACTAGGTTTGTGTCATGAGTTTTACCATTGTTAGAAAAAGAGCTGACTTTGCATTGAGATAGAGAATGACCTAGTTTTGCATAGTGATCACAGTATAGTGGAACATCCTCATATTCAATTTGGAATTTCCTGTTATTAGACACAGAGGCCAGCCTTATGAATTGACTCAATGGTTTTTGAAGATCAATCTCCACACAAATTTTAATTGCTGATGGCCTAGTAAGCATATTAGTTGCAAGGTCATTTTTGATAAAACTACCAATGATGTTCCCTATTGCTTCAATTGAGGCTGAGTTATAGTAATATAGTGGAACTTCCCTAATGGTACACCAGATAGGAACTATTGGTGATTCAATATGTGTAGAAAATTCAGGAGTCCATTTAAGTATCTTAAGAGCAATACCATTAAAATTCCAGATACATTTCATCCAACATCTTTGATAATCGTTAATCAGCTCAAACCTAATTAACACATGCTTGAAATCAAGGGAGCCAAGTTGGTACTTACCTTCAAACCCCACTGTTTTGAAAGCTTGTTCCAAGAGTTCCATGGAAATTCGACCTTTGGTGAACTTACCTACCAACGCATTCGCATAGTGGGCAGAAAGCGTGGAAATTTCGTCGTCTGAGTACAGGCATGAAGGATCCCCCAAGTGGTGAGTTTTAGGGACAATTTCGGGGTTGCTAGGTAAGATTTTGGATAGCGGTGGTGATTTGTTCTGTAAGACTGCTGCAAAGGTTTTGGGGGGGAGTATGATCGCTAGGGTTTGCCGCCATATCGGCCGGCATCATCGGGAGGGTGGCCGGCCTGCTGAGGTTGAATGATTCTAGCCGTTTCCGGCAAATTAGCCGTTAACGGCGAACGGAAAGAGGAAAAAGGAACAGAGAACGGTTGCAGAATAGAGTTTATCGAAAGTCGTGCCTGAGAGGATTTTGATCTATTTGACTCTATGGATGTTTAGAATAATAATTGATATTGAAGCTACGGCTTTGTGTCAAGAATTAAGCATTTAAAGAAGTAAGAAATGACAACTAAAGTTTAATTAAACGGTTATAACCCTGGTTTGTAATATAATAATTTATATTGAAAAAAAAATCTACAATTAATATAGCTTTATCTAAAAAATGAAAAATATCATAATTCTACAAGTATAAGTGAAATCAATATATTGACCACATATGGCAAACCTAATTCAAATTATGAGAGAGAAAATAATAATAATTTTAAATAAAGAAATTAAAATTTATAATTAATAATTTAAACAAAGCAAAAACGTAAAATGTGTATATAAAAATTCTTGAAGTTAATAAATTAAAAGAAAGAAAAACGGAAAAGATAAGAAGAAAGGAGAGCACATCACATGAAATAATGAGCAAAGAATAAAAGAAAAAGATTAAAATTAATACAGGACAAAAATATGTACAAAATACGTATTTTCAGCATTGTCACCCAATTAGTTAAGTTCATAAGGAGACACGTATGTGTCCCATGCAAACTAAGAAAGACCAGGCCCTGGCCTTCTGCGGAATAAATAAGGGGAATGATTCTTCAGAATTCTTAAATCATCCCTTTTTCAAAGAAGAGGCAGAAAATTTTAGGTGAACAGACAGGAGTGGTGGAGTTGTGATCTTATTTAAACAAAGAAGTTAAATTAAACTAAGGTGAGTTTTTTTATCGCCCTAGAATGAATTGAATTAAAAATTATTGTTATATTTTAATATTTTATGCCTGTTAAATTTAAATGTGTTAATTTAAAATTTGATATATTATATAAAATGTTATGTTTTATTCATGCCTAAAATATGTTTCCATACTAATTAAGCACAGTGTGCACTTTATCACACTATGCTTAATTATTGTGAAACCAAGTGAATTGATTGCTCTGATATTTTATGTGGATGATCGGCTTGTACTTTATCTTTTCGTGTAAAACTTGGATTATGTGTTACCTGATTACCTGTCTGTGCTTTTCGGGGTCCCCAATGCGATTGTGGTTAGGTCAAAGTTGGCGGGGAACGGTATAGACCGGACTATCTGGTTAGATTGGCTACACATGGAGTTTCTGGTATGCTAGCATAACCATATGATACGAGCTCGTAATTGAACATCTCACTGGGCGTGGTTCATGAGCATGAACTCCTGGACTCCTGGAACTGCATGTAAGTAATCCGATCAGTTGGATTCTTAGTAACACGCTCAGGTCCGACCTAGCACTTACGATATCAAGGTGGTCGGAGTTTAGGGGTGTTAGAGATGTGTATCAGAGCTTCTCCAAATCAAGTAAAGGCTAGTCCAAAACAATACCTAAATAAAAGACTCCACTTTAGTTACTCACTTATAAACACTACTTTGGATTTGATCCAAAAATTTCCATAAAACGTCAAACTATAAGAATAAATTTAGGGATGAAAACTTTAAGTAATCTATTAAGAATTAACATGGGAGAAAAATCATTTATCTTTACCCCTTAGGAAGGACCTTAGATATCTTTAATCTTAAACTTTACTATCCAAGCTAGTGAAAGAAGAGACGTAGCGTCAAAACTATAACATCAAGGATTTGTGGTATGAAAGAATAAATTATAGAATTATATACCTTTGAGTTACTTTGAGTCACTTAGGAAGGTTCTAATTTTAAATTAAATAGGTACCTAAATAATAATAATAAAATCAAACCCCCAAAATAAGATAATAAAGTAGTAATCATATTACATATCTTAAATAATACTTCATATGATAAGGTTAGGCCATCAAATGTAGTAAATCTAAACTCATACAAAGTTTAAGTAAGTATCGACCAAGGATCCTACCCTAATTGAGTAGTGTAGACCTTGGTTAAGGGGCGAGAGAAATTAATCTCTAGTATCCTAAAACTAAAGAGTCGGGAGTTGATGAGGAAGGATGTTTCGTGGTAACAAAAAGTGCATACTAATGTAGAAGAGGCTAGAGTCGATGCAGTTACCACTAAACATGAGCTGCGAGGTATCAAACGCCAGGAAATTAGTCAGGAGTTGACCCAGACTTAAGGTGGTGTCTGAGTCTTGCGTAGGCAGATGGCAGAAAATTGAAGGTGACTAACCGAGCAAGGTTGGAGTCACATGAATAGAGATTTAGAGATAATCGATCAAAATTTTGATGTACTTCGAGGTGACCCTACGAATTGGGCATCCTATGATACAATACAGGATGATGCAGGTGATTACATCAAAGGATTCTAGAATAGGTTAAGAGAGGGATCTAAAGCGAATATAGTGGTAGCATACAACTTTTGTAAAGGGTACTTGCAAGTACCGATTTAGCACCATGTGGTGATCGTGCAACTTAGGGATAAAAACCCGATGATAGATCAAAGAGAAGTCAAAGTCTAACAACGGATCAGATGACGAAGTAGCCTAAACTTGGATGTAAACCATTACTTGAACCAATCGGGGCCTAGGAGATACATATGAAAGGTGGGTAGGGTGCTATGTTTTTGTTAGAAAAGTCCTGGACCATATAACGTAGGTCAAGTAACTGTAGTGGTCAGGATAAATCACCTTGATTACATTACACATACTGTGGAAAAGGAAATCATGAAGATAAGGATTGCTAGAAAGAGGCAAAAAGATGTCTGTGATGTGGGAGAACTAAGCACATGACATGAAAGTACCAATGCCTTATTCGAGGAACCCGACTCAACCCCTGGTCATAGGCATCAGTGAGCAAACTTGCTCCGAAAGGTGGAGCGAATGGAATTGATAGGATATGCTAAAGGTGCAGGCTTTGGTTTACGCCATAGGACAACGAGACCCCCTTTGTGACTGAGGATGTTGAAGGTACACTCTCGATCTTAGGTAGCCTAGTTATAGTTTTTATTGACACAAGTGCCTCTCATTCATTTCTAGTTATTCTTTTCTTGAAAACATGAAAGATAAGATAGGAAACTCACCATATAACTTAGAATTTAGTACTGAACCAATGATTCTAAAATCCTAATGGATCGTGTTAGTAATAGACTTAACTACCTAACCTTTTAAAGCATAAGTTATAATCAGCATGGACTGGCTTGATAAAAAACATTCCGGCCAGTTATATTGTTATATAGAGTTATTGCGACCATAGGGAACCAAAGATTTAGACAGACGTAGGAAGAAAGAGGTCATCCCCTTTCGTGATTATTGGGATTCAAGGCACAAAATATTATTTATAAGAGGGAAACTAGAATGATGGATTATAAACAAAATAAGCCAGCAGATCAGGTGAAAGAGGAAGATATATCGGTAGTTTTGGACTTCCCTAAAGTATTCCCTACGATACTTCTTGAGGAACTTGTAAGTTTTCTCCAGAAAATGAAAAATTGAGTTCACCATTAATTTGGTACCAAAATCTACTTCTGTTTCTTGAACCCTTATTGCATAGTGCCACTAGAACTATATCAGTTGAAATTAGAACTGGAGGATTAGTTAACTCGGGGACTCATCCAACCGAGTACACCACCTGGGGGAACCTCATGGTAGGTTGTTGAGAAGAAAAATGACTCTTTACGGATGTGTCTCGATTACCTATGACTACTTAATATGACGATTGAAATAAGTACCCTCTTCCCGTCACTGAGAAGTTGTTCGACCAGCCCCTAGGAACAGTTGTAGTTTCCCAACAGGATTTACAACCAAGGTACTACCAATTGCAGGTAAGGAAATGATGTACCAAAGAAAGTATTTAAAACCCGGCATGGTTATTTTGTGAATCCCTAGTTATGCCATTTAGGGTGAGTAATGCCCAACAGTATTCATGGTTCTTATGGATTAAGTGTTTTAACTGCGTATGGATTATTTTTTGTCATTTCCATTGATTACTTCTTGGTCCATTCAAAGTCTCATCAGGAGCACGAGTTACTCGTGAAGAAGGTGTCACAACTTCTTAAGGAACATAGGTTGTAAGCCAGGTTTTAGCGAGTGCGAATCCTGGCTAAACCAGGTGAACTTTTAAGGACATGTGATTAGTAAGAAAGGAATATTAGGGAATCCCTCTAAGTTGTACGCATCATAAATTGGAAGGTTTTGACCAATAGCACGGAGATTCAAAGTTTTTAGGACTAGATGGCTACTATAGATGCCTTGTCATAAATTTCTCTAGATGAGCGTCTCTATTTTTTTGACTAACCCAAAAAGGAGTTAATTATAAATAGAATGAAAATAAGGAAGCCAATTTAAGAATGAAAGAAGCAGTTGACAATTGCTATAATTCTTGAACTACCCGATGAGAGGAAATGATGGATTATATTATATACAAATGCATCGAGAGATGGTTTGGGGTGCATGTTGATGTAAAAAGACCCTTGATCGCTTATGTGTCTTGGAGATTAAATTCCTATGAAAAGAATTACCCTGCCCATAACCTCTAACTTGCCATAGTAGTGTTTGCCCTAAAGAAATGATGACATTACCTATATGGAGCCACGTTTAAGGTAATACCTGATCACAAGAATCTTAAGTACCTTTCCTTTCAAATGGAATAGCACACGTGTCAACGTAGGTGGAAGGAATTTTTGGGAGTTTATAATTGGGTGATTAATTATCACCTTGGCAAAGAGAAGGTGGTGGCAGGCACCGTTAGCAGAAAGGAGAATGTGGCACAAATTATGGTGTAAGAGATAGAGATGTTATCTCCGATAGAAAGTTAGAAATATGATATTAAGTCTGACTGAGTTGTATTCTATAACTTAAGGGTATGGTCCATTTAACCCATTGAGATAAAAATATCCCAATTGCTTAAAAAGTGTTTTGTAGAAAGAGGATGAAGCTTTCCAGTGAAGTTGATATTAACGGGCATCTGAAATGTAGAGTTAGGTTTTAGTTATCTTTAGATTCAAAATTAACCTAATGGTGCAAGAGGAAGCCATCGGTCTAAAATATACGGTACATTAGGAGACACCTAAAATGTATTGGGACTTGGAACATAAGTATTGTTAAGATGATATGAAAAAAAGACATTTTGGAATTGTGGCACGATGCTTAGTGGATCGACAAGTTCAAACTAAGCATATAAACCATCAAAGTTATTACAACCCTTACAAGACCAAGAGTGGAGGTTGATAATCTCGCTATAAATTTCACAACTAAATTACCCAAGATGTGGAAGGGTTATGACGCAATTCTGGTGGTAGTCGTTAGAATGACCAAATCAGCTTATTTTTTGTAGATACGCGTTAAGCATTCTCTAAAAAACTTTGACGTTACTCTATACCCGAAAAAAATCACGAGGATTATTTGGGGTGTCTAAAATTATTATGTTGAACACCTATGTTTTAGGAAAGATTTGGAGAATAAAAGATTGTCCCACTTACTAGTATACATTAGCTTGCAGAACCAATGAAAAAGGTCAAGACGATGATGCAGTGTCTACAAATGGCTTGGAATTGATATCAGAGATATACATGTTGCCAATGGAGAGACTTGGAGTTTGGAGTTCGGGACAGGGTATTCTTGAAGGTAACCTCTCAAAAGGGTTTGATCCGGCGTGGTAAGAAAGGAAAACAATCCTAGGTGAATTGGTCGTTGAGATTACTCAATTTGACCAGTTACTTATCGACTCGATTTTCCAATCAACTAGGAAGACCATATGATGGTTTCTATACATGACCCCAAAGGAATATCATCCTCACTTTGAGCACATAGTAACACCCAAGGATCTAGCATAGAAAGAAATACGTACGAGAAGACTCCAATGAAGAAACTAAGTTGTTAGATGTTTAAACCCTACGTATTAGATAGTTCTTCATGATTTTAGTGTTATGAAGAAACCATAAAGTTGAAGGATCAACTTGGGAAGTAGATACATACATGATGGATAGGTACCCGGAGCAGGTCTTCGACAAATGTTTGAATTTTGAGGATGGAATTCATGAAGGGGGGAAGATTGTGAACCCCCAACATTAATGAATTCAATACGTATGTAATAGTGAAGTTCAACCCCGAACAATATCATTTTTTTCTTCCTCAACCTATTCCCCGCTACAATTTGAATTTTAAACATTACAAAATCCTACGAATAATGTAAAATTCTAAACTTAATATATTTCTTTGGTACAACAGGTACGTAGTTAGGAATGTGTAAGAAAATAAAGGAAATCCTACCAAATTATAATAAGCTAAAATAGAGAGAAATCGAGAAGTAAAGGTCATAATAAGAATTAAGCATTTAACGAAGTAAGAAATGACAGCTAAAGTTTTAATTAAATGGTAATAACTAAGGTTAGTAATATAATGAGAAAGTGTTAAGAAAGACGGCCTTTCCACAACCTTAAGGACAGTCCTCAGGAGCTTTAACATTAAATGTTGTAATTTTTTATAAAATTTAAAAATTTCATTTTATAAGTTAAAATAAGTATTAATATGTATTTGAACGTCAAAATATAAAAAAAATATGATATAAAAAAAATGTTTTCAAAAATTCTAAATTTTTTACGTAATTTAACAAATGCAGTGTATAAGGTAAAAAATAAGTGGCCTATCCATAAGCTTATGGACAGGCCGCCTGTCAGGAGACCCACTCTAATATAATAATTTATATTGAAAAAAATCTGCAATTAATATAATAACTTTATCAAAAAAATGAAAAATCTCGCAATTCAATGAGTACAAGTGAAATCAATATATTAACCAAATATGGCAAACCTAATTCAAATTACGAGAGAGAAAATAATAATAATGTTAAATAAAGAAACGTGTGCGATTCTCACCTAGTTTAGGTGCGATTCCCATTTTAACGCGTCATCTTCTTCACTACTCTCCAGCACCGCCGAGATGGCGGAGCCACCACCAATCACCCCTAACCCACCAATCTCTTATGCCCAAGCCCTAAATCAAGAACTCCGCGAAGCCCTAAATCTCCCTTCCCCCATTTTCCAAATTGAAAACAGTGCTCCCTTCATTCCAAAGTCAAGAATCGATCATCTGGGAGAACTCGACCTGCACTTCACTGATGAGGAATGCACAAAGCTGGAAGCCCCCCCTCAGATGGATGCTAGTTGGGAAGTTTTCTCGTAGTCGGCTGCAACTTGACAGGCTTCGAAAGGATTTTCATATAGCGGGTTTCAAAGGCCACAATGACATAACCCTACATGACAATGGACAGGTTACGATATCCTTTTCTTTACCTGATCATTATTACCGCTGTTGGCTTCATAAAATATGGAATTTTGGCTCGTACTCAATCCGAATGACCAAATGGGTTCCTAATTTTAACCCTAATGCAGATTCCCCAATTGCTCTTATATGGATTGCCCTTTATGGTTTACCTCAGCAATTCTTTGATTATGGGGTTCTAATGTCTATTTGTAATATCATAGGTACTCTAATTAGGGTAGACAAAGCCTCTCTAAATAGAACCAGGCCACATGTGGCAAGAATTTGTGTTGAAAGGGATGTTACTAATGAAAGAACCTAGTTAAGTTTTAGGGATATAGGTTTCTGGCAATATATAGAGTATGAGGGAGTACCACTATATTGCTCTAATTGTCTAAAAATAGGACATATAGATACAGATTGCAGGTTTGACAAGAACATATCTAGATTCACTCCATGGAGACCAAAAGATTCTGCAATACAATCAGGTAATAAATCCATTTCCAATGATGAACAGGGCAGACATAGAGGTAAAGGAAATGGTCCCTCTTCATCTGGTATTCCTTTATCAAAAAAATAATTCACTCCGGTCTACAGGAGCAAATCTGATAACCCTTCTAAACAGGTCTTCCAGGATAAGGACCTATCACACAGATGCCCATAGGAGCAAGTTTTGAAGATTTAGCCCTTAGACAAGGATCCCAGGTTTCTCTTTCGATTCCTGATAATGCTATTAATGTCCTGAATTCAGAAAAATAGCTAGTTGTAATAGAGTCGGCCTCAATTTTTCACAATTTAACTCCTACTTTGCCTAATACAAAAGATATTAACCCTGAAGCATAGATTGGAATTACTATACTTCCATCTGTAACTCAAAAACCTTCTCCAAAGAATACACAATCAAACAAAGACAAAATTAGTCCTAAAATCTCTAAGGTAACCTTTTCTCAGGTAGTGGATATGTCTCCAACACAAGATTTGTTACCTGGGAAACAACAAGCCAGTAATAACACACATACTAACATACCCTCCTCTCTGTGCTCACCTCATAAAGTTTAGGTCACAGTTAATCTAGTTGAGAGCCTAAACCTTCCTAATCAGATGGTGGAGCCCGATAAACATACCCAGGAAACAAAAACTAGGTCTACTATGTTAAATACTAAAGACACTATTCTAAGAAATAATCAGAACAGTAATAATCCTGATGATGCAGATGATTATATAGAAATCAATGGAGGAAACTCCCCTCTATTATCATCCAGTAAGAAAACTCTAAAAGATCCTGATTGGCTTAATACAGAAACTTCTATGAGGCAAATAGAAAACATTTTAACTAAGGGGAAACTTAATTTTGAAGAAATAAAGGCAAACCTAACCAAAGACCAGTTAAGATTTAATGCAATTCTCAAGCTTAATACCACGGATGCCAAGAATAAACAGAGGAAGTATAACAAAAAAGACTACTCCTCCACACCTAAAACAGTTTTCACCCGTTCTTCCTTGAACCTTTCCAAAACATATCCATGATAAGTCTAAATATATGTGTATGGAATATAAGGGGAATAGGTAACAAACCTACTCAAATTAGATTAAAAGATATTAAAAGACGTAACACAATCAAACTTTTTGCCTTAATGGAACCTTTATTAAACTCTAATCAAGCATAGAATATCTCCAAAGAATTAGGTTTCGGAAACTCTTATCCAAGCCCGAGTTGTAAGATCTGGATTATGTGGGATGATAACCTATCAATGGATATCTATTATGTAGAAGAACAGGTTATCATTGTGAAAATTAAATCCAGCAGTCTCTTATCTGAATGTCTAATAGGCTTTATTTATGCTAAGCACACAATCCAAGAATGGAATAAATTGTGGCAAGCCTTAGCACAACTGAAACATGAACCTTTATTTCCAATAGGGGATTTTAATGTAATAACTAAGAATGAGGAATACCTAGGAAAATCCATCCCTAACCAGAACAGTATAAGGAATTTGAACAACTTCCTAAATGACCAAAATATGACTAAAATCCCAACCTCTGGAAGCCTGTTCACTTGGACAGGAATGAGGCCAAAAGGTAGGGTATGGAAGAGACTTGATAGAGGAGTTTCTAACAATTTATGGTGGTCTAAATTCCCAAATTCAAAAATTAAAACACTTGCAAGAGAAGGTTCTGATCACACCCCTCTGATCCTGCATATTTCTGCACCTCCCCTATGTCCATTCCAAAACCCTTCAAGTTTCAAGAATGTTTGGTTAATCACCCTAATTTTATGAAACTAGTTACATATGCTTGGAATATACACACTACTAACAAAGGAATGAAAATATTAATTTTTAAACTAAAACATTTAAAGCAAATCCTTAAAAGTTGGAACAAAAATGTGTTTGGAAACATCTTTGATGATGTCCATATCTGTGAAGATTTGGTGTTTAAAGCTGAAGAAGATTTACAGGAAAATGATTCCAGTAAAAATCTACAAGCTCTAAACCTAGCATAGGCAAAACTGAAATAAGCTCTTACTAATCAAGAGGTATTTCTGAAACAAAAATCAAGGTTAAAATGGATGAAAGAGGGTGATGCAAATTCAAAATTCTTTCATCAATCAATTTTAAGTAAACATAAGAGGCAAACAATCTCCTTAATAAAAAAGGAAGATGACACATGGTTAAATAAAATAGAAGACATAGAGAAAGAAACTATCATCTTCTTCTCTAAACTTCTAACGAATGAACAAGGGATCAATGATGCATGTTTATTGGAAAATATTCCAAGAGTTGTAACTAATGATATGAATTCTAATCTACTCAAGAAAATTACAATGGAAGAATTAATAAGCATAGCAAAAGCCATGGATAGCCACTCAGCTCCAGGACCAGATGGCTACTCTGGTTTCTTTTTCCAAAAATGTTGGGAGATAGTCAAAACTGATGTCCTGATGGCAGTGGAAGAGTTCTTTGATGGAAAAGACATACCTACAGCCATCACATCAGCACTGATCATTCTAATACCCAAAAAAGATGTGTGTTCATCTTTTAAAGACTATAGACCTATAAGTCTATGCAATTTCACAAATAAGATCTTTTCAAAAATAATCTCCACAAGACTGAAAAGTTGTTTAGATCAGATAGTCAGCCCAGAACAATCAGCATTTGTTTCTGGAAGAGAAATTGCTGATAATGTCCTTCTCATGCAGGAGTTAACAAATCATTTACATTAAAAAACAAAAGGTTTTAATATGATTATCAAGCTGGATATGATGAAGGCATTTGACAGAGTCTCACGGTCCTTTTTATCCCAAATCCTAATCAAACAAGGTTTCTCATGCATTCTGGTTGATCTAATTATGAGAAATATAAAATATGCTTGTTTTTCTTTATTAATTAATGGAAAAACAGTAGGTTTTTTCTCAGTATCTAGGGGTCTAAAACAGGGTGATCCACTATCACCTTTTCTTTTCATCTTATTGGTTGAGGCTTTCTCACAGAACTTGAACTTTCTATATAAATATGGAAATATCCAGCCATACAAATTACCCTACAGGATGAAAACATCAACACATCTCTCCTTTGCTGATGACACATCTATTCTTTTAAAATACACAAAGCGAGGACTAAAAAAAATAATTAGTTTCCTGAAATCATATGAATTAGCAACCGGCCAAAAAGTTATTTTTGAGAAATCTTCTTTTCATATTTCAAAACACACACCTAACAAAATCATATCCTTAATCAAACATGAAACAAATATGATAGAAGGATCCCCACCATTTAAGTATTTGGGATGCCCTATCTTCACAGGAAGAGTAAAGAATTCCCTTTTCCAGGGAGTGGTAATTTCAATCCAAAATAGAATTAATCCCTGGCATAACAAGCTACTCTCTCCAGCAGGAAGGGAAGTATTGATAAAACATGTCTTGACTTCCATGCCAATACATCTTATAACTGTGTTGAAGCCAACCAAGCACATTATAAGTCAAATTCATAAAACACTTGCAAGATTTTTCTGGAATTCTAACTCAGACAATAATCAGAAAAAAAAAATCTGGAAATCATATCCTAATCTATGTTTCCCAAATGAGGAAAATGGTTTAAATTTTAAAAACCTTAATACCTTAAATTTTTTTTCCATCAAACTGTGGTGGATACTTCAGTTAGGCAAATCCCTGTGGGTACAAACCATGTGGTCTATGAGTGATACTTACAAAACATCCAGAACTTGGAAACGAATCAAGGAGATTCAACACATAGCATTGTGTAATACAGAGGTTCTCCTTGGCTCTGGTTCGATTTCCTTTTGGAGTGCAAATTGGACTACAGTGGGTCCTTTATCTGACCAAATTCTGAACTCTTCAGAAGTTCCTTATCCCAACTTAACTGTAGCTGAATTCGTACTAAATAAAGTTTTCTACTTCACAAACCTCAGAAATGTACATCCTGATCATATTATTTCCATTCTGAATCTGGAATATAAAATTTTCCCTAACTATGATGATTCACTAATTTGGAAACCAAATCAAACTGGTGAATTCACATTAAAGTCAGCATATGAACTGATTAGAAGAAAGAAAATGAATATCCCCTCTTTCACTCATCTGTGGTCTAAACTTTTACCAAAGAAAATCAGCTTCTTTAACTGGAAACTACTAAATCGACTAATAGCCTTACCAGATGTTCTTGAGGATTTTCAGTTTCACCTACCATCAAGATGCTGTTTTTGTTTAAATGATTCAGAATTAATCCACCACTGTTTTAACTCATGTGATTTGGTTAGACAAATCTGGAAATTAGTAGATACTACTTTCAGTTTGTCTCCAAATACATTTTAGCTATTATGGGATAGATTCTATTTTTATTGGAATGTTTCCTCCTCTGATGAAAATTTTGCTAAGCTAATAAGAATCATACCATGTGTAGTAATCTGGTACCTGTGGTGTGCCAGATGTTCTTATTTTTTTGAAGGTACTAAGCCATTCATAAATATCATATTCAAAAGAATATTGTACCATATTAATGACACCTTGTTGGCATTCAAGCTGGACTTTAAATGGGAATTATCTCATATACCAAAATTCTATATCAGAAATCCAAAAGCCAGAGATCATTAAGGACAATTAGGTGGCTCTTACCTTCAAAATATAAACTAAACACTGATGGTTCTTATCTTAGCACTGGTACTGCATGTATTGGTTGTATCATTAGAGATCACGAAGGTAAGGTAATTGTTGCTTTATCCAAGTATATCTCGGCTGAATCAATTTTGCAGGCGGAATCAAAAGCTTTATTACATGGAATATACCTCGCTCAAGAGCACGACATCATAAGCATTGAAATAGAAACTGACTCAAACGTGCTTCTCAGAATGGTACAAAAAAATTCAAGATCCCATGAAAGATGCAACATCTGCTGAGGGAGATATGGCATATGCTTCAACATATGGATTATATGATGCAACACATATTTAGAGAAGCAAACGGAGCCGATGACTCCCTTGCAAAGATGGCTAGCCGAGATCAGGTAAATAATGTTTATGTTTCTGCAGGTTTGCCACAAAGAGTTGCTGGTCATGTGAAGCTAGATGCAGAAGGAGTACCTCAGATTAGACTACAATAGTAATTCTAAAAACTTTGTATCTATTTTTCCATGATTGTATCTGTTGATCTTTAGGTTAGTTATCAGGTCAATGTATAGTTTTTAAAGATCTACATATAAACTATTAGAGGTAAGGTATTACGTTCCCCTCTTTTTCTGTACCTTTTATTTTAATTAATAAACGGGTAGGGGTTTGCCAAACCCCTCACCATCACAGATGGTTTTAATTAAAAAAATGTTAAACAAAGCAAAAAGGTAAATTGTGTATATACATGTATATACAAATTCTTGAAGTTAATAAATTAAAAGAAAGAAGAACGGAAACGATAAGAAGAAAGGAAAGCACATCACATGAAATAATGAACAAAGAATAAAAGAAAAAGATTAAATTAATACAAAACAAAAATATTTACAAAATACATGTCTTCAACATTGTCACCCATTTAGTTAGGTTCATAATGTCCCATGCTAACTAAGAAAGGCCAGGCCCTAACCTTGTGTGGGTATTAATAGGGGGAATGATTCTTTGGAATTCATATATCATCCCCTTTTCAAAGAAGAGGCGGAAAATTTTAGGTGAACAGATAGGAGCGGCGGAGTTGCGATCATTTCTAAACAAAGAAGTTATGTTCAACTAAGGTGAGTGTTTTTATCGCCCTATCAAGAATTGAATTAAAAATTATTATTATAGGTATATATATATTTTATGCCTGTTAAATTTAAATGTGTTAGTTTAGAACTTTACATGTATTATTTTATGCCTGTTAAATTTAAATGTGTTAATTGAAATTTTACATGTCATAAAAAATGTTTAAAATTATTATATTTTTTCATGCCTATTATCTGGTTCCATACTAATTAAGCACGATGTGTATTTTATCACACTATGCTTAATTATGTGAAACAAAGTGAATTGATTGCTCTGGTATTTTATGTGGATGACCGACTTGTACTTTATCTTGTCGTGTCAAACTTGGATTATGTGTTACTTGATTACGTGTCTGTGCTTTTTGGGGTCCCTGACGCAATTGTAGTTAGGTCGAAGTTGGCGGCAAACGGTATAGATTGGACCATCTAATTAAACCGGCTACACGTGGATTTTGTGGTATGCTAGCATAACCATCTACATGAGCTTGTAATTGAATTGGGCATCGTTGTCGAGAATGGAATTTGGATTGATTCCCTTCGGGCACTACTGAAAAGGTTATGCCTGTAGGTTAGTCAGAGTTGCCATATAGGAACTTGACTTCCGCTCGACATATACCACCCATATTCTTTTACTATGTGCTAGGATTTATGTGGCTATTTGTTTTAAGTGATCACTAAAACTCCACTTGGTAAATATTGACGATGGAACCTTACTATGCAAGGAGCTTACCCTAGTTTAAACAATTCTACAGGTGTAGCTGGGCAAATAGAGTGAAAGCTCTGACATGACACCTTTACTTCTTATGGGAAAGGATCCTTGACGGCCTTTAGAACTTTTTGGTTTAAGTTTTGTTATAATAATGAAAAATATTTAATGTAAAACTAATCCTTGTTAGATCTTTTAGAATATTTTCGCTAAAACCCCTGTAAAATATTTGTACTAAAACTTACACTGTAATAGTAAGTTAGGTTTTGAATTCTGAATTCGCTTCTGCATAACCTTTATTGCTCGTTACTGCATGTAAGTAATCCGGTCAGTTGGATTTTTAGTAACACGCTCAGGTCCGACCTAGTACTTACGATATCAAGGTGGTTGGTGTTTAAGGGTGCTACACTTGTAGTTTTTGATTGAAAAACCCCCAAAACCCCATTTCAATATTAAGCTATTCCTAACACACAAATGGATTGACAACCGTATGTGGTTGTGTGTAGCTATTCCTAATATACAGACGGATTGACGACTCGTGCGTTGTTGTGTGTAGTTGGCTATTAAGCACCTAGCATCTTTGTGTACAAACATGGCCTTGCAACTAAATATCCTATAGGTAGCTTAGTATTATGTTTTGGAGAGAAATATGAATATAAATTTGATCATATTTCATTCAACATGTTTGTTTGTTTTATCACTAGCCTTCGCTCGGGTAAGCTACTAACGACCCCGAGTGGAGGTGATATTTTCATCATATATGGTTAATTTTTGGACTTTTTCGGATTTACTTTTGAACACTTTTGTGCTCTAGATGTTACATTTTACCTTGAAAATCTCAAAGGATAGTTAAGACGGACTTTTATGCTTTTATTACCTTTCTAGTGGATTTTGTGTGACAAAGCAATTGTTTGAAGACTTTGAAGATAACTTTGAAGATTTGAAGATTTTAAAACTTGCATTTGAGATTTGGAATACTTGAAGACTTGAATAAAAGTGAAGTGAAGAGAAGGACATGAGACAAAAAGAAGAAAAAATCATGCTAAATTTTTGCTCGGTCGCGACTCGCGAATAATTGATCACGAGTCGCGATGGACGTATGGCCAGAAATCTTCTTTTTTGTTTATTGTAAATACCAAACTCTATCCTCTCTCTCTTCCTCTCTTCTTCTCTTGTGTGATTGGGGACTTAAAACCCTAAATTTTACCCTTTCTTTTCTTAGTTTTTTGTTGGTTAATTGTGTGTTTTCATTATCTAGGTTAGTTTTGTACTTGTGAGAAATTGATTGAAGCTTCCAAACCTATGTAGTAAGAAGCTCTGTTTCACCCTTTCTTGAAGCATTTGTTATTTAGCATTTGTGTGTTCTTAGTGTGTATGTTTACTTCATTTATGCTATGGGTTGTTTTAGTATATGAAGTGTTTGTATGATTTATTGTTAGGGTGTTAGGAAACTGTACAATTTTTAGCTCTCTGGCATGAAAATTCAAGAACATGGAATTAAAACTTTTTTTTTGTAATGTGAGGTTAATGTTGCTAGATTAGTATGTTAATGTGGGTTGTTATCATATTTATCATGATGTAGCACTAAAAGGTTGAATCTTGAATGTTGATTGTTCTAAGTTTAACCTAATGAATGCTTTGTTTGGTTAAATGGCTATGCGTTTGGTCGAATGCTTGTTGTTATCAAAGATATAGTTCTTCGTGTATAATGCCATTGATGAAATATCTTTATGGTGATTGAAAGTCTAAGTGACTATCAATGAGGTTTGCAAATAGTTGTTGAACGTCTTTGTGAATTACTATTAAGAAGAAATGAATGTTGATCTTCAAAATGGAAGTGATAGCATTCCCCACAAATAATTAATGTGATAGAATGATTGAATGTTTGAAGATCAAGTGACTATTAATGAGGTTTGCAAATAGTTGTTGAACGTCTTTGTGAATTACTATTAAGAAGAAATGAATGTTGATCTTCAAAATGGAAGTTATAGTATTCCCCATAGATAATGAATGTTGATCTTCAAAATGGAAGTGGTAGAATTCCCCATAGATAATGAATGTGATAGAATGATAGAATGTTTGTATGATCTATGTGAGGTTTGGAAGCGGAGATCTATTTCCTCCAAGGCTTTGTCTTTTATATAATTTTTTTTCTTAGTTGTTGCATGATTATCATAGTTACTTAACTTTTCTAGTTAGCTTGTCTTTAACTCTTAATTTAGGAAAACCAACCAAAATCCCCCCATTTACTTGCTTTTATGTATGCATGTATATCTATATATAGTCTAGTATCCACCTTATATGTTTAAACCCATAGAAAGATCCCTCTTCTTCGTGGATGACCCCGATTATTCACTATCTATTTAGTTGTAGTTAGTAACTATCTAGGGCTTATAAATATTAACTTTGGCGCTGCTGCTAGAGAATAGACGTTTATGTTCAAGTGTTTGGGCATATTTGGTTGCATATTAGCTAGCAGTTTTATTTTCCTTTTCTTTTGGCCTATTTTTTTGGAGTAGGTATTGCATGAGTTCTTGGTGAATTTTTATCAAGAATCCTTGCGATATGATTTCAAACTTTTGAAGAAAAAATTAATTTTAAAAAATGGAATATCTCACCTTGACTCATGATGAGAAGAGAGGTTCAACAAGCATGATTTTGTAGGATGTGTCATTGCGACCATCCTACCGAGTCTTGCTTTAGGTTGAGAGAGGGGCACTATGAGGAGGAAAGGACCATTGGTTACCAAAACCAAGGGTATTGTGAAGAGTGCTACCAAGAGGTTGAAGTTTTCTATTTCCCAGGGCAAGAAGCGAAAGAATGGTATCCATACCACGATCTTACAATCCGGAGTGTAGTGGTAATCCGGATTGGTGGTATGAGATAGAGCCAGAAAATCAACAATACGAGCAAAATAGTTGGCCTTCACCACCTTATACCATACACCAAAACCAAGCCTCCAAGAAAGTGGGAGATGTCAAAATGTAAAATTGGATAGACGCTTATGTAATTCAAGATGTTGCCACAACCATGTTTGAATTTGGTCATAAGCGCATCACCGAAACGGACCCAAATTATTCACAACAGTGCATTACAAAACTCTGAGGAAATTACACTACGGCCCAAACTTCCGTGCTTGTCACTCAGATACGATACATTCAACTGAAAAATACGTTAAACGTTTCATATCAAAATTACGCGTACAAACTTACAAGCATGCAGACCTGGGTAATCTTCAAGGTTTTTTTTATAGTATTACATTAATACTGTAACGATAAGCATTATGGGAATGAAACTTTCTGTCACATAGAATCACATGAAATTTCATATTTTTAGTTTTTAAAGAAATATAGAAGTAATAAAATTCTGTCCTTCAAATTTTACAGAGCGCCAATACTTGGTCTTGAGGAAATTTTCGATGATTACTTAAAAGTATACGAGTGTCGGTCGTATGATCTTGTGGAAGTCTGTGTGGAAATAAGACCAGTTTCTTTCTTACTATAAATTCGACTATGTATGTATGACAAAGATTCTTTCGGGACGATCAAAATTGAGTTAAAGACAACATGTTCTCTTTTTTATTTTGGCACTTAGGTCCCTCCAAGAAAGTGGGAGACGTCGAAATGAAAAATTGGACATACATTCATATAATTCTCATTGTCATGACCACCATGTTTGAATTTGGCCATTAACACATCACCGAAGTAAGCCTAAACTATTCATGGATAGTGGATTACGAAACTCTGGGAAACTTATGCCATAGCCCAAACTTTCTTGCTTGTCACTATGGTTAAGAAATATTCACCCAAAAAATATGTAAAATGTTTCATATCAAATTCGCGTACTGGCTAACACGCATGTAACTGGGGTAATCTTTTAGTTTTTTTATAGTATTCCATTAATACTGTAACGATAAGCATTACGGGAACGAAAATTTCCGCCACACAGAATTACAAGAAATTTCATATTCTAGGTTTTTTATGAAATATAAAAGTAATAAAATTCTGTCCTTCTAATTTTACAAAGCGCAAGTACGTGGTCTTGATTAAATTATCGATGCTTACTTAAAAGTATACGAGTGTTGATCGTATGATCTTGTGGAAGGCTATGTGGAAATAAGACCTGTTTCTTTATTACTTGGTTATTATAAGTTTGACTATATATGGATGACAAAGCTTCTTTCGGGATGATCAAAATTGAGTTAGGGACAACCTGTTCTCTTTTTAATTTTTTAACTTAGGTCCCTCGAAGAAAGTGGGAGATGTTAAAATGTAAAATTGAATATACACTTAATTCACATTGTCATGACCACCATGTTCGAATTTGGTCATGAGCGAGTCACCACAAAGGACCAAAATTATTCACGTACAGTGCATAACGCAACTCTGGGGAAATTACATAACGGCCCAAAATTCCGTGCTTGTAACTTAATTAAGATACATTCAACCGAACAATATGTTAAATGTTTCATATCAGAGTTACGCAAACAATCATATAGGCATGCGAACCTATGTAATCTTCTGGGTTTTTTTTATAGTATTCCATTAATACTATAACAATAAGCATTATGGAACAGAAATTTCTGCAACATAGAATCACATGAAATTTCATATTATGAGTTTTTTATATAAAATAAAAGTAATAAAATTCCGTCCTTCAAATTTCACAAAGCGCTAGTATGTGGTCTTTATTAAATTGTCAATGATTACATAAAAGTATACGAGTGTCGGTCGTATGATCCTCTTGAAGTTTAGGTGGAAATAAGACCAGTTTCTTTATTACTCTCAGTTATTATAAGTTTGACTATATATGGATGCCAAAGCTTCTTTTCGAGATGATCAAAATCGAGATAGGGATTCTCTTTTTTATTTTGACACTTAGGTCCCTCCAAGAAAGTGAGAGATGTCAAAATGCATAATTGGATATAAGCTTATGTAATTCTCATTGTCACGACCACCATGTTCGAATTTGGCCACTAACGCATCACCGGAGCAGGCCCAAACTATTCACGGACGGGGACGAAACTCTAGGGAAATTATGCTATGGCCCGAACTTCCTTGCTTGTAACCACGGTCCAGAGACATTCACCCGAAAATACGTAAAATGTTTCATATCGAATTTACGCATACTGGCTTACATGCATGTAAACGGGGGTAATCTTATGGTTTTGTTTATAGTATTCCATTAATACTGTAACGATAAGCTTTGTGGGAACGAAAATTTCCGCCACATAGAATCACATGAAATTTCATATTCTGAGTTTTTAACGAAATATAAAAGTAACAAAATTCTGTCCTTCAAATTTTACAAAGCGCAAGTATGTGGTCTTGAGTAAATTGTCGATGATTACTTAAAAGTATATGAGTTGTGATCGTATGATCTTGTGGAAGGCTATGTGGACATAAGAACAGTTTCTTTATTACTCATACTTATTATAAGTTTGACTATGTATGGATGACAAAGCTCTTTCGGGACGATTGAAATTGAGTTAGGGACAACACGTTTTCTTTTTCATTTTTAACGTAGGTCCCTCCAAGAAAGTGGGAGATGTCAAAATGTAAAATTGGATATACGCTTATGTAATTTACATTATCATGACCACCATGTTTGAATTCGGTCATGAGCGAGTCACCGGAAGGGACCCAAATTATTCACGTACAGTACATTTTGAAACTCTGGTGAAATTACACTGCAACCCAAATTCCGTGCTTGTAACTCAGTTAAAATACATGTAACCGAACAATATGTTAAATGTTTCATTTTGAAATTATGCGTACTGTCTTACAGGCACGTGAACCTGGGTAATCTTCTGGGATTTTTTTATAGTATTCCATTAACACTGTAATGATAAGTGCTATGAGAATGAAAATTTCTGCAACATAGAATCACATGAAAGTAATAAATTTCATCCTTCAAATTTTACAAAGCGCCAATATGTGGTGTTGAGTAAATTGTCGATGATTACTTAAAAGTATACGAGTGTCGGTCGTATGATCTTGTGGAAGTCTATGTGGAAATAAGATCAATTTCTTTATTACTCTCGGTTATTATAAGTTCGACTATATATGGATGACAAAGCTTCTATTGGAATGATCGAAATCGAGTTAGGGACAACATGTTCTCCTTTTTTTTAGCACTTAAGTTCCTCCAAGAAGGTTGGAGATGTCGAAATGAAAATTGAATATACGCTTATGTAATTCACATTTTCATGACCACCATGTTCAAATTTGACCATGAACGTGTCACCGGAAAGGGCCCAAATTATTCTTGGATAGTTCAGTACAAAACTCTGGGTAAATTACACAATGCCCAAATTTCCTTGCTTGTCACAGTGGTTATGAGACATTCACCCGAACAATACGACAAATGTATAATATCAAAATTACATGTACTGTCGTACATGCATGCGAACCATGGTAATCTTCTGGTTTTTTTTTATAGTATTCCATTAATACTATAACTATAAGCATTATGGGACCAAAAGTTTCCGCCACATAGAATCACATGAAATTTCTAATTCTCGGTTTTTAATGAAACATAGAAGTAATAAAATTCCATCCTTAACATTTTACAAAGCGCCAATACTTGGTCTTGAGTAAATTGTCGATGATTAATTAACAGTATATGAGTGTCAGTTGTATGATCTTGTGGAAGTCTATGTGGAAATAATACAAATTTATTTATTAAACTCGGTTATTATATGTTCAAATATATGTGGATGACAAAGTTTTTTTCGGGACGATCAAAATCGAGTTAGGGAAAACCCATTCTCTTTTTTATTTTTGCACATAGGTCCCTCCCAGAAAGTGAGAGATGGAAAAATGTAAAATTGGATACACGATTATGTAATTCACATTGTCGCAACCACCATGTACAAATTTGGTCATGAGCGCGTCACCGGAACGAACCCAAATTATTCATGTAAAGTGCATTATGAAACTTTGGGAAATTACCCTACGGCCTAAACTTCTGTGCTTATCACTCAGTTAAGATACATTCCACTGAACAATAAGTTAAATATTACACATCGAAATTACGCAAACTTTCTTACAGGCATGCAAACCTGGGTAATCTTTCAGGTTTTTTTATAGTATTCCATTTATACTGTAACGATAAGCGTTACGGGAACGAAAATTTCTGCAACATAGAATCACATGAAACTTCATATTATCAGGTTTTTATAAAATATAAATGTAACAAATTCCTTCTTTCAAAGTTTACAAATCATCAGTACGTGGTCTTGAGTAAATTGTCGATGATTATATAAAAGTATACGAGTGTCGGTCGTATGATCTTCTAGAAGTCTATGTGGAAATAAGACATGTTTCTTTATTACTCTCGGTTATTATAAGTTTGACTATATATGAATGACAAAGCTTCTTTTTGGGAAGATTGAAATCGAGTTAGGGACAACATGTTCTCTTTTTTTTTATTTTATAACTTAGGTCCCTCTGACAAATTGAAAGATGTTGAAATGAAAAATTGGATATACGCTTAGGTAATTAACATTGTCATCACCTTGTTTGAATTTGGTCAGGAGCGCATCACTGGAACTGTACCAAATTATTCACATACAATAAATAACGAAACTCTGGTGAAATACACAATGGCCCAAACTTCCGTGTTTGTCACTCAGTTAATAAACATTCAACCGAACAATACGATAAATGTTTCATATCAATATTACCCGTACTATCTTATAGGCACATGAACCTGGGTATTCTTCTGGGTTTCTTTATAGTATTCCATTCATACTGTATTGATAAGCGGTATGAGAACAAAAATTTCTGCAACATAGAATCAAATGAATTTTCATATCTAGGTTTTTTATGAAATATAAAAGTAATCAAATTATGTCCTTCTAATTTTACAATGCCCTTGTACGTGGTCTTGAATAAATTGTCAATGATTACCTAAAAGTATACGAGTGCAGGTCGTATGATCTTGTGGAAGTGTATGTGGAAATAAGACCAATTTCTTTATTACTCCCCGTTATTATAAGTTCGATTATATATAGATGATAAACCTTATTTTGGGATGATCAAAATCGAGTTAGGGACAACATGTTCTTTTAATTTTTGCACTTAGGTCCCACTAAAAAGGTGTGAGATGTTGAAATGAAAATTAGATATACGATTATGTAATTCACATTTTCACGACAACCATGTTCGAACTTGACCATGAACGTGTCTCCGAAACGGCCCAAATTATTTACGGGCAGTGCATTATGAAACTCTGGGAAAATTACACAACAGTCCAAAATTTCTTGCTTGTCAAAACGGTTATGAGACATTCACCCAAAGAATACGACAAATGTTTAATATCAAAATTACACGTGTTGTCTTATTGGCACGTGAACTTGGGTAATCTTCCGGGTTATTCTATAAGATTCCATTAATACTATAACGATAAGCGTTATGGGAACAAAAATTTCTTCTACATAGAATCACATGAAATTTCATATTCTAGGTTAGTAATGAAATATAGAAGTAATAAAATTCCGTCCTTCGCATTATTCAAAGCCCCAATACTTGGTTATGAGTAAATTGTTAATGATTACTTAAAAGTATACGAGTTTCAGTTGTATGATCTTATGGAAGTCCATGTGGAAATAAGACCAATTTCTTTATTACTCTCGGTTATTATAAGTTCGAATATATTTGGATGACAAAATTTCTTTTGGGATGATGAAAATCGAGTTAGGGAAAACCCGTTCTCTTTTTCATTTTATTTTTGCACTTAGGTCTCTCCAGGAAAGGGGGAGATGTTGAATTGTAAAATTGGATATACGCTTATGTAATTCATATTGTCGCAACCACCATGTTCGAATTTGGTCATTAGCGCATCACCAGAATGGACCCAAATTATTCACGTTCAGTGCATTACGAAACTTTTGGAAATTATATCATGGCCCAAACTTCTGTGCTTGTCACTCAGTTGAGATACACTCAACCGAACAATAAGTTAAATATTTCATATCAAAATTATGTGAACTGTGTTATAGGCACGCGAACCTGGGTAATCTTCTGGTTTTTTTATAGTATTCCATTAATAATGTAACGATAAGAATTACGGGAAAGAAACATAGAATCACATGAAATTTCATATTATAGGTTTTTCTATAAAATATAAAAGTAATTGAATTCCAGTATTCAAATTTTACAAAGCGTGATGATAAGAATCTCCTTGCGAAGACTCACGATTGCGGAAATAATATCTTTGATCTAGTGAAGGGATCTTGCAAACCCTCACTATCTCACACAAAATTCAGGTGTCTAGCCCTTGGGGTATGCCTAATCTCGACTTGCTCTCTAACTAGCCCTCAGGATCCGATTACAAGGTTTATTGATACTTAACTAGCCCTTTGGGTTAAGAAACAATGGAATAGCTCACAAGCAAAGAGTATGAACTCAAAAGGTTGTATATTTTATTGATAAAAATGTGATAAATTCGTCCATAGGGCCTCCCTATTTATAGGGTTACAGTCTCGCCTCAAACCCTAATCACAAATGGAAGCTGAATCGACTTATAACAGCTTTAAGAAACTAAAACCATATCTGACTAAAATATCTAAAATAAATGGTAATCTAAGGTAATCTGGTTGAATTCTCCAAGAAGCAACCTTGAAGAATATTACCTTGTCTAATCTTACCCAATCTAAGTCTAATAAGAATAAAACTCAATATTTTCAAACCCTAATGGCTTGGGCCAAAAATCAGCTCTTGAAAGCCCACATGCCAAGCTCTACAATCTAAAAAAACTCTAAATGAAATAATTTTACAATATTTTACAGTGATTACACTACCTCATTAAAACACCTGGTGGGAAAAAGAGTATAGTGTTCTTCATGATGTCTTCAGTTCTTCAGCAGTCTTGAACAATAAATCCAAAATGTGGATAATAACTCCTTCAATTCTTCATCATAGGGGAGATCAATTAAAGCATTTAAAGCAGCATCCCTAAGCTTAGTCCTTGACCTAGCCATAGGTCCCGCCATGTCACTTGGAGGATCCCGAATATATCCTTTAAATGTTTGATCAAGTCGTGGAATGTCTTCATTTATGGTGGTAGCTGTCTTGGCATCTCCAGCATTCCCTCCATGGTCGAAAGGTTTTTCCCTCAAAACTAAATTTTTTTCAAAGGTAAATGGAGATAAATCAACAACATTGAAGGTTACGCTAACACCATAATGATCTTTTAACTCAATCTTGTAAGCATTGTTGTTCACACGATCCAAAACATATAAAGGACCATCTCCACCTGGACTCAACTTTAATTTCCAAGCATTTGGAAACCTCTCTTTCTGCAGATGAACCCAAACATAATCTCCCATATTGAACCTCATCAACTTGCAGCTTTGAGTAACTTTATCAGCATTCTGTGCATTTGTCCGTTCAATTTTCATGCGCACCTTTCCATGGATTTTCTTCACAAAATTAGCTTTCTTTTCTCCATCAAGGTTTTTAACCTATTTAAAATTCGAAGGTAGTAGATCAAGAGGTGTAATAGGTAGAAAATCATAAAAAATTTCAAATGGAGATAAAGGAGTAGTAGAATTAATAGTGTTATTATAAGAAGACTCTGCAATGGGAATGCATTTTTTCCAATGTTCTTCTGAGCTAGTGCATGCCAAAGAGTCCTTAGGGTTCGATTGGTCACTTTTGTTTGTCCATAAGTTTGAGGGTGACTGGCAGTCGAAAACATCAATTTTGTCCCTAACTTGCACCACAATGTATTCGAAAAGTAGGATAAAAATTTAACATTGCGATCAGAGACAATAGATGTGGGAATGCCATGTAACCAAACTACTTCCTTCAAAAATAGATCCGCAACATGCTTTGCAATATTTGTCTTCCTACAACGATTAAAATGTGCCATTTTTGAAAATCTATCCACAACCACAAAGATAGAATCATTACCTGACTGAGAACGTGGTAAAGCTAGGACAAATCCATGGAAATATTAACCCAAGGATGTGTATGAACAGATAATGGAGTATAAAGACCACGAGGCTTAGTTTTAGACTTAGCCTTCAAGCAATCAAGACAATTCCTACAAACCTTGTCAATATCAAGTGCCATTTTCGGCAAATAGAAGTGTTCTCGCAACAAATTATATGCTTTAAATGCATCAAAATGTCCCATTAAACCACCTGAATGAGCTTCTCTAACAAGTAATCTATGCATAGAACATTGAGGAATACATAACCTATTATTATCCATAAATAAGAAACCATCATGCCAAAAAAACTTCTCATAGGTACCATTTGCACATGCAGCATCAATAGATGAAAAATCAGAATCACTCACATATAATTCTCGCACGAATGAAAATCCTAACATAATGCATTCCAATCATGTGAGTAAAACATGTCTATGACTCAAAGCATCAACAACAACATTTTCCTTCCCCTTTTTGTAACACAACACATAAGGAAAAATTCAATGAAACTAGACCATTTAGCAAGATGCTTATTAAACTTCACCTGACTCTTCAAATACTTCAAGGTTTCATGATCACTATGAATGATAAATTATTTATGCAATAAATAATTTTTCCAAGTTTCTAATTCATACACAATTGCATAAAATTCTTTATTATACACATGATAGTTTAGAGCGTTGTCGTTTAGCTTCTCACTGAAGTAAGCTATAGGTCGATTCTCTTTCATCAAAATAGCACCAATACCAACACCAGAAGCATCACAATGAACCTCAAAAGTACAATTAAAATCAGGTAAAGCAATAATAGGAGAATTACATAATCGTACTTTTGAGTCATTTAATGCATTCTCTTGACTCTCAGTCCAAACAAATTTCACATCCTTTTTAGCTAGTTCATTTGGAGGTGCAATAATAGATGAGAAATCACGCACAAACCATTTATAAAAACTAGCTTAACCATGAAAATATCGTACCTGGTTGGCATTAGTACGTCTCAGCCAGGTCTTAATGTCCTTAATTTCAGTTTTGTCGACTTTTATGCCCACCTTAAAAACCACAAAATCGAGAAACGCCACTTCCGAAGCACAAAATGTGCACTTCCTGATGTTTGCATACAAAGAAGACTCATAGAGTGTAACAAGAACCATTTTAACATGCTCAATATGTTCATAAGTTGACTTAGAAATAATCACTATTCCCTTAAAATAAACCATAACAAATCTACCAATAAACTTTCTCAAGACATGATTCATCAACCACATAAAAGTACTAGGTGCATTAGTTAAACCGAAAGACATACTAATCCATTCATACAACCCAAACATAGTCTTAAATGTAGTTTTCTATTGATACCCCTCATGAACTTGAATCTAATGACAACCCTGAGTCAAATCAATCTTAGTATAAGTCACAGATCCATGCAAATCTTCAAGCATACCATCTAACCTAGGGATATGATGGTGATTCTTAATGGTAATATTGTTAATAACACGACAATCAATGCACACATGCCAAGTTTTATCTTTCTTAGGAACTAAAATGGCAGGCACAACAAAAGGAGATAGGGATTCTCACACATAACCTATTTGAAGTAATTGATTGACTTGTCATTGTAGTTCCTTTGTCCCCTCAGGATTAGCTTTATACGCCAGATGGCTTGAAATAATCCAACCTAGAATCAAGTCAATCTAGTGTTCAATACTTCGTAAGGGTGATAAACCCATAGGCAAGACTTCTGGATAGACATCTTCAAATTCCTGTAACATCTGAGCAAACCGTGGAGGAAAATGCCTAGGAATATCATCACTGGAAAAGTAGCTCTCTTTAAAATACATGATAAGCACATAAGAATGATTAGAAAAATCACGATTTACATCCCTAATCAATGCATAAAATGATCTTCCAAAATCATTAGGAAGTTCACGTCTCATAATGTAAATCGATGGTAAAGGACTAAGATGTGAAGATAGGATTTTTCGCGACATATCAAAGTCATTCTTAGACTTACCTGGGATGGCCTCCCTTGATTTTTTGTTGAAATTATCAAGGTTTTTGCCTCGATTTTTCTCCCTATGCCCGATCTCCTTCAAGCCCTGGCTAGGGTTTTGGTCGGCTATTTGCACATGGTCGCAAACTTCTCTTTGTCTACTTTCATGCATCTCCGTGCCTCTAAAACTTCCACTGGAGATAATGAAACCAAAGTATACCTTGTTCTATCCTTTATCACAGTAATTTTGTTGGTGTAACCATCATGCATAGATTTATAACCAAACAACCAAGGTCTCCCTAATTTCACCACTACCATTTAACCAAATATGTTTATATGGCGATAGATGAGTAGTCACATGCAAATACAATGATTTAACAAGAATATTAGACACATTATTAGCACAAGAACCACCATTAATAATCAGTAAAAAATTATTATCTTTCATAAGGAAACGAGTACGAAAAATTTTAATCCTTTGTACCTATGTTTCAGCCATTTGATAATTTAGAACTCTTAATGACAGGAAGTTACCTTGTGTTTCCAGACCTTGTTCACCATGATCACTTAAGACGATCTCTTCATCTACCCATTCTTCACCACTTCATACAATGGTGGAATATTAGCATATTCATCTTCTTCATATCCTTCCTCAATTATTGTTAACACTTGTGCATGAGGACTATTATTGTGTACATTTCCTCTTTCTTTACAATGAAAACAAGTAGGAGAGTTAATGGAAACTGAATTTGATGAACTAGTGGACTTATCTGGCATTTTTGAAACCTGTTGGGTTGGTGGCGCCGCCCTTCGCTTAATAGGACTATAAGTTGGATTTGAATAGGTTTGAACCTATCCTCATCCTCTCATAGGTTTGAACCTATCCTCATCCTCTCATAGGTTTGCACTTAGGTCCCACCCAGATAGTGGGAGATGTCGAAAAATAAAATTGGATATACACCTATGTAATTCACATTGTCACAACTACCATGTTCGAATTTGACCATGAACGCATTACCAGAATGGGCCCAAAATATTCAGCGACAGTGCATTACAAAACTCTGAGGAAATTATACAATGGGTCAAACATCCTTTCTTGGCACTACACTTACGAGACATTCGCCCGAACAATACGAAAAATGTTTAATATCAAAATTACACATAATGTCTTACTGGTACGCGAACCTTGGTAATTTTCCAGGTTTTTTTTACAGTATTCCATTAATACTATAATGATAAGCATTATGGGAACACAAATTTCCACCACATAGAATCACATGAAATTTCATATTCTAGGTTATTAATGAAATATAGAAGTAATAAAATTCTGTCCGTTACATTTTACCAAGCACCAATACATGGTCTTGAGTACATTGTCAATGATTACTTAAAAGTATGAGTGTCAGTCGTATTATCTTGTAGAAGTCTATGTGGAAATAAGACCAATTTCTTTATTACTCTCGTTTATTATAAGTTAGACTATATGTGGATGCCAAAGCTTCTTTCGAGATGACCAAAATCGAGTTAGGGACAACACTTTCTCTTTCTTATTTTTGCACTTAGGACCCTCCAGGAAAGAGGGAGATGTTGAAATGTAAATTTGGATATACGCTTATGTAATTCACATTGTCGCAACCACCATGTTTGAATTTGGTTATGAGCGAGTCTCCAGAACAGACCCAAATTATTCACATACAGTACATTACAAATCTCTGGGGAAATTACACAACGGCCCAAACTTCCGTGCTTGTGACTCTGTTAAGAGACATTCAGCCGAGCAATACATTAAATGTTTCATGTCGAAATTACGCGTTCTGTCTTACAGGCATGTGAACCCGGGTAATTTTCCTAGTTTTTTATATTATTCAATTAGTAATGTATTGATAAGCGTTATTGGAATGAAAATTTCCACGACAGAATCACATGCAATTTTATATTCTAGGTTTTTTATTAAATATAAAAATAATAAAATTCCGTCCTTCAAATTTTACAAATCTCTTCTTTGTGGTCTTGAGTAACCTTTTGTAATTCACATTGTCACAACATCTAGGTTCAAATTTGACCATGAACACGTCACCGGAATGGGCCCAAATTATTTAGGGACAGTGCATTACAAAACACAGGGGGACACAATGGCCCAAACTTCCTTTCTTGTCACTACAGTTATGAGACATTCACCCAAATAATATGACAAATGTTTAATATTGAAATTATATGGCTGTTTTACAGGGACGCAAACCTAGGTAATCTTTCGGGCTTTTTTTATGGTATTCTTTTAATACTATAACGTAAGTGTTATGGGAACAAAAATATCTACCACATAGAATCACATGAAATTTCATATTCTAGATTTTTAATGAAATATAAAAGTAATAAAATTCCATCCTTCACATTTTACCAAGCGCCAATACTTGGTTTTGAGTAAATTGTCGATGATTACTTAAAAGTATACGAGTGTTAGTCGTAGGATCTTGTGGAAGTCTATGTGGAAATAAGACCAATTTCTTTACTACTTTCAGTTATTATAAGTTTGACTATATGTGGATGACAAAGCTTCTTCTGGGACGATTAAAATCTAGTTAGGGACACCACGTTCTCTTTTTTATTTTTGCACTTAGGTCCCTCCAAGAAAGTTGGAGATGTCAAAATGGAAAAATTGGATAAATGCTTATGTAATTCACATTATCACAACCACCATGTTCAAATGTGGTCATGAGCGCACGACCGGAATGGACCCAAAATATTCACTTACAGTGCATTACGAAACTCTAGGAAATTACACTATGGCCCAAACTTCCGTGCTTGTCACTTAGTTAAGATACATTTAGCCGAACAATTAGTACAATATTTCTTATCAAAATTACACATAAATTCTTATAGGCATGTAAATCTGGGTGATCTTATGGGTTTCTTTTATAGTATTCCATTATAACTGTAACGATAAGCATTTTGGGAACGAAAATTTCCGCATCATAGAAACATAGGAAATTTCATATTCTCGGTTTTTTATGATATATAAAAGTAATAAATTCCATCCTTCAAAATTTTTAAAGCGCTTGTACATGGTCTTGAGCAAATTGTCGATGATTACTAAGAGTATATGAGTGTCGGTTGTATGATCTTGTAGAAATCTATGTGGTAAGTTATTATAAGTTTGACTACATATGGATGATAAATGTGACAATCGAAATTGAGTTACGGACAACACGTTCTCCTTTTTTATTTTAGCAATTAGGTCCCTCAAAGAATGTTGGTGATTTCAAAATCCAAAATTGGATAAGCTTATGTAATTCACATTTTCATGACAACCACATTCGAATTTGGCCATGAACGCGTCACTGGAAAAGGCCCAAATTATTCGCAGAGAGTGCATTACGAAACTCTGGGGAAATTACACAACGGCCCAAACTTCCTTGCTTGTCACAACGGTTATGAGACATCCACCGGAACAATACTACAAATGGTTAATATCAAAAATACAAGTAATTTCTTACAGGCACATAAACCTGGGTAATCTTCCATTTTTTATAGTGTTACATTAATGTTGTAACGATAAGTATTATGGGAAAGAAAATTTCCGCCGAACAGGATCACATGAAATTTCATATTCTACGTTTTTCATGAATTATAGAAGTAAAAAAATTCTGTCTTTTAAATTTTACAATGTACAAATGCTTGGTCTTGAGTAAATTGTCGATAATTACGGGAAAGTATACAAGTGTCAGTCATATGATCTTCTTGAAGTCTAGGTGGAAATAAGACCAGTTTCTTTATTACTCTCAGTTATTATAAGTTCGACTATGTATAGATGACAAAGCTTCTTTTGGAACGATCAAAATGCAGTTAGGGACAACACGTTCTACCTTTTATTTTAGCCCTTAGGTCCCTCAAAGAGAGTGGGAGATGTCAAAATGCAAAATTGGATATACGCTAATTTAATTCACATTATCACGAGCACCATGTTTGAATTTGACCATGAACGCATCACCGAAAAGAGCCCAAATTATTCACGGACAGTGCATTACAAAACTCTGGGGAAATTACTCAACGGCCCAAACTTCCTTGCTTGTCACTACGCTTATGAAACATTCATAGGAACAATACGACAAATGTTTAATATAAAAAATACACATATTGTCGTACAGGCACACAAACCTGGGTAGTCTTCCAGGTTTTCTTTATATTATTCCATTAATACTGTAACAATAAGCGTCATGGGAATGAAAATTTATGCCACACAGGATACATGAAATTTCATATTATAGGTTTTTCATGAAATATAGAAGGAATAAAATTCCATCTTTCAAATTTTACAACGCGCAAATACTTGGTCTTGAGTAAATTGTCGATGATTACTTGAAAGTATACAAGTGTCAGTGGTACGATCTTGTGGAAGTCTAGGTGGAAATATGACCGGCTTCTTTATTTCTCTCGGTTATTATAAGTTAGATTATATATGGATGACAAAGCTTCCTTTGGAACGATCGAATCGAGTTAGGGACAGCACGTTCTACTTTTAATTTCAGTACTTAGGTCATTCCAAGAAAGTGGGAGATGTCAAAATGCAAAATTGGATATACACTAATTTAATTCACATTGTCACGGGTAACATGTTCGAATTTGACCATGAACTCATCACCGGAAAGGGCCCAAATTACTCACGATCAGTGCATTACGAAACTCTGGGGAAATTACTCAATGGCTCAAACTTCCTTGCTGGTCACTATGGTTAAGAGACATTCACCCGAACAATACAAAAAATGATTCATATCGAAATTACATGTACTGTCTAACTGACATGCAAACCTGGGTAATCTTTCGTACTGTCTAACCGAATCGCGAACCTGGGTATTCCATTAATACTGTAACGATAAGCATTATGGGGACGTAAATTTCTGCCACATAGAATCACATGAAATTTCATAATCTAGGTTATTAATTAAATATAGAAGTAATAAAATTATGTCCTTCAAAATTTACAAAGTGCCAATACTTGGTCTTGAGTAAATTGTTGATAATTAATTCAATGTATATGAGTGTTGGTCGTATGATCGTGTGGAAGTGTATTTAGAAATAAGACAAGTTTCTTTATTACTCTCGGTGATTATTAGTTCGACAATATAAGGATGACAAAGCTTCTTTCAGGACGATCGAAATCGAGTTAGGGACAAAATGTTCTATTTTTTATATCTTTTCTTAGGTCCCTCCAAGAAAGTTAGAGATGTCGAACTGAAAAATTTGATATAGGCTTATGTAATTCACACTGTCACGACCACAATGTTTAAATTTGACCCTGAACGCGTCACCAGAACATGCCCAAATTATTCACGGAAAGTGCATTACAAAACTCTAGGGAAATTACACAACGACCCAAACTTCCTTTCTTGTCACTATGGTGAAGAGACATTCACCCAAACAATACAAAAAATGATTCATATCGAAATTACTTGTACTTTCCTACCAGCACGCAAACTTGGGTAATCTTCCAGGGGTTTTTTATAGTATTCAGTTAATGTTGTAAGGATAAGCGTTATGGGAACAAAATTTTCTGCCAGATATAATGACATGAAATTTCATAATCTAGGTTTATAATGAAATATAGAAGTAATAAAATTATGTCCTTCAAATTTTAAAAAGTACCAATACTTGGTGTTGAGTAAATTGTCGATCATTACTTAAATGTACACGAGTGTCGATCGTATTATCTTGTGGAAGTCTATGTGGAAATAAGACCACTTTCTTGATTACTTTCAGTTATTATTAGTTTGACGATATATGGATGAAAACTTCTTTTGGGATGATCAAAATCGAGTTAGGGATACGAAGTTCCCTTTTTTATTTTTTCACTTAGGTCCTTCCAAGAAAGTGAGAGATGTCAAAATGAAAATTTTGATGTACGCTATGTAATTCACATTGTCGCAACCACCATTTTCGAATTTGTTCATAAGCTCGTCAACGGAATGGGCCCATATTATTGACGTACAATGTATTACGAAACTATGGGGAAATTACACAATGGCCCAAACTCTCTTGCTTTCCACTCAGTGAAAATACATTCAACCAAATAATACATTATTTGTATAATATTAAAATTTAGCATACTGTTTTACAGACATGAAAACCTGGTTAATCTTACGGGTTTTTTATATAGCATTCGATTAATACTCTAACGATAAGCGTTATGGGAACAAAAACTTTCCGCAACATAGAATGACATGAAATTTCATATTCGAGGTTTTTCATGAAATATAAAAGTAATGAAATTTCATCCTTCATATTTTACAAAGCACCAGTAAATGGTTTTGAGTAAATTGTCGATGATTATTTAAATGTATACCAGTGTCGATCATATTATCTTGTGGAAGTCTATGTGGAAATAAGACCAGTTTCTTTATTACTCTCAGTTATATAAGTTAGACTATATATGGATGACAAAGCTTCTTTTTAGGACAATCAAAACCGAGTTAGGCCTTCTTCTTTTTTTCACTTAGGTCCCTCCAAGAAACTTGGAGATGTCGAAATGCAAAATTGGATTCACGCTTATGTAATTCACACTGTCATGACCTTCATGTTCAAATTTCACCATAAACGCATCACTATAACGGGCCCAAATTATTCACCGACAGTGCATTACAAAACTTTGGGGAAATTACACAACGGCCCAAACTTCCTTGCTTGCCACTATGGTTAAGGGACATTCACCCAAACAAAGCAAAAAAATGATTCATATTGAAATTACATGTACTGTCTAACCGACAAGCAAACTTGGGTAATCTTTTTTTATAGCATTCAATTAATACTATAATGGTAAGCGTTATGGAAATGAAAATTTCCGCCACATAGAATCACGTGAAATTTCATAATCTAGGTTTTTAATGAAATATAGAAGTAACGAAATTCTATCCTTCAAAATTTACAAAGTGACAATACTTGGTCTTGAGTAACTTGTCTATCATTTATGAAATGTATACAAGTGTTAGTTGTATGATCTTGTTGAAGTGTATGTGGAAATAAGACCAGTTTCTTTATTACTCTCAGTTATTATTAGTTCAACAATATATGGATGAAAAAGCTTCTTTCGGGACGATCGAAATCGAGGTAGGGACAACATGTTCTCTTTTAAATATTTTCATCTGGGTCCCTCCAAGAAAGTGGGAGATGTCGAAATTCAAAATTTAATGTACGCTTATGTAATTCACATTGTCGCGACCACCCTGTTCGAATTTGGTCATAAGCGCGTCACCGGAATGGACCCATATTATTCACGTACAGTGCATTACAAAACTCCTGTGAAATTACACAACGGCCCAAACTCTCATGCTTGTAACTCAGTTAAGGTACATTGAACCGAACAATACATTTATTGTTTCATATCAAAATTACGCGTACTATCTTACTGGCACGCGAATCTGGGTAATCTTTTGGGTATTTTTTTATAGTCTCCATTAATTTTTTTAACGATAAGCCATATGGGAAAAATATCCGCCACATAGAATCACATGTAATTTAACATTCTAGGTTTTCAATGAAATATAGAAGTTATAAAATTCCATCCTTCACATTTTACAAAGCGCCAATACTTGGTCTTGAGTAAATTATCGATCATTACATTAATGTATACAAGTGTCGGTCGTATGATCTTGTGGAAGTCTATGTGTTGAAATAAAACAGTTTCTTTATTACTCCCGGTTTTTTATTAGTTGGACAATATATGGATGACAAAGCTTCTTTTGGGATGATCAAAATCTAGTTAGGGAAAACACGTTCTCTTTTTCATTTTTTCACTTAGGTCATTCCAAGAAAGTGGGAGATGTCAAAATGAAAAATTTGATATAGCTTATATAATTCACATTGTCCCGAACACCAAGTTCAAATTTGGTCATAAGCGCGTAACCGGAATGGTCCCACAATATTCATGTACATGCATTACAAAACTCTAGGGATATTACACAACAGCCCAAACTTTCGTGCTTGTCACTCAGTTAAGATACATTCAACCGAAAAATAAATTCAATGTTTCATATTGAAATTACTCGTACTATCTTACACGAATGCAAACCTAGGTAATCTTCCAAGTTGTTTATATAGTATTCCATTTATACTCTTCTGATAAGCGTTATGGGAAAAAAGGTTTCCGCAACATAGAATAAAATGAAATTTCATATTCTAGGTTTTTCATGAAATATAAAAGTAATAAAATTCCATCCTTCATATTTTACAAAGCGCCAGTACGTGGTTTTGAGTAAATTAATGATGATTACTTAAAAGTTTACGAGTGTCGGTCGTATAATCTTGTGGAAGTCTATGTGGAAATAAGACAAGTTTCCTTATTACTCTTGGTTATTGTATGTTAGAATATATATGGATGAAAAAGCTTCTATTTGGGACAATCGAAATCGTGTTAGGGACAACACCTTCTCATTTTTATTTTACACTTAGGCCCATCCAAAAATGTGGGAGATGTCGAAATGCAAAATTGGATATACACTTTTGTAATTCACATTTTCTCGATCACAATGTTCAAATTTTGTCATAGCGCGTCACTGGAACAGGCCCAAATTATTCACAGACAGTGTATTATGAAACTCTGGGAAAATGAAACAATGTCCCAACTTCCTTGCTTGTCACCACGGTTAAGAGACATCCACCCAAACAATACGACAAAAGTTTGATATTGAAATTACATGTACTCTCTTATAGGCACGCAAATCTGGGTAATCTTTTTGGTTTTTTCATAGTATCCATTAATATTCTAACGATAAGCGTTACGGGAACAAAAATTTCTGCCATATAGAATCACATGAAATATAATATTATAGGTTTTCAATAAAATATAGAAGTAATAAAATTCCTTCCCATTTTACAAAGCGCCAATACATGGTCTTGAGTAAATTATTGATGATTACTTAAAAGTATAGGAGTGTCACTAGTATGATCTTGTGGAAGTCTATGTGGAAATAAAACCAATTTCTTTATTACACTCGGTTATTATAAGTATGGCTATATATGGATAACAATGTTTCTTTGGGTACGATCGAAATCGAGTTAGGGACAACACATTATCTTTTTTATTTTTTCAATTAGGTCCCTCAAAGAAAGCGGGAGATGTCAAAATACAAAATTGGATTAACACTTATTTGATTCACATTGTTACGACCGCCATGTTCGAATTTGACCATGACACCATCACCAGAATGGGCCAAAATTATTCATGGACAATGCATTACTGAACTCCGGGGAAATTACACAATGGCCCAAACATCCTTTAATGTCAATACGGTTAAGAGACATTCACCCGAACAATACAACATGTATTTCATATCGAAATTACACGTACTGTCTTACAAGCACGCGAACCCCGGTAATCTTCTAGGTTTTTTTTAAATTGTATTCCAGTAATATTGTAATGATAAGCGTTATGGGAACGAAAATTTCTGCAACATAGAATCACATGAAATTTCATATTCTAAGTTTTTTTATGAAATATAAAATTAATAACATTCGGTCCTATAAATTTTATAAAGTGCCAATACGTGGTCTTGAGTACTTTGTCGATGATTACTTTAAGTTAAAGGAGTGTTAGTCGTATGATCTTGTGGAAGTCTATGTGGAAATAAGACCAATTTATTTATTACTCTCGGTTATTATAAGTTCGATTATATATGAATGACAATGTTTCTTTCTGGACGATCGAAATCGAGTTAGGGACAACATATTATCTTTTTTTATTTTTTCACTTAGGTCCCTCCAAGAAAGTGGGAGATATCGAAATACAAAATTGGATATACGCTTATTTAATTCACATTGTCAGAACCACCATTTTTAAATTTGACCGTGAACGCATCACCAGAATGGGCCCCAATTATTCATGGACAGTGAAAATTACACAATGGCCCAAACTTCCTTTTTTGTCACTATGGTTAAGAGGCATTCACCCGAAAAATACAACATATGTTTCATATCAAAATTACACTTACTCTCTTACAGGCATGCAAACCTAGGTAATTTTCCGGGTTCTTTTTATTGTATTCCATTATTAGTGTATAATGAGCATTACAGGAAACATTTCTGCCACATAGAATCACATGAAATTTCACATTCTAGATTTTTAATGAAATATAGAAGTAATAAAATTCTGTCCTTCACAATTCACAATGCGCCAATACTTGGTCTTGAGTAAATTATCGATGACTACTTAAAAGTACAGCAGTGTCGGTCGTATTATATTGTGGAAGTCTATATAAGACCAATTTCTTTTATTAATCTTGGTTATTATAAGTTTGACTATATATGGATGACAATGTTTCTTTCGGGACGATCGAAATCGAGTTACGAAAAACCCGTTATCTTTTTTATTTTTTCACTTAGGTCCCTCCAAGAAAGTGGGAGATATCAAAATACGAAATTGGATATAAGCTTATTTAATTCACATTGTCACAACCACCATGTTCGAACCTGGGTAATCTTTCGGGTTTCTTTTATATTATTCCATTAATAGCGTACAATAAGCGTTATGGTAACAAAAAATTCTGCCACATAGAATCACACGAAATTTCATATTCTATGTTTTTCATGAAATATAGAAGTGAGAAATGCATGCCTTTCACATTTTACAAAGCGCCAATACTTGGTCTTGAGTAAATTGTCGGTGATTACTTAGAAGTATACGAGTGTCAGTCGTATGATCTTGTGGATGTATATGTGGAAATAAGACAAGTTTCATTTATTACTCTCAGTTATTATATGTTCGACTATATATAGGATGGCAAAGCTTCTTTTCGTGATGATCGAAATCGAGTTAGGGACAACACATTATCTTTTTTTTCTCACTTAGGTCCCTACAAGAAAGTGGGTGATAGTGAAATGCAAAATTGGATATACGCTTATGTAATTTAAATTTTCTTGATCACCATGTTCGAATTTGGTCATGAGCGCGTCATCGGAATGGGCCTAAATTATTCATGGACAGTAAATTATGAAACTCTGGGGAAATTACACAACGCTCCAAACATCCTTTCTTGTCACTACGGTTAAGATACATTCACCCGAACAATACGACAAATATTTCATATATAATTTACAGGTACTCTCTTACAGGCAAGCAAACATAAGTAATTTTCCAGGAATGTTTTTTATCTTATTCCATTAATAGTGTACAATAAGTGTTATGGGAACAAAAAATTGTGCCACATAGAATCACATGAAATTTCATATTCTAGGTTTTTAATGAAATATAGAAGTAATAAAATTCTGTCCTTCACATTTTACGAAGTGCCAATCCTTGGTCTTGAGTAAATTTTTGATGATTACTTACATATATACGAGTGCCAGTCGTATGATCTTTTGGAAGTCTATTTAGAAATACGACCAATTTATTATTAATCTCAGTTATTATAAGTTCAACTATATATGAATGACAAAGCTTCTTTTCGAACAATCAAAATCGAGATAGGGACAACAAGTTTCCTTTTTTTATTTTTGCACCTAGGTCCCTCTAAGAAAGTGGGAGATATCAAAATTCCAAATTGGATATACGCTCATGTAATTGACACTGTCATGACAACCATGTTTAAATTTGACCATGAACGTGTCCCTAGAATGGGCCTAAATTATCCACGGACAGTGCATTACAAAATTTTGGGGAAATTAAACAATGGCCAAAACTTCCTTGCTTGTCACTACGGTTAAGAGACATTCACCCGAACAAAAAGAAAAATGATTCATATCGAATTACTTGTGCTGTCTTACCGGCACGCAAACTAGGGTAATCTTCCAGTTTTTTTATAGCATTCGATTAATACTATAACGATAAGCGTTATGGGAACAAAAAGTCTCACCACATAGAATCACATGAAATTTCACAATCTGGGTTTTTAATGTAAAAATAGAAGTAATAAAATTCTGTCCTCTAAATTTTAAAAAGCGCTAGTACTTTGTCTTGAGTAAATTATTGATCATTACTTAATTACGAGTGTTAGTCGTATAATCGGGTGGAAGTTTATGTGGAAATAAGACCAGTTTCTTTATTACTCTCAGTTATTATTATTTCGAAAATATATGGATGAAAAAGCTTCTTTCGAGACGATCGAAATCAAGTTAGGGAAAACATATTTTTTTTCATTTTTTCACTTTGGCCCCTCCCAGAAAGTGGGAGATGTCGAAATGCAAAATTTAATATATGCTTATGTAGACCAAAATGTTCAAATTTAGTCATAAGCGCGTCACCGGAATGGGCCTATGTTATTGGAGTACAATGCATTACTAAACTTTGGAGAAATTACACAATGACCCAAACTCTCGTGCTGGTCCCTCACTTAAATACATTCAACCAAACAATACTATAAATGTTTCATACCGAAATTACGCATACTGTCCTACAAGCACGCGAACCTGGGTAATTTTGCAGGTTTTTTTACAGTATTCCATTAATACTCTAACAATAAGCGTTATGGGAACAAAAGTTCTGCAACATAGAATTACATGAAATCTCATATTCTAGGCTTTTCATGAAATATAAAAGTAGTAAAATTCCATCCTTCAAATTTTACAGAGCGCCAATACATTGTCTTGTGTAAACTGTCGATGATTACTTAAAAGTATACGAGTGTCGATCGTATAATCTTGTGGAAGTATATGTGGAAATATGACAAGTTTCTTCATTTCTCTTGGTTATTATTAGTTTGACAATATATGGATGACAAAGTTTCTTTCGGGATGATTGAAATCTAGTTAGGGACTTCACGTTCTCTTTTTCATTTTTTCACTTAGGTCTCTCCAAGAATGAGGGAGATGTCAAAATGCAAAATTTGATATACTCTTATATAATTCACATCTTCGCGAACACCAAGTTTGAATTTGGTCATAAGCACATCACCGGAATGGGCCCATTTTATTCATGTACAGTGCATTATGAAACTCTGGGGGAATTACACAACAGCCCCAACTCTCGTGCTTGTCACTCAGTTAAGATACATTTAACCGAATAATACATTAAATGTTCCATATCAAAATTACGCATATTGTCTTACAAACACACAAACCTAGGTAATCTTCTAGGTTGTTTTTATAGTATTCTATGAATACTCTAACGATAAGCGTTATGGGAAAAAAAATTTTACTCAACATAGAATGACACGAACTTTCATGTTATAGGTTTTTCTTGAAATATAAAAGTAATAAAATTTCATCTTTCATATTTTACAAAGCACCAATACGTGGTTTTGAGTAAATTATTGATGATTACATAAACGTATATGAGTGTCGATCGTATAATCTTGTGGAAGTCTATGTGGAAATAAGACAGGTTTCTTGTTTACTCTCGGTTATTATATGTTAGACTATACATGGATTAAAAAGCTTCTTTTTGGGACAATCAAAATCGAGTTAGGGACAATACCTTCTCTTTTTTAGTTTTGTACTTAGGCCCCTCCAAGAAAGTGGGAGATGTCGAAATGCAAAAATGGATATACACTTATGTAATTCACATTTTCACGACCACAATGTTCAAATTTTGTCATAGCGCATCACCGGAACTGGCCCAAATTATTCACAGACAGAGCATTACGAAACTATGCGAAAATGACCCAATGGCCCAAACTTCCTTGCTTGTCACCACAATTAAGATACATTCACCCAAACAATATGACAAATGTTTCATATCGAAATTACACGTACTCTCTTACAGGCACGTGAACCTGGTTAATCTTTTGGGTTTTTTTTATAGTATCAATGAATAATTTAACGATAAGCGTTATGTGAACAAATATTTTCGCCACATAGAATCACATGAAATTTAGTAGTCTAGGTTTTCAATGACATATAGAAGTTATAAAATTCCATCCTTCACATTTTACAAAGCACCAATACTTGGTCTTGAGTAAATTATAGATGATTACTTAAAAGTATATGAGTGTCAGTCGTATGATCTTATGGAAGTCTATGTGAAAATAAGACCAATTTCTTTAAGTTTGACTATATATGGATGACAATGTTTCTTTCGGTATGATCAAAATTGAGTTAGGGATAACACGTTATCTTTATTTTTTATTTTTTACATAGGTCCCTCCAAGAAAGTGGAAGCAGTCAAAATACAATATTGGATATACGGTTATTTATTTCACATTGTCATGAGCACCATGTTCAAATTTAACCATGAATGCATCACCGGAACAGGAACAAATTATTCACGGACAATGAATTATGGCTAAGAGACATTAAACTGAACAATACAATAGATGTTTGGTATCAAAATTACACGTATTGTCTTTCAGGCACGCGAACCTGGGTAATCTTCTGCATTTTTTTATAGTATTCCATTAATATAGTAATGATAAGTGTTAGGGGAACAAAAAATTCTGAAACATAGAATCAAATGAAATTTTGTATCCTCGGTTTTTTTATGAAATATAAAAGTAATAACATTCCATCCTTCAAATTTTACAAAGCGCCAGTACGTGGTATTGTGTAAATTGTCGATGATTACTTAAAAGTATAAGAGTGTTAGTCATATGATCATGTGGAAGTCTGTGGAAATATGACCAATTTATTTATTATTCTTGGTTATTATAAGTTTGACTATATATAGATGACAATGTTTCTTTTGGGATGATCGAAATTGAGTTAGGGACAACACATTATCCTTTTTATTTTTTAACTTAGGTCCCTCAAAAAAAGTGAGAGGTGTCGAAATACAAAATTGGATATACACCTACTTAATTCACAATGTCACAACCACCACATTCGAATTTGACCATGAATTCATCACCGGAATGGACCCAAATTATTCACGAATAGTGCATTACGAAATTTTGGGGAAATTACCCAATGGCCCAAACTTCCTTTCTTGTCATTACGGATTAGAGAAATTCACCCGAACAATACAACACATGTTTCATATCAAAATTACACTTACTCTCTTACATGCACGTGAACTTAGGTTATCTTCTGGGTTCTTTTTATATTATTCCATTATTAGTGTACAATAAGCGTTATGGAAAAAAAAACTTTCGCCACATAGAATCACATGAAATTTCATATTCGAGGTTTTTAATGACAGTATAGAAGTAATAAAGATTCTGTCATTCAGAGTTTACAAAGCGCCAATACTTGGTCTTAAGTAAATTTTTGGTGATTTCTATAAAGTATAAGAGTGTCAGTCGTATGATGTTGTGGAAGTCTATGTGGAAAGAAGACCAATTTCTTTATTACTCTCGGTTATTATAAGTTTGACAATATATGGATGACAAAGCTTCTTTTGAAACAATCAAAATCGAGTTAAGGACAACACATTCTCTTTTTTATTTTTGCACTTAGGTCCCTCCAAGAAAGTGGGAGATTCCAAAATGCAAAATTGGATATACGCTTATGTAATTCACACTGTCACGACCACCATGTTCGAATTTGAAAATAAACACGTCACTTGAACGGGTCCAAATTATTCACGCACAATGCATTACAAAATTCTAGGGAAATTGTACATTGGCCCAAACTTCCTTGCTTGTCACTATGGTTAAGATACATTCACCTAAACAATGCAAAAAAGGATTCATATTGAAATTACATGTACTGTCTTACAGTCAAGTGAACCTGGGTAATCTTCCAGATTTTTTGAATAGTATTTCATTAATACTCTAACGACAAGCCTTATGGAAACGAAAATTTCCGCCACATAGAATCACATAAAATTGCATAATCTAGGGTTTTAATGAAAAATAGACGTAATAAAATTATGTCCTTCAAATTTTACAAAAGGCCAACACTTGGTCATGAGTAAATTGTCAATCATTACTTATATATACACGAGTGTCGATCGTATGATCTTGTGGAAGTCTATGTGGAAATAAGACCAGTGCTTTATGACTCTCGATTATTAGTTCTTTGACAATATATGGATGACAAAGCTTCTTCCGAGATGATCGAAATCTAGTCACGGACTTCACGGGTTCCTCTTCATTTTTTCACTTAGGTCCCTCCAAGAAAGTGGGAGATTTCCAAATGCAAAATATGATATACGCTTATGTAATTCACATTATCGCGACCACCATGTTTGAATCTGGTCATAAGCGCATCACCAGAATGGTCCCATATTATTCACGTAAAGCGCATTAGAAAACTCTGGGGAAACTACACAATGGCCAAAACTCTCGTGCTTGCCACTCATTTAAGATACAAGCAACCGTTATAGGAACAAAAATTTTCCGCAAGGTAGAATGACAAGTAATTTCATATTCTAGGTTTTTCATGAAATATAAAAGTAATAAAATTCTATCCTTCAAATTCTACAAAGCGCCAGTACATGGTTTTGAGTAAATAGTCTTTGATTACATAAAAGTATATGAACTTTGGTCGTATAATCTTGTGTGGAATTTTTTTTTTTTTAAATTAAACCATCCGAGGATGGGGGGAATTTATTAGGCGCCCCGAACCGAATATAAATAAGCCAAAATAGGCGCGAAATGTCTTACTTCATTACAAAAAGATCATCCAAATGATAAAGGACTTGCTTCCAAAAGCGGTGTATCCACCTATTCAAACCTAAAAAAACTAATGATCATCGATGTGTTAACAGGGGACTTTCTTAATATATCATCTAGCTTATATACCATGAACAGGTCGGCGAATCAAAAAGTCGAAACCCCTGTTTGTCAATGATATGCCAGTCGAATGGTAAGTAAGATAAAGTCCGGTATATACAGTGGAAGTCCCGGAGACTAAACTCAGGAGGCGCTGTATTGTTTGGGAGGCAAAGATATGCAGCAGGTAGACTTTGTTGCGCACAGTGTAGAGTGGTGCCAGTCCATGTCTTCAGCGTCCTGCAAAAAACTTCATAAAACTCCAAAAGCAAATTATCCCATCAGCATCAGGGGAAGGAACAACATCCGACCTGCAAAGCATAGAAAAAATAGCAGCAGTTTCTGTTCTAATCGGGAAGGAGGAATTTATATGGTTAACCAGAAGTGATCCCATAACAAAGAGAGTAGAAATGAGGGAGCATCAACAATCATACTCATAAACACACATATTCTAATTCCTATTATTATCCATTGGAGATCCAATTCTAATCCTAGGATAACCTTTGCTGTCGAGGAATAAGAGACCCCTAAGAAATAGAGGAGCTGACTGAATGTGTAAATCACCCTGTAATTTATTTTCCATAGCAAATTTAGCCAAGAAATCAGCAGCAGAGTTAGCTTCCCTGGGAGTATGTTGGATTGGATGTACTAGGTGTTTTAAAGTAAGATCACTGCAAATGGAGAAAGCTCTCCATAGGACAGGTCGTTGGATTTTGAATACCCTTAACAGCCAATAGACAATCAGATTCAATCATGCAACAATTTAGTGCCAGTTCTGAGCATAAGTCATAGCCACTTTGAATGGATAAAAGTTCAGCATGTAATGGTGAGGGAGATCAGAAGGTATTTACTCTCATTTTTAACCACAGTCCCATTCCAATTCCTAACTATGACTACAGATAAAGATAGACCACCAGATTTCCATGTAGCATCAGTATTAATTTTGTATCCAATTAGTGGTTTGTTCCATTCCACCGCAATAACAGATTTTTTCTTTTTGTGAAGGATATTAGGAATGATTTTTTCTTGGATCCAATGCTTATGCTTATCTAGATTACCTTTCAATTGACGAGCTGAGAAAATTAGGTATATCATATCTTTCATATCCTGAAAACATGCATCTTTAGAGAAGGACTTATTTTCAAAAATGATTTTATTCCTATTGATCCAAAGAAACCAAGTGGAAATAAGACCAGTTTCTTTGTTAATCTCAGTTATTATAAGTTAGGCTATATATGGATAACAAAGCTTCTTTTCGGGACAATAGAAATCAAGTTAGGTACAATACATTCTCTTTTTTTTATTCTCACTTAGGTCCCTCCAAGAAAGTGGGAGATGTCAAAATGAAAAATTGGATATACGCTTATGTAATTCAAATTTTCACGAACCTAATGTTCGAATTTGGTCATGAGCGCATCACCGGAATGGCCTCAAATTATTCACCGATAGTGCAGTACGAAACTAAGAGAAAATTCCACAACGGCCCAAACTTCCTTGCTTGTCCCTATAACAACACGACAAATGTTTCATATCGAAATTAATGAAATATAAAAGTAATAAAAGTAATAAAATTCCATCCTTCAAATTTTACAAAGTGCCAGTACGTGGTCTTGATTAAATTGTCAATGATTACTTAAAAGTATACGAGTATTGGTTGTATAATGTTGAGGATGTCTATGTGGAAATAAGACCATTTTATTCAATACTCTCGGTTATTATTAGTTTGACAATCTATAGATGACAAAACTTCTTTCAAGATGATTGAAATCGAGTTAGGGACTACACAACCGCTTAATCTCTTATGTGGAAATGCAAAATATGATATACGCTTATGTAATTCACATGGTCGCGACCACCATGTTCGAATCTGGTCATAAACACATCACCAGAATGGGGCCATATTATTCACGTAAAATGCATAACAAAACTCTGGGGAAATTACACAATGGCCCAAACTCTCGTTTTTGTCACTCATTTAAGGTAAAAGTAACCGAAAAATACGTTCAATGTTTCATGTCGAAGTTACGCGTATTGTCTTATGGGCACGCAAACCTGGGTAATCTTCTAAGTTTTTTTTTATAGTATTCCATTATTACTCTAACGATAAGCGTTATGGGAACAAAAAATTTCCAAAACATAGAATGAAAAGAAATATCATATTCTAGGTTTTTCATGAAATATAAAAGTAATAAATTTCATTCCTTCAAATTTTACAAAGTGCCAGTGCGTGGTTTTGAGTAAACTGTCGATGATTACATAAAATTATACGACTTTCGGTCGTATAATCTTGTGTGGAAGTCTGAGTGGAAATAAGACCAGTTTATTTATACTCTCAGTTATTATAAGTTAGACTATATATTGATGACAAAGCTTCTTCTCAGGACTATCAAAATCGAGTAAGTCACAACAATATCTTCTTTATGTTTTCACTTAGGTCCCGCCAAGAAAGTGGGAGATGTCAGAATACAAAATTGGACATACGCTTATGTAGTTCACATTTTCACGACCCAATTGTTCGAATTTGGCCATGAACGCATCATCAGAATGACCCCAAATTATTAGCCAACAGTGCAAACCAAACTCTGAGGAAATTACACGATAGCCCAAACTTCCTTGCTTTTCCCTATGGTTAAGATACATTCACCCGAACAATAGGACAAATGTTTCATATCGATATCACACGTACTCTCTTATGGACACGCGAACCTGGGTAATCTTTTGGAATTTCTTATAGTATTCCATTAATACTGTTATGATAAGCGTTATGTGATCGAAAATTTCCGCAACATAAAATCACATGAAATTTTATAATCCAGGTTTTTTAAATTGAAAAATAGAAGAATTAAAATTCTGTCCATCAAATTTTAAAAACCGACAATATTTGGCCATGAGTAAATTGTCGATCATTACTTAAATGTATACGAGTGTCGGTCGTATGATCTTGTGGAAGTGTATGTGGAAATAAGACTAGTTTCTTTGCTACTCTCGGTTATTATTAGTTTGATAATATATGGATGACAAAGCTTTTTTTTGGGATGCTTGAAATCGAGTTAGGGACAAATTCTTTTTCATATTTGGTAATTCACATTGTCGTAACCACCATGTTCGAATTTGGTCATAAGTGCGTCATTGAAATGGGCCTAAATTATTGAAGTATAGTGCGTTACGAAACTCTGTGGAAATTACACAACGACCCAAACTCTCGTGCTTGTCACTCAGTTTAGGTACAAGCAACCAAACAATACGTTAAATGTTTTATATCGAAATCATGCGTACTGTCTCACAGGCATGCAAACCCAGGTAATCTTCTGAGTTTTTTTTTATAGTATTCCATTAATACTCTAACGATAAGCGTTAAGGGAACGTAAATATTTGCAACATAGAATCACATGAAATTTCATATTCTTGGTTTTTCATGAAATATGAAAGTAATAAAATTCCATCTTGCAAATTTTACAAAGTGCCAGTACGTGTTTTTGAGTAAATTGTCGATTATTACTTAAAAATCTATGTGGAAATAAGACCAATTTCTTTATTACTCTTGGTTATTATTAGTTTTACAATACATGGATGGAAAAACGTCTTCCGAGATAATCGAAAACGATTTAGGGACTACACGTTCTCTTTTACATTTGTTCACGTAGGTTCCTCCATGAAATTGGGAGATGTCAAAATGCAAAATATGTGATATACGGTTATGTACTTCACATGGTCGCAACCACCATGTTCGAATCTGGTCATAAGAGCTTCACCATAATGGGGCCATATTATTCACATAAAGTGCATTACGAAACTGTGGGGGAAATTACACAATGGCCCAAACTCTCGTGCTTGTCACTCAGTTAAGGTACAAGCAACCGAACAATATGTTAAATATTTCTTATCGAAATTACGCGTACTGTCTTACAAGCACACAAACCTGGGTAAACTTCTGAATTATTTTATAGTATTCCATTAATAATCTAACGAAAAGCGTTATGGGAATAAAAAATTTCCGAAACATAGAATGAAAATAAATTTAATAATCTAGGTTTTTTCCTAAATTATAAAAGTAATAAACTTCCATCCTTTAGATTTCACAAAGCGCCTGTACGTGGTTTTGTGTAAATTGTCGATGATTACATAAAATTATACGAGTTTCAGTCGTATAATCTTGTGTGGAAGTCTAAGTGGCAATAAGACCAGTTTCATTATTACTCTCATTTATTATAAGTTAGAATATATATGGATGACAAAGCTTCTTCTCAGGATAATCGAAATCGAGTTAGGTCCCGCCAAGAAAGTGCAAGATGTCAAAATACAAATTTGGATATACGCTTATGTTGTTCACATTTTCACGACCCTAATGTTCGAATTTGGTCATGAGCGCATCACCGGAACGGCTCTAAATTATTAGCAAACTGTGTAAACAAAACTCTAAGCAAATTACACAATGGCCCAAACTTCCTTGCATGTCCCTACGGTTAAGAGACATTCACCAAAACAATACGACAAATGTTTCAAATCAAAATTACACGTACTCTTTTATAGCCACGCGAACCTGGGTTATCTTCTGGGTTTTGTTTTTTATAGTTTTCCATTAATACTACTAGGTTAAGCATTATGTGAATGAAAATTTCCGCCACCTAGAATCACATGAAATTTCATAATCTGGGGTTTTAATGAAAAATAGATATAATAAGATTCTGTCCATCAAATTTTCAAAACCTCGAACACTTGGTCTTGAGTAAATTGTCGATCATTACTTAAATGTATACGAGTGTCGGTTGTATGATCTTGTGAAAGTCTATGTGGAAATAAGACTATGTTTGTTACTACTCTTGGTTATTATTAGTTTGATAATATATGGATGACAACGTTTTTTTCGAGACGATCAAAATTGAGTTAGGGACAACATGTTCTCTTTTTCATTTTTTCACTTCGGTCCCTCTAAGAAAGAGGGAGATATCAAAATGAAAAATTTGATATACGCTTATGTAATTCACATTGTCGTAACCACCATGTTCGAATTTGGTTATAAGCGCATCATTGGAATAGGCCTAAATTATTTACGTACAGTGCATTACGAAACTATGTGGAAATTACACAACGGCCCAAACTCTCGTGCTTGTCACTTAGTTAAGGTACAAGCAACCGAACAATATGTTAAATGTTTCATATCGAAATTACGCGTACTATTTCACAGGCATGCAAACCTGGGTAATCTTCCGAGTTTTTTTTATAGTATTCCATTAATACTCTAACGATAAGCGTTATGGGAACAAAAATTTCTGCAACATAGAATCATATAAAATTTCATATTCTTGGTTTTTCATGAAATATGAGAAAGTAATAAATTTCTGTCTTGCAAATTTTACAAAGCGCCAGTACGTGGTTTTGAGTAAATTGTCGATGATTAGTTAAAACTCTATGTGGAAATAAGACTAATTTCTTTATTACTCTTGGTTATTATTAGTTTGAAAATATATGGATGGGAAAACGTCTTCTGGGATAATCGAAATCGAGTTAGGGACTACACGTCCTGTTTTACATTTTTTTGACTTAGGTTCCTCCATGAAATTGGGATATGTCAAAATGAAAAATATGATATACGCTTATGTAATTCACATGGTCGCGACCACCGTGCTCGAATCTAGTCATAAGCGCGTCACCACAATGGGGCCATATTATTCACATAAAGAGCATTACGAAAATGTGGGGGAATTACACAATGGCCCGAACTCTCGTGCTTGTCACTCAGTTAAGGTACAAGCAACCGAAAAATACGTAAAATGTTTCATATCGAAATTACGCGTATTGTCTTATAGGCATGCAAACCTAGGTAATCTTCTGAATTATTTTATAGTATTCCATTAATAATCTAATGATAAGCGTTGTGGGAACAAAAAATTTCCGAAACATAAAATGAAAAGGAATATCATAATCTAGATTTTTTCATGAATTATAAAAGTAATAAAATTCCATTCTTCAAATTTCACAAAGCGCATGTACGTGGTTTTGAGTAAATTGTCGATGATTATATAAAAGTATACGAGTTTCTGTCGTATAATCTTGTGTGGAAGTCTAAGTGGAAATAAGACCAGTTTCTTTATTGCTCTCAGTTATTATAAGTTAGACTATGTATGGATGAAAAAGCTTCTTCTCAGGATAATCAAAATCAAGTAAGGCACAATACGTTCTCTTTTTTATTCTTTCACTTAGGTTCCGCCAAGAATGTGGGAGATGTCAAAATACAAAATTTGATATACGCTTGTGTAATTCACATTTTCACGACCCCAGTGTTTGAATTTGATCATGAGCGCATCACCGGAATGACCCCAAATTATTAGCCAAGAGTGCAAACAAAACTTTGAGGAAATTACACAATGGCCTAAACATCCTTGCATGTCCCTGCTGTTAGGAAACAATTACCCAAACAATACAACAAATGTTTCATGTCAAAATTACACATACTCTCTTACTGGCATGCGAAACTGGGTACTCTTCCGGGTTTTTTTATAGTATTACATTAATAGTGTTAGGATAAGCATTATGTGAATGAAAATTTCCGCCACATAGAATCACATGAAATTTCATAATCCGAGCTTTTAATGAAAAATATATGTGATAAAATGTTGTCCTTCAAATTAAAAAAACCTCCAATACATGGTCTTGAGTAAATTGTAGATCATTATTTAAATGTATACAAGTGTCGGTCATATGATCTTGTGGAAGTCGATGTGGAAATAAGACTAGATTCTTTACTACTTTCGGTTATTATTAGTTTGATAAAGTATGGATGGCAAAGCTTCTTTTGAGACGATCGAAATCGAGTTAGGGACAACATGTTCTCTTTTTCCTGTTTTCACTTAGGTCCCTCCAAGAAAGTGAGAGATGTCGAAATGCAAAATTTGATATGCACTTATGTAATTCTCAGTTATTCACATTGTCGCAACCACCATGATCGAATTTAGTCATAAGTGCGTCACTGGAATGGGCCTAAATTATTGACGTATGGTGCATTACGAAACACAGGGTAAATTACACAACGACCCAAAATCTTGTGCTTGTCACTCAATTAAGGTACAAGCAACCGAACAATACGTTAAATGTTTCATATCAAAATTAAGCGTACTGTCTCACAGGCATGCAAACCTGGGTAATCTTCCGAGTTTTTTTTATAGTATTCCATTAAGACTCTAACGATAAGTGTTATGGGAACAAAAATTTCTGCAACATAGAATAACATGAAATTTCGTATTCTATGTTTTTCATAAAATATAAAGGTAATAAAATTCCATCTTGAAAATTTTACAAAGTGCCAGTATGTGGTCTTGAGTAAATTGTCGATGATTACTTAAAAGTATACGAGTGTCGGTCGTATAGTCTTGTGGAAGTCTATGTGGAAATAAGACAAATTTCTTTATTACTCTCGTTTATTATTAGTTTGATAATATATGGATGACAAAAAGTATTCCGGGATGATCGAAATCGAGTTAGGGACTACACGTTCTCTTTTTCATTATGTCACTTAGATCCCTCCATGAAATTGGGAGATGTTGAAATGCAAAATATGATATACGCTTATGTAATTCACATGATCACAACCACCATGTTTGAATCTTGTCATAAGCCCATCACCAGAATGGGGCCATATTATTCACATAAAGTGCATTACGAAAATCTGGGGAAATTACACAATGGCCCAAAATCTCGTGCTTGTTACTCAGTTAAGGTACAAGCAACCGAACAATACGTTAAATGTTTCATATCAAAATTACGCGTACTATCTTACAGGCACGCAAACTTGGGTAATCTTCTAAGTTATTATATAGTATTCAATTAATAATCTAACGATATGAGTTATGGGAACAAAAAATTTCCGAAACATAGAATGAAAAGAAATTTCATAATCTAGGTTTTTTCATGAAATATAAATTTAATAAAATTCCATCCTTCAAATTTCACAAAGGGCATGTATGTGGTTTTGAGTAAATTGTTGATGATTACATAAAAGTATAATAGTTTTGGTCGTATAATCTTGTGTAGAAGACTAAGTGGAAAAAAGACCAGTTTCTTTATTACTCTCAGTTATTATAAGTTAGACTATATATGGATGACAAAGCTTCTTCTCAGGACAACCGAAATCGAGTTAGGCACACAATACGTTCTATTTTTTTATTTTTTCACTTAGGTCCCTCCAAGAATGTGGGAAATGTAAAAATACAAAATGGGATTTATGCTTATGCAATTCACATTTTCATGACCCCAGTGTTCGAATTTGGTCATGAGCGCATCACCGGAATGACCCCAAATTATTTGCCAATAGTGCAAACGAAACTCTAAGGTAACCACACAACGTCCCAAACTTCCTTGCTTGTCCCTATGGTTATGAGACATTCACCCAAACAATACGACAAAATTTTCATATCAAAATTACACGTACTCTCTTATGGGCACGTGAACCTGGGTAATCATTCGGTTTTTTATAATACTCCATTAATACTGTTATGATAAGTGTTATGTGAACAAAAATTTCCACCACATAGAATCACATGAAATATCATAATCTGGGTTTTTTTTATTGAAAAATAGAATTAATAAAATTCTGTCCTTCAAAATTTGAAAATCGCCAATACTCTGTCTTGAGTAAATTGTTGATCATTACTTAAATGTATACGAAAGTTGGTCATATGATCTTGTGTAAGTCCATATGGAAATAAGATTAGTTTCTTTACTACTCTCGGTTATTATTAGTTAGATAATATATTGATGACAAAGCTTCTTTCGGGACGATCAAGATTGAGTTAAGGACAACATGTTCTCTCTATCATTTTTTCACTTAGGTCCCACCCAGAAAGTGGGAGATATCGAAATGCAAAATTTGATATAAGCTTATGTAATTCACATTGTCGCAACCACCATGTTCGAATTTGGTAATAAGAACGTCACAGGAATGGGCCTATATTATTGACGTACGGTGCATTACGAAACTCTGGGGAAATCACAAAATGGCCCAATCTCTCGTGCTTGTCACTCAGTTAAGGTACAAGCAACTGAACAATACGTTAAATGTTTCATATCGAAGTTATGCATATAGTCTCACGGGCATGCAAATCTAGGTAACCTTCTGAGATTTTTTATAGTATTCCATTAATACTCTAACAATAAGCATTATGGGAACGAAAATTTTCGCAACATAGAATTACGTGAAATTTCATATTCTAGGTTTTTCATGAAATATAAAAGTAATAAAATTCCGTCCTTCAAATTTTACAAAGCGCCAGTAAGTGGTCTTGATTAAATTGTCGATGATTACTTAAAAGTATACGAATGTCGGTCATATAATCTTGTGGAAGTCTATGAGAAAATAAGACCAATTTATTTATTACTCTCAGTTATTGTTAGTTCGACAATATATGGATGAAAAAACCTCTTACGGGATAATTAAAATCAAGTTACGGACTACACGTCATCTTTTTCATTTTTTCACTTAGGTCCCTCGAGGTCAAAATGAGAAATATAAAATATGCTCCTGTAATTCACTTGGTCGCGACCAACATGTTTGAATCTGGTCATAAGTGCATCACCGGAATGGGGCCATATTATTCATATAAACTGCATTACAAAACTCTGGGGAAATTACACAATGGCCCAAACTCTCATGCTTGTCACTCAGTTAAGGTACAAGCAACCAAACAATACGTTAAACATTTCATATCAAAATTACGCGTACTGTCTTACGATATGCAAACTTGGGTAATCTTTTGAGTTTTTTTATAGTATTCCACTAATACTCTAATGATAAGCGTTATTGGAACAAAAAAGTAATAAAATTCCATCCTTGGTTATTTGAGTAAATTGTCGGTGATTACATAAAAGTACACGAGTTTCAGTTGTATAATCTTGTGTGGAAGGCTACGTGGAAATAAGACCAGTTTCTTTATTACTCTTAGTTATTTTAAGTTAGACTATATATGGATGCCAAAGCTTATTCTCAGGACAATCTTAATCGAGTTAGGCACACAATACGTTCTATTTTTTATTTTTTCACTTAGGTCCCGCCAAGAATGTGGGAGATGTCAAAATACAAAATTGGATATACGCTTATGTAATTCACATTTTCATGACCCCAATGTTCGAATTTGGTTATGAGCGCATCATCGGAATGGCCCCAAATTATTAACCAACAGTGCAAACGAAACTCTGAGGATATTACACAATGGCCAAAACTTCCTTGCTTGTCCCTATGGTTATGAGACATTCACCCAAACAATACAACAAATATTTCATATTAAAATTACATGTACTCTCTTACGGGCATGCGAACCTGGGTAATCTTTCATTTTTTTATAGTATTCCATTAATGTTGTTATGATAAGCGTTATGTGAACGAAAATTTCCGCCTCATAGAATCACATGAAATATCATAATCTGGGTTTTTTTTATTGAAAAATAGAAGTAATAAAATTTTGTCCTTGAGATTTTAAAAACCGCCAATACTCTGTCTTGAGTAAATTGTCTATCACTACTTAAATGTATACGAGTGTTGGACATATGATCTTGTGGAAGTCTATATGGTAATAAGACTAGTTTCTTTATTACTCTCGATTATTATTAGTTCGATAATATATGGATGACAAAGATTTTTTGGGACGATCAAAATCAAGTTAGGGACAACATGTTCTCTTTTTCATTTTTTTACTTAGGTCCCCCCAAGAAAGTGGGAGATATTGAATTGCAAAATTTGATGTACGCTTATGTAATTCATATTGTCTCAACCACCATGTTTGAATTTGGTCATAAGCACGTCACATGAATGGGCCTATATTATTGACGAACGGAGCATTACGAAACTCTAGGGAAATTACACAACGGCCCAAACTCTTGTGCTTGTCACTTAGTTAAGGTACAAGCAACCGAACAACACGTTAAATGTTTCATATTGAAATCACGCGTACTGTCTCACAAGCATGAAAACATAGGTAACCTTCTAAGTTTTTTTATAGTTTCCATTCATACTCCAAAGATAAGCATTGTGGGAACAAAAATGTTTGCAACATAGAATCACGTGAAATTTCATATTCTAGGTTTTTCATTAAATATGAAAGTAATAAAATACCATCCTTCAAATTTTACAAAGCTCCAGTAAGTGGTCTTGAGTAAATTGTCGATGATTCATTAAAAGTCTATGTGGAAATTAGGCCAGTTTGTTTATTACTCTCAGTTATTATGCGTTCGACAATATATGGATGACAAAAGTTCTTTCGTCGAAATCAAAATCGAGTTAGGGACTACACGTTATCTTTTACATTTTTTCACTTAGGTCCCTCCATGAAATTGGGAGATGTCAAAATGAGAAATATAAAATACGCTTATGTAATTCACTTGGTCGCGACCAACTTGTTTGAATCCGGTCGTAAGTGCGTCACCAGAATGGGGCCATATTATTCACGTAAAGTGCATTACAAAACTCTGAGGAAATTACACAACGTCCCAAACTCTCATGCTTGTCACTCAGTTAAGGTACAAGCAACCAAACAATAAGTTCAAGTTTCATATCAAAATTACGCGTAATGTCTTACTGACATGGAAACTTGGGTTTTTTTTAAATTGTATTCCAGTAATATTGTAATGATAAGCGTTATGGGAACGAAAATTTCTGCAACATAGAATCACATGAAATTTCATATTCTAAGTTTTTTTATGAAATATAAAATTAATAACATTCGGTCCTATAAATTTTATAAAGTGCCAATACGTGGTCTTGAGTACTTTGTCGATGATTACTTTAAGTTAAAGGAGTGTTAGTCGTATGATCTTGTGGAAGTCTATGTGGAAATAAGACCAATTTATTTATTACTCTCGGTTATTATAAGTTCGATTATATATGAATGACAATGTTTCTTTCTGGACGATCGAAATCGAGTTAGGGACAACATATTATCTTTTTTATTTTTTCACTTAGGTCCCTCCAAGAAAGTGGGAGATATCGAAATACAAAATTGGATATACGCTTATTTAATTCACATTGTCAGAACCACCATTTTTAAATTTGACCGTGAACGCATCACCAGAATGGGCCCCAATTATTCATGGACAGTGAAAATTACACAATGGCCCAAACTTCCTTTTTTGTCACTATGGTTAAGAGGCATTCACCCGAAAAATACAACATATGTTTCATATCAAAATTACACTTACTCTCTTACAGGCATGCAAACCTAGGTAATTTTCCGGGTTCTTTTTATTGTATTCCATTATTAGTGTATAATGAGCATTACAGGAAACATTTCTGCCACATAGAATCACATGAAATTTCACATTCTAGATTTTTAATGAAATATAGAAGTAATAAAATTCTGTCCTTCACAATTCACAATGCGCCAATACTTGGTCTTGAGTAAATTATCGATGACTACTTAAAAGTACAGCAGTGTCGGTCGTATTATATTGTGGAAGTCTATATAAGACCAATTTCTTTTATTAATCTTGGTTATTATAAGTTTGACTATATATGGATGACAATGTTTCTTTCGGGACGATCGAAATCGAGTTACGAAAAACCCGTTATCTTTTTTATTTTTTCACTTAGGTCCCTCCAAGAAAGTGGGAGATATCAAAATACGAAATTGGATATAAGCTTATTTAATTCACATTGTCACAACCACCATGTTCGAACCTGGGTAATCTTTCGGGTTTCTTTTATATTATTCCATTAATAGCGTACAATAAGCGTTATGGTAACAAAAAATTCTGCCACATAGAATCACACGAAATTTCATATTCTATGTTTTTCATGAAATATAGAAGTGAGAAATGCATGCCTTTCACATTTTACAAAGCGCCAATACTTGGTCTTGAGTAAATTGTCGGTGATTACTTAGAAGTATACGAGTGTCAGTCGTATGATCTTGTGGATGTATATGTGGAAATAAGACAAGTTTCATTTATTACTCTCAGTTATTATATGTTCGACTATATATAGGATGGCAAAGCTTCTTTTCGTGATGATCGAAATCGAGTTAGGGACAACACATTATCTTTTTTTTCTCACTTAGGTCCCTACAAGAAAGTGGGTGATAGTGAAATGCAAAATTGGATATACGCTTATGTAATTTAAATTTTCTTGATCACCATGTTCGAATTTGGTCATGAGCGCGTCATCGGAATGGGCCTAAATTATTCATGGACAGTAAATTATGAAACTCTGGGGAAATTACACAACGCTCCAAACATCCTTTCTTGTCACTACGGTTAAGATACATTCACCCGAACAATACGACAAATATTTCATATATAATTTACAGGTACTCTCTTACAGGCAAGCAAACATAAGTAATTTTCCAGGAATGTTTTTTATCTTATTCCATTAATAGTGTACAATAAGTGTTATGGGAACAAAAAATTGTGCCACATAGAATCACATGAAATTTCATATTCTAGGTTTTTAATGAAATATAGAAGTAATAAAATTCTGTCCTTCACATTTTACGAAGTGCCAATCCTTGGTCTTGAGTAAATTTTTGATGATTACTTACATATATACGAGTGCCAGTCGTATGATCTTTTGGAAGTCTATTTAGAAATACGACCAATTTATTATTAATCTCAGTTATTATAAGTTCAACTATATATGAATGACAAAGCTTCTTTTCGAACAATCAAAATCGAGATAGGGACAACAAGTTTCCTTTTTTTATTTTTGCACCTAGGTCCCTCTAAGAAAGTGGGAGATATCAAAATTCCAAATTGGATATACGCTCATGTAATTGACACTGTCATGACAACCATGTTTAAATTTGACCATGAACGTGTCCCTAGAATGGGCCTAAATTATCCACGGACAGTGCATTACAAAATTTTGGGGAAATTAAACAATGGCCAAAACTTCCTTGCTTGTCACTACGGTTAAGAGACATTCACCCGAACAAAAAGAAAAATGATTCATATCGAATTACTTGTGCTGTCTTACCGGCACGCAAACTAGGGTAATCTTCCAGTTTTTTTATAGCATTCGATTAATACTATAACGATAAGCGTTATGGGAACAAAAAGTCTCACCACATAGAATCACATGAAATTTCACAATCTGGGTTTTTAATGTAAAAATAGAAGTAATAAAATTCTGTCCTCTAAATTTTAAAAAGCGCTAGTACTTTGTCTTGAGTAAATTATTGATCATTACTTAATTACGAGTGTTAGTCGTATAATCGGGTGGAAGTTTATGTGGAAATAAGACCAGTTTCTTTATTACTCTCAGTTATTATTATTTCGAAAATATATGGATGAAAAAGCTTCTTTCGAGACGATCGAAATCAAGTTAGGGAAAACATATTTTTTTTCATTTTTTCACCTTGGCCCCTCCCAGAAAGTGGGAGATGTCGAAATGCAAAATTTAATATATGCTTATGTAGACCAAAATGTTCAAATTTAGTCATAAGCGCGTCACCGGAATGGGCCTATGTTATTGGAGTACAATGCATTACTAAACTTTGGAGAAATTACACAATGACCCAAACTCTCGTGCTGGTCCCTCACTTAAATACATTCAACCAAACAATACTATAAATGTTTCATACCGAAATTACGCATACTGTCCTACAAGCACGCGAACCTGGGTAATTTTGCGGGTTTTTTTACAGTATTCCATTAATACTCTAACAATAAGCGTTATGGGAACAAAAGTTCTGCAACATAGAATTACATGAAATCTCATATTCTAGGCTTTTCATGAAATATAAAAGTAGTAAAATTCCATCCTTCAAATTTTACAGAGCGCCAATACATTGTCTTGTGTAAACTGTCGATGATTACTTAAAAGTATACGAGTGTCGATCGTATAATCTTGTGGAAGTATATGTGGAAATATGACAAGTTTCTTCATTTCTCTTGGTTATTATTAGTTTGACAATATATGGATGACAAAGTTTCTTTCGGGATGATTGAAATCTAGTTAGGGACTTCACGTTCTCTTTTTCATTTTTTCACTTAGGTCTCTCCAAGAATGAGGGAGATGTCAAAATGCAAAATTTGATATACTCTTATATAATTCACATCTTCGCGAACACCAAGTTTGAATTTGGTCATAAGCACATCACCGGAATGGGCCCATTTTATTCATGTACAGTGCATTATGAAACTCTGGGGGAATTACACAACAGCCCCAACTCTCGTGCTTGTCACTCAGTTAAGATACATTTAACCGAATAATACATTAAATGTTCCATATCAAAATTACGCATATTGTCTTACAAACACACAAACCTAGGTAATCTTCTAGGTTGTTTTTATAGTATTCTATGAATACTCTAACGATAAGCGTTATGGGAAAAAAAATTTTACTCAACATAGAATGACACGAACTTTCATGTTCTAGGTTTTTCTTGAAATATAAAAGTAATAAAATTTCATCTTTCATATTTTACAAAGCACCAATACGTGGTTTTGAGTAAATTATTGATGATTACATAAACGTATATGAGTGTCGATCGTATAATCTTGTGGAAGTCTATGTGGAAATAAGACAGGTTTCTTGTTTACTCTCGGTTATTATATGTTAGACTATACATGGATTAAAAAGCTTCTTTTTGGGACAATCAAAATCGAGTTAGGGACAATACCTTCTCTTTTTTAGTTTTGTACTTAGGCCCCTCCAAGAAAGTGGGAGATGTCGAAATGCAAAAATGGATATACACTTATGTAATTCACATTTTCACGACCACAATGTTCAAATTTTGTCATAGCGCATCACCGGAACTGGCCCAAATTATTCACAGACAGAGCATTACGAAACTATGCGAAAATGACCCAATGGCCCAAACTTCCTTGCTTGTCACCACAATTAAGATACATTCACCCAAACAATATGACAAATGTTTCATATCGAAAATACACGTACTCTCTTACAGGCACGTGAACCTGGTTAATCTTTTGGGTTTTTTTTATAGTATCAATGAATAATTTAACGATAAGCGTTATGTGAACAAATATTTTCGCCACATAGAATCACATGAAATTTAGTAGTCTAGGTTTTCAATGACATATAGAAGTTATAAAATTCCATCCTTCACATTTTACAAAGCACCAATACTTGGTCTTGAGTAAATTATAGATGATTACTTAAAAGTATATGAGTGTCAGTCGTATGATCTTATGGAAGTCTATGTGAAAATAAGACCAATTTCTTTAAGTTTGACTATATATGGATGACAATGTTTCTTTCGGTATGATCAAAATTGAGTTAGGGATAACACGTTATCTTTATTTTTTATTTTTTACATAGGTCCCTCCAAGAAAGTGGAAGCAGTCAAAATACAATATTGGATATACGGTTATTTATTTCACATTGTCATGAGCACCATGTTCAAATTTAACCATGAATGCATCACCGGAACAGGAACAAATTATTCACGGACAATGAATTATGGCTAAGAGACATTAAACTGAACAATACAATAGATGTTTGGTATCAAAATTACACGTATTGTCTTTCAGGCACGCGAACCTGGGTAATCTTCTGCATTTTTTTATAGTATTCCATTAATATAGTAATGATAAGTGTTAGGGGAACAAAAAATTCTGAAACATAGAATCAAATGAAATTTTGTATCCTCGGTTTTTTTATGAAATATAAAAGTAATAACATTCCATCCTTCAAATTTTACAAAGCGCCAGTACGTGGTATTGTGTAAATTGTCGATGATTACTTAAAAGTATAAGAGTGTTAGTCATATGATCATGTGGAAGTCTGTGGAAATATGACCAATTTATTTATTATTCTTGGTTATTATAAGTTTGACTATATATAGATGACAATGTTTCTTTTGGGATGATCGAAATTGAGTTAGGGACAACACATTATCCTTTTTATTTTTTAACTTAGGTCCCTCAAAAAAAGTGAGAGGTGTCGAAATACAAAATTGGATATACACCTACTTAATTCACAATGTCACAACCACCACATTCGAATTTGACCATGAATTCATCACCGGAATGGACCCAAATTATTCACGAATAGTGCATTACGAAATTTTGGGGAAATTACCCAATGGCCCAAACTTCCTTTCTTGTCATTACGGATTAGAGAAATTCACCCGAACAATACAACACATGTTTCATATCAAAATTACACTTACTCTCTTACATGCACGTGAACTTAGGTTATCTTCTGGGTTCTTTTTATATTATTCCATTATTAGTGTACAATAAGCGTTATGGAAAAAAAAACTTTCGCCACATAGAATCACATGAAATTTCATATTCGAGGTTTTTAATGACAGTATAGAAGTAATAAAGATTCTGTCATTCAGAGTTTACAAAGCGCCAATACTTGGTCTTAAGTAAATTTTTGGTGATTTCTATAAAGTATAAGAGTGTCAGTCGTATGATGTTGTGGAAGTCTATGTGGAAAGAAGACCAATTTCTTTATTACTCTCGGTTATTATAAGTTTGACAATATATGGATGACAAAGCTTCTTTTGAAACAATCAAAATCGAGTTAAGGACAACACATTCTCTTTTTTATTTTTGCACTTAGGTCCCTCCAAGAAAGTGGGAGATTCCAAAATGCAAAATTGGATATACGCTTATGTAATTCACACTGTCACGACCACCATGTTCGAATTTGAAAATAAACACGTCACTTGAACGGGTCCAAATTATTCACGCACAATGCATTACAAAATTCTAGGGAAATTGTACATTGGCCCAAACTTCCTTGCTTGTCACTATGGTTAAGATACATTCACCTAAACAATGCAAAAAAGGATTCATATTGAAATTACATGTACTGTCTTACAGTCAAGTGAACCTGGGTAATCTTCCAGATTTTTTGAATAGTATTTCATTAATACTCTAACGACAAGCCTTATGGAAACGAAAATTTCCGCCACATAGAATCACATAAAATTGCATAATCTAGGGTTTTAATGAAAAATAGACGTAATAAAATTATGTCCTTCAAATTTTACAAAAGGCCAACACTTGGTCATGAGTAAATTGTCAATCATTACTTATATATACACGAGTGTCGATCGTATGATCTTGTGGAAGTCTATGTGGAAATAAGACCAGTGCTTTATGACTCTCGATTATTAGTTCTTTGACAATATATGGATGACAAAGCTTCTTCCGAGATGATCGAAATCTAGTCACGGACTTCACGGGTTCCTCTTCATTTTTTCACTTAGGTCCCTCCAAGAAAGTGGGAGATTTCCAAATGCAAAATATGATATACGCTTATGTAATTCACATTATCGCGACCACCATGTTTGAATCTGGTCATAAGCGCATCACCAGAATGGTCCCATATTATTCACGTAAAGCGCATTAGAAAACTCTGGGGAAACTACACAATGGCCAAAACTCTCGTGCTTGCCACTCATTTAAGATACAAGCAACCGTTATAGGAACAAAAATTTTCCGCAAGGTAGAATGACAAGTAATTTCATATTCTAGGTTTTTCATGAAATATAAAAGTAATAAAATTCTATCCTTCAAATTCTACAAAGCGCCAGTACATGGTTTTGAGTAAATAGTCTTTGATTACATAAAAGTATATGAACTTTGGTCGTATAATCTTGTGTGGAATTTTTTTTTTTTAAAATTAAACCATCCGAGGATGGGGGGAATTTATTAGGCGCCCCGAACCGAATATAAATAAGCCAAAATAGGCGCGAAATGTCTTACTTCATTACAAAAAGATCATCCAAATGATAAAGGACTTGCTTCCAAAAGCGGTGTATCCACCTATTCAAACCTAAAAAAACTAATGATCATCGATGTGTTAACAGGGGACTTTCTTAATATATCATCTAGCTTATATACCATGAACAGGTCGGCGAATCAAAAAGTCGAAACCCCTGTTTGTCAATGATATGCCAGTCGAATGGTAAGTAAGATAAAGTCCGGTATATACAGTGGAAGTCCCGGAGACTAAACTCAGGAGGCGCTGTATTGTTTGGGAGGCAAAGATATGCAGCAGGTAGACTTTGTTGCGCACAGTGTAGAGTGGTGCCAGTCCATGTCTTCAGCGTCCTGCAAAAAACTTCATAAAACTCCAAAAGCAAATTATCCCATCAGCATCAGGGGAAGGAACAGCATCCGACCTGCAAAGCATAGAAAAAATAGCAGCAGTTTCTGTTCTAATCGGGAAGGAGGAATTTATATGGTTAACCAGAAGTGATCCCATAACAAAGAGAGTAGAAATGAGGGAGCATCAACAATCATACTCATAAACACACATATTCTAATTCCTATTATTATCCATTGGAGATCCAATTCTAATCCTAGGATAACCTTTGCTGTCGAGGAATAAGAGACCCCTAAGAAATAGAGGAGCTGACTGAATGTGTAAATCACCCTGTAATTTATTTTCCATAGCAAATTTAGCCAAGAAATCAGCAGCAGAGTTAGCTTCCCTGGGAGTATGTTGGATTGGATGTACTAGGTGTTTTAAAGTAAGATCACTGCAAATGGAGAAAGCTCTCCATAGGACAGGTCGTTGGATTTTGAATACCCTTAACAGCCAATAGACAATCAGATTCAATCATGCAACAATTTAGTGCCAGTTCTGAGCATAAGTCATAGCCACTTTGAATGGATAAAAGTTCAGCATGTAATGGTGAGGGAGATCAGAAGGTATTTACTCTCATTTTTAACCACAGTCCCATTCCAATTCCTAACTATGACTACAGATAAAGATAGACCACCAGATTTCCATGTAGCATCAGTATTAATTTTGTATCCAATTAGTGGTTTGTTCCATTCCACCGCAATAACAGATTTTTTCTTTTTGTGAAGGATATTAGGAATGATTTTTTCTTGGATCCAATGCTTATGCTTATCTAGATTACCTTTCAATTGACGAGCTGAGAAAATTAGGTATATCATATCTTTCATATCCTGAAAACATGCATCTTTAGAGAAGGACTTATTTTCAAAAATGATTTTATTCCTATTGATCCAAAGAAACCAAGTGGAAATAAGACCAGTTTCTTTGTTAATCTCAGTTATTATAAGTTAGGCTATATATGGATAACAAAGCTTCTTTTCGGGACAATAGAAATCAAGTTAGGTACAATACATTCTCTTTTTTTTATTCTCACTTAGGTCCCTCCAAGAAAGTGGGAGATGTCAAAATGAAAAATTGGATATACGCTTATGTAATTCAAATTTTCACGAACCTAATGTTCGAATTTGGTCATGAGCGCATCACCGGAATGGCCTCAAATTATTCACCGATAGTGCAGTACGAAACTAAGAGAAAATTCCACAACGGCCCAAACTTCCTTGCTTGTCCCTATAACAACACGACAAATGTTTCATATCGAAATTAATGAAATATAAAAGTAATAAAAGTAATAAAATTCCATCCTTCAAATTTTACAAAGTGCCAGTACGTGGTCTTGATTAAATTGTCAATGATTACTTAAAAGTATACGAGTATTGGTTGTATAATGTTGAGGATGTCTATGTGGAAATAAGACCATTTTATTCAATACTCTCGGTTATTATTAGTTTGACAATCTATAGATGACAAAACTTCTTTCAAGATGATTGAAATCGAGTTAGGGACTACACAACCGCTTAATCTCTTATGTGGAAATGCAAAATATGATATACGCTTATGTAATTCACATGGTCGCGACCACCATGTTCGAATCTGGTCATAAACACATCACCAGAATGGGGCCATATTATTCACGTAAAATGCATAACAAAACTCTGGGGAAATTACACAATGGCCCAAACTCTCGTTTTTGTCACTCATTTAAGGTAAAAGTAACCGAAAAATACGTTCAATGTTTCATGTCGAAGTTACGCGTATTGTCTTATGGGCACGCAAACCTGGGTAATCTTCTAAGTTTTTTTTTATAGTATTCCATTATTACTCTAACGATAAGCGTTATGGGAACAAAAAATTTCCAAAACATAGAATGAAAAGAAATATCATATTCTAGGTTTTTCATGAAATATAAAAGTAATAAATTTCATTCCTTCAAATTTTACAAAGTGCCAGTGCGTGGTTTTGAGTAAACTGTCGATGATTACATAAAATTATACGACTTTCGGTCGTATAATCTTGTGTGGAAGTCTGAGTGGAAATAAGACCAGTTTATTTATACTCTCAGTTATTATAAGTTAGACTATATATTGATGACAAAGCTTCTTCTCAGGACTATCAAAATCGAGTAAGTCACAACAATATCTTCTTTATGTTTTCACTTAGGTCCCGCCAAGAAAGTGGGAGATGTCAGAATACAAAATTGGACATACGCTTATGTAGTTCACATTTTCACGACCCAATTGTTCGAATTTGGCCATGAACGCATCATCAGAATGACCCCAAATTATTAGCCAACAGTGCAAACCAAACTCTGAGGAAATTACACGATAGCCCAAACTTCCTTGCTTTTCCCTATGGTTAAGATACATTCACCCGAACAATAGGACAAATGTTTCATATCGATATCACACGTACTCTCTTATGGACACGCGAACCTGGGTAATCTTTTGGAATTTCTTATAGTATTCCATTAATACTGTTATGATAAGCGTTATGTGATCGAAAATTTCCGCAACATAAAATCACATGAAATTTTATAATCCAGGTTTTTTAAATTGAAAAATAGAAGAATTAAAATTCTGTCCATCAAATTTTAAAAACCGACAATATTTGGCCATGAGTAAATTGTCGATCATTACTTAAATGTATACGAGTGTCGGTCGTATGATCTTGTGGAAGTGTATGTGGAAATAAGACTAGTTTCTTTGCTACTCTCGGTTATTATTAGTTTGATAATATATGGATGACAAAGCTTTTTTTTGGGATGCTTGAAATCGAGTTAGGGACAAATTCTTTTTCATATTTGGTAATTCACATTGTCGTAACCACCATGTTCGAATTTGGTCATAAGTGCGTCATTGAAATGGGCCTAAATTATTGAAGTATAGTGCGTTACGAAACTCTGTGGAAATTACACAACGACCCAAACTCTCGTGCTTGTCACTCAGTTTAGGTACAAGCAACCAAACAATACGTTAAATGTTTTATATCGAAATCATGCGTACTGTCTCACAGGCATGCAAACCCAGGTAATCTTCTGAGTTTTTTTTTATAGTATTCCATTAATACTCTAACGATAAGCGTTAAGGGAACGTAAATATTTGCAACATAGAATCACATGAAATTTCATATTCTTGGTTTTTCATGAAATATGAAAGTAATAAAATTCCATCTTGCAAATTTTACAAAGTGCCAGTACGTGTTTTTGAGTAAATTGTCGATTATTACTTAAAAATCTATGTGGAAATAAGACCAATTTCTTTATTACTCTTGGTTATTATTAGTTTTACAATACATGGATGGAAAAACGTCTTCCGAGATAATCGAAAACGATTTAGGGACTACACGTTCTCTTTTACATTTGTTCACGTAGGTTCCTCCATGAAATTGGGAGATGTCAAAATGCAAAATATGTGATATACGGTTATGTACTTCACATGGTCGCAACCACCATGTTCGAATCTGGTCATAAGAGCTTCACCATAATGGGGCCATATTATTCACATAAAGTGCATTACGAAACTGTGGGGGAAATTACACAATGGCCCAAACTCTCGTGCTTGTCACTCAGTTAAGGTACAAGCAACCGAACAATATGTTAAATATTTCTTATCGAAATTACGCGTACTGTCTTACAAGCACACAAACCTGGGTAAACTTCTGAATTATTTTATAGTATTCCATTAATAATCTAACGAAAAGCGTTATGGGAATAAAAAATTTCCGAAACATAGAATGAAAATAAATTTAATAATCTAGGTTTTTTCCTAAATTATAAAAGTAATAAACTTCCATCCTTTAGATTTCACAAAGCGCCTGTACGTGGTTTTGTGTAAATTGTCGATGATTACATAAAATTATACGAGTTTCAGTCGTATAATCTTGTGTGGAAGTCTAAGTGGCAATAAGACCAGTTTCATTATTACTCTCATTTATTATAAGTTAGAATATATATGGATGACAAAGCTTCTTCTCAGGATAATCGAAATCGAGTTAGGTCCCGCCAAGAAAGTGCAAGATGTCAAAATACAAATTTGGATATACGCTTATGTTGTTCACATTTTCACGACCCTAATGTTCGAATTTGGTCATGAGCGCATCACCGGAACGGCTCTAAATTATTAGCAAACTGTGTAAACAAAACTCTAAGCAAATTACACAATGGCCCAAACTTCCTTGCATGTCCCTACGGTTAAGAGACATTCACCAAAACAATACGACAAATGTTTCAAATCAAAATTACACGTACTCTTTTATAGCCACGCGAACCTGGGTTATCTTCTGGGTTTTGTTTTTTATAGTTTTCCATTAATACTACTAGGTTAAGCATTATGTGAATGAAAATTTCCGCCACCTAGAATCACATGAAATTTCATAATCTGGGGTTTTAATGAAAAATAGATATAATAAGATTCTGTCCATCAAATTTTCAAAACCTCGAACACTTGGTCTTGAGTAAATTGTCGATCATTACTTAAATGTATACGAGTGTCGGTTGTATGATCTTGTGAAAGTCTATGTGGAAATAAGACTATGTTTGTTACTACTCTTGGTTATTATTAGTTTGATAATATATGGATGACAACGTTTTTTTCGAGACGATCAAAATTGAGTTAGGGACAACATGTTCTCTTTTTCATTTTTTCACTTCGGTCCCTCTAAGAAAGAGGGAGATATCAAAATGAAAAATTTGATATACGCTTATGTAATTCACATTGTCGTAACCACCATGTTCGAATTTGGTTATAAGCGCATCATTGGAATAGGCCTAAATTATTTACGTACAGTGCATTACGAAACTATGTGGAAATTACACAACGGCCCAAACTCTCGTGCTTGTCACTTAGTTAAGGTACAAGCAACCGAACAATATGTTAAATGTTTCATATCGAAATTACGCGTACTATTTCACAGGCATGCAAACCTGGGTAATCTTCCGAGTTTTTTTTATAGTATTCCATTAATACTCTAACGATAAGCGTTATGGGAACAAAAATTTCTGCAACATAGAATCATATAAAATTTCATATTCTTGGTTTTTCATGAAATATGAGAAAGTAATAAATTTCTGTCTTGCAAATTTTACAAAGCGCCAGTACGTGGTTTTGAGTAAATTGTCGATGATTAGTTAAAACTCTATGTGGAAATAAGACTAATTTCTTTATTACTCTTGGTTATTATTAGTTTGAAAATATATGGATGGGAAAACGTCTTCTGGGATAATCGAAATCGAGTTAGGGACTACACGTCCTGTTTTACATTTTTTTGACTTAGGTTCCTCCATGAAATTGGGATATGTCAAAATGAAAAATATGATATACGCTTATGTAATTCACATGGTCGCGACCACCGTGCTCGAATCTAGTCATAAGCGCCACCACAATGGGGCCATATTATTCACATAAAGAGCATTACGAAAATGTGGGGGAATTACACAATGGCCCGAACTCTCGTGCTTGTCACTCAGTTAAGGTACAAGCAACCGAAAAATACGTAAAATGTTTCATATCGAAATTACGCGTATTGTCTTATAGGCATGCAAACCTATGTAATCTTCTGAATTATTTTATAGTATTCCATTAATAATCTAATGATAAGCGTTGTGGGAACAAAAAATTTCCGAAACATAAAATGAAAAGGAATATCATAATCTAGATTTTTTCATGAATTATAAAAGTAATAAAATTCCATTCTTCAAATTTCACAAAGCGCATGTATGTGGTTTTGAGTAAATTGTCGATGATTATATAAAAGTATACGAGTTTCTGTCGTATAATCTTGTGTGGAAGTCTAAGTGGAAATAAGACCAGTTTCTTTATTACTCTCAGTTATTATAAGTTAGACTATGTATGGATGAAAAAGCTTCTTCTCAGGATAATCAAAATCAAGTAAGGCACAATACGTTCTCTTTTTTATTCTTTCACTTAGGTTCCGCCAAGAATGTGGGAGATGTCAAAATACAAAATTTGATATACGCTTGTGTAATTCACATTTTCACGACCCCAGTGTTTGAATTTGATCATGAGCGCATCACCGGAATGACCCCAAATTATTAGCCAAGAGTGCAAACAAAACTTTGAGGAAATTACACAATGGCCTAAACATCCTTGCATGTCCCTGCTGTTAGGAAACAATTACCCAAACAATACAACAAATGTTTCATGTCAAAATTACACATACTCTCTTACTGGCATGCGAAACTGGGTACTCTTCCGGGTTTTTTTATAGTATTACATTAATAGTGTTAGGATAAGCATTATGTGAATGAAAATTTCCGCCACATAGAATCACATGAAATTTCATAATCCGAGCTTTTAATGAAAAATATATGTGATAAAATGTTGTCCTTCAAATTAAAAAAACCTCCAATACATGGTCTTGAGTAAATTGTAGATCATTATTTAAATGTATACAAGTGTCGGTCATATGATCTTGTGGAAGTCGATGTGGAAATAAGACTAGATTCTTTACTACTTTCGGTTATTATTAGTTTGATAAAGTATGGATGGCAAAGCTTCTTTTGAGACGATCGAAATCGAGTTAGGGACAACATGTTCTCTTTTTCCTGTTTTCACTTAGGTCCCTCCAAGAAAGTGAGAGATGTCGAAATGCAAAATTTGATATGCACTTATGTAATTCTCAGTTATTCACATTGTCGCAACCACCATGATCGAATTTAGTCATAAGTGCGTCACTGGAATGGGCCTAAATTATTGACGTATGGTGCATTACGAAACACAGGGTAAATTACACAACGACCCAAAATCTTGTGCTTGTCACTCAATTAAGGTACAAGCAACCGAACAATACGTTAAATGTTTCATATCAAAATTAAGCGTACTGTCTCACAGGCATGCAAACCTGGGTAATCTTCCGAGTTTTTTTTATAGTATTCCATTAAGACTCTAACGATAAGTGTTATGGGAACAAAAATTTCTGCAACATAGAATAACATGAAATTTCGTATTCTATGTTTTTCATAAAATATAAAGGTAATAAAATTCCATCTTGAAAATTTTACAAAGTGCCAGTATGTGGTCTTGAGTAAATTGTCGATGATTACTTAAAAGTATACGAGTGTCGGTCGTATAGTCTTGTGGAAGTCTATGTGGAAATAAGACAAATTTCTTTATTACTCTCGTTTATTATTAGTTTGATAATATATGGATGACAAAAAGTATTCCGGGATGATCGAAATCGAGTTAGGGACTACACGTTCTCTTTTTCATTATGTCACTTAGATCCCTCCATGAAATTGGGAGATGTTGAAATGCAAAATATGATATACGCTTATGTAATTCACATGATCACAACCACCATGTTTGAATCTTGTCATAAGCCCATCACCAGAATGGGGCCATATTATTCACATAAAGTGCATTACGAAAATCTGGGGAAATTACACAATGGCCCAAAATCTCGTGCTTGTTACTCAGTTAAGGTACAAGCAACCGAACAATACGTTAAATGTTTCATATCAAAATTACGCGTACTATCTTACAGGCACGCAAACTTGGGTAATCTTCTAAGTTATTATATAGTATTCAATTAATAATCTAACGATATGAGTTATGGGAACAAAAAATTTCCGAAACATAGAATGAAAAGAAATTTCATAATCTAGGTTTTTTCATGAAATATAAATTTAATAAAATTCCATCCTTCAAATTTCACAAAGGGCATGTATGTGGTTTTGAGTAAATTGTTGATGATTACATAAAAGTATAATAGTTTTGGTCGTATAATCTTGTGTAGAAGACTAAGTGGAAAAAAGACCAGTTTCTTTATTACTCTCAGTTATTATAAGTTAGACTATATATGGATGACAAAGCTTCTTCTCAGGACAACCGAAATCGAGTTAGGCACACAATACGTTCTATTTTTTTATTTTTTCACTTAGGTCCCTCCAAGAATGTGGGAAATGTAAAAATACAAAATGGGATTTATGCTTATGCAATTCACATTTTCATGACCCCAGTGTTCGAATTTGGTCATGAGCGCATCACCGGAATGACCCCAAATTATTTGCCAATAGTGCAAACGAAACTCTAAGGTAACCACACAACGTCCCAAACTTCCTTGCTTGTCCCTATGGTTATGAGACATTCACCCAAACAATACGACAAAATTTTCATATCAAAATTACACGTACTCTCTTATGGGCACGTGAACCTGGGTAATCATTCGGTTTTTTATAATACTCCATTAATACTGTTATGATAAGTGTTATGTGAACAAAAATTTCCACCACATAGAATCACATGAAATATCATAATCTGGGTTTTTTTTATTGAAAAATAGAATTAATAAAATTCTGTCCTTCAAAATTTGAAAATCGCCAATACTCTGTCTTGAGTAAATTGTTGATCATTACTTAAATGTATACGAAAGTTGGTCATATGATCTTGTGTAAGTCCATATGGAAATAAGATTAGTTTCTTTACTACTCTCGGTTATTATTAGTTAGATAATATATTGATGACAAAGCTTCTTTCGGGACGATCAAGATTGAGTTAAGGACAACATGTTCTCTCTATCATTTTTTCACTTAGGTCCCACCCAGAAAGTGGGAGATATCGAAATGCAAAATTTGATATAAGCTTATGTAATTCACATTGTCGCAACCACCATGTTCGAATTTGGTAATAAGAACGTCACAGGAATGGGCCTATATTATTGACGTACGGTGCATTACGAAACTCTGGGGAAATCACAAAATGGCCCAATCTCTCGTGCTTGTCACTCAGTTAAGGTACAAGCAACTGAACAATACGTTAAATGTTTCATATCGAAGTTATGCATATAGTCTCACGGGCATGCAAATCTAGGTAACCTTCTGAGATTTTTTATAGTATTCCATTAATACTCTAACAATAAGCATTATGGGAACGAAAATTTTCGCAACATAGAATTACGTGAAATTTCATATTCTAGGTTTTTCATGAAATATAAAAGTAATAAAATTCCGTCCTTCAAATTTTACAAAGCGCCAGTAAGTGGTCTTGATTAAATTGTCGATGATTACTTAAAAGTATACGAATGTCGGTCATATAATCTTGTGGAAGTCTATGAGAAAATAAGACCAATTTATTTATTACTCTCAGTTATTGTTAGTTCGACAATATATGGATGAAAAAACCTCTTACGGGATAATTAAAATCAAGTTACGGACTACACGTCATCTTTTTCATTTTTTCACTTAGGTCCCTCGAGGTCAAAATGAGAAATATAAAATATGCTCCTGTAATTCACTTGGTCGCGACCAACATGTTTGAATCTGGTCATAAGTGCATCACCGGAATGGGGCCATATTATTCATATAAACTGCATTACAAAACTCTGGGGAAATTACACAATGGCCCAAACTCTCATGCTTGTCACTCAGTTAAGGTACAAGCAACCAAACAATACGTTAAACATTTCATATCAAAATTACGCGTACTGTCTTACGATATGCAAACTTGGGTAATCTTTTGAGTTTTTTTATAGTATTCCACTAATACTCTAATGATAAGCGTTATTGGAACAAAAAAGTAATAAAATTCCATCCTTGGTTATTTGAGTAAATTGTCGGTGATTACATAAAAGTACACGAGTTTCAGTTGTATAATCTTGTGTGGAAGGCTACGTGGAAATAAGACCAGTTTCTTTATTACTCTTAGTTATTTTAAGTTAGACTATATATGGATGCCAAAGCTTATTCTCAGGACAATCTTAATCGAGTTAGGCACACAATACGTTCTATTTTTTATTTTTTCACTTAGGTCCCGCCAAGAATGTGGGAGATGTCAAAATACAAAATTGGATATACGCTTATGTAATTCACATTTTCATGACCCCAATGTTCGAATTTGGTTATGAGCGCATCATCGGAATGGCCCCAAATTATTAACCAACAGTGCAAACGAAACTCTGAGGATATTACACAATGGCCAAAACTTCCTTGCTTGTCCCTATGGTTATGAGACATTCACCCAAACAATACAACAAATATTTCATATTAAAATTACATGTACTCTCTTACGGGCATGCGAACCTGGGTAATCTTTCATTTTTTTATAGTATTCCATTAATGTTGTTATGATAAGCGTTATGTGAACGAAAATTTCCGCCTCATAGAATCACATGAAATATCATAATCTGGGTTTTTTTTATTGAAAAATAGAAGTAATAAAATTTTGTCCTTGAGATTTTAAAAACCGCCAATACTCTGTCTTGAGTAAATTGTCTATCACTACTTAAATGTATACGAGTGTTGGACATATGATCTTGTGGAAGTCTATATGGTAATAAGACTAGTTTCTTTATTACTCTCGATTATTATTAGTTCGATAATATATGGATGACAAAGATTTTTTGGGACGATCAAAATCAAGTTAGGGACAACATGTTCTCTTTTTCATTTTTTTACTTAGGTCCCCCCAAGAAAGTGGGAGATATTGAATTGCAAAATTTGATGTACGCTTATGTAATTCATATTGTCTCAACCACCATGTTTGAATTTGGTCATAAGCACGTCACATGAATGGGCCTATATTATTGACGTACGGAGCATTACGAAACTCTAGGGAAATTACACAACGGCCCAAACTCTTGTGCTTGTCACTTAGTTAAGGTACAAGCAACCGAACAACACGTTAAATGTTTCATATTGAAATCACGCGTACTGTCTCACAAGCATGAAAACATAGGTAACCTTCTAAGTTTTTTTATAGTTTCCATTCATACTCTAAAGATAAGCATTGTGGGAACAAAAATGTTTGCAACATAGAATCACGTGAAATTTCATATTCTAGGTTTTTCATTAAATATGAAAGTAATAAAATACCATCCTTCAAATTTTACAAAGCTCCAGTAAGTGGTCTTGAGTAAATTGTCGATGATTCATTAAAAGTCTATGTGGAAATTAGGCCAGTTTGTTTATTACTCTCAGTTATTATGCGTTCGACAATATATGGATGACAAAAGTTCTTTCGTCGAAATCAAAATCGAGTTAGGGACTACACGTTATCTTTTACATTTTTTCACTTAGGTCCCTCCATGAAATTGGGAGATGTCAAAATGAGAAATATAAAATACGCTTATGTAATTCACTTGGTCGCGACCAACTTGTTTGAATCCGGTCGTAAGTGCGTCACCAGAATGGGGCCATATTATTCACGTAAAGTGCATTACAAAACTCTGAGGAAATTACACAACGTCCCAAACTCTCATGCTTGTCACTCAGTTAAGGTACAAGCAACCAAACAATAAGTTCAAGTTTCATATCAAAATTACGCGTAATGTCTTACTGACATGGAAACTTGGGTAATCGTTTGAGTTTTTTTATAGTATTCCATTAATACTCTAATGATAAGAGTTATGTGAACAAAAAAGTAATAAAATTCCATCCTTCAAATTTGACAAAGCGTCTGTACGTGATCTTGAGTAAATTGTCGATGATTACATAATCGTATATGAGTTTCGGTCGTATAATCTTGTGTGGAAGTCTAAGTGGAAATAAGACCAGTTTCTTTATTACTCTCAAACATTATAAGTTAGACTATATATGGATGACAATGCTTCTTCTCAGGAAAATCAAAATCGAGATAGGCACAATACGTTCTCTTTTTTAATTTTTCCCTTAGGTCCCGCCAAGAAAGTCCGAGATGTCAAAATACAAAATTTGATAAACGCTTATGTAATTCACATTTTCACGACCCCAATATTCAAATTCGGTCATGAGCGCGTCACCCGAATGGCCCCAAATTATTAGGAAATGGTGCAAACAAAACTCTAAGGAAATTACACAACGGCCCAAACTTCCTTGCATGTCCCTACGGTTAAAAGACATTCACCGAACAATATAAAAAATGTTTCAAATCGAAATTACACGTACTCTCTTACAAGCACGCGAACCTGTGTTATTTTCGGGGTTTTTTTTTATAGTTTTCCATTAATATCGTTAGGATAAGTGTTATGTGAACGAAAATTTCCGCCACATAGAATCACATGAAATTTCATAATCTGGGTTTTTAAAGATAAATAGATGTAATAAAATTCTGTCCATCAAATTTTCAAAACCTCCAATACTTGGTCTTGAGAAAATTATCAATCATTACTTAAATGTATACGAGTGTCGGTCGTATGATCTTGTGGAAGTCTATGTCAAAATAAGACTAGATTCTTTACTACTCTAGGTTATTATTAGTTCGATAATATATGGATGACAAAGCTTCTTTCAAGGCGATCAAAATTGAGTTAGGGACAACATGTTCTCCTTTTCTTTTTTTCACTTAGGTCCCTCCAAGAAAGTGGGAGATGTCGAAATGCAAAATTTGATATCCGCTTATGCAATTCACATTGTCTTAACCACCATGTTTGAATTTGGTCATAAGCGTGTCACTGGAATGGGCCTACATTATTGACGTACAGTGCATCAAGAATCTCTGGAAAATTACACAACGGCCCAAACTCTCATGCTTGTCACCCAGTTAAGGTACACGTAACTGAACAAGACGCTAAATGTTTCATATCGAAATTACGCGTACTGTCTCACATGCATGCAAACCTAGGTAATATTCTGAGTTTTTTTAGAGTATTCCATTAATACTCTAACGATAAGCGTTATGGGAATGAAACTTTCTGCAACATAGAATCACATGAAATTTCATATTCTAGGTTTTTCATGAAATATCAAAGTAATAAAATTCCATCTTGCAAATTTTACAAAGCGCCAGTATGTGGTCTTTAGTAAATTGTCGATGATTACTTAAAAGTATATGAGTGTCGGTCGTATAATCTTGTGGAAGTCTATGTGAAAATAAGAGCAGTTTCTTTATTACTCTTATTTAGTATTAGTTCGACAATATATGGACGACAAAACGTCTTTCGGGATAATCAAAATCGAGTTAGGGACTACACGTTCTATTTTTCATTTTTTCACTTAGGTCCCTCCTTGAAATTGGGAGATGTCGAAATGCAATATATGATATACGCTTATGTAATTCACAAAAAGTGCATTACGAAACTCTGGGGAAATTACACAGCAGCCTGAACTCTCGTGCTTGTCACTCAGTTAAGGGACAAGAAACCAAACATACGCTAAATGTATCATATCAAAATTATGCATACTGTTTTACAGACACGCAAACCTGGGTAATCTTCTGAATTATTTTATAGTATTCAATTAATAATCTAATGATAAGCATTATGGGAAAAAATTCCAAAACATATAATGAAAAGAAATGTCATAATCTAGGTTTTTTCCTGAAATATAAAAGTAATAAAATTCCGTCCAAATTTCTCAAAATGCCTGTACGTGGTTTTGAGAAAATTGTCAATGATTACATAAAAGTATACAAGTTTCGATCGTATAATCTTGTGTGGAAGTCTATGTTGAAATAAGACCAGTTTCTTTATTACTCTCAGTTATTATAAGTTAGACTATATATGGATGATAAAGCTTCTTCTCAGGACAATCGAAATCGAGTTAGGCACAATACGTTCTCTTTTTTATTTTTTCACTTATGTGCCGCCAAGAAAGTGTGCGATGTCAAAATACAAAATTGGATATACTCTTATGTAATTCACATTTTCAAGACCTCAATGTTCCGATTTGGTCATGAGCACGTCGCCAGAATGGCCAAAAATTATTAACCAATAGTGAAAACGAAACTCTGAGGAAATCACACAATGGCCCAAACTTCCTTGCACATCCCTGCGATTAGGAGACATTCACCCGAACAATACAACAAATGTTTCATATCGAACTTACACGTACTCTCTTAAAGGCACTTGAACCTGGGTAATCGTTCGGGTTTTTTTTATAGTATTCCTTTAATACTGTTAGGATAAGTGTTGTGTGAACGAAAATTTCCGCCACATGGAATTACATGAAATTCATAATCTGAGTTTTTAATGAAAAATGGATTTAATAAAATTTCGTCCGTGAAATTTTAAAAACCTCCAATACTTGGTCTTGAGTGAATTGTCGATCATTACTTAAATGTATAAGAGTGTCGGTCGTATGATCTTGTGGAAGTCAATGTGGAAATAATACTAGATTCTTTAGTACTCTCGGTTATTATTAGTTCGATAATATATGGATGATAAAGCTTCTTTTGAGACGATCGAAATCGAGTTAGGGACAACATGTTCTCTTTTTCATTTTTTTCACTTAGGTTCTTCCAAGAAAGAGGGAGATGTCGAAATGCAAAATTTGATATACGCTTATGTAATTCACTTTGTCCTAACCACCATTTTTGAATTTGATCATAAGCGTGTCACTGGAATGGGCCTAAATTATTAACGTACAGTGCATTATGAAACTCTGGGGAAGTTACACAATGGCCCAAACTCTAATGCTTGTCACTCAGCTAAGGTACAAGTAACCGAACAATACGTTAAATGTTTCATATCAAAATTACTCGTTCTGTGTCACTGGCAATCTAACCTGGGTAATCTTCTGAGTTTTTTTTAGAGTATTCCATTAATATTCTAATGATAAGCGTTATGGGAACAAAAGTTTATGGAACATAGAATCACATGAAATATCATATTCTAGGTATTTCATGAAATATAAAAGTAATAAAATTCCATCTTGCAAATTTTACAATGTGCTAGTACGTGGTCTTTATACGAGTGTTCGTCGTATAATCTTATGGAAGTGTATGTGGAAATAAGACCAGGTTTTTATTACTAGTTATTATTTGTTTGACAATATATGGATGACAAAACGTGTTCCGGGATAGTTGAAATCGAGTTAGGGACTACACGTTCCATTTTTCATTTTTTCACGTCGGTCACTCCATGTAAGTGGGAGATGTCGAAATGCAATATATGATATACGCTTTTGTAATTCACATGGGCTCGACCACAATGTTCGAGTCTAGTCATAAGAGCGTTACCTAATTGTGGCCATATTATTCTCATAAAGTGCACTCTAGGGAAATTACACAATAGCCTGAACTCTCATGCTTGTCACTCAGTTAAGGTACAAGCAACCGAACAATACGTTAAATGTATCATATCAAAATTATGTGTACCGTGTTTCAGGTACGCAACACTGGGTAATATTCTGAACTATTTTATAGTATTCAATAAAAAATCTAATGATAAGCGTTATGGGAACGAAAAATTTCCAAAACATATAATGAAAAGAAATGTCATAATCTAGGTTTTTTCATGAAATATAAAAGTAATAAAATTCTGTCCATCAAATTTCTCAAAGCACCTGTACGTGGTTTTGAGTAAATTGTCAATGATTACATAAAAGTATACGTGCTTTAGTCGTATAATTTTGTGTGGAAGTCTAAGGGGAAATAAGATCGATTTCTTTATTACTCTCAGTTATTATATGTTAGACTATATATGGATGTAAAAGCTTCTTCTCAGGAAAATCGAAATCGAGTTAGGCACAATACATTCTCTTTTTTATTTTTTCACTTAAGTCCCGCCAAGAAAGTGTAAGATGTCAAAATACAAAATTGGATATACGCTTATGTAATTCACATTTTCAAGACACCAATGTTCCGATTTGGTCATGAGCACGTCGCCGGAATGGCTGAAAATTATTAACCAACAGTGGAAACAAAACTCTGAGGGAATTACACAATGGACCAAACTTCCTTGCACGTCCCTACGATTAGGAGACATTCACCGGAACAATACAACAAATGTTTCATATCGAACTTACACGTACTCTCTTAAAGGAACTTGAACCTGGGTAATCGTCCGGGTTTTTTTTATAGTATTCCATTAATACGGTTAGGATAAGCGTTGTGCGAACGAAAGTTTCGGCCACATAGAATTACATTATATTTCATAATCTGAGTTTTTAATGAAAAATAGATGTAATAAAATTTCGTCCTTCAAATTTTAAAAACCTCCAATACTTGGTCTTGAGTAAATTGTCGATCATTACTTAAATGTATACGTGTGTCGGTCGTATGATCTTATGGAAGTCTATATGGAAATAAGACTAGATTCTTTACTACTCTCGGTTATTATTAGTTTGATGATATATGGATGACAAAGCTTCTTTCGAGACGATCAAAATCGTGTTAGGGAAAGCATGTTCTATTTTTCATTTTTTCACTTAGGTCTCTCCAAGAAAGAGGTAGATGTCAAAATGAAAAATTTGATATATGCTTATGTAATTCACATTGTCTCCATCACCATGTTCGAATTTGGTCATAAGCGCATCACTGGAATGGGCCTAAATTATTGACGTACAGTGCATTACAAAACTTTGGGGAAATTACAAAACGGCACAAATTCTCATGCTTGTCACTCAGTTAAGGTACAAGCAACCGAACAATGCATTAAATGTGTCATATCAAAATTACAAATACTATCTCACAGTCATGCAAACCTGGGTAATATTCTGAGTTTTTTTTTAAGAGTAATCCATTAATACTCTAACGATAAGCATTATGGGAACGAAAATTTCTGCAACATAGAATCACATGAAATTTCATATTCTAGGTTTTTCATGAAATATAAAAGTAATAAAATTCTGTCTTGCAAATTTTACAACGCGCCAGTACGTGGTCTTTATACGAGTGTCGGTATAATCTTGTGGAAGTCTATGTGGAAATAAGACCCTTTTTTTAGTACTCTCACTTATTATTAGTTTGACAATATATGGATATAAAAAATCTTCGGGGATAATCGAAATTGAGTTAGGGACTACACGTTCAATTTTTCATTTTTCGCTTAGGTCTCTCCATGTAATTGGGAGATGTCGAAATGCAATATATGATATACGCTTATGTAATTGACATGGTCGCGACCACCATGTTTGAATTTGGTCATAAACGTGTCACCTAAATGGGGCCATATTATTCACATAAAGTGCATTACAAAACTCTGGGGAAATTACACAAAAACCCAAATTCTCGTTCTTGTCACTCAGTTAAGGTACAAGCAACCGAAAAATATGTTAAATGTATCATATCAAAATTATGCGTACTGTCTTACAGGCACGCAAAACTAGGCAATCTTGTGAATTATTTTATAGTATTCAATTAATAATCTAACGGTAAGCGTTATGGGAACAAAACATTTCCAAAACATATAATGAAAAGAAATGTCATAATCTAGGTTTTTTCATGAAATATAAAAGTAATAAAATTCCGTTCATCAAATTTCTCAAAGCGCCTGTACGTGGTTTCGAGTAAATTGTCAATGATTACATAAAACTATAAGAGTTTTGGTCGTATAATCTTGTGTGGAAGTATAAGTGGAAATAAGACCAGTTTCTTTATTACTCTCCGTTATTATAAGTTAGACTATATATGGATGAAAAATCTTCTTCTCAGGACAATCAAAATCGAGTTAGGCACAATACGTTCCCTTTTTTATTTTTTTCACTTAAGTCCCGCCAAGAAAGTGTGAGATGTCAAAATACAAAATTGGATATACGCTTATGTAATTCACATTTTCAAGACCCCAATGTTCCAATTTGGTCATGAGCACGTCGCCGGAATGGCCAAAAATTATTAACCAACAGTTCAAACGAAACACTGAGGAAACTACACAACGGCCCAAACTTCCTTGCATGTCCTTGCGATTAGGAGACATTCACCCGAACAATACAACAAATGTTTCATATCGAAATTACACGTACTCTCTTATAGGCACGCGAACCTGGGTAATTGTCCTTATTTGTTTATAGTATTCCAATAATACTGTTAGGATAAGCGTTGTGTGAAGGAAAATTTCTGCCACATAGAATTACATTATATTTCGTAATCTGAGTTTTTAATGAAAAAATATACGTAATAAAATTTTGTCCTTCAAATTTTAAAAACCTCAAATACTTTATCTTGAGTAAGTTGTCGATCATTACTTAAATGTATACGAGTGTCGGTCGTATGATCTTGTGGAAGTCTATGTGGAAATAAGACTAGATTCTTTACTACTATCAGTTATTATTAGTTCGATAATATATGGATGACAAAGCTTCTTTCGAGATGATCGAAATCGAGTTGGGGACAACATGTTCTCTTTTTCATTTTTTTTACTTAGGTCCCTCCAAGAAAGAGGGAGATGTCAAAATGCAAAATTTGATATAAGCTTATGTAATTCACATTGTCTCAACCACCATGATCGAATTTGGTCATAAACACGTCACTGAAATGGGCCTAAATTATTGACGTATAGTGCATTATGTAACTCTGGGGAAATTACACAATGGCCCAAACTCTCGTGTTTGTTGTTCAGTTAAGGTACAAGCAACCGAACAATGCGTTAAATGTTTCAGATCAAAATTACGCTTACTATCTCACATGCATGCAAACCTGGGTAATCTTCCAAGTTATTTTTAGAGTATTCGATTAATACTCTAACGATAAGCGTTATGGAAACGAAAATTTCTGTAACATAGAATCACATGAAATTCCATATTCTATGTTTTTCATGAAATATAAAGGTAATAAAATTCCGTCCTGCAAATTTTACAAAGCGCCAGTACGTAGTATGTAAATTAACAATGATTACTTAAAAGTATACTAGTGTTGGTCGTATGATCTTGTGGAAGTCTAAGAGGAAATAAGACCAGTTTCTTTATTACTAGTTATTATTAGTTCGACTATATATGGATGACAAAATGTCTTCCGGGATTATCGAATTCGATTTATGGACTACATGTTCACTTTTTCATTATTCTCTTGGGTCCCTCCATGAAATTGAGAGATGTCGAAATGCAAAATATGTTATACACTTATGTAATTCACATGGTCGCAACCACCATGTTCGAATCTTGTCATAAGCACGACAACAGAATGGGGCTATATTATTCATGTAATGTGCATTACAAAAACTCTGGAGAAATTATGCAATGACCCAAATTCTCATGCTTGTCACTCAGTTAAGGTAAAAGGAACCGAACAATACGTTACATGTTTTATATTGAAATTACGCGTACTGTCTTACAGAAATGCATACCTGGGTAATCTTCTAATTTTGTTATAGTATTCCATTGATACTCTAACGATAAGCATTATAGGAACAAAAAGGTTTCTGAAACATAGAATGAAAATAATTTTCATAATCTTGGTTTTTCATGTAATATAAAAGTAATAAAATTCCGTCCGTCAAATTTCACAAAGCGCCTGTACGTGGTTTTGAGTAAATTATTGATGATTACTTAAAAGTATACGAGTTTCGGTCGTATAATCTTGTGTGGAAACCTAAGTGGAAATAAGATTAGCTTCTTTATTTATCTCTGTTATTATAAGTTAGACTATATATGGATGACAAAGCTTCTTCTTAGAACAATCAAACTCGACATAGGCACAATACATTCTCTCTTTTTTTTTCACTTAGGAAAGTGGGTGATGTCAAAATACAAAATTGGATATACGCTTATGTAATTCACATTTTCACGAACCCAATGTTCGAATTTGGTTATGAGCGCGTCACCGGAATGGCCCCAAATTATTAGCCAACAGTGCAAAAGAAAATCAGTGTAAATTAACCAACGACCTAAACTTCCCTGCTTGTCCCTACGGTTAAGTGACATTCACCCAAAAAATAAAAAAATGTTTCATATCGAAATTACACGTACTCTCTTACGAGCACGCGAACCTGGATAATCTTCTAGATTTTTATAGTATTCCATCGATACTATTAGGATAAGCGTTATGTGAACAAAAACTTTTGCCACAAAGAATCACATGATATTTAATTATCTGAGTTTTTAATGAAAAATAGAAGTAATAAAATGTTGTCCTTCAAATTTTAAAAACCACCAATGCTTGGTCTTGATTAAATTGTCGATCATTACTTAAATGTATACGAGTGTCGGTTGTATGATCTTGTGGAAGTCTATGTGGAAATGAGACAAGTTTCTTTACTACTCTCGGTTATTATTAGTTCGATAATATATTGATGACAAAGCTTCTTTCGGGACGATCAAAATCAAGTTAGGGACAACATGTTCTCTTTTTAATTTTTTCACTTCGGTCCCTCAAAAATGAAAACTTTGATTTACGCTTATGTAATTCACTTTGTCACAACCACCATGTTTGAATTGGGTCATAAGCGCATCACTGGAATGGGCCTATAGTGCATTATGAAACTCTAGGGAAATTACACAAAAGCCCAAACTCTTGTCACACGGTTAAGGTATAAGTAACCAAACAATACGTTAAATGTTTCATATCGAAATTACACATATTGTCTCCCTGGCATGCTAACCTTGGTAATATTTCAAGTTTTTTTTATAGTATTCCATTAACACTCTAACGATAAGTGTTATGGGAACGATAATTTCTGCAACATAGAATCAAATGAAATTTCATATTTTAGGGTTTTCTTGAAATATAAAAGTAATAAAATTCTGTCCATCAAATTTTACAATGCGCCAGTATGTGGTCTTGAGTAAATTTTCGATGATTACTTAAAACCAATCTTGTGGAAGTCTATGTGGAAATTAAACCAATTTCTTTATTACTCTCGGTTATTATTGTTTTGACAATATATTGATACAAAACTTCTTTCAAGATGATCGAAATCAAGTTAGGGACTGCAAGAAAGTGGGATCATTTTTTCATTTTTCCACATTGTCACAACCACCATGTTCGAATCTGGTCATAACCGCATCCGCGGAATGGGCCCATATTATTCTGGGGAAGTTACACAATGGCCGTCACTCAATTAAGATACAAGAAACTAGACAATAGTTCATTATATGTGTAATGTTTAAGAAATAGTGGAACATCTTATCTGTGTACGATAAAACGTGTGAAACACACACCTAGCCTCCTTCTTCTCTGTTTACCATCTCTACTGATAACGGTCACTTACACTATATTGGCCGCCGATCATGGCGTTGGCAATGCCAAACCCAAATCCAGATACTCCCACTGCGAATAGCAAAAGCTTCCTCCAAGCCCTAAAAGCTAAACCCTCCCCGCTTTTCTCATCTCTACCTGATACGCCCAATTTACATCCTATCAAAGAATATAAAGGCAAGATTGCCTATATCCTCCCTCCGGAAGAAGGCGATCTTCTGGCTTTACACTATCAGAATGCCCTGGTCGGCAAGTTCAACAGAGGGAAACCACCAATGGAGCTTTTACAATCTGCTTTTAAATCTATTGGCTTCAAATCAAAATTTCAATTAGGCTCTATTGATTAACGCCATATCCTAATAAGATTTCAGGATTGCGAGGATTATCAGAGATGCTGGATGAAGGGACAATGGATGATTCAAGGCGCGGTCATGAAGGTACAGAAATGGTCTTCAGATTTCTCTCCAGTTTAGGGTACTCCATTGTTCCAGCCTGGGTAACAATTCATCAACAACCTATTCACTTTTACAATACCTCGGCAATTATTGGTATGAGTAGTCAGATAGGTAGATATCTAAAAATGGATGCAGCTACAAGTGCCCTTACTAGACCCTCTGCCATTAAAGTATATGTTGAGGTTGATCTATTATCTCAGCTCCCATCTACAATTGTGGTAGGAATAGGTAACAAAGTAGCAGACTACCCTATAGAATATGAGGAATTGCCTTTATACTGTACTCAATGTAGGATAATTGGTCATAGTCAGGCAAACTGTAATTTTTCGCATCCAGAACTGAGAAAAAAGAAAACTATCACACCAGTGGTAAATGTGAACAAGGAAAGAAAAGTCCCAGCTAATGTTGACTCTCAGAAATTTTTAGGATCACCCTCTAAAGTAGCACTAGATGTAGAGGGATCATCAACTCTATCTGTTTCTCAAAAAGAATTTGATTTTCAAACACAAAAAAAGACTTCAGGTTTCCAGCATGATAATAATTTTAACTCTTTCAATGTTAGTCACTCGAAAAGAAATGCTACTTTTTACTCTTTGGATGACATTTCTAAACCAATCACTACTTTTTTCTGAAGAAAAAAGAATCAACAGGCTGTCCTATCTCCTATTCAGGAAGATTTAAGTATAAATAACACTGTCACAATATCAAAGGCTTTCCAAACTTTAGATGCTCTACAAGAAGATCAGGAAGGTGAAGTAGTAGAGATTTTCCACGAAACTCTGGAATCACAGGAAGCATTTGTGCACCCTACAATAGCTGACAAGATCATAACCTCAGCAGTAAAACTGTCCACTTCTGAAAATGAGCAACAGGTAGGTCACTCGGATCAGGAATTCACCCCAGCAACCAAAATACCCGAAGACTTACTTGATGGGGAAAAGAATGGAGATCCTACCTCAACAGAACAGAGCACAAACGAAGACCAAAGCACTCAGACAAAGGTAAGCTCACCCGAACTGAGATCAGCTCCAGATAATATGGAGAATAGTGAGGATAAGTTTGGAAAAATTAGTAAGGTCTCAGCTACGAAACTTAGGAAACTCAGATCCTCACATAAAGCAACCCCTATAGGTTTTAAATGATAAAATACACCATTATAGGGAATATATTAGTCTGGAATGTTAGAGGTTATGGAACATCATTGGATAGATTAAAGGCCCTTAAATTGACTCATAAGATTGATATTTTATGTCTGATTGAACCATGGCATGATAAACAGAATTTAAACACTTTGATGCATGAACTAGGTTACAAATATTCTCTCCCTGCCCAGAATGCAAAAATTTGGATATTATGGAACCATGCTTTTAGTATAGTCAGTTTAAAAGAATCAGACCAATTTATACAGGCCAGAATCTCTGATAATTCTACATCTGTTAGTTGGAACTGCTTTTTTATCTATGCTAGTGTTAGCAGACAAATGAGGGAAGCTTTATGGAATGATTTAAAAACAACATCCCTCGAACCCTCCATATACATAGGGGATTTCAATACTGTTGCTTCTGTTACTGAATATAAGGGAAGAAAATCCATACCCAAAAGAAGCATGAATCAGTTTAATGATTTTATAAATAACATGAACTTGCATGAAATCCCTACGGTAGGAAATTCTTTCACTTGGAGTAATAATAGATACAGGAATATATGCAAGGACCTACTGTTCCAAAGAATTGACAGGGGAATTAGTAATTTAGACTGGCTGGAACTATTTCCTAATAGCTCAATTCAAGTGCTAAATAGAATGACATCTGATCACTCTCCTTTAATCCTTTCTGTTCAATCTGCAGAAGAATTAGTACCAAGGCCTTTTAGATATCAAGATATGTGGTCAAATAGACAGGATTTTCAGGATTTAGTTGTCTCAAACTGGAACCAAATATCCCCTCTACGTGGGATGTATAGGCTGGTGTATAAACTTAAGAGGCTGAAGATTGACATTAAAGAATGGAATAAAAACAACTTTGGAAATGTTAATCAAAATTTGCTAGAAGCTGAGACAAAAGTCAATGAACTGGAAATAAAATTCCAACAATCACAAGATGAATCAGATCTAGACGAACTTATTAGGTCAAAAGCCCTACTTCTGAGATCCCAGAAAGAAAAAAATATTTTTTTAAAGCAAAAGGCTAGGCTTAATTGGCTCAAACATGGAGATGCAAATACTAGTTATTTTCACCACACCATCAGAGAAAGGAGAGCTAGATCAAGAATTAGTAAAATTAAAGATGGTAATGGGAACTGGATATCTGAACCAAATTTGATTAAAGAAGAAGGAGTCCGATTTTTTAAGGAATTACTTAATGAGGCTGATTCTCATAAAATGGGAACGTACCTATACCATTTTCTAAAAGAAATTCCTAAAGTAATCACTGAGCAACAAAATCACCTTCTGCTTCAACCTTTCAATATCCAGGAACTCAAATTTGCAGTTTTTGATTTAAACAAATCTAGTGCCCCTGGTTCAGATGGATTCTCTGGTGAATTTTACACCTCATTCTGGGAAAAAATTAAAGCTGACCTTTTAGAAGCAGCAAATGATTTCATATGTAATGGCAATATCCCAAAAGGCATCTCTAGTACCTGGCTTACCTTAATCCCCAAAAAACCAATCCCAATCTCTTTCTCTGATTTCAGACCCATTAGCCTATCTAATTTTGTGAATAAAGTATTTTCTAAATTGCTAATGGAAAGGATCAAACCACTTATGCAATTACTGATTTCCCCTGAGCAGAGTGCTTTTATTAAAGGAAGGGATATTTCTGATAATGTCATCCAAATGCAGGAGATGACCAGAATTCTGTCTAGAAAATCAAAGGCTTCAAATTGATAGTTAAACTAGATATGCAAAAGGCTTTTGATAGGGTTTCATGGTCATTTCTGAACTCCATCCTTCTCCATTTTGGTTTTCATGGCAAATTAGTTAAAATCATCATGCATAATATAGCTGCTGCTCACTTTTCAGTTTTAATCAATGGAGTTACTTCAGGTTTCTTTTCATCCTCTAGGGGAATTAAACAAGGAGATTCACTTTCTCCTTTTCCGTACAATTTATTGTCTGAAGCTTTTTCTAGAGGATTAAAGAAAATGTTCAGCATAGGATACCTCCAATATTTTGGCCTCCCTCCTTCTTGTTCCCTCGTTTCCCACCTTATGTATGCAGATGATACAGTTGTTTTTTTGAATACTAATCCTAACAAATTTAAAGAGGTTTAAATTTTTTTTGCTAGCATATGAACAAACCTCAGGTCAAAAGGTCAATTTTGCTAAATCTGAATTCTTTGTTACCTACAAAACTCCTTTAGCAACAGTCCAATCTGTTAGAAGGATTCTGGGAATGGAGAAAGGTTCCTTCCCTTTCAAATATTTAGGATTCCCTATTTTTTCTGGTCAAAATTTACAGGTACATTACCAACCTATACTGGAAAGAATGGAGAAATCAATTAATAACTGGAAGAATAGATGGCTAACTACTGCTGGTAAGATCATACTGATTAATCATTGCTTTTTTCCAATTCCTACGCATATTTTCGCTGTTCTAAGTCCTCCAAAGATAGTTTTGAAAAAATGGAGAAAACTGCCTCCGGTCTATTTTGGGGTAACAGTGAAAACTCTGAAAGAAAAAATGGAGATCTTGGAAAAAAATGAGTCTACCTGTAGAAGAAAATGGAGTAGGTTTTAGGGATGTATCAGCCATAGTTGATGTTTTTTCATGTAAACTTTGGTGGAAACTGCAAAAAAACAATACTCAGTGGTCATCTCTTTTATGGTCACTCCCTATCTCTTATAAAAAATCTCGCACATGGTCCAGAATATGTAAAATAACTGCTAAGGCAAACAGTTTTTCTAGAGTAATTCATGGTATTGGTGATTGTTCTTTCTGGAATGCTAATTGGACAGGTGAAGGAGCTTTGTGTCCCATTGAGATGAACATTCCCTTCGTGGATATCTCTCTCAGGTCTTTTATCAATAACAAAGCTGCTCTCCTTAAAAAACTGGAGCCTTATTTGGCTACCAATACTTTTATTCTTCTGCAGGAAGTGAAACTGGATTATTCTCATGAAGATAAGCTCGTTTGGACTCCAGCCATAGATGGGAATTTCACAATACGGTCTGCATACTATATTTTCAGACAAAAAGGGCAAAAATCAGGCATCTCAATAAGGTTTGGTCCCCTTTCATTCCAAAAACAATGTCTGTACTTTTGTGGAGAGCTCTCAATGGTCTGCTCCCTTTTGATAATATATTATGTAGGATAGGTTTCTCCTTAGCTTCTAAATGTCCCCTCTGCCAGAATCATTCGGATACGTTGGAACATTTTTTTTAATTCATGCCCCTCTTCTACTGCTGTATGGCAAAGTGTAAATAACCTTTTAAAGTTACAAAAATCAGTTTTTGGGAATTTAAAGGGCAGAGTGGAATATTATCTCTCATTTATGGCTGAATCCAAGATACAGTCTAACATTATAACTGCTGCCTTACTAGTCACAACTTGGTTTCTTTGGATCAGTAGGAATAAACAAATTTTTGATAATAAATCCTTTTCCAAAGATGAATGCTTTCATGATATTAAAGATATGATCTATCAAATCTTCACAGCTCACCACTTGATAGGCAATCTAGACAAGCATAAGTACTGGACTGAGTCAAATATTATTCCTAAAATCTTTCAAAAGAGGAAAAAATCAGTAATTGCTATGAATTGGAAGAAACCACAAACCTGATATAAAATCAATACTGATGCAACTTGGATAAATGGTGGTCTATCTTCCTCTGCTCTCATAGTTAGGAATAGGAATGGGACTGTGGTTAAAATGAGAGCAAACACATTCCAGTCTCCATCTCCCTTACATGATGAACTTTTCTCCATTCAAAGGGGCTATGATATTTGCTCAGAAATGGCACTAAATAGTTGTGTGATTGAATCTGATTGTTTAATGGCTGTTAAGGGTATTCAAAACCCAATATGTTCCCCATGGAGAACTTACTCCATTTGCAGCTCTCTTAATTTAGAGCACCTCAAATATCCAATCCAACATATTCCTAGGGAAGCCAATTCTGCTGCTGATTTCCTGGCTAAATTTGCATTAGAAAATAACATACAGGGTGATCTAGATATCCAGGCAACACCCCTCTTTCTTAGGGGCCTCCTATCTCTTGACATCAAAGGTTATCCTGGGATTAGAAAAGGAGCTTAAATGGATCATAGTAGGAATTAGAATAGGTGCTTTCAGGATTATGTGTATACTGCTCTCTCCTAGTTTTTTTCTACTGCCCTTTCCATGTTTGAATATTATTTGGAGTACCATACAAAATTTTTCTGTCAAATTAGCACAGAGACTTCTGCTTCTACTTTTGTGCTCCTCAGGTTTTCTTGTTTGAAGATGGCAACATTTTGGCAACTCTCAGCAGATCCCTGGATCTCTAATATACCGGCCTCTGGACCTCAAACATCAACACATCATCCTCACTTCAACCCCAGCAGTTAGACCTTTGAGTCTGTGGCTGCCCAGCAAGGATTTCTACCTCATTGCAAGAATTCATATGTTTTTCAATGTAATGAAAGGTGTTGCCTGGCCAAAGGGAAGAATTAACACATGGGGTGGAGATTCTTCCTTTTGGAATTGTAACTACCTTTCCAAATCTTTATTTTCACAATGTCAAATCCGTTTTAGTTTTATCTCCGAGGCATATTTTCATCTATTTTGGGGAAAATATCTTGCCGCTATGTAACATACTCTACGTCTTCTTGTATTTTTGGTTACTACATAAGCCTGGGGATCCTTAATATAATTTCCCTCACCTATGGGTGTTAACTCAAAAAAAAAAGAAACTAGACAATAAGTTAAATTTTTTATATCAAAATTACGCATATTGTCTTATAGGCATGAAACCTGGTAAACTTGCGAGTTTTTTTAGTATTCTATTAATACTCTAACGATAAGCGTTATGGGAACATAAAGATTCTACAACATAGAATGACACAAAATTTCATATTCTAGGTTTTTCATGAAATATAAAAGTAATAAAATTCCATCCTTCAAATTTTTACAAAGCACTTGTACGTGGTTTTTAGTGAATTGTCGATGCTTACATAAAAGTATATGAGTTTTGGTCGCATAATCTTGTGGACGTCTAAGTGGAAATAAGACTTGTTTCTTTATTAGTCTCAGTTATTATAAATTATATTATACATAGAAGACAAAGCTTCTTTTCGGGACAATCGAAATCGAGTTAAGCACAATATACAAAGCTCCAATACTTGGTCTTTTGTAAATTGTCGGTGATTACTTAAAAGTACATGAGTGTCAGTGATATTATCTTCTTGATGTGGAAATAAGACCAATTTCTATATTACTCTCAGTTACTATAAGTTTCTCTATATAAGGTTGAAAAAAGCTTGTTTTGAGACGATTGAAATCGAGTTAGGGACAATATGTTCCCTTTTTTATTTTTGCATTTAGCTACCTCTAAGAAAATGGGAGATGTCGAAATTCAATGTTGGATATCGGCTTATGTAATTCACATTTTCAAGACCGCAATGTTGACAATGAATGCATCACCAAAATGGGCACAAATTATTCACAGACAGTGCATTACGAAACTCTGAGGAAATTATACAATGGCCCACCTTTCAAGTAACTACAGTTATGAGACAATCACCCAAACAATATAACAAATCTTTCATATCGAAATTACTCGTACTTTATTTCAAGCATGTGAGCCTCAGTAATCTTCCGTGTTTTTTATAGTATTCCAGTTATACTGTTACAATAAGCTTTATGGGAACAAATAGTTCCACCACATAGAACCACATGAAATTTCATATTCTAGGTTTTTAATGAAATATGAAAGTAATAAAAATCGTCCTTCACATTTTACAAAGCACCAATACTTGGTCATGAGTAAATTGTCGGTGATTACTTAAAAGTATTTGAGGGTCAGTCGTATGATCTTGTAGAAGTTTATGTAGAAATAACACCAATTTCTTTATTACTCTCGGTTATTTTAAGTACAACTATATATGGATGAAAAAGCTTTTTTTGGGACGATCAAAATCGAGTTAGGCACAACATGTTCTCTTTTTTATTATCGCACTTAGGTCCCTCCAAGAAAGTGGGAGATGTCGGAATGTAAAATTTGATATAGTCTTATGTAATTCACATTTTCATGACCACCTTGTTGGAATTCGACCATGAATGGGTCACCTGAACAGGGCCAAATTATCCAAGGATAGTGCATTACGAAAATCCGAGGATATTACACAGCGACCAGAACTTCCATTGCTTGTCACTATGGTTAAGAGACATTCATCCAAACAATATGACAAATGTTTCAAATCAAAATTACACGTACTCTCTTACAGGCACACGAACCTGGGAACTCTTCGGAGTTTTTTTATAGTATTCCATTAATACTGTTACGATAAGCGTTATCGGCATGAAATTATATGCCACATAAAATTACATGAAATATAGAAGTAATAAAATTCTATCTTTCACATTTTACATAGCACAAATACTTGGTCAGTGGTAAATTTTCGGCGATTAATTAAAAGTATACGAGTGTCAGTGGTATGATCTTGTAGAAGTCTATGTGGAAAGAAGACCATATTCTTTATTACTCTCGTTTATTAAAAGTTTGACTATATATGGATGACAAACCTTCTTCCGGGATGATCAAAATAGAATTAGGTACAACACGTTCTCTTTTTTATTTTTGAACTTAGGCCCCTCCAAGAAAGTGGGAGATTACAAAATGCAAAATTGGATATATGCTTATGTAATTCAAATTGTCATTACCATGATACTCTAATTTGACCATGAACGCATCACCGGAATGGGCCTCTAATTTGACCAAAACTCTTAGGAAATTACACAGCTGCCCAAACTTCCTTGCTTGTCACTACGGTTAAGAGACATTCACCCGAACACTATGTTTGAATACTATGTTTGAATTTACACAGCGGCCCAAACTTCCTATGTAATTCACATTTCATGAACACTATGTTTGAATTTGACCATGAATGCATCACCTGAACGGGCCCAAATTATTCAACGACAGTGCATTACGAAAATCTAGGGAAATTTCACAACGGCCCAACCTTCCTTTTAAGTAACTATGGTTATGAGACATTCACCCGAACAATATAAAAAATGCTTCATATCAAAATTACTCGTACTCCCTTTCAGGCACGTGAACCTCGGTAATCTTCTGTGTTTTTTATAGTATTGCAGTTATACTGTTACAATAAGCGTTATGGGACTGAAAAATTCTGCCACATAGACCCACATGAAATTTCATGTTCTAGGTTTTTAATTAAATATAAAAGTAATAAAATTTCGTCCTTCACATTTTACAAAGCACCAATACTTGGTCTTGAGTAAATTGTCGGTCATTCCTTTAAAGTATGTGAGGGTCAATCATATGATCTTGTAGAAGTCAATGTGGAAATAAGACCAATTTCTTTATTACTCACGGTTATTATAAGTTTTACTATATATGGATGACAGAGCTTCCTTTGGGACAATAAAATTCGAGTTAGGTACAACACGTTCTATTTTTTATTTTCGCACTTAGGTACCTCAAAGAAAATGGGAAATGTCGAAATGAAAAGTTGAACATACGCTAATGTAATTCACATTTCCATGACCACTTTGTCCGAATTTTACCATGGACGCATCACCAAAATGGACCCAAATTATTCACAGACAGTGCATTACGAAACTCTGAGGAAATTACACAACGGCTCAAACATCCTTTTATGTAAATATGGTTATGAGACATTCACCCGAACAATATAACAAATGTTTCACATCGAAATTACTCGTACTTTGTTTCAGGAAGATGAACCTCGATAATCTTTTGGGTTTTTTTTATAATATTCCAGTTATACTATTATGATAAGCGTTATGGGAACAAAATATTCTGCCATATAGAACCACATGAAATTTCATATTCTAGGTTTTTAATTTAATATAAAAGTAATAAAATTTCGTCCTTCACTTTTTACAAAGCACCAATACTTGGTCTTGAGTAAATTGTCGGTGATTCCTTTAAAGTATAAGAAGGTCAGTCATATGATCTTATAGAAGTCAATGTTGAAATAAGACCAATTTCTTTATTACTCTCGGTTATTATAAGTTTGACTAGATATGAAAGACAAAGCTTCTTTTGGGACGATCAAAATCGAGTTAGGGACAACACTTTCCCTTTTTTATTTTTTCACTTTGGTCCCTCCAAGAAAGTAGGAGATGCCGGAATGTAAAATTGGCTATACTCTTATGTAATTCACATTGTCACAACCACCATGTTCGAATTTGACCATGAACGGGTCACCGGAATGGGGAAAAATTATTCACGGATAGTGCATTAAGAAAATCTGAGGAAATTACACAGTGGCCCAAACATCCTTGCTTGTCACAACTGTTAGGAAACATTCACCCGAACAATATGACAAATGTTTCATATCAAAATTACACTTACTCTCTTATAGGCAAAAGAACCTGGGTAATGTTATAGGTTTTTTTTGGTATTCCATTAATATCGTTACATAAAATTAAATGAAATATAGAAGTAATAAAATTCTGCCATTCACATTTTACAAAGTGGAAATACATGGTCTTGAGTAAATTTTTGGTGATTACTTAAAAGTATACGAGTGTCAGTCGTATGATCTTGTAGAAGTCTATGTGGAAAGAAGACCATATTCTTTATTACCCTCGTTTATTATTTGTTCGACTATATATGGATAAAGAAGCTTCTCACGGGACGATCAAAATCAAGTTAGGGACAACACGTTCTCTTTCTTATTTTTGCATTGAGGTCCTTCCAAGAAAGTGGGAGATGTCAAAATGAAAAATTGTATATACGTTTATGTAATTCAAATTTTCACGACCACTATGCTCGAATTTGACCATGAATTCATCACCGGAGTGGTCCCATATTATTCACGGACAATGAATTAAAAACTTCTGATGAAATTACACAATGGCCCAAACTTACGTGCTTGTCATTACGGTTAAGAGACATTCACCCGAAACAATATGACAAATATTTCACATTGAAATTACATGTACTCTCTCACTGGCACATGAACTTGGGTATTCTTCCAGTTTTTCTTATTGCATTCCATTCATACTGTAACGATAAGCATTTTGGGAATGAAAATTTCCTCCACATAAAATCACATGAAATATATTAGTAATAAAATTCCGTTCTTCACATTTTACAAAGCGCCAACACTTGGTCTTGTGTAAATTTTCGGTGATTTCTCAAAACGTATATGAGTGTCAGTGATATGATCTTGTTGAAGTCTATTTGGAAATAATTCCAATTTCTTTATTACTCTCAGTTACTATAAGTTCGTCTATATATGGATGAAAAAGCTTCTTTTGAGACGATCAAAATCAAGTTAGGGACAATACGTTCCCTTTTTATTTTCGCAATTAGGTAGCTCCAAGAATGTGGGTGATGTCGAAATGCAAAGTTGAATATACGCTTATGTATTTCACATTTTCTTGACCACTATGTTCGAATTTGACCATGAGCGTATCACTGGAACGGGCCGAAATTATTCACAGACACCTAAGTCTAATGAGGCTCAGGTGCCGAGCCTTCCACTGTTGACCGAGACTACGCAAAGGTAGAACACCACAGAAACTTCACTGACTTTATCATAAACCTTGATTTCACATTACGAAACTTTGATGAAATTAGAAAACGGCCCAAACATCCTTTCAAGTAACTATGGTTATGAGACATTCACCTGAAAAATATAACAAATGTTTCATATCGAAATTACTTGTACTTTGTTTCAGGCACATGAACATCGGTAATCTTCTGTGTTTTTTTTATAGTATTCCATTTATACTATTACGATAAGCGTTATGGGAACGAAATATTCTACCACATAGAACCACATGAAATTTCATATTCTAGGTTTTTAATTAAATATAAAAGTAATAAAATTTTGTCCTTCACATTTTACAAAGCACCAATACTTGGTCTTGAGTAAATTGTCGGTGATTCCTTTAAAGTATACGAGGGTCGGTCATATGATCTTGTAGAAGTCAATGTGGAAATAAGACCAATTTCTTTATTACTCTCGGTTATTATAAGTTTTACTATATATGGATGACAGAGCTTCTTTTGGGACGATAAAAATCGAGTTAGGTACTACACATTCTCTTTTTTATTTTGGCACTTAGGTACCTCCAAGAAAATGGGAGATGTCAAAATGCAAAGTTGAATGTACACTTATATAATTCTCATTTTCATGACCACTTTGTCCAAATTTTACCATTGACGCATCATTGAAACGGGCCCAAATTATTCACAGACAGTGCATTACGAAACTTTGAGGAAATTACACAACGACTTAAACTTCCTTTTAAGTAAATATGGTTATGAGACATTCACCCGAACAATATAACAAATGTTTCATATCGAAATTACTCGTACTGTGTTTCAGGCACATGAACCTCGGTAATCTTTTGGGATTTTTTTATAGTATTCCAGTTATACAATTACGATAAGCGTTATGGGAAAAAATATTCTGCCACATAGAACCACATGAAATTTCATATTCTAGGTTTTTAATTACATATAAAAGTAATAAATTTCGTCCTTCACATTTTACAAAGCACCAATACTTAGTCTTGAGTAAATTGTCGGTGATTCCTTTAAAGTATATGAAGGTCAGTCATATGATCGTGTAAAAGTCAATGTTGAACTAAGACCAAATTCTTTATTACTCTTGGTTATTATAAGTTTGACTATATATGAATGACAAAGCTTCTTTTGGGACTATCAAAATCGAGTTAGGAATAACACGTTCTCTTTTTTATCTTTTCACTTTGGTCCCTCCAAGAAGGTGGGAGATGTCGGAATGCAAAATTGGCTATACTCTTATGTAATTCACATTGTCACAACCACCATGTTCGAATTTGACCGTGAACGGGTCACCGGAACGGGGCCAAATTATTCACGGATTGTGCATTATGAAAATAATAGGAAATTACACAGCGGCCCATACTTTCTTGCTTGTCACAACTGTTAGGAAACATTCACCCAAAAAATATGACAAATGTTTCATATGAAAATTACACGTACTCTCTTATACGCAAAAGAACCTGGGTAATGTTCTAGGTATTTTTTTGGTATTCCATTAATACTGTTATGATAAGCGTTATGGTTATGAAATTTCCGCCTCATAAAATCACAGGAAATATAGAAGTAATAAAATTCTGCCTTTCACATTTTACAAAGTGGAAATACATGGTCTTGAGTAAATTTTCGGTGATTACTTAAAAGTATATGAGTGTCAGTCGTATGATCTTGTAGAAGTCTGTGGAAAGAAGACCAAATTCTTTATTACTCTCGTTTATTATTTGTTCGACTATATATGGATGACGAAGCTTCTCTCGGGACGATCAAAATCGAGTTAGGGACAACACGTTCTCTTTCTTATTTTTGCATTGAGGTCCTTCCAAGAAAGTGGGAGATGTCAAAATGAAAAATTGTATATACGTTTATGTAATTCAAATTTTCACGACCACTATGCTCGAATTTGACCATGAGTGCATCACCGGAGTGGGCCCATATTATTCATGGACAATGAATTAAACAATTCTGATGAAATTACACAATGGCCCAAACTTACGTGCTTGTCATTACGGTTAAGAGACATTCACCCGAACAATATGACAAATGTTTCACATTGAAATTACACGTACTCTCTCACTGGTACACGAACTTAGGTAGTCTTCCAGTTTTTCGTATCGCATTCCATTCATATTGTAACGATAAGCATTATGGGAATGAAAATGTCCTCCACATAAAATCACATGAAATATAGAAGTAATAAAATTCCGTTCTTCACATTTTACAAAGCACCAACACTTGGTCTTGTGTAAATTTTTGGTGATTACTCAAACGTATATCAGTGTCAGTGATATGATCTTGTTGAAGTCAATTTGGAAATAATACCAATTTCTTTATTACTCTCAGTTACTATTTGTCCGTCTATATATGGATGAAAAAGCTTCTTTTGAGACGATCGAAATCAATTTAGGGACAATACGTTCCCTTTTTATTTTCGCAATTAGGTACCTCCAAGAATGTGGGAGATGTCGAAATACAAAGTTGAATATACGCTTATGTAATTCACATTTTCAGGACCACTATGTTCGAATTTGACCATGAACGTATCACTGGAATGGGCCGAAATTATTCACAGATAATGCATTACGAAACTCTGAGGAAATTACACAATGGCCCAAACATCCTTTCAAGTAACTATGGTTATGAGACATTCACCCGAAGAATATAACAAATGTTTCATATGGGAATTACTCGTACTTTGTTTCTAGCATATGAACCATGGTAATCTTCTGTGTTTTTTTATAGTATTCTAGTTATACTATTACGATTAGCGTTATGGGAACGAAATATTCTGCCACATAGAACCACATGAAATTTCGTATTCTAGGTTTTTAATTAAATATGAAAGTAATAAAATTTCGTCCTTCACATTTTGCAAAGCACCAATACTTGGTCTTGAGTAAATTGTCGGTGATTCCTTTAAAGTATACGAGGGTCGGTCATATGATCTTGTAGAAGTCAATGTGGAAATATGACAAATTTCTTTATTACTCTCGGTTATTATACATTTTACTATATATGGATTACAGAGCTTCTTTTGGGACGATAAAAATCGAGTTAGGTACAACACGTTCTCTTTTTTATTTTTGCACTTAGGTACCTCCTAGAAAATGGGAGATGTCGAAATGTAAAGTTGAACAGACGCTTATGTAATTCACATTTTCCTGACCACTTTTTCCAAATTTTACCATGGACGCATCACCGAAACGGGCCGAAATTATTCACAGACAGTGCATTATGAAACTCTGAGGAAATTACACAACGGCCCAAACTTCCTTTCAAGTAACTATGGTTATGTGACGTTCACCTGAAAAATATAACAAATGTTTCATATCGAAATTACTCATACTTTGTTTCAGGCACATGAACCTCGGTAATCTTCTGTGTTTTTTTATAGTATTCCAGTTATTCTATTACGATAAGCATTATGGGAACGAAAAATTCTGCCACATAAAACCACATGAAATTTCTTATTCTAGGTTTTTAATTAAATATAAAAGTAATAAAATTTCATCCTTCACATTTTACAAAGCACCAATACTTGGTCTTGAGTAAATTGTCGGTTATTCCTTTAAAGTATACGCGGGTCTGTCATATGATCTTGTAGAAGTCAATGTGGAAATAAGACCTATTTCTTTATTACTCTCGGTTATTATAAGTTTGACTATATATGAATGACAAAGTTTCTTTTGGGACGATCAAAATCAAGTTAGGGATAACACGTTCTCTTTTTTATTTTTTGAGTTTGGTCCCTCCAAGAAGGTGGGAGATGTCGGAATGCAAAATTGGCTATACTCTTATGTAATTCACATTGTCACAACCACCATGTTCGAATTTGACCATGAACGGGTCACCAGAACGGGGTCAAATTATTCACGGATAGTGCCTATGAAAATCATAGGAAATTACACAGCGGCCCAAACTTTCTTGCTTGTCACAACTGTTAGGAGACATTCACCCAAAAAACATGACAAATGTTTTATATCAAAATTACACATACTCTCTTATAGGCAAAAGAACCTGGGTAATGTTCTAGGTATTGTTTTAGTATTCCGTTAATACTGTTACGATAAGAGTTATGGTTATGAAATTTCCGCCTCATAAAATTACATGAAATATAGAAGTAATAAAATTCCGCCTTTCACATTTTACAAAGTGGAAATACATGGTCTTGAGTAAATTTTCGGTGATTACTTTAAAGTATACGAGTGTCAGTCGTATGATCTTGTAGAAGTCTATGTGGAAAGAAGACCATATTCTTTATTACTCTCGTTTATTATTTGTTCCACTATATATGGATGACGAAGCTTCTCTCGGGACGATCAAAATCGAGTTAGGGACAACACGTTATCTTTTTTATCTTTGCATTGAGGTCATTCCAAGAAAGTGGGAGATGTTAAAATGAAAAATTGTATATACGTTTATATAATTCAAATTTAACGACCACTATGCTCGAATTGACCATGAATGCATCACCGGAGTGGTCCCATATTATTCACGGACAATGAATTAAAAAATTCTGATGAAATTACACAATGGCCCAAACTTACGTGCTTGTCATTACGGTAAAGAGACATTCACCCGAACAATATGACAAATGTTTCACATTGAAATTACACGTACTCTCTCACTGGTATACGAACTTGGGTAGTCTTCCAGTTTTTCTTATCGCATTCCATTCATATTGTAACGATAAGCATTATGGGATGATAATTTCCTCCACATAAAATCACATGAAATATAGAAGTAATTAAATTCCCTTCTTCACATTTTACAAAGCGCCAACACTTGGTCTTGTGTAAATTTTCGGTGATTACTCAAACGTATATGAGTGTCAGTGATATGATCTTGTTGAAGTCTATTTGGAAATAATACCAATTTCTTTATTACTCTCAGTTACTATAAGTTCGTCTATATATGGATGAAAAAGCTTCTTTTGAGACGATCGAAATCAAGTTATGGACAATACGCTCCCTTTTTATTTTCGCAATTAGGTACCTCCAAGAATGTGGGAGATGTCGAAATGCAAAGTTGAATATACGCTTATGTAATTCACATTTTCAGGACCACTATGTTCGAATTTGACCATGAACATATCACTGGAACGGGCCGAAATTATTAACAGAAAATGCATTACAAAACTCTGGGGAAATTACACAACGGCCCAAACATCCTTTCAAGTAACTATGGTTATGAGACATTCACCCAAAAAATATAACAAATGTTTCATATCAAAATTACTCGTACTTTGTTCCAGGCACATGAACCTCAGTAATCTTCTGTGTTTTTTTATAGTATTCCAGTTATACTATTACGACATGCGTTATGGGAACGAAAAATTCTGCCACATAGAACCATATGAAATTTCATATTCTAGGTTTCTAATTAAATATAAAAGTAATAAAATTTCATCCTTCACATTTTACAAAGCACCAATACTTGGTCTTGAGTAAATTGTCGGTGATTCCTTTAAAGTATACGAGGGTCGGTCATATGATCTTGTAAAAGTCAATGTGGAAATAAGACCAATTTCTTTATTACTCTCGGTTATTATATGTTTTACTATATATGGATGACAGAGGTTCTTTTGGGATGATAAAAATCGAGTTAGGTACAACACGTTCTCTTTTTTATTTTTGCATTTAGGTACCTCCAAGAAAATGGGAGATGTCGAAATGCAAAGTTGAACATACGCTTATGTAATTCACATTTTCATGACCACTTTTTCCGAATTTTACCATGGACGCATCACCGAAACAGGCCCAAATTATTCACAGATAGTGCATTACGAAACACTTAGGAAATTACCCACCGGCTCAAACATCCTTTTAAGTAAATATGGTTATGAGACATTCACCCGAAAAATGTAACAAATGTTTCATATCAAAATTACTTGTACTTTGTTTCAGGTACATGAACCTCGGTAATCTTTTGGGTTTTTTATAGTATTCCAGTTATACTATTATGATAAGTGTTATGGGAACAAAAAATTCTGCAACATAGAACCACATGAAATTTCATATTCTAGGTTTTTAATTAAATATAAAAGTAATAAAATTTTGTCCTTTACATTTTACAAAGCACCAATAATTGGTCTTGAGTAAATTGTCGGTGATTTCTTTAAAGTATACGAAGGTCAGTCATATGATCTTGTAGAAGTCAATGTTGAAATAAGACCAATTTCTTTGTTACTCTCGGTTATTATAAGTTTGACTATATATGAATGACAAAGCTTCTTTTGGGACGATCAAAATCGAGTTAGGGACAACACGTTCTCTTTTTTATTTTTTCACTTTGGTCCCTCCCAGAAGGTGGGAGATGTCGGAATGCAAAATTGGCCATACTCTTATGTAATTCACATTGTCACAACCACCATGTTCGAATTTGACCATGAACGGGTCAATGGAACGGGGCCAAATTATTCACGGATAGTGCATTATGAAATTCGAAGGAAATTACACAGCGGCCCAAACTTCCTTGCATGTCACAACTGTTAGGAGACATTCACCCGAACAATATGACAAATGTTTCATATCAAAATTACATGTACTCTCTTATAGGCACAAGAACCTGGGTAATGCTCTAGGTTTTTTTTAGTGTTCCATTAATACTGTTACGATAAGCGTTATGGTTATGAAATTTCTGCCTCATAAAATTACAAGAAATATAGAAGTAATAAAATTCCGCCTTTCACATTTTACAATGTGCAAATACTTTGTCTTGAGTAAATTGTCGGTGATTACTTAAAAGTATACGAGTGCCAGTCGTATGATCTTGTAGAAGTCTATGTGGAAAGATGACCATATTTTTTATTACTCTCGTTTATTATTCGTTCCACAATATATGGAGGACGAAGCTTCTCTAGGGACGATCAAAATCAAGTTAGGGACAACACATTCTCTTTTTTATTTTTGCATTGAGGTCCTTCCAAGAAGGTGGGAGATGTTAAAATGCAAAATTGTATATACGTTTATGTAATTCAAATTTTCACGACCTGTATGCTCGAATTTGACCATGAATGCATCACCGGAGTGAGCCCATATTATTCACGGACAATGAATTAAAAAATTATGAGGAAATTACACAACGGCCCAAACTTAATTGCTTGTCATAACGGTAAAGAGACACTCACCTGAACAATATGACAAATGTTTCACATTGAAATTACACGTACTCTCTCACAGGCACACAAACTTGGGTAATCTTCCAGTTTTTTTATCGCATTCCATTCATACTGTTACGATAAGCATTATGGGAATGAAAATTTCCTCCACATAAAATTACATGAAATATAGAAGTAATAAAATTCTGTTCTTAACATCTTACAAAGCGCCAACACTTGGTCTTGTGTGAATTTTCGGTGATTACTCAAAAGTATATAAGTGTCAGTGATATGATCTTGTTGAAGTCTATTTGGAAATAATACCAATTTCTTTATTACTCTCAGTTACTAGAATTTCGTCTATACATGCGTGAAAAAGCTTCTTTTGAGACGATCGAAATCAAGTTAGGGACAATACGCTCCCTTTTTATTTTCGCAATTAGGTACCTCTAAGCATGTGGGAGATGTCAAAATGCAAAGTTGAATATACGCTTATGTAATTCACATTTTCATGACCACTATGTTCGAATTAGACCATGAACGCATCACTGGAACGGGCCAAAATTATTCACAGACAGTGCATTACGAAACTCTGAGGAAATTACACAACGGCCCAAACATCCTTTCAAGTAACTATGGTTATGAGACATTCACCCGAAAAATATAACAAATGTTTCATATCAAAATTACTCGTACTTTGTTTCAAGCACATGAACCTCGGTAATCTTCTGGGTTTTTTTATAGTATTCCAGTTATACTGTTACAATAAGCGTTCTGGGAACGAAAACTTCTGCCACATAGAACCATATGAATTTTCATATTCTAGGTTTTTAATTAAATATAAAAGTAATAAAATTTCACCCTTCACATTTTACAAAGCACAATACTTGGTCTTGAGTAAATTGTCGGTGATTCTTTTAAAGTATACGAGGGTCGGTCATATGATCTTGTAGAAGTCAATGTTGAAATAAGACCAATTTCTTTGCTACTCTCGGTTATTATAAGTTTGACTATATATGAATGACAAAGCTTCTTTTAGGACGATCAAAATCGAGTTAGGGACAACACATTCTCTTCTTTATTTTTTCACTTTGGTCCCTCCAAGAAAGTGGGAGATGTCGGAATGCAAAATTGGCTATACTCTTATGTAATTCCCATTATCACAACCACTATGTTCGAATTTGACCATGAACGGGTCTCTGGAATGGGGCCAAATTATTCACGGATAGTGCATTATGAAAATCTGAGGAAATTATACAGCGGCCCAAACATCCTTTCTTGTCACAACTGTTAGGAGACATTAACCCGAACAATATGACAAATGTTTTATATCAAAATTACACGTACTCTCTTATAGGGACAAAACCTAGGTAATGTTCTAGGTATTTTTTTAGTATTCCATTAATACTGTTACGATACGCGTTATGGTTATGAAATTTCCGCCTCATAAAACTACATGAAATATAGAAGTAATAAAATTCCGCCATTCACATTTTACAAAGTAGAAATACATGGTCTTGAGTAAATTTTTGGTGATTACTTAAAAGTATACAAATGTCAATCAAATGATCTCGTAGAAGTCTATGTGGAAAGAAGACCATATTCTTTATTACTCTAGTTTATTATTTGTTCGACTATATATGGATGATGAAGCTTCTCTCGGGATGATCAAAATCGAGTTAGGGACAACACGTTCTCTTTTTTATTTTTGCATTGAGGTCCTTCCAAGAAAGTGGGAGATATCAAAATGCAAAATTGTATATACGTTTATGTAATTCAAATTTTCACAACCACTATGCTCAAATTGGACCATGAAGGCATCACTGGAGTGGGCCCATATTATTCACGAATAATGAATTTAATAATTCTGAGGAAATTACACAACGGCCCAAACTTACTTGCTTGTCATTACACTTAAGAGACACTCACCGAAACAATATGACAAATGGTTCACATTGAAATTACACGTACTCTCTCACAGGCACACGAACTTGGGTAATCTTCCAGTTTTTTTATCGCATTCCATTCATACTGTAACGATAAGCATTATGGGAATGAAAATTTCCTCCAAATATAATCACATGAAATATAGAAGTAATAAAATTATGTTCTTCAAATCTTACAAAGCGCCAACACTTGGTCTTTTGTGAATTTTCGATGATTACTCAAAAGTATATGAGTGTCAGTGATATGATCTTGTTTAAGTCTATTTGGAAATAATACCAATTTATTTATTACTCTCAGTTACTATAAGTTCTTCTATATATGGATGAAAATCGAAATCAATCGAAATCAAGTTAGGGACAATACGCTCCCTTTTTATTTTTACAATTAGGTACCTCCAAGAATGTGGGAGATGTTGAAATGCAAAGTTGAATATACTCTTATGTAATTCACATTTTCATGACCACTATGTTCGAATTTTACCATGAACGCATCACTGGAACGGTTCAAAATTATTCACAGACAGTGCATTACGAAACTCTGAGGAAATTACACAACGGTCCAAATATCCTTTCAAGTAACTATGGTTTTGAGACATTCACCCGAACAATATAACAAATGTTTAATATCGAAATTACTCGTACTTTGTTCCAGGCACATAAACCTCGGTAATCTTCTGTGTTTTTTTGTAGTATCCCAGTTATACTATTATGATAAGCGTTATGGGAACGAAAAATTCAGCCACATAGACCCATATGAAATTTCATATTCTAGGTTTTTAATTAAATAAAAAAGTAATAAAATTTTGTCCTTCACATTTTACAAAGCACTAATACTTGGTCTTGAGTAAATTGTCGATGATTCCTTTAAAGTATACGAGGGCCAGTCATATGATCTTGTAGAAGTCAATATGGAAATAAGACCAATTTCTTTTTTACCCTCGGTTATTTTAAGTTTGACTATATATGAACGGGAAAGCTTCTTTTGGGATGATCAAAATCGAGTTAGGGACAACACGTTCTCTTTTTTTTTGCACTTTGGTCCCTCCCAAAAGGTGGGAGATGTCGGAATGCAAAATGGGATGTACTCTTATGTAATTTACATTGTCACAACCACCAAGTTGGAATTTGACCATGAACGGGTCACCGGATCGGGGCCAAATTATTCGCGGATAGTGCATTATGAAAATCTGAGGAGATTACACAGCGGCCCAAACTTCCTTGCTTGTCACAACTGTTAGGAGACATTCACCCAAACAATATGACAAATGTTTCATATCAAAATTACACGTACTCTCTTGTAGGCACAAGAACCTAGGTAATGTTCTCGGTTTTTTTTAGTTTTCCATTAATACTGTTTTGATAAGTGTTATGGTTATGAAATTTCCGCCTCATAAAATTACATGAAATATAGAAGTAATAAACTTCTTCCTTTCACATTTTACAAAGTGCAAATACTTGGTCTTGAGTAAATTGTCGGTGATTACTTAAAAGTATACGAGTGCCAGTCGTATGATCTTGTAGAAGTCTATGTGGAAAGAAGACCATATTCTTTATTACTCTCGATTATTATTTGTTCCACTATATATGGATGACGAAGCTTCTCTCGGGACGATCAAAATCGATTTAGGGACAACACGTTCTCTTTTTTATTTTTGCATTGAGGTCCTTCCAAGAAAATGGGAGATGTCAAAATGCAAAATTGTATATACGTTTATGTAATTCAAATTTTCACAACCACTATGCTCGAATTTGACCATGAATGCATCACCGGAGTTGGCCCATATTATTCACAGACAATGAATTAAAAAATTATGAGGAAATTACACAACGGCCCAAACTTACATGCTTGTCATTACAGTTAAGAGACACTCACCCGAACAATATGACAAATGTTTCACATTGAAATTACACGTACTCTCTCACAGGCACAGGAACTTGGGTAATCTTCCCGTTTTTTATCGTATTCCATTCATACTGTAACGAAAAGCATTATGGGAATGAAAATTTCCTCCAAATAAAACCACATGAAATATAGAAGTAATAAAATTCCAATCTTCACATCTTACAAAGCTCCAACACTTTGTCTTGTGTAAATTTTCGGTGATTACTCAAAAGTATATGAGTGGTAGTGATATGATCTTGTTGAAGTCTACTTGGAAATAATACCAATTTCTTTATTACTCTCAGTTCCTATAAGTTCGTCTATATATGTATGAAAAAGATCCTTTTCAGACGATTGAAATCAAGTTAGGAACAATACACTCCCTTTTTATTTTTGCAATTAGGTACTTCCAAGAATGTGGGAGATGTCGAAATGCAAAGTTGAATATACGCTTATATAATTCACATTTTCAAGACCACTATGTTTGAATTTGACCATGAACGCATCACTGGAACGGGCCCAAATTATTCACAGACAGTGCATTACGAAAGTCTGAGGAAATTACACAACGGCCCAAACATCCTTTCAAGTAACTATGGTTATGAGACAGTCACCCGAAAAATATAACAAATGTTTCATATCAAAATTACTCGTACTTTGTTTCAGGCACATGAACCTCGGTAATCTTCTGTGTTTTTTTATAGTATTCCAGTTATACTATTACGATAAGCGTTACGGGAACGAAAAATTCTGCCACATATAACCACATGAAATTTCATATTCTAGGTTTTTAATTAAATATAAAAGTAATAAAATTTCGTCCTTCACAATTTACAAAGCACCATTACTTGGTCTTGAGTAAATTGTTGGTGATTCCTTTAAAGTATACGAGGGTCAGTCATATGATCTTGTAGAAGTCAATGTGGAAATAAGAAAAATTTCTTTATTATTCTTGGTTATTATAAGTTTTTGGTATGATCAAAATCAAGTTAGGGACAACACGTTCTTTTTTTTGCACTTTGGTCCCTCCAAGAAAGTGGGAGATGTCGGAATGAAAAATTGGATATACTCTTATGTAATTCACATTATCACAACCACCATGTTCGAATTTGACCATGAACGGGTCACCGGATCGGGACCAAATTATTCATGGATAGTGCATTATGAAAATCTGAGGAAATTTCACAGCGGCCCAAACTTCCTTGCTTGTCACAACTGTTGGGAGACATTCACCCGAACAATATGACAAATGTTTCATATCAAAACTACACGTACTCTCTTATAGGCACAAGAACCTTGGTAATGTTCTCGGTTTTTTTAGTATTCCATTAATACTGTTACGATAAGCGTTATGGTTATGAAATTTCCACCTCATAAAATGACATGAAATATAGAAGTTATAGAATTCTGCCTTTCACATTTTACATAGTGAAAATACTTTGTCTTGAGTAAATTGTCAGTGATTACTTAAAAGTATACGAGTGCCAGTCGTATGATCTTGTAGAAGTCTATGTGGAAAGAAGACCATATTCTTTATTACTCTCGTTTATTATTTGTTCCACTATATATGGATGACGAAGCTTCTCTCGGGACGATCAAAATCGAGTTAGGGACAACACGTTCTCTTTTTTATTTTTGCATTGAGGTCCTTCCAAGAAAATGGGAGATGTCAAAATACAAAATTGTATATATGTTTATGTAATTCAAATTTTCACGACCACTATGCTCAAATTTGACCATGAATGCATCACCGGAGTGGGCCCATATTATTCACAGACAATGAATTAAAATATTCTGAGGAAATTACACAACGGCCCAAACTTACTTGCTTGTTATTACGGTTAAGAGACACTCACCCGAACAATATGACAAATGTTTCACATTGAAATTACACGTACTCTCTCATAGGCACACGAACTTGGGTAATCTTCCAGTTTCTTTTATCGCATTCCATTCATACTGTAACGATAAGCATTATAGGAATGGAAATTCCCTCCATATAAAATCACATGAAATATTGAAGTAATGAAATTCCATTCTTCACATTTTACAATGCGCCAACACTTGGTCTTCAGTAAATTTCGATGATTACTCAAAAGTATATGAGTGTCATGGATATGATCTTGTTGAAATCTATATGGAAATAAAACCAATTTCTTTGTTACTCTTAGTTACTATAAGTTCGTCTATATATGGATGAAAAAGCTTCTTTTGAGATGATCGAAATCAAGTTAGGGACAATACGTTCCCTTTTATTTTTCGCAATTGGGTACCTCCAAGAATTTGGGAGATGTTGAAATGAAAAGTTGAATATATGCTTATGTAATTCACATTTTCATGACCACTATGTTCGAATTTGACCATGAACGCATTACTGGAATGGGCCCAAATTATTCACAGACAATGCATAACGAAACTCTGCGGAAATTACACAATGGCCCGAACATCCTTTCAAGTAACTACGGTTATGAGACATTCACCCAAACAATATAACAAATGTTTCATATCAAAATTACTCATACTTTGTTTCAAGCACGTGAACCTCGGTAATCTTTCGTGCTTTTTTTATAGTAATCCAGTTATACTATTACGATAAGCGTTATGGGAACAACAAATTCTGCCACATAGAACCACATAAAATTTCATATTCTAGGTTTTTACTCAAATATAAAAGTAATAAAATTCCATCCTTTACATTTTACAAAGCACCAATACTTGGTTTTGAGTAAATTGTCGATGATTCCTTAAACGTATATGGGGGCCAGTCGTATGATCTTGTTGAAGTCTATGTGGAAATAACACCAATTTCTTTATTACTCTTTGTTATTTTAAGTTCGACTATATATGGATGAAAAAGATTCGTTCGGGAAAATCAAAATCGAGTTAGGGATAACACGTTCTCTTTTTTATTTTTGAACTTAGGCCCTTTCAAGAAAATGGGAGATGTCCAAACGCAAATTTGGACATACTCTTATGTAATTCACATTGTCACAACCACCTTGTTAGAATTTGACCATGAACGGGTCACCGGACCAGGGCAAAATTATTCAAGGATAGTGCACTACAAAAATCTAAGGATATTACACAGTGGCCAGAACTTCCTTGCTTGTCACTTCGGTTAAGAGACATTCACCCGAACAATAAGACAAATGTTTCATATCAAAATTACTTGTACTTTGTTTCAAGCACGTGAACCTCGGTAATCTTCCGTGTTTTTATAGTAATCCAGTTATACTATTACGATAAGCGTTATGGGAACAAAAATTTTTGCCACATAGAAACACATGAAATTTCATGTTCTAGGTTTTTACTCAAATATAAAAGTAATAAAATTCCGTCCTTCACATTTTACAAAGCACCAATACTTGGTCTTGTGTAAATTGTCGATGATTCCTTAAACGTATACGAGGGTCAGTCGTATGATCTTGTAGAAGTCTATGCGGAAATAACACCAATTTCTTTATTACTCTTTGTTATTTTAAGTTCGACTATATATGGATGACAAAGCTTCATTCGGGACGATCAAAATAGAGTTAGAGACAACACGTTCTCTTTTTTATTTTTTCACTTAGGTCTCTCCAAGAAAATGGGAGGTGTCAGAATGAAAATTTGGATATACTCTTATGTAATTCACATTGTCACGACCACCTTGTTAGAATTTGACCATGAAAGGGTCACCGGAACAGGGCAAAATTGTTCAAGGATAGTGCATTGCAAAAATCTAAGGATATTACACTGCGGCCAGAACTTCCTTGCTTGTCATTTCGGTTAAGAGACATTCACCCAAACAATAAGACAAATGTTTCATATCAAAATTACACGTACTCTCTTACAGGCACCCGAACGGTTATATTAGGACATTTAGGATTCACGTTTGTACACTTTTGTGCTCTAAATGTGGCATTTTTCCTTGAAATTCCCTAAGGTGGGTTAAAAGCATGTTTTACGCTTCTATTACGTTTCTAGAGAATTCTGTGTGATATGGAAATTTGTTTGAAGACTTTGAAGACTTTGAAGAATACCTTTGAAGATTTGAAGATTTGAAGATTTGAAGATTTGAAGACTGGTGTTTCAGCTTTTGAAGACTTGAAGAATTGAAGAGAAGTGAAGAGAAGAGGAGGACATGAAACAAGAAGAAGAAAGAAATCAAAATGCTGGAACTGGCACTACCATAGAGACCCCCCTCTAGCACTGGTTTTTTAGCACCGGTTTTTAAAACCGGTGCTAAAAATCTAATAGCACCGGTTTTTAAATGTTTAACACTGGTTTTAAAAACAGGTGTTAATTTAACACTGGTTTTAAAAACCGGTGTTAATTTAACACCGGTTTTTTAAAAACCGGTGCTAAATTTTACAATAGCACCGGTTTTGGAAACAATTAGCATCGGTTTTTAAAAACCGGTGCTAAAAATTTGAAATTTTATTTTTCCCACCAAAGAAATAGCCAAAATTTTTTAAATAACACCGGTTTTGAAGATATTAGCACCGGTTTTTAAAAACCGGTGCTAAATATTTGTAAAATTATATCTTCTTGTCAAAAAAATAAAAATAGCACTGGTTTTAATAAAAAATAGCACCGGTTTTAAAAACCGGTGCTAAAATTACACAATAGCACCGGTTTTTACAAAACAATAGCACCAGTTTTTAAAAACTGGTGCTAAAAACTTTCGAGACCCATTTCCTGCCAAAGAAATAGCAAACAATTTTAAAATAGCACCGGTTTTGAAAATATTAGCACCGGTTTTTAAAACCGGTGCTAAATATTTGTAAAATTCTATCTTCCAGCAAACAAATTCAAAATAGCACTGGTTTTAGTAAAAAATAGCACCGGTTTTAAAAACCGGTGCTAAAAATGAAGGAATAGCACTAATTTTTGCAAAGAATAGCAACAGTTTGAAAACCAGTGCTAAAACTTAAAACTTAGCACCGGTTTTTTGTAAAATTTAGCACAGGTTTTAAAAACCGGTGAAAAATTTAAAAAAAGCAACGGTATTTTAATAAAGAAATAGCCCAAAATTTTAAAATTGTACCGTTTTGGAAAACTTAGCACCGGTTTTAGAAGAAAATAGCACCGGTTTAAAATTTACCCGCCAAAGAAATCGCCAAAAAAATTTCCCGCCAAAGAAATTGCAAAAAATTTGTAAAATAGCATCGGCTTTGGAAGAAAATAGCACCGGTTTAAACCGGTGCTAAAAAGTTTTAAATTTTTCCCGCCAAAAAAATTCCCCCCCCAAAGAAATCGCCAAAAACTTCTGAATATTTTTTGAAAGTTTTGAAATTTCATTATTTCCGCTGAAGAATTCAAAAAATTTGCTAAAAATTTCACATAATCTTCCCAAATATTTCATGAGCTGGGAGCGGCTACCGCTCTAAGCTATTTTTTTTAAAACTTTCAAAATCGTTCACTTCTTTTGTTGATTTTAACTAATAACTAAGTTAAGTTAAATTAATCAAGGATCAACCTTCACTGACCTCATATATACAAATAAGAATAAATTTATTTTACATTAACTAATTAACGTTCAACCCTTAATTGATTTAGTATATATAAATACAACTTTAACAAGTTAACGGTGAAGCTTTACTTTACTTTCAATATATAAACACTGATAACTAGGACGAATTTGACTAATCAACGGTCAACCTATACTTGATTTTCAATATATAAACATTAAAAACAAAGTGGACTTTAACTAATTAACGGTCAAACTTTATTTGAATTAGTATATGATAAATACTAATAAAAATGTTTGACTATCTAATCAACAGTCAAACCTAAGTTGACTTTCTATATATAAATACTAATCAATGGTCAAAGTTTACTCGACTTTCCATATATAAACACTATAACTAGATTGGCTTTGTCTAATCAATGGTCAAACTTTACTTGACTTTCAATATATAAACACTAATAACAAAGTTGACTTTAACTAATCAACGATCAAGCTTTATTTGATTTAGTATATGATAAATACTAATAAAAAATGTTTGACTTTGTCTAATCAACAGTCAACCTTAGTAACTTTCTATATATAAATACTAATCAACGGTCAAACTTTACTCGACTTTCCATATATAAACACTATAATTAGGTTGACTTTGTCTAATCAACGGTCAAACTTTACTTGACTTTCAATATATAAACACTAATAACAAAGTTGACTTTAACTAACCAACGGTCAAACTTTATTTGAATTAGTATATGATAAATACTAATAAAAAATGTTTGACTTTGTCTAATCAACAATCCAACCTTAGTTAACATTCTATACATAAATACTAATCAACGGTCAAACTTTACTCGACTTTCCATATATAAGCACTATAACTAGGTTGACTTTGTCTAATCAAAAGTCAAACTTTACTTGACTTTCAATATATAAACACTAATAACAAAGTTGACTTTAACTAATCAACGGTCAAACTTTATTTGATTTAGTATATGATAAATACTAATAAAAAATGTTTGACTTTGTCTAATCAACAGTCAAACCTTAGTTAACTTTCTATATATAAATACTAATCAACGGTCAAACTTTACTCGACTTTCCATATATAAATACTAATAACTAGGTTGACTTTGTCTAATCAACGGTCAAACTTTACTTGACTTTCAATATATAAACACTAATAACAAAGTTGACTTTAACTAATCAACGGTCAAACTTTATTTGATTTAGTATATGATAATACTAATAAAAAATGTTTGACTTTATCTAATCAACAGTCAAACCATAGTTTACTTTCTATATATAAATACTAATCAACGGTCAAACTTTACTCGACTTTCAATATATAAACATTAATAACTAGGTTGACTTTGTCTAATCAACGGTCAAACTTTACATGACTTTCAATGTATAAACACTAATAACTAAGTTCACTTTAACTAATCCATGGTCAACCCTTACTTGTCTTTCTACATAAAAATAAAAATAACAAAGTTGGCTTTAACTAATCCACGGTCGACCCCTACTTGACTTTCGACATACAAATACAAATAACAAAGTTGGCTTCACTAATCCACGGTCAACCCCTACATGACTTTCAATATATATAAACTAATAACAAAGTTGACTTTAACAATTTAACGGTCAAACTTATATTTGAATTATTATATAATAATATTTACTAATAAAAATGTTTGACTTTGTCTAATCAACGGTCAACCCTTACATGACTTTCAATATATAAACACTAATAACTAAGTTGACTTTAACTAATTAACGGTTAAAATTTATTTGATTTTAGTTAATGAAAACTTTAATGGGCTGAAACCCATAATTTTGGCCCAAACCCCAAGTCCTATTTTCATATTCTTAGTCTTCCTTCTCCCTTCCCTAATTTCATTAGATCGAACCCACCGTCCCTCCGCCTCCTCTGGTTTTTCTCCGCCGATTAGCCACCAACCATGCATCATCTGAAAGGGGAGATGGCGCCGGCACCGGCTCCGGTGAGGGAGGCGATCTCGCGGCATCTTGTCTTTTTTCTCAAAGCCTTATACCTTTTCCCTCGATGCACAAACCCACTATTCGCTAATATATCTGTCGATCATTGCCACTGCTTGTAGGTCTCCTTGCCATCGTCGTTATCTGATGTGGCCATTTTATGCGGGTATTTTAGGGTTTTAGGATGTGGATATGTCATTTCCTCCGTGTGCTTGAATCTTTTCTTACTCGAGGGCGAGTAAGGTTTAAGTGTGGGGAGGTTTGATGTGTCCATTTTAGATGGTTATTTTAGGCTTTTTAGGATTAGGTTTTGTGCAATTTTGTGCTCTACATGTGGCATTTTGCCTTGAAATCATCTAAGGAGGGATAAAGGCGGCTTTGACGTTTTTATCACTTTTTAGATGATTTTGTGTGACAAGGTGATTTGTTTGAAGACTTTGAAGATTTATCTTTTAAGATTTGAAGACCTTTACATTTGAGCTTTGTGAAGATTTGAAGAAGTGAAGAGATGAAGAAAGGAGAGCAAAGCAACGGATGAATGATGATCCAGGGTTCTCAGAATTTTCCGAGAAGAATCAGCCTTCAAGAGTGGCACCATTGGATTCCTCTTCTCGAGCACTATAAAATCGACTACAAGAACTCCCGAAATGGATCAACGGTTCACCCGGAGGAAGCAAAACAAAACAGCAAGGCTGAGTTACTGATCTGGTCGCGAGCTCGTCGCGAGTCGCGACGGCAGCGTCCAGTCAGCTCTGTTTCAGCGTTTTTCTCCCCCTTTTTCTTCCACTGTAAATACCTCTTCCTCCCCTTCATTCCACAGTTTTTTTCCCTTTTCTTCTTGCATTTTAGGGCTTGAAAACCCTTGGTTTTCTTCTCTTTCTTTTCTTAGTTTTTGTAGTTTAATTATGTCTCTTGTTATTCTAGAGTAGTTTTTGTTCTTGGGAGCAAGGATTGAAGCTTCCACTTCTATGTATTGAGAACCATTTCTATCTATCTATTTGGTGTTTTTGCTATTGTGCTCTTATTGTGCTTTGAATGTTAATTGTTGATTCCATTGATGTTGTTGGGAGCTTGAGGATATGAATGCTTGTATGAATTGCTAGCTAGGGTTTGGGGGATTTGGGTTAATTTCCCCCCTGTTCTTGTTAGGAATGTATGAGTGTGAATTAGAGCTTTTGATTGTGTTAGTGTGTTGACAATGTGCTAGACGAATGTGATTGATGTTGAACTCTTCGTCATATTTGTTTTGTGTAGCAAACGAGAGAGTCATATGCTCGTGGATGAATGTGCTTGCACGCTCATCCAATCTCGTGTAATTGCATGAATTGGTTTAATGCTTAGTCACGGTGTAGTGGTCATAAGCATTGCCAAGCTTGTTGGTTCTTCGTGATTAAATGCCACCAATGATACCTTGAGTCGTGGTCGCGACTCGGGAGTCATTGGTGAGGTTTGACGAGAGATGTGGAACTCACTCTTGCAAACAACGAACTAAGAAGGATAGGAGTTTAGTCTCCACGACAAGTTGTTGAAATATTGAATAGATGGCTTGTACTCATTCTTGAAGCATTTGTTATTTGGCGTTTATGTATTCTTGATGGTATGTTTCACTTCATGTGTGCCATGAGTTGTTTGAGCATAGGGAGTGCTTGTATGATTGAATTGGTTAGGTGTTAGGAACGTGACGAATTCCGTAGCTCCTTTGCATGAAAATCTATGAGCGTGAACTTAGAACTTCTTGTGATTTATGTGTTGTGATTCTTGCTAGATGGGTATGTTGATGTTGAGTCATGTAATGCTATATGATAGAATGAGTGAATGATTCAATGACCTACATTAGATTTGGAATATCCATTGCCCCCAAGGCTTTTTATCTTTGTAGTTTAAAACCCCTTTTCTTAGTTTTGTTTGATGATTAGCATAGTCACTTGACCTTGCTAGTTATCTTGTCTTTTTACTTTCGTAACCTAGGAAAACCAACCAACCAACCCCCCCCCCCCATTTTACTTGCTTTTATGTGTGTGTATATATTTTATCCTAGGCTAATATTAACCATTTTGTGCTTAGACGCTTAGGAAGATCCCTCTTCTCTTTGGACGACCCCGATTTGCCGCTATCTACCTAGTTGTAGAAAGTAAGCAAAAAGGGCTTATAAATTATCTTTTGCACGGCGGGCGCGACGACCGCCCGCCTGTCACGCGGGTGACCCGGGTTCGATCCCCGGCAGCGGCGCCATTTTGGCAGGGGTAAAATTTGGGTTTGGGGGCTGATTTTCCTAGGGTTTTATATTTTTTAAGTCTGCTCATTTTCTTGTGATTTCTGGGGTGTTAGAGATGCTAGGCTATTTTCATTTACCTGTGTAAAGGTTGTGTGGTGTTACGTAGTTATCGACTCTAAAATCCTAAAATGGGAGTGCTAGGATTTTCTTATGCTTGCACTCCAAGTGTTTGATGTTTTGTCTGATAGAGAAACAATGCTTGGATTGCAAGGGAAGAAGAAGATGAATGTGGGGACGTTGAACCAGAAACATTACGGTGGGGGACTGGAAACTAGCTTGATTACAGAGTCAGTACCGAAGGTTTAACACTTTTACTCTTCATTTGTAGTTTGATTATACTGTATAATGTATATGGTTCTCACCTTGGATATAACTGATGTATGAAATGATGCTCCAAATTTGCCCCTTAATCATAATTCTATAAGATGATGTATCACTATGTTGAAATGATATTTACTGGAAACCGTTTTGAGGTTCTTTGTTTTTCCCGTGAAGTTTGCCCCTTTTCATCTTTTGGTCCCCTAACGTATGTTCTCTTCTGATTTTAATACTATTTTTTGTGACCATTGATGAATTATATTATATAGATGGTTTCAAACTGTTACTGCAAATTGGCTTCTGTTTTGTTTGGCATTTATGCAAAGAATAGGTATATTGTCATTCTAGATGATAGTAGAATCGCGCCTATATGGTTCTAGTACTTTTAAGTTCATTCCCAGGTTTACTTGACTTTCTATATATAAATACTAGTGACTAAGTTGACTTTAACTAGGTATATGTTCTGAAAACATTATTGCTGCACATAATCAAAAGTTCTCTTCTCTATATTTTTTGCTGTGTTTGCTGCTTTTGGTGTGTTTTCATTTTAAATCAAACGTGAAAAGTTAAATTCTGTAGCTTAAGTTCGGATAGAGGGAGTAACACTTGCATTAATTGACGAAACATCGTGCATCAATTTTACCCTACTGCCTGCATTTTTTATTTAAAATTTATGTGTTCTGATTAGTTCAATCTAGTGTTCAAATTAGCCTGAGGTATATCTTCTTTTCCTGTTGGAAGCCTATAATGATGAGAACCCTGATGTTCGACAGGTTTGCATATTTAATTTCTGTGATTTAATATTGATGGATGTAAATTTACTCCATTACTAGATCTGTTATGCATTATTTGAATCACTGTTGCACCTAACTTCTAGTCTTTGAGAACTGATGTAGCATAGGGTGAATTGACTTGGCCCATCTTACATATCTTACGTACTATGCACCTTCAACTGTATGAAATTTGTCGTATCATGTGAAATGCATGGTTGTTGGCCCATTTGTTATGAATGCTACAAGTTAAATGATGAATTTTGAGGGAAAAGCAAACATATTTTGAGTCCCACTCAAATGAAGTTTCTGTTGATGCTTGATGATATGTTTCACTTTGGCATTTTAATGTTGTATTTTACTTTAAACATTTTTTTGCTCTGTAACATATGATTTATGTGAGTAAGATTGTTACATTCATTTCATTAATGTTATGAATCAGCATAGGAAGAACATGATAGATATGTGTTTATCTTGGTGGATTTTTTTTGTTCTTTACTTTACCGAATGTTGATGTGTGACTGAATCAAATTGAGTTAAGTAGCCTCATTAAGTACTGAAGGTTGATATAATGATATGAACGTCTTAATTCAGGTATAAGCTTCTGGTATAAGCTTCTGGCATGGTTTCCAGTGATCTATTGAATAAGCTTTTGGCATGGTGAGATTGATTCCTCTCCAAGGTCTCCCGCGCAATGTTTAGTCTCATTGATTATTAGTTTTGAATCATAATTTTTTTTGTTTTATTTCTATACTATCAATTTCGTGAAGTTAATTTTATTATTAAATTGATTTCCTATTAAATTTTTAGTTTCAGGTCTTTTTCTCTTCCTCTGAAAGCTGCAGCGTGCTGCCGCTTCCTCTGTTTCAGGTTTTTTTCCCTTCCTCTGAAAGCTCCAGCGCGCTGCCGCTTTCAGGGGAAGGAATTTTTTTATTCGTTGTAAATATATTAGCACCGGTTTTAACAGGTGCTAACAAAAAAACCGGTGCTAATTTAGCACCGGTTGAAAAACAGGTGCTAATTTAGCACCGGTTTTTTTTGTTAGCACATGTTTAAAAACCGGTGCTAACTAGAAAAACCCGTGCTATATCGGTACATTTTTGTACTAGTTTAAAAACCGGTGCTAACTAAAAAACCGGTGCTAACTAAAAAACCGGTGCTAAAAGTTGGGATTTAGCATCGGTTTTTTTCCAACCGGTGCTAAATTAGCATCGGTTACTTAGGAACCGGTTTTTTTGCAAAAACAAAACTGGTGCTAGAACATAAAAAAACTGGTGCTAAAGAGGGGTTCTTGTGATAGTGTGGGCACCGTGGCGACTCGCGACGAACGTATGGCCAAAAAATTCTTGCTTTTTTGTATTATAAATACTCACCTTATCCTCTCCTCTTCAGGTTACGAATCTATAATCTTCTTCCTTTGATTTTTCTGGGTTTAAAACCCTAGTTTTTCTTTCTTTATTTTCTTAGTTTTTGTAGGTTCGTCATGTCTTTTAATTATCTAGTTTTTTTTATCTTGGGAGCAATGGATTGAAGCATCCATTACTATGTAGTAAGAACCATATCTATCTATTTAGTGCTTTTGCTACTGTGCATATATTGAGCTTTGAATGTGAATTGTTAATCGCACTGATGTTGTTGGAAGCTTGAGCATATGAATTTCTTGTATGATTACTTGTTAGGGTTGGAAGAAAGTAGCTAAATCTCCCCTCTTTTATTGTGGAATCCAAGAACATGAGTTAGAGCTTCTTAATGATGTTGATGTGTTGATAATTGCTAGATGAATGTGATGATGTTGAACTCGTTGTCATGTTTTTTTTAGGTATCAAATGAGAGAGGTCAATGAATGTCGATCGTTCTTGGCTAATCTTGAGTAAATGCATGAATTGGTTAAATTCTTAGACACGGTGTAGTGTTTATAAGTGTTGCCAAGCTTGTTGATTCTTTGTGCTCAATGCCATCAATGGGATACTTTTAGTCGTGTTTCAGCTAAGGGGTTCATTGGTGAGGTTTGACAAAGATGTCGAATTCACTCTTGCAAACTACTACCTAAGAAGGATGGAAGATTTATCTTCACAACAAGTAGTTGAAGTAGTGAATAAATTGTTTCACTCGTTCTTGAAGCCTTTGTTATTTAGCATTCATAAGTTCTTTATGCTATGTTTTACTTCATTTTTTCCATGTGTTGTTTGAGAATAGGAAGTGTTGGCATGATTGAAGTGTTAGGGTGTCAGGAAAGTGACGAATTCCTTAGCTCCTTTGAATGAAAATCTAAGAACATGAACATAGAACTTCTTGTGCGTAATGTGGTTTTACTCTTGCTAGATAAGTATGATAATGTGGATTTTTATAATATTTATTCTATAGATACAATAAAAGATTGAACCTAGAATGTGGTTTGTTCTAGGTTTAGCCTAATGAATGCTATGTTTTGTTAAATGGCTATGTCTTTGGTAGAGGCTTGTTGTTGTCAAATATATGGTCCTTCGTGTATAATGCCATCGATGAAATACCCCTATGGTTATTGTTTGTCTAGGGTGATAAAAAATGAGGTTTGCAAATAGTCGTTGTTTGTCTTTGCAAATTACTATTAAGAAGGAATGAATGTTGATCTTTCATTGGCATTCCCCATAGGTAAAAATTGTGAGAGAATGAGTGAATGGTTCAATGATCTACATTTGGTTTGGAAGTGAATGTCGATGGCCCCCAAGGCTTTATCTTTTGTAGTTTTAAACTCCTTTTCTTAGTTTGTTTGATGATTAGCATAGTTACTTAACTTTTCTAGTTGTTTTGTATTTTATTTTTATAACTTAGGACAACCAACCAACCAAACCCCCCTTTTACATGCTTTTATATGTGTATATATATCTACTCCTAGCCTAATATCAACCTTTTGTGTTTAAACATTTAAGAAAATCCCTCTTCTTCGTGGACGACCCCGACCTGCCGCTATCTACTTCGTTGTAGATAGTAAGCATTTAGGGCTTATAAATATTAACTTTGAGAGGTCCGGCAACAGCCTCCCAAATTTTGGCACCGGTTCCGGGGAAGAGGCATTTATTTTTAAGTGTTCGGGTGTATTTGGTTGAATATTAGCTAGTCGTTTTTATTTTCCAGTCCCTGGTGGTTGCTTTTTTTGGAGTAGGTATTACTTGAGTTCTTGGTAAATTTTTATAGACAATCCTTGCAATATGATTTCAGACTTTTGAAATTTTTAAAAAATAAAAAAAATAATGGAGCGCCTCACCTTGAGGGAACTCATGATGAGAAGAGAGGCTCAACGAGAAAGGTTTTATAGGATGTGTCATTCCGACCATCCTACCGAGTCTTGCTATTTGTTGTGGGAAGAGCACTATGAAGGGGAAAGAACCCTTGGTTTCCAAAACCAAGGGTATTACGAAGAGTGCTACCAAGAGGTAGGAGATGTTGGTTTTCAAGTGCAAGAAGCTCAAGAATGGTATCCATACCACAATCCTTACAATCCAGAATGGAGTGCTAATCTGAATTGGTGGTATAAGAATAAGCCCTAAAACTGACAATACGAGCAAAATAGTTGGCTATCACCACCTTACACCATACCCCAAAACCAAGCCCAACAAGGAAGTTCGAGTTTGACACGTGAGGAATTCATGAATACAATAGAAAACTTGAAAAACGTTACTAGAGAAGAACTGGACACCCGTCTCTCCTCTAGTTTTGAGGCTATTGATGGGCATACGAGGAGTATATTAGAAGAGTTGACCCAAATGGAAGCTCGTGATGTTGAGAATACACCATCCCAAATCGAACTCGAGGATTTGGTGAGTGAGGTCACCATGGGAAATGATCTTGAGTTCGAAGGGGATGCGGAGTTGGTTGTTGAGAATGATAAAAAGGAAGAAGAGATTATTATGCTACATTCATTAGTATTGTAACCCCTACCCACACCTATTGAACCAACTCCACCTTTTTTCAGAAGTTTTGAAGGAGACAAGAGAGGAGCCAAAAGACTACCCCAAGCCTCTTAACCACCTAACTTCCTTTAAACCATCCCCACCTCAACAAGACTTTCTTCTTGAAAGTTTTGTACTCTCACCTCTCTACTTTTTGATACTCATGGTGAAGGGGTTCAAGCCTTCACCATATGGATAGCATTAGGGTTGTGCCGACAACGTTGTGCCGACGATGTAAATAAACTCGGCCTTTATTTTGGTTTTTGTTGTTTAGTTTTTGTTATTTTGTCTTGTTCTTTTTACGGTGTTCTTTTCTGTGATTTTGTACGAAAGTAAAGTGCATTACATTGGAGGAGATGAAGGAATGAGATCCATGAGAAAGGGAAGAAAACTTGGAATGTTGGTAAGAAAAGATTGAATTATTTCTAAGTCCTGGGAAATCCTGTCATCGCCACTCATGATGACCTCACGACGGACCATTGCGAGTCCCGATGTGATCAGAAATTTTGTATTAAAAATCAGCTCCCAGCCTCCACTTTTTGTGAGTCGTGACGAGCCCATCACAAGTCGAGACCAACGGGTCCTTAAAACTGGCCTTGATACGTCATTTTTCATCATCGAGATGACAGGACCTCAACTCGAGCTGAACCTAAAAGTCCATCACCCCTGGAGACCTCAGGTCCTCGAGACTGCAATCCCTTAACTCAAGCTGAAGCCCTCAAGATCTGGGGTCCTCGAGGCTGCAAGACTAGCCCCTCAAGACCTCAACTCGAGACAAACCCGGAAAGCCATGAATCCTTGAGACCATCATCCCTCAAAACTATCATTCCTCGAAAGCAGCCCCTCGGGACACCAGGCCCTCCATATATTGATTTGAACCGAACCCAAAAAACTATTACTCCCTCGAGACCAGTTGTTCCTTGAGACCAGCCCCTCGAGACCTCAGGTCTTTGTGGCTGCAAGCCCTTAATTTGAACCGAGCCTAAAAGTTCATCACCTTCTAAATATTAGTCCTTGAGACATCCCTCAATATCTCGGGTACTCGAGGCCACAAGCCCTCGACTCGAGTGGAAGCCCTCGAGACCTCGTATCCTTAAGGCCGCAAGCCCTCGATTTGAGCTGAAGCCATCTAGAACTCGTGCCCTCAAGGCCACAAGATCTCGATTCATGCTGAAGCCCTTGAGACCTCTTGTCCTCAAAGACATAAGCTCTTGATTCGAGCTGAACCCAAGAGTGCAGCATACCCTCGAGACCTAGGGTTCTTAAGGCCGCAATCCCTCGACTAGAGCTGAAGTCCTCGAAACCTCGGGTCCTCGAGGCTGCAATTCCTCAACTCGAGCAGAAGCCATCAAGACATCATTCCCTTGAGACTTCAGGTCCTTGATATCAGAAGCCCTTGAGACCAGTCAAGCCTTTTAGCACCTCGAGACCTACACCCCTCGAGACATCATCTTCCATCCTCAAGCCCAGCCAAACCCGAGCCCCTCAAGACCAAATATTTCATTCTCGAGACAAACCAAACTAGAGCCTTCCCTAACTATCTTGACTCGCGACGATGGATCGCGAGTCGCGACCAGTGCTGTCGCGAGTCGCGATGAAAAATCAAACTTTTCAACTGATTTTAAACACTGCATAATCCTTCTTTCTTCTCCACCAAATACTCCCAAGAACCACCACACATCCACTCATTCCTCCACCATCTCACATATATTGACATATGAAAATTGTTGCATCTTTATAGTATATTTGTTGATTGTGGCATGCCGATTACATCATTGAGTCTTTAATTGCTATATTCTATAATGATGTTTGGATATGTGTCGATATATGTTGGATATTTTTATTGGAAAATCTTATAGTGGTGATTGCATGATGGATTGGTTGTTCTTTGATAATACTATGGTTATTAACTCTTGATGATAAAACTAGTATTACAAATCCTTACATACATGTGAGTTTGACTTTGTTCTTTGTGGTGTTAGTCTTGATCAAACGGTGCCAAGGAGACAACTTTTTGCTCGAGGGGTGAGTTCTTCTAAGGCAATTTTGCTCCCCCTTCCGGCTTCAAAACCAATTTTGGGACCGATTCTATACAATTACAATGGATTGCACCATATCACCGGCGACTATGCAGAGAAATGGGTGTCACTCTACCTCTTACCTTGATTTCTATTATTCTTACCTGACATGTTTACATTGAGGGAAATGTAATGTTTTAAGTGCAGGGAGGGGTTAGAGGACTCACATGCATGCTAACTTCATTTGGAATGGTTTTTGCTACTTTTGATTGGAAAAACACGAGAAAAAGGAAGAAAAAATTTAGAAATTTTTAAAAAAATAGAAAGAAAAGAAAACCCGCTAAGTTAAAAACCCGAGAGGGCAACTTAGGCAACATTGGGGGCCCGAATAAAGGGTGACCTAGGCAAAAGTGAGAGGCTAAAATGTGTGGAAAAAGGTGAGATGTGAGCCAAAGAAATATGATCTTTGGCTAGGATGAAAACCCGAAAGGGCTCCTAGGCAAAATGAGTGAAAGAGAGAAATAAGGAAAATTCTATGATTTCACTCATTTGTCGGCGTTGGAGTCATAAGGTTGTGGTTGTCATATGGATGGATCGGGTAACTTAACATCTTTAGACCTCTTGGGATTCGGTAACTTAGTAGGTTGAAAAACGAAGTAGGGTTATAAAGTTCTTGATTCTTTTATACTTCGTTTTGGTTGATATACTGACATTGGGTGAAGTATGTGTTTATACCTCCTCTATGGTTTTGACTTCATTTTGTGTCATTGGATTTTGGTTGATATATTGGTATGAAGTGAAGTATGTGCTTGAACCTTTCCTATGGTTTTTACTTCATTTTATGTCATTGGACTTTGGGATTATGAATTCAGGAGTTTGAAAGACTTTTATGGGTAGTGAATGGATAAGTGGTAGGTTTGGTTAGATTTAAGAATTGGGGTTATGTGTGTGAAAAATTCTCATTTGAGCTTTGATTTTGGGATTTACAATATTAAGAGTTTTTGTGAGGTTTTGATTTGGTGAATATTAGTTTAGGATATGGACATATGAATTCCTTCGTGTGCTTGAATCTTTTCTTACTCGAGGGCGAGTATAGTTTAAGTGCAGGGAGGTTTGATGTGCCCATTTTATACGGTTATATTAGGACTTTTAGGATTCACTTTTGTACACTTTTATGCTATAAATGTGGCATTTTTCCTTGAAAATCTCCTAGGAGGGTTAAAAGTTACTTTTACACTTTTATTACGTTTCTAGAGAATTTTGTGTGACAAGGCAATTTGTTTGAAGACTTTGAAGAATACCTTTGAATATTTGAATATTTGAATACTTGTATTTGAGCTTTTGAAGACTTGAAGAATTGAAGAGAAATGAAAAGAAGAGGATGACATGAAACAAGAAGAAGAAAGAAATCAAAATGCTGGAACTGGGGACCGTCGCAACTCGCGATGACCAAAAATTCTTCTTGATTTTTTTTATATATAAATACTCACCTTATACTCTCCTCTGCAAGACACGAATCCATACTCTTCTTCGTGCAATTCTTCTGGGTTTAAAACCCTAGTTTTTCTTTCTTTATTTTCTTCATTTTTGTAGGTTAATCATGTCTTTTAATTATCTGGCTTAGTTTTTATCTTGGGAGCAATGGATTGAAGCTTCCATTTCTGTGTAGTAAGAACCATATCTATCTATTTAGTGCTTTTGCTATTGTGCATTTATTGAGCTTTGAATGTTAATTGTTAATTGCATTAATGTTGTTGGAGGCTTGAGCATATGAATTGCTTGTATGATTACTTGTTAGGGTTGGGAGAAAGTAGATAATTCTCCCCTCTTTTAATGTGGAATCCAAGAGCATGAGTTAGAGCTTCTTAATGATGTTGATGTGTTGATAATTGCTAGATGATTGTGATGATGTTGAACTCATTGTCATGTTTGTTTTAGGTAGCAAATAAGAGAGGTCAATGAATGTCGATCATTCTTGGCTAATCTTGAGTAAATGCATGAATTGGTTAAATTCTTAGGCACGGTGTAGTGTTTATAAGTGTTGCCAAGCTTGTTGATTCTTCGTGCTCAATGCCATCAATGGGATACTTTTAGTCGTGTTTCAGCTAAGGGGGTCATTGGTGAGGTTTGACAAAGATGTTGAATTCACTCTTGCAAACTACTACCTAAGAAGGATGGGAGATTTATGTTCACAACAAGTAGTTGAAGTAGTGAATAGATTGTTTCACTCGTTCTTGAAGCCTTTGTTATTTAGCATTCATGTGTTCTTCATTCTATGTTTTACTTTATTTATTCCATGTGTTTTTTGAGAATAGGAAGTGTTTGCATGATTGAAGTGTTAGGGTGTTAGGGAAGAGACAAATTCCTTAGCTCCTTTGCATGAAAATCTAAGAATATGAACATAGAACTTCTTGTGTATAATGTGTTGTGACTCTTGCTAGATAAGTATGTTAATGTGGATTGTTCTCATATTTATCCTACAAATGCAATAACAGGTTGAACCTAGAATGTGGTATGTTCTAGGTTTAGCCTAATAAATGCTATGTTCAGTTAAATGGCTATGCTTTGGTAGAAGGCTTGTTGTTATCAAATCTATGGTCCTTTGTGTATAATGCCATTGATGAAATACCCCTATGGTTGTTGTTTGTCTTTGCAAATTCTTATTAAGAAGGAATGAATGTTGATCTTTCATTGGCATTCCCAATAGGTAACAATTGTGATAGAATAAGTGAATGGTTCAATGATCTACATTTGGTTTGGAAGTAGATGCCGATTGCCTCCAAGGCTTTATCTTTTGTAGTTTAAAACCCCTTTTTCTTAGTTTGTTTGATGATTAGCATAGTTACTTGACTTTGCTAGTTGTTTTGTCTTTTATTTTTGTAACATAGGACAACCAACCAACCCCCTTTTACATGCTCTTACATGTGTATACATATCTACTCCAAGCCTAATATCAACCTTTTGTGTTTAAACGCTTAAGAAAATCCCTCTTCTTCGTGGATGAACCCGACTTGCCGCTATCTACTTAGTTGTAGATAGTAAACATTTAGGGCTTATAAATATTAACTTTGAGAGGTACAACGACGGCCTCCCAGTGATTACTTAAAAGTATAAGAGTGTCAATCGTATGATCTTGTTGAAGTCTATGTTGAAAGAAAACCATATTCTTTATTACTCTCGTTTATTATAAGTTTGACTATATATATATATAACAAAGCTTCTTTCAGGACGATCAAAATTGAGTTAGGGACAACACGAACCCCTTTTTATTTTTGAACTTAGGCCACTCCAAGAAAGTGGGAGATTTCAAAATGCAAAATTAGATATATGCCTATGTAATTAAAATTGTCATGACCACTATGCTCGAATTTGACCATGAATGCATCATCGGAACGGGCCCATATTTTTCCTGGACAGTGCATTACAAAACTCTGAGGAAATTACACAAAAGCCCAAACTTTCTTGCTTGACATTCACCCAAACAATATAACAAATGTTTCATATCAAAATTACACGTACTTTCTTACAGGCACGCAAACCTGGGTAATCTTCCAGGTTTTTTTATCGTATTCCATTCATACTGTAATGATAAGCGTTAAGGGAATGAAAATTTCTACCACAAAAAATCGTATGAAATATAGAAGTAATAAAATTCCATTCTTCACATTTTACAAAGTGCCAATACTTTGTCTTGAGTAAATTTTTAGTGATTACTCAAAAGTATATGAGTGTCAGTGATATGATCTTGTGGAAGTCTATGTGGAAATAAGACCAATTTCTTTATTACTCTCAGTTACTATAAGTTAGTCTATATATTGATGAAAAAGCTTCTTTCGAGACGATCGAAATCAAGTTAGGGACAATACGTTCCCTTTTTTATTTTCGAACTTAGGTACCTCCAAGAAAGTGGGAGATGTTAAACTGCAAAGTTGGATATACGCTTATGTAGTTAACATTTTCATGACCACTATGTTCGAATTTGACCATGAATGCATCACCAGAATGGGCCCAAATTATTCACAGACAGTGCATTACAAAACTCTGAGGAAATTACACAACGGCCCAAATATCCTTTCAAGTAACTACAGTTATGAGACATTCACCCGAACAATATAACAAATTTTTCATATCGAAATTACACGTACTCGCTTTTTGGCACGCGAAACTCGATAATCTTCCATGTTTTTTATGGTGTTCCATTTATAATGTTACGATAAGCGTTATCGGAATGAAGAATTCTGCCACATAGAACCACATGAAATTTCATATTTAGGTTTTTAATTAAATGTAAAAGTAATAAAATTCCACCCTTCACATTTTACAAAGCAATAATACTTGGTCTTGAGTAAATTGTCGGATATTCCTTAAAAGTATACGAGGGTCAGTTGTATGATCTTGTAGAAATCTATGTGGAAATAACACCAATTTCTTTATTACTCTCGGTTATTTTAAGTTTGAATGTATATGGATGACAAAGCTTCTTCCGGGACGATCAAAATCGAGTTAGGGACAACAAGTTCTCTTTTTTATTTTTGCACTTAGGTCCCTCCAAGAAAGTGGGAGATGTCGAAATGAAAAATTGGATATTCCCTTATGTAATTCACATTGTCATGACCACCATGTTTGAATTTGACCTTGAACGGGTCACAAGAATGGGACCATATTATTCCCAGACAGTGCATTACAAAACTCTGAGGAAATTACACAACGGCCCAAATTTCCTTGCTTGTCAATATGATTAAGAGACATTCACCCGAACAATATGGCAAATATTTCATATCAAAGTTACACGTACTCTCTTACAGGCATGCGAACCTGGGTAATCTTCCAGGTTTTTTTTATCGTATTCCATTCAAATTGTCACGATAAGCGTTATGGGATTTAAAATTTCTGCCACATAAAATCACATGAAATATAGAAGTAATAAAATTTTGTTCTTCACATTTTTCAAAGCGCCAATACTTGGTCTTGAGTAAATTGTAGGTGATTACTCAAAAGTATATGAGTGTCAGTGATATGATCTTGTGAAAGTCTACGTGGAAATAAGACCAATTTCTTTACTACCCTCAGTTACTATAAGTTCGTCTATATAAGGATGACAAAGCTTCATTCAAGACGATCAAAATTGGGTTAAGGACAACATGTTCTCTTTTTTATTTTTGCACTTAGGTCCCTCCAAGAAAGTGGGAGATGTCGAAATGCAAAATTGGATATATGCTTATATGATTCAAATTTTCTTGACCACTATGCTTGAATATGACCACGAACGCATCACCGGAATGAGCTCATATTATTCACGGACAGTGCATTACAAAACTCTGAGGAAATCACCCAACGGCCTAAACTTACTTGCTTGTCACAACGGTTAAGAGACATTCACCTAAAACATATGACAAATGTTTCATATCAAAATTACAAGTACACTCTTACAGACACGCGAACCTGGGTAAGCTTCCAGGTTTTTTTATCGTATTCCATTCATACTGTAACGATAATCATTATGGGAAAGAAAATTTCTGCCACATAAAATCACATGAAATATAGAAGTAATAAAATTCCGTTCTTCACATTTTGCAAAGTGCTAATACTTAGTCTTGAGTAAATTGTCAGTGATTACTCAAAATTGTATGAGTGTCAGTCATATGATCTTGTGGAAGTCTATTTGGAAATAAGACCAATTTATTTACTCTCAGTTACTATAAGTTTGACTATTTATGGATGAGAAAGCTTCTATCGAGAGGATCGAAATTGAGTTAGGAACAATACGTTCCCTTTTTTATTTTCGCATTTAGGTACCTCCAAGAAAGTGGGAGATGTCGAAATGCAAAGTTGAATATATGCCTACGTAATTCACATTTTCATGACCACTATGTTCGAATTTGACCATGAATGCATCACCGGAACGGGCCAAAATTATTCACAAACAGTGCATTACGAAACACTGAGGAAATTACACAAAACTTCCTTGCTTGTCACAATGGTTAAGAGACATTCACCCAAACAATATGACAAATGTTTCATATCAAAATTACACGTACTCTCTTGCAGGCACATGAACCTGGGCAATGTTCCGGTTTTCTTTTTAGAATTCCATTAATACTGTTACGATAAGCATTATGGGAATGAAATTTCCGCCTTATATAATCACATGAAATTTCATATTCTAGGTTTTTAATGAAATATAGAAGTAATAAAATTCCATCCTTCCCATTTTACAAAGAGCCAATATGAGGTCTTTATTAAATTTTCGATTATTACTTAAAAGTACACGACGAGTGTTGGTAGTATGATCTTGTAGATGTCAATGTGGTAATAAGACCAGTTTCTTTATTACTCCTGGTTATTGTAAGTTTGACTATATATGGATGACAAAGATTCTTTTCGAGACAATAGAAATTGAGTTTGGGACAACACATTCAATTCTTTATTTTTGCACTTAGGTCCCTCTAAGAAAGTGGGGGGATATCAAAATGCCAAATTGGATATACGCTTATGAAATTAACATTTTCAAGACAACCATGTTCAAATATTTTCATGAGAACATCACCGGAACGGGCCCAAATTATTCACAGACAGTACGAGGAAATTACACAATGGCCAAAACTTCCTTGCTTGTCACTACAGTTAAGAAACATTCACCCAAACAATAGGACAAATGTTTCATCAAATATTACACGTACTCTCTTACAGGAATGCAAACTTGGGTAATCTTCCGGATTTACTTTGTAGTATCCCAATAATACTGGTATGATAAGCATTATGGGAACAGAAATTTCCACCGCATAGAATCACATGAAATTTCATTTCTAGGTTTTTAATGAAATATAGATGTAATAAAATTTTGTCCTTCACATTTTTCAAAGCACAAATACTTGGATTTGAGTAAATTGTAGGTGATTACTTAAAAGTATACGATTGTCAGTCGTATGATCTTGTATAAATCTATGTTGAAATAAGACCAATTTCTTTTTTTTTTAAATGAAGACCACCATGCGGTGGAGGGATATTTATTGGGCACCCTAAACCCTTAATAATAAAGGAAGAAGCAGTAATTAGCCATAACTGCTCAGTCAGTACAAGAATAACTCCTAAGCTAAAGGAGGCCAAGAGCCCGTAGCAAAATAATTGCTCCCAAAAATCAATGTGATGGGTTTGTAGGATCAAATTACCTAGCAGATCGGTCAGACCGCAAGGGTAAAACTATCTCACTATACCTAGTGATAATAAGGAGCCGGTCGGTGATCAACGAATCGAAGCACCACTTAGCCACCTATATCACTAGGACAATAGGAGCAAGAGACAGAATGGTACAAAAGAATACGAGAAGCAGTAAAGCAGCACCAATGCAGGAGTGGGGGTGCAGCTCAGAGAGGATTTGTGGTTGCTGAAACAGTGGCAGCACCATTTCCTGAAGCTGAAGGAGCAAATAGAAGTCCTCTGATTGAGAGTGGTGGCAGTGAAAAACTTAGTTCCTGTCAAAGAAAACATAAGAAAACAGTTAGTAGCATCAGTTCACCTAAGAAGGGGATCTAACTGTAGGAATCTCTAGGTCATCAAGACTGAGTAACCCTTTGGTTCTTGCAGGCAGATTCGACCAGCTGAAAGATTGGTGAGTCTTAGTAAGTAAAATGTACTTAGCAAGATCATCCGCAGGTTGGTTTCCTTGTCTGAGAATGTGTATCAGTTTAGTATTGCCCAAAGAGATGTGAATACTGTCCATAAGATTAAGAAATTTCCAGTGTCTAACAGATGGTAGTAAAATCATATTAATAGCATTTAGACAGCCAGATTCAATCACAACCTGTTGATTTGCATAAGGTATTGCTAACTGTACCCCACATTGAATAGCTAAAGTTTCAGCATGCAAGGGGGAAACTGCAGTAACAAAGTATCCCTTGGCTTGAACAAAACCATACTTATTCCTTATGATGACCGCAATGCCAGCCTTTTTGGAATGATGCCATGAGGCATCAACATTGATCTTTATGCCCAACTCAGGTTTCTGCCAGGTAACTATGATAATGGGAGGTTTTGGAGGCTTAAAAATCGGTGGAATATAGCCTTCTGAAGCAAGTTCATAGTCAATCTGTCTTGAAATGTCAATGGGAAAGGCAGAAAAAGATAAATAAATGTTGTCTTTGACCTCTTTAATGATAGTATGACAATGAGGATTGAGGTTATCAAAAATTTTCCTATTTCTAGCCTTCCACAAAGACCAGCAGACAAGGATAGGTGCAGTATGGATCAGTCTGGTGTGGAGATTAGATAGACCAGTATATGCCCAGAAACTAGCCAATCTATCCCATAAATTTTCAGATTCAAAATATGAAATACCACAGATTTGATGAACTTCCTTCCAAACCATGGAGGAGATAGCACATGTATTGAAAAAATGATGCAGAGAGTCAGCATTATTGCAAAAACAGCATTTAGAGGGGAGGTGGAAGCCAAATTGCACAAGAATATCATCAAATGGCAGTAGTACATTTAAAAGCCTCCACATAAAAACTGAGATTTTGTTCTGAATATGGTTAGCCCATATACTCCTAAGAACAGGGAAAGCATTAGTAGGGGGTCTCAGTTTGAGATATGCTGTCTTGACAGAAAAATTCCCAATATAGTCAGGCTTCCACACTAGTTTATCAGGTCTGTGTTCATGGATGGAGGCAAACTTGATAGTATTAATGATGGGGGCAGGGAGCACTAGCTGCAGGAGTGGGAGAAGAGAGTCCTTGTGTCTAATAAAATCAGCAACAGTGCACTGCTTTTGGGTCTCATTTGGGTAATAGAAATCCATTAAGGGGCCAAAATCAGTCCAATTAGAAGTCCAGAAATTGCATAGTCCCTGACCATGTATCACCCTGGAATTGGATTCTGCAAATTGGTTGATTTTGCATATCCTTTCCAGTTTTGAGATTTTTTGTGAGATTCAGGGAGGGAGTTAAGGAAAACAGTCCAGGGAGCTTCACCTATTTGATATTTCCACCAGAGTTTACAAGAAAAAGCTCTAATGATGGTAGCTAGAGATCTCAGTCCTAATCCATTTTGTTCAGTAGGGTAACAAAGAGATTCCCATTTTTTCCATGATTTTTTTGGACCTGAATCTGTCTCACCCCAAAAAAAGATAGCAAATTTTCTTTCTATTTTCTTAATAATCTGTTTGGGGGGTTCCATCACTGCCCAAATATGTTGAGGTAAAGAGTATAAACATGACTTTATAAGGGTCAGCTTACCTCCAGTAGAGAGCCACACATTTTTCCAGTTTTTCAGTTTCCTATCAATCATTTCCATAACCGGTTGAAAATGAAGATTGAGAATTTTACCACTGTGTATAGGAACACCCAAGTATTTAAAAGGCAAAACACCTGATTTCATACCCAGAATATTCCTAATTTGTCTGAGTTTAGCTTGAGTGGCATTCCTACTAACATAACAGTCACTCTTATCATAGTTAATTTTCTGCCCAGTGACCTCCTCAAAAATACCTAGGAATGCTTTTATTCTGATTAGGTTCCTTTTAGAAGCTTTGAGAAAGACAATAGTGTCATCTGCATAGCTTAAATGAGAGATTGGTATAGCATTCCTTGGCAAAGAATAATAATGTAGTTTTCCAGACCCAAAAATATAGGCTAGACTTCTAGTAAATGATTCAGAGAATATGTTGAACAGAAAGGGTGATAAAGGATCCCCCTGTTTAATGCCTCTGGAAACACTAAAAAAACCAACAGGTTTGCCATTTATGAGAACTGAAAACCAAGCATTTGCAAGATTTTTCATGATACAATGAACAAATTGCCCATGAAAACCAAACTTGAGAAGTATACTGTTTAAAAAAGCCCAACTTACCCTATCAAAAGCCTTCATTAGATCTAGTTTAAGAATGCAATTAGGGTCTCTAGATTTTTTGTGCAAGAATCTGATCATTTCCTTTAAATAGATGACATTGTCAGAAATGTCTCTATTTTGAAGGAAAGCAGATTGGTGAGGACTAATTAATTTAGGCATCAATGGTTTGAGTCTTTCCATTAGTATTTTTGAAAAGATTTTGTTTGTCACATTTGAAAGACTAATAGGTCTATAGTCATTAAAACTAGTAGGAGTTTGTTTCTTTGGAATCACTGTGATCCAAGTACTAGAAATACCTCTAGGAATGATAGACCTTGAAAGAAAATCATTTGATGCCTCTAGTAAATCCGAACAGATAATATCCCATGCTTTTACAAAAAAATTTGCTGTGTAGCCATCAGGACCAGGACTGCTGCTTTTGTTCAGACTGAAAACAACTTTTTTTAATTCCTCAATTGTCACTGGACTAATGAGGGAAGCATTCTCTTCCTCAGTAATCAGTTTGGGAATTTGAGACAGAAAATGAGAGTAGAAAAGTCCCTGATCTGAGTGTGGCTGGTCAGTCAGAAGCTTTTGATAGAAACAAATTGCTTCATTTTCTATGTCAGAGCTATTAACTAACCAAGAACCATCAGAACTTCTGATTTTAGTGATATTAAGAGTACAACTTTTTTCCATTACAGCATTATGGAAAAATTTTGTATTCTCATCACCCTCTTTAAACCATCTCAATTTGGCCTTTTGTTTCCAGAAACTGTTTTGCTCTTTAAGTGCCCTAGTAAGCATAGCTTTTGCATGTTTTAACTTAATTAGCTCACTAGGGGTGCTGTTAAGATCGAATTCAATTTCCTGAGCTTTCAGATTTTCCTCTGCTTGTATGACATTAGCATTAATATCACCAAAAATCTCCTTATTCCACAGTTTAAGGTGTTTTTTAAGGTGATTCAGCTTGAGAAAAAGAATTAGCATTCCTTGACCTTCGAAAGGAGAACTCCAATGAAATTTAATGAAATCCATGAAGTCCTTCCTCTTGAACCAGGTATTTATGAACCTGAAAGGTCTAGGGACAGAGGGACAGTTGTTACTGATTCTGAGTAGGAGTGGACAATGGTCAGAGGTATCCCTATTGAGAACTTGGATGGAAGATTGTGGGAATTTAGAGATCCACTGAGAGGAGCATAAACCTCTATCTAACCTCTCCACCGTATGTCTATTAGCTCCAATACTTGTCCTACCATTAGTCCAAGTAAAAAAATTCCCAACAGTGTTGATAGGGAGCAAAGCCATAGAGTCAATAAAACCACTAAAGTCATTAACGCTACCAAGGTTGGGGGTAGAGGAACCCTTGTACTCATTTATAGAGGCCATAGCATTAAAATCACCAATTAGTAGGGTATCAGACAGTGTCATTGTCTTAAGATCAGACCATAAGTCTTTTCTCTCCTTTCTTGTCCTCAAACCATAAACAAAAATAGCCTCAGTTGAGGAGTTAAGTGTATGGCTGGTTATCAGTACTGAGATGAATTGATTATGATCAACCTTAGGAGCAATGTCAATCTTAGAGTTCCACATAAGCCAAATGTTACAGTTAACAGCATACAGGCAGTGATCAAAAAGAAGTTTTTGTCTATAGAAATCACATTCATTGTTGTTATGTTGAGGTTCAATTAGACAAATCATTTCCAGTTTATGTATTCTGATAAGTCTAGCTAGTCTCAACATTGAATTATCCATGCCTCTAATGTTCCAGACTAAAATGTTAATTCCTAGGGTTGTACTAATCATTATTTTTTGTGTTTGATGCTTTTAGTGGCTGTTCTAGTAAGAATCTTATTAATCTGATTGAAATACGTGGGAGCTTTCCCCTGAGCGGGTTCAGCATTTTTGTGTCTAGAAGAAGTGGTCTGTGAAATGTTAGTCATAACAATGGGGGGGATTGGAGGAGAACTGTCCTCAGGTAAGAAATCAACTTGTACCTGGGGTATGTCACATTGTACCTCAGTTTCAGGGAATTGATGAACACAGGCCTGCTCAGAAAACTCCTCCTCTTCATGAATTAATGGTAGAAACCTATTTCCTGAGGATCTGGGTTGAGAGTAACAAGCAAACCTGTTAGTGTTAAAAGGATTGTCGGGAGAGATAGGCAGCTTACCTGGATGCACTGAAATGTCATCAGCAGCATATTTTTGGACTTTTTGCGGAGTTGAGGTCGGAGAGTCAGGTATCATTTGCTCTTCTAGAAGAGATACCGAAGCTGATTGATCAGAGGAGGCTAATGAATCCATTGGGAGGGAAACTTCTTCAATCAGGACAACTACTGGATCAGATATTATAGGAATATTCAGACCCAGGTTTTCCTGAGAGAGTACTTGAGCTTGCTGAGTAGAAACCTTATTTTTCTGAGTATCCTTAGACAGAGGACTAGGGGACACTATTTGCTTGCTTAAATAAGGTTGATCACCATTTTGATTTGTGGAAGATGGAGTGAGGAGTTTGTCTTCTTTCTGTGCCAAAATTGTAGTGGCTTTCTCTGAGGGGGTAATACCAGACGAGCTAGGTTCCCTATTAGGGATTGCTTTCCAAACTGAGTTAACCTGAGGAGGTTTTTGGTTGGAGTGTTTGGAGTTATTGTTTCTGGTTGTGAGGGGCCTAAGGTCAGGGTGGAGGATCCTACATTCAACAACCTCATGACCTAGCCTTTTGCAGTGTTTGCAGTATAATGGTAGCTGTTCATATTCTATTTGATACTCAGCAACTTCATGAGCAATACCATTTGTCAGTGAGATAGAAGTATGCAGCTTGGACATTAGATCAATTTCTACACATATCTTAACAGCCGAGGGTCTTGTAACACCTAGGGTAGCAGCATCAGTTTTGATGAACCTTCCTATTGTATTCCCAATTATTTCTAGCATGGCAGAATTATACCAAAATAGGGGAATTTTATGAAGTGTAATCCAGACAGGAACTATGGAGGTTTCAGCCTCTGGAGAGAAATCAGGGGTCCATTTGAATACCTTCATATATGCACCTTTGAAAGCCCACTGTGATTTCATCCAACACCGCTGAAAATCTTCTGGGTCTTCAAATCGGATTAGGACATGTCGGTAGTCTATAGAGCCGAGTTGGAATCTTCCTTTAAAACCAACCAATTTGAAAGCCTCATTCAGGAACTCCATTGATGGCTTGAGCCTGGCGAATTTTCCAATCAAAGCATTTTGGTAGTGAGCTGACAGTTGCGCGACCTCCTCCGGGGTGATTATACAAGCAATCTTACCCTTGTATTCCGTGACTGGTTTAATGGAGGGTGTGGATGGGAGTGAGGAGAGGAGCGGGGTTGGTTTAGCGTTAAGGGCCTGAAGAAAACTGCGATTCGGAGCCGTGCCACCGCGATCCTGCGGTGGCTCCACCATAGAAGAAGCGGAAAGAAAGACGTTGTCGACAGTGAATAGTGATTGGAGGTGGAGAGAAGTCAGAGGGATGAGAGAGAAGACTAGTCAGAATAAATTTAGTATGTAATTTAACAAAATGCCCTAAACCAATTTCTTGGATACTCTCGGTTATTATAAGTTTAACTATATATGGATAACAAAGCTTCTTTCGGTACAAGCAAAATCGAGTTTGAGAAAAAACGTTATGTTTTTTTATTTTCGTACTTAGATTCTTTGAAGAAAGTGGGAGATGTCGAAATGCCAAATTGGATATACGATTATGCATTCGCATTGTCATGACCACCCTTTTTGAATTTGACCATGAACGGGTCACCGGAGCGGGGCCAAAATATTTACAGACACTGCATTTCGAAAATCTGAGGAAATTACACAACGGTTAAGAGACATTCACTCGAAAAATATGACAAATGTTTCATATCAAAATTACACGTACTCTCTTACATGCACGGGAACCTGGGTAATCCTCCGGGTGTTTTTTGTAGTATTCTATTTATACTGTTTCAATAAGCCTCATGGGAATGAAATTTCAGCGTCATAGAATCACATGAAATTTTATTTCTAGGTTTTTAATGAAATATAGAAGTAATAATATTCCATCCTTCACATTTTACAAAGCACAAATATTTTGTCTTGAGTAAATTGTTGGTGATTAATTAAAAGTATACGAGTGTCAGCTGTATGATCTTGTAGAAGTCTATTTCGAAATAAGACCGATTTCTCTATTAGTCACGGTTATTATAAGTTCGACTATATATGGATGACAAAGCTTGTTTCGGGAAAACACACTCTCTTTTTTATTTTTGCCTTTAGGTCCCTTCAAGAAAGTGGAAGATGTCAGAATGCAAAATTGGATATACGATTATGTAATTCACATTGTCACAACCACCTTGTTCAAATTTAACCATGAACGGGTTACCGGAACAGGGCCAAATTTTTCACCGACAGTGCATTATGAAAATTAGAGGAAATTACACAGTGGCCCAAACTTCGTTGCTGGTCACAACGGTTAAGAGACATTCACCCGAACCATATGAAAAATGTTTCATATCAAAATTACACGTACACTCTTACAGGCACGGGAACCCAGGTAATCCTCCGGGTTTTTTTATAGCATTCCATTAATACTGTTACAATAAGCGTTATGGGAATGAAATTTCTGCCACATAGAATCACATGAAATTTCATTTCTAAGTTTTTAATTAAATATAGAAGTAATAATATTCCGTCCTTCACATTTTACAAAGCACAAATACTTGGTCGTAAATTAATTGTCGGTGATTATTTAAAAGTATACGAGGGGTCAATCGTATGATCTTGTAGAACTCTATGTGGAAATCAGACCAATTTCTTTATTGCTCTATTTTATTAAGTTCGACTGTAAATGGATGACAATGCTTCTTTCGGGACGATCAAAATCGAGTTAGGACGTTCTCTTTTTTATTTTTGCACTTAGATCCCTCCAAGAAAGTGGGAGTGTAGGATTGGAAAATTAGATATACTCATATGTATTCACATTTTCACAACTACCATGTTCGAATTTTACCATTAACGGGTCACCAGAATGGGGCCAAATTATTCACGGATAGTGCATTACAAAAATCTGAGGAAATTACACAGCGGCCCAAACTTCCTTGCTTGTCACAACGGTTAAGAGACATTCACCCGAACAATATGACAAATGTTTTGCATCAAAATTAAACGTAGTCTCTTATAGGCACACGAACCTGGGTAATGTTCTGCGTTTTGTTTAGTATTCCATTAATAGTGTTACGATAAGTGTTATGGGAATGAAATTTCTGCCTCATATAATCTTATGAAATTAAATATTCAAGGTTTTTAATTAAATATAGAAGTAATAAAATTCCATCCTTCACATTTTACAAAGCGCAAATACTTGATCTTTAGTAAATTCTCGATGATTACTTAAAAGTACACAAGTGCCGGTCGCATGATCTTGTGAAAGTCTATGTGGTAATAAGGCCAGTTTCTTTATTGCTCTAAGTTATTGTAAGTTTGACTATATATGGAAAACAAAGCTTCTTTTTGAGACAGTCAAAATTGAGTTCGGGACAATGCGTTCAATTCTTTATTTTTTCACTTAGGTCCCTCCAAGAAAGTTGTAGATGTGAAAATGCCAAATTGGATATACGCTTATGTAATTAACATTTTCTCAACCACCATATTCGAATTTGGTCGTGAGAACTTGACCAGAATGGACCCAAATTATTCACGAACAGTACATTATGAAACACACGAGGAAATTACACAATGGCCAAAACTGTCTTGCTTGTCACTACATTTAAGAGACATTCACCCAAACAATATGATCAATGTTTCATCACAAATTAAATGTACTCTCTTACAGGCACGCAAACCTGGGTAATCTTACGGATTTACTCATAGTATTCCATTAATACTATTATGATAAGCGTTATGGGAAAAACATTTCCACCACATAGAATTACATGAAATTTCATTTCTAGGTTTTTAATGAAATATAGAAGTAATAAAATTCTATCCTTCACATTTGACACAGAACAAGTACTTGGTCTTCAGTATATTGTCGGTGATTACTTAAAAGTATACGAGTGTCGGTCGTATGATCTTGTAGAAGTGTATGTGGAAATAAGACCAATATGTGGAAATTATAATTTCAACAATATACGGATGACAAAGCTTCTTTAGGGATGATCAAAATCGAATTAGGGAAAACACGTTCTCTTTCTTTTATTTTTGCACCTAGGTCCCTTCAAGAATGTGGGAGATGTCGGAATGGGAAATTGGATATACAATTATGTAATTTACAATGTCACGACCAACTTATTCGAATTTGACCATGAATGGGTCACCGTAGCGGGGCCAAATTATTCACGGACAGTGCATTACAAAAATCTGAGGAAATTACACAGCGGCCCAAACTTCTTTGCTGGTCCCAAGGGTTAAGAGACATTCACACGAAAAATATGGCAAATGTTTCATATTAAAATTACACGTACTCTCTTACAGGCACGGGAACCTGGGTAATCCTCTGGGTTTTTTTAGAGTAGTCCATTAATACTGTTACAATAAGCGTTATGGGAATGAAATATCCGCATCATAGAATCACATGAAATATCATTTCTAGGTTTTTAATGAAATATAGAAGTAATAATTATCCATCCTACACATTTTACAAAGCACAAATACTTGGTCTTGAGTAAATTGTCGGTGAATACTTAAAGGTATACGAGTGTCAGTTGTATGATCTTGTAGAAGTCTATGTGGAAATAAGACCAATTTCTTTATTACTCTCGGTTATTATAAGTTCGACTATATATGGATGACAAAGCTTCTTTTGGGACAATCAAAATTGAGTTAGGGACAACACATTCTCTTTTTTATTTTTGCACTTAGGTCCCTCCAAGAAATTGGGGGATGTCAAAATGCAAAATTTGATATACGCTTATGTGATTCAAATTGTCATGGCCACTATGCTCCATTTTGACCATGAACACCGGATGGGCTCATATTATTCACGGACAGTGCATTACAAAACTATGAGGAAATTACACAACGGCCAAAATTTCCTTTCAAGTAACTACGGTTATGAGACATTCACCCGAACAATATAACACATGTTTCATATCGAAATTATTTGTACTCTCTTTCAGGCACCTGAACCTCGGTAATCTTTCGTATTTTTTTATAGTATTCCAGTTATATTGTTACGATAAGCGTTATGGGATGAAAATTTCCACCGCATAGATCCACGAGAAATTTCATATTCTAGGTTTTTAATTAAATATAAAATTAATAAAATTTCATCCTTTACATTTTACAAAGTACCAATACTTGGTCTTGAGTAAATTGTCGGTGATTCCTCAGAAGTATATGAGGGTCAGTGGTATGATCTTGTAAAATTCTATGTGGAAATAAGATCAATTTCATTATTACTCCAGGTTATTATTAGTTCGACTATATATGGATGACAAAGCTTCCTTCGGCATGATCAAAATTGAGTTAGGGACAACACGTTCTTTTTTTTATTTTTGCACTTTGGTCCCTCCAAGAAAGTGAGAGATGTCGGAATGCAAAATTTGATAAAATCTTATGTAATTCACATTGTCATGACCACCTTGTTTAAATTTGTCCATGAACACATCACCGGAACGGGCCCAATATATTCACGGATAGTGCATTACGAAAATCTGGGGAAATTACACAGTGGCCCAAACTTCCATGCTTGTCACAATGGATAAGAGATATTCACCCAAAGAATATGACAAATATTTCATATCAAAATTCCATGTACTCTCTTACAGGCACATGAACATGGGTAATGTTCCAGGTTTTCTTTTAGTATTCCATTAATACTGTTACGATAAGCGTTATGTGAATAACATTTCCGCCTCATATAATCACATGAAATTTCATATCCTAGGTTTTTAATGAAATATAGAGGTAATGAAATACTCTAGATCTTATGTGATTCAAATTTTCATGACGGCTATGCTCAAATTTTACCATGAACGCATCACTGGAACGGGCTAATATTATTCATGGATTAAGCATTACGAAACTATGAGGAAATTACACAATGTCCTAAACTTACTTTCTTGTCACTATGGTTAAAAGACATTCATCCAAAACATATGACAAATGTTTCATATCGAAATTACAAGTACTCTCTTAAAGGCACGCGAACTTGGGTAATCTTCCAAGTTTTTTTATCGTATTCCATTCATACAGTTTTTTTATTTTCGCACTTAGGTCCCTCCAAGAAATTGGGGGATGTCAGAATGAAAAATTGGATACACTCCTATGTAATTCACATTGTCAAGACCACCTTGTCGAATTTGACCATGAATAGGTCACCAGAGCGGGGCCAAATTATTCACGGACAGTCTATTACAAAAGTCTAAGGAAATTACACAACGGCCCATACTTCATTGCTGGTCACAACGTTTATGAGACATTCACCCGAGCAATATGAAAAATGTTTCACATAAAAATTACACATACTCTCTTACATGCACATGAACATGGGTAATGTTCCGGGTTTTTTTTAGTATTCCATTATAATGTTACAATAAGTTTCATATGAATGACATTTCCGTCTCAAATAATCACATGAAATTTCATATTCTAGCTTTTTAATGAAATATCAAAGTAGTAAAATTCCGTCCTTCACATTTTACAAAGCACCAATACTTGGTCTTTAGTAAATTGTCGATGATTACTTAAAAGTACATGATTGTCAGTCGTATGATCTTGTGGAAGTCTATGTGGTTATAAGACCAATTTCTTCATTACTCTCAGTTATTTTAAGTTAGACTTTATATGAATGACAAAGCCTCTTTTTTAGACAGTCGAAATCGAGTTTGGGACAACATGTTCAATTCTTCAATTTTTCACATAGATCCCTCCAAAAAGTGGGAAATGTGAAAATTCCAAATTGGATATATGCTTATGTAATTAACATTTTCACGACCACCATGTTCAAATTTGGTCATGAGAACATCACCGGAACGGGCCCAAATTATTCACGAACAGTGCATTGCGAAACTACGAGGAAATCACACAATGGCCAAAACTTCCTTGCTTGTCACTTCAATTAAGTGACATTCACCCAATCAATATGACAAATGTTTCATAAGAAATTAAACGTACTCTCTCACATGAACGCAAACCTGGGTAATCTTCCAGATTTACTTTGTAGTATTCCATTAATACTGTTATAATAAGCGTTATGGTAACAAAAATTGCTGCCACATAGAATCACATGAAATTTCATTTCTATGATTTTAATGAAATATAGAATTAATAAAATTCCGTCCTTCACATTTTACAAGCCACAAATACTTGTCCTTGAGTAAATTGTCGGTGATTACTTAAAAGTATACGAGTGTCAGTCGTATGATCTTGTAGAAGTTTATTTGAAATTAAAACCAATTTCTTGGATACTCTCGGTTATTATAAGTTCAACTATATATGGATGACAAAGCTTCTTTTGGGAACAATCAAAATCTAGTTAAGGAAAACACATTGTCTTTTTAAATTTTGCACTTAGGTCCATCCAAGAAAGTGGGAGATGTCGAGATGAAAAATTGGATATACGATTATTTAATTCATATTTTCACGACCACCTTGTTAGAATTTGACCATGAATGGGTCACCGGAGCAGGCCAAACTATTCACTGACAATTCATTACAAAAATATGAGGAAATTACATAGCAGCCCGAAGTTCGTTGTTGGTCACAACGGTTAAGAGACATTGGCTCAAATAATATGAAAAATGTTTCATATCAAAATTACACGCACTCTCTTATAGGCACGGCAACCTTGGTAATCCTTCGGGTTTTTTTATAGTATTCCATTTATACTCTTACAATAAGCGTTATGGGAATGAAATTTCCGCCTTATAGAATCACATGAAATTTCATTTCTAGGTTTTTAATGAAATAGAGAAGTAATAATATTCCATCCTTCACATTTTACAAAGCACAAATACTTGGTCTTGAGTATTGTCAGTGATTAGTTAAAAGTATACGAGTGTAAGTCCTACAATCTTGTAGAAGTCTATATGGAAGTAAGACCAATTTCTTTATTGCTCTCGGTTATTATAAATTCAACAATAAATGGATGATAAAGCTTCTTTCGGGATGATCAAAATTGAATGAAGGAAAACAAGTTCTCTTTTTTATTTTTGCACTTAAGGCCCTCCAAGAAAGTGGGAGATGTCAGAATGCAAAATTGGATATATGATTAACTCACATTGTTAGGACCACCTTGTTCGAATTTGACCATTAACAAGTCACCGGAGCGGGCCAAATTATTCATGGACAGTGCATTACGAAAATCTGAGGAAATTACAAAGCAGCCCAAACTTCGTTGCTGGTCACAACGGTTAAGAGACATTCACCCGAACAATATGGAAAATGTTTCATATCAAAGTTACACATACTCTTTTACAAGAATGGGAACCTGGGTAATCTTTCGGATTTTTATATAGTATTCCATTAATAATGTTACAATAAGCGTTATGGGAATGAAATTTCCACCACATAGAGTCACATGAAATTTCATTTCTAGGTTTTTAATGAAATTAGAAGTAATAATATTCCGTCTTTCACATTTTACAAAGCACAAACACTTGGTCTTGAGTAATTTGTCGGTGACTACTTAATAGTATACGAGTATCAGTCGTATGATCTTTTAGAAGTCTATGTGGAAATAAGCCCAATTTCTTTATTACTCTCGGTTATTATATGTTTGACTATATATGGATGACAAAGCTTTTTTCGGTACGATCAAAATGTAGTTAGGGAAAACAAGTTCTCTTTTTTATTTTCGCACTTAGGTCCCTCCAAAAAGTGGGAGCTGTTGGAATGCAAAATTTGATATACAATTATTTAATTCACACCCCTTTGTTCAAATTTGACCTTGAACGGGTCACTGGAGCTGGGCCAAATTATTCATGGACACTGCATTACAAAAATCTGAGGAAATTACACAGCGGCCCAAACTTCGTTACTGGTCACAATGGTTAAGAGACATTCACGCGAATAATATGGAAAATGTTTCACATCAAAATTACACGTACTATCTTACAGGTATGGGAACCAAGGTAATCCTCCAGGTTTTTTTTAATATTATTCCATTAATACGGTTACAATAAGCGTTATGGGAATGTAATTTCCGCCTCATAGAATCACATGAAATATCACTTCTAGGTTTTTCATGAAATATAGAAGTAATAATATTCACTCCTTCACATTTTACAATGCTCAAATACTTGGTCTTAAGTAAATTGTCGGTGATTATTTAAAGATATACGAGTGTCTGTCGTATGATCTTGTAAAAGTCTATGTGGAAATAAGACCTATTTCTTTATTGCTCTCGGTTATCATAAGTTTGACTATATATGGATGACAAAGCTTCTTTTGGGACGATCCAAATCGAGTTAGGGACAACACGTTCTCTTTTTTATTTTTGCACTTAGGGCCCTCCAAGAAAGTAGGAGATCTCAAAATACAAAATTGGATATAAGCTTATGTGATTCAAATTTTCATGACCACTATGCTTGAGTTTGACCATGAACATGTCACCGAAACTGGCTCATATTATTCACAGACAGTGCATTACAAAGCTCTGAGAAAATTACACAAATGCCTAAACTTACTTGCTTGTCACTACGGTTAAGAGACATTCACCCGAAACATATGACAAATGTTTCACATCAAAATTACAAGTACTCTCTTACAGGCACGCGAACCTGGGTAATCTTCTAGTTTGTTTACCGTGTTACATTAATACTGTAACGATAAGCGTTATGGGAAAGAAAATTCCTGCCATATAAAATCACATGAAATATAGAAGTAATAAAATTCCGTTCCTCACATTTTACAAAGTGCAAATACTTGGTCTTGAGTAATTTGTTGGTGATTACTCAAAAGTATACGAGTGTCAGTCATATGATCTTGTGGAAGTCTATGTGGAAATAAGACCAATTTCTTTACTATCAGTTACTATAAGTTTGACTATATATGGATGACGAAGCTTCTTTCGAGACGATCGAAATTGAGTTAGGGACAATACTTTCCCTTTTTTATTTCTGCACTTAGTTACCTCCAAGATGTCGAAATGCAAAGTTTTATATTCACTTATGTAATTCACATTTTCATGACCACTATGTTCGAATTTGACCATTAACGCATCACCGGATAGGGTCCAAATTATTCACAGACAGTGCATTACGAAACTCTGAGGAATTTACACAATGGCCAAAACTTCCTTTCAATTATCTACGGTTATGAGACATTCACCCGAACAATATAACAAATGTTTCATATCAAAATTATTCGTACTCTCTTTCAGGCACGTGAACCTCGGTAATCTTCCGTGCTTTTTTTATTATAGTATTCTAGTTATACTGTTACAATAAGCATTGGGAACAAAAACTTCCGCCACATAGAACCACATGAAATTTCATATTCTAGGTTTTTAATTAAATAAAAAAGAAATAAAATTCTGTCCGTTACATTTTACAAAGCACCAATACTTGGTCTTGAGTAAATTGTCGGTGATTCCTTAGAAGTATACGAGGGTCAGTGGTATTATCTTGTATAAGTCTATGTAGAAATAAGACCAATTTCTTTATTACTCTAGGTTATTATAAGTTTGACTATATATGGATGACAAAGCTTCTTTCGGGAAGATCCAAATCGAGTTAGGTACAACACGTTCTCTTTTTTATTTTCGCACTTTGGTCATTCAATGAAAGTGGGACATGTCGGAATGCAAAATTAGATATACTCTTATGTAATTCACATTTTCATGACCACCTTGTTCGAATATGACCATGAACGGACCGGAACAGAGCCAAATTATTCACGGATAGTCCATTAAGAAATTCTGAGGAAATTACACAGTGGCCCAAACTTTCTTGGTGGTCACAACGGTTAAGAGACATTCACCCAAACAATATGACAAATTTTTCATATCAAAATCACACTTACTCTCTTGCAGGCCTAAGAAATTGGGTAATGTTTCGGGTTTTTTTCAGTATTCCATTAATACTGCCACGATAAGTGTTATGTGAATGAGTGTCGGTGATTACTTTTTCTTTAGTAAATTGTCGATGATTACTTAAAAGTACACGAGTGTTGGTCGTATGATCTTGTGGAAGTCTATGTAGTAATAAGACCAGTTTCTTTATTACTCTCGGTTATTGTAAGTTAGACTATATATGGATGACAAAGCTTCTTTTCGAGATAGTCAAAATCAAGTTTGGGACAACACGTTCAATTCTTTATTTTTTCACTTAGGTCCCTCCAAGAAATTGGGAGATGTCAAAATCCCAAATTGGATATACGCTTATGTAATTAACATTTTCACCACCGCCATGTTCAAATTTGATCATGAGAACGTCACTGGAACGGGCCCAAATTATTCACGGACAGTGCATTACGAAACTACGAAGAAATTACACAACGGCCCAAACTTCCTTGCATGTCACTAAAGTTAAAAGACATTCACCCAAACAATATGACAAATGTTTCATCAGAAATTAAACATACTCTCTTACAGGCACACAAGCCTAGGTAATTTTCCGGATTTACTTTGTAGTATTCCATTAATACTGTTGAGATAAGCATTATGGGAACAAACGTTTCTGCCACATAGAATCACATGAAATTTCGTTTCAATGTTTTTAAATGGATAACCAAATTCTATATGGAAATAAGACCAAATTCTTTATTACTCTAGGTTATTATAAGTTTGACTATGTATGGATGACAAAGCTTCTTTCGGGATGATCCAAATAGAGTTAGGGACACAACGTTCTCTTTTTTATTTTTGAACTTAGGTCCTTGAAAGAAAGTGGGATATGTCGGAATGCAAAATTAGATATACTCTTATGTAATTCACATTGTCATGACCACCTTGTTTGAATCTGACCATGAACGGGTCACCGGAACAAGAACAAATTATTCACAGATAGCGCATTATGAAATTCAGAGGAAATTACACAGCGGCCTAAACTTTCTTGCTTATCTCAACGGTTACAAGACATTCAGCCAAAAAATATGACAAATTTTTCATATCAAAATTACACGTACTCTCTTACAGGCACAAGAACTTGGGTAATGTTTAGGGGTTTTTTCAATATTCCATTAATACTGCTACGATAAGCGTTATGTGAATGAGTGTCGGTGATTACTTTTTCTTAAGTAAATTGTCGATGATTACTTAAAAGTACATAAGTGTCGGTCGTATGATGTTGTGGAAGCCTATGTGGTAATAAGACCAGTTTCTTTGTTACTCTTGGTTATTGTAAGTTAGGCTATATATGAATGACAAAGCTTCTTTCCGAGATAGTCGAAATCAAGTTTGGGACAACACGTTAAATACTTTATTTTTTCACTTAGGTCCCTCAAAGAAAGTGGGAGATGTCAAAATCCCAAATTGGATATATGCTTGTGTAATTAATATTTTCACGACCGCCATGTTCGAATCTGGTCATGAGAACGTCACCGGAACGGGCCCAAATTATTCACGGACGGCCCAAACTTCCTTGCTTGTCACTAAAGTTAAGACACATTCACCCAAACAATACGACAAATGTTTCATCAGAAATTAAACATACTCTCTTACAGGCACGCAAGCCTGGGTAATCTTCCAGATTTACTTTGTAGTATTCGATTAATACTACTGTTATGATAAGCATTATGGGAACAAATGTTTCTGCCACATAGAATCACATAAAATTTCATTTCAATATTTTTAATGAAATGTAGAAGTAATAAAATTCCATCCTTCACATTTTACAAAGCACAAATACATGGTCTTGATTAAATTATCAGTATTTACTTAAAATTATACGAGTGCCAATCGTATGATCTTGTAGAAGTGTATGTGGAAATGAGACCAATTTCTTGGATACTCTCGCTTATTATAAGTTTGACTATATATGGATAACAAAGCATCTCTTAGGGAAAACACGTTCTCTTTTTTATTTTTGCACTTAGGTCCCCCCAAGAAAGTAGGAGATGTCGGAATGAAATATTGGATATACAATTTTGTAATTCACATTGTCACGACCACCTTGTTCGAATTTGACCATGAATGGGTCACCGGAGCAGGGCCAAATTATTCCCGAACAGTGCATTATTAAAATCTAAGGAAATTACACAGCGGCCCAAACTTCGTTGATGGTCACAACGGTTAAGAAACATTCACCCGAACAATATGATAAATGTTTCATATCAAAATTACACGTACTCTCTTGTAGGCAAGCAAACCTGGGAAATCCTCTGGGTTTTTTTATTGGATTCCATTAATACTGTTTCAATAAGCATTATGAGAATGAAATTTCTACATTATAGAATCGCATGAAATTTCATTTCTAGGTTTTGAATGAATTATATATGTAATAATATTCCATTCTTCACATTTTACAAAGCACAAATACTCTGTCTTGAGTAAATTATCGATGATTACTTAAATATATACGAGTGTTAGTCACATGATCTTATAGAAGTCTATATGGAAATAAGACCAATTTCATTATTACTCTTGGTTATTATAAGTTTGACTATATATGGATGACAAAACATCTTCCAGGATGATCAAAATCGAGTTAGGGAAAATGTGTTCTCTTTTTTATTTTTGCACTTAGGTCCCTCCAAGAAAGTGGGAGATGTTGGAATGCAAAATTGGAAATACGAATCTGTAATTCACATTTTCATGAAGAAATTACACAGCGGCCAAAACTTCGTTGTTGGTCACAATAGTTAATAGACATTCACCCAAACAATATGACAAATGTTTCATGTCAAACTACACGCACTCTCTTATAGGCACTGGACGGATAATCCTCCGGGTTTTTTATAGTATTTCATTAATACTGTTACAATAAGCGTTATGGGAATGAAATTTCTGCCACATAGAATCACATGAAATTTCATTTCTAGGTTTTTAATGAAATATAGAAGTAATAATATTCCGTCTTTCACATTTTCAAAGCACAAGTACTTGGTCTTGAGTAAATTGTCGATGATTACTTAAAAGTATACGAGTGTCAGTCGTATGATCTTGTCGAATTCTATGTGGAAATAAGACCAATTTCTTTATTACTTTCGGTTATTATAAGTTTAACTATGTATGGATGACAAAGCTTCTTTTGGGACGATCAAAATCGAATAAAGGAAAACACGTTCTCTTTTTTATTTTTGCACTTAGGTCCCTCCGAAAAGTGAGGGATGTTGCAATTCAAATTGGATTTACGATTATGTAATTCACATAGCCAAGACCACCTTGTTCAAATCTAACCATGAACAGGTCACCGAAGCAGGGCTAAATTAGTCACGGACAGTGCATTACAAAAATCTGAGGAAATTATACATTGGCCCGAACATCGTTACTAGTCACAATGGTTAAGAGACATTCACCCGAACAATATGACAAATGTATCATATCAAAATTACACGCACTCTCTTACAGGCACGGGAACCTGGTAATCCTCCGAGTTTTTTTCATATTATTTCATTAATACTGTTACAATAAGGGTTATGGGAATGAAATTTCCGCGTCATACAATCACAAGAAATTTCATTTATAGGTTTTTGTTGAAATATAGAAGTAATAATATTCCATCCTTCACATTTTCGAAGAACAAGTACTTGGTCTTGAGTAAATTGTCGATGATTACTTAAAAGTATACGAGTGTCAGTCGTATGATCTTGTCGAATTCTATGTGGAAATAAGACCAATTTCTTTATTATTCTCGATTATTATAAGTTCGACAATATATGAATGACAGCTTCTTTTCGGATGATCAAATTTGAGTTCAGGAAAACACGTTCTCGTTTTTATTTTTGCACTTAGGTCCCTCCGAAAAGTGGGAGGTGTTGGAATGGAAATTGGATATACGATTTTGTGATTCACATAGTCACGACCACTTTGTTCAAATTTAACCATGAATAGGTCATAGGAGGAGGGCCAAATTATTCACGGACAGTGCATTACGAAAATCTGAGGAAATTATACGGCATGCCCAAACATCGTTGCTGGTCACAACAGTTTAGAGACATTCACCTGAACAATATGACAAATGTATCATATCAAAATTACACGCACTCTCTTACAGGCACGGGAACCTAGGTAATCCTCTGAGTTTTTTTTATAGTATTTAATTAAACCTGTTACAATAAGCGTTATGGGAATGAAATTTCTGCCTCATAAAATCACATGAAATTTCATTTCTAGGTTTTTATTGAAATATAGAAGTAATAATATTCCGTCCTTTACATTTTCAAAGAACAAGTACTTGGTCTTGAGTAAATTATCGATGATTACTTAAAAGTATACGAGTGTCAGTCCTATGATCTTGCCGATGTCTATATGTAAATAAGACCAATTTCTTTATTACTCTTGGTTATTATAAGTTCGACTATATACGGATGACAAAGCTTCTTTTGGGACGATCAAAATTGAATAAGGGAAAACACGTTCTCTTTTTTATTTTTGCACTTAGGTACCTCCGAAAAGCGGGAGATGTCAGAATGTAAATTGGATATACGATTTTGTAATTCACATAGTCACGACCACCTTGTTCGAATTTAACCATGAACTGGTCACTGGAGCAGGGCCAAATTATTCACGGATAGTGCATTACAAAAATCTGAGGAAATTATACATCGGCCTAAACATCGTTGCTGGTCACAATGGTTAAGAGACATTCACCCGAACAATATGACAATTGTTTCTGGGAGGTCGTCGTTGTACCTCTCAAAGTTATAATTTAAAATCCTTTTATGCTTTCTAAATACAATTAAATAGATAGTGGAAAATCGGGATCGTTCACGAAGAAGAGGGATTTTCTTAAGCATTTGAACATATAAGATTTGATATTAGGCTAGAAGTATATATGTATATATATAAGCAAGTAAAAAGGGGGGTTTTGGTTGGTTGTGGTCCTATGTTATGAAGTTAAAAGACAAGATAACTAGCAAAGTTAAGTAACTATGCTAATCATCAAACAAAACTAAAAAAAAGGGGTAAAAACTACAAAAGACAAAGCCTTGGGGGCAATTAATATCCACTTCCAAATCTAATGTAGATCATTGAACCATTCACTCATTCTATAACATTCGTTACCTATGGGGAATGCCAAAACTTCCCATTCGAAGATCAACAATCATTCCTTATTAATAGTAATTTGCAAATACAAACAAAGACCATTTGCAAACATCATTAATAATAACTCTAGGAAAATCACACCATAAAGGTATTTCATCAACAACATTATACACGAATGACCATAGATTTGATAACAACAAGCCTTCTACCAAAGACATAGCCATTTAACCAAACATAGCCTTCATTAGACTAAACCTAGAACAAAACACATTCAAGATTCAACCTTGCATTGCGTCTATAGGATAAACATGATAACAATCGACATTAACATATTTATCTAGCAAGATTACAATACATTACGCACAAGAAATTCTATTTCCATGTTCTTGGATTCTCATGTCAAAGTGCTAAGAAATTTGCAACTTTCCGAACACTTCAATCATACAAACACTTCATATACTCAAACAACCGATAGCATAAATGAAGTTAAACATCACATTTAAACACATGAATGCTAAATAACAAATTCTTCAAGAAAGAGCTAAATAGAGGTTCTTACTACATATGTGTGGAAGCTTCAATCAATTGCTCCCAAGTACAAAACTAAGCTAGATAATCAAAACCCATAACATAAAACAAAGATTTACAAAGAAAGAAGAAGAAATGGAAGAAAATGGTGAAAAACTAGGGTTTTGGAGCCCCCAAGTTGGGCTTTGAGAGTTGGGGAAGAAGGGGGTTAAAAGCTATTTATAGTACAAGAAAAAAGGGAGTAAAATGCAAGTTTCAGGGCAATTATCGCGAGTCGTAATGCCTCCACCGTGAGTCGCGACCAGATCAGGAAATTTTGAGCTCTTAGGTAAACATTTTGCGAGTCGTGACACACTCGTCACAAGTAGCGACACACTCGTCACAAGTCGCGACGGAAAAAGCCCTATTTTGGTTTGCTTCCTCCGGGTAAACCGTTAATCCGTTTTGGGAGTTCTTCTAGTTGATTTTATAGTACTCAAGAAGAGGAATCCAATGGTACCACTGTTGGAGGCCGATTATTTATGGCAAATTCTCAGAACTCTTCTTCAAAACATAGATCATTCTTCACCCTTTGCTTTGATCTCCTTTCTTCACTTTATCTTCTACCACTTTGTGAGTGACCTTCCATCTTCTACCATCCTTTCGAATGGCCTTCACTAAACCACTCCTAAGTGCTCACGAGCAATCTAAAAATTAAGCTTACAAAAAGGAATCTAGATGCTCATAAGGACCAAAAATTCACTAGACTAAACATAGGTTACAAAATGAAGATTTAGATATAAAACCCAAAAAAGGTCATCTAAACCCCTTATCATGTAAACCTACCTAAATCTAGAAATCTTACAACAAAAATATGATAAAAGAGTTTTAAATACTTTGGAAAATACTTGCATTTGACGTCTCATCAAATGTTTCATATCATACATACACGTATATATAACAGGCATGGGAACCTGGGTAATCCTCCGTGTTTTTTTATAGTATTCCATTAATACTGTTACAATAAGCATTATGGGAATGAAATTTCCGCCTCATAGAATCACATGTAGTTTCATGTCTAGGTTTTTAATGAAATATAGAAGTAATAATATTCCATCCTTCACATTTTACAAAGAACAAATACTTGGTCTTGAGTAAATTGTCGGGGATTACATAAACATATACGAGTGTTAGTTGTATGATCTTGTAGAAGTCTATGTGGAAATAAGACCACTTTCTTTATTACTCTAGGTTATTATAATTTTGACTATATATAAGGATGACAAAGATTCTTTTGGGACGATCCAAATCGATTTAGGGACAACACGTTCTCTTTTTTATTTTTGCACTTAGGTCCCTCCAAGAAAGTTGGAGATGCCGGAATGCAAAGTTAGATATACTCTTATTTAATTCACATTGTCATGACCACCTTGTTCGAATTTGACCATGAATGGGTCACCGGAACAGAGCCAAATTATTTATGGATAGTGCATTACGAAAATCTGAGGAAAAATTACACAGCGGCCCAAACTTCCTTGCTTTTCACAATGGTTAAGAGACATTCACCCGAAAAACATGACAAATGTTTCATATCAAAATTACGTGTAATCTCTTACAAGCACATGAACCTGGGAAATGTTCTGGGTTTTTTTTAGTATTCCATTAATACTATTAGGATAAGCGTTATTGGAATGAAATTTGTTCCTCATATAATCACATGAAATTTCATATTCTAGGTTTTTAATGAAATATAGATGTAATAAAATTCCGTCTTTCGGATGGATGACAAAGCTTCTTTCGAGACGATCGAAATTGAGTTAGGGAAAACACGTTCTCGTTGTTATGTTTTGCACTTAGGTCCCACCAAGAAAGTGGGAGATTTTGGAATGAAAAATTGGATATACGATTACGTAATTCATATTATCATGGCCACCTTGTTCGAATTTGACCATGAACGGGTCACCGGAGCGGTGCAAAATTATTCACGGAAAGTGCATTACAAAAGTTTTAGGAAATTACAGAGCGGCCCAAAACTCCATTGCTGGTCACAACGGTTAAGAGATATTCACCCAAACAATATGGAAAATGTGTCCTATCAAAATTATACGTACTCTCTTACAGGCACGGGAACCTGGGTAATCCTCCGAGTATTTTTTACGGCATTCCATTACTACTGTTACAATAAGCGTTATGGGAATGAAATTTTCGCCTCATAGAATCACATGTAGTTTCATTTCTATGGTTTTAATGAAATATTGAAGTAATAATATTCCATCCTTCACATTTCACAGAGAACAAATACTTGGTCTTGAGTAAACTGTCGGTGATTACATAAACGTATACGAGTGTCAGTTGTATGATCTTGTAGAAGTCTATGTGGAAATCAGAGCAATTTCTTTATTACTAAAGGTTATTATAAGTTCACCCATATATGAATGACAAAGCTTCTTTCGGGACAATCAAATTTGAGTTAGGGGAAACACATTCTCGTTTTTATTTTTTGCACTTGGGTCCCAACAAGAAAGTGGGAGATTTTGGAATGAAAAATTGGATGTATGATTATGTAATTCATATTGTCACGGCCACCTTGTTCGAATTTGACCATGAAAGGGTCACCGGAGCGGTGCCAAATTATTCATGGACAGTGCATTACAAAAATCCGAGGATATTACACAGCGGCCCAAAACATCGTTGCTGGTCACAACGGTTAAGAGATATTCACCCGAACAATATGGAAAATGTTTCCTATCAAAATTGTACGTACTCTTTTACATGCACGGGAAATTGGTTAATCCTCCGAGTATTTTTTATAGCATTCCATTACTACTGTTACAATAAGCGTTACGGGAATGAAATTTCCGCCTCATAGAATCACATGTAATTTCATTTCTAGGTTTTTAATGAAATATAGAAGTAATAATATTCCATCCTTCACAATTTACATAGAGCAAATACTTGGTCTTGAGTAAATAGTCAGGGATTACTTAAATGTATACGAGTGTTAGTTGTATAGTCTTGTAGAAGTCTATGTGGAAATAAGGCCAATTTCTTTATTACTCTAGTTTATTATAAGTTTAACAATATATGGATGACAAAGTTTCTTTCGGAACGATCAAATTTGAGTTAGGGAAAACACGTTCTTGTTTTTATTTTTTTCAATTAGGTCCCAACAAGAAAGTGGGAGATTTCGGAATGCAAAATTGGATATACAATTATTTAATTCATAATTTCATTGCCATCTTATTCGAATTTGACCATGAACGGGTCACCGGAGCGGTGCCAAATTATTCACGGACAGTGCATTACAAAAATCTGAGGAAATTACACAGCGGCCCAAAACATAATTGTTGGTCATAACGGTTAAGAGATATACACCCGAACAATATGGAAAATGTTTCCTATCAAAATTGTACGTACTCTCTTCCAGGCACGGGAAACTGGGTAATCCTCCGAGTATTTTTTATAGCATTCCATTACTACTGTTACAATAAGCGTTATGGGAATGAAATTTCCGCCTCATAGAATCACATGTAGTTTCATGTCTATATTTTTAATGAAATATAGAAGTAATAATATCCCATCCTTCACATTTTACAAAGAACAAATACTTGGTCTAGAGTAAATTGTCGGTGATTACTTAAACGTATACGAGTGTCAGTTGTATGATCTGGTAGAAGTCTATGTGGAAACAAGACCAATTTCTTTATTACTCTAGGATATTATAAGTTCAACTATATATGGATGACAAAGCTTCTTTTCGGACGATCAAATTTGAGTTCAGGAAAACACGTTCTCGTTTTTATTTTTTGCACTTAGGTTCCAACAAGAAAGTGGGAGATTTTGGAATGTAAAATTGGATATACGATTATTAAATTCATATTGTCACGGCCACCTTGTTCGAATTTGACCATGAACGGGTTAACGGAGCGGTGCCAAATTATTCACGGACAGTGCATTACAAAAATTGAGGAAATTACACAGCGGTCCAAAACTTCATTGTTGGTCACAACGGTTAAGAGATATTCACCCGAAGAATATGGAAAATGTTACCTATCACGTACTCTCTTATAGGCATGGGAACCTAGGTAATCATCCGAGTATTTTTTAAAGCATTCCATTACTACTGTTACAATAAGCGTTATGGGAATGAAATTTCCGCCTCATAGAATCATATGTAGTTTCATTTCTAGGTTTTTAATGAAATATAGAAGTAATAATATCACATCCTTCACATTTTACAAAGAACAAATACTTGGTTGATGTGTCCATTTTATATGCATAATTTAGTACTATTTAGGGTCACTTTTGTGCTCTTTTATTATCGAGAGCTTGTGTTTTACCTTGAAATTCTCTTAGGAGGGGTAAGAGAAACTTTATGCTCTTTTACCTCTTCTAAGTGGATTTTGTGTGACAAGGGCAGAACACGGAGGCAATGAAGATCGGAGGCCATTGAAGACTACACTTTCGAAGACTTTTGAAGACTCGCTTCGAAGACATAAAGACCGGAGGCCATTGAAGACCATTTTTGGAGCCGTTCAAGACTTGGAGATTGAGTGGGATGAATATGAAGATGACTGCATGCCACAAGAAGAAGAAAAGACACAATGCAATATTCTGGCACCTATCGCGAGTCGCGAGTTGCGATGGCCTCGTCGCGAGTCGCGACCGACGGGTGGCCAGAATTTCACCTTATCTTCTTTGTATTATAAATACCATTCTCTTTCCTCTCATTCATACCTTTTCTCTGCTGTGATTATAGTACTGTTTCAAACCCTTTTCTTCCATTTTTCATCCTTGAATTCTCTTTTTTTTATGATTAGTTGTTCAACATATCCATGAACTCTTGTAGCTAATCTATCTTTTGGGAGAAATTGACTAAGGCTTCCAAACCCATGTCTTAAGAACAATTTGTAGCTTATTTATTGCTCTTAATATTATGCATTTATGGAGCATGGAATGTGTTTGTTGATATCATTAATGTTGTTGAAAGATTGAGTTTATGAAATACTTGTATGAATTGCTTGCTAGGTTTTGGGGGAAGTGGGTTAATTTCCCCCCTTTTATTGTTAGGAATGTATGAGTATGATTTAGAGCTTTTGATTGTGTTGATGGATTGATGATTGCTAGGTGGATATGATAATGTTGAACTCTTTGTCATGTTTGTCGTTTGTAGCAAACGAGAGAAGTCTATGAATGTCGATCGTTCTTGACCAATCTTGTGTAAATGCATAAATCGGTTAAATGCTTAGACGCGGTGTAGTGTTTATAAGTGTTGTCGAGCTTGTTGATTCTTCGTGCTAAATTCCATCAATGGGATACCTTGAGTCGTGTTTCGACTACGGGAGTCATTGGTGAGGTTTGACAAGAGATGTCGAATTCACTCTTGCAAACTACTATCTAAGAAGGATAGGAGTTTAGCCTTCACAACAAGTAGTGAAAGTAGTAAATAAGTTGCATGTTCAATGATGGATAAGAGGTTTGGAAGTGGAAGTCAATTGTGCCCAAGGTTCCGTAAATTGTTATTTTCATCTTACCTTTAGTTCCATTGCATGATTAGCATTGTTCTATTGCTTTTATAGTTTTTGTACTTTAATTTGTTAACTTAGGATCAAACCAACCAAAACCCCCCTTGTTTACATGCCTTTATATGTATCTATGTATGTATGTGCTTAGTATGTTTTCTCCTATATATGTTTAAAACACTTAAAAAGATCCCTCTTCTCATGGACGACCCCGACTTGCCATTATATACTTAATTGTAGATAGGAAGCATTTAGGGCTTAAAAGTATTAACTTTGAGAGGTACGGTGACGACCTCTCAAATTTTGGCACCGCTGCCGTGGAAGAGGCGTTTATTTTTAAGTGTTTAGGCATATATGTGTGATTATGTGCTATTTGTAAATATTTGTTAGTTTGGTTTTATTTGGATTTCTTAGTTGATTTTCCATTTTCGCTTGGCTTGGAGACCTATTGTTCGAGTTCTTGTTGTATGGTTCACATGTGATCATCTTCACAAGAACCCTTACACTACGACCCCGAGTTGGAGTTGAATTTTAGACGAGCTAGGCGGATTTCTTTGGAAAGTGTGAATAACACCCCTCCTACCATTTTGCGGATACATCTTCATCAATGAAACATCAAATCGAGCACGAAGATGAGCATCCGAGAGGGGAACCTCGCAATCCTCTTTTCCATCAAAGAGAGATCCCCTTGGGGCAACCCTTGTTGAGAGACGTCATGGCTCCCAACCTCGATCAACAACCGATATGTATCGAGTACCCCGTGGTTGGACCAAATAGGCATTTTGAGCGAAAGACCGGGTTCATCAAAATGCTACCCGCCTTCCTTGGTAGGCAAGGGGAGAATGCTAACAAGCACCTCACCGAGTTTCACTTCTTGTGTGGTGGCACGGTCCCCCATGGAGTGGATGAAGATTTTTATAAATTGAAGGCATTCCCTTTCACAGTGAGGGATGGTGCAAGAGAGTGGCTCCACTACCTACTACCCAAGAGCGTCAAGAGTTGGCTTGATATGAAAACAAAGTTTCTAGTCAAGTACTTCCCGGCCTCGAGGTCTGCCGCCTTGAAGAAGGACATAAGCAACATCCTTCAGTAGCATGAAGAGTCTTTTTTCGACTATTGGGAGAGGTTCAAGAAGCTTCTTGCAAGTTGCCCCTACCATGGTTATTCGGCGGGAGATTTGGTGTATTACTTCTATAATGGCCTTCTTGATGAGGACCAATGGTTGGTTAGAAGTTCTTGTGGTGGCACCCTCGGCAACAAAACTTCCTCTGAGGCTTTGTAATTGTATGAAGAGCTAGCGGAAGAGTCAAGAACTTTAGCTCAAGGACCAATTTGAGAAGGAGAAACCCGATGCCCGCGAGTGACTTTTCCAATAGTGGGAAGCTAAAGGATCATGTTTCGGCCCTCATATCCATGGTGAAAAATTTGATGACAAAGCCCAGAGGAAATGCGCCACATGTTAAATCATGTGAAATTTTCTACATGGCGCACCCTACGGACACTTTCCCCACTTTGCAAAAGGACTACGTTGAAGAGGTGAGTGCCATGGGGTATCACGGGAATCAAGGATACTAAGGCAACCAAGGGTATCAAGGTGGTCAAGGCTACCAAGGTTACCAAGGCTACCAAGGGTACCAAAACCGGTCATACAATTCGGGGAATCGTGATAACCCAAACCTCCGGTATGGGAACCCTCAAGGAAGCAAAAACTCTCAACCATACCGGGCCCCTCAACAACAATATAGGCCACCTCAACAACAATTCCAAAGGCTCCAAGACAAACCCCGAGACCAAGGGGAGGGCTCGGGGCTATCCAAGGATGAGGTGTTGCAAGCCATTCACCAGTTGGGCATGAGCGCGGAAAAGAGCAAAAAATTCCAAGATGAGGCCAAAGAAAGCATCAAGAACTTGGAAACCCAAGTGATCCAAATATCCCAAATGGTGAACCAGATGGAAGCTCGGGAAAAGGGTAAACTACCCTCACAACCGAAAATCAATCCTAGGCAAAATGCAAGTGCTATCCCTTTGAGAAGTGGTAGAGAGGTTGGTACTTCACCAGGTTATGAAGTTGTTGAAGAGGAGCCCAAGAGGATTGAGGTGTTTGAAAAAGAAGTTGGGAAGGAAGAAGCTCATGAGAAGAATACCAAAGAGTTAGCCAACAAGGGCAAGGAAGAAGAAATCTAGTTGGAGACATTGCCACCAAGACCGAAGTCAACCTCCATCCCTGAACCCTCATCTCCTCCACACAAAAAAGAAAAGATGGTGGAGATCCCTCCATATGTGCCGGAACCCCCATTTCTGGAAGCCTTGAAAGACAAAAGGAGGAAGGAGGACAACAGGGACATCTACGAAGTCTTTCGTAGATGTGAGGTAAACATTCCACTCTTGAATGCCATTGAACAAATTCCTAGATATGCTAAATTTCTTAAGGAATTGTGTGTTGTGAATAGAAAACAAAGGGCCAAGAATAAGTTGAAAAATGGAAAAAGTGTGTTTCCGCCTTGTGTCAAAAAGAGCTACCTCCTAAATGTTGTGATCCCGGCATGTTCACGATCCCGTGCATAATAGGAAATACACATTTTGAAAAAGCTATGCTTGATTTAGGTGCATCCATAAATGTGATTCCTTACTCTTTTTATGAAAATCTCAACTTGGGTACATTGCACAAAACCGGGGTGGTAATCCAATTGGCCGATCGTTCGAGTGCATACCCTAAGGGTATTGCCGAGGATGTGTTGGTTAAGGTGGATTCCTTAGTTTTCCCTGAGGATTTTTATATCCTTGACATGGAGCATGATAAACATGCCGCCCAGATTTTGTTGGGGAGGCCATTTTTGAAAACATCTAGGACAATGATTGATGTGCATAAGGGTACCCTCACCATGGAGTTTGATGGAATAAAAGTAGAGTTTAACATAAATGACTCTATGAAGTATCCTAGTGAAGAACATGTTTGCCATGCCCTAGATGTTGTTGAAGAAGTTGTGCAAGATGTTTTTGAACTAAGTGGTGAAGATTCTTTGTTAGTTGCTTCGCAATGTGATGTTAATGATGCCTACAATGTATACTCCATGAGCACTAACTTGAAGGAAAGCTTTGAGGATTTGAACCTGCTTGAAGAAATGAGACAGAGTGTCTCAAAACCTCCTCCTCTAGTCTTAGAGGAACCTGAGGAACCGGAATTCCTCCCCTCACTTGTGAAAGCCCCGGTGCTTGTCCTTAAACCTTTGCCAAATAACCTCAAGTATGCATTTCTTGGGGAAGGGGAGACACTTCCAGTTATCATTTCAAGCAAGCTCACCAAGGAGCAAGAAGAAAAGTTGATAGGGGTGTTGCGGGAGAACAAGGAAGCAATTGGATGGACTATTGCTGACATCAAAGGCATAAGTCCATCCACTTGTATGCACAGAATCTTGTTGGAAGAAGATGCGAGACCCGTCCGACAACCCCAACGCCGTTTAAACCCGCCTATGATGGATGTGGTGAAGGCAGAAATCCTCAAGTTGCTTCAAGCGGGCATAATATATCCAATCTCGGATAGCAAATGGGTGAGCCTAACTCAGGTGGTACCCAAGAAGAGTGGGATGACGGTAGTAAAAAATGAGAAGGGTGAAATGGTGCCCACCCGAGTTCAAAATGGGTGGCGAGTTTGCATTGACTACTGGAGATTGAATGCGGAAACCCGGAAGGATCACTTCCCGTTGCCATTCATTGATCAAATGCTTGAGAGGTTAGCAAGCCACCCCTTCTATTGCTTTTTGGATGGGTACTCGGGGTATTTTCAAGTGGCTATCGCCCTGGAAGACCCAGAGAAGACCACCTTCACGTGCCCCTTTGGTACGTTTGCTTACCGACGCATGCCTTTTGGGTTATGTAATGCCCTGGCAACTTTCCAAAGGTGTATGGTAAGCATTTTCTCAGAATTTGTTGAAAATGTTTTCGAGGTGTTTATGGATGATTTCACCATTCATGGTAATTCCTTTGACAATTGTTTAGCAAATTTAGCGCAAGTTCTTAAACGTTGCATTGAAACTAATCTGGTGCTAAATTATGAGAAATGTCTTTTTATGGTAGAAAGAGGTATTGTCTTAGGCCATGTTGTCTCCTCTAAGGGTATTGAGGTTGACAAGGAAAAGATAGACACGATTCAAACTTTTCCTTATCCTACTAATGTGAGCGAAGTGCGCTCTTTTCTTGGCCATGCAAGATTCTATCGCTGGTTCATCAAGGACTTCTCAAAGATAGCATCTCCTCTATGCAAATTGTTGCAAAAGGAGGTGGAATTTTTTATGGATGAGGGGTGTAATCGGGCCTTCGATACATTGAAGGGAAGGTTAGTCTCAGCCCCTATTATACAACCCCCGGATTGGTCGTTGCCTTTTGAGATAATGTACGATGAGAGTGACTACGCCGTCGGAGCTGTTCTTGGTCAAAGGGTGGGGAAAGTGCCTCACGCCATCTACTATGCATCCATGTCCCTAAATGAAGCCCGAAGGAACTACTCCACCACTGAAAAGGAGTTGCTAGCAGTGGTATTCTCTTTAGAAAAATTTCGATCTTACTTGCTTGGTACAAAAGTTATTGTGTACACTGACCATGCAGTGCTTTGTCATTTAATGACGAAGAAAGAGGCCAAGCCAAGATTGATTAGGTGGATCCTACTTTTGAGCGAATTTGAGTTGGAGGTGCGGGACAAGAAGGGTGCAGAAAACCTTGTGGCCGATCATTTGAGCCGGTTGACTCCGGGGGAAGACATTGAGGTAAGCCCCAAGATCAAGGAGCAACTACGGGAGGAATTCCCTGATGAACAATTGTTCACCATTAGGGATCTCCAACCGTGGTTTGCCGACATTGTAAATTTTCTTGTTGCCGGTAAGTTCCCTCCTCATTTTTCTAAGGCCCAAAAGGATAAATTAAAGAGTGATGCTAAGTATTATGTGTGGGATGATCCCTTTTTGTGGAGACATTGTGCAGATCAAGTTGTTAGGAGATGTATCCCTGATAGTGAAGCACACTCAATTCTTGAATTTTTTCATTCTCATGCATGTGGCGGTCATTTTGGAGCAAAGAGAACCGCTAGGAAAGTTTTAGAGAGTGGGTTTTATTGGCCTACGTTGAATAAGCATGCATACACCTTTTGCAAATCTTGTGATGAATGCCAAAGAGTAGGAAATATCTCCACTAGGAATGAAATTCCCCAAAGACCTATTTTGTATTGTGAAATCTTTTATGTTTGGGGTATTGACTTTATGGGGCCTTTCCCTAGTTCTTATGGCTTTACGTACATTCTTCTTGCTGTTGATTATGTGTCGAAGTGGGTTGAAGCAAAACCCACTAGGACTGACGATTCTAAAGTGGTTGCAGAATTCTTGAAAGATAACATCTTTTCTAGGTTTGGGGTACCACGAGCCTTGATTAGTGACCGGGGCACCCATTTTTGCAATCGGACCATAGCGGCACTCTTAAAGAAGTATGGTGTCACTCACAAGACATCCACTGCCTATCACCCACAAACTAACGGGCAAGCCAAAGTTTCCAATCGGGAAATCAAGTCCATCCTTCAAAAAATGGTTAACCCTAACTGGAAGGATTGGAGTTCTCCGTTGAATGATGTCTTGTGGGTGTAGAGGACGGCTTACAAGACACTAATCGGTATGTCCCCATACCGGTTAGTGTTTGGTAAGACCTGTTATCTACCGGTGGAAATTCAGCACAAGGCTTACTGGGCGGTTAAAGAGTTTAATCTTGATGTAGATAAAGCCGGCTTGCATAGGAAGTTACAATTGGATGAAATGGATGAGATCCGGAGGGAATCCTATGAGAACGCTAAGATCTACAAAGAGAAGACAAAGGCATGGCACGACAAGATGATCATCAGGAAGGATTTTAACGTTGGTCAAAAGGTCCTCCTATTTCAATCTCGCCTCCGCCTATTCCCAGGTAAGTTAAGGTTTCGATGGATCGGTCCTTTTGAGGTGGTTAAGGTATTCCCTCATGGTGCCGGAAAATCCTTCCTAATGAAACCTTACCACAAGACTTTTGTACCGGAAAAAGGAGGGAACGTTGATCTCCTCGATCTGGTTTGTGAGTAAGCTCCAAAGAGGGAAGTGAGTCATGCCGACAACGTTAAATAAACTAGGTTTTGATCATCTGGATCGTCACTCGTGACTTTCTGTTAATGTTTTTTAGTTTTGAGCTTTTATCCTTAAGCTTCATTGTTCTGCTTTATGATTTTCACGGGTTGTTTTCTCCATGATTTTGTAGAAATTTTGAAGCCAAGGAATTGGATTTTGGAAGGGGGAAATACTTGGATTCGAGAAGGAAGAACTTGGACAAGAGAAAGAAGCAGAAAAATTTTCTAAGTGCCAGGTTAGTGGCCCGCCGCAAGTCGTGACCAAACCATCGCGAGTCGCGACGGGTTCAGAACATTTTTGTCAAATTTAGGGGTTTCATCTCCCACTTTCTATGAGTCATGACGATATCGCGAGGCCTCATCGCGAGTCGCGATGAACACGTCGCGAGTCACGACTGGCTCAGAAAAATTTGGGTAAAAATCAACCCTCGGATCCAACTTTTCGCGAGTCGCGACGAGCTCAGAAGTTTTGAACAAAAAAATCAGCCTCGGATCCCACTTTCCACGAGTCGCGATGACCTCACGACGCTTCGTCGCGAGTCGCGACGGCCATGCAAAATCAGATTTAAGAGGCGGGCTGAACAATTTTTCTCCCCATTATCTCTGCCCCTTCATCTTTATCTTCCTCTTCCAATCCACCCGTCCATCTTCAATCCCCCTCTACCCACACTGCCACGCCACCACCGCCTATCAATCCTCCCCACTCTCCACACCTCAAATCACCATCACCATTGTGAAGAACCCAAACCCTAGATTTTGGGGGTTTTGAAGCTTTAGGCAATTCAGACCTAAATTAATCGTGGGCTCCTATTTTTCTTCTTCCTAAGCGTATTATTGGTACACCTCTTCACTCTATTGGGCCCTAATTGTGATTACGAATGTATACTCTACTTATTGGATATTGTGTAGATTGTGTGTTATGGTGTTTGGAATTTAAATCATTGATCTTGGTTGATTGTGGTGAATATGTTGTGCTTGCAATTTTATTTAATGGGTATTGTGTGCATATTTTGTAATTGCAGTTTGTACGGTATATTTTCTTAGTGCAGTTTTGACTGTATTATACCTGCTTGGTTTTGGAATGTGTGCATTTGTGTTGTTTTGGTTGGAGAGTAGATAGTGACTTATACTGTATTTGAAGCATGTTAGCCCTTGAGTAAACATAGTTGTTATTGGGATAAAGTGTTAGTGTGCTTTGGAATGCTATTTTGTGTAGAGAGTAGTTTGGCCATGGAACGTAGAGGTTGACATTGTCACTGTACTAATGATGGCTAAATTAGTTGAGCATAACTGTGATTTTGAAATATAGCATATTGATTTAGACTATGTGAGAACTTCATGGATTTGATGGTATGGGCTTGTTGGACATAATGTAGATTGTATATGCAATTGCAATTAGAACTTGAACTAGTTGAGTTGATTTTGATTTGGCCTGTGATGATGAACTAGTTTAAGATTGGTTATAGATTTGCCATATTGCATACATATATTCCTTTACGTTTGACCTGTTTGCTGTGATTGATAGATATGGCCCCCAAGAAAAGATCTAGGGCTTCCCCGCAAGATGAGCGCACTGCCGCTCCACCTCCACCTCCATCACCAGCTCCGGAATTAGGCCCTAAACCTTCCCCTCCGGAATTGCCTTTCACCTAGATGACCTTTCTTGGCAACTGACCGTCTCACAGGTTGAGGAGGCCTTTGGTTTTGACACCGTCGAGATACGGAATAGACTGGACCCACAGGCCCAAGAGCGGTCAATTGAGAATGACATGCAGTTCTGGAATGTCATCAATATGAGGCCAAAGAACTCCCATGACAAGAGTAGCGCCATCATTCACACTGCACTCCGCTATGTGAATCGACTCTTGGCTGGCACAGTCTTTTGCTCTGCGGAGCCGACGGATGTGCCAGATAATGACATTCACTTCCTATGGTACTTAACGAACGAGGGGCCAGGATATGGGCTGTGGGCAGAGCTGTGGATGAAGAGGATTGTGGAAGGGGCAGGAAAGGCCAAGGGGAAGATCATGGTTGGAGGGATGATAGGCTAACTTTCCCTCCGGCCAACTTTCCACGTTTGGGGAGGCAAACGTCTTATCTGATCACCGTTGAGTGGATTGTTCGATTTGAGATGCTCAGTGTCACCCAGACCATTGGGCTCTTCCATTGGTTATACGGTGCGAGGAAGGTCACATTCATGGCACTTCCTCAGCTGAGCAAGACGAAGCTGGAGTTCGGCACACCGCTGGGAGATTTAGCGATCTCCCTAGACTCCTCATGTACAGCTGAGTTCCAGCGTGAACTCCGTAACCTCGGGCCAGCCCCTCTCCAGCGTGATGATAGCACCCTACATTCCTCGGAGCAGCAGCAGTACTACTCTCCACAGCCTCCACCACAGACAGATCCTATGCAGGAGGATGATGCTACACCTCACTACTCCCAGCCTCCGCTAGATTTCTATGAGTGGATGATGCAGACCATGCACGATGGTTTCCACCGCCAGGACAGCATAATTTTAGAGCACAACGTGTTTGTCTCCCAGGCTTTGATCGATATGGATGAGGAGATTGACCACTTGTTAGCTCGCATCCATGAGTTGCAGTCACAGAGGGCACGGAGGCAGAGGGCACAGAGGCAGAGGAGCACAGAGTGGCTAGCACAGTACCAGTAGCGCTACTCCGACGGTTGCCCATCCTCATCACAGCATTGATTGAGTGAGCATCACACTTTTCCCCTTTCCATACTTTGCTTTGTACGGTTTTGCCCTAGTCTACATTGAGGGCAATGTAGTGTTCTAAGTATGGGGAGGGGTATCTACTATTGTTAGGTGATTAAGGTTGGAGACACCTTTGCACTAACTCTTTTGTTTTATTTTGGATATTTTCTCCCTTTTGTTTTGGGATGTTTTGCTTTTGATGTACTTGGATAATGTTTGTTTTGATACTTTTCTTAACCTTCACATTGGGAAAGAAATTTGCTACTTTTTGTATTGGAGACACATGAAAAACAATTGAAAAAAAATTATTAAAAAGAAAAAAAAAGAATCCCGCTAAGTGAAAACCCGAGAGGGCAGCTTAGACAACATTGGGGGCCCGAATAGGTCAAAAACCTGAAAGGGCGGCCTAGGAAAAAATGAGAGGCTAAATGTGCGGAAAAAGGTGAGATGTGAGCCAAAGAAACATGATGTGTGGCTAGGATGAAAACCCAAATGGGCTCCTAGGCAAAATGAGAGAAAGCGAGAGAAATTGAAAAAAAAACATTATGTGTTTACTCATTTGCCGGCGATGGAGTCATAAGGATGCGGTGACCACACGGATAGATCGGGTAGCTTCACATCTTGAGGACCTTTTGGGAATGAGAAATTTAGAGGGAAAAGACGGAGTAAGTTATGAAATTCTTGATCATTAAGATGCTTTGTTTTTAGGTTGATATATTGATGTAAAGTGGAGCATGTGTTTTGAACCTTATATACACGTTTGGCTTCATCTTTTATCATTGGATTTGGGATTATCAATTCGGGATTGGGAGATTTCTTAGGGAAATCAATGAATTGATGGGATGATATGGTTTGGGTAGGTTTAGGAATAGGGGTTGTGGGAGACTTCTCATTTGACTTTAACATTAGGATGTGTGATATTGAGAGTTTTGTGAGGTATTGATTTGGGGGATTAGTAGTTAGGATGTGGATATATCATTTCCTTCGTGTGCTTGGATCTTTTCTTACTCGAGGGCGAGTAAGGTTCAAGTGTGGGGAGGCTTGATGTGTCCATTTTATATGCATAATTTAGTACTATTTAGGGTCACTTTTGTGCTCTTTTATTATCGAGAGCTTGTGTTTTACCTTGAAATTCTCTTAGGAGGGGTAAGAGCAACTTTATGCTCTTTTACCTCTTCTAAGTGGATTTTGTGTGACAAGGGAAGAACACGGAGGCAATGAAATTTCCACCTCATAGAATCACATGTAGTTTCATTTCTTGGTTTTTAATGAAATATAGAAGTAATAATATCCCATCCTTCACATTTTACAAAGAACAAATACTTGGTCTTGAGTAAATTATTGGTGATTACTTAAACGTATACGAGTGTCAGTTGTATGATCTTGTAGAAGTCTATGTGGAAATAAGACAAACATATTTATTACACTAGGATATTATAAATTCAACTATGTATGGATGACAAAGCTTATTTTGGGACGATCAAATTTGAGTTGAGGAAAACACGTTCTCATTTTTATTTTTGGCACTTAGGTCTCAACAAGAAAGTGGGAGATCTTGGAATGCAAAATTGGATATAAGATTATGTAATTCATATTGTCACGGCCACCTTGTTCGAATTTGACCATGAACGGATCACCTGAGCGGTGCCAAATTATTCACGGACAGTGCATTACAAAAATCCGAGGAAATTACACAGCGGCCCAAAACATCATTGCTGGTCACAATTGTTAAGAGATATTCACCCGAACAATATGGAAAATGTTTCCTATCAAAATTATATGTCCTCTCTTACAGGCATGGGAACCTGGGTAATCATCCGAGTATTTTTTATAGCATTCCATTACTACTCTTACAATAAGCGTTATGGGAATGAAATTTCTGCCTCATAGAATCACATGTAGTTTCATTTCTAGGTTTTTAAAGAAATATAGAAGTAATAATATCCCATCCTTCATATTTTACAAAGAACAAATACTTGGTCTTGAGTAAATTGTCGGTGATTACTTAAGCGTATACGAGTGTCAGTTGTATGATCTTGCAGAAGCCTATGTGGAAATAAGACCAATTTCTTTATTTCTCTAAGATATTATAAGTTCAACTATATATGGATGACAAAGCTTCTTTCGGGACGATCAAATTTGTGTTAAGTAAAACACGTTCTCATTTTTATATTTTGTACTTAGGTCCCAACAAGAAAGTGGGATATTTTGGAATGCAAAATTGGATATACGATTATGTAATTCATATTGTCATGGCCACCTTGTTCGAATTTGACCATGAACGGGTCACTGGAGCGGTGCCGAATTATTCACGGACAGTGCATTACAAAAATCTGAAGAAATTACACAGCGGCCCAAAACATCATTGCTGGTCACAACGGTTAAGAGATATTCACCCGAACAATATGGAAAATGTTTCCTATCAAAATTATATGTCCTCTCTCACCGGGATGGGAACCTGGGTAATCATCCGAGTATTGTTTATAGCATTCCATTACTACTGTTACAATAAGCGTTATGGGAATGAAATTTCCACCTCATAGAATCACATGTAGTTTCATTTCTAGGGTTTTAATGAAATATAGAAGTAATATTATCCCATCCTTCACATTTTACAAAGAACAAATACTCGGTCTTGAGTAAATTGTCGGTGATTACTTAAACGTATACGAGTGTCAGTTGTATGATCTTGTAGAAGTCTATGTGGAAATAAGACAAAAATCTTTATTACTCTAGGATATTATAAATTCAACTGTATATGGATGACAAAGCTTCTTTTGGGACGATCAAATTTGAGTTGAGGAAAACACGTTCTCATTTTTATTTTTGGCACTTAGGTCCCAACAAGAACGTGGGAGATTTTGGAATGCAAAATTGGATATACGATTATGTAATTCATATTTTCACGGCCACCTTGATTGAATTTGACCATGAACGGGTCACCGGAGCTGTGCCAAATTATTCACGGACAGTGCATCACAAAAATCTGAGGAAATTACACAGCGGCCCAAAACTTCATTGCAGGTCACAACGGTTAAGAGATATTCACCCGAACAATATGGAAAATGTTTCCTATCAAAATTATATGTCCTCTCTTACCGGCATGGGAACCTTGGTAATCATCCGAGTATTTTTTATAGCATTCCATTACTACTCTTACAATAACCGTTATGGGAATGAAATTTCTACCTCATAGAATCACATGTAGTTTCATTTCTAGGTTCTTAAAGAAATATAGAAGTAATAATATCCCATCCTTCATATTTTACAAATAACAAATACTTGGTCTTGAGTAAATTGTCGGTGATTACTTAAACGTATACGAGTGTCAGTTGTATGATCTTGCAGAAGTCTATGTGGAAATAAAACCAATTTCTTTATTACTCCAGGATATTATAAGTTCAACTATATATGGATGGCAAAGATTCTTTCGGGACGATCAAATTTGTGTTAAGGAAAACACGTTCTCATTTTTATATTTTGCACTTAGGTCCCAACAAGAAAGTGGGAGATTTTGGAATGCAAAATTGGATATACGATTATGTAATTCATATTGTCACGGCCACCTTGTTCGAATTTGACCATGAACGGGTCACCGGAACGGTGCCAAATTATTCACGGACAGTGCATTACAAAAATCAGAGGAAATTACACAGCGGCCCAAAACTTCATTGCTGGTCACAACGGTTAAGAGATATTCACCCAAACAATATGGAAAATGTTTCCTATCAAAATTATACGTACTCTCTTACAGGCATGAGAACCTGGGTAATCATCCGAGTATTTTTTATAGCATTCCATTACTACTGTTACAATAAGCGTTATGGGAATGAAATTTCCACCTCATAGAATCACATGTAGTTTCATTTCTAGGTTTTTAACGAAATATAGAAGTAATAATATCCCATCCCTTACATTTTACAAAGAACAAATACTTGGTCTTGAGTAAATTATCGGTGATTACTTAAAGGTATACGAGTGTCAGTTGTATGATCTTGTAGAAGTCTATGTGGAAATAAGACAAAAATATTTATTACTCTAGGATATTATAAATTCAACTATATATGGATGACAAAGCTTCTTTTGGGAAGATCAAATTTGAGTTGAGGAAAACACGTTCTCGTTTTTATTTTTGGCACTTAGGTCCCAACAAGAAAGTGGGAGATTTTGGAATGCAAAATTGGATATACGATTATGTAATTCATATTGTCATGGCCACCTTGTTCGAATTTGACCATGAACGGGTCACCGGAGCGGTGCCAAATTATTCACGGACAGTGCATTACAAAAATCTGAGGAAATTACACAGCGGCCCAAAACTTCATTGCTGGTCACAACGGTTAAGAGATATTCACCCAAACAATATGGAAAATGTTTCCTATCAAAATTATACGTACTCTCTTACAGGCATGAGAACCTGGGTAATCATCCGAGTATTTTTTATAGCATTCCATTACTACTGTTACAATAAGCGTTATGGGAATGAAATTTCCACCTCATAGAATCACATGTAGTTTCATTTCTAGGTTTTTAACGAAATATAGAAGTAATAATATCCCATCCCTTACATTTTACAAAGAACAAATACTTGGTCTTGAGTAAATTATCGGTGATTAGTTAAAGGTATACGAGTGTCAGTTGTATGATCTTGTAGAAGTCTATGTGGAAATAAGACAAAAATCTTTATTACTCTAGGATATTATAAATTCAACTATATATGGATGACAAAGCTTCTTTTGGGACGATCAAATTTGAGTTGAGGAAAACACGTTCTCGTTTTTATTTTTGGCACTTAGGTTCCAACAAGAAAGTGGGAGATTTTGGAATACAAAATTGGATATACGATTATGTAATTCATATTGTCATGGCCACCTTGTTCGAATTTGACCATGAACGGGTCACCGGAGCGGTGCCAAATTATTCACGGACAGTGCATTACAAAAATCTGAAGAAATTACACAGTGGCCCAAAACTTCATTGCTGGTCACAACGGTTAAGAGATATTCACCCGAACAATATGGAAAATGTTTCCTATCAAAATTATACGTACTCTCTTACAGGCATGGGAACCTGGGTAATCATCCGAGTATTTTTTATAGCATTCCATTACTACTGTTACAATAAGTGTTATGGGAATGAAATTTCCACCTCATAGAATCACATGTAGTTTCATTTCTACGTTTTTAATGAAATATAGAAGTAATAATATCCAATCCCTTACATTTTACAAAGAACAAATACTTGGTCTTGAGTAAATTATCGGTGATTACTTAAAGGTATACGAGTGTCAGTTGTATGATCTTGTGGAAGTCTATGTGGAAATAAGACAAAAATATTTATTACTCTAGGATATTATAAATTCAACTATATATGGATGACAAAGCTTCTTTTGGGACGATCAAATTTGAGTTGAGTAAAACACATTCTCGTTTTTATTTTTGGCACTTAGTTCCCAACAAGAAAGTGGGAGATTTTGGAATGCAAAATTGGATATACGATTATGTAATTCATATTGTCATGGCCACCTTGTTCGAATTTGACCATGAACGGGTCACCGGAGCGGTGCCAAATTATTCACGGACAGTACATTACAAAAATCTGAGGAAATTACACAGCGGCCCAAAACTTCATTGCTGGTCACAACGGTTAAAAGATATTCACCCGAACAATATGGAAAATGTTTCCTTTCAAAATTATACGTACTCTCTTACAGGCATGGGAACCTGGGTAATCATCCGAGTATTTTTTATAGCATTCCATTACTACTGTTACAATAAGCGTTATGGGAATGAAATTTCCACATCATAGAATCACATGTAGTTTCGTTTCTAGGTTTTTAATGAAATATAGAAGTAATAATATCCCATCCCTTACATTTTACAAAGAACAAATACTTGGTCTTGAGTAAATTATCGGTGATTACTTAAAGGTATACGAGTGTCAGTTGTATGATCTTGTAGAAGTCTATGTGGAAATAAGACAAAAATCTTTATTACACTAGGATATTATAAATTCAACTATATATGGATGACAAAGCTTCTTTTGGGACGATCAAATTTGAGTTGAGGAAAACACGTTCTCATTTTTATTTTTGGCACTTAGGTCCCAACAAGAAAGTGGGAGATTTTGGAATGCAAAATTGGATATACGATTATGTAATTCATATTGTCATGGCCACCTTGTTCGAATTTGACCATGAACGGGTCACCGGAGCGGAGCCAAATTATTCACGGACAGTGCATTACAAAAATCTGAGGAAATTACACAGCGGCCCAAAACTTCATTGCTGGTCACAACGGTTAAGAGATATTCACCCGAACAATATGGAAAATGTTTCCTATCAAAATTATACGTACTCTCTTACAGGCAAGGGAACCTGGGTAATCATCCGAGTATTTTTTATAGCATTCCATTACTACTGTTACAATAAGCGTTATGGGAATGAAATTTCCACCTCATAGAATCACATGTAGTTTCGTTTCTAGGTTTTTAATGAAATATAGAAGTAATAATATCCCATCCCTTACATTTTACAAAGAACAAATACTTGGTCTTGAGTAAATTATCGGTGATTACTTAAAGGTATACGAGTGTCAGTTGTATGATCTTGTAGAAGTCTATGTGGAAATAAGACAAAAATCTTTATTACTCTAGGATATTATAAATTCAACTATATATGGATGACAAAGCTTCTTTTGGGACGATCAAATTTGAGTTGAGGAAAACACGTTCTCGTTTTTATTTTTGGCACTTAGGTCCCAACAAGAAAGTGGGAGATTTTGGAATACAAAATTGGATATACGATTATGTAATTCATATTGTCATGGCCACCTTGTTCGAATTTGACCATGAACGGGTCACCGGAGCGGTGCCAAATTATTCACGGACAGTGCATTACAAAAATCTGAGGAAATTACACAGTGGCCCAAAACTTCATTGCTGGTCACAACGGTTAAGAGATATTCACCCGAACAATATGGAAAATGTTTCCTATCAAAATTATACATACTCTCTTACACGCATGGGAACCTGGGTAATCATCCGAGTATTTTTTATAGCATTCCATTACTACTGTTACAATAAGTGTTATGGGAATGAAATTTCCACCTCATAGAATCACATGTAGTTTCATTTCTACGTTTTTAATGAAATATAGAAGTAATAATATCCCATCCCTTACATTTTACAAAGAACAAATACTTGGTCTTCAGTAAATTATCGGTGATTACTTAAAGGTATACGAGTGTCAGTTGTATGATCTTGTGGAAGTCTATGTGGAAATAAGACAAAAATATTTATTACTCTAGGATATTATAAATTCAACTATATATGGATGACAAAGCTTCTTTTGGGACGATCAAATTTGAGTTGAGGAAAACACATTCTCGTTTTTATTTTTGGCACTTAGTTCCCAACAAGAAAGTGGGAGATTTTGGAATGCAAAATTGGATATACGATTATGTAATTCATATTGTCATGGCCACCTTGTTCGAATTTGACCATGAACGGGTCACCGGAGCGGTGCCAAATTATTCACGGACAGTGCATTACAAAAAACTGAGGAAATTACACAGCGGCCCAAAACTTCATTGCTGGTCACAACGGTTAAGAGATATTCACCCGAACAATATGGAAAATGTTTCCTATCAAAATTATACGTACTCTCTTACAGGCATGGGAACCTGGGTAATCATCCCAGTATTTTTTATAGCATTCCATTACTACTGTTACAATAAGCGTTATGGGAATGAAATTTCCACCTCATAGAATCACATGTAGTTTCGTTTCTAGGTTTTTAATGAAATATAGAAGTAATAATATCCCATCCCTTACATTTTACAAAGAACAAATACTTGGTCTTGAGTAAATTATCGGTGATTACTTACAGGTATACGAGTGTCAGTTGTATGATCTTGTAGAAGTCTATGTGGAAATAAGACAAAAATCTTTATTACTCTAGGATATTATCAATTCAACTATATATGGATGACAAAGCTTCTTTTGGGACGATCAAATTTGAGTTGAGGAAAACACGTTCTCGTTTTTATTTTTAGCACTTAGGTCCCAACAAGAAAGTGGGAGATTTGGGAATGCAAAATTGGATATACGATTATGTAATTCATATTGTCACGGCCACCTTGTTCGAATTTGACCATGAACGGATCACCTGAGCGGTGCCAAATTATTCACGGACAGTGCATTACAAAAATCCGAGGAAATTACACAGCGGCCCAAAACATCATTGCTGGTCACAATTGTTAAGAGATATTCACCCGAACAATATGGAAAATGTTTCCTATCAAAATTATACGTACTCTCTCACAGGCATGGGAACCTGGGTAATCATCCGAATATTTTTTATAGCATTCCATTACTACTGTTACAATAAGCGTTATGGGAATGAAATTTCCACCTCATAGAATCACATGTAGTTTCATTTCTAGGTTTTTAAGGAAATATAGAAGTAATAATATCCCATCCTTCACATTTTACAAAGAACAAATACTTGGTCTTGAGTAAATTGTCGATGATTACTTAAACGTATACGAGTGTCAGTTGTATGATCTTGTAGAAGTCTATGTGGAAATAAGACAAAAAAATTTATTACTCTAGGATATTATAAATTCAACTATGTACGGATGACAAAGCTTCTTTTGGGACGATCAAATTTGAGTTGAGGAAAACACGTTCTCATTTTTATTTTTGGCACTTGGGTTCCAACGAGAAAGTGGGAGATTTTGGAATGCAAAATTGGATATACGATTATGTAATTCATATTGTCATGGCCACCTTGTTCGAATTTGACCATGAACGGGTCACCGGAGTGGAGCCAAATTATTCACGGACAGTGCATTACAAAAATCTGAGGAAATTACACAGCGGCCCAAAACTTCATTGCTGGTCACAACGGTTAAGAGATATTCACCCGAACAATATGGAAAATGTTTCCTATCAAAATTATACGTACTCTCTTACAGGCATGGGAACCTGGGTAATCATCCGAGTATTTTTTATAGCATTCCATTACTACTGTTACAATAAGCGTTATGGGAATGAAATTTCCACCTCATAGAATCACATGTAGTTTCGTTTCTAGGTTTTTAATGAAATATAGAAGTAATAATATCCCATCCCTTACATTTTACAAAGAACAAATACTTGGTCTTGAGTAAATTATCGGTGATTACTTAAAGGTATACGAGTGTCAGTTGTATGATCTTGTAGAAGTCTATGTGGAAATAAGACAAAAATCTTTATTACTCTAGGATATTATAAATTCAACTATATATGGATGACAAAGCTTCTTTTGGGACGATCAAATTTGAGTTGAGGAAAACACGTTCTCGTTTTTATTTTTGGCACTTAGGTCCCAACAAGAAAGTGGGAGATTTTGGAATACAAAATTGGATATACGATTATGTAATTCATATTGTCATGGCCACCTTGTTCGAATTTGACCATGAACGGGTCACCGGAGCGGTGCCAAATTATTCACGGACAGTGCATTACAAAAATCTGAGGAAATTACACAGTGGCCCAAAACTTCATTGCTGGTCACAACGGTTAAGAGATATTCACCCGAACAATATGGAAAATGTTTCCTATCAAAATTATACGTACTCTCTCACAGGCATGGGAACCTGGGTAATCATCCGAATATTTTTTATAGCATTCCATTACTACTGTTACAATAAGCGTTATGGGAATGAAATTTCCACCTCATAGAATCACATGTAGTTTCATTTCTAGGTTTTTAAGGAAATATAGAAGTAATAATATCCCATCCTTCACATTTTACAAAGAACAAATACTTGGTCTTGAGTAAATTGTCGATGATTACTTAAACGTATACGAGTGTCAGTTGTATGATCTTGTAGAAGTCTATGTGGAAATAAGACAAAAAAATTTATTACTCTAGGATATTATAAATTCAACTATGTACGGATGACAAAGCTTCTTTTGGGACGATCAAATTTGAGTTGAGGAAAACACGTTCTCATTTTTATTTTTGGCACTTGGGTTCCAACGAGAAAGTGGGAGATTTTGGAATGCAAAATTGGATATACGATTATGTAATTCATATTGTCATGGCCACCTTGTTCGAATTTGACCATGAACGGGTCACCGGAGTGGAGCCAAATTATTCACGGACAGTGCATTACAAAAATCTGAGGAAATTACACAGCGGCCCAAAACTTCATTGCTGGTCACAACGGTTAAGAGATATTCACCCGAACAATATGGAAAATGTTTCCTATCAAAATTATACGTACTCTCTTACAGGCATGGGAACCTGGGTAATCATCCGAGTATTTTTTATAGCATTCCATTACTACTGTTACAATAAGCGTTATGGGAATGAAATTTCCACCTCATAGAATCACATGTAGTTTCGTTTCTAGGTTTTTAATGAAATATAGAAGTAATAATATCCCATCCCTTACATTTTACAAAGAACAAATACTTGGTCTTGAGTAAATTATCGGTGATTACTTAAAGGTATACGAGTGTCAGTTGTATGATCTTGTAGAAGTCTATGTGGAAATAAGACAAAAATCTTTATTACTCTAGGATATTATAAATTCAACTATATATGGATGACAAAGCTTCTTTTGGGACGATCAAATTTGAGTTGAGGAAAACACGTTCTCGTTTTTATTTTTGGCACTTAGGTCCCAACAAGAAAGTGGGAGATTTTGGAATACAAAATTGGATATACGATTATGTAATTCATATTGTCATGGCCACCTTGTTCGAATTTGACCATGAACGGGTCACCGGAGCGGTGCCAAATTATTCACGGACAGTGCATTACAAAAATCTGAGGAAATTACACAGTGGCCCAAAACTTCATTGCTGGTCACAACGGTTAAGAGATATTCACCCGAACAATATGGAAAATGTTTCCTATCAAAATTATACGTACTCTCTCACAGGCATGGGAACCTGGGTAATCATCCGAATATTTTTTATAGCATTCCATTACTACTGTTACAATAAGCGTTATGGGAATGAAATTTCCACCTCATAGAATCACATGTAGTTTCATTTCTAGGTTTTTAAGGAAATATAGAAGTAATAATATCCCATCCTTCACATTTTACAAAGAACAAATACTTGGTCTTGAGTAAATTGTCGATGATTACTTAAACGTATACGAGTGTCAGTTGTATGATCTTGTAGAAGTCTATGTGGAAATAAGACAAAAAAATTTATTACTCTAGGATATTATAAATTCAACTATGTACGGATGACAAAGCTTCTTTTGGGACGATCAAATTTGAGTTAAGGAAAACACGTTCTCATTTTTATTTTTGGCACTTGGGTCCCAACGAGAAAGTGGGAGATTTTGGATTGCCAAATTGGATATACGATTATGTAATTCAAATTGTCATGGCCACCTTGTTTGAATTTGACCATGAACGGGTCACCGGAGCGGTGCCAAATTATTCACCAACAGTGCATTACAAAAATCTGAGGAAATTGCACAGCGGCCCAAAACTTCATTGCTGGTCACAACGGTTAAGAGATATTCACCCGGAAAATATGGAAAATGTTTCCTATCAAAATTATATGTCCTATCTTACAGGCATGGGAACCTGGGTAATCATCCGAGTATTTTTTATAGCATTCCATGACTACTGTTACAATAAGCGTTATGGGAATGAAATTTCTGCCTCATAGAATCACATGTAGTTTTATTTCAAGGTTTTTAAAGAAATGTAGAAGTAATAATATCCCATCCTTCATATTTTACAAAGAACAAATACATGGTCTTGAGTAAATTGTCGATGATTACTTAAACGTATAGGAGTGTCAGTTGTATGATCTTGTAGAAGTCTATGTGGAAATAAGACCAATTTCTTTATTACTCTAGGATATTATAAGTTCATCCATATATGGTTGACAAAGCTTCTTTCGGGACGATCAAATTTGAGTTAAGGAAAACACGTTCTCGTTTTTATTTTTTGCCCTTAGGTCCCAACAACAAAGTCGGAGATTTTGGAATGCAAAATTGGATATACAATTATGCAATTCATATTGTCACAGCCAACTTGTTCAAATTTGACCATGAACGGGTCACCGGAACGGTGCCAAATTATTCACAGACAGTGCATTACAAAAATATGAGGAAATTACACAGTGGCCAAAAACTTAATTTCTGGTCACAACGGGTAAGAGATATTCACCCGAAGAATATGGAAAATGTTTCCTATCAAAATTATACGTACTCTCTTACAGGCTCGGGAACCTGGGTAATCCTCCGAGTATTTTTTATAGCATTCCATTACTACTGTTACAACAAGCGTTATGGGAATGAAATTTCCGCCTCATAGAATCACATGTAGTTTCATTTCTAGTTTATTAATGAAATATAGAAGTAATAATATCCCATCCTTCACATTTTAAGAAGAACAACTACTTGGTCTTGAGTAAATTGTCGGTGATTACTTAAACGTATACGAGTGTCAGTTGTATGAGCTTGTAGAAGTCTATGTGGAAATAAGACCAATTGTTTTATTACTCTAGGATATTATAAGTTCAATTATATATGGATGACAAAGTTTCTTACGGGACGACCAAATTTGAGTTAGGGAAAACACGTTCTCGTATTTATTTTTTGCACTTAGGTCCCAACAAGAACGTGGGAGATTTTGGAATGAAAAATTGGATAAACGATTATGTAATTCACATTGTCACGGCCACCTTGTTCGAATTTGACCTTGTACGGGTCACTGGAGCGGTGCCAAATTATTCACCAACAGTGCATTACAAAAATCAGAGGAAATTACACAGCGGCCCAAAACATCATTGCTGGTCACAACAGTTAAGAGATATTCACCCGAACAATATAAGGTCAACGTTTTTATTTGTTGCACTTAGGTCTGTACAACAAAGAGGGAGATTTTGGAATGCAAAATTGGATAAACGATTACGTAATTCATATTGTCACTCCCACTTTGTTCAAATTTGACCATGAACGGGTCACCGGAGCGGTGCCAAATTATTCACGACCAGAGCATTACAGAAATCTGAGGAAATTATACAGTGGCCCAAAACATAATAGTAAGTCACAACGGTTAAGAGATATTCACCCGAACAATATCGAAAATGTTTCCTATCAATATTATACGTACTCTCTTACAGGCATGGGAACCTGGGTAATCCTCCGAGTATTTTTTACAGCATTCCATTACTACTGTTACAATAAGCGTTATGGGAATGAAATTTCCGCCTCATAGAATCACATGTAGTTTCATTTATAGTTTATTAATTAAATATAGAAGTAATAATATCCCATCCTTCACAGTTTATAGAGAACAAATACTTGGTCTTGAGTAAATTGTCGGTGATTACTTAAACGTATACGAGTGTCAGTTGTATGATCTTGTAGAAGTCTATGTGGAAATAAGACCAATTTCTTTATTACTCTAGGATATTATAAGTTCACCCATATATGGTTGACAAAGCTTCTTTCGGGACGATCAAATTTGAGTTAAGGAAAACACGTTCTCGTTTTTATTTTTTGCCCTTAGGTCCCAACAACAAAGTCGGAGATTTTGGAATGCAAAATTGGATATACGATTATGTAATTCATATTGTCACAGCCAACTTGTTCAAATTTGACGATGAACGGGTCACCGGAGCGGTGCCAAATTATTCACAGACAGTGCACTACAAAAATCTGAGGAAATTACACAGCGGCCAAAAACTTAATTTCTTGTCACAACGGTTAAGAGATATTCACCCGAAGAATATGGAAAATGTTTCCAATCAAAATTATACGTATTCTCTTATAGGCTCGGGAACCTGGGTAATCCTCCGAGTATTTTTTATAGCATTCCATTACTACTGTTACAACAAGCATCATGGGAATGAAATTTCCGCCTCATAGAATCACATGTAGTTTCATTTCTAGTTTATTAATGAAATATAGAAGTAATAATGTCCCATCCTTCACATTTTAAGAAGAACAACTACTTGGTCTTGAGTAAATTGTCAGTGATTACTTAAACGTATACGAGTGTCAGTTGTATGATCTTGTAGAAGTCTATGTGGAAATAAGACCAATTGCTTTATTACTCTAGGATATTATAAGTTCAACTATATATGGATGACAAAGTTTCTTACGGGATGACCAAATTTGAGTTAGGGAAAACACGTTCTCATATTTATTTTTTGCACTTAGGTCCCAAGAAGAACGTGGGAGATTTTGGAATGAAAAATTGGATAAACGATTATGTAATTCATATTGTCACGGCCACCTTGTTCGAATTTGACCTTGAACGGGTCACTAGAGCGGTGCCAAATTATTCACCAACAGTGCATTACAAAAATCTGAGGAAATTACACAGCGGCCCAAAACATCATTGCTGGTCACAACAGTTAAGAGATATTCACCCGAACAATATAAGGTCAACGTTTTTATTTTTTGCACTTAGGTCTGTACAACAAAGAGGGAGATTTTGGAATGCAAAATTGGATAAACGATTACGTAATTCATATTGTCACTCCCACTTTGTTCAAATTTGACCATGAACGGGTCACCGGAGCGGTGCCAAATTATTCACGAACAGAGCATTACAGAAATCTGAGGAAATTATACAGTGGCCCAAAACATAATAGCTAGTCACAACGGTTAAGAGATATTCACCCGAACAATATCGAAAATGTTTCCTATCAATATTATACGTACTCTCTTACAGGCATGGGAACCTGGGTAATCCTCCGAGTATTTTTTACAGCATTCCATTACTACTGTTACAATAAGCGTTATGGGAATGAAATTTCCGCCTCATAGAATCACATGTAGTTTCATTTATAGTTTATTAATTAAATATAGAAGTAATAATATCCCATCCTTCACAGTTTATAGAGAACAAATACTTGGTCTTGAGTAAATTGTCGGTTATTACTTAAACGTATACGAGTGTCAGTTGTATGATCTTGTAGAAGTCTATGTGGAAATAAGACCAATTTCTTTATTACTCTAGGATATTATAAGTTCACCCATATATGGTTGACAAAGCTTCTTTCGGGACGATCAAATTTGAGTTAAGGAAAACACGTTCTCGTTTTTATTTTTTGCCCTTAGGTCCCAACAAGAAAGTCGGAGACTTTGGAATGCAAAATTGGATATACAATTATGTAATTCATATTGTCACAGCCAACTTGTTCAAATTTGACCATGAACGGGTCACCGGAGCGGTGCCAAATTATTCACAGACAGTGCATTACAAAAATCTGAGGAAATTACACAGCGGCCAAAAACTTAATTTCTTGTCACAACGGTTAAGAGATATTCACCCGAAGAATATGGAAAATGTTTCCAATCAAAATTATACGTACTCTCTTACAGGCTCGGGAACCTGGGTAATCCTCCGAGTATTTTTTATAGCATTCCATTACTACTGTTACAACAAGCGTTATGGGAATGAAATTTCCGCCTCATAGAATCACATGTAGTTTCATTTATGGTTTATTAATGAAATATAGAAGTAATAATGTCCCATCCTTCACATTTTAAGAAGAACAACTACTTGGTCGTGAGTAAATTGTCGGTGATTACTTAAACGTATACGAGTGTCAGTTGTATGATCTTGTAGAAGTCTATGTGGAAATAAGACCAATTGCTTTATTACTCTAGGATATTATAAGTTCAACTATATATGGATGACAAAGTTTCTTACGGGACGACCAAATTTGAGTTAGGGAAAACACGTTCTCGTATTTATTTTTTGCACATAGGTCCCAAGAAGAACGTGGGAGATGTTGGAATGAAAAATTGGATAAACGATTATGTAATTCATATTGTCACGGCCACCTTGTTCGAATTTGACCTTGAACGGGTCACTAGAGCGGTGCCAAATTATTCACCAACAGTGCATTACAAAAATCTGAGGAAATTACACAGCGGCCCAAAACATCATTGCTGGTCACAACAGTTAAGAGATATTCACCCGAACAATATAAGGTCAACGTTTTTATTTTTTGCACTTAGGTCTGTACAACAAAGAGGGAGATTTTGGAATGCAAAATTGGATAAACGATTACGTAATTCATATTGTCACTCCCACTTTGTTCAAATTTGACCATGAACGGGTCACCGGAGCGGTGCCAAATTATTCACGAACAGAGCATTACAGAAATCTGAGGAAATTATACAGTGGCCCAAAACATAATAGCTAGTCACAACGGTTAAGAGATATTCACCCGAACAATATCGAAAATGTTTCCTATCAATATTATACGTACTCTCTTACAGGCATGGGAACCTGGGTAATCCTCCGAGTATTTTTTACAGCATTCCATTACTACTGTTACAATAAGCGTTATGGGAATGAAATTTCCGCCTCATAGAATCACATGTAGTTTCATTTATAGTTTATTAATTAAATATAGAAGTAATAATATCCCATCCTTCACAGTTTATAGAGAACAAATACTTGGTCTTGAGTAAATTGTCGGTTATTACTTAAACGTATACGAGTGTCAGTTGTATGATCTTGTAGAAGTCTATGTGGAAATAAGACCAATTTCTTTATTACTCTAGGATATTATAAGTTCACCCATATATGGTTGACAAAGCTTCTTTCGGGACGATCAAATTTGAGTTAAGGAAAACACGTTCTCGTTTTTATTTTTTGCCCTTAGGTCCCAACAAGAAAGTCGGAGACTTTGGAATGCAAAATTGGATATACAATTATGTAATTCATATTGTCACAGCCAACTTGTTCAAATTTGACCATGAACGGGTCACCGGAGCGGTGCCAAATTATTCACAGACAGTGCATTACAAAAATCTGAGGAAATTACACAGCGGCCAAAAACTTAATTTCTTGTCACAACGGTTAAGAGATATTCACCCGAAGAATATGGAAAATGTTTCCAATCAAAATTATACGTACTCTCTTACAGGCTCGGGAACCTGGGTAATCCTCCGAGTATTTTTTATAGCATTCCATTACTACTGTTACAACAAGCGTTATGGGAATGAAATTTCCGCCTCATAGAATCACATGTAGTTTCATTTATGGTTTATTAATGAAATATAGAAGTAATAATGTCCCATCCTTCACATTTTAAGAAGAACAACTACTTGGTCGTGAGTAAATTGTCGGTGATTACTTAAACGTATACGAGTGTCAGTTGTATGATCTTGTAGAAGTCTATGTGGAAATAAGACCAATTGCTTTATTACTCTAGGATATTATAAGTTCAACTATATATGGATGACAAAGTTTCTTACGGGACGACCAAATTTGAGTTAGGGAAAACACGTTCTCGTATTTATTTTTTGCACATAGGTCCCAAGAAGAACGTGGGAGATGTTGGAATGAAAAATTGGATAAACGATTATGTAATTCATATTGTCACGGTCACCTTGTTCGAATTTGACCTTGAACGGGTCACCGGAGCAGTGCCAAATTATTCACCAACAGTGCATTACAAAAATCTGAGGAAATTACATAGCGGCCCAAAACATAATTGCTGGTCACAACAGTTAAGAGATATTCACCCGAACAATATAAGGTCAACATTTTTATTTTTTGCACTTAGGTCCGTACAACAAAGAGGGAGATTTTGGAATGCAAAATTGGATAAACGATTATGTAATTCATATTGTCATGCCCACCTTGTTCAAATTTGACCATGAACGGGTCACCGGAGCGGTGCCAAATTATTCACGAACAGAGCATTACAGAAATCTGAGGAAATTACACAGTGGCCCAAAACATAATAGCTAGTCACAACGGTTAAGAGATATTCACCCGAACAATATGGAAAATGTTTCCTATCATAATTATACGTACTCACTTATAGGCACGGGAACCTGGGTAATCCTCCGAGTATTTTTTACAGCATTCCATTACTACTGTTACAATAAGCGTTACGGGAATGAAATTTTTGCTTCATAGAATTACATGTAGTTTCATTTCTAGGTTTTAATGAAATATAGAAGTAATAATATTCCATCCTTCACATTTTACAAAGAACAAATACTTGGTCTTGAGTAAATTGTCGGTGATTACTTAAACGTATACGAGTGTCAGTTGTATGATCTTGTAGATGTCTATGTGGAAATAAGACCAATTTCTTTATTACTCTAGGATATCATAAGTTCAACAATATATGGATGACAAAGCTTTTTTCAGGACGATCAAATTTGAGTTATGGAAAACACGTTCTCGTTTTTATTTTTTGCACTTAGGCTCAACAAGAAAGTGGGAGATTTTGGAATGCAAAATTGGATATGCAATTATGTAATTCATATTGTCACGGCCACCTTGTTCAAATTTGACCATTAACGGGTCACCGGAGCGGTGCCAAATTATTCACGGACAGTGCAGTACAAAAATCTGAGGAAATTACACAGCGGCCCAAAACATAATTGCTGGTCACAACGGTTAAGAGATATTCACCCGAAAAATATGGAAAATGTTTCCTATCAAAATTATACGTACTCTCTTACAGGCACGGGAACCTAGGTAATCCTCCGAGTATTTTTTATATTTTTTTTAAGTTAAACCATCCAAGGATGGGGGGTGTTTATTAGGCTCCCCTTGCCGTTTTAATAGCCAAAAGTTGGCGCTAAAAGATTCATTGAAATTACAACATGAAGATGATCCACAATAGTTGTGGAAGCTGTTACAGCAAAAGAGTTTCCAGAGTGGAATCTCTAGTACTAAAATTTGGCTTACCCTGTGAAAGAGTAGTCTCTCTATGAAAAACTATGGCCGAGACTCCGCGAACAGGATGGGGAATTGAAGGTTCGAGACCCCAATTTGTCAACGGAGTTCCAGCCAAAAGAGTCTACACAGATATGTGCATTTAAGATCTAAGATCTAGAATCTTCATTTCTTGACCTAAATATGGTCTAGCAGCAATTTTTTAGTAGCGTATAATCCATTCAGCAAGTTCATATCATAGGAGAAGAAGCAGAATTATCTCATTGAAGCTCGGTCAGTAGGGTAAGTACCCGATTCCCTGTATCGGTTTCCACACCATCTCCAAACAACCTGGCCAAGTACCTGAAATCACAGAAAGGAAAGAACTAGCAGTATTTGTGCTTATAAACAGTGACTGAAACTCACTTATTTGTGCTTAAAACTCACTAATAAAATACAGTAAGCACCTGAATACAAAGAAAGAATCCTTTTCTATATCCTATTGGTATCCATAGGAGGAACAACCCTAATTGCTGGGAAACCAATAGAGTCTAATGATAACAATCCTTTAAGGAAAGTGGGGATTGATCTGATATCTATATCGCCTTGTAAGTTGTTTTCCCTTGCAAATTTTGCCAAAAAATCAGCTGACATGTTAGCTTGTCTAGATGTGTGTTGAATTGGGTGTGAGGAGTGATCAACATGAAGTGCATTGCACATAGAGAATATTCTCCAGGGGCATCTCTTTGGATTATGAATACTCTTTACCGCAGTTAAACAATCAGATTCAATTACACATTTTACTAAAGCTAGATCAGAGCAGATTTCATATCCCATTTTGATTGATAATAATTCTGCATCTAGAGGAGAGGAGCTCTGAAAATTTCTAACTCTCATTTTAACAACCTTTCCTCTCCAGTCCCTAACAATTACTGCAACATAAGAGGAACCACTAGAAATCCATGAAGCATCAGTGTTAACTTTATAGCCAGTTAGTGGTTTTTCCCATGTAGCTACTGTAATTGTAGGTCTATTTTTATGAAAAATTTGAGGAATGATCTTATTCTGAATCCAGTGTTTATGCCTATCTCTATTACCTTTCAATTTGTGAACTGTGAAGATTGTGTAAATCATTTGTTTAATATATTGGACACAGATCTCCAATGAGAAAGGTCTATTTTTCAAATAGGCAATTGTTTCTGCTAGTCCAGAGTGACCAGAATGTAGCAATAAAAGTAGCAGTTATCAATTTTGAGTATATCTTAGAGTCAGCCTTGAAAGATAAGTAAAATTCAACCCTGCTCTTTAGGTTCAGAAAATCAATTTGTGGTAGCTTTAAAAGAGAGTGAACATTATGCCAAATAGAACAGGAGCAAGGACATGAATTGAAAAAATGATCAAGATTGTCCTTATTGACTAAACAAAGAGGGCATCTCGAAGCAAATGAAAAACCCATCCTGCTCAAAATGTTATCAAATGGGAGGATACAGTTTAAAGCTCTCCAAATAAGTATTGACATTTTTCTAGGAATGTAGGGAGACCAAACCTTTTGTATGTGCTGTATTACAGGGTTCCTCTGTCTAAAAATGTTGTAGGCAGAGCTGACTGTAAATTTCCCATCTGTTGTAGGGGTCCAAACTAGCTGATCCTCATGGTGGTGCTCCAGCTTTACTTCCTGCAAAATATGAGTGATATTGGTAGCCAAATAAGACTCCAGGCTTGGTAAAAAAACAGATTTGTTCATAATAAAAGAGCTCAAAGAAAGATCTTCAAAAGGTATGTCCATATCCTCAGGCCAATTATAGCAGAGGGCCCCATCTCCCATCCAATTTGCATTCCAAAAAGAGCAATCCCCCTTGCCAAAGATAATCCTAGTTAAACTATTTTCCATAGGTGTTACTCCACTGATTCTACTCCAAATATGGGATTTTTTGTAAGGGGCAGGTAATGTCCATAAAAGTGAAGACCATTGAGTATCATTCATTTGGAGCTTCCACCATAATTTACATGAGAAGGCATCTACTATGGCATTCAAATCCCTTAAACCTAAACCATTTTCATTTACTGGATAACTCATTCTTTTCCATGATCTCCATCTTTTCCCATCGGCCAAATCAGATTTTCCCGAAATTAGAATAGATGCCATCTTTTCCATTATTTTTAGAACTATCCTATGGGGGATTTAAAACTGCAAAAATATGTGTTGGAATTGAGAGGAAACAATGATTAATCAAAGTTATTTTACCAGCCGAGCTTAACCATCGATTCTTCCAGTTATGTATCAATCTATCCATTCTTTCAATTGCAGTTAAATAATGCACCTTTAAATTCCTACCAGAGAAAATAGGAACTCCAAGGTATTTAAAAGGGAAAGAACCTCTCTCCATCCCTAGTTGCCTTTTAACAGATTGTATTAGCTGAAGAGGAGTGTTATGTGAAACAAAGAATTCTGATTTTGCAAATTTTACTTTTTGACCAGTAGTGAGTTCATAAGCATTCAGAAAAAGTTTGAAATGCCTCAAGTTTTTGGGCTTTGTGTTCAGAAAAACTGCAGTGTCATCGGCATACATAAGGTGAGTAAGAGGAGAGCATGAAATGGGAAGACTAAAATACTGTAAATACCCAGTGGAAAACAATTTCTTCAGCCCCTTAGAAAAAGCCTCTGATAAAATATTGTATAAAAATGGGGAGAGATGGTCTCCTTGTTTAATTCCCCTGGAGGAAGAGAAAAAACCAGATATGACCCCATTTATTAAAACTGAAAAGGTGGCAGAAGCTATATTTTGCATGATAAGTCTAACAAATTTGCCATGGAAACCAAATTGTAGTAGAACTGAGTTAAGAAAAGACCAAGAGACCCTATCAAAGGCCTTTTGCATATCTAGGTTGATAATCAAATTTGAAATCTTAGACTTTCTGGATAGCAATCTGGTCATTTCATGCATGAGGATCACATTATCCGAAATATCCCTACCTTTAAAAAAGGCACTTTGCTTAGGGGAAATCATTAAGTGCATAAGTGGTTTAATCCTCTCCATTAATAGTTTAGAAAAAACCTTATTTACAAAGTTTGATAAGCTTATTGGCCTGAAGTCTTCAAAACAGTTTAGAATGGCTTTTTTTGGTATTAAGGTGAGCCAAGTGTTGGACATAGCTTTGGGAATATAACCAGTATTTAAAAAATCATTAGCAGCTTCTAACAGATCCTGGTTAATGATTTCCCAAAAAGTGATGTAAAAATCTCCCGAGAATCCATCTGATCCAGGTGAACTAGATCTATTGAGGTCAAAAACAACTATTTTCAGTTCTTGTGTGTCAATGGGGGTAAGCAGAAGTGTATTCTGTTGATCATTTATTACATTAGGGATTTCCTGCAGAAAATGTTTTAGATAATTCCCTTCTTTTTGTGATGTATCCTCATTCAGTAATTTTTGAAAAAATCTCACACCTTCTGCTTTTATCAAACATGGATCTGTTATCCAGTTTCCATCACCATCTTTAATTTTAACAATTCTAGATCTTACTTTCTTTTCCTTGATTGTGTGATGAAAATAACTTGTGTTTGCATCACCCTGTTTTAACCAGTTTAACCTAGCTTTTTGTTTCAGGAAAATGTTGTGTTCCTTCTGAGATCTTAGCAGTAAAGCTTTTGCTTTCAAAAGATCTTCTAAAACTGACTCATCCTGAACCTGCTGGTAAAGTATTTCCAGTTCATTGACTCTTAATTCAGATTGTGAAAGATTCTTAGTTACATCCCCAAAATTATTTTTGTTCCAATCCTTTATTACTATCTTAAGCCTCTTTAACTTATGAACAAAATTATTCATTCCAAACAGAGGGGATGGTAAGTTCCAGTTAGATACAACTACTTCATGAAAATCTTCTCTATTTGACCACATTTCCTGGTATCTAAATGGTCTTGGAACTAATTCTACAGAAGATTGAATAGTTAATAGAAGAGGAGAATGATCAGATGTAATCCTATTTAAAACCTGGATAGAACTATTAGGGAAAAGGTCTAGCCACTCTAGATTACTTATTCCCCGGTCTACCCTTTGGAACTGTAGATCATTTCCTTTGTCTCTATATCTATTGTTGCTCCAAGTGTAGGAGTTACCAACCGTGGGGATATCATGTAAGTCCATCATAGTGAGGAAATCATTAAAGTTTTTCATGCTTTTCCTAGGGGTGGATTTCCTACCTTTATATTCTGTGACAGATGCTACTGTATTAAAATCTCCAATATAAATTGATGGATCTAGTGTAGGACTTAGTAGATCTGACCACAAATTCTCTCTCAACTGTCTATGGACACTAGCATAAATGAAGTTAACATTCCAATGGACAGAAGAAGCAATATCTGTTACTCTAGCCTGTATATACTGATCAGATTCGTTTTCAATTGTCAAGCTGAAAACCTGATTCCATAGCAGCCAAATTTTGGCTGTGTGAGCATGAAATGCATTATTATAACCGAGTTCATGTTTCAAAACATTTAAATTCTGATTATCATGCCATGGTTCGATTAGACAAAGAATGTCTATCTTGTGTGTCCTGATTAAAGTTTTTAATCTATCCAGTGAAGTGCCATAACCCCTAACATTCCAAACCATTATTTTCCCAATTTTGGTGTATTTATCATTTAAAACTAGGGGGGGTAGCTTTTTGTGATGATCTTAGTTTTCTTAGTGTATTTACTGAGAGATTTGTATTTTTACCCCTTTTATCTTCACCTTTCTTCAAAACATCTAAAGGGGTAATACTTACCTGTGGTAGAGCAGTTTGCTTTGCAGTTGTACTGAGTTCTTCCAAAATGATTGGGTCTTGAGATCCAGGGCAATGTTCTTGCAGTTCAGGAATGCTCTGCTCTGCATCAGGATCTTTCTCTTCTGGAAAACACTGCACCTCGTCAGGGGCTTGATCTTCTGAACCACTCTGTACAGTTGGAGGAGTGGATGGTACATCCACCATGTCTACTTTTTCAGTACCTGTCTGAGTTATCAGAGTTTCCTGTGTTTCCAATGATTCATGAAAGATGTCTACAGCATCATCTTCTTGGGCATCAATGTCATCATCCTGTAGGTTAGTTAAAGACTGGAAATCATTTGATATAGAAACCATTTTCTGCTTAACTATCTCTTCATGAATAGGAAAGAGTTCTGGTTGTTGAGTCTTTTTTCTCCAAAAGAAGTTAGTGATAGGTTTGGAGATATCGTCCAGGGAATAGAAAGGTGTATTTCTTTTCACATGAGTGTCTTGAGTTTCTTTTCTATGAATATTTATTTCCAGTTTAGAATCTAATCTCAGATTCTGGATCTGGAAATCAAATTCCTTTTGGGAAACTGACAATTTAGAATGACCTTCTCTTTCCAATGGTACATTAGATTCATGACCAGAGTTGTTCTGGATTGCTGCAGGTTGAGAATCATCCTTAACAGTATCTTGTCTAACCTTATTAACATTTAACTTAGATGAGGTCATACTGTTTTTTCTCAGTTCTGGATGCAGGAAGGTACAGTTTGCCTGACTGTGGCCAATTATCTTACAGTGCTTACAATACAAAGGCAACTGATCATATTCAATTAGGTAGTCTGCCACTTTATTGCCAATTCCTACAACTATTGAGTTAGGGAGTTGAGACAGTAGGTCCACTTCTACACACACTTTAATTGCAGAAGGTCTAGTGAGTGCATTAGTTGCAGCATTTATTTTGAGAAATTTACCAATCTGGCTGCTAATGCCTATAATTGCTGAGGTATTGTAAAAGTGTAAAGGCAGTTGATGAATGGTTACCCATGCTGGAACAATTGAGGATTCAGCTGTAGGTGAGAAATCAGGAGTCCACTTCTGGACTTTCATTGTTGCTCCTTGGACCATCCATTGGCCCTTCATCCAGCAGCGTTGATAATCCTCGCTATCCTAAAATCGAATAAGAACATGTCGATAATCAATTGACCCCAATTGGCACTTTGCTTTAAAGCCGATAGATTTGAAAGCTGAAACAAGTTTATCCATTGGGGGTTTCCCCCTATTAAATTTTCTGACCAAGGCGTTCTGGTAATAAGATTCCAGAATCACGCCTTCCTCAGGGGGAAGGATGAATGCCAATTTTCCCTTATATTCAGTAATTGGGTGCAAATTGGGCGTGTCTGGAAGAGAGGATATTAGTGGAGAAGCTTTTGTGTTCAAAGCTTGAAGGAAGCTTTTGTTAACAGGTGGGTTGTGATCAGAAGATTGGTTAGGCGTCGGAGACACCTTGACCTTCGACCGGCAACAGAGGAAAAGAGCCATTAGGCAGAAAAAGAAGGAACGTAGAAGAAGTACAGTAACAGAAAATGTTAATAGTATGTGAGATGTGTTTTTCGCACTATGTTTCGCAGACAGGAACAGTAAATTGTTGCTATGTTCGAAGGTTCCGAGTATTTTTTTATAGCATTCCATTACTATTGTTACAATAAGCATTATGGGAATGAAATTTCCGCTTCATAGAATCACATGTAGCTTCATTTCTAGGTTTTTAATGAAATATAGAAGTAATAATATTCCATCCTTCACATTTTACACAGAACAAATACTTGGTCTTGAGTAAATTATCGGTGATTACTTAAACGTATACGAGTGTCAGTTGTATGATCTTGTAGAAGTCAATGTGGAAATAGGACCAATTTTTTTATTACTCTAGGATATTATAAGTTCACCCATATATGGTTGACAAAGCTTCTTTCGGGATGATTAAATTTGAGTTAAGGAAAATATGTTCTCGTTTTAATTTTTGCATTTAGTTCCCAACAAGAAAGTGGGGGATTTTGGAATGCAAAATTGGATATACAATTATGTAATTCATATTGTCACGGCCACCTTGTTCAAATTTGACCATGAACCGGTCACCGGAGCGGTGCCAAATTATTCACAGACAGTGCATTACAGAAATCTGCGAAAATTACACTGCGGTAAAAAACGTAAATTTTGGTCACAACGGTTAAGAGATATTCACCCAAAAAATATGGAAAATATTTCCAATCAAAATTATACGTACTCTCTTACAGGCACGGGAACCCAGGTAATCCTCCGAATATTTTTTATAGCATTCCATTACTACTGTTACAATAAGCGTTATGGGAATGAAATTTCCACCTCATAGAATCACATGTAGTTTCATTTCTAGGGTTTTAATGAAATATAGAAGTAATATTATCCCATCCTTCACATTTTACAAAGAACAAATACTCGGTCTTGAGTAAATTGTCGGTGATTACTTAAACGTATACGAGTGTCAGTTGTATGATCTTGTAGAAGTCTATGTGGAAATAAGACCAATTTCTTTATTATTCTAGGATATTATATGTTCAACAATATATGGATGACAAAGCTTCTTTCGGGACGATCAAATTTGAGTTTAGGAAAACACGTTCTCGTTTTTATTTTTGCACTTAGGTCCCAACAAGAATGTGGGAGATTTTGGAATGCAAAATTGGATATACAATTATGTAATTCATATTGTCACGGCCACCTTGTTCAAATTTGACCATGAACGGGTCACCGGAGCGGTGCCAGATTATTAACCGACAGTGCATTACAAAAATTTGAGGAAATTACACAGCGGCCCAAAACATAATTTCCGGTCACAACGGTTAAGAGATATTCACCCGAACAAAATGGAAAATGTTTCCTATCAAAATTATACGTACTCTCTTACAGGCACGGGAACCTGGGTAATCCTCCGAGTATTTTTTATAGCATTCCATTACTACTGTTACAATAAGCACTATGGGAATGAAATTTCCCCCTCATAGAATCACATGTAGTTTCATTTCTAGGTTTTTAATGAAATATAGAAGTAATAATATTCCATCCTTCACATTTTACAAAGAACAAATACTTGGTCTTGAGTAAATTGTCGGTGATTACTTAAATGTATACGAGTGTCAGTTGTATGATCTTGTAGAAGTCTATGTGGAAATAGGACAAATTTCTTTATTACTCTAGGATATTATAAGGTCAACTATATATTGATGATAAAGATTCTTTCGGGATGATCAAATTTGAGTTATGGAAAACACGTTCTCATTTTTATTTTTTGCACTTAGGCCCAACAAAAAGTGGGAGATTTTGGAATTCAAAATTGGATATACAATTATGTAATTCATATTGTCATGGCCACGTTATTCAAATTTGACGATGAATGGGTCACCGGAGCGGTGCCAAATTATTCACCGATAGTGCATTACAAAAATCTGAGGAAATTACACAGTGGCCCAAAACATAATTGCAGGTCACAACGGTTTAGAGATATTCACCCGAACAATATGGAAAATGTTTCCTATCAAAATTATACGTACTCTCTTACAGGCACGGGAACCTAGGTAATCCTCCGAGTATTTTTTACAACATTCCATTACTACTGTTACAATAAGCGTTATGCGAATGAAATTTCCACCTCATAGAATCACATGTAGTTTCATTTCTAGGTTTTTATTGAAATATAGAAGTAATAATATTCCATCCTTCACATTTTACAAAGAACAAATACTTGGTCTTGAGTAAATTGTCGGTGATTACTTAAACGTATACGAGTGTCAGTTGTATGATCTTGTAGAAGTCTGTGTGGAAATAGGACCAATTTATTTATTACTCTGGGATATTATAAGTTCAACTATATATTGATGAAAAAGCTTCTTTCGGGATGATTAAATTTGTGTTTTGGAAAACACGTTCTAGTTTTTATTTTTTGCACTTAGGCTCAACAAGAAAGTGGGAGATTTTGGAATGCAAAATTGGATATGCAATTATGTAATTCATATTTTCACGGCCACCTTGTTCAAATTTGACCATTAACGGGTCACCGGAGCGGTGCAAAATTATTCACCGACAGTGCATTACAAAAATCTGAGGAAATTACACAGCGGCCCAAAACATAATTGCTGGTCACAACAGTTAAGAGATATTCACCCGAACAATATGGAAAATGTTTCCTATTAAAATTATACGTACTCTCTTACAGGCACGGGAACCTGGGTAATCCTCTGAGAATTTTTTATAGCATTGCGTTACTACTGTTACAATAAGCGTTATGGGAATGAAATTTCCGCCTCATAGAATCACATGTAGTTTCATTTCTAGGTTTTTAATGAAATATGGAAGTAATAATATTCCATCCTTCACATTTTACAAAGAACAAATACTTGGTCTTGAGTAAATTGTCGGTGATTACTTAAACGTATATGAGTGTCAGTTGTATGATCTTGTAGAAGTCTATATGGAAATAAGACCAACTTCTCTATTACTCTAGGATATTATAAGTTCAACTATATATAGATGACAAGGCTTCTTTTGGGACGATCAAATTTGAGTTAAGGAAAACACGTTCTCATTTTTATTTTTTGCATTTAGGTCCCAACTAGAATGTGGGATATTTTGTAATGCAAAATTGGATATACAATTATGTAATTCATATTGTCACGGCCACCTTGTTCAAATTTGACGATGAACGGGTCACCGGAGCGGTGCCAAATTATTCACCGACAGTGCATTACAAAAATCTGAGGAAATTATACAGCAGCCCAAAACATAATTGCTGGTCACAACAGTTAAGAGATATTCACCCGAACAATATGGAAAATGTTTCCTATCAAAATTATACGCACTCTCTTACAGGCACGGGAACCTGGGTAATTCTCCGAGTATTTTTTATAGCATTCCATTACTACTGTTACAATAAGCGTTATAGGAATGAAATTTCCACCTCATAGAATCACATGTAGTTTCATTTCTTTGTTTTTAATGAAATATAGAAGTAATAATTTTCTATCCTTCACATTTTACAAAGAACAAATACTTGGTCTTGAGTAAATTGTCGGTGATTACTTAAATGTATATGAGTGTCAGTTGTATAATCTTGTAGAAGTCTGTGTGGAAATAGGACCAATTTCTATATTACTCGGGGATATTATAAGTTCAACTATATATGGATGACAAAGCTTCTTTCGGGATGATCAAATTTGAGTTAAGGAAAACACGTTCTCATTTTTATTTTTTGCACTTAGTTCCCAACGAGAAAGTGGACATTTTGGAATGCAAAATTGGATATGCAATTATGTAATTCATATTGTCACGGCCACCTTGTTCAAATTTGACCATTAACGGGTCACCGGAGCGGTGCCAAATTATTCACGGACAGTGCATTACAAAAATCTGAGGAAATTACACAGCGGCCCAAAACATAATTGCTGGTCACAACGGTTAAGAGATATTCACCCGAACAATATGGAAAATGTTTCCTATTAAAATTATACGTACTCTCTTACAGGCACGGGAACCTGGGTAATCCTCCGAGTATTTTTTATAGCATTCCGTTAATACAGTTACAATAAGCGTTATGGGAATGAAATTTCCACCACATAGAATCACATGTATTTCATTTCTAGGTTTTTAATGAAATATGGAACTAATAATATTCCATCCATCGCATTTTCAAAGAACAAATACTTGGTCTTGAGTAAATTGTCAGTGATTACTTAAACGTATACGAGTGTCAGTTGTAGAAGTCTATGAGGAAATAAGACCAATTTCTCTATTACTCTAGGATATTATAAGTTCAACTATATATGGATGACAAGGCTTCTTTCGGGAAGATCAAATTTGAGTTAAGGAAAACACGTTCTCATTTTTATTTTTTGCACTCAGGCCCAACAAGAAAGTGGGAGATTTTGGAATGCAAAATTGGATATACAATTATGTAATTCATATTGTCACGGCCACCTTGTTCAAAGTTGACCATGAACGGGTCACCGGAGCGGTGCCAAATTATTCACGGACAGTGCGTTACAAAAATCTGAGGAAATACACAGCGGCTCAAAACTTAATTGCTAGTCCCAACGGTTAAGAGATATTCACCCAAACAATATGGAAAATGTTTCCTATCAATATTATATGTACTCTCTTACAGGCACGGGAACCTGGGTAATCCTCCGAGTATTTTTTATAGCATTCCATTACTACTGTTACAATAAGCGTTATGGGAATGAAATTTCCGCCTCATAGAATCACATGTAGTTTCATTTCCAGGTTCTTAATGAAATATGGAAGTAATAATATTCCATCCTTCACATTTTACAAAGAACAAATACTTGTTCTTGAGTAAATTGTCGGGGATTACTTAAACGGATACGAGTGTCAGTTGTATGATCTTGTAGAAGTCTATGTGGAAATAGGACCAATTTCTTTATTACTCTGGGATATTATAGGTTCAACTATATATGGATGCCAAAGCTTCTTTCGGGACGATGAAATTTGAGTGATGGAAAACACGGTCTCATTTTTATTTTTTGCACTTAGGTCCCAACAAGAAAGTGGGACATTTTTCAATGCATTATAGGATATACGATTATGTAATTCATATTTTCACAGCCACCTTGTTCAAATTTGACCATGAACGGGTCACCGGAACGGTGCCAAATTATTCACGGATGGTGCATTACGAAAATCTGAGGAAATTACACAGCGGCCCAAAACATAATTGCTGGTCACAACGGTTAAGAGATATTCACCAGAACAACATGGAAAATGTTTCCTATCAAAATTATACGTACTCTCTTACAGGCACGTGAACCTGGGTAATCCTCCGAGTATTTTTTATAGCATTCCATTACTACAGTTACAATAAGCGTTATGGGAATGAAATTTCCACCAAATAGAATCACATGTAGTTTCTTTTCTAGGTTTTTAATGAAATATGGAAGTAATAATATTCCATCCTTCACATTTTACAAAGAACAAATACTTGGTGTTCAGTAAATTATTGGTGATTACTTAAACATATACGAGTGTCAGTTGTAGAAGTCTATGTGGAAATAAGACCGATTTCTCTATTACTCTAGGATATTATAAGTTCAACTATATATGGATGACAAGGCTTCTTTCGGGACGATCAAATTTGAGTTAAGGAAAAAACGTTCTCGTTTTTATTTTTTGCACTTAGTTCCCAACAAGAAAGTGGACATTTTGAAATGCAAAATTGGATATACAATTATGTAATTCATATTGTCATGGCCACCTTGTTTAAATTTGACCATGAACGGGTCACCGGAGAAGTGCCAAATTATTCACGGACAGTGCATTACAAAAATTTGAGGAATTTACACAGCGGCCCAAAACTTAATTGCTGGTCACAATGGTTAAGAGATATTCACCCAAAAAATATGGAAAATGTTTCCTATCAAAATTATATGTACTCTCTTACAGGCACGGGAACCTGGGTAATCCTCCGAGTATTTTTTATAGCATTCCATTACTACAGTTACAATAAGCATTATGGGAATGAAATTTCCGCCACATAGAATCACATGTAGTTTCGTTTCTAGGTTTTTAATGAAATATGGAAGTAATAATACGAGTGTCAGTTGTAGAAGTCTATGTGGAAATAAGACCGATTTCTCTATTACTCTAGGATATTATAAGTTCAACTATATATGGATGAAAAGGCTTCTTTCGGGACGATTAAATTTGAGTTATGGAAAACACGTTCTCATTTTTATTTTTTGCACTCAGGCCCAACAAGAAAGTGGGAGATTTTGGAATGCAAAATTGGATATACAATTATGTAATTCATATTGTCACGGCCACCTTGTTCAAATTTGACCATGAACGGGTCACCGGAGCGGTGCCAAATTATTCACGGACAGTGCGTTACAAAAATCTGAGGAAATACACAGCGGCTCAAAACTTAATTGCTGGTCACAACGGTTAAGAGATATTCACCCAAAGAATATGGAAAATGTTTCCTATCAATATTATATGTACTCTCTTACAGGCATGGGAACCTGGGTAATCCTCCGAGTATTTTTTATAGCATTCCATTACTACTGTTACAATAAGCGTTATGGGAATGAAATTTCCGCCTCATAGAATCACATGTAGTTTCATTTCTAGGTTTTTAATGAAATATGGAAGTAATAATATTCCATCCTTCACATTTTACAAAGAACAAATACTTGTTCTTGAGTAAATTGTCGGGGATTACTTAAACGGATACGAGTGTAAGTTGTATGATCTTGTAGAAGTCTATGTGGAAATAGGACCAATTTCTTTACTACTCTGGGATATTATAAGTTCAACTATATATGGATGCCAAAGCTTCTTTCGGGACGATCAAATTTGAGTTATGGAAAACACGTTCTCGTTTTTATTTTTTGCACTTCGGTCCCAACAAGAAAGTGGGACATTTTGCAATGCATTATAGGATATACGATTATGTAATTCATATTTTCACGGCCACCTTGTTCAAATTTGACCATGAACGGGTCACTGGAGCGGTGCCAAATTATTCACGGACAGTGCATTACGAAAATCTGAGGAAATTACACAGCGGCCCAAAACATAATTGCTGGTCCCAATGGTTAAGAGATATTCACCCGAACAATATGGAAAATGTTTCCTATCAAAATTATACGTACTCTTTTACAGGCATGGGAACCTGGGTAATTCTCCGAGTATATTTTATAGCATTCCATTACTGCTGTTACAATAAGCGTTATGGGAATGAAATTTCCACCTCATAGAATCACATGTAGTTTCATTTCTAGGTTTTTAATGAAATATGGAAGTAATAATATCCCATCCTTCACATTTTACAAAGAAAAAATACTTGGTCTTGAGTAAATTGTCGGTTATTACTTAAACGTATACGAGTGTCAGTTGTATGATCTTGTAGAAGTCTATGTGGAAATAGGACCAATTTCTTTATTACTTGGGGATATTATAAGTTCAACTATATATGGATGAAAAGGCTTCTTTCGGGATGATCAAATTTGAGTTAAGGAAAACACGTTCTCGTTTTTATTTTTTGCACTTAGTTCCCAACTAGAAAGTGGACATTTTGAAATGCAAAATTGGATATACTATTGTGTAATTCATATTGTCACGGCCACCTTGTTCAAATTTGACCATGAACGGGTCACCAGAACGGTGCCAAATTACTCACGGACAGCGCATTACAAAAATCTGAGGAATTTACACAGTGGCCAAAACTTAATTGCTGGTCACAATGGTTAAGAGATATTCACCCGAACAATATGGAAATTGTTTCCTATCAATATTATATGTACTCTCTTACAGGCACGGGAACCTGGGTAATCCTGCGAGTATTTTTTATAGCATTCCATTACTACAGTTACAATAAGCGTTATGGGAATGAAATTTCCGCCACATAGAATCACATGTAGTTTCATTTCTAGGTTTTTAATGAAATATGGAAGTAATAATATTCCATCCTTCACATTTTACAAAGAACAAATACTTGGTCTTGAGTAAATTGTCGGTGATTACTTAAACGTATACGAGTGTCAGTTGTAGAAGTCTATGTGGAAATAAGACCAATTTCTCTATTACTCTAGGATATTATAAGTTCAACTATATATGGGTGACAAGGCTTCTTTCGGGACGATCAAATTTGAGTTAAGGAAAACACGTTCTCATTTTTATTTTTTGCACTCAGGCCCAACAAGAAAGTGGGAGATTTTGGAATGCAAAATTGGATATAAAATTATGTAATTCATATTGTCACGGCCACCTTGTTCAAATTTGACCATGAACGGGTCACCGGAGCGGTGCCAAATTATTCACGGACAGTGCGTTACAAAAATCTGAGGAAATACACAGCGGCTCAAAACTTAATTGCTGGTCACAACGGTTAAGAGATATTCACCCAAACAATATGGAAAATGTTTCCTATCAATATTATATGTACTCTCTTACAGGCACGGGAACCTGGGTAATCCTCCGAGTATTTTTTATGGCATTCCATTACTACTGTTACAATAAGCGTTATGGGAATGAAATTTCCGCCTCATAGAATCACATGTAGTTTCATTTCTAGGTTTTTAATGAAATATGGAAGTAATAATATTCCATCCTTCACATTTTACAAAGAACAAATACTTGTTCTTGAGTAAATTGTCGGGGATTACTTAAACGGATACGAGTGTCAGTTGTATGATCTTGTAGAAGTCTATGTGGAAATAGGACCAATTTCTTTATTACTCTGGGATATTATAAGTTCACCTATATATGCATGCCAAAGCTTCTTTCGGGATGATCAAATTTGAGTTATGGAAAACACGTTCTCGTTTTTATTTTCTGCACTTAGGTCCCAACAAGAAAGTGGGACATTTTGCAATGCATTATAGGATATACGATTATGTAATTAATATTTTCATGGCCACCTTGTTCAAATTTGACCATGAACGGGTCACCGGAGCGGTGCCAAATTATTCACGGACAGTGCATTACGCAAATCTGAGGAAATTACACAGCGGCCCAAAACTTAATTGCTGGTCACAATGGTTAAGAGATTTTCACCCGAACAATATGGAAAATGTTTCCTATCAAAATTATATGTACTCGCTTACAGGCCCTGGAACCTGGGTAATCCTCCGAGTATTTTTTATAGCATTCCATTACTACTGTTACAATAAGCGTTATGGGATTGAAATTTCCACTTCATAGAATCACATGTAGTTTCATTTCCAGGTTTCATTTTAGCGTCAACTCCTGACTCAACTATTGCTCTGTGCGATAAACGGTGCGAAATAGCCTAAACGCTGAGTTTTCCTGTCGTTTTACTCTTCTTTCTGTTTCCCTTCTCATTTCAACGATAACGGTCACTGACCGATTCACCACCGCCGCTATGGCGGCTCCAATGCCTGAACGTGGAGGGGGAATATCCTTCCTCCAGGCTCTCGCAAATCGGCCTCCACCACTTCGTGACTCCCTTCCTTCGAACCCAGAGATCGTCCCCAAGACACAATACAAAGGGGAGATAGCCTGTTTGGTAAACCGAAGAGATGCTAACATACTCGCCTCACACTACCAAAATGCTCTTGTGGGTAAATTTGCCCGAGGAAAACCTTCCATGGCGCAGCTCAACGACTCTTTCGGTTCGGTTGGTTTCAAGGGCAAATTCCAAATTGGCTCAATTGACTTCCGACATGTGCTCATCCGTTTCCAAGAGAAAGAGGATTACCAGAGGTTCTGGCTGAAGGGGCAGTGGAGTTTTAATCGTGCTCAGATGAAGGTGTTCAAATGGATGCCAGATTTCTCCCCTGAAGCGGAATCATCTATTGTTCCGGTATGGGTATCTATCCCTCATGTTCCTGTCTATTTTTACAACACAGCTATGCTAACAATCATAGGAAACCAAATTGGGAATTTCATAAAAGTTGACGCTGCAACTGCGGCTCTGTCAAGGCCATCATGTGTCAAAATGTGTGTGGAAATAGACCTTAAGAAAAAACTACCTTTATTCATCAGAGTTGGAATAGAGGAAGATGGAAATGAATACAATGTTGTCAAACTCCCGTTAGAATTTGAGGACATTCCTCCTTATTGCAATCACTGTAAAACTATAGGGCATGATGACATAGCTTGTATCTATTTGCATCCAGAACTTAGGAGATCTAAGTCCCAGTGGATTGAAAAGTGGTCCAAAAACGGTATAAACCAAGTAGTTCAAGATGAACTCCAACACATTGACCATGAGACTCATCATAAAGCTAACTTAGATATGCATCAACAAGGTGTTATAAGAGCTAGCAATTCTGGTATATCAGTGCTGGAAAAACAAAAAAGCTTTCAGGCTCAAAAATTTAAATATGTCCCTAAGCAACAAGGAACTAAAGTGGTGCCTATCACAGCTACTGAACATGGAACTAATAAATTTAGTTCACCTAAGAAGGTCCCTCTTGAGACTGATTTACTTACTCCTATAGTTCCCTGTGAAGATCCCCAGGAAGTAGGAACTGGAGCCGAGGCTCCTACTACCAATGTTATTCAGGAACAAGTTACAGTAACAGACCCTGCACTCAATACTTTTGCTAATCAAATTGAAGATACAGCCCCCCATCTCTCACAATCACCTGACTCTGAGAAAGTTCTGACTAGTTCTGCTACACCCCAAGAGATATCTTCTGAGCCTAAGGATTTAAGACAATTAACTAACCTTTCTCTATCTGCCCCTCCTAACACTAGGATTAAGTTTGCCAAAGATGATTTACCTAACAAACGAGGCAGGTCATTCTCACCTTTCAATTCGATCATTGCTGCAAAAAATTTCATCTTCTCTCAGCAGAAACACAAGGAGAACAGATTCCTTATCCTTGCAGATGAAGAAATATCAAATGAGGAGGCAAACAATGTAGATAATGCAATTATTTTAGAATCTCATGCTTCTCCCGAGACTTTATCAAACTCATTTTCTGATCATGGGGAAGCTGCTGACCAGGTAAGTAGGTTGTGCTCTATAAACTCCAATCCTGATACGCTTAATGAGGATAAATCAATAAGAAAATCTGACAAAATGAAAAATGATTCATTCTTCTCACAGAAAAACACCATCATGACTAGATCAAAAAGCTCTAGTAATGTTTCCCTATGAATAGTACAACTCTTAAGATAAAATTACTGGTATGGAACATTAGAGGAATGGACACATCAATGACAAGACTTCATAATTTGATCAAAAGGCATAACTTTGACCTTATCTGTTTGATTGAGCCTAAGCATGATAATTTGTAATGTAATTCATATAGAAAACTGCTGAAATATGATAACTGCATCCCTGCTAATAATGGTCGGATTTGGATTTTTTGGAACTCTAGTTTAAGCATTTCAGTGAAAGTGGATAATTTACAGTTCCTTGCAGTCAATATGAATTTCATTAATCTTCAAAAGTCTATGGATGTATATTTTATATATGGACTCAGAACGAGAACTGGAAGGAAATCTCTTTGGACTGATCTTAAATCACACATTCACACTGAATCCCTTTTCATAGGTGACTTTAATGCAATTACATCTATAAATGAGTATAAGGGTCCTTCTACTCCCAAACTGGGAAGCATGAGGGATTTCAACGATTTTATAAATGCAACTGCATTAGAGGAAATTAATACTGTTGGGAATTTGTTTACTTGGACCAATAATAGACTTAGGACTCCCACATTTAAAAGATTAGATAGAGGTTTATGCACTTCCTCTTGGTCCCTAGCTTTTCCTGATTCATCAGTTCAGATTTTAAATAGATTGACATCGGATCATAATCCCATGCTATTAACTGTTGGTACTGACATTCCATCTAATCCCAGGCCTTTTAGATTCTTAAATACATGGTATAAAAGAACTGATTTTATGGAGGTCATCAAACAAAGTTGGGTAATACCCACACATAAATCTGGAATGCTCTCATTTTACCTTAAGCTTGTTAGACTGAAGAAGGAACTAAAAATTTGGAATAAAGATAAATTTGGTAACATACAAAATAATGTTCTCCAAGCTGAAATGGCTTTGCAAGCCCAGGAGCTGATCACTGATCAGTCTGATTCTGAGACTGAAATGGTTAAACTTAGGGAGGCTAGAGCTAGGGTGATTAAGGCACTAGCTGAACAAAAAAATTACTGGAAGCACAATGCAAAGATTAAGTGGTTAAAGGAAGGGGACAATAATACCAGTTTCTTTCATAAATCATTGATGGATAGGAACAATAGATTGAGGATTAATAAAATCAAGAGTGTAAATGGGCAATGGCTAGACAGTACACAGGAAATAGAGGAGGAAGCTATCAATTTCTACCAGGAACTTCTGAGTGAAGATGCACCCCCTGAAAGCTCTCCTTTCCTCTCCCACTTTCTGAACCACATCCCTAATCTTATTACTCAGGAGGAGAATGAGGAATTAATGAAACCAGTCTCATTAGATGAACTGAAAATGATTGTTTTTAGTCTTAATAAACTGAGTAGCCCGGGTCCAGATGGTTTTACAGCTACTTTCTACATTAAATCATGGAATATTATTGCAGATGATCTATTGCTTGCAGTCCAGGATTTTCTCTCTGTTAATAATATGCCGAGGGGTATTAGCAGTACATGTATTACAATAATTCCCAAAAAAAGGACCCCGGCCTCCTTTGACCATTACAGACCAATAAGCCTTTCTAATGTGATTAATAAGATATGTTATAAATTGATAATGGAAAGACTGAAGCCTATTATGCCTAGGATTATTTCCCCTAATCAAACAGCTTTTCTAAAGGGTAGGGATTTATCTGATAATGTAATCTATTTACAGGAAGTTTTCAGGTTTCTAAACCGAAAAAGAAGAGATCCAAACTGTATTGTAAAATTAGATCTCAAAAAAGCTTTTGATAGAGTTAGATGGTCTTTTTTATATAAGATCCTGGCTAAGTTTGGTTTTCATGCTAGGTTTATTTTCCCCATTATGAAAAACTTGTCACAAGCCTGGTTTTCTATTCTCATTAATGGCAAACCAGTTGGATTTTTCCAAGCCACTAGAGGAATTAAACAGGGTGATCCCTTATCTCCTTTTTTGTTTAACATTTTCTCTGAGGCTTTTTCTAGGAGCTTGGCTTTTATTTTCAATAATGGTAAGTTATCATATGTTGATCTCCCAGGTAATCCTCCCAGAATCTCTCACCTTTCATATGCTGATGACACTGTTATTTTCTTCAAAGCTACTAACCTTACTTTGATTAGATTAAAAGCATTCCTATCTACCTTTGAAGATGTCACTGGCCAAAAAATCAACTATAATAAAAGTGACATTTTTATTGGTAAGCATGCTTCAATTCAAAAGGTTAATCACATTAAAAAGACCTTGAAAATGAAAATTGGTGCTCTCCCATTCTCATATTTGGGGATCCCTATTTTTACTGGGAGAGCAAAGAAGATCTATTTCCAAAATCTTTTTGAGCAAATTGACAGTAAGCTTGGTAATTGGAAAAATAAATGGATTTCCATGGGGGGTAAGATTATCCTGATCAAATCCTGCATCTACTCCCTACCACAACACATATGGTCAGTCATAAAGCCTAGCAAATTGATCATTAAACACATAGAGAAAAAACTGAGTAAATTCTTCTGGGGGGAAAATGAAATGAACCTGAAAAGATCTTGGAGGAAATGGACTGACCTCTGCTTACCAACTGAACAGAATGGATTGGGATTCAGATCAATATCCACAATAGTTAAAACCTGTTCAGTTAAACTATGGTGGAAATACCAAAAAGCAGAGGCATTGTGGACTCATCTAGTTGCTGCAATTCCACACTCATACAGGTCCTCTCCTAATTGGAAAAGAATATGTTCTGTTAATTCTTGGGCAGAGGCAAATTCAAGAGTCATTATAGGAAAGGGAGATTGTAACTTCTGGACCTCCAATTGGTTAGATAAAGGTCCCCTAGTGGATCATTGTGATCACAACCTGGTTGATATTGACCTAGACTGTACAGTCTCTTCATTCATCTCTAACAAATATAACTATATCATCAAAATGAGTCCTCTCCTCAGTCCTGATATTATTTCTCTTATGCAGGAAGCTAAGCTATTTCTACATAGGGTAGATAGACTGATATGGAAACCGGGCATTAGTGGTGATTTCTCCTTCAAATCGACATATTCCATGCTCAGCAACAATCCAGGTTCATATGTATCTGTCAAACATTTTTGGAACCATAGAATTGAAAAGAAGGTCTCAGTTTTCATGTGGAAGATGACAAATTCCTTTTACCTTTTGACAATATCCTTAGAAAATTGAGATTCTCTCTATCTTCTAAATGCTGTATGTGCAATGTTCAGGAAGACTCTTTAGATCACTTCTTTAATCATTGTGACTTTGCTGTGAATGTTTGGACAATTGTTCACCAGTTTATGGGAATTAGTGATAGAAATTTTACATCCGTATGGGAGAGACTGTCTTACTATATTACTATCCCTGCTCTAAGCTCTCTTCAATCCACAATGATCAAAATGGCAACTGTAATCACTTGTTGGAACTTGTGGAAGATAAGAAATAAATTCATTTTCAAGTCTATAAGACCTTCTCTGGCTCTGGTTCTTGCGCAGATTAGGGATCAGATTTTTTACTCTTTCTGTTGCAGTCCGGTCTTCATTACATCTGAATTTGAATCCAGTATTGCTCAACACTCTTTCTTGCCACTATCCAAAGGCCTCCAAAGCCAAAAATTTTGAAAATTTCATGGCAGAGGCCTTCCTATGGGTTTAAAATTAATGTTGATGCTTCTTGGTGTTGCAATACTAACATGTGTAGGATTGGTATGATAACTAGAGATTGTAGGGGTGGTTTCAATAGGGCTTTCACAGAATATGATAATGCTACATCCCCTCTACAGGAAGAAATAAAGGCAATCAAGTTTGCTATTCAGAAAGCTAATCTTTGCTCCTCACCTGTGTTGATAGAATCTGATTGTCTGAATGCTGTTAATTTTGTAAAAATTCCTTGTAGGGCACATTAGAAAGTGTTCTCTCTATCTGATGAGACTCATCAATCTTTGGGTGCTATACAGTTAGTTCACACTTATAGAGAGGCAAATCTTGTGGTACACTCACTTGCAAAAGAATGTCTGCTGCATAGATCTAATTCTGTTTTGTAGGGCTTCCCAGAACTCTCGAACACGATCCAAGGGCTAATCATACTTGATCAGATGGGTACTCCGTCCTTACGAATTATTTAGCTCGGATGCTACTGATCTCTTTTCTTTCTGTACAGGTACATTTAATTGACTGTGGAACACTACTGTTCAGCTTGCACCATTGAAGGCTTAAACTGATCCTCATCTTGGTGAGATAAAATGGAAAAAGCAAATGGAAATCTGTGGATGACTATGTACAAACTCGGATTCACTACTCTCACGGCAGTACTGACGATTTTGATCATCAATACTGATTCTTGGGACATCCCTAGCTGCCGCATCTGATGCTATGAAGTTAGGAAATAATATGCTTCTAAACTATGGGAAGTTTTTGAACTGCCTTGTGTCTCTTTAATTAGATTCACTAACAAGTTTTATTACTTAGTCTATAGTTTTTAGCTTGTAATCCTCTTTCTACATCCTAAACTCTAGATAGGTTTTGAAGGTAACAAATGTTGCCTTAGGAGCAGATTGCCCGTTGTATAGTACTACTTAGTCGCATTCCATCTTTTTCATTTCATGTACAAAAAAAAAATTTTCCAGGTTTTTAATGAAATATAGAAGTAATAATATTCCATCCTTCACATTTTACAAAGAACAAATACTTGGTCTTGAGTAAATGGCCGGTGAATACTTAAACGTATACGAGTGTCAGTTGTATGATCTTGTAGAAGTCTATGTGGAAATAGGACCAATTTTTTTATTACTCTAATATATTATAAGTTCAACTATATATGGATGACAAAGCTTCTTTTGGGACGACCAAATTTGAGTTAAGGAAAACACGTTCTCGTTTTTACTTTTTACACTTAGGTCCCAACAAGAAAGTGGGAGATTTTGGAATGCAATATTGGATATACGATTATGTAATTCATATTGTCACGACCACCTTGTTCGAATTTGACCATGAACGGGTCACCAGAGTGGTACCAATATATTCACGGACAGTGCATTAAAAGAATCTGAGGAAATTACACAGCGGCCCAGAACTTAATTGCTGGTCACAACGGTTGAGAGATATTCACCTGAACAATATGGAAAATGTTTCCTATCAAAATTATACGTACTCTCTTACAGGCATGGGAACCCGGGTAATCCTCTGAGTATTTTTTACAGCATTCCATTACTACTATTACAATAAGCGTTATGGGATTGAAATTTCCACTTCATAGAATCACATGTAGATTCATTTCCAAGTTTTTAATGAAATATAGAAGTAATAATATCCCATCCTTCACATTTTACAAAGAACAAATACTTGGTCTTGAGTAAATTGTCGGTGATTACTTAAACGTATACGAGTGTCAGTTGTATAATCAAGTCGAAGTCTATGTCGAAATAGGTCCAATTTGTTTATTACTCTGGGATATTATAAGTTCAACTATATATGGATGACAAAGCTTCTTTCGGGACGATCAAATTTGAGTTATGGAAAACACGTTCTCGTTTTTATTTTTTGCACTTAGGTCCCAGCAAGAAAGTGGGTGATTTTTTGAATGCAAAATTAGATATACAATTATGTAATTCATATTGTCACGGCCACCTTGTTCTAATTTGACCATGAACGGGTCACCGGAGGGGTGCCAAATTATTCACGGACAGTGCATTACGAAAATCTAAGGAAATTACACAGCGGCCCAAAACATAATTGCTGGTCACAACGGTTAAGAGATATTCACCCGAACAATATGGAAAATGTTTCCTATCAAAATTATACGTACTCTCTTACAGGCACGGGAACCTGGGTAATCCTCCGAGTATTGTTTATAGCATTCCACTACTACTGTTACAATAAGCATTATGGGATTGAAATTTCCACTTCATAGAATCACATGTAGTTTCATTTCCAGGTTTTTAATGAAATATAGAATTAATAATATCCCATCCTTCACATTTTACAAAGAACAAATACTTGGTCTTGAGTAAATTGTCGGTGATTACTTAAACGTATACGAGTGTCAGTTGTATGATCTTGTAGAAGTCTATGTGGAAATAGGACCAATTTCTTTATTACTCTGGGATATTATAAGTTCAACTATATATGGATGACAAAGCTTCTTTCGGGACGATCAAATTTGAGTTATGGAAAACACGTTCTCATTTTTATTTTTTGCACTTAGGTCCCAACAAGAAAGTGGGACATTTTGCAATGCATTATAGGATATACGATTATGTAATTCATATTGTCACGGCCACCTTGTTCAAATTTGACCATGAACGGGTCACCGGAGCGGTGCCAAATTATTCACGGACAGTGCATTACAAAAATCTGAGGAAATTAAACAGCGGCCCAAAACATAATTCCTGGTCACAACGGTTAAGAGATATTCACCCGAAAAATATGGAAAATGTTTCCTATCAATATTATACGTACTCTCTTACAGGCACGGGAACCTGGCTAAACCTCCATGTATTTTTTATAGCATTCCATTACTACTGTTATAATAAGCATTATGGGAATGAAATATCTGCCTCATAGAATCACATGTAGTTTCATTTCTAGATTTTTAATGAAATATGGAAGTAATAATATTCCACCCTTCACATTATACAAAGAACAAATACTTGGTTTTGAGTAAATTGTCGGGGATTACTTAAACGTATACGAGTGTCAGTTGTATGATCTTGTAGAAGTCTATGTGAAAATAAGGCCAATTTCTTTATCACTTTGGGATATTAAAAGTTCAACTATATATGGATGAAAAAGCTTCTTTCGGGTCGATCAAATTTGAGTTAAGGAAAACACGTTCTCGTTTTTATTTTTTGCACTTAGGTCCCAACAAGAAAGTGGGTGATTTTGGAATGCAAAATTGGATATACAATTATGTAATTCATATTATCACGGCCACCTTGTTCAAATTTGATCATGAACGGGTCACCAGAGCGGTGCCAAATTATTCACGGACAATGCATTAAAACAATCTGAGGAAATTACACAGCGGCCCAAAACATAATTGCTGGTCACAACGGTTAAGAGATATTCACCCGAACAATATGGAAAATGTTTCCTATCAAAATTATACGTACTCTCTTACAGGCACGGGAACCAGGGTAATCCTCCGAGTATTGTTTATAGCATTCCACTACTACTGTTACAATAAGCGTTATGGGATTGAAATTTCCACTTCATAGAATCACATGTAGTTTCATTTCCAGGTTTTTAATGAAATATTGAAGTAATAATATCCCAACCTTCACATTTTACAAAGAACAAATACTTGGTCTTGAGTAAATTATCGGTGATTACTTAAACGTATACGAGTGTCAGTTGTATGATCTTGTAGAAGTCTATGTGGAAATAAGGCCAATTTCTTTATTACTCTGGGATATTATAAGTTCAACTATATATGGATGACAAAGCTTCTTTCGGGACGATCAAATTTGAGTTAAGGAAATCACGTTCTCGTTTTTATTTTTTGCACTTAGGTCCCAACAAGAAAGTGGGTGATTTTGGAATGCAAAATTGGATATACAATTATGTAATTCATATTGTCACAGCCACCTTGTTCAAATTTGACCATGAATGGGTCACCATAGCGGTGCCAAATTATTCACGGACAGTGCATTAAAAATATCTGAGGAAATTACCCAGCGGCCCAAAACTTAATTGCTGGTCACAATAGTTAAGAGATATTAACCTGAACAATATGGAAAATTTTTCCTATCAAAATTATATGTACTCTCTTACAGGCACGGGAACCTGGGTGATCCTCCGAGTATTTTTTATAACATTCCATTACTACTGTTACAATAACCGTTATGGAAATGAAATTTCCGCATCATAGAATCACTTGTAGTTTCATTTCAAGGTTTTTAATGAAACATAGAAGTAATAATATTCCATCCTTCACACTTTAAAAAGAACAAATATTTGGTCTTCAGTAAATTGTCGGTGATTACTTAAACGTATACGAGTGTCAGTTGTATGATCTTGTAGAAGTCTATGTGGAAACAGGATCAATTTCTTTATTACTCTGGGATATTATAAGTTCAACTATATATGGATGACAAAGCTTCTTTCGGGACGATGAAATTTGAGTTAAGGAAAACAAGTTCTCGTTTTTATCTTTTACATTTAGGTCCCAACAAGAAAGTGGGACATTTTTGGAATGCAAAACTGAATATACAATTATGTAATTCATATTGTCACGGCCACCTTGTTCAAATTTGTCCATGAACGGGTCACCGGAGCGGTGCCAAATTATTCAGGGACAGTGCATTACAAAAATCTGAGGAAATTACACAGCGGCCCAATACTTCATTGCTGGTCACAACGGTTAAGAGATATTCACCCGAACAATATGGAAAATGTTTCCTATCAATATTATACGTACTCTCTTACAGGCACGGGAACCTGGGTAATCCTCAGAGTATTTTTTATAGCATTGCATTACTACTGTTACAATAAGCGTATGTGAATGAAATTTCCGCCTCATAGAATCACATGTAGTTTCATTTCTAGGTTTTTAATGAAATATGGAAGTAATAATATCCCATCCTTCACATTTTATAAAGAAAAAATACTTGGTCTTGAGTAAATTGTCGGGTATTACTTAAACGTATACAAGTGTCAGTTGTATGATCTTGTAGAAGTCTATGTGGAAATAAGACCAATTTATTTATTACTCTAGGTTATTATAAGTTCAACTATATATGGATGACAAAGCTTCTTACGGGACGATCAAATTTGAGTTAGGGAAAACACGTTCTCATTTTTATTTATTGCACTTAGGTCCCAACGAGAAAGTGGGAGATTTTGGAATGCAAAATTGGATATACGATTATGTAATTCATATTGTCACGGCCACCTTGTTCAAATTTGACCATGAACGGGTCACCGGAGCGGTGCCAAATTATTCACGGACAGTGCATTACGAAAATCTGAGGAAATTACACAGCGGCCCAATACTTCATTGCTGGTGACAACGGTTAAGAGATATTCACCCGAACAATATGGAAAATGTTTCCTATCAATATTATACGTACTCACTTGCAGGCACGGGAACCTGGGTAATCCTCCGAGTATTTTTTATAGCATTCCATTACTACTGTTACAATAAGCGTTATGGGAATGAAATTTCCGCCTCATAATATCACATGTAGTTTCATTTCTAGGTTTTTAATGAAATATAGAAGTAATAATATTCCATCCTTCACATTTTACAAGGAACAAATACTTAGTCTTGAGTAAATTGTCGGTGATTACTTAAACGTATACTAGTGTCAGTTGTATGATCTTGTAGAAGCCTATGTGGAAATAGGACAAATTTCTTTATTACTCTGGTATATTATAAGTTCAACTATATATGGATGACAAAGCTTCTTTCGGAACGATCAAATTTGAGTTATGGAAAACACGTTCTCGTTTTTATTTTTTGCACTTAGGTCCCAAAAAGAAAGTGGGTGATTTTGGAATGCAAAATTGGATATACACTTATGTATTTCATTTTGTCACGGCCACCTTGTTCAAATTTGACCATGAACGAGTTACCGGAGCGGTACCAAATTATTCACGGACAGTGCATTACAAAAATCTGAGGAAATTACACAGCGGCCCAAAACTTAATTTCTGGTCAGAACGGTTAAGAGATATTCACCCGAACAGTATGGAAAATGTTTCCTATCAAAATTATACGTACTCTCTTATAGGCACGGGAACCTGGGTAATCCTCCGAGTATTTTTTATAGCATTCCATTACTACTGTTACAATAAGCGTTATGGGAATGAAATTTCTGCTTCATAGAATCAAATGTAGTTTCATTTCTAGGTTTTTAATGAAATATAGAAGTAATAATATTCCATCCTTCACATTTTACAAAGAACAAATACTTGGTCTTGAGTAAATTGACGGTGATTACTTAAACGTATACGAGTGTCAGTTGTATGATCTTGTACAAGTCTATGTGGAAATAGGACAAATTTCTTTATTACTCTGGGATATTATAAGTTCAACTATATATAGATGACAAATCTTCTTTCGGGATGATCAAATTTCATTTATGGAAAACACATTCTTGTTTTTATTTTTTACGCTTAGGTCCCAACAAGAAAGTGGGACATTTTGGAATGCAAAATTGGATATAAGATTATGTAATTCATATTTTCACGGCCACCTTGTTCCAATTTGACCGTGAACGGGTCACCGGAGCGGTGCCAAATTATTCACGGACAGTGCATTACAAAAATCTGAGGAAATTACACAGCGGCCCAGAACATAATTGCTGGTCACAACGGTTAAGAGATATTCACCCTAACATACTCTCTTACAGGCACGGGAACCTGGGTAATCCTCCGAGTATTTTTTATAGCATTCCATTACTACTGTTACAATAAGCGTTATGGGAATGAAATTTCCGCCTCATAGAATCACATGTAGTTTCATTTCTAGGTTTTTAATGAAATATAGAAGTAAAAATATTGCATCCTTCACATTTTACAAGGAACAAATACTTAGTCTTGAGTAAATTGTCGGTGATTACTTGAACGTATACGAGTGTCAGTTGTATGATCTTGTAGAAGTCTATGTAGAAATAGGACCAATTTCTTTATTACTCTGGGATATTATAAGTTCAACTATATATGGATGACAAAGCTTCTTTCGGGATGATCAAATTTGAGTTAAGGAAAACAAGTTCTCGTTTTTATCTTTTACACTTAGGTCCCAACAAGAAAGTGGGACATTTTGGAATGCAAAACTGAATATACAATTATGTAATTCATATTGTCACAGCCACCTTGTTCAAATTTGACCATGAACGGGTCACCTGAGCGGTGCCAAACTATTCACGGACAGTGCATTACAAAAATCTGAGGAAATTACACAGCGGCCCAATACTTCATTGCTGGTCACAACGGTTAAGAGATATTCACCCGAACAATGTGGAAAATGTTTCCTATCAATATTTTACGTACTCTCTTACAGGCATGGGAGCCTGGGTAATCCTCCGAGTATTTTTATAGCATTCCATTACTACTGTTACAATAAGCGTTATGGTAATGAAATTTCCGCCTCATAGAATAACATGTAGTTTAATTTCTAGGTTTTTAATGAAATAAGGATGTAATAATATCCCATCCTTCACATTTTACAAAGAACAAATACTTGGTCTTGAGTAAATTGTCGGGGATTACTTAAACGTATACGAGTGTCAGTTGTATGATCTTGTAGAAGTCTATGTGGAAATAAGACCAATTTCTTTATTACTCTAGGTTATTATAAGTTCAACTATATATGGATGACAAAGCTTCTTACAGGACGATCAAATTTGAGTTAGGGAAAACACGTTCTCATTTTTATTTTTTGTAATTAGGTCCCAACGAGAAAGTGGGAGATTTTGGAATGCAAAATTGGATATACGATTCTGTAATTCATATTGTCACGGCCACCTTGTTCGAATTTGACCATGAACGGGTCACCGGAGCGGTGCCAAATTATTCACGAACAGTGCATTACAAAAATCTTAGGAAATTACACAGCGGCCCAATACTTCATTGCTGGTCACAAGGTTATAAGAAATTCACCCGAACAACATGGAAAATGTTTCCTATCAATATTATACGTACTCTCTTACAGGCACGGGAACCTGGGTAATCCTCCGAGTATTTTTTATAGCATTCCATTACTACTGTTACAATAAGCGTTATGGGAATGAAATTTCCGCCTCATAGAACCAAATGTAGTTTCATTTCTAGGTTTTTAATGAAATATGGAAGTAATAATATTCCATCCTTCACATTTTACAAAGAACAAATACTTGGTCTTGAGTAAATTGTCGGGGATTACTTAAACGAATACGAGTGTCAGTTGTATGATCTTGTATAAATCTATGTGGAAACAAGACCAATTTCTTTATTACTCTAGGTTATTATAAGTTTAACTATGTATGGATGACAAAGATTCTTACGGGACGATCAAATTTGAGTTAGGGAAAACACGTTCTCGTTTTTATTTTTTGCACTTAGGTCCAAACAAGAAAGTGGGACATTTTGGAACGAAAAATTGGATATACGATTATGTAATTCATATTGTCACCGCCACCTTGTTCAAATTTGACCATGAACGGGTCACCGGAGCAGAGCCAAACTATTCACGGACAGTGCATTACAAAAATCTGAGGAAATTACACAGCGGCCCAATACATCATTGCTGGTCAAAACGGTTAAGAGATGTTCACCCGAACAATATGGAAAATGCTTCCTATCAATATTATCCATACTCTCTTACAGGCACGGGAACCTGGGTAATCCTCCGAGTATTTTTTATAGCATTCCATTACTACTGTTACAATAAGCGTTATGGGAATGAAATTTCTGCCTCATGGAATCAAATGTAGTTTCATTTCTAGGTTTTTAATGAAATATGGAAGTAATAATATTCCATCCTTCACATTTTACAAAGAAAAAATACTTGGCCTTGAGTAAATTATGTCGGGGATTACTTAAACGAATACGAGTGTCAGTTGTATGATCTTGTAGAAGTCTATGTGGAAATAAGACCAATTTCTTTATTACTCTAGGTTATTATAAGTTCAACTATATATGGATGACAAAGTTTCTTATGGGACAATCAAATTTGAGTTAGGGAAAACACGTTCTCGTTTTTATTTTTTGCACTTAGGTCCCAACGAGAAAGTGGGAGATTTTGGAATGGAAAATTAGATATACGATTATGTAATTCATATTGTCACGGACACCTTGTTCAAATTTGACCATGAACGGGTCACCGGAGAGGTGCCAAATTATTCACGAACAGTGCATTACAAAAATCTGAGGAAATTACTTAGCGACCCAATACTTCATTGCTGGTCACAACGGTTAAGAGATATTCACCCGAACAATATGGAAAATGTTTCCTATCAATATTATACGTACTCTCTTACTGGCACGGGAACCTGGGTAATACTCCGAGTATTTTTTATAGCATTCCATTACTACTGTTACAATAAGCGCTATGGGAATGAAATTTCTGCCTCATAGAATCACATGTAGTTTCATTTCTAGGTTTTTAATGAAATATGGAAGTAATAATACTCCATCCTTCACATATTACAAAGAACAAATACTTGGTCTTGAGTAAATTGTCGGGGATTACTTAAACGAATACGAGTGTCAGTTGTATGATCTTGTAGAAGTCTATGTGGAAATAAGACCAATTTCTTTGTTACTCTAGGATATTATAAGTTCAACTATATATGGATGACAAAGCTTCTTACGGGGCGATCAAATTTGAGTTAGGGAAAACACGTTCTCGTTTTTATTTTTTGCACTTAGGTCCCAACAACAAAAGTGGGACATTTTGGAATGAAAAATTTGATATACGATTATGTAATTCATATTGTCATAGCCACCTTGTTCAAATTTGACCATGAACGGGTCACCGAAGTGGTGCCAAACTATTCACGGATAGTGCATTACAAAAATCTGAGGAAATTACAGAGGGGCCCAATACTTCATTGTTGGTCACAACAGTTAAGAGATATTCACCCGAACAATATGGAAAATGTTTCCTATCAATATTATACGTACTCTCTTACAGGCACGTGAACCTAGGTAATCCTCCGTGTATTTTTTATAGCATTCCATTACTACTATTACGATCAGCGTTATGGGATTGAAATTTCTGCCTCATAGAACCACATGTAGTTTCATTTCTAGGTTTTTAATGAAATATGGAAGTAATAATATTCCATACTTCACATTTTACAAAGAACAAATTCTTGGTCTTGAGTAAATTTTCGGGGATTACTTAAACGAATACGAGTGTCAGTTGTATGATCTTGTAGAAGTCTATGTGGAAATAAGACCAATTTCTTTGTTACTCTAGGATATTATAAGTTCAACTATATATGGATGACAAAGCTTCTTACGGGACGATCAAATTCGAGTTAGGGAAAACACGTTCTCGTTTTTATTTTTTGCACTTAGGTCCCAACTAGAAAGTGGGACATTTTGGAATGAAAAATTGGATATACGATTATGTATTTCATATTGTCATAGCCACCTTGTTCAAATTTGACCATGAACGGGTCACCGGAGTGGTGCCAAACTATTCACGGATAGTTCATTACAAAAATCTTAGGAAATTACACAGCGGCCCAATACTTCATTGTTGGTCACAACAGTTAAGAGATATTCACCCGAACAATATGGAAAATGTTTCCTATCAATATTATACGTACTCTCTTACAGGCACGTGAGCCTAGGTAATCCTCCGAGTATTTTTTATAGCATTCCATTACTACTATTACAATAAGCGTTATGGGAATGAAATTTCCGCCTCATAGAACCACATGTAGTTTCATTTCTAGGTTTTTAATGAAATATGGAAGTAATAATATTCCATCCTTCACATTTTACAAAGAACAAATACTTGGTCTTGAGTAAATTTTCGGGGATTACTTAAACGAATACGAGTGTCAGTTGTATGATCTTGTAGAAGTCTATGTGGAAATAAGACCAATTTCTGTATTACTCTAGGTTATTATAAGTTTAACTATGTATGGATGACAAAGATTCTTACGGGACGATTAAATTCGAGTTAGGGAAAACACGTTCTCGTTTTTTTTTTGCACTTAGGTCCCAACAAGAAAGTGGGAGATTTTGGAATGCAAAATTGGATATACGATTCTGTAATTCATATTGTCACGGCCACCTTGTTCAAAGTTGACCATGAACGGGTCACCGGAGCGGTGCCAAATTATTCACGGACAGTGCATAACAAAAATCTGAGGAAATTACATAGCGGCCCAATACTTCATTGCTGGTCACAACGGTTAAGAGATGTTCACCCGAACAATATGGAAAATGTTTCTATCAATATTATACGTACTATCTTACAGGCACGGGAACCTGGGTAATCCTCCTAGTATTTTTTATCGCATTCCATTACTACTGTTACAATAAGAGTTATGGGGATGAAATTTCCACCCCATAGAATCACATGTAGTTTCATTTTTAGGTTTTTGATGAAATATGGAAGTAATAATATTCCATCCTTCACATTTTACAAAGAACAAATACTTGGTCTTGAGTAAATTGTCAGGGATTACTTAAACATATACGAGTGTCAGTTGTATGATCTTGTAGAAGTCTATGTGGAAATAAGACCAATTTCTGTATTACTCTAGGTTATTATAAGTTTAACTATATATGGATGACATAGATTCTTACGGGGCGATCAAATTCGAGTTAGGGAAAACACGTTCTCGTTTTTATTTTTTGCACTTAGGTCCCAACGAGAAAGTGGGAGATTTTGGAATGCAAAATTGGATATATGATTATGTAATTCATATTGTCACGGGCACCTTGTTCAAATTTGACCATGAACGGGTCACCGGAGCGGTGCCAAACTATAAACGGACAGTGCATTACAAAAATCAGAGGAAATTACACAGCGGCCCAATACATCATTGCTGGTCACAACGGTTAAGAGATAGTCACCCAAAAAATATGGAAAATGTTTCCTATCAATATTATACGTACTCTCTTACAGGCACGGGAACCTGGGTAATCCTCCGAGTATTTTTTATAGCATTCCATTACTACTGTTACAATAAGCGTTATTGGAATGAAATTTCCACCTCATAGAATCACATGTAGTTTTATTTCTAGGTTTTTAATGAAATATGGAAGTAATAATATTCCATCCTTCACATTTTACAAAGAACAAATACTTGGTCTTGAGTAAATTGTCGGTGATTACTTAAACGTATACGAGTGTCAGTTGTATGATCTTGTAGAAGTCTATGTGGAAATAAGACCAATTTCTTTATTACTCTAGGTTATTATACGTTCAACTATATATGGATGACAAAGCTTCTTACGGGACGATCAAATTTGAGATAGGGAAAACACTTTCTCGTTTTTATTTTTTGCACTTAGGTCCCAACGAGAAAGTGGGAGATTTTGGAATGCAAAATTGGATATACGATTATGTAATTAATATTGTCACGGCCACCTTGTTCAAAGTTGACCATGAACGGGTAATCGGAGTGGTGCCAAATTATTCCTGGACAGTGCATTACAAAAATCTGAGGAAATTACACAGTGGCCCAATACTTCATTGCTGGTCACAACGGTTAAGAGATATTCACTCGAACAATCTGGAAAACGTTTCCTATCAATATTATACGTACTGTCTTACAGGCACGGGAACCTGGGTAATCCTCCGAGTATTTTTTATAGCATTCCATTACTACTGTTACAATAAGCGTTATGGGAATGAAATTTCCTCCTCATAGAATCACATGTAGTTTCATTTCTAGGTTTTTGATGAAATATGGAAGTAATAATATTACATCCTTCGCATTTTACAAAGAACAAATACTTGGTCTTGAGTAAATTGTCGGTGATTACTTAAACGAATACGAGTGTCAGTTGTATGATCTTGTAGAAGTCTATGTGGAAATAAGACCAATTTCTTTGTTACTCTAGGATATTATAAGTTCAACTATATATGGATGACAAAGCTTCTTACGGGACGATCAAATTTGAGTTAGGGAAAACACGTTCTCGTTTTTATTTTTTGCACTTAGGTCCCAACAACAAAAGTGGGACATTTTGGAATGAAAAATTGGATATATGATTATGTAATTCATATTGTCATAGCCACCTTGTTCAAATTTGACCATGAACGGGTCACCGAAGTGGTGCCAAACTATTCACGGATAGTGCATTACAAAAATCTGAGGAAATTACAGAGGGGCCCAATACTTCATTGTTGGTCACAACAGTTAAGAGATATTCACCCGAACAATATGGAAAATGTTTCCTATCAATATTATACGTACTCTCTTACAGGCACGTGAACCTAGGTAATCCTCCGTGTATTTTTTATAGCATTCCATTACTACTATTACAATCAGCGTTATGGGATTGAAATTTCCGCCTCATAGAACCACATGTAGTTTCATTTCTAGGTTTTTAATGAAATGTGGAAGTAATAATATTCCATACTTCACATTTTACAAAGAACAAATTCTTGGTCTTGAGTAAATTTTTGGGGATTACGTAAACGAATACGAGTGTCAGTTGTATGATCTTGTAGAAGTCTATGTGGAAATAAGACCAATTTCTTTGTTACTCTAGGATATTATAAGTTCAACTATATATGGATGACAAAGCTTCTTATGGGACGATCAAATTCGAGTTAGGGAAAACACGTTCTCGTTTTTATTTTTTGCACTTAGGTCCCAACTAGAAAGTGGGACATTTTGGAATGAAAAATTGGATATACGATTATGTATTTCATATTGTCATAGCCACCTTGTTCAAATTTGACCATGAACGGGTCACCGGAGTGGTGCCAAACTATTCACGGATAGTGCATTACAAAAATCTTAGGAAATTACACAGCGGCCCAATACTTCATTGTTGGTCACAACAGTTAAGAGATATTCACCCGAACAATATGGAAAATGTTTCCTATCAATATTATACGTACTCTCTTACAGGCACGTGAGCCTAGGTAATCCTCCGAGTATTTTTTATAGCATTCCATTACTACTATTACAATAAGCGTTATGGGAATGAAATTTCCGCCTCATAGAACCACATGTAGTTTCATTTCTAGGTTTTTAATGAAATATGGAAGTAATAATATTCCATCCTTCACATTTTACAAAGAACAAATACTTGGTCTTGAGTAAATTTTTGGGGATTACTTAAACGAATACGAGTGTCAGTTGTATGATCTTGTAGAAGTCTATGTGGAAATAAGACCAATTTCTGTATTACTCTAGGTTATTATAAGTTTAACTATGTATGGATGACAAAGATTCTTACGGGACGATTAAATTCGAGTTAGGGAAAACACGTTCTCGTTTTTGTTTTGCACTTAGGTCCCAACAAGAAAGTGGGAGATTTTGGAATGCAAAATTGGATATACGATTCTGTAATTCATATTGTCACGGCCACCTTGTTCAAAGTTAACCATGAACGGGTCACCGGAGCGGTGCCAAATTATTCACGGACAGTGCATTACAAAAATCTGAGGAAATTACAAAGCGGCCCAATACTTCATTGCTGGTCACAACGGTTAAGAGATGTTCACCCGAACAATATGGAAAATGTTTCTATCAATATTATACGTACTATCTTACAGGCACGGGAACCTGGGTAATCCTCCTAGTATTTTTTATCGCATTCCATTACTACTGTTACAATAAGAGTTATGGGGATGAAATTTCTGCCCCATAGAATCACATGTAGTTTCATTTTTAGGTTTTTGATGAAATATGGAAGTAATAATATTCCATCCTTCACATTTTACAAAGAACAAATACTTGGTCTTGAGTAAATTGTCAGGGATTACTTAAACATATACGAGTGTCAGTTGTATGATCTTGTAGAAGTCTATGTGGAAATAAGAACAATTTCTTTATTACTCTAGGTTATTATAAGTTCAACTATGTATGGATGACAAAGATTCTTACGGGATGATCAAATTTGAGTTAGGGAAAACACGTTCTCGTTTTTATTTTTTGCACTTAGGTCCCAACGAGAGAGTGGGAGATTTTGGAATGCAAAATTGGATATACGATTATGTAATTCATATTGTCACGGCCACCTTGTTCAAATTTGACCATGAACGGGTCACCGGAGCGGTGCCAAATTATTCACTGACAGGGCATTACAAAAATCTGAGGAAATTACACAGCGGCCCAATACTTCATTGCTGGTCACAACGGTTAAGATATATTCATCCGAACAATATGGAAAATGTTTCCTATCAATATTATACGTACTCTCTTACAGGCACGGGAACCTGGGTAATCCTCCGAGTATTTTTTATAGCATTCCATTACTACTGTTACAATAAGTGTTATGGGAATGAAATTTCCGCCCCATAGAATCACATGTAGTTTCATTTCTAGGTTTTTAATGAAATATGGAGGTAATAATATTCAATCCTTCACATTTTACAAAGAAAAAATACTTGGTCTTGAGTAAATTTTCGGGGATTACTTAAACGAATACGAGTGTCAGTTGTATGATCTTGTAGAAGTCTATGTGGAAATAAGACCAATTTCTGTATTACTCTAGCTTATTATAAGTTTAACTATATATGGATGACATAGATTCTTACGGGGCGATCAAATTCGAGTTAGGGAAAACACGTTCTCGTTTTTATTTTTTGCACTTAGATCCCAACGAGAAAGTGGGAGATTTTGGAATGCAAAATTGGATATATGATTATGTAATTCATATTGTCACGGGCACCTTGTTCAAATTTGACCATGAACGGGTCACCGGAGCGGTGCCAAACTATAAACGGACAGTGCATTACAAAAATCTGAGGAAATTACGCAGCGGCCCAATACTTCATTGCTGGTCACAACGGTTAAGAGATAGTCACCCAAAAAATATGGAAAATGTTTCCTATCAATATTATACGTACTCTCATACAGGCACGGGAACCTGGGTAATCCTCCGAGTATTTTTTATAGCATTCCATTACTACTGTTACAATAAGCGTTATTGGAATGAAATTTCCACCTCATAGAATCACTTGTAGTTTCATTTCTAGGTTTTTAATGAAATATGGAAGTAATAATATCCCATCCTTCACATTTTACAAAGAACAAATACTTGGTCTTGAGTAAATTGTCGGGGATTACTTAAAAGTATACGAGTGTCAGTTGTATGATCTTGTAGAAGTCTATATGGAAATAAGACCAATTTCTTTATTACTCTACGATATTATAAGTTCAACTATATATGGATGACAAAGCTTCTTACGGGACGATCAAATTTGAGTTAGGGAAAACACGTTCTCGTTTTTTTTTTTTGCACTTAGGTCCCAACGAGAAAGTGGGAGATTTTGGAATGCAAAATTGGATATATGATTATGTAATTCATATTGTCACGGGCACCTTGTTTAAATTTGACCATGAACGGGTCACCGGAGCGGTGCCAAACTATAAACGGACAGTGCATTACAAAAATCTGAGGAAATTACACAGCGGCCCAATACTTCATTGCTGGTCACAACGGTTAATAGATAGTCACCCAAAAAATATGGAAAATGTTTCCTATCAATATTATACGTACTCTCTTACAGGCACGGGAACCTGGGTAATCCTCCGAGTATTTTTTATAGCATTCCATTACTACTGTTACAATAAGCGTTATTGGAATGAAATTTCCACCTCATAGAATCACATGTAGTTTTATTTCTAGGTTTTTAATGAAATATGGAAGTAATAATATCCCATCCTTCACATTTTACAAAGAACAAATACTTGGTCTTGAGTAAATTGTCGGTGATTACTTAAACGTATACGAGTGTCAGTTGTATGATCTTGTAGAAGTCTATGTGGAAATAAGACCAATTTCTTTATTACTCTAGGTTATTATATGTTCAACTATATATGGATGACAAAGCTTCTTACGGGACGATCAAATTTGAGTTAGGGAAAACACTTTCTCGTTTTTATTTTTTGCACTTAGGTCCCAACGAGAAAGTGGGAGATTTTGGAATGCAAAATTGGATATACGATTATGTAATTAATATTGTCACGGCCACCTTGTTCAAAGTTGACCATGAACGGGTAATCGGAGTGGTGCCAAATTATTCCTGGACAGTGCATTACAAAAATCTGAGGAAATTACACAGTGGCCCAATACTTCATTGCTGGTCACAACGGTTAAGAGATATTCACTCGAACAATCTGGAAAATGTTTCCTATCAATATTATACGTACTGTCTTACAGGCACGGGAACCTGGGTAATCCTCCGAGTATTTTTTATAGCATTCCATTACTACTGTTACAATAAGCGTTATGGGAATGAAATTTCCTCCTCATAGAATCACATGTAGTTTCATTTCTAGGTTTTTGATGAAATATGGAAGTAATAATATTCCATCCTTCGCATTTTACAAAGAACAAATACTTGGTCTTGAGTAAATTGTCGGGGATTACTTAAACGAATACGACTGTCAGTTGTATGATCTTGTAGAAGTCTATGTGGAAATAAGACCTATTTATTTATTACACTTGGTTATTATAAGTTTAACTATGTATGGATGACAAAGATTCTTACGGGATGATCAAATTTGAGTTAGGGAAAACACGTTCTCGTTTTTATTTTTTGCACTTAGTTCCCAACGAGAAAGTGGGAGATTTTGGAATGCAAAATTGGATATACGATTATGTAATTCATATTGTCACGGCCACCTTGTTCAAATTTAACCATGAACGGGTCACCAGAGCGGTGCTAAATTATTTACGGACAGTGCATTACAAAAATCTGAGGAAATTACACAGCGGCCCAATACTTCATTGCTGGTCACAACGGTTAAGAGATATTCACCCGAACAATATGGAAAATGTTTCATATCAATATTATACGTACTCTCTTACAGGCACGGGAACCTGGGTAATCCTCCGAGTATTTTTAATAGCATTCCATTACTACTGTTACAATAAGCGTTATAGGAATGAAATTTCCGCCACATAGAATCACATGTAGTTTCATTTCTAGGTTTTTAATGAAATATGGAAGTAATAATATCCCATCCTTCACATTTTACAAAGAACAAATACTTGGTCTTGAGTAAATTGTCGGGGATTACTTAAACGTGTACGAGTGTTACTTGTATGATCATGTAGAAGTCTATGTGGAAATAAGACCAATTTCTTCATTACCCTAGGTTATTATAAGTTCAACTATATATGGATGACAAAGCTTCTTACGGTACGATCAAATTTGAGTTAGGGAAAACACGTTCTCGTTTTTATTTTTTGCACTTAGGTCCAAACAAGAAAGTGGGACATTTTGGAACGAAAAATTGGATATACGATTATGTAATTCATATTGTCACGGCCACCTTGTTCAAATTTGACCATGAATGGGTCACCGGAGATGTGCCAAATTATTCACGGACTGGGCATTACAAAAATCTGAGGAAACTACACAGCTGCCCAATACTTTATTGTTCGTCACAACGGTTAAGAGATATTCACCCGAATAATATGGCTAATGTTTCCTATCAGTATTATACGTACTCTCTTACAGGCACGGGAACTTGGGTAATCCTCCGAGTATTTTTTATAGCATTCCATTACTACTGTTACAATAAGCGTTACGGGAATGAAATTTCCGCCTCATAGAATCACATGTAGTTTCATTTCTAGGTTTTTAATGAAATATGGAAGTAATCATATTCCATCCTTCACATTTTACAAAGAACAAATAGTTGGTCTTGAGTAAATTGTCGGGGATTACTTAAACGTATACAAGTGTCAGTTGTATGATCTTGTAGAAGTCTATGTGGAAATAAGACACTTTTCTTTATTACTCTAGGTTATTATAAGTTCAACTATATATGGATGACAAAGCTTCTTACGGGACGATCAAATTTGAGTTAGGGAAAACACGTTCTCATTTTAATTTTTTGCACTTAGCTCCCAACGAGAAAGTGGGAGATTTTGGAATGAAAAATTGGATATACGATTATGTAATTCATATTGTCACGGCCACCTTGTTCAAAGTTGACCATGAACGGGTCACCGGAGTGGTGCCAAATTATTCACGGACAGTGCATTACAAAAATCTGAGGAAATTACACAGCGGCCCAATACTTCATTGCTGGTCACAACGGTTAAGAGATATTCACCCGAACAATATGGAAAATGTTTCCTATCAAAATTATACATGCTCTCTTACAGGCACGGGAACCTGGGTAATCCTCTGAGTATTTTTTATAGCATTCCATTTTTACTGTTACAATAAGCATTATGGGAATGAAATTTCCGCCTCATAGAATCACAAGTAGTTTCATTTCTGGGTTTTTAATGAAATATGGAAGTAATAATATCCCATCCTTCACATTTTTCAAAGAACAAAGACTTGGTCTTGAGTAAATTGTCGCGGATTACTTAAATGTATACCAGTGTCATTGTGTGATCATGTAGAAGTCAATGTGGAAATAAGACAGTTTTCTTTATTACTCTAGGTTATTATAAGTTCAACTATATATGGATGACAAATCTTCTTACGGGACGATCAAATTTGAGTTAGGGAAAACACGTTCTCGTTTTTATTTTTTGCACATAGGTCCCAACAAAAAAGTGGGACATTTTGGAACAAAAAATTGGATATACGATTATGTAATTCATATTGTCACAGCCACCTTGTTCAAATTTGACCATGAACGGGTCACCGGAGCGGTTCCAAATTATTCACGGTGTGCATTACAAAAATCTGAGAAAATTACACAGCGGCCCAATACTTCATTGCTGGTCACAGCGGTTAAGAGATATTCACCCGAACAATATGGAAATTGTTTCCTATCAAAATTATACATACTCTCTTACAGGCACGGGAACCTTGGTAATCCTCCGAGTATTTTTTATAGCATTCCATTACTACTGTTACAATAAGCGTTATGGGAATGAAATTTCCGCCACATAGAATCACATGTAGTTTCATTTCTAGGTTTTTAATGAAATATTGAAGTAATAATATCCCATCCTTCACATTTTACAAAGAACAAATACTTGGTCTTGAGTAAATTGTCGGGGATCACTTAAACGTATACGAGTGTCAGTTGTATGATCATGTAGAAGTCTATGTGGAAATAAGACCAATTTCTTTATTACTCTAGGTTATTATAAGTTCAACTATATATGGATGACAAAGCTTCTAACGGGACGATCAAATTTGAGTTAGGGAAAACACGTTCTCATTTTTATTTATTGCACATAGGTCCCAACGAGAAAGTGGGAGATTTTGGAATGCAAAATTGGATATACGATTATGTAATTCATATTATCACGGCCACCTTGTTCGAATTTGAACGGGTCACCGCAGCGGTGCCAAATTATTCACAGACAGTGCATTACAAAAATCTGAGGACATTACATAGCGGCCCAATACCTCATTGTTAGTTACAACGGTTAATAGATATTCACCCAAACAATATCGAAAATGTTTCCTATCAAATTATTCGTACTCTCTTACAGGCACGGGAACCTGGGTAATCCTCCGAGTATTTTTTATAGCATTCCAATACTACTGTTACAATAAGCGTTATGGGAATGAAATTTCCGTTTCATAGAATCACATGTAGTTTCATTTATAGGTTTTTAATGAAATATGGAAGTAATAATATTCCATACGTCACATTTTACAAAGAACAAATACTTGGTCTCGTTTTTATTTTTTGCACTTAGGTCCCAACGAGAAAGTGGGTGATTTTGGAATGCAAAATTGGATATACAATTTTGTAATTAATATTGTCACGGCCACCTTGTTCAAATTTGACCATGAACGGGTCACCAAAGCTTTGCCTAATTATTCACGGACAGTGCATTACAAAAATCTGAGGAAATTACACAGCGGCCCAAAACTTAATTGCTGGTCACAACGGTTAAGAGATATTCCCCCGAACAATATGGAAAATGTTTCTATCAAAATTATACGTACTCTCTTACAGGCACGGGAACCTAGGTAATCCTCCACGTATTTTTTATAGCATTCCATTACTACTGTTACAATAAGCATTATGGGAATGAAATTTCCGCCTCATAGAATCACATGTAGTTTCATTTCCAGATTTTTAATGAAATATAGAAGTAATAATATCCCATCCTTCACATTTTACAAAGATCAAATACTTGGTCTTGAGTAAATTGTCGGGGATTACTTAAACGTATACGAGTGTCAGCTGTATGATCTTGTAGAAGTCTATGTGGAAATAAGACCAATTTCTTTATTACTTAGGGATATTATAAGTTCAACTATATATGGATGACAAAGCTTCTTTCGGGACGATCAAATTTGAGTTAGGGAAAACATATTCCCGTTTTTATTTTATGCACTTAGGTCCCAACAAGAAAGTGGGCGATTTTGGAATGCAAAATTGGATACACGATTATGTAATTCAAATTGTCACGGCCACCTTGTTCGAAGTTGACCATGAACGGGTCACAGTAGTGGTGCCAAATTATTCACGGACGGTGCATTACAAAAATCTGAGGAAATTACACAGCGACCCAAAACTTAATTGCTGGTCACAACGGTTAAGAGGTATTCACCCGAACAATATGGAAAATGTTTCCTATCAATATTATACGTACTCTCTTACAGGCACGGGAACCTGGGTAGTCGTCCGAGTATTTCTTTTAGCAATCCATTACTACTGTTACAATAAGCGTTATAGGAATGAAATTTCCGCCACATAGAATCCCACGTAGTTTCATTTCTAGGTTTTTAATGAAATATGGAAGTAATAATATTCCATCCTTCACATTTTACAAAGAAGAAATACTTGGTCTTGAGTAAGTTGTCGGTGATTACTTAAACGTATACGAGTGTCAGTTGTATGATCTTGTAGAAGTCTATGTGGAAATAAGACCAATTTCTTTATTACTCTAGGTTATTATATGTTCAACTATATATGGATGACAAAGCTTCTTACGGGACGATCAAATTTGATTTAGGCAATACACGTTCTCGTTTTTATTTTTTGCACTTAGGTCCCAACAAGAAAGTGGGACATTTTGGAATGCAAAATTGGATATACGATTATGTAATTCAAATTGTCATGGCCACCTTGTTCGAATTTGACCATGAACGGGTCACCGGAGCGGTGCTAAATTATTCACGAACAGTGCATTACAAAAATCTGAGGAAATTACACGGCGGCCCAATACTTCAGTGCTGGTCACAACGATTAAGAGATATTCACCCGAACAATATGGAAAATGTTTCCTATCAATATTATACGTACTTTCTTACAGGCACAGGAACCTATGTAATTCTCCGAGTATTTTTTATAGCATTCCATTACTACTGTTACAATAAGCATTATGGGAATGAAATTTCCGCCTCATAGAATTACATGTAATTTCATTTCTCGGTTTTTAATGAAATATAGAAGTAATAATATCCCATCCTTCACATTTTACAAAGAACAAATACTTGGTCTTGAGTAAATTGTCGATGATTACTTAAACGTATACGAGTGTCAGTTATATGATCTTGTAGAAGTCTATGTGGAAATAAGACCAATTTCTTTATTACACTAGGTTATTATAAGTTCAACTATATATGGATGACGAAGCTTCATTCTGGACGATCAAATTTGAGTTAAGGAAAACACGTTCTCGTTTTTATTTTTTGCACTTAGGTCCCAACAAGAAAGTGGGACATTTTGGAATGCAAAATTGGATATACGATTATGTAATTCATATTGTCACGGCCACCTTGTTCGAATTCGACCATGAACGGGTCACCGAAGCGGTGCTAAATTATTCACGGACAGTGCATTACAAAAATCTGAGGAATTTACATAGTGGCTCAATACTTCATTGCTGGTCACAATGGTTAAGAGATATTCACCCGAACAATATGGAAAATGTTTCCTATCAAAATTATACGTACTCTCTTACAGGCACGGGAACCTAGGTAATCCTCCGAGTATTTTTTATAGCATTCCATTACTACTGTCACAATAAGCATTATGGGAATGAAATTTCCGCCTCATAGAATCACATGTCGTTTCATTTCCAGATTTTTAGTGAAATATAGAAGTAATAATATTGCATCCTTCACATTTTACAAAGAACAAATACTGGGTTGTTGAGTAAATTGTCGGTGATTACTTAAACGTATACGAGTGTCAATTGTACGATCTTGTAGAAGTCTATGTGGAAATAAGACCAATTTCTTTATTACACTAGGTTATTATAAGTTCAACTATATATGGATGACGAAGCTTCATTAGGGACGATCAAATTTGAGTTAAGGAAAACACGTTCTCGTTTTTATTTTTTGCACTTAGGTCCCAACAAGAAATTGGGAGATTTTGGAATGCAAAATTGGATATACGATTATGTAATTCATATTGTCACGGCCACCTTGTTCGAATTCGACCATGAACGGGTCAACGGAGCGGTGCTAAATTATTCACGGACAGTGCATTACAAAAATCTGAGGAAATTACACAGCGGCCCAGAACTTCATTGCTGGTCACAACGGTTAAGAGATATTCACCCAAACAATATGGAAAATGTTTCCGATCAAAATTATACGTACTGTCTTACAGGCACGGGAACCTGGGTAGTCCTCCGAGTATTTTTTATAGCATTCCATTACTTCTGTTACAATAAGCATTGTGGGAATGAAATTTCCGCCACATAGAATCACATGTAGTTTCATTTCCAGATTTTTAATGAAATATAGAAGTAATAATATTGCATCCTCCACATTTTACAAAGAACAAATACTTGGTCTTGAGTAAATTGTCGGTGATTACTTACACGTATACGAGTGTCAGTTGTACGATCATGTAGAAGTCTATGTGGAAATAAGACCGATTTCTTTATTACACTAGGTTATTATAAGTTCAACTACATATGGATGACGAAGCTTCATTAGGGACTATCAAATTTGAGTTAAGGAAAACACGTTCTCGTTTTTATTTTTTGCACTTAGGTCCCAACAAGAAAGTGGGACATTTTGGAATGCAAAATTAGATATACGATTATGTAATTCATATTGTCACGGCCACCTTGTTCGAATTCGACCATGAACGGGTCAACGGAGCGGTGCTAAATTATTCACGGACAGTGCATTACAAAAATCTGAGGAAATTACACAGCGGCCCAGAACTTCATTGCTGGTCACAACGGTTAAGAGATATTCACCCAAACAATATGGAAAATGTTTCCGATCAAAATTATACGTACTGTCTTACAGGCACGGGAACCTGGGTAGTCCTCCGAGTATTTTTTATAGCATTCCATTACTTCTGTTACAATAAGCATTGTGGGAATGAAATTTCCGCCACATAGATTCACATGTAGTTTCATTTCCAGATTTTTAATGAAATATTGAAGTAATAATATTGCATCCTTCACATTTTACAAAGAACAAATACTTGGTCTTGAGTAAATTGTCGGTGATTACTTAAACGTATACGAGTGTCAGTTGTACGATCTTGTAGAAGTCTATGTGGAAATAAGACCAATTTATTTATTACTTAGGGATATAATAAGTTCAACTATATATGGATGACAAAGCTTCTTTCGGGACGATCAAATTTGAGTTAGGGAAAACATATTCCCATTTTTATTTTTTGCACTTAGGTCCCAACAAGAAAGTGGGCGATTTTGGAATGCAAAATTGGATACACGATTATGTAATTCATATTGCCACGGCCACCTTGTTCGAAGTTGACCATGAACGGGTCACCGGAGTGGTGCCAAATTATTCACGGACGTAGAATTACGAAAATCTGAGGAAATTACACAGCGACCCAAAACATAATTGCTAGTCACAACGGTTAAGAGGTATTCACCCGAACAGTATGGAAACTGTTTCCTATAAATATTATACGTACTCTCTTACAGGCACGGGAACCTTGGTAGTCCTCCGAGTATTTTTTATAGCATTCCATTACTACTGTTACAATAAGCGTTATGGGAATGAAATTTCCGCCTCATAGAATCACGTGTAGTTTTATTTCTAGGTTTTTAATGAAATATGGAAGTAATAATATTCCATCCTTCACATTTTACAAAGAAGAAATACTTGGTCTTGAGTAAATTGTCGGGGATTACTTAAACGTATACGAGTGTCAGTTGTATGATCTTGTAGAAGTCTATATGAAAATAAGACCAATTTCTTTATTACTCTAGGTTATTATAAGTTCAACTATATATGGATGACAAAGCTTCTTACGGGACGATCAAATTTGATTTAGGCAATACACGTTCTCGTTTTTATTTTTTGCACTTAGGTCCCAACAAGAAAGTGGGACATTTTGGAATGCAAAATTGGATATACGATTATGTAATTGATATTGTCACGGCCAGCATGTTCGAATTCGACCATGAACGGGTCACCGGAGCGGTGCCAACTTATTCACGGACAGTGCATTACCAAAATCTGATGAAATTACACAGCGGCCCAATACTTCATTGCTGGTCACAATGGTTAAGAGATATTCACCCGAACAATATGGAAAATGTTTCCTATCAAAATTATACGCACTCTCTTACAGGCACGGGAACCTAGGTAATCCTCCGAGTATTTTTTATAGCATTCCATTACTACTGTCACAATAAGCATTATGGGAATGAAATTTCCGCCTCATAGAATCACATGTCGTTTCATTTCCAGATTTTTAGTGAAATATAGAAGTAATAATATTGCATCCTTCACATTTTACAAAGAACAAATACTTGGTTGTTGAGTAAATTGTCGGTGATTACTTAAACGTATACGAGTGTCAATTGTACGATCTTGTAGAAGTCTATGTGGAAATAAGACCAATTTCTTTATTACTTAGGGATATTATAAGTTCAACTATATATGGATGACAAAGCTTCTTTCGGGACGATCAAATTTGAGTTAGGGAAAACATATTCTCGTTTTTATTTTTTGCACTTAAGTCCCAACAAGAAAGTGGGCGATTTTGGAATGCAAAATTGGATACACGATTATGTAATTCATATTGCCATGGCCACCTTGTTCGAAGTTGACCATGAATGGGTCATCGGAGTGGTGCCAAAATATTCACGGATGGTGCATTACAAAAATCTGAGGAAATTACACAGGGCCCCAAAACTTATTTGCTGGTCACAGCGGTTAAGAGGTATTCACCCGAACAATATGGAAAATGTTTCCTATCAATATTATACGTACTCTCTTACAGGCACGGGAACCTGGGTAGTCCTCCGAGTATTTTTTATAGCATTCCATTACTACTGTTACAATAAGCGTTATGGGAATGAAATTTCCGCTTCATAGAATCACGTGTAGTTTTATTTCTAGGTTTTTAATGAAATATGGAATTATTAATATTCCATCCTTCACATTTTACAAAGAACAAATACTTGGTCTTGAGTAAATTGTCGGGGATTACTTAAACGTATACGAGTGTCAGTTGTATGATCTTGTAGAAGTCTATGTGAAAATAAGACCAATTTCTTTATTACTCTAGGTTATTATAAGTTCAACTATATATGGATGACAAACTTCTTACGGGACGATCAAATTTGATTTAGGCAATACACGTTCTCGTTTTTATTTTTTGCACTTAGGTCCCCATAAGAAAGTGGGACATTTAGGAATGCAAAATTGGATATACGATTATGTATTTCATATTGTCATGGCCAGCTTGTTCGAATTCGACCATGAACAGGTCACCGGAGCAGTGCCAAATTATTCACGGACAGTGCATTACCAAAATTTGATGAAATTGCACAGCGGCCCAAAACTTCATTGCTGGTCACAACGGTTAAGAGATATTCACCCGAACAATATGGAAAATATTTCCTATCAAAATTATACGTACTCTCTTACAGGCACGGGAACCTAGGTAATCCTCGGAGTATTTTTTATAGCATTCCATTACTACTGTTACAATAAGCATTATGGGAATGAAATTTCCGCCTCATAGAATCACATGTAGTTTCATTTCCAGATTTTTAATGAAATATAGAAGTAATAATATGGCATCCTTCACATTTTACAAAGAACAAATACTTGGTAGTTGAGTAAATTGTCGGTGATTACTTAAACGTATACGAGTGTCAGTTGTACGATCTTGTAGAAGTCTATGTGGAAATAAGACCAATTTCTTTATTACTTAGGGATATTATAAGTTCAACTATATATGGATGACAAAGCTTCTTTCGGGACGATCAAATTTGAGTTAGGGAAAACATATTCCCGTTTTTATTTTATGCACTTAGGTCCCAACAAGAAAGTGGGCGATTTTGGAATGCAAAATTGGATACACGATTATGTAATTCAAATTGTCACGGCCACCTTGTTCGAAGTTGACCATGAACGGGTCACAGTAGTGGTGCCAAATTATTCACGGACGGTGCATTACAAAAATCTGAGGAAATTACACAGCGACCCAAAACTTAATTGCTGGTCACAACGGTTAAGAGGTATTCACCCGAACAATATGGAAAATGTTTCCTATCAATATTATACGTACTCTCTTACAGGCACGGGAACCTGGGTAGTCGTCCGAGTATTTCTTTTAGCAATCCATTACTACTGTTACAATAAGCGTTATAGGAATGAAATTTCCGCCACATAGAATCCCACGTAGTTTCATTTCTAGGTTTTTAATGAAATATGGAAGTAATAATATTCCATCCTTCACATTTTACAAAGAAGAAATACTTGGTCTTGAGTAAGTTGTCGGTGATTACTTAAACGTATACGAGTGTCAGTTGTATGATCTTGTAGAAGTCTATGTGGAAATAAGACCAATTTCTTTATTACTCTAGGTTATTATATGTTCAACTATATATGGATGACAAAGCTTCTTACGGGACGATCAAATTTGATTTAGGCAATACACGTTCTCGTTTTTATTTTTTGCACTTAGGTCCCAACAAGAAAGTGGGACATTTTGGAATGCAAAATTGGATATACGATTATGTAATTCAAATTGTCATGGCCACCTTGTTCGAATTTGACCATGAACGGGTCACCGGAGCGGTGCTAAATTATTCACGAACAGTGCATTACAAAAATCTGAGGAAATTACACGGCGGCCCAATACTTCAGTGCTGGTCACAACGATTAAGAGATATTCACCCGAACAATATGGAAAATGTTTCCTATCAATATTATACGTACTTTCTTACAGGCACAGGAACCTAGGTAATTCTCCGAGTATTTTTTATAGCATTCCATTACTACTGTTACAATAAGCATTATGGGAATGAAATTTCCGCCTCATAGAATTACATGTAATTTCATTTCTCGGTTTTTAATGAAATATAGAAGTAATAATATCCCATCCTTCACATTTTACAAAGAACAAATACTTGGTCTTGAGTAAATTGTCGATGATTACTTAAACGTATACGAGTGTCAGTTATATGATCTTGTAGAAGTCTATGTGGAAATAAGACCAATTTCTTTATTACACTAGGTTATTATAAGTTCAACTATATATGGATGACGAAGCTTCATTCTGGACGATCAAATTTGAGTTAAGGAAAACACGTTCTCGTTTTTATTTTTTGCACTTAGGTCCCAACAAGAAAGTGGGACATTTTGGAATGCAAAATTGGATATACGATTATGTAATTCATATTGTCACGGCCACCTTGTTCGAATTCGACCATGAACGGGTCACCGAAGCGGTGCTAAATTATTCACGGACAGTGCATTACAAAAATCTGAGGAATTTACATAGTGGCTCAATACTTCATTGCTGGTCACAATGGTTAAGAGATATTCACCCGAACAATATGGAAAATGTTTCCTATCAAAATTATACGTACTCTCTTACAGGCACGGGAACCTAGGTAATCCTCCGAGTATTTTTTATAGCATTCCATTACTACTGTCACAATAAGCATTATGGGAATGAAATTTCCGCCTCATAGAATCACATGTCGTTTCATTTCCAGATTTTTAGTGAAATATAGAAGTAATAATATTGCATCCTTCACATTTTACAAAGAACAAATACTTGGTTGTTGAGTAAATTGTCGGTGATTACTTAAACGTATACGAGTGTCAATTGTACGATCTTGTAGAAGTCTATGTGGAAATAAGACCAATTTCTTTATTACACTAGGTTATTATAAGTTCAACTATATATGGATGACGAAGCTTCATTAGGGACGATCAAATTTGAGTTAAGGAAAACACGTTCTCGTTTTTATTTTTTGCACTTAGGTCCCAACAAGAAATTGGGAGATTTTGGAATGCAAAATTGGATATACGATTATGTAATTCATATTGTCACGGCCACCTTGTTCGAATTCGACCATGAACGGGTCAACGGAGCGGTGCTAAATTATTCACGGACAGTGCATTACAAAAATCTGAGGAAATTACACAGCGGCCCAGAACTTCATTGCTGGTCACAACGGTTAAGAGATATTCACCCAAACAATATGGAAAATGTTTCCGATCAAAATTATACGTACTGTCTTACAGGCACGGGAACCTGGGTAGTCCTCCGAGTATTTTTTATAGCATTCCATTACTTCTGTTACAATAAGCATTGTGGGAATGAAATTTCCGCCACATAGAATCACATGTAGTTTCATTTCCAGATTTTTAATGAAATATAGAAGTAATAATATTGCATCCTCCACATTTTACAAAGAACAAATACTTGGTCTTGAGTAAATTGTCGGTGATTACTTACACGTATACGAGTGTCAGTTATACGATCATGTAGAAGTCTATGTGGAAATAAGACCGATTTCTTTATTACACTAGGTTATTATAAGTTCAACTACATATGGATGACGAAGCTTCATTAGGGACTATCAAATTTGAGTTAAGGAAAACACGTTCTCGTTTTTATTTTTTGCACTTAGGTCCCAACAAGAAAGTGGGACATTTTGGAATGCAAAATTAGATATACGATTATGTAATTCATATTGTCACGGCCACCTTGTTCGAATTCGACCATGAACGGGTCAACGAAGCGGTGCTAAATTATTCACGGACAGTGCATTACAAAAATCTGAGGAAATTACACAGCGGCCCAGAACTTCATTGCTGGTCACAACGGTTAAGAGATATTCACCCAAACAATATGGAAAATGTTTCCGATCAAAATTATACGTACTGTCTTACAGGCACGGGAACCTGGGTAGTCCTCCGAGTATTTTTTATAGCATTCCATTACTTCTGTTACAATAAGCATTGTGGGAATGAAATTTCCGCCACATAGATTCACATGTAGTTTCATTTCCAGATTTTTAATGAAATATAGAAGTAATAATATTGCATCCTTCACATTTTACAAAGAACAAATACTTGGTCTTGAGTAAATTGTCGGTGATTACTTAAACGTATACGAGTGTCAGTTGTACGATCTTGTAGAAGTCTATGTGGAAATAAGACCAATTTATTTATTACTTAGGGATATAATAAGTTCAACTATATATGGATGACAAAGCTTCTTTCGGGACGATCAAATTTGAGTTAGGGAAAACATATTCCCATTTTTATTTTTTGCACTTAGGTCCCAACAAGAAAGTGGGCGATTTTGGAATGCAAAATTGGATACACGATTATGTAATTCATATTGCCACGGCCACCTTGTTCGAAGTTGACCATGAACGGGTCACCGGAGTGGTGCCAAATTATTCACGGACGTAGAATTACGAAAATCTGAGGAAATTACACAGCGACCCAAAACATAATTGCTAGTCACAACGGTTAAGAGGTATTCACCCGAACAGTATGGAAACTGTTTCCTATAAATATTATACGTACTCTCTTACAGGCACGGGAACCTTGGTAGTCCTCCGAGTATTTTTTATAGCATTCCATTACTACTGTTACAATAAGCGTTATGGGAATGAAATTTCCGCCTCATAGAATCACGTGTAGTTTTATTTCTAGGTTTTTAATGAAATATGGAAGTAATAATATTCCATCCTTCACATTTTACAAAGAAGAAATACTTGGTCTTGAGTAAATTGTCGGGGATTACTTAAACGTATACGAGTGTCAGTTGTATGATCTTGTAGAAGTCTATATGAAAATAAGACCAATTTCTTTATTACTCTAGGTTATTATAAGTTCAACTATATATGGATGACAAAGCTTCTTACGGGACGATCAAATTTGATTTAGGCAATACACGTTCTCGTTTTTATTTTTTGCACTTAGGTCCCAACAAGAAAGTGGGACATTTTGGAATGCAAAATTGGATATACGATTATGTAATTGATATTGTCACGGCCAGCATGTTCGAATTCGACCATGAACGGGTCACCGGAGCGGTGCCAACTTATTCACGGACAGTGCATTACCAAAATCTGATGAAATTACACAGCGGCCCAATACTTCATTGCTGGTCACAACGGTTAAGAGATATTCACCCGAACAATATGGAAAATGTTTCCTATCAAAATTATACGCACTCTCTTACAGGCACGGGAACCTAGGTAATCCTCCGAGTATTTTTTATAGCATTCCATTACTACTGTCACAATAAGCATTATGGGAATGAAATTTCCGCCTCATAGAATCACATGTCGTTTCATTTCCAGATTTTTAGTGAAATATAGAAGTAATAATATTGCATCCTTCACATTTTACAAAGAACAAATACTTGGTTGTTGAGTAAATTGTCGGTGATTACTTAAACGTATACGAGTGTCAATTGTACGATCTTGTAGAAGTCTATGTGGAAATAAGACCAATTTCTTTATTACTTAGGGATATTATAAGTTCAACTATATATGGATGACAAAGCTTCTTTCGGGACGATCAAATTTGAGTTAGGGAAAACATATTCTCGTTTTTATTTTTTGCACTTAAGTCCCAACAAGAAAGTGGGCGATTTTGGAATGCAAAATTGGATACACGATTATGTAATTCATATTGCCACGGCCACCTTGTTCGAAGTTGACCATGAATGGGTCATCGGAGTGGTGCCAAAATATTCACGGATGGTGCATTACAAAAATCTGAGGAAATTACACAGGGCCCTAAAACTTATTTGCTGGTCACAGCGGTTAAGAGGTATTCACCCGAACAATATGGAAAATGTTTCCTATCAATATTATACGTACTCTCTTACAGGCACGGGAACCTGGGTAGTCCTCCGAGTATTTTTTATAGCATTCCATTACTACTGTTACAATAAGCGTTATGGGAATGAAATTTCCGCTTCATAGAATCACGTGTAGTTTTATTTCTAGGTTTTTAATGAAATATGGAATTATTAATATTCCATCCTTCACATTTTACAAAGAACAAATACTTGGTCTTGAGTAAATTGTCGGGGATTACTTAAACGTATACGAGTGTCAGTTGTATGATCTTGTAGAAGTCTATGTGAAAATAAGACCAATTTCTTTATTACTCTAGGTTATTATAAGTTCAACTATATATGGATGACAAACTTCTTACGGGACGATCAAATTTGATTTAGGCAATACACGTTCTCGTTTTTATTTTTTGCACTTAGGTCCCCATAAGAAAGTGGGACATTTAGGAATGCAAAATTGGATATACGATTATGTATTTCATATTGTCATGGCCAGCTTGTTCGAATTCGACCATGAACAGGTCACCGGAGCAGTGCCAAATTATTCACGGACAGTGCATTACCAAAATTTGATGAAATTGCACAGCGGCCCAATACTTCATTGCTGGTCACAACGGTTAAGAGATATTCACCCGAACAATATGGAAAATATTTCCTATCAAAATTATACGTACTCTCTTACAGGCACGGGAACCTAGGTAATCCTCGGAGTATTTTTTATAGCATTCCATTACTACTGTTACAATAAGCATTATGGGAATGAAATTTCCGCCTCATAGAATCACATGTAGTTTCATTTCCAGATTTTTAATGAAATATAGAAGTAATAATATTGCATCCTTCACATTTTACAAAGAACAAATACTTGGTTGTTGAGTAAATTGTCGGTGATTACTTAAACGTATACGAGTGTCAGTTGTACGATCTTGTAGAAGTCTATGTGGAAATAAGACCAATTTCTTTATTACTTAGGGATATTATAAGTTCAACTATATATGGATGACAAAGCTTCTTTCGGGACGATCAAATTTGAGTTAGGGAAAACATATTCCCGTTTTTATTTTATGCACTTAGGTCCCAACAAGAAAGTGGGCGATTTTGGAATGCAAAATTGGATACACGATTATGTAATTCAAATTGTCACGGCCACCTTGTTCGAAGTTGACCATGAACGGGTCACAGTAGTGGTGCCAAATTATTCACGGACGGTGCATTACAAAAATCTGAGGAAATTACACAGCGACCCAAAACTTAATTGCTGGTCACAACGGTTAAGAGGTATTCACCCGAACAATATGGAAAATGTTTCCTATCAATATTATACGTACTCTCTTACAGGCACGGGAACCTGGGTAGTCGTCCGAGTATTTCTTTTAGCAATCCATTACTACTGTTACAATAAGCGTTATAGGAATGAAATTTCCGCCACATAGAATCCCACGTAGTTTCATTTCTAGGTTTTTAATGAAATATGGAAGTAATAATATTCCATCCTTCACATTTTACAAAGAAGAAATACTTGGTCTTGAGTAAGTTGTCGGTGATTACTTAAACGTATACGAGTGTCAGTTGTATGATCTTGTAGAAGTCTATGTGGAAATAAGACCAATTTATTTATTACTTAGGGATATAATAAGTTCAACTATATATGGATGACAAAGCTTCTTTCGGGACGATCAAATTTGAGTTAGGGAAAACATATTCCCATTTTTATTTTTTGCACTTAGGTCCCAACAAGAAAGTGGGCGATTTTGGAATGCAAAATTGGATACACGATTATGTAATTCATATTGCCACGGCCACCTTGTTCGAAGTTGACCATGAACGGGTCACCGGAGTGGTGCCAAATTATTCACGGACGTAGAATTACGAAAATCTGAGGAAATTACACAGCGACCCAAAACATAATTGCTAGTCACAACGGTTAAGAGGTATTCACCCGAACAGTATGGAAACTGTTTCCTATAAATATTATACGTACTCTCTTAGAGGCACGGGAACCTTGGTAGTCCTCCGAGTATTTTTTATAGCATTCCATTACTACTGTTACAATAAGCGTTATGGGAATGAAATTTCCGCCTCATAGAATCACGTGTAGTTTTATTTCTAGGTTTTTAATGAAATATGGAAGTAATAATATTCCATCCTTCACATTTTACAAAGAAGAAATACTTGGTCTTGAGTAAATTGTCGGGGATTACTTAAACGTATACGAGTGTCAGTTGTATGATCTTGTAGAAGTCTATATGAAAATAAGACCAATTTCTTTATTACTCTAGGTTATTATAAGTTCAACTATATATGGATGACAAAGCTTCTTACGGGACGATCAAATTTGATTTAGGCAATACACGTTCTCGTTTTTATTTTTTGCACTTAGGTCCCAACAAGAAAGTGGGACATTTTGGAATGCAAAATTGGATATACGATTATGTAATTGATATTGTCACGGCCAGCATGTTCGAATTCGACCACGAACGGGTCACCGGAGCGGTGCCAACTTATTCACGGACAGTGCATTACCAAAATCTGATGAAATTACACAGCGGCCCAATACTTCATTGCTGGTCACAACGGTTAAGAGATATTCACCCGAACAATATGGAAAATGTTTCCTATCAAAATTATACGCACTCTCTTACAGGCACGGGAACCTAGGTAATCCTCCGAGTATTTTTTATAGCATTCCATTACTACTGTCACAATAAGCATTATGGGAATGAAATTTCCGCCTCATAGAATCACATGTCGTTTCATTTCCAGATTTTTAGTGAAATATAGAAGTAATAATATTGCATCCTTCACATTTTACAAAGAACAAATACTTGGTTGTTGAGTAAATTGTCGGTGATTACTTAAACGTATACGAGTGTCAATTGTACGATCTTGTAGAAGTCTATGTGGAAATAAGACCAATTTCTTTATTACTTAGGGATATTATAAGTTCAACTATATATGGATGACAAAGCTTCTTTCGGGACGATCAAATTTGAGTTAGGGAAAACATATTCTCGTTTTTATTTTTTGCACTTAAGTCCCAACAAGAAAGTGGGCGATTTTGGAATGCAAAATTGGATACACGATTATGTAATTCATATTGCCACGGCCACCTTGTTCGAAGTTGACCATGAATGGGTCATCGGAGTGGTGCCAAAATATTCACGGATGGTGCATTACAAAAATCTGAGGAAATTACACAGGGCCCTAAAACTTATTTGCTGGTCACAGCGGTTAAGAGGTATTCACCCGAACAATATGGAAAATGTTTCCTATCAATATTATACGTACTCTCTTACAGGCACGGGAACCTGGGTAGTCCTCCGAGTATTTTTTATAGCATTCCATTACTACTGTTACAATAAGCGTTATGGGAATGAAATTTCCGCTTCATAGAATCACGTGTAGTTTTATTTCTAGGTTTTTAATGAAATATGGAATTATTAATATTCCATCCTTCACATTTTACAAAGAACAAATACTTGGTCTTGAGTAAATTGTCGGGGATTACTTAAACGTATACGAGTGTCAGTTGTATGATCTTGTAGAAGTCTATGTGAAAATAAGACCAATTTCTTTATTACTCTAGGTTATTATAAGTTCAACTATATATGGATGACAAACTTCTTACGGGACGATCAAATTTGATTTAGGCAATACACGTTCTCGTTTTTATTTTTTGCACTTAGGTCCCCATAAGAAAGTGGGACATTTAGGAATGCAAAATTGGATATACGATTATGTATTTCATATTGTCATGGCCAGCTTGTTCGAATTCGACCATGAACAGGTCACCGGAGCAGTGCCAAATTATTCACGGACAGTGCATTACCAAAATTTGATGAAATTGCACAGCGGCCCAATACTTCATTGCTGGTCACAACGGTTAAGAGATATTCACCCGAACAATATGGAAAATATTTCCTATCAAAATTATACGTACTCTCTTACAGGCACGGGAACCTAGGTAATCCTCGGAGTATTTTTTATAGCATTCCATTACTACTGTTACAATAAGCATTATGGGAATGAAATTTCCGCCTCATAGAATCACATGTAGTTTCATTTCCAGATTTTTAATGAAATATAGAAGTAATAATATTGCATCCTTCACATTTTACAAAGAACAAATACTTGGTTGTTGAGTAAATTGTCGGTGATTACTTAAACGTATACGAGTGTCAGTTGTACGATCTTGTAGAAGTCTATGTGGAAATAAGACCAATTTCTTTATTACTTAGGGATATTATAAGTTCAACTATATATGGATGACAAAGCTTCTTTCGGGACGATCAAATTTGAGTTAGGGAAAACATATTCTCGTTTTTATTTTTTGCACTTAGGTCCCAACAAGAAAGTGGGCGATTTTGGAATGCAAAATTGGATACACTATTATGTAATTCATATTGCCACGGCCACCTTGATCGAAGTTGATCATGATCGGGTCACCGGAGTGGTGCCAAATTATTCACGGATGGTGCATTACAAAAATCTGAGGAAATTACACAGCGACCCAAAACTTAATTGCTGGTCACAACGGTTAAGAGGTATTCACCCGAACAATATGGAAAATGTTTCCTATCAATATTATACGTACTCTCTTACAGGCACGGGAACCTGGGTAGTACTCCGAGTATTTTTTATAGCATTCCTTTACTACTGTTACAATAAGCGTTATGGGAATGAAATTTCCGCCTCATAGAATCACGTGTAGTTTTATTTCTAGGTTTTTCATGAAATATGGAATTAATAATATTCCATCCTTCACATTTTACAAAGAACAAATACTTGGTCTTGAGTAAATTGTCGGGGATTACTTAAACGTATACGAGTGTCAGTTGTATGATCTTGTAGAAGTCTATGTAAAAATAATACCAATTTCTTTATTACTCTAGGTTATTATAAGTTCAACTATATATATGGATGACAAACTTCTTACGGGACGATCAAATTTGATTTAGGCAATACACGTTCTCGTTTTTATTTTTTGCACTTAGGTCCCAACAAGAAAGTGGGACATTTTGGAATGCAAAATTGGATATACGATTATGTAATTCATATTGTCATGGCCAGCTTGTTCGAATTTGACCATGAACGGGTCACCGGAGCAGTGCCAAATTATTCACGGACACTGCATTACCAAAATCTGATGAAATTACACAGCGGCCCAATACTTCATTGCTGGTCACAACGGTTAAGAGATATTCACCCGAACAATATGGAAAATGTTTCCTATCAAAATTATACGTACTCTCTTACAGGCACGGGAACCTAGGTAATCCTCGGAGTATTTTTTATAGCATTCCATTACTACTGTTACAATAAGCATTATGGGAATGAAATTTCCGCCTCATAGAATCACATGTAGTTTCATTTCCAGATTTTTATTGAAATATAGAAGTAATAATATTGCATCCTTCACATTTTACAAAGAACAAATACTTGGTTGTTGAGTAAATTGTCAGTGATTACTTAAACGTATACGAGTGTCAGTTGTACGATCTTGTAGAAGTCTATGTGGAAATAAGACCAATTTCTTTATCACTCTAGGTTATTATAAGTTCAACTATATATGGATGACAAAGCTTCTTACGGGACGATCAAATTTGAGTTAGGGAAAACACGTTCTCGCTTTTATTTTTTGCACTTAGGTCCCAACAAGAAAGTGGGAGATTTTGGAATGCAAAATTGGATATACGATTATGTAATTCATATTGTCACGGCCACCTTGTTCGAATTTGACCATGACAGGTCACTGGAGTGGTGCCAAATTATTAACGCACAGTTCATGAAAAAAATCTGAGGAAATTACACAGCGGCCAAAAACTTCATTGCTGGTCACAATGGTTAAGAGATATTCACCCTAACAATATGGAAAATGTTTCCTATCAAAATTATACGTACTCTTTTATAGGCACGGGAACCAAGGTAATCCTCCAATTATTTTTTGTAGCATTCCATTATTACTGTTACAATAACCGTTATGGGAATTAAATTTCCGCCTCATAGAATCACATGTAGTTTCATTTCCAGGTTTTTAATGAAATATAGAAGTAACAATATCCCATCCTTCACATTTTACAAAGAACAAATACTTGGTCTTGAGTAAATTGTCGGTGATTACTTAAACGTATACGAGTGTCAGTTATATGATCTTGTAGAACTCTATGTGGAAATAAGACCAATTTCTTTATTACTCTAGGTTATTATAAGTTCAACTATATATGGATGGCAAAGCTTCTTACGGGACGATCAAATTTGAGATAGAGAAAACACGTTCTCGTTTTTATTTTTTGCACTTAGGTCCCAACAAGAAAGTGGGACACTTTGGAATGCAAAATTGGATATACGATTATGTAATTCATATTGCCACGGCCACCTTGTTTGAATTTGACCATGAACGGGTCACCGGAGCGGTGCCAAATTATTCACGGACAGTCCATTGCAAAATTCTGAGGAAATTACAAAGCAGCCCAAAACTTCATTGCTGGTCACAACAGTTAAGAGATATTCACCCGAACAATATGGAAAATTTTTCCTATCAAAATTATACGTACTCTCTTACAGGCACGGAACCTGGGTAATCCTCTGAGTATTTTTTATAGCATTCCATTACTACTTTTACAATAAGCATTATGGGAATGAAATTTCTGCCTCATAGAATCACATGTAGTTTCATTTCTAGGTTTTTAATGAAATATAGAAGAAATAATATCCCATCCTTCACATTTTACAAAGAACAAATACTTGGTCTTGAGTAAATGGTCGGTGATTACTTAAACGTATACGAGTGTCAGTTGTATGATCTTGTAGAAGTCTATGTGGAAATAAGACCAATTTGTTTATTACTGTGGGTTATTATAAGTTCAACTATATATGGATGACAAAGCTTCTTTTGGGACAATCAAATTTGAGTTCGGGAAAACATGTTCTCATTTTTATTTTTTGCACTTAGGTCCCAACAAGAAAGTGGAAGATTTTGGAATGCAAAATTGTATAAACGATTATGTAATTTATATTGTCACGGCCACCTTGTTTGAATTTGACTACGAATGGGTCACCTGAGCGGTGCCAAATTATTCACGGACAGTACATTACAAAAATCTGAGGAAATTACACAGCAGCCCAAAACTTCGTTGCTGGTCACAACAGTTAAGAGATATTAACCTGAACAATAAGGAAAATGATCCATATCAAAATTATACCTACTCCCTTACAGGCACGGGAACCTGGGTAATCCTCCGAGTATTTTTTATAGCATTCCATTACTACTGTTAGAATAAGCGTTATGGGAATGAAACTTCCGCTTCATAGAATCACATGTAATTTCATTTCTAGGTTTTTAATTAAATATAGAAGTAATAATATTCCATCCTTCACAATTTACAAAGAACAAATACTTGGTCTTGAGTGAATTATCGGGAATTACTTAAACGTATACGAATGTCAGTTTTATGATCTTGTAATATTCTATGTGGAAATAAGACCAATTTCTTTATTACAGTGGTTTATTATAAGTTCAACTATATATGGATGACAAAGCTTATGTCGGGACGATCAAATTTGAGTTCGGGAAAACACGTTCTCGTTTTTATTTTGCACATAGGTCCCAACAAGAAAGTGGGAGATTTTGGAATGCAAAATTGGATATACGATTATATAACTCATATTGTCACGGCCACCTTTTTCGAATTTGACCATGAACGGATCACCGGAGCGCTGCCAAATTATTCACGGACAGTGCACTACAAAAATCTGATGAAATTACACAGCGGCCCAAAACTTCATTGCTGGTCACAATGGTTAAAGGATATTCTCCCGAACAATAAGGAAAATGTTTCCTATCAAAATTATACGTACTCTCTTACACGCATGAGAACCTGGTCAACCCTCCGAGTATTTTTTATAGCATTCCATTACTACAGTTACAATAAGCATTATGGGAATGAAACTTCCGCCTCATGGAATCACATGTAGTTTAATTTCTAGGTTTTTAATGAAATATAGAAGTTATAATATTCCATCCTTCACATTTTACAAAGAACAAAAACTTGGTCTTGAGTAAATTGTCGGGGTTTACTTAAACGTATACGAGTGTCAGTTGTATGATCTTGAAGAAATCTATGTGGAAATAAGACCAATTTCTTTATTCTCTAGGTTATTATAAGTTCAACTATATATGGATGACAAAGCTTCTTTCGGGACGATCAAATTTGAGTTAGGGAAAACACGTTCCCATTTTTATTTTTTGCACTTAGGTCCCAACAAGAAAGTGAGAGATTTTGGAATGCAAAATTGGATAAATGATTATGTAATTCATATTGTCACAGCCACCTTGTTTGAATTTGACCATGACGGGTCACCGGAGCGGTGCCAAATTATTCACGGACAGTGCATTACAAAAATCTAAGGAAATTACACAGCGGCCTAAAACTTCATTCCTGGTCACAACGGTTAAGGGATATTCACCCGAACAATATGGAAAATGTTTCCTAACAAAATTATACGTACTCTTTTACAGGCACGGGGACCTGGTCAACCCTCCGAGTATTTTTTATGGCATTCCATTACTACTGTTACAATTAGCGTTATGGGAATAAAACTTCCGCCTCACAGAATCACATGTGGTTTCATTTCTAGGCTTTTAATGAAATATAGAAGTAATAATATTCCATCCTTCACATTTTACCAAGAACAAATACTTGGTCTTGAATAAATTGTCGGGGATTACTTAAATGTATACGAGTGTCAGTTGTATGATCTTGAAGAAATCTATGTGGAAATAAGACCAATTCCTTTATTCTCTAGGTTATTATAAGTTCAACTATATATGGATGACAAAGCTTCTTACGGGACGATCAAATTTGAGTTAGGGAAAACACGTTCTCGTTTTTATTTTTTGCACATAGGTCCCAACAAGAAAGTGGGATTTTTTGGAATGCAAAATTGGATAAATGATTATGTAATTCATATTGTCACAGCCACTGTCTGTGAATAATTTGGCACCGCTCCGGTGACCCGTTCATGGTCAAATTCAAACAAGGAGTGCATTACAAAAATCTGAGGAAATAACACAGCGGCCCAAAATTTCATTGCTGGTCACAACGGTTAAGAGATATTCACCCGAACAATATGTATCAAAATTATACGTTCACTCTTACAGGCACGGGAACTGGGTAATCCTTTGAGTATTTTTTATAGCATTCCATTACTATTGTTACTGTAAGCGTTATGGGAATGAAATTTCTGCCTCATAGAATCACATGTAGTTTCATTTCTACGTTTTTAATGAAATATAAAAGTAATAATATTCCATCCTTCTCATTTTACGAAGAACAAATACTTGGTCTTGAGTAAATTGTCGGTGATTTCTTAAACGTATGCGAGTGTAATTTGTATGATTTGTAGAAGTTTATGTGGAAATAAGACCAATTTCTTTATTACTCTAGGTTATTATAGGTTCAACTATATATTGATGGCAAAGCTTCTTATGGGACGATCAAATTTGAGTTAGGGAAACCACGTTCCCGTTTTTATTTTTTGCACTTAGGTCCCAACAAGAAAGTGGGAGATTTTGGAATGCAAAATTGGATATACAATTATGTAATTCATATTGTAAGGGCCACCTATTTCAAATTTTACCACGAACGGGTCACCGGAGCAGTGCCAAATTATTCACGGACAGTGCATTACAAAAATCTAAGGAAATTACACAGCGGCCCAAAACTTCATTGCTGGTCACAACGGTTAAGAGATATTAACTCGAACAATATGGAAAATGTTTCCTATCAAAATTATACGTACTCTTTTAACGGCACGGGGACCTGGTCAACCCTCCGAGTATTTTTTATAGCATTCCATTACTACTGTTACAATAAGCGTTATGGGAATAAAACTTCCGCCTCACAGAATCACATGTAGTTTCATTTCAAGGCTTTTAATGAAATGTAGAAGTAATAATATTCCATCCTTCACATTTTACAAAGAACAAATACTTGGTCTTGAGTAAATTGTCGGGGATTACTTAAATGTATACGAGTGTCAGTTGTATGATCTTGAAGAAATCTATGTGGAAATAAGACCAATTTCTTTATTCTCTAGGTTATTATAAGTTCAACTATATATGGATGACAAAGCTTCTTATGGGACGATCAAATTTGAGTTAGGGAAAACACGTTCTCGTTTTTATTTTTTGCACATAGGTCCCAACAAGAAAGTGGGATTTTTTGGAATGCAAAATTGGATAAATGATTATGTAATTCATATTGTCACAGCCACCTTGTTTGAATTTGACCATGAACGGGTCACCGGAGCGGTGCCAAATAATTCACAGACAGTGCATTACAATAATCTGAGGAAATTACACAGCGGCCTAAAACCTCATTGCTGGTCACAACGGTTAAGGGATATTCACCCGAACAATATGGAAAATGTTTCCTAACAAAATTATACGTACACTTTTACAGGTACGGGGACCTGGTCAACCCTCCGAGTATTTTTTATAGCATTCCATTACTACTGTTACAATAAGCATTTGGGAATGAAACTTCCGCCTCACAGAATCACATGTGGTTTCATTTCTAGGCTTTTAATGAAATATAGAAGTAATAATATTCCATCCTTCACATTTTACAAAGAACAAATACTTGGTCTTGAGTAAATTGTCGGGGATTACTTAAATGTATACGAGTGTAAGTTGTATGATCTTGTAGAAGTCTATGTGAAAATAAGACAAATTTCTTCATTACTCTAGGTTATTATAAGTTCAACTATATATGGATGACAAAGCTTCTTACGGGACGATGAAATTTGAGTTAGGGAAAACACGTTCTCGTTTTTATTTTTTGCACATAGGTCCCAACAAGAAAGTGGGATTTTTTGGAATGCAAAATTGGATAAATGATGATGTAATTCATATTGTCACAGCCACCTTGTTTGAATTTGACCATGAACAGGTCACCGGAGCGGTGCCAAATTATTTACGGACAGTGCATTACAAAAATCTAAGGAAATTACACAGCGGCCTAAAACTTCATTGCTGGTCACAACGGTTAAGGGATATTCACCCGAAAAATATGGAAAATGTTTCCAAACAAAATTATACGTACTCTTTTACAGGCACGGGGACCTGGTCAATCCTCCGAGTATATTTTATAGCATTCTATTACTACTGTTACAATAAGCGTTATGGGAATAAAACTTCCGCTTCACAGAATCACACGTAGTTTCATTTCTAGGCTTTTAATGAAATGTAGAAGTAATAATATTCCATCCTTCACATTTTACAAAGAACAAATACTTGGACTTGAGTAAAATGTTTCCAAACAAAATTATACGTACTCTCTTACAGGCACGGGAACCTGGGTAATCCTCCGAGTATTTTTTATAGCATTCCATTACTACTGTTACAATAAGCGTTATTGGAATGAAATTTCCACCTCATAGAATCACTTGTAGTTTCATTTTTAGGTTTTTAATGAAATATGGAAGAAATAATATCCCATCCTTCACATTTTACAAAGAACAAATACTTGGTCTGGAGTAAATTGTCGGGGATTACTTAAAAGTATACGAGTGTAAGTTGTATGATCTTGTAGAAGTCTATGTGGAAATAAGACAAATTTCTTTATTACTCTAGGTTATTATAAGTTCAACTATATATGGATGACAAAGCTTCTTACGGGACGATCAAATTTGAGTTAGGGAAAACACGTTCTCATTTTTATATTTTGCACATTGGTCCCAACAAGAAAGTGGGATTTTTTGGAATGCAAAATTGGATATACGATTATGTAACTCATATTGTCACGGCCATCTTTTTCGAATTTGACCAAGAACGGGTCACCGGAGCGGTGTCAAATTATTCACGGATAGTGCATTACAAAACTCTAAGGAAATTACATAGCGGCCCAAAACATCATTGATGGTCACAACGGTTAAGGGATATTCACCCGAACAATATGGAAAATGTTTCCTATCAAAATTATACATACTCTTTTACAGGCACGGGAACCTAGGTAACCTTCCGAGTATTTTTTATAGCATTCCATTACTACTGTTACAATAAGAGTTATGGGAATGAAACTTCCACCTCATAGAATCACAAGTAGTTTCATTTCTAGGTTTTTCATGGAATATAGAAGTAATAATATTCCATCCTTCACATTTTACAAAGAACAAATACTTGGTCTTGAGTAAATTGTCGTTGATTACTTAAACGTATACGAGTGTCAGTTGTATGATCTTGTTGAAGTCTATGTGGAAATAAGACCAATTTCTTTATTACTCTAGGTTATTATATGTTCAACTATATATGGATGACAAAGCTTCTTACGGGACGATCAAATTTGAGTTAGGGAAAACACTTTCTCGTTTTTATTTTTTGCACTTAGGTCCCAACAAGAAAGTGGGAGCTTTTGGTATGCAAAATTGGATAAATGATTATGTAATTCATATTGTCACGGCCACCTTGTTTGAATTTGACCATGGACATGTCACTGGAGCGGTGCCGAATTATTCACGGACAGTACATTACAAAAATCTAAGGAAATTACAAAGCGGCCCAAAACTTCACTGCTGTTCACAACGGTTAAGGGATATTCACCCGAACAATATGGAAAATGTTTCCTAAATTCTACGTACTCTCTTACAGGCATGGGAACCTGCTCAACCCTCCGATTATTTTTTATAGCATTCCATTACTACTGTTACAATAAGCGTTATGGGAATGAAACTCCACCTCATAGAATCACATGTAGTTTCATTTCTTGGATTTTAATGAAATATAGAAGTAATAATATTCCATCCTTCACATTTTACAAAGAACAAATACTTGGTCTTGAGTAAATTGTCGGGGATTACTTAAACGTATACGAGTGTAAGTTGTATGATCTGGTAGAAGTCTATGTGGAAATAAGACCAAATTCTTTATTACTCTAGGTTATTATAAGTTCAACTATATATGGATGACAAAGCTTCTTACGGGACGATCAAATTTGAGTTAGGGAAAACACGTTCTTGTTTTTATTTTTTGCACATAGGTCCCAACTAGAAAGTGGGAGATTTTGGAATGCAAAATCTCATATACGATTATGTAATTCATATTGTCACGGCCACCTTGTTCGAGTTTGACCATGAACGGGTCACTGGAGCTGTGCGAAATTATTCACTTACAGTGCATTAAAAAAATCGGAGGAAATTACACAGCGGCCCAAAACTTCACCCGAACAATATGGAAAATGTTTCCCATTAAAATTATACGTACTCTCTTACAGGCACGGGAACCTGGGTAATCCTCCGAGGATTTTAAATAGCATTTCATTACTACTGTTACAATAAGCATTATGGGAATGAAATTTCCGCCTCATAGAATTACATGTAATTTCATTTCTATCTTTTTAATGAAATGTAGAAGTAATAATATTCCATCCTTCACATTTTACAAAGAACAAATACTTGATCTTGAGTAAATTGTCGGGGATTACATAAACGTATACGAGTGTCAGTTGTATGATCTTGTAGAAGTCTATGTGGAAATAAGACTAATTTCTTTAATACTCTGGGTTATTATAAGTTCAACAATATATGGATGAGAAAGCTTCTTTCGGGATGATCAAGTTTGAGTTAAGGAAAACACGTTCTCGTTTTTATTTTTTGCACTCAGGTCCCAAAGAGAAAGTGGGATATTTTGGAATCCAAAATTAGATACACGATTATGTAATTCATATTGCCACAGCCACCTTGTTCGAATTTGACCATGAACGGGTCACCGGAGCGGTGCCAAATTATTCACAGATAATGCATTACAAAAATCTGAGGAAATAACACAGCGGCCCAAAATTTCATTGCTCGTCACAACGGTTAAGAGATATTCACCCGAACAATATGTATCAAAATTATAAGTTCTCTCTTACAGGCACGGGAACCTGTGTAATCCTCCAAGTATTTTATATAGCATTCCATTACTATTGTTACAGTAAGCGTTCTGGGAATTAAATTTCTGCCTCATAGAATCACATTTAGTTTTATTTCTAGGTTTTTAATGAAATATAAAAGTAATAATATTCCATCCTTCACATTTTACAAAGAACAAATACTTGGTCCTGAGTAAATTGTCGGTGATTACCTAAACGTATCCGAGTGTCAGTTGTATGATCTTGTAGAAGTCTATGTGGAAATAAAACCAATTTCTTCATTACTCCAGAATATTATAAGTTCAACTATATATGGATGACAAATCTTCTTTCGGGACGATCAAATTTGAGTTAAGGAAAACACGTTCTTGTTTTTATTTTTACACTTAGGTCCCAAAAAGAAAGTGGGACATTTTGGAATTCAAAATTGGATATACGATTATGTAATTCATATTTTCACGGCCACCTTGTTTGAATTTGACCATGAACGGGTCACCGGAGTGGTGCCAAATTATTCACGGACAGTGCATTACAAAAATCCGAGGAAATTACACAGCGGCCCAAAACAACATTGCTGGTCATAACGGTTAAGAGATACTCACCCGAGAACAATATGGAAAATGTTTCCTATCAAAATTATACTTACTCTCTTACAGGGACGGGAACCTGGGTAATCCTCCGAGTATTTTTTTATAGCATTCCATTACTACTGTTACAATAAGCGTTATGTGAATAGAATTTCTGCCTCATAGAATCACATGTAGTTTCAATTCTAGGTTTTTAATGAAATATAGAAGTAATAATATTCCATCCTTCACATTTTACAAATAACAAATACTTGGTCTTGAGTAAATTGTCCGTGATTACTTAAACGTATACAAGTGTCAGTAGTATCATCTTGTAGAAGTCTAGGTGGAAATAAGACCAATTTCCTTATTACTCGAGGATATTATAAGTTCAACTATATATAGATGACAAAGCTTCTTACGGGACGATCAAATTTGAGTTAGGGAAAACACTTTCCCATTTTTTTTTGCACTTAGGTCCCAATAAGAAAGTGGGAGATTTTGGAATGCCAAATTGGATATACAATTATATAATTCATATTGTCACGGCCACCTTTTTTTAATTTGACCATAAACGGGTCACTAGAGCGGTTCCAAACTATTCCCGGACAGTGCAATACAAAAATCTGAGGAAATTACACAGTGGCCCAAAACATCATTGTTGGTCACAACGGTTAAGAGATATTCACCCGAACAATATGGAAAATGTTTCCTATCAAAATTATATGTACTATCTTACAGGCACGGGAAACTGGGTAACCCTCCGAGTATTTTTTATAGCATTCCATTTCTACTATTACACTAAGCGTTATGGGAATGAAATTTCCGCATCATAGAATCACGTGTAGTTTCCTTTCTAGGTTTTTAATGAAATATAGGAGTAATAATATCCCATCCTTTACATTTTTCAAAGAACAAATACTTGGTCTTAAGTAAATTGTCGGTGATCACTTAAACGTATACAAGTGTCAGTTGTATGATCTTGTAGATGTCTATGTGGAAATGAGACCAATTTCTTTATTACTCTAGGTTATTATAAGTTCAACTATATATGGATGACAAAGCTTCTTACGGGATGATCAAATTTGTGTTAGGGAAAACACATTCTCGTTTTTACTTTTTGCACTTAGGTCCCAATAAGAAAGTGGGATATTTTGGAATGCAAAATTGGATATACGATTATGTATTTCATATTGTCACTGCCAACTTTTTCGAATTTGACCATGAATGGGTCATCGGAGCGGTGCCAAATTATTCCCGGACAATGCATTACAAAAATCTGAGGAAATTACACAGCGGCCTAAAACTTCATTGCCAGTTACAATGGTTAAGAGATATTCACCCGAACAATATGGAAAATGTTTCCAATCAAAATTATACGTACTTTCTTAGAGGCACGGGAACCTGGGTAATCCTCCGAGTATTTTTTATAGAAGTTCATTACTACTGTTACAATAAGCGTTATGGGAATGAAATTTCTGCCTCATAGAATCACATGTAGTTTCATTTCTAGGTTTTTAATGAAATATAGAAGTAATAATATCCCATCCTTCACATTTTACAAAGAACAAATACTTGGTCTTAAGTGAATTGTCGGTGATCACTTAAACATATACGAGTGTTAGTTGTATGATCTTATAGATGACTATGTGGAAATAAGACCAATTTCTTTATTACTCTAGGTTATTATAAGTTCACCAATATATGGATGACAAATCTTCTTACGGGACGATCAAATTTGAGTTAGGGAAAACACGCTCTCGTTGTTACTTTTTGCACTTAGGTCCCAATAAGTAAGTGAGAGATTTTGGAATACAAAATTGGATATGCGATTATGTATTTCATATTTTCATGGCCACCATTTTCAAATTTGACCATGGACGGGTCACCGAAGCGATGCCAAATTATTCACGGCCAGTGCAATACAAAAATCTGAGGAAATTACATAGCGGCCCAAAACTTCGTTGCTGGTCACAACGGTTAAGAGATATTAACCCGGAAAATATGGAAAATGTTTCCTATCAAAATTATACATACTCCTACAGGCACGGGAACCTGGGTAATCCTCATAGTATTTTTTATAGAATTCCATTACTACTGTTACAATAAGCGTTATGGGAATGAAATTTCTTCCTCATAGAATCACATGTAGTTTCATTTCCAGGTTTTTAATAAAACATAGAAGTAATAATATTGCATCCTTCACATTTTACAAAGAACAAATACTTGGTCTTGAGTAAATTGTCGGTGACTACTTAAACGTATAAGAGTGTCAGTTGTATCGTCTTGTAGAAGTCTAGGTGGAAATAAGACAACATTCTTTATTACTCTAGGATATTATAACTTCAACTATATATGGATGACGAAGCTTCTTTTGGGACGATCAAATTTGAGTTAAGGAAAACATGTTCTCGTTTTTATTCTTTGCACTCAGGTCCCAAAGTTAAAGTGGGAGATTTTGGAATGCAAAATTAGATACGATTATGTAATTCATATTGTCACGGCCACCTTGTTCGAATTTGACCATGAACGGGTCACCGGAGCGGTGCCAAATTATTCACAGACAGTGCATTACAAAAATCTGAGGAAATAACACAGCGGCCCAAAATTTCATTGCTGGTCACAACGGTTAAGAGATATTCACCCGAACAATATGGAAAATGTTTCCTATCAAAATTATACATACTCCTACAGGCACGGGAACCTGGGTAATCCTCATAGTATTTTTTATAGAATTCCATTACTACTGTTACAATAAGCGTTATGGGAATGAAATTTCTTCCTCATAGAATCACATGTAGTTTCATTTCTAGGTTTTTAATAAAACATAGAAGTAATAATATTCCATCCTTCACATTTTACAAAGAACAAATACTAGGTCCTGAGTAAATTGTCGGTGATTACCTAAACGTATACGAGTGTCAGTTGTATGACCTTGTAGAAGTCTATGTGGAAATAAAACCAATTTCTTCATTACTCCATAATATTATAAGTTCAACTATATATGGATGACAAAACGTCTTTCGGGACGATCAAATTTGAGTTAAGGAAAACACGTTCTCGTTTTTATTTTTACACTTAGGTCCCAAAAAGAAAGTGGGACATTTTGGAATTCAAAATTGGATATACGATTATGTAGTTCATATTTTCATGGCCACCTTGTTTGAATTTGACCATGAACGGGTCACCGGAGTGGTGCCAAATTATTCACGGACAGTGCATTACAAAAATCCGAGGAAATTACACAGTGGCCCAAAACATCATTGCTGGTCATAACGGTTAAGAGATACTCACCTGAGAACAATATGGAAAATGTTTCCTATCAAAATTATACTTACTCTCTTACAGGGACGGGAACCAGGGTAATCCTCCGAGTATTTTATATAGCATTCCATTACTACTGTTACAATAAGCGTTATGGGAATAAAATGTCTGCCTCATAGAATCACATGTAGTTTCAATTCTAGGTTTTTAATGAAATATAGAAGTAATAATATTCCATCCTTCACATTTTACAAATAACAAATACTTGGTCTTGAGTAAATTATCCGTGATTACTTAAACGTATACGAGTGTCAGTTGTATCATCTTGTAGAAGTCTAGGTGGAAATAAGACCAATTTCTTTATCACTCGAGGATATTATAAGTTCAACTATATATAGATGACAAAGCTTCTTACGGGACGATCAAATTTGAGTTAGGGAAAACACTTTCCCGTTTTTTTGCACTTAGGTCCCAATAAGAAAGTGGGAGATTTTGGAATGCAAAATTGGATATACGATTATGTAATTCATATTGTCATGGCCACCTTTTTCGAATTTGACCATAAACGGGTCACTAGAGCGGTTCCAAACTATTCCCGGACAGTGCAATACAAAAATCTGAGGAAATTACAAAGTGGCCCAAAACTTCATTGTTGGTCACAACGGTTAAGAGATATTCACCCGAACAATATGGAAAATGTTTCCTATCAAAATTATATGTACTATCTTACAGGCACGGGAAACTGGGTAACCCTCCGAGTATTTTTTATAGCATTCCATTTCTACTGTTACACTAAGCGTTATGGGAATGAAATTTCCGCATCATAGAATCACGTGTAGTTTCCTTTCTAGGTTTTTAATGAAATATAGGAGTAATAATATCCCATCCTTTACATTTTTCAAAGAACAAATACTTGGTCTTAAGTAAATTGTCGGTGATCACTTAAACGTATACGAGTGTCAGTTGTATGATCTTGTAGATGTCTATGTGGAAATGAGACCAATTTCTTTATTACTCTAGGTTATTATAAGTTCAACTATATATGGATGACAAAGCTTCTTACGGGATGATCAAATTTGTGTTAGGGAAAACACATTCTCGTTTTTACTTTTTGCACTTAGGTCCCAATAAGAAAGTGGGATATTTTGGAATGCAAAATTGGATATACAATTATGTATTTCATATTGTCACTGCCAACTTTTTCGAATTTGACCATGAATGGGTCATCGTAGCGGTGCCAAATTATTCCCGGACAATGCATTACAAAAATCTGAGGAAATTACACAGCGGCCTAAAACTTCATTGCTAGTTACAATGGTTAAGAGATATTCACCCGAACAATATGGAAAATGTTTCCAATCAAAATTATACGTACTTTCTTAGAGGCACGGGAACCTGGGTAATCCTCCGAGTATTTTTTATAGAAGTCCATTACTACTGTTACAATAAGCGTTATGGGAATGAAATTTCTGCCTCATAGAATCACATGTAGTTTCATTTCTAGGTTTTTAATGAAATATAGAAGTAATAATATCCCATCCTTCACATTTTACAAAGAACAAATACTTGGTCTTAAGTGAATTGTCGGTGATCACTTAAACATATACGAGTGTTAGTTGTATGATCTTATAGATGTCTATGTGGAAATAAGGCCAATTTCTTTATTACTCTAGGTTATTATAAGTTCACCAATATATGGATGACAAAGCTTCTTACGGGACGATCAAATTTGAGTTAGGGAAAACACGCTCTCGTTGTTACTTTTTGCACTTAGGTCCCAATAAGTAAGTGAGAGATTTTGGAATACAAAATTGGATATGCGATTATGTATTTCATATTTTCATGGCCACCATTTTCAAATTTGACCATGGACGGGTCACCGAAGCGATGCCAAATTATTCACGGCCAGTGCAATACAAAAATCTGAGGAAATTACATAGCGGCCCAAAACTTCGTTGCTGGTCACAACGGTTAAGAGATATTAACCCGAAAAATATGGAAAATGTTTCCTATCAAAATTATACATACTCCTACAGGCACGGGAACCTGGGTAATCCTCATAGTATTTTTTATAGAATTCCATTACTACTGTTACAATAAGCGTTATGGGAATGAAATTTCTTCCTCATAGAATCACATGTAGTTTCATTTCCAGGTTTTTAATAAAACATAGAAGTAATAATATTGCATCCTTCACATTTTACAAAGAACAAATACTTGGTCTTGAGTAAATTGTCGGTGACTACTTAAACGTATAAGAGTGTCAGTTGTATCGTCTTGTAGAAGTCTAGGTGGAAATAAGACAACATTCTTTATTACTCTAGGATATTATAACTTCAACTATATATGGATGACGAAGCTTCTTTTGGGACGATCAAATTTGAGTTAAGGAAAACACGTTCTCGTTTTTATTCTTTGCACTCAGGTCCCAAAGCGAAAGTGGGAGATTTTGGAATGCAAAATTAGATACAAGATTATGTAATTCATATTGTCACGGCCACCTTGTTCGAATTTGACCATGAACGGGTCACCGGAGCGGTGCCAAATTATTCACAGACAGTGCATTACAAAAATCTGAGGAAATAACACAGCGGCCCAAAATTTCATTGCTGGTCACAACGGTTAAGAGATATTCACCCGAACAATATGGAAAATGTTTCCTATCAAAATTATACATACTCCTACAGGCACGGGAACCTGGGTAATCCTCATAGTATTTTTTATAGAATTCCATTACTACTGTTACAATAAGCGTTATGGGAATGAAATTTCTTCCTCATAGAATCACATGTAGTTTCATTTCTAGGTTTTTAATAAAACATAGAAGTAATAATATTCCATCCTTCACATTTTACAAAGAACAAATACTAGGTCCTGAGTAAATTGTCGGTGATTACCTAAACGTATACGAGTGTCAGTTGTATGACCTTGTAGAAGTCTATGTGGAAATAAAACCAATTTCTTCATTACTCCATAATATTATAAGTTCAACTATATATGGATGACAAAACGTCTTTCGGGACGATCAAATTTGAGTTAAGGAAAACACGTTCTCGTTTTTATTTTTACACTTAGGTCCCAAAAAGAAAGTGGGACATTTTGGAATTCAAAATTGGATATACGATTATGTAGTTCATATTTTCATGGCCACCTTGTTTGAATTTGACCATGAACGGGTCACCGGAGTGGTGCCAAATTATTCACGGACAGTGCATTACAAAAATCCGAGGAAATTACACAGTGGCCCAAAACATCATTGCTGGTCATAACGGTTAAGAGATACTCACCTGAGAACAATATGGAAAATGTTTCCTATCAAAATTATACTTACTCTCTTACAGGGACGGGAACCAGGGTAACCCTCCGAGTATTTTTTATAGCATTCCATTACTACTGTTACAATAAGCGTTATGGGAATAAAATGTCTGCCTCATAGAATCACATGTAGTTTCAATTCTAGGTTTTTAATGAAATATAGAAGTAATAATATTCCATCCTTCACATTTTACAAATAACAAATACTTTGTCTTGAGTAAATTGTCCGTGATTACTTAAACGTATACGAGTGTCAGTTGTATCATCTTGTAGAAGTCTAGGTGGAAATAAGACCAATTTCTTTATCACTCGAGGATATTATAAGTTCAACTATATATAGATGACAAAGCTTCTTACGGGACGATCAAATTTGAGTTAGGGAAAACACTTTCCCGTTTTTTTGCACTTAGGTCCCAATAAGAAAGTGGGAGATTTTGGAATGCAAAATTGGATATACGATTATGTAATTCATATTGTCATGGCCACCGTTTTCGAATTTGACCATAAACGGGTCACTAGAGCGGTTCCAAACTATTCCCGGACAGTGCAATACAAAAATCTGAGGAAATTACAAAGTGGCCCAAAACTTCATTGCTGGTCACAACTGTTAAGAGATATTCACCCGAACAATATGAAAAATGTTTCCAATCAAAATTATATGTACTATCTTACAGGCACGGGAAACTGGGTAACCCTCCGAGTATTTTTTATAGCACTCCATTTCTACTGTTACACTAAGCGTTATGGGAATGAAATTACCGCATCATAGAATCACGTGTAGTTTCCTTTCTAGGTTTTTAATAAAATATAGGAGTAATAATATCCCATCCTTTACATTTTACAAAGAACAAATACTTGGTCTTAAGTAAATTGTTGGTGATCACTTAAACGTATACGAGTGTCAGTTGTATGATCTTGTAGATGTCTATGTGGAAATGAGTCCAATTTCTTTATTACTCTAGGTTATTATAAGTTCAACTATATATGGATGACAAAGCTTCTTACGGGATGATCAAATTTGTGTTAGGGAAAACGCGTTCTCGTTTTTACTTTTTGCACTTAGGTCCCAATAAGAAAGTGGGATATTTTGGAATGCAAAATTGGATATACGATTACGTATTTCATATTGTCACAGCAACCTTTTTCGAATTTGACCATGAATGGGTCATCGGAGCGGTGCCAAATTATTCCCGGACAATGCATTACAAAAATCTGAGGAAATTACACAGCGGCCTAAAACTTCATTGCTAGTCACAATGGTTAAGAGATATTCACCCGAACGATATGGAAAATGTTTCCAATCAAAATTATACGTACTTTCTTAGAGGCACGGGAACCTGGGTAATCCTCCGAGTATTTGTTATAGAATTCCATTACTACTGTTACAATAAGTGTTATGGGAATGAAATTTCTGCCTCATAGAATCACATGTAGTTTCATTTCTTGGTTTTTAATGAAATATATAAGTAATAATATCCCATCCTTCACATTTTACAAAGAACAAATACTTGGTCTTAATTAAATTGTCGGTGATCACTTAAACGTATACGAGTGTCAGTTGTATGATCTTATAGATGTCTATGTGTAAATAAGACCAATTTCATTATGAATCTAGGTTATTATAAGTTCAACAATATATGGATGACAAAACTTCTTACGGGACGATCAAATTTGAGTTAGGGAAAACATGCTCTCGTTGTTACTTTTTGCACTCAGGTCCCAATAAGTAAGTGGGAGATTTTGGAATACAAAATTGGATATGCGATTATGTATTTCATATTGTCACGGCCACCATTTTCAAATTTGACCATGAATGGGTCACCGAAGCGATGCCAAATTATTCACGGCCAGTGCAATACAAAAATCTGAGGAAATTACATAGCGGCCCAAAACTTCATTGCTGGTCACAACGGTTAAGAGATATTCACCCAAACAATATGGAAAATGTTTCCTATCAAAATTATACATACTCTCTTACAGGCACGGGAACCTGTGTAATCCTCATAGTATTTTTTATAGAATTCCATTACTACTGAAATTTCTGCCTCATAGAGTCACATGTAGTTTCATTTCTAGGTTTTTAATAAAATATAGAAGTAATAATATTCCATCCTTCACATTTTACGAAGAACAAATACTTGGTCTTGAGTAAATTGTCGGTGACTACTTAAACGTATAAGAGTGTCCGTTGTATCGTCTTGTAGAAGTCTAGGTGGAAATAAGACAACATTCTTTATTACTCTAGGATATTACTTCAACTATATATGGATGACGAAGCTTCTTTTGGGATGATCAAATTTGAGTTAAGGAAAACACGTTCTCGTTTTTATTTTTTGCACTTAGGTCACAATAAGAAAGTGGGAGATTTTGGAATGTAAAATTGGATATACGATTATGTAATTCATATAGCCACGGCCACCTTTTTCGAATTTTACCATGAATGGTTCACCAGAGCGGTGCCAAATTATTCCCGGACAGTGCATTACAAAAATCTGAGGAAATTACACAGCGGCCCAAAACTTCATTGCTAGTCACAACGGTTAAGAGATATTCACCAGAACAAAATATGGAAAATGTTTCTTATCAGAATTATACGTACTCTCTTACAAGCATGGGAACCTGGTTAATCCTTCGAGTATTTTATATAGCATTCCATTACTACAGTTACGGTAAGCGACGTGATGTGTCCATTTTAGATGGTTATTTTAGGCTTTTTAGGATTAGGTTTTGTGCAATTTTGTGCTCTACATGTGGCATTTTGCCTTGAAATCATCTAAGGAGGGATAAAGGCGGCTTTGACGTTTTTATCACTTTTTAGATGATTTTGTGTGACAAGGTGATTTGTTTGAAGACTTTGAAGATTTGAAGACTTTGAAGATTTATCTTTGAAGATTTGAAGATTTGAAGACCTTTACATTTGAGCTTTGTGAAGATTTGAAGAAGTGAAGAGATGAAGAAAGGAGAGCAAAGCAACGGATGAATGATGATCCAGGGTTCTCAGAATTTTCCGAGAAGAATCAGCCCTCAAGAGTGGCACCATTGGATTCCTCTTCTCGAGCACTATAAAATCTACTACAAGAACTCCCGAAACGGATCAACGGTTCACCCGGAGGAAGCAAAACAAAACAGGGCTGGATTTCACTGCTGGTCGCGACTCGTGATGGAACTGGTCGTGAGTCGCAACGACAGCGCGAATCCAGCTCTGCAGAAGCGTTTTTTCTCCCCTTTTTCTTCCACTATAAATACCTCTTCACCCCTTCTTCTCCACAGCTTTTGGCCCCTATTTTGGGCCAAAACCCTAGCTTTTCTCTTCTTGTTTTCTTAGTTTCTATGTCTTTTGTTGTTCTAGAGTAGTTTTTGTACTTGGGAGCAAGGATTGAAGCTTCCATTTCTATGTAGTAAGGAGCATTTATATCTATCTATTTGGTTTTTTTGCTATTGTGCTTTTATTGTGCTTTGAATGTTAATTGTTGATGCCATTGATATTGTTGAAAGCTTGAATGAAATACTTGTATGAATTGCTAGCTAGGGTTTGGGGGATTTGGGTTAATTTCCCCCCTTTTCTTGTTAGGAATGTATGAGTATGATTTAGAGCTTTTGATTGTGTTGATGGATTGATAATGTGCTAGATGAATGTGATTGATGTTGAACTCTTCGTCATGTTCGTTTGTGTAGCAAACGAGAGAGTTATATGCTCTTGGATGAATGTGCGTTGCACTTTCATCCAATCTCGTGTAATTGCATGAATTGGTTAAATGCTTAGTCACGGTGTAGTGGTCATAAGCATTGCCAAGCTTGTTGGTTCTTCGTGATTAAATGCCACCAATGATACCTTGAGTCGTGGTCGCGACAACGGGAGTCATTGGTGAGGTTTGACAAGAGATGTCGAACTCACTCTTGCAAACTACGAACTAAGAAGGATAGGAGTTTAGTCTCCACAACAAGTAGTTGAAGTATTGAATAGATGATTTTAACTCATCCTTGAAGCATTTGTTATTTAGCATTTGTGTATTCTTGATGGTGTGTTTCACTTCACTTGTACCATTAGTTGTTTGAGCATAGGGAGTGCTTGTATGATTGAATTTGTTAGGTGTTAGGAACGTGACGAATTCCGTAGCTCCTTTGCATGAAAATCTATGAGCGTGAACTTAGAACTTCTTGTGATTTATGTGTTGTGATTCTTGCGAGATGGGTATGTTGATGTTGAGTCATGTAATGCTATATGATAGAATGAGTGAATGATTCAATGACCTACATTAGATTTGGAAGTGGATATCCATTGCCCCCAAGGCTCTATCTTTGTAGTTTAAAACCCCTTTTCTTTAGTTTTGTTTGATGATTAGCATAGTCACTTGACCTTGCTAGTTATCTTATCTTTTTACTTTCATAACTTAGGAACAACCAACCAACCCCCCCCCCCATTTACATGCTTTTATGTGTGTGTATATATATCTACTCCTAGCCTAATATCAACCATTGTGTGCTTAGACGCTTAGGAAGATCCTTCTTCTCCTTGGACGACCCCGATTTGCCGCTATCTACCTAGTTGTAGAAAGTAAGCAAAAAGGGCTTATAAATTATCTTTTGCATAGGGGGCGCGACGACCGCCCGCTATCAAAATGGCGCCGTTGTCGGGGAAGAGGCATTTATTTTTAAGTATTTAGGTGTATTTGGTTGTGTATTGGCTAGTTGTTTTTATTTTCCACTACTTGGTGGTTGTTTTTGTTCGGAGTAGGTATTGCTTGAGTTCTTGGTAATTTATTTTATCGAGAATCCTTGCACTATGATTCCGAACTTTTGAAAAAAAATATATTTTTTAATGGAGCGTCTCACCTTGAGGGAACTCATGATGAGAAGAAGTCTCTGATGAAATTACACAGCGGCCCAAACTTCATTGCTGGTCACAACGATTAAGAGATGTTCACCCGAAAAATATGGAAAATGTTTCCTATAAAAATTATACGTACTCTCTTACAGGCACGGGAACAAGGGTAATCCTCCGAGTATTTTTTATAGCATTCTATTACTTCTGTTACAATAAGCATTATGGGAATGAAATTTCCGCCTCGTACAATCACATATAGTTTTATTTCTAGGTTTTTAATGAAATATAGACGTAATAATATCCCATCCTTCACATTTTACAAAGAACAAATACTTGGTCTTAAGTAAATTGCCAGTGATTACTTAAACATATACGAGTGTCAGTTGTATGATCTTGAAGAAGTCTATGTGGAAATAAGACAAATTTCTTTATTACTCTAGGATATTATAAGTTCTACTATGTATGGATGACAAAGTTTCTTTCGGGACGATCAAATTTTAGATAAGGAAAACACGTTCTCATTTTTATTTTTTGCACTTAGGTCCCAACAAGAAAGTGGGAGATTTTGGAATGCAAAATTGGATATACGATTATGTAATTCATATTTTCACGACCACCTTGTTCGAATTTGACCATCAACGGGTCACCGGCGCGGTGCCAAATTATTCACGGACAGTGCATTACAAAAATGTGAGGAAATTACACAGCGGCCCAAAACATCATTGCCGGTCACAACGGTCAAGAGATATTCACCCGAAAAATATGGAAAATGTTTCCTATCAAAATTATACGTACTCTCTTACAGGCACGGGAACCTGGGTAATCCTCCGAGTATTTTTTATAGCATTCCTTTACTAATATTACAATAAGCGTTATGGGAATGAAATTTCCGCCTCAGACAATCACATGTAATTTCATTTCTTGGTTTTTAATGAAATATAGAAGTAATAATATCCCATCCTTCACATTTTACAAAGAAAAAATACTTGGTCTAGAGTAAATTGTCGGTGATTACTTAAACATATACGAGTGTCAGTTGTATGATGTTGAAGAATTATGTATGGAAATAAGACAAATTTCATTATTACTCTAGGATATTATAAGTTGAACTATATATGGATGACAAAGCTTCTTTCGGGATGATCAAATTTGAGTTAAGGAAAACACGTTCTCGTTTTTATTTTTTGCATTAAGGTCCCAACAAGAAAGTGGGAGATTTTGGAATGGAAAATTGGACATACGATTGTGTAATTCATATTGTCACGGCCACCTTGTTCGAATTTGACCATGAACGGGTCACCGGAGCGGTGCCAAATTATTCACGGACAGTGCATTACAAAAATTTGAGGAAATTACACTGCAGCCCAAAACATCATTGCTGGTCACAACGGTTAAGAGACATTCACCCGAACAATTTGGAAAATTTTTCCTATCAAAATTATACGTACTGTCTTACAGACACGGGAACCTGGGTAATCCTCCGAGTATTTTTTTATAGCATTACATTACAACTGTGCTGTTACAATAAGCGTTATGGGAATAAAATTTCTTAGTCATAGAATAACATGTAGTTTTATTTCTAGGTTTTTAATGAAATATAGAAGTAATAATATCCCATCCTTCATATTTTACAAAGAACAAATACTTGGTCTTGAGTAAATTGTAGGTGATTACTTAAACGTATAAGAGTGTCAGTTGTATGATCTTGAAGAAGTCTATATGGAAATAAGACCAATTTCTTTATTACTCTAGGATATTATAATTTCAACTATATATGGATGACAAAGCTTCTTTCGGGATGATCAAATTTGAGTTAAGGAAAACAGTTCTCATTTTTATTTTTTGCACTTAGGTCCCAACAAGAAAGTGGGAGATTTTGGAATGGAAAATTGGACATACGATTGTGTAATTCATATTGTCACGGCCACCTTGTTCGAATTTGACCAAGAACGGGTCACCGGAGCGTTGCCAAATTATTCATGGACAGTGCATTACAAAAATCTGAGGAAATTACACAGCGGTCCAAAACATCATTGCTGGTGATGCTGGTCACAACGGTTAAGAGATATTCACCTGAACAATTTGGAAAATTTTTCCTATCAAAATTATACGTACTCTCTTATAGACACGGGAACCTGGGTAATCCTCCAAGTATTTTTTATAGAATTACATTACAACTGTGCTGTTACAATAAGCGTTATGGGAATGAAATTTCTGAGTCATAGAATCACATGTAGTCTTATTTCTAGGTTTTTCATAAAATATAGAAGTAATAATATCCCATCCTTCACATTTTACAAAGAACAAATACTTGGTCTTGAGTAAATTGTCGGTGATTACTTAAACGTATAAGAGTGTCAGTTGTATGATCTTGAAGAAGTCTATATGGAAATAAGACCAATTTCTTTTTTACTCTTGGATTTCATAAGTTCAACTATATATGGATGACAAAGCTTCTTTCGGGATGATCAAATTAGAGTTAAGGAAAACACGTTCTCGTTTTTATTTTTTGCACTTATGTCCCTACAAGAAAGTGGGAGATTTTAGAATGCAAAATTGGATGTACGATTATGTAATTCATATTGTCATGGCCACCTTGTTCGAATTTGACCATGAACGAGTCACCGGAGCGGTGCGAGATTATTCATGGACAGTACATTACAAAAATCTGAGAAAATTACACAGCGGCCAAAAACTTCATTGCTGGTCACAACGATTAAGAGATGTTCACCCGAAAAATATGGAAAATGCTTCCTATAAAATTTATACGTATTCTCTTACAGGCACGGGAACAAGGGTAATCCTCCGAGTATTTTTTATAGCATTCTATTACTACTTTTACAATAAGCATTATGGGAATGAAATTTCTGCCTCATAGAATCACATGTAGTTTTATTTCAAGGTTTTTAATGAAATATAGACGTAATAATATCCCATCCTTCACATTTTACAAAGAACAAATACTTGGTCTTAAGTAAATTACCGGTGATTATTTAAACATATACGAGTGTCAGTTGTATGATCTTGAAGAAGTCTATGTGGAAATAAGACAAATTTCTTTATTACTCTATGATATTATAAGTTCTACTATGTATGGATGACAAAGCTTCTTTTGGGACGATCAAATTTTAGATAAGGAAAACACGTCATTTTTACTTTTTGCACTTAGGTCCCAACAAGAAAGTGGGAGATTTTGGAATGCAAAATTGGATATACGATGATGTAATTCATATTGTCACGACCACCTTGTTCGAATTTGACCATGAACGGGTCACCGGCGCGGTGCCAAATTATTCACAGACAGTGCATTACAAAAATGCGAGGAAATTACACAGCGGCCAAAAACATCATTGCTGGTCACAACGGTTAAGAGATATTCACCCGAACAATATGGAAAATGTTTCCTATCAAAATTATACGTGCTCTCTTACAGGCACGGGAACCTGGGTAATCCTCCGAGTATTTTTTATAGCATTCCATTACTACTGTTACAATAAGCATTATGGGAATGAAATTTCTGCCTCATAGAATCACATGTAGTTTCATTTCTAGGTTTTTAATGAAATATAGAAGTAATAATATCCCATCCTTCACATTTTACAAAGAACAAATACTTGGGCTTGAGCAAATTGTCGGTGATTACTTAAACATATACGAGTGTCAGTTGTATGATCTTGAAGAATTCTGTATGGAAATAAGACAAATTTCATTATTACTCTAGGATATTATAAGTTGAACTATATATGGATGACAAAGCTTCTTTCGGGATGATCAAATTTGAGTTAAGGAAAACACGTTCTCGTTTTTATTTTTTGCACTTAGGTCCAAACAAGAACGTGGGAGATTTTGGAATGGAAAATTGGACATACTATTGTGTAATTCATATTGTCACGGCCACCTTGTTCGAATTTGACGATGAACGGGTCACCGGAGCGGTGCCAAATTATTCATGGACAGTGCATTACAAAAATCTGAGGAAATTACACAGCAGCCCAAAATATCATTGCTGGTGACAACGGTTAAGAGATATTCATCCGAACAATTTGGAAAATTTTTCCTATCAAAATTATACGTACTGTCTTACAGACACGGGAACCTGGGTAATCCTCCGAGTATTTTTTATAGCATTACATTACAACTGTGCTGTTACAATAAGCGTTATGGGAATGAAATTTCTGAGTGATAGAATAACATGTAGTTTTATTTCTAGGTTTTTATTGAAATATAGAAGTAATAATATCCCATCCTTCATATTTTACAAAGAACAAATACTTGGTCTTAAGTAAATTGTAGGTGATTACTTAAACGTATAAGAGTGTCAGTAGTATGATCTTGAAGAAGTCTATATGGAAATAAGACCAATTTCTTTATTACTCTAGGATATTATAAGTTCAACTATATATGGATGACAAAGCTTCTTTCGGGATGATCAAATTTGAGTTAAGGAAAACACGTTCTCGTTTTTATTTTTTGCACTTATGTCCCATCAAGAAAGTGGGAGATTTTTGAATGGAAAATTGGACATACGATTGTGTAATTCATATTGTCACGGCCACCTTGTTCGAATTTGACCATGAACGGGTCACCGGAGCGGTGCCAAATTATTCACGGACAGTGCATTACAAAAATCTGAGGAAATTACACTGCAGACCAAAACATCATTGCTGGTCACAACGGTTAAGAGACATTCACCCGAACAATTTGGAAAATTTTTCCTATCAAAATTATACGTACTGTCTTACAGACACGGGAACCTGGGTAATCCTCCGAGTATTTTTTATAGCATTACATTACAACTGTGCTGTTACAATAAGCGTTATGGGAATGAAATTTCTGAGTGATAGAATAACATGTAGTTTTATTTCTAGGTTTTTAATGAAATATAGAAGTAATAATATCCCATCCTTCATATTTTACAAAGAACAAATACTTGGTCTTAAGTAAATTGTAGGTGATTACTTAAACGTATAAGAGTGTCAGTAGTATGATCTTGAAGAAGTCTATATGGAAATAAGACAAATTTCTTTATTACTATAGGATATTATAAGTTCACCTATATATGGATGACAAAGCTTCTTTCGGGATGATCAGATTTGAGTTAAGGAAAATACTTTCACGTTTTTATTTTTTGCACTTAGGTCCCAACAAGAAAGTGGGAGATTTTGGAATGCAAAATTGGATATACGATTGTGTAATTCATATTGCCACGTCCACCTTGTTCGAATTTGACCATGAACGTGTCACCGGAGCGGTGCCAAATTATTCATGGATAGTGCATTACAAAAATCTGAGGAAATTCAGAGCGGGCCAAAACTTCATTGCTGGTCACAACGGTTAGGTGATATTCACCCGAAAAATGTGGAAAATGTTTCCTATCAAAATTATATGTACTCTCCTACATGTACGGGAACCTGGGTAATCCTCCGAGTATTGTTTATAGCATTCCATTACTACTGTTAAAATAAGCGTTATGGGAATGAAATTTCCGCCTCATACAATCACATGTAGTTTCAATTCTAGGTTTTTAATGAAATATAGAAGTAATTATATCCCATCCTTCACATTTTACAAAGAACAAATACTTGGTCTTTAGTAAATTGTCAGGAATTACTTAAACGTATACGAGTGTCAGTTCTATTATCTTGTAGAAGTCTATGTGGAAATAAGACCAATTTCTTTATTACTCTAGGATATTATAAGTTCAACTATATATGAATGAAAATGCTTCTTTCGGGATGATCAAATTTGAGTTAGGGAAAACACGATCTCGCTTTTATTTTTTGCACTGAGGTCCCAACAAGAAAGTGGGAGATTTTGGAATACAAAATTGGATATACGATCATGTAATTCATATTGTCACGGCCACCTTGTTCGAATTTGACCATGAGCGGATCACTGGAGCATTGCTAAATTATTCACGGACAGTGCACTACAAAAATTTGAGGAAATTACCCAGCGTCCCAAAACATCATTGCTGGTCACATTATTCACAGACAGTGCATTAAAAAAATCTGAGGAAATTACACAGCGGCCCAAAATTCATTGCTGGTCACAACGGTTAAGAGATATTCACCCGAACAATATGGAAAATGTTTCCTATCAAATCTATACGTACTCTCTTACAGGCACGGAAACCTGGGTAATCCTTCGAGTATTTTTTATAGCATTCCGTTACTATTGTTACAATAAGCATTATGGGAATGAAATTTCCGCCCCATAGAATCACATGTAGTTTCATTTCTAGGTTTTTAATGAAATATAGAAGTAATAATATCCCATCCTTGACATTTTGCAAAGAACAAATACTTGGTCTTGAGTAAATTGTCGAGGATTACTTAAACATATACGAGTGTCAGTTGTATGATCTTGTAGAAGTCTATGCGGAAATAAGACCAATTTCTTTATTAATCTAGGATATTATAAGTTCAACTGAATATGGATGACAAAGCTTCATTCCGGACGATCAAATTTGAGTTATGGAAAACACGTTGTCATTTTTATTTTTTGCACTTCGGTCCCAACAAGAAATTGGGAGATTTTGGAATACAAAATTGGATATACGATTATGTAATTCTTATTTTCACGGCCACCTTGTTCGAATTTGACCATGAACGGGTCACAGGAGCAGTGCCAAATTATTCACGGACAATGCATTACAAAAACCTGAGGATATTACACAGCGGCCCGAACCTTCATTGCTGGTCACAACGGTTAATAGATATTCACCCGAACAATATGGAAAATGTTTCCCATCAAAATTATACGTACTCTTTTACTGGCACGGGAACCTGGGTAATCCTCAGAGTATTTTTTATAGCATTCCAGTACTATTGTTACAATAAGCGTTATGGGAATGAAATTTCTGCCTCATAGAATCACATGTAGTTTTGATTTCTAGGTTTTTAATGAAAAATAGAAGGAATAATATTCCATCCTTCACATTTTACAAAGAACAAATACTTTGTCTTGAGTAAATTATCGGAGATTACTTAAACGTATACGAGTGTCAGTTGAGCATTCCATTACTACTGTTACAATAAGCGTTATAGGAATGATATTTCCGCCTCATAGAATCACATTTAGTTTCATTTCTAGGTTTTTAATGAAATATAGAAGTAATAATATCCCATCTTTCACATTTTACAAAGAACAAATACTTGGTCTTGAGTAAATTGTCGGTGACTACTTAAACGTATACGAGTGTCAGTTGTATGATCTTGTAGAAGTCTATGTGAAAATAAGACCAATTTCATTATTACTCAAGGATATTATAAGTTCAACTATATATGGATGACAAAGCTTCTTTCGGGACGATCAAATTTGAGTTATGAAAACACGTTCTCATTTTTATATTTTGCACTTAGGTCCCAACAAGAAAGTGGGAGATTTAGGAATGAAAAATTAGATATACGATTATGTAATTCATATTTTCATGGCCACCTCGTTCGAATTTGACCATGAACGGGTCACCGGAGCAGTGCCAAATTATTCACGGATAATGCACTAAAGAAATCTGAGGAAATTATACAGCATCCCAAAACTTCATTGCTGGTCACAACGTTTAAGAGATATTCACCCAAACAATATGGAAAATGTTTCATATAAAAATTATACGTACTCTCTTACAGGCACAGGAACCTGGGTAATCCTCCGAGTATTTTTATAGCATTCCATTACTACTGTTACAATAAGCGTTATAGGAATGATATTTCCGCCTGATAGAATCACATTTAGTTTCATTTCTAGGTTTTTAATGAAATATAGAAGTAATAATATCCCATCTTTCACATTTTACAAAGAACAAATACTTGGTCTTGAGTAAATTGTCGGTGATTACTTAAACGTATACGAGTGTCAGTTGTATGATCTTGTAGAAATCTATGTGGAAATAAGACCAATTTCATTATTACTCTAGGATATTATAAGTTCAACTATATATGGATGACAAAGCTTCTTTTGGGACGATTAAATTTTAGTTAAGGAAAACACGTTCTCGTTTTTATTTTTTGCACTTAAGTCCAAACAAGAAAGTGGGAGATTTTGGAATGCAAAATTGGATATACGATTATGTAATTCATATTTTCACGGCCACCTTGTTCAAAATTTGACCATGAACGGGTTACCGGAGCGGTGCCAAGTTATTCACAGACAGTGCATTACAAAAATCTGAGGAAATTACACGGTGGCCCAAAACTTCATTGCTGGCCACAACGGTTAAGCGATATTCACCCGAACAATATGGAAAATGTTTCCTATCAAAATTATACGTACTCTCTTACAGGCACGGGAACCTGGGTAATCCTCCGAGTATTTGTTATAGCATTCCATTACTACTGTTACCAGAAGCATTATAGGAATGAAATTTCCGCCTCATAGAATCACATGTAGTTTCATTTCTAGGTTTTTAATGAAATATGGAAGTAATAATATCCCATCTTTCACATTTTACAAAGAACAAATACTTGGTCTTGAGTAAATTGTCTGTGATTACTTAAACGTATACGAGTGTCAGTTGTATGATCTTGTAGAAGTCTATGTGGAAATAAGACCAATTTATTTATTACTCTAGGATATTATAAGCTCAACTGTATATGGATGACAAAGCTTCTTTTGGGAGTATCAAATTTGAGATAAGGAAAAGACGTTCTCATTTTTATATTTTGCACATAGAGCCCAACGATAAAGTGGGAGATTTAGAAATGCAAAATTGGATTTACGATTATGTAATTCATAATTTCATGGCCACCTTGTTCAAATTTGACCATGAACGGGTTACCGGAGCGGTGCCAAATTATTCATACACAGTGCATTACAAAAATCTGACGAAATTACACAGCGGCCCAAAACATCATTGCCGGTCACAACGGTTAAGAGATATTCACCCAAACAATATTCAAAATGTTTCCTATCAAAATTATATGTACTCTCTTACAGGCACGGGAACCTGGGTAATCCTACGAGTATTTGTTATAGCATTCCATTACTACTGTTACATAAGCGTTATAGGAATGAAATTTCCGCCTCATAGAATCACATGTAGTTTCATTTCTAGGTTTTTAATGAAATATGGAAGTAATAATATCCCATCTTTCACATTTTACAAAGAACAAATACTTGGTCTTGAGTAAATTGTCTTTGATTACTTATACGCATACGAGTGTCAGTTGTATGATCTTGTAGAAGTCTATGTGGAAATAAGACCAATTTCATTATTACTCTAGGATATTATAAGTTCAACTATATATGGATGACAAAGCTTCTTTCGGGACGATCAAATTTGAGTTATGAAAAACACGTTCTCGTTTTTATTTTTTGCACTTAGGTCCCAAAAAGAATGTGGGAGATTTAGGAATGGAAAATTGGATATACGATTATGTAATTCATATTTTCACGGCCACCTTGTTCGAATTTTACCATGAACGAGTCAACGGAGCAGTGCCAAATTATTCACAGATAGTGCATTACAAAAATCTGAGGAAATGACACAGTGGCACAAAACTTCATTGCTGGTCACAACGGTTAAGAGATATTCACCCGAACAATATCAAAAATGTTTCCTATCAAAATTATACGAACTCTCTTACAGGCGCGGGAACCTGGGTAATCCTCCGAGTATTTTCTATAGCATTCCATTACTACTGTTACAATAAGCGTTATAGGAATGAAATTTCCGCCTCATAGAATCACATGTAGTTTCATTTCTAGATTTTTAATGAAACATAGAAGTAATAATATCCCATCTTTATCATTTTACAAAGAACAAATAATTGGTCTTGAGTAAATTGTTGGTGATTACTTAAACGAATACGAGTGTCAGTTGTATGATCTTGTAGAAGTCTGTGGAAATAACACCAATTTCATTATTACTCTAGGATATTATAAGTTCACCTATATATGGATGACAAAGCTTCTTTCGGGACGATCAAATTTGAGTTAAGAAAAAAACGTTCTCGTTTTTATTTTTTGCACTTAGGTGCCAACAAGAAAGTGGGAGATTTTGGAATGCAAAATTAGATATACGATTATGTAATTCATATTTTCACGGCCACCTTGTTCGAATTTGTCCATGAACGAGTCACCGGAGCAGTACAAAATTATTCACGGATAATTCATTAAAAAAATCTGAGGAAATTACACAGCGGCCCAAAACTTCATTTCTGGTCACAACGGTTAAGAGATATTCACCCGAACAATATGGAAAATGTTTCCTATCAAAATTATACGTACTCTCTTACAGGCAAGGGAACCTGGGTAATCCTCCGAGTATTTGTTATAGCATTCCATTACTACTGTTACAAGAAGCATTATAGGAATGAAATTTCCGCCTCATAGAATCACATGTAGTTTCATTTCAAGGTTTTTAATGAAATATGGAAGTAATAATATCCCATCTTTCACATTTTACAAAGAACAAATACTTGGTCTTGAGTAAATTGTCTGTGATTACTTAAACGTATACGAGTGTCAGTTGTATGATCTTGTAGAAGTCTATGTGCAAATAAGACCAATTTCTTTATTACTCTAGGATATTATAAGCTCAACTATATATGGATGACAAAGCTTCTTTTGGGACGATCAAATTTCAGTTAAGGAAAACACGTTCTCATTTTTATATTTTGCACATAGAGCCCAACGATAAAGTGGGAGATTTAGGAATGCAAAATTGGATATACGATTATGTAATTCATATTTTCACGGCCACCTTGTTCAAATTTGACCATGAACGGGTTACCGGAGCGGTGCCAAATTATTCACACACAGTGCATTACAAAAATCTGAGGAAATTACACAGCGGCCCAAAACTTCATTGCTGGTCACAACGGTTAAGAGATATTCACCCGAACAATATGGAAAATGTTTCCTATCAAAATTATACGTACTCTCTTACAGGCACGGGAACCTGGGTAATCCTCCGAGTATTTGTTATAGCATTCCATTACTACTGTTACATAAGCGTTATAGGAATGAAATTTCCGCCTCATAGAATCACATGCAGTTTCATTTCAAGGTTTTTAATGAAATATGGAAGTATTAATATCCCATCTTTCACATTTTACAAAGAACAAATACTTGGTATTAAGTAAATTGTCTTTGATTACTTAAACGCATACGAGTGTCAGTTGTATGATCTTGTAGAAGTCTATGTGGAAATAAGACCAATTTCATTATTACTCTAGGATATTTTAAGTTCAACTATATATGGATGACAAAGCTTCTTTCGGGACGATCAAATTTGAGTTATGAAAAACACGTTCTCGTTTTTATTTTTTGCACTTAGGTCCCAACAAGAATGTGGGAGATTTAGGAATGGAAAATTGGATATACGATTATGTAATTCATATTTTCACGGCCACCTTGTTCGAATTTTACCATGAACGGGTCAACGGAGCAGTGCCAAATTATTCACAGATAGTGCATTACAAAAATATGAGGAAATAACACAGTGGCACAAAACTTCATTGCTGGTCACAACGGTTAAGAGATATTCACCCGAACAATATCAAAAATATTTCCTATCAAAATTATACGTGCTCTCTTACAGGCGCGGGAACCTGGGTAATCCTCCGAGTATTTTCTATAGCATTCCATTACTACTGTTACAATAAGCGTTATAGGAATGAAATTTCCGCCTCATAGAATCACATGTAGTTTCATTTCTAGATTTTTAATGAAACATAGAAGTAATAATATCCCATCTTTATCATTTTACAAAGAACAAATACTTGGTCTTGAGTAAATTGTTGGTGATTACTTAAACGAATACGAGTGTCAGTTGTATGATCTTGTAGAAGTCTGTGGAAATAACACCAATTTCATTATTACTCTAGGATATTATAAGTTCAACTATATATGGATGACAAAGCTTCTTTCGGGACGATCAAATTTGAGTTGAGAAAAAAACGTTCTCGTTTTAATTTTTACACTTAGGTGCCAACAAGAAAGTGGGAGATTTTGGAATGCAAAATTAGATATACGATTATGTAATTCATATTTTCACAGCCACCTTGTTCGAATTGGTCCATGAACGAGTCACCGGAGCAGTGCAAAATTATTCACGGATAATTCATTAAAAAAATCTGAGGAAATTACACAGCGGCCCAAAACTTCATTGCTGGTCACAACGGTTAAGAGATATTCACCCGAACAATATGGAAAATGTTTCCTATCAAAATTATACGTACTCTCTTACAGGCACGGGAACCTGGGTAATCCTCCGAGTATTTGTTATAGCATTCCATTACTACTGTTACAAGAAGCATTATAGGAATGAAATTTCCGCCTCATAGAATCACATGTAGTTTCATTTCAAGGTTTTTAATGAAATATGGAAGTAATAATATCCCATCTTTCACATTTTACAAAGAACAAATACTTGGTCTAGAGTAAATTGTCTGTGATTACTTAAACATATACGAGTGTCAGTTGTATGATCTTGTAGAAGTCTATGTGCAAATAAGACAAATTTCTTTATTACTCTAGGATATTATAAGCTCAACTATATATGGATGACAAAGCTTCTTTTGGGAGTATCAAATTTCAGTTAAGGAAAACACGTTCTCATTTTTATATTTTGCACATAGAGCCCAACGATAAAGTGGAAGATTTAGGAATGCAAAATTGGATATACGATTATGTAATTCATATTTTCACGGCCACCTTGTTCAAATTTGACCATGAACGGGTTACCGGAGAGGTGCCAAATTATTCACACACAGTGCATTACAAAAATCTGAGGAAATTACACAGCGGCCCAAAACTTCATTGCTGGTCACAACGGTTAAGAGATATTCACCCGAACAATATGGAAAATGTTTCCAATCAAAATTATACGTACTCTCTTACAGGCACGGGAACCTGGGTAATCCTCCGAGTATTTGTTATAGCATTCCATTACTACTGTTACAATAAGCGTTATAGGAATGAAATTTCCGCCTCATACAATCACATCTAGTTTCATTTGTAGGATTTTAATGAAATATGTAAGTAATAATATCCCGTCTTTCACATTTTACAAAGAACAAATACTTGGTCTTGATAAATTTTTGGTGATTACTTCAACGTATACGAGTGTCAGTTGTATGATCTTGTAGAAGTCTATGTGGAAATAAGACCAATTTCTTTATTACTCTAGGATATTATGAGCTCAACTATATATGAATGACAAAGCTTCTTTTGGGAGTATGAAATTTGATTTAAGGAAAACACGTTGTCATTTTTATATTTTGCACTTAGGGCCCAACAATAAAGTGGGAGATTTAGGAATGAAAAATTGGATATAGGATTATGTAATTCATATTGTCACAACCACCTTGTTCGAATTTGACCATGAACGGGTTACCGGAGCGGTGCCAAATTATTCACAGACAGTGCATTACAAAAATTATGGAAATTACACAGCGGCCAAAAACTTCATTGCTGGTCACAACGGTTAAGAGATATTCACCCGAACGATATGGAAAATGTTTCCTATCAAAATTATACGTACTCTCTTACAGGCACCGGAACCTGGGTAATTCTCCGAGTGATTGTTATAGCATTCCATTACTACTGTTACAATAAGCATTATAGGAATGAAATTTCCGCCTCATAGAATCACAACTTGTTTCATTTGTAGGATTTTAATGAAATATGTAAGTAATAATATCCCGTCTTTCACATTTTACAAAGAACAAATACTTGGTCTTGAGTAAATTTTTGGTGATTACTTCAACGTATACGAGTGTCAGTTGTATGATCTTGTAGAAGTCTATGTGGAAATAAGACCAATTTCTTTATTACTCTAGGATATTATGAGCTCAACTATATATGGATGACAAAGCTTCTTTTGGGAGTATGAAATTTGATTTAAGGAAAACACGTTCTCATTTTTATATTTTGCACTTAGGGCCCAACAATATAGTGGGAGATTTAGGAATGCAAAATTGGATATAGGATTATGTAATTCATATTGTCACAACCACCTTGTTCGAATTTGACCGTGAACGGGTTACCGGAGCGGTGCCAAATTATTCACAGATAGTGCATTACAAAACTCTGTGGAAATTACACAACGGCCCATAACTTCATTGTTGGTCACAACGGTTAAGAGATATTCACCCGAACGATATGGAAAATGTTTCCTATCAAAATTATACGTACTCTCTTACAGGCACGGGAACCTGGGTAATCCTCCGAGTATTTGTTATAGCATTCCATTACTACTGTTACAAGAAGCGTTATAGGAATGAAATTTCCACCACATAGAATCACATGTAGTTTCATTTCTAGGATTTTAATGAAATATGGAAGTAATAATATCCCATCTTTCACATTTTACAAATAACAAATACTTGGTCTTGAGTAAATTGTCGGTGATTACTTAAACGTATACGAATGTCAGTTTTATGATCTTGTAGAAGTCTATGTGCAAATAAGACCAATTTCTTTATTACTCTAGGATATTATAAGCTCAACTATATATGGATGACAAAGCTTCTTTTGGGACTATCAAATTTGAGTTAAGGAAAACACGTTCTCGTTTTAATTTTTTACACTTAGGTCCCAACGATAAAGTGGGAGATTTTGGAATGCCAAATTGGATATACGATTATGTAATTCATATTGTCACAGCCACCTTGTTCGAATTTGACCATGAACGGGTTACCGGAGCGGTGCCAAATTACTCACAGACAGTGCATTACAAAAATCTGTGGAAATTACACAGCGGCCTAAAACTTCATTGCTGGTCACAACGGTTAAGAGATATTCACCCGAACAATATGCAAAATGTTCCTATCAAAATTATACGTACTCTCTTACAGGCACGGGAACCTGGGTAATCCTCCGAGTATTTGTTATAGCATTCCATTACTACTGTTACAAGAAGCGTTATAGGAATGAAATTTCCGCCTCATAGAATCACATGTAGTTTCATTTCTAGGTTTTTAATGAAATATGGAAGTAATAATATCCCATCTTTCACATTTTACAAAGAACAAATACTTGGTCTTGAGTAAATTGTCTGTGATTATTTAAACGTATACGAGTGTCAGTTGTATGATCTTGTATAAGTCTATGTGGAAATAAGACAAATTTCTTTATTACTCTAGGATACTATAAGTTCAACTATATATGGATGACAAAGCTTCTTTTGGGACGATCAAATTTGAGGTAAGGAAAACACGTTCTCATTTTTATATTTTGAACTTAGGTCCCAACAAGAAAGTGGGAGATTTAGGAATGCAAAATTGGATATAGGATTATGTAATTCATATTGTCACAACCACCTTGTTCGAATTTGACCATGAACGGGTTACCGGAGCGGTGCTAAATTATTCACAGACAGTGCATTACAAAAATCTGAGGAAATTACACAGCGGCCCAAAACTTCATTGCTAGTCACCACGGTATTTGTTAATCCTCCGAGTATTTGTTATAGCATTCCATTACTACTGTTACAATAAGCGTTACGGGAATAAAATTTCCGCCTCATAGAATCACATGTAGTTTCATTTCTAGGTTTTTAACGAAATATAGAAGAAATAATATCCCATCTTTCACATTTTACAAAGAACAAATACTTGGTCTTGAGTAAATTGTCGGTGATTACTTAAACGTGTACGAATGTCAATTGTATGATCTTGTAGAAGTCTATGTGGAAATAAGACCAATTCCTTTATTACTCTAGGATATTATAAGTTCAACCATATATGGGTGACAAAGCTTCTTTTGGGACGATCAAATTTGAGTTAAGGAAAACATGTTCTCGTTTTTAATTTTTGCACTTAGGTCCCAAAAATAAAGTGGGAGATTTTGGAATGCAAAATTGGATATAAGATTATGTAATTCATATTGTCACAACCACCTTGTTCGAATTTGACCTTGAACGGGTTACCGGAGCGGTGCCAAATTATTCACAGACAGTGCATTACAAAAATCTGAGGAAATTACACAGCGGCCCAAAACTTCATTGTTGGTCACAACGGTTAAGAGATATTCACCCGAACAATATGCAAAATGTTTCCTATAAAAATTATACGTACTCTCTTACAGGCACGGGAACCTGGGTAATCCTCCGAGTATTTTTTACAGCATTCCATTACTACTGTTACAATAAACGTTATAGGAATGACATTTCCGCCTCATAGAATCACGTGTAGTTTCATTTCTAGGTTTTGAATAAAATATGGAAGTAATAATATCCCATCTTTCACATTTTACAAAGAACAAATACTTGGTCTTGAGTAAATTGTCGGTGATTACTTAAACGTATACGAGTGTCAGTTGTATGATCTTGTAGAAGTCTACGTGGAATTAAGACCAATTTCTTTATTACTCTAGGATATTATAAGTTCAACCATATATGGATGACAAAGCTTCTTTTGGGCTATAAAATTTGAGTTAAGGAAAACACGTTCTCGTTTTTATTTTTTGCACTTAGGTCACAAAAATAAAGTGGGAGATTTTGGAATGCAAAATTGGATATACGATTATGTAATTCATATTGTCACAACCACCTTGTTCGAATTTGACCATGAACGGTTTACCGGAGCGGTGCCAAATTATTCACAGACAGTGCATTACAAAAATCTGAGGAAATTACACAGCGGCCCAAAACTTCATTGTTGGTCACAATGGTTAAGAGATATTCACCCGAACAATATGGAAAATGTTTTCTATCAAAATTATACGTACTCTCTTACAGGCATGGGAACCTGGGTAATCCTCCGAGTATTTTTTATAGCATTCCATTACTACTGTTACAATAAGCGTTATGGGAATAAAATTTCCGCCTCATAGAATCACATGTGGTTTCATTTCTAGGTTTTCAATGAAATATAGAAGTAATAATATCCCATCTTTCACATTTTACAAAGAACAAATACTTGGTCTTGAGTATATTCTCGGTGATTACTTAAATGTATACGAGTGTCAGTTGTATGATCTTGTAGAAGTCTATGTGGAAATAAGATCAATTTCTTTATTACTCTAGGATATTATAAGTTTAACCATATATGGGTGACAAAGCTTCTTTTGGGACGATCAAATTTGAGTTAAGGAAAACACGTTCTAACTTTTATTTTTTTGCACTTAGGGCCCAACAATAAAGTGGGAGATTTCGGAATGCAAAATTGTATATGCAATTATGTAATTCATATTGTCACAGCCACCTTGTTCAAATTTGACCATGAACGGGTTACCGGAGCGGTGCCAAATTATTCACCGACAGTGCATTACAAAAATCTGAGGAAATTATACAGCGGCCCAAAACTTCATTGCTGGTCACAACGGTTAAGAGATATTCACCCGAACAATATGGAAAATGTTTTCTATCAAAATTATACGTACTCTCTTATAGGCATGGGAACCTGGGTAATCCTCCGAGTATTTTTTATAGCATTCCATTACTACTGTTACAATAAGCGTTATGGGAATAAAATTTCCACCTCATGGAATCACATGTAGTTTCATTTCTTGGTTTTCAATGAAATATAGAAGTAATAATATCCCATCTTTCACATTTTACAAAGAACAAATAGTTGGTCTTGATTATATTCTCGGTGATTACATAAACGTATACGAGTGTCAGTTGTATGATCTTGTTGAAATCTATGTGGAAATAAGACCAATTTCTTTATTACTCTAGGATATTATAAGTTCAACCATATATGGGTGACAAAGCTTCTTTTGGGACGATCAAATTTGAGTTAAGGAAAACACGTTCTCATTTTTATTTTTTGCACTTAGGTCCCAAAAAGAAAGTGGGAGATTTTGGAATGCAAAATTGGATATACGATTATGTAATTCATATTGTCACAACCACCTTATTCGAATTTGACCATGAACGGGTTACCGGAGGGTGCCAAATTATTCACAGACAATGCATTAAAAAATCTGAGGAAATTACACAGCTGCCCAAAAACTCATTGCTGGTCACAAGAGTTAAGAGATATTCACCCCAACAATATGGAAAATGTTTCCAATCAAAATTATACGTACTCTCTTACAGGCACGGGAACCCAGGTAATCCTCCGAGTATTTTTTGTAGCATTCCATTACTACTGTCACAATAAGCGTTATAGGAATGAAATTTCTGCCTCATAGAATCACATGTAGTTTCATTTCTAGGTTTTTAATGAAATATGGAACTAATAATATCCCATCTTTCACATTTTACAAGAACAAATACTTGGTCTTGAGTAAATTGTCGGTGATTACTCAAACGTATACGAGTGTCAGTTGTATGATCTTGTAGAAGTCTATGTGGACATAAGACCTATTTCTTTATTACAACTAGTTTCATTTGTAGGATTTTAATGAAATATGTAAGTAATAATATCCCGTCTTTCACATTTTACAAAGAACAAATACTTGGTCTTGAGTAAATTTTTGGTGATTACTTCAACGTATACGAGTGTCAGTTGTATGATCTTGTAGAAGCCTATGTGGAAATAAGACCAATTTCTTTATTACTCTAGGATATTATGAGCTCAACTATATATGGATGACAAAGCTTCTTTTGGGAGTATGAAATTTGAGTTAAGGAAAACACGTTCTCGTTTTTATTTTTTGCACTTAGGTCCCAACAATAAAGTGGGAGATTTTGGAATGCAAAATTGGATATACGATTATGTAATTCATATTGTCACAGCCACCTTGTTCGAATTTGACCATGAACAGGTTACCAGAGCAGTGCCAAATTATTCAAAGATAGTGCATTACAAAAATCTGAGGAAATGACACAGTGGCCCAAAACTTCATTGCTGGTCACAACGGTTAAGAGATATTCACCCGAACAATATGGAAAATGTTTCCAATCAAAATTATAAGTACTCTCTTACAGGCACGGGAACCAGGGTAATCCTCCGAGTATTTTTTATAGCATTCCATTCATACTGTTGCAATAAGGGTTATGGGAATAAAATTTCCGCCTCATAGAATCACATATAGTTTCATTTCTAGGTTTTTAACAAAATATAGAAGTAATAATATCCCATCTTTCACATTTTACAAAGAACAAATACTTGGTCTTGAGTAAATTGTCGGTAATTTCTTAAACGTATACGAGTGTCAGTTGTATGATCTTGTAGAAGTCTATGTGGGCATAAGACCTATTTCTTTATTACTCTAGGATATTATAAGTTCAACTATATATGGAAGACAAAGCTTCTTTCGGGACGATCAAATTTGAGTTAAGGAAAACACGTTCTCGTTTTTATTTTTTGCACTTAGGGCCCAACAAGAAAGTGGTAGATTTTGGAATGCAAAATTGGATATACGGTTATGTAATTCATATTGTCACATCCACCTTGTACGAATTTGACAATGAGCGGGTCACCGGAGCGGTGCCAAATTATTCATAGATAGTGCATTACAAAAATTTGAGGAAATTACACAGTGGCCCAAAACTTCATTGCTGGTCACAATGGTTAAGAGATATTCACCCGAACAATATGGAAAATGTTTCCTATCAAAATTATATGTACTCTCTTACAGGCACGGGAACCTGGCTAATCCTTCGAGTATTTTTTATAGCATTCCATTACTACTGTTACAATAAGCGTTATGGGAATAAAATTTCCACCTCATAGAATCACATGTAGTTTCATTTCTAGGTTTTCAATGAAATATGGAAGTAATAATATCCCATCTTTCACGTGTTACAAAGAACAAATACTTGGTCTTGAGTAAATTGTCGGTGATTACTTAAACGTATACGAGTGTCAGTTGTATGATCTTGTAGAAGTCTATGTGGAAATAAGACCAATTTCTTTATTACTCACGGATATTATAAGTTCAACTATATATGGATTACAAGGATTCTTTTGGGACTATCAAATTTGAGTTAAGGAAAACACGTTCTCTTTTTTATTTTTTGCACTTAGGGCCCAACAATAAAGTGGAAGATTTCGGAATGCAAAATTGGATATATGATTATGTAATTCATATTGTCACAGCCACCTTGTTCGAATTTGACTATGAATGGATTACCAGAACGGTGGCAAATTATTTACAGACAGTGCATTACAAAAATCTGAGGAAATTACACAGCGGCCCAAAACTTCATTGTTGGTCACAACGGTTAACAGATATTCACCCGAACAATATGGAAAATGTTTTCTATCAAAATTATACGTACTCTCTTACAGGCATGGGAACCTGGGTAATCCTCCGAGTATTTTTTATAGCATTCCATTACTACTGTTACAATAAGCGTTATGGGAATAAAATTTCCGCCTCATAGAATCACATGTAGTTTCATTTCTAGGTTTTCAATGAAATATAGAAGTAATAATACCCCATCTTTCACATTTTACAAAGAACAAATACTTGGTCTTGAGTAAATTGTCGGTGATTACTTAAACGTATACGAGTATCGGTTGTATGATCTTGTAGAAGTCTATGTGGAAATAAGACCAATTTCTTTATTACTCTAGGATATTATAAGTTCAACCATATATGGGTGACAAAGCTTCTTTTGGGACGATCAAATTTGAGTTAAGGAAAACACGTTCTCGTTTTTATTTTTTGCACTTAGGTCCCAACAAGAATGTGGGAGATTTTGGAATGCAAAATTGGATATACGATTATGTAATTCATATTGTCGCAACCACCTTGTTCGAATTTGACCATGAACGGGTTACCGGAGCGGTGCCAAATTATGCACAGACAGTGCATTAAAAAATCTGAGTAAATTACACAGCGGCCCAAAAATTCATTGCTGGTCACAACAGTTAAGAGATATTCACCCGAACAATATGGAAAATGTTTCTAATCAAAATTATACGTACTCTCTTACAGGCACGGGAACATAGGTAATCCTCCGAGTATTTGTTATAGCATTCCATTACAACTGTTACAATAAGCGTTGGAGGAATGAAATTTCCACCTCATAGAATCACATGTAGTTTCATTTCTAGATTTTTAACGAAATATGGAACTAATAATATCCCATCTTTCACATTTTACAAGAACAAATACTTGGGCTTCAGTTGATTGTCGGTGATTACTTTAACGTATACGAGTTTCAGTTGTATGATCTTGTAGAAGTCTATGTGGAAATAAGACCAATTTCTTTATTACTCTAGGATTTTATAAGTTCAACTATATATGGATGACAAAGCTTCTTTCGGGACGATCAAATTTGAGTTAAGGAAAACACGTTCTCGTTTTTATTTTTTGCACTTAGGGCCCAACGAGAAAGTGGTAGATTTTGGAATGCAAAATTGGATATACGGTTATATAATTCATATTGTCACAGCCACCTTGTTCGAATTTGACCATGAACGGGTCACCGGAGCGGTGCCAAATTATTCATAGATAGTGCATTTCAGAAATCTGAGGAAATTACACAGCGGCCGAAAACTTCATTGCTGGTCACAACGGTTAAGAGATATTCACCCGAACAATATGGAAAATGTTTTCTATCAAAATTATACGTACTCTCTTACAGGCATGGGAACCTGGGTAATCCTCTGAGTATTTTTTATAGCATTCCATTACTACTGTTACAATAAGCGTTATGGGAATAAAATTTCCGCCTCATAGAATCACATGTAGTTTCATTTCTAGGTTTTCAATGAAATATAGAAGTAATAATATCCCATCTTTCACATTTTACAAAGAACAAATACTTGGTCTTGAGTAAATTGTCGGTGATTACTTAAACGTATACGAGTGTCAATTGTATGATCTTGTAGAAGTCTATGTGGAAATAAGACCAATTTCTTTATTACCCTAGGATATTATAAGTTCAACCATATATGGGTGACAACGCTTCTTTCGGGACGATCAAATTTGAGTTAAGGAAAACACGTTCTCATTTTTATTTTTTGCACTTAGGTCCCAACAAGAAAGTGGGAGATTTTGGAATGCAAAATTGGTTATACGATTATGTAATTCATATTTTCACTGCCACCTTGTTCGAATTTGACCATGAACGGCACCGGAGCAGTGCCAAATTATTCACAAATAGTGCATTACAAAATTTTGAGGAAATTACACAGTGGCCCAAAACTTCATTGCTGGTCACAACGGTTAAGAGATATTCACCTGAACAATATAAAAAATGTTTCCTATCAAAATTATACGTACTCTCTTACAGGCACGGGAACCTGGGTAATCCTCCAAGTATTTTTTATAGCATTCCATTACTACTGTTACAATAGGCGTTATGGGAATAAAATTTCCGCCTCGTAGAATCACATGTAGTTTCATTTCTAGGTTTTCAATGAAATATAGAAGTAAAAATATCCCATCTTTCACATTTTACAAAGAACAAAGACTTGGTCTTGAGTAAATTCTCGGTGATTACTTAAACGTATACGAGTGTCTGTTGTGTGATCTTGTAGAAGTCTATGTGGAAATAAGACCAATTTCTTTATTCCTCTAGGATATTATAAGTTCAACCATATATGGGTGACAAAGCTTCTTTTGGGATGATCAAATTTGAGTTAAGGAAAACACGTTCTCGTTTTTATTTTTTGCACTTAGGGCCCAACAAGAAAGTGGCAGATTTTGGATTGCAAAATTGGATATACGGTTATGTAATTCATATTGTCACAGCCACCTTGTTCGAATTTGACCATGAACGGGTCACCGGAGCGGTGCCAAATTATTCATAGATAGTGCATTACAAAAAATTGAGGAAATTACACAGTGGCCCAAAACTTCATTGTTGGTCACAATGGTTAAGAGATATTCACCTGAAGAATATCGAAAATGTTTCCTATCAAAATTATATGTACTCTCTTATAGGCACGGGAACCTGGGTAATCCTCCGAGTATTTTTTATAGCATTCCATTACTACTGTTACAATAAGCATTATGGGAATAAAATTTCCACCTCATAGAATCACATGTAGTTTCATTTCTAGGTTTTCAATGAAATATGGAAGTAATAATATTCCATCTTTCACATTTTACAAAGAACAAATACTTGGTATTGAGTAAATTCTCGGTGATTACTTAAACATATACGAGTGTCAGTTGTATGATCTTGTAGAAGTCTATGTGGAAATAAGACCAATTTCTTTATTACTCAAGGATATTATAAGTTCAACTATATATAGATGACAAGGCTTCTTTTGGGACTATCAAAATTGAGTTAAAAAAAATACGTTCTCTTTTTATTTTTTGCACTTAGGGCCCAACAATAAAGTGGAAGATTTTGGAATGCAAAATTGGATATATGATTATGTAATTCATATTGTCACAGCCACCTTGTTCTAATTTGACCATGAACGGATTACCGGAGCGGTGCCAAATTATTCAGAGACAGTGCATTACAAAAATCTGAGGAAATTACACAGCGGCCCAAAACTTCATTGCTGGTCACAACGGTTAAGAGATATTCACCCGAACAATAAGGAAAATGTTTTCTATCAAATTTATACGTACTCTCTTACAGGCATGGGAACCAGGGTAATCCTCCGAGTATTTTTTATAGCATTCCATTACTACTGTTACAATAAGCGTTGTGGGAATAAAATTTCTGCCTCATAGAATCACATGTAGTTTCATTTCTAGGTTTTCAATGAAATATAGAATTAATAATATCCCATCTTTCACATTTTACAAAGAGCAAATACTTGGTCTTGAGTAAATTCTTGGTGATTACTTTAACGTATACGAGTGTCAGTTGTATGATCTTGAAGAAGTCCATGTGGAAATAAGACCAATTTCTTTATCACTCTAGGATATTATAAGTTCAACTATATATGGATGACAAAGCTTCTTTCGGGACGATCAAATTTGAGTTAAGGAAAACATGTTCTCGTTTTTATTTTTTGCACTTAGGTCTCAACAAGAAAGTGGGAGATTTTGGAATGCCAAATTGGATATACGATTATGTAATTCATATTTTCACTGCCACCTTTTTCGAATTTGACCATGAACGGGTTACCGGAGCGGTGCCAAATTATTCACCGACAGTGCATTACAAAAATCTGAGGAAATTACATAACGGCCCAAAACTTCATTGCTGGTCACAACGGTTAAGAGATATTCACCCGAACAATATGGAAAATGTTTCCTATCAAAATTATACGTACTCTCTTACAGGCACGGGAACCTGGGTAATCCTCCGAGTATTTTTTATAGCATTCCATTACTACTGTTACAATAAGCGTTATGGGAATAAAATTTCCACCTCATAGAATCACATGTAGTTTCATTTCTAGGTTTTAAATGAAATATAGAAGTAATAATATCCCATCTTTCACATTTTACAAAGAACAAATGCTTGGTCTTGAGTAAATTGTCGGTGATTACTTATACGTATACGAGTGTCAGTTGTATGATCTTGTAGAAGTCTATGTGGAAATAAGACCAATTTCTTTATTACTCTAGGATATTATAAGTTCAACCATATATGGGTGACAAAGCTTCTTTTGGGACGAATTTGAGTTAAGGAAAACACGTTCTCATTTTTATTTTTTGCACTTATGTCCCAAAAATAAAGTGGGAGATTTTGGAATGCAAAATGGATATACGATTATGTAATTCATATTGTCACAACCACCTTGTTCGAATTTGACCATGAACGGGTTACTAGAGCGGTGCCAAATTATTCACAGATAGTGCATTGCAAAAATCTGAGGAAATTGCACAGCGGCCCAAAACTTCATTGCTGGTCACAACGGTTAAGAGATATTCACCCAAACAATATGGAAAATGTTTCCTATCAAAATTATACGTACTCTCTTACAGGCACCGGAACCTGGGTAATCCTCCGAGTATTTGTTATAGTATTCCATTACTACTGTTACAATAAGCGTTATAGGAATGAAATTTCTGCCTCATAGAATCACATGTAGTTTCATTTCTAGGTTTTTAATGAAATCTGGAAGTAACAATATCCCATCTTTTACAATTTAAAAGAACAAATACTTGGTCTTGAGTAAATTGTCTGTGATTACTTAAACGTATACGAGTGTCAGTTGTATGATCTTGTAGAAGTCTATGTGGAAATAAGACCAATTTCTTTATCACTGTAGGATATTATAAGTTCAACCATATATGGGTGACAAAGCTTCTTTTGGGACGATCAAATTTGAGTTAAGGAAAACATGTTCTAGTTTTTATTTTTTACACTTAGGTCCCAAAAAGAAAGTGGGAGATTTTGGAATGCAAAATTGGATATACGATTATGTAATTCATATTGTCACAACCACCTTGTTCGAATTTGACCATGAACGGGTTACCGGAGCGGTGCCAAATTATTCACAGACAGTGCATTACAAAAATCTGAGGAAATTACACAGCAGCCCAAAACTTCATTGCTGGTCACAACGGTTAAGAGATATTCACCCGAACAATAAGGAAAATGTTTTCTATCAAATTTATACGTACTCTCTTATAGGCATGGGAACCTGGGTAATCCTCCGAGTATTTTTTATAGCATTCCATTACTACTGTTACAATAAGCGTTGTGGGAATAAAATTTCCGCCTCATAGAATCACATGTAGTTTCATTTCTAGGTTTTCAATGAAATATAGAAGTAATAATATCCCATCTTTCACATTTTACAAAGAACAAATACTTGGTCTTGAGTAAATTCTTGGTGATTACTTAAACGTATACGAGTGTCAGTTGTATGATCTTGAAGAAGTCCATGTGGAAATAAGACCAATTTCTTTATAACTCTAGGATATTATAAGTTCAACTATATATGGATGACAAAGCTTCTTTCGGGACGATCAAATTTGAGTTAAGGAAAACACGTTCTCGTTTTTATTTTTTGCACTTAGGTCTCAACAAGAAAGTGGGAGATTTTGGAATGCAAAATTGGATATACGATTATGTAATTCATATTTTCACTGCCACCTTTTTCGAATTTGACCATGAACGGGTTACCGGAGCGGTGCCAAATTATTCACAGACAGTGCATTACAAAAATCTGAGGAAATTACACAACGGCCCAAAACTTCATTGCTGGTCCCAACGGTTAAGAGATATTCACCCGAACAATATGGAAAATGTTTCCTATCAAAATTATACGTACTCTCTTACAGGCACAGGAACCTGGGTAATCCTCCGAGTATTTGTTATAGCATTCCATTACTACTGTTACAATAAGCGTTATGGGAATAAAATTTCTGCCTCATAGAATCACATGTAGTTTCATTTCTAGGTTTTTAATGAAATTTAGAAGTAATAATATCCCATCTTTCACATTTTACAAAGAACAAATACTTGGTCTTGAGTAAATTTTTGGTGATTACTTAAACGTATACGAGTGTCAGTTGTATGATCTTGTAGAAGTCTATGTGGAAATAAGACCAATTTCTTTATTACTCTAGGATATTATAAGTTCAACTATATATGGATGACAAAGCTTCTTTTGGGACTATCAAATTTGAGTTAAGGAAAACACATTCTTATTTCTATTTTTTGCACTTTGGGCCCAACAATAAAGTGGAAGATTTTGGATTGCAAAATTGGATATATGATTATGTAATTCATATTGTCACGGCCACCATGTTTGAATTTGACCATTAACAGGTTACCGGAGCGGTGCCAAATTATTCAGAGACAGTGCATTACAAAAATCTGAGGAAATTACATAGCGGCCCAAAACTTCATTGCTGGTCACAACGGTTAAGAGATATTCACCCGAACAATATGGAAAATGTTTCCTATCAAAATTATATGTACTCTCTTACAGGCACGGGAACCTGGGTAATTCTCCGAGTATTTTTTTATAGCATTCCATTACTACTGTTACAATAAGCGTTATGGGAATAAAATTTCTGCCTCATAGAATCACATGTAGTTTCATTTCTAGGTTTTTAATGAAATATAGAAGTAATAATATGCCATCTTTCACATTTTACAAAGAACAAATACTTGGTCTTGAGTAAATTATCGATGATTACTTAAACGTATACGAGTGTCAGTTGTATGATCTTGTAGAAGTCTATGTGCAAATAAGACCAATTTCTTTATTACTCTAGGATATTATAAGCACAACTATATATGGATGACAAAGCTTCTTTTGGGAGTATCAAATTTGAGTTAAGGAAAACATGTTCTCATTTTTATATTTTGCACATAGAGCCCAACGATAAAGTGGGAGATTTAGGAATGCAAAATTGGATATACGATTATGTAATTCATATTTTCACGGCCACCTTGTTCAAATTTGACCATGAACGGGTTACCGGAACGGTGCCAAATTATTCACACACAGTGCATTACAAAAATCTGAGGAAATTACACAGCGGCCCAAAACTTCATTGCTGGTCACAACAGTTAAGAGATATTCACCCGAACAATATGGAAAATGTATCCTATCAAAATTATACGTACTCTCTTACAGGCACGGGAACCTGGGTAATCCTCCGAGTATTTGTTATAGCATTCCATTACTACTGTTACAATAAGCGTTATGGGAATAAAATTTCTGCCTCATAGAATCACATGTAGTTTCATTTCTAGGTTTTTAATGAAATTTAGAAGTAATAATATCCCATCTTTCACATTTTACAAAGAACAAATACTTGGTCTTGAGTAAATTTTTGGTGATTACTTAAACGTATACGAGTGTCAGTTGTATGATCTTGTAGAAGTCTATGTGGAAATAAGACCAATTTCTTTATTACTCTAGGATATTATAAGTTCAACTATATATGTATGACAAAGCTTCTTTTGGGACTATCAAATTTGAGTTAAGGAAAACACATTCTTATTTCTATTTTTTGCACTTTGGGCCCAACAATAAAGTGGAAGATTTTGGATTGCAAAATTGGATATATGATTATGTAATTCATATTGTCACGGCCACCTTGTTTGAATTTGACCATTAACAGGTTACCGGAGCGGTGCTAAATTATTCAGAGACAGTGCATTACAAAAATCTGAGGAAATTACACAGCGGCCCAAAACTTCATTGCTGGTCACAACGGTTAAGAGATATTCACCCGAACAATATGGAAAATGTTTCCTATCAAAATTATATGTACTCTCTTACAGGCACGGGAACCTGGGTAATTCTCCGAGTATTTTTTTATAGCATTCCATTACTACTGTTACAATAAGCGTTATGGGAATAAAATTTCTGCCTCATAGAATCACATGTAGTTTCATTTCTAGGTTTTTAATGAAATATAGAAGTAATAATATCCCATCTTTCACATTTTACAAAGAACAAATACTTGGTCTTGAGTAAATTCTCGGTGATTACTTAAACGTATACGAGTGTCAGTTGTATGATCTTGTAGAAGTCTATGTGCAAATAAGACCAATTTCTTTATTACTCTAGGATATTATAAGCACAACTATATATGGATGACAAAGCTTCTTTTGGGAGTATCAAATTTGAGTTAAGGAAAACACGTTCTCATTTTTATATTTTGCACATAGAGCCCAACGATAAAGTGGGAGATTTAGGAATGCAAAATTGGATATACGATTATGTAATTCATATTTTCACGGCCACCTTGTTCAAATTTGACCATGAACGGGTTACCGGAACGGTGCCAAATTATTCACAACCAGTGCATTACAAAAATCTGAGGAAATTACACAGCGGCCCAAAACTTCATTGCTGGTCACAACAGTTAAGAGATATTCACCCGAACAATATGGAAAATGTATCCTATCAAAATTATACGTACTCTCTTACAGGCACGGGAACCTGGGTAATCCTCCGAGTATTTGTTATAGCATTCCATTACTACTGTTACAATAAGCGTTATGGGAATAAAATTTCTGCCTCATAGAATCACATGTAGTTTCATTTCTAGGTTTTTAATGAAATTTAGAAGTAATAATATCCCATCTTTCACATTTTACAAAGAACAAATACTTGGTCTTGAGTAAATTGTCTTTGATTACTTTAACGCATACGAGTGTCAGTTGTATGATCTTGTAGAAGTCTATGTGGAAATAAGACCAATTTCATTATTACTCTAGGATATTATAAGTTCAACTATATATGGATGACAAAGCTTCTTTCGGGACGATCAAATTTGAGTTATGAAAAACACGTTCTCGTTTTTATTTTTTGCACTTAGGTCCCAACAAGAATGTGGGAGATTTAGGAATGGAAAATTGGATATACGATTATGTAATTCATATTTTCACGGCCACCTTGTTCGAATTTTACCATGAACGGGTCAACGGAGCAGTGCCAAATTATTCACAGATTGTGCATTACAAAAATCTGAGAAAATAACACAGTGGCACAAAACTTCATTGCTGGTCACAACGGTTAAGAGATATTCACCCGAACAATATCAAAAATGTTTCCTATCAAAATTATACGTACTCTCTTACAGGCGCGGGAACCTGGGTAATCCTCCGAGTATTTTCTATAGCATTCCATTACTACTGTTACAAGAAGCGTTATAGGAATGAAATTTCCGCCTCATAGAATCACATGTAGTTTCATTCTAGATTTTTAATGAAACATAGAAGTAATAATATCCCATCTTTATCATTTTACAAAGAACAAATACTTGGTCTTGAGTAAATTGTTGTTGATTACTTAAACGAATACGAGTGTCAGTTGTATGATCTTGTAGAAGTCTGTGGAAATAACACCAATTTCATTATTACTCTAGGATATTATAAGTTCAACTATATATGGATGACAAAGCTTCTTTCGGGACGATCAAATTTGAGTTAAGAAAAAAACGTTCTCGTTTTTATTTTTTACACTTAGGTGCCAACAAGAAAGTGGGAGATTTTGGAATGCAAAATTAGATATACGATTATGTAATTCATATTTTCACGGCCACCTTGTTCGAATTTGACCATGAACGGGTTACCGGAGCGGTGCCAAATTATTCACAGACAGTGCATTACAAAAATCTGACGAAATTACACAGCGGCCCAAAACTTCTTTTCTGGTCACAACGGTTAAGAGATATTCACCCGAACAATATGGAAAATGTTTCCTATCAAAATTATACGTACTCTCTTACAAGCACGGGAACCTGGGTAATCCTCCGAGTATTTGTTATTGCATTCCATTACTACTGTTACAATAAGCATTATAGGTATCAAATTTCTGCCTCATAGAATCACAACTAGTTTCATTTGTAGGATTTTAATGAAATATGTAAGTCATAATATCCCATCTTTCACATTTTACAAACAACAAATACTTGGTCTTGAGTAAATTTTCGGTGATTACTTCAATGTATACGAGTGTCAGTTTTATGATCTTGTAGAAGTCTATGTGGAAATAAGACCAATTTCTTTATTACTCTAGGATATTATAAGCTCAACTATATATGGATGACAAAGCTTCTTTTGGGACTATCAAATTTGAGTTAAGGAAAACACTTTCTCGTTTTTATTTTTTGCACTTAGGTCTCAACAATAAAGTGGGAGATTTTGGAATGCCAAATTGGATATACGATTATGTAATTCATATTGTCACAGCCACCCTGTTCGAATTTGACCATGAACGGGTTACCGGAGCGGTGCCAAATTATTCACAGACAGTGCATTACAAAAATCTGACGAAATTACACAGCGGCCCAAAACTTCTTTGCTGGTCACAACGGTTAAGAGATATTCACCCGAACAATATGGAAAATGCTTCCTATCAAAATTATACGTACTCTCTTACAAGCACGGGAACCTGGGTAATCCTCCGAGTATTTGTTATAGCATTCCATTACTACTGTTACAATAAGCATTATAGGTATGAAATTTCTGCCTCATAGAATCACAACTAGTTTCATTTGTAGGATTTTAATGAAATATGTAAGTCATAATATCCCATCTTTCACATTTTACAAACAACAAATACTTGGTCTTGGGTAAATTTTCGGTGATTACTTCAATGTATACGAGTGTCAGTTGTATGATCTTGTAGAAGTCTATGTGGAAATAAGACCAATTTCTTTATTACTCTAGGATATTATAAGCTCAACTATATATGGATGACAAAGCTTCTTTTGGGACTATCAAATTTGAGTTAAGGAAAACACGTTCTCGTTTTTATTTTTTGCGCTTAGGTCCCAACAATAAAGTGGGAGATTTTGGAATGCCAAATTGGATATACGATTATGTAATTCATATTGTCACAGCCACCTTGTTTGAATTTGACCATCAACGGGTTATCGGAGCGGTGCCAAATTATTCACAGACAGTGCATTACAAAAATCTGACGAAATTACACAGCGGCCCAAAACTTCTTTGCTGGTCACAACGGTTAAGAGATATTCACCCGAACAATATGGGAAATGTTTCCTATCAAAATTATACGTACTCTCTTACAGGCACGGGAACCTGGGTAATCCTCCGAGTATTTGTTATAGCATTCCATTACTACTGTTACAATAAGCATTATAGGAATGAAATTTCCGCCTCATAGAATCAAACCTAGTTTCATTTGTAGGATTTTAATGAAATATGTAAGTAATAATATCCCATCTTTCACATTTTACAAAAAACAAATACTTGGTCTTGAGTAAATTTTCGGTGATTACTTCAACGTATACGAGTGTCAGTTGTATGATATTGTAGAAGTCTATGTGGAAATAAGACCAATTTCTTTATTACTCTAGGATATTATGAGCTCAACTATATATGGATGACAAAGCTTCTTTTGGGAGTATGAAATTTTATTTAAGAAAACACGTTCTCATTTTTATATTTTGCACTTAGGGCCCAACAATAAAGTGGGAGATTTAGGAATGCAAAATTGGATATAGAATTATGTAATTCATATTGTCACAACCACGTTGTTCGAATTTGACCGTGAACGGGTTACCGGAGCGGTGCCAAATTATTCACAGACAGTGCATTACAAAAATCTGTGGAAATTACACAGCGGCCCAAAACTTCATTGCTAGTCACAACGGTTAAGAGATATTCACCCGAACGATATGGAAAATGTTTCCTATCAAAATTATACGTACTCTCTTACAGGCACGGGAACCTGGGTAATCCTCTGAGTATTTGTTATAGCATTCCATTACTACTGTTACAGAAGCATTATAGGAATGAAATTTCCGCCTCATAGAATCACATGTAGTTTCATTTCTAGGTTTTTAATGAAATATGGAAGTAATAATATCCCATCTTTCACGTTTTACAAAGAACAAATACTTGGTCTTGAGTAAATTGTCGATGATTACTTAAACGTATACGTATGTCAGTTGTATGAGCTTGTAGAAGTCTATGTGCAAATAAGACCAATTTCTTTATTACTCTAGGATATTATAAGCTCAACTATATATGGATGACAAAGCTTCTTTTGGGACTTTCAAATTTGAGTTAAGGAAAACACGTTCTCGTTTTAAGTTTTTACACTTAGGTCTCAACAATAAAGTGGGAGATTTTGGAATGCCAAATTAGATATACGATTATGTAATTCATATTGTCACAGCCACCTTGTTCGAATTTGACCATGAACTGGTTACCGGAGCGGTGCCAAATTATTCGTAGACAGTGCATTACAAAAATCTGTGGAAATTACACTGCGGCCTAAAACTTCATTGCTGGTCACAACGGTTAAGAGATATTCACCCGAACAATATGGAAAATGTTTCCTATCAAAATTATACGTACTCTCTTACAGGCACGGGAACCTGGGTAATCCTCCGAGTATTTGTTATAGCATTCCATTACTACTGTTACAAGAAGCGTTATAGGAATGAAATTTCCGCCTCATAGAATCACATGTAGTTTCATTTCTAGGTTTTTAATGAAATATGGAAGTAATAATATCCCATCTTTCACATTTTACAAAGAACAAATACTTGGTCTTGAGTAAATTGTCTGTGATAACTTAAACGCATACGAGTGTCAGTTGTATGATCTTGTAGAAGTCTATGTGGAAATAAGACAAATTTCTTTATTACTCCAGGATATGATAAGTTCAACTATATATGGATGACAAAGCTTCCTTTGGGACGATCAAATTTGAGGTAAGGAAAACACGTTCTCATTTTTATATTTTGCACTTAGGTCCAAACAAGAAAGTGGTAGATTTAGGAATGCAAAATTGGATATAGGATTATGTAATTCATATTGTCACAACCACCTTGTTCGAATTTGACCATGAACGGGTTACCGGAGCGGTGCCAAATTATTCACAGACAGTGCATTACAAAAATCTGACGAAATTACCCAGCGGCCCAAAACTTCATTGCTGGTCACAACGGTTAAGAGATATTCACCCGAAAAATATGGAAAATGTTTCCTATCAAAATTATACGTACTCTTTTACAGGCACGGGAACCTGGGTAATCCTGGTAATCCTCCGAGTATTTGTTATAGCATTCCATTACTACTGTTACAATAAGCGTTATGGGAATAAAATTTCCGCCTCATAGAATCACATGTAGTTTCATTTCTAGGTTTTTAACGAAATATAGAAGTAATAATATCCCATCTTTCACATTGTACAAAGAACAAATACTTGGTCTTGAGTAAATTGTCGGTGATTACTTAAACGTGTACGACTGTCAGTTGTATTATCTTGTAGAAGTCTATGTGGAAATAAGACCAATTTCTTCATTACTCTAGGATATTATAAGCTCAACTATATATGGATGACAAAGCTTCTTTTGGGACTATCAAATTTGTGTTAAGGAAAACACGTTCTCGTTTTTATTTTTGGTACTTAGGTCCCAACAATAAAGTGGGAGATTTTGGAATGCCAAATTGGATATACGATTATGTAATTCATATTGTCATAGCCACCTTGTTCGAATTTGACGATGAACGGGTACCGGAGCGGTGCCAAATTATTCACAGACAGTGCATTACAAAAATCTGACGAAATTACACAGCGGCCCAAAACTTCATTGCTGGTCACAACGATTAAGAGATATTCACCCGAACAATATGGAAAATGTTGCCTATCAAAATTATACGTACTCTCTTACTGGCACGGGAACCTGGGCAATCCTCCGAGTATTTGTTATAGCATTCCATTACTACTGTTACAATAAGCATTATAGGAATGAAATTTCCGCCTCATTGAATCAAAACTAGTTTCATTTGTAGGATTTTAATGAAATATGTAAGTAATAATATCCCATCTTTCACATTTTACAAAGAACAAATACTTGGTCTGGAGTAAATTTTCGGTGATTACTTCAACGTATACGAGTGTCAGTTGTATGATCTTGTAGAAGTCTATGTGGAAATAAGACCAATTTATTTATTACTCTAGGATATTATGAGCTCAACTATATATGGATGACAAAGCTTCTTTTGGGAGTATCAAATTTAATTTAAGGAAAACACGTTCTCATTTTTATATTTTGCACTTAGGGCCCAATAATAAAGTGGGAGATTTAGGAATGAAAAATTGGATATAGGATTATGTAATTCATATTGTCACAACCACCTTGTTCGAATTTGACCATGAACGGGTTACCGGAGCGGTGCCAAATTATTCACAGACAGTGCATTACAAAAATCTGCGGAAATTACACAGCGGCCCAAAACTTCATTGCTGGTCACAACGGATAAGAGATATTCACCCGAACAATATTCAAAATGTTTCCTATCAAAATTATACGTACTTTCTTACAGGAACGGGAACCTGGGTAATCCTCCGAGTATTTTTTATAGCATTCCATTACTACTATTACAACAAGCGTTATAGGAATGAAATTTCTGCCTCATAGAATCACAAGTAGTTTCATTTCTAGGTTTTTAATGAAATATAGAAGTAATAATATCCCATCTTTCACATTTTACAAAGAACAAATACTTAGTCTTGAGTAAATTGTCTGTGATTACTTAAACCTATACGAGTGTCAGTTGTATGATCTTGTAGAAGTCTATGTGGAAATAAGACCAATTTCTTTATTTCTCTAGGATATTATAAGTTCAACTATATATGGATGACAAAGCTTCTTTTGGGACGATCAAATTTGAGTTTAGGAAAACAAGTTCTCGTTTTTATTTTTTGCACTTAGGTACCAACAATAAAGTGGGAGATTTTGGAATGCAAAATTGGATATACGATTTAGTAATTCATATTTTCACAGCCACCTTGTTCTTATTTAACCATGAACGGGTCACCCGAGCAGTGCCAAATTATTCACAGACAGTGTGTATTACAAAAATCTGACGAAATTACACAGCGGCCCAAAACATCATTGCTGGTCACAACGGTTAAGAGATATTCACCCGAACGATATGGAAAATGTTTCCTATCAAAATTATACGTACTCTCTTACAGGCACGGGAACCTGGGTAATCCTCTGATTATTTGTTATAGCATTCCATTACTACTGTTACAAGAAGCATTATAGGAATGAAATTTCCGCCTCATAGAATCACATGTAGTTTCATTTCTAGGTTTTTAATAAAATATGAAAGTAATAATATGCCATCTTTCACATTTTACAAAGAACAAATACTTGGTCTTGAGTAAATTGTCTGTGATTACTTAAACGTATACGAGTGTCAGTTGTATGATCTTGTAGAAGTCTATGTGCAAATAAGACCAATTTCTTTATTACTCTAGGATATTATAAGCTCAACTATATATGGATGACAAATCTTCTTTTGGGAGTATCAAATTTGAGTTAAGGAAAACACGTTCTCATTTTTATTTTTTGCACTTAGGGCCCAACAATAAAGTGGAAGATTTTGGAATGCAAAATTGGATATATGATTATGTAATTCATATTGTCACGGCCACCTTGTTCGAATTTGACCATGAACGGGTTACCGGAGCGGTGCCAAATTATTCACAGACAGTGCACTACAAAAATCTGAGGAAATTACACAGCGGCCCAAAACTTCATTGCTGGTCACAATGGTTAAGAGATATTCACCCGAACAATATTGAAAATGTTTTCTATGAAAATTATACGTACTCTCTTACAGGCATGGGAACCTGGGTAATCCTCCGAGTATTTTTTATAGCATTCCATTACTACTGTTACAATAAGCGTTATGGGAATAAAATTTCCGCCTCATAGAATCACATGTAGTTTCATTTCTAGGTTTTCAATGAAATATAGAAGTAATAATATCCCATCTTTCACATTTTACAAAGAACAAATACTTGGTCTTGAGTATATTGTTGGTGATTACTCAACGTATACGAGTGTCTGTTGTATGATCTTGTAGAAGTCTATGTGGAAATAAGACCAATTTCTTTATTACTCTAGGATATTATAAGTTCAACCATATATGGGTGACAAAGCTTCTTTTGGGACGATCAAATTTGAGTTAAGGAAAACATGTTCTCGTTTTTAATTTTTGCACTTAGGTCCCAAAAATAAAGTGGGAGATTTTGGAATGCAAAATTGGATATAAGATTATGTAATTCATATTGTCACAACCACCTTGTTCGAATTTGACCTTGAACGGGTTACCGGAGCGGTGCCAAATTATTCACAGACAGTGCATTACAAAAATCTGAGGAAATTACACAGCGGCCCAAAACTTCATTGCTGGTCACAATGGTTAAGAGATATTCACCCGAACAATATGGAAAATGTTTTCTATCAAAATTATACGTACTCTCTTACAGGCATGGGAACCTGGGTAATCCTCCGAGTATTTTTTATAGCATTCCATTACTACTGTTACAATAAGCGTTATGGGAATAAAATTTCCGACTCATAGAATCACATGTAGTTTCATTTCTAGGATTTCAATGAAATATAGAAGTAATAATATCCCATCTTTCACATTTTACAAAGAACAAATACTTGGTCTTGAGTATATTCTCGGTGATTACTTAAACGTATACGAGTGTCAGTTGTATGATCTTGTAGAAGTCTATGTGGAAATAAGATCAATTTCTTTATTACTCTAGGATATTATAAGTTTAACCATATATGGGTGACAAAGCTTCTTTTGGGACGATCAAATTTGAGTTAAGGAAAACACGTTCTCACTTTTATTTTTTGCACTTAGGGCCCAACAATAAAGTGGGAGATTTGGGAATGCAAAATTGTATATGCAATTATGTAATTCATATTGTCACAGCCACCTTGTTCAAATTTGACCATGAACGGGTTACCGGAGCGGTGCCAAATTATTCACAGATAGTGCATTACAAAAATCTGAGGAAATTACACAGTGGCCCAAAACTTCATTGCTAGTCACAACGGTTAAGAGATATTCACCCGAACAATATGGAAAATGTTTTCTATCAAAATTATACGTACTCTCTTATAGGTATGGGAACCTGGGTAATCCTCCGAGTATTTTTTATAGCATTCCATTACTACTGTTACAATAAGCGTTATGGGAATAAAATTTCCACCTCATGGAATCACATGTAGTTTCATTTCTTGGTTTTCAATGAAATATAGAAGTAATAATATCCCATCTTTCACATTTTACAAAGAACAAATAGTTGGTCTTGAGTATATTCTCGGTGATTACATAAACGTATACGAGTGTCAGTTGTACGATCTTGTTGAAATCTATGTGGAAATAAGACCAATTTCTTTATTACTCTAGGATATTATAAGTTCAACCATATATGGTGACAAAGCTTCTTTTGGGACGATCAAATTTGAATTAAGGAAAACACGTTCTCATTTTTATTTTTTGCACTTAGGTCCCAAAAAGAAAGTGGGAGATTTTGGAATGCAAAATTGGATATACGATTATGTAATTCACATTGTCACAACCACCTTGTTCGAATTTGACCATGAACGGGTTACCGGAGCGGTGCCAAATTATTCACAGACAATGCATTAAAAAATCTGAGGAAATTACACAGCGGCCCAAAAACTCATTGCTGGTCACAAGAGTTAAGAGATATTCACCCCAACAATATGGAAAATGTTTCCAATCAAAATTATACGTACTCTCTTACAGGCACGGGAACCCAGGTAATCCTCCGAGTATTTTTTGTAGCATTCCATTACTACTGTTACAATAAGCGTTATAGGAATGAAATTTCCGCCTCATAGAATCACATGTAGTTTCATTTCTAGGTTTTTAATGAAATATGGAACTAATAATATCCCATCTTTCACATTTTACAAGAACAAATACTTGGTCTTCAGTAAATTGTCGGTGATTACTCAAACGTATACGAGTGTCAGTTGTATGATCTTGAAGAAGTCCATGTGGAAATAAGACCAATTTCTTTATAACTCTAGGATATTATAAGTTCAACTATATATGGATGACAAAGCTTCTTTCGGGACGATCAAATTTGAGTTAAGGAAAACACGTTCTCGTTTTTATTTTTTGCACTTAGGTCTCAACAAGAAAGTGGGAGATTTTGGAATGCAAAATTGGATATACGATTATGTAATTCATATTTTCACTGCCACCTTTTTCGAATTTGACCATGAACGGGTTACCGGAGCGGTGCCAAATTATTCACAGACAGTGCATTACAAAAATCTGAGGAAATTACACAACGGCCCAAAACTTCATTGCTGGTCCCAACGGTTAAGAGATATTCACCCGAACAATATGGAAAATGTTTCCTATCAAAATTATACGTACTCTCTTACAGGCACAGGAACCTGGGTAATCCTCCGAGTATTTGTTATAGCATTCCATTACTACTGTTACAATAAGCGTTATGGGAATAAAATTTCTGCCTCATAGAATCACATGTAGTTTCATTTCTAGGTTTTTAATGAAATTTAGAAGTAATAATATCCCATCTTTCACATTTTACAAAGAACAAATACTTGGTCTTGAGTAAATTTTTGGTGATTACTTAAACGTATACGAGTGTCAGTTGTATGATCTTGTAGAAGTCTATGTGGAAATAAGACCAATTTCTTTATTACTCTAGGATATTATAAGTTCAACTATATATGGATGACAAAGCTTCTTTTGGGACTATCAAATTTGAGTTAAGGAAAACACATTCTTATTTCTATTTTTTGCACTTTGGGCCCAACAATAAAGTGGAAGATTTTGGATTGCAAAATTGGATATATGATTATGTAATTCATATTGTCACGGCCACCATGTTTGAATTTGACCATTAACAGGTTACCGGAGCGGTGCCAAATTATTCAGAGACAGTGCATTACAAAAATCTGAGGAAATTACACAGCGGCCCAAAACTTCATTGCTGGTCACAACGGTTAAGAGATATTCACCCGAACAATATGGAAAATGTTTCCTATCAAAATTATATGTACTCTCTTACAGGCACGGGAACCTGGGTAATTCTCCGAGTATTTTTTTATAGCATTCCATTACTACTGTTACAATAAGCGTTATGGGAATAAAATTTCTGCCTCATAGAATCACATGTAGTTTCATTTCTAGGTTTTTAATGAAATATAGAAGTAATAATATGCCATCTTTCACATTTTACAAAGAACAAATACTTGGTCTTGAGTAAATTATCGATGATTACTTAAACGTATACGAGTGTCAGTTGTATGATCTTGTAGAAGTCTATGTGCAAATAAGACCAATTTCTTTATTACTCTAGGATATTATAAGCACAACTATATATGGATGACAAAGCTTCTTTTGGGAGTATCAAATTTGAGTTAAGGAAAACACGTTCTCATTTTTATATTTTGCACATAGAGCCCAACGATAAAGTGGGAGATTTAGGAATGCAAAATTGGATATACGATTATGTAATTCATATTTTCACGGCCACCTTGTTCAAATTTGACCATGAACGGGTTACCGGAACGGTGCCAAATTATTCACACACAGTGCATTACAAAAATCTGAGGAAATTACACAGCGGCCCAAAACTTCATTGCTGGTCACAACAGTTAAGAGATATTCACCCGAACAATATGGAAAATGTATCCTATCAAAATTATACGTACTCTCTTACAGGCACGGGAACCTGGGTAATCCTCCGAGTATTTGTTATAGCATTCCATTACTACTGTTACAATAAGCGTTATGGGAATAAAATTTCTGCCTCATAGAATCACATGTAGTTTCATTTCTAGGTTTTTAATGAAATTTAGAAGTAATAATATCCCATCTTTCACATTTTACAAAGAACAAATACTTGGTCTTGAGTAAATTTTTGGTGATTACTTAAACGTATACGAGTGTCAGTTGTATGATCTTGTAGAAGTCTATGTGGAAATAAGACCAATTTCTTTATTACTCTAGGATATTATAAGTTCAACTATATATGTATGACAAAGCTTCTTTTGGGACTATCAAATTTGAGTTAAGGAAAACACATTCTTATTTCTATTTTTTGCACTTTGGGCCCAACAATAAAGTGGAAGATTTTGGATTGCAAAATTGGATATATGATTATGTAATTCATATTGTCACGGCCACCTTGTTTGAATTTGACCATTAACAGGTTACCGGAGCGGTGCTAAATTATTCAGAGACAGTGCATTACAAAAATCTGAATAATTACACAGCGGCCCAAAACTTCATTGCTGGTCACAACGGTTAAGAGATATTCACCCGAACAATATGGAAAATGTTTCCTATCAAAATTATATGTACTCTCTTACAGGCACGGGAACCTGGGTAATTCTCCGAGTATTTTTTTATAGCATTCCATTACTACTGTTACAATAAGCGTTATGGGAATAAAATTTCTGCCTCATAGAATCACATGTAGTTTCATTTCTAGGTTTTTAATGAAATATAGAAGTAATAATATCCCATCTTTCACATTTTACAAAGAACAAATACTTGGTCTTGAGTAAATTCTCGGTGATTACTTAAACGTATACGAGTGTCAGTTGTATGATCTTGTAGAAGTCTATGTGCAAATAAGACCAATTTCTTTATTACTCTAGGATATTATAAGCACAACTATATATGGATGACAAAGCTTCTTTTGGGAGTATCAAATTTGAGTTAAGGAAAACACGTTCTCATTTTTATATTTTGCACATAGAGCCCAACGATAAAGTGGGAGATTTAGGAATGCAAAATTGGATATACGATTATGTAATTCATATTTTCACGGCCACCTTGTTCAAATTTGACCATGAACGGGTTACCGGAACGGTGCCAAATTATTCACAAACAGTGCATTACAAAAATCTGAGGAAATTACACAGCGGCCCAAAACTTCATTGCTGGTCACAACAGTTAAGAGATATTCACCCGAACAATATGGAAAATGTATCCTATCAAAATTATACGTACTCTCTTACAGGCACGGGAACCTGGGTAATCCTCCGAGTATTTGTTATAGCATTCCATTACTACTGTTACAATAAGCGTTATGGGAATAAAATTTCTGCCTCATAGAATCACATGTAGTTTCATTTCTAGGTTTTTAATGAAATTTAGAAGTAATAATATCCCATCTTTCACATTTTACAAAGAACAAATACTTGGTCTTGAGTAAATTGTCTTTGATTACTTTAACGCATACGAGTGTCAGTTGTATGATCTTGTAGAAGTCTATGTGGAAATAAGACCAATTTCATTATTACTCTAGGATATTATAAGCTCAACTATATATGGATGACAAAGCTTCTTTTGGGACTATCAAATTTGAGTTAAGGAAAACACTTTCTCGTTTTTATTTTTTGCACTTAGGTCTCAACAATAAAGTGGGAGATTTTGGAATGCCAAATTGGATATACGATTATGTAATTCATATTGTCACAGCCACCCTGTTCGAATTTGACCATGAACGGGTTACCGGAGCGGTGCCAAATTATTCACAGACAGTGCATTACAAAAATCTGACGAAATTACACAGCGGCCCAAAACTTCTTTGCTGGTCACAACGGTTAAGAGATATTCACCCGAACAATATGGAAAATGCTTCCTATCAAAATTATACGTACTCTCTTACAAGCACGGGAACCTGGGTAATCCTCCGAGTATTTGTTATAGCATTCCATTACTACTGTTACAATAAGCATTATAGGTATGAAATTTCTGCCTCATAGAATCACAACTAGTTTCATTTGTAGGATTTTAATGAAATATGTAAGTCATAATATCCCATCTTTCACATTTTACAAACAACAAATACTTGGTCTTGGGTAAATTTTCGGTGATTACTTCAATGTATACGAGTGTCAGTTGTATGATCTTGTAGAAGTCTATGTGGAAATAAGACCAATTTCTTTATTACTCTAGGATATTATAAGCTCAACTATATATGGATGACAAAGCTTCTTTTGGGACTATCAAATTTGAGTTAAGGAAAACACGTTCTCGTTTTTATTTTTTGCGCTTAGGTCCCAACAATAAAGTGGGAGATTTTGGAATGCCAAATTGGATATACGATTATGTAATTCATATTGTCACAGCCACCTTGTTTGAATTTGACCATCAACGGGTTATCGGAGCGGTGCCAAATTATTCACAGACAGTGCATTACAAAAATCTGACGAAATTACACAGCGGCCCAAAACTTCTTTGCTGGTCACAACGGTTAAGAGATATTCACCCGAACAATATGGGAAATGTTTCCTATCAAAATTATACGTACTCTCTTACAGGCACGGGAACCTGGGTAATCCTCCGAGTATTTGTTATAGCATTCCATTACTACTGTTACAATAAGCATTATAGGAATGAAATTTCCGCCTCATAGAATCACAACTAGTTTCATTTGTAGGATTTTAATGAAATATGTAAGTAATAATATCCCATCTTTCACATTTTACAAAAAACAAATACTTGGTCTTGAGTAAATTTTCGGTGATTACTTCAACGTATACGAGTGTCAGTTGTATGATCTTGTAGAAGTCTATGTGGAAATAAGACCAATTTCTTTATTACTCTAGGATATTATGAGCTCAACTATATATGGATGACAAAGCTTCTTTTGGGAGTATGAAATTTTATTTAAGAAAACACGTTCTCATTTTTATATTTTGCACTTAGGGCCCAACAATAAAGTGGGAGATTTAGGAATGCAAAATTGGATATAGAATTATGTAATTCATATTGTCACAACCACGTTGTTCGAATTTGACCGTGAACGGGTTACCGGAGCGGTGCCAAATTATTCACAGACAGTGCATTACAAAAATCTGTGGAAATTACACAGCGGCCCAAAACTTCATTGCTAGTCACAACGGTTAAGAGATATTCACCCGAACGATATGGAAAATGTTTCCTATCAAAATTATACGTACTCTCTTACAGGCACGGGAACCTGGGTAATCCTCTGAGTATTTGTTATAGCATTCCATTACTACTGTTACAGAAGCATTATAGGAATGAAATTTCCGCCTCATAGAATCACATGTAGTTTCATTTCTAGGTTTTTAATGAAATATGGAAGTAATAATATCCCATCTTTCACATTTTACAAAGAACAAATACTTGGTCTTGAGTAAATTGTCGATGATTACTTAAACGTATACGTATGTCAGTTGTATGATCTTGTAGAAGTCTATGTGCAAATAAGACCAATTTCTTTATTACTCTAGGATATTATAAGCTCAACTATATATGGATGACAAAGCTTCTTTTGGGACTTTCAAATTTGAGTTAAGGAAAACACGTTCTCGTTTTAAGTTTTTACACTTAGGTCTCAACAATAAAGTGGGAGATTTTGGAATGCCAAATTAGATATACGATTATGTAATTCATATTGTCACAGCCACCTTGTTCGAATTTGACCATGAACTGGTTACCGGAGCGGTGCCAAATTATTCGTAGACAGTGCATTACAAAAATCTGTGGAAATTACACTGCGGCCTAAAACTTCATTGCTGGTCACAACGGTTAAGAGATATTCACCCGAACAATATGGAAAATGTTTCCTATCAAAATTATACGTACTCTCTTACAGGCACGGGAACCTGGGTAATCCTCCGAGTATTTGTTATAGCATTCCATTACTACTGTTACAAGAAGCGTTATAGGAATGAAATTTCCGCCTCATAGAATCACATGTAGTTTCATTTCTAGGTTTTTAATGAAATATGGAAGTAATAATATCCCATCTTTCACATTTTACAAAGAACAAATACTTGGTCTTGAGTAAATTGTCTGTGATAACTTAAACGCATACGAGTGTCAGTTGTATGATCTTGTAGAAGTCTATGTGGAAATAAGACAAATTTCTTTATTACTCCAGGATATGATAAGTTCAACTATATATGGATGACAAAGCTTCCTTTGGGACGATCAAATTTGAGGTAAGGAAAACACGTTCTCATTTTTATATTTTGCACTTAGGTCCAAACAAGAAAGTGGGAGATTTAGGAATGAAAAATTGGATATAGGATTATGTAATTCATATTGTCACAACCACCTTGTTCGAATTTGACCATGAACGGGTTACCGGAGCGGTGCCAAATTATTCACAGACAGTGCATTACAAAAATCTGCGGAAATTACACAGCGGCCCAAAACTTCATTGCTGGTCACAACGGATAAGAGATATTCACCCGAACAATATTCAAAATGTTTCCTATCAAAATTATACGTACTTTCTTACAGGAACGGGAACCTGGGTAATCCTCCGAGTATTTTTTATAGCATTCCATTACTACTATTACAACAAGCGTTATAGGAATGAAATTTCTGCCTCATAGAATCACAAGTAGTTTCATTTCTAGGTTTTTAATGAAATATAGAAGTAATAATATCCCATCTTTCACATTTTACAAAGAACAAATACTTAGTCTTGAGTAAATTGTCTGTGATTACTTAAACCTATACGAGTGTCAGTTGTATGATCTTGTAGAAGTCTATGTGGAAATAAGACCAATTTCTTTATTTCTCTAGGATATTATAAGTTCAACTATATATGGATGACAAAGCTTCTTTTGGGACGATCAAATTTGAGTTTAGGAAAACAAGTTCTCGTTTTTATTTTTTGCACTTAGGTACCAACAATAAAGTGGGAGATTTTGGAATGCAAAATTGGATATACGATTTAGTAATTCATATTTTCACAGCCACCTTGTTCTTATTTGACCATGAACGGGTCACCCGAGCAGTGCCAAATTATTCACAGACAGTGTGTATTACAAAAATCTGACGAAATTACACAGCGGCCCAAAACATCATTGCTGGTCACAACGGTTAAGAGATATTCACCCGAACGATATGGAAAATGTTTCCTATCAAAATTATACGTACTCTCTTACAGGCACGGGAACCTGGGTAATCCTCTGATTATTTGTTATAGCATTCCATTACTACTGTTACAAGAAGCATTATAGGAATGAAATTTCCGCCTCATAGAATCACATGTAGTTTCATTTCTAGGTTTTTAATAAAATATGAAAGTAATAATATGCCATCTTTCACATTTTACAAAGAACAAATACTTGGTCTTGAGTAAATTGTCTGTGATTACTTAAACGTATACGAGTGTCAGTTGTATGATCATGTAGAAGTCTATGTGCAAATAAGACCAATTTCTTTATTACTCTAGGATATTATAAGCTCAACTATATATGGATGACAAATCTTCTTTTGGGAGTATCAAATTTGAGTTAAGGAAAACACGTTCTCATTTTTATTTTTTGCACTTAGGGCCCAACAATAAAGTGGAAGATTTTGGAATGCAAAATTGGATATATGATTATGTAATTCATATTGTCACGGCCACCTTGTTCGAATTTGACCATGAACGGGTTACCGGAGCGGTGCCAAATTATTCACAGACAGTGCACTACAAAAATCTGAGGAAATTACACAGCGGCCCAAAACTTCATTGCTGGTCACAATGGTTAAGAGATATTCACCCGAACAATATTGAAAATGTTTTCTATGAAAATTATACGTACTCTCTTACAGGCATGGGAACCTGGGTAATCCTCCGAGTATTTTTTATAGCATTCCATTACTACTGTTACAATAAGCGTTATGGGAATAAAATTTCCGCCTCATAGAATCACATGTAGTTTCATTTCTAGGTTTTTAATGAAATATAGAAGTAATAATATCCCATCTTTCACATTTTACAAAGAACAAATACTTGGTCTTGAGTATATTGTTGGTGATTACTCAACGTATACGAGTGTCAGTTGTATGATCTTGTAGAAGTCTATGTGGAAATAAGACCAATTTCTTTATTACTCTAGGATATTATAAGTTCAACCATATATGGGTGACAAAGCTTCTTTTGGGACGATCAAATTTGAGTTAAGGAAAACATGTTCTCGTTTTTAATTTTTGCACTTAGGTCCCAAAAATAAAGTGGGAGATTTTGGAATGCAAAATTGGATATAAGATTATGTAATTCATATTGTCACAACCACCTTGTTCGAATTTGACCTTGAACGGGTTACCGGAGCGGTGCCAAATTATTCACAGACAGTGCATTACAAAAATCTGAGGAAATTACACAGCGGCCCAAAACTTCATTGCTGGTCACAATGGTTAAGAGATATTCACCCGAACAATATGGAAAATGTTTTCTATCAAAATTATACGTACTCTCTTACAGGCATGGGAACCTGGGTAATCCTCCGAGTATTTTTTATAGCATTCCATTACTACTGTTACAATAAGCGTTATGGGAATAAAATTTCCGACTCATAGAATCACATGTAGTTTCATTTCTAGGATTTCAATGAAATATAGAAGTAATAATATCCCATCTTTCACATTTTACAAAGAACAAATACTTGGTCTTGAGTATATTCTCGGTGATTACTTAAACGTATACGAGTGTCAGTTGTATGATCTTGTAGAAGTCTATGTGGAAATAAGATCAATTTCTTTATTACTCTAGGATATTATAAGTTTAACCATATATGGGTGACAAAGCTTCTTTTGGGACGATCAAATTTGAGTTAAGGAAAACACGTTCTCACTTTTATTTTTTGCACTTAGGGCCCAACAATAAAGTGGGAGATTTGGGAATGCAAAATTGTATATGCAATTATGTAATTCATATTGTCACAGCCACCTTGTTCAAATTTGACCATGAACGGGTTACCGGAGCGGTGCCAAATTATTCACAGATAGTGCATTACAAAAATCTGAGGAAATTACACAGTGGCCCAAAACTTCATTGCTAGTCACAACGGTTAAGAGATATTCACCCGAACAATATGGAAAATGTTTTCTATCAAAATTATACGTACTCTCTTATAGGTATGGGAACCTGGGTAATCCTCCGAGTATTTTTTATAGCATTCCATTACTACTGTTACAATAAGCGTTATGGGAATAAAATTTCCACCTCATGGAATCACATGTAGTTTCATTTCTTGGTTTTCAATGAAATATAGAAGTAATAATATCCCATCTTTCACATTTTACAAAGAACAAATAGTTGGTCTTGAGTATATTCTCGGTGATTACATAAACGTATACGAGTGTCAGTTGTACGATCTTGTTGAAATCTATGTGGAAATAAGACCAATTTCTTTATTACTCTAGGATATTATAAGTTCAACCATATATGGTGACAAAGCTTCTTTTGGGACGATCAAATTTGAATTAAGGAAAACACGTTCTCATTTTTATTTTTTGCACTTAGGTCCCAAAAAGAAAGTGGGAGATTTTGGAATGCAAAATTGGATATACGATTATGTAATTCACATTGACACAACCACCTTGTTCGAATTTGACCATGAACGGGTTACCGGAGCGGTGCCAAATTATTCACAGACAATGCATTAAAAAATCTGAGGAAATTACACAGCGGCCCAAAAACTCATTGCTGGTCACAACAGTTAAGAGATATTCACCCCAACAATATGGAAAATGTTTCCAATCAAAATTATACGTACTCTCTTACAGGCACGGGAACCCAGGTAATCCTCCGAGTATTTTTTGTAGCATTCCATTACTACTGTTACAATAAGCGTTATAGGAATGAAATTTCCGCCTCATAGAATCACATGTAGTTTCATTTCTAGGTTTTTAATGAAATATGGAACTAATAATATCCCATCTTTCACATTTTACAAGAACAAATACTTGGTCTTGAGTAAATTGTCGGTGATTACTCAAACGTATACGAGTGTCAGTTGTATGATCTTGTAGAAGTCTATGTGGAAATAAGACCAATTTCTTTATTACTCTAGGATATGATAAGTTCAACTATATATGGATGACAAATCTTCTTTTGGGACGATCAAATTTGAGTTAAGGAAAACACGTTCTCGTTTTTATTTTTTGCACTTAGGTCCCAAAATTAAAGTGGGAGATTTTGGAATGCAAAATTGGATATACGATTATGTAATTCATATTGTCACAGCCACCTTGTTCGAATTTAACCATGAACAGGTTACCGGAGCAGTGCCAAATTATTCACAGATAGTGCATTACAAAAATCTGAGGAAATTACACAGTGGGCCAAAACTTCATTGCTAGTCAAAACGGTTAAGAGATATTCACCCGAACAATATGGAGAATGTTTCCAATCAAAATTATACGTACTCTCTTACAGGGACGGGAACCTGGGTAATCCTCCGAGTATTTTTTATAGCATTCCATTACTACTGTTACAATAAGGGTTATGGGAATAAAATTTCCGCCTCATAGAATCACATGTAGTTTCATATCTAGGTTTTCAATGAAATATATAAGTAATAATATCCCATCTTTCACATTTTAAAAGAACAAATACTTGGTCTTGAGTAAATTGTCGGTGATTACTTGTACGTATAGGAGTGTCAGTTGTATGATCTTGTAGAAGTCTATGTCGAAATAAGACAAATTTCTTTATTACTCTAGGATATTATAAGTTCAACTATATATGGATAACAAAGCTTCTTTTGGGACGATCAAATTTGAGTTAAGGAAAACACGTTCTCGTTTTTATTTTTTGCATTTAGGTGCCAAAAATAAAGTGGGAGATTTTGGAATGCAAAATTGGATATACGATTATGTAATTCATATTGTCACAGCCACCTTGTTCGAATTTGACCATGAACAGGTTACCGGAGCAGTGCCAAATTATTCACAGATAGTGCATTACAAAAATCTGAGGAAATTACATAGTGGACCAAAACTTCATTGCTAGTCATAACGGTTAAGAGATATTCACCCGAACAATATGGAGAATGTTTCCAATCAAAATTATACGTACTCACTTACAGGGACGGGAGCCTGGGTAATCCTCCGAGTATTTTTTATAGCATTCCATTACTGCTGTAACAATAAGCGTTATGGGAATAAAATTTCCGCCTCATAGAATCACATGTAGTTTCATTTCTAGGTTTTTAACGTAATATAGAAGTAATAATATCCCATCTTTCACATTTTACAAAGAACAAATACTTGGTCTTGAGTAAATTGTCGGTGATTACTTAAACGTATACGAGTGTCAGTTGTATGATCTTGTAGAAGTCTATGTGGAAATAAGACCAATTTCTTTATTACTCTTGGATATTATAAGTTCAACTATATATGGATGACATAGCTTCTTTTGGGACGATCAAATTTGAGTTAAGGAAAACACGTTCTCGTTTTTATTATTTGCACTTAGGTCCCAACAATAAAGTGGGAGATTTTGGAATGCAAAATTGGATATATGATTATGTAATTCATATTGTCACAACCACCTTGTTCGAATTTGACCATGAACAAGTTACCAGAGCAGTGCCAAATTATTCAAAGATAGTGCATTACAAAAATCTGAGGAAATGACACAGTGGTCCAAAACATCATTGCTGGTCACAACGGTTAAGAGATATTCACCCGAACAATATGGAAAATGTTTCCAATCAAAATTATAAGTACTCTCTTACAGGCACGGTAACCTGGGTAATCCTCCGAGTATTTTTTATAGCATTCCATTAATACTGTTGCAATAAGGGTTATGGGAATAAAATTTCCGCCTCATAGAATCACATGTAGTTTCATTTCTAGGTTTTTAACGAAATATAGAAGTAATAATATCCCATCTTTCACATTTTACAAAGAACAAATACTTGGTGTTGAGTAAATTGTCGGTAATTACTTAAACGTATACGAGTGTCAGTTGTATGATATTGTAGAAGTCTATGTGGACATAAGACCAATTTCTTTATTACTCTAGGATATTATAAGTTCAACTATATATGGAAGACAAAGCTTCTTTCGGGACGATCAAATTTGAGTTAAGGAAAACATGTTCTCGTTTTTATTTTTTGCACTTAGGGCCCAACAAGAAAGTGGTAGATTTTGGAATGCAAAATTGGATATACGGTTATGTAATTCATATTGTCACATCCACCTTGTTCGAATTTGACAATGAGCGGGTCACTGGAGCGGTGCCAAATTATTCATAGATAGTGCATTACAAAAATTTGAGGAAATTACAAAGTGGCCCAAAACTTCATTGCTGGTCACAACGGTTAAGAGATATTCACCCGAACAATATGGAAAATGTTTCCTATCAAAATTATATGTACTCTCTTACAGTCACGGGAACCTGGCTAATCCTTCGAGTATTTTTTATAGCATTCCATTACCACTGTTACAATAAGCGTTATGGGAATAAAATTTCCACCTCATAGAATCACATGTAGTTTCATTTCTAGGTTTTCAATGAAATATGGAAGTAATAATATCCCATCTTTCACATTTTACAAAGAACAAATACTTGGTCTTGAGTAAATTGTCGGTGATTACTTAAACGTATACGAGTGTCAGTTGTATGATCTTGTAGAAGTCTATGTGGAAATCGGACCAATTTCTTTATTACTCACGGATATTATAAGTTCAACTATATATGGATTACAAGGATTCTTTTGGGACTATCAAATTTGAGTTAAGGAAAACACGTTCTCTTTTTTATTTTTTGCACTTAGGGCCCAACAATAAAGTGGAAGATTTCGGAATGCAAAATTGGATATATGATTATGTAATTCATATTGTCACAGCCACCTTGTTCGAATTTGACCATGAATGGATTACCGGAACGGTGGCAAATTATTCACAGACAGTGCATTACAAAAATCTGAGGAAATTACACGGCGGCCCAAAACTTCATTGTTGGTCACAACGGTTAAGAGATATTCACCCGAACAATATGGAAAATGTTTTCTATCAAAATTATACGTACTCTCTTACAGGCATGGGAACCTGGGTAATCCTCCGAGTATTTTTCTTAGCATTCCATTACTACTGTTACAATAAGCGTTATGGGAATAAAATTTCCGCTGAATCACATGTAGTTTCATTTCTAGGTTTTCAATGAAATATAGAAGTAATAATACCCCATCTTTCACATTTTACAAAGAACAAATACTTGGTCTTGAGTAAATGGTCGGTGATTACTTAAACGTATACGAGTATCAGTTGTATGATCTTGTAGAAGTCTATGTGGAAATAAGACCAATTTCTTTATTACTCTAGGATATTATAAGTTCAACCATATATGGGTTACAAAGCTTCTTTTGGGACGATCATATTTGAGTTAAGGAAAACATGTTCTCGTTTTTAATTTTTGCACTTAGGTCCCAAAAATAAAGTGGGAGATTTTGGAATGCAAAATTGGATATAAGATTATGTAATTCATATTTTCACAACCACCTTGTTCGAATTTGACCTTGAACGGGTTACCGGAGCTGTGCCGAATTATTCACAGACAGTGCATTACAAAAATCTGAGGAAATTACACAGCGGCCCAAAAGTTCATTGCTGGTCACAATGGTTAAGAGATATTCACCCGAACAATATGCAAAATGTTTCCTATCAAAATTATACGTACTCTCTTACAGGCACGGGAACCTGGGTAATTCTCCGAGTATTTTTTACAGCATTCCATTACTACTGTTACAATAAGCGTTATAGGAATGACATTTCCGCCTCATAGAATCACATGTAGTTTCATTTCTAGGTTTTGAATAAAATATGGAAGTAATAATATCCCATCTTTCACATTTTACAAAGAACAAATACTTGGTCTTGAGTAAATTATCGGTGATTACTTAAACGTATACGAGTGTCAGTTGTATGATCTTGTAGAAGTCTACGTGGAATTAAGACCAATTTCTTTATTACTCTAGGATATTATAAGTTCAACCATATATGGATGACAAAGCTTCTTTTGGGCTATAAAATTTGAGTTAGGGAAAACACGTTCTCGTTTTTATTTTTTGCACTTAGGTCACAAAAATAAAGTGGGAGATTTTGGAATGAAAAATTGGATATACGATTATGTAATTCATATTGTTACAACCACCTTGTTCGAATTTGACCATGAACGGTTTACCGGAGCGGTGCCAAATTATTCACAGACAGTGCATTACAAAAATCTGAGGAAATTACACAGCGGCCCAAAACCTCATTGTTGGTCACAATGGTTAAGAGATATTCACCCGAACAATATGGAAAATGTTTTCTATCAAAATTATACGTACTCTCTTACAGGCATGGGAACCTGGGTAATCCTCCGAGTATTTTTTATGGCATTCCATTACTACTGTTACAATAAGCGTTATGGGAATAAAATTTCCGACTCATAGAATCACATGTAGTTTCATTTCTAGGTTTTCAATGAAATATAGAAGTAATAATATCCCATCTTTCACATTTTACAAAGAACAAATACTTGGTCTTGAGTATATTCTCGGTGATTACTTAAACGTATACGAGTGTCAGTTGTATGATCTTGTAGAAGTCTATGTGGAAATAAGATCAATTTCTTTATTACTCTAGGATATTATAAGTTCAACCATATATGGGTGACAAAGCTTCTTTTGGGACGATCAAATTTGAGTTAAGGAAAACACTTCTCACTTTTTTTTTTTGCACTTCGGGCCCAACAATAAAGTGGGAGATTTTGGAATGCAAAATTGTATATGCAATTATGTAATTCATATTGTCACTGCCACCTTGTTCAAATTTGACCATGAACGGGTTACCGGAGCGGTGCCAAATTATTCACCGACAGTGCATTACAAAAATCTGAGGAAATTATACAGCGGCCCAAAACTTCATTGCTGGTCACAACGGTTAAGAGATATTCACCCGAACAATATGGAAAATGTTTTCTATCAAAATTATACGTACTCTCTTACAGGGACGGGAACCTGGGTAATCCTCCGAGTATTTTTTATAGCATTCCATTACTACTGTTACAATAAGCGTTATGGGAATAAAATTTCCAGCTCATAGAATCACATGTAGTTTCATTTCTAGGTTTTTAACGAAATATAGAAGTAATAATATCCCATCTTTCACATTTTACAAAGAACAAATACTTGGTCTTGAGTAAATTGTCAGTGATTACTTAAGCGTATACGAGTGTCAGTTGTATGATCTTGTAGAAGTCTATGTGGAGATAAGACCAATTTCTTTATTACTCTAGGATATTATAAGTTCAACTATATATGGATGACAAAGCTTCTTTTGGGACGATCAAATTTGAGTTAAGGAAAACACGTTCTCGTTTTTATTTTTTGTACTTAGGTCCCAACAATAAAATGGGAGATTTTGGAATGCAAAATTGGATATACGATTATGCAATTCATATTGTCCCAGCCACCTTGTTCGAATTTGACCATGAACAAGTTACCAGAGCAGTGCCAAATTATTCAAAGATAGTGCATTACAAAAATCTGAGGAAATGACACAGTGGCCCAAAACTTCATTGCTGGTCACAACGGTTAAGAGATATTCACCCGAACAATATGGAAAATGTTTCCAATCAAAATTATAAGTACTCTCTTACAGGCACGGGAACCTGAGTAATCCTCCGAGTATTTTTTATAGCATTCCATTAATACTGTTGCAATAAGGGTTATGGGAATAAAATTTCCGCCTCATAGAATCACATGTAGTTTCATTTCTAGGTTTTTAACGAAATATAGAAGTAATAATATCCCATCTTTCACATTTTACAAAGAACAAATACTTGGTGTTGAGTAAATTGTCGGTAATTACTTAAACGTATACGAGTGTCAGTTGTATGATATTGTAGAAGTCTATGTGGACATAAGACCAATTTCTTTATTACTCTAGGATATTATAAGTTCAACTATATATGGAAGACAAAGCTTCTTTCGGGACGATCAAATTTGAGTTAAGGAAAACACGTTCTCGTTTTTATTTTTTGCACTCAGGGCCCAACAAGAAAGTGGTAGATTTTGGAATGCAAAATTGGATATACGGTTATGTAATTCATATTGTCACATCAGCCTTGTTCAAATTTGACAATGAGCGGGTCACCGGAGCGGTGCCAAATTATTCATAGATAGTGCATTACAAAAGTTTGAGGAAATTACACAGTGGCCCAAAACTTCATTGCTGGTCACAACGGTTAAGAGATATTCACCCGAACAATATGGAAAATGTTTCCTATCAAAATTATATGTACTCTCTTACAGGCATGGGAACCTGGCTAATCCTTCGAGTATTTTTTTATAGCATTCCATTACTACTGTTACAATAAGCGTTATGGGAATAAAATTTCCACCTCATAGAATCACATGTAGTTTCATTTCTAGGTTTTCAATGAAATATGGAAGTAATAATATCCCATCTTTCACATTTTACAAAGAACAAATACTTGGTCTTGAGTAAATTGTCGGTGATTACTTAAACGTATACGAGTGTCAGTTGTATGATCTTGTAGAAGTCTATGTGGAAATAAGACCAATTTCTTTATTACTCACGGATATTATAAGTTCAACTATATATGGATTACAAGGATTCTTTTGGGACTATCAAATTTGAGTTAAGGAAAACACGTTCTCTTTTTTATTTTTTGCACTTAGGGCCCAACAATAAAGTGGAAGATTTCGGAATGCAAAATTGGATATATGATTATGTAATTCATATTGTCACAGCCACCTTGTTCGAATTTGACCATGAATGGATTACCGGAACGGTGGCAAATTATTCACAGACAGTGCATTACAAAAATCTGAGGAAATTACACAGCGGCCCAAAACTTCATTGTTGGTCACAACGGTTAAGAGATATTCACCCGAACAATATGGAAAATGTTTTCTATCAAAATTATACGTACTCTCTTACAGGCATGGGAACCTGGGTAATCCTCCGAGTATTTTTTATAGCATTCCATTACTACTGTTACAATAAGCGTTGTGGGAATAAAATTTCCGCCTCATAGAATCACATGTTGTTTCATTTCTAGGTTTTCAATGAAATATAGAAGTAATAATACCCCATCTTTCACATTTTACAAAGAACAAATACTTGGTCTTGAGTAAATTGTCGGTGACTACTTAAACGTATACGAGTATCAGTTGTACGATCTTGTAGAAGTCTATGTGGAAATAAGACCAATTTCTTTATTACTCTAGGATATTATAAGTTCAACCATACATGGGTGACAAAGCTTCTTTTGGGACGATCAAATTTGAGTTAAGGAAAACACGTTCTCATTTTTATTTTTTGCACTTAGGTCCCAACAATAAAATGGGAGATTTTGGAATGCAAAATTGGATATACGATTATGCAATTCATATTGTCACAGCCACCTTGTTCGAATTTGACCATGAACAGGTTACCAGAGCAGTGCCAAATTATTCAAAGATAGTGCATTACAAAAATCTGAGGAAATGACACAGTGGCCCAAAACTTCATTGCTGGTCACAACGGTTAAGAGATATTCACCCGAACAATATGGAAAATGTTTCCAATCAAAATTATAAGTACTCTCTTACAGGCACGGGAACCTGAGTAATCCTCCGAGTATTTTTTATAGCATTCCATTAATACTGTTGCAATAAGGGTTATGGGAATAAAATTTCCGCCTCATAGAATCACATGTAGTTTCATTTCTAGGTTTTTAACGAAATATAGAAGTAATAATATCCCATCTTTCACATTTTACAAAGAACAAATACTTGGTGTTGAGTAAATTGTCGGTAATTACTTAAACGTATACGAGTGTCAGTTGTATGATATTGTAGAAGTCTATGTGGACATAAGACCAATTTCTTTATTACTCTAGGATATTATAAGTTCAACTATATATGGAAGACAAAGCTTCTTTCGGGACGATCAAATTTGAGTTAAGGAAAACACGTTCTCGTTTTTATTTTTTGCACTCAGGGCCCAACAAGAAAGTGGTAGATTTTGGAATGCAAAATTGGATATACGGTTATGTAATTCATATTGTCACATCAGCCTTGTTCGAATTTGACAATGAGCGGGTCACCGGAGCGGTGCCAAATTATTCATAGATAGTGCATTACAAAAATTTGAGGAAATTACACAGTGGCCCAAAACTTCATTGCTGGTCACAACGGTTAAGAGATATTCACCCGAACAATATGGAAAATGTTTCCTATCAAAATTATATGTACTCTCTTACAGGCACGGGAACCTGGCTAATCCTTCGAGTATTTTTTTATAGCATTCCATTACTACTGTTACAATAAGCGTTATGGGAATAAAATTTCCACCTCATAGAATCACATGTAGTTTCATTTCTAGGTTTTCAATGAAATATGGAAGTAATAATATCCCATCTTTCACATTTTACAAAGAACAAATACTTGGTCTTGAGTAAATTGTCGGTGACTACTTAAACGTATACGAGTATCAGTTGTACGATCTTGTAGAAGTCTATGTGGAAATAAGACCAATTTCTTTATTACTCTAGGATATTATAAGTTCAACCATACATGGGTGACAAAGCTTCTTTTGGGACGATCAAATTTGAGTTAAGGAAAACACGTTCTCATTTTTATTTTTTGCACTTAGGTCCCAACAATAAAATGGGAGATTTTGGAATGCAAAATTGGATATACGATTATGCAATTCATATTGTCACAGCCACCTTGTTCGAATTTGACCATGAACAGGTTACCAGAGCAGTGCCAAATTATTCAAAGATAGTGCATTACAAAAATCTGAGGAAATGACACAGTGGCCCAAAACTTCATTGCTGGTCACAACGGTTAAGAGATATTCACCCGAACAATATGGAAAATGTTTCCAATCAAAATTATAAGTACTCTCTTACAGGCACGGGAACCTGAGTAATCCTCCGAGTATTTTTTATAGCATTCCATTAATACTGTTGCAATAAGGGTTATGGGAATAAAATTTCCGCCTCATAGAATCACATGTAGTTTCATTTCTAGGTTTTTAACGAAATATAGAAGTAATAATATCCCATCTTTCACATTTTACAAAGAACAAATACTTGGTGTTGAGTAAATTGTCGGTAATTACTTAAACGTATACGAGTGTCAGTTGTATGATATTGTAGAAGTCTATGTGGACATAAGACCAATTTCTTTATTACTCTAGGATATTATAAGTTCAACTATATATGGAAGACAAAGCTTCTTTCGGGACGATCAAATTTGAGTTAAGGAAAACACGTTCTCGTTTTTATTTTTTGCACTCAGGGCCCAACAAGAAAGTGGTAGATTTTGGAATGCAAAATTGGATATACGGTTATGTAATTCATATTGTCACATCAGCCTTGTTCGAATTTGACAATGAGCGGGTCACCGGAGCGGTGCCAAATTATTCATAGATAGTGCATTACAAAAATTTGAGGAAATTACACAGTGGCCCAAAACTTCATTGCTGGTCACAACGGTTAAGAGATATTCACCCGAGCAATATGGAAAATGTTTCCTATCAAAATTATATGTACTCTCTTACAGGCACGGGAACCTGGCTAATCCTTCGAGTATTTTTTTATAGCATTCCATTACTACTGTTACAATAAGCGTTATGGGAATAAAATTTCCACCTCATAGAATCACATGTAGTTTCATTTCTAGGTTTTCAATGAAATATGGAAGTAATAATATCCCATCTTTCACATTTTACAAAGAACAAATACTTGGTCTTGAGTAAATTGTCGGTGATTACTTAAACGTATACGAGTGTCAGTTGTATGATCTTGTAGAAGTCTACGTGGAAATAAGACCAATTTCTTTATTACTCACGGATATTATAAGTTCAACTATATATGGATTACAAGGATTCTTTTGGGACTATCAAATTTGAGTTAAGGAAAACACGTTCTCTTTTTTATTTTTTGCACTTAGGGCCCAACAATAAAGTGGAAGATTTCGGAATGCAAAATTGGATATATGATTATGTAATTCATATTGTCACAGCCACCTTGTTCGAATTTGACCATGAATGGATTACCGGAACGGTGGCAAATTATTCACAGACAGTGCATTACAAAAATCTGAGGAAATTACACAGCGGCCCAAAACTTCATTGTTGGTCACAACGGTTAAGAGATATTCACCCGAACAATATGGAAAATGTTTTCTATCAAAATTATACGTACTCTCTTACAGGCATGGGAACCTGGGTAATCCTCCGAGTATTTTTTATAGCATTCCATTACTACTGTTACAATAAGCATTGTGGGAATAAAATTTCCGCCTCATAGAATCACATGTTGTTTCATTTCTAGGTTTTCAACGAAATATAGAAGTAATAGTACCCCATCTTTCACATTTTACAAAGAACAAATACTTGGTCTTGAGTAAATTGTCGGTGACTACTTAAACGTATATGAGTATCAGTTGTACGATCTTGTAGAAGTCTATGTGGAAATAAGACCAATTTCTTTATTACTCTAGGATATTATAAGTTCAACCATATATGGGTGACAAAGCTTCTTTTGGGACGATCAAATTTGAGTTAAGGAAAACACGTTCTCGTTTTTATTTTTTGCACTTAGGTCCCAACAAGAATGTGGGAGATTTTGCTGGTCACAACAGTTAAGAGATATTCACCCGAACAATATGGAAAATGTTTCTAATCAAAATTATACGTACTCTCTTACAGGCACGGGAACATAGGAAATCCTCCGAGTATTTGTTATAGCATTCCATTACTACTGTTACAATAAGCGTTAGAGGAATGAAATTTATGCCTCAAAGAATTACATGTAGTTTCATTTCTAGGTTTTTAATGAAATATGGAACTAATAATATCCCATCTTTCACATTTTACAAGAACAAATACTTGGTCTTCAGTAGATTGTCGGTGATTACTGAAACGTATACGAGTGTCAGTTGTATGTTCTTGTAGAAGTCTATGTGGAAATAAGACCAATTTCTTTATTACTCCAGGATATTATATGTTCAACTATATATGGATGACAAAGCTTCTTTTGGGACGATCAAATTTGAGTTAAGGAAAACACTTTCTCGTTTTTATTTTTTGCACTTAGGTCCCAACAATAAAGTGGGAGATTTTGGAATGAAAAATTGGATATACGATTATATAATTCATATTGTCACAGCCACCTTGTTCGAATTTGACCATGAACAGGTTACCGGAGCAGTGCCAAATTATTCAAAGATAGTGCATTACAAAAATCTGAGGAAATGACACAGTGGCCCAAAACTTCATTGCTGGTCACAACGGTTAAGAGATATTCAACCGAACAATATGGAAAATGTTTCCAATCAAAATTATAAGTACTCTCTTACAGGCACGGGAACCTGGGTAATCCTCCGAGTATTTTTTATAGCATTCCATTAATACTTTTGCAATAAGGGTTATGGGAATAAAATTTCCGCCTCATAGAATCACATGTAGTTTCATTTCTAGGTTTTAACGAAATATAGAAGTAATAATATCCCATCTTTCACATTTTACAAAGAACAAATACTTGGTGTTGAGTAAATTGTCGGCAATTACTTAAACGTATACGAGTGTCAGTTGTATGATATTGTAGAAGTATATGTGGACATAAGACCAATTTCTTTATTACTCTAGGATATTATAAGTTCAACTATATATGGAAGACAAAGCTTCTTTCGGGACGATCAAATTTGAGTTAAGGAAAACACTTTCTCGTTTTTATTTTTTGCACTTAGGGCCCAACAATAAAGTGGAAGATTTTGGAATGCAAAATTGGATGTACGGTTATGTAATTCATATTGTCACAGCTACCTTGTTCAAATTTGACCATGAACGGATCACCGGAGCGGTGCCAAATTATTCATAGATAGTGCATTACAAAAATTTGAGGAAATTACACAGTGGCCCAAAACTTCATTGCTGGTCACAACGGTTAAGAGATATTCACCCGAACAATATGGAAAATGTTTCCTATCAAAATTATATGTACTCTCTTACAGGCACGGGAACCTGGCTAATCCTTCGAGTATTTTTTATAGCATTCCATTACTACTGTTACAATAAGCGTTATGGGAATAAAATTTCCACCTCATAGAATCACATGTAGTTTCATTTCTAGGTTTTCAATGAAATATGGAAGTAATAATATCCCATCTTTCACATTTTACAAAGAACAAATACTTGGTCTTGAGTAAATTGTCGGTGATTACTTAAACGTATACGAGTGTCAGTTGTATGATCTTGTAGAAGTCTATGTAGAAATAAGACCAATTTCTTTATTACTCACAGATATTATAAGTTCAACTATATATGGATTACAAGGATTGTTTTGGGACTATCAAATTTATACGTACTCTCTTACAGGCATGGGAACCTGGGTAATCCTCCGAGTATTTTTTATAGCATTCCATTACTACTGTTACAATAAGCGTTGTGGGAATAAAATTTCCGCCTCATAGAATCACATGTAGTTTCATTTCTAGGTTTTCAATGAAATATAGAAGTAATAATATCCCATCTTTCACATTTTACAAAGAACAAATACTTGGTCTTGAGTAAATTCTTGGTGATTACTTAAACGTATACGAGTGTCAGTTGTATGATCTTGAAGAAGTCCATGTGGAAATAAGACCAATTTCTTTATAACTCTAGGATATTATAAGTTCAACTATATATGGATGACAAAGCTTTTTTCGGGGCGATCAAATTTGAGTTAAGGAAAACACGTTCTCGTTTTTATTTTTTGCACTTAGGTCTCAACAAGAAAGTGGGAGATTTTGGAATGCAAAATTGGATATACAATTATGTAATTCATATTTTCACTGCCACCTTTTTCGAATTTGACCATGAACGGGTTACCGGAGCGGTGCCAAATTATTCACAGACAGTGCATTACAAAAATCTGAGGAAATTACACAACGGCCCAAAACTTCATTGCTGGTCACAACGGTTAAGAGATATTCACCTGAACAATATAGAAAATGTTTCTAATTAAAATTACACGTACTCTCTTACAGGCACGGGAACCTAGGTAATCCACCGAGTATTTTTTATAGCATTCCATTACTACTGTTACAATAAGCGTTATGGGAATAAACTTTCCACCTCATAGAATCACATGTAGTTTCATTTCTAGGTTTTAAATGAAATATAGAAGTAATAATATCCCATCTTTCACATTTTACAAAGAACAAATACTTGGTCTTGAGTAAATTGTCGGTGATTACTTAAACGTATACGAGTGTCAGTTGTATGATCTTGTAGAAGTCTATGTGGAAATAAGACCAATTTCTTTATTACTCTAGGATATTATAAGTTCAACTATATATGGATGACAACGCTTCTTTTGGGACTATCAAATTTGAGTTAAGGAAAACACTTTCTCGTTTTTATTTTTTGCACTTAGGGCCCAACAATAAAGTTGTAGATTTTGGAATGCTAAATAGGATATATGATTATGTAATTCATATTGTCATAGCCACCTTGTTCAAATTTGACCATGAACGGGTTACCGGAGCGGTGCCAAATTATTCACAGACAGTGCATTACAAAAATCTGAGGAAATTACACAGCGGCCCAAAACTTCATTGCTGGTCACAACGGTTAAGAGATATTCACCCGAACAATATGGAAAATGTTTCTAATTAAAATTACACGTACTCTCTTACAGGCACGGGAACCTAGGTAATCCTCCGAGTATTTTTTATGGCATTCCATTACTACTGTTACAATAAGCGTTATGGGAATAAAATTGCTGCCTCATAGAATCACATGTAATTTCATTTCTAGGTTTTCAATGAAATATAGAAGTAATAATATCCCATCATTCACATTTTACAAAGAACAAATACTTGGTCTTGAGTAAATTGTCGGTGATTACTTATACGTATACGAGTGTCAGTTGTATGATCTTGTAGAAGTCTAGGTGGAAATAAGACCAATTTCTTTATTACTCTAGGATATTATAAGTTCAACCATATATGGGTAACAAAGCTTCTTTTGGGATGATCAAATTTGAGTTAAGGAAAACACGTTCTCGTTTTTATTTTTTGCACTTAGGGCCCAATAAGAAAGTGGTAGATTTTGGAATGCAAAATTGGATATACGGTTATGTAATTCATATTGTCACAGTTACCTTGTTCGAATTTGACCATGAACGGATCACCGGAGCGGTGCCAAATTATTCATAGATAGTGCATTACAAAAAATTGAGGAAATTACACAGTGGCCCAAAACTTCATTGTTGGTCACAACGGTTAAGAGATATTCACCTGAACAATATTGAAAATGTTTCCTATCAAACTTATACGTACTCTCTTACAGGCACGGGAACCTGGATAATCCTCCGAGTATTTTTTATAGCATACCATTACTACTGTTACAATAGGCGTTATGGGAATAAAATTTCCGCCTCGTAGAATCACATGTAGTTTCATTTCTAGGTTTTCAATGAAATATAGAAGTAAAAATATACCATCTTTCACATTTTACAAAGAACAAATACTTGGTCTTGAGTAAATTCTCGGTGATTACTTAAACGTATACGAGTGTCAGTTGTGTGATCTTGTAGAAGTCTATGTGGAAATAAGACCAATTTCTTTATTACTCTAGGATATTATAAGTTCAACCATATATGGGTGACAAAGCTTATTTTGGGATGATCAAATTTGAGTTAAAGAAAACACGTTCTCGTTTTTATTTTTTGCACTTAGGGCCCAACAAGAAAGTGGTAGATTTTGGATTGCAAAATTGGATATACGGTTATGTAATTCATATTGTCACAGCCACCTTGTTCGAATTTGACCATGAACGGGTCACCGGAGCGGTGCCAAATTATTCATAGATAGTGCATTACAAAAAATTGAGGAAATTACACAGTGGCCCAAAACTTCATTGTTGGTCACAATGGTTAAGAGATATTCACCTGAACAATATCGAAAATGTTTCCTATCAAAATTATATGTACTCTCTTATAGGCACGGGAACCTGGGTAATCCTCCGAGTATTTTTTATAGCATTCCATTACTACTGTTACAATAGGCGTTATGGGAATAAAATTTCCGCCTCGTAGAATCACATGTAGTTTCATTTCTAAGCTTTCAATGAAATATAGAAGTAAAAATATACCATCTTTCACATTTTACAAAGAACAAATACTTGGTCGTGAGTAAATTCTCGGTGATTACTTAAACGTATACGAGTGTCAGTTGTGTGATCTTGTAGAAGTCTATATGGAAATAAGACCAATTTCTTTATTACTCTAGGATATTATAAGTTCAACCATATATGGGTGACAAAGCTTCTTTTGGGATGATCAAATTTGAGTTAAAGAAAACACGTTCTCGTTTTTATTTTTTGCACTTAGGGCCTAACAAGAAAGTGGTAGATTTTGGATTGCAAAATTGGATATACGGTTATGTAATTCATATTGTCACAGCCACCTTGTTCGAATTTGACCATGAACGGGTCACCGGAGCGGTGCCAAATTATTCATAGATAGTGCATTAAAAAAAATTGAGGAAATTACACAGTGGCCCAAAACTTCATTGTTGGTCACAATGGTTAAGAGATATTCACCTGAACAATATCGAAAATGTTTCCTATCAAAATTATATGTACTCTCTTATAGGCATGGGAACCTGGGTAATCCTCAGAGTATTTTTTATAGCATTCCATTAATACTGTTACAATAGGCATTATGGGAATAAAATTTCCACCTCATAGAATCACATGTAGTTTCATTTCTAGGTTTTCAATGAAATATGGAAGTAATAATATTCCATCTTTCACATTTTACAAAGAACAAATACTTGGTATTGAGTAAATTCTCGGTGATTACTTAAACATATACGAGTGTCAGTTGTAGGATCTTGTAGAAGTCTATGTGGAAATAAGACCAATTTCTTTATTACTCTAGGATGTTATAAGTTCAACCATATATGGGTGACAAAGCTTCTTTTGGGATGATCAAATTTGAGTTAAGGAAAACACGTTCTCGTTTTTATTTTTTGCACTTAGGTCCCAAAAAGAAAGTGGGAGATTTTGGAATGCAAAATTGGATATATGATTATGTAATTCATATTGTCACAGCCACCTTGTTCTAATTTGACCTTGAACGGATTACCGGAGCGGTGCCAAATTATTCAGAGACAGTGCATTACAAAAATCTGAGGAAATTACACAGCGGCCCAAAACTTCATTTCTTGTCACAACGGTTAAGAGATATTCACCCGAACAATATGGAAATGGTTTCTATCAAAACTATACGTACTCTCTTACAAGCATGGGAACCTGGGTAATCCTCCGAGTATTTTTTATAGCATTCCATTACTACTGTTACAATAAGCGTTGTGGGAATAAAATTACTGCCTCATAGAATCACATGTAGTTTCATTTCTAGGTTTTCAATGAAATATAGAATTAATAATATCCCATCTTTCACATTTTACAAAGAACAAATACTTGGTCTTGAGTAAATTCTTGGTGATTACTTAAACGTATACGAGTGTCAGTTGTATGATCTTGTAGAAGTCTATGTGGAAATAATACCAATTTCTTTATTACTCTAGGATGTTATAAGTTCAACCATATATGGGTGACAAAGCTTCTTTTGGGATGATCAAATTTGAGTTAAGGAAAACACGTTATCGTTTTTATTTTTTGCACTTAGGTCCCAAAAAGAAAGTGGGAGATTTTGGAATGCAAAATTGGATATACGATTATGTAATTCATATTGTTACAACCACCTTGTTCGAATTTGACCATGAACGGGTTACCGGTGCGGTGCCAAATTATTCACAGACAGTGCATTACAAAAATCTGAGGAAATTACACAGCAGCCCAAAACTTCATTGCTGGTCACAACGTTTAAGAGATATTCACCCTAACAATAAGGAAAATGTTTTCTATCAAATTTATACGTACTCTCTTACAGGCATGGGAACCTGGGTAATCCTCCGAGTATTTTTTATAGCATTCCATTACTACTGTTACAATAAGCGTTGTGGGAATAAAATTTCCGCCTCATAGAATCACATGTAGTTTCATTTCTAGGTTTTCAATGAAATATAGAATTAATAATATCCCATCTTTCACATTTTACAAAGAACAAATACTTGGTCTTGAGTAAATTCTTGGTGATTACTTTAACGTATATGAGTGTCAGTTGTATGATCTTGAAGAAGTCCATGTGGAAATAAGACCAATTTATTTATCACTCTAGGATATTATAAGTTCAACTATATATGGATGACAAAGCTTCTTTCGGGACGATCAAATTTGAGTTAAGGAAAACACGTTCTCGTTTTTATTTTTTGCACTTAGGTCTCAACAAGAAAGTGGGAGATTTTGGAATGCAATATTGGATATACGATTATATAATTCATATTTTCTCTGCCACCTTTTTCGAATTTGACCATGAACGGGTTACCGGAGCGGTGCCAAATTATTCACAGATAGTGCATTACAAAAATATGAGGAAATTACACAACGGCCCAAAACTTCATTGCTGGTCACAACGGTTAAGAGATATTCACCCGAACAATATGGAAAATGTTTCCTATCAAAATTATACGTACTCTCTTACAGGCACGGGAACCTAGGTAATCTTCCGAGTATTTTTTATAGCATTCCATTACTACTGTTACAATAAGCGTTATGGGAATAAAATTTCCACCTCATAGAATCACATGTAGTTTCATTTCTAGGTTTTAAATGAAATATAGAAGTAATAATATCCAATCTTTCACATTTTACAAAGAACAAATACTTGGTCTTGAGTAAATTGTCGGTGATTACTTATACGTATACGAGTGTCAGTTGTATGATCTTGTAGAAGTCTATGTGGAAATAAGACCAATTTCTTTATTACTCTAGGATATTATAAGTTCAACCATATATGGGTGACAAAGCTTCTTTTGGGACGAATTTGAGTTAAGGAAAACTCGTTCTCATTTTTATTTTTTGCACTTAGGTCCCAAAAATAAAGTGGCAGATTTCGGAATGCAAAATGGATATACGATTATGTAATTCATATTGTCACAACCACCTTGTTCGAATTTGACCATGAACGGGTTACTGGAGCGGTGCCAAATTATTCACAGATAGTGCATTGCAAAAATCTGAGGAAATTACACAGCGGCCCAAAACTTCATTGCTGGTCACAACGGTTAAGAGATATTCACCCAAACAAAAATTGAAAATGTTTCCTATCAAAATTATACGTACTCTCTTACAGGCACAGGAACCTGGGTAATCCTCCGAGTATTTGTTATAGTATTCCATTACTACTGTTACAATAAGCGTTATAGGAATCAAATTTCTGCCTCATAGGATCACATGTAGTTTCATTTCTAGGTTTTTAATGAAATCTGGAAGTAATAATATCCCATCTTTCACATTTTAAAAGAACAAATACTTGGTCTTGAGTAAATTGTCTGTGATTACTTAAACGTATACGAGTGTCAGTTGTATGATCTTGTAGAAGTCTATGTGGAAATAAGACCAATTTCTTTATCACTCTAGGATATTATAAGTTCAACCATATATGGGTGACAATGCTTCTTTTGGGACGATCAAATTTGAGTTAAGGAAAACACGTTCTCGTTTTTATTTTTTGCACTTAGGTCTCAACAAGAAAGTGGGAGATTTTGGAATGAAAAATTGGATATACGATTATGTAATTCATATTTTCACTGCCACCGCTTTCGAATTTGACCATGAACGGGTTACCGGAGCGGTGCCAAATTATTCACAGACAGTGCACTACAAAAATCTGAGGAAATTACACAACGGCCCAAAACTTCATTGCTGGTCACAACGGTTAAGAGATATTCACCCAAACAATATGGAAAATGTTTCCTATCAAAATTATACGTACTCTCTTACAGGCACGGGAACCTGGGTAATCCTCCGAGTATTTTTTATAGCATTCCATTACCACTGTTACAATAAGCGTTATGGGAATAAAATTTCCACCTCATAGAATCACATGTAGTTTCATTTCTAGGTTTTCAATGAAATATAGAAGTAATAATATCCCATCTTTCACATTTTACAAAGAACAAATACTTGGTCTTAAGTAAATTGTCGGTGATTACTTAAACGTATACGAGTGTCAGTTGTATGATCTTGTAGAAGTCTATGTGGAAATAAGACCAATTTCTTTATTACTCTAGGATATTATAAGTTCAACTATATATGGATGACAAAGCTTCTTTTGGGACTATCAAATTTGAGTTAAGGAAAACACTTTCTCGTTTTTATTTTTTGCACTTAGGGCCCAACAATAAAGTGGAAGATTTTGGAATGCAAAATTGGATGTACGGTTATGTAATTCATATTGTCACAGCTACCTTGTTCAAATTTGACCATGAACGGATCACCGGAGCGGTGCCAAATTATTCATAGATAGTGCATTACAAAAAATTGAGGAAATTACACAGTGGCCCAAAACTTCATTGTTGGTCACAACGGTTAAGAGATATTCACCTGAACAATATTGAAAATGTTTCTAATTAAAATTACACGTACTCTCTTACGGGCACGGGAACCTAGGTAATCCTCCGAGTATTTTTTATAGCATTCCATTACTACTGTTACAATAAGCGTTATGGGAATAAAATTTCTGCCTCATAGAATCACATGTAATTTCATTTCTAGGTTTTCAATGAAATATAGAAGTAATAATATCCCATCTTTCACATTTTACAAAGAACAAATACTTGGTCTTGAGTAAATTGTCGGTGATTACTTATACGTATACGAGTGTCAGTTGTATGATCTTGTAGAAGTCTATGTGGAAATAAGACCAATTTCTTTATTACTCTAGGATATTATAAGTTCAACCATATATGGGTAACAAAGCTTCTTTTGGGATGATCAAATTTGAGTTAAGGAAAACACATTCTCGTTTTTATTTTTTGCACTTAGGGCCCAACAAGAAAGTGGTAGATTTTGGAATGCAAAATTGGATATACGGTTATGTAATTCATATTGTCACAGCTACCTTGTTCGAATTTGACCATGAAAGGATCACCGGAGCGGTGCCAAATTATTCATAGATAGTGCATTACAAAAAATTGAGGAAATTACACAGTGGCCCAAAACTTCATTGTTGGTCACAACGGTTAAGAGATATTCACCTGAACAATATTGAAAATGTTTCCTATCAAAATTATACGTACTCTCTTAAAGGCACGGGAACCTGGGTAATCCTCCGATTATTTTTTATAGCATTCCATTACTACTGTTACAATAAGCATTATGGGAATAAAATTTCCACCTCATAGAATCACATGTAGTTTCATTTCTAGGTTTTCAATGAAATACGGAAGTAATAATATTCCATCTTTCACATTTTTCAAAGAACAAATACTTGGTGTTGAGTAAATTCTCGGTGATTACTTAAACGTATACGAGTGTCAGTTGTATGATCTTGTAGAAGTCTATGTGGAAATAAGACCAATTTCTTTATTACTCAAGGATATTATAAGTTCAACTATATATAGATGACAAGGCTTCTTTTGGGACTATCAAATTTGAGTTAAGGAAAACACGTTCTCTTCTTATTTTTTGCACTTAGGGCCCAACAATAAAGTGGAAGATTTTGGAATGCAAAATTGGATATATGATTATGTAATTCATATAGTCACAGCCACCTTGTTCTAATTTGACCATGAACGGATTACCGGAGCGGTGCCAAATTATTCAGAGACAGTGCATTGCAAACATCTGAGGAAATTACACAGCGGCCCAAAACTTCATTGCTGGTCACAACGGTTAAGAGATATTCACCCGAACAATATGGAAATGTTTTCTATCAAAATTATACGTACTCTCTTACAGGCAAGGGAACCTGGGTAATCCTCCGAGTATTTTTTATAGCCTTCCATTACTACTGTTACAATAAGCGTTATGGGAATAAAATCACATGTAGTTTCATTTCTTGGTTTTCAATGAAATATAGAAGTAATAATATCCCATCTTTCACATTTTACAAAGAAAAAATACTTGGTCTTGAGTAAATTCTCGCTGATTACTTAAACGTATACGAGTGTCAGTTGTATGATCTTGTAGAAGTCTATGAGGAAATAAGACCAATTTCTTTATTACTCTAGGATATTATAAGTTCAACCATATATGGGTGACAAAGCTTCTTTTGGAATGATCAAATTTGAGTTAAGGAAAACACATTCTCGTTTTTATTTTTTGTACTTAGGTTCCAAAACGAAAGTGGGAGATTTTGGAATGCAAAATTGGATATACGATTATGTAATTCATATTGTCACAACCACCTTGTTCGAATTTGACCATGAACGGGTTACCGGAGCGGTGCCAAACTATTCACAGACAGTGCATTACAAAAATCTAAGGAAATTACACAGCGGCCCAAAACTTCATTGCAGGTCACAACGGTTAAGAGATATTCACCAGAACAATATGGAAAATTTTTTCTATCAAATTTATACGTACTCTCTTACAGGCATGGGAACCTGGGTAATCCTCCGAGTATTTTTTATAGCATTCCATTACTACTGTTACAATAAGCGTTATGGGAATAAAATTTCCGCCACATAGAATCACATGTAGTTTAATTTCTTGGTTTACAATGAAATATAGAAGTAATAATATCCCATCTTTCACATTTTACAAAGAACAAATACTTGGTCTTGAGTAAATTCTTGGTGATTACTTAAACGTATACGAGTGTCAGTTGTATGATCTTGTAGAAGTCCATGTGGAAATAAGACCAATTTCTTTATCACTCTAGTATATTATAAGTTCGACTATATGTGGATGACAAACTTCTTTCGGGACGATCAAATTTGAGTTAAGGAAAACACGATCTCGTTTTTATTTTTTGCACTTAGGTCCGAACAAGAAAGTGGGAGATTTTGGAATGCAAAATTGGATATACGATTATGTAATTCATATTTTCACTGCCATCTTTTTCGAATTTGACCATGAACGGGTTACCGGAGCGGTGCCAAATTATTCACAGACAGTGCATTACAAAAATCTGAGGAAATTACACAACGGCCCAAAACTTCATTGCTGGTCACAACGGTTAAGAGATATTCAACCGAACAACGTGGAAAATGTTTCCTATCCAAATTATACGTACTCTCTTACAGGCACGGGAACCTGGGTAACCCTCCTAGTATTTTTTATAGCATTCCATTACTACTGTTACAATAAGCGTTATGGGAATAAAATTTCCACCTCATAGAATCACATGTAGTTTCATATCTAGGTTTTCAATGAAATATATAAGTAATAATATCCCATCTTTCACATTTTAAAAGAACAAATACTTGGTCTTGAGTAAATTGTCGGTGATTACTTGTACGTATAGGAGTGTCAGTTGTATGATCTTGTAGAAGTCTATGTCGAAATAAGACAAATTTCTTTATTACTCTAGGATATTATAAATTCAACTATATATGGATAACAAAGCTTCTTTTGGGACTATCAAATTTGAGTTAAGGAAAACATGTTCTCGGTTTTATTTTTTGCACTTAGGGCCCAACAATAAAGTTGTAGATTTTGGAATGCAAAATTGGATATATGATTATGTAATTCATATTGTCATAGCCACCTTGTTCGAATTTGACCATGAACGGGTTACCGGAGTGGTGCCAAATTATTCACAGACAAAGATCATACAACTGCAGGTTACCGGAGCGGTGCCAAATACTTGGTCTTGTGTAAGTTCTCGGTGATTACTTAAACGTATACGAGTGTCAGTTGTATGATCATGTAGAAGTGTATGTGGAAATAAGACCAATTTCTTTATTACTCTAGGATATTATAAGTTCAACCATATATGGATGACAAAGCTTCTTTTGGGATGATCAAATTTGAGTTAAGGAAAACACGTTCTCATTTTTATTTTTTGCACTTAGGTCCAAAAAATAAAGTGGGAGATTTTGGAATGCAAAATTGGATATACGATTATGTAATTCATATTGTCACAACCACCTTGTTCGAATTTGACCATGAACGGGTTACCGGAGCGGTGCCAAATTATTCACAGACAGTGCATTACAAAAATCTGAGGAAATTACACAGCGGCCCAAAACTTCATTGCTGGTCACAACGGTTAAGAGATATTCACCAAAACAATATGGAAAATGTTTCCTATCAAAATTATACGTACTCTCTTACAGGCACAGGAACCTGGGTAATTCTCCGAGTATTTGTTATAGTATTCCGTTACTACTGTTACAATAAGCGTTATAGGAATGAAATTTCCGCCTCATAGAATCACATGTAGTTTCATTTCTAGTTTTTTAATGAAATATGGAAGTAATAATATCCCATCTTTCACATTTTAAAAGAACAAATACTTGGTCTTGAGTAAATTGTCGCTGATTACTTAAACGTATAAGAGTGTCAGTTGTATGATCTTGTAGAAGTCTATGTGGAAATAAGACCAATTTCTTTATTACTCTAGGATATTATAAGTTCAACCATATATGGGTGACAAAGCTTCTTTTGGGATGATCAAATTTGAGTTAAGGAAAACACGTTCTCATTTTTATTTTTTGCACTTAGGTCCCAAAAATAAAGTGGGAGATTTTGGAATGCAAAATTGGATATACGATTATGTAATTCGTATTGTCACAACCACCTTGTTCGAATTTGACCATGAACGGGTTACCGGAGCGGTGCCAAACTATTCACAGACATTACAAAAATCTAAGAAAATTACACAACGGCCCAAAACATCATTGCTGGTCACAACGGTTAAGAGATATTCACCCAAACAATATGGAAAATGTTTCCTATCAAAATTATACGTACTCTCTTACAGGTACAGGAACCTGGGTAATCCTCCGAGTATTTGTTATAGCATTCCATTACTACTGTTACAATAAGCGTTATGGGAATAAAATTTCTGCCTCATAGAATCACATGTAGTTTCATTTCTAGGTTTTTAATGAAATATAGAAGTAATAATATCCCATCTTTCACATTTTACAAAGAACAAATACTTGGTATTGAGTAAATTTTTGGTGATTACTTAAACGTATACGAGTGTCAGTTGTATGATCTTGTAGAAGTCTATGTGGAAATAAGACCAATTTCTTTATTACTCTAGGATATTATAAGTTCAACTATATATGGATGACAAAGCTTCTTTTGGGACTATCAAATTTGAGTTAAGGAAAACACATTCTCATTTTTATTTTTTGCACTTAGGGCCCAACAATAAAGATGGAGATTTTGGAATGCAAAATTGGATATATGGTTATGTAATTCATATTGTCATAGCCACCTTGTTCGAATTTGACCATGAACGGGTTACCGGAGCGGTGCCAAATTATTCACAGACAGTGCATTACAAAAATCTGAGGAAATTACACAGCGGCCCAAAACTTCATTGCTGGTCACAACGGTTAAGAGATATTCACCCGAACAATATGGAAAATGTTTTCTATCAAAATTTATACGTACTCTCTTACAGGCATTGGAACCTGGGTACTCCTCCGAGTATTTTTTATACCATTCCATTACTACTGTTACAATAAGCGTTATGGGAATAAAATTTCTGACTCATAGAATCACATGTAGTTTCATTTCCAGGTTTTCAATGAAATATAGAAGTAATAATATCCCATCTTTCACATTTTACAAAGAACAAATACTTGGTCTTGAGTAAATTGTCGGTGATTACTTAAACGTATACGAGTGTCAGTTGTATGATCTCGTAGAAGTCTAGGTGGAAATAGGACCAATTTCTATATTACTCTAGGATATTATAAGTTCAACCATATATGGGTGACAAAGCTTCTTTTGGGACGATCCAATTTGAGTTAAGGAAAACACGTTCTCATTTTTATTTTTTGCACTTAGGGCCCAACAATAAAGATGGAGATTTTGGAATGCAAAATTGGATATATGGTTATGTAATTCATATTGTCACAGCACCTTGTTCGAATTTGACCATGAACGGGTTACCGGAGCGGTGCCAAATTATTCACAAACAGTGCATTACAAAAATCTGAGGCAATTACACAGCGGCCCAAAACTTCATTTCTGGTCACAACGGTTAAGAGATATTCACCCGAACAATATGGAAATGGTTTCTATCAAAATTTATACGTACTCTCTTACAGGCATTGGAACATGGGTACTCCTCCGAGTATTTTTTGTACCATTCCATTACTACTGTTACAATAAGCGTTATGGGAATAAAATTTCCGACTCATAGAATCACATGTAGTTTCATTTCTAGGTTTTCAATGAAATATAGAAGTAATAATATCCCATCTTTCACATTTTACAAAGAACAAATACTTGGTCTTGAGTAAATTCTTTGTGATTACTTAAACGTATACGAGTGTCAGTTGTATGATCTTGTAGAAGTCCATGTGGAAATAAGACCAATTTCTTTATCACTCTAGGATATTATAAGTTCAACTATATATGGATGACAAAGCTTCTTTCGGGACGATCAAATTTGAGTTAAGGAAAACACGTTCTCGTTTTTATTTTTTGCACTTAGGTCCCAACAAGAAAGTGGGAGATTTTGGAATGCAAAATTGGATATACGATTATGTAATTCATATTTTGACTTCCACCTTTTTCGAATTTGACCATGAACGGGTTACCGGAGCGGTGCCAAATTATTCACAGACAGTGCATTACAAAAATCTGAGGAAATTACACAACGGCCCAAAACTTCATTGCTGGTCACAACGGTTAAGAGATATTCGCCTGAACAATATGGAAAATGTTTCCTATCCAAATTATACGTACTCTCTTACAGGCACGGGAACCTGGGTAACCCTCCGAGTATTTTTTATAGCATTCCATTACTACTGTTACAATAAGCGTTATGGGAATAAAATATCCACCTCATAGAATCACATGTAGTTTCATATCTAGGTTTTCAAAGAAATATAGAAGTAATAATGTCCCATCTTTCACATTTTACAATGAAGAAATACTTGGTCTTGAGTAAATTGTCGGTGATTACTTATACGTATACGAGTGTCAGTTGTATGATCTTGTAGAAGTCTATGTCGAAATAAGACCAATTTCTTTATTACTCTAGGATATTATAAGTTCAACTATATATGGATAACAAAGCTTCTTTTGGGACTATCAAATTTGAGTTAAGGAAAACACATTCTGGTTTTTATTTTTTGCACTTAGGGCCCAACAATAAAGTTGGAGATTTTGGAATGCAAAATTGGATATACGATTATGTAATTCATATTGTCATAGCCACCTTGTTCGAATTTAACCATGAACGGGTTACCGGAGCGGTGCCAAATTATTCACAGATAGTGCATTACAAAAAATTTAAGAAAATTACACAGCGGCCCAAAACTTCATTGCTGGTTACCACGGTCAAGAGATATTCACCCGAACAATATGGAAAATGTTTTCTATCAAAATTATACGGACTCTCTTACAGGCATGGGAACCTGGGTAATCCTCCGAGTATTTTTTATAGCATTCCATTACTACTGTTACAATAAGCGTTATGGGAATAAAATTTCTGCCTCATGGATTCACATGTAGTTTCATTTCTAGGTTTTTAATGAAATGTAGAAGTAATAATATCCTATCTTTCACATTTTACAAAGAACAAATACTTGGTCTTGTGTAAGTTCTCGGTGATTACAAAAACGTATACGAGTGTCAGTTGTATGATCATGTAGAAGTCTATGTGGAAATAAGACCAATTTCTTTATTACTCTAGGATATTATAAGTTCAACCATATATGGATGACAAAGCTTCTTTTGGGACGAATTTGAGTTAAGGAACACACGTTCTCATTTTTATTTTTTGCACTTAGGTCCAAAAAATAAAGTGTGAGATTTTGTAATGCAAAATTGGATATACGATTATGTAAATCATATTGTCACAACCACCTTGTTCGAATTTGACCATGAACGGGTTACCGGAGCAGTGCCAAATTATTCACAGACAGTGCATTACAAAAATCTGAGGAAATTACACAGCGGCCCAAAACTTCATTGCTGGTCACAACGGTAAAGAGATATTCACCCAAAGAATATGGAAAATGTTTCCTATCAAAATTATACGTACTCTCTTACAAGCACAGGAACCTGGGTAATCCTACGAGTATTTGTTATAGTATTCCATTACTACTGTTACAATAAACGTTATCGGAATGAAATTTCCACCTCATAGAATCACATGTAGTTTCATTTCTAGGTTTTTAATGAAATATGGAAGTAATAATATCCCATCTTTCACATTTTAGAAAGAATAAATACTTGGTCTTGAGTAAATTGTAGGTGATTACTTAAACGTATACGAGTGTCAGTTGTATGATCTTGTAGAAGTCTATGTGGAAATAAGACCAATTTCTTTATTACTCTAGGATATTATAAGTTCAACCATATATGGGTGACAAAGCTTCTTTTGGGACGATCAAATTTGAGTTAAGGAAAACACGTTCTCATTTTTATTTTTTGCACTTAGGTCCCAAAAATAAAGTGGGGGATTTTGGAATGCAAAATTGGATATACGATTATGTAATTCATATTGTGATAACCACCTTGTTCGAATTTGACCCTGAACGGGTTACCAGAGCGGTGCCAAATTATTCACAGACAGTGCATTACAAAAATCTAAGGAAATTACACAGCGGCCCAAAACTCCTTTGCTGGTTACCACGGTTAAGAGATATTCACCTGAACAACATGGAAAATGTTTTCTATCAAAATTACACGTACTCCCTTACAGGCATGGGAACCTGGGTAATCCTCCGAGTATTTTTTATAGCATTCCATTACTACTGTTACAATAAGCGTTATGGGAATAAAATTTCTGCCTCATAGAATCACATGTAGTTTCATTTCTAGGTTTTTAATGAAATGTAGAAGTAATAATATCCTATCTTTCACATTTTACAAAGAACAAATACTTGGTCTTGTGTAAGTTCTCGGTGATTACTTAAACGTATACGAGTGTCAGTTGTATGATCATGTAGAAGTCTATGTGGAAATAAGACCAATTTCTTTATTACTCTAGGATATTATAAGTTCAACCATATATGGATGACAAAGCTTCTTTTGGGACGAATTTGAGTTAAGGAAAACACGTTCTCATTTTTATTTTTTGCACTTAGGTCCCAAAAATAAAGTGGGAGATTTTGGAATGCAAAATTGGATATACGATTATGTAATTCATATTGTCACAACCACCTTGTTCGAATTTGACCATGAACGGGTTACCGGAGCGGTGCCAAATTATTCACAGACAGTGCATTACAAAAATCTGAGGAAATTACACAGCGGCCCAAAACTTCATTGCTGGTCACAACGGTAAAGAGATATTCACCCAAACAATATGGAAAATGTTTCCTGTCAAAATTATACGTACTCTCTTACAGGCACGGGAACCTGGGTAATCCTCCGAGTATTTGTTATAGTATTCCATTACTACTGTTACAATAAGCGTTATAGGAATGAAATTTCTGCCTCATAGAATCACATGTAGTTTCATTTCTAGGTTTTTAATGAAATATGGAAGTAATAATATACCATCTTTCACATTTGAAAAGAACAAATACTTGGTCTTGAGTAAATTGTCGGTGATTACTTAAACGTATACGAGTGTCAGTTGTATGATCTTGTAGAAGTCTATATGGAAATAAGACCAATTTCTTTATTACTCTAGGACATTATAAGTTCAACCATATATGGGTGACAAAGCTTCTTTTGGGACGATCAAATTTGAGTTTAGGAAAACAAGTTCTCATTCTTATTTTTTGCACTTAGGTCCCAAAAATAAAGTGGGGGATTTTGGAATGGAAAATTGGATATACGATTATGTAATTCATATTGTCATAACCACCTTGTTCGAATTTGACCATGAACGGGTTACCGGAGCGGTGCCAAATTATTCACAGACAGTGCATTACAAAAATCTAAGGAAATTACACAGCGGCCCAAAACTTCATTGCTGGTTACCACGGTTAAGAGATATTCACCTGAACAATATGGAAAATGGTTTCTATCAAAATTATACGTACTCTCTTACAGGTATGGGAACCTGGGTAATCCTCCGAGTATTTTTTATAGCATTCCATTACTATTGTTACAATAAGCGTTATGGTAATAAAATTTCTGCCTCATGGAATCACATGTAGTTTCATTTCTAGGTTTTTAATGAAATGTAGAAGTAATAATATCCTATCTTTCACATTTTACAAAGAACAAATACTTGGTCTTGTGTAAGTTCTCGGTGATTACTTAAACGTATACGAGTGTCAGTTGTATGATCATGTAGAAGTCTATGTGGAAATAAGACCAATTTCTTTATTACTCTAGGATATTATAAGTTCAACCATATATGGATGACAAAGCTTCTTTTGGGACGAATTTGAGTTAAGGAAAACACGTTCTCATTTTTATTTTTTGCACTTAGGTCCCAAAAATAAAGTGGGAGATTTTGGAATGCAAAATTGGATATACGATTATGTAATTCATATTGTCACAACCACCTTGTTCGAATTTGACCATGAACGGGTTACCGGAGCGGTGCCAAATTATTCACAGACAGTGCATTACAAAAATCTGAGGAAATTACACAGCGGCCCAAAACTTCATTGCTGGTCACAACGGTTAAGAGATATTCACCCAAACAATATGGAAAATGTTTCCTATCAAAATTATACGTACTCTCTTACAGGCACAGGAACTTGGGTAATCCTCCGAGTATTTGTTATAGTATTCCATTACTACAGTTACAATAAGCGTTATAGGAATGAAATTTCCGCCTCATAGAATCACATGTAGTTTCATTTCTAGGTTTTTAATGAAATATGGAAGTAATAATATCCCATCTTTCACATTTTAAAAGAACAAATACTTGGTCTTGAGTAAATTGTCGGTGATTACTTAAACGTATACGAGTGTCAGTTGTATGATCTTGTAGAAGTCTATGTGGAAATAAGACCAATTTCTTTAATACTCTAGGATATTATAAGTTCAACCATATATGGGTGACAAAGCTTCTTTTGGGACGACCAAATTTGAGTTAAGGAAAACACGTTCTAATTTTTATTTTTTGCACTTAGGTCCCAAAAATAAAGTGGGGGATTTTGGAATGCAAAATTGGATATACGATTATGTAATTCATATTGTCATAACCACCTTGTTCGAATTTGACCATGAACGGGTTACCGGAGCGGTGCCAAATTATTCACAGACAGTGCATTACAAAAATCTGAGGAAATTACACAACGGCCCAAAACATCATTGCTGTTCACAACGGTTAAGAGATATTCACCCAAACAATATGGAAAATGTTTCCTATCAAAATTATACGTACTCTCTTACAGGCACAGCAACCTGGGTAATCCTCCGAGTATTTGTTATAGCATTCCATTACTACTGTTACAATAAGCGATATGGGAATAAAATTCCTGCCTCATAGAATCACATGTAGTTTCATTTCTAGGTTTTTAATGAAATATAGAAGTAATAATATCCCATCTTTCACATTTTACAAAGAACAAATACTTGGTCTTGAGTAAAGTTTTGGTGATTACTTAAACGTATACGAGTGTCAGTTGTATGATCTTGTAGAAGTCTATGTGGAAATAAGACCAATTTCTTTATTACTCTAGGATATTATAAGTTCAACTATATATGGATGACAAAGCTTCTTTTGGGACTATCAAATTTGAGTTAAGGAAAACACGTTCTTATTTTTATTTTTTGCACTTAGGGCCCAACAATAAAGTGGAAGATTTTGGAATGCAAAATTGGATATATGATTTTGTAATTCATATTGTCAAGGCCACCTTGTTCGAATTTGACCATGAACGGGTCACCGGAGCGGTGCCAAATTATTCACGGACAGTGCATTACAATAATCTGAGGAAATTACACAGCGGCCCAAAACTTCATTGCTGGTCACAACGGTTAAGAGATATTCACCCGAACCATATGGAAAATGTTTCCTATCAAAATTATATGTACTCTCTTACAGGCACGGGAACCTGGGTAATCCTCCGAGTATCTTTATAGCATTCCATTACTACTGTTACAATAAGCGTTATGGGAATAAAATTTCCACCTCATAGAATCACATGTAGTTTCATTTCTGGGTTTTCAATGAAATATAGAAGTAATTATATCCCATCTTTCACATTTTACAAAGAACAAATACTTGGTCTTGAGTAAATTGTCGGTGATTACTTAATCGTATACGAGTATCAGTTGTATGATCTTGTAGAAGTGTATGTGGAAATAAGACCAATTTCATTATTACTCTAGGATATTATAAGTTCAACTATATATGGATGACAAAGCATCTTTTGGGACTATCAAATTTGAGTTAAGGAAAACACGTTCTCATTTTTATTTTTTGCACTTAGGGCCCAACAATAAAGTTGTAGATTTTGGAATGCAAAATTGGATATATGATTCTGTAATTCATATATTTCATAGCCACCTTGTTCGAATTTGACCATGAACGGGTTACCGGAGCGGTGCCAAATTATTCATAGACAGTGCATTACAAAAATCTGAGGAAATTACACAGCGGCCCAAAACTTCATTGCTGGTCACAACGGTTAAGAGATATTCACCCGAACAATATGGAAAATGTTTCTAATCAAAATTACACGTACTCTCTTACAGACACGGGAACCTAGGTAATCCTGCGAGTATTTTTTATAGCATTCCATTACTACTGTTACAATAAGCGTTATGGGAATAAAATTTCTGCCCCATAGAATCACATCTAGTTTCATTTCTAGGTTTTCAATGAAATATAGAAGTAATAATATCCCATCTTTCACATTTTACAAAGAACAAATATTTGGTCTTGAGTAAATTGTCAGTGATTACTTAAACGTATACGAGTGTCAGTTGTATGATCTTGTAGAAGTCTAGGTGGAAATAAGACCAATTTCTTTATTACTCTAGGATATTATAAGTTCAACCATATATGGGTGACAAAGCTTCTTTTGGGACGATCAAATTTGAGTTAAGGAAAACACGTTCTCATTTTTATTTTTTGCACTTAGGGCCCAACAATAAAGTTGGAGATTTTGGAATGCAAAATTGGATATATGGTTATGTAATTCATATTGTCACAGCTACCTTGTTCGAATTTGACCATGAACGGGTTACCGGAACGTTGCCAAATTACTCACAGACAGTGCATTACAAAAATCTAAGGAAATTACACAGCGGCCCAAAACTTCATTGCTGGTCACAACGGTTAAGAGATATTCACCCGAACAATATGGAAAATGTTTTCTATCAAAATTATACGTACTCTCTTACAGGCATGGGAACCTGGGTAATCCTCCGAGTATTTTTTATAGCATTCCATTACTACTGTTACAATAAGTGTTATGAGAATAAAATTTCTGCCTCATAGAATCACTTGTAGTTTCATTTATAGGTTTTAAATGAAATATAGAAGTAATAATATCCCATCTTTCACATTTTACAAAGAACAAATACTTGGTCTTGAGTAAATTGTCGGTGATTACTTAAACGTATACGAGTGTCAGTTGTATGATATTGTAGAAGTCTACGTGGAATTAAGACCAATTTCTTTATTACTCTAGGATATTATAAGTTCAACCATATATGGATGACAAAGCTTCTTTTGGGCTATAAAATTTGAGTTAAGGAAAACACGTTCTCGTTTTTATTTTTTGCACTTAGGTCCCAAAACTAAAGTGGGAGATTTTGGAATGCAAAATTGGATATACGATTATGTAATTCATATTGTCACAACCACCTTCTTCGAATTTGACCATGAATGGGTTACCGGAGCGGTGCCAAATTATTCACAGACAGCATTACAAAAATCTGAGGAAATTACACAGCGGCCCAAAACTTCATTGCTGGTCACAACGGTTAAGAGATATTCACCCAAACAATATGGAAAATGTTTCCTATCAAAATTATACGTACTCTCTTACAGGCATGGGAACCTGGGTAATCCTCCGAGTATTTGTTATAGCATTCCATTACTACTGTTACAATAAGCGTTATAGGAATGAAATTCCCGCCTCATAGAATCACATGTAGTTTCATTTCTAGGTTTTTAATGAAATATAGAAGTAATAATATCCCATCTTTCACATTTTAAAAGACAAAATACTTGGTCTTGAGTAAATTGTCAGTGATTACTTAAACGTATACGAGTGTCAGTTGTATGATCTTGTAGAAGTCTATGTGGAAATAAGACCAATTTCTTTATTACTCTAGGATATTATAGGTTCAACTATATATTGATGACAAAACTTCTTTTGGGACTATCAAATTTGAGTTAAGGAAAACACGTTCTCGTTTTTATTTTTTGCACTTAGGCCCCAACAATAAAGTGGGAGATTTGGGAATCCAAAATTGGATATACGATTATGTAATTCATATTGTCACAGCCACCTTGTTCGAATTTGACCGTGAATGGGTTACCGGAGAAGTGCCAAATTATTCACAGACAGTGCATTAAAAAAATCTGAGGAAATTACACAGCGACCCAAAACTTCATTGCTGGTCACAACGGTTAAGAGATATTCACCCGAACAATATGGAAAATGTTTCCAATCAAAATTATACGTACTCTCTTACAGGCACAGGAACCTAGGTAATCCTTCGAGTATTTTTTATAGCATTCCATTACTGCTGTTACAATAAGCGTTATGGGAATAAAATTTCTGCCTCATAGAATCACATGTAGTTTCATTTCTAGGTTTTTAAGGAAATATAGAAGTAATAATATCCCATCTTTCAAATTTTACAAAGAACAAATACTTGGTCTTGAGTAAATTGTCGGTGATTACTTAAACGTATACGAGTGTCGGTTGTATGATCTTGTAGAAGTCTACGTGTAAATAAGACCAATTTGTTTATCACTCTAGGATATTATAAGTTCAACTATATATGGATAACAAAGCTTCTTTCGGGACGATCAAATTTGAGTTAAGGAAAACACGTTCTCATTTTTATTTTTTGCACTTAGGTCCCAACAAGAATGTGGGAGATTTTGGAATGCAAAATTGGATATACAATTATGTAATTCATATTTTCACGGCCACCTTGTTCGAATTATACCATGAACGGGTCACCGGAGCAGTGCCAAATTATTCACAGATAGTGCATTACAAAAATTTGTGGAAATTACACAGTGGCCTAAAAGTTCATCGCTAGTCACAACGGTTAAGAGATATTCACCCGAACAATATCAAAAATGTTTCCTATCAAAATTATAAGTACTCTCTTACAGGCACGGGAACCTGGGTAATCCTCCGAGTATTTTTTACAGCATTCCATTACTACTGTTACAATAAGCGTTATAGGAATGAAATTTCCGCCTCATAGAATCACATGTAGTTTATTTCTAGGTTTTTAATGAAATATGGAAGTAATAATATCCCATCTTTCACATTTTACAAAAAACAAATACTTGGTCTTGAGTAAATTGTTGGTGATTACTTAAACGAATACGAGTGTCAGTTGTATGATCTCTTAGAAGTCTATGTGGAAATAAGACCAATTTCATTATTACTTTAGGATATTCTAAGTTTAACTATATATGGATGACAAAGCTTCTTTCGGGTCGATCAAATTTGAGTTAAGAAAAACACGTTCTCGTTTTTATTTTTTGCACTTAGGTCCCAACAAGAAAGATGGAGATTTTGGAATGCAAAATTGGATATACAATTATGTACTTCATATTGTCATGGCCACCTTGTTCGAATTTGACCATGAACGGGTCACCGGAGCAATGCCAAATTATTCACGGATAATGCATTACAAAAATCAGAGGAAATTACCCAGCAGCCCAAAACTTCTTTGTTGGTCACAATGGTTAAGAGATATTCACCCGAACAATATGGAAAATGTTTCCTATCAAAATTATACGTACTATCTTACAGGCACGGGAACCTGGGTAATCCTCCGAGTATTGTTTATAGCATTCCATTACTGCTGTTACAATAAGCGTTATAGGAATGAAATTTCTGCCTCATAGAATCACATGTAGTTTCATTTCTAGGTTTTTAACGAAATATAGAAGTAATAATATCCCATCTTTCACATTTTACAAAGAACAAATACTTGGTCTTGAGTAAATTGTTGGTGATTACTTAAACGTATACGAGTATCAATTATATGATCTTGTAGAAGTCTATGTGGAAGTAAGACCAATTTCTTTATTACTCTAGGATATTAAAAGTTCAACTATATATGGATGACAAAGCTTCTTTTGGGACGATCAAATTTGAGTTAAGGAAAACACGTTCTCATTTTTATTTTTTGCACTTAGGTCCCAACAATAAAGTGGGAGAGTTTGGAATGTAAAATTGGATATATGATTATGTATTTCATATTGTCATAGCCACCTTGTTCGAATTTAACCAGGAACGAGTTACGGGAGCGGTGCCAAATTATTCACAGACAGTGCATTACAAAAATCTGAGGAAATTACACAGCGGCCTAAAAATTCATTTCTTGTCACAACGGTTAAAAGATATTCACCCGAACAATATGGAAAATGTTTCCTATCAAAATTATACGTACTCTCTTACAGGTACGGGAACCTGGGTAATCCTCCGATTATTTTTTATAGCATTCCATTACTACTGTTGCAATAAGCGTCATGGGAATAAAAATTCTGCCTCATAGAATCACATGTAATTTCATTTCTAGTTTTTCAATCAAATATAGAAGTAATAATATCCCATCTTTCACATTTTACAAAGAACAAATACTTGGTCTTGAGTAAATTGTCGGTGATTACTTAAACGTATACGAATGTCAGTTGTATGATCTTGTAGAAGTCTATGTGGAAATAACACCAATTTCTTTATCACTCTTGGATATTATAAGTTCAACTATATATGGATGACAAAGCTTCTTTCGGGACGATCAAATTTGAGTCAAGGAAAACACGTTCTCGTTTATATTTTTTGTACTTAGGTCCCAACAAGAAAGTGGGAGATTTTGAAATGAAAAATTGGATATACGATTATGTAATTCATATTTTCACGGCCACCTTGTTCGAATTTGACCATGAACGGGTCACCGGAGCAGTGCCAAGTTATTCACAGATAGTGCATTACAAAAATCTGAGGAAATTACACAGTGGCCCAAAACTTCATTGCTGGTCACAACGGTTAAGAGATATTCACCCTAACAATATCGAAAATGTTTCCTATCAAAATTATACGTACTCTCTTACAGGCACGGTAACCTGGGTAATCCTTCGAGTATTTTTTAAAGCATCCCATTACTACTGTTACAATAAGCGTTATAGGAATGAAATTTCCGCCTCATAGAATCACATGTAGTTTCATTTCCAGGTTTTTAATGAAATATAGAAGTAATAATATCCCATCTTTCACATTTTACAAAGAACAAATACTTGGTCTTGAGTAAATTGTGTTGACTACTTACACGAATACAAGAGTCAGTTGTATGATCTTGTAGAAGTCTATGTTGAAATAAGACCAATTTCATTATTACTCTAGGATATTATAAGTTCAACTATATATGAATGACAAAGCTTCTTTCGGGACGATCGAATTTGAGTTAAGGAAAACACATTCTCGTTTTTATTTTTTGCACTTGGGTCCCAATCAAGAAAGTGGGAGATTTTGGAATGAAAATTGGATATACGATTATGTAATTCATATTGTCACAGCCACCTTGTTTGAATTTGACCATGAACGGGTTACCGGAGCAGTGCCAAATTTTTCAAAGACAGTGCATTACAAAAATCTGAGGAAATTACACAGCAGCCCAAAACTTCATTGCTGGTCACAACGGTTAAGAGATATTCACCCGAACAATATGGAAAATGTTTCCTATCAAAATTATACGTACTCTCTTACAGGCACGGGAACCTGGGTAATCTTCCGAGTATTTTTTATAGCATTCCATTACTACTGTTGCAATAAGGATTATGGGAATAAAATTTTTGCCTCATAGAATCACATGTTGTTTCATTTCTAGGTTTTCAATGAAATATAGAAGTAATAATATCCCATCTTTCACATTTTACGAAGAACAAATACTTGGTCTTGAGTAAATTGTTGGTGATTACTTAAACGTATACGAGTGTCAGTTGTATGATCTTGTAGAAGTCTATGTGGAAATAAGACCAATTTCTTTATCACTCTAGGATATTATAAGTTCAACTATATATGGATGACAAAGCTTCTTTTGGGACGATCAAATTTTAGTTAAGGAAAACACATTCTCGTTTTTATTTTTTGCACTTAGGTACCAACAATAAAGTGGGAGATTTTGGAATGCAAAATTGGATATAAGATTATGTAATTCATATTGTCACAGCCACCTTGTTCGAATTTGACCGTGAACGGGTTACGGGAGCGTTGCCAAACTATTCACAGATAGTGCATTACAAAAATCTGAGGAAATGACACAGCGGCGCAAAACTTCATTGCTGGTCACAACGGTTAAGAGATATTCACCCGAAAAATATGGAAAATATTTCCTATCAAAATTATACGTACTCTCTTACAGGCACGGGAACCTGGGTAATCCTCCGAGTATTTTTTATAGCAATCCATTACTACTGTTACAATAAGCGTTATAGGAATGAAATTTCCGCCTCATAGAATCACATGTAGTTTCATTTCTAGGTTTTTAATGAAATATAGAAGTAATAATATCCCATCTTTCACATTTTACAAAGAAAAAATACTTGGTCTTGAGTAAATTGTCGGTGATTACTTAAACGAATAAGAGAGTCAGTTTAATGATCTTGTAGAAGTCTATGTGGAAATAAGACCAATTTCATTATTACTCTAGGATATTATAAGTTCAACTATACATAGATGACAAACCTTCTTCCGGGACGATCGAATTTGAGATAAGGAAAACACGTTCTCGTTTTTATTTTTTGCTCTTAGGTCCCAACAAGAAAGTGGGAGATTTTGGAATGCAAAATTGGATATACGATTATGTAATTCATATTTTCACGTCCACCTTGTTCGAATTTGACCATGAACGGGTTCCCGGAGCAGTGCCAAATTATTCACAGATAGTGCATTACAAAAATCTGAGGAAATTACACAGTGACCCGAAACTTCATTGCTGGTCACTATGGTTAAGAGATATTCACCCGAACAATATTGAAAATGTTTCCTATCAAAATTATACGTACTCTCTTACAGGCACGGGAACCTGGGTAATCCTCCGAGTATTTTTTTTATAGCATTCCATTACTAATGTTACAATAAGCGTTATAGGAATGAAATTTCTGCCTCATAGAATCACATGTAGTTTCATTTCTAGGTTTTTAATGAAGTATAGTAGTAACAATATCCCATCTTTCACATTTTACAAAGAACAAATACTTGGTCATGAGTAAATTGTCGAATATTACTTAAACGTATACGAGTGTCAATTATATGATCTTGTAGAAGTCTATGTGTAAATAGTACCAATTTCTTTATTACTCTAGGATATTAAAAGTTCAACTATATATGGATGACACTTAGGTCCCAACAATAAAGTGGGAGATTTTCGAATGCAAAATTGGATATAAGATTATGTAATTTATATTGTCACAGCCACCTTGTTCGAATTTGACAGTGAACGGGTGACGGGAGCGGTGGCAAACTATTCACAGATAGTGCATTACAAAAATCTGAGGAAATTACACAGCGGCGCAAAACTTCATTGCTGGTCACAATGCTTAAGAGATATTCACCCAAACAATATGGAAAATGTTTCCTATCAAAATTATACGTACTCTCTTATAGGCACGGGAACCTGGGTAATCCTCCGAGTATTTTTTATAGCATTCCATTACTACTGTTACAATAAGCGTTATAGGAATGAAATTTCCGCCTCATAGAATCACATGTAGTTTCATTTCTAGGTTTTTAATGAAATATAGAAGTAATAATATCCCATCTTTCACATTTTACAATGAACAAATACTTGGTCTTGAGTAAATTGTCGGTGATTACTTAAACGTATACGAGTGTCAATTATATGATCTTGTAGAAGTCTATGTGGAAATAAGACCAATTTCTTTATTACTCTAGGATATTAAAAGTTCAACTATATATGGATGACAAATCTTCTTTTGGGACGATCAAATTTGAGTTAAGGAAAACAGTTTCTCATTTTTATTTTTTGTACTCAGGTCCCAACAATAAAGTGGGAGATTTTGGAATGCAATATTGGATATACGATTATGTAATTCATATTGTCACAGCCACCCTGTTCGAATTTGACCATGACCAGGTTACCGGAGCGATGCCAAATTATTCACAGACTGTGCATTACAAAAACCTGAGGAAATTACACAGCGGCCCAAAACTTCATTGCTGGTCACAACGGTTAAGAGATATTCACCCGAACGATATGGAAAATGTTTCCTATCAAAATTATACGTACTCTCTTATGGGCACGGGAACCTGGGTAATCCTCCGAGTATTTTTTATAGCATTCCATTACTACTGTTACAACAAGCATTATAGGAATGAAATTTCCACCTCATAGATTCACGAGTAGTTTCATTTCTTGGTTTTTAATGAAATATGGAAGTAATAATATCCCAACTTCACATTTTACAAAGAACAAATACTTGGTCTTGAGTAATTTGTCGGTGATTACTTAAACTATACGAGTGGCAGTTGTATGATCTTGTAGAACTCTATGTGGAAATAAGGCCAATTTCTTTATTACTCTAGGATATTATAAGTTCAACTATATGGATGACAAAGCTTCTTATGGGACGATCAAATTTGAGTTAAGGAAAACACGTTCACGTTTTTATTTTTTGCACTTAGGTCCCAACAAGAAAGTGGGAAATTTTGGAATGCAAAATTGGATATACGATTATGTAATTCATATTGTCACGGCCACCTTGTTCGAATATGACCATTAACGGGTCACCGGAGCAATGACAAATTATTCACGGATAATGCGTTACAAAAATCTGAGGAAATTATACAGTGGCCCAAAACATCATTGCTGGTCACAATGGTTAAGAGATATTCACCCGAACAATATGGAAAATGTTTCCTATCAAAATTATACGTACTCTCTTACAGGCACGGGAACCTGGGTAATCCTCCGAGTATTTTTTATAGCTTTCCATTACTACTGTTACAATAAGCATTATAGGAATGAAATTTCTGCCTCATAGAATCACATGTAGTTTCATTTCTAGGTTTTTAATGAAATATAGAAGTAATAATATCCCATCTTTCACATTTTACAAAGAACAAATACTTGGTCTTGAGTAAATTATCGGTGATTACTTAAACGTATACGAGTGTCAATTATATGATCTTGTAGAAGTCTATGTGGAAATAAGACCAATTTCTTTATTACTCTAGGATATTAAAAGTTCAACTATATATGGATGACAAATCTTCTTTTGGGACGATCAAATTTGAGTTAAGGAAAACAGTTTCTCAATTTTATTTTTTGTACTTAGGTCCCAACAATAAAGTGGGAGATTTTGGAATGCAATATTGGATATACGATTATGTAATTCATATTGTCACAGCCACCCTGTTCGAATTTGACCATGACCAGGTTACCGGAGCGAGCCAAATTATTCACACACAGTGCATTACAAAAATCTGAGGAAATTACACAGCGGCCCAAAACTTCATTGCTGGTCACAACGGTTAAGAGATATTCACCCGAACGATCTGGAAAATGTTTCCTATCAAAATTATACGTACTCTCTTACAGGCACGGGAACCTAGGTAATCCTCCGAGTATTTTTTATAGCATTCCATTTCTACTATTACAACAAGCGTTATAGGAATTAAATTTCCGCCTCATAGAATCACAAGTAGTTTCATTTCTAGGTTTTTAATGAAATATTGAAGTAATAATATTCCATCTTTCACATTTTACAAAGAACAAATACTTGGTCTTGAGTAAATTGTCGGTGATTACTTAAACGTATACGAGTGTCAGTTGTATGATCTTGTTGAAGTCTATGTGTAAGTAAAACCAATTTCTTTATTACTCTAGGATATTAAGAGTTCAACTATATATGGATGACAAAGCTTCTTTTGGGACGACCAAATTTGAGTTAAGGAAAACACGTTCTCGTTTTTATTTTTTGCACTTAGGTCCCAACAATAAAGTGGGAGATTTTGGAATGCAAAATTGGTATACGATTATGTAATTCATATTATCACGGCCACCTTGTTCGAGTAAATAGGTAAATAGTATAGACGGTGGAACCCACGGTAGAGCCCTAAAGAACCCTACCAAATACAAAACATAATCCAACCTTAGGTCACGCAATGAACCTAAGGAGCAAATCCGAGAGAGATAGGGGGGATGTGGGAGCACAAAATATCACTCCCCCACCCCCCCTTTTGTCCAAGTAATAAACTACCAACCCTAAGCAAGATAATCGAGCAAAGGGAGCACAAAACAACCTGGAAAAACACAGGCTATAAAACACAAGAAAAATGGGGTGAGAACAGACTCACTACCCATAAACAAATAATCCACTTCTACCCCTAACAAATGGGGCCATCTTCATTTGAATTCCTTAATGCAGCCGAGAATTGTGAGACTCGGGTCTTGAGCTAATGTCATTGCTGGAATGTTGATGAAGGTACTGAAATCCAACGTCAAGTGATTTGAATATCCTAATGCAGCCGAGAGTCCGTCTTGGGTCTTGGATGTCACATAAAAAATGAAGCCGATGATCCGAATTGCACCATATTGGTACGAATGAATATCTGCTTCTACCATGTACATCCCTAAGGTGGAGATAGAGGGATGTTATTGGCCTTCAAGCATTCTCTTGTAAGCGCCGAGAGTGATTTGGTGGGAAAAGATAAATGAGGTCGTGCCTCCAACCTTTGTAACTCCCAGTCGAATCAACCTCCTGAAGATGTGAGAATGGATACACTTGTACCACGTGCATCAAGCATGGCGATTATGTAATCGCCTACTCCATTTTGAGCAAATGGGCAGCTTTATGCTAATTTAACACAGAGTGTAGCGCGAGCATAGAGCGCATAAATAACCGTTAATTCATAAGTAAAATCTAGGCTTAGGAGAAAGAGCATTAGAGTGTAAATCCATACTCTTAAACCTATTGCCTCATCCTGAATTCCGAGTTGCTATTGCTAGAAGAATCCGAGAAAAGCCTGAAACAAACCTTGACTCTATCGAGCTCAAACAACTCCAACTGAGCCCGGGATATAGCACCAAGCAGCGCCTGGTCTTGATGCCTAGATCCAGCGCCCAATAGCCAGAAAATCCTCACTATGCTAGTTGCCCAGTTGCCGAGATCCATCGTTGCATATGTCAAACCAGTGCAGCGGCTGGCGCCCAGTCCACAGCGCCAGGAACCCAGTCCTATAGTCCGCTACATGCAGCACCCAATGCACAACAACCAGCACCACCCAACAGCCTTCCATCAGCCACTCCATCCGAGATACTAAAACAAGTGTTCATCCGGGAATAGCCTATTCATCACCATGTAACAATCCTTCATAATTAACTTGACCACTCGATCGGAACTAGGGGAGGTGCCATCCATAACAACATTATTACGCTCTCTCCAAATATGATAAATTGTAGCTATCAAGGCTAGGATACCAAATTTCTTGCGAACTTTGGAACCCTTGACTTGCCTTTTAACCCAATTCATTGAACTTGATATCGAATTTGTTCTTCTCCTTAGTCCCATCCAATTCCTTATTCGACCCCACACCACCTTCGAAAATTCGCATTTAAAAAATAAATGCTCATTAGTCTCAACCTCTAGATGGCATAAAGAACAAATTTTATCCGGACTATCTACTTTCTCAGTACGGATTTTGTCATTAGTATAGAGCCTTCCAATTGGTTCAAGCCATGCTATAAATCAAAACTTTGGCGGTACAAAACCTCTCCAGATGCTATTAAAAACCTTCTCACAATTGCGGCCACTTTCCTCATATAGCCTCGGGTATTGATGGCGATGCATAAAAACATAATCTTTGCTCATGAATTTTCCTGAATTCTCCCAAAGTCCAAGATGGTATTGAACCTCTCTCACATCTCCTTGAAACATGCCACATAATTCATCTCGGATCTTACATAAGTCACCAAAGTAACTTGAATACCTTTCGCCCAATCTTCCATTTTGGACCCTGGGGTTTATGTCCCGGAAGTCACCATCCCGAAGGTAGAATGAGTGAATCCACTTTACCCACAAACTATCTTTCTTCATATGTAGATCCCATAATCTCTGCGCCATTGATGCACGATTCCAAGTACCAAAGTCTCGCAAGCCAAGTCCCCCAAAAGATTTAGGAGCGCACAACTTTTTCCACGCCACTTTGTTCTTGTATTTGCCTCCCCATAAGAAGCGTTTACATTTTTGTTCCAAGGTATAAAAAACCGCAGATTGAATAACAAAATTCTGTATCCAGAATCCTGCAATACCTCCCGCAATTGATCTCACAAACTCCAATTTACCTGCATAGGAAAGAGTATGGCCCTTCTATTTTGCTATTTCCGAATCAACTTTCCCTAATAAAGTACCAAATTGTGTCACCTTCAACTTGCTGGAATCCAGTGGCACGCCTAGATACCGAACAGGGAATGTCGCCCAAGGAATACCCGTGAAACTCAAATCCTCCTTTATGCCGACTCCAAAGAGTTTCGATTTTGCAGCATTAATGCTCAATCCCGAAGTGTGCTCAAACTCGTTCAAGGCATCTATGAATATATGAACTGAACCCGTGTTCGCCTTGGAGAAGAGCATAAGGTCATCTGCAAAGGCTAAATGTGTGATCCTTAACAACTCACATCTCGGATGAAAGGTGAAGTGTCTAGAATCCGTTCTCCTTTTCAAAAATCTCGAGAAATACTCCATGCAAATCACAAACAAGAGAGGCGACAATGGATCTCCTTGACGAATTCCTCTTTGCCCCTGAAAGTGATTGCACAGTTTGCCATTAACTGCAATCGAGAATGAAGAAGTGCTAACACATGTCATGACTCTATCTGTCAGTCTTTCCGGAAATCCAAGACCAAGTAAGACTTCTTCCAAGAACTCCCAAGAGACTGTGTCAAAGGCTTTTTGTAGATCCACCATAATCATGCATCGTGGAGAATTCCGAACCCTTCCATAGCCCCGAACAAACTCTTGAGCTAGCATTACATTATCAGAGATATTTCTACCTTTCACGAATGCACCCTGGCAAGGGTCAATGATCCCTGGCAGAATTCCTTCTAGCCTGTTCGCAATAATTTTTGTGATAACTTTATAAACCACATTGCAGCACGCTATTGGTCTAAAGTCACTTACTTTTAGATTATCAGGCTTCTTAGGTATCAAAGCAACCGAAGTATGATTAAGCTGGGCCAAGAGATCACCTATCTAAAAGAACTCCAACACTGCAGCTGTCACTTCCTCACCCACAATGTCCCACTGCTTCTTAAAGAAAGCAGCTGTATAACCATCCGGACCCGGGGACTTATCATCAGCCATTGCTTATAAAGCTTGTTTAACTTTAATGTTCGCCACCTCCTGGTTTAAATAGGCCCTATCCATATCCGTGAAGTTGTTGCCTTCACCGATAATACCCGGATCAATAGGTATTCTATCCCTCTTTGTGCCGAACAAGCCTTTATAAAAATTTGCAAATAGCTCTCCCTTTCGACTATTTGAAGTTACAATCCGGTTGTCACTATCAATAATCACTGGGATACTTCCTCCTTTTCTTGCCGAGATCATAGTATGAAAATACTTAGATCCCTTATCCGCCAGAGTAATATGATTGATCCTTCCCTTTTGAGCAGGGAAAGATGATTCCGCAAGGTAATACAACATAGCATTCTTCTTTAAACTTCGCAATCCCACAACATCATTTTCCGAAGCAATCTTAGCATCAAATTCATCAAAAGTTTTGTTGTACTCCGCATCTGCAAACTTGGCCTTTTCGGACACATGTTTAAAATCAAGTATACCCAGTTCCTTCAATGGGTGTTTCATCCAAAATAATTTTCTGGTCACTGAAAATTGCTTAGTCCCCTCAACCGACGGGCTCCAATAATCCTCCACTATTTGCCCACAATTCGGATGACCTAACCACATGTTTTGAAATTGAAAAGGCCTACCCTTTCCATCAATTTCCTGAGACATATCAACCACCATGGGAGAGTGGTCGAATTAAGCCGAGATTGGTAGAAAAGTTGTACGACAAGCATCACCGTCCCATCCATGATTTAAGAGCACTATATCCAGTTTCCTCCAAATTTTCCAATCGGCACTATGCCATGTTAAGTGCTCACCTATGGAAGGCGCATCCCTTAATCCACACTTTACACAAACATCCTGAAACTCCTTCATCGGATACAAGCTAGGAACAGTGGCTCCATAATGATCATCAACACTGAGGATAGCATTAAAATCACCAAGAACCATCCAAGGAGAGTTCAGATTAACTCCAAAAGACTTCAATTCCTCCCATAGTGGTAAACGCGCCAAACGTCCCTCACTATGCCCATACACAAATGTACAGAAAAACTCAATACCAGAAGCAAGATTACGAACCTTGAGATGAATACATTGCGGAGACTTTCCGAGAAAATCCACCAAGAAGCCTTTCAGATCCCAAATAATGAGCATCCTCGAGTTCTACCACAGCTCAAAATTGTGCGTAAACTTATATCCCTTAAAACTCTTCAAGCAAATTCGCAACACCTTATCCTCCATTTTTGTTTCCAACAAGCCACACAGTCCAACCCTATTAGTGGAGATGATATTCTTCACCCACATCCTCCTTACAGGGGCCGAAAGACCCCTGACATTCATAGATGCAGCATTCATTGGGAAACCGAGGTCCCTTTTGGCTTCGGACCGCCGCCTTCAAGTGATTTGCTTCCAGAACTATCTGAATTACTCCTTGCAGCCGATAGCATGCGTTGAAAGGGTTTCTGGATGCCCTTCCCGTGCTCATGTATTCGAGTCCTGCTCTTACTCCGAGACCTAGTCAAAGCCCCTGGGGTGGGGGGAGATCTACTCTTACTCTTGCTCCTGTGAACCCTTGGAATTTTTTAGCCTCGAGCTTCCGGATGGATCATTTGCTTAGGTAAGTTTCCAGCACCTTCAATCGGATTGTCATCATCCCCAAAAGCTTGGCACTGCTTATCGCCTTCATTAGGTGCTGGATTCGCTACTTTTACGGCACGGGTGTTGCTGGATTTCGAACGCTCGGCACTCCTACCGCGCGCTGCTCGAGCAGTCCTGGCGCCTAAGGCAAGGTCTTCAACGCCACGGTTTGCAACTCTAGGCATTGGCACTACAGGCAGTCTTGCTGGCAGCGCAACAACAGCCTGGTTAACCTCATGTTGCGTTACACCAATAATTATACCAGGCCCTTTGCTAACACCTCCAGCTTTCTCGATGCCTTTGACTATGCCTTCAACAATTTTTCCCTTTCCTTTCCTTCTCCTCTCTACATCCTTATTGTCCGAGGAAGCATCCTCTACAATTTTATTTTCTCCAACTCAAACTGAATTATCACTTGGACTATCTCCAATATTTCTCATATGCATCTTCTTTACCCAAACTTGGTCATTATTTCGAGGTCTCCAGTTTTTCTTGCCTTTCTCCTTTGTAGCTTTGTTATCCATCACTTGTTTGGGATTTTTTAGCACCCCCTCCTTGGCTTTCCAGTAATCATCACACACCTCCATGAGATGAGTATTTTCGCCCCAATTTTTACACCAAGGTCGGCAATAATCGTAAATGATTTTTTGCACAAATACCTCACCAGTTGGAACTCGAAAGCTTACCTCCTCCTTGATCTCTTTCGAAGTATCAATCCATACCAAAAGATGTGCATAGTAGCCCCTCAACTCGAGAGTACCATTATCCATGAGGATTGGATCTCCTAGTGAAGTGGCAATTTTCTCCAATGCCTTCTTATGCCAATAAGTCTTTGGCAAATGCTCCATCCTTAACCAAACTGTTTTAGTAGCTTGAATGTTCGCATCATATTGCCCAGATTCATCAACTAATAGCATGAACAGTTTCTTCCCATGGAGATAATGGTCAGGACCATTCATCACCAGATCTCTATCTTTAGCACTAGTAAACTTGAACATGACATAGCCATTCTGCTTGCTCTGAACAGTACATGCAACCTTCCACTTTGCCACCAAAAGAGTTCGGATAGCATACATACCAGGAAAGAAACCCGAAAAAACACCCAAGAATCCGAAGAAGGGTTTGTACAAGTATTTATGCACCTCCTCCTCGGTGAGAACAAAGGCAACACTATCTCCATTATTTTCAACAATTTCAATAGTCAACCTATTCATGAGAATGTCCGGATCATCCCATAACCTCCTTCTCTTAAGCTTCGGATCATTCCATTCTCTTGGATGAACTTGTTGATTCTGCCTCTTCTTACCATCACCCTCGGCCATACTTTGTTTCTGAGGATTGTTCTTATTATTGTTACCAACGGAAGATTCACCAACAACCATTGTTCAATGAATCAAACCCCAAAGGACAAATTCCGATAGAACAGATCGGAATTCACCCACACAAAAAAACACACACCGATTGAAATCAACACAAACCGATCGAAATTCACCAACACTAAGAAAAAATCCGATCGGAATTAACCCAAACCGATCGGAATACAAACACACCAATAAGTAAATAACCAAGTCAAGATCACCAAGCAAGCAATAAACAAATCACAATGCTTGTAATCAAAACTAAAATCAAAATCGAAAAGACAATGCACCAAATCAGAAAACAATCAAACCGCAAGGAATTGAATCGAAAAAACCTGGATCCGTGGCTACCAAGCAATTCGATCGAAAGATGTTGAGTCCTCCGATAGCTTCAATTCCAATCTGCCAAATTCTTCAACAATTCCGATGATGATGCTAGGAATTCGATTAAAAAGTGTGCTGAAAATTTTAATCAAATCCTTTTAAACACCTTGCCGCATCCAAAAAAAAACCAAAACCCAAAAAGATTGGAATTTTCGGCCAAATATCCAACTCGAACTAGGAATCAATGCAAGAAACCAATTGTGATCAATCACACGAGACCGGATCTGAGTCCGTACCTAAGAAACAAACCAAACACGATCAAGATTCACGAAGAACTCAAACTTTTCCGATTTAAACCCTACTCCAAGGCCGATTAAGATCAAAAACGTTACACAACTTTCATATGATTTTGTGCGGAATCTGGAGGAGAATCCATTAAACCATAATTCATCGGTGGAAAGTGAATGAAATTTGATGAAATCGGCCTCCAAAGGATGGAAGATAGGCTGTGCCTTTTTTCTTCTTTTTTCGCTCCAGAGCTAGAGAGAGAATATTGAGAGCTCTTTCGAGATTCTATTGAGAGCTTTTTCAAAAGCTGGGTTTCAAACTGAGATGGTTGATGGTGTCGATGCAGGTTTAGTTACTGGTTCTGCAATTGGTAGGCGTATTGTATTATCTTCCTCATTTATTGGCGGACCTAGAGATATGTGGCGTAGATACCTTGATGCTATGAATATTGTTCAAAAATTTGGTAAGCCTGATGTGTTCTTCACGATGACTTGCAATCCATATTGTCTGGAGATTGAAGATAATATGAAGTATAGAGAGACTGCAAATAATAGGCCTGATTTGTGTGCTAGAGTTTTTAAGGGTAAAGTGGAGCAATTGAAGGAGGACTTAGTGAAAAAGAAGTTTTAGGTGTTGTACAATCTTCGATATATGCCACTGAATATCAGAAAAGAGGTTTACCTCATGTTTACATGTTGATAATTTTGAAACTGGTATTAAACCACTGGGTCCAGATCGGTATGATCGTATTGTGTGTGCAGAGTTGACAAAGATCCTCATCTATTTGAGGTGGTAAAAAAATAATGCACGGTCAATGTGGTAAGTTAAATCCAAAGTGTGCATGCATGAAGAATGGGAAATGTAAATTTGGCTTTCCTAAACCTTTCAGGCAATCAACTTGTCATGCTGAAGATGGTTATCCATTATATAGAAGGATGGATGACGGTAGAACAGTTAAAATACGAAAAGTTAACATGGGCAATAATTGGGTAGTAGGCTATAATCCCTATTTAGCAGCAACATATGGTTGTCATATTAATGTTGAGATATGTTCCACTTTTCAACTCATCAAATATGTACATAAGTATATTTTTAAAGGCAGTGACAAAGTTTGTTTTACATTTCAAGGTGACTCTGAAGATGGAATAGTTGATGAGATTAAGCTTTACCAAGATGGTCGTTGGGTTGGACCATCAGAAGTTATTCGGAGAATCTTTGGTTTTAAATTAAATTACATGAAACCAGCTATATATACATTGCAAGTTCATCTTTCCAGACAACAATTTATTATCTTCAACAAAAATGCAACTCTTGAAACTGTTGCTGACAGGCTTCTTTTGGATGAATAAGAAAAATTCCAAAGCAAAAAGGATGGAGTTACTTTACATTTTGTGTGGTCCCCTAACAAGCGGTCTTGGTCAAGGAGAAAAGGTAAAGAAGTTATTGGAAGATTAGTTGCTGTCAACCCAAAGGAAGGTGAAAGATATTATTTAAGGTTGCTAGTATGTCATATGAGATGTCTAGAGTCGTATGAAGATTTAAAAAAAGTTCATGGTATAGAGCACCCTTCATATAGAGAAGCGGTGATTGTGCTTGGATTGCTTAGTTTAGATGCTTATATAGAAGAGGCGTTGGATGAAGCTTGTACTTTCCACATGCCAGGTACCTTAAGATTTTTACATAATTATGTTCTAATATTAAACACATATTTTTACAAATGATTAATGTGTATGATTAATTTTTTTAAAGGTATTTTTTTGTTAATTAGCAAAGATTTGGACTTAGCAAAGGGGTTAATTAAGTATTGGATTTTTGGTAGACAATTTACTACGTATGCGGCCATTTACAATTTGCATTCTTGATTTTACAAATTGTTTTTCTATTCAGCTGAATTTTTTGCTAAATTTGAATTGAGGTCATTCTCAAATGTGTTATTACATAAATCTAGCGTTAGGTACCTGTATTTGGGTTTGAAGGAACTGAATATATAAACTAAAAAACAAACAGTACTTTAAATCTACAAGGGTGCATTTTATAGTGGTTTCTGATTATACTATTATACCTTACTGAAAAATGAGACCATCATGAGTAGGGCTGCAATAGTTCATAATTTTCCTATGATTTTTTATGCAGTATACTTTGGATGATTATTTTTCTAATTATAGAATTCGTTGCTCATTTCATAACTTATGCAATATCTCATAATTGCCCTCCAGCATTTTCTATTGCTGTCCAATGAGAACATTGTAGCAAGATAATGGGGAGAAAAGTACACAGAGTTACTGGGCTACAACAACCTCTTTTTCCCATAAAACGATTTAGTTTCCTTAACCAAGTGATATTAAAATTGGGAATAAGAAAATGTACAAAGTATCACCCTATGATTTTCTTTTGGCCTCAAATGCATTCTAAAAACTCCCGCTAGACGATAAATAATGATTGTACGAAGATAGTCATAAATTATGTCATCATAAAACTTGACTATTTAGATTACTTTAACATGCGCTCACTTTGCAAAAAGAGCCCCTTTTGCTTGATAAAAATTTTTCAAAGCAAAAGTATATCGTGATTCTCCTTAGATTAATTATATGAATTATAAAATATGATATAAGTGAACAAATTGCAGCCATGTATATGACTATTTGTTCACTTATATACGAATTTGCTTAAATAGCTTCTTTTATTTGTTTCAGGTACCAAAAGGTCTTTATTTATCGTTTTATTAGTATTTTGTTCTCCACAAAATCCAAATAAATTGTGGCTGAAATATAAAACTAAATTATGTTCAGATTTTAAGAAGAATGATGAAACTATCAATCATATACAAGAATGTAGAAAAGAAAGTGCTTCATATTATTAATGAATTTTTGGTTGAAATGAACAAGGATCTTTGATTTTATGGAATATTAGATGATACTGATTTGGAACCAGATGATGAACTAATGACCCGTGAAATATTAAGTGAAAAAAGTATTCATGTTTCTCCTGAAGAATTGTCGCTATGTACGTAGCTAAATGACAACCAACAAATTGCATATGATCGAATACTTGAAAGTGTTGCTGGTGAACCAGAAAATATTTTTTTATCGATGGTCTTGGAGGCACAGGAAAGACTTTTGTATACAGAGCTTAGTTGGCAAAGATAAGGTCAGAAGGTTACATTGCATTAGTTGTAGCACCATCCGGTGTAGTAGCTTCAGTTTTACCTAGAGGAAAAACTGGTCATTCGAGATTCAAATTGCCTCTTAATTCAGTTGTCAAGAAAATTTGTATTCTAAGCAAGCAAAGTGGACTAGCAAGATTAATTGTTGAGGAAAAATTAATTCTTTAGGATTGAAGCAACTATTGCACGACGAGAATCCATAAAGGAAATTGACATATTATTGAAAGATCTCTTAGATTCAGAGGCTCCTTTTGGAGGCAAAGTTATTCTATTTGGAGGTGATTTTTGGAAAATTTGCCAGTGATACCTGAAGCATCTAGAGAAGAGATGGTGTTGTCATCTATTGTTTATTCAAACATGTGGCTAGAACTAGAAAAAAAAAAGCTACAATAAAATATGAGAGCAATCAATGATCCTAAATTATGTTCATATTTTGTAGATTGGTGAGGGGACAGAAGCTATTGATGATAATAAAGATGTTGAATTACCATCTAATATTGTCTTTCCATATGTTGGAAAAGATGAATATATAGCGAAGTAAGTCTTATTTATTTATTTTTTATAAAAATTATAGTGTATTATTTAACTAATCAATTTAATGATGCATTTTCATATAATTTTTTACCAGTTAATTGAATGTGTTTTTCTTGATTTAAATAGCTATGCTATAAATCCAATGGAAATGGTTAGAAGATGTATTTTATCAGCAACCAATTCTTGTGTGGACATGATAAATGCTTTTCTCATTGAAAGCTTTCTAGGTGAACCCATTGTATACGTCAACACTGATAAGACTCTAAATGAGGAACATCAAAGTGATTATGAGGATTTCCTCAATACCCTAAATCCAAAAGGTTTGCCTTCTCATAAACTCATATTGAAGCCAAATTTTCCTATAATGCTCATAAGAAATTTGAATCCAACGGAAGGTTTATGTAATGAGACAAGATTGATTTGTAGAGAGCTTTGTCAATCCACTATAAAGCTGAAATAACTTTTGGATCATTTAAAGGTAAATATGTTTTTATCCCAAGAATACCCTTTATATATAATGAAGGGAAGAAATACACTATTCCATTTAAGAAATTCGAATTTCCAATGAGGCTTTGTTTTTCAATGACTATAAATAAGTCATAAGGTCAAACGTTCATTTTATTGGACTTTATTTGGAACAACCAGTGTTCTCACATAGCCAGCTTTATGTTGCTCTGTCGCAAGCTAAAACATCAGAAGCATTGAAAGTTCTCTTAACTCCACCAACTTTTGAAGAAACAAGATTGGATAACAGAACCAAGAATATAGTTTTCACTGAAATTTTTGGTGATAATGAATTACAAGAAAAGGACTTAGATGTCTCAGGTGAGAAATTTTTTTTCTATTATTTCAAAATTTCATCTGGTATATTTTATTCATTAATTCTTGTAATTTCATATGGACCGATAAAGAAGATGACTGCCACTTTAGATGATCCTTTCACCCAATTTTTGGAGCTTGAAAAGTTCAAGAGATTGAGGGTATGTTTTGTTTGCTTTTTGGCCATTTTTCTATTGCAACCCCAGATATGAGTAAACACTAAACAGTTGATGGGGTTATTTTGTGTTATTTAACATGCATCAGGTTGCTTGACTCATTACTATGTTGTTTACTCGTGTTTTACAGGTTTACAAGTTGGTTGAAGATATAAAGTCCAAGGGAAATATGCTCAAAATATCCATGAATTGATTCTACATCTGTTACTAAAGTTTATACATGATCATTTTTTTCTACTTGTGTTTAGACCACTGAACCTCATCAAGGGTCCCTCGTATGTTGAACATGGGACCATTTTAAATTGCTCATGTTATTTTTTCAGCTTCAGTTAAGGTTTCCTGGTTTCAAACTTGAATTGATCTTGGCATTTAACTCTGTTTCTAGCAAGTAAAGATACAATGGTTGCATTTTTTTTTGATATTTTGAGCCTGGACCCGTGCGAGGTGGTTCGACCTTCATAGCTTTTTCTAAGAATCCGAACTGCTATCTCTTTGAGCTCACTCAATGCCAATCTACTCCTGAACCACTCTGACAAGTTATGTTACGTGTGGGTGATCTAGATCGCTTTGTTAAGTTCTATGAGAAAGTATTTGTGACGTAATGTGCTACTTCTTAGTCAGCTAATAGCTAAATTTTTTGGTTGGATTGCATGTAGCATTATGAAATGTTCTTTGTTTTATTTGAATTGAATGGTAGAGTCCTGAAAACGATGTAGGATGAAAATGTAGGTTGCCTTATTTATGGAATGCTATGATTTGGGTTAAATTTTTTAAGATAGTGTACCACTATGTAGCTGAGCCTTAATAGCGAGCTCTGTTTGTTAGTGGGATATTTTATTGGAGGAGTCTCATTTCAGTCAAGAAAAGTGTGCCTTATGAAAGCTAAATCTGATGTGAAAAGAGTTTTTTAAGTTTTTGTTGGTATATTGCAAAATGGAGGGAGTCATGAAAGTAGCAATAAAGGGAGGAAAAAGACAGGGTGGATGAAAAATTAAGAATTTTCTTTTAGTTTCTTGAGCTTATGGGGAAAAAATAAGTTTACACATTGACATGATTCCGACATCAACAAGCTTAGAGGTACACTTATATTAACATCCTAGAGGTTATCATATAGATAAGTGAGTAAACTAATTGAAATTTCAGGTAACATTAAATAAGTAACTTATTTGCCTTATGATGATTCTTGTTTTGCTTCATGTCAATAGCTACTTGAATTTTGTGTCTATAGGGATTATTCAAGATTTACCTTTTGCTGCTCTAGCCAATCTGAGCCTAATGGCATGCTTATGCATCAAGGAAAATATGTAAATTAGTGCTGGATTTTTTGTCTTATTACAATTATAATGCCCATTTTTTGTCTTATTACAATTATAATGCCCTTCTTATTGCATAATAGATGATGAATATCACATTTTACATCGTGTATACATTTGGCCTGTTTTATTCGTTAATATTTCAAATAAAGCTCACTTCCAGTTAACAGTGGATTATACTCTTTAATTGCATTGATGATAACAGAACTGTAAAGAATATTCCTCCTCTTGGTGTATGAGAAAATATGTAAATTGATCCTGCCAATTTACATATAATAATGAAATTTAATTTCAATTTTCAATTGCATGGGAATATTCCTTTTGTCAAATTATGTGTTGCATAACTTTTGTCTCCTCAAGCATGACTTCCCATCTTCAGAGTTTACTTTTATTTCCCCATGAATATTTTTTCTCATCAGTGGTTTTTGCATGTCCACCATAAGGATGGCCATTTTGATCAGGACAACTTTACGAAGGGACCATGCATGACATCTTCACCTGGAGAGACGCCTTGTGCAGCACTTTCTGCCACTGCTTGTGGTCGAACCTCATTGGAAGTGCATTATTACATTTGCACTGTCTTGGTTAACGCCCAAAGTGAAATTCATGAAAGGCAAATCGTATAATAGGTGAGCTCATTATTAACGTGCTGGTTTTGCCTCATTCATTTAATGAGAGACCCAGATTGAAAAATCTCTTAACAGTACTTAAGAAGCGAATCATTGGATCAAACTTTCCCAAATTCAAACATTTTCTTAATGAGATGCATGTTTGCATTTCCTAATCTATTACAGAGTTGTGAAAGAAGAAATTCATGTATTAAATAAATAATTATAAAATGTATATCAACGAAGAAAATTACATCACACTAAAAAATAAATAAATTAACTTAAACACGCAAAATTCATAATTCAAATTTCCAGAAACACCAAACTCTGTATAGAAATATTAACTAGAACCAAAACTCAAATATGTCATATTTCACACTCATGTTTATGGACTAATAACTACAACTTCCTGATTTGAAGATGAACCAATAACTTCAACTTCATACTCCGAACTTTCTTCTATATCAGAGGTATCACCTATAAACATTCCCATTTTAAATTTGTCACAACATACGGGAAAGAGGATTGAAAATGTAAAAATTAAAAATTAAAAATAACAACATACTACTTACTTATAATAATAGGATTGCTTAACGAAGTCCCTGATTCAAGAAAGGATAATGGATAGAGGATGTCAAAAGGGTGTTGTGTACTGTCGGATAAATAGAACATAGCCTCCAATTTGTCATCTTTTTCATATTTCAATATTGCAAATGCAGCCTCATTTACATCATTGCAACAATAGAAATTTCTATACGCAGGACCTTCAAATATGTCCATCTTCTCCTAAGTATGTTTCTTTCACATCAAAACACCAACTTTAGTTGAAATTTTTGTCAACTTCCAACCTCTAGAGTAACCGAAAGTTGAGGGGAACCACTGCATTTACAAAATAAAAAACACAAATTAGCAAAAAATGTAATGTAACATAGTGATAATTCATTATTTTTGTAGCTTATCAATTTACCATTATCACCATGTTTTAGGGTCTTCATATGATGAGGATACATATAGTGATATAAATAATGAAGAGCGGAATGTTCACCAGTCATTTTAATTTCATAACCTGCACGATTGAATGCTCTGACAAGCAGAATGTTTGGACAAGTACTTATGCTTTGAAGATATCTAGATTGTAGTATTCCAAATGGTTTTATGAAATTGCACATTTGTTCATAGCTGAAAATAAGTTGACCATTACTATCCTCCACCAAATAAAACTCCTCCAATTTAAAACAACTACGAACTTCAACAAATCCATCACCAAATTTTTGAATCATTGATAGAATTTCAGTCGGCAAATTCTGAATACATAAAACATAAACATTACACAATCAATGAAAATTTAAAAATATTGTAAAATATAAAACCAATAAAAAAAAACTTACAATAACAAACTGCTTCTCAATTTCTGGCTCAAATAAAAAACTTGAATAAATCATCATGAATCGCTAAATAGTAAAATTTCCACTGAATATTTATGCATGTTTAGCGAATTTAATTGAGCAACAAATTTATAAGGATTTCCTTGAACGCATAGATCAGACAAATTTCCATATAAAACTAAAATAAATATTTCAAAAATATAATATATTAACTAAACATATATAGGATGAACATTTATTTTCACATACACATTCAATTCATATAACTATTTCATATCTTAAAATATTTTATTTGAACAATACTTTATTCTATAAAGAATTCAGGGATGTTATTAAACAGAACTGGAATCTTCCTATCCGTGAAACAGGAATGCTTGGCTTCTTTCTTAAATTAATAAGACTAAAGCAGGAGCTTAAAATTTGGAATGGGGACCACTTTGGTAATGTCCATGAGAATGTGATTAAGGCTGAATCAGTTCTAGGTTTTCATGAATCTGAATATGATATAAATGCATCCATTGAAAACCTGGTTAGAGTAAAAGAAGCTAAGGCTAGGTTGGTCAAAGCTCTCACAGAGCAAAAGAATTTTTGGAAACATAAGGCTAGGGTAAAATGGCTAAAGGAAGGGGACAGTAATACCAAATTCTTCCATAACTCTGTTAAAGAAAGAAAAAGTAGGCTTGGCATCACAAAAATTAAGAGTAGTAATGGCTAATGGCTAGATAACATGCAAGATATTGAGAATGATGCCATTAACTATTACAAGGATCTCTTAACTGATGATAGTACCCCTGATAGCAACCTGTTTCAATCTCATTTCTTAAGCCAAATCCCTAAATTGATCAACAGTGAAGACAATGCTAAATTGCTACAACCTGTTGTACTTTCTGAGCTTAAAGAAATAGGTTTTAGCCTGAACAGAAATGGATCTCCTGGTCCCGATGGATTCACTCCAAATTTTTATATCAAATCATGGGATGTCATAGCCTATGATTTATTGTGTGCAGTACATGATTTTCTTTCTAGCAGCAACATTCCTAGGGGCATTAGCAGTACTTGGATCACAATTATCCCTAAAAAGGATATTCCTGTGTCTTTTGATGATTATAGGCCAATAAGTTTTTTTAATGTTGTGAATAAAATCTGTTCTAAGGTGCTTATGGAAAGACTTAAACCCCTTATGCCCAGAATTATCTCTCCACAGCAAACTGCCTTTCTTAAAGGTAGAGATATCTCTGATAATGTTCTCTATCTTCAAGAAATGGTTAGATTCTTGCACAGGAAAAATAGAGCACCTAATTGTATTATTAAACTAGACCTCAGGAAAGCATTTGATAGAGTTAAGTGGTCTTTTCTATATTGTGTGCCAGCTAAATTTGGTTTCCATTCTAAATTCATTTTTAGTATTATGAAGAATCTGTCACAGTCATGGTTTTCAATTCTGATAAATGGTAAGCCTGTGGGTTTTTTCCAAGCATCAAGAGGTCTTAAACAAGGTGATCCTCTCTCTCCTTTCTTGTTCAATATTTTTTCAGAAGCATTTAGCAGGAGCTTAGCTTTTATTTTTCAAAATGGTAAGCTAAACTACTATGATTTACCTGGTCAGGCTCTTCAAACCTCTCACCTCTCTTATGCAGATGATACAGTGGTTTTTCTTAAAGCCAATACTCAAACTTTGATTAGGTTTAAAGCCTTCTTATCTAAGTTTGAGTATACTACTGGCCAAAAGATAAACTACAACAAGAGTGATATTTTCATTAGGAGGCATGCTTCTGTTCATCAAATTACCTCTGTTAGGACAATTCTTGGCATCAAAATTGGTAAAGTTCCTTTTAAATACTTAGGTGTCCCCATCTTTCATGGCATTGCAAAAAAAATATTTTTCCAACCATTAATGGAACAGATTGATTCTAGGTTAAATAGTTGGAAAAATAAGTGGCTTTCAACTGGGGGAAAAATCACTCTCATTCAGTCATGTATTTATTCTATTCCACAGGAGATTATTCACACTGTGGAGAGGAAAATGAGTAGATTTTTCTAGGAGGTTCATGATCTGAAACCTAAAAGGGCCTGGAGGAAATGGGATGCTCTCTGCTATCCCATTAACCAAAATGGCCTAGGTTTCAGATCAATTCCTACCATCATTACCACCTGCTCAGTAAAATTCTTGTGGAAATATCAAATTGCGGATGCCATATAGACCCATCTTATTGCTTCTCTGCCACCCTCCTTTAGAACCTCATCAAATTGGAAAAGAATTTTCTATGTTAATGCATGGGTGGAGTCTCATTCTAGAGTGATAGTTGGTACAGGTTCATGTAATTTCTGGTCATCCAACTGGTTGGACTTAGGCCCTGTTATGGATCTGTGTGACCAGAGTCTTATTGACATTCCATATGACTGTTCAGTGGCTAATTTCATCTTTAACAAGGACATTCTTCTTCCTAAAATCTCCCCTTTTCTCTCACCTAATGATGTCTCTCTTTTGCAGGGTGCAACACTCTCTCCACACAGACAGGATAGGTTTATATGGAAACCTGACAAAAAGGGAAGATTCTCCTTTCACTCTACATACCAATTGCTCAGATCACAAAGAGGTAATATTGCCTCAATTCAACACCTTTGGAATCCAAGGGTTCAAAAGAAAGTCTCAGTTTTTATGTGGAGATTGATTAATTCTTTCCTCCCATTAGATAATGTTTTGAAAATGAAGAGTTTTTGCATGCCTTCAAGATGTTGTATGTGCTATCAGCATGAGTAATCTCTAGATCATTTGTTTAATTCCTGTCCTTTTGCCATTCACATTTGGAAGACAGTGCATGAGTTTATGGGTATTAGAGATAGAATTTTTCCATCCATATGGGAAAGACTGTCATGCTACCTCACATATTTTGGCCTCAGCTCTCTACATTCCTTGATCATTAAATTAGCACCTTCAATAACTTTCTGGAACCTCTGGAAGGCGAGAAATAAATATCTGTATGAAAATGTGCCTCCACTAACCAGCTTAGTTGTTTCCCAGATCAGGGATCAGATCTTCTATTCTTTTAGTGCTAAACCTGTTTATGTTTCTTCTGTTCTTGACTTGGGTATTGCAGATCACTCCTTTCTTCCTCTAATCAAATCTTCCCCTAAGCCAAAAATTTTTAAAATTGCTTGGTCTAACCCGTGCATAGGTTTTAAAGTTAATGTTGATGCTGCATGGAGTGGTCTTTCTAAAATGTGTGGTCTTGGTATGATCATCAGAGATAATAGAGGTGGTTTCATTGATGCACACAGGAAGTATACAAATGCTGAAACTCCTCTAGAAGCAGAACTTAAGGCAATTTTATTTGCTCTCCAGATGTTGATAGTTGCATGCTATTCAGTTCCTATCTGTATTGAATCTTACTGTCTTAATGCATTCTCCTTTGTTTTGAACCCATCAACTGCTCATTGGACATTGTTCCAGTTGGCTGATGACATTAACCTACTTCTGAATGATAGTACCCTAACGCATGGGTATAGACAAGCTAGCCAAGTTGCTAATAGCATAGCAAAATCATGCCTCCAAGCTCAATCTTGTTCAAACCTATCTTTTAGTTCCCTATCTAACACTGTACAGGGACTGATTAGACTTGATCAGATTGGTGTACCTACTATCAGAATTACAACTTGAATGGGTGCTACTGATTTTACTTGTCTTCTGACAGGTTCACACCTCTGACTTAGAAGACCATTCAAGTTGACCATGACTGAGAAGATCCATTCAAGCTGAGAGGATCCATGATGCTGACCATGACGAGCTTTGCTGGGATTACATCTCACTGCTGTTCCTGCTACTCACACCTCTGGATGCTGCTGCTGGAACTCAATACATCCAGAATTTTGCCTCACACTGCCACACTTTTGCCTAGTAGAGGATACACTCTCTAGCCTCATTGGTGTTCTTTTGGCTGATATGTGTTTCGTCTATTGATTCACTAACAAGTTCGAAGGACACTCTCAATGGCTTGAAGTTCCTTGTAATCCTTTATCTATTGTTTCATTACTCCTACTTCCTTTGGAAGCAACTATTGTTGCTTAAAGAGCAATAGGCTCACTTGTAAAAACTACACTAAGCTCTACGCTTCACTTTTCTTGTATTTATGTTTTCTTTTTTGGGCTTGGGAAGGCCTAATATAATTTCCCCCATCTTTGGATGGTTTGATGCAAAAAAAAAGATTGTGAGGATTCAAATTGCATTCGCAATCAGTAATTGATTGTGAGGATTGATGGATAATAATATGTATGGATCAAATTGGGAGTCCTAGTGCACAGGTACTTCTCCACTCTAAAATATTATTTTGTGTTTATTACTAAAAAAAATATAAATGACATATACATAATACTTTCTTGCCTTTTTCAACTACTAGTCTAGTGGTTATCTACACTTCAATTCATTCAATCAAAATATTCTAATTAATAAATAAACAATAATTAAGGAATATCAAGAACAATATAATAATGTAAAATTTATATAAGGTAACTGTCAATTATGATATATATAATTAGATTTATAGCAATGTGTTTTATTTAAGTAGTGCATATATTGTCTCCACACCTACCATTGTCTTCACATGGTTTAGATTTGTTTCTCGAGATTTATAGATCCAACTAACATTAATCAATCAACTTACGCTTATCAAATCATATAAAAAACTATAGCTCGTGAAGTAAGGAAATTGTTACGTGAGTAGAGAGGTTCAAGTGGAGAGGGTTTGAGGTTAATGGGTTCGAGTTGTACTGGTCTGAGTGGTGAGAGTTCGAGTAGAGAGGTTTCCAGTAGTACTGGGCTCGAGTGGAGAGGGTTCAATTAGTACTGGATTTGAGTGGTATTGGGTTCGAGTGAAGAGGGTTTGGGGGGGGTACGGGGGGGGGGGGGTCCGGGGTTTACTGGGTTCGAGTGGAGAGGTTTGAGTAGAAATGTTTTAGTGGTACTGGGTTCGAGTGGAGAGGGTTCGAGTAGTACTGGGTTCGAGTGGTACTGGGTTCGAGTAGAGAGGTTCGAGTAGTACTGGGTTTGGGTGGAAACAGTTCGAGTGGTACCGGGTTCGAGTGCAGAGGTTTCGGGTGGTGAGGGTTTGAGTGAAGAGAGTTTGGGTGGTGAGGTTTAAGTGGAGAGAGTTCGAGTGGTACTGGATTTGAGTAGAGAGGGTTCGAGTGCTATTGGGTTTGAGTGGTATTGGGTTCGAGCGGAGAGGTTTGAGTGGTACTGGGTTCGAGTGGGGAGGTTTGAGTCGAGGCGGATGGTTGATGTTCGAGGGGTGGATGGTTTCAGTGGTGGCGAGGTGGGTGGTTGATGGATCGAGGGGTGATGCCTCGAGGAAAATGGTTGATGGTTCCAGGACCTCGAGGGTTAATGAATCGATGGAGGTCTGAGTGGTACTGGGTTCGAGTAGTAATGGGTTCGAGTAAAGAGGTTCGAGTAGTACTGGGTTCGAGTTGAGAGGGTTTGAGTGGTGAGAGTTCGAGTGGTGAGGGTTCGAGTAGAGAGGGTTCAAATAGAGGATTCGAATTGAAAGGGTTCGAGTTGTACTGGTTCGAGTGGTGAGGGTTCGAGTAGAGGTTAGAGTGAAGAGGTTTGAGTTGAGAGGTGGCGCCTCAAGCGGGATGGTTGATGGTTCCAGGTCCTCGAGGGTTAATGAATCAAGTGGAGATGCCTCCAATCAACACCCCTCAAGGCGGATGGTTAATGTTCGAAGGGTTGATGGTTCGAGTGGTAGGGAGGCCTCGAGGCAAATGGTTGATGTTCGAGAGGTGGATGGTTCGAGGGGTATATGCCTTGAGTGGGTCATAGTTCGAGAGCTAATGTGGATGGTTCGATGCTCTCAGTGGTATACTTTGTCGAGGGCTGGTGTACTCTAAAAGGGTGGATGTGTGACATCTTGAGGGGGTGGTGTACCCTCGATGGCTGGTGCACCTCTTTCGAGACGTTGATGGCGTACTCTCGAGGGGTGGAACGTGTACTCTCTCCAGTGGTGGATGGTTTACCCTCTTGAGAGGTAGATGGTGTACCCTCGAAGGGTGGTTGACAAACTTCTTGAGGGGTGGATAATACTCTCTCCAGTGGTGGATGGTATACCCCTCTCGAGGGGTGGATATTACACTCTCCAGTGATGGATGGTACCCTCACCACTCGACTCTCACAACTCGAACCCTCAACACTTGGACCTTTCCTCTTAAACCCTGGAACCTCATCTACTCGAACTCTTTCCACACAAACCCAGTACCACTCAAACATAGTATCACTCGAAACTCTCTACTTGAACCCTCTCCACTCGATTCCTCATCACTCGAACCACACCACTGGAACCTCTGTGCTTGAACTTCTCCACCCTCTCCACTCGAACCCAGTATCACTCGAACCCTCTACACTCAAACCCAGTATCACTCGAACCCTCTACACTCAAAACTAGTATCACTCGAACCTCTTTCAGACCCACTCTTCTTGACTCGAACCCTCTATCCGAACCCTCTCCATTCAAACCCAGCACCACTCGAACTCCTATTACTCGAACCGCTCAACTCGAACCATCTCCACTCGAAGCCTCTCCATTCGAACCCTCTCCATTCGAACCCTCTCCACTCGAACCCGTGCGGTAAAGAAATTAGGTAATTGGAAATACTATATATGAATAACATTCTAATAATATTAAATTAATGGAAGTACCAATTAATTATGATAAGTTACTTTGATATTTGGTAACAAAAATCAAGTAAAATATCACAGTATATCTTTATCTCAAAAAAATAAATACATAAACTATGGTAAGTTGAAAAATAATGAATGCTACATTTATTGTTAAAAATAACTTAATCAAAATCATTACATAGTACGGATTTCATTTAAGTACTAAACTATTTTTGGTTTAAAAGATACATTTTAGGAAACAAAATATAAATATGAATATATATGTATATGTATATATATTCAATAATGACTTCTTAAAATATATATAACTTTTAAAAATATATTTAAAATCATAAATATTCCATACCAAAGTATATAAATACCAGCAGTTAAAAACATAAAAATCACATAATTTTATTCTTATAATTTTAAAGGTGAGATAAATCTTTATTTCAATTTTTTTGCATACGTTGTAGAATATTTTACAACAACTAATATTTTGTTTTCATGTTTCAGATACTACAAAGACGCAATGGCTACAGATAAGGAAATTGATGAACTCATAAATGCCGATAAACCTTGGGTTCGAAATATTACAGTCAAAGATAAATTCTCTCCCTGCCAAATCCTTAACAAATCCACCAAATTGCAAAACTTCACATTTGCATATGATGAGGTAAACAATAATTACCTGTGTTTCTTGCTATTTTCTTCCAACTGCTTTTTGTTACAAATTAGTGAAATTGATTGTGCATACGTAAGATTACTTCTTTACCGGTTGGGACAGTTTCTGATGGTTTAGTACTCCCTCAGTTTCACTATGTTTGGCACCATAGGCTTAAGTGTTCCAAACTTAAGAAAACAGAGGTTGTAATTGTTTTTATTTGAAATAGAGTGACACGAGCATTGAGTGATCACTGATTTAGGCTCTTTTGCAATTTGAATTTGTTGGTTTTGCTTATTTTTCCAATATGTGAGTTTTTTTAGTTCACTTTTCTTGTCATGTTTTGGTTCTTGATTTATGTGTTGATTTGTAGTAACAATTTGTTATATATTACGAGAAGACATTCAGTTTACATCTTCAACCTAAACTAAAAGGGAACTATAGCATGCACAATTCCATTTTTATATGGTATGAATATCTTTTGAACATGAATATATCCGCACATTATATGCGATTTATCATATATATATATGTTGTTATTTCTTTGTTTGGTTCCTTGGAAAGTAATTGTTTTTATATAGCTTCTTTGCCTTTTGCAATATATCTAAAAACTATTGCAAAAATTCAAACTTTGAAGTTTGAAACCTTATTAGCTTTACTTTTCTCTTATGTCCTTATAAGCTATTTAGTTAGAAAATAAAATAATTAGATAATACAAAATTTAATGTTGCTTTATTATGCTGTTTGAATTTTGCTTTGTTGTTGTGGGTATTGTATGGTTTGTTCCTTTGTTGAGGTTTTCATTAATTATTTGCATTGGACTTGTCATGCAATTGAAATTTATGCAAAACTGTGGGATATTTTGTTGGCCATACTTGGTACAATATTTGAACTATGATATCCGTACAAATTCGTATGTTTTATACTTCATATTCACCTTTTGAGACCTTGATTTTTTTTACTTTTCTTTTTTTAGGGTGCTAAGGTTGAGGGGATAATGTTCAATAAAACAGTATCCACTATGAGTGGTAAATTACAGTTGGACAAAAAGTATAAGATTTTTAATGCAAACATTAGAGAGAAAAATGAGAGATATAGAAGTGACGGTATCAAAATGCAATGGGTAATTGATACAAGCACTATCATTGAAGAAGTACAAGATGAAAATCAAATTACTCAAAGGCTATCTCTATTTTTGTTGTATTTTACCACGTTTGCAAAGCTGTTGAGGTTCCTTTTTTTATCGACCTATTTTGCAACCTTTACCAGTTTTGCAAGGTGAAAAATTCCCTTGATGAATTCACCCTTTATCTCGTTATTCCTGAAGCTGAGTTTGTTAGTGGGTTTCCAACAACTGCGGTGTATGGCGTAAAAATTTTTCTTTTTAAGACTTCGTACTAAAAGCGAATGGAGTATGCGAGTTTTGAACTATAAAGTTCCCAAATCTAAAATTCCTAAGGTCGGGGTTCGCCTTAATGCTAAATCTAAGGTTGTGTTAGCACTCGTCCAACATGCGATCTCCCTTCGTCGTACTGATTGTGAGGGTGAAGCTGTTTATTGTTTCCTCAATACTTCTGTTTATTTGTCATACTTCCTCATCATTATTTTTACATTGTCGTAATACTTGTGCTCTTTTGTTTGACTTACCCTTATGTGGTGGATTGCAGACATAGATTTAGCCAAAGAAACCATAGAGAGATCATTTTTTGGCAGTGATGACGACGAACTGGAGGCCACTGTTGCCCAGACGAATGATGTATCTACTATCGGCATGTCTTAAGAAAATGCTACTGTAATGAACCTCCAGCCTTTAGTTACTGAGATCATTGTTGATGGTGACGATAAGGTTGTCAGTCATCAAACAGCTGATAGTTCTCAAAGAAGGAGGAAGAAAGACCGGACTGGTGAGCCGTCAAGCACCATGAAGCCTCTGAAGAAAAGGGGGTGTTTTGGGCATTCTTATATGAAGCTTCATTTGTTGATCGAAGAACTAATGGTAGAGGGTACTATTCCTGCTACCTTGTCTAAAATCTCGCTCCATGAAACCATGGTTGTGGTATGTGTATTTGTAATATGAACTTAAATGGTGTATTTGACTTTACATGATGTTGCTCCATTGTTGTGCCTTAACTTTTGTTTATCGGCACTTGTACCAAGGTTAGTGAGAGTCTTGATCTTGTCAGCAAATGAGTCGCCTAGTTCTCAAAGGAAAATGGTTCGCTTATGGAGAAATGTTGGTCCACTGAGGAGAATTGCGCGGCCATGACTGTCTCTCTTAAAGCTGATGAAGAGTGTGCAGTGGCTGCTAAAAGAGAGGCTGACAAGCTATGATCAGAGTTAGAGCAAGCAGACCATGGGTCCCACTTCACATGGCTATCCTCAGGTTCTTATTAATCGGCTTGTGAACACCAAGTCTTTTTATAAGCCGTTTGAGGAGTTGTTTCTTCCACTGCTCGCAATGTTGGATATTGCGAGGCAATGATAATGGTGCAAAAATTAAATCTAGCTGGTAAAGTTCAGAATCTCCAAAAATTCCTAAGGCTGAGGCCATATTAAAAGAGTAGAAAGCCTAACTCAACAAAGGTTTCATAAGCAGCATTGCTGACGGTCGTCATTCCTATGCTCTATTATCCTATCTTGCTTGTCTTTCCAGTCTTCCTTCCATGGATCAGGTGAAATAATGTGAGGTTGATTACTTTGAAGAACTTCCATTCAGTTCTCAAGCTTTTATGCCACCTCCGAATTCTTACGTTCCTGCTGTGAACGAGGCCAATGCGAACACTGAAGTTTCTCCTCAGCAAGCGAACTTGGAAGATGCTGTTGTCATTGTCCAGCCTTTGTTTGCCTCCACCTTTGATGTTAGTTGATCTTTAGCATTTTGATTTTCTAGCTTTTAATTGTAACTTAATAAAATACTCCAGTGTATGCATGTACTATTTGTATGGCTATAGATATTAATTTTTTTCGGCCTTTAATGTTTACTTCTCATTGCATTTACTTTTATACACATCTTCGATATTTTGTTTGATTATAAATTTTTGAAACAACTTGATTTTCTTGGATCTACTTATCGATTTTCTTATTGCTACGGAATTTTGCCATCTAATTTTCACTGCTTCATTAGATTGATTTGAGCTACTCAGTCTTTAACCATGGAATATGATGAGCTTGTTTCTTCTGATCGCTTCTCTTGTATTGAGTCACTTCCTTTATGCATCGGATAACAACTTCCTATTTCCAATCCCTTGCCATCTTCTTCCACAACATGTCTTTGCAATAAGTTTTTCCCCAATGATTACAACTTTGAATCTCTTGGAAGGGATATTTTTCATGGTTTGGTTGATCTTGAATCTGCTGGTGTTTGCATGCTTTTGTTTAACCTCCCTGTCCATGTCCAAGAATGGGCATTATCTCTGGGCATTCGTTTGAAGTACATACTCCTAGGTATTAATGACCTTGAAGCAAAGTGGTACAAGAATGTGAAAGACACCCAGGATGTTGTGCATAATTTATGATGGGTTTGCAACAAGAAAAATATTCTTATTCACCGTCAATAATTAACATGGTGAAGATGCTTCATCGGTAGGAGGAGGCTAGAAATTTTGCTACAAGTAAGACTCGAGAAGCCCATCAGAAGACACTGATCATTAATAAACAATCTTCTCACCTTGACGACTTGTTTGATCGCTTGAAGAAAAAGTAGGATGAATGTGATCACCTTTCATCTTCTGCTATTGGTTGGAAAAGTAAGTTTGACGAATAGTTTACTATCAACATATAGCTGTAAATTGATAATGAGGAGCTCCGCACTAAGTGCGACCGGTTTGATAAGTCTGTACACCAACTTGGGCAGGTTTGTGTTGAGTATAATTATAAACTTCAAGTTCTCCCTTCGTCATCTCGAAGGACTACTGGTCGTGGAGATCTTACTATAGAAATTTCCAGGCAGGGGATTAACTTGTCTGAGGATGTCCGATCACATTTGGCACCTAGAAGAATAAGTACAAAACTTGAGGGCTGAGATGAAAAGATATAAAGAAACCGTTAATGTTATGAGTACGCAGTTGGATCACGAGGAGTCCGGCCCTATAATTGACTTCAAGGCTTATTGTGCTAAATTTCGTGGTAATATAGAGCGAAGGGGTCTAATACGCCATCATGTGTATTTATCCATGAATGGCAATATGACCACATTGTTAGTGAGGAGCATGATGATGGAGAATAATGACACAGGGCTAATCAGTCCTATCACGAAGGTGAACACAATCATCGTTGTGGTGGCTCGTCATCTTCTGGATCATCAAGCGCATCAGGCATAGATAGATCTTCTGTTTTGAATTACTTCATCTTTCATGTATTGCTCTGAATAATTTAGTTGTGATTTCGTAAACTTGCGTGATTGCTATCACTTAATAAGCTATCCTCCGCTAATACTTATGCTGGAAACTATTTGTTGGTTGTGTGAGTCTTGTGATTGAGCTTGCAAAGTTGCAGGGTCTATGGCTTGCTCGTATCTCATTAATTATGTTTGATTTGTTGTGCTTTCCTATTTTTTCGCAAGATCTATAGCTTGCATGTTCTGTATAGCAAACCTATAAGATCAGTTGCTTGCATTTTTAAGGGCTTCGCGTTCAAGATCTATTGCTTGCTTATGTAAATTTTATTAGCAAATCTACCCTTATGCAAGATCTATAGCTTTCAATCGTAAGAGTCGCAAAACTACAAGATCTAAAGCTTGAAAGTATTGGTAGTTGTGCAAGATCTATAGCTTGCGGATGTAGGATTTGCGATGTTGTAGGATCTATACCTTGCAGTTTGCAAGGTTCACGATGTTGCATGATCCTAAGCTTGCAATTATTGGTAAATGTGCAAGATCTATAGCTTGCGGATGTAGTATTTGTGAAGTTGCAAGATCTATAGCTTGCAGTTCGACATTTGTTATGACACACATGATTGTGTTCGACTTTTGACCATAAAGGGTTTGTTGCATTGATTGAAATGTGCTAAATAGGTGTTATCATCTAAAATTTGCAAGTAGCGAACTAAAAATGTAATTTTTACCCTGCAATAATATCACATTGGAAATAAAAGAATAGATGTAACCAATGATAATCTCATGGTTTCTGTAAAACTAGATGCTTCCTATCTGTTTCCCCGACTCTAGACATAGAATCTTATCAAGTTAATCACGTGCCATGTGTTGGGGAAACTGTTGTTGTCCAATCTTTGTAGCACGTAATAGTTGGATTGTGAGCCTTGTGACCTTGTAAGATCCTTCCCACTTTGGGCATAGCTTTCCTCATTCTTCTGCTAGGCTTAACTCATTCTTTCTTAACTCATTCTTAGTTAAATCGATTTTCTTTAAAGAAGGTTAAAGAAACTTGATTTAACCAATCTTAAATCAATTTCAGATTGGTTAACTCATTCTTGGTTAAATCAAGTTCCTTGAAATCGATTTCAGATTGGTTAAATCGAGTTTCTTTAACCTTCTTATTGTAAGCTCTAGCCACTATTTCCTTATACTTAAACTCTGTGATCATTTCCAATTCCTTTTTCTTCCAGCTTATCTAAGTTCAATCTCATCTTATCTGGATTGTCTTATTCTCTGTAATCGTATACGCAGAGGCTAAATTACCAATTTTCACTGGTATCACTACTTTGTGACAATAGACCAAAATGTATGGCATTTTCCTTGTTGGTTCTTAAACTTTCGTTCTATATGACCATAGGGTGTTAGGTATTTCATCCACCCAGCCAGTTTGCTTCCCCTTCAATTGCTTCTGAATTCCTTGAACGATGGTTCTGTTCGTACTTCTACTTATCCATTAGCTTAGAGGTGCGCTACAGATGTAAACTTTTGGAGAATCCCCAGCTTCGAATACCGTTCAGTGAAGTTACCACTCGTGAACTGTGTGCCAGTGTGTGTGACAATAGTATGTGGCACCTCAAAGCGGCACACTAAATTTTATAGACAAATTTTCTTGTTACCTCAGCTGTGACTTGTTCTAATGGCTTCTCCTCTACCTACTATGCAAAGTAGTTGATTGCAACAATTATAAATTTGGCGTTCCTCTCATTATTTGGGAAGGGTCTAACTAGGTCAATCCCCTATTTGTTGAATGGCTACGCTTTGTTTATACCTCTCAAAGTAGCCTATGGCTTATGTGATAGGGAAGCATTGATCTAATAGCTTATACATTTAAGCATGAATTTGTAGGCATCGTTAAACAAGGTCGGCTAATAATATCCTACTCAGATGATCTTCCTTGCTATCATTCTTTCTCCTTGATGCATTCTACACAGCCCTTTTGTGTACTTCTCTTAGAATTACCATTGTCTGTATTGGTCATACACAATTTTTCCATGGGGATAGAAAGCCATTCTTGTATAAGATTTCTCCTTCGTAAATGTAGTTGTGAGATCGAAGTTCTAACTTCCTAGCTTGTATGGTGTATGTTGGTAAGTTTCCTTTTGTGAGGTATTCTATGAGAGACGTCATCTAGCTTACTCCATCTGTCTGAACTGATGACACTGTTTTGATCGATGTGCTTCTGACTGGAATGACTCACTCTTACATCTCTATGTTTGTTCAATGAATTAAACCTAACAGTTACCAGCTTGCTAAATGCATCCGCTTTTGGGCTTTCGGATCTGGACACATGCTGGATATCAAAGTACTTAAGTTGGGTAATAAGCTGTCGAACCCTTGTTAAGTATTTTACTAGATGTTCTTCTCTCACTTTGTAGTCTCCCCACACTTGTTGGACTACTATTTAGGAGTCGTCGAATCCTCATATGCTCTTGACTTGTATTCTGACTGTATGGTCAAGACCACATATTAATTCCTCATACTCTGCTTCATTTTTCTTCAGTGGGAAGTCGAAAAAGAGTGAGTATATATGCTCCCCACCTTCCAAGTAAACTAGCAGTTATCCTACGCCACACCCTTCCTTGTTGGATGTTCTATCTACAAACAGCTTCCACGAGACATCTACCCACTTTGACTTACCTTTATCCACTATAAGATTGTTACATGTGTTTGCGTCTTGCGCATCTTTACTGGTTATCTCTGCGATGAAATTCTCTAAGGCTTGAGCCTTGATTGATGTCCTTGAATGGAATTGAATCTCATGTATTCCTAGTTTAAGAGCACATTTGGTCATTCTACTAGATGCTTCAGGTTTTTTCAAGATGTTCTCGATCTGGAAATCTGTGTGGACAACGATTTGATGTCTATGGAATTAGGTTCCCAACCTTCTTGCTGAGTATACCAATGCTAGAATTAGGTTTTCAACTAGAAAGTACGCCCCTTCTGCACTTTGTAATATTCTACTGATATAGTAGACTGGCACTTGGTTTTGGCCTTCCTGACGCACAAGTACTGAACTTACTACATTGTGAAAAGCTTCCAAGTACAGATAAAAAGTTTCCCCAAGGACTGGTAACTTCAACTTGGTAATGCTTGGAGCTATTCTTTTAACGCCTAGTATGCCTTTTGACACTCTTCATTCTAGCTAAACTTCTTGACTTTTTTCAAGATTTGGAACAATGGGAAGTGTTTCTCAGCCACATTTAAAACAAACTTGATGAGTGCTATAAAGTATCTGATTAATATTTGTACCTCTTTAACTATTTATGGTTGGGGAAGATTTACTATGGCTTGGATTTTCTGTAGGCTAGCTTCGATCCTTTTGGAAAATACCCTGTAGCCTAAAAACTTTCCCGCTCCTACTTGAATGATACACTTCTTAGGATTGAGCTTCATACCGATTATGCGTAACATATTTAGAGTTTCTTTCAAATCTGCGGCAAAGTCACTAACCCTTTCACTTTTGATAACCACATCATCAAAATATGCTTCCACGTTCTGCCCTATCTAATAGTGAAAGGCACTATTGATCACCCTCTGATACGTTGCTCTTGCATTTTAAAGTCCAAAAGGAATTTTCACGTAGCAAAATGTTTTGAAGCTTGTTATAAATGTTATCTTTTCTGCATCCTCTACCACCCTAACTGATACAGAAACTCGCATAAACCCAATGAGAGTTCCACAAATTCCTTAGGAATGACCTGTGTATACATACAAGTAATCATCTATAATTTACTCTGAACAATGTACTTACGCTTTTTAAAATTTGATGGTCGGACTTTTAATACATATTAAAATCTTTAAAAACCTAGAATATATAATTTCATGTGTTTTCATGTGGTGGAAATTATTGTGCTCATAACGCTTATTGCATGGGTAATAAGGGAATACTAACACAAATGATGGACGGTAATCCCGGATTGCGGATGGGTACTTGCAATCCCAAGTCAAACTCTTTACCACCGTAATTGGTAAAGAAACTTGCATAAATCCACAAAAAGTTCCAATAGTTTCTTAGGAATGACTCTTGTATACTTATAAGTAATCATCTACAATTTACTTTGGACAATGTACTTGCACTTTTTAAAAATCGATGGCCGAACATTTATTACCTATTAATTTCTTTAAAAATCTAGAATACATAATTTTATGTGGTTTTATGCGGTGGAAATTATTGTATTCTTAACGCTTATTGTAAGGGTGATAATGGATGACAAGACACTTGCAATCCCAAGTCAAACTCTTTACCACCATAACTGATAAAGAAACTTGCATAAATCCACAAAGAGTTCCAAGAGTTCCTTAGGAATAACCCATGTATACTTATAAGTAATCATCTACAATTTACTCTGGACAATGTACTTCCGATCATACTAGAAGCTAATAAAGTCCGGTAACAGTTTTAAGGTTAAAAGAGTAGTGTCTAATATACAATTATCCGTTATTAAGGTCAATTGCTTCCATCTTGGTCAAATGCGGACCTAGTTGTTATGCTATAGGGCTGAAATAGTGAGGCCCATTTCCATAAAACTGACGTCGATCATCTGCCATTCATATGTCATTGTACTAGAACAGGCATGCAACGTCGCTTACTCATAGGTACAAAGTGGGACTTCCCATGTTAGTGGGCTGAAATGGTGAGGCCCACACTCCAACTGGCCAAAGTCACACATTGTTCGGTCAAAAAATCTCTATAGACGACTGATGTCGTACATACCCTAGGTGTAATATTTACGAATTTTTAAATGGAGACCACCTCTCATACATCACTTCAAAGTTTCACATTTTCCTCAAATTTTATTAGTGCCCCTGCCAATCTTGTCAAAGGTAAGCTTCCACATGTGGTTAGATTACCATTGTTATTCTATTTATCCTAGAATTTGTTATCAATATGGATTAGGGTTACCATGTGTTGATTGTTTAAAGTTTTGATGTTTATATGAATTTGGGTGGTAAGGGTTTAGGGTTTTAGTATTTGGTTTCTAAGTCTTCTAGATGTGTTATTCAGTTCAATTGTTCAGTTTAGGACCTAGAATTATTCCCATTTTCTGCTGTTGTTTCTGTAATCGATATGTTGTCATGCGAGGTCACTAACATGTCAAACACCCCTCCGTTATGCCAATATATGTGCAACGTTGCTAGGTCTAAGTAACCTCATCGTTCTTTTATTTAACCATTTGGTGATACCGACTAGTAAGTGACTTCGGGTTGACTAGGTCAACTAAACAAAATATTTGTGATCATTATCCCACTTCTGTCTACTATAACATTTAGCACTCGTGACAATATGAATTACAACAATCATGTCAAACAATGCTGGTTCCAGGCGTGACCCAGTCGAGGTAACCGATTCTTGTTTATTTTTTAAACATTTCTTTTATTATATTAATAATATTATAAACAAAATTTTAATACTGTCTTTGACCAATTTAGATCCCTACTGGTTCAGATGATGACAGTCCGCAAAGAATACTTTCAGGAAGATGTTAGCATTTTTTCCATATCCTGACCCAAACAAACTTTGGGTCAATTCCACTAATGGTAAGTCCTCCCCGTTTTAAATAATTTGAATTTTCAATTGACATTTTCTATTGATTACTTTCATAAGTACTAACAAAGGTTTTTTTTGTTTGTAATTCAGTACACCCCTGACAAAATTGTGGAGCTCCTACTAGCGTACAAGGTGGATGTTGTGATAATGTGTGAAGGGAGAGAGTATCACATGCACTATTCGGGGAGCATGGGTGCTCAAGACCCTTACCCCAAAGGAGTTTGGCAAGTTTCTATCCGCAGAGCAACTCGTGGTTGGGGACACCCTATATTTCCTAAGCTCTTAAATGGTGCTGGGCCAGTAATTTTCCGTGCTCTCATTCTTCCCTAGGAACATTAAATGATTCGCTTAGTATTTGCATGAAAATGTGCTTTGAATAATTGATTCTTATTTGGAAGTATAAAGGACCTTGACGTATTTCTTGTTTGAAATTTTATTGTAAAATCAATGTTACTGAATTTTTAGCCGTAAATTCAATGTTATTGAATGTTCTTATATTAATTCAATTAGTGTTATTGAATGTTCACATATTAATTCAATGTTATTTAGTGTTCTCATATTAATTTAATGTTATTGAATTAATAATGAATGATTATTATTAAATACAAAGTAAATCACTGGTGGGCTGAATTGTAAGGCCTCATGCACATATGCGACATCGGTCACTATTTTGGCTAGTTTTGGACTAACCGACTTACGTACGACATCGTATGCTATCGGGCGGACAATATAATTTGGTTTAAAAAAACATCATTTCAGAACTGTTATATATATTAGCACCCCACCTGCGAGTTCAAGCTTCTCTTCATAAGTTTACAGCAAATTCCAACGGTATCTCACCTCCCTTCACTTCTCTACTGAAAGAAAGGTGGGGTTTTTCTAACCTTCTAACATGTAATTTTAGTAATTTCTACTTTGCAGTGTCCAGTCTGCAGTTTTTCAATGTTTTATGTTTTCTTTGTGTTTTAGTTTTTACTCACATTTTTGACATGGTAAACTTTCGTTGGATGTAGACTTGGGTACTAAGTTTTGGTAGGGCTCCATAGGGTTTTTTTAAATATAATTTTATGTCGTTAAATCTTAGTTTTTTCTAGTGTAAAGTGTTTTTAACCATAGCTTCTTCTGATATGTGCGACCTTGGTTAGACGTTTGTTACAGTTCGTTTACTGCAATATTATATCAAAGTCGCATACTGCTATTTTTAGTAGCATATTATTTAGTATGTGACGTCGCACATTTGTTGGTCTTACCTTTGGTCTAACCGATGAGCTCCCAACATTTTGGCGATGTTGCACGTTGAAATTCATGCTTCTTCCCTAATCACATTTTAATTTCTTATGCAAGACTAATGGCTGGCGAAGGGTCTTCAAGTCATCTATTTTTCCAGGTCCTCAAAAAATTCACAACATTTAATTATTAAAACACATTTCCACACTTTACCACAGTATTTTGTTTTCATGCAGTTCTTCGCACAACCGAGCAATCCTGAGCCCATTGTGTTCGACATTGAGGATCATACAATGGCTCCCGAAAGCCCATGCTTCCACTGTCCGGTGAAGCTGTAAAACTTCAGGAAGAACCTAACTTTGGTAAGGCATTTAAAATTAATATGAAATTTTAAATATTTCCACATATATAAATATATTTCTAATCAATAATTATTTTCTGATTTAGAACATCCTGTGGGAGATTGTACCACTATTACCAAGTTTGAAGACCCTCGTAGTGTTGAGGTGCTACGAGACAGAGTACCGTATGAACTACTCGGGGGGTGGCAAGATCAATGCCCTTTCCCAAAGGGTTTTGTCGAGTTCCTTAAGGGAAATAACATATGCATCGGGGACACCTTGTTCTTCAAGGTGATCAAAGTTGGGGGGCCTATTATCTTCAAGATCATCATTATCAGAGTTTATTGTGTTTATTGTAATCTCTATTATGTTTGAATTAATATAAATCTTATTTGAATTATGTACTGATTGTGGAATGTTTTCACGACTACTAGTACTGTTTTTCTAGTTATTTACCTATCTAATTTGAACATCGTAAGATTGACAATATGTATTCATATATGTGTGTTTTCATATGATTTAAACTTCATATGATTAACATCTTTATATATCACCATTAAATTCTTTACTTTAACTTATCTCTTGGGAGGTCGTCGCCGTACCTCTCAAAGTTAATATTTATAAGCCCTAAATGCTTACTAACTACAACTAAGTATATAAGGTCGATATTATGCTAGAAGTAAATATATATATATATATATATATATATAAAAGCAAGTATGGGGGGGGACATCCACTTCCAAACCAAATGTAAATCATTGAACCATTCACTCATTGTATCACATTTTACTATGGGGAATGTTATCACTTCTCATTCGAAGATCAACATTCATTCCTTCTTATTAGTAATTTGCAAAGACAAACAACGGTCACTTGCAAACCTCGTTGACAATCACTCTAGGCAAACAACACCATAGATGTAAACGACATTTCACACGAAGGACCATAGATTTGATAACAACAAGCCTTCTATCAAAGACATAGCCATTTAACCAAACATAGCATTCATTAGGCAAAACCTAGAACGAACCACATTCAAGGTTCAACCTTCCATTGCATCTATAGGATAAATATGAGAACAATCCTCATTAACATACTTATTTAGCAAGAATCACAACACAATATGCACAAGAAGTTCTAAGTTCATTCCATCTTCGATTTCCATGCCATAGAGCTAAGGAATTCGTCACTTTCTTAACACCCTGACAATTAAATCATACAAACACTTCCTATTCTCAAATAACCCATGACATAAATGAAGTAAAACATAGCATTAAGAACACATGAATGCTAAATAACAAAGGCTTCAAGAACGAATGAAACAATCTATTCACTGCTTTCACTACTTGTTGTGAAGATAAATCTTCCGTCCTTCTTAGATAGTAGTTTGCAAGAGTGAATTCAACATCTCTTGTCCAAACTCACCAATGACTCCCTTAGTCGAAATAGCACTAAAAGTATCCCATTGATGGCATTGAACACAAAGCACCAACAAGCTTAGCAAAACTTATAAACACTACACCGTGTCCAAGCATTAAAACAATTTAAGCATTTACACAAGATTAGTAAAAAATGGTCAACATTCATAGACGTACCTCATTTGCTACAAGCCAAAAACATGACAACGAGTTCAACATCATCATATTCATTTAGCAATTATCAACACATCAACATCACAAAAAGGTTCTAACTCATTCTCTTGGATTCCATATTAAAAGAGGGGAGAATTAGCTACTTTCTTCCAACCCTAACATGTAATCATACAAGCAATTCATATACTCAAACTTCCAACAACATTAATGCCATTAACAATTTACATTCAAAGCTCAATAAATACACAATAGAAAAGACAATAAATAGATAGATATGATCCTCAAGACATGGATTTGGAAGTCTTAATCAAGTGATCCCAAGATTAAACTAACCTAGATAATTAAACGACATGCTTAACCTACAAAAATTAAGAAAAGAAAGAAAAGAAAAATAGGGTTTTGAACCCGGAAAAATCCCAGGATGAAGAAGGTTGTGAAGAGAAGAGGATAAGGTGAGTATTTATAGTACAAAAAGTAAGAAATTTTCTGTATGTCCGTCGCGATTCGTGACAAGTTCATCGCGAGTCGCGACTGAGCCCAGTTTCAACATCTTGATTTCTTTCTTCTTTTTGTTTCAAGTCCTCCTCTTCACTTCACTTATCTTCAAGTCTTCAAAAGCTCAAATACAAGTCTTTAAATCTTCAAAGGTATTCTTTAAAGTCTTCAAAGTCTTCAAGTCTTCAAACAAATTGCATTGTCACACAAAATCCTCTAGAAAAGTAATAAAAATGTAAAAGTCGCTTTTAACTCTTCTAAGTGAATTTCGAAGCAAAATGTCACATCTAGAGCACAAAAGTGTACAAAAGTGAATCCTAAAAGTCCTAATATAACCATATAAAATAGGCACATCAAACCTCCCCGCACTTAAACCTTACTCACCCTCGAGCAAGAAAATATTCAAGCACACAAAGGAATTCATATGTCCATATCCTAAACTAATATCCCTCCAACCAAAACCTCTCAATATCGTAAATCCAAAAATCAAAGTTCAAATGAGAATTTTTTTCCCACACACAACCCAAATTCCTAAATATAACCAAACCTACCACTTATCAATTCACTACCCATAAAACATTGCAAAGTCCCGAATTGATAATCCCAAAGTCCAATGACACAAAATGAAGTTAAAACCATATGAAAGGTTCAAGCACATACTTCCCCCAATGCCAATATATCAACCAAAATGAATTATAAAAGAATAAAAAATTTCATAACCATACTTCGTTTTTCAACCTGCTAGGTTACCCAATCCCAAGAGGTCTCAAGATATTGAGCTACCCGATCCATCCATATGACAACAACAACCTTTGACTCAAACACTGGCAAATGAGTGAAATCATAGCATTTTCCCTTTTTCTCTCTTTCTCTCATTTCGCCTAGGAGCCCTTTCGGGTTTTCTTCCTAGCCGCACATCATGTTTCTTTGGCTCACATCTCACATTTTTCCGCACATTTAGCCTCTCATTTTTGCCTAGGTCGCCAATTTGGGTTTTTGGCCTATCTGGGCCCCCAATGTTGCCTAAGTTGCCCTCTCAGGTTTTCAACTTAGCAGGTTTTCTTTTTAAATAATTTTTATCATATTTTTTTTCAAAATTTTCAATTTTTTTTTAAAAACATTTCTTCCTTTTTCTCATGTTTTTCCAATCAAAAGTGGCAAAAAAACATTCCAAATCAAGATAGCATGCATTGAGTCCTCTAACCCCTCCCCACACTTAAAACATTACACTGCCCTCAATGTAAACATGTAAGGAAAGAACAATAAAACTCAAGGTAAGAGGGAGAGTAACACCCATTTCTCTGCATAGTTGTCGATGATATGGTGCAATCCCATGTATTTGTATATAACCGGTCCCGAAATAGGTTTCAGAGCCGGAAGGGGAAGAAAAAGTGCCGTAGAAGAACTCACCCCTTGAGCAAAACATTTTCTCCTTGGTGCCGTTTGATCAAGACTAACACCATAGAGAACAACATCAAACTCACAAGTATATAAGGATTTGTAGTACTAGATGTAGCATCAAAAGTTAATAACCATAGTATTCTCAAAGAACAACCAATCCATCAAGCAATCACCATTATAAGATTTTCCAATAAAAATATCGAACATATATCGACACATATCCAAGCATCATTATAGAATATAGCAATTACAGTGACAATGATGTAGCCGGCATACTATAATCAACAAAGGTACTATAAAGATGCAAGAATGTTCACATGTCAATATATGTAGGATGGTGGAGGAATGAGTGGAGGTGTGGTAGTTCTAGAGACTATTTGGTGGAGAAGAAGAAATGATTATGCATTGTTCAAAACAAGGTTGAAAACTTGGTTTCTCCATTGCGATTCGTGACGGTAATGGTTGCGACTCGCGATGCCTTGTCACGACTCGCAACCAAGCCATTGCGACTCGCGATATCTTGGGTCAGTGATCTCAATTCACTCATTCTATCACATTTGTTACCCATGAGAAATGTTATCAATTCTCATTCAAAGATCAACATTCATTCCTTCTTAATAGTAATTTGCAAAGACAAACAACGACCATTTGAAAACCTCATTGACAGTCACTCTAGGAAAACAACACCATCGAGGTATTTCAATAATGGGATTTCATACGAAGGACCATAGATTTGATAACAACAAGCCTTCTACCAAATACATAACCATTTAACCAAACATAGCATTTATTAGGCAAAACCTAGAAAAAACCACATTCAAGGTTCAACCTTCCATTGCATCTATAGGATAAATATGAGAACAATCCACATTAACATACTTATCTAACAAGAATCACAACACATTATGCACAAGAAGTTATAAGTTCATGTTCTTCGATTTTCATGCCAAAGAGCTAAGGAATTCGTCACTTTTCTAACACCTTAACACTTAGATCATACAAACACTTCCTATTCTCAAACAACCCATGGAATAAATGAAGTAAAACATAGCATTAAGAACACATGAATGCCAAATAACAAAGGTTTCAAGAACGAATGAAACAATCTACTCACTACTTTCACTACTTGTTGTGAAGATAAATCTTCCATCCTTCTTAGATAGTAGTTTGTAAAACTGAATTTGACATCTCTTGTCAAAACTCACCAATGACTCCCTTAGTCAAAGCACGACTAAAAGTTTCCCATTGATAGCATTGAACACGAATAACCAGCAAGCTTGGCAACACTTATAAACAATACACTGTGTCTAAGCATTGAACCAATTAATGCATTTACACAAATTAGTAAAAAACGATCGACATTCATAGGCGTGTCTCATTTGCTAAAAGCAACAAACATGACAACGAGTTCAACATCATCACATTCATCTAGCAATTATCAACACATCAACATCATTAAGAAGTTCTAACTCATGCTCTTGGATTCCATATTAAAAGAGGGGAGAATTAGCTACTTTCTCCCGACCCTAACAAGTAATCATACAAGCAATTCATATACTCAAACTTCCAACAACATTAATGCCATTAACAATTCACATTCAACGCTCAATAAATGCACAATAGAAAAAGCAATAAATAGATAGATATGATCCTCAAGACATGAATTTGGAAGTCTTAATCAAGTGCTCCCAAGATTAAACTAACCTAGATAATTAAACGACATGCTTAACCTACAAAAATTAAGAAAAGAAAGAAAAGAAAACTAGGGTTTTGAACCCAGAAAAATCCCAGGATGAAGAAGGTTGTGAAGAGAAGAGGATAAGGTGAGTATTTATAGTACAAAAAAGTAAGAAAGTTTCTGGCCATACGTCTGTCGCAAGTCACAACGGGTTCATGGCGAGTCGCGACTGAGCCCAGTTTTAGCATCTTGATTTCTTTTTTCTTTTTGTTTCAAGTCCTCCTCCTCGCTTCACTTATCTTCAATTCTTAATGTCTTCAAAAGCTCAAATACAAGTCTTTAAATCTTCAAAGGTATTCTTTAAAGTCTTCAAAGTTTTCAAGTCTTCAAACAAATTGCCTTGTCATATAAAATCCTCTAGAAATGTTATAAAAGAGTGAAAGTCTCTTTTAACTTTTTTTAGAGAATTTCAAAGCAAAATGCCACATCTAGAGCACAAAAGTTTAAAAAAGTGAATCCTAAAAGTCCTAAGATAATCATATAAAATGGGCACATCATCTCTTCAAATATGTGCCACGTCACTAGGTCATTCGCTAAATGTAACAGTATAAGCGACGTTATTGGCAACATCGATCATGCTTCCAACACAACATCTGCGACGTAACGTGCTGCTCAATAATATTATTTACTTTGTTTTTTAATATTTTATTTTGGTTTTTTTATTAACCAGGGTAAAAACCAATAATTTACCTCAGTTTTTATATAATAGAGGTAAAAAATACCTTTTACTTTGAAAAAAATACAATCGCGGTAAAAGAACTTTTTACCTCAATTTTTTGGGGTTTAGAAAAAAAAACCAAGGTGGTGAAGTAAAAGATCATTTTTCTTGTATTGATTGTTTTCTGGGAGGTCGTCGCCGTACCTCTCAAAGTTAATACTTTTAGGCCCTTAATGCGTCCTATCCACAATAATGTAAATAGTGGCAAGACGGGGTCATCCACAGGAAAAGGGATTTTTCTAAATACTTAAACACCTATATGAGAAAATGTACTAAACACATACATACGTAGATATATATAAAAGCATGTAAACAAGGGGGGGGGTTTGGTTGGATGGTTCCTAAATTAGCAAATTAAAATACAACAATTAGCAAATCAAGAGAATGATGCTAATCATGTAAATGCAAATAAAGATGTGATGAAAATACAATTACGAAGCCTTGGGCACAATTGACTTCCACTTCCAAACCTCTTATCCATCATTGAACATGCAACTTATTTACTACTTTCACTACTTGTTGTGAAGACTAAACTTCTATCCTTAGATAGTAGTTTGCAAGAGTGAATTCGACATCTCCTGTCAAACCTCACCAATGACTCCCGTAGTCAAAACACGACTCAAGGTATCCCATTAATGGCATTTAGCATGAAGGATCAACAAGCTCGGCAATACTTATGACCACTACACTGTGACTAAGCATTTAACCGATCTATGCATTTACACGGGATTAGTCAAGAATGTTCAACGCTCATAGACTTCTCCCGTTTCCTACAAATGATAGACATGGCAAAGAGTTCGACATTGAATATCTATCTAGCAATCATCAATCCATCAACATAATCAAAAGCTCTAATTCATACTCATACATTCCTAACAAGAACAAGGGGGAGTTTAACCCAACTCACCCAAACCCTAGCAAGCAATTCATACGAGTATTCCTATACTCAAGCTTTCAATAACATTAATGATATCAAAAACACATTCAATGATCCATAAATGCACAATAGCATGAGTAATAAACAAGCTACAAATTGTTCTTAAGATATGAGTTTGGAAGCTTTGGTCAATTGCTCCCAAGAGATTAGATTAGCTACTAGAGTTCATGCTAATCTAACTAAAACAACAAATCAAAACAACAAGATAAATCAAAGATGAAAAATGGAGAAATAGGGTTTAGAACAGTACAAAATCCGCAGCTCTGAAAACTGGAATGAGAGGAGAGAAAAAATGGTATTTATAGTGGAAGGAAAAGAAAGTAAGATTCTGGTCAGTGGCCGTCGCGACTCGCGACGAACATGTTGGTCGCGACGAGTCCGTCGCGACTCGCGACGGTAACTAGAATTTTTGCATTATTTCTTCTTCTTCTCCTTGTGGCATGTAGTCATCTCCATAGTCACTCCTCTCAACTTCTAAGTCTTCAACGGTTTCAAAAGTGATCTTCAATGGCCTCCAGTCTTCACGTCTTCGAAGCAAGTCTTCAAAATCTTCGAAAGTGTAGTCTTCAATGGCTTCCAGTCTTCATTAATTCGTTACACAGAACATCTACTTAAAAGAGGTAAAAGAGCGCAAAGTTGCTCTTACCCCTCCTAAGAGGATTTCATGGTAAAACACAAGCTGTTGTAATGAAAGAGCACAAAATGGATCCTAAATAGTACTAAAATAAGCATATAAAGTGGACGCATCAAACCTCCCCACACTTGAACCTTACTCGCCCTCGAGTAAGAAATGATCCAAGTATACGAAGGGAATGATACCTCCACATCCTACTACTGATCCCCCAATTCACTACCTCACAAAACTCTCAATATCGCACATCCCAAGATTAAGATCAAATGAGAATTTTCCACAACCCCTATTCTTAAATCTACCTAACCCATATCACCCCGTCAATTCATTAATTTCCCTAAGACATCTCCTAATCCAAAACTGACAATCCCAAATCCAATGATAAAAGATGAAACCAAAAGTATGCATAAAGTTCAGAGCACATGCTTCCTTCTATATCAATATATCAACCTAAAAATGAAGTCTATTAATGATCAAGAATTCCACAACTTAGTCCGTCTTTTCCTCGCTAAATTATCCATCCCCAAAAGATTCTCAAGATGTTGAGCTACCCGATCCCTCCTTGTGGTCACCGCAACCTTATGACTCCATCGCCGGCAAATGAGTAAACACTTGATGTATTTCAATTTCTCTCGCTTTCTCTCATTTTTCCTAGGAGCCCTTTCAGGTTTTCATCCTAGCCACACAATCATTTTTCTTTTAGCTCACACCTCACCTTTTTCCACACATTTGACCTCTCATTTTTACCTAGGCCGCCCTTTCGGGTTTTCGACCTATCCGGGCCCCAATGTTGCCTAAGTTGCCCTCTCAGGTTTTCAACTTAGCGGGATTTTTTTTCTTTTTCTTTTTTTTTCTTTCTTTCTTTTTTTTTGATCGTCCATCTGAAAATTAGCAAATTGCTTGCAAATGTGAAGGTTAAGAAAAGTATCAAAACCAACATTATCCCAAATACATCGGAAGCAAAATATCCAAAAGAAAATAACAGAGTTGTGCAAAAGTGTATGACCCTACGATAGTAGAAACCCCTTCCCACACTTAAAATGCTACATTGCCCTCAATGTAGACTAAGGTAGAGCCGTACAAAGCAAAATATGGGTAAGGGGGGAAATGTAATGCTTACACTATCAATGCTGTGAAGATGAAGAGCCACCGCCGGAGTAGCGCTGCTGGTACTGTGCTAGCCATTCCGTGTTGCTCTGCCTCCATGCCCTCCACCTCTCTGCTCTCGGATCGGGGCCTGATGTACCACCCGACTGGGGCTGCAACTCATGGATGCGAGCTGACAGGTGGTCAATCTCCTCATCCATGTCGATCAAAGCCTGGGAGACAAACACGTTGTGCTCCAAAATCATTCTGTCCTGGCGGTGGAAACCATCGTGCATGGTCTGCATCATTCGCTCATAGAAATCTGGCGGAGGCTGGGAGTGGTGAGGTGTAGCCTCATTCTCCTGCATGGGATCCGTCTGTGGTGGAGGCTGTGGAGAGTAGTACTGCTACTGCTGCTGCTGCTCCGAAGGAGGTAGGGTGCTATCGTCACACTGGACAGGGGCTGGCACGAGGTCACGAAGCTCGCGCTGGAACTCAGCTGCACATGAGGAGTCTGGGGAGATCGCCAAATCTTCCAGCGGTGTGTCGAACTCTAGCTTCGTCTTACTCTGTTGAGGAAGTGCCATGAATGTGACCTTCCTCGCACCGTATAACCAATGGAAGAGCCCAGTGGTCCGGGTAACACTGAACATCTCAAATCGAAAAAGTCGCTCAACGCTGATCAGATAAGACGCCCGCCTCCCCAAACGTGGGAAGTCAGCCGGAGAGACTAATCCCAAGTATTCTGCCAGAAGGCCTATCATCCCTCCGACCATGATTTTCCCTTTGGCATTTCCTGCCACTTCTACTATTCTCTTCATCCAGAGCTCTGCCCACAGCCCATATCCTTGCCCCTCGCTCGTTAAGTGCCATAGGAAGTGAATATCGTTGTCTGGCACATTCGTCGGCTCCGCGGAGCAAAAGATTGTGCCGGCCAAGAGTCTGTGCACATAACGGAGCACAGGGTGAATGATGGCGCTGCTCTTGTCGTGGGAGTTCTTTTGCCTCATATTGATGACATTCCAGAACTGCATGTCATCTTCAATTGTCCGCTCTTGGGCCTCTGGGTCCAGTCTGTTTCGTATCGCAGCAGTGTCAAAACCAAAGGCCTCCTCAACCTGTGAGATGGTCATCTACCAAGATAGGTCATCCAGGTGAAAGGCGATGTACCTCTCACAGGGTTGGTCACCCCTCATGCTACTTATACGGACAGTGGATAGGAACTCCAGCGTGTACCTCCGGTAAGTAGGCGCGCTATTGCTCATGAATCCCTCCATTCCCCCTTTGGCGTGGAGGCATCTGACAGGCTGCACGAGGCCGAGGGCATCCAACGTAGGCATATCAACAAAATAGGTTTCCTTAAGCAGGCACCTCTCTAGGGTCTCCCATCTGTCCGCATAGGACCCGGTGATCCGGGTCAAGCCCATGTACCTATCCGGAGGTGGAGGAGCAGAACCTGATCCTGAAGCCGGAGGAGGTGGAGCGGTGGTGTGATCGTCCTGGGGCATCACCCTGAACCTCTTTCTGGGGGCCATATCTATCAACCACAGCAAGCATGTCAAACGCAAAGGGATATATGTACAAGCAATATGATAAATCTATAACCCATCTCAAACTAGTCTGTTATTAAAGGCCAAAATGAAAGCAGTTTAACTAGTTCGAGTCGTACTCACAATTGCATATACAATGTATGTTATGCCCAACAAACCCATATCATCAAATTCAAGAAGTCCTCACATAGTCAAAATAGATATGCCATGCTATATTTCAAACTCACAATGATGCCCAGTTGGATTAACCAGTAACAGTACATTCAGAATGTCAACATCTATGACCATGGCTAAACCACGCTCAGCAAAAGAACACAGCACATCACAGCAACACTTTAGTCCAATAACAACTATGTGCAACAAAGGGCGAGCATGCCGCAATACACAGTGTAAGCTACCATCTATTATCAGCGAAATCAACACAACTGCACACATTCCAAAACTGAGTATGCCAAATACAATAAAAATTATCCGTGAATAGATAGTCTATGGCAAGAAGCAAAATATGTATACAATACCCAGGAGATAAAATTTCTGCAAGTACCACAGCGTAACCACAGTAGACCAGAACCGAGAACAGAAATCGGAATCAAAATACGACACAATTCACACAATATTGAACACGTATGGAATATATGCACAATCATAATCAGAGTTCGATAGGGTAAAGAAGTGTACCGATACTGAACGGAGGAAGAAGAAAATTGAAAGACCACGAGCAATTCGAATTAGAATTGCTGAAATACTCGAAACCCCCAAAATCTTCCTGACAGTGAGGTTGACGGCGGAGGCACGACGGCAACGGCGCATCGGCGAGGTGAAGAGTGGCGGCGGTATGGAAGTTGAGAGAAGAAGGTGGGCGGGCGGAGGAGAATGGAAGCGGAAGGGGTGGAAGTGAGAAGAATATACTGTTCGACCCGCTCTTAAATCTGATTTTTTCTTTTAAACCTACCGTCGCGACTCACAACGGATTCATCGCGACTCGCGATGGGTAATCACGACTCGCGATGGGTAATCTCGACTCGCGACGTGTTCGCCGCGACTCACGGAAAGTTGAGTCCGAGGGTCAATTTAGAACCAAAACTTTTTGAGCTCGTCGCGACTCGCGATGGGTAGTCGCGACTTGTGACGTGTTATGTCGTGACTCGCGAAAAGTTAAATCTGAAAGCCCAAAATTTCCAAAATATCTCTGAGCCCGTCGCGACTCGCGACGTGTTCATCGCGATGTCATTGCGACTCGCGGAAAGTGGGATCCGAAGCCCAAGAATTTCCAAAAAAAATTCTGAGCATGTCGCGACTCGCGACTAAGTTCATCGCGACTCGCGACGGGCAACTAACCTGGCACTCTGAAAATTTTTCTGCTTCTTTCTCTTGTCCAAGTTCTTCCTTCTCGAATTCAAGTATTTTCCCCTTCCAAAATCCAATGCCTTGGCTTCAAATTTGCTACAAAATCATGGAGAAAACAACCCGTGAAAAGCATAAAGCAAAACAATGAAGCTTAATGATAAAAGCTCAAAATGAAACAACATCAACAGAAAGTCACGAGTGACGATCCAGATGATCAAAACCAAGTTTATTTAACGTCGTCGGCATGACTCACTTCCCTCCTTGGAGTTCACTCACATACTGGATCGAGGAGATCAACGTCCTCTCCTTTCTCCAGTACAAAAGTCTCGTGGTAAGGTTTCAACCGTTGTCCATTAACCTTAATGGTATTGGACTTAGCTCGATCTAGAATCTCCACCGCACCATGCGGGAATACCTTAACCACCTCAAAAGGACCGATCCATGGGGACTTTAACTTACCTGGGAATAGGCGAAGGCGAGATTGGAATAGGAGGACCTTCTGACCAACGTCAAAATCCTTCCTGATGATCATCTTATCGTGCCATGCCTTTGTCTTCTCTTTGTAGATCTCGGCGTTCTCATAGGACTCCCTCCGGATTTCATCCAGTTCCTCCAATTGTAACTTCCTATGCAAACTGGCTTCATCTACATCAAGATTAAACTATTTGACCGCCCAGTAAGCCTTGTGCTGAATTTCCACCGGTAGGTGACAGGGCTTACCAAACACTAACCGGTATGGGGACATACCGATTGGTGTCTTGTAAGCCGTCTTATACGCCCACAGGGCATCATTCAACCGAGAACTCCAATCCTTCCGGTTAGGGTTAACCATTTTTTGAAGGATGGACTTGATTTCCCGATTGGAAACTTCGGCTTGCCCGTTGGTTTGTGGGTGATAGGCGGTGGATGTCTTGTGAGTGACTCCATACTTCTTCAAGAGTGCTACTATGGTCCGATTGCAGAAATGGGTGCCACGGTCACTAATCAAGGCTCGGGGTACCCCAAACCTAGAGAAGATGTTATCTTTGAAGAATTCTGCAACCACTTTAGAATCGTCAGTCCTAGTGGGTTTTGCTTCAACCCACTTCGATACATAATCAACAGCAAGAAGAATGTACGTAAAGCCACAAGAACTAGGGAAAGGCCCATAAAGTCAATATCCCAAACATCAAAGATTTCACAGTACAAAAGAGGCTTTTGGGGCATTTCATTCCCAGTAGAGATATTTTCTACTCTCTGGCATTCATCACAAGATTTGCAAAAGGTGTATGCATTCTTATTCAACGTAGGCCAATAAAACCCACTCTCTAAAACTTTCCTAGCTGTTCTCTTTGCTCCAAAATGACCGCCACATGCATGAGAATGACAAAATTCAAGAATTGAGTGTATTTCACTATCAGGGATACATCTCCTAACAACTTGATCCGCACAATGTCTCCACAAAAAGGGATCATCCCACACATAATATTTCGCATCACTCCTTAACTTATCCTTTTGGGCCTTAGAAAAATGATGAGGGAATTTACCAGCGACAAGAAAGTTTACAATGTCGGCATACCACGGTTGGAGATCCCTAATGGTGAACAATTGTTCATCAGGGAATTCCTCCCGTAGTTGCTTCTTCATTGCGGAGCTTACCTCAATGTCTTCCCCCGAAGTCAACCGGCTCAGATGATCGGCCACAAGGTTTTCAGCGCCCTTCTTATCCCGCACCTCCAAATCAAATTCGCTCAAAAGCAGGATCCACCTAATCAATCTTGGCTTGGCCTCTTTCTTTGTCATTAAATGACGAAGCGCTGCATGGTCAGTGTACACAATAATGTTTGTACCAAGCAAGTAAGATCGAAATTTTTCTAAACAGAATACCACTGCTAGCAACTCCTTTTCAGTGGTGGAGTAGTTCCTTTGGGCTTCATTTAGGGACATGGATGCGTATTAGATGGCGTGAGGTACTCTCCCCGCCCTTTGACCGAGCACTGCTCCAACGGCGTAATCACTCGCATCGCACATTATCTCAAAAGGAAACGCCCAATCCGGGGGTTGTATGATAGGGGCCGAGACTAACCTTCTCTTCAATGCATCGAATGCCCCTTTACACCCCTCATCCATCACAAATTCCACCTCCTTTTACAACAATTTGCATAGAGGAGATGCTATCTTTGAGAAGTCCTTGATGAATCGGCGATAGAATCCTGCATGGCCAAGAAAAGAGCGCACTTCGCGCACATTAGTAGGATAAGGCAAAGTTTGAATCGTGTCTATCTTTGCCTTGTCAACCTCAATACCCTTAGAGGAGACAACATGGCCTAAGACAATACCTCTTTCCACCATAAAGTGACATTTCTCATAATTTAGCACAAGGTTAGTTTCAATGCAATGGTTAAGAACTTGAGCTAAATTACTAAACAATCGTCAAAGGAATTACCATGAATGGTGAAGTCATCCATAAATACCTCGACAAAATTTTCAAAAAATTCTGAGAAAATGCTTACCATACACCTTTGGAAAGTTGCTGGGGCGTTACATAACCCGAAAGGCATGCGTCGGTAAGCAAACGTACCAAAGGGGCACGTGAAGGTGGTCTTCTCTTGGTCTTCCGGGGCGATAGCCACTTGAAAATACCCCGAGTACCCATCCAAAAAGCAATAAAAGGAGTGGCTTGCTAACCTCTCAAGCATTTGATCAATGAATGGCAATGGGAAGTGATCCTTCCGTGTTTCCGCATTCAATCTCCGGTAGTCAATGCAAACTCGCCACCCATTTTGAACTCGGGTGGGCACCATTTCACCCTTCTCATTTTCAACTACCGTTATTCCACTCTTCTTAGGTACCACCTGAGTTGGGCTCACTCATTTGCTATCCGAGATTGGATATATCATGCCTGCTTGAAGCAACTTGAGGATTTCTGCCATCACCACGTCCATCATAGGTGGGTTCAAACGACGTTGGGGTTGTCGGACGGGTCTCGCACCTTCTTCCAACAAGATTCTGTGCATACAAGTGGATAGACTTATGCCTTTGATGTCGGTAATAGTCCATCCAATTGCTTCCTTGTTCTCCCGCAACACCACCATCAACTTTTCTTCTTGCTCCTTGGTGAGCTTGCTCGAAATGATAACCGGAAGAGTCTCCCCTGCCCTAAGAAATGCATACTTGAGATCATCTGGCAAAGGTTTAAGGTCAAGCACCGGGGCTTTCACAAGTGAGGGGAGGAATTCCGATTTCTCAGGTTCCTGTAAGAGTAGAGGAGGAGGTGTTGAGACACTCGGTGTCATCTCTTCAAGCAAGTTCAAATCCTCAAAGCTGCCCTTCAAGTTAGTGCTCATAGAATATACATTGTGGGCATCATTAACATCACATTGCAAAGCAACCAACAAAGAATCCTCACCATTTAGTTCAAAAACATCTTGCACAACTTCTTCAACAATATCTAGGGCATGGCAAGACTGTTCTTCACTAGGATACTTCATAGAGTCATTTATGTTAAACTCTACTTTCATTCCATCAAATTCCATGGTGAGGGTACCTTCATGCACATCAATCATTGTCCTAGACGTTTTCGAAAATGGCCTCCCCAACAAAATTGGGGCGCCATGTTTATCATGCTCCATGTCAAGGACATAAAAATCCGTGGGGAAAATTAAGGAATCCACCTTAACCAACACATCCTCGACAATACCCTTAGGGTATGCACTAGAACGATCGGCCAATTGGATTACCACCCCGGTTTTATGCAATGTTCCCAAGTTGAGATTTTCATACAAAGAGTAAGGAATCACATTCATGGATGCACCTAAATCAAGCATAGCTTTCTCAAAACGAGTATTTCCTATTATGCACGGGATTGTGAACATGCCGGGATCGCTACATTTAGGGGGTAGCTCTCTTTGACACAATGCGGAAACATGCTCACTTTTTCCATTTTTCAACTTGTTTTTAGCCCTTTGTTTCCTATTCACAACACATAATTCTTTGAGAAATTTGGCATATCTAGGAATTTGTTCAACTGCATTCAAGAGAGGGATGTTTACCTCACATCTACGAAAGACTTCGTAGATGTCTTTGTTATCCTCCGCCCTCCTCTTGTCTTTCAAGGCCTCCGGAAATGGGAGTTCCGGAACATATGGAGGGGTATCCACCACCTTTGTTCTTTTGTGTGGAGGAGAGGATGGTTCTGGGATGGAGGTTGACTTCGGTCTTGGTGGCAATGTCTCCAACTCGATTTCTTCCTCCTTGCCTTTGTTGGCTAGCTCATTGGTCTCCTTCTCATGGACTGCCTCTTCCTCAACTCCCTTTTCAAACTCTTCAATTCTCGTTGGCTCCTTTTCAACATTTTCAGCCTCCGGTGAAGCACCGACCTCTCTACCACTTCTCAAAGTGATAGCACTTGCATTTTGCCTCGGGTTTATCTCTGGTTGGGCAGGTAGTTAACCCTTTTCCAGGGCTTCCATCCGGTTCACCATTTGGGCTATTTGGCTCACTTGAGTTTCCAAGTTTTTGATACTTGCTTTAGCCTCATCTTGGAATTATTCGCTCTTTTCAGCACTCATGCCTAATCGGTGAATAGCTTGCAACACCTCATCCTTGTATAGCCCCAAGCCCTCCCCTCAGTCTCGGGGTTTGTCTTCAAGCCTTTGGAACTGTTGTTGAGGTGGCCGGTATTGTTGTGGGGGAAGCCTGTACGGTTGAGAGTTCTGGCCTCCTTGAGGGTTTCCATACCGGAGGTTCGGGTGATCACGATTTCCCGAATTATACGGCCGGTTTTGGTACCCTGGGTACCTTTGGTAGCCTTGGTTACCTTGGTAGCCTTGACCACCTTGATACCCATAGTTACCTTGGTACCCTTGATTTCCCTGATACCCCATAGCACTTACTTCCTCAACGTAATCCTCTTGTAGAGTGGGGCATGTGTCCGTAGGGTGCACCAAGTAGCAAATTTCACATGACTTAACATGTGGCGCATTTCCTCCGGGCTTTGTCATCAAGGTCTTCACCATAGATGTGAGGGCCGTGACTTGATCCTCCAATTTCCCACTGTTAGCAAAGTCACTTGCAGGTATTGGGTTTCTCCTCCTCAAATCAGCCATTCGGCTAAAATTCCTCGACTCTTCCGCTAGCTCTTCATATAGTTGCATGGCATCGGTGGGCATTTTGTTTCCGAGGGTGCCACCACAAGAACTTCTAACCAGCCTTTGGTCTTCATCAAGAAGGCCATTATAGAAGTAATACACCAAATCTCCCTCCGAATAGCCATGGTAGGGACAACTTGTGAGGAGCATCTTAAATCTCTCCCAATACTCGAAGAAAGACTCTTCATGCCACTGCAGAATGTTGCTTATGTCTTTCTTCATAGCAGCGGACCTCGAGGCCGGGAAGTACTTGGCGAGAAATTTTGTCTTCAAATCAAGCCAACTCTTTATGCTCCTTGGCGGTAGGTAATGGAGCCAATCTCTAGCACCATCCTTAAGAGTGAAAGGGAATGCCTTAAACTTGTAAAAATCTTCGTCCACTCCATGAGGAACCGTACCGCTACACAAGAATAGAAATTCAGTGAGATGCTTGTTGGCATTCTCCCCTTGCCTTCCAAGGAATGCGGGTAGCATATTGATGAACCATGTTTTTAGCTCGAAATGCCCATTTGGCCCAACCACTGGGTACTCAATGCACATCGGTTGTTGCTCAAGATTGGGTGCCATGATTTCTCTCAACAAGGGTTGTCCCAAAGAATGGTGTGGTTCCCTTCTTGGATTCTCATCTTCTTGCTCGATTTGATGTTCCATTGATGAAGCTGTATCCGCAAAATGGTCACTAGGAGGGGTGTTATTCACACTTTCTAAAGAAAGTCTCCTAGCCCGTCTCAAATTCAACTCCAACTCGGGGTCGTAGTGTAAGGGTTCTTGTGAAGAGGATCGCGTGCGAACCATACACCAAGAACTCAAACAATACGTCTCCAAGCCAAGCGAAAATGGATAATTAACTAAGAAATCAAAATAAAATCAAACTAACAAATATTTACAAGTAGCACATAATCACACATAATATGCTAAAGCACTTAAAAATGAACGCCTTTTCCCCGGCAGCGGTGCCAAAATTTGGGAGGTCGTCGCCGTACCTCTCAAAGTTAATACTTTTAGGCCCTTAATGCATCCTATCCACAATAATGTAAATAGTGGCAAGACGGGGTCGTCCACAGGAAAAGGGATTTTTCTAAATACTTAAACACCTATATGAGAAAACGTACTAAACACATACATACGTAGATATATATAAAAGCATGTAAACAAGGGGGGTTTGCTTGGATGGTTCCTAAATTAGCAAATTAAAATACAACAATTAGCAAATCAAGAGAATGATTCTAATCATGTAAATGCAAATAAAGATGTGATGAAAATACAATTACGAAGCCTTGGGCGCAATTGACTTCCACTTCCAAACCTCTTATCCATCATTGAACATGCAACTTATTTACTACTTTCACTACTTGTTGTGAAGACTAAACTTCTATCCTTCTTATATAGTTGTTTGCAAGAGTGAATTCGACATCTCCTGTCAAACCTCACCAATGACTCCTGTAGTCGAAACACGACTCAAGGTATCCCATTAATGGCATTTAGCATGAAGGATCAACATGCTCGGCAATACTTATGACCACTACACCGTGACTAAGCATTTAACCGATCTATGCATTTACACGGGATTAGTCAAGAACATTCAACGCTCATAGACTTCTCCCGTTTGCTACAAATGATAGACATGGCAAAGAGTTCGACATTGCATATCTATCTAGCAATCATCAATCCATCAACATAATCAAAAGCTCTAATTCATACTCATACATTCCTAACAAGAACAAGGGGGAGTTTAACCCAACTCACCCAAACCCTAGCAAGAAATTCATACGAGTATTCCTATACTCAAGCTTTCAATAATATTAATGATATCAAAAACACATTCAATGCTCCATAAATGCAGAATAGCAAGAGTAATAAACAAGCTACAAATTGTTCTTAAGACATGAGTTTGGAAGCTTTGGTCAATTGCTCCCAAGAGATTAGATTAGCTACTAGAGTTCATGCTAATCTAACTAAAACAACAAGATAAATCAAAGATGAAAAATGGAGAAATAGGGTTTAGAACAGTACAAAATCCGCAGCTCTGAAAACTGGAATGAGAGGAGAGACAAAATGGTATTTATAGTTGAAGGAAAAGAAAGTAGGATTCTGGTCAGTGGCCATCGCGACTCGCGACGAACATGTTGGTCGCGACGAGTCCGTCGCGACTCGCGACGGTAACCAGAATTTTTGCATTATTTCTTCTTCTTCTCCTTGTGGCATGTAGTCATCTCCATAGTCACTCCTCTCAACTTCTAAGTCTTCAACGGTTTCAAAAGTGATCTTCAATGGCCTCCGGTCTTCACGTCTTCGAAGCAAGTATTCAAAATCTTCGAAAGTGTAGTTTTCAATGGCCTCCGGTCTTCATTACTTCGTTACACAGAACATTTACTTAAAAGAGGTAAAAGAGCGCAAAGTTGCTCTTACCCCTCCTAAGAGGATTTCATGGTAAAACACAAGCTGTTGTAATGAAAGAGCACAAAATGGATCCTAAATAGTACTAAAATAAGCATATAAAGTGGACACATCATTTTCCTAAAGGATCTTAGAAGCACGCATTGTTTTTTATCCCCACAGACGGCGCCAAATAATGTGGTTTCTTGGTCAAGTAGAACATTTCCATTCACCTCGTGTATTCTTCTTCTTCCTGAAAAAAAGCTCCCGGAAATGATTCCAGGTTAAAGGCTCGGACGATCAAGTCAGTCTCCTCCTGTATAGTAATGCTTACCTTCTTGAGTGTTGCTGTATTTATAAGATCTCACCATCGTGGCTCTGTATTTTTCTCATCTTAGAACATGGGTTGTACCACCATCCCTATAACTCTAGTTCATTGACATAACTTTCTGATCGTGGCTTAATCGTGTCTCCGTATTTACTAGTTTTTGATTGCATGATTCAGACCAGGCTCCGCCTTTATCATTTCATTGGACTTATCTGTGTTTGTTCTTTAGGTTGGGTTTACATCCCAATGATGCCATGTATAGGCTATGTATACACTAGAAAATCATTTTATTTTCCACAAAATTTGTAGCACCGGTATCATGAATATAATACCGCTTCTAATAGTGGTTACAACGTTGAATTATTATAATTTTCACCCCCACACTTATTGGGATAAGTTGGATTATAAAATTTACCTAATAATGTAGTACGGGGAACCCGTTCAAGTGTGTGGCATGGATCCTCAAGTGGTGCGGGGCGTGGAACCTGGTGTGGATTGTGACGTCTCTCTGGCACGGGCTGCATCGTCTGGCATGGGCCGCCATCAGAGTGCAGAATTTAGAGCTTCTGATCTGCGCCCGTAATCGGTGGCATGGGCCGTGGTTAGGGTGAGTGTTGTGCTTAGAAACTTTAGTGCATGCCATGTGATTTTCTGCACCCTGACAGGAGGTCTTGGCATCTTGGACATGGAACGGCGTGGGATGTAAAAAATGGGACGTCTCGTACCTATACTTAGTCATGTGGAGTGGGACTTAGTCTTGTGCTTGTGGCCCGTGGAATCTAGTGTGGCCCACATCATAACCTCGTGCTGGTCTTCTTAGCATGGGGTTGCTCCTTTGGCTTGGGCAATTGGTGCCAACCATGAACAGCCCGCACCGACCCATTTGTGCCTCGGTCATCTGAACTTGTTTCCTTTGCTATAGGAGAACTATAAGTCTGACTTGAGAGTTTTAGTAGTCAATTTTGTAGTGCAAGAGAGGACGAATCCAATGGAACCAGCCTTGAAGGCTAATTCTTCTTGGATCATTCAAGCTTAAGCAGAACTCATCGGACCACAGTTCCACATTTCTTCATTGGACGCTTTGAACTATGTTGCCTCTTATCTTTGGCCTTAATCTCCTTCTACCACACATTGATGCCAGTTGCCTTTATCTATTAAGATTATAGTGTGAATGGTCTTCGTCTCTTCTATCATCCTTACGAATGGCCTTCAATATTTTCTACCACCCTTACAAATGGCCTTAATATAGAATTTAAACAAAAAGTAACCACGGGTAACCTACTAAAGATGATCACTGGGAAGATCAAGGAGCCCATGGATACAATATGTCCATGAGTACCAATTAAGTCTACAAAACGCGGGATTTAGAGAAGAAACCCAAACATGGCCGTCTAAACCCCGTGTCATGTAAACTCAACTAATATTAGCAGTCCACCAAACAAAACTAGATAAAAACTATGCCAAATGCAACGATTAACACACACATAATAAAGCAGATCAAGCTCCCCACACTTAACCCTTCACTCGTCCTTGAGTAAATAAAGACAAAACAAAGAATCAAGCAAAGTGTAGCATGTAGGCATAAATTAATTGAGGCATTCAACTTATTCCTAGATTACCCTTTTCCCCTAAAATAGTAAGAATCTCACAACTCTCACACTTCCTGAAAATTAAAAGCTATTTAACCACCCAAAAGTAAATTGTGTAAAAAGGTAGGCCGAAAAGGATAAGTGTTAACCTAGCTTACTTTTCCCAAAATGATCCCAAAGCAATCAAAGAGTCGTCTTCATAAACAATCCACGGTGGAAGCATGCATCATCAACCTAGTTTTTTTTTGTTTTCTCTCAATTTCTCTCATTTTTCCTAGGAGCCCTTTCAGGTTTTCATCCTACCTTTAACACACAAGGGTACTCACTTCTCACCTTTTTCCACATGGTCTCTCATTCTTTCCTAGGCTCGTAAGCCTAATCGGGTCTAGACTCTCATTTTTACCTAGGTGTTTTGACCCATCCTTTTCCTAATGTTACCCAAGTCACCCTTTTGGGTTTTTTACTTGTCCAGGGTTTAAATTTCTTTTTCTTTTTTTTCAAGTTTTTCCAATTTTTTTGGTGTAGCACAAATTTCCCCAAAAGTGGGCTTCATACTACAAAGATAAGATCAAACACAAAAAATACACCACCAATATCCTAAAACAACCTACTCAATACAAACTAGAAAGCCTAGCACAGCATGTCATGCCACCAAATGTCCATCCAAACACATCCCTCAACAATCAAAAACCAAAATCACCATCAAACAAGAAAAAAAAATGTTAATGCAAATTATGAAATGCACCGAGGAAATCTGAGAATGAAGACTCCCTAAGTGCTCACTACTACCTCCCCACACTTAACCCATGCATAGTTTCCAATGCACAAAAATCATGCCAAAACATAATTGTGGTAGGGAGAAATAGTGATACTCATTCTAGTGGCCCCGAAGAACTTCATCCTTGTGACTCGTGAAGCTCCTCTAAATTTATCTTTTTGCTTGAATTATGGCCTCGATGGTATTCATCCTCGAACTAAGATCATTCACTTGCGAGCGCATTCCTCCTATCGCTTGGACGACCTTAGAGTCCATAAAAATGTTCGTGGATATTCGAGAATGACTAGGAGTTTCTCTCGAAGAGCTCTCACCCTCGGCCTCCTCAACACTATATCCAAGTTGGCTAAAACTCTATAGAAATCTCACTTAAATCTCCAGTCTGGCTCACTAAATAGGTTATCCAAGCATGTGTCATGTTTGATGGCGGTGCGCTCCAGTTATGTAAGTACCATGAAACTACAAGTGCTCGCTCCACTATAAAGCCATACATATCTATCCTCCGATGCCATAGGTCCCACTATAGATGCCTTTACTAACTTCTCAATGGTATACTTTATGCACGATCATCCCAAGTTAGCCAACACTCTCTGTGTGACAGGATGTCCTAGTGTTATGCCAGTTGACCAATCATGCGGCCCATAGATAACTTGCCACTCTTCCTTTCTCCCATTGCTAAACATTCCTGCACAAATGACCCTACCATGTTCGGGTAAAGGTTACCCTCGAGTGTCATTACCCAAAGGTAATAAACATCTAAACCCAGGCATTGCGTCAGTTCACCATGGCAGAAAACCCCCATAGCCAATAGTCGGTGGACATAATTGAATGCCGGGTGAACTAGGGTGGCACTCTTGCACTTGTTCTTCCGATCAGTGCTTGTCAGTTGCACCAAAAAGTGTTCAAGAAAGAAGGGTACCCCCTGACAATGTGTTTTCTGGATCTCATTGCCATACCTCCACCTAAAGGCACGCGCTGCCTCCCGGTGGGTCATCTTGTACTCCTTATTATCCATGTTGAATTTCATCACCTTGTGTCTATCATCATTCACGACCAACCATAGAGTAGCTAGGAACTCTAGGATCCACCTGACATACGTCTTTGGGAGTATCTCGTGAAACCCTCTAGACCTACTCATCCCAATAGGTAAGTGACGGGCTCAAGTAATCCTAGAGCTACCAAGGTGTCCTTGCAAGCAAATCTAGTCTTCAAAATACTCCTCATTGTCTCTCAAAAGTTCCTCCACCTCCAGACTGCATTTTCGGAGATGTTGGACCCATAAACTCCTTGGTCACAAACGTGAGGTTGTGAAGAATGGAAGTCGTTGGCTCAGGGTTTCCACCCTTCGCTGGCTTCTTCCTCTTCTCACCCCGAGTGGACTTGAACTTCTCCAAAACATTCTTCTTAGGTGGCATCCTATCAAAGTGAAGACATGAATGGTGATATGATCATAAGCAAGGCATGGCCTATGATTCAATAAGACATCATTCTCCCAAATAAGACCAAACTCTTGAGCCAAAAATGCATTTTTGAGTTTGAAATTCTGAATTTTTGAAAATTTCCATTTATGGAACACATAAAAATTGGAAAATGGGTTTTACGCGCAAAACGTCCTTGGCCTAAACCATAGGGTCGCGGCAAACATTCTGGCACGAATTAGAGCCTCGTGCAAAACTTTTGGCATGAAGCGTAGCCATGTGCCAACCATTTTGGCATGAAACAAAGCCTCGCGCTAACCTTCTTGGCATGAGGTATCCCCTTGTGTCAAGCATCCCGTCATGACGTATTCACCCAAAATTTTCCTTACCCCTTAGTTTTTCCCTCTTTTTTCAAAAATCTAAGTCACCCGTCAAATCTAATTCCATTCAACCCCAATCACGAGCCTTGAACTCAAAATTTCAATCAAAACAAGAGCTTCATCTTGAAAATCCTCATAGCTAAATAAGATTATGAAAAAATTATGTAATCCCTACTTAGAACACGAAAGAAAAAAGAAACACCGTATATTTCTTGTCATCCTCACGACTTATTTTCTTTTCCATGCAATCTAGTTAGAAATACCTAACTGTGAGTCCCCAAAATCGCCATCGGTGACTTCACCCACAATGACATCATCGTGGAGAGGCCTCCACAACAAGTCATCCTATCATAAGAAATGAATCCCCGTGTCTCGCTAACATTGAGTCTATGAATGTCCTTTTGGGATTAGGGGAATGTCGAGGGGGTTTTAAACTCTCAACCATATCCCTTTCCCACTGCAAGTTGGTTAGAATGGAAAAACAATCTAGCACAGACATATTATCCATCGCGTCATGCAATTCATTGGACTCATCATAAATATCATCAACATGGGATTCATTCAAACATTCATGCTCATGTGTAACACAAGAAAATTCATCATGCTCATTACATAGGGTTACACCTTTGCACATAAAAGAAGACTTTGTCGAATCATGCCTAGATTTATAGCTATCAAATTCCACATTATCCATGTCATCTTCTAGAGTTAAGGTTCCCAAGTGGACATCAATTTTAGTCCCAGACATCTTAAGAAAATGTCTCCCCAAAAGTATTGGGGGTTCACTTCCATCATGTGCAACGTCTAGGACATAAAAGTCCGCCAGAAAAACAAATTTGCCAACTTGCACCATCACATCCTTTACTAGTCCACAAAGACTAGCTTGGGAATGATCGACAAGTTGGACAGTTACTCTAGTATCCCTAAGCTCACTTATTTCTAGGCATCCATATAGGATAAACGTGATAACATTAATGGATAGAAAACATTCTTGGATCAACATGGCATGTTATACAAGTTTACCACCTAAAGAGATAGGAATAGAAAACATTCTGGGGTCATCACATTTCTTAGGTAAGTTCTTATGATTCAAAACTGTGACTCCTGCCATTTTCAAATGTACTAACCTCTTAGTTAGCCTATGTTTTTTCTTTGTTCATGCAACTTTAAGAAATGTAGCATATGATAGCACATTCTCAATTAATTCCAAGATAGGAATGGTTACCTTAACCTTTTTGAAGACTTTTTGAATGTTCACATCATCGGTCACCACCTTTGGCGATCCCCTCAAAACATTTGGAAATAGAGGCAGAATAGTGACTTGTGCCTCACGCGGCAGAAGTTCCTTGGAGAGTTCTTCCTTGTCCACAATCTCTCCCTCTTTGAAGTGTGCTTTGGTAGCCTCCACTATCCTATCATCCTCTTGCATCATCTTCTTATCGGTTTCATGAACATCCTTCCCACTTTTCAACTTATACGCACTCATGCTCCTTTGATCTCCAGCTGGGAAGGTAGTTTCCCAGACTCCTTGGCCTCAAGTCTGCTCACCAAGGTGGCAAGTTACCCAACTTGAACTTCAAGATTTTTATACTTGAAAATGCCATGTTGCCAAGGTCTTCGATCTCACGTTGTGTCCTCTCCATAAAGACTTCATATTTCTTCCCTAATTGACTAATGGCCTCTAAGATCTCATCCCATTCCGACATGTAGAGTTAAGCATGATTATTCGAAGAGCCTTCACCTCTAGGACATGGTTGAGGTAGAGCTTGTCCACCCCGGTATCCTTGAGGTTGGTTATCCTCTCTCCATCGGACGTTAGAATAATCTCGATACCTCGGGTTGAATGAGTTTCCATAGGGGTCCGACCTTGCATCTCCTTGGTTCCCTCGGAACCCTTGCGGTTTACCCCTAGAAAATTGTGGTCTTTCATGGTTTTTGTAGTCAATTGCCTTCACCTCTTGTAAATCATCTATGACTTTGAGACATGCCTTGGAGTTATGGTTAAGGTTGCAAACTCCACACACTTGGACTTGATGTACTTTTCCTCAGAAAAGCTCCTTCATCATGGAAGCAAGAGCTTGGACTTATTCCTCAAACTTAGGTGAGTGTGTGGGTTTATCCAAGACCTTAACCCTTAACCTAGTGCCAAATTATCGCATACCATTTGCCATTTATTCAAAGAGGGCTATTGTATTCTTGGGCTCTTGTTTGCTATCGAACCATTGCAAGTGGTGTTCACCATCTGTATATCTTCATCACATAGCCCCTCAAATTAATAATACACAAAACCCTCCTTGAAGGGATGGCAGGGGCAACTAGCTAGTAGTGTCTTGAAACATTCCCAATAATCATACATACTCTCAGTAGCACCTTGGGTGATGTTCGACAATTGTTTCTTCAACTCGGCCGACTTGGATGCTGGAAAATACTTCTCTAAGAACCTCTGCTTCATATTCATCAAACCAATGCATCCTGATTGCAAGAAGTAAAGCCAATCCTTGGCACTACTTTGAAGGGAAAATTGGAAGGCTCTTAGATTGTAGTCATCTTTGGACACTCTGGGGGTTTCATGTTCATAAACACCAAATGGAACTCCGATAGATGTTTGTTCGAGTCTTCCCCGCCAATCCATAGAATGTAGGTAGGAAATGGACTATGCCACTTTTTAGCTCACCGCTCACATTGGTGGGTAGCGGCGGGAAGGTGATGCATAATGGCTAATCCTCCAAGTTTGGTGATATGAGCTTCTGTAGGGTACGATTGTCTTCCACCATTGCTAGTGGTTCTTCTACTAACACTTCTGGTCTTGGTTGAACTTGTGCTTTAGTTATTTCCCCCCTTATCCTCCGACCACTTGTGTTCTCATTCGAGTAGTGTAAGACTCCTAGATTAGAAGTACTGATGTGTACCATAAACTACGGCCAGGAATACCCTTTCGAATACAACACTGGAAAACAAATTAAAAGGTAACAAAATAACTATAACAACAGTTCCAACCAAGAATGTACAACATAAACAAGCAAATGTAAAAGCTAATACTAACTACTCTACTAGCACATTATTCCTTATTCACATTTAGACTGATGAGCAACCCCGACAACGGTGCAAAAATTTTGACCTGCCTCCCCCTGTGGTCGTTAATTGTAGCTAATTAACCTAGGCGGAGGCCATGGTTAAAAGATAAGAGATTTATAGTTCTGCACCATGTTCTCACTGCTACGTTACATGTAAGGTAGTTAACGATAAGCCATAGATTTGTCCACAGAGATGCTAGGTATAACTACCAATCAAAAGACAACCTCGTACGGGTCGTCAATCTGTACGAGTGGAAGGAATATTTAGTAAAGAAAACATGCAAATGGGGAGGGTTGGTTTTTCAATCTAGCAACTACTAAGAATAAAAGTAAAAAAGCAAAGTAAGCTATTTAACTAAGTACTTGGGGAGTCATTAAGCAACATGGTTAATCTAAAGTTTCAATCCTCGATTCATTCACACAAAATTTAGGAAAACCTAATAGATTGTTCATAACACCTAGTGTGGTCGATGCCATACACTTCACCCTTTTTGTCACGATGCGTGCACTCGCAACCCTCAATCAAAACCAACATCGTAATTAGGGGAGTACAAGAAGGTTCTACAGATGTTGTAGGTCCGTTTCTCCCCCGTGCAATTACGTCTCGAGCTTCCACCATGAATGCACTACTTCCCAATGGTCCTATCAATTAGGCCAAAGGGTCGTTGGCACATTATCTATGATCTAAGGCCTCTTATAACCCTAGCTTGCTACTATTTTCTATCTCTACCTGAAACCTCTCGGATAACTTTACGAAGTCATCTAAGATTGGTGTGAGGGAAAATAAGTCAGAGCATAGTTGAATCCCCGTGCACACACCCACGCAGATGCGTTCTCCTTTACTCATTCTAACACCTAGGTTTCTCTTCCCAATGGGGTATCAATATTTACACCATACATGAATATAGCCCAAAGTATGTGCTTATATGTGGTGTACTACTCATGCAATTAAAGTAATCAAGAACAATCATAATAATATCACGAACACAAATATTATGATGAATCTAAAAAATCTCACAGAAAAAGTAAATTAAACCATGCTCCTATAATTTATCCCCAAACTATGAAAACTACTCCATAGATATGGAATTCAAATAAAGATTTTAATTCCACATCCTAGGATCAAAGCAAAAGAAAGAAAAGAAGAGGAGAGAGTTTTTCTCTCTCTAGAGTTACTCTCCTAACTACAAAACTAAGTATATGATATAAAACTAATGATATAATGCCAAACCCTAATAGACTGAGGCTATATTTATAGTATTAGAAGATTGGGTCTAATATAGGCCCAAAATAGGCCAAATTAGGGTAAACCCTAGCTCAGCCGCCGCCCGACACGGGCCACCACGGATGGTATGGCTCGTGGCATGTCCTTGGTGAGGGACGCCCATTATGGTGCATGGCTCGGATCTTCAAGTGTCACGAGGCATGGAGCTTAGTGCGGATCGTATCGTATATTACAAAATGCCATCAGAATGCTGAATTTGAGGCTTATAATATGCATCTGTGGCTGGTGGCACAAGCTGTGGTCAAGAATGGTGATCCGCTCAAAATCTTTGGCACAAACCGTGTGATTTCCCACACCCCACCGGCCGGTCTTGGCATCTTTGACATGGAACGGTGTGGGACATTGAAAATGGGATGTCTCGTGCCTATACTTAGCCGTCTACAAGGGGACTTAGTCTTGTGCTTGTAGCTAGTGGTGTCTGGCGCGGGCTGCGTCATAGCCTTGTGTTGGTCTTCTTGGCACAGATCATTGGTGCCAACCATGAATGGCCCGCTCCAACCCGTTTGTTCCTTGGCTAGGTGAACTTGTTTCCTTCGCTACGGGTGAACCCTTAGTCTGATTTGAGAGTTTTAGTAGTCGATTTGTAGTGCGTGTGAAAACCAATCCAATGGAACCATCTTTGAAGGCTAATTCTTCTGAGATCATTCTCAAACTTAAGAAGAACTCATCGGACCATGATTCCCCATTTCTTTGTGGCCGCTTTGAACTCTGTTACCACCTATCTTTGGCCTCAATCTCCTTCTACCACCCATTGATGCTCGTGGAATTCATCTACAACCATTCTAGTGTGAATAGCCTTCGTCTCTTCTATAGTCCTTGTGAACGTCCTTCAATATCTTCTACCCCTATACGAATGGCATTCACATAGAATGTAAACAATAAATAGCCATGGGTGACCTACTAAAGTTAATCACAAGGAAGATCAAGGAGCATGTGGATACAAGATGTCCGTTAGTACCAACTAAGTTTACAAAACACAGGATTTAGACAAGAAATCCAAACATGGTTGTTTAAACCCCTTGTCACATAAACACAACTAATACTAGAAATCCACTAAATAAAACTAGCTAAAAACTTTGCCAAATGCAAGGGTTAATGCCTGCATAATAAATCAGATCAAACTCCCCACACTTAACCCTTAACTCATCCTTGAGTAAATAAAGACAATAAAAAGAATCAACAAAAATGTAGCATGCAGGCATAAGTTAACCGTGGCATTCAACTTATTCCTAGATTACCATGTTTCTCCCAAAAGAGTAAGAATCTTACAACCCTCACACTCCCCGAATAACATAAGCAATCTAACCACCCAAAAGTGAAATATGGAAAAAGGTAAGAAAAAAATATATATGTTAAGCTAGCTTAATTTTTCCAAAATGATCCTTAAGAAATCAAAGAGTCGTCTTCAAAAACAATCAACCACAGAAGGATGTATCATCAACCTAATTTTTTTTTGTTTTCTCTCATTTTTCCAAGGAGCCCTTTCAATTTTACATTATAGCTTTAACACACAAAGGGTACTCACTTTTCACCTTTTTCCACACGGTCTCTCATTTTTTCCTAGGCTCTTAAGTCTAGCCGGGCCTAGTCTCTAATTTTTACCTTGGTCTATCAACCTATCCAGACCTTTCCTAGGTTACCCAAGTCGCCCTTTCAAATTTTTGGCTTGTCTAGGTTTTAATTATTTTTTTTCATTGTTTCAAGTTTTTCCAATTTTTTTGGTGTAGCCAAAACTGCCCCAAAAGTGGGATTCATACTACAAAGATAAGATCAAACACAAAAACATACAACACAAATATCGTAATACAACCTACCCCATGCAAACTAGAACCCCTAGCATAGCATGTCATGCCACCGAATGTCCATCCAAAAACATCCCTCAAAAATCAAAAACCAAAATCACCATCAAACAAGAAAAATAACTACTAATGCAAATCATGAAATGCACCGAGGAAATCTAAGAATAAAGACTACCTAAGTGTTCTCTACTCCCTCCCCACAGTTAACATATGCAAAGTTTCTAATGCACAAAAATCATTCCAAAACATAAGTGTGGTAGGGAGAAATGGTGATACTCACTCTAGTGGCCCTGAGACCTTCATCCTTGTGACTCATGAAGCTCCTCTCAATGTATCTTGTTTCTTGAAGTGTGGACTCAATGTTATCCATCCACAAACTAAGATCATCCACTTGCAAGCACATTCCTCCCATTGCTCGGACGACCTCTTGCAAAACTAGGGTAGAGTTTGAAAACTTTTCCCCAAGAAACTACAATGGGTCCATAATGTTTGTGGATACGTGAGAATGACTATAAGTTTCTCTCGAAGAGCTCTCCCCCCGGCCTCCTCAACACTATCTCCGGGTTGGCTAAAACTCTGTATAAATATTACTCAAATCTCCGGTCTGGCTCAATAAATAGGTTATCCAAGAATGTGTCATGTTCGATGGTGGTGCACTCTGGTTGTGACTGGATGTCCTAAGTGTTGTACCAGTAGACCAACCATGCCGCCCATAGATATCTTTCCACTCTTCCTATCTCCCATCGCTAAACATTCCTACATAAATGCCCCACCAAGTTTGGGTAAAAGTTACCCTCGGGTGTAATTGCCCAAAGGCAATTAACATCCGAACCTGGGCTTTGCATCAGTTAACCGTGGCAGAAAACCCCCCTAGCCAACAGTCGGCAAACATAACGGAACACTGGGTGAACCAGGGTGGTACACTTGCATAGGTTCTTTTGATCAATGCATGTCTATTACACCCAAAAGTGTCCAAAAGAGAAGGGTACCCCCTGACTATGTGTTTTCTTTATTTCTTTTCATACATCCACCCAAAGGTACGTGCTACCTCCCGGTGGGTCATCTTGTACTCCTTGTCATCCAGGTTGAATTTGATCGCCTTGTGTCCATCCTCATCCATGACCGGCAATAGGGTAGCTAGGAACTCTAGGGTTCACATGACATACGTCTTCGGGTGTCTCTCAAGAAACCCCTCTAGACCTACTCATCTGAATAGGTAGTGACGGGCTCAAGTAAGCCTAGAGCCGCTAAGGTAACCTTGCAAGCAAATTCAATCTCCAAAATACTCCTTTTTGGCTCTCTCAAGTTTCTCCACCTCTGGACTACAGTTTTAGAGATGTTGGATAAACCCATAAACTCCTTGGTCACAATTGTGTGGTTGTGAAGAATAGAAGTCATCGGCTCGGGGTTTGCACACTTCACCGGCTTCTTCCTCTTCTCGCCTCGAGTGGACTTGCCCTTCTCCGAAACATTCTTCTTAGGTGGCATCATATCAAAGTGAAGAAAAGAGTGGTGATATGATCATAAGCAAGGCATGACCTATGATTCAATAAGACATTATTCTCCCAAATAGCCTAACCATTCAAAAGATGATGATCTAAGCATGTAGGTTATTTAAACAAGAACAATCCTCATCAAACAACAAACTCTTGTAAGTTCTCACCAACCCATCAATAAGATAATGCAATCAAGATTCATTCTCTCCTAAATCACCCAACACATGAAAATCATATCATTCAAACATAATAGCACATCAATCCACCCACACTTTGTTCAACACAAGATCATGCATACAAACCCAAATACATCTCTCAAAAACACACACTCATTCAAGAATCATGTTTTTATAACACCACCACAATGTCAACAAAGCATATAAACAAAGAGTTCAATGGGTTACCCAAAATTTGAAGCTACGATTTGTAAGACCCACACAATAAGAAGTAATACTTGCTATTTTTTTGGAAGAAAGCCTTTAGCTTTATTGAGTTTCACCAACAGTGCATGAGAGGGGGTGTTTCTTGAGAAGGAAGAATGTGTCAAGTGACACAATTAAGTCGATAAATGTACCATGGGATTAGAATTTCAGTCTAGGTGACTAGGGAGGGAGGTACAATTAGGATAAGAATGGAATTTCAAAATGCTCAATTGAGGGGGACAACAGTACAAACCAATTAATTCCAAGGGATATTTGAAGTATTTTTTTAAAAAAATATCCTATTGAATTAAGGAATTCAAAAATTCTTGAACCAAAAATGCATTTTTGAGTTTGAAATTCAAATTTTCAAATAATTTGCATTTGTGGAACAATTAAAATTGGAAAATGTGTTTTACGCGCAAAACGTTCTTTGCATGAACCATAGGCTTGCGCCAAACATTCTGGCACAAAGCAGAGCCTCGCATCAAACTTTTGGCACAAAGCATAGCCTTGAGCCAACCTCCTTTGCATTAGGTATCCCCTCGCTCCAAGCATCCCGACATGAGGCATTCACCAAAAATTTTCCTTACTCCCTAGTTTTTCCCTCTTTTCCAAAAAACTGTCACCCATTAAATCTAATTCAATTCAACCAGAATCACGAGCCTCAAACTCAAAATTTCAATCCAAACAAGAGTTTCATCTTGAAAATCCTCATAGCAAAACAAGATTACGCAAAAACTATCTAATCACTACTAACAACATGAAAGCAAAAGAAACATCGTATATTTATCATCATCCCCACGATTTATTTTCTTTTTCATGCAATCTAGTTAGAATTACCTACCCATGGGTCCCCGGAATCACCATTGGTAACTCCACCCATGATGACATCATTGTGAAGAAGTCTCTACAATGTGTCATCCTTACCTTCGAACCTCTTGTCTGTCATAAGAAATGAATCCCCATGTCTCGCTAACATTGAGTCCATGAATGTCACTTTGGGGTTAGGGGGAGGTCAAGGAGGTTTTAAACTCTCGACCATCTCTCTTTCCCGCTGCAAGTTGGTTAGAATGGAAAAATAATTTAGCACGGACATATTATCCATTGCATCATGCAATTCATCGGACTCATCATAAATATCATCAACATGGGATTCATTCAAGCATCCATGGTTATGTGTAACACAAGAAGATTCATAATGCTCATTACATAGGGTTACACCTTTGCACATAAAAGAAGACTTTGTCGAATCATGCCTAGATGTATAGATGTCATATTCAACTTTATCCGTGGTACCTTTTAGAGTTAAGGTTCCTAAGTGGACATCGATTTTAGTCCTAGGCATCTTAAGAAATGGTCTCCCCAAAAGTATTGGGGGTGCACTTCCGTCGTGCGCCACGTCTAGGACGTAAACGTCCGTCGAAAAAAACAAATCTGCTAACTTGCACCATCAAATCCTTTATTAGTCCACTGGACTAGCTTGGGAATGATCAGCAAGTTGGACAATTACTCTAGTATCCCTAAGCTCACCTATTTCTAGGCGTTCATACAGGCTAAACGGGATAACATTAATGGATGCGCCTGAATCTATCATGGCATGTTCTACAAGCTACCCACCTAAAGAGATAGGGTTAGAAAACATTCCGGGGTCATCACATTTCTTAGGTAAGTTCTTATGATTCAAAATGGTGACTCCTGCCATTTTAAAATGTCCTAACCTCTTAGCTGCCCTACTTCTCTTCTTTGTGCATTCAAATTTATGAAATTTAGCATATGATGGTACATTCTTAATTAATTCCAAGATATGGATGGTTATCTCAATCTTTTCGAAGAGTTTTTGAATGTTTACATCATCGGTCAGCACCTTCGTCCATCTCCTCAAAGCATTTGAAAATGGAGGCAGAATGGAAGTTCCTTGGAGGGTGCTTCCTTGACCACAATCTCCTCCTCTTCGAAGTGTGCTTTGGTAGCCTCCACTACTTTATAATCCTCTTGCATCATCCTCTTTCGGTCTCATGAACTTCCTTCCCACTTCTCAACTTAAGAGCACTCACGTTCCTCATTGATCTCCGGTTTGGAAGGTAGTTTTTCAGACTCCTTGGCCTCAAGTTGGCTCACCGAGTTGGCAAGTTGCCCAACTTGAACTTCCAAATTATTTATACTTGAAAAGGCCCTATTGCCAAGGTCTTCGATCTTATGCAGTGTTCTCTCCGCAAGACTTCATGTTTCTTCCCTAATTGACCGATGGCCTCCAAGATCTTATCCCATTCTGACTTGTAAAGTGAAGCCTGGTTGTTGGAAGGGTTTTCACCTCTACTAAGGTGTTACTAAATAAAAACAAAATGTGAGTGTCAATGGGAGTGAGCACTTTGGCCCACTCCCGTTAATACAAAGACTGTAATGCATGTCCCTTGGCATAAATGCTAAAGCCAAGGGACCAAAGTTCTAACCCCTTCATGTTGACAGGGGACCAAAGAAAACAAACAATAATTTGAGGGGTAATGATAACAAACTAACTAGATCCCTCCTAAAATACATGGAGCTTCTACCTTTGACAAAAAGACCTTGAATGCAACCAAGCAAATGTTAACTCGGCAAGTGATACAAAACTGGCGAGTGATAATCCGGGCTAAATTCAAATGGTAAGATAACCAGCCCTTGAGACCAAGGTATAAGTCCCTCGGATATTGTCCAAACTATCACTAAAGTACAGTGTCAGCCTTCTTTAATCGTCGGCTTCAGGGTGCCAACAACCTTCTACAGCTGGGTGTTAGTTGTTGCTAACCATGAGGTAGGCAAACAAGGCTAACCGTGGAGTCCCAGCCTTCGTTAACTGCGAGCGCATGTGGGGCTGGCAGCCTTCTACAACCACTTGGCCAATCGCGTCTAACCGTGAGATGACTAGGCAAGGCTGACCGATAATGGACAGGCTCTTCAAACAAAACTGGGCGAGGGTCCAAGCCTTCAATGCTAACCGGTAGTCTATCAAAGTTAGGTATAACCACAAGCCTTCCAAACCGAGGAAGAGTTGGAAAATAGCTTATACCATATACACCTCTTAGATGAAGATAAAGAGGTGTTATTGGCCTTCAATAACGATATCTAGATGAGAGCTGAGTCTTTCTCTAAGGGGCCAAGACCAGTTTGATCATAGTCAATGGTGTTCCCAAGTATCCCACAGATAGACCTCCTAATGATGAAGAGACCGAGCGTGACTTCTACCACGCAAGCCATGCATAACATTTTGTAACCGTTCTTTCCAATTTAGGTAAATGGATAGCTTAATGCCATATTACACTATACATTGCAGTGCAGGCAAATCGCGCAACCGTCAAATCATAAGTAACATCTGGCAGTAGGTTAGTAGATTTAGCTTGCGGTAATGAACTAACCCACTACCCCATACTGAGGAATGTACCATCAAATCCTATGTTAAAAATTGGCCACCAGACTTCCCTATAGTCTAACAACTCCCAGGCCGGGTGCAATGACAATCAAAGCAAAGGTCCCGACTCCTATGACCATGCAACCAAATGAAGAAAGACTGCTCTCCCACCCTCACCAGCCATAGTGAACAAATATCTCCATCCACGAAATACGCAAGAAAACCGCGGAAAAGAACCTATATAGCCACCCAAAAAGCTAACCAGGAAAGAAACTGGTCGTACTGCATACGATCGTGGTTATCCATGAGCTCCAAAAATATAAACTAGTTCGCCATGACCCACAACTCAAAATAGCATCTCGTCAGGGAACAACCTGTTGAGAACCATATAGTAGTCCCTCTAAATAAGTTTGAAAGCCCTTGCTGAATTCGGTCGTTGCCCTTCCTGAACGACCTTGTTCCTCTCACTCTATATGTAGTAAACTGAGACTGCCAAAGCTAACGGACCCATCTTGATTTTTAATTTCAAGCCTCTCACGTGCCTCCTAATCCATTTCTCAGAAGTTATAATGAATTATTTACTTCTTCTCAATCCAATCCAAACTCTTTCCATGTCCCATATAACTTGGACAAACTCACACTAGAAGAATAAATGACTATTTGTTTCAACCTCCATGTGACATAGGGAGAAAATATAATATGTGGGCTCCTCCTTACCACCATGGTATTTATCCTTAGTGTAGAGTCGGCCAAGAGATGCAAGCTAAGTAATGAACAAAAACCTGGGTGGTATGAATCCCTGCCACAGTGTCTTGTAAAATCTCTCCCTCGATAGGCCATATATATCATATAGATACGGGTAAATGGCCCTGTACAGATGGTCATATGTCATGGCCATGAACTTTCCTATGCCTTCCCATACTACCACAGTCTCCTTTAGTGAGTTTATACTCCCACCAGATATTGTCTTCAACTTATCTCTAAGCTCAAAGAGATTGGTGAGGTAAACGGAGTACATTTCAAAGATACGACCATTAGGAGCCCTAGGATGAATAACCTAGATACTATACACCCGTAGAAAGAGAGAATGCACCCACTTCATCCACAATGAATCCTTCTTTGTATGGATATCTCATAGTTGCTGTGATATGACTGCCGTATTCCATACTTTGAAATCCTGAATGCCCAGCCCACAATTTGCCTTAGGCGTGCAAAGTCTCTTCCAGGATACTTTATTTTTTTTCTCTTGCCTCCCCATAGGAACTGTTTACATTTCTGCTCCAATGACTTCATTACATTGCCTCGTATGACAAAGTGATTTATCCAGAAACCAACAACACCTTGAACCACTCATTTAATCAACTCTAACTTACCCGCATAAGAAAGAGTGTGCCCCTTGAACCTGGCTATTTCCTTATCCACCTTACCTAGCAGCAACATATCAAACTGTGAGACCTTAAGCTTGCTCAAGTTTAACAGAATACCCAGGTAACTCACGGGAAAGTTGGCCTAGGGTATACGCGTAAAGCTTAAGTTCTTCTTTATCCCCACCCCGAAGAACTGGGACTTCGTTGCATTTATTGCCAAACCAGATGTCTGTTCAAATTCATTCAGTGCTCGCATAAGGATGTGGACTGAGTCTGTGTTAGCTCTAGAGAACAACATCAAATCATCTGTAAAGGTCTGGTGGTTAATCTTCAGATTTTCACACCTAGGATAATACGTAAAGAGGTTCGATTCCGCCTTTCTCTTCAACAACCTTGAGAAGTACTCAATGCAAATGACAAATAGTAGGGGAGATAGCAAATCACCCTGGAGAACACATCTCTTTCCTTTGAAGATATTACAGAGTTTCCCATTAAACACAATGGAAAATGTCGATGTTCTGACACATTCCATAATCATGGTCGTGAGTGTATCCGGAAACCTGAGACCCGTCGGTATCTACTCTAAGAAATTCCACGAAACCGTGTCAAAAGCCTTCTTCAGATCAGCCATAATCATACATATGGGTGATAACCAAGCTCTACCATAACCATGGACCAATTCCTGCGCCAACACCACATTATCTGATAATTTTCTTCCTTTCACGAAAGCTACCTGACAAGGGTCAATAATCTCTGGGAGGAAAGGCTTCATTCTATATGCAATCATCTTTGTGATGATCTTGTACAGAACGTTGCAACAAGAAATGGGTCTAGAAATTTCTACCTTCAAATTATCCTCTCTTTCTTCGGTATAAGCCTCCCCTGATTCAAAAAACTCCATAACTGAATATGTACATCATTACCAACGGTTTCCCACTGTTTCTTAAAGAACGGTGATGTATATCCATCATGACCCAGGGCTTTGTCATCTGACATGGAGAATAAAGCTGCACGAACTTCATACCTCTCAATTCCCTAACCCAATGCTTCTCTATCCATGTCACTCAGTATGTGTCCTGATTGAAGTGTCTCCATATCAATCTAAACCTGCGGAATCTTTATGCCAAATAGCCCCCTGTAGAACTCAGCAAACAGTTTGCCTTTCCTCTCATTTGATGTGACAATCCTATTATCACCATCGAGAATGGTTGGGATACCTCAGCCTTTATCCGTGCATCACACTCCTAACTCATGAAAGTACCTCGTTCCTTTAACCACCATGGTAACAAAATTAATTTTCCCCTTTTATGAGAGAAAACTAGATTCGGCCGTATATAAGAGAAGGGCATGCCGCTTTAGTTTGCTCAATTCATGGATCCCTTCTATCGACGCATTCTATGTATCTAGGCTACTCAAAGCATCACCATACTCTTTATCCACTCTTTTAGCCTTCTCCGAGATATGATTAAAATCTCACTGACCTAACTCTTTCAGGGGTTTTTTCAGTCTATACAGCTTGCGGCAAATCGTGTACTGCTTAAACCCCTGAACCTCAGGCAGCTAATAATCTTGCACCATCTGCTTGCAGTTAGGGTGAGCATTCCACATATTCTGAAACCTGAATGGCCTCCTTGTTTCCTCAATTTCCTAGGCTAGAGATATCACAAACGGGAGATGGTCTGAGAGAGCTCAACCGGGGGAGAAAAGTGGTATGGAACACATCCCCATCCCATTTGTGATAAAGCAATACACGGTCAAGCTTGTGCCTAGTAGTATAGTCTGCATTGTGCCAAGAGAAAGGATCTCCAACCGCAGGTGCATCTCTAAATCTGCATGCAGTACAGGCTTCCTGGAATTCCCTCATATGATATATATATATATACATATATATACCTGGAGCAGTGTCCCCCCATATGATCATTGCTGCTCAAAATGACATTAAAATCACCGAGTACCATCCACAGGGTGTTTAAAGTCGCCCCATACCTCTTCAACTCAGCCCACGGTGGCTATCTATGCTGTGTTCTCTCACTATTACCAACACATAAGTTCACAAAAATTCCACATTTAACGACAAATCCAGATAAATGCACTGGGTCATTCTACCAACCACCTCAATCGTAAATTTCTTCAGATCCCATATGATGAGCATCCTGGAGTTCGGCACAAGATCAAAGTTGTGAACATGACTCCATCCTTAAAACCATTCAAAAATATTCAGTACCCTTTCACTCAGCTTTGTTTCCAATAACCCACACAGACCCACATTGTTCCCATACATGATGTCCTTGACCCATCTCCTTTTTTCAGGGGCGCTGAAACCCCTGACATTCATGCAGGCTGTATTCATTTGGAAACAAAGGTCCCTTTTGGATTCGGACCGCTGCCCTTACTAGTGTTGCCGTATGAGCTAATGACAGCATCTTCCAATCTCTGATAAGACTTCCTCATCGGATTCAAGGGCCTAGAGGCACTCCTGGATTTGCTCTTGCCTCTACTAGTCTTTCTTCAACCCCTGATTGGTGGCTTGGATGTGGGATGCCATGCTCTCGATGGATTGCTTCTCTTTGCTTCAAGGTGAACTATGCTTTCTGGTATCTCATTAGCACCTTTGAGCGCCTTGTTTGCGTATCCAAAGGCAGGTGATCTTTCTCGACTACGTTCCCGGGTAACCAATTTCTCCTTTCTAGAATCATGAGCGCTAGGCTCGACCACATAGACCTGAATAGTGGTTTCTTCCATAGGTATCTGAACGGTCTTCTCAAGTACATTTGCCTCAGACGTTGTCTTCTGTACATTTTTCTCTGGTCCAACACTGCTGGATCCTTAGTTTGCTTTCTATCTCCAAGTCTTTTCCCGAGGCTGTCTCCATAGAGCAGCATGTCTCTTCCAGCATGAAAATCATCGCAAGCCTCCTCCGCATGTGTATCAAGCCTACATTTGTTTCAAAAATGCTTGCTTGCCTTCCTGACCTTTAGTTCCTGAAAAGCTTTCTCCCTGGCTTCAAAAAGTTCATCACAAACTTCAAACAAATGCATGTTTTCCCCACATTTTGGGTACCATGGCTTGCAGTAGTCATAAATGATCTTCTGTGTGCGAGTCTCCCCATCAGGCATACGAAAAGTTACCTTCTCCCTCAGCTTCTTAGAGGTGTCAACCAGGACAGGTATTTTGGCATAATATCCCACTAGATCACGTGTTGCATTGTCCATCAGAAGCGATCTTCTCCGGTGCTTTTTTATGCCAACAGCTCTTTGGCAAATGTTCCATGCGCACCCAAATTGGTTTTTTGGCCATGATTCTCATATCGAATTTACCTGTTAAGGGTATATTGACAGTGAAGAGCTTCTTCCTGTTGAGAAAGTGATCTGGGCCGTGAATTACCTTGTCCTTATCCTCTGCAGTATTGAACTTGAATTTCAGGTAGCCATTGCTCAGGGTCTGGACAAGACAAGGAACACCCCCATTTCGCCACAAGCAGGTTACGTATAGCGTACATTCCCAAAAAGAACCCATGAAACACTCCAATAAAGCCATAGAAGTGCTTGACTTTCGCTTTGATGATCTCATCCTTTGAAAGAACACAGTCGACTTCTTGCTCATTAACCTGCTCAGCGCTCAAATCCACCCTCTCCATGACAATTTCAGCATCATTCCAAGCTCTCTTCTTTTCAAGCAATGGATTATCCCACTCAACCAGGTTAACAGACTAGTGCACACGGTTTCCTACACCCTCAGATTGATCCTGAACTTTCCTCTTGCCATTGTTTCGGCCAAGATGAGTTCCAGAGTCTTCACACACTTCAGCTATTGTGAAATCACAAAGAAATACACAAGAGTTAGACTAATGTATCAACTCGCACAAATAAAAAAATTATGTAAAATTGCAGTTCACACAGTTTATGCAATTCACACAATTCAGTAATCACACAAATTTAATCCACACAATAAAATTGACACAAAATATTCTGCAACAAAGCGTTTCCGAAGAACCTGAATTGCGGCTGAACTTTGTCCAACAAAATGCAAAATCCGTGCTTTCATGATCAGTGGCAGCGTGAAGCGATCAGTTTGAATCCTTCAGAAGAAAATTCCACAACGAAAAACGTTAAGCTGCAAACTCCACGAATTTCTGAAAACTGTCGCTGCTGAAATTTTGGTACTGTTGCGCTGCCTTGGTAAAACAAATTCAAAACTGAATTTTTCTACACTCAAAAAATTGACTCCCCCAATCAAGACCCCCAGATATGTTCAGGAACAATGTTGCTCGGAAAAAATATGATTTCTTCGCCGGGGAGATCACAGAATGCCCGAAAACCGTGACTACTGCTGGAATTTAACTACTGCGGCACTGCCTGGGTAAAAACTTCAAAATTGAATTTTTCTTAACCCAAAAAATTAAATCCTCCCACCACAATCACCAGGGGACGTTCAGGGACGATTTTTCCAGAAAAAAATTGAAAATCTTCACCGGAGAAATCACAGAAAACCAAAAAACCGCTGCTGATGTAATCTGCCTTTGGTGTTTTCAGTTCTGCCACCCTAAATCCAGTTCAAAAGCTTCTTGAATCCAGCCAAAAGGAAGTGATCAATTGAGTATCACGACCTAATGTTACAGCTTCTGAAATTCTCCAGAAACCTGATTCGAAACCAGCCCCTTGAACGCAAAAACCGTGACTGTGAAGAACGCCAAAACCTGCTGCCGACCAGAACTTTGGAGCTGATTCCAACCTGCTGTTTTGATGATGGAGATGAAGATTTCCACCAGAAAACAACTCCTTTAGATCCCAAACAGTTCGTTCCAGGTAAGACTCTAAAACCAGATCGTGAAGGCCTTTGAAAATCTTTGAACAGCCGCTCAGAAGATCGCCAAAATCCCTGCTGCCGATCAGAAAGTTTCAATCCAAACAAAACCTGCTCTGCGTTGATGGAGATGATGATTTCCACCAAAAAAGAAATCCTTTGAATCCCAAAAATCCGCAGCAATTCAGACCCAATCCAGATCGTGAAAAAATTCAAAAACTAGATCGCAAAACCTGGACAGCGTTAAAACCTTCAGGACCAATAAGAAAGCCACGATTTTTTGAGAGAAATCCTGCTCGTTCTTGATGAAGATGGTGATTTCCAACACGATCGAGCACCCTTGAATCCTCCAAACACAAATCCGAAGCCACCCAGACCCAAAGATCCGATCAGATAATTCAAAAAAATCAAAACTGACGTTAAACCCTCGAATCGCAAAAACCCCTTCTCTACTGAACTTAGACCACAAAAAACTCACGAATTTCACATGATTCAGTTCTAAATCTTGTTAGGATTCTAGAGAAACATGATTCAGACGTGAATTTCTTGAAGAATTGAAGGAAAAAAACTCCGATGTGCATGGGAGAACGGCCTTTTTCCTCCTTTTGCCTTCACTTCTAGGATATGGTTGAGGTTGTTTATCCTTGTGGTATCCTTGAGATTGGTTATCCTCCCTCCATCGGAAGTTAGGATGATCTCGATATCTTGAATGAGTTTGCATAGGGGTCCAGCCTTGCATCTTCTTGGTTCCCTGGAACCCTTGTGGTTGACCTTTAGCAAATTGTGGTCATTCACGGTTGTTGTAGTCAATTGTCTTCACCTCTTATAAATTATCTATGACTTTGGGACATGCCTCAGAGTTGTGGTTAAGGTTGCAAACTCCACACACTTGGACTTGATGCACTTTTCCTCGCAAAAGCTCATCCATCATTGAAGCAAAAACTAGGACTTGTTCCTCAAACTTATGTGAGTGTATTGGTTCATCCAAGACCTGTACCCTTGACCTGATGTCAAACCGTCGCATACCATTTGTCATTTCTTCAAAGAGTGTCATTGCATCCTTGGGGCTTTTGTTTGCTATCGAACCATTGCAAGCGCCATTCATCATCCGCATATCTTCATCACATAGCCCCTCGAAGAAATAATACACCAAATACCCTTCCTTGAAGGGATGGTAGGGACAACTAGCTAGTAGTCTCTTGAAGCGTTCCTAATAATCATACAAGAAGATACTTCTTGGGTGATGTTTGACAGTTGTTTCTTTAACCCGGCTGACTTGGATGCCGGAAGATACTTCTCTAAGAACCTTCGCTTCATGTCCATCCAAGAACCAATGCATCTCGGTGAAAAGTCATAGAGCCAATCCTTGGCACTACTTTGAAGGAAAAATGAGAAGGCTCTTAGATTGTAGTCATCTTCAGATACTCCTGAGGGCTTCGTGTTTGTGCACACCAAATGGAACTCCGATAGATGTTTGTTCGGGCCCTCCCCCGCCAATCCATGGAATGTAGGTAAGCAATGGATCATGCCAATTTTTAACTCACAACTCACATTGGCAGGTAATAGCGGGAAGGTGATACATAATGGTTGATTCTCCAAGTTGGGTGTCATGAGCTCCCGTAGGGTACGATTGCCTTCCGCCGTTGCTAGCGGTTCTTCTACTAACACTCCTGGCCTCGGTTGAACTTGTGCCTTAGTTCTTTGCATCTTTCTCCTCTGACCACCTGTGTTCTAAATCAGGTAGTGTAAGACTCCTAGATTAGTGGTACTTGTATATACCATAAACTACAGCCAACAATAACCTTCCAAATACAACACTAGCAAACGGATCAAAAGGTAACAAAATAACTATAACAATAGCTCCAATCATGAATCAACAACATAAACAAGCAATAATAAAATCTAATACTAACTACTCTACTAACATGTTATGCCTAATTGACACTTAGACTCAATAGCATCCCCGGAAACGGTGCCAAAATTTTGACATGCCTTCCCCTGGGGTCATTAATTGTAGCTAATTAGCCCAGATGGAGTCCGTGGTCAAAAGATAAGATATTTATAGTTTTCTACCTTGTTCTCACTGCTATATTACCTATGGGGTAGCTAGCAGTAAGCCATGGGTTTGTCCACGGAGATGCTAGGTCTAAGTACTAATCAAAACACAACCTCAATACGGGTCATCAATCCATACGAGTGAAAGAAATAGCTAGTAAAGCAAACATAAAAAGGGGGGTTGGTTTTTCAATCTAGCAACAACTAAGCATAAAAGTAAAAAAACAAAGTAACCTATTTAACTAAGCTCTTGGGGAGTCATTCAGAACCATGGTTAATCTAAAGTTTCGATCCTCTATTCATTCACATAGAAATTTAGGCAAACCTAATGGAGTGTTCATAACACGTAGTGTGGCCGATGGCATACACTTCCTCGCCTCTGTCACAGCGGGTGCACTCACAACCCTTCATCGACACCGCCATCGTAATTAGGGGAGTACAAAAAGGTCTGACCATTGTTGTAGGTCCATTTCTCCTCCATACGATTACATCTCAAGCTTCCACCACGAATGTACTACTTCCCAATGGTCCTATCAATTTGGCCAAAGGGTTGGTGACACCTTATCTATAATCTAAAGCCTCTTACGACCCTAGCTTGCTACTATTCGCTATCTCTATCCGGAAGCTCTCGGAAAAATTTACAAAGTTAGCTAAGACTAGTGTGAGGGAAAATAAGTTAGAGCATAGTCGAATCCCCATGCACAAACCAACGCGGACGCATTCTCCCTTACGCATTCTAACATCCAAGTTTCTCTTCCCAATGGGGCATCAATATTTGCACCATACATGAATATAGCCCAAAGTATGTGCTTATATGTGGTGTACTATTTATGCAATTAAAAGTATCAAGAACAATAATAATAATATCATGAACACAAATATTAGGATGAATCTAAACAATCTCACAAAACATGTAAATTAAACCATGCTCCTACAAGTTATCCCCAAACTATAGAAACTACTCCATAGATATGGAATTCAAATAAGATTTGAATTCCACTACCTAGAATCAAAACAAAAGAGAAAAAAGAAAAGGAGAGAGTTTTCTCTCTTTAGAATTACTTTCCTAACTACAAAACTAAATATATGATATAAAACTAATGATATGATGTCAAACCCTAGTAAACTAAGGCTATATTTATAGTAATAGGAAATTGGGCCTAAAAATAAACCCAAAATAGACCAAATTAGGGTAAACCTAGCTCAGTCGCCGTCCGGCGTGGGCGGTCACGGATGGTGTAGCTCGTGACGTGTCCTTGGTATGAGGCAAAAGATCTAGCACGGACCGCACCTCTTCATGTGGCACGGGACACGGAGCCTGGCGCGGATCGTGTCGTTCCTCTGGCATGGGAAGTATCATCTAGCATGGGGCACCATCAGATTGCTTAATTTGAGGCTTCTAATATATGCCTATGCCCGGTGGCGCGAGCCATGTTCAGGAATGGTGCTTCACTCATAAACTTTGGCACGGGCCATGTTATTTCCCACACCTCGGCAGGTGGTCTTGGTATTTTGGATATAGAACGACACAAAATATCAAAAAAGGGACGTTTTGCACCCATACTTAGTTGCGTGGAATGGAACTTAGTCTTGTTATTACTGCTTGTGGCGTCTGGCGTGGACCGCGTCATAGCCTTGTTCTTGTCTTCTTGGCATGGGCTGCTCCTTTGGTGCAGGCCGTTGGTGCCAACCAGGAACGTCCTGTGCCAACACGTTTGTGCCTTGGGTGGTTGTACTTGCTTCCTTTGCTGTGGGTGAACCGTCAGTCCTATTTGAGAGTTTTGGTAGTCAATTTTGTAGTGCGGGAGAAGACAAATCCAATGGAACCTACTTTCAAGGCCATTCTTCTCGGATCGTTCTCAAACTTAAGCACAACTTATCGACCACGATTCCTCATGTCTTCATTGGCAACTTTGAACTCCGTTGCCACCTATCTTTGGCCTCAATCTTCTTATACCACACATTGAAACATGTGGCCTTCATCTACTACCATTTTAGTGTGAATGGCATTCGTCTCTCCTACCATCCTTGCGAACGGGCTTTAATATCTTCTACCGCCCTTACGAACGGCCTTCACATAGAATGTAAACAAAAAAAGTAACCAGGGGTGACCTACTAAAGATGATCACAAGGAAGATCAGGGAGCTCGTGGATACAAGATGTCCATTAGTACCAATTAAGTCTACAAAATGCGGGATTTACACAAGAAAATTGAACATGGCTGTTTAAACCCCTTGTCACATAAACTCAACTAATACTAGCAATTCACCAAATAAAACTAGTTAAAAATTGTGCCAAATGAAACGGTTAACACACGCATAATGAAGCAGATCACTGAACTACTACAGAAGGGGAAAATTTTTAAGTAGTTTCTAAAGTAATAATTATTATCCAAAAACATTGGAAGCAAAGTTACGGGTGAAAGAGTATTAATTGTCAAGTTACAAGAAAATACATTTGTACAATTCACGAATAATAATGGGAGAATGGTTCCACTTCCTCGTTGCCAGCTGCGTTGTCTCCATCATGTGATGGGAAAGGACCAACTGCCTTCACGGATTCAGGAAATTGGTAGTTTATCACATTCCCCATGGGGTCACACCATCTCCTTGGGAATTGGCAATCTATCCACAGAGTTTGATTTCCACTCTCAAGTGCGGAGACCCTAGATTCAATTGACATTCCAGAAAGAGGTGGAACATTCTTGCAGAATGATTCAACAACAATTTGCACCATCGGATGACCAAATGTGGCATTCTCATAGTTAGGTACACCTGCAATTGCAAAAATTGAAGAAATCAAACTGCAAAAATTACAGGATCGAGACTTCTCCTTGTCCTCTATTAGGGCCTAGTGAATTGCCCCTCCAACATTCCAACAAAAATTCTTTTAAATAACATATATCTTGATTATTGACTCGTCTCCACCTGGGGTCATAAATTGTATCTAATTAACTTGAGCGAAGGCTGAGAAGGTTAAAGATAAAATTTGTTACATTGGATGTGCTCACAACCATTCATCAACGCCGTCATCGTAATTAGGGGAGAACAACAAGGTCCAACCATTGTTGTACGCTTTTTTCTCCCCCATTCAATTTTGTCCCAGGCTTCCACCACCAATGCACAACTTTCCCCAGGTCCTATCAACTAGGCTAAAGGGTTGTTGGCACCTTATCTATGTTCTGGAGACTCTCACACCCTAGCTTGCTACTTTTTCACTTACTCTACCCGCAACCTATTAGAAAATTTTACATAATCAGCTACGACTGGTGCGCTATAAAATTTGTCAGAGTATTACTTGGGTCTCTCATGCGCACAGTCACACAGATGCAACGCACTCCCTTACCAATTCTAACATCCAGTTTTCTCTTCCCAATGGGGCATCAATAAATGCACCACACATAAATACAGGCCAAAGTGTATGCCGGTATGTGGTGTAATATTAATGCATTTAAAACATTCAAGAACATTCATAATAATATCATGAACACATATGATAGGATGAATCTAATGAATCTCACAAAAACATATAGATTAAAACATGCGCTACAATTATCCCCCAAGCTATGGAAACTACTCCATAGACATGGAATTAAAATATAGAATCAAATACAACATCTAGGATGAACATGAAAAGAAAAGAAAGAAAAAGGAAAAGGAGAGAGTGTTTCTCTCTCTAAAAGTGCTCTCCTAATGAACTAATATAATTTGTACACGTTCAACCTAGTAAACTAAGGTCATATATGTAGGAGAAGGGAATTCGGCCTAAAATAGGCCCAATATAGGTAAAAAATGTTGAAACCCTAGTTCCATCGCCGCCTGGCGCGACCGTCGCAGATGGCGTGGTTCAGGCCAAGTACTTGTTGCACAACGCACGATTGTGCGTGGTCGTGGTTCTTATTAGGCGTGAGGCACTTGATCTGGCATGAGGCTATGGCGCAAGGTTCTGGCACGTACCGTAGGCTATGGCGTGGGTTGTGGTCAAGAAGCATGGTTTGCTCAGAAGTTTGGAGTGGACAGTGGGCTATGGAGCGGGTTGTGGTCAGAAAGCACAGTTTGCTCAGAAGTTTGGCGCATGGTGCAAACTTCTGTGTGGGCCAATAGCCAGTTCTCTCTCATACTTAGCTATTTTTGAGCAAATCCTTGAACTTGAGCTGTGTGAACTGTGGCATATGGTGCGGGTCACACTATTGCCTCGCACTGGAGCTGTTGGCACGGGGTGTCTCCTCTGGCATGGGCCGTTGGTGCTTAGCCATGAACAGTCCGCGCTGACCTGTGGTACCTTAGCTGGCGGAGCTTATTTCCTTCACTACGGGTGAACCGTTAGTCCAGTTTTTTAGTTCTAGCAGTCAATTTTGTAGTGCTTGAGAATAAAAATCCAATGAAATCAGCTTTGAAGGCTAATTGAACTCGGAACGTTGTCAGAATTTGGTACAATGCATCGAACCACGATTCCTTGTTTCTTCAATTACCGCTTCGATCTCCATTCTTACCTATCTTAAACTCCAATGTCTTTCTACTATGCATTGATATTCATGGCATTTGTCTATTACCATTCTAGAGGTGAATAGCCTTCGATCTCTTCTACCATCCTTGTAAACGGCCTTTAATATCTTCTATTGCCCTTACGAACAGCCTTCTCATAGAATGAGACCAAAAAGTACCAATGGGCGACCCACTAAAGGTGATCAAATGGAAGATCTATGAGCCCGTTGATACATGATGTCCATTAGTACTAATTAAGTTTACAAAACATAGGATTTAGATGATAAAACTAAACATGACTGTCTAAACCCCTTTTCACGTAAAATCAACTAATAATAGCAATCCACCATACAAAACATACAAAAACCTATGTTGGATGCGATGGTTAATGCACGCAAAATGAAACACATCAATTATCCAACTTTTATGCACTTCAGTGTTCACTATGACAGGTTCGATACGGGAGGCCACGAAGTGATAGCATGCGTTCATATCCAGTGTTAGTGATTTCTTTGGAATTTTGTCTATCCAGGAAACACAACAGCACCCACATTGGTACCTTCTGTTGTGATGCACTGCACCAATCTTCTTGATACTTCGTTGTACAAATCATCATTCTCATTGATCGACGCCAACCTCTAATCCTCCTCATCTTCGACATTGGGCAATCCATACAGTTCATTGATAGCTTGAGGAGTGAAAGTAACATATTTTCCATGGCATAAAACCCTTCCCGTGCTCAATCCACACATCAAATTTTCATAGAACTCGGCTACAATGGTCAAGTTGAAAGAGGAAGGTGTAGCACAAATCTTTTCCATCCCAATTGCTGAATAGTTTCTTGAAATGGTGAATTGGCTTCGATTCCATATTCCGAATAATGCTTCCTCATTCTGTAACTCTGGTCTAACAACGTTGCCTCCTCGGACACAAATCTCTCCTCTGTAACCCTCAAGTAAGAACCTTGTGATGGTAATGAACACCCTTCTTTCTTAGGCCTCTTATTGGGGGTTTTGGAGGCCATCCTATAGATTGACATAGAGGCATTTTATCAAACACCTTGTTGGCAACAGTAATTTACCAAAAGTTCATCCAAATTCGAATAACATGATTGTTCCGATGACTATATCAACAAGGATTTATATATTTTTATCAACCACACGAGGGATTATAAAAAAAAGTGCACATAGAACAATCTAGAATCACAATTGAATGGGAAACTCCAGTATTTTGATATGAACTACAGAAATCAATTTTTCATCAAAAATGTAAAAAATTTCCAATTCATTTCAATCTTAAAGGGAGAAATGACAGTACCTTTTCGAACCACAATCTCCGTTCTGGGGAAACTAGGGTTTTTTCTTAGTAGATATGAACAAGAGGTTGTGTAGGTTTGATAAAATGATGCACAAATTCATAGTTTTGTTGAACCTAACTTTATTCATAGCACTAGTACCAATATATAATACCGATGTTGATTTTGTAAAGCATTCTGACGCAGCTTCTTTGAATACATTATAATTAATTTGATATGGACCAGAGAACAACTCATCGTTTTTATGTCAAAGTGTGAAGCACCGGTATTCAATGTGTACTTATCATTGTTGAACCTATGGCTATTTACTCTTGATGCTAAACCTTGTATTACAAATCCTTGTGTACTTGTGAGTTTGATGTTGTTCTTTGTGGTGTTAGTCATGATCAAACGGCGCCAAGGAGACAACATTTTTCTCAAGGGATGAGTTCTTCTACGGAACTTTTACTCCCCCTTCCGGCTCTGAAGCCAATTTTGGGACCAAGTCTATACAAGTACATTGGATTGCACCACATCACCGATGACTATGCGGAGAAACGGGTGTCACTCTACCTCTAACCTTGAGTTTTATTATTCTTTCCTTGCATGTTTACATTGAGGGAAATGTAATGTTTTAAGTGCGGGGAGGGGTTAGAGGACTCACATGCATGCTACCTTCATTTGGAATGCTTCTTTGCAACTTTTGATTGGAAAAACATGAGAAAAAGAAAGAAAAAATAGAAATTTTTGAAAAAAAATAGAAAGAAAAGAAAACCCGTTAAGTTAAAAACCCGATAGGGCAACTTAGGCAACATTGAGGGCCCAGATAGGTCAAAAACCCGAAAGGGCGGCCAAGGCAAAAATATGAGAGGCCAAAATGTGCAAAAAAAAGGTGAAATGTGAGCCAAAGAAACATGATGTGTGGCTAGGATGAAAACCCGAAAGGGATCCTAGGTAAAATGAGAGAAAAAAAATGCTATGATTTCACTCATTTTCCGGCGTTGGAGTCATAAGGTTGCGGTTGTCATACGGATGGATCGGGTAGCTCAACATATAGAGACCTCTTGGGATTGGGTAACTTAGTGGGTTTAAAAATGAAGTAGGGTTATAAAATTCTTGATTCTTCTATACTTCATTTTGGTTGAGTGAAGTATGTGTTTCAACCTCCTCTAGGGTTTTAACTTCATTTTGTGTCATGGATTTTGGTTGCTATATTGGTATGAAGTGAAGAATGTGCTTGAACCTTTCTTATGGTTTTAACTTCATTTTATATCATTGGACTTTGGGATTATCAATTCAGGACTTTGAAACTTTTTTATGGGTAGTAAATTGATAAGTGGTAGGTTTGGTTAGATTTTGGAATTGAGGTTGTGTGTGTAAAAAAAATCTCAATTGAGCTTTGATTTTGGGATTTATGATATTGAGAGTTTTTGGCAGGTGTTGATTGGGGGAATATTAGTTAGGATGTGGACATATGAATTCCTTCGGGTGCTTAAATATTTTCTTACTCGAGGGAGAGTAAGGTTTAAGTGCAGAGAGGTTTGATGTTCCCATTTTATACGGTTATATTAGGACTTTTAGGATTCACTTCTGTATACTTTTGTGCTCTAAATGGGACATTTTTGCCTTGAAGTTCTCTGAGGAGGATTAAAAGCTACTTTTACGCTTTTATTACTATTCTAGAGGATTTTGTGTGACAAGGCAATTTGTTTGAAGACATTGAAGAATACCTTTGAAAATTTGAAGATTTGAAGACTAGTAATTGAGATTTTGAAGATTTAAAGAATTGAAGAAGTGAAGAGAAAAGGAGGATATGAAACAAAAAGGAGAAAGAAGAAATGGTGCTGGACTTGGAGTCTGTCGCGAGCACATCGCGACTCGCGACGGACGAGGGGTCAGAAACCCTTCTTGGTTTTTGCCCTCCTCTTCAACAGCTTTGGACACTCTCTTCTTCCTTCATTTTTGTGGGTTCAAACCCTAATTTTTCTTCCTTTATTTTCTTAGTTTTTGTAGTTTAGTCATGTCTTTTGATTGTCTAGCTTAGTTTTATCTTGGGATAAATGGATTGAAGCTTCCATTTCTATGTATTAAGAACCATATATATATATATATATATATCCATTTGGTATTTTTGCTATTGTGCATTTATTGAGCTTTGAATGTGAATTGTTAATGGCATTAATGTTGTTGGAAGCTTGAGTATATGAAATGCTCGTATGATTACTTGTTTGGGTTGGGAGAAAGTAGCCAATTCTCCCATCTTTTAATGTGGAATATAATGGCATGAGTTAGAGATTCATAATGATATTGATGTGTTGATTATTGCTAGATAAATGTGATGATGTTGAACTCGTTGTCATGTTTTTTTTGGGTAGCAAATGAGATAAGTCATTGAATATCAATTGTTCTTGGCTAATCTTGTGTAAATGCATGATTAGTGGAAGTAGTGAATAGATTCTGTCATTCATTCTTGAAACCTTAGTTATTTATCATTCATGTGTTCTTAATTCTATGTTTCACTTCATTTATGCCATATGTTGTTTGAGAATAGGAAGTGTTTGTATGATTGGAGTGTTACGGTGTTAGGAAAGTGACAAATTCCTAAGCTCCTTCGCATGAAAATCAAGGAACATGAACTTAGAACTTCTTGTGCATAATGTGAATGTGATTCTTTCTAGATAAGTATGTTAATGTGGATTGTTCTCATATTTATCCTATAGATGCAATGAAAGGTAGAACCTTTAATGTGATTTGTTCTAGGATTAGCCTAATGAATGCTATGTTTAGTTAAATGGCTACTTTGGTAGAAGGCTTGTCATTGTCAAATCTATGGTCCTTCATGTATAATGCTATTGATGAAATACTCCTATGGTTGTTGTTTGTATAGGGTGATCATCGATGAGGTTTGGAAATGGTCGTTGTTTGTCTTTGCAAACTACTCTTAAGAAGGAATGAATGTTGATCTTCCATTGGCTTTCCCCATAGATAACAATTGTGATAGGATGAGTGAATGGGTCAATAATCTACATTAGGTTTGGAAGTGGATATCGATTGCCCCCAAGGCTTTATATTTTGTAGTTTTAAACCCTTTTTCTTAGTTTTGTTTCATGATTTAACATAGTTGCTTGACTTTGCTAGTCGTCTTTTAACTTTCATAACTTAGGACCACCTAACAACCAACCCCCCCCCCATTTACTTGCTTTTATATGTGTATATATATCTACTCCTAGCATAAAATCAACCATTTATGTTTAAACACTTGAGAAAATCCCTCTTCTTCATGGACAATCCCGACTTGCCGTTATCTACTTATTTGTAGATGGTAAGAATTTAGGGCTTAAGAATATAAACTTTGAGAGGTACGGTGATGACCTCCCAAATTTTGGCGCAGATGCCGAGGAAGAGGCATTTATTTTTAAGTGTTTAGGTGTATTCGGTTGCATATTAGCTAGTTGTTTTTATTTTCCACTCCTTGGTGATTGTTTTTGTTCGGAGTAGGTTTTGCTTGAGTTCTTGGTAATTTTTTATCGAGAATCCTTGCAATATGATTTTGGACTTTTGAAATTTTTTTAAAATAAAAAAATAAAATAATGGAGCATCTCACCTTGAGGGAACTCATGATGAGAAAAGAGGCTCAACAAGCAAGGTTTTGTAGGATGTGTCATTCCAACCATCCTACCGAATCTTGCTATTTTTTGTGGGAAGAGCACTATGAGGGGGAAAGAATCCTTGGTTTCCAAAACCAAGGGTATTATGAAGAGTGATACCAAGAGGTAGGAGAAGTTGGTTTTCAAGGGCAAGAAGCTCAAGAATGGTATACATACCACAATCCTTACAATCCGGAATGGAGTGGTAATATGGATTGGTGGTATGATAATGAACCGGAAAACCAAAAATATAAGAAAAATAGTTGGCTATCACCACCTTATACCATACCCCAAAACCAAGCCTAACAAAGAAGTTCAAGTTTGACACGTGAGGAAGTCATGAATACAATAGCAAACTTGAACAACTTTACTAGTGAAGAACCGGACACCCAGCTCTCCTCTAGTGTTGAGGCTATTGAGGGGCATGCGAGGTGTATATTAGAAGCGTTGGCCTAAATGGAAGCTCGTGAGTCAAAAAATACACCATCCCAAATCGAACTCGAGAATTTGGTGAGGGAGGTCACCATGGGAAATGATCTTTCGAAAGGGATGAGGATTTTGTTATTGAGGAGGATAAAAAGGAGGAAGAGGTGATTGTGCTACATTCATTAGCATCGTCACCCCTACCCCTACCCGTTGAACCAACACCACCATTTTTGGAAGTTTTGAGGGAGAAAAGAGAGGAGTCAAAAGACTACCCCAAGACTCCTAACCACCCAACTCCCTTTAAACCATCTCCACCTCAACAAGACTTTCCTCTTGAAAGTTTCGTACCCCCACCTCTCAACTTTTGGACAGTCATGGTGAAGGGGTTCAAGCCTTCACCATATGGATAACATTAGGGTCATGCATACGACCTTAAATATATGGATCTTTTTTGTGCCGATGACGTGAATAAAGTCGGTCATTTATTTTGGTTTTTGTTGTTTAGTTTTTGTTATTTTGGCATGTTCTTTTTACAGTATTTTTTTTGCGACTTTGTAACAAAGTGAAGTGCATTGTATTGGAGGAGATAAAGAAATGAAATTCATAATAAAGGGAAGAAATCTTGGAATGTTGGTGAGAAAAGATCAAATTCTTTCTAAGTGCTTGGAGGGCTTGTGATCGCGAGTCGCGACTACCTCGTGATGGACAATCGCGAGTCGCGATGTGATCAGAAGTTTCGTGCTAAAAATCAGACCCCAGCTACCACTTTCCGTGAGTCGCGGCCAACAGGTCCTCGAGACAGCATCGACTCAAGACCTCAAGTAGAGCCGAATGCAAAAGGCCATCAGTCCTCAAGGCCGCAGGCCCTCAACTAGAGCTGAAGTCATCGAGGGCTCGGGTCCTCGAGGCCACAAGCCCTTGAGGCCAATGAAGTCCTCGAGACCTTGGGTCCCCAAGACCATAAGTCCTCAAGGCCAGTGAAGTCCTCGAGACCTTGGGTCCTTGAGACCACAAGCCCTCGAGACCAGTGAAGTCCTCGAGACCTCGGGTCCTCGAGACCATAAGCCCTCGAGGCCAGTGAAGTCCTCAAGACCTTGGGTCCCCAAGACCACAAGTCTTCGAGGCCAATGAAGTCCTTGAGACCTCGGGTCCTCGAGGTCACAAGCCCTTGAGTCGAGCTGAGCTTAATAGTGCAAGCCCTCGAAGACCTCGGGTCCTCAAGGCCAAAAGTCTTCAACTCGAGTAGAAGCTCTCGAGGCCAGTGAAGTCCTCGAGACCCTGGGTCCTCGAGGCCACAAGATCTCAAGTTGAGCTGAGCCCAACAGTACAAGCCCTAGATACCTTGGGTCCTCGAGGCCAAAAGCCCTCAATTTGAGCTAAGGGCCACGAGACCTTGGGTCATCGAGGCCGCAAGCCTCGACTCAAACTGAAGCTCTCAGGACCTCATCCCCTCGAGATATCGGATCCTTGATGCTGAGGCCCTCGAGACCTAGAGTCCTCGAGTCCACAATCCCTCTAAAGCCTTCAAGATAGAAGCTCTTGACTCTAGTAGAACATAAAAGTCCAGCCCTTGAGACCTCAGGTCCTCAAGACCAGCCCTTGAGACATCATCCCCTTGAGACCTCAAGGCAGCATGTCTCGACTCGAGCTGAACTTGAATGTCCATCACCTTCTCGAGGCATGTTCTCAAAACCAGCCCTCGAGACGTCACCCCCTCGAGGCCACAAAGTCCTTGGCTCGAGCCGAACCAGAAAGCCCTTGAGACCTCAGGTTCTCGAGGCCATAAACACTCGATTTGAGCAGAAGCCCTCAATACCTTAGGTTCTCGAGGCCATAAGCACTCCATTTGAGCAGAAGTCCTCAAGACCTCGAGGCTGCAATCCGACTCGTGCTGAAGCCCTCAAGACCTCAGGTTCTCGAGGCTGCATTCCCTCGACTTGAGCTAAAGTCCTCGAGACCTCAGGTCCTCAAGGCCAAAAACCATCAACTCGAGATGATGCATCACGAGTCGCGACCAGTGCTGTCGCGAGTCGCGATGAGAAATCCAATTTTTACTGAGCTTAAAAACTGCACAATCTTTCCTTCTTCTCCAAATACTCCCAAGAACCACCACATAACCACTCATTCCTCCACCATCTCACATATATTGACATATGAAAATTCTTGTATCTTTATAGTATCCTTGTTGATCGTAGTATGCCGACTACATCATTGAGTCTTTTATTGCTATGTTCTATAATGATGCTTGGATATGTGTCGATATATGTTGGATATTTTTATTGGAAAATCTTATAGTGGTGATTGCATGATGGATTGGTTGTTCTTTAACAATACTATGGTTATTTACTCTTGATGCTAAGCCTTGTATTACAAATCCTTGTGTACTTATAAGTTTGATTGTGTTGTTTGTGGTGTTAGTCTTGATCAAATGGCGCCAAGGAGACAATGTTTTGATCAAGGGGTGAGTTCTTCTATGGCACTTTTACTTCCCCTTCTGGCTCCGAAGCTAATTTCGAAACCGAGTCTATACAAGTACATAGGATTGCGCCACATCACCGGCGACTATGCAGAGAAACAGGTGTCCCTCTACCTCTTACCTTGAGTTTTATGATTCTTCCCTTACATTTTTACATTGAGGGCAATGTAATATTTTAAGTGCAGGGAGGGGTTAGAGGACTCACATGCATGCTAGCTTCCTTTGGAATGGTTTTTGCTACTTTTGATTGGAAAAACATGAGAAAAAGAAAGAAAAAAATTGAAAATTTTGAGGGAAAAAAAGAAAATGAAAAAAATAGAAAGAAAAAAAAAACCAGCTAAGTTGAAAACCCGAGAGGGCAACTTAGGCAACATTCGAGGTCCGGATAGGTTAAAAACCCGAAAGGGTGGCCTAGTAAAAAAATGAGTGGCCAAAATGTGCGGAAATAGGTGAAATGTGAGCCAAAGAAACAAGATGTATGGCTAGGAAGAAAACCCGAAAGGGCTCCTAGGCAAAATGAGAGAAAAGGAGAGAAAAGAAAAATGCTATGATTTCACTCATTTGTCGGCGTTGGAGTCATAAGGTTGCGGTTGTTATACGGATGGATCAGGTAGCTCAACATATAGAGACCTCTTAGGATTGGGTAACTTAATTGGTTGAAAAACAAAGTAGGGTTATAAAATTATTGATTCTTCTATACTTCGTTTTGGTTGATATATTGGCATTGGGTGAAATATGTGTTTAAACCTCCACTAGGGTTTTAACTTCATTTTTTGTCAATGGATTTTGGTTGATATATTGGTATGAAGTGAAGAATGTGCTTCAACCTTTCTTATGGTTTTAACTTCATTTTATATCATTGGACTTTGGAATTATCAATTCGGGACTTTGAAATGTTTTTATGGGTAGTAAATTGATAAGTGGTAGGCTTGGTTAGATTTAGAAATTGGGGTTGTGTGTGCGAAATTTATTTTCAATTGAGCTTTGATTGGGATTTATGATATTGAGAGTTTTTGTGAGGTGTTGATTGGGGGAATATTAGTTAGGACGTGGACATATGAATTCCTTCGTGTGCTTAAATCTTTTCTTACTCGAGGGCGAGTAAGGCTTAAGTGCGGGGAGGTTTGATGTGCCCATTTTATACGGTTATATTAGGACTTTTAAGATTCACTTTTGTATACTTTTGTGCTCTAAATGGGACATTTTTCCTTAAAGTTCTCTAAGGAGGACTAAAAGCTAATTTTACGCTTTTATTACTTTTCTAGAGGATTTTGTGTGACAAGGCAATTTGTTTGAAAACTTTGAAGAATACCTTTGAAAATTTGAAGATTTGAAGATTTGAAGACTTGTAATTGAGCTTTTGAAGATTTAAAGAATTGAAGAAGTGAAGAGAACAGTAGGATATGAAACAAAAACGAGAAAGAAGAAATGGTGCTGGACTTGGAGTTCATCGTGAGGTCATCGCGAGCATGTCGCGTCTCGCGACGGATGAGGGTTCAAAAACCCTTATTGGTTTTTGCACTATAAATACTCACCTTATCCTCTCCTCTTCAGCAGCTTTGGACACTCTCTTCTTCAGCTTTGGACACTCTCTTCTTCCCACATTTTTGTGGGTTCAAACCCTAGTTTTTCTTACTTTCTTTTCTTAGTTAAGTCAATGAATGTCGATTGTTCTTGGATAATCTTGTGTAAATGCATGATTAGTGGAAGTAGTGAATAGATTCTGTCATTCGTTCTTAAAGCCTTTGTTATTTAGCATTCATGTGTTCTTAGTGATATGTTTCACTTTATTTATGCCATATGTTGTTTGAGAATATGAAGTGTTTGTATGATTGAAGTGTTAGGGTGTTAGGAAAGTAACGTATTCCTTAGCTCCTTTGCATGAAAATCTAGGAAATGAACTTAGAACTTCTTGTGCATAATGTGAATGTTATTCTTGCTAGATAAGTATATTAATGTGAATTGTTCACATATTTATCCTATAGATTCAATGAAAGGTTGAACCTGGAATGTGGTTTGTTCTAGGTTTAGCCTAATGAATGCTATGTTTGGTTAAATGGCTATATGTTTGGTTAAATGGCTATGTCTTTGGTAGAAGGCTCGTCGTTGTCAAATCTATGGTCCTTTGTATATAATGCCATAGATGAAATAGTCCTATGGTCATTGTTTGTCTAGGGTGATTATCAATAAGGTTTGCAAATGGTCGTTTGTCTTTGCAAACTACTCTTAAGAAGGGATGAATGTTGATCTTCCATTGGCTTTCCCCGTAGGTAACAATTGTAATAGGATGAATGAATGGTTCAATAATCTACATTAGGTTTGGAAGTGGATATCGATTGCCCCCAAGGCTTTATCTTTTGTAGTTTTAAACCATTTTTGATGATTTAGCATAGTTGCTTGACTTTGCTAGTCATCTTTTCTTTTAACTTTCATAACTTAGGACCACCGAACAACCAACCCCCCCCCATTTACTTTTTTTAAAAATTAAAGACCATCCGAGGATGGGGGGAATATATTCGGCTCCCCGGGCCAAAGTAAGTGAGCCTAATTAGGCGCTGAAAGTCTTGGTACGCTACAATTTACAAAAAGATCGTCCCTATGATGATCCCGGAGCTAAAATAAGCTCCTGAAACAAGACAGCATTTGCTTCCAAAAGTGGCATTTCCACCTATGACATGCAAATAAACAAGAAAACTAACTAAAACATATTGTTCGGTCTAAGAAACCATCTGGATAGTACACCGCGAATAGGTCGGAGAATCGAGAATTCGAGACCCCTATTTGTCAACGTTGTGCCAGCCGAAAGGGAATTGTTCCTGATTGATTTTGCATTCCAAAATGGCTTCTTCATTTAGCAGTTGAGGAGTTAGATGTTTCCTCCGGAGATTCGGGTAAATTGCTATAAATTCCTCTTGAAAAACTGCAGAAGGGGGTGAAAGTCTGACCAAAAGTAGCTCCCTGCTCCCTATGCATGCATCAGGGGGACGACCTGAAAAGAAGAAGAAAGAAACTAGCAGTATTTGGAATAATTACAGAGAGACAGACTGCGAAAGTAATGAGAAAAAACAGCAATAGATACTCTTGGTAGCTAAATGAATAGACCATTTCTATGTCATACAGGTATCCATACGGGATCCGATACGAATCGCTGGATAACCTCTGCAATCAAGTGACAGTAATCCCCTAAGGAAGAGTGGAGTTGAACTGTAATCTAAATCACCCTGTAGGAGATTTTCCTTAGCAAATTTTGCCAAGAAATCAGTAGCCAAATTAGCTTCTTAGGTATATGTTGAATCGGGGTTGAGCACTGTTCTAAATGAAGTGCACTGCAAATGGAGAAAACTCTCCAAGGGCAGGAGCAAGGGTTCTAAATACCCCTAATAGCATTTAAGCAATCAGATTCAATTACACAGTTTTCTAAAGCTAGTTCTGAACAGATAGCATATCCACATTGTATAGAAAACAGTTCGGCATATAAGGGGGATGGACTTTGGAAAATTTTGACTCTCATTTTAACCACATTTCCATTCCAATCCCTCACTATAACAGCAGCTGAGGAAAGACCACTAGAGATCCATGATGCATCAATGTTGATTTTGTAGCCATTTAGTGGTTTTTTCCAATAGACCGAAGTAATAACTTTTTTCTTCTTCTGTAAGATATGTGGAATAATTTTATCCTGAATCCATTGCTTATGCCTATCTCTATTACCTATCAAGTTGTGAGCTGTGAATATTTGATAGATCGTATCTTTAATTTCGTAAACACAATCATCATGTGAGAATGGTCTATTGTCAAAAATGACTTTGTTCCTATGGGTCCAGAGGGTCTAAATTGTCACCAGTAGAGCTGCGGTGATCAAGTTGGCATGAATTTTAGATTCGGCCCTATATGATAAGTAAAATTGCACCCTACATTTTAAGTCCCTAAATCCTTTTTGTTGTAACCGTAAAAAGGAATGCACGCTTTGCCAGACAGCACATGAAGAGGTGCAAGAATTGAAGGAGTGGTCCAAATTATCTAAACTGTTCATGCATAGAGGGCAGATCGAAGCAAAAGAAAAATCCTACTTAAAATGTTATCAAAAGGAAGTATACTGTTTAGGGCCCTCCAAAGCAGCACAGACATCTTTCTAGGTATGAAAGGGGACCAAACCTTTTTCAAATGTTGAATCTCAGGTCCTTTTTGTCTAAGAATATTATAGGCCGAGCTTACTGAGAAGTTCCCATCAATTGTAGGAGTCCAAAGTAGCTTGTCATCATGAGTGTACTTCAACTGCACTTCCTGCAAAATAAGAATGATATTGGTAGCCAAATGTGGCTCCAGTTTTGGTAAGAGAGCAGTTTTGTTGCTAATGAAATCCCTGAGAGAGATATTCACAAAAGGAATATCAATATTCTCTGGCCATTTATAATAAAGGGCACAGTTGCCTATCCAATTTGCATTCCAAAATAAACAATCCCCTTTACCAAAAATAACTCTAGATAAACTATTTGCCATAGCTGTTATTCTGGTGATTCTACCCCAAGTGTGTGATTTTTTATAAGAGACAGGTAGTGTCCATAAAAGAGTTGACCATTGGGTGTTGTTAGTTTGGAGCTTCCACCATAATTTACATGAGAAAGCATCTACTACTGCATTTAGGTCCCTAAAACCTATACCATTTTCATCCACAGGTAAACTCATTTTTTTCCAAGACCTCCACCTTTTTCTCTCAGAATAATCACTTTTTCCCCAGAATAGGTCCGAAGCCATTTTTTCCATTGTTTTTAAAACTATCCTTGGGGGTTTTAAAACTCCAAAAATATGGATTGGAATTGACAGAAAGCAGTGATTAATCAAAATGATTTTACCAGCTGAACTCAACCATCTGTTCTTCCAATTTTTTATCAATTTCTCCATTCTTTCTATGACAGGTAAATAATGCTTCTTTAAATTACGACCTGTGAAAATAGGAACACCAAGGTATTTGAAGGGAAAAGAACCTTTCACCATCCCCAGTAATCTCCTAACAGACTGGATGTGATGTGGAGGTGTATTATGAGAGACAAAAAATTCTGATTTTGCAAAGTTTATCTTTTGACCTGAGGTTTCCTCATAAGCAATCAAAAAATGTTTAAACCCCCTTAAATTTTTGGTCTCAGTATTCAGAAAAATAGCAGTGTCATCAGCGTACATGAGATGAGTAAGGGGTGAGCAAGCATTGGGGAGGCTAAAATATCTTAAATATCCTGTAGTAAACATTTTCTTTAGACCTCTAGAAAAAGCCTCTGATAGTATATTATACATAAAAGGGGAGAGAGGGTCACCTTGCTTGATCCCTCTAGTGGAAGAAAAGAAGCCAGATATTACCCCATTAATTAGAACAGAAAAATTAGCTGAAGCAATGCTATGCATAATGAGTCTAACAAATTTACCATGAAAACCAAACCGTAGGAGAATAGAGTTTAGGAATGACCAAGAAACCCTATCAAAAGCCTTTTGCATATCAAGTTTAACAATGAGATTAGGAATCTTAGATATCCTAGACAATAATCTGGTCATTTCTTGCATTAGTATCACATTATCTGAAATGTCCCTTCCTTTGATGAATGCACTTTGTTCAGGTGAAATCAGTAAATGCATTAGTGGTTTGATCCTCTCCATTAACAATTTTGAGAAAACTTTATTAACGAAGTTTGATAAGCTAATTGGTCTAAAATCTGCAAATGTATTCGGGGTAGCTTTTTTTGGAATTAAAGTGAGCCAGGTGCTAGAAATGGCTTTAGGGATGCTACCATTTTTTTAAAAATCATTTGCAGCTTCTAATAGATCTTCCATAATGGTTTCCCGGAATGAGGTGTAAAAGTCACCTGAGAAACCATCTGGGCCCGGTGCACTTGTTTTATTAAGGTCAAAAACAGCATATTTTAGTTCCTGAATGTTAAAAGGATTAAGCAAGTGGATGTTTTGTTGATCAGTTAAAACTCTAGGAATTTCTTGCAGAAAATTATTAAAATAAGTTCCCCTTTTTTGTGACACATCCTCGTTAAGTAATTCCTGATAAAATCGAACCCCTCTTCTTTAATCAGGTTTGGATCAGTTATCCAAATTCCTTTTCCATCTTTAATTTTACCTATTCTAGATCTAGCTTTCTTTTCCTTAATGGTGTGATGAAAGTAGTTAGTGTTTGCATCTCCCTGTTTTAACCAGTTTAGCCTAGCCTTTTGCTTCAGGAAAATATTGTGTTCCCTCTGAACTCTAAGAAGTGTAGCTTTTGATTTCATGAGTTCCATTAAAACTGATTCATCTTGGAACTGCTGAAACAGGATTTCCAATTCATTGACTTTTGATTCAGATTGTAAGAGATTATTGTTTACATTGCCAAATATGTTTTTGTTCCAATCCTTAATTACAATCTTAAGTCTCTTTAGTTTTTGAACAAACCTATGCATCCCAGTTAGGGGGGATATTAATTTCCAATTTGATTCCACTAATTCTCTAAAATCATGTCTGTTTGTCCACATTTCCTGATATCTAAAAGGTCTTGGAGCCTGTTCTACTGCAAATTGGATAGATAGTAGTAGAGGGGAATGATTAGAAGTCATTCTATTTAGAACTTGTATAGAACTGTTTGGAAAAAGATCCAACCATTCTAGATTACTTACACCCCTGTCTAATCTTTGGAACTGGAGATCCTTACATTTATCCCTAAATCTATTGTTACTCCAAGTGAAAGAGTTGCCTACAGTAGGGATATCATGCAAATCCATGGTGTTTAAGAATTCATTAAATTGATTCATGTTTTTCCTAGGTGTTGACTTTCTACCCTTATATTCAGAGACCGAGGCTACAGTATTAAAATCCCCTATGTATATGGATGGTTCAGGTGTTGGTGATTTTAAATCAGACCATAAAACTTCCCTCAACTGTCTATGTACACTAGCATAAATGAAGAAAACATTCCAGTTGACAGAGGAGGCATTGTCTGTTACTCTTGCCTGTAAATACTGATCAGATTCATTTAAAATGGCTAAACTGAAAACATGATTCCATAAGATCCAAATTTTAGCATTCTGGGCATGGAGGGCATTATTGTAACCAAGTTCACGCATCAAAGTGTTTAAATTTTGTTTATCATGCCATGGTTCAATTAAACATAGAATGTCCATCTTGTGTTTCAAGTTAAGAGCCTTTAATCTATCTAGTGAAGTACCATAGCCCCTAACCCCCCCCCCATTTACTTGTTTTTATATGTGTATATATATCTACTCCTAGCATAATATCAACCATTTACGTGTAAACGCTTGAGAAAATTCCTCTTCTTCGTGGACGACCCCGACTTGCCGTTATCTACTTAGTTGTAGATAGTAAGCATTTAGGGCTTATAAATATTAACTTTGAGAGGTATGACGATGACCTCCCACTTATGTGAAATAAAAACCTGACGCAACTGCTTTTAATTCATTTTAATCAAACATTTTTTGTCTAAGTATCAAGCATCGATTCAATAACCAGTGCAATTGTCCTTCTCAACCATTTCTCAAAAGTTACCGGTAGGATAAAGTAGTTGCATTATTGAATGATAATATTAGCACCGGTATGTTACCGGTGCTAATACTCTATTTTTCTAGTACTCTGCTAAAAAAAGAGCAAGTCGATAAGTAAAAAATAAGTTAAAAATAATTTCTTGCTAAAAACGAAGTAAAAAATAATGTCTTGCTACTAATAAGTAAAAAATAATTTCTTGCTAAAAACGAAGTAAATAGCTACTATTACAAAACCAAAGTATTAATAACCACTAAAAATACAATCAGGGCCAGACAAACTGGTACAAAAGGGATCAATAAACCAAACCTACCTCCATATCTTTTCCTTTCAGGACTGCAATACTTAATGATCTCCTCTGTGACATACCTCTGGACAATGCTAGCATTGGTTCGGCATCGATTGTGTACATAACCCTTAAAGACCCACATCTGTCGCTCAAACAGGTACATCCAATGCATCCCAATGGGACCACATATTCTAATTTCCTGACAACATGGACTACAAGATGGGCCATAATGTCAAAGACTATCGGAGGAAAGTACTTCTCAAACAAACATAGCACAACTATCCTCTCATGCTCCAATTTATCAAGTTGTTTCCTGCTAATATTCTTCAACAAGTGAAGTTGAAAAATAAACACATGCGCATGATGAAGTATCTCACCTCTCCTCTATGACACCACGGATAGCCACATGCAAGATTTATTGCATCAAGACTTGACAATCATGGGATTTCAACGCATTAAGAAACAATTCATCATTCACAAACCAAGTGACATTGGAAGAGTAGCCAGATGGTACCTTGATACTCTGGATACACTCACAAACCAGCCTTCTCTCGCTGATAGAAAGATCGTAATGGGCTGGTGGTAGGTACATCCATTTACCTTTCATCCCCGGAGCTAAATCAACTTATATACCAAGTTCAACCGAGTCATTCCGTGCGTTCAAGTTGTCCTTTGTCTTACTAGGAATGTTAAATAGAGTACCAATTAAACTCTCAAACACATTCTTCTCTATATGCATCACATCGAAACAATGGCGAACCTCCAAAGTCTCCTAATACAGCAAATCAAAGAATATCGATCTTTTCTTCCAAGGTCCATCATTTAAGGAAACCACTTAAGATATATTTTTTCCTAGAACAACATTTAAATACTTCTCCTTGATGTGGATGGAAAATCACTCAATACTATTTTATCCTTCCTCCTCTCCCTCCCCCTAATAAAATGAATGTTGTCATCTCGTAACTTGTGCTTCGCTGGGAGGAACTTTCTATAACCAAGATGCGCAGTTTTCCGACCATTTTTTAGCTGCGTAAATCAATTTGTTCCTCACACGCAAGACATACCTTGTGAAGCTTAACAGCATAACCCGAAATATTACCATAAGCCAGAAAATCATTTATCGTGCAGAACAGTATGGCCTTCAAATTGAACTTTGTCCCACGATAACCATCGAACACATCAGTACCGTCTAGCCACAAAGGCTTCAAATATTCAATGAGTGAGGCTAGATAAGTATCGATGTCATTTCTGGGTTGTCTCGGACCCAAAATCATCAATGATATCAAAACATGTTTCCTCTTCATGCATAAATAAGGAGGTAGATTGTAAATACAAAGCATAACAGGCCTTGAACTATGTTTTAGTAACATGTTACCAAAGGAATTCATATCTTCAGTACACAGAGCCATTCTCAAATTCCTGGGTTCAACTGCAAACTTAGGATACATCTTGTCTAAATTCTTCCACTGATCTGCATCTGCAAGATGACTAATAATATCATTACCAGCACAATCCCTATCCTTGTACCATGTCATTTTTTTGCATCCTCAGCATTCTTGAACAACCTCTTCTGCCTGGGGACAATAGGAAGGTACCACAAACATTTCGCAGGGACCCGTTTTCTTACCTTCACAACAACCTCATTTCTCCTTTCCCTATAACGAGAAACTTTACATACGGGGCAAGCCATTGCTTTTTCCAAAGCATCCCTATACAAAACACAATCATTGGGGCATGCATGTACTTTTTTATACTCCATCCCCGTTGGGTACAAAATTCTCTTCGAATCGTACAGGTTGTCCAGTAAACCATTTACGGGGGGAGCTTCTCATTCAAGAACTTTAGCAACTTATCCATGCTAGTATCGATCCACGAACCAATGCCTTTCAAGTTAAACAACTCCATCAAACATGACATTACATTGTCTTTCTTCTTGCAACCGGGATACAACGGTTTGTCCTTTTCATCTAGAATTTTTTACAGAACCTCGGGTCATCAAATTCATCCACCACCTCCTAACACGTGTCATCAAATTTCAAATCCCCAAAATATTCCCCCTTGCTACCTACAACCACCTCCTACGGTGGTTTCTCGCCATGAAATATCCAAACCAAATAATTCTTCGAAAACCCCCTCTTGTACAAATGGAGTCGCAACAAGTCCCGATCATCAGTACGCTTACCATTCTTACAATCACGACATAGACATAGGATGCGCTTTTCACGACTAAAAGCATGCTCCAAGAACTCCCCAACAAAAGCAATAAATTCATCACTCACCAAACTAATGTTGTGATACACATACTTACGCCCCTCGGTGGCGTGGTAAATCTATATATTTTAATCAATTTGCAACATTTAAACATCCAAAGTAATATACAATTACACCATAAATATTAGTTTTATTCATACCACACCCTGTGAACATGCAACATCACACACTACCACAATTCTACGACACCCTATAATTAAATCACATGCATTCAAAGTCATTCAATTCATCAACAATACTTGCTAACAAACCTACTCATCAAGAGTGTGAAACAACATTACAATGTTCAAACTTACAAGATACTTATTGCAACATATCATTCCATGCATATTCCACCATAAATGATAAATCTAACAAAACATGATGTACCTTCAAGGGAATTCATTTATGAGCATTCAATGTCTACTTGATCCCTAAATTGCCATTAATGAGCTCAAAAACCCTCTTCCAAGCTTTTTTTAATCGATCAAAACTTTGGTAATTGAGCATTTAATGCATCAATAGTACCGGTACAAACAACTAATACCAGTGCAATGATTGTCACTAACATAATAGCACCGGTAGAAGATCTGATTCTAAAACAAAAATTATAAACCGATGCATAAATTACTCCCATTTCCTACGTTTTTTGGTTCTTCACAAAAATGCACTGGTACAAATGAGCGTGTTGTGCGATTTCCTGCATTTTTAAATTTTGAGCACCGGCATAAACATGTAATATATTCAACCGGTGCTATTTTTCATCATATTTCCCGGGTTTTTTAGATCTTTAAATTTACGCACCAATTTTTTTATTCACGGATGTCCTTACCGGTACAAAAGGGATTGATTAGCACTAGTAGTCCGGCACCGGTCTATGTACCTATTTTCCAATAGTGATTATTGGTGAGGTTTATGAATAGTCGTTGAACGCGTTTGTAAATTACTCTCAAGAAGAACAGAATGTTTCTCTTCAAAATGGAAGTTGTAGCATTCACAATAGGCAATCAAAATGAATAAATGGGTGATTTTTTTATGACTATAAGAGTCTTTCAAGCCAAAATCAATTACAACCAAGGCTTTGTAGCTTGTGAATTTATCCTCTCTTCTTAGTTTATTGAATGATTGCCATTATTACCTTTATATGCTAGTTGTCTTATTTGTTATTTCATAACTTATAAAAACCAAACCAAACTCCCCCACCTTTACATGAGATGGTCTCCCGTGAGATAGTCTTTTGTGAGGCAGCCTAAACTTTATGCAGGAACCTTTATGCAATTATAACAATATTCTAATTACAAGGACCTATCTCTAATATTTTTACTGGGACCTATCGCTAATAACTTTCTTGGGGCTTTTTCGTCCAATTTTTTCCCTTCATTTTCCCACCACCTGCAATCTGCAAAAAAAATCAAAAAAATTTAATTTTTTTTTAAGTTTAAAAAATGAAAAAACTCAATATGATCAACAAAGTGAAAATTATAAACATAAGAAAAAAATAGCAAAACATCAATGAAAAATCATAAAATATCAACGAAATATCTTAAAGCATCAACTAAAAAATTGCAGCAAAAATATACATTAAATAATCAAATAAAACAGCAAAAAATATATAAAAATCAAATAAAAATCAACAAAAAAATTGAAAATCAAATTATTATTTTTTTTGCATGCACCCTAAGGTGGGGGGTATTTATTAGGTTCCTCAAACCTATTTAGAAACCAAAAGATGTACAATGATGTTTTGGAATATTACGCCCTCAAAAGAATGATCTAATACTAGTGGACTAGTGGTTCAGAAAGGAGAGGAAGTAGTACTTGCTGGCTCGAGGTCTCGAGGGGCCGAGGCTCGATGGTTCGAGGGTTCGAGTGCTTGAATGCTCGATGGTTCGAGTGCTTGATGGCTCGAGGGCGGCAGGGCTCGATAGCTTGAGTGCTCGAGGGATCCAGTGCTCGAGGCCTCCTAGGCTCGAGGGCTCGAGAGCTTAAGTGTTCAAGGTATCCAGTGCTCGAGGGCTCGTAGGCTTGATGGTTCGAGGGCTTGAGTGCTCAAGGACTCCAAGGTATCCAGTGTTTGAGGCTCGATGTTTGAGCCCTCGAGTGCTTGAGTGCTTGATGGTTCGAGTGCCTGATGGCTCGAGGGCGGCAGGGCTCGAGAGCTTGAGTGCTCGAGGGATCTAGGGCTCGAGGCCTCCTAGGCTCGAGGGCTCAAGAGCTTGAGTGCTTGAGGGATCCAGGGCTCGATGCCTCCTAGGCTCGAGGGCTCGAGGGCTCGAGAGCTTGAGTGTTTGAGGTATCCAGTGCTCGAGGCCTTCAAGGCTCGAGGGCTCCAAGGCTTGGGTGCTCGAGGACTCCAGGGATCGAGGGCTCCATGCTCGAGTGCTCAGTAGCCATCGCGAAAGAGCAGAACCAGAGCCCCTTCACAGTAAAGGAAAAATAGGAAAATAAAAATTAGCAGTATGAATTCAAAGAGAAGCATGCTTATTTAGTCTGATGTAAGGAGTATGCTCTTTATCAAAAGAAATGAGGCCCTTAATATGCTTTGGAGCATTTGACAGGTTTAGATTCAGTTTTTGGCTCGAATGGTGTTTTGCAATAGCATCAGCAACGGAATTACATTCTCTAAAAACATGTCTAAGTTCAGCATTTTTTAACATAAAATGTACTTTGAAGGTTAGATCAAACAGTGTCCAGTGAGCAGTATATGGATCCGAAATCATTTTTACTGCTGACAATGAATGTGATTCAATTGTAACAGAGTCATCTAGATTAGGGAAAGATTGACACGCAAATTGTATTGCTAGAATCTCAGCTTGTAAAGGGGAAGCAGCAATAATATTTGTCGATTGGATCAGAAATGGAGTCCCTGAACTGTTTCTAGCAATAAGAACTACTGTTACATTATTAGGGTGCCAGGATGCATCTACATTGATCTTAAAACAGTTTTGCTTTGGACTCTCCCAGAAAACAATATATATTATTGGCTTAGGAGGAGGTCTAAGCTTTGGGATCAGATGCAACAAGTTTGTTGGGATATGTGAAGAAGGATAATGGTGATAAGGTTTAGCATGGAGAGATAGATATACTTGATCACATATATCCTTACATATCCGTTATGGGAGAAACTAGTGTTATCAAAGAAGAAGCTATTTTTGGCTTTCCATAGACACCAACATATCAATGGTTGGAGTATTTTATTTATCAGGTAGTGCCATTTTGGTAGGTCTTGACTATTCCAGAACAAAAGAATCTACTAGTAATTGAGTCATGCTCATGCAAGTGAAAACCTAAAAAGGATGTTATCTTAAGCCATATGTTATGAGCAAGTGAGCGGGATATGAAGAAATGCTGAATGGAATCAGAGTGAGAGCATGTTGGACATTTAGAGGGAAGACTAAAACCACACTTGATAAGCACATCATCAAAAGGTAAGAAAGCATGAAACAGTTTCCAGGTGAAGATGGAAACCTTTTTTTGTAGTATTGAATTCCAAATGAATTTGCTGGCTGGGAAGTTACCTGGGGAGAATGTGAGCTCCTTGTAGGCAGATTTAAAAGAGAAAGCTCCTGTCAATTAAGGTTTCCATATCAATCTATCTTCTCTGTTAGCATTAGTTTCTGCATCCTGAAGAAAGGAGAGAGTATCATGTTCCAGGAAGGGGGAGATCATAGGTAAAATAGCATCTTTCTGTCTAATAAAGTTTGCAACAGTGTAAAATAATAATGGTGAGAGGATGGAACTGGGAATATGGGACATTAGTGGTCCGTTTGGGCACCAGTTAGTAGACCAGAGATTGCATCTACCTTTGCCATGAATTATGAAAGTATTTTTTTCTGCAAAGGTGGTGACAAAACATATCCACTTCCTGGTTACTGATTTTCTGTGTGATTGAGGTAGGGACCATATTAATTTAGACCACATTATTATACCTAACTGACTTTTCCACCAGATTTTAAGAGAGTAGGAGTCTATTATAGCTTGCATTGATCTAAATCCTAGACCATTTAGTGATTTTGGCACAGCTAAATCAGTCCATCTCCTCCAAACTTTGTTCCTTTTACCATCTGATGTTCCCCAGAAAAAGGATGCCAGTTTTCTCTCAAAAGTTCAAACAATATTTTTGGTGGGTTGGATGACAGTCCATAAATGTTGTGGTAACGAGTATAAACAGGACTGAATTAAAATTAGTTTTCCCCCTGAGCTGAGCCATTTGTTCTTCCAGTTCAGCAGTTTTTTGTCCATGTTTTCCATCAATGGTTGGAAGTATTTGTTTAAGGTTCTTCCTTTAAAGATGGGGCAGCCTAGGTATTTAAATGGGAAGGAACCTTTCTTCATTCTTAGTATCATCCTAACCTGATTGGATTTAGCTACCGTGGCTCTTTTACTGATATAGTAGTCAGATTTTTCAAAATTAAATTTATGACCAGAAGTATACTCAAAAACCTCTAACAAAGCTTTAATCTTAATCAAGTTAGATTTTGAGGCTTTCATAAAGATAATAGTATCATCAACATACATTAAATGAGAAGCAGGGGTGATCAAGGAAGGTAATTGATAATATGACAGACTATTATTCAAAAAGATAAAAGCAAGACTTCTGGAAAAAACTTCTGAGAAAATATTGAAAAGAAAAGGAGAGAGAGGGTCACCTTGTTTGATTCCTCTTGTAGCTTTGAAAAAACCAACTGGATTACCATTAAGAAGCACAGAGAAATGAGCTTGTGATAGATTATTCAGAACTGCACCTAGAAAGTTCCCACTAAAACCAAATTTAACCAAAATGCTTTTAAGAAAATCCCAATTCACCCTATCAAATGCTTTCCTAAGGTCCAATTTAAGGATGCAGTTTGGGGTTCTACTCTTTTTGTCTAGGAATCTTATCATTTCTTGTAGACAGAGAATATTATCAGAAATATCTCTATTTTTCATAAAACCAGTCTGGTTAGGGGCGATTAAATTCTCCATGTGTGGTTTTAGTCTCTCCATTAAAACTTTAGAACAAATTTTGTTGATGACATTGGGGAGACTAATTGGCCTGAAACATCAAGGGAGGAAGGAGTTGCCTTTTTGGGGATTAGGGTTATCCATGTACTGGAAATCCCTTTGGGTATTTCTGACCCTAAAATGAAATCATTTACAGCCTCTATTAGGTCATCCTTAATGATAGTCCAGCTTTTAATATACAATTTGCTTGAGAAACCATCTGGACCTGGGCTACTATTCTTATTTAAACCATTGATGACTGATTTAAGCTCATCTTCAGAAACTGGCCTAGATAGCAGTTGGTTATCCTGTTCAGTAAGGACAGATGGAATTTGGCTAAGGAAATGAGGGTAATAGAAATTATTATCCATATGATTAGGTTCAGTTAGCAGGTCTGAAAAATAGGTAACAGCTTCCTTTTGGATATCTAGGTAAGAGTTTAGCCACTGTCCCTGTCCATTTTTTATTTTTGTGATCTGCAATCTACATTTTTTTCTTGCACTGTCCTATGGAAGGATTGAGTATTATTATCTCCTAGCCTATGCCATGTTAATCTGGCTTTCTGTTTCCAAAATTTTTCTTTTTCCTTTAAAGCTCTGAGCAACAATGCCTTTTTCTCATTTAACTTAATTAAATCTGTGTCTGAATGGGTAGAGTCAAAAACAAGTTCCTGGTTTCTTAATGCCTCTTCTGCATTGGCTACATTAAAATCAATATTTCCAAAACATTCTCTATTCCAGATTTTTATCACTTTTTTTAATCTAATTAATTTTAGGTAGAAACCTAACATTCTAGATTGAGGGAGTGGGAGTGTCCAATTTCCCTTTATTAGATCCATAAATTCTGGTCTATTAAACCAAGCATTTATGAATCTAAAAGGTTTAGGGTGAGAGACAGCCAGATTGGAAACTTGGAGGAGGAGAGGGGAATGATCTGAGGATTGCCTATTCAATATCTAAATAAATGAAGATGGAAATTTCTGATTCCACTTAATGGTGCAGAGGCCTCTATCCAATCTTTTGGAGGTAGGTTTCCTAAGTCTAGGGTTTGACCAGGTGAATAGATTACCAACTGTATTAATCTCTTGAAAACCAGATGAGCTAATCCAATTATTAAAATCTCTAATGCTACCTAGGGAGGGAGAACAGGGACCCCTATATTCTGTAAGAGTAGTGATGGTGTTAAAATCCCCAATGTAGATAGTTTCATTATTAGGTAAGGTAGTCAGGGCAGACCATAAGGCTTTCCTACCTTCTCTGTTCCTAAGAGCATAGATAAAAATAGCTTCCATATCAATATCCAGATTAAGGTGAGCTATCTGAACATGCAAAAATTGCTCATGTTGAGAGATTAAAGAAACTGTAACTGGGTTATTCCACATCAGCCAATTTTTTCCATTATAGAGTTGCAAATTGTGTGAAAAGTTGAGTTTTTCCATATAGGAACCACATTGAGAGTTATCATGCGTTGGTTCAATTATACATAAGAGCTAAATTTTCTTAGCCTTAACTAAATGAGATAGTCTAAGCATGGAGGTTTCCATTCCTCTAAGATTCCATATTAAGAAATTGACAGTTGAGGTGTGTGTCATTGTTCACTAGATTTATGACTTTTAGTGGCTGATCTAAGCATCATTTTATTCAGCTGACTAAAGTAGTTGTTTTTCTTACCTTTAGACTTACCTTGCTGAATAGAGTTCTCCTAATTCCTCATAGGTTGAGGTTCATTGTGCTCTTTGTGGCCAATATTAGCATCTTCATCTAATTCCTACTCTTCCTGTTCCATGAGGTCGTCTGATTTCGGTGTATCCTCCAAATCCTGCAAAATAGAAAACCTATTTTCCATCTTTCCCAGTGGAGAAAGTGAGGGGTTAGTTGGGGAGGATTGATCCTAGGATGATCAGAGATTACCAATGTGTAGATCATCCTTTGTATAGGTATTCTGAGAGGGTCTGGCTAAGGCTGTTGCATTTAAGAGTTTAGATAGTGAGGATTGAAGATTATTTTGGGTTGGGATTTTGGGAGATTGCCTAGGGGTCGTTATTGGTGCTTGGATGCCTTCGGTTCCAGACCCACTATTAGCCTCTGAAGGCCAGTATGAGAAAGGGTGAAGTATGGGGTTAGTTATGGCTTTCTGTTGAGCTGTCTTTTCATTATTGGTGTGGCCATTAACAGCCTGATTCTCTAGAGAGATAAGAAGAGCCTTGTTGAACTTATTTCCTGTTGGCTGCCAGAGAGAATTATTTTGGCTTTGTGGCAAAAGGTTTTCCTTTGATTTTCCATTGGTGTTCTGAAGGATAGCTCTACACTGGTTAAGAGAATGTCCTAACTTAGCACAGTGATCACAGTAAAGTGGGACATCTTCATATTCAATTGTGTATTTCCTGTTACTAGAGACTGATCCAAATCTGATAAAACTACACAAAGGTTTTTGCAAATCAACTTCTACACAGAGTTTTGTTGCTAAAGGCCTTGTGAGCATTTCAATGGCTAAGTCATTCTTGATAAAGCTTCCTATAGTGTTTCCAATTGCCTCAATTGATGCAGAATTGTAGTAGCATAAAGGTACCTTTTTATCGTGCACCAAATAGGTACAATTGGCGATTCTCTGTGAGTCGAGAAGTCTGGAGACCACTTTAGCATCTTCAGCAGAACTCCATTGAAGTTCCAGACTCCTTTGATCCAGCATCTTTGGTAGTCATTCATTAGCTCGAACCTGCTCAAAACATGCTTATAGTCAAGAGAACCTAATTGATAGCTACCTGTAAACCCTACCGTCTTGAAGGCTTGCTCCATTTGATCCATCTAGATTCTCCCTTTAGTGAATTTTCCGACCAGAGCGTTTGAGTAATGTGCAGATAGTTTGGCAATTTGGTCATCGGAGTAAAGACAGGCTGGGTCACCTAAATGCTCGAATTTGGGGGTTAGCTCTGGATTAGTCGGCAAGGATTTCAATAGGGGGTTTGATTTGGTCTGAAGAGCTGCCATAAACAATTTTGGTGGGATTTGATTGGGATAGATTTCTGCCATCACGGTCGGCCGGTCAATAGCCGTGTCTGTTGGTCCAATGCTAACGACAGGGTTAGCCGTTAACGGCAGCAAATAGCCGTTACCGGTGAAGACAAAGGTGGAAGAAGAAGTTCGTTACTGTAGCAAAGAAAGTTCGTCGAGAGAAAAAATCAACTAGAAATCATAAAAACATCAACAAAGCTTGAACTATCAATTTCTTTTTTAAAAACTTTAAACATCAACTTATATCACCCAAAAGCTAAAAATATCAATTATTATCATATAAATGATGTGCCAATTTTATATGGTTATATTCAAACTTTTAGGATTCACTTTTGTACACATTTGTAATCTAAATTTGGCATTTTGCCTTGAACTTCTCTAAGGAGAGTTAAAAGCGACTTTTACGCTTTTATTACTTTTCCAGAGGATTTTGTGTGACAAGGTAAATTGTTTAAAGACTTTGAAGAATTCCTTTGAAGATTTGAAGATTCGAAGACTTGTATCCGTGCTTTTGAAGACTTGAAGAATTGAAGAAAAGTGAAATCAAGCGGAGGATATGAAACAAAAAGAAGAAAGAAATCAAGATGCTGGAACTGGGCTCCGTCGCAACTCACAACAAACGTATGGCCAGAAATATTTCTTGCTTTGTTGTACTATAAATACTCACCTTATCCTCTCATCTTCAGAACATTCTCTTCTTCCTGCAATTTTTCTGGGTTCAAACCCTAGTTTTTCTATTCTTTCTTTTCTTAGTATTTGTAGGTTAATCATGTATTTTAATTATCTAGCTTAGTTTTATCTTGGAAGCAATGGATTGAAGCTTCCGTATCTATGTAGTAAGAACCATGTCTATCTATTTAGTGTTTTTGCTATTGTGCATTTATTGAGCTTTGAATGTGAATTGTTAATGGCATTGATGTTGTTAGAAGCTTGAGTATATGAATTGATTGTATGATTACTTGTTAGGGTTGGGAGAAAGTAGCTAACTCTCCCCTCTGTTAATGTGGAATCCAAGAGCATGAGTTAGAGCTTCTTAATGATGTTGATGTGTTGATAATTGCTAGATAAATGTGATGATGTTGAACTCGTTGTCATGTTTGTTTTAGGTAGCAAATAAGATAGGTCTATGAATGTCGATCGTTCTTGACTAATCTTGTGTAAATGCATGAATTGGCTAAATGCATACACACGATGTGGTGTTTATAAGTGTTGCCAAGCTTGTTGATTTTTTGTGCTTAATGCCACCAATGGGATACTCTTAGTCGTGTTTCGACTAAGGGTGTCATTGGTGAGGTTTGACAAGAGATGTCGAATTCACTCTTGCAAACTACTATCTAAGAAGGATGGAAGATTTATCTTCACAACAAGTAGTGAAGGTAGTTAATAAATTGTTTCACTCGTTCTTGAAGCCTTTTTTATTTAGCCTTCATGTGTTCTTAATGCTATATTTTACTTCATTTATGCCATGGGTTGTTTGAGAATAGGAAGTGTTTGTATGATTGAAGTGTTAGGGTGTTAGGAAAGTGACGAATTCCTTAGCTCATTTGCATCAAAATCTAGAAACATGAACTTAGAACTTCTTGTGCACAATGTGTTGTGATTCTTGCTAAATAAGTATGTTAATGTTGATTGTTCTCATATTTATCATATAGATGCAATGAAAGGTTGAACCTTGAATGTGGTTTGTTCTAGGTTTAGCCTAATGAATGCTATAGTTGGTTAAATGGTTATGTCTTTGGTACAAGGCTTATTGTTATCAAATCTATGGTCCTTCGTGTATAATGTCGTTCATGAAATACCTCTATGGTGTGGTTTACCTAGAGTGATTGTCAACGAGGTTTACAAATGGTCATTGTTTGTCTTTGCAAATTACTATTAAGAAGGAATGAATATTGATCTTCTATTGGCATTTCCCATAGGTAATAAATGTGATAGAATGAGTGAATGGTTCAATAATCTACATTAGGTTTGGAAGTAGATATCGATTGCCCCCAAGGCTTTATCTTTTGTAGTTTTAAACCCCTTTTTCTTAGTTTGTTTGATGTTTAGCATAGTTACGTGACTTTGCTAGTTGTTTTGTCTTTTATTTTCGTAATTTAGGAAAACCAACCAACCAAACCCCCCATGTACTTGCTTTTGTATGTATATATATATTTACTTCTAGCATAATATCAAACCATTTATATTTAAACGCTTGAGAAAATCCCTCTTCTTCGTGGACGATCCTGACTTGCCGCTATCTACTTAGTTGTAGATAGTAAGCATTTGTGGCTTATAAATACTAACTTTGAGAGGTACGGCGACGACCTCCCAATAAACTTCACCCAGCAAATGAAAAACGTCAACATAAGGAAAAAAACACTTCAAAAAATCAAATATCATAAAAAAAGCTATAAATTTCAACCCCTATCACCTAAAACTCATCTAGAAAATGAAAAACATCAACATGAGAGGAAAAAAATAAAATATCAATAGAAAAGCTACAGTACCTCAAGAGTATAAATTATTTACTCTGAAAATCATAAAACATTAACGTTTTTTAATAAAAAAAACTACAAATATCAACCTACATCACCCAAAAACTACAAACATCAACTCGTAACACCTGAAAATCATCTGGAAAATGAAAAACATCAACATAAGAAAAAAAATACTACAGACATCAACTCCTATTACCAGAACCTCAGCCGGAAAATGAAAAACATCGACATGAAATTTTTTTATAAAAAAACTACAAATATAAATCCATATCACCCAAAAATAACTACAAAACATCAACTCATATCAATAAAACCTCACCCAAACAAGAAGGGAAAAAGGATAGAAACATCAACAAAAAGCTAGAGCTACCTCAGGAATAAAAAAATGAAAAAAAACTGATGAGATTTGAAACCTGATCTCTAACCTCAAAGTATTAATCATGACACCAAAGCCTCTTACTGAGACTCGGTAAAATAATATTAAATCTCAACATGTACAAAAAAAAAGAGTGGAATGTTTACCTCACATCTACGAAAGACTTAGTAGATGTCCTTGTTGTCCTCCTTCCTCCTTTTGTCTTTCAAGGCTTCCAGAAACGGGGGTTCCTGCACATATGGAGGGATCTCCACCATCTTTTCTCTTTTGTGTGGAGGAGATGAGGGTTCCGGGATGGAGGTTGACTTCGGTCTCGGTGGCAATGTCTCCAACTCGATTTCTTCTTCCTTCCCCTTGTTGGCTAACTCTTCGGTCTTCTTCTCATGGACTTCCTCCTTCTCAACTCCTTTTCCAAACACCTCAATTCTCTTGGGCTCCTCTTCAACAATTTCATTATCCAGTGAAGCACCGACCTCTCTACCACTTCTCAATGTGATAGCACTTGCATTTTGCCTAGGATTGATTTCCGGTTGGAAGGGTAGTTTACCTTTTTCCCGGGCTTCCATCTGGTTCACCAATTGGGCAATTTGGCTCACTTGGGTTTCCAAGTTCTTGATGCTTGCTTTGGCCTCATCTTGGAATTTCTCGCTCTTTTTCGTGCTCATGCCCAACCAGTGAATGACTTGCAACACCTCATCCTTGGATAGCCCCGAGCCCTCTCCTTGGTCTCGGGGTTTTTCTTGGAGCCTTTGGAATTGTTGTTGAGGTGGCCTATATTGTTTTTGAGGGGGCCGGTATGGTTGAGAGTTTAAGCTTCCTTGAGGGTTTCCATACCGGAGGTTCAGGTTATTATGATTCCCCGAATTGTATGACCGGTTTTGGTACCCGTAATACCCTTGGTAGCCTTGGTGACCTTGGTAGCCTTGACCACCTTGATACCCTTGGTTGCCTTGGTATCCTTGATTCCCGTGATACCCCATGGCACTCACCTCTTTAACGTAGTCCTCTTGCAAAGTGGGGCAAGTGTCCGTAGGGTGTGCCAAGTAGCAAATTTCACATGATTTAACATGTGGAGCATTTCCTCCGGGCTTTATCATCAAAGTTTTCACCATGGATGTGAGGGCTGAGACTTGATCCTCTAGCTTCCCACTATTGGAAAATTCACTCGTGGGCATCAGGTTTCTCCTTCTCAAATCGGCCCTTGAGCTAAAGCTTCGTGATTCTTCCGCTAGCTCCTCGTACAATTGCATGGCCTCGGCGGACGTTTTGTTCCCAAGGGTGCCACCACAAGAACTTCTAACCAACCTTTGGTCCTCATCAAGAAGGCCATTATAGAAGTAATACACCAAATCTCCCTCCGAATAACCATGGTAGGGGCAACTTGCAAGAAGCTTCTAGAACCTCTCCCAATAGTCGAAGAGAGACTCTTCATGCCACTGAAGGATGTTGCTTATGTCCTTCTTCAATGCGGCGGACCTCGAGGCCGGGAAGTACTTGGCTAGAAACTTTGTTTTCATATCAAGCCAACTCTTGATGCTCTTGGGCGGTAGGTAGTGGAGCCAATCTCTTGCACCATTCCTTAGTGTGAAAGGGAATGCCTTCAATTTATAAAAATCTTCATCCACTCCACGGGGGACCGTACCACCACACAAGAAGTGAAACTCGGTGAGGTGCTTGTTAGCATTCTCCCCTTGCCTGCCAAGGAAGGCGGGTAGCATGTTGATAAACCCGGTCTTTAACTCAAAATGCCCATTTGGTCCAACCACGGGGTACTCGATACACATCGGTTGTTGATCAAGGTTGGGAGCCATGACGTCTCTCAACAAGGGTTGCACCAAAGGGATCTCTCTTTGGTGGAGATGAGGATGGTGAGGTTCTTCTCTCGGATGCTCATCTTCGTGCTCGATTCGAGGGTCCATTGATGAAGATGTATTCACAAAATGGTCACTATGAGGGGTGTTATTCACACTTTCCAAAGAAAGCCTCCTAGCCCGTCTCAAATTCAACTCTAACTCGGGGTCGTAGTGTAAGGGCTCTTGTGAAGAGGATCGTATGCGAACCATACACCAAGAACTCGAACAATACGTCTCCAAGCCAAGAGAAAATGGCAAATCAACTAAGAAATCAAAATAAAACCAAACTAACAAATATTTACAAATAGCACATAATCACACATAATATGCCTAAACACTTAAAAATAAGCGCCTCTTCCCCGGAAGCGGCGCCAAAATTTGGGAGGTCGTCGCCGTACCTCTCAAAGTTAATACTTTTAAACCCTAAATGCTTCCTATCTACAATTAAGTAGATAATGGCAAGTCGGGGTCATCCACGAGAAGAGGGATCTTTTTAAGTGTTTTAAACATATATAGGAGAACACATATTAAACACATACATACATAGATACATATAAAAGCATGTAAATAGGGGGGGGTTGCTTAGTTTGATCCTAAGTTAACAAATTAAAGTACAACAACTAGCAAAGCAATAGGACAATGCTAATCATGCAATACAACTAAAAGTAAGATGAAAATAACAATTTACGGAACCTTGGGCGCAATTGACTTCCACTTCCAAACCTCTTATCCATCATTGAACATGCAACTTATTCACTACTTTCACTACTTGTTGTGAAGGCTAAACTTCTATCCTTCTTAGATAGTAGTTTGCAAGAGTGAATTCGACATCTCTTGTCAAACCTCACCAATGACTCTCGTAGTCGAAACACGACTCAAGGTATCCCATTGATGGCATTTAGCACGAAGAATCAACAAGCTCGATAACACTTATAAACACTACACCGCGTCTAAGCATTTAACCGATTTATGCATTTACACAAGATTGGTCAAGAACGATCGACGTTCATAGACTTCTCTCATTTGCTACAAGCGATAAACGTGACAAAGAGTTCAACATTATCATATTCACCTAGCAATCATCAATCCATCAACACAATCAAAAGCTCTAAATCATACTCATAAAGGGGGGAAATCAACCCACTTCCCCCAAACCCTAGCATGCAATTCATACAAGTATTTCATATACTCAAGCTTTCAACAAAATTAATGATATCAACAAACACATTCAATGCTCTATAAATGCACAATAGTAAGAGCAATAAATAAGCTACAAATTGTTCTTAAGACATGGGTTTGGAAGCCTTAGTCAATTGCTCCCAGGAGATAGATTAGCTACAAGAGTTCATGCTAATCAATGCTAAACAACTAATCATAAAAACAACAGAATTCAAGGATGAAAAATGGAAGGAAAAGGGTTTGAAACAGTACAGAAATCGCAGCTGGAGAAGAAGATGAATGAGAGGAAACAGAGTGGTATTTATAGTACAAAGAAGATAAGGTGAAATTCTGGCCGCCTGTTGGTCGCGACTCGCAACGGTCTCGCGACGAGGTCATCGCGACTCGCGATGGGTGCCAGAATTTTGCATTGTGTCTTCTTCTTCTTCTTGTGGCATGTAGTCATCTTCATAGTTATTCCTCTCAATCTCCAAGTCTTCAATGGCTCCAAAAATGGTCTTCAATGGCCTCCGGTCTTCATGTCTTCGAAGCAAGTCTTCAAAAGTCTTTGAGAGTGTAGTCTTGAATGGCCTCCGGTCTTCATTGCCTCTGTGTCCTTCCCTTGTCACACAAAATCCACTTAGAAGAGGTAAAAGAGCGTAAAGTTACTCTTACCCCTCCTAAGAGAATTTCAAGGTAAAACACAGGCTCTTAATAATAAAAGAGCACAAAGGTGACCCTAAATAGTACTAAATTATGCATATAAAATGGACACATCACTAGACCAAACATCTTTGATGACATTTACCACAGTCAAATAAATATTAAATATCAGCAAGTCTTTGAAAAAATTAAAACACAATATTAAACCTCACCTCTTAGGACGTTCAGCTTCGCCGCTGTTGTACGTCCGCCGCCTAAGTCTGCCATTCGCCGGAGTCAATAATCTCGCGTGTATTCACCCGCACGAGTCTTCCACTCCACGTGGCGCGTGGATCTGAGGCGCTTGGACTAACCTACAATTTCTTCTCACCGCTGGTAACATCTACAATCTCTTTTTGCTTAAACGTCACCTGAAGTAGAACGTCGATCGTGTCGTTGACAACGTCGCAACTCCCTCAGTTCTCCAAAAAGTGCTGCGAACAAGCGCCAGCAAGTCCACGACCTCCTCCTCCGGCACAGATCTCATCCTCTTCGCCATCCTTGTCGAGGAACAAATCACCAATGCTCGGTTACCATAGCCGAAAAACAAGTAATTGCCACGGATCAGCGAGTAGCGAGCAAGTATGTAGGTCATCGCCACGATAGTATGCAATGTGCTATTTTTATAGTTTTACTTATCTGAAAATCATATTATAAGGAGATAGTTAATGTTCACTATGAAACTTTGAGTCCGTCTCTTGAAATACGGTATTTTCATAAATCATGGAAAGACCACGGTTTAAAGTGCAAATTAGAAGAAATGAAGATAAAATTTTTGAGTTGTATGAATCGGGTTATAAACTTTATAACTACTACACGTTGCATAATAAATATTTATTATTGCAACTAAAACATTTTACCTTTTATTATTATAATTCAACCTTATCTTTTCATAAGCCTATAGAAAGACGGTGTATCCCAAGACTTTGCCTGCAACTTTTGTTCCGTGTCCACAGTAAATCATAGTGGCAGTGTCGTGAGTTTTGGTAGAGACCCACTCCCAAAAAATCAATGGAAAAGCTGCACAATAAACACACAAAAATTTCATTGAAGTTTTTTATTGTTTTTTTAAGAAATATACAAATATAACCCTATATAATTGAGAAAGTGCTGACATAACCCTGAGATAATTATTTTGTGCAAATATAACCCTAACTACTTAACGAAAGTGTAAATATAACCTTTTGGTGACATTTCCGGTGTCAGACTTGAGTTTCCGGTAGTTGACCTTATTTGAAATGACAAAAAGGTCCTTGAACCAAATGTTGAATCTAAATGGACAATTTTGCCAATCTCTCTACCAAAAGTTAAAAGAAAAAAGAAAAAAAGAGAAGCAGGAATCCACCGCCTCCGACAACTCGCCGCCGCCACCGTTCAACTTCATCACCGACGAAGCCAGCGTTTCGGCGTGTTCTCCATCGTTCCAATCTGCTCCAGTTCTCTGTCTGACCTCTAAGTAGCACGTCGTTCTATTTTCCGCCGCTCAGCATCTCCGATCACCTTCGTTTCTCCAACCGACTCCTGCGAGCTTCTCTTGAATTGTCGACTCTCACCAAGGTCGTGGTTTCGGTGGAGGAAAAAGCAAGGTTGTGGTTGGGTGTGGGGTTCCCATCACTCTATCACTCCCAGATCTTCATCAAGCAAGGTTGTGGTTTCGGTGAAAAAAGCAAGATCTGTAAAGGTTGAGGAAAAAGCAACAGTAGGCAGGAAAAAAGCAAGGTTGTGTTTTTCTTCCGAGGTGGAAAAAGCAAGGTTGGCGGAGGTGAATTCTTCATCAACAATAGGTAGAAGGAAAAGAACGACGGTGGAGAGAAAAAAAAAGGATGCAAAGAAAAAGAAAAAGGGAAAAGAAATGGAAGGAGAAAGAAAATTAGGGTTCGGGGACATTAAAGACATTCATATTTTTAAAAATTTTTAATTTTATTTTTCAGAGGGGTGAATTGGTCTTTTCATCTAATTATGGCTTCAAACAGCCGGAAAATATTATATTTGCACATAAACTAACTATCTAGGGTTATTTTGCACTTTCAATCATTACAGGGTAATATGTGCACTTTCGTAAAATACGTAGGGTCATCGATCTAGTTTTTTTTGGTTTCCAGGCTTACTTTACCTAGGGTTATCGCTCTTGTTTTTTTCTTGTTTCCAAACTTACTTGAATCAGTTTTTTTTTTCCGCAAAACACTCAAAAATGAGCGAGGATATTGATTAGGGACTCCCACACCCGAATTTAAAATAGAGATACAAGACTCTGGAGGCAAGATCCTAAGATAGACTAAGAGCTAATGTTTGATCTGAACTCTTGATAGTGATTCCTTCTGTAAGCCCTCCATCCCTGTGTGAAGCTCATGAAGGTCAGACTATCCAGAGTTCACGAACATACAAAACCGTTACATGAGAGGAACTAGCTACTATACTGATGTTTCCATCTGAATTGAGGAAATAGAATTTCCCTACGGTTGAGAAAGAGAAGACGCTGAATTGAGGAAATAGAATTTCCCTACTTGAATCAGTATTCATCAGAAATTTGTCAATTCAAGTAGGCTTCATAAATGGGAAGAAGAGGATGGCGTTAAAAGATTTGGTGAAAGAACATGAAAGTAAAATGGCGGAGTTTGACCCAAAATCTAAAAAATCAATTGGAAAGGAACATAACTACTTGGAATAGGGTGATGAATAACAAGATTGCAGCCATGGAGAGCAAGATCGAAGGAACCAGGCTAGGAGCTTTGAAAATCAAAACCAGCAGTTCAAGGAATTGTTGGAAGGAGAATCTCTGTAATTCAAAACCCCAGTGGAAGCACATTCTGTAAATTCTACTTCGGTGACAGTTTCTCCATTAACAGTTCAGAGTACTCCGAATCGTCACAATGAAGGACAATATCAAACACCCGTGAGTGTACCCCAGTAGTTGGGAGTTGGGTGGGTGTTGAAAGAGACCCGGGTTCGAAGCTCGACCGCCACCGTGTGGGAATGTCCTGAGTTAACCTTGGCCTTCGGGCCAAGGGGCTGCTTGGGCTTCCTGGTGGGCACCGAGTGTGGGCTGCCCCAATAGTCCTGGTGTTGGGCTACCGTGACTTACTTCCCACATGATGACTGTGGTGTCGACTGGTGTCGGCTGATAAGAGCGAGCAGTAATCGCCTTTTGGAAGGACAATTTCAAGGTAATGATCCTCCATTGTCACATCATAGAAGGTTTCCAGGTGAAGAAGAGAATTTTACTAATTGAAGAGATAAAATAGGGAGGAGGAGTTTTGGTAATAATCAATAGATGATGTAGCTAACAATATTTACTGGTGATAATCCTAAAGAATGGTTTTAAGGATATGCAACGAGTTCTTCATATTCTTTCAGATTTTTTTTTATTTTTTTTGAAAGACACATTCTCACAGATATAGGATCCTTTTTGTGTGAGCTGTAGAGATTTAGGATCCTTTTTTTCTTAAGGGAAGGCTACGGAAATGTAAGAAAAATGACAGTTGAGAAAATGACTAGAGGTTGCTGACCTAGGCAGATTTTTGTTATACGGTTCTGAAAATATTTCCATGAATAGGAGGAAGAGAGATGCACCACTACTTAAATCACCTCAGCATATGAGCTCTGGTGGTGAAACTTGAATGAGTTTCAGTAATTTCAGCACAAACTTACGTTCTTGTCAAGAAATATGCATTTCCTTTGGATCTACTATTTGGTTAAAAAACAAAAAGGATCTGTGTCGAACTACAAGTAAATAACAACTACAAGCAAATATGGAAATGTAAGAAAACTTACCCAACACAGAAAGACATGAACATTGCTTTTACTTTTAAGTAGCTGAAACTTCCCAACAATCCTCGACAAGACTATAACTAGGCACAGTCTTCCCACTTTTGCTAATAATCTAACACGTGAAGTGCAATAACTTTTTCTTAACCTACTTTAGAGTTTACATCCAGGACCATCACTGGATTTGCAAATATAGCTAACCCATTGAAGAGTCGGCTTGCCTTTTCACAAAAAGCTTGCTTATGTCCTCCGTAACAACATTGCTCCTGAAAAATTATGGCTTCAGATCATGAGATACCATTCAATATCTACTTATGTTAGTGTAACTCAATTTGGTTAGAGTCACAGAAGTAGATTACATGAAATAACACTTTGAATCAGCTAGGAGGGTAGGGAAATAACTAAGTTAAGCAAAAGAGCATCTTAAAACTTGTATATCTGCAATCAATAACAATCAGAAAATTTAGTTTTAAGGGCAGCAAGGGGCCAAACGAGATGAGGCACATGGCCAAAAGAAGGCACACACATCATAGACATGAGCTGTGTGCACTTATTCTGCCACAAAACATACAGGTAACAGAAACAATATGTAAACATAGATAGTGAAATATCTCCAAAAGTCAAATAGATATATCAAAAAGAATCTTTAGAAAGAAAAACTAGCATATAGAACTACTGTATTCATCAATATCAACAAAGAAAAAGAAAGCAAATGCATCAACATAATATTGTGGAAGAAGTTAGGTACTAGAAGGGAAGGTGTATGAGAAGTCTTGTACAATGTTAACTCTGCCCAGTTTTACAAAACTGAAAAACATGGCAACTAGGTTTTTACAGAAGGTGTACGCCTCAGCACCTTAGTCTCTTGCATATAGGCATGTACATTCTTCATTCACAATGCTTGGGTGCAACCTAGACACACAACCATGCACCTAGGTGCACCTTCTAAAATTAAGACCAAAATTTTTTTTCGATAATTATTAATTACTAACTAAAGGATTCACCACGTGACTTAGAAGCCCGAGTCATCCGACCAATTATCTTCTTCCTTGTGTGATTTGCACATCATGCAACTTGTATGATCATGAACCAGAAAAAAGAAGAATGTAGATTATGCATAATATTCTCATCAAAAAGTTACTATCTTCTACAAGTCCACGTATGAGAATAATACCGTAGTTAAACTATAATCCCTTCTGCATTGTGGAAGCACAAAGTTTAAAGCCAAAATAATATTCAAATGCATATAATTTTATGCACACAGAACTGCTTTCACCTAACAAAATTAACATTTCCAACCCCATCCTACTTCGGCTAACAGGCTTCATAACAATACATGGAGAATCTGCATTATGGCAAATATATGGGAGAAAATTGAAGATCTTATAAGCCATGCAGCATTTCTAGATTGACGGTTAATCATCTTGCTTCTTGAAATGTAGTTATGGAAAACCAATTATAGGTTCCAAAAAAGAAGCTTAACTTACAGAGTTACATGATGGTGCTCAAGCTGAGTTTAAACATATAGAATGATGCATCACTATATTCCAGCTCCTTTCCAGGTCTTCCTCCACTGACGCCGACGAGCTCTCCTTTTCCTTCCATCGTTTTTGGCCTTTGCCTTTTCTTTCAAGTCTCTTTCACCACGACGCTTATACATTTTGAAGGTCACCTCCCTTTCAGCCGCCATTTGCCTAACCTTCTCAGTGATTTCTGCAGCAAGATTTCTATTATACAACTTCCTCAAACCACGCATTAGCTTTGCAAAGGTGTCTGGCTGAGGCATCACGCCAGCATCTAACATATCCAAACAGTAAGAGCATGCATCCTTTACATGGCCTTTTGAGAAGAGTGCATGAATCCAAATTGTCCATGCATACACATTGAGTTCACATCCTTTACTCACAATGCAACTCCACACATCTTTACCTAATTCAATCTTATCTGCTCTGAGTACAGAATTTAAAAGATCCTTCAGAGTGCCATACTGAGGAGCAGACAACAGACCTCTTGAGATCATGTCCTTGAAGCAACTACAAGCTTCTTCTACACACCCTAATCCCACAAAGCCGTTTATTATAATGACAAATGAGTCAACACCAGGACTAATGCCATTTGCTTCTATCTGATTCCAGAATTTAAGACATTCTTTAGTCTCACCCAGGTTGCATGCCAATCTGATTAGTGTATGGTAGATGCTAAGATCAGGGGCCAAACCAATCTTTTGCATCTCTTCCACAAGTTGCACACACTCTTCCAACTCTTCCTTCTTCTCGTGGGCTAGTATTATGGGCAAATAAGTAGCCTGGGTAGGAATGTGCCCTTTCTGTATCATCCTATCCAAAAGATCATAGCCCTCACTTATCTTACCCTGTTTACAAAACCCACTAATCAGGATAGTGTATGCCATTACATCAGCCTCACAGCCCGTCCTCTCCATATCAGTGATAATTAGCAATGCTTCATCCATTTTTCCCTGAGCACACAGAGCCTGAATCACAGTGGTATATGATGTTGCATTGGGTTCACAACCCTTCCTCTTCATCTCATCCAATAGATCATATGCATCCACCATTTTTCCAGCCACGGCATAGCCATTGAGTAAATTATTGTAAACCACAATGTCAGGCTCTATCCCTGCTTCCCTCATTTTTAACAAAACAAATTTTGCCTCCATTAATTTCCCTTCCTTGCACCAACCATACAAAAGTGAAGTGAAATGTCTAATCGTTGGCGTAAACCTCATTCTCATATCCTCAAAGAGCAATGCAGCTTCTTTGACACTGCCATTCTTACACAATGCATCAAGCAAACAGCCAAAAACATACTCATCTGGTTCATACCCATATTTTGGCATTTCATCCAACACTTCAATGGCTTTCTTCACCATTCTCACCGAGGCAAATCTTCTCATCAAAACAACAAAAACCTCAGTCGTTAAAAAGTGAGGATTCTCTCTCCTCATCTCCTCAATCAGAGCCCAAACAGTCCCAAACTGTCTCATTTTACCAAGACTCTTGATCATTGCTTTATACACATCATAGCTAGGTCTGTAACCTGGCTGTCTCGAAACCCACACAAAAAACCGGTATCCTAAATTTCCAGCATCACCACAACGAGTCAATACTCTTTCAGCCAAGCCTGGCCTGACTACAACACCAGATTCTTTTAAAGCAAGTTCTAACTTTGGAACTCTAGAGTGGAATTCTCTCAAGATTCTGTAAAGCTTTTCGACATCAGTGGAAAATTCATCGTACCTTTTACAGTCCCCCACAGGTTCTGTTTGTTGGATATTGAGGCGGATTAAGTCAAGCCCTCTACTTGTCTCACCAGAAAACTTTATGATTCCATTCAAAGAAGTAGACTTTCCAGAGGTAGAGGGCGAACCCAGATTCGAAAAATTGGAATAAGGGTGAATTATATACAGTTCATGAAATGAAAAATAGGGTAAACGGCATCTTGTGCAGAGAGTAAACCACTTGTTCGAAGCGAGTCTTTGCATTTTAAAATTTTGGCGACTTCAAGCTGACCTGAATCAAAATGATGGGATAATTAAATCAGAAGATTAATAGAATGACACACCATTGACACTATATAGAGAAATTCAATCAGAAATATTCCAGCTTGAATTCTAACAACACATCTAAATTTAGGAGGGACTAGATATAGAACTCAAGGATAAGAGGTGGACCGTTCTTTGAGTTTCGTCCACCACAATCTCTATAGTTTACTACAAGCTGGCAACAATTAGTTGTTGCCTCAAGGAAAAGCCAAATTAATCTCAAGCAACCTGGACAAAACCTAAAACCAATTGATCTCAAGGAAAGATGGAATGTTAAGCTATCAATAGCACATTGCTATACATGAAGCTGGGCTTTAAAATGCGCGCTTAAGCATGCTTAAAGCGCTAAAAAGTGCTAGGCACTACCTGAAGCTCTTTGTATCGAGAAGCGCTGATACAAACTGGAAGCGCGCGCTTCCGAGCGCTTTTTAGTGCTTTTGTTGAAGCGCAAAGCACTGAAAAAAGCGCGCTTTCTGTCTTTTTACTGAACTATCCTTTTTTTTTTGTTTCTCTTTTTTAAATGAAGGGGGTTTGGGCTGAAAAGAGTTTGGGCTGAATTAGAATAGTATTAGGGTTAGTTCAACTTAGGAAATTAAACAAAAAAAAGAGAAAGGATCGGTCAGAATATCTCATCTTCACGAAAGCGGCTCTGTTCGCGATCATGATTTGACATGGGATGTTGTTTCTAAAGCCTCGGGGGCAGGTGAGCCTAGCTATGTTACAAGAGCTAGAACCATGAGAAAGGACAAAGGGAAGAGTCTTCTTAAGCCCTCTTCTAGTTCAATGCCTCGAAGAATTAACATTGTTGATGAGGATGAGGAAGAGATCGAGGGAAACATGGGAAATGATATGGAAGATGGCATGGAGTTTAGGGATGGAGATGAGGTTCACAGGGATACTTTTGGTGAAGATGATGATGGTTTTTCTGATGACTGGAGATTAAAGCCAATGATTTCATAATAACTTTAAGAATCTTTTGATCTTAGTCGTTTAGTACTTCTTACCACCCTTAAAACTTTGAATTTGGTATTGTGTTGAATGTTTTATTTGTCTTTTATGATATTATGTTATTATTCTAAGTTCTATGTTGTGTCTTTATTGAAATAATCCTAGTACATGATTTGCTAGCGTATTTTTCCGAAAAGCGAGCGCTTCGCGCTTCGATAAATTTTACGGAGAGCGCTTCGCTGCACTTTGCGCTTTTTAAAACCCAGCATGAAGGAATCCTACTGGCTAAGTATTGAACTTGAGTTGACAACTTTTGAGGTTAAAACTGATTGTTTTGACTTATATAAATATTACAGTTAAGATCTTTTCACTCTCCTTGGGAATGTTGTGATCAGTTATGTTTTTTGATTTGCACATTCTTGTGGAAAATGGAAATCTGAACCTATATATTACCCACTCTGAGAAAACGTAATCAAATAACTGATAAATCTGCTACAATGGCTAGATTGTCTACTGATCCTAAAGTCATGACATATTCAGATTTGAGAAGTACAATTAAGGGATTGATTTTACTGGCCATTGATGGAACCTCCCTTCAATCCGAATTCAATACAGCTAAGATGGAGTACTAAAGGGAGGCTGATTCCAGGGCAAAACTAAGATGGAATTCGCATGAGACTTAAGGTTAATAAGTTAACATGCAAGTCATGACAGGTGTAACACATGCATGTAAAAGATATAGATGGTGGATGTGGCACGAAAAATAGTTAAGGTGTCCAAATTATATGATGAGAGAGGTTCGGGTGCCTCTGAGGTATTTTCTCCTACATCATTAATGAAATTAATAATAGGTTTTGCAAAATAATAATAAGAAGAAGAACAGGAGGCAATTTCTCTTATCAAGGCACAACTTGCTCCACTAATTGGAAGACAGAACATATAATAGTACAAGAACAAATGGGGACATCTGAGAACACCATAGGTTGCCGAGAAATAAAGTCAACATGATCACCTTTCAAATATTAAATATATCCTAACAAAAGACAAGAATCTGCAGTATGCACACCAAGATGGGATCACTGCAAAAACTTCTTAAACTTAACAAAGGGGCAGAAAAGAGTGAAGAGCAACTGGATGACATCATTCACATGTACTATCCCATATGCTCTGCTATTAATCTTTTCTCTTGGTTCCTGCCCAGGGGTAGGAGTGATGGTACCACAAGATTGGACAACCTTTAACTAAAATACACTTCCAAGATCACAAGATGGTATTTAAGTATTCACTGAAAATCCAAACAAGGGCATTATCCATCGTGTAATTACCCCTTCTAACTTGTTCCAGACTGGAAACTTTACAGATACATCCAAACATTGCCAAATATTACTTAACAGAAGATCTCTCCCTAAATGTCTTCATATTACTTAACAGAAGATCTCTCCCTAAATGTCTTCCCGCATGACATCACCACCCTGGCAGGGATAACAAGTAATCCACAACCCCATCATATATGACAGTCAATGACAAAATTTACTCATCTTCATCATATATCAGGTATCATCTCTTAAACACCATTACAATTATCAAAGAACTTTATTAATTTGGTTTTCCAATGGAGAAAAGTAATTGTTTTCTTTGTTACTTAACCTTTTCTCTTAAGACATAACATGATATTTTCCTTGACCAAACCAGATATTATTCCTGGGTTACAAGAACAAAGTGAAATACATAAACAGATTAGAGTGCCAAGGCTGTGCTCTTGGCCCAATCTTCTATTCCTACAGTTATTTCTACTTAAATGTCAGTCCAAACAGCAAATCGTATGTGACATCTGACCAGAGGGAGCACATCTGAAAATGCTATGATTACAGCAGAATAAAAGGCTACCTTGACATTTTAACTCAGCTAAGTCGTTTATACAGATCTATTCTCACGATGTATCAAAACACATATCTAAATATGATCTTGACTGTATCATGTCTTTAGATATCTTTCCAAGTCTTTCAGTTCCACCAATTGCCTTTTAATTAAACGAGTTGATTGAAACAGCTAAGTCTTGTCATTGCATTTAAGGCTACTGGTGCATCGATTATATATTATATTTAATCTATGGTACCCATACTTCAACCTCAATATTCACATAATTTGTACCCTCATTCTTTTTTATGTTCAGTCAGCTTCTCAACACCTACAAGTGATGAACACTGTCAGTTCAATATAATTTTTCATTCAAGATTAATGGCTCTTAATGATCACAAATGAACTACTATGACATCTTTATATATTCTCAAGTATTCTTAAAACCATTTTTCACAGTCAACCCTTTGCTTCTCCTATAACCCAGTTTCACGTTGAATTAATTATTCATCTAGTGAAACCCCATCGTTTTGTTTAAACTCTTCTTGTTATGATAGCTTGGTCTCTAGTGTCTTCGACCACATTTCAACCTAGGAATTTATTTCTTCCCGCAATCACATTAATCAAAACTCATTGTCAAGAAACACAAAGCATTCGAAAACTATATTATGGTTAAAGCTCATGTGCAATAGTAATGGAATGGGTTCGGGGAGGTTTCTAATGCAAACCACCATTGTTAGGAAAAGCTTAGTCGCATGTTACGTCTTTTCTAACGTTTACATTAGCTCCAATCCACCTTTCTGATGCCCGCCAAATTGTAGCCCAATTAACTCTATCAGATGACAAAAATCAAATATAATTAAGGCTCACATACTCTTGCTATTAGGTGTATAGGTTCCATTTAAGACCTCCATGGCATAAATTGGTTAAAACCCAAATGATTATCCTATACACTAGTTTTTTCCGATGTCTGATGGTATGTTTCACCAACTAAATATCTCCATAATATGCACTGTTTGAACATGCATTGCATACTTTCTTAGTTCTTACCCATCATTAACTTACAAACATCCTCCAAGAAAGTAGAAACAACACAAGACCCACAGATATCATTGACTTAACGATATGATTCCTTTCCCTTTTTTCCCAATTATGTGGTCCATTTTGTCGTTCCGCTTTCATTTAAGTGTGCGTCAAAAGAAATGCACCATGCATTAAAAAATGGAGGAAGTATGTTTTAATAAAAAATCAACAAGATAATGCGGGGGGAAAACATCCAAAAACTGATATGAACGGAGCCATATTTAATCCCAAATATTTCAGAAGGCACTCAACTTTCAAGGACATTCCATACTAATAAAGAGAGTAAATGGGATTTCAAAAAAAATAAAGAGGATAAATGGAAGGTATAAACGTAATAAACCTGCAACTCCTAAAGAGGAATATGTAGTAGGAGAAAAAAGTGTCAGTCGCTGGCTTATCGTCTACAGCCCTAGTATGTTTTTCATGATCTAAACTGCAATGACTTCTGTGGTCACTAGAAAAGAACTGCAGGATAGAAGAGTAAGGTTCCATAGCTTACAAAAGGAAGAGCACATTTAGTTCCATATCTTACAAACGTAGATAGACATACCTTCCAGAAAGTTGAGGCGGAATTAGATTACCACCACGGTTTCCGGGACTCTTTTTGAATGGGGCAACTTCCCTTTTGGTACTTTATGTCGTTTATAATTTGAAGAAGACGACGGATTACTTAGGTCCCTCTTCTGTAAGGAACTTTCTGACATAGGGCTTGCCACCCTGGAAGAATGGTCTGTGGTATTAGATGCCAACGCAGGTGAACTCAAAAGCAAAGCGGCATCAGGGAGTTTTCAACGCAGCAGGCTCCGACTCTTTTGAAAACGCTTCTTTCTGCCTATTAAGAGATGCAGTAGACCTTCTACAGAGAGGAATGAGAACCAGTCTTAATGCTCAACTTACTACACATCCTACCCCAATAATCAGTTCAGTTGACAGATACTGCAAATTTCCGCACTTATAGGGCAAAGTATCAGCTCAAATGACTGTATAACTCTTCAGAATAAAATGCACCTTCAAACCCAAAAAAGGTCGATGGAAGAATTCCATCCCCCAATTCAAGAATAATGTTGAAGATAAACCAGACCCATATACTGTGGCATTCTGATAACTGTCCCATTTGATAGATAACCCTAGAATTGACGGTATTCCTCATCCAAAAAAAACCTCAAAAAAGCCAAGGGAACTACCAACAGTAATACCCATTATAACTTGGATTAAAAAAGAGCTAGGCGCTCAAGCGAGCGCTTTGTATTGAAAAGTGCCAGCATCGACTAAAAGTGCGTTCTTTTGAGCGCTTTTTGCGAATCGATAAAAAAGGCGTGCTTTTTCGTTTTTGTGTTGAAATGGCCTTTTTTTTTTTTCTTAAATGAAAGGAGTTTGGGCTGAAATAAATAGTATTAGGGTTATATAATTTAGGGGATTAAAACAAAAAAAAAAGACAAAAATTGGACAGAGGCTCCTGTTTCAGCACAAAAATGGGAACAGCGGCTTCTCTCCCTCATTTTCACTTCGTCGTCTTCACTTCTGACGGCAACAGAGGCTCCCGTTTTCATCTTTTCGACGACAACAGAGGTAACTTCCTTCTTCTTCTTCTCTTCTCATTTGAAAATACTGAGTTCTATGGCAGTTTTTTCCTAAAAAAAAGGATTCGAACATATTTTTCATGAGTTTATCTATGGGTTGTTTTTCTTTTCTTATGTTTGCTTTAGTTGAAGCATAGGCTCTATTTTTTCCTCCAAATATAGAGTTTTTACTTCAATTTTAGCTAGGGGCTGGTTTCGTGATGATGAGTTTTTGTTGTTTTTGTGCTTGTTTTTATGTGGTTGTAGATGTCATTGTCTGGAGCATCGAATTCGATTACCAAGAGTAGTGACATTGATCCTGGTAGGAAGTATAGTAGGGTAGATAATCAAACCAAATAGTTTACTTGCATTTTCTGTGGTACCCAAACTAGTGGAGGTGCGTATAATGCAAAACAACATTTGGTTGGTGGTTTTACAAGAGCATCGAAGTGTTGTAAAAAAAATGCCCTAAGCACGTTCGTGGAGAAGTTAAAGCTTTTATGCGAAGCAAGTTGGACACAAAGGAGTCTGCCAACTCATTTGGGTATTTAGAACATCCAAGTCATCACGAAGAAGAAGATGATGATGAAGAAGTTTAGTGTACAAAATTTAGTGTTGCTCCAACTTCAGTGAAAAGGGTAAAAGAACCACTTGATTTGGTTTTTAGTCCCATTTCAAAAAACTTGAAAAGAGGCAAGGGAACAAGTGGGAAGCAGCAGACTATTAATGAAGTTTGTGCCAAGAAGTTGAGAGACAAAGCATGTGGAGACCTTGCTAGGTGGTTTTACGATGATGGGCTTCCATTCAATGATGTAACCCATGATAGCTTTCATATAGCTATGAAATCAATTGCAAGTTTTGGGCTAGGATTCAAGCCACCTTCAATGCATGAGCTCCGTGTTCCTTTGTTGAAAAAAGAGGTGGAGAGTACGAAAAGGAAAATGCCAGTGCATGAAGAAGAATGGATCAAGAAGGGTTGTTCGATTTTACCTGATGGTTGGAAAGATACCATGGTGAATAAGAACATCATCAATCTTCTTGTAAATTCTCCATAAGGTTCAGCATTTGTGAAGTCGATTGATGCTTCCGATGTTAAGAAGGATGCAGATTATGTGTTTAAGCTTCTTGATTCATTCATTGATGAGATTGAAGAGGAAAATGTTGTTCAAGTTGTGTCGGACAATGGTTCTGCATATGTTAAAGCAGGTACCTTTAATTTTATCTTTGATATTATAACTTGAAAGTTCAGATTATGTAATATTTCATTTTTTTAGTTTAGTAATTTAATTCTTTAGCTTTAGTAACTAACTTTTAGTTTTCTTATTTATAGGAAAAATGTTGGAAATGAAAAGGCAACATTTATACTGGACTCCGTGTGCAGCACATTGTCTTGATCTGATGCTAGAAGATCTTGGAAAAATGCCAAGGATAAAGTCGACCTTGAAGAAGAGCATGAAGGTCCATGCTTATCTTGTAACTAGTTTTCCTCGTATGAATCTAATGAGGAAGTTCTCCAATAAACATAACCTGCATAGGCCAACTGTTACAAGGTTTGTGACTTCATTCATCACACTTTCTAGTCTTTATAAGCAAAAGAACAATTTGAGAAAGTTGGTGACCTCTCAAGAATGGAAAAGCAGTAGGTGGTCAAAATAGGCTGAAGCAAATCATGTGTCTTCTATTTTACTGCGAGAATCTTATTGGAAGAATGTGTTGTTTGCTTTGAAATTAACCGATTCTTTGGTTAAGGTTTAAGGAATGTTTGATGGAGATAAAAAACCAGCCATGGGATACATTTATGAAGCTATGGATAGGGCTAAAGAAGCAATTTCAACGACATTTGGGTTTAGAGAACATGAATACAAGAGAGTATTTGAAATTATTGATGAAAGGTGGAATGTCCAACTTCATCAACCATTGCATGCAGCTGGTTATTACCTGAACTCGGAGTTATTTTATATGAACCCAACAAGTGTAGCATGTGAAGAAGTTATGAAACTCGTGTACGAGTGTATTTCAAGGTTGGTGCCTGATACAAATGTTCAAGATCAGATAATGATAGAGTTGAACTGTTATCGGAATGAGGAAGGAATTGTTGGGCTTGCTCTTGCTATAAGGGCAAGGGACAAAGTCAATCCAGGTATAAATACTGCGAATTCATTTTTATACTTTTATTGTGTATATTTAGAAAATCTTAATTTTTAAGTATTTTGTTTGCATTTTGACTAGTTGATTGGTGGGATGGAAGCTCAACTCCTCATTTGCAAAAGTTTGCAGTTCATGTTCCTAGCCTTGTGGTGCTACGGGATGTGAGAGGAACTGGAGTGTATTTGAACACGTAAGATTTGTATTTTTTTACTATTAAAATCACACTTTTCTTGGCTTTTTGGTCATGTTTAAGTTAATATTTTTCCCTCTAAATCTTGCAGCTCCACACCAAAAAAAAGAAATAGATTGGCAACATCTCACTTGCATGATTTGGTTTATGTTAAAGCCAATAGAGCTCTAAGCTCTCGATTCAAGAACAAGAATTATATTGATCCAATTGCTTTAACTGAGATTGATAAAAGTAATGAGTGGTTGGTTGGGAGAATGGAGGGTGTCAATGATGATTGTGATGATTTGGTGTTTAGTGATCATGATTTGACTTGGGAGGTTGTTTCTAAAGCCTCGGGCGCATGTGAGCCTAGCTATGTTATAAGAGCTAGAACAGTGAGAAAGGATACAGGGAAGAGTCTTCTTAAGCCCTCTTCTAGTTCAATGCCTCGAAGAATGAACCTTGTTGATGCGGATGAGAAAGAGATAGAGGGACATATAGGAAATGATATGGAAGATGAGATAGAGTTTAGGGATGGAGATGAGGTCCATAGAGATACTTTTGGTGAAGATGATGATGATTTTTCTGATGACTAGAGATTAGAGTCAATAACTTCATAATAATTTTAAGAATCTTTTGATCTTGGTCGTTTAGTTCTTCTTACCACCATCAAAACTTTGAATTTGGTATTGTGTTGAATGTTTTATTTTTCTTTTATGATATTGTGTTGTTATTCTAAGTTCTTGTTGTGTCTTTATTGAAATAATCCTAGTATATGATTTGCGAGCGCTTTTTTTCCAAAAACGGAGCGCTTGTGCTCAGAGCTTCGTGCTTCGGTAAATTTTACCGAGAGCGCTTCGCTGCACTTTGTGCTTTTTTAAACCCAACAGTCCAAAATCTGGATTGAGTGAGTTCATCAGAAAAGAAAAACACGAAAATTAGGAATTTCATGAAATACAACAAAAAAAACTAAAGGAGAAATATATTACTAATTCTGGGGGTGGAACTTGAGGTGGAAGGTGTGAAACAGAGGAATGAGCCGGTGGTTGTTTGCCTTGTGCAAATTGTTTAGCCCTGATAGTATTGCGTTCGTCTTCTTCCTCGGAGGATGAATCGTACTCCACCAGAGACATTATGCACTAAACACAGTCATTAGTACGTCTGATATGAGACTCATGGCACAACCGATGATATGACTATATTGTGACTAGTTCATGTTCCAACTGGTGCTCCCACGCTTCCGATTTTTCACTTTCCTTTTTCTCTTTATTAGAAAAAAAGGATATATACCAATATAACCCTCAAATAATTTTTAGTGCAAAAATAACTATAAATAGTTGGTATAAGTACCAATATAACCCTAAGACATTATTTCTGGCGTTGACCAGCATTGACCACATTTAAAATGACCAAAATAACTGACGGGCGGGCGGTCGTCGCGCCCGCCGTGCAAAAGATAATTTATAAGCCCTTTTTGCTTACTTTCTACAACTAGGTAGATAGCGGCAAATCGGGGTCGTCCAATGAGAAGAGGGATCTTCCTAAGCAATCAAGCACAAATGGTTGATACTAGGCTAGGAGTAACTATATTTACACACACTTAAAAGCAAGTAAAAGGGGGGGGGGGGGGTTGGTTGGTTGGTTTCCTAAGTTAACAAAGATAAAAAGACAAGATAACTAGCAAGGTCAAGTGACTATGCTAATCATCAAACAAAACTAAAGAAAAGGGGTTTTAAACTACAAAGATAAAATGCCTTGGGGGCAACGGATATCCACTTCCACATCTAATGTAGTTCATCGAATCATTCACACATTCCATCATATAGCATTCAGGACCCAACACTCACACACCCATCTAGCAAGTACCACAACACACACATCACAAGGAGTTCTAAGTTCATGCTCATGGATCTTCATGCAAAGGCGCTACGGAATTCGTCACGTTCCTACACCTAAACAATTCAACCACACAAGCACTACCTATGCTCAAACAACTCATGGCACACATGCAGTGAAACACACCGTCAAGAATACATAAACGCCAAATAATAAATGCTTCAAGAATGAATTTAAATCATCTATTCAATACTTCAACTACTTGTCGTGGAGACTAAACTCCTATCCTTCTTAGTTCGTAGTTTGCGAGAGTGAGTTCCACATCTCTCGTCAAACCTCACCAATGACTCCCGAGTCGCGACCACGACTCAAGGTGTCATTGGTGGCATTTAGCACGAAGGACCAACAAGCTTGGCAATGCCTATGACCACTACACCGTGACTAAGCATTTAACCAATTCATGCAATTACACGAGATTAGTCAAGAGCGACCACTCATAGACCACGAGCATATAACTCTTCTCGTTTGCTACACAAACGAACATGACGAAGAGTTCAACATCAATCACATTCGTCTAGCACATTGTCAACACACTAACACAATCAAAAGCTCTAATTCACACTCACATTACTAACAAGAACAGGGGGGAAATTAACCCAAATCCCCCAAACCCTAGCTAGCAATTCATACAAGCATTTCATATCATCAAGCTCTCAACAACATTAATGGAATCAACAATTAACATTCAAAGCACAATAAAAGCACAATAGCAAAAACACCAAATAGATAGATAGAAATGGTTCTCAATACATAGAAGTGGAAGCTTCAATCCATAGCTCCCAAGTACAAGAACTACTCTAGAACAACAAAAGACATAATTAAACTAAGAAAAAGCTAAGAAAAGAAAGAAGAGAAAAACCTAGGTTTTCGCCCAAAAACCAGAGAGAAAACGGGCTGAAAAAGCTTGGAGAAGAGGAGGAAAGAGAGGGTATTTATAGTGCAAAGAAAATAAAATAGATTTCTGGCCGCCCGTTGGTCGCGACTCGCGACGAGTTCGTCGCGACTCGCGACGGTGTTGGTCGCGACTCGCGACGGTGTTGGTCGCGACTCGCGATGGTGTCACGACGGGGTCGCGACGGGAGCCAGAGTTTTGCATTGTTTCTTTGTCTTCTTCATAGCCATCCCTCTCAATCTTCAAGTCTTCAACGGCTCCAAAAATTGTCTTCAACGGCCTCCGGTCTTCATGTCTTCGAAGTGAGTATCCAAAAGTCTTCGAAAGTATAGTCTTCAATGTCTTCCGGTCTTCGTTGCTTCCGTGTTCTTCCCTTGTCACACAAAATCCACTTAGAAGAGGTAAAAGAGTACAAAGTTGCTTTTGCCTCTCCTAAGTGAATTTCAAGGTAAAACACAAGCTCTCGATAATAAAAGAGCACAAAAGTGATCCTAAATACTACTAAATAAAGCATATAAAATGGACACATCAATAACCTTTAACCTAAAACCTAAAATTGTCAGGAAAATTTCACACCCACCACCACTCCATTCCCAGGCGCCGCCCCACCCCCATTTTTGGGCACCACAATCACCACTTCTCGGTCACCACAACCACCACCCCCAATAACTAGCTCCGACCACCACCTCCCTCGCCACAAACCACCACCACCCACCTTCACCACCGCTCATGAGGAAAGGCACAACAAAGGCGCCAACTCTTGGTCAGCTGCCGTTGTTTCAGCCATCGCAGTGCCAGATTGGTGTCTTACAAGGCCAACAACACCAGATCTTGGTGGTGGAGTAGTGGGTCTCGCCACTAGGAATAACGACCCTAGATCTTAGTATTGTCGCGATTGGTCTCGCCTCCGGGAACACGGGGGATACTGGAGGCGACGCGGTCGTTACCCAGAACTTGGCGGATGTCTAGTGATCGACCTTCTTGGAGACGACGTAGGGCCACAACAGCCTTCAAGATAAACGGGAGGGAACGAGCCATATTGTTCTCCAAGGTTTGGATCGAGACGAGGGAATGAGCGGCCCCAACGACCATGGTGCCAGAGAAGAAAGGAAAGTTGAAGAAGATGATGAAGGAGCGGCTCCGGCACCGGAAGAAAAATGAAGAAGAAACAAAAAATGAAGAATAAATGGAAAACGAAGTAGAATGAGAAAATTGGGGATAATAGGAATTTAAATTTATTTTCATTTTTTCCTTTCCTAGGGGTAAAAGTGTCTTTTCATGTACTTTTGGCTAAAAGTTACCAGAGTAAGTATATTTGAACTTATACTAACTATCCGAAGTTATATCTGCACTTTCAATTATCAAAAGGTTATATTATCACTTATGTAAAGTAGGTAGAGTTATAAAAACACTTTTCTAAAAAAAATGACAGCAGTAAAGTTTTTTTAAAATAGTGGGCTCATTCTCATTAATATGATGAATTCATGATACATAACATGACTACCTTCACTAGGTTGGGAGCACTAATTACTACTTGTCTACCTATTTTTATAATTGATAAACTAGTAAGCATCATACCTAAAATTTGAATTTCCCTAGTAATTAGCCTCACATCGGGACGGATTTTTGGGTAGTTGCTGATGTACCATAATGCTTCACAGTCAGTTTTGATGAGTATTCGGCAAACACCTATATTATATAGTTTTTTCATGGCATTTAGGATAGCTGTTAGTTCTGCTTGCATGGCTGTCAATGTTATGATGACTGTCAACCCTGACTACAGCTCCTCCGTACTTCCTCCTTCTGCACACCATACCGCTACTTTATTCCCAGATTTTATGCAGTAGGATGCATCTGTTGTAATGTTCGTGATTTCTCTGAATAGGTCGTCTGATACCCTGTCCTTCTTGAGCCATACCAATTGGATGTCCCCTACCGTGATGGTTTCCCTATCAGTCCACCGTTGTTATTTGACTGATATGGCAGCTGTTCCACTTCTATGTTTGGGTCCACGTGGTTGTTTGTAGTGTTACCCCCTATATTAGTTGCAGTAGCTACAACTGTTTGTATTATTATTGCCGTGTAGTCGATCAATATCGTTGTCTGGTCAAATGTCGCAGTGTTCCAAGCACACCAGATTCCCCCGATAACTATGCATGCCAGTTTCTTATCAAACTGATCTGGAGTTGTAAACCATGTTTTTGCCAAGTTCATAATGTTTCTTGCCTATGGAGTATTGTGACAGTGTTGATAGTACCTGTTTACACATCATTATTCTTCCCATGATTGACATGTCAAATTTCCTCCAGATTGTCGTCTGTGCCATTAGCTTCCTTTTGAGAACATTGAAAACCTTGACTTTTGATCCTTCAAAATTTATGTTGTGGCCAAGATATATTCCGTTGAGGAGGTCCAGCTTATTGTTGAAGTTAAGTTTTATAAGGTTTGTTTCTTACGCACTCACATTTGGGCTTATGAGGAACGAGAATTTATCAAAGTTTAGTATTTGGTCTGAATACGCCACAAAGAGATTCAAGGTTGAGGAAAGCATCCTCGTCCCTTTCTCCACTACTTTGAAAAAGATGATGCAGTCATCTGCAAACATTAAATTTGATGCACTTGGGGCGCCAATCCGACATTGTATGCATCTGCATACTTGTTGGAATTGTGCTGACTCGAACATGGATGACAGTGCCTCCTAGCAAAGTATGAAGAGGAACAGGGACAAAGGGGCATCCCTGCCTTAGGCATTGTCTCGGTGTGAATTATTGTGATCGTATCCCATCAAATTGAATGGAGTATGTCACAGTGGTAACACATTCCATGATTCACTTAACCCATACTCTTGGGAATATCATCCACTCTATGACCTTTTCTAAGGAACAACCAAGAGACTATGACATATGTTTTGCTCATGCATATCTTTATTGACGGGACGACCTTTTTGCCCTTTTTACGCTTCCTTATATTCTCCGTCAACTCGTGGGCTATTAGCAAGTTTTCTACAATCGATCTTCCTTGGATGAATGCCGCTTGGTTTCTAGAGATTAGATACCTAATCTGCTTCATTTTTCATGCGTTAACTGTTGCATTTGGTATACATTTTAGTTATTTCAAGTTGGAGAATTGCTAGTAGTAGTTGAGTTTACGTGACAAGGGGTTTAGACGGCCATGTTTGGTTTTCTTGTCCAAATCCCGCATTTTGTAGGCTTAATTGGTACTAATGGACATCTTGTATCCATGGGCTCATTGATCATCCTTGTGATCATTTTTTAGTAGGTCACCCGTGGGTACTTATTGGTTACATTCTATGTGAAGGCCATTCGCAAGGGCGGTAGATTAATGAAGGTTGTTTGCAAGGACGGTAGAAGAGGAGAAGGTCATTCACATTAGAATGGTAGAAGATGAAGGCCACGGACATCAATTTGTGGTAGAAGGAGAGTGAAGCCAAAGATAGGCAGCTTCAGAGTTCAAGGCGGTCAAAGGAGAAAATGGTGAATCGTGGTCCGAGGAGTGTTGTCTTAGCCCGAGAAATATCTAGGAATAATTAGCTTTCAAAGATGATTCAACTGGAATTTTCTTCTCGAGTACTACAAAATCGACTACTAGAACTCCCGATTTGGACTAAAGGTTCACCCGTTGCAAACAAATGAAGTTCAGCCGACGAAGCACGAATGGTTGGTCACGGTCCACCCATGGTTAAGCACCAATGGCCTGTGACAAAGCACATGGGCCGCACTACACATGGGTTCCAGGAAGATCCGCATGAGACCTTCACGAGTCAAAGGCACGGGGCTTTGACAAAAGCACCGGGCCGTGAAGCAAGGAGATGAAGATTCAGGATTTGGCTAAGTATGGAGCTGGTCCGTGAAAACCTTCACAGACTGTGAGAAGACTTCTAAGTAAAATCACATACTGCTTGCGGTTCGTGAAATCCCCCACGGCTCGTGACCATGAATGTTCTCAGACCATGCCAGATCTGGCACCCCGTGCTTGCATGCTTCACGGACTGTGGCATGCGTGCCGGTTCATGAAACCTTGGCTTCTCACTTAACAAATATATAATTTATAATGTAACTCCCGTACTCACTACCAACTGCCAAAGAGTAGCTAGTGGCAAGTCCAAGGTCGTCCATATAGATGCTAAGAATTCAAAGGTTAACTACGAAAGCCTCAAAATTGAGCGTCACTCTGATTGTGTGTTTGGAATAGCTAGTGTCTCAAACATGGTTTTTTTTGGAGGGGGGGTGGGGTTATCTAACTAACTACTAAACATGCAAATTATGAGAACAAACTATATTAAACTAAGCATTGGGTATATTTGTGTAACATGACCGGTATATGACTTTGATCCTAGATTCTATCAAATACAAGACGTGTAAACCTATCCCAATGTCTATGTCACATAGTGTCACTGATAGTCAACATTTCCCAATGCTTGTCACACAAAGATACCCACGTTTATCCTATCAACACCACCTTTGTAATTAGGAAACTGCGTCAAGCGGTCCAACCATTATGCACTCCTCTTTCCCCTAAAGAAATACATCATGGGCCTCTACTATGAATGCTTCTCCCTAGGCCTATAGAGGCAAGGGATCCGCGTCTCATGATGACTCTAGGGTTGAAACAATGATGGTCACCACCTTGCAACCCTAATTTCTACAAACTATCTTGTCTTTTCTATCGGGGTACAATCTTCCAGTCGAAATTAGCCATACACTCTAGTGAATTCGATGCTCACGGCCTATGTGCATACACTCACATAGTTAAGAACTCACGATCCCACATATCCTAACCGGACACACCCAAGGGGCAAAAATCTAGCACCATACATGGAACATATAACTATTGTGTATCATAGGATATATATAACATACATTTCACAAGAACGTAAAGATTAAATCAAGCCTGATATTCATAGACAAAAACAGATAACGAGACCTAGAATCTAAAAAATTATCTACCAAACCATGAAAACAAATTAGATCCCCAAGTAAATTAACTACTCCCTAAGCATCAAACCCAATTTTACCATTGATTCAATGCCCTTGGGCACAAACTAGGAAAGAATAAAAGAAGAGAGAGGTTATTCCAAATCCTAAAATAAACTCTCAAAGTCCAAAAAACCCTTTTTTGGATTGGATGAGAATGAATGAAAAAAAAGAAATCGTCCCATCTCGGGTTTGGAATTTTGGTTTTTTCCATAATTCCTACTATTTTATAATCTATATAAAATGAAACCATGGGTTATCCCAAGTAAAGTATTTATTTGCAATTTTAATTTAACTAAAAAATATTTCTAGGGAAAATAAAAACATCACTCAAAAAGACTTTCACTCTCTACCTACTTTTTGAAACTAGGAGAATAGAATTACAAATAATGAATGTTCTTCCTCTCTCTCCTTAAACCCTAGTAGACTAAGGCTCCTTACACATGTCGTAGTAAATGGGCTTTAAAGAGGCCCAAAACAAGAGAAATCCTAGGTTGTTGCATCGACACGGGCCGTGCAATAGCACACGACCCATGCAAAAGCGTAAGGGCTGCCAACTGGGCAAGGTTTCCCAACCAAATAATCATGCGACCTGTGCAATTCCTTACGAGCCGCCAATCGAAAGAGTGTTTTGGCCGTCTGTGCAGTGCGGCCCATGCACATCCTTGCAGGCTGTGGATTGGAGTTGAGTTCTTCAGCTTCTGATGGTGCAGCTATAGATATAGTTGCAAGGGCACGGGATAGGTTTTCAAGTCTTGCTCTTTGAGGCACACGATCCATGCAAAAAGACATGACCCACGCCAATACATAGCCGCACGATCCTCATAGTTGGCACGGGTTGTGCAAGCATGACCCACATTTATACTTAGATACATTACCATTTTGGAAAGCATGGGCCATGCAGAAGAGCATATCCATTCCATTCTTCTAAGTCTTCTGGGCATCAACTCCTTCTCTTTGGCGCATTCCATCTACTACCACAATTAAGCGTGTTACTTTCGATCTACTACAACTGCAATTGGTCTTGAAATACCTTCCACCCCTCTTGTGAATGACCTTCATTAATCTACTCTGAAGTGCTTATAAGTGATGTACAATGAAGCTCACAAAATAGGATTTAGATGCTCTTAAGGACATAGCATCCATTAGGTCTAAAAAAATCTTTAAAACAAAATATATAGCAAGAAAACCAATAAAGGCTATCTAAACCCATTGTGATGTAAATCCAACTAAACCTGGCAATCAACCATACAAAAGTTACTAATAATTGTGCTAAGTGCATTAGAAAACACATGCTTCTAGTAGACTAAGGCTCCTCATGCGCCTCGCTTTGTGCCTTCTTCTCCTCTCTTCTTGCCTCAATTCTTGCCTCTCATAGGGAACTAGGTCACGAAGTCTTCAAGTTTTGAAGCATGTATCCTCTCAATCAATTTCTCTATAGCTTCCTCTTGTACATTGATCCCATCGAAAATGGAAAACTCCTCCTTCACTTATCGCTCGGTGAAATCTAACCTAACTCCCCAAGCTCTCATGGTGTTCATGCTTAGCCCCAAATTCCTCCATTTGCAAACTCACACCTCCTACCTCGTGACCAACCTATTGCACTATTTAGGTTGAACTCATAAGTTGTTCCCCAAATGTACAAAATTGTTCGAAGAAATTCGCCGGTAGATTGGTTCGGCTAGGTTGCACTCTAGGTAGGATCTCACTATCTTCCTCTTCAAGGTCCACGTCCAGGCCTGATAGGGTGTTTTAGAAGGCCTTCTTGAACCTCAAATTAGGATCTAGTAAGTGGTCCTCTAAGGCGGTGCCGTGGTTGATTGTTGTGTGCCGAGGTGAAGGAAGTACCATAAAGTTGCAAATAGAGGCACCATCGTATAACCATGTGAAGCAATCCTCTGTGGTAGTGGTAGTGGTAAAGTAAAGCAAGAGGATGCCGAATGTCCTAAGTATTGCGCCAAAAGCCCAACCATGGTAGGGTTATGAGGTGGGGTGGTAGGGTTATGAGGTGGGGGAGTTTTCAACTCTTGTCTCCCAACTTTAGCTGAACTATTTCCTTTATCACCTCGGGAGGTTATTCCTTTCTCCAGCCTACTCCTTTTTGGACCCATTCTACCACAACAAGAGAAATATTTTAATGGCAAGAACACACAAGCATATTCATCAAAGATCACTTAGGAAGAATCATTCTTTCTAAACACCAACACATAGCAAATCATGTAATTTCAACACAAGGATCATAATCTTCTCCCACACATAGTTCAATACAAATTCATGCATATAACCCACATACTCCATTAAATCATCAAAATCTCAAATTTCATACTTCCCACTTACAACAAAATCATGCTTACAAAAGAAAGTAAACACAAGGTTCAAAGAGTTACCCAAAATTGGAGGCTAAGAGATGAAAATCACACAAGAAGAAGTAAAGAGTGCTATCCCATGAGAAAATGCCCAATTTTCAAATTTCTCAAATTGTGAAGTAAAGAGTGCTCTCCCTTAACTTTATGCTTCTGGTCCATAATAGAGAGTTCATGTCCATCTTTACCTAATGTTGACCCCTTAGTTGTTTCCTCTGGTTTAGAAGGTGGCCTAGGAGGTTTGAAGTCCTCACCACTCTCCACCAACCGCTGCAAGTTAGTGAGAATTTTTAACCAATCCATAATAGAAAGATCATCACTAAAGTTATCCATGTCATTGGTGTTTTCAACATTATTGACCTGCCTCCACTCGTGGTCGTTAATTGTAGCTAATTAACTTGAGCAAAGCCTGAGTAAGGTCAACGATAAAATTTATAGTTGTGCACCCAACTCACTACTTTGCTACCGATAGGGTAGTTTGCGGTAAGCCCTGGGTATGTCCACAGAGATGCCTGGGCCTAAAAGTCAATCACACATAACCCCATCCGAGTTGTCAATCCGTACTAGTTGCTTGGAATAGATAGTATAGTAAACACGGGGGGTTACAAAACATTAAAGTAAAAAAAAGTAATCTATATAGCTAAACACTTGGGAAATGCTTGCGTAACATGGTTGATTTAATACTTCGATCCTCAATTCATTCACATGTGAGATTTAGAAAAATAAAAAATAATGCTCATAACATGTAGTGAGGTCAATGGCATACACTTCCTCGTACTTGTCACGTCGGGTGCTTTTGCAACCCTACACCGACACCGCCTTTGTAATGAGAGGAGTACAACAAGGTCCGACCATTTTTGTAGTTTTTTTTCTCCCTCGTATGATTAAGTCATGGGTGTTCCACCATGAATGTTTACTCCCTAGGCTTATAAACAAGGTAATGGGAAGTAGGCACCTTATCAATGACACTAGCTCCTCTTACAATGACACTAGCTCCTCTTATAACCCTAGCTTGCTACTTTTCACTATCTCTACCCGTAACCCATTGGAATACTTTATGTAATTAGCTAAGACTGGTGTGGTGGAAACATAACCGAGCAATACTCAGAAAAGACCTCCATGCACGCACTCATGTGGACCCATACCCTGTTAACCATAACACATTCAAGGTTTCTTTTCCCCGGGGGCATCAATATTTGCACCAACATGAATATAGATTAGAGTGTATGCTTAATGGAGTGTACTATTCATGACATTCTAACATTCAAGAACAAGTCACAATAATATCATAACCACAATAATTAGGATGAACTAGGAATCTTACAAAAGCATAAATCAACAAATGAATACAATTATCCCCAAGCTATGGAAACTACTCCCTAGACATGGAATTCAAATAAAGATTTGAATTCCACTTCATGTGATGAAAGAAAAATGAAAGGGAAAGAAAGAAAGAGGAGAGAATGTTTCTCTCTTTAGAATGCTCTCCAAAATATAAGAGTAGAATTAAAAATTTCCAAAGTTTAAGATAAGATGAAACCCTAGTAGACTAAGGCTATATTTATAGTAGTAGGGGATTGAGCTTAAAAATAGGCCAAAAAGAGTGAAAAGCCTAGTTCACTTGCCATTTAGTGTGGACTGCTGCGAATGGTGCGGTCTGCGCTATGTACTGGGTCTGTGTTAGGGTGGGGCGCCAGATCTGGCGCGACCCGCTTGATCAACGCTGGTGCGGGCCATGGGATTTGGCACGGTCTATGCGAAGCCTTTGGCATGAACGGTGTGATCTAGAAGGGTCTGCATCGTCTCCTTGGCACAAACCGTGGTGCTTGACGTAGGTCATGCTGGCGCGGTTTGTGGCATCTAGGGCGGCCCATCGTCAGAATGGTCATTTTTGAACTTCTGATCCACGAGACATGATGTTTAGCATGAACCGTCATCAGAAACCTTATGTTTCTCAGTAATTTGTCATGGGATGCTCAATTCTTGACATCCCGCTGACCGGTCTTGACATTTTGCAATTGGAACGATGCAGACCATCGAAGATGTGACGGTCTACACCCATACTTAGTTGTTTTTTAGTGAAAGCACGTAGCCCATTGAGTTTGGCGTGGTCCACGTTGGGCCTTGGGATGGTCTGTTCCAAAGACCTTTGGCACGGACCACATCTTCTGGTGCAGGCCGTTGGTCCCATCCATGAGCGGTCCGCGCCGACCCATTTGTACTTCGGCTGGCTGAACTTCTTTCCTTCACTACGGATGAACCATTAGTCCAATTTAAGAGTTCTAGTAGTCAATTTCATAGTGCTCAAGAAGATAAAACCACTGGAACCAAGTTTGAAGGATGAATCTTCTTGGATCATTCTTAGAACTTGGCGCAACTCATCAGACCACAATTCATCCTTTCTTTATTGGGCTTTTTGAACTCCGATGCCGCCTATCTTTGGCTCTAACCTCCTTCCACCATGATTTGATGTCCGTGGCCTTCGTCTATTACCATTCTAATGTGAAATGCCTTTGATCTCTTCTACCGTTCTTGCAAACAACCTTCAAGAACTTCTACCACCCTTGCAAACAGCCTTCACAGAGAATGTAACGAAAAAGAGTGACCTACTAAAGATGATCACAAAGGAATATCAAGGAGCCCATGGATACAAGATGTCCATTAGTACTTATTAAGTCTACTAAACGCGGGATTTAGACAAGAAAACCAAACATGACTGTCTAAACCCCTTCTCACATAAACTTAACTAATACTAGCAATCTAACATATAAAACAAGCCAATTATTATGCCCAATGTAATAGTTAACGCATGCATAATGAAGTACATCAGACTTCCCACACTTAACCCTTTACTTGTCCTCAAGTATATAAAGACAAGAAAAAGAATTAAGCGAAATGTAGCGTGCAAGCATAAGTTAACTGAAGTATTCAACTTATTCCTACAGTATCATGTTTCCCCTAAAAGAGTAAGAATCTCCCAACTCTCACACTTCCTGAAGAACAATAAGCAATCTAACAACCCAGAGTAAAATGTGGAAAAAGTTAAGCAAAGAAGATAAGTGTCAAGCTAGCTTACTTTTCCCAAAATAATACCCAAAAGCAATCAAATAGTCGTCTCCCAAAAAACAATCCTCCAAGGAAATCCAAGAGTCATCGACTTGGTTGTAACATAGGGATAACTCTTAATTTTCAACCTAGTTACAACTAAGGAGGCCAATGTATCATCAACCTAGATTTTTTTCTTTCTCAAATTCTCTCATTTTGCCTAGGAGCCCTTTTGGGTTTTCATCCTATTTTTAACACACAAAGGGTACTCACTTCTCATCTTTTTCCACACGACCTCTCATTTTTACCTAGGCTTGTAAGCCTAGCCAGGCCTAGCCCTCAGTTTTACCTAGGTCTTTTGACCTATCTGGGCTTTTCTCAATGACATCCAAGTCGCCCTTTCGGGTTTCCAACTTGTCTGGGCTTTTATATTATTTCATTTTTTCAAAAATTTCAAATTTTTGGTCACAAAATTGCCCTCGAAATGGGCTTCATACTACAAAAAAGATAAGACTAAAAAAAATCACTCCACCAATATCCTAAAACAACCAACCCAATGTAAACTAAGAACCCTACCTAGCATGTCAAACCACCAAGTGTACATCCAAAAGCATCCCACGACAATCAAAAACCAAAGGCATCAAAGAAAACAAGAGAAAATACCAAGAAAAACATCAAAATGCACCAATAATTCCAAAGAATGAAAACTCTCTAAGTGCTCACTACTCCCTCCCTCACACTTAACCAATGCATTGTCCCCAATGCAAAAAAACCATGTAAACATAAGTGAGGTTGGGAAAAATAGTGACACTCACTCTCACTCTCACGACCTCGAATGACCTTCCTCCTCATGCCTTTTTTCTTATTTTTTATAGGAATCTCTATGAATCCATGCCAATGAAAGTGTTGAAACCCCTGCATCTAAAAACATGAAACCCAAGCATAATTCCATTCCAAATAAAATCACGAGACTCGGACTCAAATTTATAATTTCAACTAGAGTTTCATCTCAAAAATCCTTATCACAAACAAGAACATGCAAAATCATTCTAATCACTACTCAAAACATGAAATCAAAGAAAAAAGAAGTGCCATATACTTATTGTCGTCCTCACAACTTATATGCATGAAATCAAGTTGTCAAAGGTTTTGTTCACCAGTGGTGATCTCTATCCTCGTTCACTCCCAAAGCTCCCCACTCGAAGTAAGGTTTCCATATTTTCCCATTTACCACCAACTTTGTGCCATCCTTTTCATCTTAAAATATATTGCTCCATGATCATATGGTCCTTTCCACTTTGATCTTAATTTTTCGGGAAAGAGATGTAGCTTAGATTGGTAAACAAGAACTCTTTGTCCAGCAAAGAAGTCATTCTTTACTATACTCTCATCATGTTGGGCCTTCATTCTCTCCTTATAGATCAAAGTGATATCATAGGAGTTGTGCCTAAGTTATTCAAGTTCTAGCAATTGGTACTTCTAATGCTTTCCTACTTCACTCAAGTCCAAGTTAAGGTGTTTAATGACCCAATGTGTCTTGAATTCAAGATCAACTGGGAGGTGGAACCTTTTGCCAAAGAGGATCCGGAAGGGTGACATGCCAATCAGAGTCATATATACAATGTTGTAGGCCTGAATAACATCATCCAACCAAGCACTTCAATCCTTTCTAGAGGTATTCTCTGTCTTTTTAAGGATGGTTTTAGTTTCTCGGTTGGATATTTCTGATTGGCCATTGGTTTGTGGGTGGTAAGTAGTGGAAGTCGTATGGGTTACTGCATATTTCTATAGTAGTGTTCCCCAACCCTGTTGCAAAATTGGGTTGTTCTATCACTGACTAAGGTTTAGGGTACACCAAATCGTCAGAAAATGTTGAACTTGAGGAAGCTTGCCACTGTTGCCGAGTCATTTTTCTTTGTGGCTATGGCTTCTACCCACTTGGACATATAGCCTGCTAGCACTAGGATATAGTACTTCCCGTTTGGGTTTGGAAATTGACCATGAAATTTATACCCCACAAATAAAAAATCTCAACTGGCATAAAAAAGGCTTGGGGCATCTCATTTTTGTATGAGTTGATCCCTATCCTTTGGCACTGTTTATATGATGACACAAAAATTTTAGCATCTGATAGTATATTAGGCCAGTAAAGACCGCAATCTGCTACCTTCCTTGCAGTCCTTTTGTACCCAAAGTGCCCCACGACTTGGGAGGAATGACACATCCTAAGGACATGCATCGGGGAATGCATCTCCTAATTTCCTGACTAGAACAATGCTTCTGCAGGTAGGGATTATCCCAGACATATTCTCTTGCCTTATTCACCAATCTATCCTTTCTCGATTTGTCAAAGGATGAGGGGAACTCTCCAGTGGTAAATTAATTCACTATATTAGCATGAAAATGTTGGCTAGTTGTTACAGTGAACAATTGCATGTTGGGAAGCTCTTCCTGAATGGGTTCCAATTTTGCCTTTTCCTTGGCTGGTTCTGGGCTCTCGAGAGTTAGTAGTCTACTCAAGTGATCTGCCACTACATTTTCAGTGCCATTCTTATCCTTTACCTCTAGGTTAAACTCACTTAAAAGAAGTATCCACCTGATGAGTCTAGGTTTTGCTTATTTCTTCATCATTAAATAACGAAGTGCTACATGGTTTGTGTAAACTATAATCTGGTTCCAAAGAGGTATTGACAAAACTTCTCTAGGGAAAAAACTACGGCTAGTAGCTCTTCTTCCATGGTGGAGTAGTTGCGTTGAGTATCGTTAAGAGTTACTGACGGATAGTATATGACGTGTGGGGCTCTACCTATCCTCTGACCTAAACCAGCTCCTATAGCATGATCACTCGCATTGCACATAATCTCGAAGAGAAGAGACCACTTTAGAGGTTGGATGATTGGGGCAGCCCCTATCATGTTTTTCAAAGTGCCAAAAGCCTTTCTGCACTCTTCATCAACATTAAATTCAACATATTTTTGCAGTAGTTTGCATAGAGGTGAAGAAATTTTAGAGAAATCCTTAATGAAACGATGGTAAAATCCGGTGTGACCTAAGAATGACCTAACATTCTTGACATTGGTAGGGTAGGGTAGGGATTTGATTGTGTCCACTTTAGCCTTATTGACTTCTAAACCTTGAGCTAACACAACATGTCCCAGCACTATACCTTTTTCCATCATGAAATGGCATTTCTCATAATATAGCACGAGGTTTGTGTCCATACATCCCTCTAGCACCCATGACAAATTATGTAGGCACAAATAGAAGGAATCCCCATGGATGGTGAAATCATCCATGAAGACCTCAACAAATTTCTTAATAAATTCTGAGAACATGCTGACCATACACCTATGAAAAGTACCTTGGGCATTTCAGAGACCGAAAGACATACATTTATAAGCAAAGGTACCAAACGGGCAAGTGAAGGTGGTCTTCTCTCGGTCCTCTAGATCGATGGCTATTTGGAAGTATTACAAATAGCCAACGAGAAAAAAAGTATAGGAATGGGTGGCCACCCTTTCAAGCACATGGTCAATGAAGGGTAAGGGAAAATGGTCTTACGAGTCACCGCATTCAAGCAGTAGTAATCAATACACACCCACCACCCGTTCTAAATACGGGTGGGTACCAAGTCCCCATCCTTATTCTTCACTAATGTGACTCCACTTTTCTTTGGCACCACTTGGGTGGATCTCACTCAAGTACTATCAGAGAAAGGATATATTACCCCAACCTTAAGTAGCTTAAAAACTTCACCTTTCACTACTTCCATCATAGGCGGGTTTATTCACCTTAGAGGTTGGCGTATGGGTTTTCCACCGTCCTCTAATAATATACGGTGCATGCAAGTTGAAGGTCTTATACCTTTAATGTTAGCTAACATCTACCCTATTGCTCCCTTGAATTTCTTAAGAACCTCGAGCAACCTACCCTCTTGGTCACTAGATAGTTTTTAGAGATAATTACAGGTAGTGTTTCACCCTCGCCTAAGAAAGCATACTTTAAGTGTTCAGGTAAGGGTTTGAGTTCCACTACAGGTGCTTCCTCTATTGAAGGTTTTCTCTCAGGTAGAACTAGTTCCTCTAGGCTCTTTGGTAAGGTCTCCACACAATTCTCACCTTGAGGATCAACTTCCTCCACACTCCCCACTAGGTTAACTTCTAGATAATTAAAACATATATCATGCAAAAGAATAATTCTTTAAGGCTAACCCTTTGTTCACATCAAATATGTCTTGCATAATATTATCATACAGATCAACCAAAGGGGGGTAGTAATTCATAGTTTGATCTATTGATCTATGCTCAAATTCATGCTCGGGATCACCCATTTGTTTTCAAAAGTGCTTTGCATTCATGCATAGAGTCAATGGAATTGATAGATATGAGACTAACCTCATGATCCTTGTAGACCTCAATTAGCTCCCATTTCCTTGAACCATCCAAGTATGAAGGTAATTGGGCCTCCTTATCCATAAGCTTGTACCTACCTATCACTTGATTGACCTTGATGATCAACTCGTTTACCTTCTTGCATGGAGTTTTAATACATTGAGAAACTGTGAGAAATTTGACCCCACAATTTGGAATGTACTCCCTCCGTCCCAGCTCAAATTTCTCACTTCACTTTATGTCACTATTTACCGTCCATCTTTGACCACATATTTGAATAGTTATATAAACAATAATGTTATCATATGTGATATTGTTGGATTCGTCATAACGAGTAGTTTCTAAAAAGTAACTTTTTATTTGCCAATATTATACGTATTTAAATTTATTAATGGTCAAATATGTTTCTTGATAACTGTGAAAAAGATTCCATGAAATTTGAGGTGGGATGGAGGGAGTTAGTAGATGCTTGATTTTAGAGATTTTCACTAGTTTTTGAAAAACTAGTTAGGGCTCCAAGTATCTCCTCACCCATAGACTTAGGGGTCGAGATAAACTCAGGTAAGTAGTGGTACATGCAACACTCTTGCTCCCGTTGATCTCATTGAACTGCAAGTTCCATTTCCCTCCTGCAGTCGCTCAACCACGGGTAACACTCAATAGGGTGATTGAAATGACACACCTTACAAAGTTTCATCTGTTGAGTGATATTTCCCCACATCATCAGAGTTTAACAGAACAAACTACCAAACAAACAAAGAAACCTAAAGTGATACTAACTACTCTACTAACACGTTATGCTTATTGAAAGTTATCCTGATTAGCATCCCCGACAACGGCATCAAAATTTGACCCTCCTCCACTCGGGGTTGTTAATTATAGCTAATTAACCCAAGAAAAATATGAGATTAAAGAGATAAATGGTCAAAGATAAAATTTATAGTTCTGCACTGAACTCACTACTATGCTACCGATAGGGTAGTTAGCGGTAAGCTCTGGGTATGTCCACAGAGATGCTAGGGCCTAAAAGTCAATCACACATAACCACACCTGGGTTTTCAATCCGTACGTGTTTCTAGGAATAGATAGTATAGTAAACGAGGGGGTTTGTTTTTTCGACTAACAACTATAAAGCATGAAAGTAAAAAACAAGTAATCTATATAGCTAGACACTCGGGGAATGCTTGCGTAACATGGTTTATTCAATGATTCAATCCTTGATTCATTTACATGTGAGATTTAGACAAATCTAATATAGTGCTCAAAACACGTGGTGTGGTCGATGGAATCAATCTGCACCATTACCCATGCTTTAACCAATGCATTTGACATAGTTTTTAGTCACTTTTAGTTGGGGGATTGCAAGTATTAGTTAAGTTTACATGAGAAGGGGTTTAGATGGTCATGTTTGGTTTTCTTATCTAAATCCCGCATTTTGTAGACTTAATTTGTTCTAACGGACATCTTGTATCCACATGCTCCTTGATCTTCATAGTGATCATTTTTAGTAGGTCGCCCGTGGGTACTTTTGGTTACATTCTATGTGATTGCCGTTCGCAAGGGTAGTAGAATATTGAAGGCCATATGCATGGACGGTAGAAGAGGCGAAGGTCATTCACATTAGAATGGTAGAGATGAAGGCCATGAACATCAATGCATGATAGAAGGAGATTGAAGCCAAAGACAAGCGGCTTCGGATTTGATGCGTCCATTTTATGTGCATATTTTAGTACTTTTTAGGATCACTTTTGTGCTCTTTTGTTATCAAGAGCTTGTGTTTTACCTTGAAATTCTCTTAGGAGTGGTAATAGTGACTTTATGCTATTTTACTTTTTCTAAGTGGATTTTGCGTGACAAAGGAAGAACGTGAAGACTTGAAGATCGGAGGCCGTTGAAGATCACCTTTCGAAGACTTTGAATACTTGCTTTAAATATTTGAAGACTTGAAGAATGAGAGGAATTCTTGTGAAGAAGAGTGCTTGCTACAAGAAGAAGAAAAGAAGACAAGGTTCTGCTCTGGCACCCGTCGCGAGTCGTGATGCACGGGTGGCCAGAACACAACCTTATCCCTTTGTACTATAAATATCATTTTCTTTCCTCTCTTTCATACATCTTCAAGAGCAAGACTTTAGCACTATTCAAACCCTATTTTCCACCATTTCATCTTTGATTTCTCTTGTTTTATGTTTGGTTTGTTAGCATTAATTAGTATGAACTCTGGTAGCTAAACTCATTCTTGGGAGCAATTGATTGAAGCTTCCAAACTTATGTGGTGTGAGTCTTTATTTTCTCATTTATGAACATTTATTTGAGAGCATTTATTATGCCATTAAAGTTGTGTTATGCCTCATTTATAACATAGGTTGTTTGATTATATGAAATGTTTGTAGGATTGAAGTGTTAGGGTGTTAGGAAAGTTTCAAATTTCTTAGCTCATTTGACATGAAATCCAAGAGCATTGATTTAGAACTTCTTGTGTATAATGTGTGGTGATTCTTTCTAGATAAGTATGTTAGTGTGGATTGTTCTCATATTTATCCTATAGATGCAAATAAAGGTTGAACCTTGATTGTGGTTTGTTCTACGGTTAGCCTAATAAATGCTTTGTTTGGTTAAATGACTATGTCTTTGGTAGAAGGCTTGTTGTTATCAAACCTGTAGCTCTTCATGTGAAATGACATTGATGAAATACCTCTATGGTGTTGTTTGCCTAGGGTGATCATCAATGAGGTTTTCAAATGGTCATTGTTTGTCTTTGCAAAATACTATTAAGAATGAATGAATGTTGATCTTCGAATAAGAAGTGGTAACATTTCCCATAGGCACTAAATGTAATTGAATGAGTGAATGAATCTATGGTCTATAGGAAGTTTGGAAGTGGAAGTTGATTGTCCCCAAGACTCTGTTAATTGTTATTTTAATCATCTATTTAGTTGTTGTTGCATGATTAGCATAGTTCTCTTGTTTTGCTAGTTGTCTTTCAATTTTATAACTTAGGACCAAAAACCAACCAAACCCCCCCCATCTTACATGATTTTATATGTATCTATATATGCTTATATCTAGTATGGTTTCTCTTATATATGTTTAAACACTTGGAAAGATCTCTCTTCTCCTGGACGACCCCAACTTAACACTATCTACTTAATTGTAGATAGGAAACCTTAGGACTTAAAAATATAACTTTGAGAGGTACGACAATGACCTCCCAGGATTAGAGAACGCTCTGACCTATTTGCCATCGCACTAGTCTTAGCTGTCTGTTGTCCAAGAAGTTGTAGGTAGAGATAGCTAATAGTAGCAAGCTAGGTATTGTGTTCAAACCCTAGTATCACAGATAAGGTGCCTACGATCCTCATACCTAGTGTATATAAGACCCGGGAAGATTATTTGCATTCATGGTGGAAGCTCAAAATGTAATAGCACGCGGGAGAAATAGACCTACAATGATGGTCGAACCTAATTGTACTCCACTAATTATGATAGCGGTGCCGATAGAGGAAACCCACCATGATAGGGTTAGGGAAGTGTATGCTATTGACCATACCACGTGTTGTGAACACACTGATAGGTCTTTTGTAAGTCTTTATGTAAATGAATCAAGGATTGAAGCATTAGAACTACCATGTTGCTAAATGATTCCCAAGTGCCTTGTATAAATAGTTTCTTGTTTGTTAATTGAAATCTTTTTACTTGTTAGTTGAAAATACCAACCCCCCAATTGCATATTTACATTACTAGTTGTTCCTTTCACTTGTGCGGATCCCCAATTGCATATTTACGTTACTAGTTGTTCTTATTACTTGTGCAGATTGACGACCTGCACGAGGTTGTGTTTTTAACTAGTACTTGAGCCCTAGCATCCTTGTGAACAAACCCAGGGCTTGCTGCTTACTACCCCTTGGTAGCTTAGCAGTGTGAATGCGTGTAGAACTATAAATCTCTTATCTTTTGACCAATAAGCCCCCCAGCTCGTGCTTTAACGATGAGTCGAGGGCATGTCAAAATTTTGGCACCTTTACCAGAGATGCTTTTCAGTTTGAGTACTAGTTAAGCATAACGTGTTAATGAATAGTTAGTATTGCTTTTATCTTTTTCTTGTTTTTGTTTTCCAGAGTAGGTATTGCTTGAGTTCTTGGTGAAAACCGAGAACTCTTGCACTACGATTCCGAAATATGTGTTCTCTTTATTAGTGTTTAATTGAAAAAAAAATTTGTGGAGAAGAGAGGCACAATGAGTGAGATTTTGTAGGATATGTCATCGACCACCCTATGGAGTCTTGCTCTTTGATGAGCAAATATGAGAGAGAGGTAGGAGTTGTTGGTTCCCAAGATCGATGGGATCAAGATTGTTACCCATACCACGACTTTCCAAATTTGAGGTTTAGTGGTAACTCGAATTTGTGGTATGGAAATGCATTGGGAAACAAACACTTTGGGTTAGATAGTTGGACTTCACCAACTTACCCAATGCCCCAAAACCAATCCCTTGGATTGGTTCCCAAATTTAATTGTGTGGAAATTTTGCAAGCTATAGCTAATGTGACCAAGAGTAGTTGTTTACTCCAATCACAAGTGCTTAGTGAGATTAGCGATTTGGGAACTAAAATATTCTCAAGCATTGAGAAAGTTGAATTCCAAGTGCTTGATTTGATGAATAGGGTGAGCCAACTTGAAACCCAATGTTCCAAAAATGAATCATCCCTATTTGAATGTGAAGTTTTGGTTAGATAAATCTAAAGGGGATGGGGAAAGGTTTGTTGAGAGTGAAGAAGTCGAGAAATGGCTGATTATACTTATTTTTCCATATTACTTATTTGCACCCTTACCTTCGCCTATAGAACCTACTCCCACATTTCGGAAGCCTTAGAGGAAACCATAGGGAAGCCAATTGGATATGCTAAGTTTCCATACCACATATTTCCTCTAAGGTTGACTCCCCCTCTGCTATATCTTCCCTTTGAAAGATTCTTACCCCATGCACTTCATTTTTGGTTGTCTAATGTGATGGGGGTACAAACCCGCACCCTGTGGATAACATTAGGATCGTGTTGATGACCTTAAGTATACCTATCTTCTTGGGAGGTTACCCGAGCTTTGAAAAATTAGATTAGTTAAATATGTTTGGTGTGTTTTCCTATTTGTAGTTTTCTTTTTTTTGGGACATTATTACACTTGGTGTGCATGTTTGTTTTGTAGGAAGCTTACAGTTTTTAGAGGAAGGTGAGAAAGTGGGGAGTCCAACTCATGAACCATGTAGACGTACATGGTTTGTGACGCTCAAAATGGTGGACAAGTAGAACCAAATCCCAAATTCATGAGGCGTGTATACGTGCATGACCCATGAAACTCACATACTTTCCTACACCAACCAATCACTATTTCTTCCCTACCACCACCCTACCACCACTAAAATGCCACCCAAACCAACCTACCCTCGAAACCCTTGAGACACACACATCGAGACCTAAGAGGTAACTCTCCATTGAGGTTCAATTCCTTATTCAATTTGTGGTGAATGATAGTGGTTAGATTGATCATTCATGATTAGAGGTTATGGATAATATATTGAGGGTGATGGTAGTTTGTTCTTTACATTCCATGATTGTGCCAACAAGGGTAGATTTTAGTGTTCTTTTTCATTGTAAGTGCTTTCCTATTTCTTTCCCTTGACACGTGTTCTTTGATTTTGTGTATGAATCGAGGACAATGCAAGCTTTATGTCTGGGGAAGGGGATTAGATAGCACTTATGATTTTTAGTTGTGATTTTTAGTTATGTTTATGTATCTAATAGCTCTTCTAAGATCATTTTAAAATTTTTGAAAAAAATCAAAACCTGGACAAGTCGAAAACCCAAAAGGGAAACTTGGGTAACATGAGGAAAAACCTGGATAGGTCGAAAGGTCTAGGTAAAAGTGAGAGTCTTGGCTTGGCTAGAATTACGAGTCTAGGCAAAAGTGAGAGGCCATGTGGAAAAGGGTGAGAGGTGAGTACATTTGTGGGATAAAGCTAGGATGAAAACTCGAAAGGACTCCTAGGAAAAATGAGAGAAATTGAGAGAAAAAAAAAAAGAAACAAGAAACTAGGTTGACGATACATTGGACTCCTTAGTTTCAACTAGGTCAAGAATCCTGAGTTATCCATACGTTTCAATCAAGTCAACGACTTTTGGATCTCTATGGTGGATTGTTTTGCTTGAGGATTACTCTTTGATTGCTTTTGGGACTACTATGGGGAAAGTAAACTTGCCTTAATCCCATATTTTGTCACTTATCTTTTTCCATACACATTTACTTGCTTTGGGTAGTGATGAGCCCATTTTATACGGTTATATTAGGACTTTTAGGATTCACTTTTGTACACTTTTGTGCTCTAAATGTGACATTTTGCCTTGAAGTTCTCTAAATAGGTTAAAAGAAACTTTTACGCTTTTATTACTTTTCTAGAGAACTTTGTGTGACAAGGTAATTTGTTTGAAGACTTTGAAGACTTGTAATTGAGCTTTTGAAGATTTGAAGAATTGAATAAGTGAAGAGAATGAGAGGATATGGAACAAAAAGGAGAAAGAAGAAATGGTGCTGGACTTGGAGTCCGTCGCAAGGCCGTCACGAGCATGTCGCGACTCGCGATTAATGAGGGGTCAGAAACCCTTCTTGATTTTTGCACTATAAATACTAACCTTATCATCTCCTCTTCAGCAAGCTTTGGACAGCCTCTTCTTCCTGCATTTTTGTTGGTTCACACCCTAGTTTTTTTCTTTCCTTCTTTTCTTAGTTTTTGTAGGTTAATCACGTCTTTTAATTGGCTAGCTTAGTTTTATCTTGGAAGCAATGGGTTAAAGCTTCCATTTCTATGTAGTAAGAACCATATATACACACACACACACACACACACATATATATATATATATATATATATATATTTGGTGCTTTCACTAATGTGCATTTATTGAGCTTTGAATGTGAATTGTTAATGGCATGGATGTTGTTGGAAGCTTGAGCATATGAATTGCTTGTAATATTACTTGTTAGGGTTGGGAGAAAGTTGCTAATTCTCTCCTTTTTTAATGTGGAATCCAAGAGCATGAGTTAGAGCTTCTTAATGATCTTGATGTGTTGATCATTTCTAAATGAATGTGATGATGTTGAATTCGTTGTCATGTTTGTTTTCAGTAGCAAATGAGAGAAGTCAATGAATGTCGATTGTTCTTGGCTAATCTTGTGTAAATGCATGATTAGTGGAAGTAGTGAATAGATTTCGTCATTCGTTCTTGAAGCCTTTGTTATTTAGCATTCATGTGTTCTTAATGCTATGTTTCACTTCATTTATGTCATATGTTGTTTGAGAATAGGAAGTGTTTGTATGATTGAAGTGTTAGGGTGTTAGGAAAGTGACGAATTCCTTAGCTCCTTTGCATGAAAATCTAGGAACATGAACTTAGAACTCCTTGTGCATAATGTGTTGTGATTCATGCTAGATAAGTATATTAATGTGGATTGTTCTCATATTTATCCTATAGATTCAATGAAAGGTTGAACCTTGAATGTGGTTTGTTCTAGGTTTAGCCTAATAAATGCTATGTTTGGTTAAATGGCTATGTCTTTGGTAGAAGGCTTGTCGTTGTCAAATCTATAATCCTTTGTTTATAATGTCATTGATGAAATACTCCTATGGTCGTTGTTTGTCTAGGGTGATAATCAATGTGGTTTTCAAATGGTTGTTGTTTGTCTTTGAAAACTACACTTAAGAAGGAATGAATGTTGATCATCCATTGGCTTTCCCCATAGATAATAATGGTGATAAGATGAGTGAATGGTTCAATGATCTACATTAGGTTTGGAAGTGGATATCGATTGCCCCCAAGGCTTTATCTTTTCTTAGCATAGTTGATGACTTAGCATAGTTGCTTGACTTTGCTAGTTGTCTTGTCTTTTAACTTTCATAACTTAGGACCACCAAACAACCACCCCCCCTTTACTTGCTTTTATATGTGTATATATATCTACTCCTAGCCCAATAGCAACCTTTTGTGCTTAAACGCTTGAGAAAATCACCTTCTTCATAGACGACCCCGACTTGCCGTTATCTACTTTGTTGTAGATAGTAAGCATTTAGGGCTTATAAATATTAACTTTGAGAGGTACGACGGCGGCCTCCCAAATTTTAGCACCACTGCCGGGGACACATGCATGCTAGTTTCATTTGGAATGATTTTAGCTACTTTTGATTGGAAAAACATGAGAAAAAGAAAGGGAAAAATTGAAAATTTTGAAAAAAATAAAGAAAAGAAAACCCACTAAGTTGAAAACCCGAGAGGGCAACTTAGGTAACATTGGGGGCCTGGATATGTCGAAAGCCCGAGAGGGCGACCTAGGAAAAAATGAGAGTCCAAAATGTGCAAAAAAAGGTGAGATGTGAGCCAAAGAAACATGATGTGTGACTAGGATGAAAACCCGAAAGGGCTCCTAGGCAAATTGAAAGAAAGAGAGAAAAGGAAAAAGAAAATGCTATGATTTCACTCATTTGTCGGCGTTGGAGTTATAAGGTTGTGGTTGTCATATGGATGGGTAAGATAGCTAAACATCTTTAGACCTCTTGGGATTGGGTGACTTAGTGGGTTGTAAAACGAAGTATGGGTATGAAATTCTTGATTCTTTTATACTTTGTTTTGGTTGATATATTGGCATTGGGTGAAGTATGTGTTTAAACCAGCTCTATGGTTTTGACTTCATTTTATGTCATTGGATTTTGATTGATATATTTGTATGAAGTGAAGTATGTGCTTGAACCTCCTAATGATTTTAACTTCATTTTGTGTCATTGGACTTTGGGATTATCAATTCGGGACTTTGAAATATTTTTATGGGTAGTGAATTGATAAGTGTAGGTTTGGTTAGATTTAGGAATTGGGGTTGTGTGTGAAAAATTCTCATTTGAACTTTGATTTTGGGATTTATGATATTGAGAGTTTTTGTGAGGTATTGATTGGGGGAATATTAGTTAGGATGTGGACATATGAATTCCTCCGGGTGCTTAAATATTTTCTTACTCGATGGCGAGTAAGGTTTAAGTGCGGGGAGGTTTGATGTGCCCATTTTATACGGCTATATTAGAACTTTTAGGATTCACTTTTGTACACCTTTGTGCTTTAAATGTGACATTTTTCCTTGAAGTTCTCTAAGGAGGGCTAAAAGCGACTTTTACGCTTTTATTACTTTTCTGGAGAATTTTGTGTGACAAGGTAATTTTTTTTGAAGACTTTGAAGAATAATTGAAGATTTGAAGACTTGTAATTGATATTTTGAATATTTGAAGAAGTGAAGAGAAGAGGAGGATTTGAAACAAAAAGGAGAAAGAAGAAAGGTGTTGGACTTGGAGTCCGTCGCGAGCACATCGCGACTCGCGACGGCCGAGAGGTCAGAAACCCATGTTGCTTTTTGCACTATAAATACTCACCTTATCATCTCCTCTCCAGCAAGCTTTGGACAGCCTCTTCTTCCTGCAATTTTGTGGGTTCAAACCCTAATTTTTTTCTTTCCTTCTTTTCTTAGTTTTTGTAGGTTAATCACGTATTTTAATTGTCTAGCTTAGTTTTATCTTGGAAGCAATGGGTTGAAGCTTCCATTTCTATGCAGTAAGAACCATATATATATATTTGGTGCTTTTACTATTGTGCATTTATTGAGCTTTGAATGTGAATTGTTAATGACATGAATGTTGTTGGAAGCTTGAGCATATGAATTTCTTGTAAGATTACTTGTTAGGGCTGGAAGAAAGTAGCAATTCTCTCCTCTTTTAATGTTGTATCCCATGAGTTAGAGCTTCTTAATGATGTTGATGTGTTGATTATTGCTAAATGAATGTGATGATGTTGAATTCATTGTCATGTTTTTTTTAGGTAGCAAATGAGAGAAGTCAATGAATGTCGATTGTTCTTGGCTAATCTAGTGTAAATTCATGATTAGTGGAAGTAGTGAATAGATTTTATCATTTGTTCTTGAAGCCTTTGTTATTTAGCATTCATGTGTTCATAATGCTATGTTTCAACTCATTTATGCCATATGTTGTTTGAGAATAGGAAGTGTTTGTATGATTGAAGTGTTAGGGTGTTAGGAAAGTGACGAATTCCTTAGCTTCTTTGCATGAAAATCTAGGAACATGAACTTAGAACTCCTTGTGCATAATGTGTTGTGATTCTTGCTAGATAAGTATGTTAATATGGATTGTTCTCATATTTGTCCAATAGATGCAATGAAAGGTTGAACCTTGAATGTGGTTTGTTCAAGGTTTAGCCTAATAAATGCTATGTTTGGTTAAATGGCTATGTCTTTGGTAGAAGGCTTATCGTTGTCAAATCTATGGTCCTTCGTGTATAATGCCATTGATGAAATACCCCCATGGTCGTTGTTTGTCTAGGGTGATCATCAATGAGGTTTGCTAATGGTCGTTGTTTGTCTTTGCAAACTACTCTTATGAAGGAATGCATGTTGATCTTCCATTGGATTTCCCCATAAACAACAATGGTGATAGGATGAGTGAATGGTTCAATGATCTACATTAGGTTTGGAAGTAGATATCGATTGCCCCCAAGGATTTATCTTTTGTAGTTTAAAAACCCTTTTTCTTAGTTTTGTTTGATGACTTAGCATAGTTGCTTGGCTTTGCTAGTTGTCTTGTCTTTTAGCTTTCATAACTTAGGACCACCAAACAACCAACCCCCCCCCCCTTTACTTTATTTTATATGTGTATATATATCTAATCCTATCCCAATAGCAACTTTTTGGTGTTTAAACGCTTGTGAAAATCCCTCTTCTTCGTGGACCGCCCCGACTTACCGCTATCTACTTAGTTGTAGATAGTAAGCATTTAGGGCTTATAAATAATAACTTTAAGAGGTACGGTGATGGCCTTCCAGGTGGTTTGGTTGCTTTAGGAACTTTGGGGGAGTGTGAGAGCTGTGAGGATTTTCCCCTTCTTGGGGAAACTAGGGTTGCTTGGGGGTAAGTTGAATGCATTGGCTATTTTTGCATGCTTCATTCCACTTGAACCTTTTTCTTTGATTTTATTTACTCGAGGACGAGTAAAGGTTTAAGTGTGGGGAGTTTAATTTGCACCATTACGCATGCTTTAACCAATGTATTAGTTGAGTTTATATGACAAGGTTAGATGGCCATTTTTGGTTTTCTTGTCTAAATCTTGAGTTTTGTAGACTTAATTAGTACTAATGGACATCTTTTATCTACTGGCTCCTTGATGTTCCTTGTGATCATCTTTAGTAGGTCGCACATGGGTACTTTTTGGTTACATTCTATGTGAAGGCCGTTCGCAAGGGTGTTAGAATATTGAAGTCCATTTACAAGGATGGTAGAAGAGGCGAAGGCCATTCATATTAGAATGGTAGAAGATGAAGGCCAGAAACATTAATTCATGGTAGAAGGAGATAGAAGCCAAAGATAGGTGGCTTCAGAGTTCAAGACGGCTAAAGGAGAAAATGGTGAATCGTGGTCCGAGGAGTGTTGCCTTAGTCCGAGAACGATCCAGGAAGAATAAGCCGTCAAAGATGGTTCCATTGGATTCATCTTCTTGAGTACAACAAAATAAACTACTAGAACTTCCTATTCGGACTAACTGCTCACCCCTAGCAAGCAAACGAAGTTCAGCCGATGAAGCACCTTCAACCCTTCATGGACCACATATGGTGAAGCACCAGTGGTCCGTGACAAAGCACACGGGTTGTGCTACACAAGAGTTCCAGGGGTTCAATTTAAAAATGCATGAGACCTTCACGAGGCAAAAGCGTCGGGCCATGACAAAGACCCCAGAACGTGGAGCTTGGTGATGAAGAATTGAAAGTAGTTTTATCGGCTGAAAAGTAGTTTTATTAGCTTGGGATTCATTTTGGCAGTTGGTATGTTCTAAATGATTATTGAGATCAATTAGATTCATCCTATCTTTATGTTTATGATATTATTGTGATTGTTCTTGAATGTTATAAATGCATAAATACTACACAACATATAATCACACACTTTGGGCTATATGCATGTATGGAGCAATTATTGATGCCCCAATGAGATGAGAAACCTAGATGTTAGAATAAGTAGGGGAGAATGCGTCCGCATGGGTGTGTGCACTGGGGATTCGAGAATGCTCTGACCTATTTTTCATCACACCAGTCTTAGCTGACTTTGTAACTATTTTTTGAGAGGTTGTTGGTGATGAAGAATTGAAAGCAACGGATTGGGCTTTGATTATCTAGCTTAGTTTTATCTTGGGAGCAATAGATTGAAGCTTCCATATCTATGTATTAAGAACCATATCTATCTATTTAGTGCTTTTGCTATTGTGCATTTATTGAGCTTTGAATGTGAATTGTTAATTGCATTGATGTTGTTGGAAGCTTGAGTATATGAATTACTTGTATGATTACTTGTTAGGGTTGGGAGAAAGTAGCTAATTCTCCCCTATTTTAATGTGGAATCCAAGAGCATGAGTTAGAGCTTCTTAAATGATGTTGGTGTGTTGATAATTGCTAGATGAATGTGATGATGTCGAACTCGTTGTCATGTTTGTTTTAGGTAGCAAATGAGAGAAGTCTATGAATGTCGATCGTTCTTGACTAATCTTGTGTAAATGCATGAAATGGTTAAATGCTTAGATACAGTGTAGTATTTATAAGTGTTGCCAAGCTTGTTGATTCTTCATGCTTAATTCCATCAATGGGATACTCTTAGTCCTAAGGGAGTCCTATTCACAACAAGTAGTTGAAGTAGTGAATATATTGTTTTACTCATTCTTGAAGCCATTGTTATTTAGCATTCATGTGTTCTTAATGCTATGTTTTACTTCATTTATGCCATATGTTGTTTGAGAATAGGAAGTGTTTTTATGATTGAAGTGTTAGGGTGTTAGGAAAGTGATGAATTCCTTAGCTCTTTTGCATGAAAATCTACAAGCATGAACTTAGAACTTCTTGAGTATAATGTGCGGTAATCCTTGCTAGATGAGTATGTTAATGTGGTTTGTTCTCATGCTTATCCTATAGATGCAATGAAAGGTTGAACCTTTAATGTGGTTTGTTCTAGGTTTAGCGTAATGAATGCTATGTTTTGTTAAATGGCTACGTTTTTGGTCGAAGGCTTGTTGTTATCAAATCTATGGTCCTACGTGTCTAATGTCGTTGATGAAATACCCCTATGGTCGTTGTTTGTCTAAGGTGATCATCAACGTGGTTTGCAAATGGTCGTTGTTTGTCTTTGCAAATTACTATTAATAAGGAATGAATGTTGATATTCTATTAGCATTCCCCATAGGTAATAAATGTGATAGGATGAGTGAATGGTTCAATGATCTACATTTGGTTTGGAAGTGGATATCGATTACCCCCAAGGCTTTATCTTTTGTAGTTTTAAAAATCTTTTTCTTAGTTTTGTTTGATGATTAGCATAGTTACTTAACCTTGCTAGTTATCTTGTCTTTTAACTTTCATAACTTAGGATCACCAAACAACCAAACCCCCCTTCTTACTCGCTTTTATATGTGTACATATATCTACTTCTAGCCTAATATCAAACTTTTGTGCCTAAACGCTTAGGAAGATCCCTCTTCTTCGTGGACGACCCAGACTTGCCGCTATCTACTTAGTTGTAGATAGTAATCATTTAGGGCATATAAATATTAACTTTGAGAGGTACGTCGACGACCTTCCACGGTCCATGACTGGTCATTGGTGCTTCGTTGGCTAAACTTTGTTTGCTTGTCACAACTGACTTGTTAGTTCGAATCGGAAGTTCTAGTAGTCAATTTTGTAGTAATCGAGAAGACAAATCCAATGGAACCAACCTTGAAGGCTAATTCTTCCTGGATTGTTCTTGGACTAAGGAAACAATCCTTGAACCATAATTCACCATTTTCTCCTTTGATCGTCTTGAACTCTGGAGCCACCTATCTTTGGCTTCAATCTCCTTCTACCATGAATTGATGTTCATGGCCTTCGATTAATACCATTAAAATGTGAATGGCCTTCAAATCTTCTACCGTTAAAATAAAGTGGCCTTTGCAAGAATGTAAGGTAACAAATGGCATTCACAGGCGACCTACAAAAGGTACTCATAATGAAGACCGAGGGGCTCGTGAACACGAGATGTCAAGAATCACTAATTAAGTAACAAAATGTGGGATTTAGAATAGAAAACCAAACATAGTTGTCCAAACCCCTTGTCTTGTAAACTCAACTAATGTCACCAAACATCCAACCAAAAGTAACTAAAAACTATGTCAAATGCATTGGATAAAGCATGAGAAATGGTGCACATCAATCACAATGAAGATCCAGGAGCCCATGGATACACGATATCCATTAGTACCAATTAATTTTTTTTACAAAATGCAGATTTAGACCAAAAAACCAAACATGGCTGTCTAAACCCCTTGTCATGTAAACTCAACTAATACTAGCAATCCACCAAATAAAACTAGCTAAAACGTATGAAAAATGTAACAATTGACGCATGGATAATGAAGCAGATCAGACTCGTCACACTTAACCCTTTACTTATCCTTGAGTAAATAAAGAGAAGGCAAAGAATCAAGCAAAATATAGCATGCATGCATAAGTTAACCGATGCATTCAACTTATTCCTAGATTAGCCTGTTTCCCCCAAAAGAGTAAGAATCTCACAACTCTGAAACTCCCCGAGAAACATAAGCAATCTAACCACCCAAAAGTAAAATGTGGAAAAAGGTAAGCAAAAAAGATAAGTGTTAAGCTAGCTTACTTTTCCCAAAATGATCCCAAAGCAATCAAAGAGTCGTCTTAAAAAAAATCCACTGTGGAAGCATGCAGTCAACCTAGTTCTTTTGTTTTCTCTCAATTTCTTTCATTTTTCCTAGGAGCCCTTTTGGGTTTTCATCCTAGCTTTAATACACAAATGGTACTCACTTCTCACCTTTTTCCACAAGACCTCTCATTTATGCCTAGCTCGTAAGCTTAGCCAAGCCTAGCCGAGCCTTTTTACTTAGGCCTTTTGACCTATCCTAATGTTACCTAAGTTGCCCTTTTGGGTTTTCAACTTATCCAAGTTTTTAAAATTTTTTTTTTCAGTTTTTCAAGTTTTCCATTTTTTTTGGTGTAGCACAAATTTTTCCCAAAAGTGGGATTCATGCTACAAAAGATAAGATCAAAAATAAATTTCACCACCAATATCCTAAAACAACATACCTCATGCAAACTAGGAACCCTAGAATAGCATGTCATGCCACCAAATGTCATCCAAAATCATCCCTTAACAAACAAAAACCAAAATCCCCAATCAATCAAGAAAAACAACTTCCAATGAAAATAACGAAATGCATTGAGGAAATCTAAGAATGAAGACTCCCTAGTGCTCAATACTCCCTCCCCACACTTAACCAGTGCATAGTCTCCATTGCACAAAAATCATGTTAAAACATAAGTGAGATATGGAGAAATGGTGATACTCACTCTCGTGACCCTGAAGGGCCTTCATCCTCATGACTCATGAAACTCCTCTCAATGTATCTTGTTGCTTGAAGTGTGGCCTCGATGCTATCCATTCTCGCTCTCATTTCCTCCAATTGTGATCGCATTCCTCCCATTGTGATCACATTCCTCCCATTGTGTGGATGACCTCTTGCAAAACTTGGGTAGATTTTGAAAAATATTCCTCAAGAGATTGCAATTGGTCCATAATGTCCGTGTATACGCAGGAACGACTAGGAGGTGCTCTTGGAGATCTCTCACCCTCTGCTTCCTCAACTTCTATCTCTGGGTTGGCTAAAACTCTGTATAAATCTCTCTCAAATAGGTCATCCAAGCATGTGTTATGGTCTATAGCAGTGTGCTCCGGCTGTGGAAGTACCATGAAACTGCAAGTGCTTGCTATGCAATAAAGCAAGACATATATATCCTACGATGTCATAGGTCCCACCATAGATGCCTTTGATAACTTCTCGATGTTATACTTTGTGGCCGATCGTCCCAAGTTTTCCAACGCTCTCTGTGTGACTCCTAAGTGTTGTGCCAGTAGACCAACCATGCCGCCCATAGATAACTTTCCACTCTTCCTATCTCCCATCGCTAAACATTCCTACAAAAATGACCCCACTAAGTTCGGGTAAAAGTTACCCTTGGGTGTCTGGGAGGTCGTCATTGTACCTCTCAAAGTTATAATTTATAAGCCCTTTATGCTTACTAAATACAATTAAGCAGATAGTGGCAAATCAGGGTTGTCCACAAAGAAGAGGGATTTTCTTAAGTGTTTAAACATATAAGATTCATATTAGGCTAGAAGTAGCTATATAGAGATATATAAAAGCAAGTAAATTGGGGGGGGGGGGTGGTTTGGTTGGTTGATTTTCCTAAGTTATGAAATTAAAAGACATACTAACTACCAAAGTTAAGTAACTATGCTAATCATAAAACAAACTAAGAAAAAAGGGGTAAAAACTACAAAAGATACAGCCTTGGGGACAATGAATATTCACTTTCAAACCTCATGTAGATCATTGAACCATTCACTCATTCAATCACATTTTGTTACCTATGGGGAATGTTATCACTTCCCATTCGAAGATCAACATTCATTCCTTCTTAATAGTAATTTTCAAAGAAAAATAATGACCATTTGCAAACATCATTGATAATCACTTTAGGAAAACAACACCATAAAGGTATTTCATCAATGGCATTATACACGAAGAACCATAGATTTGATAACAAGAAGCCTTCTACCAAAGACATAGCCATTTAACCAAACATAGCATTCATTAGGCTAAACATAGAACAAACCACATTCAAGATTCAACCTTTCATTGCATCTATAGGATAAATATGAGAACATTCCACATTAACATACTTATCTAGCAAGAATCACAACACATTATGCATGAGAAGTTCTAAGTCCATGTTCTTGGATTTTCATGCCAAAGAGCTAAGGAATTTGTCACTTTCCTAACACCCTAACACTTTAATCATACAAACACTTCCTATTCTAAAACACCCCATGGAAAAGTAAAACATAACATTAAGAACACATGAATGCTAAATAACAAAAGCTTCAAGAACGAGTGAACCAATCTATTCATTGCTTTAACTACTTGTGAAGATAAATCTTCTATCCTTCTTAGATAGTAGTTTGCAAGAGTGAATTCGAAATCTCTTGTCAAACCTCACCAATGACTCCCTTAGTCGAAACACGACTAAACGTATCCCATTGATAGCGTTGAGCACGAAAAATCAACAAGCTTGACAACACTTATAAACACTACACCGTGTCTAAGCATTTAACCAATTCATGCATTTACACAAGATCAGTCAAGAACGATCGACATTCATAGATTTATCTAATCTTCTACCTAAAACAAACATGACAATGAGTTCAACATCATCACATTCATCTAGCAATTATCAATACATCAACATCATTAGAAGCTCTAACTCATGCTCTTGGGTTCCACATTAAAAGAGGGGAAAATTCGCTACTTTCTCCCAACCCTAAAAAGAAATCATACAAGCAATTCATATACTCAAACATCCAAAAACATTAATGCCATTAACAATCTACATTCAAAGCTCAATAAATGCACAATAGAGAAAGCAATAGATAGATAGAAATTATTCTCAAAACATTAGCAAGGAAGTCTCAATCAATTGCTCCCAAGTACAAAACTAACCTAGATAATCAAAACCCATAACAAAGAACAAAGATCTACAAAGAGAGAAGGAGAAATGGATGAAAATGGTGAAAAACTAGGGTTTTGGAACCCCTGTGTCTGGCTTTGGAAAATGGGGAAGAAGGGGGGCTATTTATAGTCTAATTTGGTCAAAAAAATATAAAACAATGCAGCAGGCTCCCACCTGGGCAGAAATGGCGTCACCCGAGCGGTGGAGGTTTCAGCCCAAAAAATTCATATGGGCTACAATTCGCAGCTTCTTGTTTTGCTTCCCACGGGTGAACCGTTGATCGGTTTTGGGAGTTCTTGTAGTCAATTTTATAGCGCTCGAGAAGATGAATCCAATGACACCACCCTTGTAGGCCGATTCTTCTCGAATAATTTTAAAAACTTTGTCTAAACTTCCGGGTGACAATTCATCATTTTCTTTGCCTTCCTTCTTCGACCCTTCTATCTTCTACCACGTTTTTGCACATGGCCTTCACTAAACCACTCCAAAGGGCTCACGAGACATCTACAAATGAAACTCACAAAATGGAATCTAGATGCTTGTAAGGACCAAAAAACCATTAGACTAAACATAGGTTACAAAATGAAGGATTTAGATATAAAAACCGAAAATGGTCAGCTAAACCCCTTATCATGTAAACCTACCTAAATCTAGAAATCTTATAAAAAATGACAAAAGAGATGTTAAATGCTTTGGAAAAAACATGCATTTGACGTCTCATCAGTGTCATTTCCCAAAGCCAATAAACATATGAACCCGGGTATTGCATCAGTTCACCGTGGTAGAAAATGCCCATAGGCAACAGTCGGTGAATATAATGGAATGTCAAGTAAACTAGGGCGGTACTCTTGCACAGGTTCTTCTGATCAGTGCCTATTATTTCCACCCAAAAGCGTCCTAGAGAAAAGGGTACCCACTGACGATGTGTTTTCTGGATCCCCTTGCCATACCTCCACCCAATGGCATGCGCTACCTCCCGATGGGTCATCTTGTACTCCATATTGTCCTGGTTGAATTTGGTTGCCTTGTGTCCATCATTGTCCACGACTGGCTATAGAGTAGCTAGGAACTCTACGCTCCACCTGACATACATCTTTGAGTGTCTCTCGAGAAACCCTTTTAGACCTACTCGCCCAAATAGATAAGTCATAGGCTCGAGTAAGCCTAGAGCCGCCAAGGTGTCCTTGCATGCAAATTTAGTCTCCAAAATACTCCTCTTTATCTCTCTCAATTTCCTCCACCTCCGGACTGTAGTTCCAAAGATGTTGGATAAACCCATAAACTCCTCGGTCTCAAACGTGGGGTTGCGAAGAATGGAAGTCGTCGACTCAGGGTTTCTTCCTCTTCTCACCCCAAGTGGACTTGCCTTCTCTGAAACATTATTCTTAGGTAGAATCCTAACAAAATGAAGGCAAGAGTGGTGATATGATCATAAACAAGGCATGGTTTTAATTATCATCCAATAAGACAACATTCTCCCAAATAGCCTAATCATTCAAAACATGATGTTCTAAGCATGCATGCTATTTAAACAAGAAAATTCCTCATCAAACAATAAACCCATGTAAGTTCTCACCAACCCATCAATAAAATCATGCAATTAAGATTCACTCTCTCCCAAATCACTTAACACATGAAGATCACATCATTCAAGCATAATAGCACATCAATCCACCCAATACTTTCTTCAATACAAGATCATGCATACATACCCAAACACATCTCTCAAAAACACACACTCATTCAAGATTCATGCTTTTCATAACACCACCAAAATGTCAATAAAGCATACAAACAAAGAGTTCAATGGGTTAACCAAAATTTGAAGCTAGGATTTGTAAGACCAACACAAGAAGAAGTAAAAATTTCTAATTTTTAGAAGAAAGCTTCGGTTTTTTGAGTTTCACCAAGAGTATGTGAGAGGGAGTGTTTCTTGAGGAGGAAGAATGTGTCAAATGATAGAATTAGGTGGAGAAATGTACCATAGGTTTAGAATTTTAGCCTAGGTGACAAGGGTGGGAGGTACAATTAGGATAAGAATGGAATTTTAAAATGCTCAATTTAGGGGACAACAGTACAAACCAATTAATTCAAGGGACATTGGAAGTATTTTCAAAAATCCTAAGGAATTAGAGAATTCCAAAATTCTTGAACCAAAATACATTTTTGAGTTTGAAATTCAGAATTTTCAAAAATTTGCATGGTTTTTTTTTTAATTTTAACCATCCAAATAGATGGGAGGATTATATTCGGCTCCCCAGACCATATAAGCTGACCCAAAAGGGCAGAGTCATGTTTACATCTGTACAAGATCATTCATTTGATGCTTCAAAAAGGAACAAAAAAAGAACTTCCTAGGCATTCGATTTATACAATACCAAGCAAAAACTAGATGAAGATGGAGATATGTAGACAGTCTTATTATCTTCCAACAAAGTGACACGAACATGGTCAGGGAGTTGAGAATTCAAAACCCTTATTAGTCAATGTCTCTTTGCTGAAAAGAGATAAGACCTCTTAAGGTCTCTATTTGAAGCCAGAAAATTAGAATCCGTGCGGTCCTTTGTGCCTGCTCATTTCTTCCTTTTCAGCCCTGCATATGAAAACCAGAGAGCACAACCTTTCTGCACAAGAGGGAAAGTGGAAGTACCAAAAGATACAGCTATGTAGAAACATGTTTCCTTATGATGTATAAATTGTAACTCCCTTAACTCCAATTTTATCTAATTGAATCAAGCCTCTAAGAAAGGGTGGAGCATTCCTTATATTTAAGTCTCCTGTTAAAGACTTCTCCCTTGCATATTTTGCCAAAAAATCTGCAGCTGTGTTAGCTTCCCTAGAAACATATTGAATTGGATTATCTTTATGCAACATATTCAAATTGCTGCAAATAGAAAAAACTCTCCATGGACTTCCATATGGATCATGTATTCCTTTAACAGCTGATTGGCAATCTGACTCAAGCACACTACCGTTAATGTCAAGTTCTGAGCATAATTGATAAGCACATTGAATACCTACTAGCTCTGCATGAAGGGGAGATTCTGATTGAAAAGTTTTAACTCTCATATAGGTCACCTCTCCCCTCCAATCTCTAACTATTACTGCACATGAGGACTTACCTCCATATACCCATGATGCATCTGTGTTAATTTTGAGGCCAGATTTAGGTTTTTCCCAACTAACTGCAGTTAGGGATATTTCCTTTTTCGTCTGAGTAATGTTAGGTATGATTCCATCCTGAACTAGATACTTATGCTTTTCCTTATTACCTTTCAAAGGATTAGCAGTAAAAATTATGAACATTAATTCTTTGACATTCTGAAAACATGCATCAATTGAGAAAGAGAGATTGTCAAATAGAAATTTGTTCCTATGGATCCAGAGAGACCATGTTGTGACTATAAGAGCTGCTGTATATACTTGATTCAGAATCCTAGAGTCTGGCCTAATGGAGAGATAATATTCTACTCTATTCCTAAAACTCCCTAAAGCAGGTATTTGAAGATACAGAAGACTGTTAACTCTATTCCATACTGCAATTGCATTAGGACAAGAGTTAAAGAAATGATTGATAGAGTCAGAGTGGTTCGAACACAAAGGGCACTTGGAAGCTATAGAGAAACCAAACTTACACAAAATGTTATCAAAAGGCAGAATTCCGTTTAGAGCTCTCCAGACTAATACAGACATTTTAGCAGGAATGAAATTTGACCATACCTTATGAAGATGTCTAATGATTGCACCCTTCTGTCTGAATTGCTTGTAGGCTGAACTGACTGAAAAATTTCCATCCAATGAGGCTTTCCAGATCAGTCTATCTACATGTGTGCTTCTGATAATAGCATCCTGTAGAATAGTAACTGTATTGGTAGCCAAGTGTGGCTCCAGTATAGGGAGATTAGTTCAGAATGAATGAGCTGAGAGAGATATCAGGAAAAGGTAATTCCCTATCTTGAGGCCATTCATAGAACAAAACACCTTCATCTGACCAGTTAGAATTCCAGAATGAGCACTCTCCTACTCCATAAATTACTCTGGTTAGACTATTAGCTTTTTCAGTTATGTTGCAGATTCTCTTCCATGTGTGGAATTTTTTATATGAAACAGGTAATGCCCACAAATGATGTGACCATTGAGTGTTATTCCTTTGTAGCTTCCACCAGAGCTTACAAGAGAAAGATTCAACTATGGCTTGAAGATCTCTAAAGCCTGTCCCATTCTCCTGTACTGATATACTCATTCTTTTCCAGGCTCTCCATTTTTTCCTTGCCTCTAAAGTTTCACTACTTCCCCAGAAAAGACCAGAAGCCATTTTTTCCATTTTTCTTAGGACTAACTTTGGAGGGCTTAAAACAGCAAACAAATGTGTGGGAATGGAGAGGAAACAGTGATTAATTAGGATGATTTTTCCTGCAGTGCTCAACCACTTGTTTTTCCAATTGTTAATGGATTTTTCCATCCTTTCCAAGATAGGGTGATAGTATTTCTGAGTATTCCTACCTGTGAAGATTGGGATCCCTAGATACTGGAAGGGGAAAGCACCTCTAACCATTCCAAGATTCCTGCTCAGTATTTGGACTCTATCCATAGGAGTGTGAGGAGCAACATAGAAATTGGATTTTGAGAAGTTAACTTTTTGTCCTGATGTTTGCTCATATGCCTTAAGGAACCTTTTAAATCTTTTCAAATTTTTGTAATTACCATTAAGGAAGACTGCCGTATCATCAGCATACATAAGATGAGTAATCTGTGGGCAGTTTTTAGGTAATCCAAAATATTGTAAGTATCCTATGTGAAATAGTTTTTTCAATCCTCGGGAGAAAGCCTCTGATAGAATGTTATACAGAAAAGGTGAAAGAGGGTCTCCCTGTTTAATGCCTCTATTGGATGCAAAAAAGCCTGATGCAATTCCATTAATTAAAACTGAGAAGTGAGCTGAAGCTATGTTTTGCATAATCTGATTAAAAAAAGTACCATGAAATCCAAATTTAAGGAGAATTGAATTAAGAAAAGACCATGAAACCCTGTCAAAAGCTTTCTGCATATCTAACTGAACTATCAGGTTCAAACTTTTAGATTTCCTTGGTAAAATTCTGGTCATTTCTTGCATCAGTATTATGTTATCCGAAATGTCCCTCCCTTTTATAAACGCACTTTGTTCAAGGGAAATAAGTTGAGACATAAAAGGCTTAATCCTTTCCATAATCATCTTAGAGAATACCTTATTCACAAAGTTAGATAGACTTATTGGCCTAAAATCAGCAAAAGTGACAGGTATAGTTCTTTTTGGGATTAAAGTTAACCAAGTACTGGATATAGCCTTAGGAATATTTCCACTTTTTAGAAATTCATTTGCAGCTTCTAGTAGATCTCCTTTAACAGTTTCCCAGAATGTTGTGTAAAAAAAACCAGAGTATCCATCAGGTCCAGGGGAACTATGTTTATTACGGTCAAACACTGCATATTTAAGCTCATAGATTTGGAATGGAGACAGCAAAGAGTGATTTTCTTGTTCAGTTATTACTCTAGGAATTTCAGTTAGAAAATGTTCTATGTATGTTCCCATTTTTTGAGGATCTTCTTCGTTAAATAATGATCTATAGAACCTCACTGCTTCCTCTTTAATCTGGGATGGTTCTGAAATCCAGTTACCTTTTTCATCCCTGATCTTACTGATTCTTGTTTTTTTCCTCCTTTCCCTAATTGAGTGATGGAAGTAACTGGTATTGGCATCACCATGTTTGAACCAATTCACCCTAGCTTTTTGCTTTAGATAGATAATTTTCTCTTTTTGAGCCCTCATTAGCAGTTGTTTAGATTTATTAAGCTCAGCTAAGGTTGAGTCATTTTGAGTTTGCTGAAAGGAGATTTCTAAATCATTAACCATGGTCTCATATTGTGTCAGATTCTTATCTACATTCCCAAACTGTGTTTTATTCCATTGTTTGATTTCCATCTTAAGCCTTTTAAGTTTATATACTAACCTATACATCCCACTGAAAGGAGTATGTAAGTCCCAGTTAGATACCACTAAATTAAAGAAATCCTGTCTGTTAGTCCACATTTCTTGATATCTAAATGGTCTAGGGGATTGTTCCTCAGCTGATTGTACAGATAAAAAAAGGGGGGCATGGTCCGAGGACAATCTATTGAGAACATGAATTGAGCTGTTAGGAAATAGGTCAAACCAGTCTAAAGTGGAGATTCCCCTATCTAGCCTTTGGAACATTAAGTCTTTACATCTGTCCTTATATCTATTATTGCTCCAAGTAAAGGAATTACCTACTGTAGGTATTTCATGCAAATCCATTTCATTTAAAAATTCATTAAATTGCCTCATGCTTTTTTTTGGGGTTGACTTCCTCCCTTTATACTCTGATACAGATGCTACTGTGTTAAAATCTCCTATATATATGGAAGGGTGATGCATTGCTACCTTTAGATCACTCCATAAAGACTCCCTCACTTGTCTGTGTACACTTGCATATATGAAAAAACAGTTCCAACTTAAGGAAGAAGCAGGGTCAGTTATATTCACTTGAACATACTGGTCTGACTCCCTTAAAGTAGTAATGCTGAAAGATTGATTCCATAATAACCAGATTTTAGCAGTATGAGCAGAGTAGGCATTCTGGAATCCCAGTTCATATTTACATTTTGTTAATTTTTGTTTATCCTGCCAGGGTTCTATTAGACACATGATGTCTATCTTATGTTTGAATTTTAAGGCCTTAAGTCTGTCAGTTGATGTTCCAATTCCCCTCACATTCCAGACTAGTATATTCCCAATTATGGTGTGTTTTATCATTTAAAAATTTTGGGGGTAGCTTTTTGTGATGATCTTAGGTTTCTACCAGTCTTAGCAGAATTTTTTCCTTTGTCTCCTGATTTTCCAGTACTGTTTTCATTGTTCCCAGATAAAGACTTCTGTACAGAAAGGCTAACCTTGTTCTGCATGCTATCCTCTTCCATTATGCTCTGATCAGGGGATGATGGAGTCTGACATTGCGTCCTCTCTCCCAGTATGGAATTTTGCTCTTTGAGACCTGTTTGAGATTGCTCTTTGAGACCTGTTTGAGATTGTTCTTTGTGGGACATAGGGGAAGTAATTGTGTTAGTAGTATCATCAGAGTTTAGAACTAATGGGACTTCCTGAGATTCCTCAGATTCATGAAAAATCTCCACTATCTCCCCTTCCTGATCATCCTCAATATCATCTAGGGATTGAAATGCATTAGAAATTGTCACTGTGTTCGGGTTTGTTTCATTTTCCAGTATGGGAGTAAGTTCAGGGATTTGGTTCTTTTTTCTCTAGAAGGAAGTGGTTATTGGCTTAGATATATCATCTAGTGAGTAAAAAGGACCATTCCTTTTCTTATGGCTGACCTTGAAGAAATTGATGTTACTGTCATTATGAACTCCTAAGTTTATTTTTTGGTTCTGAACATCCTTTTCCTTTTGTGTGACAGTTAGTGCAGAGGGGCCCTCAATGTTGATATCCTCTGATAGGTGAGATTCTGTGCCTAATGTATTCTTCTGATCGTTACTCTCTGCCTTTTTAACAGATTTTTTCTTCAAAGAAGGGTGCAGAAAGTTACAATTAGTGTGACTATGCCCAATTATTTTTGCAATGTGTACAATATGTTGGCAAATCTTCATATTCTATAGGGTATTCCGCAACCTTGTTACCTATTCCTACCACAATTGTACTAGGAAGCTGAGCTAACAGATCAATTTCAACGCAAACTTTAATAGCTGATGGTCTAGTTAAAGCTATGGTGGCAGCATCCATCTTGAGGAATCTGCCGACCTGACTACTTATACCCATTATTGCAGAGTTGTTATAGAAGTGTATTGGTAGTTTGTGAAATGTTACCCAAACTGGGACTATGGAGGATTCCTCTGTCGGAGAGAAGTCCGATGTCCATTTCTGCACTTTCATTGTGAAGCCTTGTATCATCCATTGGCCCTTCATCCAACATCTTTGGTAGTCTTCGTTTTCCTGAAAACGAATAAGCACATGTCGGTAATCAATTGCACCTAATTGAATTTTCGATTTAAAACCTATTGATTTGAAAGCCTGATGGAGAGTATCCATGGGTGGTTTCCCTCGGATGAACTTTCCGACGAGGGCATTCTGGTAATGCAATGCAAGAAGTTCTCCTTCTTCTGGGGGGAGTATGTATGCTATTTTGCCCTTGAATTCTGTTATTGGGTGCAGGTTTGGAGTGTCAGGGAGGGATGATAGAAGAGGAGATTGTTTTGTGTTGAGAGCTTGGGCGAAACTTTTGTATGCCGGGGGCTTAGAGAGCGTAGGGTCTGGGGGTAGAGGTGGCGTCGGTGACGCCATGGTCGACTACCTAAGTAGCTGTGCTGGAATAGTAAATAAGACCGTTAACAGTGAGAAATAAGGTGAAGAGGTGAAGAAGGGAGTTCAGTGTGTTAATCGCACGTTCAATCGCACATAGATACAGTAAATAGAGCGCTTTTTACAACCTCCCACTTGAGTGCATTAAAAACAATTTTGGATGGTTGGAACAAATAAAATTGGAAAATGGGTTTTATGCGCAAAATATTGCTTTGCACGAACCATAGGCTCGCGCCAAACATCCTAGCATGAAGCAAATCCTCGCGCCAAACTTTTGGCATGAAACAAAGCCTCACGCCAACCTCGGCACGAGGTATCACCTCGCGCCAAGCATCCCGGCATGAGGCATTCACCAAATATTTTCCCCAATCCTTAGTTTTTCCCCCTTTTTCCAAAAAACAATGTCACCCATCAAATCTAATTCCATTCAAACACAATCACGAGTCTCAAACTCAAAATTTCAATCCAAACAAGAGTTTCATCTTGAAAATCCTCATAGCAAAATAAGAACATGCAAAAACTATCTAATCACTGCCAAAAACACCAAAGCAAAAGAAATATCATATATTTATTGTCGTCCTCACAATATATTTACTTTTTTATGCAATCTAGTTAGAACCACTTACTTGTGGATCTCCGAAACCGCCATCGGAAACTCCATCCACGATGACATCATTGTGGAGAGGTCTCTAGAATGAGCCATCCTTACCTTTGGACCTCTTATCCATCACAAAAAATGAATCCCTATTTCTCACTATCATTGAGTCCGTGAATTTCACTTTGGGGTTAGGAGGAGGCCAAGGGGGTTTTAAACTCTTGACCATCTCCCTTTCCCGCTACAAGTTAGTTAGCATGGAAAAAACAATCTAGCACATACATTTTATCCATCGCATCATGTGATTCTTCAGGCTCATCATCAATAACATCAATATAGGGTTCATTCACACATTTGTTCTCATTGGTAATACAAGAAGATTCATCATGCTCATCACATAGGGTTACACCTTTGCACATAAAATAAGACTTTGTTGAATCATGCCTATATTTATAGATATCAAACTCCACTTTATCCATGTCATCTTCTAGAGTTAAGGTTCCCAAGTGGACATCGATTTTAGTCCTAGACATCTTAAGAAAAGGTCTCCCCAAAAGTATTGGGGGTGCACTTCCGTCGTGTGCCATGTCCAGGACCTAAAAGTCAGCCGAAAAAACCAATTTACCATCTCACACCATCACATCCTTTACTAATCTACGAAGACTAGCTTGGGAATGATCAGCAAGTTGGAATATTACTCTAGTATCCCTAAGCTCACCTATTTCTAGGTGTTTATACAGACTAAATGGGATAACATTAATGGATGCTCCTAAATCTATCATGGCATGTTCTACAAGTTTACTACCTAAAGAGATAAGGATCGAAAACATTCCAGGGTCATTGCATTTCTTAGGTAAGTTTTTATGATTCAAAATGGTGACCCCTCCCATTTTCAAATGTCCTAACCTCTTAGTTGGCCTACATATTTTCTTTATGCATGCAACTTTAAGAAATTTAGCATATGATGGCACCTTCTCAATTAATTCCAATATAGGGATGGTAACCTCAACCTTCTAGAAGAATTTTTGAATGTTTGCATCATCAGTCACCACCTTTGGACGTCCTCTCAAAGCATTTGGAAATGGAGGTAGAATAGTGACTTGTGCCTCGGGCGGTGGAAGTTCCTTGGATGGTGCATCCTTAACCGCAATCTCCTCCTCTTCGAAGTGTGGCTTGGTATTCTCCACTATCCTATCATCCTCTTACATCATCTTCTTCTCGGTCTCATGAACTTCCTTCTCACTTCTCAACTTAAGAGCACTCATGTTTGGGAAGGTAGGTTTCTAGACTCCTTGGCTTCAAGTTGGCTTACCAAGGTGGCAAGTTACCCGACTTGAACTTTAAGATTTTTGATACTTGAGAAAGCTCTGTTACCAAGGTCTTCAATCTCATGCCTTGTGCTCTCCATGAATACTTCAGGTTTTTTTCCCAATTTATTGATGGCACTAAGATCTCATCCCGTTCCGACTTGTAAAGTGAAGCATGATTGTTGGAAGGACCTTTATCTCTAGGATGTGGTTGAGGTGGAACTTTTCCACCCTGGTATCCTTGAGGATGGTTATCCGCCCTCCATCAAAAGTTAGGATGATCTTGATACCTCATGTTGAATGAGTTTGCATATTGTTCTAGCCTGACATCTCCTTGGTTCCCATAGAACCCTAATGGTTGACCACTAGCAAGTTGTGGTCTTTCACGATTGGTGTAGTCAATTTCCTTTACCTCTTGTAAATCATCTATGACTTTGGGACACATTACAGAATTGTGGTTTAGGTTACAAACTCCACACACTTGGACTTGATGCACATTTCCTTGCAAAAGCTCCTTCATAATGGAACCCAAAGCTTGAACTTATTCCTCCAACTTAGGTGAGTGTGTGGGTTCATCCAAGACCTTAACCCTTAACCTAGTGCCAAATTGTCACATACCATTTGCCATTTCTTCAAAGAGGGCCATTGCATCCTTGGGGCTCTTGTTCGCTATGAACCATTGCAAGCAGCATTCACTATTCGCATATCTTTATGACATAGCCCCTCGATGAAATAATACACCAAATTCCCCTCCTTGAAGGGATGGTAGGGGCAACTAGCTAGCAGTCTCTTGAAGTGTTCTCAATAATCATACATACTCTTGGTAGAACCATGGGTGATGTTGGATAATTACTTCTTCAACCGGGCCAACTTGGACGACGAAAAGTACTTCTCTAAGAATCTCTGCTCAGAAACTTTAGTGCGGGCTGTGTGTTTTCCCACACCCCGCCGGCTTGTCTTTGAAACTTGGACATGGAATGACACGGTACATTAAAAAAGGGAGGTCTCGCGCCTATACTTAGTCGTGTGGAGTGGGACTTAGCCTTGTCCTTGTAGTCCATGGCATCTGACGTGGGTTGTGCCATAGCCTCGTGCTAATCATATTAGTGTGGGGCAGCTCCTTTGGCATGGGCCGTTGGTGCTAACCATGAACGGCCTGCGCTGAACTGCTTGTACCTCGGCTAGCTGAACTAGTTTCATTTGCTATGGGTGAACCATTAGTCCAACTTGAGAATTTTAGTAGTCAATTTTGTAGTGCTCGGGAAGAAAAATGCAATAGAACTAGCCTTGAAGGACAATTCATCTCGGATTGTTCTCAGAATTAAGCAGAACTCATCGGACTATGATTGACCATTTCTTTGTTGGCCCCTTTAAACTCTGTTGCCTCCTATCTTTAGCTTCAATCTCTTTCTACCATGCATTGATGCTCCTGGCCTTTGTCTACTACCATTCTAGTGTGAATGGCCTTCGTCTCTTCTACCCTCCTTGCAAACGACCTTTAATATCTTCTATTGCCCTTATGAACGACCTTCATATAGAATGTAAACAAAAGGTAACCATGGGAAACCTACTAAAAATGATCACAAGGAAGATCAAAGAGCGCGTGGATACAATATGTCCATTAGTACCAATTAAGTCTACAAAATGCGGGATTTAGACAAGAAAATGAAACATGGCCGTCTAAACCCCTTGTCACGTAAACTCAACTAATACTAGCAATCCACCAAATAAAACTAGCTAAAAAGTACGCCAAATGCAACTGTTCATGCATGCATAATGAAGTAGATCAGATATCGGGGTGGACAAGCTCCACCTCACCATACCCTAAAGGTGAAGGCCCTTCCAACAATCATGCCTTGATACAAGTTAGATCGAGAGGAGATCTTTGAAGCCATTGGTAAATTGGGGAAGAAACATGAAGTCTTTATAGAGAGAAGCTCCACCTCACCATAATGAAGTAGATATCGGGGTGGACAAGCTCCACCTCACCATACCCTAAAGGTGAAGGCCCTTCCAACAATCATGCCTCGATACAAGTTAGATCAAGAGGAGATCTTTGAAGCCATTGGTCAATTGGGGAAGAAATATGAAGTCTTTACAGAGAGAACAAGGCGTGAGATTGAAGACCTTGACAATAGGGCATTCTCAAGTATCAAGAATCTTGAATTGGGCAACTTGCCACCTCGGTGAGACGACTTGAAGCCAAGGAGTCCAGAAAATCTCCTTCCCAACTGGAGGTCAATCCAAGGAACATGAGTGGATTTAAATTAAGAACTAGGAAGGAAGTTCGTGAATCCAAAAATAAGGTTATGCAAGATGACAATAGGGTATTGGAGGTTACCAAGGAACACTTCGAAGAGTATGAGATTGTGGTCAAGGAAGCACCTTCCACTGCCTGAGGCACAAGTTACTATCCCACCTCCATTTCCAAATGCTTTGAGGGGAAGGCCAAAGGTAGTGACCAATTATGCAAGCATTCAAAGAGTATTTGAAAAGGTTGTGGTAACAATCCCTATCTTGGAATTAATTGAAAAATGTACCATCGTATGCTAAGTTTCTTAAAGTTTCATGCACAAAGATGAGAAGTGGACCAACTAGGAAGTCAGGACATTTTAAAAAAGGGGGAGTCGCATTTTTGAACCATAATATTTGCCTAAGAAATACAAAGATCCCGAAATGTTCTCTATCCCTATCTCCTTAGGTGCAAAACTTATTGAAAATGCCATGATATATTTAGTCGCATCCACCAATGTGATCCCGTTTAGTCTATATGAATGCTTAGAAATAGATGAACTTAGGGCAATTAGAGTGATTGTCCAACTCACCGATCATTCCCAAGCTAGCCCTTGCGGGCTAGTAAAGGATGTGATGGTGTGAGTTGGCAAGTGGGAGGTCGTCGTCGTACCTCTCAAAGTTAATACTTTTAAGCCCTAATGCTTCCTATCTACAATTAAATAATGGCAAGCCGGGGTCATCCACGAGAAGATGGATATTTTCAAGTGTTTAAACGTATAGTTGAGAAAACATACTAGGCATATACATATACATATAAAAGCATGTAAAAGGGAGGGGGTTGGTTTTTTATCCTAAGTTATCAAATTGAAAGACAACAATTAGCAAAGCAAGAGAACAATGCTAATCATGCAATACAACTAAAGAGATGGTTCAAATGATAATTAATAGAGCCTTGGGGGCAATCGACTTCCACTTCCAAAATTCCTATAGCTCATTGATTCATTCACTCATTCAATTACATTTATTGTCTATGGGGAATGCTATCACTTCTCATTCGAAGATCAATATTCGTTACTCCTTAATAGTAGTTTGCAAAGACAAACAATGACCATTTGCAAACGTCATTGATGATCACCCTAGACAAACAACATCATAGGGGTATTTCATCAATGGCATTTCATCCAAAGGACCATAGGTTTTATAACAACAAGCCCTCTACCAAAGACATAGTCATTTAACCAAACAAAAAATTTATTAGGTTATATCTAGAACAACAACATTAAAGGTTAAACCTTTCTTTGCATCTATGGGATAAATATGAGAACAATCCACATTAACATACCCATCTAGCAAGAATTACAACACATTATACACAAGAAGTTCTAAATCCATGCTTTTGTATCTTATGTCAAATGAGCTAAAAAATTTGCAACTTTCCTAACACCCTAACACTTCAATCATACAAACATTTCATATACTCAAACAACCCATGGTATAAATGAGGCAAAACACAATATTAATGGCATAATAAATGCTCTCCAATAAATGTTCATAAATGAGCAAATATAGACTCTTACTACATAAGTTTGGAAGCTTCAATCAATTGCTCTCAAGAACTGGATTTAGCTACAAGAGTTCATACTAACAAACAAAACAGACTACAAGAGAATTTAAAGATGAAAAATGGTGAAAACTAGGGCTAGAAACAGTAACAAAATGCAGAAGAAAGAAGATATGAATGAGAGGAAAGAGAGTACTATTTATAGTACAAAAAAGGAAAAGATTAGGTTCTGGCCACCCATTGGTCACGACTCACGACAAGCACTAGAACATAACCTTGTATTTTTTTTCTTTTTCTTGTGGTAAACACTTATATTCACAATGATTCCTCTCATTTTTCAAGTCTTCAACTCATTGAAGAAAGTCCTCCAAAATGGTCTTCGATGGCCTCCAGTCTTCAAGTCTTCATGTCTTCGAAGCAAGTCTTCAAAAAGTGATCTTCAATGGCCTCCGGTCTTCAAGCCTCCATGTTCTTCCTTTGTCATGCAAACTCCACTTAGAAGAGGTAAAAGAGCGTAAAGTTGCTTTTACCCCTCCTAAGAGAATTTCAAGGTAAAATACAAGCTCTTGATAATAAAAGAGCACAAAAGTGATTCCAAAAAGTACTGAATTATGCACATAAAATGGACACTTCAAACTTCCCCACACTAACTTTCTCGCCCTCGAGTAAAAAAAGATCTAAGCATACGAAGGAAATGACGTATCCACATCCTAACTACTATTCTCCCAAGTCAATACCTCACAAAAACTTTTAATATCACACATCCCAATGTTAAGATCAAATGATAAGTTTTCCACAACCTCCATTCCTAAATCTACCCAAAGCATATCAACACATCAATTCATTGCTACTTAAAAACCTTTCCAAATCTCAAATTGACAATTCCAAATCCAATTGTACAAGGTGAAGCTAAAGACAAGTTTGAAGTTCAAAATATATGCTCCACTTTATACCAATCTATCAACCTAAAAATAAAGTATATTAATGAGCAAGAGTTTCATAACCTACTTCATCTTCCCCCGCTAAATTTCCCACTCCCAAGAGGTCTTAAGATGCCTAGCTACCCAATCCATCCATTTGGCCACCGCAACCTTATAACTCCAATGCCGGCAAATGAGTGAACACGTAACATTATTCCTTTTTCTCTCTTTCTTTCATTTTGCCTTAGAGCCCTTTTGAAATTTCATCCTAGCCACTCGTCATGTTTCTTCGGCTTACATCTCACCTTTTTTCACACATTTAGCCTCTCATTTTTTCCTACGTCGCCCTCTCGGGTTTTTGCCCTATCTAGGCCCCCAATGTTTCCTAAGATGCCCTCTCGGGTTTTCAACTTAACGAAATATTTTTATTTTAAATTTTTTAAATTTTCTTTTTTTTCTTCAAATTTTTATTTTTTTCATGTTTCTCCGATCCCAAAAAAAATAAAGTGCTTTAAAAATGTTAAGGTTAAGAAAAACATCAAAGCCAATATCATCTAAGTACATCAACAGAAAAGCATCCCAAAACAAAAGGGAAAAATATCCAAAAAAAACAAAAGAATTATCCAAAAGTAGCAAGTCTAACAAAATATCTCCAACCCCAACTGTGAAATCAGTAGATACCCTTCCCCACACTTAGAACACTAAATTGCCCTCAATGTAGACAATAGGAAAAAAATGTACAATGCGAAGTATGGAAATGGTAAGGATTGATGTGAGGAAGAAGGACCACCACCAAAATAGCGCTGCTGATAACTAGCCAGCCAATCTGTGCTCCTAAGTCTCCTAGCTCTCCGCCTCTCTTCTCCTGGATCAGGTATTGAGACATCGCCTGCCTGGGACTACATCTCATGGATATGAACTGATAGGTGATCAATCTCCTCATCCATGTCGATCAAACTCTGGGAGACAAACACATTGTGCTCTAGTATCATGATGTCTTGGCGGCAGAATCCATCCTGCATGGTCAGCATCATACGCTCATAGAAATTTGGTGGAGGCTGGGAGTAGTGATGTGGCACATCATCCTCCTGCATAGGCTCGGTCTCTAGTGGAGGCTGCAGGAAGTGCTGCTGATGTCGCTTAGAGAAAGGTAGGCTGCTATCATCACGCTGGACAGGGGCTGGACCAAGGTCGTGGAGCTTGCGCTAGAAGTTCTCTATGCACGAGGAGTCTGGTGAGATCGTCAAGTCTGCCAGGGGTGTATCAAACTCCAAATTCATCTTGTTGGGCCGAGGAAGTACCATGAATGTGACCTTCCTGGGGAAATATAACTAGTGGAATACCCCTGTAGCCCAGGTGGCACTGAGCATCTCAAATTGGACCAACATCTCTGCAGTGAGGAGGTAGGAAGTGTGCCGCCCTAAGTGCGGGAAGTCAGCCGGTGGAACCAATCCTAGGTACTCCGCCAAGAGGCCTATCATACCTCCAACCATTATCATCCCCTTTGGCTTCCCTGCCACCTTTACAATCCTCTTCATCCTTAGCTCAGCCCATTACCCGTATCCTAGTCCCTCACTCGTCAAGTGCCATAGGAAGTGAATGTCGTTGTCTAGCACATTCGTCGGCTCCACCAAGCAAAGTACTGTGCCAGCCAATAGTCGGTGCACATAACGGAGTGTGGGGTGGATGATGACACTGCTATTTTCGTGTGAGTTCTTCAGTCTCACGTTAACGACACTCTAGAATTGTATGTCCTCCTTAATCAGTTGTTCCTGGGCCTGTGGGTCTAACCTCCCCCGTATCTCTGCAGTGTCCCATCCAAACACTTCCTCAACCTACGAGATGGTCATCTGTCAAAATATATCTTCCAAGTAGAAAGCAATGTACCTCTCGCACAGTTGATCATCCCTCATGCTTCATATCCTGACCGTGGATAGGAACTCCAGTGTAAATTGCCAATAGGAGGGGACAATCTTGCCTATGAAATCTTCCAACCCCCCTTTGGTGAGGAGGCATCAGACTGGCTAAGTGAGCCCAAGAGCGTCCAATGTGGGCATGTCTACAAAACTCATCTCCTTGAGTTGATGGTTGGCCAGGGCCTCCCATCTCTCCTCGTAGAACCCAGTGATCCGTGTCAAACCCATGTACCTATCCGGAGAAGGAGGTAAATGGCTCAACTCCAGAGCTGGCGGCAGAGGTGGAGGTGGAGCGGCAGTGCACCCACCTCATGGAGGAGCCCTAGGTCTCTTAGTAGGGGCCATATCTAACAACCACATCAAACATGTCAAACACAAAGGAATGTACATATATGCAATATCACAAAATCATACTCAACCTTAAACTAGTTTTTCCAATTATCACAAACCAGACCAAATCCAAGTCAACCAGTACAAGTCCTAACCACAATTACACATAGAATCCCTGTTATATTCAACATGCCTATATTCTCAAGTCCATTAAGTTCTCACATAGTTGAATATTTAATATGCTATATCTCATAATCATAGTCATGCCTAACTAGTGTTAGCCACCATTAGTACATCATAACGTCAACATTCAAGTCCTATGGCTAAACTATCCTAAGAAAAATAAAATTGCATTCAAATAACAACTATGTCTAATCAAGGGGCCAACATGCCTCATATCTAGTATAGGCCACGATCCATTCTCAACCAAAACAACACTAATAGCACAATACAAGCACAAAACCAACACGAGCAAATCAACACACTCAAAGTGAGTACAATGCTATCCCGCATCCAACCAAGCCGTAAACACAATATATTCACACAATCCCCATCAAATGAAATCGTAAGAACAATATATTCAAAAGAATCTACAATGTTCCAACAATCAAAATTCCTAAGGCATCAAAAACAATTCACACAATATCCCACAAAATAATTTATTCAACAAAATCACAATTGAAGCTCAAGAGAGTAAATAATTGTACCACTTAGATGCCTAGGATGAAAAAGGAATTAAGGCCACAAGAAATTTGAATTCGAATTGCAAAAATCACAAAACCCCCAAATTCTAGGGTTTTGTGTTCTTCAACAAATTAGGGTGATTTGTGGGTATAGATTGGGAAGATGGATTGTGGGTTGTCAAGAGGTGGACGTACAGTGGTTCTAGGGGTGGGCGACAGTGAGTGGTGGTCAGAAGGTGGTAGAGCGGTGGAGGAGATGAAGGGGACGACGGAGGAGATGAAGGGGACGACAGAGAAGATAATTGGAGAATGGGGATGGGAAAAGTTTCTATTACTGCCCATTTTTAAAACCTATTCTGCACACTCGTTATGACTCGCGACGTGTTGGTCAAAAAGTGCCTCTGGTCAACATTCACGTCGTGGCTCATAACCATTTCATCACGAGTCACTTTGGTCCATCGAGACTTGCGATCGGATTATTGCGACTCGAAAAAAGTAGAGCCTGAGAGCTCCATTTTTCATCAAAAGTCTCTAATTTTGTTGCAACATGCAACCACTCCATCGCAAATTGTGATGATCCACCATGACTCGCGATAGGACCGCCTCGACTCACAAAAAATGGAGCCTCAAAGCTAATTCTCAACCAAAATTCCTTATCTGGTTACGACTCGCAACCACTTCATCGCGACTCGCGATGTTCTGTTGCAACTCGTGACGAGGCCATTGCAGCTCACGAAAAGTGGAGGTTGAGGTTCAAAATTTCCACCCAGAATTTCTGAGCCCGTGGTTACGACTCGCGACGGGCTCCCCACCTGGTACTTAGAAATAATTTCTTATTTCAACTCTTGTCCAAGTTTTTCCTTCTTAACTCCATGCATTTCTCCCTTAAAAATTCCAATGCCTTGGTTTTAAATTGCCACAAAATCATGGAAAAACAAACCATGAAAAGGACAAAGCAAAAAAAATGAAACTAATGACAAAATTCAAAGCCAAGTAACATTACCAAAAAATCACGAATGATGATCCGGATGATCAAAACCAAGTATTTTTAACGTCATTGGCATAACTCACTCCCTTTTCTTGGAGCTTACTCACAAATCGGATCGAGGAGGTCAACATCCTCCCCCTTCTCTGGAACAAAATACTTGTGGTAAGTCTTCAAACGTTGTCCATTGACTTTGAATGTTTAGACTTAGCTCAATCTAGGATTTCCACCGCACAATGAGGGAATACCTTCACCACCTCAAAAGGACCAATCCATTGGGACCTCTACTTGCTGGAAAATAGGTGAAGGTGGGATTAGAATAGAAGGACTTTTTCACCCACGCCAAATTCCTTCCTAGTCATCATCTTGTTGTGCCTCACTTTTTTCTTCTCCTTATAGATTTCAGCATTCTCATAGGACTCCCTTCGGATCTCATCTAGTTCATCCAATTGTAACTTCTTATGCTAGCTGGTCTCATCTACAACAAGATTGAATTCCTTAATCGCCCAGTAAGCCTTATGTTGAATTTCCACAAGTAGGTGACAGGGCTTACCAAACACAAACCGGTATGGTGATATACCGATAGTTGTTTTGTAAGTTGTCCTATATGCCCACAAGGCATCATTCAACTGAGAACTCCAATCCTTCCGGTTAGGGTTAACCACTTTTTGAAGGATGGACTTGATTTCCCGATGGGAAACTTTGGCTTGCCCATTGGTTTATGGGTGATAGGCGGTGAATGTCTTGTAAGTGACGCCATACTTCTTCAAGAGTGCCTCTATGGTCCAATTGCAAAAATGGGTGCCACAATCACTAATCAAGGCTTGGGGTACCCCAAACCTAGAGAAGATGTTATCTTTCAGGAATTTTGCAACCACTTTAGAATCGTCAGTCCTAGTGGGTTTTGCTTTATCCCACTTTGACACATAATCAATGGAAAGAAGAATATGTGTAAATCCATAAGAACTAGGGAAAGGTCCTATAAAGTCAATACCCCAAACATCAAAGATTTTACAATATTGCAGAGCTTTTTGGGGTACCTCATTTTTAGATGAGACGTTTCCTACTCTCTGGCACTTGTCACAAGCCTTACAAAATATATACACATGCTTATTCAAAGTAGGCCAACAAAAAAAACTTTTCAAGACTTTCCTAGCAGTCCTTTTAGCTCCAAAATGACTGCCGCATGCATGAGAATGACAAAAGGTTAGAATCAAAGGTTGAGAGACATAGATGCGTAGTAGATAGCGTGAGGCACTCTCCCCACCTTTTGACCAAGTACCGCTCTAACGGTGTAATCACTAGCATCACACATGATCTCAAAAGGTAACCACCAATCTGGGGGTTGTATGATAGGAGCCGAGACCAACCTTCCTTTCAATGTATCAAAGGCCCCTTTACAACCCTTATCCATCACAAATTCCACCTCCTTTTGCAACAACTTTGCATAAAGGAGATGCTATCTTCGAGGAGTCCTTGTGAACTGGCGGTAGAATCCTGCATGGCCAAGAAAAGAGCGCACTTCCTTCACATTAGTAGGATAAGGAAAAGTTTGAATTGTGTCTACATTTGCCTTGTCAACCTCAATACCCTTAGAGGAGACAACATGTCCTAAGACAATGCCTTGCTATACCATGGAATGACACTTCTCAGAATTTTACACAAGACAAGTATCAATGCAACATTTAAGAACTTGTGCCAACTTTGCTAAAAAGTTGTCAAACGAATTAACATGAATGGTGAAATAATCCATGAATACCTCGACAAAGTTTACAACAAATTCTGAGAAAATAATTACCATACATCTTTGGAGAGTTGTGGGGGCATTACAGAATCTGAAAGGCATACGCCGATAGGCAAACGTACCAAAGTGAAGGTGGTTTTTTCTTGGTTTTCTGGGGTGATAGCCACTTGAAAATACCCTGAGTACCCATCCAAAAAGTAATAGAAAGGGTGGCTTGCTAACCTCTCGAGAATTTGATCAATGAATGGCAATAAGAAGTGATCCTTCTGGGCTTCCGCATTTAGCCTCCGGTAGTCAATGTAAACGTGCCACCCGTTTTGAACTCGAGTGGGTACCATTTTTCCCTTCCCATTTTTTACCACTATCACCCCACTCTTCTTTGGTACCACTTGAGTTAGACTCACTCACTTGCTATCCGAGGTTAAATAGATCAAGCCCCCTTGGAGCAACTTGAGAATTTCCGCCTTTACCACTTCCATCATAGGCAGGTTTAAACGGCATTGGGGTTGTCACACAGGTCTCGCATCTTCTTTTGAAAAATTTCTATGCATGCAAGTGGATGGACTTATGTCTTTCATGTAGGAAATAGTTCATCCTATTGCTTCCTTATTCTCCCGTAGCACCACAATTAACTTTTCTTCTTGCTCTTTAGTAAGCTTGTTTGAAATGATAACCAGAAGCATCTCCCTTTCCCCAAGAAATGCATATTTGAGGTCACTTGGTAGAGGTTTAAGCTCAATCACCGGAGCTTTCACAAGTGATGGGAGGAATTCCAGTTCTTCAGTTTCCTCTAAGACTAGAGGGTCAGGACTTTGCACCACTTCCTTAAGAATGCTTTAACTCCTCAATGCTTTCCTTCAAGTTAGTACTCATGGAATATACAAGACATGCATTTTCAACATCATTTTCCAAAGCAACTAACAAGGAATCATCACCACTAAATTCAAAAACATCTTGCACAACATTGTCAACAAAATCAATAGCATGGCAAGAGTACTCTTCAAGAGGATACTTCATAGAGTCATTTATGTTAAACTCTACTTTAATCCCATTAAATTCCATGGTAGGGTACCATTATGCACATCAATGATGGTTCTAGAGGTCTTAAAAAATATCCTCCCCAATAAGATTAGGGTGGCATGTTTATCATGCTCCATGTTTAGGACATAAAAATATGCGAGGAATATTAAGGAATCCACACTAACCAACATATCCTTGACGATACCCTTAGGGTATACACTAGAACAATCGGCTAGTTGGATCACCACCCCGGTTTTGTGAAAAGTACCTAGAGTGAGGCTTTCATACAAAGTGTAAGGAATCACATTTATTGATACACCTAAGTCAAGCATTACTTTTTCAAAGTGTGTATTCTCTATCATGAAAGGGATCGTGAACATGCCGGGATCGCTACATTTAGGGGGTAATTCCCTTTGGCACAAAACAGAGACATGCTCACTTTTCCCATTTTAAAGCTTGTTCTTTGTTCTTTGTTTCCTATTTACCACACATAATTCCTTCAAAAAAATTTTTGCATAGCTAGGCATTTTTTCAATAGAGTTCAAAAGAGGGATATTTACCTCACACCTACGAAAGATTTCGTAGATGTCTTTGTTGGATTCCTTCCTCCGTTTGTCCTTTAGAGCTTCCAGGAACGGTGGTTCCAGAACATATGGGGGAATTTCCACCACTCTTTCCTTCTTGTGAGGAGGGGATGAAGGTTTGGGAATGGAGGTTGATTTCTCAACGGTGATCTCCTCTTCCTTCTCCTTTCCCTTCCTTGCTTGCTCCTTGGCCATCTCCTCATTCTCTTCCTCCCCTTCTTTCTCAAGTATTTCAAGCTTTCTAGGTTCATCTTCAACAACTTCACCAACCGGGGGAGAGCTAACCTCTTTACCACTTCTCAATGTGATATCACTGGCATTTTGACGGGGATTGATCTCCAGTTGGGAGGGAAGTTTGCCTTTTTCCCGGGCCTCCATCCGATTCACCACTTGAGCTATTTGGCTCACTTTAGTTTACAAGTTCTTGATGCTTTCCTTGGCTTCATCTTGGAATTTTTCACCTTTTTCTGCGCACGTGCTCAATCGGTGAATGGCTTGCATCACCTCATATTTTGTCAACCCCGAGCTCTCCCCTTATTCTCAGGGCTTGTCTTTGAGCCTTTAAATTTTTTGTTGAGGTGGCCTATATTGTTGTTGATGAGGTCGGTATTGGATGGAGCAACCACATCATTTGGTACCGACTGTGGGGACCGAAAGATTTTCCTTGGTTCTAATATCCTTTAGGTAAACAATGGTGTTCACCATAAGTGACAAAAGCCACAACCATCAGACCTAAGAACACACAGCTCAGCATAACAAGAACACACAAGGCTAGGAATATAACCCTAGTAGAGATAAAGAGAGGAACAGGGAAGATACGAAGGACAAAAAAGAAATAGAATCTTCTAATGCAAACCAAGAGAAAGAAAGGAGGGCATTTACGACATTTTTGGAAGCAAACAAAGAGAGCCTCTACAATCACTTTTTGACAACGCTAAAGACCAAATCTAAAGGAATGAATAAGAAAACAAGTTAAGAGCACAAAAGTCATAAATATGAGGTGGAGTTGCGAGACATAGTGGCAGAGGACGATGCAAACAATTCGCCCCTAGCACCGCATCTTTGAGATTACAAAATGCCTAAGGATTTCAAGCTCCCTCTCCATATGATGGGACCACGAATCCAAAAGAGTTCCTACACTCTTAGCGAAACAATACGGGGTTTAGTGACACAAAAATCGAGTTGGTTTGTAAGTTATTTCCCATTTTCTTACCAGGAAACGATAACATGGTATGAGGACCTACTAAATGGAAGAATTAAATTGTGGGAAAATTGTCACATATGTTTTTAGGACGTTTCTACCAAAAACAAAAATTCACAAAAATAATTGCATATTTGAACAACATAGCACAAGGAAGCGATGAAACTCTAGCGGAGTATCATAAGAGGTTCGTTACTGAGAGCTTTCAAGTTTGGGATCTATCATTTCAATCATCGTTGGGAGCATTCACAGGAGGCATGCGATCTGGATAATTCTACAAAGAGTTAATGAAGAACATGCCCAAAAACCTAAGAGAATTACAAAAACTTATAGAAAGCATGTTCGGATGAGGCGAATAATCTCAAAATGGAGTGAGAGCAAGGAGAAAAATAATGATTGAAGACTCACATAAGGGGTTTGTGAAAAAGGAAAAGGGCAAAACCCCTTTTTAAAGGTAGAGAACTGGGGATATAAACACCACCAAGCCAAGAAATTCCTCTGATGAAGTCAAGAAAGGAAATATGGCAGGCGAATAAGGAGCTATTTCGTGATCCACTGCCAATGATACCACCCCCAGAAAAAAGGTCCAGAGAATTCTATTGTGTCATCCACAAAGATCATGGTCATGATATAGAATATTATAGGGATTTGGGGAGGCAAATTGAGGAAAACCTGAGGAATGGTTACATGAGCCAATATATGAAAGAAGAAGGAGAAATCAAGTATAGTGAAGCTAACAAAACAGGGAACAAGGTAGCACGAGGCCAAGGAACAACAAGCTCACTTGCCAAATATAAGAAAATGACGGCAACACTAGATTATAGTGACAAGATGGCGGATGAAGTTCCAGAAAAAGTTATCCTGTCAATACATGAAACAACTAAACCATTATCTAATATTGCATGAAAATCCAAGGCTAGATATTCCCGTCCACAAGAGCCTATTGATAAGAGGCTCTACCTAAAATGAAGTGATAACATTCACTGATGTGCTTCATTTTGCATGCATTAACCGTTGCATTTGATAGAGTTTTAAGCTTTTTTTGTTCGGTGGATTGCTAGTATTAGTTGAGTATACATGACAAGGGGTTTAGATGACCATTTTTGGTTTTCTTGTCAAATTTTCGCGTTTTGTAGACTTAATTGGTACTAATGGACATCTTGTATCCACAGGCTACTGGATCTTCCTTATGATCATCTTTAGTAGGTCGCCTGTGGGTACTTTTTGGTTACATTATATGTGAAGGTCATTCGTAAGGGTGGTAGAAGATATTAAAGGTCGTTCGCCAGGCAGTAGAAGATATCAAAGGCCATTCACCTCTAGAATGGAAGTAGACGAAGGCCACAAACGTTAATGCGCTGTAGAAGGAGATTGGATCCAAAGATAGGCGGCATTGAAGTTTAAGGAGGACAACGAAGAAAATGTGAATCATGTTTCACTGAGTTATGCTAAAGTCTGAGAATGATGTTCCATTGGATTTGTATTCTTGAGCACTACAAAATCGACTACTAGAACTCTCAAATTGCACTAACGGCTCATCAGTAGTGAAGGAAAAAAGTTCAGCCGGCCGAGGCACGAATGGGTTAGCGTGAGCCTCTCATGTATGACACCAATGGTAAGCGCCAAATGAGTCATCTCATACCAAAGGGATCAGTACAAGGGCACAGCGCAGCCCGGGCCAAATGCCACCGGCCACAGGCACAAGTCTCAACTCCACTCAAAATTATGGGCGTAGACCATCCCATTTTCAATGGCCTACACCTTTACAAGTCCAAGATGCCAAGATCAGCCGACAGTCTGCTCCAAAGGTCACATCATGTGCCAAGTTTCTGAGCAGACTGATCATTCTGACAATGGACAATGCAAAAGGCCACATCACGAGCCAAGTTTGTGAGCAGACCGAGCCTTCTGACGATGGTCCACGCCAAAGGCACCACACAGATTAGAATTCCCAAATCCAGTATACTAACAGTGGCCCGCATCAAAGGCCACGGTCCACGCCAAATGATACAATGAAGCCCATACTAGAACTAGCATCCTACATCAGATGAAGAGACATGGCCCAGGCTAGATCCTACGGCTCGCGCCTGCCACGACAACCTTACATGTCACGGGCCGAGCCATCTGTGATAGCCTGCGCCGGGCGACGACTGGGTTTACTCTTTTGGCCTATTTTGGGCCTATTTTTAGACCCAATTCCCTTTTCCTATAAATATAGCCTTAGTCTACTAGCTTAAAAGAGTAGATAGTTTTTGGATCATTTTTATTTTCATTAGGAGAACAACTTTAGAGAGAGAAGCATTCTCTCTTTTTTCTTTTCTTTTCTTTTATTTTTGCTTTGATCCGATGATGTGAAATCAAATCATTATTTGAATTCCATATCTATGAAGTAGTTTACATAGTTTGGGGATAAGTTGTATTTGCATTGTTTAATCTATGTTTTGCAAGATTCTATAGTTCATCCTAATTTTCTATTCATGATATTATTGTGAATTTTTCTTGAATATTTCAATTGCATGAATGGTAATATGGATGCCCCATTAGGAAGAGAAACCAGGATTTTTGAATGGGGAAGGGAGTATGGATCTACGTAGGTGTGTGCATAGGAGATCATAGTATTACTCTGACTTATTTGTCATTGCACCAGTCTTAGCTGATTACGTAAAGTTTTCTAAGAGGTTATGGGTAAAGATAGCGAAAAGTAGCAAGCTAGGGTTGTAAGAGGCCCTAGTGTCCTAGATAAGGTGTCAATGACCCCTTGACCTAATTGACTGGTGATTAGGAAGTAGTGCATTTGTGGTGGAAGCCCTGGACATAATCGCACGGGGGATAAACAGACCTACAACAATGGTCAGACCTTTTTGTACACCCCTAATTCCATTGGCAGTGTCGATGGAGGGTTGCGAGCGCATCCGATGTGACAGGTACGAGGAAGTATATACCATCAGCCACACCACGTGTTATGAACTTTCTATTAATTTTGTCTAAATCTCTATATGAATGAGTTGAGGATTGAAACATTAAATTAACCATGTTGTGCAATGATTCCCTAAGTGCTTTACTTTATAGATTAATTGCTCTTTTCTTTTATTTCTTGTAGTTGTTAATTAAAAAAGCCAAACTCCCCTTGTTTGCTTTACTAGATATTTCTTTCACTAGTACAGACTAACGATCCATACGAGGTTATGTTTTCATTGACTCTTAGGCCCTAGCATCTCTGTGGACATACCCATGGCTTACCGCTAGCTACCTATAAGGTAGCGTAGTAGTGAGAACGGGTGCATAATACAAATCTTATCTTTAACAATCACATAAGTCCTCCACCCAGGTTAATTAGCTATAATTAACGAACCTGGGTGGAGGCGGGTCAAATTTTGGCACTGATGTTAGGGATTCTATTCAGTCTAAATGTCAATTAGCATCGCGTGTTAGTAGAGTAGTTAGTAATTGCTTTTGTTTTTGTTTTGTTTTGATTGTTCAGCTGTTGAGCTATTGTGATAGTATTTTTGTACCTTTGAATCTATTTGCTAGTGTTGTATTCAGAAGGGTGTTGTTGGCATTACTTTATGGTACACAACCATACCACTAATCTAGGTGTCTTATGCTACCTAACTGAGAACACAGGTGTTCGGAGGCGAAGGAGACGGAGAATTAGGGCAGGAGTTCAACCAAGGCAAGATGTGTTGGTAGAAGAACCACAAAGAATGGTGGAAGACGATCATACCTTACGGGAGCTTATGGCACCTAACCTAGAGAATCAGCCACTATGTATTACCTTCCCACCAATACCTGCCAATGTTAGTTGTGAGCTGAAAAGTGGCATAATCCATTGCCTACCAACATTCCAAGAATTGACATGGGAGAACCCAAACAAGCATCTATCGAAGTTTCACTTGGTGTGTACGAACATGAAGCTACTGGGAGTATCTGAAGACGACTACAGTTTGAGAGCATTCCAGTTTTCCCTTCAAGACGGAGCCAAGGACTGGCTCTATTATTTGCCACCGGGAGGCATATGGTCTTGAATAGACATGAAGAGGGGTTTCTTAGAGAAGTATTTTTTGGCATCTAAGTTGGAAAAGTTGAAAAAGCAACTGTCAAACATCACCCAAGGGGCTACCGAGAGCTTGTATTATTATTGGGAGCACTTCAAGTGAATGTTGGCGAGTTTCCCCTACAATTCCTTTAAAGAGGGGGGCCTAGTTTATTATTTCTTCAAGGGGCTATGTGATGAAGATATGTAAATGGTGAACGCCACTTGCATGGTTCAATAGCGAATAAGAGCCCTAAGGATGCAATAGCCCACTTTGAAGAAATGGCTAATGGTATGCGACCGTTTGGCACAAGGTCAAGGGTTAAGGTTTTGGATAAACCCTCACAATCACCTAAGTTGGAGAAGAAAGTCCAAGCTCTTGGTTCCATGATGAAAGAGCTTTTGCAAGGAAAAGTCCATGAAGTCAAAGTGTGCAGAGTTTCCAACCTCGGCCACAATTTTGAAGCGTTTCCCAAGGTCATAGATGATTTGCAAAAAAGTGAAGGCCGTTGAGTACAACAACTGGAAGAGACTATAATTTGCTAAGAGTCAACCACAAGGGTTCCGAGGGAACCAAGAATATGCAAGGCCAGATCTCTATGCAAACTCGTTCAACCCAAGGTATCAACATCATCCAAATTTCTGATGGAGGTAAGATAACCAACCTCAAGGATACCAGGGTGGAGAAATCCCTCCTCAACCATACCCTCAAGGTGAAGGCCCTTCCAACAATCATGGCTCGATCTACAAATCAGATCGAGCAAAAATCTTAGAAGTTATTGGTCAACTGGGTAAGAAACATGAAGTTTTGCAGAGAGGACAAAGCGTGAGATTGAAGACCTTGATAATAGAAAATTTTCAAGTATAAACAATCTTGAAGTTCAATTTGGGAAACTTGCCATCTTGGTGAGCTGACTTGTAGCCAAGGAGTCCAGCAAACTCCCTTCCCAACCAGAGATCAATCCAAGGAACGTGAGTGCTCTCAAGTTGAAAAGTGGGAAGGAATTTTGTGAGTCCGAGAAAAAAGTGATGCTAGAGGATGATAGAGTATTGGAGGCTACCAAGGCACACTTCAAAGATGATTAGATTGTGGTCAAGGAAGCACCTTCCAAGAAGTTTCCACCACCTAATACACAAGCTACCATTCCACCCTTATTCCCAAATGCTTTGAGGCAAAGCCAAATGTGGTGACCAATGATGCAACATTTGAAAAGTCTTCAAAAAGGTCGAGGTCACCATCCCTATCTTGGAATTAATTCAAAATGTTCCATCATATGCTAAGTTACTTAAAGTTGCGTGTACAAAGAAGAGAAGTAAGCCAACTAAGTGGTTAGGAAATTTAAAAATGAGTGGATTCCTATAGTATCTTGGATAGACATGAAAGCTAAGTATTCCTATAGTGATGTTTGGTTCTCGGGTTTGTTTAAAATGCTGAAAGAAATGCTTCCAAGTAGGGATAGATACCGGGAATGGTAAATGAGGTAAATAAGGTACTATGTCTGATGGGTATGGGTTATGAAAAGATACATGCTTGTCAGAATGATTGTATCATGTATAAGGATGATCACTTAAATGCGGTTGAATGCCCAAAATGCAATGCCCAAGGTTTAAATTAAAGGAGGTGGTTATTGATGGAGATAGTGGTAATCGACGGACAAAGAAAGTTCCTGTCTAAGGTGTTTGATATCTGCCTATTATTCCTCGATTGAGAAGATTGTTTAAAAATCCCAAAGATATAAACAATATAACTTGGTATGCATATCAGACAATGGTTGATCCTGAAGTCATTAGTTATCTGGCCAATGGTGATCAGTGGAAGAAGATAGATGCGGTCTTTCCCAAATTTGGGAATGAGCCATGTAACTTGAGGCTTGGTTTGTGCACGAACTGAATAAACCCATTCACTAATATGACCAGTAATCATAGTTTTTGGCCGGTGATGGAGATAAGTTACAACCTGCCTCCATGGTTGTGCATGAAAAGGAAGTACATCATGTTGTCCCTAATTATCTTTGGTCCTAAGCAATTGGGGAACGATATCGATGTGTACCTATCCCCGCTGGAAGATGACCTAAAAAAGTTGTGGGATCCTAGAATGACGATGTATTATGGGTTTTGGAAGGGGGAGTTTGACTTTAGAGCCATGTTGTTTTACACCGTTAATGACTTCCCCACATATGGAAAGTTGTCTGACTATTCAGTTAAAGGTCACAAAGCATGCCCTATTTGTTTAGAAGGCACGTATTATTGTCAGTTGAGGCATGGAAGTAAGACGGTGTATCTTGGGCGCCAGAGATGGCTTCCAACAACTCATCCGTGGAGGAAATGAGGGTTGAGTTTGACGGGAAGGTAGAGTTGGTTCCCCCTCCTCCCATTTTAACAGGTGCATCAATCTCGAGCATGTTGCATAATTTTTTAAATGAATTTGGAAAGAGAAAGAAGAAACCTAAGGTTTCCAGTAGTTAGAAGAAGCGTTCCATATTTTTTTAACTATCGTATTAGGAGAGTTTTGACGTTCGACACTATTTGGATGCAATGGATATTAAAAATAATGTATGTGATAGTTTGGTTGGTACTTTGATGAATATCCCCGGTAAGACGAAATATGGTTTAAAGTCAAGGAAATATATGGTTGAAATGGGAATTAGACCTAAATTAGCACCTGAGGACTGTGGATAAAAGACTTACTTGCTCGTTGCTTACTACATGCTTTCAAAGCATGAGAAGGAGTTGATATGTTCCAGCCATAGAGGTATGGTTGTTCTAACAGACTACTCTTAGAGGGTTAGCAATCTAGTTTCCGATGAGGGACTGAGATTGGAAAATATGAAATTGCACGATTCACATTATTTTTTTCAAGAAATTCTACCAATTACGATCGATTCCATCTTGCCAACTCACATCTGAGAGTTCATTTCCCAGCTGTGTCGCTTCTTCAAGACAATTTTTTGTAAGGAGATTAGGCATCTGAAATTGGAAAAACTTCAAGGGGAAATAGTAATCGTGTTGTGCGAGTTAAAGATGTATTTCCCTCCTTCTTTCTTTGACATCATGGTGCACTTGTTGGTTCATGTTGTATGGGAGATATTGATATGTGGTCCTATTTATCTTCAATGGATGTATCCCTTCGAGAGGTATATGAAGATATTCAAGGGTTATTGGAAAAATCAATATCACCAGGATGCTAGTATTGTGCAGAGGTATGTGACCGAGAAGGCTATAGAATACTGTACTAAATTCATGAAGGTTGAGGAGTCAGTTGGTATACCAAAATTGCCCCATGCAGATAGAGTGGACAACAAAGGTTTGCAAAAAGGAACTACTAGGTTATTAACCCACGACGAGTTGATGAAAGCACATTTATATGTCCTGCAAAACTCAGATGTGGTTTGCCCATATGTGGATAGGCACATGGCTAATATCGAGGAGCGACACCCCGATTGCTCAAAGAAGTAACTACTTGGTGAACACAATCACACTTTCATTGATTGGTTAAGTGTTACAGTGGTCAAAAACATTCATAGTGACACTTTGAATTGGTTAGCCTTCATGCACTCTGCAATTGTGATTTCCTTCATGGGCTATGGCAAGAATGGGTTTACCTTCTCGACCCTAGAATGGGGCCCACACACCGCTACACAAAATAGTGGTGACAATGTAGTTGTTGAAGCTTTACATGTTAGAAGCACGAAGGATAGGAATCCCGTGTATGGGAACATGTCTTACTATGGTGTAATTGAGGAAATATTGGAACTGGTTTACACAAGTGTCAGGGTACCACTTTTCAAATGCAATGGGTTGATAGCCTTGATGGTGTATCGGTGGATAACCTAGGATTTAAAGTGGTCGATTTGAGCAGGACATGATCTATTGGCAATCCTTACATTCTTGTTTCATAGGCTACATATGTGTTTAATGTTACTGATCCCATTGATTCTAGCAAATTAGTGGTCATTCATGGGAAAAGTCAATTTGTGGGAGATTCTTGTCCATCTACACTATCTGAAATTAGTTCACACAGTTCCTCAAGTACCAGCAACGTTGGGTAGGATGAAACATATGGGGTGGATATATCATTGAGGAGGGACCATAAAGAAGGAGTGTGGATTGAAAGACACCCCAAAATGAACAAGCGGAAGAAGAAGACAGAGATTTGGTTTGCTTATCAGTTTAGATAACCTAGACATTTGTTTATGTGACTATTTTTGTTTATATGAAACTAAAAAATGTTTATCCATGTTATCCCGATAGTGAAGCTATATGATGGTGTAGAGGTAGTTTAAAATAGACATCGCACGCAAGTTGATTTACAGTTCGGTGAATGCGATACCATGCATGCAAACTCGCAATGTTGCTATAATGACTGTGAAGATTGGAATACAAATTTGCACTACTTATCGGTGAGTAATAATTTCAGAGAGAATTATTGTTTTTGATCTCGTACCGACTCTTCGGTCGAATCCAGGGCCTAAAATAGCATAATTAAATGTTTACATGCAACGTCGCCTACCTGTCAGTATCCCCTCATCCTTACCAATCCAGTGGTTTGCGACTGTATTGCGATGTCGATGTGATGCAAATTACCTGTAAAATCATCACATAACCAATTAAGCCAGCACAAGGAATTATTTAACTAAAGGAACCATTCCAAGTTCTCCACATCCAACCACATATTGCATAATCCAAAACAAACCAAATGTCAAGAAATCATTCAAACCGTTAAAAGGGATGAAAATAAATACTAATATGCTTGGAATCCAAATTCAATCATAAAACAAACTTTGAATCCTAGAAACTTCATGGAAACACAGCACCACCAACTTAATCTAAGAACCGCCATCAAACACACATTAGTAAATCCAACAAACATTCATCATGGCATTTTTAGGGAGAAATATGAGGGTTGAGATCTTCATCAAATGAATTATTCCCATAGTTCTCAGGTTTTTCACACCATTGGACTCATCACTTGAGGTATCACCTTCGCTATCACTGAAGTTTAATCCATTTTCATTGTTGGCCACGACATAGCCTTACCCTTATTCTTCTTTTCTTAAGCTTCCTGTGTGGTCTCTCCAGTGTCATCCTCCTCTATCTCATCGCCATCCTCCTCCATCTCATCCTCACTATCCTGAGCTCTATGTGCATCCATATTGGCAACACGAAGTGCATTGGTAGCACTAGCCAACATCGCCTTCACCTCTATCATGCCGACAGTTAACTACTGGATAAGATGCATCATTATGTGATTTGATGCCTTAGTCCTGGTCATATCCCTCGCAAGCATCACACATGCATTATTTTTAAGTCTTTTTAGAGAAAAATAAATTGTTAATTTCATATAAAGTTCATAGTTTTATTATGAATAACTGGGAATAAAATTAAATTCATACCCGAGGTTGTGATAGGGTTGTGATAGGAGTGTTAGTTTGAGCTTGCAATGGTGCAGGTGTCGATGGAGTACCATTAGGCCTGGCCTATGGAAGAATTTCCTTGGGGAATTTGCGAGATATCCACGTGCCCGCCTCCCAATGCCAGTGATTTTCGTGAAAGTAGCCCTTATCATAGTACTTTGGCTGAATTTCACTTTTGATTTGATCCTAACACCTTGTTTCTCCAACAAGGCAATGATCAAGTTGTCATAGGGGAGGGGGTTTCAGCTCTTCAAAGTGAGGGAGACCGTGTGCATCTCATTGATTATGGCAAAACCAGGGTCGATTGCTTTCCTCTCTGCAATGTGGTAAAACAACATTTTCCCATTGATATTGCACTTAGAGGGATGTCCGGCTGGGGTAAGCATTTGTACAATCATATTGTACATCATCTTTTTCACCACATCTAACATATCAATCTTAACCTGCCTCGGCCCTGGTGTCACACTACCCACATTAATCTTGAAGTACTTCTGCACCATCGCGTTGGGGTTAAGGGCCCCTGTCGGATCATCCTCGTTTGGTTTTGGAGGATAAGCGTCCCTACAGTATATTTGGATTGGCACAACCTACTGATCTTGGTCATCTCCTCCAAATGTAGCTCCAATTGCCTCATTGATCACTTACAACGTTAGGACCAGGGGCGTCCTATTCTTTTTTTTGGTGTAGTTTGTGGTTGTAAGACGCGTGAAGTTGGCGTAGAATGCATTCACCTCTGTATCATAGGTTGGCTTATCAAGAAAAATTAACCCCATCATTCCTAAAGGTTTGAATGCCTCCAAGAAATCATCCAAGTGAAGCCTCTCTAAATCCTCCCCCCACATGACCCTAACCTCTTTTACTCTCCTCTCCATCACCATTTGGGAACGCTTCTCTTTCACTTCTTTGAAGAAGCAATTTTTGTCAAACGTTGGTGAGGGAGGGGCATCCATTATCCTCGCCTTTTTGGAAGGGGATGAACCTTCTTTACTGCTCTTGCCCTTGCCCCCTTTTGTAGTTTGCTTCACTGGAGAGTAGAAAATGCACTGGAATACAATTTTACCCTGAAGTCGAACATACATCGCAGGCACCTTGCTATGACCGAAAGTTCATATGCGAAGTAACAGATTCATAAGTATGAATGTGTAAAATTGCAATAAAAGACCACCCAGTCGATATATGTTCGACTGGTACAGAACAAAAACCAATATGGAATCAAGCATCATGAGTGTTCTATAACGAATATGAAAGCAACCAATATCCAAATGCAAGATATGAACACATAAATAACATGCATTAACTGAGATTTGCACAACGAATAAAAGAGATGCACCAATTCCTAACTGACTTTGGGACACCCAAAAAAACTTTAAATCACTGTGCATTAAAGTACATATAACATATTTCGAATAGGACAACCAAATGAAAGCATTCTAACAAGCCAAAAATGTGTAAAACAAATTGTTACCTTTGCTACAGTTTGATTGCTGGGGATTCTTCAACTGAATGTGGCTACGTTTACTTGAATGGGAATTATTACACTCTTTGATGATAATTTATATGTCAATATCAGAGGTTATTTGATTGATTCTAGCAGTTTATTTTTTGGTTTTTTTTAGGTTGAGAAAGTTTATTTGTGAGTTCGATGAGAAGAATGAGGTTGAGGTTGGGGGTGACCAGTATATATACTACAATACAAATGGTGTAGTTTTTAAGATACCCATGAGCGGATAACCTTGTATAGGCCAAAAATATGGCGAGTAGGAAGCGACGTCGTACATTGAATATAATGGGTCGGGTGTTTCACCTGGGCCCAAAAACATTTTGGCGGGCTAATGGTTGGGGAAATTGAATCGTCATTTAGCATTTTTGCTGGTGAATTCACCCAACCCAAAGGCAGACTGACATTCTAGCAATGTCGTGAAGGCATGAAACTGGGCTGATTTTTACAACTGGCCTAGATGTAAAAACAAGTGGGCTTTACCAGTGGTGGGGATAAACCACCCTGGCCCAATTTCTTACACACATTGACATAACCGATTCCTTTGTGACATATCATTGATGCCACACTCAAAGGATGGGCCTTTAGCCCATCCACACTATATGCTACCCCAATTTGTAGGGCCAACACGAATGGTATGGAAATGGTGTTAAATAGTTCTAGCAGTAGGAAAATTTTAATACGACTATGTCCCGGCCTCTAAATTCTTCAACATCAAAAACCCTACTAATTGATTATAAAAGTAAAATTATCCTTTCGATCATTGATAGAAATGCTATTTGAACACTAATTCGTATGATAGGTTTGACTTATCAGTCTCCTGAAATATAATCCAAAGTAATTCCCTGGAATGAAAATAATTAACCACTGGTCCTCCCTTGAAATATTCAAGAACAGTCAAACTATGAATTCTAATAGTTTCACATGTTTAATGATGTTCGGTGTCAATGTGGTTTAAATTAAGATATGATATAGTAAACGAAGGTGGTACATATATTCCATGTCATATGTGAATGGAAATATCTTGCCTTAAACCATCCTGTATCAAGAACCATCTATTGTGAAAGCATTAGTCATGTAATATGGTTGAAGATCATATGCTTTACCATAATACCTATCCGTAATTGAAATGTGCAATAACAATTGGCCTAGAAAGAGATCAAATATGTGGTTGACTAATTAACGTACATAGTAGACTCCTACGATCATTCAGGATTAAACTAGTTATTCATTTCAACCCCACACTTATATCTTGATCACTAATGTAATTAGTTTGATGTTCATGGACTTCTAATAAAATCCCTATAAAAACTATAGCCTCGAATGACATGGGGAAGGAATGTACAGGTCTGTACGAACAATAATCGTTAAATGAGTAATTTTAATATCCTCACCCGTTGGATGGGGTTTGTAGTCTATGGGTTTTAATTAAAAGACTATGTAATCAACAAGTTAGGCTGGTAACTATAAGCTACTCATATGTCAATGGCCATTTCATGCTTTAAAACATCCTTTATAAAGAACGGGATATTTTGAAAGCATTAGTTGTGAAATATGGTTAAATATCTTAAGCTTAAACATAATGCATTTTTAAATTGAAATAGGCGAAAACCATTGGAGATCAAATATGTGGTTGTTGGAGACGTACGTAGTGGCCTTGTGTACACTGGTTTAGGAATGTTAAGGTTTTTAAGGAAAATGACGGTCTCAAGGTAATTACTTCCAAACTAATTACATGTTCTAAACTTGTCTTACAATGGGAACACTAGGTAAGAAATTAATTTTCCCTTAACATAATTTGAAAACATAGAAAAAGACCTAACATGCGAAGTCACTCAGACACTCTTTCATAGTGACTGTAGTACGAACGAAGAGCGACCTCGCGGATTCTTGGGGAATGGGCGGATTGGTCCATCAAGAGGCCCAAGCTAGGCATTAAACTGTATGTATTTCGAGATCGCAAATTCCATTGGCTATCCTGATGTTTGGCTGATATATGTGTGGTTGGATTTTCAACAAGGACCGACCTATTGGGTCAATTTTGACCCAAACGGAGACGTAAAGTGATATCGATCAACATGATGCAAAATATGTGCAACATCACATGACTGGTGGGAGAGTACTTTTATGCACCATACCTCACAAATTATGTACTTTCATGCATACTTGGTAAAAAAACCCAAATTACTTTGAAAAGGCCTTTATTACCAAAATTGGTGCCCTCCACCCCCCCTCCCCCCCTCCCCCCAAACCTCCAACATTCATCTTTTCCATTTCCTTCCACCACCAAATAATCAACCACCATACACACCTAAATCCACCACAACCCTATCATTCCTAAATGGAGAAACAAATTGAGAAGGATGAGGTCATCAAGGTAGGAGATTCCGTGAATAATAAAAGTGGTAAGTTTTCCTCTTTATCATTACTTGATCAAACTGTTTATGCTCACATCCCTTTGATCATTTATTGAAAGGGTGTTTAATGTTGGTATGTTTCATTTATCTTTCTTTCCTTAACTTTAAGATTGTGGACAATAACCATGTAGGGTGTTTGTTGTCATTGAAGATGTTATTGTTTCAAGTGAATATGGTGTACATACATGTGGGAGCATGCTAATAAAGGTTATTTGGATATGGAGGAAACACTACATGAAGTGTGTAGTTTGTGTACCATGAGAAGGATTTACTTGTATGGTTAAGATTGCTATGTTACCATTTCATCCATATTAAAGGAATATTATGTATCATTCATTGTTACATTTTATGTTTATTGAATTTTACATGTAGGTCTTCTAGTCATAAATCGCGATAAAAGGAAACGGCCGAATGAATGGGGAGATATGAATCAATCGATAAGACATAGGCAAGGTTAGGGTAGGGCAATTTGCAAGAAATTGATAGACATAGTGGAGAAGGGTACAAAATGTTCTATGAAATTCAATGACATTGGGAATGCAATAGAGGATCAAAGTAATTGGTGGTCTAGTTAAATCAGTTCAATTGCTAGGAGAAAGGTAGACATCTTCTTGTACGATTCATGGCCTCGTGTCTATGATGCTTAAAAGTGTGATAATATGTAATGCAATATGTCTTTGAAATCGAGTGTGATAATATGCCAAAATTGAAGAAGAGAACTATACAGTGCTTTGGTGAAAGATGGAGAGATTTCAAAACCAAATTGGCTAGGGATTACGTGTTTGGAAAGAAGAAGAATTGCAATCCTAGAATTAAGCATTCATTTATGAGTGAATCAAGTTGGAAGGGTTTGGTTGCAAGAAAATTAGCAGACAAAAAATCTATAAGGAATTTACATTGGAATGCTTACAATTATATACATAATATGCACATATTTATAAATTTACACATGCATTATATTATTGGATAAACTTGATTATGCTTGAGTATAGATTTGTTGTTAGCTTTTAGGCATGAAACTGGGCTATTTTCCTTTCACACATCTAGGTGTTCCTATCTTTAAAGGTGCTGTAAAAAACATTTATTTTCAACCCTTAATTGAACAACTTGATAAAAGACTCAATAACTAGAAAAATAAATGGCTGTCCACGGGAGGCAAGATCACTCTTATTCAATCTTGCATTTACTCATTGCCTCAGCACATCTGGTCTTTCATAAAACCTCCAAAACAGATCATTAAAAAAATTGAAAGAAGGATGAGTATCTTTTTCTGGGGTCAGACTGAGTTAAGACCTAAAAAATCTGGAAAAAGTGGGATGCTTTATGTTTCCCTACTGACCAGAATGGATTAGGTTTTAGGTCAATTCATACCATCATTAATGCATGTTCTGTAAAATTATGGTGGAAGTTTCAAACTGCAAAAGCCCTATGGACTCACTTTATAGCATCCCTACCTAGGTCTTTTCAATGCTCCCAAACCTGGAAAAGAATTTGTTTGGTTAACTCCTGGTCTGAATCTTATACCAGAGTTATTCATGGTGTTGGTAGCTGTGATTTTTGGACTTCGAATTGGTTAGATACAGGCCCTATCATAGATCATTGTAACCCTGATTGTACTTCAATTCCCGAGGACTGTACAGTAGCCTCCTTTTTCCAATACAAAGGCAATTTCTTACCCCAGCTTATACCTATTCTTAATCCTGACATTGTTGTTCTCTTGCAGGATTTCAGTCTATCTCCTCACAGAGAATATAGACTAATTTGGAAGCCTGACGCTCGTGGACTTTTCTCTTTTAATTCTGCATACAGATTGCTCAGGGAACAAAGAGGTATTATTGCCTCTATTAATCATATTTGGAATCCAAGACATGAAAAGAAGGTTTCAGTGTTTATGTGGCGGATGATAAACTCCCTACTGCCCTTTGATAATATTCTAAAATTTATGAAATTCAATCTTCCTTCCAAATGTTGTATGTGTGAAAATGAAGATTCCTTAAATTATTTTTTTAACTCCTACATCGTTGCTGTGAAAGTGTGGAAAGTCATACACAATTTTATGGGTATTGCTGATAGATCTTTTTCCTCTCTGTGGGAAAGACTATCTTTCTACTTTACTTTCCCTGGTTTGTCTAGCTTCCATAACTTGATTCTGCGTTTAACTCCATCAATCACATGCTGGTTTCTCTGGAAAGTGAGGAATAGATGTTTATATGATAATATTAAACCTCACACCCAAGTTGTCCTTAAACAGATTAGAGAGTATCTCTTTTATCTCTTATCTGCAAAGCCTTTTTTCATTTCAAATCAGATTGATGCTGAAATTGCAGATTATAGTTTCCTACCAACTGCAAAAAAACCACCCAAGCCCAGGATTGTAAAAGTTTTTTGGACCAGACCCTGTTCTGGTCTAAAATTAAATATTGATGCCTCTTGGTATAAATTAACTCAGAAGGCAGGGATCGGTGTGGTGGTAAGAAACAGCATGGGTGCTTTCATTTCAGCTCAAGGTTCTTATATTAATGCCACCTCTCCCTTAGAAGCTGAGATGAAAGCTATAAAATTAGGACTCCAAGTTGCTTGCTCTTACTCTGATCCTCTCATTATAGAATCTGACTGTCTTACTGCTATCTCTCATGTTTTGAATCCTATAACTGCACACTGGAAACCTTTTCAGTTAGCGGATGAAATACATTACATGCTCAAAACATACTCTTTATTTCATATCTTTAGAGAAGCAAATAAGACAGCAGATGCACTTGCTAAGTTTATTTTATCATCCAAATCCTCAAGAATTTTTTCTTCCAATACCTATCCTGGGTATCATTAGATTAGATCAAATGATGATTCCCTCTCTGAGAATTTTTTAGAATGGATGCTACTGATTTACTTGTCTTTTATACAGGTAATCTTTCCACAATCAGTTTTCTTTCCAACCAGTTCCAGATTACCATATCCTTTTCTCATGATGAATGCCAAAGATCAATTTCTGGCTCAGGAGTTTTCTCCTTTCCAGCTCATTTTTTTAATTTTAGCTCCACCTTTTGACTAAATTGTGCTTCATTTTTTACGATCACTAAATTGTTCGAGGGCACGGAGCTAAAATTATTAGGTGAACACAGGAACCTACTATATTGGCGTGGCACATTTTCGACTGCTCGATGGGATCGAGGCCTTGAGAGGGCTTGTATTTCAAGGTTTTCAGTACCTCAAGGGGCTATGGTAGTTCGAGTGCTCAAGGGTTTGGAGTTCCGAGACCTCGAGGGGTGGTTCGAGACCTTGCAAATGGTGGTCCGAGTCCTAAAGGGGCTGAGGTAGATTTTGGCTGATTAGGTGTTACGAGACCTCGAGGGGTGGTTCGTGACCTCGAGGGGTGGTTTGTGACCTCGAGGGGTGGCTCGAGACCTCGCGGGGTAGTTCGTGACCTCGCGGGGTGGTTTGTGACCTCGAGGGGGTTTTTTCGAGACCTCGCAAATGGTAGATCGAGTCCTAAAGGGGCTGAGGTAGATTTCGGTTGATCAGGTGTTACGAGACCTCGAGGGGTGGTTCGTGACCTCGAGGGGTGGTTCGTGACCTCGAGGGGTGGCTCAAGACCTCGCGGGGTGATTCGAGACCTCGAGGGGTGGTTCGTGACCTTGAGGGGTGGTTCGTGACCTCGAGGGGTGGCTCAAGACCTCGCGGGGTGGTTCGAGACCTCGAGGGGGTTTTTTCGAGACCTCGCAAATGGTGGATCGAGTCCTAAAGGGCCTGAGGCAGATTTCAGCTGATTAGATGTTACGAGACCTCGAGGGGTGGCTCGTGACCTCGAGGGGTGGTTCGTGACCTCGAGGGGTGGTTCGTGACCTCGAGGGGTGGTTCGTGACCTCGAGGGGTGGTTCGTGACCTCGAGGGGTGGTTCGTGACCTTGAGGGGTGGTTCATGACCTCGAGGGGTGGCTCAAGACCTCACGAGGTGGTTCGAGACCTCGAGGGGTGGTTCCTAAAGGGGCTGTGGAAGTATAGGTTTCAATTCTTAGAAAGTCTACTCCTTTGTTTCGTCACACTAACAGCAACTTCTCCGGCCACCGGCGCCGCTCCAAGGAAGCTGCTGGACATAGAACTAATGTGCGGCAGCTATGCGATTTCCGAGTACTCCGGGAATCAGACTTCAGGTTTTTCGGGCTGTGATTTCCATTGCCGGTCACCTTTTGCGAGATGCCATTGCTCATGGCTGGACTGTTTGCTGGCGTGTCTCCACTTATAAGTAGGGGCTATTTGCTGTGCGTTTTAGTAATATAGAGCTATGTTATGGATGGAATAAGCGAGCACCTTGAGCTTGCATATGCTTCTCTTTTTTTCTACAACCTATGTAAGGTTATTCTGGCTTTCTCCTTTGAAAAAAAAAGATTTGTTGTTAGCTTCAGAATGTGTTTGTTGTGCATGATTGCTAGGGTTCTAGAATGCTAAAGGTCTACCCTTTGCCCAGAAAATAGTAGCATTCGTTGAACATGTAATGTCGCAAACTACTGATTGTTGTGTAGGTCGATAAAGTCAACTGCTTTGCAAGATCATGAGTACACTTAATTTGGAAACTATATTAGACCGAAAATTAGTGTAAATTCACACAAGTACCTACCTTTACATGCAATGTACTTATTGAAGGGTGTCCAATACTGGTCAGAGAAGGGGCATTATGTTACCAAGAATGTTAACATCGGTTATTTGTATTATGAACTATCTATTTTAATGATCTTACAAGGTGTAAGGGAAAAAAGTGAACTAGCATGATGGAACAAGATGCACCCCACTATGAGTCGTGGAGGATTCACACTAGCAACAAGGTAATCATGAAGGGTAAGTTCCACACCAAAGATGTAGGGGTTGTTGCCAAACAAATTGCACATTTTGCTTATGTTCTAGATGATATGATGGGAATGAATTTGTCCAAGAAAAATTTATATGATATTCATTATTTTTAATTTGTAGGAGGGCTTAAAAAGGAAGCAAGAGTCCGGCAAGTTCATTGATGTTGGAAAGAAGGATATACTGGGGGTTGCACATTACAAGAAAGAACATCCGGGCCGGGTCCGGGGTGTCGGAAAAATCGCGACACATAGGGACATCTTTGTGAAACCCCGAATGCATAAGGTTGATACTGCATCAATTAGTCAAAAAAAAGTAATGCATTGAAATCCACATTGAGTCAACTAGTGGCTTATGTCTCGCAAGAATCAAATAAGAGAAATTGCCACTAGACTCAGAGATAATTATTCCATGTTCTAAACCAACAACCTCAACTCCACCTTACCCTTATTCTCAAATAACATCAACACATGATATCTTGGGGCCTTTTAGTAGGCTTGTCCCACTGTCTCCCACCTCTATGACAACTCAAACGTTTGATCGTCTAAGAACGAAGTTAGTAGAGGCCACTCAACTCAACATGAAGGTATAAGTAAATATAGTACACCAATCATGTTCTAAATTATTTTACACTAATTATTGACTCTTCGTTTACAGGGTAATTCATTGTGCACACTACTTTCCAAACATGTTAATGGAGAGAGCCACATCATGGAGGAAGGTAAATTGTACACATCAATATGAGTGAATCATTATAAGCCGGTCACGAATGATAACATCATTTTAAATGTCAAAAAGATCCTTGTAGATGGTATTACTTTTCCAATCTCGGAACCCGAGGCCATGACAATGAATGTGGCATTTGGAATGTTTTTTTAATGGCCCCTTCATTTGGTTCAAATTTTGGAGAATAGGCCAACTAAGAAGGTGTAACATTGATAATCTATATACTACTTCTTATGAGTTGAGACAAATGCTTAGGAAATAATATTTGCAGTTGTTTTCATGTAGATCAAGACAAGGGTTATTAGTAGCCCGGCAAATTTTGCCAATACATGTGGGGATCTAAAGCTTATAAACCCCTATGTCTCTAGAATCAGGCCACCACTATTCAATCCCACAAAGGATGGTTCCCTAAAGAACATCCACACGATTGTGACACCACACCCTATCTTATGTTCGTAAAAAATCCCCGTGGATGAAGTGAGTATTTTAGGGTACAAGTTAGATGCAATTATCGAGAAGGAGGATTTGGTATCTTTGTTCCATTTCAATAATCGGCCACCTCCCGTGATGAAACTAAATTGTGTGTAAGTATTAATGCATCACTCTAACCTGATTCAGATGCATACTTATCATGTTTGGCTTTGAGCAAGTAAAACAAACCATATATACAGGCTCCTGCATGTACAATCCATTTCCAAAATGAAAGGGTGGATAGGGGTTCTTTGCCCAATAAAGATTCAGCATGACCATGTTACGATGGAAGAGCATTTGGCCTACTTCAGCTCCCATTTAATGCAAAAGGACCAACTCATATATATCGCACCTTATTATAAGTGGTGAATCAACTATACTTTCTTTTATACAATTGTTTGGTTTCTATTTATCAATACATGATTGTATTGAGGATAATAGGGATTTCATTTTTGTAGCAAACATTGGATGGTTGTCATCATCGTTCTTCCTTCTAAAATGGTGTATTGGTACGATCCATTACATCAAACATCACCAAAAAAAATTTCATTTGCAATAACCAAGGGGATGACATATCACATAATTAACAAGCACAAAGATTTCACGTCGAAGTCCCTAAAGGTTAGAATTCAATTCGACATTGTATTATTCACCAGTATCCCATAAGTACTTATCAGTGTGTTTGTGAACAATGTATCCAATCGACTAGAATAAGAAACAAATGGTCGAGTGGGAAATCAGTTACTATTGCATGCGGTTGGAGAAGGATTTGGTCATGCAAGTGAGGGAGAATCAATTTGATCTACAAAAGGTATGTATTATTTTCACCTGTTGAATCTAATCAACAACATCATATGACTTTGCACAACTTGTATACCTTTTTTGACATTACACCTTGTTGTAGTATTTTAATGAGGACAGAGAACCATACACCATCAAGCAATTGGAGAAAGTGCGCAACAGTGGGCAAACTTTATGATGGTAAGGAATTTGAAACATTTACCTAACCTTACAATGACATGAGGAAGTTGGAATAGATTGAATTTTTGTGAGAGCCTCATTCTCTAAAATGCCCATTGATACTTTCCAAGCTATTTTTTGACACCTTGATAGAGATTTCTAGCTAGCTATGGAGTATCAATGGTATAGTTCATTTTGTGAGAATTTTTATAACTTACTAAGTGTACGGATGGTGTAGTGCTTCTCGTACTGGTTTTTATGCCTTGTTGAATGGTGTATTAAGATTGAATCTAATAGGGCACTCAACATTGGGTATTCCATTTAAGAAATATTTTATTTATGTTATTTATATGAGAACCAACTTTGCACATTAAAATAGACAATTTGGTACAGCAGAACTACAGTATGCGATGTCGCATATTGTTATCATTGGCTTATCGATGGGATTGGCCTACTAGAAACATTGCACAATGATCCACAAAGCTTTATCAGACATCGCAGACGGATTGACAATGTAATCGTTTTATGCAACGTCGCTGGCACTTTGTTTTTCCCATCTTTTATTACTACAGACATAATTCCCAATAATCCAAAGCAGATACATTAGATTTACAGTGGTTCACAACCATAGTTAAAAATCATAATCAACGTAGTCGGTTAATAAAATATTCAATTTGGAGAGGTTAAATGACGTCACGAATTACAATCAGACGACATCAACAGCTGTGACTTTGAACACTTGTCGATCATCATTTGGGAAACATTAGAATTAACTATGGTTATTCTTCAAAAAAATACGATGTTAAAAATGTTATTTAAGGGGGTTGAAAACTGCAGTAATAAATGTTGAACTACAAACTCGGTACATTTTGATGTGATATCCAATATGAATAATAACGACGTCGCAAATACTATGTACGATGTCATGCAATGCAACCTCGCTGTAAGATGGGATGTCGAAAACCCTCAAACGTGTAGAAATTTTGCTCTAACGTCGCAATTGTCATCAATTTTGTATTATTTACCTCAGTTATTTTTATGAAAAACCGTGATAAAAACGACTTTTTTCAAGGGTTTTGAAACGAGGCAAAAAGTGACCTTTTTTACTTCACCCACATTCACTTCAGTTTTTCAGTGGTGAAAAACCGAGGTAAAAAGGCATGAAAAACGAGGTAATAGATGTTGTTTGTTGTAGTGATTTCTCCTAACCTCACTTATGTTTTGAAATGATTTTTGTTGCATTTGAGACTATGCATTAAATAAGTATGGGGAAGGGAGTAGTGAGCACCTAGGGAGTTTTATTCTTGGATTTCCTCAATGCATTCTATGATTTTCGTTTGTAGTGTTCTTGCTAGTTGATGATTTTTGTTTTTGATTGTTGAGGGATGATTTTGGATGGATAGTTGGTGGCATGAGATGCTATACTAGGGTTCCTAGTTTACATGGGGTAGGTTATTTTAGGATATTGGCGGTGTATTTTTTGTTTTGATCTTATCTTTTGTAGTATAAAGCCCACTTTGGGGCGATTTTGTGCTACACCAAAAAAAATTGAAAGTTTTGAAAAATGAAAAAAACATAAAAACCCAAACAAGTTGAAAACCCAAAAGGGCAACTTGGGTAACATTAGGAAAAGCCCAGATAGGTCAAAAGACCTAGGTATAAATGAGAGGCTAGGCCCAGCTAGGCTTATGAGCCTAGGAAAAAATGAGAGGCCGTGTGGAAAAATGTGAGAATGGAATACGTTTTGTGTGTTAAAGCTAGGATGAATGAAAACCTAAAAGGGCTCATAGGTAAAATGAGAGAAATTGAGAGGAAAAAAAACTAGGTTGACGATACACTTAACTCATTGGTTATGACTAGGTTGAGAATCACGAATTGTCCCTATGTTACAACCAAGTCGATGACTCTTGAATTTCTTTGGTGGATTGTTTTGGGAGATGAATCTTTCATTGCCTTTTGGGATCATTTTGGGAAAAGTAAGCTAGCTTTACATTTATCTTCTTAGCTAATGTTTTTCCACATTTTACTTTTGGGTAATTAGATTGCTTATATTCTTCAAGGAGCATGGGAGTTGAGATATTCTTACTCTTTATGGGGGAAACATGGTAATCTAGGAATAAGTTGGATGCCTCGGTTAACTTATGCTTACACGCTACATTTCGCTTAATTCATTTTTCTTGTATTTTTATTTACTCAAGGACGAGTAAAGGGTTAAGTGTGAGGATTCTGATGTCCTTCATTTTGCGTGCATTAACCATTGCAATCGACATATTTTTTAGCTTGTTTTGTTTGGCAGATTGCTAGTATTAGTTGATGGCCATGGTTAGTTTTCTTGTTTAAACCCCGCGTTTTGTAGACTTAATTGGTACTAATGGACAACTTGCATCCATGGGCTCTTGGATCTTTCTTGTGATCATCTTTAGTAGGTTGCCCGTGGGTACTTTTTGGTTACATTTTATGTGAAGGCTATTCGTGGGGGAGGTTAAAGATATTGAAGGTCATTTGCAAGGATGGTAGAAGAGATCGAAGTCCATTCACCTCTAGAATGGTTGTAGAAAAATTCTACGAACATTAATACGTGGTAGAAGAAGATTAGATTTAAAGACAGGCAGCATTGGAGTTCAAGGTGGCCAACGAAGAAACGGTGAATTGTGGTTTGATGAGTTGTGCTAAAGTCTGAGAACAATCTGAGAAGAATTAGCCTTCAAGGGATGACACTAACGGCTAGCGCCAAATGAGTCGTACCACGTCAAAGAGATCAACACGGGGATACGGTGTGGCCCATGCCAAATTCCACGGGCCGCAAGCACAAGTCTCAACTCCACTCAAAATCAGCAAAGTATGGGCACAGACTATCCCATTTTCAATGGCCCACACCATTCCAAGTCCAAGATGCCAAGACCAACTGATGGCCCAGCCAAAGACCGCATTCCGCACCAAGTTTCTGAGCAGACCAAGCCTTCTGACAACGGCCTGCGTCAAAGGCCGCATCTTGAACTGAGTTTTTGAGCAGACCGAGCCTTCTGATGACTTCCCGTGCTAAAAGTCGTGCTCCATGGAAAAGAAGTTCCAAATCCAGCACGCTGACGGTGGCCGGTATCAAAGGCCATGGTCTGCGCCAGATGATGCAACGTAGCCCACACCTAATCCAGCATCCTACGCCGGACGAACAAACATGGTCCATGCCAGATCCTATAGACTATGCCAGCAAGGAAAACTGTACGTTCCACAGGCCACACCATCCACATCTGCCCGCGTTGGGCAGCGGCTGAGCTAGGGTTTACTTGTTTTTTGCCTATTTTTGGCCTATTTTCAGGCCTATTTTCAGGCCCAATTCCCTTCTCATATAAATATAGTCATAGTCTACTAGGTTAAAAGAGTAGATAGTTTTTGGATCACTTTTATTTTCATTAGGAGAAAAACTTTAGAGAGAGAAACACTCTCTCCTTTTATTTATTTTATTTTATTTTAGTTTTGATCCTATGATATGGAATTCAAATCTTTATTTTGAATTCCATATCTATGGATTAGTTTCCATAGCTTGGGGATAAATTGCATGCGCATGGTTTAATCTATGTTTTGTGAGATTCTACAGTTTATCCTAATTCTATGTTCTATATAAGCACAAACTTTAGTCTATATTCATGTTGGAGCAAATATTGATACCCCCTTGGGAAGAGAAACCTGGATGTTTGAATGGGTAAGGGAGTACTGATCTGCTTAGGTGTGTGCACGGGAAAGCCAAGTATTACTCTAGCTTATTTGTCATTGTACCAGTCTTATTTGATTACGTAAATTAGTCCAAGAGGTTATGGGTAGAGGTAGCGAAAAGTAGTAAGCTAGGGTTGTAAGGGGCCCTAGTGTCATAGATAAGGTGCCAACCACCCCCTGACCTAATTGATATGTGATTGGGAAGTAGTGCATCCATGGTGGAAGCCTGGGATGTAATTACACGGGGGAGAAACTAACCTACAATAATGGTCGGACCTTGTTGTGCTCCCCTAATTACGATGGCAGTGTCGATGGAGGGTTGCGAATGCACTTGACGTGACATGCACGATGAAGTGTATTCCATTGGCCACACCACATGTTATGAACACTCTATTAGGTTTGTCTGAATCTCTATGTGAATGAGTTGATGATCAAAATATGAAATTAACCATGTTGCACAATGATTCCCCATGTTCTTAGCTTTCTAAATTAATTGCTCTTTTCTTTTATGTCTTGTAGTTGTTAATTGAAAAAAAAAATAACCCCCTCTTGTTTGCTTTACTAGTTATTCCTTTCACTCATACGCATTGACGACCCGTACGAGGTTGTTTTTTCATAGACTCTTAAGCCCTAGCATCTCTGTAGACATACCTAGGGCTTACCGCTAACTACCTTATCGGTAACGTAGTAATGAAAGCAGGTGCAGAATATAAATATTATCTTTGACCCTCTCATAAGTCCTCCGCTAGGGTTAATTAGCTACAATTAATGACCCCGGGTGGAGGTGGGTCCTTTACCGAAGAGGATACAGTTCCCAATGCTTTACCACATGATGACCTAATGGTTATCGTCGAAAAATTGGAAATGTAATGGTCACAGGGTATTTGTGGACAGTGGAAGCATTGTTGCAATACTTTTCGTTTATTGCTTCAATAGGTTTGGGTTTAAGTGAAGTAACTTAAAGAAGTCCACATCCTCCATGTTCAGATTTACAGGACGAGTAGAAACACCGTTGGGTAACATATAGCTTCCTGTTACAATTAGAGACATCGATCGACATTAAACCACAATGTGTGATTTTGTGCTCATTGATGTGCCAAGCACGTTCAATTCCATCATTGGAAAGCCTTGGATGAACGCGGAAAAGGTGATATGGTCTCCATACCACATATTAATGAAATTCCCAACTCCAGCTAGAATTGCAACGATAAGGAGAAATCAACAAACAGCAAGGCAATGTATGGTGATCGCGATGAAGACAGGAAAAAAGTGCGGAGAAAACTAACATGATCAAAACTATATCCAAGATGGGATTACTTAACCATTAGAAACCGATAATATATTTGGGTGAGGAAATTGAACTGTTAATTTTTTATGACCAAGATGATTCCAGATGTCTTAAGATAGGAAAAAAATCTTCCACCACAAAAAAATAAAGGGTTATACAAATCCTACGATGTCATAAGGATAGGTTTGTATAGAGTGTCAAAAATATGGGAGGGGTTGATCTAAACATTTCCACCCACTCATTAAACATTAATAACTCAGTTAAGCCGGTCAAACAAAAGCAGCAAAACTTTGCCAGTGATAGTTAGAAGGAAATAGAAGAAGAAGTCACAGCCTTACTTCGGGCAGGTATATTGAAGGAGGTTACCCACCCAAAATGGCTAGCAAACCCAGTAATGGTGAAAAGGTCATATGCGGTATGGCTAATGTGTATAGATTTTAGTGACTTAAACAAGGCATGCCAAAAGGATTGCTACCCTTTAGCCAAAATTGATCAGCTAGTCGAAGCAATATCTGGCAACAAAGTTCTATCCTTTTTGGACATATACTATGGGTACCACCAAATACTGATAACTTTTATAATATTCTTTGGAACATTCTGCTATGTGAAAATGCCTTTTGGACATAAAAATGTAGGAGCAACGTATTAGAGGGTGATTGATAGTGCATTTGACAATCAAATAGGACGAAATGTAGAAGCATATGTTGATGAAATGGCCATCAGAAGCAGAAGGGTTAGTTAATTCGCTGTATACTTGAAAGAGACTCTAGATACGTTACGTAACATCAGGTGATAATCCATAGAAGTATATCATTGAAGTGGGCGCGGGAAAAATTTTGGGTTACAAGGTATTTTCCAAAGGGATTGAAGCTAACCCAAACAAAATCCAAGCTATAGTAAATCTTCCTCAGCCGCGAATGGTTAAAGAGGAACAAATATTAATGGGATCTGTGGCAACACTCAGCAGGTTCGTTTCCGAGGCAACTGAGAAACACTTCCCACTCTTCCAAATATTGAAGAAGGTCAAGAAGTTTAGCTGGAACAAAGAGTTTCAAAAGGCATACGACGCATTAAAAGACCAACTCCAAACATTGGCGGCATTGCGGTCACAAGTCATCGGGGAAACTCTTTATCTGTAATTGGCAGTTTTGTACAATGCAGTAAGTTCAGACCTTGTGTGCCAGAAAGGCCAAAAGCAAGTGTTAGTCTGCTACATCAGTAGGATATTACAAAGCGCAAAGAGAGCGTACTTTCCAGTTGAAAAACTAACTCTAGCATTGGTATACTCATCAAGAAGGTTGCAAAACTATTTTCATGGAAATCAAATCGTTGTCTGCAAGAATTTCCCGATCAAGAACATCACGAGCAAACTAGAAGTGTCTAGAAGAATGACCAAATGGGCTCTCCATCTAGAGCAGCATGAGATCAAATTCAAGCCAAGGACATCAATCGGGGCTCAAGCCTTAGCAGATTTTCATCACGGAAATAACCAGTGAAGTTTCGCAAGATGCAAACATATGCAAAAATATTTTAGTAGATAAAGGCAAGTCAATATGGGTAGATGTCACGTGGAAGCTGTTGGTAGATGGAGCGTCCAACAAAGAAGGGTGCAGTGCAGGGTTGTTGCTAGTTGACCTAGAAGGTGGGGAGCATAGATACCCACTCTATTTTGACTTCATGTTGATGAACAATGAGGCAAAATATGAGCCATTAATATGTAGCCTGGACCTTACGGTCAAAATACAAGTCAAGAATGTTCTAGGATTCAGCGACTCCCAAATAGAAGTCCAGCAAGAACAGGGAGATTACGAAGTGAGAGAAGAATAGCTGGTAAAATCTTAAAAAAGGTTTAATAGCCTATTACCCAGCTTGAGTACTTCAACATCCAATACGTGCGTAGATCCAAAAACACAAAAGCAAATGCGTTAAGATAACTAGCAACGGCAGGATTCGATTCATTGAGCGAACAAGGAGATATAAGAGTGGTAGTCATTCCATTCAGAAGCCCGACGATCACAACTGTGCCATTATTCCAGATAGAGGAAATAAGTTGGATGACACCTATAATAGAGCACCTCACAAACAGAAAGTTACCAGCGGACACCATACAAGCTAGAAAGTTAGAGCTGCGATCTCACAACTGTGTCTATGAAGGAGGAATATTATACAAGAAAGGTTTTCTATAACCATGGATAAAATTCATAGGACCAGCACATGGAAGGGAAATTCTAAGAGAGGTACACGAAAGGTTGTGTGGAATGCATCAGGGATCAGGAATGATAGCAAAAATGATCATCCGAGCAGGATACTGCTGGCCGGCCATGTTCAATGAGGCCCACAAGTTCATGCTCAAATGTAAAAGCTACCAGATCAACACTTCACTGTCACATAAGCCACAAGCTACATTTAGAGGTATATACAAAGCGTGGACGTTCGACAAATAGGGGGATTGACCTAGTTGGACCCTTCCCAAAGGGCGGGAGCAACACTAAATTTCTTATCATAGCAATCGACTACTTCCCAAAGTGGGTATAGGTAAAGCCATCAGGACAAGTCACAATAGAGGTAACAAAAACATTCACCTGGTAGAATATAGTGTGTTGCTTTGGGATTCCACTTACTATTGTCATGCATAATCGTACACAGTTCAAAAGTGGCACCTTTATTGATTTGTGTTTGAAACTAGGGATTCTCCAAAATTTTACATCTGTAGCGCACCTCCAAGATAATGGGAAAGTAGAAAGTAATGAACAGAACTATCGTTCAAAGAATTCAAAGCTTCTGGAGGGGAAGCAGACTGGCTAGGTGGATGAAATACCCAACACCCTATGGTTATATAGAATGACCATTTGTGAGCCAGTAGGGAAAACACCGTACAGTCTGGTATATATTCAAGAAGCAAGGCAATCTGCAATTCAAGCCTCCACGTATTCGACTACAAAAAGGAAGACAATCCAGACAGGATGAGGCTGGACTTGGATGAGCTGGAAGGAAAAAGAGAATTTGCAATGATCATATAAGCTAAATATGAGGAAAGAGTGGCTAGATCTTATAATTAGAAGGTTAAATAAATGCGGTTTAATGTTGGTGATCTTGTGTTAAGGAAGAAAAAGGCAAGCCTAGCATTAGAACGAGAAAAGTTATGCCCAAAGTGGGAAGGACCTTACAAGGTCACGAAGGCCCACATATACTGTTATGAGCTCTACAATGTAATTCTAGCAGAAGAACAAGGAAATCTATGCCCAAAGTGGGAAGGACCTTACAAGGTCATGAAGGCCCAAAAATCCAATTGTTACGAGCTAGAAAGGTTGGACGGTAGCAGTGTCCCCAACGCATGGCACGCGATTAATTTGAGAAGATTCTATGTTTAAGTTTAGGGAAATAAATAGACAACATCTACTTGTACAGAAACCATGAAATTATCATTGGTTCCATCCATTCCATTATTTCAAGGGCTATATTATCACAGTCATATATTATAAAATCGTCTTTCTGGGCAACGATTACATTGTTTGTCAGCTACTTGCAAATTTTAGATGATAACACATCTTTAGCGCATCACAATCAATGTGACAAGGTCTTTAAATGGTCAAAGGTTGAACACAATCATGTTTGTCATAAGAAATACCCAACTGCAAACTATAGATCTTGCAACTTTGCAAATACTACATCTGTAAGCTATAGATCTTGCACAACTACTAATACTTGTAAGCTTTGGATTTTGCTGTTTTGTGAACCTTACAAATGGCAAGATATAGATCTTCCTACTTTGCAAATCCTACATCCCCAAGCTATAGATCTTCCACAACTACTGATACTTGCAATCTTTAGATCTTGCAGTTTTGAGAACCTTACAAATTGCAAGCTATAGATCTTGCAACTTCGCAAATCCTACATCTGCAAGCTATATATCTTTCACAACTACCAATACATGCAAGCTTTAGATCTTACAGTTATGCAAACCTTATGATATCAAGCTATAGATCTTGCATAAGGGAAAATCTACCCATAAAAGTTACACAAGTAAGCAATAGATCTCGCACGATGAAGCTCTCAAATTTGCAAGCAAAAGTCCTTGCAGCTCCTCTTTACTAAACATGCAAGCTATAGATCATGACAAAAAATGGAAAACAACAACAAATCAAACATAATTAGTGAAGTGCATACTTAATCAGGAAACTTAAACACCCGACAAATGACTACCAGCGTAAGCATTAGTAGAAGATAACTTATTAGGAGACAACAACTGTGGAAGTTTATAAGATCACAAATAAATATTCAGAGCAATGCAATAAAGAAAAAGTGATTTAAAACAAAGGATCTATCTATGCCTAGATGCTTTTGATGATCCAGAAGATGACGAACCACCATAACTTTGATTGGGTTCAACTTCGGACTGATCAGCCCTGCGTCGTTCTTCTTCAGCATCACACTTTTTGCTAATAATGTGGCCGTACTACCATTTCATGTGTAAATATGAAAGATGGTGTATTATACCTCTTCGCTCTATAGAACCAAGAAATTTATAATAATAAGCCTAGTAGTCCATTATAAGGGCCGAACTTCCCGCAATCCAGCTGCATACTCATAATATTAACGGTTTCTTCATATCTTTTCATCTTAGCCCTCAATTTTTGTACCTTTTCTTCTAAGCTCCATAGATGCGACCAAACGGCCTCACACAAGTTAATCCTATGCCCATCAATTTCCATAGTAAGATCTCCCAACCAGTAACCGTTCAAGATAACGAAGGGATAGCCTGAAGTTTATCATTATACTTAATACAAGCTTGCTCAAGTTGGTGTATAGACTTATCAAGTTGGTCATACTCAGCACAGAGCTCCTCATTATCGCTTCACAGCTGTATGTTGATAGAAAATTGTTCGTGTAACTTACTCTGCCAACCAAAATCAGAAGATGAAAGATGATCAGATTCATCCTGCTTTTTCTTCAACCGATCAAGCAAATTGTCACTGTGAGAATAATGTCTGTCAATAATGAGAGTCTTCTGATGGGTCGTGAGTCTTTCTTGCAGCATAATTTCTAGCCTCTTCCTGTTGATGAAGCAGCTTCACCATGTTCAATTGTAGACAATGAATAAGACTGTTCTGCTCATCGCAAATCCATCGTAAATCATGCACAACTTCTTGGGTATCATTTACATTCTTGTCCCACTTCACTTCAAGATCATTAATAGCCATGAGCATGTACTTCAAACGAATAGCCAGAAAAAATGCCCATTCTTGGACACGGGCAGGGAGGTTAAGAGAACACATATACACGCTAGCAGATTCAAGATCAACCAAACCACGAACAATTTCCTTGTCAAGCAATTTGACATTGTAACCATCGGGGAAAAAATTACTACAAGTACATGATGAGGAAGAGGATGGCGAGGGATAAAAAATAGGAAGTTGTCATCCAATTCATAAAGGGAGCAACTCCATACGAGCAAAGCGATCAGAAGAAACAAGCTCATCATATTCTTTAGTTAAAGAGTGGGTAGTTGAATCAATCTAATGGAGCAGTGAAAATCAGATGGCAGAAATCCGTAGCAGTAAAAAAATTGAACAGTAGATCCCTAGAAATCAAGTTGTTTCAAAAATTTATGATCAACCAAAATATCGAAGCCCTGCATATATGTAAGTATGATTAGAGCTAGTAACAACTGAGGGCCAAAACAAAATCAATATCCATAGCTATAAAAAAAGCACAAACATACACAAGAATATTTTCATCTTAAGTTACAATTAAAAGTATGAAAATCAAAATGCTAAAGATCAACTCACATCAGTGACGGATGCAGATGATGGCTGGATAATGATAGCAGTATCTTCCTTGTTCTCTTGTTGAGGAGAAACTTTAGTGTTCGCATTAGCCCAATTCACTGCTTGAACATAAGAGTTCGAATGTGGAAAAATAGAAAAAGAAATAAATAGGAGTTCTTTGAAGTAATCAACCTCGCACTTCTTTAGCTCATCCACGAAAGGAAGACTGGGAAAACTAGCAAGATAGGATAATAAAGCATAGGAATGACAACCATCAGCGATGCTGCTTATGGGTGGGTTACTGCTCCTCTAATACGGCCTCAACCTTAGGAAGTTTTGGAAGACTTTGAACTTTAGCAGCTGGGTTTAGCTATCACAACTTCAACATAGCCTCACAATATCCAACATTGCGAGCAGTAGAAAAACCCCCTCAAACAGTCTATAAAAGGACTTGGTCTTCACTAGCCAATCAACAAGATAATGAGGATAGCCAGGTGAAGTGGGACCCGGGTACGCACTTGCAACAACTTCGAACGCAGCTCGGCAACCTCCCTCTCAACACTCACTGCATGCTCTTCTACAGCCTTAAGGGACACAGTCATGACCTTGCATTTTTCCTTAGCAGACTGACACTTCTTAACAAGCGAAGCGATGCATTTGCTAACAAGCGGAAGACTCTCCCCAACCCGAGTATGATTTTTGATAAACGAAAGTTAAAGCATAGTAATGGAGCAACATTAAGTAAAGTAATATATGCATTTTGGTTTGCATCACAAATAGACGTACTAGAGCCAGGGTTTCATAGAGCGGGAGTTCAGACAAAGAAGTAGGAATAGTACCCTCCATTACCAGTTGTTGGCTCTACGAAGACAGCTTCGTGTGAGAATGCCCTACACGCCCCTTTAGAGGCTCTGTGGTGATTGATGACCCACCATTACAAGTTTTTCCTCCTCTTTTGAGAATTATCAGTTCTTTGATGATCAGCACCCTTCCCGTCACCATCAACAGTGACCACAGTAACTAAAGCCAGAAGGTTTGTTACAGTGGCATTCTCTTGAGACATGCCGATAGTAGACATGGTTGCTTTGGCTAGATCCATGTATTTAATCTAGCACATAAAGGTAAGTCAAACAAAAGAACACAAGTATTACGACAATGTAAAAAATAATGATAAGGAAGTGAGACAGATAAGGAAAAGTAACAAGGAAATAATAAACACATTCACCCTCGCAATCAGCATGACGAAGAGAAATTGTATGTTGAACAAGTGTTAACAAAACCTCAAATTTAGCATTAAGGCAAACCCCGGCCTTAGGAAGTTTAGATTTAGGAACATTATAGTTCCAAAATTGCAGAGTATGTTCACTTTTAGTACGAAGTCTTTAAAAGAAAAAGTTTGCACGCCACACTCCACAGTTTTTAACCCACTAACAAACTCAACTTCAGGAATAATAGGATAAATGGTTAATTCATCGCTGGACTTTTTCACCTTGCGAAGCTAGTAAAGGTTGAAAAATAGGTCAATAAAAAAGGGACCCCGACAGCTTCAGAGTCATGGTAAAATACAACAAAAATAGAGATGGCCTTAGGATGAAGCTGTGGTAATGCTACCTGATAATGGTTCGATAAATTCATGATATGTGAAGGAAGAGGGAACACAAGTCCGAATTTCAGATAATCTAAGTAGCAAAAATGAATCCAAATAGAGGATTGAAAACACGTTTAGGGGCTTTACACTTGTAAGAAGACAATAAAGGAAAACTAATTTTTAAATTTTCTAGATATTAGTCATATATTATGCTACTGAAAATAGAAAATTGGTGGGATTGTCAGAATCCTCTCCAGAATTAACAAGCACATCTAATACATCATGCAATGAGGATTCACCAACAATGGGGGTAGATGTCAAAGCAGACATTATTCCTAAAATGCAGATAAGAAATCTATCAATTAAAATTGATAGAAACCAACTGAGTACACTTAGATAAGTAAATTTCACATAACCAACACATAATCCAAGGAAGAACAGAGAATGAAATAGAAACAATAAAGGAACAATAGTAGAAGAAGGCCTGGATTGAAATTAGGAGAAACAAATTACTGTAATGGAAAACCAGAATACACAGTTTATGAGACCCGTATATGATTTGAAGGAAAGAAATAAGAAGGATATTGAACAAATCGAACAAAACTTACAGATATTAAGGTAGACGGGTTGCTTGAACAAAGAGGAAGATGAAGGGAAAAAGAAAACTCCAAAACTGTTATGTGATTTAATATAAAGGGCTTGAAAAGTGAGAGAAGTCAAATCGAATTAGGAATAATGATTATAGCATGACAATAAGTTACTCACCTTCTTGGGAAACCGAGACGTCGGCATAAAAGGGGCTAAAACGTTGTCCACTGTATAGTGACACGTGTTGGACGCATTAAAAATATTTATTATAGGAAGATATAACGGCATTGGAGAATAATTTGGAACGACAAAGCGAATATAAGGGAAGGCAATCCGGTTAATATCCATCGAAGATTTCAAAATGATTGCGGCAGAGAAGAAGTAAAAGAGAGATATCCAAATTAAAATTTCAAAAAGAAATAAAATACATTGATAGCAAGAAGCAAGTAACACTTCGTGAAGACAGCTGTAGCTACATACATACCAAACATGTTGTTCAAATCTCACGAATCGGAAGTACAACAGTTCGAATACATGAACCAGACAAAATTATCAGTTCGTGTCTACTAGTCTTCATGGCTATGGGGGCTTATGGTGTATACCTAGCCCATAGTTGGCTTCATTGGGATGTAAGCCTAGCCCAAAGGACAAACGTAGAAGAGGCCAACAAGGCGATAAAAATTGAGCCTGGTCTGAGCTATGTGATCACGAATCGATAAATCTAGAGACACGATCAAGCCACGATCAAGATGTTTGGCCATAAACCAGAGTTATAGAGATTTTGGGGCAACCCACATTCTCACATGAGACAAATATAGAGCCACGATGGCGACCTCTTATAAATACAACATAAGCAGCAGTGAAGAGGTTAGCGTGACTGTACCGGGAAATTCCAATTCTCTAAGGAAGAGACTAACTTGATCGTTGGAGCCTTTTCCCCCGAATTATATTTGGGAGCTGTTTTGATGGAAGAAGAATACACGTGGTGAACGGCAGTGTTCTACTTGATGGAGCAACCACATCAATCTAGCATTTTGTTACGTTCACCGTTTACTAGCAATGGGAGTTTTCTACCACGGTGAGCTAACGCAATGTACGGGTTTAGATGTTCATTGCCTCTGGGAAATGACTCCTGAGGGTAATTTCTACCCGAACCTGGTAGGGAACTTTGTCCAAGAGTGTATGGAAATGGGGGACAGAAAGAGTGGTAAGATTGTTATGGGCGGCACAGTGGGGCTACTGGCACAGTACTTAGGACATCTGGTTACACACCGAACGTTGTCTAACTTAGGACAATTGGGAACATGGTACAATATCAAAAAGTTCTCCAAGGCATTCCTGGTGGCACCCATTACATCAAAGGATTGGTTTGTATGGCTATATGGCGGGGCGAGAACTTGTAGCTTTATGGTACTTCCTCAGCCGGAGTGCACTACCATCACCCATAACACATGTTTGGATGACCTATTTATCAAGACAGGAGATAGATGTTAAGGATTCCGAGGATGAAACATCTTCGAGAACTCCCCTAGCCACTCTCGCCTATCGATGGACATCATTAATCGACTGCACTCACTTGGAGATCACCTTTCGAGCTTTACCCAAGTGTTGTAAGAGGTTGTCCAAATGATAGGAGGTGGGAGGTTGAGGTTCAAGGAGCTTAGCACGAGGATGGATTCTATCGAGGTCGCAATTCAAGCAACGACGTACATTGAGAGAAACAACACAAGGCATGAGGAGGAAGGCCCTTTGGGGCTAAAAGAGTATGTGTCACCATTGACAGGAGTATATTACAGGGTTTTTGTTGCATTAGGGACAATGCATCGGTTAAGCGTGAGAAGGGAGTAGTGAGCACTTGGTGAGTCTTCTTTCTTTGATTTCCATGGTGCATTTTATGTTTTTTTCTTGGTATTTTTTCTTTATTTTTTGGTAATTTTGGTTTTTAATTGATGTGGGATGTTTTTGGATGTATACTTGGTGGCATGACATGCTAACTAGGGTTCCTATGTTTGCATGGGGTTAGTTATTTTAGGATATTGGTGGTGTGATTTTGTTTTGATCTTATCATTTTGTAGTATGAATGCCTACTTTTGGGGTAATTTTGTGTTATTCTAAAAAATTGAAAATTTTGAAAAAAAGAAAAAAATATGAAAACCCGGACAAGTTGGAAACCTGAAAGGGCAACTTGGGTAGCATTGGGAAAATCCTGGATAGGTCAAAAGACCTAGGTAAAAGTGAGAGGCTAGGTTCAGCTATGCTTATGAGCATAGGTAAAAATGAGAGGTCGTGTGGAAAAAGGTGAGAAGTGAGTACCCTTTGTGTGTTAAAGCTAGGATGAAAACCTAAAAGGGCTCCTAGGCAAAATGAGAGAAATTGAGAGAAAACAAAAAAACTAGGTTGATGATACATTTGCCTCCTTGGTTGTAACTAGGTCGAGAATCACGAGTTATCCCTATTTTACAACCAAGTCGACGACTCTTGGATTTCCTTGGTGGGTTGTTTTTGGGAGATTACTCTTTGATTGCTTTTGGGGATCATTTTGTGAAAAGTAAGATAGCTTGACACTTATCTTCTTGGCTTATATTTTTCCACATTTTATTTTTGGGTGGAAAGGTTACCTTAGGATGTTTGTGGAGTGTGAGAGTTGTGAGGATTTTCACTTGTTTGGGGTCACTATGGTAGCTTGGGAATAAGTTGAATGCATTGGCTAACTTATACTTGTATGCTACATGTCGCTTAAGCATTTTATTTTTTTTGTTTACTCGAGGACGAGTAAAGGTTTAAGTGTGAGGAGTCTGATGTGCACCATTATTCATGCGTTAACCAATGCTTTCAGCATAATAATTTTTTGTTTTATATGTCTGACTGCTAGTATTAGTTGAGTTTAAATGACAAGGGGTTTAGACGGCCATGTTTGGTTTTCTTATCCAAATCCCGCATATTATAGACTTAATTAGTACTAGTGAACATCTTGTATCCCTAGGCTCCTAGATCTTCCTTTGTTATCTTTGGGGAGTGTGCATGGGGGATACCAAGTATTGCAGCTGTTGTGTTCCAGCACACCAGTCTTAGCTGATTACGTAGAGTAATATAGTGGGTTGTGGGTAGAGATAGTTAAAAGTACCAAACTAGGGTTGTAAGAGGCCCTAGTGTCATAGATAAGGTGTCCACTTCTCTTTGCCTCATTCATAGGCCTAGGGAGTAGAGCATTCATAGTGGAATGCCCAAGACGTAATCGCACGGGGGAGAAACAAATCTACAATAATGGTTGGACCTTGTTGTACTCCCCTAATTACAAAGACGGTGTCGATGGAGCGAGCACACCCGACGTGAAAGGTACGGGGAAGTGTATGCCATTGACCACACCACGTGTTATGAGCACTATATTAGGTTTGTCTAAATATTATATGTGAATGAATCAAGGATTGAAGCATTAAATCAACCATGTTACGCAAGCATTCCCCAAGTGTTTTTCCATATAGATTAATTGCATTTCACTTTCATAGTTTGTAGTAAATTGAAAAACCAAAAACCCCTCTCGTACAGATTGACAACCCGGACAAGGTTATGTTTAATTGATTCTTACTCTATGGATATACCCAAGGCTTACCGCTAGCTATCCTTTCGGTAGCATAGTAGTGAGTTGGGTGTAGAACTATAAATCTTATCTTTGATCTTTCATCCTCCGCTCGGGTTAATTCTAGCTACGGTTTTAACGACCCTGAGTGGAGCCGGGTCAGTGGTTCATTCTTAGACTTGTAAATTTAAAAACTAGCCTTGTCAATATCATCCTCTAGGCTTAGTGTTTCCAATTGGACATCTATTTTGGTCTTTGATGTTTTTAAGAATGGTGGCCCCAATAAAATTGGGGGTGCACCTCCATCATGCACTACATCTAGGACATAGAAGTCCATCGGGAACACTAGATTACCCACCTAAACCATAACATCCCTAACTATACCCATAGGGCTAGCTTGGGAATGGTCGGCTAGTTGGATAATAACCCTAGTGTCCCTAAGTTCACCTATGTCAAGATTGTCATATAGGCTTAATGAGATAACATTGATCGAGGCACCTAAGTCAATCACAACATTTTTCACCAATTTACCTCCTAGATAAATAGGGATTGAAAACATTTTGGGGTCATCACAATTTTTATATATATTCTTGTGAGCTAAAGTTGCCACTCCCCCTATTTTCAATTGACCTATTTTTAGAGTTGGTTTGTTCCTTCTTTTAGTGCAAGCAGTTTTCTAGAATTTAGCATATGAAAGAATTTGTTCAATGACATCAAGAATTGGAATGCTAACCTCAACATTTTTTGAAGACTTGGCAAATTTGAGCTTCGTTGGATGCAACCTTTGGCATTCCCCGTAGAGCTCTAGGGAATGACGGTGGAGGGTTTTACCCTTGCCACGGTGGTGAGGAGCTCCTTTGAGGGCTCCTACATAATTACTATCTCATCTTCTTTAAAGTTGGTCTTGTTTTTTTTCCACAAATTTGTCTTCCTCTTGCACGACCTTCTACTCGATTTCACGTACCTCCTTCTCGCTTCTCAATCTCAAGGCACTCATATTGCAAGGGTTAACCTCGGATTGGAACGGTAGATTTTTGGATTATGTAGCCTCAACCCAGCTCACTGAAGTGGCAAGTTGACCAACTTGCACATCAAGGTTTTTGATACTTGAAAAGGCTCTTATGCCTAGTTCCCCAATCTCCCTTCCCATTCTCTTAGCGAACACATCACTCTTCCTCTCCAATTGGGTGATTGCCTCAATAATCTCCTCTTAGTCTGACTTATACAATGGAGCATTGGTGTTAGAAGGCCCTTCTCCTCTTGGGTTGGGTTGAGGTGGTCCACCTTGATTGTACCCTTGGTTGTCCCATGCCACCGGAAGTTTGGGTGGTCACGATATCAGGGGTTAACCAGCCCCTGACCCAGTTATTGTTAAAACCACAAGCCAAGGGACTTATTGGTCAAAACATGAGAGATTTATATTCTGCACCCGTTCTCACTGTTAAGCTACCAAGTGGTAGTAAGCAGCAAGCCCTAGGTTTGTTCACAAGGATGCTAGGGCTCAAGTACTAGTTAGAAACATAACCTTGTGCGGGTCGTCAATTCGCACGAGTGAAAAGAACAGCTAGTATTGTAAACATGCAATTGGGGGTGGGGGGGATTTGGTATTTTCAACTAACATCTACAAAGCATGAAATTAACAAACAAGTAAACTATTTATACTAGGAACTTGGGAATCATTTAGCAACATGGTAGTTCTAATGCTTCAAGCCTTGATTCATTCATAAATGACTTGCAAAATTAGGGGAGTACAACAAGGTCCGACCATCGTTGTAGGTATGTTTCTCCCCTGTGTTATTACATCCTGAGCTTCCACCACAAATGCAACTACTCCTTCTGAGTTCTATATACGCTAGGCCCGAGGATCGTAGGCACCTTATCTATGGTTTCAACACAACACCTAGCTTCCTAATATTAACTATCTCTACTCGCAACCTCTCGAATAATAGTTATGAAGTCCGCTAAGACTGGTGAAATGACAAATAGGTCAGAGCATTCTCGAATCCCCCGTGCACACATCCACGCAGACGCGTTCTCCCCTACCCATTATAACATCCAGGTTTCTCTTTCCGAGGGGGCATCAATAATTGCACCGTACATGAATATAGCCCAAAGTGTGTGCGTATAGTTCGTGTTTTATTCATGCATTTATAACATTCAAGAACAATCACAATAATATCATAAACACAAAGATAGAATAAATCTAATGAATCTCAATAAGCATTTAGAACATACCAAGTGCCAAAATGAATCCCAAGCTCAAAATCTACTCTGCAAAGGTTAGATCCATGGAAAATATTAGGTTAGCTGCCATGGACCTAGAAAATAAGATGAAAATAAAAATATAAGAGAAAGAAGAATAAAGGAGAAAAGAACTCTCATCTTCCTTCTATCTAAACTAGAGAGAGAAAATCTACATTATGACAAGCTCTATTCTAAGCTAGATGATACTAAGCCTAGGGAAATGATTGCAAGTCCAGATACAAGTGTGAATCTAGACCTATACATAGCAACCAAAAATGTGTACTGGCTCTTCATACGATCTCCTAATCACAGTCGAGACTTAGGCATCGGGTCTTGAAGAAAAGGTGATGAAGAAGCCGCCAGTGGTAGACATAAAGCGCATCCGAGTGTAGTGTACTCGGGTCTTGAATGGTCGTCGTGGTGTGCTGGTGATGCTGAATCTGAGTGAAGTCGGGACCACCAATGGGGGAGCAGCTTCTACCTTATACACCCCTAAGGTGAATAAAGAGGGGTTTAATTGGCCTTCAAACGTTCTCGTGGTGTGAACCAATGCTATTTTAGAGGGCAAGAGTATTCGTAGGCAGTACCAAGAACTCTTGTGGATCCCTCCAAAAATAGCCCCCCTAGTGATGGAGAGAACGGACACAACTTATACGGCGTGCGTCAAGCCTGGCGATTCTATAATCGCCCACTCCATTTTAAGCAAATTGACGCATATATGCTAATTTAACACAAAGTGTAGCGCAAGCATAAAACGTGTGGTAACCGTCAAATCCAAGTAACGACTAGTAGTGGGTTAATTATTTCATGTACGCTAATTAATTAACCCACTACTCGACTCCTATGGCGGTGCAACCGAATGAAGAAAGGCTGCCCTCCCACCCTCATATGGCCATAATGCACAAGTATTTCCAAGAGGAAATGTGCAATCAAAGCATGGAAAAACTCATACATCCGCCCTACACAATTTCAGCCCGAACAGAAGGTTAAAACTCAACAAAAATCCACCAAATAGGGCCAAAAATGGAGCAAATTTGGCCCAAAACTAAGGGAAGATACCCCTTTAATTTATGTGGGCCAGCAGCTCCTTTTCAGTCCATATATTCACGAAAATCGCGGGTCAAGTAGGGGCAAAAATGGGTCAAATCTGGGTCAAACGAGCATCCATGAAGACTAAAAATAAGTCTAATTTAATTAGACCCAACGTCCTTGAATTCAGCCCACCCGATTGTAAAAAACACCCCACCTTATGCCTTCCTAAAACCGGGTACAAATCGGGTTATTAGAGGACCCGGTTCCTCTTTTATTTATTCAGCCCACATAATTTTCATTTCAGCCCTCTTACTCAGCTCAGCAGAGAATTGAATTGACCCAATGGTCTTGACCCAAAACCGGCCGTCTCCATTAGGGTTTAACACCCATTGACCCAGTCGTCTTCATTAGCGAGTCATATGGCTTGCGATGCCTTGAACCGGGTCGACACCCTAGGAGCCTATGCCCCATTTTTCCTGCTTGGGTCTAGTGACCCGGCGGCGCACAAAAATGGGTCAAGCGCCCAGATCCGAGTCCTCACCAAATTTTCATTTTTCCGGCACGTGTGAGCCACTGGAATCTGGGAAAAGATGCCGGAATCTGCAAAATATCGCCAAAAATTCCTCATTAATCTAGGCACTCTTCCCTTGTGCATTTTTGGTCGGATTTAGCATCTAAAACAAGGAATTTCATTCCTCCAAACCTGGGCATGTGTAATCCAGCCAAAAAATGCCATCCTTCTTGCTGGATTCTCATTTTTTCGACGAGCAACAACCCACCATATCAACACTCCTTTTTTTCATTTTCCATCCAGGAGGATGCACCTCAGGCATGAATATCTATCAATCCGAGTCTAGGGACAAAGAATCGAGGCTAATACATGCATAACCCGAGCCGGAATAGAGATTTTCGGACGAACCTATAACTGGAAAATGCAAAACTCCAACTTCCAAATTAAACGTAATTCCAAATTTCCCAATTACCTTTTCTAATCGTATAATGCATAACAAATAAGAACATTAGAAATCTGAATCCATTCAAAGCATAATAAGTATTATAATACATTTTCCGGCGAACCCGATCGGAAAACTCAAACCTTCATCCTCCAAATAATCCATCCTTTATGAAAAATCTACTCCTTCATTCATCTTAATCTGGGCATTATCATGAAATTGAAAAACAAGGAAAATACCTTGGGCAAATGGTCGTTGATGATTCCAGTTAAACCAATTCATCATGGTCGGCCGCCGTACCTCAAATAGCAGCTTGTAAAACTCCGATCAAGCCTTGATTAACAGCATTCATTCAACCAACACATAGAAAATCATCTCCAAACATTTTTCTTGAATACGACTAATCCCAAAACATTAACCCCATCTAACAATAACATTCAAATACCTAAAATCTTGAATTCCATATGAGTTTTCATCGGACAAGAAAATAAATTTGAATTCTTAGCATAAAACATAGCAATCTGGTCAAAACTTCCAATTAAAACAAACAACCATGGCCGGGCGGATACTGGGATCTGATCACATGATTGCTCTCTCATCGAATCCATCATGAACTCTTCCAAATACTAAAATTTTTATGCCTCAACTTCATCTCTACTCCCAATCCAACGTAACCATCACATAAACTATCCACCATAAACAAATAATCTTCCATACAAATGCAAACAGATTCATCATAACTAAACCCCTCATCCATCATCCAGATTAGATCTATCAACAAAAAATTAAAACTTACTTGGAAGAATGATAGATCTTTATCTAATCCACTCCATCAACAAACAAGATTGAAGATCCAAATCTTCAAGCATACTTCAAGTCTGAATCTGAATCCATCCTCCTCCATGGTGCGTACAAATCAATGGTGCTGCCCAACGAGGTATCCGTTGAAAAATTCAAGATCGAAAAGGCAGATCTTCATCCAAAAATTTAAGATTCAAAGATCAAATCTTCAAATTCAAGAACAAATCATATATTGAAAGATGCCTGGCCAAAACTTGGAATCATAGGGGAGAAACTAGAAGCAACTGCTCAAATCTTAGGGGAGAAACAACTGCTCAACTGCGTAGTTGTACCACCCAAAACCCAGCTGAAACTTTATCGAAACAACTGCTAAAATACGTGAATCTCCTGGGGATAAATTATACTGTGTTTGATAGAGGTCCAAACAACAAATATTTTGATATATGGTGGAGGGAAATTGGATGAAAATTGAGAGAGTTATGGCCAAAACGGTCAGCCGCCAAGGCTTAACGGACCAAAACAGATGCCACGGTCCATGAAGCATACAAGCACGGGGCGCTAGATCTAGCATGGTCTATTAACATTCATCTTCACGGGCCATGGGGGTTTTCATAGACCGCGAGTAGCAAGTGCTTTTGCTTAGAAGTCTTCTCATGGCCCGTGAAGGTTTTCACGGACCGACTCCATACTTAGCCAAATCTTAAATCTTCATCTCCTCGCTTCTTGGCCCGGTGCTCTTGTCACAGCCCAGCATCTTTGCCTCATGAAGGTCTCGTTCAAGTCTTCATGAAACCCCTAGAACTCTTGTGTAGTATAGCTTTTGTGCTTTGTCACGGGTCGTTGATGTTTGATCATTAGCGGTCTGTGACGGGCCGCTTGTTCTTCGTCGACTGAACTTCGGTTGCTTTTTATGGGTGAACCGTTAGTCCAAATAGAGAGTTATAGTATTCAATTTTGTAGTACTTAAGAAGATAAATCCAATGGAACTAGTATTGAAGGCTAATTTTTCCTGGATCAATCTCGGAATAAGGAAACACTCCTTGGACCACAATTCACCTTTTTCTTCTTTGGCAGTCTCGAACACCAAAGCCTATCTTTGACTTCAATATCCTTCTACCACGCATTGATTTTTGTGGCCTTCATCTTCTACCATTCTAATGTGAATGGCCTTTGCCTCTTCTACTATCCTTTTGAACGGCCTTCAATCTTCTACCGCCCTTGCGAATGGCCTTCACATAGAATATAAACAAAAAGTACCCACGGGGATACCAACTAAAGATGGTCACGAGGAAGATTAAGGAGTCTGTGGATACAATATGTCATTTAGTGAAAATTAAGTCTACAAAATGCGGGATTTAGACAAGAAAACTAAACATGGTCGTCTAAACCCCTTTTCACGTAAACTCAACTAATACTAGCAATCCACCAACTTACACTAACCAAAAAGTATGACAAATGCAATGGTTAACACATGCAAAATGAAGCAGATCAGACTCTCCACACTTAAACCTTTACTCGTCCTCGAGAAAAAGAATTAAGTGAAATGTAGCGGGCAAGCATACGTTAACCGAGGCATTCAACTCATCCCAAGCTACCCTAGCACCCAAAGAAGCGAAAATCCTTACAACTCTCATAATACCCTAGTTAGACCCAGACATGACACGGACATGCAGGGTAAATCTTAGACATATACCCAAACCCGATGGTTTAAACGGACATTAGGTCCAAAACAGATCCTAAATAGGCCTAACATTCTATTTTTTCTTCACTTAATAAAATATATATTATTTTAATAACAAATAATTCAAGATCCATATGCATATGAACTTATTTTTCAAGAAAAAATATACAATGCATATTATTTTTTAAAATTAAAAATAAAAACACAGAGAGAACAGGAAATATTTTTAGAAATTATGGTAAAATTATACATAGTTAGGGCTTTATGGGTCTACAATTCAGGTTTGGGTCGGATTTGCATCTTAATATTTTAGATCCGAACCCGCACCCGTATATTAGAATCTTGACCCAGACCGGACCCTGACCTAATGGGTCTAAATATTTTGGACCTATACCGGACCCAATGGGTCTAGACCTCATGGGTTTGTGATCCGCCTCTACTCGAGGTCGTCAAATAACAATAGCTAAATAAATTAAACCCGAGAGAAGGCTTCACAAAGATAAATATTTATATTCTTCTCCCAAACTTACTACTAAAAAACTAGAGGGTAGATAGTGGAAATGCCAGGTTTGTCCAAAGAGATGTTAGATGTCTAAAAGCCAACAACACATAGCCACGTTCGGGTTGTCAATTCATCTGTGTGTTAGGGATAGCTAAATAATGCAAAAAATGTTGTTGGGGGGTTTTAAATAACATACAAGCATGCGAGATCACAAGAGAATAAAAATATAAATACTAGTACTTGGGGAATACTTGCATAATATAATTGGTAAAATGTTTCGATTCTCGATTCAATCACATTCAAGAAATTAAACCTATTCTAGTGCTTATAACATATGTGGTTAATGGTCAACACTTCCCCATACCTGTCACATAGGGTGCTCATGTAATCTTCCATCGGCGCCGCCTCTGTAATTAGGGGAGTGCACCAACAACCATGTCGTTATGCAGATCTATTTTCCTCATACGATTACATCACATGCACTACACATAAAAGCTCTACCCCTAGGCTTACAGAGGCAAAGGAAGTAGGCACCTTATCGATGACTCTAGAGTTTCAAATATGCTAACCCTAGTTTGCTACCAATTTCTATCTCTACCCGTAACCCTTTGGACCAACTCACCAGCTCGACTAGTGTGCTGTCATCGTAATGGTAAAACTCAAAAAAGGCCTACATGTACACACCCACATGGACCTGGACCCCGCTACCCATCACATCTAGATTTCTCTTCCCCTAGAAGAGTATCAATATATGCACCAACATGAATGTAAACTTACGGCATAAAGAATAAGCCAACATATTATCATAAACACACAGAAATAGGTAGATCTAAGGAATCTCACAAAATATGTACCAAATAATGAATAAAAATATAATCCCCAAGCAAATTAACTACTCCATAAGCATTGAACCCAATTATATCATTGGATTCAATGCCCTTGGGCAAAATCAAGAAGAAAAGAAATAAGAGTAGAGAGAAGGGTTATTCCTTTTCTCTCTTTAAAAATCTCTCCAAGAGTAGAATAATGTGCCCAACTTCAAATATAGTAAACATAGGCTTATATTCATAGTAGTAGGGAAATGGGTATAGAAAAAGGCCCAAAATAAGCCAAAAAGTGGCTACCCTTGGTACGAGTTGTGCCAGCTGACCTAGACTGCCGACTGGTGCTCGGTCCTTAGCCTTCTGATCATGTGAGCCCATGTCGTTAGGTGCGAGCCTTTGGCTGGGAGTGGTTTCTCTTCCAACTGAATAACACGGGCCATGTGGAACTTTGCGGGGTGTCAACTGGGAGTGGATTTCTTAGCTAAACCATGGCACAGGTTGTTGAGAATGCCACACCCCGTGACTGGTCTTCGAATCTTGAGTTGAAACGACACAGGCCTTTTGAAGGGAAACAACCTACATCCATACTTAGCCAATTTGGGATGTTGGGCGACACAGGCCATGTTGAGAATGACGACTCATGCCAAAGGAGGTTGACATGGGTAGTGCTGGGTGAGGCCTCGTGCCGAGTGCTGCTGGCATGGGCCGTGCTGATCCTGGTGCCTCGTGCCAAGTGGTATTGGCATTGGCCGTGTTGGACCGGGCACTTTGTATTGGTGCCTTCTGGCATGGGCTGTAGTGCTCTAAGCGCCTCGTGTTGGTGCCTTTTGGTACAGCCGTGTCAGCTTGCACGGAACATGTAAGTTAATGCGGTTGTCCTTTGTCTTTAGAACTTGAACTTTGACTCCACTCTTTTTCTAGCTTCTCTCCATCTACTACTATGATTTTAGCTTGTGGCCTTCTACTATCTTTTACAGCTCTTGCAAGTGGCATTCTACTATCTACTATTTCTTTTGCAAATGGTCTTCTACAAAATGATGATCAAATACTTACAAGCTACCTACTAGTAAGCTCTCAAAGGAAGATCTAGGTTCTCATGAATAAAAAGTGTCCATTAGTTCCAATTACTCTACAAAACTTGGGATTTGGATAAGAAAACCAACAATGGTCATCCAAACCCTTTGTCTCGTATACCTAACTAAAACTAGAAATTAACCAAACAAAACATAATAACAAATGTACTGAATGCACTAGTTAACGCATTCATAAAAGTGACAATCAGTCTGGGTTGGGTTCTAGACCTATGATCATCCCTAAATAGAGCCAATCCTTAGTCGTGTCTTGTAGTAAAAAAGGAAATAACTTCAAATTACAGTCCTCTTCTAACATTCCGGTGGTTTTGTATTGGTGCAAGAAAAATTAAACTCCAAGAGGTGATTGTTGGTATCCTCTTCGGCCATCCCATGAAATGTGGCCAAGCATTAGATCATGCCGTTATTTAGTTCACAAGTGACATTCGGTGACAAAGGTAAGAAGACTATGCAAAGGGGTCGGTTCTCCAGATTTAGATCCATCAACTCCCTAAGTGTCTGATTTTTTTATTTTTTTTTATTAATTTTAACCATCCGTGGATGGGGGGAATTTATTAGGCTCCCCTAGCCAAATAGTAAGCCAATAGGCTGTCAAAGTGTTAGATCATTACAAGAAGATCATCCAATTGATGATCCAAGAGCAAAATAAGCTCTTGAAGCAATAAATCGCTTGCATCCAAAAGCAGTGTTTTCACCTATTCTAAGCAAAAGGAAAACTAAAGTTCTTCGATATGCTTGCATATGACTTTCTTTGATTACCATCTAGCTGATATACCGGGAACAGGGCGGAGAATCGAGACTTCGAGACTCTTATTTGTCAACGATATGCCAGCCAGATGAGTGATAAAGATAAGGTCCTGTATGTAGTGGTTGTCCCGAATAGTAAGACCATGGAGCATCAGAATTACGGAGACGCCAACTGCTCCATATGTAGAACTGATCCATCATCATACGATTAAATTCATTGAAATCCAATATCAAAGTATCCCAGCATAAACGATAATCCGTATCCACCACTTGCATTCAATCGATTACCTGAAATAGCAAGAAGAGAGAGACCAGCAGTATATGTACTTACAGTAATGAAGAAACAGTACCCAAAAAAGCATACTGAAAATTCCTTTACTAATTCCTACTGGTATCCCTAAAAGTTCCAATTCGAATCGCAGGATAACCTAAGCTATCAAGTGACAGTAAACCCCTTAGGAAAAGTGGGATAGATCTAGTATCTAAATCTCCCTGTAATTGATGTTCCCTTGCAAATTTTGCCAAAACATCAGCCGCCAAGTTAGCTTCTCTAGGAACATGCTGGATTGGGTGTGAGATGTGTTTTAAATTCAGAGCACTGCAAATGAAGAAACATTTCCAGGGGCTGCACAATGGGTTAAGAATACCCCTAACCGCAGTTAAACAATCGGATTCGATGACACAAGGCCCTAGATCAAGTTCTGAGCAGATAGCATATCCACATTGAATAGATAAGAGTTCAGCATATAAAGGTGTTGGAAACTGAAAAGTTTTAACTCTCATTTAACCACTTTTCCATTCCAATCCCTGACTATAACTGCAGAAGAGGCAAGACCACTAGTGATCCATGATGCATCAGTGTTAATTTTATACCCAGTAAGGGGTTTTTTCCAGTTCACAACAGAAATAGCCTTTTTCTTCTTCTGAATGATATGTGGAATGATTTTAGCCTGAATCCATTTCTTATTCCTTTCTAGATTATTTATCATTTGGTGAGCTGTGAAAATTTGATAGATCGTTTCTCTAATGTCATGAACACAAGCTTCACAAGAGAAAGGTCTATTCTCAAAAATGACTCTATTACGATTTATTCACAAGGTCCAAATTGTAACCATTAAAGCAGCAATTATCAAGTTTGAATGAATCTTGGATTCAGCCTGAAAGGATAAGTAAAATTCCACTCTACTTTTTAAATTTCTGAACCGTGTATGTTGAATCTGTAAAAGTGAGTGAACACTTTGCCATATTGCACAAGAAGATGGGCATGAATTGAAAAAATGATCCAAATTGTCAGAATGATTCATGCATAGAGGGCATTTTGAAGCCAAAGAGAATCCCATCCTACTCAGAATGTTATCAAAAGGTAGGATACTATTTAGAGCTCTCCAGAGAAGTACAGACATCTTCCGAGGTATGAAAGGGAACCATACCTTTTTAAAGTGTTGAATTACTAATCCTTTTTGTCTGAATGTACTGTATGCTGGTCTTATTGAGAAATTCCCGTCATTTTTTGGAGTCCATACAAGCTTGTCTTCATGAGAGAACTCCAGCTTAACTTCCTGCAAAATGTGCATGATATTGGTAGCCAAATGAGGCTCTAGGATTGGTAAGATAGCCGTTTTGTTGTTAATGAAAGACCTAAGAGAGATGTCTTCAAAAGGAATATTCATTTCCTCGGGCCATTTATAGCACAATGCCCTTTCTCCTGACCAATTTGCATTCCAAAAAGAACAATCTCCATTACCACATATAACTCTAGATAAAATGTTGGCTTTATCAGTGATCCTACAAATTCTACCCCAAGTGTGGGATTTTTTGTAAGAGACTGGTAGTGACCATAAAAGAGTTGACCATTGTGTCCTGTTAATTTGGAGCTTCCACCATAATTTACATGAGAAGGCATCTACTATAGCATTTAGATCCCTAAAACCTATTCCATTTTCATCCACAGGATAGCACATTTTTTCCAAGATCTCCACCTTTTCCTTTCAGAATACTCACTATGTCCCCAGAAAAGACCAGCAGCTATTTTTTCCATTTTTTAAGACTATCCTTGGGGGTCTTAGAACAGTAAAGATATGTATTGGAATTGAAAGAAAGCAGTGATTAATCAAAATTATCTTACCAGCTGAACTCAACCATCTATTCTTCCAATTATTTATCAATTTTTCCATCCTTTCTATTACAGGTAAATAATGAACCTGTAAATTACGACCAAAAAAAATAGGGACACCAAGATATTTAAAAGGAAAGGAGCCTTGCTCCATTCCCAGCTTTCTCCTAACAGACTGGATATGATGCAGAGATGTGTTGTGACTCACAAAAAATTTGGATTTTGCAAAGTTTACCTTTTGACCTGATGTAATCTCATATGCATTCAAAAAGTGTTTAAACCTCTTCAAATTGTTAGGATTAGTATTTAGAAATACTGCAGTGTCATCGGCGTACATAAGGTGGGTCAGGGGAGAACAAGAATTGGGGAGACTGAAATATTTTAAGTAACCGATGCTAAACAGTTTCTTTAGACCTCTGGAGAAAGCCTCTGATAAAATACTGTATAGGAAAGGGGACAGAGGGTCTCCTTGTTTAATACCCCGAGAAGAAGCAAAACAACCAGATGCCACTCCATTAATTAGTACAGAAAAATGAGCTGAAGCAATGTTATGCATGATGAGTCTCACAAATTTACCATGGAAACCAAAATGTAAGAGAATGGAATTTAGGAATGACCATGAAACCCGATCAAAGGCCTTTTGCATATCAAGTTTAACTACCAGATTTGTAACCTTAGATTTCCTAGACAGTAATCTGATCATTTCTTGCATTAGAATTACATTATCTGAAATATCCCTCCCTTTGATGAAAGCACTTTGCTCTGGGGAAATCAGAAATTGCATTAGTGGTTTGATCCTTTCCATTACCAATTTTGAAAAAACTTTGTTAACAAAGTTTGATAAGCTAATTGGTCTGAAATCTGCAAATGTGATAGGGATAGATTTTTTTGGAATTAAAGTGAGCCAAGTACTAGATATGGCTTTAGGGATGTTTCCATTATTTAAAAAATCATTTGCTGCTTCTAAAAGATCATCCTTAATGGTTTCCCAGAAAGAGGTGTAAAATTCACCTGAGAAGCCATCAGAGCCCGGGGCACTAGATTTATTAAGGTCAAATACAGCAGATTTCAGTTCCTGTAGAAGGAGGTTCTGCTGGTCAGTTAGAACTTTAGGAATTTCTAGTAGAAAATGGTTAAGATAAGTTCCTTTTTTTTGTGAGATGTCCTCATTTAGTAATTCCTAAAAAAATTGGACTCCCTCTACTTTAATCAGATTTGGATCAGTTATCCAATTCCCTTTACCATCTTTAATTTTACTAATTCTAGATCTTGCTTTCTTTTCCCTGATGGTGTGATGAAAGTAGCTAGTGTTTGCATCTCCATGTTTTAACCAGTTTAATCTAGCCTTTTGCTTCAGGAAAATATTATGTTCCTTCTGAGCTCTCAGAAGCATATCTTTTGATTTCATAAGCTCTGTTAAAACTGATTCGTCTTGTGACTGCTAAAACAAAATTTCCAGTTCATTGACTTTTGATTCAGAATGTAAAAGATTCTGATTGACATTGCCAAATTTGGTTTTGTTCCAGTCTTTAATTACAATCTTAAGCCTCTTCAGTTTATGAACAAACCTAATCATCCCAGTGAGAGGGGATATTAAATTCCAGTTTGAGACCACTAAAGCTTGAAAATCCTGTCTATTTGACCAGATATCTTGATATCTAAAAGGCCTAGGAACCTGTTCTACATCAGATTGTATAGATAGTAATAGAGGGGAATGATCAGAAGTCATTCTATTGAGTACTTGTATAGAGCTGTTTGGAAAAATTTCCAACCAGTCTAAGTTACTCAAACCCCTGTCTAATCTTTGAAAGTGTAGGTCCTTACATTTTTCCCTAAATCTGTTATTACTCCAAGTGAATGAGTTTCCTACAGTAGGAATATCATGTAGGTCCATGTTAGTTAAGAAATCATTAAATTGTTTCATGCTTTTTTTAGGTGTTGATTTCCTGCCTTTATATTCAGTAACTGATACTACAGTGTTAAAATCCCCTATGTATATGGAAGGTTCAGATGTTGGGGATTGTAAATCAGACCATAGAACTTCCCTCAACTGTCTATGTACACTAGCATAAATGAAAAAAACATTCCAGTTGACAGAAGTGGCATTGTCAGTTACTGTAGCCTGTACAAACTGATCAGTTTCGTTTAAAATAGCTAAACTGAAAACATGATTCCATAATATCCAAATTTTAGCATTCTGGGCATGGAGAGCATTATTGTAACCAAGATCATGCTTCAAAGTGTTTAAATTCTATTTATCATGCCATGGTTCAATTAAACATAAAATATCTATCTTGTGTTTCAAGTTAAGAGCCTTTAATCTATCCAGTGAAGTTCCATAACCCCTAACATTCCAGACTAATATATTCCCTATTTTGGTGTATTTTATCATTTAAAACTTAGGGGGGTTGCTTTTTGTGATGATCTTAGTTTTCTGAGTTTAGTTACTGGGGCTGAATTGTTTTTGCCCTTCTTGCTTTCACTTTTACTCAGATTGTCTGATGTAGAAATGTTTACTTCCGAATGTGTGATTTGTCCTATAACTTTATTCTGTTCTTCAGAGATGGTTGGGTATTTGATTGTAGTGTTGAGTACTTGCTCTGTGGGGTCTGTCTGCTCTAAGTCAGGGACAGACTGACATATTGCCAGAGTATCAACCTTTTCTAAACCTGTGTGATGTGCCACTACTTCCTGAGATTCCAAAGACTCATGAAAAATGTCAACAACATCCTCATCTTCCTCCTGGGCCTCATGGTCCTCTTCCTGTAAGTCAGTTAAAGTGTGGAAAGCATTTGAAATTGTGACCATATCTTTTTTAACTAAATCTTCCTGAATAGGAGGGAGTTCAGTCTGCTGAGTCTTTTTTCTCCAAAAACAATTAGTGATTGGTTTTGAGATATCATCCAATGAATAGAAAGGGGTAATTCTTTTCATTTGATTCAAATTGAGAGAGTTTAAATTATTTTCCACAAGAGAAACAGAATTCATGGTTTGAATTTGGAAATCAGTTTCTTTTTGGGAAACTGATAAGGAAGATGAACCTTCAACTCCAACTGTTTCATTAGGGGGATTTCCTAAGTTTTTCTGAATGTCAGCATGGATTGGAGTTTTTCTAAACTTGTTCTCTTTGATTTCAACATTTCTATTGTTTCTAAATTCTGGATGCAAAAAGTTACAGTTTGCCTGACTGTGTCCAATTATCTTACAGTATGTACAATATAAAGGCAACGGATCATATTCAATCGAGTAATCTGCTACTTTTTACCAATTCCTACCACAATGGTAGAAGGTAGTTGAGACAAAAGGTCCACTTCTACACATACTTTAATAGCAAATGGTCTAGTTAGAGCATTAGTAGCAGCATCCATTTTAAGAAATCTTCCTGTCTGGCTGCTAATGCCTATAATAGCCGAGGTATTATAAAAATGTATAGGGAGTTGATGAATTGTTACCCAAGCTGGAACTATGGAGGATTCTGCTGCTGGTGAGAAGTCCGGAGACCACTTCTGAACTTTCATTGTAAAACCTTGAATCATCCATTGACCTTTAATCCAACATTGCTGGTAATTCTCGTTGTCCTGAAATCGAATAAGAACATGTTGATAGTCAATAGATCCCAATTGAAATTTAGCTTTGAAGCCAATTGATTTGAAAGCAGATAGAAGTTTATCCATAGGAGGTTTCGCCCTATTGAATTTCCCAACTAAAGCATTCTGATAATGTAGAGCTAGAAGATCGCCTTCCTCTGGGGGGAGGATATAGGCAATCTTGCCCTTAAACTCTGTGATAGGGTGCAGATTAGGCGTGTCGGGAAGAGAGGATATGAGCGGGGAGGTTTCATGTTCAGGGCTTGAAAGAAGCTTTTGTTAGTGGAGGGATTGGAGTCTGAATTGTGAATTGGCGTCGGAGATGCCATAGTCTGCAACCAGTAACAGTAGAAGAGCCGTTAACTGAGAAAAAAAGATGGGGAAGAAGAACAGTGAACAGTAGTGTGTATTTCGCCCTAAGTGTCTGATTATCTTCCCCCATCTCAAATCTTTCTCCAACAAAATGGTTGGCCCTCATGGAATCTATCCTTTAGTTCTCTTCTTTCTCCTTTTCAGGCCACCTGCATTTTCTAGTAGATAGTTTAAAGTTCCTAAGTTTGTGGTATGGGTATGTACCATAATCAAGAAAATACACACTGCCAGTCCTAAAAGAAAATACTAGTAAATAGATTAAAATTAACCCGAATAACTATCAAAAAAGCTCAACAAAATAACCAACTAAAGCTACAAAATAAAAACAACTAAAGCTAAAAATTAAAAACAACACAAACTACACTACCAACTAGTAATGCAAGTTAACAATTAAATATTTAAACTAGCATCCCTGGAAATGGTGCCAAAATTTGATCCACACTCTACGGGTTCGCTAACAAACCAACATATTTACAGGACAGTGATTAATTCACAGAGCATTTCACAAAGATAGAATTTATAATGTTTCTCCCATACCCACTGTCAACTACCAAAGAGTAGCTAGTGGCAAGTCGGGGGTCATCCACAGAGATGCTAGAATTCAAAGGTTAACAACGTAAGGCTCACAATTGGGCATCACTCCATTTGTGTCTTGGGAATAGCTAGGGTCACAAACATAGTTTTTTTATGGTGGGGGGGGGGGTTTATCTAACTAACTACTAAGCATGAAAATAATAAGAACAAACTATATTAAACTAAGCCTTGGGGATATTTGCGTGACATGACCAGTATCTGACTTTGATCCTAGATTCTATCAAATACAAGACGTGTAAACCTATCCCAATGTCTATCACACAAAGGTGCCCACGTCTATCCTATCAACACCATCTCTGTAATTAGGAAAAAGCTTCAATAGGTTCAATCGTTATGCGCTCATCTTTCCCCTAAAGAAATGCATATTGGGCCTCCACTATGATCACTTCTCCCTAGGCCTATAGAGGAAAAGGAATCAGCATCTCATAATAACTATAGGGTTGAAATGATGATGGTCGCCACCCCACAACCCTAGTTGCTACAAACTACCATGCCTTGTCGATTGGGGTACAATCTTCCATTCTAAATTAGGCATACACTTGTGTGGATTCGGTGCTCACAGCCTATGTGCATACACTCACATAGCCGAGGACTCACAATCCCACATATCCTAACCGAACACTCCCAAGGGGCTAATAAGCCTAGCACCTTACATGCTACATATAACTATTGTATATTATAGAACATATGAAATTCATTTCACAAGAGCATAAAGATTAAATCAAGAATGATATTCATAAACATAAAAGGATAAGGAGACCTAAAATCTCACAAAATCTCTACCAAATCATGAATACAAATTAGATCCCCAAGTAAATTAACTACTCTTTAAGCATTGGACCCAATTTTACCATTGAAATCGATGCCTTTGGGCATAAACTAGGAAAGATAAAAGGAAGAGAGAAGGGTTATTCCCTTTCTCTCTCTGCCTACTCTTTGAAACTAGGAGAATAGAACTACAACTAATGAATGTTATACCTCTCTCTCTAAACCCTAGTAGACTAAGGCTCCTTCTATAGTAAATGGCCCTTAAAGAAGCTCAAAACAAGAATAACCCTAGGTTGTTGCATCGGCACAAGCCATGCAATTGCACATGGCCAGTGCGGCACTACCCGTACAAAAGTGCATGGGCTGCCGACTGGGAAAAGATTCCTAGCTAACTGATCATGTAGCCTGCGTAGATCCTTGTAAGTCACAAATTGGAGATGAGTTCTTCCGTTTCTGGTGGCATGGCCGTGCATATCGTTGAGGGCATGGGCTAGGTCTTTAGTTTACATCGCTTTGGTATACAAAAAACTATCATCCCATGCAACGGAATGTAATTCGCAAGTGGGGTATTCAGCGAATGGTGCCAAGACTCGAATATAAGTCAGAGTTTCATCTGAGTAGCACACTCCCAAGTAAACAGGCAGGTCAAAGTAACAAATAGGACCATAGTCCAAGGAATCCAAATATGGATGGAAGGAAAGAAAACAAAAAGGGTTATGGAGTTACGAACAATCCTATAGGCATAACTAAACTCACTAGGAACACCAACTTCTGAAACACTATAAGGCAATGAAATAGTTATCCTTGCTGGAGTAGGAATCCCCAACCCAAGAACCATCAGTTATAATAAAGAAGTAAATCAAGAAGACATGAGAGCAAACTTGGAAATCCTTGAGGAGTAACGACAAATCACAACCATCTGGGTAGCCAAGTACAAATAGATAATTGCAATAACGTACAATGACAGAGTTCACACAACTACATTCAAGGTAGGAAACCTAATCTTAAAGAAGAATGAAACCAGCTTGGATGAAAAGACCGGAAAGCTATGCCAACATGAAAAGGCCCATATAAAGTCGTGGAGGCATACAAATCCAATAATTATTTCTTGGTGTGGGACATATATCCCAAACATGTGGCACATAACCAACCTTAGGAACAAAATAAGAGAAAATGCCCCCACCTTGCAACATAAGCAGACAGATCACCTGTGGTTTTGCAAAATAAGGGCAAGCGCCCACCCCCACGACTTAAGCAAGCAAATCACCTGCAACTTTGCAAAATAGGGGAACACGCCCCACCGCATGACTTAAGTAGACAAATCACCTGTGGCTTTGCAAAATAAGGGTCGCGAATTAAAGCAGGCAAATCACATGCTACTTTGTAAAATAAGGGTAACGCCCCACCTACTAACTCCTGCATGAATACTACCCACGACATCACAACATACAAGGCCAGTCTTCTCCAAGTGCATAGTGGACACACCCACCACTCAAATAAGTAGAAAAGGAGTCGCTATAACAAGATGCACTATAATAAACAAGTACTAAAAAGTTAGTGGTACATTGCCTTGACAACCCCCACCAACTTGGGAGCCTAAGGTACAACCGTTCCCACAAGCACTAGCCTACTTCTCAGCATCTAAAATATGGACTCTCTTACCCAACTGCCACATCCTAGCTAGTTGTTATTCACAATAGGCCTTCCAATAATCAATCAGCTCGTACTCCTCATGATCAAGCTAGACACTCATCAGCCTCACAGTCTTTTGATACTGATCCACGGATAAGAATCGAGTGACATTATTATTCTTAAGCTTTCTAATATACACTTGTATCTCTGGACATATATCCATGAAATCTAGAACCACGATCGAAATGGCAACAACCGATTCTCCATGCAGACCCTGCATGCTTAAGGACAAAGAAGGGACATTAGCATCACAACTGATCCCATAGTTATAATTCTCATTAACAAGTCATTAACTAGCCAGATTGGCCAATGCTAAGTTGTGATTCTCATTAACAAGTCATTAACAAGCCTCTTCTAAATGCACATTCAATGCCACCCGAGAGTTATACTTAGACTTCCATCCCAAAGCTGAGGCATGTACAACTGGCAACTCTATCTTCACAACATCCATCTTTTTATATACCTTCTCCATGTAGGCCAATGTCTTGTCCAAGAGTCTACCCTTATGTTGCAACTCATCAACAGTGAACTTCAACACTCTTCTTCATTCCCCCTCTTTCAAACAGTCTCACAAGTTTATCCTATTGATGGTCACGCGTAAAACATAACCCTTGATAGTTATCCTCTAACTGATTGATACAAAGTTCATAGGTATCCTTTTCTCTGTCCAGGTGGATGTAAGATCTATACATCGAATCAATGTATCTTGTACATATTTTCCAACCCTAAACACCAACTATTTCCTATGAGGCAGCATGTAAAATAACCCAACAAACTTTAACAACTTCTCGAGCTCATTGAGAGAACTTTGTATGATCGTCACCAAATCATCATCCTCATGAGGCGGAAATCCATTTACTCTAGGCCCAAAGCCATTAGTGGCCCCACATCCAAGGACACTTCACCCATCTTAGGAATCCTTCAGCTTATATAAAGGTCGCCCTATGACAGCAGACTTAATTAACTCTGCTATGAACCGGCATATCATTGACCGCACAGAGCAGACTTATTTCAAGAAGGCACGAATAGAAGGTAGCCCATGAGGTGATCCACCATCAATACTAGAAGACTGCCTATTCTTGTTAGGCACAGCAAGCACCTACTGAAAAGTAAGAAACCCACGAATCAATTAAGAAGAAACAACATCGACTGGTATACTACAAGTTTCTTGGAAATATTAGAACATCCACTACACTAGCCCTAAGAACATAGATTATTTATCCATGTACTTAGCTATCCAAGAACAAGGTCCCCTCAATCTCCACAGTAGTTTCACTCACAAAGAGAGAACAAGGGTTATGCATGTCCACCGTACAAGAGTGAAGCTCATCCAAGCTAACCGGTTTAGACAAACCCTCCAAATAATTAATCAAATTAATTGAGCATTCAGATCCACTTTCGCTCGATAAAACCAATCTGTCTCACTGCGACATCAACTAATACCCCACTTTATATCTGACATAAGAGGAAGGTTGTGCACACACTTTGGATTAGACAACCGCACTCACTCATACCCGAGATACTTCTTAAGATCACATACAACATCCACAATATTAGCAACAAAAAAAAAGAAAACCTTAAGTGTTAAAAACTTGGTGAACTAATGCTCTAATGTACCGATGATTTCTAAATCCATTTCCTTCAAGTTAGCAATTTCACATCGTTGTCACATCACCTCCTCCCCAGACACAAGAAGATACTAGTGCGCCATGTCAAGTTTAGCCTCAAGGTCACCCCCACTCCGAATAACGGGTTCAAGTTCCCTTAGGCAATGCCCTACAGCAAATAAATCATCAATAACTTGAAGAATACTAAACAAAACATCCCAAAAGAAAACCCATATGCCATTACAGCCTAGCAATCACATGTTAATATACCAGGTGTAGCGACGCAACACATCTTGGTCACCACACATGTGTCTAGGTAGCATCTCCCTCATCAACAAAATATAAGGATCATTGTCTCTTCTTATCACTCTCGATGGAATTAGCAGACAAGCTAAAATTACCCATTTGGTGAAGCCCACGCTTATGCTCACCACTCATAATACTATGTAATGTCCTAGAACAAGGAAAATTATTAATCACCCCAACTCTATCCTTGGGAATAATTGAAGAAGGAAGAATACTAGACACATAATTTTTATTCTTAGGACACATCTTATTGTGAGAAACACCAGCTAACAGCCCAAAAAAATTTTAAGAGCCACATTCCTTTGAAACAGGAGTCAAATCCTTATTAATCATCGGAAAATCGAGAAGACAAAAATGACTAGGGATAAAGTCAGGTATACCTGGATGGCAGAAACAAGGCGCAATCAATCACCACCAAAATCAGAAAGGAAAACAATCCTAGTATCCAAAAGATGATATCTCATATAACAAAAGAAACCTAAGGAATATGTTCCCTTATATAGTAGGAGCCTTATGGTGGCACAATTACCAAACCACTAAATCAACGTAGCTGAAAATGAAAAGTCAAAAGGCAAGAAGTGTTTCGAGAAACTAAAGGTACCTGGTTCACGACATCCCAATAATAATCACAGCAAACACATTACCCTGCTTAACCACCAATGAGACGTCAAATGCATGTATTTTCCTTGGACTTTAAAATCTATTTTGTTATCTTTTGTGTGGGATATTGCTAAATTTAGATAGGTTTATATTGTAATGGGTTTAGGTGACCGTTTGTGGTTGTCATATCTAAATCCTTCATTTTGTAACCTACTTTAGGTCGAATGAATTTTATGTCCCTACGAGCGTCTAGATCCATGTTTGTGAGCTTTTACTTGTAGATTGCTCGTAGGCACTTCAGAATATTTTAGAAAGTTATTCGCAAGAATGGTATTAGATTATAAATATTTGTCACTTGTGTTGCTGGCTTGGGGTTCCTAGGCACATGTGAAGCTGTGATTTATTTTATTATTCCAATGGCAGATTTGATGCGATCTTTATTACTGATAGATTCCGTAAGTGCGCGACCTGCTTATGTCGTATCAAGAGACAAAGATGGTGTGCATGAGGTTTATTGGGTTTGGGACGTAATGTTTATATGAATTGGGCTTGGGGTTGTGGATAGAGATGCCACGTATGCGTGGATTGTTTTAAGTGTTTTGAGAATAATTCAGCATAACTTTTACCTAGATTGACAATTTGGGTAGTCAGTTTTAGGAGAACGTGTGAACGTATCTTTTGAGGGTTTTAATCATAAAGTTCTTTCAAATACCCAAGGCATGGTTGTGGCTATATAAGTGGCCATCATTCTAGGTTTATCATTGGAGTATTACGTTTAATAGTTTCTTAGGGACTGGATTATGTGTCTTATAAATCTGATTTGTGTAGTTGGATTTTAACACTATCCCTCCTTTTGGTTTGGCACATTACCATTTATATGGTGGCCTGGGTTAGCAGGAGTGTTAGCTACACTTAGTTTGGGGTGCAAGATCAGTTGTATGTGTGTTGGTCAGAGCCATTGAAATACATGGCAAGTGTCTTTTATAGTTGATTTGCTTGACATGGATGTGTTTATTTATTTTGACGTATGTGTTTTATGGTTTTTTTTATAATCACCTGATTAGATTAGCTAATGTGGATGCAGTATGAACGTTGTTGTCCTAACATCATCTTCCAAGCCCTCTGATTGGCGTGGGGAAGAACTCACGAGGTATTAGTGCCCAAATCTTGCCGGGTTGTGGTTGGGGGGTCGGATGCGTTGTGCGGGTGGCGGGTTAGTCTCTTTAATCCACCGTTTGTATTTTGAATTAGAAGGTTTAGCATGTAAGCAGACTGATCTCTTCGTTCTATCTGTCACACTTTACCTACCAGAATGGGAATGGTGCCCCATCACTGGGGGCACTAGTTATAGAAAATGGAAGAGAGAGAGAAAGAGAGAGAGAATATACTATCATCATATTCCCCTCGGAGGCCCTTGTGGCCTTACTAGCATGTAGCTAGAGTTTTAAGTTGGTTTTTAGGTGTGATGGTGACCCCCCTCTACTCGGGGTCGTTAAGTGAGCATAGCTAACCCGAGCGAAGGTGTTGAGTAAGTCAAACAAGAATGAATGAGAGATGTTCAAATTTAAATTTATATTCTGCTCCAAAAGTTACTACTAAGCTACCATTTGGGTAGTTAGTAGCAAGACCGAGTTTGTCCATATAGATGCTAAGGTCAAATAGTCAGCTACACACAACCACAGACAGGTTGTCAATCCATCTGTGTGATAGGAACAACTAATATTGCAAATTGGAGAGATTTTTCAATTAACAACTACAGACATAAGAAATAACATAAGAGAAAACTATATATGCAAGCACTTGGGGAATATTTGCATAACATAATTGACTAAATGTTTCGATCCTCGATTCCATCACATACAAGATATCAAAGCCTATTCTCGTGTTCATAACACGTGGTGTGATCGATATTCAACACTTTCCCATCCCTGCCACGTAGGGTGCTCTTGCAATCTTTCATCGACACCGCCTCCATAATTAGGGGAGTCCAACAACGGCTCTGTCGTTATGCAAATCTGTTTCTCTACCGTACGATTATGTCCTGGGCACTACACCACGGATGCTCTATTCCTAAGCCTACAAAGGCAAAGGAATTAGGCACCTTATCGAAAGCTCTAGGGTTCTTAAACCCTAGTTTTCTACCAAATGATATCTCTACCCGTAGCCCTTCGGACCAACTTGCGGGCTAAGACTAGTGTGCTGTTATCGTAGCGATAAAACTTGAAAAATACCTACGTGCACACACCCACGTGGACCTGGACCTCGCTACCCATATCGCATTTAGGTTTTCCTCCCAGGGGGGTATTAATAGATGCAGCAACATGAATGTAGACTACAATGTGTGCCAGTCTTAGTGTATCATTCATGCAATTCATAAGAAATTCAAGAACAAGCAAACATAATATCATAAACACATAGAAATAGGTGGATCTAATAAGTCTCACAAAACATAATTCAAATCATGAAAAAAAATATTATCTCCAATCTATTAAACTAATCCCTAAGCATTGAACCCAAATATATCATTGGATTCAATGTCTTTGGGCAAAGCAAAAATAAAAAGATTAAAAGTATAAATTATAGAGAGAAAGAAAATCTCCTTTCTCTCTCTACCATACTCTTCAAATCTAAAAATGAGAATAAACTTGAACCATATTAGACTAAGGTTTATACATATAGTAGTAGGGAATTGGGTATAAAAATAGGTGCAAAATAGGCTAAAAACCCTAGCAGCTGCAAACGACACGGGGGTATCGTCTGGCATGGCCCGTGCTGACCGAGGTACGTCCGTGCTAGCACGTGACATTGGTCCTGGCATAGGTCGTGTGCCTCGTTCTGGCGCAGTCTATCAGTCATGGAACGGGCCATGAGACTCGTACCAGTGCGGTCTGTGTTAATCGATATGGGTCATTGGCTGAAGCTCCATTTTTGGTCCTCTGATTTGCACCCCGTGTCATTTGGTGCAGGTCGTCAACCATATACTCATTTTTCTCAGTATCATGGCACGGGCCACGTCATTCTTCACATTCCATGGGCTAGTCTTAACATTTATGACTTGAAATGATGTGGGCCTTGTGAAACATAATGGTCAGCACCCATACTTAGCCGAATTTTGGAGTGAAAAGAAGACTTATGGCACACGGCTAGCTGGAATGAGCACGGTCCGTGCTGGGGCTTGGCATGGCCTATGTTGAATGGAACGGTCGGTGTCGAAGACTCCTGACACGGGCTTTGTTTCTTGGAACAGGTTGTGCTAGGTTTAGCCTTGTGCTGGCCTTGTGTTGTCCGTGCTGGTCGTGGCTGGTTCGGCCGACTGACTTGTTTACTCCACTACGGATGAACCATTGGTCCGATTTGAGAGTTCTTGTAGTTTAATTTATAGCGCTTGAGAGGAAAAATCCAATGGGGTCACCCTAAAGGGTTGATTCTTCTTAGAACTTTCCCAGACCTTTGTGCAACTCTTGGGAAACAATTCCTCTACTTTTTCCTTGGGCTTTTTGAACTTTGAATCTGCCTCTCTTGGGCTCAAATTATCTACTACCACGCTTTAGATTCCCTGGCCTACTATCTACAACCATTCTTGCAAATGACCTTCGATATCTTCTACCGTTCTTATGAACGGCCTTCTGTACAAAGATGATAAAAAGTACCCACGGGCAACCTACTAATGAGATCACAAAGGAAGATCAAGGTGCACGTGGACACAAGGTGTCCATTAGTATCAATTAAGTTTACAAAACTCGGGATTTAGAGAAGAAAATCAAGCATGGCTATCTAAATCCTTTGTTGTGTACCTAACTAAAACTAGCAATCCAACAAGTAAAATATGTCAATTATTATGTCGAATACATTGGTTAACGCATGCAATACGTTGCACATCAGATGGATTTGTAGGTTTGTAATTTTCCGATGGAAAATTTTTATGTGTTTTTGGAAGGAATTTTCATTCTAACATTTGTATAGATTGAGATGTTTTCAATGAGTATATCTTGTCGATTCAGATATTCATTATGTTTTGTCTAGCATTTTACCATAGACACTGCATAGTTAGTATCCGGTCCACGTGTTGATAGGGGAATAAATCTGTCAGATATCCCTCCTCTGTTTTGTTTGTGTATTAATACTGCACCTATTTCCGTGTCTAAATGATGTTTATCAATACATCGTCTAATATGGGATAAAGTATTCCATAAAATTTTATATAATGCATAGATCTGTAATTATGCGAAGGGTTGTCACGAGGACGCATATCTTTAAGTGAACGTATCTTAATTGCTTGAATTTATTTGGCCCGGTGCAATAGCAGCTATTTTGTGACTCCCTTTCATTTGTCATGTCACGTCACGTCATTTTATCTTGTTTTCAACTAGTAGATTTTCCTTTTTTTTCTTTGCTTTGGCTTCTCGGACTTAGCATGATAGGCTTCTCGTTACTATTGTATATCCCGGCTTAGTTGTAGAGCATCATGCTAGGTGTTGTAATTTCCCTGTCATGCGCCTACTTTGTTGGTGGTGTTATAATGCAGATATTATGGTTGTTTCCTTCCTCTAGTGTGTGCTTGACCTGCCTGTCCCCGAGGTCATTAATTATAGCTAATTAACCCATGAGGAGGATATGGTCAAAAGATAAGGATTTATAGTTAAGCATCATGTTCTCACTGCTACGCTACCTAGAGGGTAGTTAGCGGTAAGCCCTGGTTTTATCCACATAGATGCTAGGTCTAAGTACCAATCAAAACACAACCTCGTACAGGTTTTCAATATGTACGAGTGAAAGGAATATCTAGTAAACCAAACATGCAAAAGGAGGGGGGAGGGGGTGGGTGTTTATTTTTCAACTAACTACTAAACATAAAAGTAAAAAAGACAAATAAACTATTTAACTAAGCACATGGGAAATCATTGAGCAACATGGTTAATCTAATTTTTCGATTCTCGATTCATTCACATAAAGGAAAACCTAATAGAGTGTTCATAACACGTGGTGTGGCCGATGACATACACTTTCCCATCCCTATCACGGTGGGTGGACTCACAACCCTTCATTGACACCTCCATTGTATTCAGGGGAGTTTAACAAGGTCCGACCATTGTTGAACGTTTGTTTCTCCCCATGCGGTTACGTCCTGGGCTTCCGTGACGAATGCACTACTTCCATATGGTCTTATCAATTAGGCCAAAGGGTCGCTGGCAGCTTATCTATGATCTAAGGCATCTTACAACCCTAGCTTGCTACTATTCACTAAGGCGCATTGAAATTTAGGCAAATCTAATAGAGTGTCCATAACACGTGGTGTAGTCGATGGCATACACTTCCCCATTCCTGTCACGGCAGGTGCACTTGCAACCCTTCATCGACAACGCCATCGTAACTAGGGGAGTACAACAAGGTCTGACCATTGTTGCAGTTTTATTTCTCCCCCGTGTGATTATGTCCCGGGCTTCCACCACGAATGCACTACTTCCCAATTGTCCTATAAATTAGGCCAAAGGGTCATTGGCACCTTATTTATGATCTAAGGCATCTTACAACCCTATCTTGCTACTATTCGCTATCTCTACCCAAAACCTCTCGAAAACCTTTACGGAGTCAGCTAAGACTGGTGCGATGGAAAATAAGTTAGAGCATGCTCAAATACCCCGTGCACACACCCACGCAGACGCGTTCCCCCTATTCCATTTTAACATCTAGGTTTTCTTCCCTAAGGGGGCATCCATATTTGCACAATACATGAATATAGCCCAAAGTGTGTGCTTATATGTGGTGAACTATTCATGCATTTCAAATAATCAAAAACAATCACAATAATATCATGAACACAAATATTAGGATGAATCTAAAGAATCTCACAAAACATGTAAGTTAGACCACGCTCCTACAATTTATCCCCAAGCTATAGAAACTATTCTATATATATGGAATTCAAATTAAGATTTGAATTCCACATCTTAGGATCAAAGCAAAATAAAGAAAAGAAAAGGAAAGAGTTTTTCTCTTTCTAGAGTTGCTCTCCAAACTACAAAACCAAATATATGACTATGACTACATTTATAGTAGTAGGAGATTGGCCCTAAAATTTTGTACAACATAGGCCAAATTAGGGTTAGATCCTAGCTCAGCCGCCGCCCGGGGTGAGCCATCATGGATAGTGCGGCCCGTGGCATGTCCTTGGCGCAGAGTGCGAGGTCTGACAAGGGTTGTGCCTCTTCATATGGAGCGGGGTGCCCATTCTGGTGCATGGTGCAGATCTTCAAGTGGCATGGGGCATGGAGCCTGGTGTGGGCCATAACGTTCCTCTGGCGTGGGATGCGTCATTTGGCGCGGGGCACCATCAAAGTGCTAAATTTTAGGCTTCTGATCCGCGCCTGTGGGCGGTGGCGAGGGCCGTGGTCTGGAAGGGTACTCAGAAACCTTTGTGCGGGCCGTGTGTTTTCCCTCACCCCGCCGGTTGGTCTTGGTATCTTAGACATGGAACGGCACGGAAGATAAAAAATGGGATGTCTTGCACTCATACTTAGCCTCATGCTTGCTGCCCGTGGTATCCAGTGCTGGCCGCGCCATAGCCTCGTGAAAATGAATCCAATGCAACCAGCCTTGAAGGCTAATTATTCTCAGATTGTTCTCAGACTTAAGCACAACTCATCGAACCACGATTTACCGTTTCTTTGTTGGCCATTTTGAACTCTATTGCCACATATCTTTGGCTTTAAACTCCTTCTACCATGCATTGATTTGTATGGCCTTCGTCTACTACCATTCTAATGTAAATGGCCTTCGTTTCTTCTACCGTCTTTGTGAACGGTATTCAATATCTTCTACCGCCCTTACAAATAGCCTTCACATAGAATGTAAACAAAAGTAACCAAGGGCAACCTACTAAAGATGATCACATGGAAGATGAAGGAGCTCGTGGATACAAGTTGTCCATTAGTACAAATTAAATCTACAAAATGCGGGATTTAGACAAGAAAACCAAACATGACAGTTTAAAACCCTTGACGTAAACCCAACTAATACTAGCAATCCACCAAATAAAAATAGCTAAAAAGTATGCCAAATGCAACGATTAACGCACGCATAATGAAGCAGATCAGACTCCCCACAATTAACCATTTACCCGTCCTTGAGTAAATAAAGATAAGACAAAGGATCAGGCGAAATGTAGCGTGCATGCATAAGTTAAACGAGGCATTCAATTTATTCCTAGTTTACCTTGTTTCCCCCTAAAAGAGTAAGAATCTCACAACTCTCACACTCCCCGAAAAATATAAGAAATCTAACCACCCAAAAGTAAAATGTTGAAAAAGGTAAGCCAAAAAGATAACTGTTAAGCTAGCTTACTTTTCCCAAAATGATCCCAAAGTAAATCAAAGAGTCATCTTCAAAAATAATCCACTGTGGAAGTATGCATTGAACCTAGTTTTTTTTTCTCTCAATTTCTCTCATTTTGCCTAGGAGCCTTTTCAGGTTTTCATCCTAGCTTTAACACACAAAGGGTACTCACTTCTCACCTTTTTCCACGCGGCCTCTCATTTTTGCCTAGGCTCGTAAGCCTAGTCGAGCCTAACCTCTCATTTCTGTCTAGTTCTTTCGACCTATCAGGGCTTTTCCTAATATTAGCCAAGTGGCCCTTTTGGGTTTTCTACTTGTCTAAGTTTTTAGGGTTTTTTTTTCAATTTTTCAAGTTTTTCGAGTTTTTTGTTGTAACACAAAATTTCCCCAAAAGTGGGCTTCATGAAAACTACACCACCAATATCCTAAGATCAAACACAAAAATACACCACCAATATCTTAAAACAACCTACCCCATGCAAACTAGGAACCCTAGCATAACATTTCATGCCACCAAATGTCATCCAAAATCATCCCTCAACAATCAAAAACCAAAATCACTAATCAAACAAGAAAAATAGCTACCAATGCAAATCATGAATGCACCAAGGAAATCTAAGAATGACGACTCCTTAAGTGCTCACTGCTCCCTCCCCACACTTAACCAACGCATAGTCTCCAATGCACAAAAATCATGTCAAAACATAAGTGAGGTAGGGTGAAATGGTGATGCCACTTGATTCTGTTCCAATGAAATTGTCGAAAAAGTTCTTTCATCCAAAAACATGAAACCCAAATGTAATTCCAATCCAAAAAAATTTCTCAAAAGCACACACTCATTCAAGAATCATGCTTTTTATAACACCGCCACAATGTCAATAAAGAATATAAACAAAGAGTTCAATGGGTTACCCAAAATTTGAAGCTAGGATTTGTAAGACCCACAAAGAAGAAGAAAATAATTGCTTTTTTTTTGGAAGAAGAGCTTCAATTTTTTGAGGTTCACCAAGAGTGTGTGATAGTGAGTGTTTCTTTGAGAAGGAAGGATGTGTACGATAGTGATGGACTTTTTAGAATCTCAATTTAGCGGACAATAGTACTAAATAATTAATTCCAAGGGATGCTGGAAGTATTTTCAAAAATCCTAAGAAATTAGGGAATTCTAAAATTCTTGAATCAAAAATGCATTTTTGAGTTTGAAATTCTGAATTTTTGAAAATTTGCATGGAACAATTAAAAAGGTCGAAAATGGGTATTATGCGAAAAACGTGCTCGGCACAAACCATAGGCTCGCATCAAATAGTCAGGCATAAAGCAAAGCCTCACCAAAATCCTTGGCACGAAGCATAGCCTCACGCCAAGAATCTCAGCACGAGGTATCCACCCAAAATTTTCCCTAATCCTTAGTTTTTCCCTCTTTTTTCCAAAAAACTACGTCACCCATCAAATCTAAATCCATTCAAACATAATCACGAGTCTCGAAATCAAAATTTCAATCCAAACAAGATTTTTATTTCAAAAATCCTCATAGCAAAACAAAATTATGTAAAAATCTAGTTATTGCTCAAAACACGAAAGCAAAAAGCAACACCGTATATTTATTGTTGCCCTCATGACTTATTTTTGTGAAATTAAGTTTTCACGAATGCCGTTCATCAAGAAGGGGGTCACCCTCCTTGTTCACGCCCAAAGCTCCCCACCCAAAGTAGGGTTTCAATCTTTTGCCCATTAACCACCAACTTTGTGCCATCCTTTTCATTCTTAACCTCGACCGCTCTATAAGCGTATACCTTTGTCACTTCATACAGCCCTTCCCATCCTTATCTTAGTTTACTGGGAAAGTGACGGGGCCTATCATAGAAAATGAGGACTCTTTGTCCCACAAAGAAATCTTTCTTCACTATACTCTCATCATGTCTAGCTTTTATTCCCTCTTTATAGATCAAAGCGGTGTCATAGGAGTTGCACCTAAGTTCTTCAAGTTCTAGTAATTGCAACTTCCTATGCTTCCCAGCTTCACTCAAGTCTAAATTAAGGCGTTTGACAGCTCAATGTGTATTGAATTCAAGCTCAACTGGGAGGTGGCATCTCTTACCAAAAAGGACCTTGAAGGGTGACTTGCCAACTGGAGTCTTATACGCAGTGCGGTAAGCCCAGAGAGCATCATCCAACCAAACACTCCAATCCTTTCTAGAGGTATTCACTGTGTTTTTGAGGATGGCTTTGATTTTGCCGTTGGATATTTCTGCTTAGCCATTGGTCTACGGGTGGTAGGTTGTGGAAGTCCCATAGGTTACTCAATATTTTTCAAGCAACATTTCCATGGCCTTGTTGCAAAAGTGGGTTCCTCTATCATTGACTAGGAATCGGGGTACACCAAATCGTGAGAAGATATTGGACTTGAGGAAGCTTACCATGGTTGCTGAATCATTCTTCTTTGTGGCTTTGGCTTCTATCCACTTGAACATATAGTCTACTAGCACTAATATGAAGTAATTCCCATTGGATTTTGGAAATGGTCCCATGAAATCCATGCCCCACATATCAAAAACCTCTACTGGCATTGAAAAGGTTTGGGTATAGATATTCCCTATCCTTTGGCATTAGTCACATGACGACAACAAACTTTTAGCATCTGAGAGTATAGTGGGCCAGTATAGGCTGCAATATGTTACCTTCCTTATGGTTCTTTTGTATAATAAATGCCACCCAATTTGGGAAAAGTGGCACATCTTAAGGACATGGTTTATCTCATCATTAGGGATGCATCTTCTAGTTTCTTGATCAAAACAGTGCTTCCACAGGTACAGATCACCCCAGACATATTATTTCGCTTCATTCACCAACCTCTCCTTGATTTTTTAAAAGATGGGGGAAAATCTCCAGTGGTGAGGTAATTCACTATATTGGCATACCAAGGCTGGCTAGTTATTACCCCGAACAAGTGCTCATCGGGAAATTCTTCTCAAATAGGTTCTAACTTTTCCTTTCCTTTGCCTGGTTCTGGGCTCTTGGGTATTGGTATTCTACTTAGGTGGCCTTCCACTACATTTTCAGTGTCCTTCTTGTCCCTCACCTCAGGGTGAAACTTGCTTAAAAGAAGTATCCACCTAATAAGTCTTGGCTTGCCTTCTTTCTTTGTCATTAGATAACAGAGTGCTGCATGATCTGTGTACACTATGACCTTGGTTCCTAAGTGGTATTGAAGAAACTTTTCTAAGGCAAAGACTACGGCCAGTAAATCTTTCAGTGGTAAAGTAGTTGTGTTGAGCATCATTGAGAGTTACTGATGGATAATATATGACGTGTGGTGCTCTACCTATCCTCTGGACTAAAACAATGCCTGTAGCATGATCACTCGCATCACACATGATTTCAAAGGGAAGAGACCAATCTGGGGGTTGAACGATTGTAGAAGTCACTAATATGTTTTTCAAGGTGTCGAAAGCCTTTTTTCATCCTTCATCAACAATGAAGTTGGTATCTTTTTACAACAATTTTCATAGAGGTGAGGATATTTTGGAGAAATCCTTGATGAAACGATGGTAAAAATAGGCATGACCTAAGAATGATCTAGCATCCTTGACATTGGTGAGGTAAGGTAGGGATTTGATTGCATCTACTTTGGCTTTATCAACATCTAACCCTTGATCTGACACAACGTGTCCTAGTACTATACCTTTTTCCACCATGAAATGGCATTTCTCATAATTTTGCACGAGGTTCGTGTCCATACATCGCTCTAGCACCCATGCTAAATAATGTAGGCATGAATCGAAGGAATCCATATGTATAGTGAAATAATCCATGAAGCCCTCAACAAATTTCTCGATAAATTCTAAGAATATGCTGACCATACACCTCTAAAAAGTGCCTAGAGCATTGCAGAGACCAAAAGGCATTCACCTACAAGCGAAGGTACCAAAAGGACAAGTGAAAGTGGTTTTCTCTTAGCCCTCAGCGTTGATGGATATCTAGAAGTATCCCAAATAGCCATCGAGGAAAGAATAATATGCATGGTGGACCACCCTGTCAAGCATTTGGTCAATGAAGGGAAAGGAAAATGGTCCTTAGAGTCACCGGGTTTAAGCAGCGGCAATCAATGCACACTCGTCACCCCTTCTGAATACAGGTGGGAACCAAGTCCCCATCCTTATTCTTTAATATTGTAACCCTACTTTTCTTTGGCACCACTTAAGTGGGACTCACCCAAGTGCTATCAGAGATAGGATATATTACCCCAACCTTAAGTAATTTAAGGACTTCACCTTTCACTACTTCAATCATAGGCGAGTTTAATCGCCTTTGAGGTTAGCGTACGGGTCTTAAACCCTCCTCTAAAAGTATACAGTGCATAATAGTTGAATGGCTTATACCTTAAGTGTCAGCAAAAGTCCATCCTATTGCTCCCTTGAATATTTTAATTACATCGAGCAGTTTACCCTCTTGATCAATAGTCAACCTATTCAAGATAATCACATGCAAGGTTTCATTTCACCTAGGAAAGAATACTTCAAGTGTTCAGGTAAGAGCTTACGTTCAATTGCTGGTGGTTCCACTATGGAAGGTTTGGCCTCTGGTAGAACTAGCTCATCTAGGTTTTTAGGTAAGGCTTCCACGCAATTCTTACTTCTAGGATTAACCTCTTCCACAATCCCCACTAAGTTAGCTTCTAAGGTATTAAAAAGTAATTCACTCAAATAATTTTCCTCTAAAGCTAACCCCTCAAAAATATCTTGCACAATATTGTCAATCATATCAACCAAAGGGGGATTACACTTCACGTTTTAGTCAATTGGTTCATTCTCAAATTCATATTCAGGATTACCCTTTTTATTTTAACAATGCTCTACACTCATGGAATATCTCGCTGGTGTTGAAGGGGATAAGACTAACCTCATTGTAATGAAATGTACCACATAGTTCCTTTTTCCTCAATTGTCCCGAACATATTGGTAGAGGTGCTTCCTCATCTGTTAGCTTATGCCTTTTTATCAACTGGTTCACTGTGCCTATTAGCTAATTCACCTTTCCACCTATCATGTCAACACCAGAAGATATTCCCCACAATTTTTTATACAAGAAAATACTTGAATTTGCATAGTTTCACTTGTTTTTGCAAAACTAGTAAAAGCTTTGAGCTTTCTTTGCCTAGAGACTTGGTGGTTGAGATTGATTCAAGCGAGCAGTAGTATGTGCATCATTCTCGCTCCCGTTGATCTTGCTGAACTACAAGTACCATGACTCTCCCGTAGTTGCTTAACCACAGGCAACACTCTGTAGGGTGGTCAAAATGACACACCCTACAAAGTTTCATCTGCTGAGTGGTATCCTTCCACATCAGCATATTCCATATATAAAACAGCTCCAAATATGAATTAACAAAACAAAGAAATTACTAACTACTCTACTAACACAGTATGCCAAATTGACACTTAGACTGATAGCATCCCCGGAAGCAGCGCCAAAACTTTAACATGCCTCTCCCCGGGGTCAATAATTGTAGCTAATTAACCCAGGTGGAGGATGTGGTCAAAAGATAAGAATTTATAGTTCTGCACATATTTTCACTGCTACGCTACCTAGAGGGTAGTTAGCAGTAAGCCATAGGTTTGTCCACAGAGATGCTAGGTCTAAGTACCAATCAAAACACAATCTCGTATGGGGTCGTCAATCCGTACAAGTAAAAGGATTAGCTAGTAAATAAAACATGCAAAGAGTGGGGGGTTTGGTTTTTCAACTAACAAATACTAAACATAAAAGTAAAAAGACAAATAAGTAATTTAAACAAGCACATAAGGAATTTGAGAAACATGGTTAATCTAATGTTTCGATTCTCAATTCATTCACATTGAAATTTAGGCAAATCTAATAGAGTGTCCATAACACGTGGTGTGGTCAATGTCGTACACTTCCCCGTCCCTGTCACGGCGGGTGCACTCGCAACCCTTCATTGACGTCGCCATCGTTATTAGGGGATTACAACAAGGTCCGACCATTGTTGTAGTTTTATTTCTCCCCTGTGCGATTATGTCCCGGGCTTCCACCACGAATGCACTACTTCCTAATTTTCCTATCAATTAGGCCAAAGGGTCGTTGGCACCTTATCTATGATCTAAGGCATCTTACAACCCTAGCTTGCTACTATTCACTATCTCTACCCGAAACTTCTCATACAACTTTATGAAGTCAGCTAAGACTGGTGTGATGGCAAATAAGTCAGAGCATGCTCGAATCCCCCGTGCACACACCCACACAGACACGTTCTCCCCTACCCATTCTAACATACAGGTTTCTCTTCCCAAGGGGGCATCGATATTTTCACCGTACATGAATATATCCCAAAGTAGTAGGGGATTGGGATCAAAGAAAAATAATGAAAAGAAAAGGAGAGAGTTTTTCTCTCTCTAGAGTTGCTCTCTTAACTACCAAACAAAAAATATGATATAAAACCCTAGTGGAATAAGGCTATATTTATAGTAGTAGGGGATTGAGCCTAAAAATAGGCCCAAAATAGGTAAAATTAGGGTAAACCCTAGCTCAGCCACCGCCCGATGTGGGCTGTCACGGATGGTGCAGCCCATGGCGTGTCCTTGGTGCGGGGTACGAGATCTGGCACGGACAGTGCCTCTTCATGTGGAGCGGGGAACTCGTTCTGGTGCGTGGCACAGATTATCAAGTGGCGCAGGGCATAGAGCCTCGTGCGGGCCGTGAATGTTCCTCAGGCATCGGCCGCATCAATTGGCGCGAGGCACATCAGAGTGCTGAATTTCAGGCTTCTGATCAGTACACGTTGCCGATGGCGCGGGTCATAATCAGGAAGGGTGCTCTGCTCAAAAACCTTAGCGCGGTTCGTGTGTTTTTCCACACCTAACCGACAGGTCTTAGCATCTCGGCCGTTGAACGGCACGGAACGTCAAAAATGGGACGTCCTGTACCCATACTTAGTCATGCTTGCGGCCCATGGTGTCTGGCACGGGCCACACCATAGCCTCGTGCTGATCCTCTTGGCGTGGGGACTGGTAATTTTGCGCGGGTCGTAGGTGGCAACCACCAATGGCCCGAGCTAACCTACTTGTGCCTCGGTTGGCTGAACTAGTTTCCTTCGTTATGGGTGAACTGTTAGTCTAATTTGAGAGTTTTAGTAGTCAATTTTGTAGTGCTCGAGAAGTTGAATCCAATGGAACCATCCCTGAAGGCTAATTATTCTCAGATCATTCTTATACTTAAGCACAACTCATCAGACCACGATTCACTATTTTTTTGTTAGCCGCTTTGAACTCCGCTGCCGCCTATTTTTGGCTTCAATCTCCTTCTACCACACATTGAGGCTCGTGGCCTTTGTCTACTACCATTCTAATGTGAATGGCCTTCTTCTCTTCTATTGTCCTTGTGAACGACCTTCAATATCTTCTACAGCCCTTACAACCGGTTTTCACATAGAATGTAAACAAAAAGTAACCACGCGCGACCTGCTAAAGATGATCACAGGAAAGATCAAGGAGCCCGTAGATACAAGATGCCGATTAGTACCAACTAAGTCTACAAATTGCAGGATTTGGACAAGAAAACCAAACATGGCCGTCTAAACCCCTTGTCACGTAAACTCAACTAATACTAGCAATCCACAAATAAAACTAGCCAAAAAGTATGCCAAATGCAATGGTTAACGCACGCATGATGAAGCAGATTAGTGCATGTGCGCCCATTTGTTATAGCTTCCAATCTTCCCGAGATCTATCAAAACCTAGAAAGAAAAAATCCTCCGCACGACGATGCCACTGATGCGGGAATTCATTCCGAGTAGAGACAAAACTTGGGGTCGATCGATGGAACTACCTGGTTTGGATACCTGTAAGGGAATCCCGGGGGAGTACGCGGGGAAAACCTCTAATGCTCACGTCAGCCTAGGGATCTTTATTGAGTGAGATTATAATGATAGTTGCTTACCTTCTCCGATGTTCCATTTCTCTATATATTATTTCTTTGGTTGATTCATTATGGCCAATGTTGTGTCTTCATCCTTTACTAGATCGTGGCCGAATGGGGGAAGTTTAGGAGATGACACTTATGTGTCCTCTTTGGCCTTTTGTTTGCTTACTATCATATTGGGAAATGTCTGCTCTATCTATGAGGCAGACCACTTGTAACAAATCAGGCTTTAAGTTTGTGATTAGAGATGGTAATGGGGTGTGGGGGGTACGGATTATGATCCCTTCATATCCATGCCTACTTAAATTTTCATACCTATATCTGCCCCATCACCCATGGTGGATACAACATTAATATCCACCCGCACTATCGGATATTATTTAAAATCCACCCTCGCCCCCATCACCCACTTGGGCCTCCATACCCACTTCAAATTCATTTCACCCATTTCATCTATATCTCCAAATATACCTAAAATTTTACTTTATAATAATAATTTTATCATTAAAATTTTAATAATTATCTACATAAAAATATTTTTTGTAAGATATGTGCAGTGTTATATTTTAAATTATTTTTTATGTAGCAGGTCTAGTGGGGCAGGTATGAGCTAATATCTTTGCCCAACCCCATTACCTATGGTGAATATCATTTTCATATCCATACCCACCCCATCGCCATCAAAACTACCTCCATACCAACTCCATTTAAGCAAATGCGGGGCAAACCTCAACCAAAACTCGCCTCACTACCATTCTTATTTGAGATTTAGAGGGCTATGTATATATCAATTTGGAAATTAAAATTTTAAGTATTAATTTTTTAATATTTATAAAACAAATAATAATGCAGAATTGAAAATCATAGAAAAATAATTTAAATTTATATGCATATTATTTTTAAAAAATGATTATTTATGTAATTATAAAAAATAGAGTAAAATAAATTTTTTTATTGAAGCGCTATGGATTACTTGAATCAATAGAAACTATAACAAACTATAAAGTCATTACATATCTTTTACACATGAGTGAATTTATGACTTTTTGCATGCACACTCCATTCTAAAGTTATCATTTTTATTATGGTACTAATAGAAGTAAAAATCTAAAAATTGCTGTCAGTTTATTTGATTTGCTCACACCACACTGAAATTCTAATTAAAATTTGACATGTTATTTTTGAAAATATAAAAAATCTCAAACCATTTGAGCCTTAGGGTGACAAAATAAACCCTTAACTCGAGGTTCAAGTGGATTGTTTATTTTTTAAAATTTATTTTTAAACTCGTATGGGTTTTGGTAAAATGTGTAATAGATAAAATGGGCAATTGGCCAACTGGATAACTAAAAATTATGGGTCCAACGGATTAAGTATGCGGGTTGACCCATATTGGTCAATATATGGGTTGAGACCTGCGAGTTTACCCATATAGATCAATAAATGGGTTGAAACCCGTAAATTTATCCATATGGGCTGGTATATAAACAGACATGGATCAATATATGGATTGAACTCATGAGATCACCCATATGAGTCGGTATATAAACTCAATGGGTCAATATATGAGTTGAAACCTGCGAGCTTACCCATATGTGTCAATATATTAGCTGAAACCCACGAGTTTACCCATTTGGGTTGGTATATAAATCCATATAGGTCAATGTATGAGTTGAACTAACCAATTGTTAACTTGCTGATTGGGTAATTTTTGACCCACGGATTGAGCGGATTTCAAGCCAACTCATTTTTTACCCGACCCATTTTTTAACGATCATAAAATTGATCCAAATGGATCATACCCATATCTTTTAATTATCCATATTACCTGACTTATATTTGATCTCAATCATTTTTTACTCTTCATAAAAATGAATCAAAATAAATTATACTTACATCATTCATCCCTCTATAATTGTCTTACAACAAAAAAATCATATTCTTAAAGTAGTTAAAATAGCATAAAAATGGTTTGCAGACTAAATATTATTTCATTTTTTTACACATTTAACCTTTTTTTGTCAAAAATAGAATGAAAACACTAATAAAGGAACATCAAATAAGGCAAATAAGACACTTATAAAAAGATGGAAGATGTATACTTCCTCTGTCCCACTAAAACAGGCTCAATTATTTTTTCAATGTCAATTTTTTCAAACTTTGACCCTACATTTCAACTAATGTGTATATATATATACTATATAAATGTCATGTGAGATTTTGTTAGATTCACTATAACGTCTATTTTCTAAATATCAATTTTTTTATTCAAAATTATTATTTGTAGTTAGAGATATTGATGGTCAAATATAATCATTGAAAACCGCGAAAAAAAAACTAAGCAAGAATTAATGGGTTGGGGGAGTATATATTTTAGTTATTCATATGACCTGACTTATACTCCCTATGTACCAATTCAGATTGCAGAGAGAGAAAAATGAGTGAAAATTTTCTATAGTTCAAAAACGTGTCATGGTATGACTTTTCTCTGCTGACTTATCTACAGTATAACTCTTAACCTAAACTTAACCCAAAATTACAAACATAATTAAACGTCGAAATCTTCTCCAAATTTAAACAAAATAAGAAGAATCTATAACACCAAAGTACAAATAAACATAATGAACTATAACCCTAAATCTCTAAAACTTCAATGATCTTTCTTCATTCGATATTCATGGATTTGAAATTTCCTATGGAAAGCATGACCCATTTCCTACAACAAACATTAAAATTACATAAAAATTATTGAAAAGAAATAAATTATGAATCAGCTCTTTTTACGGAAAATGGGTAAAAAATACACCAACCCATTGTAAACTCGGTCAGAAAGCGATAGAGAACTTAGCCCAACTCGTCGGTGACTCAGTAGATTTGGAAGATGGCGAATGGAACTTTACCCATGAGACGTTCTTCAACCCATCGATATCCCATCAACCTCCCATCTCATATCTACTAGAAAAAACAAATAACTCAACCCAAAAATGCTTTTGTTTCAATTTTCAGTTTTAAGGTGGTATAAATTCGATCCATAGCAAGATTTTGAACCAATATTTTTGGGGGAGAAAGGGAGAGAAAGGAAAGAGCTTAAGGGGAAAGAAAAGACGAGAAAGCATTCTGCATGATGAAGGGGTTTCGAGTGTGAAAGCGATGAGGAAAGAAAGAGCGTGAAAAATTAAAGAGGAGAGAGAGTATAAAATGAGATTAATTGGTCAAAGAAGGAGCTACCATTAACTCTTAATTCTTTGGCTTTTTTGAAAATTTCAAACTTAATACTCACTCTGTCCCAACTCAAACTGCACACTTCACTTTATGATGACAATAATATAATCATATGTTATAAAATTTATAATATTTAAACAAATATAATATTTAAATTTTATTAAAAAATAACAACATTTAAGGTAAAAACCCATGTGGACTATCCACAAGCTTATGGAAATACCGTCTTTCCTGAGATTTTCTCTTAGGATTTACTTTTCAAACTATAAATAATGTATTCTCAGGGAGGAAGGAGAGATTGAGGTTCCTAAATATTCTTGTGATTTACATCTTGATTATGAGTTTTTTTTTTGGATTAAACACTCATGGTATGAGCGGGGGAAATACATTAGGCTCCCCAAACCAACCTAAAGTAACCTTGAGAATTTTAGAACATGGATGTTTTTGTCCTAATACATCGGGGACAAAGCAAAAGGAATGAATAAGCTGAATAGGAAGAAGAAAGAAAATATAGCGATCGTGATTCCACTAATTTATCCTCCACCCCCTGTGTCGAACAGATTGTGGCCAGACGACCGCTAAGCTTCATGATTCCCTTATCCATCCATTGAGTATCTAAAATGTGGAAATAAGATATCCCTTCTTGTAAGAAATTTAAGCTCCAGTGAACCGATGAAAACCTCCATAGATGTCTCCGCTCTTATCCTAAGAGCTGTTTTAGCCAAGTAATCCGCTACTTGATTTCCTTCTCTTACTGTATGACTGAAATTAGCACATCTTTGCTCAGCTATTCTTCTAATTTTTCTCAGTAAATGTGTAACCTTCCACGGCTGCTTTTCTATGTGCTTGATGATTCGAAAGGCTGCCAGGCAGTCCGTTTCGATGATGCACTGGACATTTTGAGTGGCAGCCCACTATAGACCTGCAAGAATAAACAAGAGTTCAGCTTCAAGAATGGATGTTGCTTGACTAGGCCGAGAGATTATGTGTTGTATAGTCCCATTTGCGACACAACCAAGACCAGCAAAGTTATGTTTAAAGGCCGCATCACAGTTGATTTTGAAGCCAGAGTCAGGAGGGTTCCATTTGATGATGGAAAGCCTTCTATTTTTTCTCTGATGCACCCGAGGTATCAGACCGTGTGTAACATATTGTAAATCAGAATTCTCACCAGGAATGCTATTATGAGCAGTATAGAGCAAATTGGACTGATTCACTATTAGTCTCCATAGAATTAGTGGACTTGGATTCGCATTTTCATAAATCTTTTTGTTCCTACCTTTCCATAGTTCCCAGCAAATAATCATGGGAAGATTAGTGAGGAGAGAAGCTTTTACTTTAGATTTGCATTCCATATTCCAGTAAAAACCAAGTCTGTCATATATCGAATGAAAAATCATGTGTGGTATCTGCATTACTTTGTGAAAATTATCCCATATTTGGGCTGAGAAAACACATGTGTTGAAAAAGTGCGATAGACTATCAGTGTTCTTGCAATGCACGCACTTAGAAGCAAGAGATATCCCAGCAGATTTAAGAATATTATCAAAGGGAAGTCTATTGTTTAAGAGTTTTCAAGAAAAGAAGGATACCTTTTTGGGGATTATGTGATTCCAAACCCTATAAAGCAAAAGTACCTTGTTCTTCTTCGGCCTGAGTGTGTGGTATGCCGATTTGATTGTGAAATCACCTGATGATTGTGGTTTCCAGATAATAATGTCCCTGTTGTCAGTAAAAGAAATTTTTTTCCTAATATATGCAAAATATCCTGTGAGAAAAATTCACTGAAATATGGGATAAACACCTGAGCATGATTGATGAATTGGTTTATCTGCAAACCATAAAAAGGGGGGTCTTGGTTGCCCCAATAGTTAATCAAGGGACCCTTACCTGTCCAGTTTGAAATCCAGAAGCTAGAGGTACCATTGCCAACTAAATTCTGAGAGTTCATTTCGGCTACGGACATCACCTTTTTATACCTTTTCCAAGTATCTAATGTTCTAAATCTGTCCGGTGTAGCCCACATAAACCTTGACCATAGAGAATCCCCTATTTGCATTTTCCACCAGATTTTGATGGAGAATGAATCTATAATTATCCTAATCCTTCTAATCCCCAGGCCATTTTCTGATTTAGGATAAGATATCTTATCCCAAGATATCCAGTGTTTCTTATACCCACCCATATCGAGACTGCCCCAGAGAAAATTACTAAGTATGGATTCAATTTTACCAACAATGTGAGAAGTAGGGGCAGTGACTGCCCAAATATGTTGAGGTATGGCTGTTAGAACATGTTGAATTAAAATTATTCTACCCCCTGCTGAAAGCCAAACATTTTTCCAGTTTGCTATCCTATCATTTATCCTATCAAGTAAGGAATAGAAATGCAAGTTTAGCTTCCTTCCCTTGAAAATAGTGACCCCTAAATATGTAAAGGGAGTTTCTCCTTTACTGATCCCAGTTAATCTTCTGATCTGGTTTGCCTTTGCCACACTAAGCTTTCCTGAGTAGTAATTGCTCTTCCCAAAGTTTATCTTTTGTCCAGTACCCCTTTGGTAGATGTTAAGGAACATCATCAAGTTTTCAAGGGTTTTCTTGGTTCCTTTGATGAACAATACAGTATCATCGGCGAAAGAAAGTTGAGTCAAAGGAACAAGCGTTTGGGACGTTCTGAAATATTTCAGATTTCCTATTTGGAATTGAATCTTTATGTTCCTTGTTAGTAATTCAATTAAAATGTTAAAGAGAAATGGTGATAGAGGATCACCTTGTTTAAGACCTCTCGAGGGTTTAAAGAAACCATGTGGTTCACCATTTATTATGACTGAAAACCAAGCCGCATTCAAGTTATTCATGATAAGCCTCACTAGATGGCCGTCGAAACCAAGTCTAAGAAGTAAAGTATTTAACATCGACCAAGAGACTCTATCAAAAGCTTTCATCATATCTAGCTTCAATATTAGATTGAGGGTTTCTGATTTTTTGTCCAGCAGCCTTGTGGTTTCTTTCATTAGCAGAATATTGTCAGCAATGTCCCTTGTAGCCAAAAAGGCTGATTGTTCCTCAGAAATGATAGAAGCCATGACAGGTCTTATTCTTTCTAACTGGATTTTAGCCATTAGTTTATTGCTGAAATTTGAAAGACTAATTGGTCTAAACTCTGAGAAAGAGGATGGGGTTTTAACTTTAGGAATTAAAGCAATTAGAGTGCTACCTATGGCTTTAGGTATAGGAACCCCAACATGAAATTCAAGTATAGCTTTCCAGACATCCATGTTTATAATGTGCCAATAGTTTCTGTAGAAAGATCCTGGGAATCCATCCGGACCCGGGGCAGCTGATGAACTAAGGGCAAAAACTACGTTTTTAGTTTCTTGTAAGGTTATTGGTGTCATCATTCTCTAGTTTTCATTTTCAGAGATTGACGGTTCAATTGCTCGGAAAAGAAAGGCAGCCTCAGCTCCAGTTGGATCTAAGTTTTCATCCCTTAGCAGTTTTTGGAAAAAATTAACTGCAGCATCTGCTATTAAGGGTTGTCCCCTAATCCATTGATTGTTTTCATCCCTAATCTTGTATATGCCCATTCTTGAATGTTTTTCTTTAGTGAGTTATGAAAAAATTTAGAGTTCATGTCTCCATCCTTAAGCCATTTGACCCTACTCTTTTGCGTTAAAAAAGTATGACGCTCAAGCAATATTTTATTCAGTTCAGCCCTGGCCTTGTTTAGATTGATTCTATCCACTAATGCATGTGATGTGTCATAAACCTGTTCAAGCTGGTTAACTAAAGTTTCTGAATTCTTGACATTGTCAAAACCATTCCCGAAAATCTCCTTATTCCATGATCTAATTGTTTGTTTAAGTCTTTTTAGTTTCAAAGCTAATCTGATTTGGCCATGTTCTTCCATAGGAAGGTTCCAACTATCTCTAACCAATTCATGAAAGTCTTCTCTATGCATCCACATCTCTTGGAATCTAAATTGCTTAGGAGATGAGTTGCATGAGCTAGATATCTCTAAGAGCATGGGAGAATGATCGGAGGTTGTTCTATTAAGTATCTGGACAGATGAGCAATTAAATTCATTGAAAAAAATTCCAATTGGCTAAAATCCTATCCAGTTTCTTGTAGGATTAACAAGTCTGTTGTTGCTCCATGTGAAGTGGTTACCTACAGTATTTAATTCATTTAAAGAGTTGTTGATAAAATCCTCAAAGTCTAGCATGGATCCTAATTCTGGGCAGCTTGTTCCCGAATATTCACCAATGTTCCCAATAACATTAAAATCCCCTCCTAGGATAACCGGTGATTGAAAATGGATCGATGAAATTTTAGTGAACATATCAAATCTCTCAGTTCTCGAGTGCAGTGCATATATAATAAATGTGTGGATCAGTTGTTTAGTGTCTTTAATTCTTAAGGCCACATGAATGTATTGTTGATCCTCGCTAATCAATTCTACTTCAACCCTATTTGAGAAGAATAACCAAATTTTAGGGTGAGTCGAATTCAACCCATGCCTGAAGCCTAGAGATTTCTGATAAGACAATTTCTGATCAATTTGACCTTTGGGTTTTATAAAAGCTAGCAGGTCAAGTCTAAATTTTTTTGCTAACATTTTCAGTCGTAGCTGAGAAGTAGATATTCCTCTAACATTCCAAATAAGAATTTTAGCTATCATTTAAAACATTTTTTTCAAGGCTAACCTGGAGCTCCTTTTAGGAGTGTTGAAGTAGTTTGTTCTACTGCAGTCAACGGGTTCAGATTGTGGGTATTCATGGCCTGGGTCAGTTTCATCATTCACCTCACTAAGTTTCCATTTAACATTTGCAGACTGATTTTTGAGATTTTCCCGAACCTGCAACATAGATGAAATGGGGTCAGAATCCTGAATAGCATTAAGTTTAGAGTTAATCAAATGTGGAGAGAGAAAAAGATTATTTTGTTTGATGAGTTGAGAATCATCACTGAACGAAATCCCCTGGATTTCTCTCTCGGGTGAGGACGGAGCTGTGTTATATATCCTCTATTCATATCCTTCCTCTATGAGTGTCCTAATTGCCTCTGCATTTTGTTCATAGTCTGAACTAATCAACCACTTTTCCTCGTCATCTGTGAGTTGGTCATCATCATTCTGAGACATGATCTTGTCCCCTTCCAAATTCTGTAGCTCCTGCAATACAAAATTCCTGCTGCTGGTAGCTATAACGTTTTCAACATGTGCAGGCCCTTGATTCAGAGTTTCAGTAATCATGCGCTGTTGGTCAAGAGCAGAATGAGACACTATCGGGATCTATTCAGCTTCTTGTATAGATGCTTCTAAGGTCCCTTGAGTTTATATTTGTGGGCTTTTGTAAGGGCTTGGACTCTGAACTGTGCAGGAGCAAGAACCATAGCTAGATACTGATGAGCCTCTTCTGTTGAGTGTTGTGGAATTGAGGGTGATGCTTGATGATTTTGTGTATCCTCAGAGATAAAGTAGGATGGAGAATCTTCCAGAACAGAGAATTTATTGGAAGTTGTCACTGGGGTTTTGCTATTGTTCTCAAGTGAGTGCTCTTGATTGTGGGACTTAGTGGGTTTTTGTGACTGGGATTGAGGTTCAAGTGAGGAGTTTACATGAACCAATTCAGTGTGAGGCAAGACTTTATCAGTGAAAGGAGACCCATGTAAAACATTTCCTGAGAATAGCTCTACAGAGTTGCTCTGCCTAGGGTGCACTCTAGCAATTTCATCAGTATCGGCAGTACTTGAAATCATCTTTCCATTTTGCCCAGCGTTACTTATGACACCCTCCAAGGTTTCACCAGAAAGCTTATTTCCATGATTTTTTTCCTTATCTGCATTAACCATATTAACACTAGGTTTTTGACCATATTCCTGAGCCTGGTCTTTCTTCCTCCAAATAGGTGGCTTAGGATTGCCATTTCTAGCATTCAATTGGCTCTGACCTAGGTTGATATGAGTCTCATCTTTCCTACATTGTGCTTCTGAATGACCTAATTTAGAGCACAGTTTACAGTAATCTGGGAAGTCCTCATAGTATATGTTATAAGCCTTATTATTGGAGATTGAACCCAGCCTAATCTTATCTGGTTTATCCTTACATACATCCATCTCCACACACAATCTAATAGTAGAAGGCCTATTCAAGTTCCTAGTTGGAGCATCAGAAAACAACTCACCCAGTGACTTACCGATGTCTTTCAATGCCTGAGGATGGAAGAAGTAGACCGGAGGAAATTCAACTGTAAGCCAAATTGGAACCAGAGAGGACTCTTCCTGATAATCGAAGTCCTTCGTCCATTTAAGAACTCTCATGATGCTGCCTCCTAGGGACCAGGTCCTCTTCAACCAGCACCGATAATAATCCTCATCTAGGTCAAAGGTAATTCTAATATGCCTGGAGTCCATAGCCGCCAGGTGAGCTTGCCCTTTGAATCCTATAGTCTGAAACTGCTTCCTAAGGTACTCCATCGTCGGCTGGCCCCTGCCAAATTTGCCGATAAGAGCTTTGGAGAAGGGAAGGGACAGGATATCAATTTCAGAATCCGGGTAGAGAACCGCAATATCCCCTTTGTAATTAAAGGTGGGATGAAGAGTAGGGATTGAGGGGGTTGTCGAAGGAGTAGATGATTGCTGGAGGGCTTGAGCGTAATTCAGTGGTGCCGCCGGCCAGGGCGGAGCCGCCATAGATGGTGGTGAACGGAAAGAAAAAAGAACGTTATACAGTAGCTATTGCTTTTTCAGAGGGAGAGAGAAGGGAGAAAACACGAGTTCCTTCACTTCCCACACAATATTATTATCAATTCTGTTATCTTGATTATGAGTTGTGTGACACAACTTAATTCTAGGTGCGACGCCTACAAGATCCCAAGGTGTGACGCTGAAGGTTTAGGAGTGATTCCTGAATTTATCTTTATTTTCTTTAGTTTTCGCAGATTATCCTTTAACCTACAACCATAAACATATAATTTTCCTACCCTAAAGCCAAAGTTCTAAACCTACGCTTCGTTGGTGCTGCATCAATTTTGGAAGGTAGTTAGGTAGTTATTACTAAAGGTGTAATCAGATTTTAGGTGTTTTGAATATGAATTTGTTAATTGGGCTGATTTGAGAAATAATGAGGTGAGTTATGTGTAAAAAATTTAAATCAGTAAGGGCACAAAGGGAATTATTGGGCTGAAAACTTACCAAACAAGGAAAATTTTAAAAGTGTGCAAAATTGGGTGAGACAGTCTACAAAGGAAAGTGTGCAGGTCCCCATGTACGGAGGGAGTATATTATTTGTAATTCTTTTTTTTATGTAAGCTTTTTGCATTAACATGAAGATCAAAACAAATACAAAGTTTAGACTCTCTCTCATCTACTACAAAAACTATTCCTTTCAAAATTGATTTTCTATACATTCCATATCCTATTCAAATCCACCACTTCAAACTCTTTGGTTTGAAAAATCCGATTATGAAACCCAAAAACTCTTTGATCCAACACTCCAAATTTTGTTCCAGACCGCCTATAGTATTATTCACCATGCTTCCATTGTCCAGACCTGCTTTAGAACAACTCTATATTAGTCACCATCACCATGCTTCGATTGATCACAGCAAACTCTGATCACAGCAAACTCTGATCACAGCAATCCCAGTATGCTTTCATTTGATTTCCATCTACTCTCTACTTCTGTTCTCACCTGGTATCCCACCATTGCTGCCTTCATTTCCAGCTTCTTAAATGCTCTGTTGTTCCTCTCTTGCCAAACATAGTACATAGCTGTCACCATTAGCATCATTTCCTTCCTATTTTTGCATATGACCTGCATCCAAAGCTTCTTCTTCAGCAAACTCATTGTCCTGACCTGCTTCAAACCTGTTTCTTGCAATATCTCCAATGTATATTCACTTTACACCATCAGATGTTGTAAAGTTTCTTGTACCTTGCCACACAATGCAAACACATTTGTTACATCCAGCACTCCAAACTCCTGCAACCTATCAGTAGTTACCAGTTTACCATTCAAGACCAGCTAGAGAAATTTTTTTTTTGCTTAGGCATAATCCCTTTATGCCAAATCACTGAGCATTTGAATCTAGTCTCCTTCCCTCCCATTATCATATCATAAACATCCGCTACTTACAACATTCCTTTTTGATTTACACATTTCAGTATATGAGGATAAATTCCATCTCTAAACTTCAATAGCACTCTCCAAGGCCAACTATGTGTCTTAGAATATTATTTGTAATTCATTATACATTTGTTGTATAAATGTATTCCATGTATAAATAATTTGTTGTATTCCTTTAAATTCTTTTACATTTTTTGTAAATAATTATATCATGAATTATTTATTTTATTCTTATACATTTTGAACAATATTTATAATAAATTACATATGGAAGGACTATATTTTGTTATGAATTATCACATACATTTGGAAAACATGTAATAGAGTGGCCACTAAAGATGCTAAGAAGTTAGAATAATGCCCCATCCAGTAGAGATTATATCATGCAGTTTCGTATCATCCCATGCCATCTATTTGCTTATCATATCATCTACCATCATCTACTTGCATATCATATCATCTACCATCATCTACTTGCATATCATATCATCTACCATCATCTACTTGCATATCATATCATCTACCATCATCTACTTGCATATCATATCATCTACCATCATCTACCAACATCCACTATCATCTCCAAACTATTTTCAACTCCTTTTAAGTGTTTTCAATTATAATTGCGATGAAACTTATTTTAAATATTAAAATTTTAGTGATTGTTTGTTTCAAATATTTATTTTCAGTATTAACATATTAAATATTAATAAATATTATAGTAATATTTATTTTAAATACAAATATTTTAGTAAATATTTATCTTAAAAATAATATTTTATTATCAATTTAATATTTTATTTAATATTTATTTTAAAAATAAATATTTTACTAAATATTTATTTAAAATATTATTCTAAGGAATAATATTTTATAAAATATTTATATGATATATTTATTTTTAAATTATGGTATTTTCATACATTTAACATCAAATATTTATTTTAATATTATTATTTAAGCAAATATTTTTTAAAACATTTTTTTTGAGTCAATTCTTTTTTATATATATAAACTCACCTAAGTGAGGGGTATATATTAGGCTCCCCATACCTTTCAGAGAAAAGACGAATTTGAATAGTACAGCTAAAGAGAATAACGTGGAAGCTAAAGTGGAAACTAAATACAATCAGCTGTTACCAAATCCTTCATCTAAAACCCCTATCTTGATGAAGGAGATGGCCCTAAAACCTGGTCGGGGTCGACTATGGACTCACACTTCCTTGCCCCCACAACTAATTATTCAAACTAATTATTAATATTCAAACTAATTATTTTATCTAAATGTTTAAAATAAATAAAATAAATATATTTATTTTAAACATTTATATAAAATAATTAGTTTGAATATTAATATTTTTAAAATATTTTTTATAAAATTTTTATTTAAAAGTTTTTATTTTAAATATTCATTTTTCAAATAACTTTATAATATTTATTTTCAATATTAATATATCGTAAATATTTATTTTAAATACGAATATTTAAGTAAATATTTATTTAAAATATTTATATAAAAACATTTTTCAAGCATTAATATTGTAAATTAATTTTTTAAATATTTATTTTGAATATGAATATTTTTGTAAATGTATATTTTAAATATTTATTTTAATTATTAATTTTAAATATTTAGATTTTAGTAAATTCATATTTTAAATATTTATTTAAAAAATAATATTTTAGTAAATCTATATTTAATATTATTATTTTAAAAATTAATATTTTACTTAATATTATTATTTTAAAAATTAATATTTTAGTAAAAAAATTCATATTTATTTTAAATATTAAAATATTAAAATTAAATTAAATCATTTGAGTTTAGTTTACAAAATTTTATAATAATGGATTTAGGGTTTGGTAACTATGTGTAATTTTTTATTCCGTTCAGTTCAATAACTATATATTTAGATTCAGTTCAGTTCATTTCATTATATTTATTTCAATTCATTTGAGTTCAGTTCAGCATATTATATTTATTCATATTTAGTTAAGTATGTTACATTTTTAAATTTAGTTCAGCTCAGATTTTTATAATTATTATAATAAGGTTCAGTTCAGTATATTATATTTATTTATATTTAGTTCAGTTCAGTTTATGATATTTAATTCAATTCATTTCAAATCAGTTCAATGTCTTATACTTGTTTTTTTTAAATGAAACCACCATGAGGTGGAGGGAATTATATTGGGCACCCTAAACCCATAAGATTAAAAGAAACTAACAGCAATTAGCCCTGGAGGCTCAATCAGTACAAAATAACTACTAAGCTGAAAAAGAAGCCTAGACTAAGAAGCAATAGCTATTGCTTCCAAAACAATGGAGTAGATCTACAGGACAAAAAATTCCTATCAGATCAGACAAACCATGAGATATGCCTTGCTTTCTATACCTAGAAATTATAAGGAGCAGGTCGGTGATCGACGAATCGAAACACCACTTAGCCACCTATATCACTAGGAAAATAGGAGCATCAGGCAGAATGATACAAAATGTACAAGTACAACTATGAAGCACCAATGCAAGAAATTGGGGTGCTGCTCAGAATGGGTAAGGCAGATGAGTTGCTGCAACTGAAGAAGCAACAGGGCTGAGTGATGAGCAGATTGAAGTAGAGTTTGGGACAAGAAGGCCTGAAGCTTGAAGCCTGAATAGAAGTCCTCTGTTTGAATGTTGCTGCAGTGTAGCATCAGTTCCTGACAATGAAACAGAAGAAAGCGGTTAGTAGCATCAGTTCACCAAATAAGGGGATCTAACTATAGGAACTTCCAGGTTATCTAGACAGAGTAACCCTTTTGTTCTTGCAGGCAGATTTGACCAACTGAAAGTTTGGTGAGTCTTAGTAAGTAACATGTACTTAGCAAGATCATCAGCAGGTTGGTTTCCTTGTCTGAAAATGTGATTCAGTTTAGTATTACCCAAAGAGATCTGAATATTGTCCATTAGATTGAAAATTTTCCAGTGTCTAACAGAAGGGTGTAAGATCATATTAATAGCTATCAGACAGTCAGATTCAATCACAACCTGTTGAGATGTATAAGATAATCCTAGCTGTACCCCACATTGAATAGCTAGAGCTTCAGCATGCAATGGTGAATCTGCTACAACATAGTACCCCCTGGCATGTAAAAAACCTTCGTTATTCCTTATGATGATTGAAATGCCTGCTTTTTTGGAGTGATGCCATGAGGCATCTACATTGATTTTTATGCCCCAATCAGGTTTCAGCCAGGTAACTGTGATGATGGGAGGTTTTGGAGGTTTTAAAATCAGTGGAATATAACCTTCTGAAGCAAGTTCATGGTCAATCTGTCTAGATATCCCAATGGGAAAGGCAGCAAAAGATAAATAGATGTTGTCTTTGACCTCTTTAAGGATATTATCACAATGCGAAGTGAGGTTATCAAAAACTTTCCTGTTTCTTGCCTTCCACAATGACCAACAGACAAGAATAGGTGCAATATGGACCAGTCTGGTGTGAAGTTTAGATAGACCATTATATGCCCAAAAACTAGCCAATCTATCCCATAGGTTTACACACTCGAAATATGAAAGACCGCAGATTTTATGAACCTCCCTCCAAACCGCAGAGGAGATAGCACATTTATTGAACAAATGATGCAGTGAGTCTGAATTATTGCAAAAACAGCATTTAGAGGGAAGGTGGAAGCCAAATTGCATAAGAATATCATCAAATGGCAGTAATGCATTTAAAAGCCTCCACATAAATACTGAGATTTTTTTCTGAGTCTTATACTTGTTTATATTCAGTTTAGTTCAATTTATTATATTTATTTAAATTCAATCCAGTTCAGTTCAGCATATTATGTACATATTTATATTCAGTTTATTTCAGCTCATTATAATAAGGTTCAGTTCAGTATATTATATTTATTTATATTTAGTTCAGTTCAGTTTATGATATTTAATTCAATTCATTTCAAATCAGTTCAATGTCTTATACTTGTTTTTTTTAAATGAAACCACCATGAGGTGGAGGGAATTATATTGGGCACCCTAAACCCATAAGATTAAAAGAAACTAACAGCAATTAGCCCTGGAGGCTCAATCAGTACAAAATAACTACTAAGCTGAAAAAGAAGCCTAGACTAAGAAGCAATAGCTATTGCTTCCAAAACAATGGAGTAGATCTACAGGACAAAAAATTCCTATCAGATCAGACAAACCATGAGATATGCCTTGCTTTCTATACCTAGAAATTATAAGGAGCAGGTCGGTGATCGACGAATCGAAACACCACTTAGCCACCTATATCACTAGGAAAATAGGAGCATCAGGCAGAATGATACAAAATGTACAAGTACAACTATGAAGCACCAATGCAAGAAATTGGGGTGCTGCTCAGAATGGGTAAGGCAGATGAGTTGCTGCAACTGAAGAAGCAACAGGGCTGAGTGATGAGCAGATTGAAGTAGAGTTTGGGACAAGAAGGCCTGAAGCTTGAAGCCTGAATAGAAGTCCTCTGTTTGAATGTTGCTGCAGTGTAGCATCAGTTCCTGACAATGAAACAGAAGAAAGCGGTTAGTAGCATCAGTTCACCAAATAAGGGGATCTAACTATAGGAACTTCCAGGTTATCTAGACAGAGTAACCCTTTTGTTCTTGCAGGCAGATTTGACCAACTGAAAGTTTGGTGAGTCTTAGTAAGTAACATGTACTTAGCAAGATCATCAGCAGGTTGGTTTCCTTGTCTGAAAATGTGATTCAGTTTAGTATTACCCAAAGAGATCTGAATATTGTCCATTAGATTGAAAATTTTCCAGTGTCTAACAGAAGGGTGTAAGATCATATTAATAGCTATCAGACAGTCAGATTCAATCACAACCTGTTGAGATGTATAAGATAATCCTAGCTGTACCCCACATTGAATAGCTAGAGTTTCAGCATGCAATGGTGAATCTGCTACAACATAGTACCCCCTGGCATGTAAAAAACCTTCGTTATTCCTTATGATGATTGAAATGCCTGCTTTTTTGGAGTGATGCCATGAGGCATCTACATTGATTTTTATGCCCCAATCAGGTTTCAGCCAGGTAACTGTGATGATGGGAGGTTTTGGAGGTTTTAAAATCAGTGGAATATAACCTTCTGAAGCAAGTTCATGGTCAATCTGTCTAGATATCCCAATGGGAAAGGCAGCAAAAGATAAATAGATGTTGTCTTTGACCTCTTTAAGGATATTATCACAATGCGAAGTGAGGTTATCAAAAACTTTCCTGTTTCTTGCCTTCCACAATGACCAACAGACAAGAATAGGTGCAATATGGACCAGTCTGGTGTGAAGTTTAGATAGACCATTATATGCCCAAAAACTAGCCAATCTATCCCATAGGTTTACACACTCGAAATATGAAAGACCGCAGATTTTATGAACCTCCCTCCAAACCGCAGAGGAGATAGCACATTTATTGAACAAATGATGCAGTGAGTCTGAATTATTGCAAAAACAGCATTTAGAGGGAAGGTGGAAGCCAAATTGCATAAGAATATCATCAAATGGCAGTAATGCATTTAAAAGCCTCCACATAAATACTGAGATTTTTTTCTGAGTCTTATACTTGTTTATATTCAGTTTAGTTCAATTTATTATATTTATTTAAATTCAATCCAGTTCAGTTCAGCATATTATGTACATATTTATATTCAGTTTATTTCAGCTCATTATATTTATTTATATTCAGTTCAATTTAATATATTTATTTAAATTCAGTTCAGTTCAATACATTATATTCATATTTATATTCAGTTCAGTTCATTATATTTATTTAAATTCATTTCATATCAGTATATTATACTCCCTCCAGGCTCCATCCCCTCCTATTCTGCACCAAATCTTTTTTTGGTCAATGATGTCAAACTTTGACCACATATTTGAATATGTATATGAACAATAATTTTATGGTATGAGATGTGATTAGATTTGTCGTAACATGTTGTTTTTAAATATCAATTTTTTGTGTGTCATTATTATCCGTAGCTACACATATTTACAGTCAAACATGTTTATTGGAGATCGTAAAAAGATTATGTGCAGAATAGACTAGGATGGAGGGGGTATTTATTTCAATTCAATTGAGTATATTATATTTATTTCAGTTCAGTTCTTAATTGAATTTTAAATATGCTCAATAATCTATCATCATCTATCTCATACCATATCATTTATCTGCGTATTATCGGAGGCCCGATAAAATTCTTGAATCTTTGAAGCCTTTGCGTAGACGCATCTGGCCTTAAAGTATAAGGTGCCACCGGCCCACCGCAACCTAACTAACAAACAAACAATAGCCGCTTGCTTTATTCTCACCATCCACCTAAAATTTCCCGAACAATCATGACATTGGAAGTAAAATTTAGTGAAAAATATTTCACTCTACAATGTTCCATCATTTGTAACTTGAATTGATGAAATGCAACATTTCTTCATTGGTACGCTAGCTTGAAAAAAAATCAATTGATCCCATTTATACACCTACCATTTCAGACACTATCATTCACTTTATAAAAATGTTTAGGCTGTCCCCACAGATATTCCAGGTTTCGCCAAATAGATTGGCATTGAAGTTAAAAAATGATTTCAATGACGACACACTTGGTTTTATTTCAGTGAGCCATCCTTAAATTTTAGAATCAGTCGTGCCCACAGTACTGCGAAACCCCAACCACCATGACGACGGCCAAGGACTGCGGCCACCATGAGCACGAGCAGAAAAAGCTGTTTCGCCGCCTTTTAGGAGCTCTCCTCGTCTTCATCGTCCTTATCCTCTTCATCATTCTCTTGGTGTGGCTAATTCTCCGACCAACAAAACCGCAGCTAATCCTCCAAGACGCCACCATCTACGCATTCAACATTTCAACGGGGCCGAACTTTCTGACATCCACCTTTCAGGTCACGCTCTCTGCCCGCAACCCAAACGGTCGTGTCGGGATTTATTATGACAGAGTCGACGTCTACGCCACTTACCGGGGACAGCAAATCACTCTGCCAACGTTGCTGCCTCCGACCTACCAGGGCCACAAGGACGTCACTGTTTGGTCCCCGTTTCTGTTCGGAAACTCGGTTCCCATTGCTCCCTATTACAATGAGGCGCTTACTGAAGATCAAGTTGCCGGAACGGTTCTCATCAGCATTCGGGTTTACGGGAGGATTCGTTGGAAAGTTGGTGCCTTCATTACGGGAAGATATCATATGAGTGCTAACTGCCCAGCTTATATAAACCTCGGCAACAAGAACGGCGGCAACGTTGTGGTCGGACCGGCTATGAAATTCCAGCTTGTACAGAGCTGCCATGTTGATGTTTAGGGTGTTTGTCTTCGGTTATTATCCCTTTAATAAAATGAAGGAGTGGTGATTAAGTTTTACATTCATTCGAGTCGCTTGATTTTTTATGTTTTACGTCACTAATTTGTACGTTAGCTTTTCTCATATAATAGCACGTGTAAAATCAAGTGTTTTTCATTGATTATTTAATTAGCAATTTATGAACTATTTTAGAAATGAAAAATGTTCTATGGTAGAATATACGGACAACAACTACAGTCGCCTAAAAGAGTTTTACAGAAGAACAGAATATTGTGATTATGTTGATCTATGGAAGACTGAATATTCTGCAATATATTAGGGGGGTAGAATCATATTATATTTATGGAAAATCCCTACAAATATTGAATTGGATTTATGGAATATATGGGATATATGGTGATAAGAAAAATTCCTTTATTTATGGGATTTAGATATGCTTCAGAAACAGATAAGGAATAGGAATATTATGAAGATAATCATGGAGAGTTCTGATCTGCTCATAGACTTTAAAAGGGGACATCACGGCTGCATTATACTCACGAACTTAATTGCAAAAATCTGCATACAGATTTTCTATCTTTTTGAGAGTCTTGCAAGAACCATCATTTATATGTTCCAACATATGTGACCCATCATTCAAATTTCATATTCATATACCTTAATTCCTTGGGAGGAGGAGATCCAGCGTCGACGAGTTTCGAGGTAAGAGGGAGTCTGATCAAGGCGGATCGGTAGCTAGGAGAGCTAGCAGAATTCACATGTTTGATTAGTAAAGATAAGTATTTTGTATGGTGTACTATGTACTGTATCTCTCTGATTAGTGGATTCATTCTAAACTGGGCCACACCCCCACAAATGTAGGTGGATTTCACCTAACTGCGTAACCAAGTCTCGTGTCTTTATGCTTTACTTTATTGCATACTTGGTTAGATATGTTATGTTGGAAATAGTGGTAATAATTGAGATAAATTGGGAAATCCAAATTTCAGCATATACAACTTAAAGAGGTGAATAGGTGATCAGGTGAAAAGAATCACATTGAAATAAAAAAACAAGAAAAAAAATTCTCTGTTCTATTTTTCCTCGAGCACAATATTATAAGATTTTTTTTTGCTTTCTGTAATCAATCCCAGTACCATGTACGAATGCATTTCTATCCCATTAGACACTAAAACAACATCGTATTGACTATGTTATTTTCCTAATATACAAAAGTGATGTCGTGTCATTCATCCCATCTCTTTCCTCACCGGTCTTCTACATTCTCCCCCCTCTCCCTCTCTTCCTGCTTATTGATTTTGGTTTCTTGATTTGCATTTCAAAGACCCGAATAGGGCTCCGGCAAGATCACGAGATCCTGTTTTTTCACTACTACAGAACCCCTACATAGGTATTGGTAATCTGGTACATAGGCATCGGTTGTTTGGCCCCCTAAATACCGGAGCCCAAGTATGGGGGGCTAGAGCGTAGTTACATAGGCATCGGTACACAAAATTGGTGCTGGAAATTCATGCCCAACACCGATTTAATGGTACCGGTGTCGAATTAAACTGTATCGTTGTTGGTCCCCCATAACCAACATTGGTAGAATAATATCGGTGCCAAAATAACCTGGGTACCGGTGCTAATAAAAAAATACCGGTGATGATAATGACCGGAACCGGTAGTTGATCGATGTTGGAGCTGAATGTAAAAATCGTATCACGTGCTCATATACTTTGAGCACTGGTTTAAAACGAATTGCAACTGCTTGTACTTGGAGGGTACTAAATTTTCATGTACCGGTAAATGCTGAGCACCAGTATAAAATTCATACAGGTATTACTTATTCTAGCAACATTGGTTAAAATCATAAACCGGTGCTGGTTTCATTTTGTATTTGCAATGCTCTATTTTAATTTTGCCTGGCCCATCCCAGATCGAAACCAGGGTAAAGTTCACAGAAGATATTCAGAATAGCTAATTTTCTCTAAATCTAATTACGTAGAATCAAATATAGTTAGAATCGAACCAAGATAAATTCTAAGCAACAAGATATAATTAATGTAAAAACTTTAGAAGTCTAAAAAAAATCATCTATGAACTAGAAAATTCATAAAAAAATAAATCAAAATAAAATCAATTTTTATCCTCCATTTTATAGCAGGAGGTTCATCGATGTCTTGCATTCCTTCGAATATACGTTCACCCAAGCTTGGTGCCATCTGTTGACTACAACTGCTATCTTCTTGCCATTTTATGCTACTTGTCCCTGGGGAAATACATGTTGTTTACAAAACCTCCCTAACATTCATTAGGTGTAAGTATTTATTAGGTAAATAGAACAAAAGTTTACGTCATAATTTGTCGACTGGCCTCTAGAATATTAGTAGAGATAGTCTTGAGCATAAGTTCTTCCATGAATAGGAGGACGTAGTACCCACATTCCCAACCACTCAACTGATGTCGGTACTGCAAAGGAAATAATTGATCAAATGTAATTTTAATAAATTGTGATCCATATGAAGGCACTCTTGGATTGAATGACTTACATCAGTATTTGTTATTTTCCAGATGTAATTTGGAGAGGGTTCTATCTTCCTCTTCTCCCTTTGATATTGGCATGCTAGCCTGTAAATGTTGAACATTTAATGGCTACGCAATTCACTTATAGAAGTTAAAATAACTAAGATGAAAGGAATGAAAGTACATGGAAATGACTTGGTTTTCAATAGTGTGGTGGGGTTTGATTCCTCCAATCATCGAGTTAACGGTAAAAAAATCGTCCGTACCCAGACGGGTTAGTACTAAGTACCAATGATCACTGCGTTGAAAATAAAATAGCACATGAATGATTTTGTAATCGGAGAACAATTTTCCAGATGTATTATAATTTTAAAGAGTTACTTGATTTCTAATGTATGTCACCACGGAATATCAGCGCCGGCCTGAAGCATGGATCTAGAATGGCATTCACACGACTATTGACTTCTGGAGCTCTGAATTCCTGGACCAAGCATCCCATGCTGCACGGAACAAACTGTATGCGGTCATTAGTGTGTTGAGAACTTGGTCCAAGAGGTGCCTAGAAGAATAGCATTTGTTAATGGATTAAACAAATTGATAAAAAAAATGAATACAGTTTATGTGAAAATGTAAAATGTACCCCATCCACACATCTATTTGTGAGTTTGATAGCCAGGAAATCGTTCTTAAGTTACCAAGTATGTTTCCAAAATCCACCATCTCATTGATGAGCAATCCATTTTGATGATGCGAGGCAACAGTTGAAGGTCGGAATCATGGCAATAACACAACCTTTCTCGACTCATGCATGATCTTCACAAGCTCATTGCAGTACTTGATGTAGTTCCCCATGTTGGGATAAGCCGTGAAATGTATTGGTTTTTAATCAGAGATTAAGGAAACAAATGAGTGTTAGGCTGAGCAACAAATAATTAAATATGAAAAAAGATGGATGGTCTTGTGATGTACCTGTTTGAGTGGCCTTTCATGCAGAAATTTTTGCTCGATGGATGGTAGTTAGAATGAAATTGTAATAGTTGTAGTAATTATTTGTACTTATTACCTCATCATTGCTGACATAAAGGCAATAAAAATCATTGTCCCGAGTCACATCGCCTTCCGAGTCATCGGGCTGGGGATCATCTCCACGTCCAACCAAAGACATAGGCCAATCTACGACAGTTCCCAATGCCTCTCAAACATCATTGAAACTGTGGTTAGCAGACAGAAACCCAGCTTTGGAATTATAGGTTGGCTCGCATACACTGACGCGAGCTACTCCACCCGGTGCTTTATCGTGATGCCTTGATTTCTTGAGCAATGCTTTAACTACCCTTACCCTCTATCCCTCAATGTTATTGATGAACATTGATCTGCACCTAGAAGCATGTGTTAACCGATGCATTTAGTACAATTATTAGTATATTTTGTATGGTTGATTGCTAGGTTTAGTTGGGTTTACATCACAAGGGGTTTAAATAGCCTTTGTTGCTTTTCTTGTCTCAATCCTTATTTTTGTAAATTTATTCAGACCTAATGGATGTTATGTCCTTACAAGAATCTAGATCCTATTTTGTGAGCTTCATTGTGGATTGTTTGTAAGCACTTTAGAGTAGAAGGTTATTTGCAAGTATGTTAGTAGATATTTGAAGGTCATTCGCAAGGATTGTAATAGACTGAGACCATGACTTAATCGTGGTAGTAGATGGAAATGCACTAAGGAGAAAGGAGTTAAAGCTCAGACAACATTGAAGACTGGCACGAACGTGTTCTATTGCAAGTCCCATGCCAACCAATATGGTGTTGCGTCTAAGTAAGGACGCAGGCCATGTGCTTTTACACTGCCTATGCCGTTCAGCTGGCTTGTATGGCTAAGTATAAGCACGAGTCATGTCCTTTTGCACAGCCTGTGCACCTTAAAGATCAGAAACCCAAAGACCAGTTGACACCCTGTGACATTTTGCACAGTCACGCCATCAGAACGAGGAAAGCTCAACTCTAGCCCATAGCCCACAAGGAATCGCATGGGCTGCACCGTTCAGACACTCAAAAGACCCTTCCAGCCGGTGTCCCGCAAGGATTTGCATGGTCACGCCGCTTAGAAAGCTAGGAAACCCCTTCCAGCCGGTGGCCTGTGCCGCTGTTCCAGCTAGGGTCTCACTAGTTTTTGGGCCTCTGAAAGGTCCCTTTCATACCTATAATATAAAGAAGCTTATGTCTGTTAGGGTTTAGACAAGTTGGTAGTTAGAAAGAGAATCTAAATTCTATCCTCCTAGTTTTCTAAGAGTAGGTAAAGAGAGAAAGGGAATAACCCTTCTATCTTCTTTTGATCTCTCTAGTTTTGCCCAAAGGCATTGAATCCAATGGAAAGATTGGGTTCAATGCTTATGGAGTAGTTTATTTGCTTAAGGATCTAAATTTGTATTTATGACATGGTATATACTTTGTGAGATTCTACGTCCCCTTATCCTTTTGTGTGTATGAATATCATACTTGATTTAATCTTTACGTTCTCTTGAAATGCATGTTAGATATGCTATGATACACATTAGCTATATGTTTCATGAATGGTGCTAGGCTTGTTTCCGTTGGGAGTGTCCGATTAGGATATGCAGGATTGTGAGTCCCGATTATGTGAGTGTATGCACATAGGTTGTGAGCACCAAATCCACTTGCGTGTATGCCTAATTTTGACTGGGTCAAGGAACCCCGAGAAATAATGCATGATATTTTGTAGAAACTAGGGTTAAAGGATAGTGATCAACCTTGTTTAAACCCTAGAGTCATCACGAGACACCGATCCCTTTGCCTCTATAGGCCTAGGGAAAAGCATTCATAATGGAGGCCTAAGATGTAATTCTTTATGGGGAAAAAGGAACAAAGATCGGTTGGACCGCACGGTGAACTTTCCCTAACTGTGGAGGTGGCATTGATAAAATAGACATGAGCACATTTGTGTGACAGACATTGGGAAGTGTTAATTATCAAACCCACTATGTGACATAAACATAGGGATAGGTTTATACGCCTTGTTCTTAATAAAATATAGGACCAAAGTCTTCTACTGGGCATGTTACACAAATGTCCCCAGGTGTTAGCTTAATATAATTTATTCTCTTATTCTTGCATGCTTAGTGGTTTATAGATTGTCCCCTCCCCCCCCCCAAAACCATGTATCCTACACTAGCTATTCCTAGCACGCAATCGGAATGACGACCCAATTATTAGTCTTGCATAGTTAGATTTTGAACCCAGCATCTCTGTGGACGAGCCCGGACTTGCCACTAGCTACCCTTTGGTAGTTTTTAGTGAGTGATGTGTATCATTATGCATGCACTAACCAATGCATTCGGCATAATAATTTGCTTGTTTTACTTGTTTGATAGCTAGAATCAGTTAGGTTTACATGAAAAAGGGTTTAGACAGCCATGTTTGGCTTTCTTGTCTAAATACCGAGTTTGGTAGACTTAATCAATACTAATGAACACCTTGTATCCATGGGCACCTATATCTTCCTTTGTGATCATCACTAGTATGTCGCTCGTGGGTACTTTTCATTACATTTTTATAGAAGTCCGTTCGCAATAATGGTAGAAGATATAGGAGGTCATTAGCAAGAATGGCAGTAGATGAAGGCCCAAAACTCTAAATTATGGTAGTAAAAGGATTGAGCTAAAGATAGGAGGATTTGAAGTTCAAAATGGCCAAGAAAGAAACATAGGATTGTTGTCCGAGAGTTGCAAAAAGTTCCGGGAAAGATCCAAGAAGAATCATCCCTTGAGGGTGGCACCATTGGATTTGTCTTCTTAAATGCTATGAAATTAACTACGAGAACTCTCAAATCGGACCAACGGTTCATCCGTAGCGGAGCAAAGAAGCTAGCCAACCAAACCAGCCACGGATAGTACGGACCATTCATAGCTAGCACTAGGCCAAGCCATACATGGTTTGTACCATGAGACATGGCCTGTGTCAAGGGATTTTTGGCTTTTCCAAGCTTGGCTACCCGTGTCTTTAAGTCCTCATTTCACTCAAATTTTGGCAAGTATGGGCGTGGACCGTTCCATTTCACACGGCCCGCACCGTTTCAATTCAAAAATGTTAAGATCAGCCCACGGGGTGTGAATCATAGTGTGGCTCGTGCCAAGAAACTAAGAAAAATGAAGATCCGGTTGACAGCCTGCGCCAAACAACACAGGGTGCAGATAAAAAATGCAAAAACGGAGCTCCAAACGAAGGCCCACACCGATTGACAAAGAGCGCACCAGCACGATTGTGCCAAGACGAGTGCACCGCGCCATCATGAGCCACATGGCCAATGCCAAGACCGACGGGCTGCACTAGTGCAAGACCATATCGGCAGAATGAGCTGTGCCAATCTAGGCGCCTCGTGTCAGTGGTGGATGCTAGGGTTTGTGGCCAATTTTGGGCCTATTTTTATGCCCAATCCCCTACTACTATATATATAGCCTTTAGTCTACCAGGGTTTATATCTTAGATCATATTTTGGGTTTCAAGAGAAGCTTACAGAGAGAAAATACTCTCCCTTCTCTCTAGGTTCTTTCTCTTTCTCCTTTTATTTTACTTTCATCTAAAAATGTGGAATTCAATGCAATACTTGAATTCCATGTTTACAAGTAGTTTAGTAGCTTGGGGTTATTTGTATTCATGATTTGAACCTGGCTTTTTGATATTTAGATTGTCCTATTTTGTTGTCTTATGAATATTTGTGATTGAACTTGTGCTTTCAAAGAATTTGAGATCTATGCTAAGTCATTATGATGCACCCATGTATATGTGGTAGTATAAAATTGTGATAGGCTTCATTGCTATTTTGGGAGTGTTAGAATTGTGGAGTAGGTAAAGAACACTCGGGAGATGAGTGCATTCATGTCCTTCAAGAGCCAATCCTTATATGTGTTATACCATGATTCTAGTTTTCTAGTTGTGTAAGAAATCAACCTGTTGGGCAGTCAATTTGGAAAATCCTGATGAGGAGAATTCCCCGGCTTACCCCGATATATTAGAGTATTTTTTGTAACGACTAGAGTTGTGCCGACTCTAGAGTCATCACAAGGTGTCTTATCCTTTGCCTCTCTAGGCCTAGGGATTAAGATACATAGTGGAGTGTCCGGGATCTAATGCACTCACTACACATCTAACGGTTGTGAACTATGCGAAGCACTTCCATTCTAGAAGGGATTTGTATTACTTGAAGCGAGGGCACGTTAGCATTAGGAGTGAAGTGACGAGGAATGGTCTGCAGCATCACTGGACTAGAGCGCATTCCCTAACTACTGAGACTTTGAGATATGGGCATTATGGTAAGTACCATGTGTGATAGAAGGGGGCGAATACCTGACTATCTCCACACTGTGTGACAAAGTCATAACATAGGTTTATATTTCTATATGTGAATGAATCGAGGATAGATGCCATTTATCAATCATGTTACGCAAATACCCCAAGTGCCCGTTTATATAGTTTAATCTCGTTTCATCTTTAATTTTTAGTTGTTAATTGAAAAACCCAAAAACACTCATTTTGTGATTGTAGATATTCCTAGCACAAAGACGAATTGACAACCCGTACGTGGTTGTGTTTAATTGTCTATTTAACCCAAGCATCTTTGTGGACAAACCCAAGCTTGCCACTAACTACCCCATAAGTAGCTTAGTAGTGAGTTGGGTGCAGAACTATAATTTAAATTTGATCACCCCATTCATCCCATTTGGTTTAATAATGCCTTTTATCGGGTTATCTACGACATCATTTTAATGACCCCGAGTGGAGGTGGGTCAAATTTTGGCGCAACTGCCAGGGATGCCAGTTTAAAAGTTTAATTGTCAATTTGCACAACGTATTAGTTGAGTACTTAGTTTTTTTCTTTGTTTTGTTAATTTTTATTTTTGAGTCTTTATAATGTGGGGAAGTACCACTCAACAGGTGAAACTTTGTAGGGTATGTCATTTTGACCACCATAATGTTTCCCATGGTTGAGTGACCACGAGAAGGAAATGAAGCTTGCAGTTTTACAAGATCAAAAGGAGCAAGGATGGTGCATATACCATAACTCACCCGAATTGATCTCAGCCCCCAAGTCCGCATGCGAAGAGATACTTGGAGCTTTAAGAAGTTTTTCAAAAACTGGTGAAAATCTTCAAAATCAAGTATTTACTTGCATCATGAAATGTAGGGCTCAGATTTCTTCTAGTGTTGAAATGACTGGTGGAAAGGTGAGCGAGTTGTCGGTAATGTAAATAGATTGACAGGAAGGCGCAAGCTCACGGATGAGGAAGCTCTATCACCTATATGCTTAAATGGTTTGAGGAATAGGAAGCCAATTGAGATCTTCGATGATTATGAGGTCAATTCTGTCTCTTTACAGGCTATTGACTCTATGCATGAATGCAAGGTTTTGTTGAAAGAATTATGTGAATCAAAGCATGGATTTGAACATAGAGCGATAGGTCAAACAATGAATAGCCAATCCCATCTGTTTGATATGTTTGACAATATTTTGCAAGATATGTTCAAGTTAAACAAAGAGGTAGCTTTAGAGAACACCCCTTTGAATGATATATGCTTTTATTCTCTATAGTTCGAAAGAGGTGGAGGGGAACAGGCTTACCATCGAATAACTATCTAAATTCATAGAATTAGGGCATAAATGAAATATATCTATATTCTAACCTAGTGGGAAGTGTGAAAGAGGTTGATCCTCAAGCCGAGAACTTTATGAATGCCTTACCCAAAAACCTAGATGAGCTAGTGTTACCAGAAGCCAAACCTTCAATAGAGGAACCATCTGTAGTTGAACTCAAACCTTTGCCTGAAAACTTGAAGTATGTATTTTTAGGTGAGTGAAACACTACCGTGGTTATCTTGAATAAGCTATCTAGTGACCAAGAGAGTAGGTTTCTCAATCCTTAGGAAGTTTAAGGAAGCAATTGGGTGGACCTTAGCGGACATTAAAGGTATAAGCCCATACACTTGCATGCATCGTATAATATTGGGGGAAGGTGCAAAACCTGTACGCCAACCTCAAAGGTGGTTAAACCCAAAAATGATAGAATTAGTGAAAGAAAAAGTTCTTAAACTACTTAAGGTGGGGGTGATATACCATACTTCTGATGGTAAGTGGGTAAGTCCCACACAAGTGGTACAAAAAAAGAGTGGAGTGACCGTAGTAGAGAATAAGGATGGGGATATGGTCCCCACCTGTATTCACGAGTGGTGGGTTTGCATAGATTATCGCTGGTTAAATATAGCATACAGATTAGCAAGTCACTTCTATTATTGCTTCCTCGATGGCAATTCAGGATATTTCCAAATAGCTATTGATCCTGAGGACCAAGAGAAAATGACCTTTACATGTCCCTTTAGCACTTTTGCTTATAGGTGCATGCCTTATGGTCTCTGTAATGCCCTTGGCACCTTTCAGCGATGCATGGTTCGGATCTTCTCTGAGTTTATGGAAAGTTTTGTGGAAGTCTTTATGGGTAATTTTACCATTCAACGGGATTCCTTCAATTCTTGTTTGCACCATCTAGCACTCATACTAGAGAGGTGCATTGAAATGGGTCTGGTCTTAAAATATGAGAAATGCCACTTTGTGGTGGAAAAGGCATTGTTTTAGGTCATGTGGTGTTAGATCAAGGCTTAGAAGTTGATAAAGCTAAAGAGGACACTATCAAATCCATACTCTATCCCACTAATGTTAGAGATGTCAGGTTATTCTTAGGGCAAGCCAGTTTTTGCCGGTATTTCATTAAGGATTTCTCTAAGATTTCCTCACCTTTGTGTAAGTTGTTATAAAAAATATGTTGAATTCTAGGTAGATGAGGAGTGTAGGAAATCTTTTGATACATTGAAAACAATTCTTATGAATGCACCTATTGTCCAACCCCCGGACTGGTCCCTTCCATTTGAGATTATGTGTGATGCTAGTGACTGCTCTATAGGAGTGGTTCTAGATCAGAGGGTGGGAAGATTACCACACGTCATATACTACACATTGACAACCCTTAACGATGCTCAATGCAGCTACTCCACCACGGGGAAGGAGTTACTGGTCGTAGTTTTTTCCTTAGAAAAGTTCAGACAGTACCTATTAGGAACTAAGGCCATACTGTACACAGATCATACATCACTTTGCCACTTGATGACTAAGAAAGAAACTAAACCTAGACTCCTTGGGTGGATATTATTCCAAAGTTAATTTTACCTTGTGGTACAAGACAAGAAAGACACTAAAAACGTAGTGGCGGATCACCTAAGTAGACTACCAACCCTCGAGAAACTAGAACCAACCAAGGCAAACACAAGGTTGTTACCCAATCATGAAGAGTTTCCTAATGAACTATTGTTTGGGGTAACAATGAGCCAACCTTGGTATACCGATATAGTAAACAACTTGACCACGGGAGAGCTTCCCCCATTTTTTGATCAAGCAAGAAAGGATAGGTTGGTAATAGAAGTGAGAGATTATTTTTGGGATGACCCTTACCTATGGGAACATTGCTTCAACCAAGAGATTAGGAGATGTATCCTTGATTAATAGGTAGGACATGTTCTTGGATCACGCCATTCCTCCTATGTTTGGGGGCATTTTGGTTACAAGAGGACTGCTAGCAAAGTAGCGATTGTGGTATTTATTGGCCCAATATGTTATAAGATTCTTGGAACTTTGTGTTGTCCTGCGACCAATGCCAAAGGATAGGGAACATCTCATTCAAGAATGAGATGCCCCAAGTCCTTTCGATGCCAGTTGTGATATTTGATGTCTGGGGCATGGGCTTCATGGGTCCCTTTTTGAAATAAAATGGTCATCAATTCATCCTAGTGGTAGTGGACTATATGTCCAAATGTGTCGAAGCAAAATTAACAAGAAAAAATGATGCTACGATGGTGGTGAGCATCCTCAAATCTAACATTTTCTCACATTTCGGCATGCCTAGAATTATAATTAGTGATATGGGGGCTCACATTTGTAACAAAGTCATGTGAACCTTACTTGAAAAATACAGAATGACCCATAGGACATCCATTACTTACCACCCACAAACCAATAGCCAAGCTGAGATATCCAATCAATAAATCAAAGTTATCCTTGAAACGACAGTGAACACCTCTAGAAAGGATTGGAGTTCCAATTGGATGATGCTCTTTGGTCCTACCGAACCACATACAAGACTCCAATTGGCATGTCACCTTTTAGGATCCTTTTTGGCAAGAGGTTCCACCTCTCGGTTGAGCTTGAATTCAAGACCCATTGGGATGTTAAATGCATAAACTTGGACTTAAGTAAAGCCAGGAAGCATAGGAAGTTGCAATTGCAAGAACTTGAAGAAACGAGGCACAACTCCCATGATACCGCTTTAATCTATAAGGAAAGAATGAAAGGTTGACATGATAGGATTATAGTAAAGAGGGATTTATTTGTGGGACAAAGAGTCCTTGTTTACCAATCAAGGCTGCATTTCTTTTCCAAAAAGTTACAATCGAAGTGGGAAGGTCCATATGTGGTGACAAAGGTGTATGATCAAGGAGTGATAGAAGTTAAGAATGAAAAGGATGGCACAAAGTTGTTGGTGAATGGGCAAAGATTGAAACCCTACTTTGAGTGGGGAGCTTTGGGAGTGAACAAGGAGGGCAATCCCCTCCCCGGTGAGCAAAATTTGTGATGTCTTAATTGAGTGAAAATAAGTCGTGAAGACGATAATAAAGAAACATTTTGTGGATATTTTTTATTAGTAGGTTTTGGGAAACTTGTTTTCTTATAATATCTTGATAATGTTTTTGGTTTGGAATGGAATTACGGTTGGTTTTCATGTTTTTGGATGCATTATTATGGTACTTCCATTAGCACGGATTCAATGGTGTTTCCTATAAAAGAAAGACGAGGCAAGAGAAGGAAGGCCCTTTGGGGCCGCAAGAGTAAGTGCCTCTATTTTCCCAACACCACTTATGAGTTCCATTTTTATGATGCATTGGAGAAAATGCATGATTTAAGTGTGGGGGAGGGAGTAGTTGGCACTTAGGAGTTTTCATCTTGAGATGCATGTGTGTTTTTGGTGTTTCTTTGTGTGTTTTTGGTATTTCTTTGGTGTTTTTGGTGTTTGATTTGTTTTGGGGTGTTTTGGATGCAAATTTGGTGGTGTGACTTACTTGGTAGCATCCATAGTTTATCTTGGGGTAGTTTTTTTAGAAACTTTGGTGGTGTAATTTTTTTGCTTTTCCTTATCTTTATGTAGTATGAAGCCAAACTTTGGAGCATTTTGTGCTACACAAAAAAACTGAAGTTTCAAAAAAATGGAATATATATATGTGTGTGTGTGTGTGTGTGTATACCCGGCTAAGTTAGAAACCCAAAAGGGTAACATAGGAAACAATGGGAAAAGCCCGGATAGGTTGAAAGGCCTAGGTAAAAATGAGAGGCTAGGCCTGGTTAGGTTTACGAGCCTAGGAAAAAATCAGAGCTCTCATGTGGAAAAATGTTAGAATGTGAGTTCAACATGTGTGAAAGCTACGATGAAAACCCAAAAGGGCTTCGAGAAAAAATGAGAGAAATTGAGAGAAAATGAAAACTAAGTTGACGATACTTTGGCATTTTCCTTGGTTGTAGTTGAGTTGAGAATCTAGAGTTATTATTGGTTACAATCGAGTTAAGGATCTTAGAATTTCCTTGGTGGTTTTTTGGCAACGACTCTTGGATTGCTTTTGTGGAACTTTTTAGGAAAGTAAGCTAGCTTAACACTTATCATTCTTTCTTACCTTTTTCTTCATTTTATTTTAGATGGTTAGGTTACTTTAGGATCTCCGGGGAGTGTGAGAGTTGCGAGATTCTTACTTCTTTGGGGGAACTAGGATAGCTTAGGAATAAGTTGAATGCATTGGTTAACTTATACTTGCATGCTACACTTCGCTTAAGCCTTTTCTTGTTTTTATTTACTCGAGGATAATTAAAGGTTTAAGTGTTTGGGAATTGATGTTCATAATTATACATGCGTTAACCAATGCATTCAGCATAATAATTGGCCTGTTTTACTTGTTGGATTGCTAGTATTAGTTAGGTTCACACGATAAAGGGTTAACAAGGCCATGTTTAGTTTTTTTTGTCAAAATCCTGAGTTTTTTAGAATTAATTAATAGTAATGGGCACCTTTTATCCACGGACACCTATATCTTCCTTTGTGATCGTCACTAGTAGGTCACTCGAGGTACTTTTCATCATATTTGTATAGAAGGTTGTTCGTAAACAGGTAGAAGATATCGAAGTCCATTCGCAATAATGGTAGTAGATGAAGGCCACGGACTCTAAATCGTGGTAGTATAAGGATTGAGCTAAAGATAAGCGAATTTGAAGTTCAAAATGGCCAAGGAAAAACTGAGGATTGTTGTTTGGGAGTTGTACAAAGTTCTGGGAAAGATCCGAGAAGAATAATCCCTTGAGGGTGGCACTATTGGATTCATATTCTTGAGGGCTATGAAATGAGCTATAAGAACTCTCAAATCATACCAATGGTTCATTCGTAGTGGAGGAAAGAAGTTAGTCTGCTAAACGAGCCACAGGTAACACAGACTGTTCATGGCCAGCATGAGGCCAAGCCATATACGGAGCCTACCACAAGACATGGCCCATTTGAGGGGCCTTTGGCATAAGCCAAGCCAATCAACAAGGGCCATGCCAAATCCTAGCATGGGACGTGTTGCACTCGGCTGGTCATGTTTTAACTCTCTTTTCACTCAAATTTTGGCTAAGTATGGGGCGCAGACCATTCCGTTTCACATGTTTCACACTATTTCAAGTCATAAATGTCAAGACCAACCCACAGGGTGTGAAGAATAGTGCGGCCCTTTCCAAGAAACAAATCAAAATAAAGATCCGACTGCGCCAAATGACTCGAGGTGCGGATTGAAAGTTCAAGAATGGAGCTCCAGACGATGGCTGCACAGGTTGACATGAACTGTGCTAGCATGATCGTGTCAAGACCGGCACCCTGGGCCAACACGAGCCACATGGCCCATGCCAAGACCAACGGGCTGTGCCAGCATGAGGCCACGTTGGCAGCATAGGTCATGCCAATCGCGGCACCTTGCGTCAGTGGCAGCTACTAGGGTTTCTGGCCTATTTTTAGGCTCAATCCCCTACTACTCTGTGTATATCCTTTAGTCTACTAGGATTTCTATCTTAGATCATATTTTTTGTTTCAAGAGTCGCTTAGAGAGAGAAAGCACTCTTCCTTCTCTTTAGGTTTTTCTCTTTCTTCTTTTTATTTTTCTTTTGCACAAAAATGTGGCATTCAAAGCAATACTTGAATTCCATGTTTAGGGAGTAGTTTAGTAGCTTGGGATTATTTTCATTCATGATTTGAACTTGGCTTTTTGAGATTTAGATTTTCCTATATTATTGTCTTATTAATATTTGTGCTTGAACTTGTGCTTTCTAAAAATTTGAGATCTATGCTATGTCATTATGATGATGCACCCATGCATATGTGGTAGTTCAAAATAGTGCTTTGCTTCATTGCTATCTTGGGGGTGTTAGAATTGTGGAGTGGGTAAAGAACATCGAGGAGATGAGTGCATTCATGCCCTTTGAGAGCAAATCCTTATATGTTTTATACCATGATTCTAGTTGGTTAGTTGTGTGAGAAATCAACATGTTGGGCAGTCAATTTGACAAATCCCGATGGGGAGATTTCCCTATCTTACCCCAATAGTTTAGCGACATTGTTTGTAGCGACTAGAGTGTGCTGACTCTAAAGTCATCACAAGGTGTCTTTTCCTCTGCCTCTCTAACCTGGGGTGCATTAGTATTGGGAGTGAATTGATGGGAATGGTCTGCAGCGTCACTAGACTAGAGTGCATTCCCTAATTATGGAGACGATGAGATATGAGCATTGTGGTAAGTACCATGTGTGACAGACGGGTGGAAATACCCTACTATTTCCACACTATGTGACATAGGCAAAAGATAGGTGTATATGTCTACGTGTAAATAAATTATCGAGAATATAAGCCATTTATCAATCATGTTACACAAATAATTCCCAAGAGCCTGTTTATACAGTTCAATCTTGTTCTAGCCTTTATGTTCGTAGTCGTTAATTGAAAACCCAAAAATGCCCCATTTTGCAATAGTAGCTACTCCTAGCACACAGACGGATTGACAACCCATATCTGGTTGTGCTTAATTGGCTATTAGACCCTATCATCTCTGTGGACAAACACGGACTTGCCACTAACTACCCCATAGGTAACTTAGTATTGAGTTGGGTGCAGAACTATAAATTTAAATTTGATCACCACATTCATCCTGTTTCGTTTGATAACACCTTCACTCGGGTTAGCTACAACATCATTTTAACAACCCCGGGTGGAGGCGGGTCAGTGAGTATGAGAGAAACAATATAAATTTCTATCTTTGCATCCTAATGCTCCACGGGTTAGTAGATTCTCCCATAAAAAGGTCAATTTATTAACAACCCCATGAAGTGCGGATCAAATTTTGGTGCCACTGCTGGGGATGCTAGTTTGAAGATTCGATTGTTAACATGCATTACTAGTTGGTAGAGTAGTTAGTTTTGTTTTTATTTTGTATCTTTAGTTAGATTTTGCATTGAGATTTTTTATAGTTATTATGGTTATTCTAATCTATTTGTTACTGTTTTTCTTGTGTGTGTTTGTTGTTTTCCAGAATAGGTATTGCTTGAGTTCTTGGTGTGAACCGAGAACCCTTGCACAATGATTCCAAATTTTGTGTGTTTTCTTTGTTTTAGATTTATTGGGAATTTTTTTTAATGTGGGGAGGAGGTTTTCAACGAGTGAGATTTTTTAGGGTATGTAATTACGATCATCCTATAAAGTCTTATTCTTGGTTGAATGAATACGAGAGACAAATGGAAGCTGTTGTTTCACAAGGCCTACGGAAGTGAGAATGGTACCCATACCATGACTCCCCCAATTCGGTTTTTAGATACACCCTCAATTCTTGGTATTGGGTTGCATCATGGAACTAACACTTGGATTTAGTTCCTAAATCCACATGTGAGGAAGTACTTGGAGCCTTGGCTAATTTTGGTAGGACTAGTGAGTGACTCCAAACCCAAGTACTTGACTACATTAAAGATTTGGGAACACAACTCTCTTCAAGTGTTGAGATAGTTGAAGGGAAAGTAAGTGAATTGATAGGGAAGGTGAGCCAACTAGTTGGAAAAATGAATATAATGGATGAAGAAGCTCCACCACCCCCTTTTGTGGATGAGTTGAGGAGTGGGCAAAGAGTTGAGCACAACAAGGAGCCTTTCAAGATCCTTGGACATTGTGAGGTTAGTCTTCCTACTTTTGACACTATTAATCTTATGCCTAAATGTGAAATTTTTTTTGAAAGAAATATATGCTTTGAACATGACTTTAGGCATAGATTGGTATATCAAACTAGTGATCATCCTCCTTCATTTGTGCCAAAAGACCTCCCCCCTAGGTGCAATGACCCTGGCATATTCACTATCCCTTGCACAATTCAAGAGACTTTGATCAAAGATGCTATGGTAGATTTAGGAGCCTCCAATAATGTTATCCCTTGCTCTCTGTATAGATCATTAAACTTAGGGAAATGCATGCCACTGAGTTGGTAGTCCAATTGGCTAATCGCTCCGCCACATACCCGAGAGGTATTATGGAAAATGTGATAGTCAAAGTGAATGGACTAACATTCCTGACGGATTTCTATGTCCTATATATGGATAATGAAAAGGAGACCGCCCATATTATGTTAGGGAGACCTTTCTTGAAAACCTCTAGGGCATAAATTGATGTGCATATTGGAAATTTAAGCTTAGAATGAGGTAAAAACATCATGGAGTTTAACATGTATGAGATCATAAACGGTCTTGTTGATGAATCCCTCCCTTTGTGATTGATGTTCTCGATGATATTATGCAAGAGACTTTTGATGAGCTTTAGAGAATGATCCTATTAATGATGCATGCTTTACTTCTCTAAATGCTATCTTAGTGGAGAGTGTGGGGGAGGTTGATCCCCAACTTGAGACTCACATAGAGACCCTACCCAAGAACCTAGATGAACTAGTGGTACCAAAAACCAAACCATCAATAGAGGAACCACTCGTAGTCGAGTTCAAGCCTTTACCCAAAAACTTGAAATATGCTTTCTTAGGCAAGGGAAATACACTACCGGTGATTTTTTCTAGTAGGCTCACTAGTGACCAAGAGGGTAGGTTGATTGAGGTACTTAGGAAGTTGAAGGGAGCTATAGGTTGGACCTTAGTAGACATCAAATGCATGTGTCCCTTGACCTGTTTGCAAAGTATATTATTTGAGGAGGGTGCAAAGGTCATACGCCAACATCAAAGGCAGTTAAACCCACCGATGATAAAAGTAGTTAAAGGTGAAGTTCTTAAGCAACTTAAGGCCGGGGTGATATAACTTAACTTTAATAGTATTTGGGTGAGTCCCATTGGTGCCAAAAAAAGTGGAGTAATAGTGGTAGAGAACAAGGAAGGGGATTTGGTACCCACACGTATTCAAAATGGGTAGCGAGTGTGCATCGATTATTACCGCCTAAACGCAGTGACTCGCAAGGAATATTTTTCCTTACCCTTCATTGGCCAGATGCTAGAGAGATTATCCATTCACGCTTATTATTGCTACCTTGATGGCTATTAAGGATATTTCCAAATAGCCATCAACCTTGAGGACTAAGAAAAAACTACCTTCACATGCCATTTTGGCACTTTTGCCTATAAGCGCATGCCCTTTGGTCTTTGCAATACCCCTGGTACCTTCCAGAGATGTATGGTTAGCATATTCTAAGAATTCATTGAGCATTACATTGAAGTCTTTATGGATGATTTCACCATCCATAGGGACTTTTTCTTCACATTCCTACATCATCTAGCACTCGTGCTAGAATGGTGTATTGACACAAACCTCGTATTGAACTCCAAGAAATACCACTTTATAGTAGAGAAGGGCATTGTTCTAGGTCATGTAGTGCCAGCCCTAGGTCTAGAAGTGAGTAAGGCTAAAGTGGACACAATCAAATCCTTACCATACCCCACTAGTGTTAGAGATATTAGATCACTCTTAGGGCAAGCCGGGTTCTACCAGCGTTTCATTACATTAAGGATTTCTCTAAGATTTCCTCTCCTTTGTGAAAACTTTTGTAAAAGGATATTGAGTTCATTGTTTATGATGAGGGTAGGAAAGCCTTTGACACCTTGAAAGAGATACATGTGACCACCCCTATCATTCAAACCCCAAATTGGTCCATCCTCATTGAAATAACGTGTGATGTGAGTGACTATGCTATAATGGCCGTATTAGGCTAAAGGGTAGGGAAGGTGCCACACGTCATATACTACACACCAGTAACACTTAATGATGCGCAACGCAATTACTCCACCATGGAGAAAGAGTTATTGGTCGTAGTATTTTCCTTAGAGAAATTCAAACAATATTTTCTAGGTACTAAGGCCATAGTGTACACTAATCATGCGGCACTTCGCCACTTGATGACAAAAGAATAAGTGAAACCAAGGCTTATTAGGTGGATACTTCTTTTGAGGGAATTCAACCTTGAAGTGAGAGATTAAAAAGGGTAGTGATAATGTGGTGGCTAACCATTCAACGGTTTTACGATATTCGTGAGAAATAAAGCACAATATTCAGCAAAGATATCTTCTCTGTGGGGATTCTAACATCACAAAGGAGCGAAAGTACCAATTATGCCCTATGCTTCAGTGCAAACATAAAAACTACACTTACTCACTTCTTTGAGCTCTTCAACTAAACAATCAAACAGTGGAGGAGAGAATAAGCAAACAAGGAAAATACATATGCAAAAGCAAAACCAAATTTCGACAAAAAAAATAGGTATGTTTACATTCAGATTATTAACTTACAATAAGTATTAATTTTCCCAGTGGTGTATATGTAGCCCAGCGATCTAGCGATCGATGGCCGCTAGGCCCAACCCAATTTCATCTTGTAATAAGGCGAAGCCTCTTCAGCCCAAGGCATTAATTAGCTACGTGTGATACCTCCAGTCATCATAGAGAACATGGACCAAGAAATAAGGAACGAAGAGCGAACACAAAAGCCATGAACGCAGAATGTGGTGATCATGGTGTGACCCACGATCTCCATTCCTAAAAATAAGGAACCATAACTATTTTAGCCTATAAAGAAAACAAGCTCAGGAGGAGCTAAGGTAAGCGTGATTGACTTAAGAAATTACAATTCTGAAAAGAGAAAACTGACTTGATCGTCAAAGAGTTCCTCCCGGAATCATTTATGGGACTAGTTTTGCAGGTACAAAAGTTCAAGCAGTGAACAACAACCAGTTTGCCTGAAGGGATCACCACATCATTTGGCGCCTTCTATGGGGACAAAACCTTTTTCATTATAGTCATTCAAGTAGACAATGGAATTCACCAGAATGGAGAAGCAAACACCTAGACGTAATAGAGGCAAACATCTTTCACAGGATCAGGACTAAATCCCCAGTGAAGAAAAATAGCGTAGTAAAGAGGAAATAGAAGAGGAAGAAGTAGAATCCACAATCACAAACCAAGAAAAACAAAGAATGGTGTTTGCACTATTTTCATAAGCGAACGGGAAAAATTTGTACAACCAATTCTTGACAACACTCAAACCGAACAATCCAAGAATAGTAAAAAGGTAAGTCAGGAACATTAAAATCTAAAGTACGAAGAGGAGCTTCGGGACATCGTTGCAGAGGATGACACAGACAAATCACCCCTAGCTTCACATCTCTGAGATTTTAAGATGCCAAAGGACTTCAAACTTACACTATATGTTAAAATCTACGATGGGACCATAAATCCAAAGAAGTTCCTACATTCATATAAAAATAGTATGAGATTTTGCGATGCGAACATCAAATTTGTGTGCAACGCATTCCCATCGTCTTTCCAGGAACACTGATCACCTGGTATGAGGATCTCCCAAGTGGAAGCATCAAATCATGGGTACAGTTATCAAATTTATTATTGGGTCGCTTCTATCAGAAGCAAACGTTCACAAAACTGATTGCGGAACTTAATAGCATAGCTCAACGAAGTGAAGAAAGTCTAGCGGAGTATAATCGTAGGTTTGTGATAGAAATTTTTTAGGTTTGTGACTTGTCATTCCAGTCATCATTGGGAGCATTTACAGAAGGCATGCGGTCAGGAGAGTTCTACAAGGAACTAATAAAGAACATGCCTGAAAATCCAAGAGAGCTACAAAAGATGGTTGAACATCATGTTCGAACAGAAGAGCCAAACAACCATAAGATAGAAAGGGAACAAGGCAAGAAGTGAATGATGGAGGATTCACAGATAGATTTTACAAAGAAAAGCAAAAGAAGCATAACTTTCAGGCAAGGAGAATCAGGATCGCAAGGCACGGCATTCCAAGCTACACCCCTGACAAGATCAAGAAAGGAGATATGCAAGAGAACATGGATCTTTTCGAGAACCAGTGCCTATGGTAGAACTGCTAGAAAAGAGATCTAGGGAATATTATTGTGCCTTCCACAAGAACCATGGTAATGAAATAGAGCATTGCATAGACTCGAGACAAAAAAATTGAAGAAAAATTAAGGAATGTCTATTTAAGACAATATAGGGAGGAAAGAGTAAACTAGTGTGAGGAAAGTAGCAAAACAGTGAACCCATCTCCAAGAAACCAAGGTACAACTATCACAATGATGAAAAATCAAAAGATGATTGCAGCAATGGATTGCAATGTTGAGGAGAGCAATGAAATACCAGAGACAGTCTTCTTATCTATACACGGATACACAAAGTCATTGTCCAACAAAGCTTGGAAGTCCTAAGCAAGGTACCCTCACCCATAGAAGTCGATTGATAAAAAGCTTTGTTCGAGTGAGATGATCACCATTAGCGAGGAAGATGCAGTAACTGACGCTTCACCTCACAATGACCCTATGGTCATCATAGCCAAAATTATCCATACAACTGTCCACAAAGTGTTCGTAGACGACAAAAGTGCAGTTGAGATAATATTCGTAGACTGCTTCGATAGGCAGTGTTTCAAAAGAGCTGACCTAAAGCAGTCCACATCCTCATTGGTAGGATTCACTAGACGAGCTGAAACACCTCTTGGAAATATACAGTTGCCTATCACTATTGAAGAAAGTGGGAGGAATTGCAACATCATGTGCGACTTTGTCGTTATGGATTCCCCAAGTACATTTAATGCCATCGTTGGAAGGCCATGGATGAACATATCTAAAGCAATATGGTTTCTTTGCCACCTGGTAATGAAATTCCCAACTCTAGCTGGTATTGGGACCATCAGAGGAAACCAGCAAATGGCCAGGAAATGCATGGTCATAGCAATGAAGGCAGGAAAGGTTGGAGAAAAGGCAAAAAGGGTTAACACAATCTCAGGCGGTGGTTTACTAGAGAGCCAAAATCAGCAGCAGACTTGGGAGAAGAAATAGAGGTGGTTAGCATGGATAGCAAAGATGATCTGAAGTGTGTGAAGATAGGAAAACATCTTCCTAACAAAGAGAAGATAAAGTTTGTAGAAATCCTACAAATCCAGAAAGACACATTGGTGTGGAGCGTCCAGAACATGGGAGGGGTGGACCCAAGCATCACTACTCATTCCTTGAATATCAGTGACTCAGTCAAACCAGTCAAACAAAATCAGTGTTGCTTCGCTAACGATAGGAAAAAGGCAATCGAAGATGATGTTACAGCACTTCTTCAAGCTGGCATACTAAAAGAGGACATATATCCACAGTGGCTAGTGAACCCATTCATGGTGAAGAAATCATATGCAAGTTAGAGAATGTGCATTAACTTCATAGATTAGAATAAATCATGCCTAAAGGACTGCTACCCTCTACCAAAGATCGATCAACTAGTGGAAGCAATTTCAGGATATGAAGCCCAAGCATTCTTGGATGCATACAAGGGATACCATCAAATATTGATGAATCCAAAAGATGTAGAGAAACAACCTTTATAACAAACTTTGATATGTTTTGTTATGTAAAGATGTCATTTTGGTTTAAAAATACCGGAGCAACGTACCAGAGGGTAGTCAATCACACATTTTTCAATTAGATCGGACAAAATGCCGAGGCATATGTCGATGACATGGTTATCAAGAGCAAGAAAGTAGGTATCTTCACTACATAAATTTAAAAGAAACTTTAGACAGATTACGGGTCATAGGGATGAAACTCAACCCTAACAAATGTGTATTTGGAGTAGGCGCAGTAAAGTTTTTAGGATACAAAACAAAAGCGGATACTTTCAGGAAAAATGATTTCATCCATGGCAACTCATAGCCTAGCTCGGCAACAAAAGTGAAGTATTCAAAAAAAGTTCAGCAACTCATAGCCTAGCTCGAGTACTTTGATATTCAGCATGTACCAAGAACCAAAAATACAAAAGCGGATGCACTAAGTAAGCTAGCAAAAGCTAGATTTGAATCTTTGAGTGAACATGGAGATGTGATAATAGAAGTCATTCCAATCAGAAGCCCGGTATCAACTACTGTGTCAACATTCCAAACGGAGGGTGTAAATTGGATGATACCACTAATAGAGTACTTCATGAAGGGAGCATTGCCAGAAGATAAGGTCTAAGATAGAAAGTTGGAGCTACGTTTGAAGAAATACCCTTACGAAGACGGGACCTTGTATAAAAAGGGCTTTCTGTCCAATGGATAAAGTGTGTAGGACTAATACAAGCAGAAGAAATCCTCAGAGAAGTCTATGAAAGACTGTGCGGAATGCATCAGGGAGCCAGAATAGTAGCAAGAAAGATCATCCGAGCATGATTCTATTGGCCGACTATGTTTAATGATAAGCACAACTTCATCCTTAAATGTAAAAGTAGTCAGATTAAAAATTCGTTGTCATATAAGCCACAAGCCTCTTTGCAAGTTATATGTGGAGCTTAGCCATTTGATAATGGGGGATTGACCTAGTTGGGCCATTCCCAAGAGGTGAAGGCAACGCCAAATTCCTAATCAAGGCAATCAATTTTTTCACAAAGTGGGTGGAAGCGAAACCATTTGGACAAGTAACAGCTGAAGTAACCAGAAAATTCATCAAGCAGAACATAGCGTGTCGCTTCGGGGTGCCTTGTATCATCGTCACGGACAATGGTACACAGTTCACAAGCTGCACTTTCACTGATTGGTGTTCAAATCTTAGAATTATTCAGAATTTTACCTCTATGGCACACCCTCAAGCTAACAGGGAATGAAAGTAATGAACATGACCATTGTTAAAGGAATTCGGAGGTGACTTGAGGGAAACCAAAGTGAATGGGTGGAATAAATACCCAACACCCTATGGTCATACAGAATAACCATTTGAGAACCAACAGGTAAGACACCATATAGTTTGGTTTATGTTCAAGAGTCGGTGATACCAGTAAAGATTGGCAATTTAAGCCTTTGAGTATGCGGTTACATGGAGAAGGACAATCCAAAAATGATAAACTTAGACTTGGATGAGCTGGAAGAGAAAAGAGAACTAGCAACGATCACGAAAGCTAAGTATAAAGAAAGAATGGATAGAGTTTATATTCAGAAGTTTAAGGAAACATGATCTTAGATTAACGATTTGGCGTTAAAAAGGAATGAAGCTAGCCTAGCAGAAGGACAAGGAAATCTATGCCCAAAGTGGAAGGGACCCTACAATGTCACGAAGGCTCATAAGTCCAACATCTACAAACTTTAGAGGTTGGATGGCACCAGTGTTCCCAACACATGCCATGTGATCAATCTGAGAAAGTTTTATGTCTAGATTTGAGGAACATGATAGAAAGCATCTATCAATACAAGAACAATGATTATCTTTGGTTGTATTCTTTCCTGACCGCAATTACATTTTTAATCTTCTACTTACAAATCTTAGATGATAGTACATTTGAGGCATATCGCGATCAATGCAAAAAGTCAAGCATAAGGGCACGAATTGCAAGCCATAGATCTTGCACAATTACCAATGCTTGCAAGCTTTATATCTTGTAACTTTGCAAATCATACATTCTCAAGCTATAGACCTTGTACAACTACCGATACTTGCAAGCTTTAGATCTTGTAACTTGGCAAACCATACGATTACAAGCTATTGATCTTGCACAACTGTCGATGCTTGCAAGCTTTAGATCTTGCAACTTCACAAATCATAGACTCATAAGCTATAGATCTTGCATAATTACCAATACTTGCAAGCCTTGGATCTTGAAATTCGGTGAAAAATACGATCGCAAGCTATAGATCTTGCACAAGAGAATATTTGCTCATAAAAACCAACACAGGCAAGCAATAGACCTTGCACGTCATGAAACCCGAAGCCTTTACAAAATCCAAATACTATATATAGTATCTTCGCTACAATAATTACACAAGTCATAGATCTTACAGTTCCACTTGATAAAAAAGACTCAACCAATCAGCAAAAATAGGAGGAAGACAACTTATTGACAGATATTGAAGATGCGAGTTCAAAACATTACAGGAAAATAGCTTAAAACAAGAGATCTATCTACGCCTAGAAGCTTGCGATGATCCAAAAGATGACAAACCATCGCAACGATGACCATGCTCAACCTCGCAATGGGAACATTCTATCCTACGCCAGTCCTCTTCAGTCACACGCTCCTCGCTAACCATATGGTTGTATTTCCACTTATGTATAAATAAGTTGGATGACATATTAGACACCTTCACTCCATATGGCTAAGATGTTCAGCAAAGTAGGCCTTAAAGTCGTTTATAGGTCCAAACTCTTCGTGGTCCAGCTGCATACTTATAACATTCACAATCTCTTCATATTTCTTCTTCTCGGTAGCTAGATTTTTCAACTCCGCTTCCAGGCGCCGAATATGCGATTGGACGGCATTAGACAGGTTAATTCTTTGCCCACCCAGGTCCATAGTAAGATCTTCATGGCCATTAGCCTTGTGAGATGACGAAAAGCGAACCTGGAGTCTATCTTTATACTTAGTACAAAATTGCTCAAGTTGGTTCACAAATGTATCAAGCCGCTCAAACTCAGCGTGAAGTTGCTCATTTTCATTTTGCATCTGGGTATTTATAGCAAACCATTCGTCAAACTTGTTTTGCCATCCAAGAGTAGATATTGAAAGATGGTCACATTCATCCTGCTTTTTCTTCAACCTATTGAGTAGGTTTTCAAGGCGAGCACACTACTTATCAATGATCACTATTTTCTGGTGGACTTCACACGTCTTATTTAAGGAATAGTTTCTGGCCTTCTCTTACTGGCGAATCATTTCTACCATATTCATCTATTGCTGATGGATAAGACCATTCTGCATGTTGAAAATCCTCCATAGATCACTCACGGCTTCCTGAGTCTCTTTTACAGTTGTGCCCCACTTCGCTTTGAGGTCATTAATACCCAAAAGCATGTACTTCAAATGAATTTCCAAGGATAACATCAATTCCTGAACAAGGGTAGGAAGGTTAAGCAAACGCATGTACACAGCCGCAGATTCAAGGTCAACCAAACCACGAATGAAATCTTTGCCAAGCAACTCAACATTAAAGCTATCAGGAATGAGCTTATTGCAAAGATAGACTGGGGAAGAAGATGAAGTCAATGAATATGTAGGAGCTTCTCACCCAATTTGCAATGGAATCAACTCCATGAAGGATAGGCGATTGAAGGAAATAAGCTAAAAATATTCTTTGATATACACTTGAAAGACTCAATCAGGTTAATAGGGAAACACTTAGGAGATTATGCAAATCCATTATGACAAGGAAAACAAGATAACATCCCAGGTATTCAATAATTTTCAAAAATATTTGGTCAAGCATAAATCATAGCCGTGCAGGTAAATAAATGTAAAATGATTGGTCAAATTATAAAAATAAATATAATGATCGCATCAATCGTCGTTAATACAAAATAGTAGAAATATACTTAGGAATATTGTCTTCAATTACACAAGAAAATAAAGCTTCTTATGGCTATAGCGCTGGGATTGACTAACTTTAGAAGGAGAAAAGGATGAAGCGTGAACAACATCAGCCACACCCTTCTTGTTTGTAGGATGAAAGGGAGCTTCACCATTCAAATCACCTCTAGGGTTTGCATCATAGTTAAGATAAGATGTATGCTCAGGAATGCGAGCTTCAAAACTGGAGGAATTGAAGGGAATGTCCTCAAAGTAGTCAATCATGCGCTTCTTCAGCTCGGCTACATAAGAGAGAGTAGGAAAACCAGCGAGATGTGATAGCAACACAAAAAGATAACTACCATTGGAAATTCTCTTAAGGAAATCCTCGTTAAGAGCTTTCGTCTGATGTGCCAAAACCTTTTCATACTTGGCCAACCTAGGAAACCTACAACCTTAGCAGTAGGATTTAGCTTCTGCAACTCGACTAAGGCCTCACAATAACCAATGTTGCGAGCATTAGTTGGGATCTCCTAGAACAAAGCATAAAAGAATTTGGTCTTCACAAGGCGGTCAACTAGAACCTGATAGTATATGGGCGAAGCAGGGCCGTTCATCCGTACATCTTCCAACTGGAAGCGCATTTTCTCCATCTTATTCTTAGCGGCCCAGGCTTAGTCTTCAGCAACGTGCACTTGCTCCTTGGCATCTTTAGCAGCAGTCTTCATGGCAGAACATTCTGCCTTGCTCACCTGCAACTTCTCCAGTACTGCTACATCCCATTTTGCAAAATCAGCAACTCGCTTGCTGACAAGTTGTAGACTCTCACCAACCTTGGTTTCAAAACAAGCCAAAAAGAAGAATAGTTATAAGGTGATTCCTGGATCCTACTTTTCTCTTTGAGCATGTCATCATTGCACAAAGGATACCCCCCCTCAACTATAACTCCTTTATCATACCCCATTTTCTCAAGAAAATGACCACTCTTCAACAAATATTTGTTTGGTCAATGCATGTACAGTGGCAAGCTCCTAAAGGGAAACCTGTAAATATACCCTAGGAATAGCTCAAAGACACAACCACTAACAGACGACACATTGTTTGCTATCAGATTTAAAACTGCCAAATCCCTCACATAAACGTTCTACACTAAACCAAACTAGTCAAGGTGCTTAATGGTTCCAACATTTTCTAAATCACCCACAAGCTTCATGTCTATCATATTCCTTATAGTCGGTGCAAAGAAAGTACATATCACATACATAACTAAGTACCTTTTAAATAGGTCACCACCACTTCTCAATTTTATTATTTCATCAAAAAGATTATTCGATGTGATGTGACCATAGTTATCAGCACCCAACCAAAACCTTCATTTGTCCCTAATCTTTACATCCTTAGACACACCCCTCCCATTATTATTAACCAAACCAATTGGCCATCCCAAAATCCTAGGAATACAAAATATGTTATAAACATCACCGAAATAATAATGTACCTATAGCTGGTTACTTCCTGAGCACAGCCCACATGATCAAACATCTCAACCAGCCAAGGGGTGATTCCAACAGGAAGGGATGCTATCTCAAAGTGTAGAAGACCACCAAAACCTATTTCTTCAACATCTCTCTTCTGCTCAGGAGTAAGGGAACTGATTACAGGCTTCAGCTTTAACAGCAACTGCTAGAATTTTTTTTATCAAACCTAAAAAATAAAATTCAACATCAAATGTAGTAAGCATACACAATTTTAAAATTACTAATCCACTCAGTACAATAATATGTGCAAAATGTAAGAAACTCTAATAAACAAAGAACCATTTTTAAAAAGTAAATAGTCACACATAATATATTTATATAACATCATGAATATTAACATATGCAACATTTAAGAAAATAAATTCAATTTGTAATATAACATTTTAAAAAACATTTTTTGAAAAACAACAGTTAGATAGGCATAAGTAACCAATGCACTATGAATATTAACATATGCAACATTAAAAAAACAAATACAGTTTCCTATTAAGTATGAAACTGAATACATGCGTAGTATAAATAAAAAATAAACTCTGAATACTAACAAATGCAAGATATTATAAAACAAATACATGATATAAATATATTGGAAAAACATTGTAAACAAAAAGGGAAAAAAACTTACTTGTTACCCTCCTTATCAACACGTTCAACAACTTGCTTCTTCAGACAATTACGTTGTTGTTTCATAGGTCTTCTGGGAGGTCATTTTCGTACCTCTCAAAGTTAATATTTATAAGCCCTAAATGCTTCCTGTCTACAACTAAGTAGATAATGGCAAGTCGAGGTCGACCACGAGAAGAGGGGTCTTTCTAAGGGTTTAAACATATAAGGAGGATACTCTACTAGATATAAATATACATACATATTTAAAAGCACAAACATGGGGGGAGGAGGGCGGCTTGGTTTTCCTAAATTATGGATCAAAAGACAAACAACTATCAAAGCAAGGTAATAATGCTAATTATGCAACAAACAACTAAAAAGATGGTAAAATAAACAATTTACAAAGCCTTTGGGACAATTGATTCTCACTTCCAAACGTCTTATAGATCCTAGATCCTAGATTTATTCACTCCTTCATTCACTTTTAATGCCAATGGTGAATGCTATCTCTTCATTTCAAAGATAAACATTCCTTCCTTCTTAAGAGTGATTTTCAAACGCAATCAATGATAGTTTACAAACCTGATTGATATTCACTTTAGACAAACATTGCCTAAAGTATTTCATCAATGGCATTATACACGAAGAACCATAGATTTGAGCTAAAGACCGGGTTCATCAACATGCTACCCATTTTCCTTGGTAGGCAAGGGGAGAATGACAACAAACACCTCACCGAGTTTCACTTCTTGTGTGGTGGTACGGTCCCCCATGGAGTGGATAAAGATTTCTATAAGTTGAAGGCATTCTCGTTCACACTAAGGCATGGTGCAAGAGATTGGCTCCACTACCTACCGCCCATGAGCATTAAGAGTTGGCTTGATATGAAAACAAAGTTTCTAGCCAAATACTTTACGACCTCTAGATCCACCACCTTGAAGAAAGACATAAGCAACATTCTCCAATGGCATGAAGAATCTCTCTTCAACTATTAGGAGAGTTTCAAGAAGCTTCTTTCAAGTTGCCCTTATCACGGTTATTCGGAGGGGAATTTGGTTTATTACTTCTACAATGGCCTTCTTGATGAATATCAAAGGTTGGTAAGAAGTTCTTGTGGTGGCACCCTTGGGATCAAAATATCCTCCGAGACTATGCAATTGTATGAAGAGCTAGCGGAAGAATCAAGAAACTTTAGCTCAAGGGCCGATTTGAGAAAGAGAAATCCAATACCTGCAAGTGACTCTTCAATTAGTGGAAAGCTCGAGGATCAAGTCTCAGCCCTTGCATCTATGGTCAAATCATTGATGGAAAGCCCGGGAATGCACCACATGTTAAATCATGTGAAATTCGTTACTTGCGTCCTACGGACACTTGCCCCACTTTGCAAGAGGACTATGTTGAAGAGGTAAGTGTCATGGGATATCAAGAGAATCAAGGCTACCAAGGCAACCAAGGATATCAAGGTGGATAAGGATACCAAGGTCACCAAGGCTACCAAGGTTATCAAGGGTACCAAACCGGCCATACAATTAGAGAAATCGGGATAACCCTAACCTCCGATATGGAAACCCTCAAGGAAGCCAAAACCCCCAATGGTATCAGCCTCCACAGCAACAATATAGGCCATCTCAACAACAATTCCAAAGGCTCCAAGACAAACCCCGAGACCAAGGGAAGAGCTCGGGGTTAACAAAGGATGAGGTAATGCAAGCCATTCACCAGTTGGGCATGTGTACGGAGAAAAGTGAGAAATTACAAGATGAAGCCAAGGAAAGTATCAAGAGCTTGGAAACTCAAGTGAGCCAAATAGCTCAAGTGGTGAATCGGATGGAAGCCAAGGAAAAGGGTAAGCTACCCTCCCAACCGAAGGCCAACCCTCGACAAAATGCAAGTGCTATCACTTTGAGAAGTGGTAAAGAGGTTGGCAATCCCACGGTTGGTGAAGTTGTTGAGTACGAACCTAGGAAGCTTGAAATTCTTGAGAAAGAAGTGAAAGGAGAACGAGGAGGAAACCAAGAAGCAAGAAAGGAAGGGAAATGAGAAGAAAGAGGAGATCATCGTTGAGAAATCGACCTCCATTTTTGAACCTTCATCCCACCCTCACAAGAAGGCAAGAGTAGTGAAGATTCCTCCATATGTACTGGAGCCACCGTTCTTGGAAGCTCTAAAAGACAAAAGGAGAAAGGAATCCAACAAGGACATCTACGAAGTCTTTAGTAGGTGTGAGGTAGACATCCCTCTTTTGAATGCAATTGAACAAATTCCTAGCTATGCTAAAATTTTGAAAGAAGTATGTGTATCAAATAGGAAACAAAGAATGAAGAACAAGCTTAAAAATGGGAGAAGTGAACATGTCTCCGCTTTGTGCCAAAGGGAGTTACACCTTAAATGTAGTGATCCCAGCATGTTCACGATCCCTTGAATGATAGGAAATACACATTTTGAAAAAGAAATGCTTGACTTAGGTGCATCAATAAATGTGATTCCTTATTCTTTGTATGAAAGCCTCAATCTCGGTACTTTGCACAAAACTGGGGTGGTGATCTAACTAGCCGATAGTTCTAGTGCGTACCCTAAGGGTATCATCAATGATGTGTTGGTTAGGGTGGATTCCTTAATATTCCCCCCGGATTTTTATGTCCTAGACATGGAGCATGATAAACATGCCGCCCCATTCTTATTGGGGAGGCCATTTTTGAAGACCTCTAGGACCATCACTGATGTGCATAATAGTACCCTCACCATGGAATTTGATGGGATTAAAGTAGAGTTTAGCATAAATGACTCTATAAAGTATCCTCTTGAAGAGTATTCTTTCCATGCTATTGACTTTGTTGACAATGTGGTGCAAGATGTTTTTGAATTGAGTGGTGATGTTTCCTTGTTAGTTTCTTTGGAAAATGATGTTGAAAATGCATGTCTTGTGTATTCCATAAGTACTAACTTGAAGGAAAGCATTGAGGCGTTAAGCATTCTTGAGGAAGTGGTGCAAAGTCCTGACCCTCTAGTCTTAGAGGAACTTGAAGAACTGGAATTCCTCCCATCACTTGTAAAGACTCTGGTGATTGAGCTTAAACCATTGCCAAGTGACCTCAAGTACGCATTTCTTAGGGAAGGGGAGACGCTTCCGGTCATCATTTCAAGCAAGCTCACCAAGGAGCAAGAAGAAAGGTTGATGGTGGTGTTGTGGGAGAACATGGATGAAATTGGATGGACTATTGCCGATATAAAAGGCATAAGTCCATCCACTTGCATGCATAAAATCTTGTTTGAAGAATATGCAAGACCCATCCGATAACCCTAACGCCGTTTAAACCCACCTATGATGGAGGTGGTGAAGGTAAAAATCCTCAAGTTACTCCAAGCGGAATGATCTATCCAATCTCGGGTAGCAAGTGGGTGAGTCCAACTCAAGTGGTACCCAAGAAGAGTGGGGTGATGGTGGCCAAAAATAAGAAGGGTGAAATGGTGCCCACCCAAGTTCAAAACATGTGGCGCGTTTGCATTAACTACCGGAGGCTAAATGCAGAAACCCGAAAGGATCACTTCCCGTTGCCATTCATTGATCAAATGCCTGAGAGGTTAGCAAGCCACCCCTTCTATTGCTTTTTGGATGGGTACTCGGGGCATTTTCAAGTGGTTATCGCCCTGGAAGACCAAGAAAAGACCACCTTCACGTGCCCCTTTGGTACGTTTTCTTACCGGTGTATACCTTTCGGGTTATGTAACGCCCCCGCATCTTTCCAAAGGTGTATGGTAAGCATTTTCTATGAATTTTTTGAAAATTTTGTTGAGGTATTCATGGATGATTTCATCATTCATGGTAATTCTTTTGACAGCTTTTTAGCAAATTTGGCACAAGTTCTTAAAGTTGCATTGATACTAATCTTGTGTTAAATTCTGAGAAGTGTCATTTTATGGTGGAGCAAAGCATTGTCTTAGGCCATGTTATCTCCTCTAAGGATATTGAGGTTAACAAGGCAAAGATAGACACAATTCAAACTTTGCCTTATCCTACTAATGTGCGCGAAGTACGCTCTTTTCTTGGCCATGCAGGATTTTATTACCGGTTCATCAAGGACTTCTTGAAGATAGCATCTCCTTTATGAAATTTGTTTCAAAAAGAGGTGAAATTTGTGATGGATGAGGGTTATAAAGGGGCCTTCGATACATTGAAAGGAAGGATAGTTTCAGCCCCTATTATGCAACCCTTGGATTGGTCATTGCCTTTTGAGACTATGTGTGATGCTAGTGATTATGTCGTTGGAGCGGTGCTTGGTCAAAGGGTGGGAAGAGCCCATCACGCCATCTACTAAGCATCCATGTCTCTTAATGAAGCCCAAAGAAACTATTCCACCGCCGAAAAGGAGTTGCTAGCAGTGGTATTTTCTTTGGAAAAATTTTGATCTTACTTGCTTGGTACAAAAGTTATTGTGTACACTGACCATGCAGCGCTTCATCATTTGATGACGAAGAAAGAGGCCAAGCCAAGATTGATTAGATGGATCCTGCTCCTGAGTGAACTTGAGTTAGAGGTGCGAGACAAGAAAGGCGCGGAGAACCTTGTGGCTGATCACCTAAGTCAGTTGGCACCCTGCCAAGATAGTGAGTTAAATCTATTAATGAAGGAGCAACTATGGGAGGAGTTCCCCGATGAACAATTGTTCGCCATCAGGGACCTCCAACTATGGTATGCCGACATTGTGAACTTTCTTGTCTCTGGTAAATTTCCTCCTCATTTTTCTAAAGCACAGAAAGATAAGCTAAAGAGTGATGCTAAATATTATGTATGGGATGATCCCTTTTGTGGAAACATTGTGTAGACCACGTTGTTAGGAGATGCATCCCCTAAATGAAGTAAATTCAATTCTCACTTTTTGTCATTCTCATGCACGCGGCGGTCATTTTGGAGCTAAAAGGACCACTAGGAAAGTCTTGGAAAGGGGTTTTATTGTCCTACTTTTAATATGCATGCATACATATTTTGTAAGGCTTGTGACAAGTGTCAAAGAGTAGGAAATATCTCATCTAGAAATGAGATACCCCAAAAAGCTATGCTATATTGTGAAATCTTTGATGTTTGGGGTATTGACTTCATGGGACCTTTACCTAGTTCTTATGACTTTACATATATTCTTCTTGTCGTTGATTATGTGTTGAAGTGGGTTGAAGCAAAACCCACTAGGACTGACGATTCTAAAGTGGTTGCAGATTTCCTTAAAGATAACATCTTCTCTAGGTTTGTGGTACCCCGAGCTTTGAATAGTGACTGTGGCACCCATTTTTGCAATCGGACCATAGAGGCCCTCTTGAAGAATTATGGGGTCACTCACAAGACATCCACCTCCTATCACCCATAAATCAACAGGCAAGACGAAGTTTCCAATCGAGAAATCAAGTTCATCCTTCAAAAAATGGTTAACCCTAACCAAAGAGATTGGAGTTCTCAGTTGAATGATGCCTTGTGGGCGTATATGATAGCTTACAAGACACCAATCAGTATATCACCATACCGGTTAGTGTTTGGTAAGCCCTGTCATCTACCGGTGGAAATTCAACATAAGATGGAAATTCAACATAAGTTGAATGATGCCTTGTGGGCGTATATGATAGCTTACAAGACACCAATCGGTATATCACCATACCGGTTAGTGTTTGGTAAGCCCGGTCATCTACCGGTGGAAATTCAACATAAGGTTTACCGGGCGGTCAAAGAATTCAATCTCAATATAGATGAGGCTGGTTCGCATAGGAAGTTACAATTGGATGAACTAGATGAGATCTGGAGGGAGTCCTATGTGAACGCCGAATTCTATAAAGAGAAGACAAAGGTGTGGCATGACAAGATGATCATTAGGAAGGAATTTAACGTTGGTCAAAAGGTCCTCCTATTCCAATCCTGCCTTCACCTTTTCCCAGGTAAGTTGAGGTCCCGATGGATCGGTCCTTTTGAGGTGGTTAAGGTATTCCTGCATGGCACGGTGGAGATTTTAGATCGAGCTAAGTCCAATACATTCAAGGTTAATAGACAATGTTTGAAACCTTACCACAAAAATGTTTATCCAAAAAAAGGAGAGGATTGATCTCCTAAATCTGGTTTGTGAGTAAACCCCAAGAAAAGGGAGTAAGTCATGCCGATGATGTTAAGTAAACTTGGTTTTGATTGTCGGGATCTTCATTCATGACATTCTGTTAATGTTTCTTAGTTTTGGATTTTTCATTAGTTTCATTGTTTTGCTTTGTACTTTTCACTAGTTGTTTTTCCATGATTTTGTAGCAATTTTGAAGCCAATGCATTGGGATTTTGAAGGGAGAAATGCTTGGAGTCAAGACGTAAAGACTTGGACAAGAGAAGGAATCAAAAAAAATTTCTAAGTACCAGGTTAGTAGTCCGTTGTGAGTCGCAACCACATCGTCGCGAGTCGTGACGGGCTCAGTAATTTTTTGTGAGATTTAAGCTTTCAGCCTCCACTTTCCATGAGTCGCGATGGCCTCTTTGTGAGTTGCGATGGACTATCACGAGTCACAACGAAGTGGTCGCATGTCGCGACCACATCAAGGATTTTGGCTGAAAAATAGAGGTCTTGACCTCCAATTTTTGCGAGTCACAATGGCCTCATCATGAGTCGCAAAAGACCATCACGAGTCGCGATGAAGTTGTCGCAAGTCATGATGTAATCATAAATTTTGTGTTAAAATTAAGCTCCCGGCCTCCACTTTTTGCGAGTCGCAATAAGCCCATCGCGAATCGCGACCAATGGGTCCTTGAGACATCTCTAGAGACATCATCCCCTTGAGACCTCGATTTGAGCCGAAACTTGAAAAGCCATCAGCCCCTCAAAACCAGCCCTTGAGACATCATCCTCTCGAGACCTCGGGTCCTCGAGGCCGCAAGCTCTTGACTTGAGCTGAACCTGAAAGTCCATCACCCTTTCGAGACCAGTCCTCGAGACCAGCCCTTGAGACATCATCCCCTCGAGACCACGGGTCCTCAAGGCCTCAAGCCCTTGACTCGAGCTGAGCCCTTGATACATCATCCCCTTGAGACCTCGGGTCCTCAAGGCCGTAAGCCCTTGACTCAAGCCGAGCCCTTGATACATCATCCCCTCAAGACCAGTCACACCCGTAATCCCATCATCCTTTGAGACATCATCCCCTCGAGACCTTGGGTTCTCGAGGCCAAAAGCTTTCGACTCAAGCCAAAGCCCTCAAGACATCAACCTCTCGAGACCAGTCAAACCCATAATTCCATCATCCCTCAAGACAGCATCCTCTCAAGACCTGGGGTTTTCTAGTCCATAACCTCCGAGACGTCACCCTCTCGAGACCTCGGGTCCTCTAGGCCATAAGCCCTTGAGACCAGTGAAGCCTATTAACCCCTTGAGAACCACTTGACTCTTGAGCCCCTCGAGACCAGCCCCTCGAGACCAACGCCCCTCGATACATCATCTTTCATCCTCGATCCTAGCCAGACATGAGCCCCTTGAGACGTCATCTTTCATCCTCGAGCCTGGCCAGACCCGAGCCCTCCCTACCCATTGTGAGTCACAATGAACACATCGCAAGTCGCAACGGGTGTACAGCTCTGCTTTAAAAAATGGGCATAACCCTTTTTGCCACAAACATATCCACACTTCCACCGCCGCTCTTCACCTTCCTCTGCCTTTCCTCCACCAAGCAACCGCTGCTCGCCGCCGCTAACCGCCACCCACCGCCACTCACAACCACCACTCCATACCCCATCCCTTCTTCCCAATCTCCACCCATAAATCACCATAAAACTTTGAAAAACACAAACTCTAGAATTTGAGGGATTTGTGACTTTGGGCAATTTGATTTTGAATTGATTGTGGGCTTCCTCCTTTCTTCTTCCTAAGCATCTAAGTGGTACATTTCTTCACTTTATTGAGCTTCAATTATGATTATGAATGTATACTCTATTTATTGGATATTGTGTAGATTATGTCTGATGCCTTAGGAAATTAAATTGTCGGACCTTGGTTAATTTTGTGAATATAGTGTGCTTGCAATTTAATTTGATGGGTATTGTGTGCATATTTTGTGGTTGTGGTTTGGATTGTATTATGCTTGTTTGATTTTGGATTATATGCATTTGTGTTGCTTTGGCTGAGAATAGACTGTGACTTATGCTAAATATGAGGCATGTTGGCCCTTGATTAAACATAGTTGTTATTTGGATAAACTGTTATTGTGCTTTGCAATGTTATTTTGCTTAGGGTAGTTTAGCCATGGGACGTGGATGGTGACATTGTGAATGTACTAATGGTGGCTAAACTAGTTGAGCACAACTGTGGTTTTGAGATATAGCATATTGATTTCAACTATGTGAGAACTTCATGAACTTGAGAAACTAGGCTTGTTGGATATAATATGGATTGTATATGCAATTATGATTAGAACTTCAACTAGTTAACTTGATTTTGATTTGGTTTGTGATGATGAACTAGTTTAAGGTTGAGTATGAATTTGCAATATTGTGTATACACATATTCCTGTGCATTTGACTTGTTTGTTGTTGTTGTTAGATGTGACCCCTACAAAGAACCCGAGGCTCCTCCCTGAGGCGAGCGCACTGCCGCTCCACCTCCACCTCCTCCAACGGCTCTGGAATCGATCCATGTACCTCCCCCTTCGGATAGGTACATGGGTTTGACCCGGATCACCGGGTCCTATGCTGAGAGATGGGAGGCCCTGGCAAGTTGTCAACTCAAGGAGACAAGCTTTGTAGACATACCTACACTAGATGCTCTTGGGCCCACCCAGCCTATCAAATGCCTCCTCGCCAAGGGGGGAATGGAAGGGTTCATGAGTAGGAGCGCACCCTCTTACCGGAGATACATGCTAGAGTTCCTATCCACGGTCTGGATAAGCATCATGAGAGGTGATCAACCGTGCAAAAGGTACATTTCTTTCCACTTGGATGATATATCTAGGCAAATTACCGTCTTACATATTGAGGAGGCGTTTAGATTTGACACTGCGAAGATATGGGCCAGGCTGCACTCACAAGCCCAGGAGCGATCGATCGAGGATTCCATGCAATTTTGGAATGTCATCAACATGAGGCCAAAGAACTCCCATGATAAGAGTAGCTCTATTACCCACCTTGCACTCTCTTATGTGCACCGAATGTTGGCTGGCACAGTACTTTGCTCCGCGGAGCTGACGAATGCGCCTGACAACGATATTCACTTTATGTGGCACTTAACGAGTGAGGAACCAGGATACGAGTTGTGGGATGAGTTGTGGATGAAGATAATCATGGAGGTGGTAGGAAAGCCAAAGGGGAAGATCAAGGTCGGAGGCATGATAAGTCTTTTAGTAGAGTACTTAGGATTGGTTCCTCCGGATGACTTTCCGCACTTAGGGAGGCGTACTTCCTATCTTATCACTGCTGAGAGGTAGTTAGATTTGAGATGATCAGTGCCACATGGACCATGGGGCTATTCCATTGGTTGTATGGCACGATAAAGGTCACATGCATGGCACTTTCTCAGCCCAACAAGACGAAGCTGGAATTTGATACACCTCTAGGAGACTTGGAAATTTCACCAAACTCCTCATGTAGAGATTACTTCCAGCACAAGCTCCGCGACCTTAGCCCAGCTCCCGTCCAGCTCGATGATAGCACCCTACCTTTTTCTGAGTGACAGCAACAATAGCACTCCCCACAGCCTCCACCAAAAACTGAGTCGATGCAGGAGGACAATGTGCCACCTCACTATTCCCAGCCTCCACCGGACTTCTACGAGCGGATGATGAAGACTATGCGGGATGGATTCTGCCACCAGGACAGCATGATATTGGAGCATAATGTGTTTGTCTCCCAGACCATGATCGACATGGATGAGGAGATTGATCACCTATCAGCTCGCATCCATGAGATGCAGTCCCAAGAAGGTGGTATCTCAAGCCCCGATCTGGAAGCAGAGAGGCAGAGAGCTAGGAGGTAGAGGAGCACGGAGTGACTGGCTCATTATCAGTAGAGCTATTTTGGCGGGTGGCCCTTATTCCTCACATCAGTGATTTGTGATCACCATATCTTTACCCTTTCCATAATTCGCTTTGTACTTTTTTCCCTTATTGTCTACATTGAGGGCAATATAGTCTAAGTATGGGGAGTGGTATCTACTTTGAGGTGATTTACTTTTGGATAACTCTTTTGTTTTGTTTTGGATATTTTTCCCTTTTGCTTTGGGATGTTTTTCTTTTGATGTACTTGGATACTGTTGGCTTTGATACTTTTCTTAGCCTTAACATTTGGAAAGAACTTTGCTACTTTTTGGATTGGAGAAACGTGGAAAATTTTGAAAATTTTGAAAAAAATGTATAATGAAAAATAAATAAATAAAGAGAATCCCACAAAGTTGAAAACCCGAGAGGGCATCTTAGGCAACATTGGGGGCCCGGATAGGTCAAAAACCTGAGAGGGCGACCTAGGTAAAAATGAGAGGCTAAATGTGTGGAAAAATGTGAGATGTGAGCCAAAGAAACATGATGTGTGGCTAGGATGAAAACTTGAAAGGGCTTCTAGGTAAAATGAGAGAAACTGAGAGAAATTGAAAAATTTTAAGTGTTCACTCATTTGCCGGCATTGGAGTCATAAGATTAGGGTGGCCATACGGATGGATCGGGTAGCTTGACTTCTTGAGGACCTTTTGGGAGTGGAAAATTTAGCGGGAGAAAACGAAGTAAGTTATGAAACTCTCGATCGTTAGTATGCTTCATTTTTAGGTTGATTTATTGATATAATGTGGAGCATGTGTTTTGAACCTTATACATGTCTTTAGCTTCACCTTGTATCATTGGATTTGGGATTGTCAATTCGGGATTTGGAGATGTTTCAGGGATATCAATGAATTGATGGGTTGATATGGTTTGTGTAGATTTAGGAATGGGAGTTGTGGAAGCTTCTTATTTGACCTTAATATTGGGATGTGTGATATTGAGAGTTTTGTGGTATTGATTTGGGGGAATAGTAGTTAGGATGTGGATTTCCTTCGTATGCTTGGATTTTTTCTTACTCGAGGGCGAGTAAGGTTTAAGTGTGAGGAGGTTTGATATGTCCATTTTATGTGCATAATTTAGTACTATTTTGGGTCACTTTTGTGCTCTTTTATTATCAAGAGCTTGTGTTTTACCTTGAAATTCTCTTAGGAGGGGTAAGAGCAACTTTACGCTCTTTTACCTCTTCCAAGTGGATTTTGCGTGACAAGGGAAGAACACGGAGGCATGAAAAACCGGAGGCCATTAAAGATCACATTTTTAAAGACTTTTAAAAACTTGTTTCGAAGACATGAAGACCGGAGGCCATTAAAGATCACATTTTCAAAGACTTTTGAAGACTTTCTTCGAAGACATGAGGACCGGAGGCCATCGAAGACCATTTTTGAAGACATTGAAGACTTGAAAAATGAGAGGAATTGCTATGAAGATAAATAATTACCACAAGAAGAAGAAAAGAAAACAAGATTAAATTCTAGCACTGCAATGACCTTGTCGCGAGTTGTGACCAATGGGTGGCCAGAATTAAACCTTATCATTTTTGTACTATAAATAGCACTATCTTTCCTCTCATTCATATCTTCTTCATCTACATTTTTGGTATTGTTCAGAACTTTATTTTCTTTCATTTTCATCTTTGAATTCTCTTGTATTATGTTTGGTTGTTCAGCATTAATTAGTATGAAATCTTGTAGCTAAATCTAGTTCTTGGGAGCAATTTATTGAAGATTCCAAGCTTATGTAGTAAGAGTATATGTTTTCTCATTTATGAACATTTATTGGAGAGCATTTATTATGCCATTAATGTTGTGTTTTACCTCATTTATACCATGGGTTGTTTGAGCATATGAAATGTTTGTAAGATTGAAATGTTAGGGTGTTAGAAAAGTTGCAAATTTCTTAACTCATTATGGAAATCCAAAAGCATGGATTTAGAACATCTTGTGTATAATGTGTGGTAATTCTTGCTAGATGAGTATGTTAATGTGGTTTGTTCTCATATTTGTCATATAGATGCGAAGAAAGGTTGAACCTTGAATGTTGTTTGTTTTAAGTTTAACCTAATAAATGCTTTGTTTGGTTAAATGATTATGCCTTTAGTAGAAGGCTTGTTGTTATCAAACCTATGGTCCTTTGGGTGAAATGCCGTTGATGAAATACCCCTATGATATTGTTTGTCTAGGGTGATCATCAATGAGGTTTGCAAATGATCGTTGTTTGTCTTTGAAAACTACTCTTAAGAATGAATGAATGTTGATATTTGAATGAGAAGTGATAACATTCCCCATAGAAAATAAATGTAATTTAATGAGTGAATGAATCAATAAGCTATACGAAGTTTGCAAGTGGAAATCGATTGCCCCCAAGGCTCCGTTAATTATCATTTACATCGTATCATTAGTTGTATTGCATGATTAGCATAGTTCTCTTGATTTTATAGTTTTTGTATTTCAATTTGATAACTTAGGATCAAAAACCAACCAACCCCCCCCCCTTGTTTACATGATTTTATATGTATCTATGTATGTATATGCTTAGTATGTTTTCTCCTATATATATGTGGAAACACTCGAAAAGATCCCTCTTCTCGTGGATGACCCCGACTTGCCATTATCTACTGAATTGAAGATATGAAGCATTAGGGCTTAAAAGTATTAACTTTGAGAGGTACGTCGATGACCTCCCAGATGCCTTGGAGAAAAGAGATCAAATTCAACTCTACAGTCAGGCAGAACACAAAGTAACTCTCTTCAGGGGAAGAGAGTTGCAAGGGGCTACTATGGAAGGCCACCTCTTCTTGTCGACACAAGGGTGTGAAGGAAAGAATGTGGAAGGCAATAATATGCCTCGACTCGGGTTTAGGGCCATTTTCTTCATCGAGTTATGAGTGTTAGATGAATAATATAGCACAACTTTTTGTATTTAGCTTTCCCGCGTTAGCTTTACTAGCTGTATATTCAAAACTCTCGGATTGTTTTCTTCTATTATTTAGAATATTTGGGGAGCCTAATATATTCCCCCTCACTTAGGTGAGTATTTTAATTTTAAAAATGTTCAATAAATCCTAAAAATGAACTGTATAACATAACTAAAAGAAAACTTAGAATTAATAAACATACAAATAGTACTTCTTAATATTCAACATGCATTTGTTTCACAAACTTCAACCATAAAATCCAAGAACATCGTTTCAAAGTCACTTAACCAATCAACCATAACATCCAAAACATCATTTCAGCCATAAACCAATCAGACTCAAACTAAGCTGATTACAATCCATGAAATTCAAACCATCCAAAAACAATTCAAAGACATTAAAATAATTCTTCAACATCAAAGATACATTTCCATTAATCCCAAGGGAGAACATAGGAAGCGAGGAACATGTTTTTCTCATATATTCTCCAGCCATCTTATCAACCAACTCATGTACCCTGGGGTCTTTCGTAACTTTTTGTATGGTCATGACATGCTCAAAATCTTCATTTGAGGCTTGTGGTTGTGATTGCACAATGGGACTAGTATTTGCTTTCTCAAGATTTTGCACCAAAGCTCGTGTAATAACCTCCATGTCTCATTTGAAAATGAGACAAGTCTTATGAACAGACTGGAAAAAATGCACATTCCAGCATAACAATATGAAACTCACCAAAAACAATATTAACTACAAATGGCACTATTGTAATTACAACTATCGTATGTTTAAAAACAACATGCATTAGTTTTACACTAGTGGCAGTTTTATCAATAGCCTTATTGGTCATCAGACCACTTGGAGTGCAATGTGAAATAATTCCCGACTCCTGAGCAAGGCCATCAGAACCAACATTTGGAGTATGAAGCCCCTCAGAACCAACATTTGGAGTTCGAACCCCCACAGATTCCTGGCTCCTACTTTTCTCTTTGAGCATGTCATCATTGCTCAAAGGATAACCCCCCCCCCCCCCCCCCACTATAACTCCTTTATCATACCCCATTTTCTCAAGAAAATGATCTCTCTTCAACAAAGATTTGTTTGATCAATGCATGTACAGTGGAAGGCTATCTAGCAATAGCTCAAAGACACAACCACTAACAGACGACACATTTTTTGCTATCAGTAACTTCCAAATCCCTCACATAAAAGTTCTAGCACTAAACCAAACTAGTCAAGATGCTTAATGGTTCCAACATTTTCTAAAGCACCCACAAGCTTCATGTCTACCATATTCCTTGTAGTCGGGTGCGAAGAAAGTACACATCACATACATAACAAAGTACCTTTTAAATAGGTCACCACCACTTCTCAGTTTTATTATTTAATCAAAATGCTTATTCGATGTGATGTGACCATAGTTATCAGCACCCAACTAAAACCTTCATTTGTTTGTCCCTAATCTCTACATCCTTAGACACACCCCTCCCATTATTCTTAACCAAACCAACAGGCCATCCTGCCTAGGAATACAAAATATGTCATAAACATCACTGAAATAATAATGTACCTGTAGCTGGTTACTTCCTGAACGCATCCCACATGATCGAACCTCTCAACCAGCCAAGGGGTGATTCCAACAGGAAGGGATGTTATCTCAAAGAGTAGAACACCACCAAAACCTATTTCTTCAACATCTCTCTTCTGCTCAGGAGTAAGGGAACTGATTACAGGCTTCAGCTTTACATAACAGCAACTGCTAGAATTTTTTTATCAAACCTAAAAAATAAAATTCAACATCAAATGTAGTAAGCATACACAATTTTAAAATTACTAATCCACTTAGTACAATAATGTGTGCAAAACGTAAGAAAATCTAATAACAAATAACCATTTTAAAAAGTAAATAGTCACACATATTCCTCTTTAAGATAGTCCCCGAGAGGCTTAGTTGATCCATGATTTATGTTTCACCTTTCGTTTCCTTTTCGGCGAAAGCCCGATCCAGCAATATCGCGTGAGTGAAGAAGGGCAATGCCGCTTGTAAAGCTCTTTCGTCGAGTGCGCGATCATGACATGACTCGAGGAAGAAGCCCCGGCTTTTAGAACATCATGAATATTAACATATGCAACATTTAAGAAAATAAATTCAATTTCTAATATAACATTTCAAAAACATTTTTTTGAAAAACAACATTTAGATAGGCATAAGTAACCAATACACAATGAATATTAACATATGCAACATTAAAAAAATACAAATACAGTTTCTTATTAAGTAAGAAACTGAATACATGCATAGTATAAATAAAAAAATAAACTCTGAATACTAACAAATGCAAGATATTATAAAACAAATGCATGATATAAATATATTGGAAGAACATTGTACACAAAAAAGGAAAAAAACTTACTTGTTACCCTCATCATCAACATGTTCAACAACTTGCTTCTTCGGACGATTGCGTTGTTATTTCATAGGTCTTCTAGGAGGTCATTGTCGTACCTCTCAAAGTTAATATTTATGAGCCCTAAATGCTTCCTGTCTACAACTAAGTAGATAATGGCGAGTCGAGGTCGACCACGAGAAGAGGGGTCTTTCTAAGGGTTTAAACATATAAGGTGGATATTATACTAGATATAAATATACATACATATTTAAAAGCACATAAATGGGGTGAGGGGCGGCTTGGTTTTCCAAAGCTATGGATCAAAAGACAAACAACTAGCAAAGCAAGATAATAATGCTAATCATGCAACAAACAACTTAAAAAGATGGTAAAATAAACAATTGCCAAAGCCTTTGGGGCAATTGATTCTCACTTCCAAACCTCTTATAGATCCTAATTCCTAGATTCATTCACTCATTCATTCTCATTTAATGCCAATGGTGAATGTTATCTCTTCATTTTGAAGATAAACATTCCTTTCTTCTTAAGAGTGATTTTCAAACGCAATCAATGGCAGCTTGCAAACCTCATTGATATTCACTTTAGACAAACATCGCCTAAAGTATTTCATCAATGACATTAAACACGAAGAACCATAGATTTGATAACAATAAGCATTCTACCAAATGCATAGCCATTTAACTTCCTTTCCTTGGGGCATTTTCATTTCCTTTCCACTCCTCAATAAGATTGCACTCACACTTTGTCGAGGGTTAGTCTCCAGTTGGGAAGGAAGTTCGACATTTTCCCTTGTCTCTATCGTATCCAAGGCTTGAGCTATTTGGCTCACTTGAGTTTTCAAGTTTTTTATGCTCGACTCGGCCGTCTCTTGGAATTTGTTGGCCTTCTCCGCACATATACTCAATCTTCTAATAGCTTGCATCACTTCATCTTTTGATAAGCCCAAAATTTTTCCTTGATCATGGGCCTTGTCTTGGAGCCCTGGGAATTTATTTTTAGAAGACCGGTATTGTTGTTGAGAAGGGCGATAAGGTTGAGCATTTTGACCTCCTTGGCCATTTCCATATCGAAGATTTGGGTGATCTCGACTACCCGTATTGTAAGGCCAATTTTGGTAGCCTTAGCCTCCTTGGTACCCTTGGTTTCCTTGATAACCTTTCTCACCTTGATATCCTTGGCCTCCTTGAAAACCCACGGCATTCACCTCTGCCACATAATCATGTTGCAAACTCGGGCATGCATCCATAGGATAGGGTGAAGAATAAATCTCACAAGATTTCACATGTGGTTTGTTGCCGGATTGTGTCATCAACGCCTTGACCATGGAAGTGAGTGCCAAGACTTGGTCTTTGAGCTTTCCATTGTTGGAGGGAGCACTAATGTTGTTGAAATTTTTCTTCCTCAAATTGGCTCTTGCACTAAAATTCCTCGACTCCTCAGCTAATTCCTCATAGAGTGTCCTAGCCCCCGTCGAAGTTTTATTCCTAATGGAACCACCACAAGCTCCCATAACTAGCCTTTGCTCTTCATCAAGAAGATCATTGTATAAGTAGTAGATCAAATCTCCTTCCGAACAGTCATGATAAGGACAACTTGAGAGGAGTTTCTTGAACCTCTCCCAATAGTCATAGAATGACTCTTCACGTCATTGGAGGATGTTGTTGTGTCCTTCTTCAAAGCGGCGGACTTTGAGGCCGGGAAGTACTTGGCGAGAAAATTTTTCTTCATGTCACGCCAATTTTTTATGCTCCCGGGTGGTAGGTAGTGGAGCCTATCCCTTGCGTCATCCCTCAATAAGAATGGGAATGTCTCCAACTTGTAGAGGTCTTCATCTACTCCTTCGGGAATCATACCACCACACACATGTGGAAGTCAGAGAGATGTTTGTTGGGATTCTCCCCTTGCCTACCAAGGAATAAAGGTAGCAAGTGTATCAATCTGGACTTAAGCTTAAAATACAATTTGGTCTAACCGCCGGATATTCTATGCACATAGGTTGTTGATCAAGGTTGGGGGCCATTTTCTCCCTCAAAAGGACTTGCCTCAAAGGAATACCTCCTTGGATGGAAGGGTGTCAAGGACCTTCTGGATTTTCATCTTGGTGCTCCATAGAAGTAGAAGGATCCGAAAAATGGTCACTTGCAGGGGTGTTGTTCACACTTTCCAAAGAAAGCCTCCTAGCCCTTTTCAAATTCAACTCTAACCCAGAGTCGTAGTGTAGGGATTCTTGTGAAGAGGATCGCGTACGAACCATATACCAAGAACTCGAACAATACGTCTCCAAGTCAAGCGAAACTCACAAATCAACTAAACCAAAATAAAAACTAAAGCATACTCACAACTAGCACATACTCCCACATAATATGCCCAAACACTTAAAAACAAATGACTCTTCCCTGGTAGCGCCCAAATTTGGGAGGTCGTTATCGTACCTCTCAAAGTTAATATTTATAAGTCCTAAATGCTTCATATCTACAACTAAGTATATAATGGCAAGTTGGAGTCGTCCACGAGAAGAGGGATCTTTCTAAGGGTTTAAACATATAAGGCAGATACTATACTAGATATAGATATACATACATATATAAAAGCACATAAATGGGGGAGGGGGTTTGGTTGGCTTTCCTAAGTTATGAATCAAAAGACAAACAACTATTGAAGCAAGATAACAATGTTAATCATGCAACAAACAACTAAAAAGATGGTAAAATCAACAATTGACAAAGCCTTGGGGGCAATTGATCCTCACTTCCAAACCTCTTATAGATCCTAGATTCATTCACTCATTCATTCACATTTAATGTCTATGGTGAATGCTAGCACTTCATTCCGAATATAAACATTCATTTCTTCTTAAGAGTAATTTGCAAATGTAATCAACGATATTTTGCAAACCTCGTTGATAATCACTTTAGACAAACAAGGCCTAAAGGTATTTCATCAATGGCATTATACACGAAGAACCATAGATTGATAACAACAAACATTCTACCAAATACATAGCCATTTAACCGAATAAAGCATGTATTAGGATAAACCAAGAACAAACCACATTCAAGACTCAACCTTTCATTGCTACCCTATGACAAATATGAGAACAATCCACATTAACATACACATCTAGCAAGATTCACCTCACATTATACACAAGAAGTTATAATTCCTTGTTCTTGGATTTTCATGTCAATGAGCAAAGAAATTGTACACTCTCCTAACACCCTAACACTTCAATCATATAAACATTTCATATTCTCAAACAACCAGAGGCATAAATGAAGTAAAACGTCACATTAATGGCACAATAAATGTTTCCCAATAAATGTTCATAAATGAGGAAAATAGAGAATCTCACTGCATGGGTTTGGAAGCTTCAATCAATTACTCCCAAGTGATTAACTTAGATACTAGAATCCATACTAATTATCAACAACAAACCAAACATAATTCAAGCTAAAACAAGGATGAAAAGTGGTGAAAAATAGGATTTTCCACTGTAGACAATCGGGGAAGAAGAAGAAGTGAGGAAAGAGACAGGATAAGTTCTATTTATAGTACAAGAAAAGGACAAAAGAATTCTGGCCACCCGTCTTTCATGATAGGTTCTTCACGAGTCGCGGCGTATGCCCAGAATTAGCATCAATGTCTGCATTCTTCTTCTTGTCTTCTAGCCTTCTCTCCACTTCACTTCTGTTAAATTATTCAAGTCTTCGATTCTTCAAAATATGGTTTTCATGGTCTTCAATGGCCTCCATTCTTCAAGTCTCGATGTTATTGCCTCGTCACACAAAATCCACTTAGAAAAGGCAAAGGAGCGTAAAAGTCATACTTACCCCTCCTAAGAGAATTTTAAGGTAAAACACAAGGTCTAGATGACAAAAGAGCGTAAAAGTGATCCCAAAAAGTCCCAAAATATGCACATAAAATGGACACATCATCTTCCCTCTGCAACGGCACCTGCCTCAACCGTAACCATTATTCAAGAGGATGATGCTCCACTAACCATGCTCTCCACTTTCCTCTTCACACCTGATTTTTTTCACAACTTCATGTTGTCCCTTTTAGGATTTCCCATCACAATCAATATCATGTTTCTTTGCTTCACCTTCAGTTTTCCGTCACTAGCCTTACAACCAACTTGCTTCTTTGACTTCTTCACCAGTCCAGCTGGGAACTTACCAGCTACTTCCATCTTTGAATTCTTCAAACCATCAATAGGCTTACTTCCATCATCTTTCTTCACCCTTTTCTTCGGCTTTTGCTTCTTTTTCTTCTGAGTAACAGAATATCTTACAGAAACCAACTACACCATCCTCCCTAACATGTTCACTTTCATTCCTATTTAAATCCTCCAAGTCACCAAAACATTGCTCCAAAACGCATCAACTTTAGCAACCAGCTTCTTCTACAACTTATTTCTCTACAATTTACCACCATTACACCACCAATCATAACACCTTCAACAGCACTAGAACCACATTCAATTGCAACCGAGCCTGCACCAACCATCTCAACCCTTCAACAACCCTATCAACTTCATCAGAACCTACAACCCCTTCAACACTAGCATTAACTTTAGCAAAAAGATTAGCAATCATAGAACCCAAAACCTCATTTACAGCATCCTTCACTACCTCACCTACCAAAGTACCCTTAACCTCACCAGCCACCTAAACAACCTGTGAATCCCCACCCTCAACAACTTTTGAACCCTCACCTACCTGTGAACCCCCACCTTCCACATTCTTATCAACACAATCTGATTCTCTACATATTTGAAGAACATCACTCAGCAAAGTATCATAATCAAATTATTTGAAATCTTGAGATGATCCACCATCACCATCTTTAAGCTTCTGTACATTAACTTTCAACTTCCTCTTCTTTGTCTCCTTAGGAATAACAATTGAAACCTCTAGAGTTGGAACACCATTTATTCTGCCCCGACCTATGTCCCAATGCAACATCTATACAACAAATGAAAAACACAAACAATATCAGCACATTACCAAAAACAAATGAAATACATAGTCACATAAATTAAATACAACATATATAAAAATAATAAAACAACCTCTAGAAACATAAGATTGTTGAATCTTCTTCAGCTCATTCTGAAGATAAGCTTCTTCTTGCAAATCCTTACAGCGTCATTTCCTTACAAATGGTTTCATACCTAAAAAATATTACATGTTTAACATATATAAGAATACAGGGGAAATGTAATAAAGAAAAATTACCATCACTTTCAACATTTTCTGGTTCCTTATCCTGAAACATAGCTTTATCTCCTTCAAGAACACCTTAAAAAATACATGTACCTAACAGTTAGGAACAGTATATGCATTACTTATTCATCATTTAACTAACATAGCATGACTTTATGAAACTAATGCACAATATAGCTAAATTAAAAGTAAGAGTCAATAAGTAATATACTCTGAAACACGCACACAATATAACTAACTAATGCATACAATATACTAACATATGCAACTTATAATAAAATAAATGCATGCTATCAAATCAAAAGAATATAGGTATTAATAACCAATACGTAATTTAACATACCATATGCATAACATAACTAAAGCTCCATGGACATTATATGAATTCGTCTGTCAAATTAGTGAGTTATGTTCTTCAATTCCTATTAATCATACACTTGGACAAGGTAACCTGGTAGCAGACGACTTGGCTAAGAGAGCTATCCATATCCCCGAAACTGGAATATTTTGGGGGATGAATAAATTGATAAAAAAATGCAAAGGCCTACTGTTATTAGATAGGCTAAGTGTGCCAACCTTACGAGTTGATGAATATAACAGATACTGCAGATTTTTTTGCTCTATTTGCAGGATACAAACAATGGAAATACTGAGCACATAACTTCAGATGACAACACAATCACACATCGGTGCAAAGAAGGAGCGGCAAAGCAGGAAAACTCAAGTGAGGGAGCAATGCACCACCGCACAAGAACTCAAGTGTAATTCCAGGAATTTGGAAGATCAAGCTGTGTAGCAGCTCTTTGTATAAATATATTAGACAATTTTTGAAGTCTGGCTGCATTTAAACTACTAACACGAGGGGAAGAGGTAGTAAATGTGGAATCATTTCCAAGAGTTCCTATCATACCTACTTTTAAACGACAACCTTGTTGCCTTTTGTTTCTCTCTTTCAAATGTTCAAGTCAAATCTTGAATTGTAATTTTTGTAATCATACTACAAGTATTATTATTTTGATAGACAGGGGATCCAAATAAAACCCTTCCATTCATATGGGTTTTAACTTTTTTTAAAAAAAACACAACCTAACTAAACTAATGGACATTATAAAAATCAATAACTATTATACTCTAGAACTCAAACACAGACTGACGAACTAATACATATGTTATACTAAAACAGACAACTTCTAAATAAACAAATGCATATTATCAAACACGGTCAAACACATGCATATCTTACTTATACATTATAAAAGGAAACATGCACAAAATCTCACTAAAAAAATGAGAAAACAAAATATCAACAACAGTAAAACTGTAAAATACACACATATACACACATCAAGTCATAAAATGCGCCAAACACCAAATATTGAAAACGAAGAACAATGGCAAACCAGGTGAGGAGAAGGATGCGATAGCTTCTTAGCTTTCGGAGCCAGAACTGGTTTCTTTTGCCTACTCTTATCACCACTGGCTTTAGCAAAAACATCTCCGCCAGTTCGTTTCGGCCGACCTATAACCTGCAGCAAATAAGCAACAAAATCAATCAAACATAAAAACAAAGAAAAATCAAACAATAATTAAACCCTAGAATTGCTACAATGAAAAGAGAAATGACGAACGAATACAACAAAATCAAAAACAAAATCGAAAAGGTGAGATAATGACGGAAACGACGAAGAAAGTTGGCGAAGAAATGATAAAAAAAATCGAAGAAATGTGATGGATTTACATAGAGGAGAGAATAATGAGAGAAAAAACGCAAGAGAAAATGAAGCAGAGAAGACTATAAGAGAAACCGTCAGGAGAATAAAGGGAAAAAATGAAATCGTAATTACTACCCAATTTCAGATTAATTATAAAATGAACCTCGTTTTGTAAATAACCCCTTATAGACCGGCCACATTTCATGAGACGTTTTTTTTTTAGTTTACCCAAATAAATATATCAATATCTTATCATCCAAAAAATATATATAATTGGTGAATTAAAAATAAAAAATTTATTGATTAAAATATATATATTATTAATATCAATTTAACTAGTTTTTACGAATATGTAGAGTGAGACAACTCCAATACGAGAAAGTCTCATGTTAAACCGATTAACGAATAAAAAAATCTCATTTTAATAACATTTTGGGTCAAATTATTATTTTTTTAAAATTTAAACCATCCTACGATGGGGGGAATTTATTTGGCTCCCCTAACCAGATTAATAAGCCCAAATAGGCGCTTAGAGTCTTAGAACTTTACAGGTTACAAAAGGATCATACTAAGATGATCGTGGAGTCTAAGTGGTCATGAGGCAAAGCCTTGCTTCCCAAAAGTGGTGTTTCCACCATAGCTAAGCTAAAAGAAAAATGTAGTTCATCTATGTACCATCATTGTCTGCCTGAGATAACCAAATAACTGACATACCGCGAACCGGTCGGCGAATCCGAAATTCGAGATGCCTAGTAGTCAACAGTATGTCAACCAAGAGGTAAATCAAACCAGAGCTAACTCAAATTGCAACAGGTTAGCCAGAAGCATCAGTAAACTAAAACAGCAGAGAAGTATTCTCAAATGTTGTAATATGTGATGTGTGCTTCCTTTCATCAAATCGGCATCAAGTGTAACTTCTCTGCTAGTGGCAAAATTAGGGTCAAATCGACACCAAGGGTCAAATTATAATTAGCAATACATCTAGTGGCAAAATTAGGACAAAAGACAAAGGCATAAAGAGTATTACTCCCTTAGTTCACCGGAGTTTACCGGGACGGTTGCACCCAAGGTAGTTCTGCCAATGAATAACATCTTAAATTTTTTTTTAAAAAAATAACTGAAAATCTGTAGCAATAAATAAAAATAAAGATCAAACCATCATCATTAATTACATCTATCATAAACTGATCCCATCCGTTAGTCAAAGCAAGATTTTGTGTGAATAGACAAATACCATAAAACTCAAATTGATTAAAGGAATAAAATCTCATATTTTAATTTTATGCTAATTTTTGAGAGGGCACAAATCCAAGAATCGTTTTCGACTATCTAGTAAGGGTTTCTTTTTCTCACGAACTCTGATCGACCACTATCCCCAATTTCACCCATCCCAATCTGTGATGCTCCGTTTCTTCCATGGCTGACCCGAACCGACCCGTGACCGGTTACCCCGCCCCAAACACCAACGGTCAGGCGCCGCCTCCTTCCAACACCTCGTACCCGTACGCCGCTCCTCCGCCCAATTACTACAACCAACAGTACTACCACGTCCCTGCAGCAGCTGCTTATCAAGCCGACCCAGACGCCATCCGCCGGGCTGTCTTCCTCCGCCGCGTACTCGCCGTCATGATAGCCGTCTTCATCATCATCGGAACCAGCTTCTTCATCACCTGGCTTGTTCTCCGCCCCCGCATCCCCGAACTGCGAATCGACTCGCTCTCAGTATCCAACTTGAACGTCTCGTCTGCCAACCTCCTCTCCGCCAATTTTCAAATCGGAATCACTGCCCGCAACCCTAACTCCAAGATCTCCCTCTTTTACGAGCATATAGAGGCCGATGTGTACTACCAGTATTTGAAACTTGCCGAGACGGCTCTAACCCCGTTTTCTCAGTCCAAGAAGAACGAGACCTCGATTAGGGCCAGTGCTGCGGCTTCGAGCACTTACGTGGACGGCGATCTTGTGAGTGCTATGAATGGTCAAAGGAGTAAAACTGGGAATGTGAACTTCAATGTGAGGATGCTTATGGTCTTGCGGTTAAAAGCTGGCGGTTGGTTTGCCAGGAAGAGGTATTTGAAGGCTTTCTGTGGGGATTTGTCTGTTGGGGTTTCTTCCAATTCCTCCAATGGGACTCTGATTGGTGGACCACGACAATGCAGTGTAGGCTTTTGAGGTTTGGTAGATGTTTCTCTTCCCCTCTTAATCTGGGTGCTTTACCAGTATTGTTTTCTCAAAACTGTAATACGTTAGCATTGTTGAATTCACTAGGGAAATTGGGGTTCCTTGTTTATTTTGATTAATGTACATATTTTAGCTTCATCTGCTCATATGTTTGTGATAATTGTTTTCATTAACTGCCGGTTTACGCATTACAAACACGACTCTTTAGGTAAAAATGAGTCACTAGGAAACAAGACTTGCTGTGCTAGTACTTTGTTCTGCTGTTGGTTTTGCTTTTCACTAAGGAATGAGCCATATATGTTGGGTAGATGCCAAGATCTACTCTATTGTTTGTGTACTTCCCATATTGTCCAGTTGAAGCAACTTGGATAAAGTTTTTAATGGATGGTGTCACGCTTAATTACTTTTGGCTCTTGATCTTTTAAACTATTGTTTACCAATGGATTGAAGTGAGTAGATCTTCATTTATATGCTGTTTATCATATTTTATGTCTAAGATACATCCTAGTCTATAAGCTCCAAGAAAGTGTATTAGTTTTATGATCAAATATCACAGCTCTGTAACCTTAATTGAATGAAGCTTGTTAGCTCAATCATCAGTCCCTACAATTAGGCTGTTAACTGGTAGTATGGGTGTGCAGTACTTGCTTATTTTCCTTTCAGTGAGCAGAAGCATCATCTATTTTGTTTAGTGACCATTGTAATTCTGCTCCTGTATAACTGATCAAACATGTATACTAGATATGTGGGACTTTACCTGGATCATTTTATACTGTATGTTTAGATGAAATTAATACCATTGTATTGTATACTTCAAAATTGGATTATACCTTTTGCTTCCCCGAGACTCCTTGGATTAGTATTTTTGGTTGGTGAAATTATTGGGGTTCGTTGTGCAATGCAATGTGGTTAGGACAAGTTCATTTTGGAGCACCATTTCACGTGCACATACGTTCTGCGTTCAGTTTAAATTAAGTTTGGAAATTGCCTGATTTAAAGATTGCTGGTAATCATGTTTCGGCTGTCTAATAAGTTCATGATATTATTTCTTTGCGCATCTTCCTGTTTGTGTGTGCGTGCTAGTGAATGTTTTCACCCTTCTTAACATCTAATTAATTAATCACTCACTGAAATGAAGGGATGAAGGATTTCACATCCTCTTTCAAAAGAGTGCAACAGAAGCATGGAAAGGATTTAAAAGTCCTGTTTCTGCTGCTGCTGTGCTCTAGTTGTTTGACCCTTGAATCCTCCCGATTATATTTTTGTTCTACGAAGTTAAGCTTTTGGCTCGATGTTGGTCTTCTTGTTAATCGAAGATTATTGGCTCTTAATCCTTGTTGAACCAGCAGTAATAGAACTTTGATGTTGTTTTGTAACTTTGTTAGTCTTGGAATTCTGGTCTGTTAGTTTAATTTGTTGCTGCAGGATTTTGTAAACGCATCTGTTGGGAAATGCTTTCATTGTGAATGTGCTTGATTGTATCTCCAAGCATTTAGAACAATAACTTTGTGATAATACACTACACTGTACACCTATAGAAATTCTCCAAAAATCACGATAGTAATCCGATATGTATTCTTTCTGTCTATACTAAAAGCGTTAACCACATTAAAAAAAACCAATGAAGGGTACGTGACCAGTCATTCGTCCATTTCCAGGCATCCCTGCTTCCTCACACATAGCCACCTTTTGCTTCTGTCGTCCTCCATCCTTTCTTTTTCGTTTAATTTCTTTTGGTTGGTTGTTGCCTGGCCAAAGTATTGAATTAACACTGGGTGTGGACATTCGCTACTTTGGAATCGCAACTACCTTTCTCTTCTAGATCTTGCACATATATAGACTTGATAGAATGATTTGTCGTACTGAATTGTATTATTAATAACTGAATATATAGAGAGTACAATAGAGGCGTAATAAGAAAAGAACTCTAATCATAATAAATCATAATCTAATCAGGAGTCTAATTTAGTCTAACACCCCCCCTCAAGCGGAGCGTCGGATGCTCACCGACGCACAGCTTGAACCTGAAGAACTCGAACAGCGGACGAGAGAGCCCCTTGGTGAAAATGTCCGCAATCTGAAGAGAAATCGAAACATGAGCAACGCGCAGCTTTCTGGATGTCACCAACTCACGAACAAAATGGTAGTCGATGTCGATGTGCTTTGCCCGCTTGTGTGCCACTGGATTCTGAGCCAAGAAAATAGCACTACTATTGTCGCATAACAGCAGTGGAGAACCAGAAAGTGGAACCCGAAGATCACGAAGCAAATGAGTGAGTCAGACCGCTTCTGAGGCAGTGTTGGCGAGAGCACGGTATTCAGACTCAGTGCTAGAGCGAGAAACAGTGGGCTGTTTCTTGGCACTCCAAGAAATCATATTCCCACCAAGAAAAATCGCATAACCATAAGTAGACCGACGAGTCTCCAGACAGCGAGCCCAATCAGCATCAGAGTATCCTAACACATCAGGAGTACTAGCAGAACAAACCGAAGACCAAAATGAAGAGTGTCACGAACATACTGTAAAATTCGAGTCACGGCAGCAAAATGGTCATCTCTGGGATCCTGAAGATACTGACTCACCGTGTTGACCGAGAATGCCAAATTCGGGCGAGAGATTGTGAGATACTGGAGAGCACCAATGAGAGAGCGATAAAGTGTAGGATCCCGAAATGGAGGACTGGTAGAGCTGTGAAGCTGATAACCAGCGACAAATGGAGTAGAAACAGGTGTCGCGTCTGACATACTGGCTCGATTCAAAATATCCCGAGCATACTTTGCTTGGCCAAGCAGTAATCCTGAGGAGGTAGGCGAAACTTCAAGACCAAGAAAGTAATGAAGAGCACCGAGATCCTTGATCGCAAACTCTCTGTGTGTCCGATCAATGAACTTGCGAAGAAGAGTCGAGTCATTGCCTGTAAGGATGATATCGTCCACATACACAAGCAGGTACAATAACGACGACCCTCTCGAAAGGACAAACAAAGAAGTATCAGTTGAGCTGCATCGGAAACTAAGCTGTGTCAGATAACTACTGAAGCGCTGGAACCAAGCCCGATGAGCCTGCTTAAGACCATAAATGGTCTTTCGCAAACGACAAACATAGTCTGGATGGACAGAATCCTCATAACCAACGGGCTGCTTCATGTAGACTGGAACATCAAGAACACCATTAAGGAAAGCGTTCTTGACATCCAACTGATGAAGTGGCCAGGATCGCATGGTGGCTATGGCGAGAACCGTCCTAACAGTGGAGGCTTTGACCACAGGGCTGAAAGTGTGGTCAAAATCAAAACCCGGAATCTGCGAGAAACCCTGTGCCACAAGTCTAGCTTTGTGACGCTCAATAGTGCCATCTGGTCGATACTTGAGCCTATAGACCCATTTGGAGCCAACAATGTTGACATTCGAAGGTCGAGGCACCAAATCCCAAGTGTGCTGACCACGAAGAGCGGTAATCTCATCATCCATGGCTAAAACCCAGGCTGGATCATGAAGGACAGAGCAATAATCAGTGGGCTCTGTCTGAGAGAGGAGTGCGGCAGTGAGACCATGAGCAATAATATCCGAATAATCCCGGCGCTGAATGGTACCAGTAGAAGACCGAGTGACCATCCGATGAGTACGAAGCTGGGGCGGCGAAGCTGGAGGAGTTGAACCAGCTGATGACACGGAGGAAGATCGAGCTGCGCTGACTGGAGAATGGCCGTCGAAAGTCGCTGGAGAAAGAATAGCCGATACTAACTGAGACGTGGCGGTGGCTAAGCAGCGATGGGCGTTGGCCGAGGAGCCGGGTCAGCCGTCCAAATGAAAGATGGCGGTGAAGGAGGGGCAGCTGGAACAGGCTCAGACACAGGCACAGGCGTGGTGGCCCCAATCGATGAACTAACAGTTCCATCAAAAAATGATGAAATCTCCAGATCTGAAATCTAACGACTGTCCGTGGAAGATGAGACATAGGGGAAGAAAGTTTCATCAAAACGAACGTGGCGAGAGATATAGATGCGCCCAGAAGTCGGATCGAGACACTGGAAACCCTTGTGACGAGGGCTATAGCCAATAAAAACACAGGGAATGGATCGGGGTGCAAACTTATCAGTAGCAGTGGCACGTAGACATGGAAAAGCATGACAACCAAAAGGGTGAAAGAGGGTATAGTCAGGCACATGACCAAAAACAACCTCAAAAGGTGATTTGCCACTCAGAACTGAACTAGGCAAGCGATTAATAATGTAAACCGCAGAGGAGAAAACTTCCACCCAATAACAGTGCGGCACAGAAGAGTGAAAAAGCATGGCAAGACCAGTCTCTGTGATGTGACGATGCTTTCGCTCAGCCCGGCCATTCTGAGCAGGTGTATAGGGCGAGGACATCTGATGATGAATGCCACATGAGATGAAATGAGCCTGAAGTCGGTGATTAGTAAACTCTGTGCCACCATCGGTCTGAAAAGTTTTAACCCGAGCAGAAAACTGATTCTCAACGAACTTCTGAAACTGGATAAATGTGTCATAGAAATCCGACTTATGCCGCATCGGAAGAAACCATGTGAATCGCAAAAAATCAATGAAAACGGCATAATCAGAGAAACCACCGACAGATAAAACAGGAGCTGGTCCCCACAAATCACAATGTACTTTATCCAATAAACTAGTAGCGCGCTTGTCACTATTGGAAAAGGGCAAACGGCTACTCTTGGCCATCTGACAAAGAGAGCAACTGACAGGTGCAGATATAGCAGAGGTGACAGAAATAAGGCCCCGTCGATTCAATAACTGAACAGTATCATGAGACACATGACCGAGGCGAGAGTGTCGCTGCTCAAAAGAAGCATGAAGCTTTGTAGAGCGTAGCTCGCCTTAAAAACTGGAATCACCGGTCTCAAGAAAATAAAGACCAGACCTATGACGGCCTTTACCAATGATCGTCCCTGTAAGCTTGTGCTCAATGGAAAATGCGTCGGCATCAAATATAACACGGACAGGTAGATCACGAGTAAGCTTACAAATGGATAATAAACTTCTAGTAATCTTCGGGACCACAAGGACATCATTAACAGTGAAACCAGATAAATGACATTGGCCGATGTGAGAAATAGATAATGATTCATCATTGCCAACAAGAATAGAATCAGAACCACGATAAGATTGTACCTTATCAAGATGACTGGTGCGAGCAGTGATGTGAGATGTAGCACCCGAATCAACAATCCACTGATTTGACGAAGGATGACGATGGAGACCGTGTACACTAGCTTGAAACAAGCCTTTGTCCGCAATCCAATTAGCAGAGCCATCAGCCCGAGAAAAATGCACCAAATAAACCATAGCAAGAAGAGGCCAAGAAATTATGCACAAAATTACCGTGCGTGCGAAGACACAACAAAAAATGCTATACACTCGCCAGGGCGTGATTTCACGCGCAAAAGGTAATGATGTTCGCCAGGCGCGTGGATTCACGCGCGGAAGAATAAGTGCGCGCGTCTGCGCACAAGCGCGTGGTGGTATGCGCTTCTGGAAGCACTGGCGCGTGGATCTGGCTGTTGCTTGGTTCGGCCGAGATGAGGACGACGACGAGCACGAAGTTACGGCGACAACGAGCACGGAGTCACGGCGATGCAATGCGAAGAAGCTGAAATTTGATATTCGAAAAGAAACCGCTGCCGAAGAAGATAGTGAACGCCGGTGAAGTTCGCCGCCAGAGGATGTTGAACACCGGTGATAGAACGCCAACGATGCCGGATACGAACGCCAGAGATGGGGAGTTTGATTCTTCGGAAAGAAAGAAACACCGACGAAGAGGATGTTGGACGAAATAGGCTACCGGGAGAAAGTGAAGATCGGCCTGAATTTCGTAGCTGCCGGGAGATGGCCTGTAATCGCCCAAAATCGATCGGAAACTCACCGGAAATTGATCGAAAACCCACCGGAAACAGTTCTCTTGCCGGCCGAAAAAATAAATTTATGATTTATGATCGGAACTTGCTCTGATACCATGATAGAATGATTTTCCGTACTGAATTGTATTATTAATAACTGAATATATAGAGAGTATAATAGAGGTGTAATAAGGAAAGAACTCTAATCATAATCTAATCAGGAGTCTGATTTAGTCTAACAAGACTTATAGTTATTAGTATCTGATCATTCTTTTGGAGGCAATGATGTTGCCTTTTTGTATAAAACTACTATGATGTCACTGGCTCATAAATTATGTGGTTTAGGGTGCCAATATATCAACCCCCACCCTCGGGTGTTTTCAGTTAAAAAAAAATTTCTTTTGACTTTGTCTGACTGCTGACTAGCCAAAGTATGAGCTGTCAATCTCTGAATAAGCCACTAAAACGTGTCCTCTCTGTTCTCTGCCGGTCGTACTCCATCCCCCCTTTTTTCTAATTTCTTTGAGTTTATCTGTTTGTCGCTTCACCAAAGAATGAGTCATTAATCTATCGATAAGCCATTGAAACTTGTCTTCCACTCCTTTCTTTCACTAACCTCAAACCTCAATAAAAAAAATTAAAGATTAAAGCAATAAATTACCTTTCTAGCCTATGAAACTTCCTTAAGAAGTATTACACCACTTAAAAAACGAACATATCACCTAGGTCCCTAGTTGTGAGCTAGCCTACCTACTACGACAGTACAGTTTGGTAATGTCATGGGAGAACGACATTCCAATTCTCCCATTGCACCCACTCCATTGCCCAATGTGCCCTCATGAAGAACACGGTCTTGAAAGTAGGCAAGTATACTGGCGAGGCGAAAAATGCATTGCTAACATACTTCTCGCGTATCCATAGTTGAATGACATCGTGAATCTCGTCAAGTCCCACAAGTCCTTCAATTGTGTAGCCCATCTTTCCCCTAGAGTCAAGCCACTGCTAGTATGGACTTTCATCTGTGTGGGTTCTCCTTAGGCTCATACGCAATGGTCTAGCAGATGGAGTGATGTGCACTGTATTGCATGCATTAACCAATGCATTTGACACAATTGTTACTATGTTTTACTTGGTTGATTGCTAGTTTTAGTTAGATTTATACGACAAAGAGTTTAGACGACCATTATTGGTTTTCTTGTCTAAATCCCAAGTTTTGTAGACTTAATTTAAGCTAATGGACACTTTGTATTCACGGGCACCTAGATCTTCATTTATGATCTTACTAGTAGGTTGCTCGTGAATATTTCAGCATCACTTTGTAGAAGGCCATTTGCAAGAATGGTAGAAGATATTTGAAAGTCATTCACAAGAATGGTAGTAGATAAGAAGGCCATGGACTTAAAGTGTGGTAATAGATGGAATTGAGCCGGAAAGGAGCAAAGTTGAAGTTAAAAAAGGTCAAGAACGGAAGACGGCATCAACCGGTCAAATGAGCCGGCCGGCCGACTGACCGGCACAAAGAGCCAGTCATGCCTTTCACGACTCATGCCAAGGGTCGCTAGCACGAGCCGTGCTAGCAACACGGGCCGTGCCACAGCACCTTAGCACTGGCCGTGTCGATCTGTGCTGCCCGTATCCCCTTGTCTAAACAATTATCCCAAAAAGTGGATTATGGGCACGGACCGTGCCGTTTCACACGGTCTGCATCGTTTCAAGTCCTAAATGTAAAGACCAGCCCATGGGGTGTGAGGAATAACACGGGTCACACAGTTTTACAGAGCAAAGGGTGCCTCTAGTCGATGGCCCGCACCAAACAACATAGGAAGCGTAATCAGGAGTTCAAAATGAGGCATGCGGGGTGACACGGCCCATGCCAGCATGAAGCACATGGGTCGTGCCAGACCGAGCAGCTCGCGCTAGCACAAAGGTAACTTAGCTGGCACAGATTTTCCACCAGCCATGTGGATTGCGGCTTCTAGGGTTTCTAGGCCTATTTTGGGACTATTTCAAGGCACAATTCCTTACAACTATATATATGGACCTATGTCTACTAGGGTTTAAATTTTGATGCTCATTTTTAAGACTTCAAGGTGTGGACCATGTCGTTTCACACAGTCCGCGTCGTTTCAAGTACTAAATGTAAAGACCGGCCCACGAGGTGTGAGGAATGACACGGGCCGCACTGTTTTACTGAGCAAAGAGTGCCTCCAGTTAATGGCCTGCACCAAACGACATGGGAAGTGCAATTAAGAGTTCAAAACTAGGCTCAAGCAGGTAGTCTGTACCGAGTGACACGGACCGCGCCAGTATGAAGCACACGGGTCGTGCCAGACCGAGCATCTCACGCTAGCATGAAGGCAACCTGGCTGGCACGGACCGAGTTATTTTCCACTGGCCATGTCAATTGAGGCTGCTAGGGTTTCTAGACCTATTTTGGGCCTATTTCAATACACCGTTCCTTGCTACTATATATATGGACCTATGTCTAATAGGGTTTCAGTTTTGATGCTCATTTTTTTAGACTTCAAGAGTAGGGTAGAGAGAGAAAGAAGTTCTTCATTCTCTCTAGAATCTTTTCTTTTATTTATTTTTCCTTTGCCCAAAGGCATTGAATCCAATGAAATACCTGGGCTTAATGCTTAGGGAGTAGTTAATTTTCTTGGGGTAGTATTTGTATTCATGAATTAATTTTGGCTTATTGAGATTTATACATTCTCCTATCTTTATATTCTATGAATATTTGTGCTTGATTTATGCTTTCCGCTCTTGTGAGATTTATGTTATGTCATTATTATGATGCATCTATACATGTGTAATATCGTGGTAGGTTTCATTGCTATCTTGGGAGCATTAGATTATGGAGTAGGTTCAAGAACACCGGGGAGATGAGTGCATTCATGTTACCTCAAGACAATATCTTTCTATTTGTTAAACCATAATTCTAATTGGCTAGTTGTGTGAGTAATCACATTCGGGCGGTCGATTCGGAAAATCCTGACGAGGGAAAACCCTTGGCTTACCCTGATAGATTTGCATGATTGTTTGTAGCAATTAGAGTTGTGCTGATTCTAGAGTCATCACAAGGCATCATTTCCCTTGCCTCTCTAGACCTAGAGATTGAGATCCATAATGGAGTGTCCGAGATGTAATGTCATCACTTTCATATCTAACGATTGCGACCTACGCGAGGCATATCCTTTTTAGCCGGGCTTTGTTTCTCTAAGTGAGGCCGTGTTAGCATTGGGAGTGAGATGATGGGGATGGTCTGTGGAGTCCTGGGATTAGAGTGCATCCCTAATTACGGAGATGGTGAGATATGCAAGTATTTTGGTAAGTACCTCGTGTGACAGACAAAGGGAAATACCTAGCTATCTCCACACTATGTGACATAGGTATAAGATAGGTTTATATGTTTGTATGTGAATGAATCGAGGATAAGAGTCATTTATTAATCATGTTACACAAATACCCCCAAGTGCTAGTCTATATAGTTTAATCTCGTGTGATCTCATATGCATGTAGTTGTTAGTTGAAAAACCTCAAAAACCTATTTTTCAATATTTAGTTATTCCTAACACACTGACAGATTGACGACCCGTACGTGGCTATGTTTAGTTTACTTTTGGACATCTAGCATCTCTGTGGACAAACTCGGTCTTGCCACTATCTACCCTATAGGTAGCTTAGTAATAAGTTTGGAAGCAAAATATAAATCTTTACATTTGATCGGATGTCCTCCGCTCAAGTTAATTCAGTTGACCTCTTGTGGATCATTTATTATTAGGAAATCCCACAATAAACCTAACCCAAGCCTCCATAACCAGCAATCAGAATAAGCCTCAACACACCATGTGAGTTGGAGTATCACATTCTTAGTGAGATCCCAAACTCGTATGTGGAATATCCCCGATATCCCAAATCACGAACCTTGTAGGAAACTTACACATTACACACACTCACAATAGCTCCACCAACAATATGAAACACACACAACAGAACCTCAAGAATAACCTCACAAAATCTCAATTATAGTCCAACTACAAATAACTGCAACTGAGGTTATTCCCTGAAAACACCGCCTTGTATATAAAAATACACACATAGGAAAACTAAACAAAAGTTGCATCACCTTGTTTCTTGATGAAAGATTAAACATCTGTTCCACCTTGAGAAATGGAACGTTTTACTTGTTGCACAGTCCAACATAAATAATCTGAAAAGGCCCTGCCTATGTGGAATACTTACCCATTGATGAGACGATAGTTGCATATTTTCTTAGGGCATTTAACACCACTTTTTATATGCCTTTGTTGGTGGTTAGTTAGATTTATAAGTGTTTTGCATGATAGAAGGTTAAAACAACTTGGTTTAGTTATATAAATTAACTCTTTTGTTTTGCACAAAGTCTTGTTTTAGACAGCCTAAAATGCCAATAAATTTAGGGACCTATTATGGAATTATTAAAATGTTATATATATAATAGAATAGAATTTTCATTTTTTTTCATTTCCTCTCCTCATCTCTATGATCAATTTGAATTGTAACCACTGCTCCGATGGAGCTAGGGCAATCACCGACGATTCTTCTTCTGCCTGCGTTCCTGTTCTTCACCGTGAGAGCGAGGGTCTGCAATCGCGTTTCAACTACCGATCAAACTATCGTGCTCGAACTGCTGAGCGTACGACAACCTCGTCGCTGATGACCACTGTGGCAACAACGTCGCTGTGGAAGGGGAGCTAGGTTTTGCAGACGGGGAGATGATTTCAGACGGAGAAATGATTGCGCAGCGAGGCAAGGCGAGGAGATGGAAACGGTAATGGCGAGGCAAGGTGACGGCGTTGCCGCCTCTTTCCTCATAAGCGTGAGATCCATGTGCGCCATTTAAGAAGAAAACTTACGCATTCGTACACACACACGCGGCGGTGCCAGAGGCGGAGACAGTAACGGTGGATGACGACAGAGACGACTACGGTGGACGATGGCAGAGACGGAGATGACAGATGAAGATGATGGCGGATGACGACGATAGCAGACGACGGCAGCTCCGCGAATAGCAGACTACGGTAGAAATGGCAATAGCGGATGACAATAGCAAACGGTGGTGAAGATGGCGAGGCAGACAACGACAGCGGACAGAGACAAAGACGGCGGCTGATAACTACAATGGACGGTTGCGGTAGCAGTGACAGTGGCAGTGGCGGTGACAGTGGCAGTGGCGGTGGCAGTGACAGCGGCAGTAATAGTGGCGGTGGTAGAGACGGCGGCCATGGCGGTGGGGGACGGCGCCTGCAGCTGCAACGGCGGAGCTGAGCTTCAACGTATGAGATGTGAAGTTTAACCTTTTCTTTTTAAAGAATTTATGTTGTTGAGGTATTGTAACTTTTTGGTTAAGGTTTGTAGCTTTTTCTTTTCTCTTGTTGATGTTTTTCATTATTCGAGTGAGGTTTATTTGATATGAGTTGATGTTTTATAGTTTTTTTATTTTCTCATATTGATGTTTTTCATTTTCTGGTTGAGGTTTAGGTGATATGAGTTATGTTTTGTAGTGTCTTTTTTCTCATGTTGTGTTTTTCATTTTTCCGGGTGATGTTTAGGTGATAGGAGTTGATGTTTTGTAGTGTCTTTTTTCTCATATTGATATTTTTTCATTTTTCGGATGAGGTTTAGGTGTTAGGAGTTGATTTTTGTAGTTTTTGGGTGATATATGTTGATATATGTAGTTTTCTTTTTTTAAATTGTTTTTTATGATTTTCTGAGTGAAAAATTTGTACTCTTGAGCTACCGTAGCTTTTTTGTTGATGTATTTAGTTTTTTTTTCTCTCTCTAATGTTGATGTTTTTCATTTTCCGAGTGAATTTGAGTTTATATGAGTCGATGTTTGTAGTTTTTTTGGGGGTTATATGGGTTGGTATTTTTAGTTTTTTTTTCCTCTCATGTTGATGTTTTTCATCTTCTATGTGAGTTTTAGGTGAGTTGATGTTTGTAGTGTTTAAGTGGTATATGATGGTGTTTTGTGGTGTTTTTTTCTTATGTTAATGTTTTTCATTTTCCGTCTGAAGTTTATGTGGAATTGATATTTTTTTTAACTTTTGGGTGATATTGGTTTATGTTTGTAGTTTTTAAAAAAATTGATGATTGAAACTTTGTTGACGTGTTTTTTATTTTCAGGTTATGATTGTTGATAGTTTTATGATTTTTATGTTTTTAGTTGATGTTTTGCTAATTGTAGTTGACGTTTTTTTTAAAAAATTATTTTTATTTTGAAAAAATTATTTTTTGCTATTTTATTTGGTTATATATACACACACACACACATATATATATTAGTGCAATGTTTTAGTCGATGTTTTATGATTTTCCGTTGATATTTTGCTAGTTGTTGTTGATGTTAATGATTATTAGTTCGTTGACCATATCGATTTTTTCATTTTAAAATATTTTTTTCAAATTTTTTACAGATTGCAGATAGCAGGAATATGATGGGAAATATTGGACAAAAATGCCCCTAGAAAAATATTAGAGATAGGTCCCTGTAAAATTATTAGAGATAGACCCCTATAAAATTATTAGAGATAGGTCCCTGGATCTAGAATATTGTTAAAATTGCATCAAGGCCCCCGCCTAAAGTTTAAGTTGCCTCACAGGAGACCATCTCTTTATTTTGTGAGACATTTGTCACTTAGTAGATTTTTCCTCCATGAGTTGGTCTACTTGATTTTGTGAACTTAGATGAAGACCATCATTGGAGAAGGTCAGTCGCAAGAATGGTAGTAGATAGAAGGTCAAATGCAAGAATGATAGTAGAATGAAGGTCATTGGATATGGTGGAAGAAGATTGAAGAAGTTGGGAGAAGAAGAAGGCAAAAAAAAGCAAGTGTTCAAGAAAGGATCAGAACTGTTCATAGGTCACGGATCATGCCAATCAAGTTGCCCATAAATACATGGCACAGAAGACGGATCGTGTGGTCATACACGGTCCGTGCAAATTCAGAAGATGGTGAGCATGTCCCAGAGGACGGGCTGTGTAATCCTACACGGTCTGTGCATACTCAAGATGCCCAAAAACTAGTCCCGGAGGACAGACAGCGTAATACCATAGGCCTGTCCCCAAAACCCTTTGCACATTCCGTGCCAGTCAGTTGACTAGGGTTTTGATTAGCGAGTAAAAACCTTCTCTCTCCTCTCACTATATATAGGAACATTATCCTTTGGATAGTAAAAGAGAGGCAGGTCTGAAAAATTTTCACACACTTTCTCTCTTTCTTCATTCATTTCATGGCATTTATGACTTCAAAATCCATTCTTGTTGTGGGGTTTGATTATGGTAGATTAACTTTAGTATCTTGAGGATATTTGTAAACGTATTTGACCATTGACTTGTGAAACTCTTAGATTCATTTGCTTTATGCTATTGTTATTATTATTGCTTGGTCTTTAATTCTTATGATTATGAATGTTTGATGTTAGTGTGTACAACTGATTGATTCCATAACATGGTTTTGCACTAGGCACGAGAATAAATCCTAGAGTATTTTATCTTTTTGTTAGGTTTTGTCAAAGATTAATTAGTTCGTATTTAGGAGTAACAACTGTGCATGATTGTTAATTCCTTAGGTGAATTAGGCTAGAGGACTTAATTGAATTAGGCTGTCAATGATGGAGAGTGACCCAACCACATACTATCATGGCATTGTATAAATCTTGTTGGGGTTGCAGTCTTGTTTGGATTGTAGTAAACGAGTCAGGATGAAATGCTAGGGGGAAATTAATGACACACTAATTCTCTTGGTTGTAAAACTATACACCATTGTTTGGATTGTGGGCGTTCCCAGTGTTTAATTTACGGTGCATCTCGGGTTTATTAACCATAGAGTGAGAGATAGAAGGGGTTAGTGGTTCTAGCGCCCTTTTAGCTATAAAGGGTAGAGGTAAGAGTTTGACAAAGGGGTAGACCGGGATATAAGTCATTGTGGGAGTTCCCGGTGAATCAACCTCTCCACACTGGGTTATAATGCATAAAGTAATTTTGACATCCCCGAAGCGACCTCCTTGCTCAGCAGTCATGTCCGGAATGTTTGCCTGACTCGAGCCAGGACTCAATAGTAGTAAATAAATCATTGATTTACCAGAAAATAAAATATTTTTATATATCACATTCAACTTATTACATAACATCAGTTAACTTTATTTATAATACAACTTGGGATAAGATTTAAACCTATATCTATATTTACAAGCCCACGATCCAACTCAAACTACCCACGTTAATTCTCTCACGTCACGGCTCTCTGGTGTCAGGTAGGTCTAGAAAAAATAGGTTTCAACGAAGTGAGCTTATTGTTCAGTAAGGTCACACTAATTAATAAGCAATTATCAACATAAATATAGTAAAAGCGCCACATATATCCAAAATAAACTATTAAGTAGATGAAAATAGCAACAAGCAATTAGAATAAACAATATGCACTTAAAACACATTAAGCAGTTAAACCCACATATTCAAAAGGATATGGGGGCAGTATGAATAGGATCGTGAATACTCTATATGAGTATAAGCACGACTTTTTTTTATGTAAGCTTTTTCATTAACTTGAAGATCAAAACAATTACAAAGTTCAGACTATCTCTCCCATCTACTACAAAAACGGTTCCTTCTTTTGGTTTTCTATACATTCCTTATCCTATTCAATCCATATCCGGCACTCCAAACTCAAAATTTGACAACAGCAATTTCTCCCATGAGGCAATTGTATGCAGTTTCCTGCATCACCTCCATATTTCCTGCTGCACCTCTGAACTGCTGCCTGGAATCTCCATCTGCAGAGTTTCAGCTCCAGATCTTCATATGTTCTCTACTTCTGCTCGCACCTGGAATCCCGCCATTTTTGCCTTCATTTCCAGCTTCTTAAAGATTATATTGTTCCTCTTTTGCCATACATAGTACAAGGCAGTCACCATCAGCATCAATTTCTTCCTATTTTGAACCTGGCCAGCATCCACAGCCATTTCTTCAGCAGTCTTAATGTCCTGACCTGCTTTAAACCAACTTCTTGCAATACCTCCACTGTATATTCACAGGCCACCATCAGGTGCTGCAGAGTTTCTTGCACATTGCCACATAATGCACACACATTTGTTCCATCCAGCACACCAAACTCCTGCAACCTGTCAGTAGTTGCCAGTTTTCCATTCAAAAACAGCTAGAGAAAAAATTTGTGTTATGGCAGAATCCCTTTATGCCAAACCACTGAGCATTTAAATCTAGTCTCCTTCCCTCCTATTATCATATCATAAACACCTGCAACTTCCAACCTTCATTTTTTATTTACACATTTCAGTATCTGAGCATAAATCTCATCTCTTAGCTTCAGTAGCACTCTCCAAGGCCAACTATATGTCTCAGAATACTTACAACTTTATATTCAAGTCCCCTTCATATAATACTCCTGCACCCATTTTATTCATAAGGTGCCTTTCTTCTATGTAAGATCCCACGGGTGTTTACTTAGGGCTGCCTTGTTCCAGGGGGAGGGATCCCTTAATCCCATTCCTTCTTTTTTCCTACTTCTGCATAATGAAGGCCAAGATGCAGCTGTGAAACCTCTTTGCCCCTTTTCTCTACCCCATAGAAAACTAGTACAAATCTGCACAAGCTTTTTATGTATTGCTTCTAGTAGTTTCATCACTGCTGCCCAATACCCTGATATACTCAATAGGACTCCATTGATCAGCTGCAACTTGCCAGCATATGATAGGTTTTTAGACTCCTATCTTTTTATCTTCCTCCTGACCTTGCTCAGCAATTCTTCACAGTCTTTTTCCCCCACTTTACTATTGATAAAGGCAGTCCTAAGTACATCACGGGCATAGTCCCCTGTTGTATTTTAAGAATCCCAGCTAGCATTGTTTTTTCACCTTCTGTCATCTTGGAGAAGAAAATTCTTGATTTGTCCTCATTAATGGCCAGACCAGTCTCCTCTATAAACTTCATTAAAGTATTTGTCACTCCTTCCAATGACTTCCTGTTTGCAGCACAAAATAACAGAAGGTCATCAGCAAAAAGCAAAGTTTGAACTTCAGCTTTTTTACACCTTTGATGAAAGTCTATTTTCCCAGCTCTGAAGTCCCTAATCATACTTCTGGTCAGATACTCCATATTGATTACAAAACGCAAGGGAGAAATGGGGTCTCCCTGCTTAACTCCACTTTTGGCTGTGAAACTCCTTGTATAGTGACCATTAACATTTAAGCATATGTCAAACTCCATTGTGCTTGCTGTTATCCACTTCACCATTTGCCCTGGGAACTTCAACTCTTTCGACCAATTTATCAAGAACTGCCAACTTAAGCTGTCAAATGCCTTTGAGATGTCTATATGTGCTACACGACTGGATTTCATTTTTTCCACCTCATGCCTGTGAAGCAACTCCTGGGCTAGCATCATGTTGTGAGCAATAGACCTTTCCCTTACAAAAGCACTCTGATTGCAGCTGATTATGGCTGGGAGCACATCCTTCAATCTGTTACTCAGCACTTTTGTTACAGTTTTGTATATAACTGAACAACAGGCTATTGGCCTGTAATCTGCTAGTTTCTTAGCTTGGCTGTGTTTTGGTATCAGTGTTAGGACTACATTTTTGAAAATGTCTGAAATTTCCTCCCCCTGGAAGAAGTTTATCACTACATTTATCACATGTTCCCTATATAAGACCAGCAGTCCTTAAAAAACTTACTGGAATATCCATCTAGTCCTGGACTTTTCCTTGACTGAATGCTCTTTATAGCCTTAACAATCTCCTCTCCGGCTATAGGCTTTATCAACTTCATTTGTTGATCAATGCTTAATACTCCACCATATTTCACCACTCATTTGCCTAGTCCTGATACCTCAGATACAACTCCCAGTTGCTTCTGAAAATGAGCTATCAGCTAAGATTCTATACTTCCCCTTTTCTGAGTGCCACAATATTGTTTTGGTATTGCCTGCTTCTGATTGATGAGTAGAATAGTCTAGTTGGCCTGTCTTCATCGTCCATCCACCTCAGCTTTGACTTTTGCTTCAAAAAACTGTACTCCCTCCGTCCCAGCTCAAACTGCACACTTTCCATTTAAGGATGTCCCAGCTCAAATTGCAATTTCTGATTTTTGCCAAAAATGGCCAAGTTGACTTGACTCAAAGTTCCATTTTTACCCCTTATATTAAATGAAATGGCAATGGGCTTGGGTTTATGATTAGGGTTTAATGGAATAAATTTGGATGGCTCACATTTTTTCTCTAAATCCTCCATCTCTCTCTCGAATGTTCCCTGCTTCCTCTTCCCATGCTCTCTTCTCCTTTTCTTCTCCTTTTCTTCTCATTTTCCTCTTCCTCTTCCCCTTCCCCTGCTCTCTTCTCCTTTTCTTCTCCTTTTCCTCTTCCTCTTCCCATGCTCTCTTCTCCTTTTCCTCTCCCTCTCTCTTGAATCTTCCCTACTATCTCTTCCTCTCCATATCCCTCTCTCTCGCGACCTCGTGAATGAACGGCGGTGGCTTCATGTTTTCGCCTTCAAATTTGTAAGTTTTTAATTGTGTTTTTCAAAAATCATGGTTAAATGTTCATCCCTCTTGCGTTCATAACGATTTTTACTTGTCTTTTGGGTTGAGTTTTGTTAATATGGGGAAATTGGTTATGGTCTCTGATGTGTCCATTTTATATGCATATATTAGTACTATTTTGGGTCACTTTTGTGCTCTTTTATTATCAAGAGCTTGTGTTTTACCTTAAAATTCTCTTGGGGGCCAGAATTTCCCCTTATCTTCTTTGTACTATAAATAACACTCTCTTTCCTCCTATTCACAACTTTCTTCTGCTGCGATTTCAGTAGGGTTTACAACCCTTTTTCTTCCATTTTTCATCCTTGAATTCTCTTGTTTTTATGATTAGTTGTTTAGCATTGATTAGCATGAACTCTTGTAGCTAATCTATCTCTTGGGAGCAATTGACTAAGGCTTCCAAGCCCATGTCTTAAGAACAATTTGTAGCTTATATATTGCTCTTACTAATGTGCATTTATGGAGCATTGAATGTGTTTGTTGATATCATTAATGTTGTTGAAAGCTTGAGTAAATGAAATACTTATATGAATTGCTTGCTAGGGTTTGGGGGATGTGGGTTGATTCCCCCCCTTTCTTGATAGGAATCCATGAGTATGATTTAGAGCTTTTAATTGTGTTGATGGATTGATAATTGCTAGGTGAATATGATAATGTTAAACTCTTTGTCATGTTTTTCGTTTGTAGCGAATGAGAGAAGTCTATGAATGTTGATCGTTCTTGACCAATCTTGTGTAAATGCATAAATCGGTTAAATGCTTAGACACGGTGTAGTGTTTATAAGTGTTGCCGAGCTTGTTGATTCTTCATGCTAAATGCCATCAATGGGATACCTTGAGTCGTGTTTCAACTACGGGAGTCATTGGTGAGGTTTGACAAGAGATGTCGAATTCACTCTTGCAAACTACTATCTAAGAAGGATAGAAGTTTAGTCTTCACAATAAGTAGTGAAAGTAGTAAATAAGTTGCATGTTCAATAATGGATAAGTGGTTTGGAAGTGGAAGTCAATTGCGCCCAAGGTTCCGTAAATTGTTATTTTCATCCTATCTTTAGTTGTATTGCATTATTAGCATTGTTCTCTTGCTTTGCTAGTTATTGTACTTTAATTTGTTAACTTAGGATCAAACCAACCAACCCCCCCTTGTTTACATGCTTTTATATGTATCTATGTATGTAAGTGCTTAGTATGTTTTCTCCTATATATGTTTAAAACACTTGAAAAGATCCCACTTCTCGTGGACGACCCCGACTTGCCATTATCTACTTAATTGTAGATATTAAGAATTTAGGGCTTAAAAGTATTAACTTTGAGAGGTACGGCGATGACCTCCCAAATTTTGGCGCCATTGCCGGGGAAGAGGCGTTTATTTTTAAGTGTTTAGGCATATTATGTGTGATTATGTGCTATTTTTAAATATTTGTTAGTTTGGTTTTATTTTGATTTCTTAGTTGATTTGCCATTTTCGCTTGGCTTGGAGATGTATTGTTCGAGTTCTTGGTGTATGGTTCGCACGCGATCCTCTTCACAAGAACCCTTACACTACGACCCCGAGTTGGAGTTGAATTTGAGAAGGGCTAGGAGTCTTTCTTTGGAAAGTGTGAATAACACCCCTCCTAGCGACCATTTTGCGGATACATCTTCATGAATGGAACATCAAATCGAGCACGAAGATGAGCATCTGAGAGGGAAACCTCGACATCCTCCTTTCCCCCAAAGAGAGATCCCTTTGGGGCAACCCTTGTTGAGAGACGTCATGGCTCCCAACCTCAATCAACAACCGATGTGTATCGAGTACCCCGTGGTTGGACCAAATGGGCATTTTGAGCTAAAGACCGGGTTCATCAACATGCTACCCGCTTTCCTTGGTAGGCAAGGGGAGAATGCTAACAAACACCTCACCGAGTTTCACTTCTTGTGTGGTGGTACGGTCTCCCATGGAGTGGATGAAGATTTTTATAAATTGAAGGCATTCCCATTCACACTGAGGGATGGTGCAAGAGATTGGCTCCACTACCTACTGCCCAAGAGCATCAAGAGTTGGCTTGATATGAAAACAAAGTTTCTAGCCAAGTACTTCTCGGCCTCGAGGTCCGCCGCCTTGAAGAAGGACATAAGCAACATCCTTCAGTGGCATGAAGAGTCTCTCTTCGACTATTGGGAGAGGTTCAAGAAGCTTCTTGCAAGTTGTCCCTACCATGGTTATTCGGAGGGAGATTTGGTGTATTACTTCTATAATGACCTTCTTGATGAGGACCAAAGGTAGGTTAGAAGTTCTTGTGGTGGCACCCTCGACAACAAAACTTCCTCCGAGGCCATGCAATTGTATGAAGAGCTAGCGGAAGAGTCGAGAAACTTTAGCTCAAGGGCCGATTTGAGAAGGAGAAGTCCAATGCCCGTAAGTGATTCTTTAAACAGCGGAAAGCTCGAGGATCAAGTCTCGGCCCTCACATCCATGGTGAAAACTTTGATGACAATGCCCGGAAGAAATGTGCCACGTGTTAAATCATGTGATACCCCATGCGCGAAGACTACATGGCGCATACCGTGATACCACGGGGTATCACGGGAAGACTACGTTGATGCCCCACTTTGCAAGAAGACTACGTTGAAGAGATGACTGCCATGGGGTATCATGGAAATCAAGGATACCAAGGCAACCAAGGCTACCAAGGTGGTCAAGGCTACCAAGGTCACCAAGGCTACCAAGGGTATCAAGGGTACCAAAATCGGCCATACAATTCGGGGAATCGTGATAACCCAAACCTCCGGTATGGAAACCCTCAAGGAAGCCAAAACTCTCAACCATACCGGCCTCCTCAACAACAATATAGGCCACCTCAACAACAATTCCAAAGGCTCTAAGAAAACCCCCGAGACCAAGGGGAGGGCTCGGGGCTATCCAAGGATGAGGTGTCGCAAGTCATTCACCGGTTGGGCATGAGTGCGGAAAAAAGTGAGAAATTCCAAGATGAAGCCAAAGCAAGCATCAAGAACTTGGAAACCCAAGTAAGCCAAATAGCTCAAATGGTGAACCGGATGGAAGCCCGAGAAAAGGGTAAACTACCCACCCAACCGGAGATCAACCCCCGCCAAAATGTGAGTACAATCTCATTGAGAAGTGGAAGAGAGGTGAAGGATCCCCAAGCAAGGGTGGTTGTTGAGCGTAAGATTGAGAAAGAAGAAAGCCATGAGAGGAAGGCTAAGGAGTTGGCCAAGGGAAACAAGGAAGAAAAAGTCGAGGTGGAAGCATTTGTACCAAGACCGGGATCAAATCTCGATACCTCATCCCCACCTCACAAGAAATCAAGAGAGGCGGAGATCCCTACCTATGTGCCGGAACCACCGTTTCCAGAGGCATTGAAAGACAAAAGGACCAAGGAGGACACCAAAGATATCTACGAAGTCTTTCGTAGATGCGAGGTAAATATTCCACTCTTAACTTCTCTGAATCAAGTTCCTAGGTATGCCAAATTCCTTAAAGAATTGTGTACCATCAATAGGAAACAACAATTGAAAAATAAGAAAAAGGGTGTGAAGGGTGAATATGTCTCCGCCGTGTTCAATGATGAAATACCCCCCAAATGTGATGATCCGGGAATGTTACAATCCCTTGTAAGATATGAGGCAAATTTATTAACAAAGCCATGTTAGACTTAGGTGCTTCAATCAATGTGATCCCATATTCCGTGTATGAAAGTCTAAATCTAGGCACCTTGCATAAAACCGGGGTTGTTATCCAACTAGCCGATCACTGTAGCATATACCTGAAAGGTATTGTGAAGGATGTGTTGGTGAAAGTGGATTCTTTAACATTCCTCGCTGACTTTTATGTTCTTGAGATGGGAGGTGACAGTAGCTCTAAGCCTATCCTTTTAGGAAGGCCATTTCTAAAGACTTCAAGGACCATAATTGATGTGCATAAAGGAACATTGACCATGGAATTTAAGGGGCAGAGGGTAGAATTTGACACTAATAATTCTATTGATCACCCTAGTAGATATCATTCTTGCCAAACTGTTCATGTTATTGATGACGAAGGGCAAGATGAAATTGAGCTCAGAAATGGTAGTTCCTTAAATGTTGTCATAGATGATGTTTTGAGTGATGATTTGATTTCAAATGTTGTTAGTACTAACTTGAAGGAAAGCAACGGTGAATGCACTCTTGCGGGCACAGCATCCAACCATTTTCGTGTGTTCGCGGGTAAGCCAGCAAGAGTGTTTTTCCGTCATTCTCTCAAGAAGACTTCGGTGGAAGAGTGCAAACCACCACTGAAAGCTCTTAAATATTCATCCCTTGGAGAAGGAGAACTACCCCTGAATGCTTACGTGCTTGAGATCACCATGGAACAAAAAGGTGAGTTGTTGGAGATGGTAAGGGAACATGAAGAAACCCTAAGCTACTTAAAGGAGGTTTTGTTAGGGGACATTGCGAATCCCGATTGATTTGACCCTGACCGAGGAAAAGGGACCGATCTCCTCGATCCGGTTTGTGAGTAAGCTCCAAGGAGGGAAGTGAGTCGTGCCGACGACGTTAAATAAACTTGTTTTTGATCATCCGGATCGTCATTCGTGACTTTCTGTTGATGTTGTTTAGTTTTGAGCTTTTATCCTTAAGCTTCATTGTTTTGCTTTATGCTTTTCACGGGTTGTTTTCTCCATGATTTTGTAGCAATTTTGAAGCCAAGACATTGGATTTTGGAAGGGGGAAGTACTTGGATTCGAGAAGGAAGAACTTGGACAAGAGAAGGAAGCAGAAAAATTTTCTAATTTAGTGGTCCGTCACGAGTTGCGACCATACCGTCGCGAAACTTTTTGTAAAATTTTAGGGTTTCAGCCCCAACTTTCCGCGAGTCACGATGACATTGCGAGGCCTCGTCACGAGTTGCGACGAACACGTCGCGAGTCGCGACAGGCTCAGAAAATTTTGGGGAAAAAATCAGCCCTCGAATCCTACTTTCCGTGGGTCGCGATGACCTCGCGACGCTTCATCGCGACACGTCGCGAGTCGCAATGACTCAAGGGACCCGACGCGAGTCACGACGATTGTACAAATCAGATTTAAATAGCAGGTTGAATCAGTTTTTCTTCCCAAAACATTTATACCCCTTCATTTTTTTAACTTCCTTTCCTCTTCCCTTCTGCTCTTCCCTCTTCCATCTTCCTCTACTACCGCTGCGCCACCGTGCCGCCGCCAATACCAATCATTCCTTCCCAATCTCCACCCACCAAATTGCCATCACCATTGTGAAGAACCCAAACCCTGGAATTTGGGGGTTTTGTAGCTTTGGGCAATTCGAATCCGAATTGATAGTGGGCTTCCATTTTTCTTCGTCCTAAGGGTCTTAGTGGTACACTTCTTCACTCTATTGAGCCTCAATTGTGATTATGAATGTATATTCTACTTATTGGATATTGTGTAGATTGTGTGTTATGCCTTAGGAAATTAAATCATTGGATCTTGGTTGATTGTGGTGAATATGTTGTGCTTACAGTTTTATTTGATGGGTATTGTGTGCATATTTTGCAATTGCGGTGTAGACTGTATATTTTCTAATGCGATTTTGACTGTATTATGCCTTCTTGGTTTTGGAATGTGTGCATTCGTGTTACTTTAGCTGAGAGTAGATGGTGACTTATACTGAATTTGAGGCATGTTGGCCCTTGATTAAACATAGTTGTTATTGGGATAAAGTGTTATTGTGCTTTGCAATGTTATATTGTTTAGAGTAGTTTGGACATGGACGTAGAAGTTGACATTGTGAATGTACTAATGATGGCTAAACTAGTTGAGCATAACTATGATTTTGAAATATAGCATATTTATTTCAACTATGTGAGAACTTCATGGATTTGATGATATGGGCTTGTTGGACATAATGTAGATTGTATATGCAATTGTGATTAGGACTTGAACTAGTTGAGTTGATTTTTATTTGGCCTGTGATGATGAACTAGTTTAAGATTGGTTATAGATTTGCCATATTGCATATACATATATTCATTTACGTTTGACTTGTTTGCTGTGATTGATAGATATGACCCCCAAGAAGATATCTAGGGCTCCCTCACGAGACGAGCGCACCGCCGCTCCACCTCCACCTCCTTCACCGGCTCTGGAATCGAGCCCTATACCTTCCCCTACGGATAGGTACATGGGTTTGACCCGGATCACCGGGTCCTATGCGGAAAGATGGGAGGCCCTAGAGAAGCGCCAGCTTAAAGAGACTAGTTTTGTTGATGTGCCTACATTTGATGTCCTTGGCCTCACGCAACCTGTGAGATGCCTCCTCACTAAAGGGGGAATGGAAAGATTTATGAGTAAGAGCGCGCCCTCTTACCAGAGGTACATGTTGGAATTCTTGCCCACAGTCCGTATGAGCAGTATGAGGGGTGATCAACCCTGCAAGAGGTACATTGCCTTTCACCTAGATGACCTATCTTGGCAACTGACCATCTCACAGATTGAGAAGGCCTTTGGTTTTGACACCGCCGAGATACGGAACAGACTGGACCCACAGGCCCAAGAGCAGTCAATTGAGGATGACATGCAGTTTTGGAATGTCATCAATATGAGGCCGAAGAACTCCCACGACAAGAGTAGCGCTATTATCCACCCTGCACTCCGTTATGTGCACCGACTCTTGGCTGGCACAGTCCTTTGCTCCACGGAGCCGACGAATGTGCCAGACAATGACATTCACTTCCTATGGCACTTAACGAGTGAGGGGGCAGGATATGGGCTTTGGGCAGAGCTGTGGATGAAGAGGATTGTGGAAGTGGCAGGAAAGCCCAAGGGGAAGATCGTGGCTGGAGGGATGATAGGCCTTTTAGCAGAGTACTTGGGATTAGTCTCTCCGGCCGACTTTCCACGTTTAGGGAGGCGGACATCTTATCTGATCACCGTTGAGCGGCTAGTTCGATTTGAGATGCTCAGTGTCACACAGACCACGGGGCTCTTCTATTGGTTATACGGTGCGAGGAAGGTCACATTCATGGCACTTCCTCAGCAGAGCAAGACGAAGCTGGAGTTTGGCACACCTCTGGGAGATTTGGCGATCTCCCCAGACTCCTCATGTACAGCTGAGTTCCAGCGCGAGTTTCGCGACCTCAGGCCAGCTCCTGTCCAGCGCGATGATAGCACCCTACCTTCCTCGGAGCAGCAGCAGCAGCAGTAACACTACTTTACACAGCCTCCACCAGAGACGGATCCCATGCAAGAGGATGATGCTCCACCTCACTACTCCCAGCCTCCGCCGGACTTCTATGAGCGGATGATGCAGACCATGCACGATGGTTTCCACCGACAGGACATCATGATTTTGGAGCACAATGTATTTATCTTCCAGGCTTTGATTGATATGGATGAGGAGATTGACCACTTTTAAGCTCGCATCCATGAGTTGCAGTCTCAGTCGGGCGGTGTTTCAGGCCCTGATCCGAGAGCAGAGAGGCGGAGAGCAAGGTGGCAGAGGAGCACAGAGTCGCTAGCACAGTACCAGCAGCGCTACTTCGGCGGTGGCCCTTCCTCATCACAGCACTGATTGTGTGAGCACCACATTTCTACCCTTTTTGTACTTCGCTTTGTACGGTTTTTCCCTAGTCTACATTGAGGGCAATGTAGTGTTCTAAGTATAGGGAGGGGTATCTACTATTGTTAGGTGATTAGGGTTGGAGACACTTTTGCACAACTCTTTTGTTTTATTTTAGATATTTTCTCCCTTTTGTTTTGGGATGTTTTGCTTTTGATGAACTTGGATAATGTTGGTTTTGATACTTTTCTTAACCTTCACATTTGGAAAGAAATTTGCTACTTTTTGGATTGGAGACACGTGAAAAATAATTGAAAAAAAAAGAATCCCGCTAAGTTGAAAACCCGAGAGGGCAACTTAGGCAACATTGGGGGCCCGGATAGGTCGAAAACCCGAAAGGGCATCCTAGGTAAAAATGAGAGGCTAAATGTGCGAAAAAAGGTGAGATGTGAGCCAAAGAAACATGATGTGTGGCTAGGATGAAAACCCGAAAGGGCTCCTAAGCAAAATGAGAGAAAACGAGAGAAACTGAAAAACATTAAGTGTGTACTCATTTTCCGGCGATGGAGTCATAAGGTTGCGGTGACCACACGGGTGGATTGGGTAGCTTCACATCTTGAGGACCTTTTGGGAATGGGAAAATTTAGCGGGAAAAGTCGGAGTAAGTTATGAAATTCTTGATCATTAATATGCTTCGTTTTTAGGTTGATATATTGATGTAAAGTGGAGCATGTGTTTTGAACCTTATACATACTTTTGGCTTCATCTTTTATCATTGGATTTGGGATTATCAATTCGGGATTTGGAGATGTCTTAGGGAAATCAATGAATTGACGGGATGATATGGTTTGGGTAGATCTAGGAATAGGGGTTGTGGGAAACTTCTCATTTGATTTTGACATTGGGATGTGTGATATTGAGAGTTTTGTGAGGTATTGACTTGGGGGATTAGTAGTTAGGATGTGGATATATCATTTCATTCGTATGCTTGGATCTTTTCTTACTCGAGGGCGAGTAAGGTTCAAGTGTATGGAGGCTTGATGTGTCCATTTTATATGCATATATTAGTACTAATTTGGATCACTTTTGTGCTCTTTTATTATTAAGAACTTGTGTTTTACCTTGAAATTCTCTTGGGGGGGGGGGGTAAGAGCAACTTTATGCTCTTTTACCCCTTCTAAGCGGATTTTGTGTGATAAGGGAAGAACACGGAGGCAATGAAGACCGGAGACCATTGAAGACCACACTTTTGAAGACTTGCTTCGAAGACATGAAGACCGGAGGCCATTGAAGACCATTTTTGGAGCCATTGAAGACCATTTTTGGAGATTGATAGGAATGACTATGAAGATGACCACATGCCACAAGAAGAAGAAAAAGACACGATGCAAAATTCTGGCACCCGTCGTGAGTCGCGATGGCCTCGTCGCGAAACCGTCGCGAGTCGCGACCAACGGGTGGCCAGAATTTCACCTTATCTTCTTTGTACTATAAATAACACTCTCTTTCCTCCCATTCACAACTTTCTTCTGCTGCGATTTTAGTACTGTTTCAAACCCTTTTTCTTCCATTTTTCATCCTTCAATTCTCTTGTTTTTATGATTAGTTGTTTAGCATTATATAGCATGAACTTTTGTAGCTAATCTATCTCTTGGGAGCAATTGACTAAGACTTCCAAGCCCATGTCTTAAGAATAATTTGTAGCTTATTTATTGCTCTTACTATTGTGCATTTATGGAGCATTGAATGTGTTTGTTGATATCATTAATGTTGTTGAAAGCTTGAGTATATGAAATACTTGTATGAATTGCTTGCTAGGGTTTGGGGGAAGTCGGTTGATTTCCCCCCTTTCCTGATAGGAATCTATGAGTATGATTTAGAGCTTTTGATTGTGTTGATGGATTGATAATTTCTAGATGAATATGATAATGTTGAACTCTTTGTCATGTTTGTCATTTGTTGCGAATGAGAGAAATCTATGAATGTTGATCGTTTTGACCAATCTTGTGTAAATGCATAAATCGGTTAAATGCTTAGACACGGTGTAGTGTTTATAAGTGTTGTCGAGCTTGTTGATTCTTTGTGCTAAATGCCATCAATGGGATACCTTGAGTCGTGTTTCAACTACGGGAGTCATTGGTGAGGTTTGACAAGAGATGTCGAATTCACTCTTGCAAACTACTATCTAAGAAGGATAGAAATTTAGTCTTCACAACAAGTAGTGAAAGTAGTAAATAAGTTGCATGTTCAATGATGGATAAGAAGTTTGGAAGTGGAAGTCAATTGCGCCCAAGGTTCCGTAAATTGTTATTTTCATCCTATCTTTAGCTGTATTGCATGATTAGCATCGTTCTCTTGCTTTGCTAGTTGTACTTTAATTTGTTAACTTAGGATCAAACCAACCAAACCCCCCCCCCCTTTGTTTACATGCTTTTATATGTATCTATGTATGTAAGTGCTTAATATGTTTTCTCCTATATATGTTTAAAACACTTGAAAAGATCCCTCTTCTCGTGGACGACCCCGATTTGCCATTATCTACTTAATTGTAGATAGGAAGCATTTAGGGCTTAAAAGTATTAACTTTGAGAGATACGGCGACGACCTCCGAGTCTCTTAGATCTGGTTGCTTGAAGGTGATTTTAATGTTTATAAAGGTTTGAATGTTGAAGACTTTGTGTTATTTGGTAATATTATTGCTTCGATTTGAGCATGTTTGGTATTTTCTGAGCTTTTAAGTTGAGAATTTTGCTCTGCTTTTGCCCCGTTTGCTCTGAAGTTGAGGCTTTTTGCTCTATTTTTGCTTCGTTTGCTCTGAAGTTGGGGTTTTTTTTTTCTTCGTTTTTGCTCTGTTTTTGCTTCATCTGCTGTTTAAGTTGGGGTTTTACTCTGTTTTTTTGGATCTGATAATTTGCTCTGTTTTTATTTTCAGATCTCGGCCGATGAAAATGAACGGGAGGTTTAGAAGCCATTAGCTAAAAAATGCAGCTTTTTTAAATTTGGTTTGTAACATATTAGTGGATAGTTTTGTAAATTTGAATAGCAATATTAGTGTGTAATTTTTGTAATTAACATTTAGCACTCATTATTACCCATCTGCTTTTTGTCACTTCAAGTCAGCTTTTTTGACTTTTGACACTGTAGATAAATACCCCCTCCGTTTCTCTCTCTGCAAATTGAGCTAGGACAGAGGGAGTATTCTGCACTTTTCAAAATTTCAGCCTTCTTCATTGCCTTCAATTCTAGTTCCTGCAGTTTTTGTGATACTAAATCTCTGTTCAGATCTTCTTGTGTTGATCTCCATTCCTCCAGTGCAAGTTCAGCTTGCTCACCAATGTTACTAAATTCCCTTCTGTTCAGCTTACTCAGTGGCCTCTCCAAGATCCTCAATTTGTTCCCCAATTCCCTCATATTGGCAACTGATGTCTGTTCCCATACCCCTTGTACCATTCTATGAAAAATTTCAGCCTTTGACCACAGATTAAAATATCAAAAAGGTCTCTTCCTCCTTTTGCATTTCCTAATCAATCTGATTAACAGAGGAAGGTGATCAGACATTACTTCATTCTTGACTTCACATACCCCATCTGTCATATGCTTCAGCCAATGATCATTTACCAAACCCCTGTCCAGTTTCCTCATAACCCTATCCTTACCATTCCTTCTGTTTGACCAGGTAAATTTTGCCCCCACGGTTTTGATTTCTTCAAGTTCCAATAGCCTAACAGGTTCTTGGAAATCAGTTAGTTCCTTCTCCTCCACTTGATTTCCCCCTATTATGTCATCAAAGTCAAGTGGAGAGTTAAAATCACCACATATCAACCAAGGCTTATCTCTGTTCCCCTGCTTCTGTAGATACTTCCACATCCCCTCTCTTTGTTCTATGGTATTATATCCATAGATTACTGTAAGAAGAATGTCTCCTTTACCTCTTTTATCTCACACTGTACATTTATCCACTGTGCTCCAACATCAATCACAGTCACTACATATAGATCCTCCCTCCAAACCAGCCAAATTCTTCCTATGTTGACCACAACTCCATTTGTTAATAGTTGCCATCCTAATCCAATTCTCTCCCACACCTCCTTTTCTTTCTCTTTTTGTATTTTTGTTTCAAGCATGGCCAAAAGTCCAGTTTGATTCCTGAGACAGAATCCCCCGATCACCCCGTGCTTTTCACCTTTATTAATACCTCTCACATCCACACTATTAAATTATGATTCATCTGGGGCTTGTCCTTATGATATTCTAGGTCCCTCTGGCCTTGTGACCTCGCATCCACCCCTTGTTGATAACCAGTCACCCATTCCTGATTCCTCTCCTCGTTCCTCAGTGGTTTCTCCATTACCTCATTATGTTCCTTCAGTTTCACATTTGTCTCAGTTTCCTGACCCATCCCTTCATTTCTTATCCTTACAAGCACATATATTTGTTTCTGATTAGCTGGTTTCACTTTCCTTCTACATTGTTTCTCCTCATGCCCATACATTTCACAATATCCACATTTCACAGGTGCCCACTCATAAATCAGTTTCTGTTGTTCAATTACCTTCCACTCATTTATATAGTTAATCTTGTCAGGCACAGATTTAACTATTTCTACTTCCACCTTCACCCTAGCATAAGCTAGTCTGTCTTTCTCTGTTGTTTCCCTATCCAGACAAATAGGTTCCCAAATGGACTTATTATCTTGTTGATTATCCTAGGCTCCCAATAGACTAAAGGTAAATCAAGCAATCTAATCCATACTGGTATACGGTCAGGTTACTCAAAATCAAAGTCCTTAAACCAAGCTTTAATAACCAGGGGTTTACCATCAAACATTAGAAGACCATTATCTACCAGCTCATTTCTGTAAGAAACAGTTGAGAGTTTAGCCAAGAACATGCCTCTTTGCATCTGTCATACTTTCACCGGGTTTGACCCCCATAGTTGTTTCAGAAAACCTTCCATCACCTTGTACGGGGGATTGCTTCCAAGAATTTTACATATTACACAAGTCTCCCATTGCTTAGCACTCATTTCTACATCCTCCTATGTGATTTCTGTCCTTCTATGTTCACAGTCAGATGTTGTCGAACCTCTGGCTGTGCAAACAAAGAGCTCCAGTTCATCTCATTCTCCACCTTATCACCCTAGGATAGCTTCTTCCTCACTGTTTCAGAGATCTCCTCCGTAGCTTTACCTTTAACCTTCTGATTTGCTTCACCATTTTCCATCACCTTTCTGCATTCTCCACGTTTGTCTCGGTTATCCCTAACCTCTTTTTCCAGAATTGATCCTCGGACACCATTTTCCGATCCAATCGCATCTTTTCCTTCCTGTTTACCCTTTTGTTCCTCCTCTCCCGCCTTTGCTACTGCTTTCCGCGTTGCTCTGTTCTTGCCTGACTTGCCCATGGCGGCACCGCTCCTTGAGCTCACCAGATTTGGCCGAAAAAGTGCGCGGGTGATTTACACAGAGTAAGGTGCCATCGCACCCATTAACTCAAATTGTTAAAATGTTAAATATTAAATTCTTAAGTATAAGCATGACTTACTATTCATCCTGCCATAAAGAATGCCAAGAGAGCCAATAATATCCATTCGTCAACCACGCCCGTCAAGAAAGCGAGAAAGCCGAGTACTCGTGTGGGTAAATCTCGATATTACCAATCAAGACCTTCTTAATTACCTAGCCACATGATCAAATCCAATAGCGGCTCGCGGGTTTCGATAACTAAGCAGGGTCGAGGGTCTCCCTCTAATGCACATGTACACGCAAGTATATGGTTCAGTGCGATAAAGTACACAACCATACTATCAAGAAGTCAAGCATATGCATATAAGGCACGGTGCGATAAAGTAAACCTCGCCCACATTTATAATGTGCATATAATATAAAACTGTATTCAATTAAATAGCAATTACACACATAAAATTACTTTACTAATTTAAATTAACTAGCCATTTATAAATCAGTGAGAACACTTACAATGGTCGATACGTTCACCTGAAAAAATATCTGCAGTACAATAAAATATATAAGATAAAAATCCTAACTATGATTATAGTTTTTTTTCTCTAAACAATTTTCTAAAAAGAACTTGTTTAAATATTATACACCAAAATAATAATACAAAAAATAACGTAGTACTAAGTTTCTAGAATCTAGCAATTTGATGAAGAGTAAGTCCCAGGAAGGAAAGACGGCCTTTCCATAAGCTTATGGACAATTTACAGGGGCATTTACCTTAAATGTTGTATTTTTTATAAAATTTAAATATTGTATTTTATAAGTTAAAACAAGTAATAATATGTATTTGAAGGTGAAAACATAAATATATATGATATAAAAAAATATTTTCAAAAATTTTAAATTTTGTATATATTTTAACAAATACAGTATATAAGGTAAGAAATAAGTACCATGTTCATAAGTTTCTGAATAGACCGCATGTCAGAATAGCTACTGTTCGATGAAAATACGTGAAATGAGTGAAAGTTGGAGCTTTTATACCAAAACAACCATTTTGTCTCTTTCTTATTCAAATTAAAGTTTATTTGATGACTTATAAAAGCAAAGACTCTGGTGATAATTTAATATTTTAGCTTACTCACGCTCCCCAATTACTACTTTATAATGATACAATCACAAGTAAAAGAGAAAATGGAGCACAACAAAAGCAATAATAATCAAAACTATTAGAAGTCAAAAAAGCTGCTATCTGCAAAATACTTGGACACAAAATACAAAGAAATCCCAAAAGTTTCCTCCTTCCTCGGTGAAAATGCATCTACCCAGAAAGGAAAAGCAATGGCATTAATAGTGAACAGTAATTATGAACAATAAATTTAGTGAACAGTAATTATGAACAAATAACAGAGAGAATAACAGAAAAGAGTGTTTTCAATAGAATTCTTTTTACTTGAATAGATTATTAAAAGGCTTACAAAGGGAAACTTCTGATGTATGTACGATCAGAAGAGATTGGAGAGATTGTACAAGAGAGAGTACTAGAGAAGGGGCTGATTTCAGCGTGCCCTTACAAATGAAATGGAATGAGCTATTTATAGGAAAGCTCTGAATTCTAGTCTATTACATATTTGGAATCCGAATTTTAAAATCCAATGATCTGGACGGTTGGATCTTCTTTGTTGAATCTGGGCCTTCGTTTCTTTGTTGAGTGGGGAGTGAGACCCTCCACTTTCTTCTGTCTGGGTGCTGATTGAATTAATGGGATATGGACCCCACCATGATCTGCTGTCTGTTGCTTTGTTGAATTTAGTGGAAGCTGGGATCCACCATTATCTTCTGCTTTCTTAACTTATGGTTTCTGATTATTTGGCTAAGTACTGGAATCGTCATTGCTTACGTCGTGGTGGAAGCTGAGATCCACCAAATATTACTGGAATGAATCTTCTACATGTCAAATGGATCTTGGCTGTCTTGGAGGTAGAAATGTTCATCTGTTTCCTTCTTAATAGCCTGTTGTTGACTGGTAAAGGCTCTATAGAATTCAAGTGCCTTTTGCAGTTCATCTTTTTCTGGTTTTGGAATTTGGTTCTCAGGAGTTTGGGAAATAGGTTTTGGAGTAGAAGTTGAAGGACATAATAATGGATCGACTGGGCCAAATATTTGTTTACTAGGTATTGGTCGAGCAATCGGTGAAATAATGGTTTGAGGAGTAGCTGGTTTGAATGCTATTTTTAATTTCTGGCCGGTTTGGAAGTAATGAGTTATGGCTTTATTGGAGCAAAATTCTGGATTATAATTAACCCACCATTTAACTTTGTACTGTCTGACTAATGAAAGAAGTGGAATGGAAGAGTAGACTGGGGTTACTTGAAAACTCCAAGCAAATATCCAGGGGACTCTGAATATAGAGTGAAATAAAATCATTCTTTCATAAGGTTTGGACTGGCTGAGTAATGTTTGTTGGCTAAGAGTTTGAAAGGTTTGAAATGCATCTAAAATGGGTGTTGGATAGATCTCTGTGGATGGCCCAAATTTGAACCACCAATCAAAGAACCATTCTGGAATATGGCTATTGAAATTGCTCTAGAAATTAATAAACCAAGAGTGGTCAAATGATCTGTAATAAAAAGTACTATACCATGCTTCAATGTAATCAATATAGTTGAATCCATTAGGAAAGTATTCAACTGAAAAAGGGGTAATGGAATGTCTATTGGAAAACTGCTGGGGTCCTAAAATCTGTTTAATGTAAACTTTAGAATATTCAATCCTATCAGAGTACTGTTTATTGGAAATATGATGGATATCAATAGACTGAGTATCTACTAATATTAATTCATAGAATTGTTGGGTTTTTTGAATATCTGATGCCATCCATAAAGATGTTGGCAAGAATAGGTTTGACACAAAAATTTTTAATTGGGGAATATCAGGTTTGGAACTAAAATGAGTAATCAAAATATGCTATGGGTTAGGCTTATCAAAATAGGTAGTCACATGTTTGGATGGCTGTATAGTAGGCAATGGAGTATGAGCTCTTTTTAATGGTGTGAAGTTTGAAGTTAAAGGAGTAGTTGGTTCTTGAACTAATCTTGAATGTGGTGTTTGTGCAACATTGGAATATGTGAGAGTAGGGAAATCTTGGGCTTGAAGTTGTGGAGTGACTGTTGGAGTAAGAGGTCTAGGGTTTGCATAATCAGTACTTTTCCTAGAAGTGGATGGACTGGATGCTGAATTACTCATGGTGACCTGTAAGAAATTCACGGGTCAGAAAGTCTGGAATTGAATTTTCTTTTCCTTTAATAAATTGAATATCAAAATAAAAAACTGATAAAATTGCTTGCCATCTGGCAAAAATCTGTTTTGAAACTAAATTTTTAACATCTTTTTGTAAAATATCCTTTGCAGATTTGCAATCAATGTTTAACAAAAACTTTTTGTTGTATAAATCATCTTGAAATTTTGAAATGCATAAAACAATGCTCAAAACTTCTTTTTTAACTGTTGAGTAATTCTTTTGTGTCTTGTTCCAAAATCCTGAATGATATCTTACTATTGATATTTTCTCTGAATGTTTTTGTTTTAATATTCCTCCAAATCCTATGTCTGATGCATCAGTTTCTATTATCATGCATGCATCTGGATGTGGAATACCTAGGCGTGGTAATGATTTAGCCTTTAATTTAATATCTTTGACTAGTTTAGTGTGCTCATCTGTCCATATGGGAGGATTTGATTTTAATCTTTCATATAATTTTTTACATATAATCTTAATGTTAGGAAAGAAATCTGAGATGTAATTTACACATCCTAGAAATCTTTGTAGTTGATTTTTGTCTTTAATTTCATCTGGAAATTTGTCTGCACATTCTATAGACGTTTGAATGGGTCTAATTGTTCCTAAATGTATATTGAATCCAAGAAATCTAATTTTTGTTTGAAATAATTTCATTTTTGGTTCAGATATTACTAAACCATTTGTTTTCATTACTTTTAACAAAATATATAAATGTTTAAAATGACTATCAATTGTATTAGAATAAACTAACACATCATCAATGTATACTATTACGAATGTTGAATAAGGATTAAAAATGTCATTCATAATTTTTTAAAATTCTGATGGAGCATTTTTTAATCCAAATGGCATAACATTCCATTCATATTGACCAAATGGAACAACAAATGCCGTTTTGTACTTATCTTTCTCATCTATTTGAATTTGCCAATATCCTGATTTTAAATCGAATTTTGAAAATACTCTTGCACTAGCTAGTCTATTAATTAAATCTCTTTTATTCGGAATAGGATATCAAATCCTTTGTAATACCTTATTTAAGGGTTTGTAATTTATTACTAATCTTGGAACACCTCTTTCCTTTTCTGCATTTTTGTTAACGTAAAATGCTGAGCAGCTCCGTGGAGATTTGCTCTTTCTTATTAATTTGTTATCTAAATGATCTTGAATTTCTTGTTTACATAACTCTAATAATTCTGCATTCATTTGAATAGGTCTTGCCTTAGTAGGAATATTTTGTTCATTAAAATCTTTCTCATATGGTAATGATACTATGTGTTTCTTTCTATCCCAAAATGCATTGGGATGATTTGAACAAATTTGTCTTTGGAATCCTTGTTCTAAGCTTTTTATTCTTTCTTTGATATCCTTTTGTTCTAATTGTTTTTCTACCTTAGAATAGCTTAATTCTTCTTTTAAAAATGAAATATCTTTCTGTTTGCTATTTAACATACATATCCTTTTATATATTGAATTAGTTTGTAACAAATTTAATTCAACTTGACTAGGTGGACTAATAAAAGAAAATAATAGTTTTTTACCTAATATCTTTGTACTAATTCCTTTTTGAGTCTTTTTGAAAGGGGTTATTTGGTATAAAAATGGGTTACCTAATACTGCATCATATGATACATTTTCTAATATTAAAAATGAATGTTTAATACAATAATCATTATTACTAATATAACCATTTGATAATTTTTTCCTAATAATCATGGGAGTACCATTTGCTGCTGCTAGCTGTTCATTAGTTTTTACTAAATATTTACTTGGAATTAATCCTGACCTTATGCATGATTGATCTGCTCCACTGTCAATCAATGCTATTACAGTAATACTAAAGTCTTGAACTCCTATTGTAACTAAGGAATACCATTTTTTCATATTAATTTTATTAATAACATTAAAAAATTGTTGATCATTAGGGGTGTCTTTTGAAATAAGAATACCAGAACTATTGGGTGTATCTAATGATATTAATTTTAATTCTAGTTCTAAATCTTTTTCTTTTAAATCATTTAATTCTGTTTTAATATTACCAATTTCAGTTTTTAATAAGGAAATTTCTTTTCTTAAATCTTGACTATCTGTTGAAGTAATTATTGACTTTTTCTTATCTAATTCTGAATATTTTTTAATTGTTTTTCCTAGACTAAATGCTTCTGTTATTCTAGGTTTGTTTTCTTCCAAAACTAAACCTTTTAATCTTTGAATATATTATGTTTTATCCTCAGAGTGTCCTATTTTATCTATTATATCTAATAATTCTTTTTTCTTTTCATTTGTACTATTTAACATATTAATAGTTGGAATTTTACATTGACATTCACTATCATAATTACTAGAATAATCTGAATCTGAATCTGTCTCATAATTTTGATCATTATCGGAATTGTCAATTAATATTGCTAATAGTTTATTTCTTAATTCTATATCTTCTAATGCATTTATTTTCTTTTCTGTTTTACAAACATTAGCTGTATGACCAAACCTTTTACACTTATAACATTGGATATTTTGGAATTCTTTTTTCTTTTTAGACCTATGTTTCTTTATGTTCTTTTTGATAAGAAGGTTTTTTATATTTTTCTTTATAATCATATGACTTATTTTGTTAATAATTTCTTTTCTTTTTCCTGTGTCCAAATTTATGTGTTCTGTGTTTTTTATATGCTTTGAGTTGAGAAGAGGGTGGTTTGAGTCCTGTGATGCCAAATTGTTGGCAAAAGGATCCTATTTCCTTCCTTTCTGATCCATATTTAGTTTGAATTTTCAAATCTTGACATAAAGCTAAAGCTTCCTTTTTTACAAAAGCAAATATTTGACCAAAAGTTAAGTCATTATAATTTATCTTTTCTGTTCCTAATGCTTTGCTTAAATTCGTTAATATCCTTTGTGAAAATAAATTTGGTAATACTGTTATGAATTTTTCTTTCCAAAATGGTGCACTTGAATCTGTTCTTCTAAACACTTGTGTTAAAAATACATCTTTATACCATTTAAAATCTGTTAAAGTTGGACATCTTAAATTAGTTAGACAAATTTGTGAGCTTTCTAATGCTTCTGCTGGATTTCCTACAAAATACATTGAAATAGTATATAACAAAAATGTTGATCCATCTGGGACCATAACAAATTGAATATTAGGTTCTTCACCATGTGCTTCTTCTGTTTAATGATTTAAAATTGCTTGTTTATCTTCTAGTGGGAGATATTCATCCCACCATTCTTTTAATTGTCCTGTAAAACCTGTAACTAATAACATTATTATTTGTTGTTCTGTTGAATTCAGAGTTGCTTTATAGGCTACCCTAGCCATTCCCATTTCTTGTAATAAATTTAAAATTTGATATTCTGATAATCCATCTATATTCCATTGATATATTGATGAACCATCATAACTCAGGAAAGACGGTCTTTCCATAAGCTTATGGACAGTCCTCAGGGGCATTTGCCTTAAATGTTGTAGTTTTTTATAAAATTTAAATATTGCATTTTATAAATTAAAATAAGTAATAATATATATTTGAAGATGAAAATATAAAAACATATGATGTAAAAAAATATTTTCAAAAATTTTAAATTTTGTATGTAATTTAAGAAATGCAGTGTATAAAGTAAGAAATAAGTGGCATGTTCATAATCTTATGGACAGGCCGCCTGTCAGGAGACCTACTCTATATATATATATACCGAAAATAATAACAGTGTCATACTATGGACACAACTTCAGGACTGCTACCTTTACTGTGCAACCAGGAAAGGTTAAGCTTTTGAATTCTTAATAAATAATCAGAATCAATACCTCAATTTTCAATACCTAGTATAGAAAATACCCTACAACTTGAACACAAATTCAAGCCAACAGAATAGATACCTAAACATCATTACGAAACCAAGATACACCTGCTGAGGTATCAAAATCCTTGAGTACAAGCATTCACAAGCAATGGACTCATTATACTCCCTCTTTCGTCTAATCTTATATTTATATATCGGCAGAGTGAATTAAACTGGCTTTTAAAGACATGCCAACTTCAACAGAAGCATCGGTGAGTTATAATTTTTGTTTAGCAAGCAGGCAGAACAATAAAGGAGTTTGAGCTGTGGTGAATTCTAATACAGTAAAAGAAAACGAGTATAATAAAACCATAGATAATCAAATACCCAGAAAACCCTGTTTGATTATCCACAAAGATGCAATCTTATCCACAAACTAGCCGAAATCCCAGAATCTCAACGCACACAAAGAACATAAGAACACCACACGCAGAAAATTAAGAACGGAAAGAAAGAAACATAGAACAGCAGTCGTATTGGAGATGGAAAACAAAAGTTGTATGGCATCAAACACCCAAACAAAACCAGATCAAGATTCACATTCAAAGAAACAATGAACACCGAAACATAAGCAAGCATTATTTTAGCTTTCAATCTGTTCAAATCGACGCTCCTACAATCAGTCTGTATTAAACACCACAGAATTAAATCTGAACCCTCATCTCAAGATTCACCAGGTGTGCATATATACCAAAGAGCTAAATCAGACCTTCATCTCAAGATTCACCAGGTTCTCCACCTATTAATTCTACAAAGAAGATTTTCTAATACTTACCAACTGAAGCCCATCCTTCCCTCCAACTCCTTCCTTCACCAAGAAACTCCAAAACCTTGTCCCTTTCCTACGCACAGCAACTCCAAAGCCTGAGTTTTGAAATTCTAAAAACAGAGCAACTTCTCAATCCATCAAGGATTGAGGATGCTCTGTTGAAACTGAAGCAAAGCTCCTCATCATCTCAAGAATCTGCTGCACTGGTTCTGGAGAAGTTGCAGCATTCATGGGATGACGAAATGAAGAAGGAGATGGCTGTTGGCGGGTGTTCTTCATTTTAAATTTTGGCGCCAGATTCTTCAATTGCTTAAACGCAGCAACTCCTGTCGTTTCATTTCTTTCAGCTTGTTTTAACAATTGGTTGTACACGTGTCTTGAATTGTGTGGATGAACGTGTATTAGCTTTCTGTTATAACAAACAATACAGCTCACTCTGAGTGTATGTACTGTATGATTCCTTTCTTCTGAGCAACGTGAATGGCATGCCTCTGTTCTTCGTTTTCTTTCTTTTCTGCATTTCAGTTTAACCACTAAATTTCTTCATGGTATCAGAGCGAATGATCCAATCATTGTTATAATCTTCATCAATACGTTTCTAGATAAATTTTGAGATCCATTTATCATGGCATCAGATAATGAATCTGTTAATTCGGCTGGAAATTCTGCTAGATCCAGTTCTAGTCGAAGCTATCATAGGAAGAATGAAGCAAACGATCCTTTTCATCTGCAGGGCGCAGATAGCTCCAGTCTTGTGCTTGTTGCAGAGCCATTAAATGAGTTCAACTACATAACATAGAGCAAAGCAATGGTGAGAGCAATCAGATCTAAAGGTAAACTGAAGTTTCTGCTAGGTGAAATTCCAGCACCAGAAGTTATTGATCAAATGTATGAGCAGTGGGATAAGGTGAATTCTACCATAATCTCTTGGATTCTGAATTCAATCAGTACTAAGATAGCAAGAGGTTTTATGTTTTATGATGATGCCTATCTGTTATGGAATGAACTTAAGGAAATATTTGGTGAAAGTAATGGTCCTTTGTTACATAAACTGAGAAGAGATATATGTGAATTGAAACAAGGGAATGATTCGGTTGCAGTTTATTTTACTCAATTGAAAAGTCTTTGGGATGAGTTTTCTTGTTTGAGACCTAGAAGGAGATGTAGACCTGATTGTGTGAATTATGATTGTTTGCCGGCTGAGGAAGAGGATGATAAACTCAGTCAGTTCTTGATGGGATTGAATGAAGAATATGATGCTATCAGTCATCAGATCTTATTGATGGATCCCTTTCCTAGTGTCAGTAAAGCATGTTCTATGATTTCTAGGATTGAAAGACAGAAGGTGATTCATGGTGGATATCAAGAATCCTCCAACAATGCAGCTATGGCAGTAAGGGTGTATAGAGACACTAAGATTCCTTATCAGATGAAGGAAAATGCAGCTGATCAGTATGAAAATTATGGAATCAGAGTGAAGAATGTCAGAAAAACTGATTTTAAGTGTGATCACTGTGGGAAGATAGGGCATGTGAAGGAGAATTGCTTCAAGATAAAAGGATATCCAGAATGGTGGGATCATAACAGAGATTTTGGATCAAAGGCACAGCAGGTTCTAAAACCACAGTTTGCTCCTCAGACTTTTCAAGGCCAGCAACAAGTTCAGCCTGCTCAGAAGTTTCAGAAACATAGTGCATATACAGTTTGTGAGAATGAAGAGACACCACTCAGTGATGGAGATGCTAAGCTGCATGCACTCATTGCTAAGCTAGTGGATGCTCAGTTAGACAAGAAACAAAGAGGAAAAGAGCAGATGCAGGAATCACATGCAGGAATCAATTATGAACACTACCATGATTTTGCAGGTAGTGTGATTACTAATATCTCTCTCAGTGTTATGACTTTGAATGTTGATAATTGGATAATTGATAGTGGAGCTTCAAGTCACATGTGCAGTAATATGTCAGTTTTTTCTTCCATATCTCCAGTCCATGACATCACACCTGTATACATGCCAGATCATACAACCAAATTTGTAAAAGCCATAGGTTCAGTCATCCTCAGTCCTTCACTCACTCTTCTAGACTGCTTACATGTTCCTGATTTCAAGTATAATTTGCTATCTGTGAGCAAATTAGTGAAAACCTTGCCATTATACTTCAGTTTTTCATCCCAGCTTTGTTTGCTGCAGGACCTCAAGACTAAGAAAGTCCTTGCAGAAATCAATGAAACCAATGGCCTTTACATACTTGATAATCAGTCTTTCAAATCTGATGTAATACAGCAAAGGATTCACTCAGCTTCAGCAAATTCTATGCCTAGACACACTTTTGCTTGTAATAGTCAGACAGTTATATCTCCTAAACTTTGGCATCTCAGATTGGGACATCCATCCTTGGATGTTCAGAAACACATTGATGTAACTAAGTCTTTTTCTGTTGATGATACTTTTTGTTCTGTTTGTCCTTTGGCTAAACAACATAGACTGCCATTCTCAATAAGTAGTACTGTTACTGAATCTCCTTTCTTCCTGATTCATGTTGATCATTGGGGGCCATACAAGGTCAATTCTGTTACAGGATGCAAATACTTTCTTACAATTGTTGATGATTTCACAAGATGCACATGGACTTATCTTGTGAAATTCAAAGATCAAGTTGCTTCTCTGTTGAAGTCTTTTTTTCTATGGTCAAAAATCATTTCAGTACATCAGTTAAGTTTGTCAGATCAGATAATGGTTCTGAGTTTGTCAATAATGATTGCTCAAAACTGTTTTCAGATTTAGGCATCTTACATCAAAAATCATGCTCCTACACTCCACAACAAAATGGTGTTGTGGAGAGAAAACACAAACACTTGCTTTAGGTTGCTAGAGCCATTTTGTTTCACTCAAATCTTCCTGATACTTTCTGGGGAGATGCATTGCTTACAGCTACCTTCTTGATTAATAGATTGCCTACACCTGTGCTATCTTGGAAATCACCCTATGAAATCTTGTTTCAGAAACTGCCTGATCTTAATCATCTCAAAACTTTTGGTTGTTTAGGCTATGTCACAAATACTCAACCTCACAAAGACAAGTTTGCTGAAAGAGCATTTCCTTGTATCTTCATAGGGTATCCTTCAGGTCAGAAAGCATACAAAATGTTTGATTTACAAAACCACAGACTTCTGATCTCCAGAGATGTCATCTTCCATGAGTCTATCTTTCCCTATTCTTCTTCTGATCAATTTTCCTTTCCACTTCCATTTCTTGATGATCACACATCTTCTGTCACACCACCATCCTTCAGTTCACCACCCCCTGCTATCCCTTCACCTCCACTTGAATCATCAGTCAGACACAGCACTAGAGTGATAAGAGCACCTGTTTGGACAAAAGATTATGTGTCTTCTGTTTTCCATTCCACTTCATAGCCTCAGTCCATTATTCCTGCACATTTGGTTTGTTCTTCACATATTCAAGAACCTTCCAATTATCATCAAGCAAAGTATTCACCTGACTGGATCCAGGCTATGAGAGAGGAGTTAGTGGCTCTTGAGCAGAATCACACTTGGGACTTAGTCAAGCTGCCACCTGGCAAGAAGACTATAGGATCCAAGTGGGTATACAGGATCAAATATAATGCTGATGGATCCCTCTCCAAATACAAGGCAAGGCTGGTAGCAAAGGGTTTTAATCAGATTGAAGGGATAGACTTCTTTGAAGTTTTCTCACCTGTTGCCAAGGCTGTAACCATCAGAATGTTGTTAGCTATCAGTTCAGCCTCTAAATGGCACATTCATCAGCTGGATATTAATAATGCATTTTTGCATGGCCATCTTGATGAAGATGTCTACATGAAGCTGCCAGATGGATATTCAGTTTCTGATCCACATATGGTTTGTAAGCTTACTAAGAGTTTATATGGTCTCAAATAGGCTTCTAGGCAATGGAACAAAGAATTCACTCAGCATCTGCTCAGTTTAGGCTTTGATCAGTCTCATCATGATCACTGCCTCTTCCTGAAATATACTGCCAGTTATACATTAGCCCTTGTTGTATATGTAGATGATGTCTTGATCATGGGGAACTCACTTCCTGCAATCCAAATGATCAAAGATTCCTTGCATCAAAAGTTTACCATTAAAGACTTGGGAGCTGCTCACTATTTTCTAAGCCTGGAACTGATCAGATCTGGCTCAGGATTGCATATATATCAGAAGAAATACATTCAAGACATTGTGTCAGATTGTGGAATGACACACTGTAAATCATCCTCAATTCCTTTTCCTTCTTCTTGGCTTGTGCATGATGAGGCTTCTCCTCTCATGACTGATCCAAGTGTATTCAGAAGGTTGATTGGCAGGTTACTTTACTTAAATTACACCAGACCAGATGTTACTTTTGCAGTTCATCAGCTGAGTCAGTTTGTGCAGAATCCTACTCTTCATCATATGACTGGAGCTTTACATATTGTCAGATATCTTCACCATCACTCAGATCATGGCCTGTTTTATGCCTCCACAAATGATCTTAGGCTTCATGCCTACTGTGATGCTGACTGGGCAACTTGCAAGATCACCAGGAGATCAGTAACTGGTTATGCTATTTTCTTAGGATCAACTCTCATCTCCTGGAAATCTAAGAAACAATCCACAGTATCAAAATCTTCTGCAGAAGCTGAATACAGAAGTCTCTCTATGACATCTTGTGAGCTTAAATGGATCAGTTATATTGCCAGGGATCTTCATCTGCAAGTTCTTTATCCTATTCCACTTTTTTGTGATAACAAGGCAGCCTTGCATCTTACTGCCAATCCTGTTTTTCATGAAAGAACTAAGCACTTGGAGATTGACTGTCATCTGGTCAGAGGTTATTATCTTGAGGGTTTTCTGCTTCCCTCTTTTGTCAATTCTAGGTTGCAGTTTGCTGATGTTTTCACTAAGTCATTGCCACCTGGTCCTTTCAACTCTAATTTGTTCAAGCTCAGCTTTTGTTCCACTGCTGCTGATCTTGAGGAGGGGCTGTTGAAACTGAAGCAAAACTCCTCATCATCTCAAGAATCTGCTGCACTGGTTCTGGAGAAGTTACAGCATTCATGGGATGACGAAATGAAGAAGGAGATGGCAGATGGCGGGTGTTCTTCATTTTAAATTTTGGCGCCAGATTCTTCAATTGCTTAAACGCAGCAACTCCTGTCGTTTCATTTCTTTCAGCTTGTTTTAACAATTGGTTGTACACGTGTCTTGAATTGTGTGGATGAACGTGTATTAGCTTTCTGTTATAACAAACAATACAGCTCACTCTGAGTGTATGTACTGTATGATTCCTTTCTTCTGAGCAACGTGAATGGCATGCCTCTGTTCTTCGTTTTCTTTCTTTTCTGCATTTCAGTTTAACCACTAAATTTCTTCATGCTCCACAACTGAACTTCCTATGCCTTATTCATACTAAGAATGAGGCAGTTAGAGGCTTGATTCATCCCAATCCGTTGATGAATTGGGTTTAATCTTTTTCACATTCGCAGCCATTTTCACTGTACGTTGTTACATCTGGCCTTCTTTTTACTGTAACCGCTCCATTCGTCGACAAATCATATGTCTGCCTCATCACTCGTATACCGCCTATGGATTGCCAGAAATTTCTCGTCCTTATCTCTCTTTTCTCCTGCCTTCTTCGTCTCTGTTTTATTTTCCCTTTTCGTGCCTGCAACTAGGTTTAGTTTTTTTAAAATCTTTTAATTTAGTTTAGCTTTCTTTCTTTTTGGGCTGAAGAAGCTTTCTTTCTTCTCCTTTCCCTTGGCTTGGGCTGAATGGCCTTTCTTTTCTTTGCTTTGATTTTTTTTCTTTTCTTTTCTTAATTAATTAATATTTACTTAATTAATGTCACTTATTTTATTTGATCTTTTTCATTTTATAAATTTTTAATCAATTTATATTATTCCAAAATATTCATAATAATTTTTATAACCTAAATATAGTTTTAAAATTAAATTACCATTACATTATATAATATTAAATTCTTATTCATTATTCTATTATACATTCTTGATTATGTAATTTTATTTTGATACAATATGTATGGTTCTACTTGCTTCTGGGTCAGAGGCCTCACAGTAATCAAATTATTATTATGTTAATAAGAGTCGAATATCGAGTCTCAAATGTCAGATGTCAAATACGTGATGCAAATACCCTCAAGATCATCATTACCATCTCTTATCTCATATTTTATGTTTATATGGTTGTAGTTGTAGTTTAACTATTTCAAACCTAATACCCTCATTTTCTCTACTCCCGACAAACACACTTGATGACGCTTGTGTGTGAATTACGTGAATCTATCTTTTAAACACTTAAATCTCTGTGGGCGACACCCAATCTTGCCAATATCTACTGTCTAGTAGTTATAAATGAGGAGCAACAATGCATATCTTATCTTTGACTTGCTTGCACCCAGGTTTTTAACTATGCCCGGAGGTCGATAATCCATTTTCCCATCAGCCGGCCAACCCCAAACCCACAAAATTAACACAAACCTAACCCACCTCATCACAGGCAATTAGACAGGGCCTTGCCCCTATTTTGCAAACGCGATAAGCCCACACCTTGACACCTCCACGGGAATTCACAAAATCGCATTGAAGAAACGGGATGGGTCATCCACAGCTTCGTTTACGCCTAGAAAATTACTAGTCCCGCAACACAATTGAAAATATGTCTTGCCATCTTACTGAGACACACTACTCCTAAAAAAACATCCCTCCAAACCGGGTGACAACCCAATTTAACACCCTTAATCCACCCCAACCAAATCCATGACTATTACACCAACCTACTCCTCTATAAAACCTACTATTAACACTACAATTACAAAATAGTACAGAAACATTTAATACATAAACATTACCATCAATACATTTTTGTGGAAATTGAATTACATCAGACTAATTTTAGTCTCAAAATCTATATTAGAATAATTCAATACCTACCTAGTACATAGACACCACCTAGCAACAATTAGGGAATTCAGATACCAAGTCTTTCTCTCGATCTAGGGGGTGGGTGTTGAGCCGGTTTAATTGGTATTTAGTTTATTTGGTTTGGTTGATTCAAGAGGTGGTGGAGCAATGAGAATAGTGGTATCGCAAAAGAGATCCAATGGTGGTGGAGTTGATGGTGGTGCAGATGGTGATGTCATGTTAAGACTTAATTGTGATGTGATTGGAGCGGTGGTGAGGCGGTGGTATTTAGAAGGTGGATGGCACACCGTAGGCTGCATTGGTGTGGTGGTGTATTGTAGGCTTGTTGGCTTAAGAATTAGCGGTGGTGGCATTTGGTTTCAAAGTGAAGGTTGCGTTTGTGAGGAAAAAGAAGATGAGGGTCGAAGGTAATGTACAACTTTATATAACTAGGGTTACATTTTATTTGAGTTAAGGTAATGTGCCGTAGTTAGATGCGGTGCATGATATGGGCTATCATTTCCTTTAAATCGATCTCCATTTATAAATTTTAGTTACAATTTAAGAATAATAATAATTGGAGAAAAGTGCTAAAATATCCCTATCTTTATATTGAAATGCCTATATAATCCTCTAAAATAAGAAAGTGTCAAAACAACCATAACTTATTGATGTACGTGTCAATCTAACCATAGGCTCCGTTGACTTCAATTGCCAATGGGAAGTTTGGCTGAAATATTATAAAATGGCCATTTTACCTCCTTGATTAAAAAAAGGGAAAAAAATAACAGAGAAAAGATGGGAGGTCATCGTCGTACCTCTAAAATGTTCAATTTATAACTCCAATTACCTCCTATACTCCAATTACTCCTATTTGATCCATTACCCATTTTACTCATACTTAAACGAATATAAAAATTAGTACCCGCTTAACCCGTGGGTTACGAGTTTATTTTGCTACCTCTATTTTGAAATGTCACAAATGGGTTTTTTTGGTCTTTAACTTGGTCAACTAGTCAGAAGATAAAACGAATTAAAATGTGCAATTTGGGAGAAAGTCTCCTTGTTAGAATAAATCAAATAGAAGATTAAATAAAATTTTATTCTTATTGACTAGGCTAGAGTTATATTTAGACTAGTTTACTTTGTACTCTATTTATTCCCTTCATCATTAATTAGAATCATTACTAAAAATAATTCTTTAATGATATCAGAGCATCATCGATATTGAGCTTGATCTCTTCCCCCTCTCTCTTTCTTCTTTTCCCCTGCTGACACAGCCTTCCCGCCGGACATCTTCCGGCTAACCTCCGGCAATTTCAAGTCCCTCAACAGTTTAGTTCTCGGGTCTTCGTTCTCGGTGAGTTTCAACAGCGAATTTCCGGCGAGTTCCAGCCCATCGGCGTTCTCCAACAGAGAATTTCAAATCTCCGGTGGCGTCTTTCCATTGGCGGCGTTCTTCAGTTCCAATGGTGACGAGCTTTTCATCATTCTCTCCGGCATAGCAGGGTTTAGTCTCCGGCATCAACTCCCTCTCAGATCGCGGTGTCCTCCAATTGGTTTTTCGGCAGAGTTTCAGTTCAGAAACCCTCGTCTGGACGCGGAGAGCATCCACAGGGCGTGTGAGTCCACGCGCAGAGGCATAGCGAGTGTTCTTCAATCGCGCGTGTGCGCACATGCTTACTGCTAACAGCTTTGCTCACCTGCATCCGCCCTTGCGCGGTTTGTCTTGCTATAATATTTTCCCCTCTCCTTTTGCATGCCCAACAGCATAATTTTGATTTGCCACTTTTAATATGGCTCATTTTCTTGGCACATCAGAATTTAAACATTATGAGTCAAAGTGGATGGTAGATTCTGGCGCTACAAAACTCATTCCTGCGGTTGTTGATCATATCACACCTGATCATGGTTCTTTCAACATCTATGTTGGTAATGGTTGTCAACTCACGGTTACTCATGTTGGAAATTCTCGGATTTCTAAATCCTAGTCTCTTTATGATGTGCTTATTGTGCATGATACCACAAAAAAATTGCTTTTGATTAGGAAATTAACTCGGGATTTAAATGTTGTTATCTGCTTTGATGAACACTCATTTATTATTCGGCATAAAATCACTAATAAAACTTTGGGTCACGGTCATAGTGAAAATGAGCTTTATGTTTTGGGCTATGGTGCATCTTTTTTGTTGTCTACTGTGGAATCAAATAAGTCACGTGCGTCTTTTGAAATCTGGCATGCTAGACTTGGTCATGTTCCACATTTCGTTATTTTTAGTTTGCGTGCTTTTGGATCTTTAGTTGTCTCGGTTTTGCCAAAACTTACCATTTGTGATGCGTATGAAAAGACCAAAGGGAAACATTTATCTTTCTATACAAATGATAAACGAGCTGCTAGGGTACTTAATCTAGTTCATTGTGACTTATGGGAGCCATCTCCTATATTATCCGTTGATGATTTCTCCCACTATGCTAATTTCCTCGATGATCATTCCCGACTCTCGTGGTTTTACCCACTTCACTGCAAATATGATTTTTGAGATGGTTATCGCCAGTTTGAGGCTTTTGTGGAGAACCAATTCTCTTCCACCATTAAGGTGTTCAGAGTGATTGGGGGACTGAGTTCGTAAATGGTCGCTTACGCTCTCATTTTTAGACAAAGGGCATTCACCATCAGATTTCTTGCTCATATACTCCTGAGCAGAACGGTTAAGCTGAGCACAAGCACCACCACATTGCTGACACATGTATGTCTATGTTATACCACTTTCATGTCCCTCTCTCTCACTTGCCTCATGCCTTTGTTACAGCCACTTATACCATAAATAAGCTACCCACTTATGTTCTTGGCAGAAGATCACCATATGAAGTTATTAATGGTCGGGTTCCCATATACCCAAACTTCCATGTATTTGGTTGTCGTGTGTACCCTTATCTTTGTTCATATGCAGTTCACAAACTTGTTCCTCACAGTTTTCCCTGTGGTACCATTGAGCATCATAAAACTAGACTTGTGGTGAAGGGTTTCATACAGATTGTGGGTTTTGACTTTGACCACACCTTTAGTCCTGTGGTCAAACCTTTCATTGTTCGGACAGTTCTTCCATTGCCACGATGCGCTCATGGCTGCTTCATCAGCTGGAAGTCAAGAATGCCTTTCTTAATGGCGTCCTCGATGCTCCAGTTTATATTAAGCAACCTATTGGATACAAGGACCCTGTTCATCCAGATTATGTTTGTTGCTTGCGGGAGGCCATTTATGAACTTAAGCAAGCTCCTCGGGCTTGGTTCCAAAATCTGACACTGTATCGTTATCTTGTTGGGGCGCTCTAGTATTTCACCATCACTCATCCGGATTTGGCTTTCTCGGTCAACACGGTTAGTCAGTATCTTTAGGATCCTAGAGATGTCTATTTCGATGCAGTGACACGGATTTTGTGCTATGTTTGTGGCACCCTTCATTTTGGTCTTAGCTTTTATTCTGCCAATTCTCCTGAGGTATTAGGGTATTCTGATGCTGACTGGGCTCACTATCAGGAGAATCGTAGGTCCACTTATGGTTATGCAATTTTCCTTGGTGGGAATCTGGTCTATTGGAGTGCCAAGAAATAGCCCACCGTTTCTCGCTTCAGCACCGAGTCTGAGTATCATGCTCTTGCCAGCACTGTTTTGGAGGTGGGTTGGCTCACTCATTTACTTCGTGACTTTAGGGTTCCACTTTCTGGTTCACCATTGTTGTTATACTATAACAGAAGTGCTATCTTCTTAGCTCAGAATCCAGTGGTGCATAAGCGGGCAAAGCATATTGACATCGACTACCATTTTGTTCGTGAGTCGGTGACTTGTGGCAAGCTGCGTGTTGCACATATCCCGACTTCTCTTCAAATTGTGGACATTTCTACCAAGGGGATCTCTCGTCCGCTGTTCGAGTTCTTCGGGTTCAAGCTGTGCATCGACGAGCATCTGACGCTTTGCTTGCAGGGGGGTGTTAGAATAAATCAAGAAGAAGATTAGATAATATTTTATTATTGTTGATTGGGCTAGAGTTATATTTAGACTAGTCTACTTTGTACTCTTTTATTCTATTCATCATTAATCAGAATCATTACGGGAAATCATTCTTTCACTCCCGTTAGACCAACTAACAGTTAAACCAATTACAAAAAAACTTCATTTCAATAATTTTAAAGTTCAATTATAATAATTTATACATTGTGATACATTTTTAAAAAATTGAAGTTATAGAAATCTCGTTGCAATGAAAAAAAACAAACATCAATTCCCATTAGTTAACGCAATTAACTAAGATTTTGTGGAAATATGGAGTAGTACAGGGAGTAAAAAAGATTTACTCATAGGCCTATTTTTACAGTAGAAACTCTACAAATTAATACTCATGTGACCACGGAAATTTATTAATTAAAAGATAGAGTTATTAATTAATCGATAAATTAATAGTTATTTATTTATAGATTAATTAATATTTTATTAGTCTATAATGAAATAATCAATTTTACAAACACATTTTAAACTTTCTCTTAATTATTGTACAATGCATGTAGTATATCAAATGAAGGGCCCAATTTGAAAGAACCCTTCAATCTCCCGCCTTATTATGCTTCTTGTATTCAATATATCACTTTATGGACATTAAAATATATTTTATATATAAATACAAGATCTAAATATGCTAGAACAAACAAATCATACACACAACATGACTTCTCATCTTAAAGGTGTATGGGAGGCCGTCACCGTACATCTCAAAGTTAATATTTATAAGCCCTAAATGCTTACGATCTATAACTAAATAGATAGCGGTAAGTCGGGGTCGTCCACGAAGAATGGAGATTTTCTTAAGCGTTTAAACAAAAAAGGTTGCTATTAGGCTATAAGTAGTTATATATACACATATAAAAGCATGAAAAAGGGGGGTTTGGTTGGTTGTGGTCCTAAGTTATGAAAGTTTAAAAGACAAGATAACTAGCAAAGTTAAGTAACTATGCTAATAATCAAACAAACTAAAAAAAAGGGTTTTAAAACTACAAAAGCAGAGCCTTGGGGACAATTGATATCCACTTCCAAACCAAATGTAGATCATTGAACCATTCACTCAACCTATCACAATTGTTACTGATGGACGAAGGACCATAGATTTGACAACAACAAGCCTTCTACCAAAGATATAGCCATTTAACCAAACATAGCACTCATTAGGCTAAACCTAGAACAAACCCCATTAAAGGTTCAACCTTTCATTGCATCTATAGAATAAATATGAGAACAATCCACGTTAACATACTTATCTAGCAAGAATTACAACACATTATGCACAAGAAGTTCTAAGTTCATGTTCTTAGATTTTCATACAAAGGAGCTAAGGAATTCGTCACTTTCCTAACTCCCTAACACTTAAGTCATACAAACACTTCCTATTCTCAAACAACCCATGACATAAATGAAGTGAAACGTAGCATTAAGAACACATGAATGCTAAATAACATAGATATGGTTCTTACTACATAGATATGGAAGCTTCAATCCATTGCTCCCAAGATAAAAATTAGATAGATAATTAAAAAGACATGATAACCTACAAAAACTAAGAAAAGAAAGAAAGACTAGGGTTTGAACCCATAAAAATGCAAGAAGAAGAAGTTGGATTCGTGTTTTTGAAGAGGAGAGGATAAGGTGAGCATTTATAAGTACAAAAAGCAAAAAGAATTTCTGGCCATACGTCCGTCGCGAGTCGCGGCGGGCTCACGACAACCTCGCGACGGACTCCATTTCCAGCAGCTTGGTGTCTTTCCTCTTTTTGTTTCATATCCTCCCCTTCTCTTCACGTCTTCAATTCTTCAAATCTTCAAAAGCTCAAATACAAGTCTTCAAATCTTCAAATCTTCAAAGGTATTCTTCAAAGTCTTCAAACAAATTACCTTGTCACACAAAATTCTCTAGAAAAGTAATAAAAGCGTAAAAGTCACTTTTAACCCTCCTCGGAGAATTTCAAGGAAAAATGTCACATTTAGAGCTCAAAAGTGTACAAAAGTGAATCCTAAAAGTCCCATATAACTGTATAAAATGGGAACATCAAACCTCCCCCATTTAAACCTTACTCGCCATGGAGTAAGAAAAGATTCAAGCACACGAAGGAATTCATATATCCATACCCTAAACTAATATTCCCCCAATCAAAACCTCACAAAAACTCTCAATATCTTAAATCCCAAAATCAAAGCTCAAATACGAAATTTTCACACACAAAACCCCAATTCCTAAATCCAACCAAACCTACCACTTATCAATTCACCACCCATAAAAATGTTTCAAAGTCCCGAATTGATAATCCCAAAGTCCAATAATACAAAGTGAAGTTAAAACCATATAGAAGGTTCAAGCACATACTTCACTTCATACCAATATATCAACCAAAATTCAATGATACAAAATGAAGTCAAAACCATAGAGGAGGTTTAAACACATACTTCACCCAATGCCAATATATCAACCAAAACAAAGTATAAAATAATAAAAAATTTCATAACCATACTTCATTTTTCAATCCACTAAGTTACCCAATCCTAAGAGGTCTAAAGATGTTGAGCTACCCGATCCATCCATATGACAACCGCAATGTTATGACTCCAACACCAGCAAATGAGTGAAATCATAGTATTTTCCTTATTTCTCTCTTTCTCTCATTTTGCCTAGGAGACCTTTTGGGTTTTCATCCTAACCACACATCATGTTTCTTGGTCTCACATCTCCCCTTTTTCCACACATTTGGCCTCTCATTTTTGCCTAGGTCATCCTTTCAAGTTTTCGACCTATCCAGGCCCTCAATGTTACTTATTTTTTTTTAATTAAAATCACCCGAAGGTGGGGTACTATATTAGAGGTTCCCCATTCCTCATATGAAGCATTTGTACAGAGGTAGACCAAAGTTTGCGATGAGGCAACAAAATTGCCCTCCAAAAGTCCTACTAATCCTATATCGAGTTCTTATATTATAAGCAAAATTATCCTAACAAAAGATATTGATGAAGTTGCGATCCGGAGGTGGAAATCTCCACCCCTCGTGTTAATTTACACCTCCGGCCAGGCAACCTCAATACCCAAATTAGACTAGAGAAGAAGTGAATCAGTAATATGTCTTCTTTCCAGCGGAAGGCCGGGAAAGCATCCAAAATTACCGGGAGAGCATCCAATGCAGGAGAGCATCTTCCCAGCTGATCCGAAGACAGAACATCCTCCTGTTCCAAGGAAGAGAAAGAACAGTGCATCGTTGCAAGTGTAGAGGTGCAGAGGCTGGAAGGCCAGTTGAGATGGATCATGATCTGCAAAGAAACAGAAAAAAAACTAATTAGCAGTATCAGTCTCTAAGTGAGAAACTAGTGAGCTCTAACATGTGGAACATGAGCTTTGTCCAACACAATTAGTCCCTTGATATGCTGGGGAATGTTATGAGGCTGGATACTTTGAAGATGACAAGTATGATACCTCGCAATCGCATTTGCTACCGAATTACCTTCCCTAAAAACATGATTCAACTTTGCTCCACACAGCAGGACATTAATTTGAAAAGCTAAGTTAAAGAGGTTCCAATTTGCTGAATAGGGGCAGTTTATCATGTTAACTGCTTGCTTACAATCCGTTTCAAAAATGCAGTTCATATGAATTCCAGGCAAAGATTGCATAGCAAGTAAAATGGCTTTCATTTCAGCCTCGATCGGAGAATCAGCAGAGATGGAGACTGAACATAAGTTAATCAAATCACCACAGCAGTCCCGAACTACTATCCCAGCAGCAGCCTTATCAGTATACCAAGAAGCATCAGTGTTTATTTTAAAAAACCCAACTGGAGGTCTCTCCCACAGGACAGTTGTTATATTAGGCTTAGGTGGGGGTCTAATGAAAGGTATCCACTGATTGAAAGGTAAAGAGATAGAAGAATGAGTGAAATATGTCCTTGGAGTAGTTAGGAAAGCCAGTTTTATTAAGTTGTGAATCTCCTTAGATATCAGATCTGAGGAAAGTGGCACATTATCATGTAAAAATCTATTCCTAGCTTTCCAAAGTGACCAACAAGTTATGGAAGGTGTTATTTTGCAGATGAAGTGTTTCCAATTAGCAAGATCTCTAGTATTCCAAAAAGTAAAAAATCTTTCAGGAAGAGAATGAGTATCCTGAAGATGAAAATTTACAATAGAAGCCATGTTACCCCAAACAGCTTTAGCAATATGACATGAAATGAAAAAATGTTGTATTGAATCTGAATTTGAGCAGGCAGGACATTTTGAAGCAAGGCTGAATCCACATTTAATGAGCACCTCATCAAAAGGTAAAAATGATTGCAGCATTTTCCAAGTAAATATGGATATCTTTTTTTGCAATGCATTATTCCAAATGAATTTAGAGGCAGGGAAATTACCTGGCATCTGAGTGAGCATTCTGTAGGTAGACTTAGAAGTGAAATTACCTGAAGCTTCAGGCTTCCAGACCAGTCTATCTTTTCTACCTGGGACTAAGATTGCTTCCTGGAGGAAAGACACAGTATCAAGGTCCAAAAAAGAGACAATCTGAGGCAATATGATGGACTTTTTATGAATGAAATCTGCCACAGTTAAGTATGGCATGCCATCTACTATGTGCTCAGGGATAATAGTACCTAAAGGCCCCCTAAAACTCCAGTTAGCTACCCAAAAATTACAGGTACCCTCCCCATGAATAATTACTGAGTTTTGCTCTGCAAAAGAATTAATGTGGATAATTCTCTTCCATGTTACAGATTTCCTGTAGGATATAGGGAGAGACCAGATCAGTTTTGACCAAAGGGAGTTACCTAATTGACTTTTCCACCAAAGTTTAGCTGAACAGGTGTCAATTATAGCTTGGATTGATCTAAAACCAAGTCCATTCAAGTCAGTTGAAACTGCAATATCTTTCCATTTTCTCCAGATTTTATTATTTTTTCCATGTGATTCACCCCAAAAAAATCTGGCTAATCTTTTTTCAAAGGTACGAATTATCATCTTTGGTGGTTTTGTAACTGCCCAAATATGCTGTGGGAGGGAGTAAAGACAGTGTTTTATTAAGACCAGTTTCCCCCCCGCACTTAACCATCTATTCTTCCAACTTTGAAGTTTAGAATCCAGGTTAGCCATTAAAGGTTGGAAATACCTTTTTAGTGTTCTTCCCCTAAATATTGGACAACCAAGGTATGTAAATGGGAGTGCACCTTTTTTCATTTTTAGAATGGACTTAACCTGAGAGATCTTAATGTTAGAGGCTCTTTTACTCAAGTAGAATTCTGACTTTTCAAAATTAAACTTCTGTCCTGAAGTCACCTCGAAGACATCTAGAAAAGCCTTTATTCTTATGAGATTTAATTTAGATGCCTGCATGAAAATTATGGTATCATCTGCATATAATAGATGAGATATGGCAGGTATTGATGCAGGTAATTGGAAATGAGATAGCCTTCCAGTAGAGAAAACATATGAGAGACTCCTTGAAAAAGCTTCAGTAAAAATATTAAAGAGAAAAGGAGAGAGAGGATCACCTTGTTTAATACCTCTAGTAGCTGGAAAAAAACCAACAGGTTTTCCATTAATTAGAATTGAAAATTTTGCCTGTGCTAAATTCTTCATCACTGCATTCAGAAAAATTCCCTGAAAACCGAATTTAACTAAAATCTGCCTAAGAAATTGCCAGTTAACCCTGTCAAAGGCTTTCATTAGGTCCAGTTTCATTATACAGTTGGGAATTCTGTTTTTCTTATCCAAGAATCTAACCATTTCCTGTAAATATAATATATTATCAGAAATGTCTCTCTTCTTCAAAAAAGAGGATTGGTTAGGAGATATCAGAGAGACCATATAAGGTTTTAATCTTTCCATAAGAACCTTGGAACAGATTTTATTAGATACATTAGATAAACTAATAGGTCTAAAGTCCCCAAACTGACATGGGGTTGTTTTCTTAGGAATAAGTGTAATCCATGTGCTAGATATCCCATTAGGAATATTAGATCCTACAATGAAGTCATTAACTGCCTCTAAAAGATCATTCTTAATAAAAGGCCAGCATTTCTTATAAAACTTAGGTGTGAAGCCATCCGGGCCAGGGCTACTGTTGCTACTTAAATTCTGAACAACAAATCTTAATTCAGGTTCCAGAATAGGAGAAGCTAAGATATGATTATCAGAATCAGTTAAAATCACTGGAATTTGGCTCAGAAAATGAGAGGAGAAGGTATCATCAGTGCTTTGATCTGGTTCAGTTAGTAGATCTGAGTAAAAAGAGATTGCCTCTTTCTGAATTTCAGGTTCTGTGTTTAGCCATTGGCCAGCCGAGTTTTTTATTTTATTAATCTGTATCCTACATTTCTTTTCTTGGACAACCTTATGAAAAAATTCAGTATTGTTGTCACCTAATTTATGCCATTTAAGTCCTGCTTTTTGTTTCCAAAACTTTTCTTTTTCTTTTAAGACCTTCTGCAAACTAGCTTTTTTCTGATTAAGTTTAACCAGTTCATTTAAATTAGGATCATGATCAAAAACAAATTCCTGTAGTCTTAGGGCATCCTCAGCTTGTGAAACATTGGCATCAATATTACCAAAAGATTCTCTGTTCCAAGTTTTGATGACTCTTTTAAGCCTAATCAGTTTCAGGTAGAACTTAATCATTCCTCTTTCCTGTATAGGTTTTTCCCAAGATTCCTGCATTAAACCTATGAAATCCGATCTTTGGAACCAGGCATTGATGAATCTAAAAGGTTTGGGATATGAGGAAGTTAGATTAGATAACTGAAGGAGGAGAGGTGAGTGGTCTGAAGTGTGTCTATTGAGAATTTGGATGGAGGAAGATGGGAATTTGGAGCTCCAAGCTAGTGTACAGAGCCCCCTATCTAATCTCTTGGAAGTGGGATTCCTTAGCCTAGAGTTACACCAGGTGAATAAATTGCCTACTGTGCTTATTTCCTGAATCCCATTCGAATTAATCCATGTATTGAAATCCCTAATGCTCCCTAGAGCTGGATTAGAGGGTCCTCTATATTCAGATAGACTCCTAATAGTGTTGAAATCCCCTATAAAAATAGTGTCACTGTTAGACAAAGGCTCTAAATCTTTCCACAAAGCTTTCCTACCCTCTCTATCCCTTGAAGCATAAATGAAGGCAGCATTCATATTAAGGGCCAGAGAAAAATGAGATATGCTAACAAAAAGGAATTGGTCATGAGAAGTAATCAGTGAAACCGTGAGGAGATGAGTCCACATTAACCAAAATTTTCCATTAGGAAGGGCTAGACAGTCTGCAAAATGTAATGATGTCATATAGGTCCGTATTTTTGAGTTATCATGCATAGGTTCTATTATGCATAGCAACTGAAATCTCTTAGTTTTGATTAAATTAGATAGCCTAAGCAATGATGTTTCCATACCACGAAGATTCCAGATCAGAAAATTAATATTAACTGTTCCTATCATATTTCACCTGATTTTGTACCTTTTGTAGCTGATCTTAATAACATTTTATTCAGCTGACTAAGATAGGTCACCTTTTTGTTTTTAGATTTACCTGGATGTTCAAACTTACCTGTCTGCTCAGATCCCTCTTCCAGAGTTTGTTGTTCATCTGAGTCCAAATCCAAAGGTTGCTCCAGATTCTTCTGTTTACTGCAACTGGTTTCTTCTTGTTCCTGAGAGTAAGTGTCTTCTCCCTGCAAAACAGAGAATCTATTCGACATCTTTCCCCTAAGGAAAGTGTAGGTTTAGCAATAGAATCAATCATAAGAGAACGATGTAAGCCAATGTGGAGATCATCTCTTGCATAAGCTTTCAGAACTGTTTTAGATTTAGCAGTGGCCTTTAGTAACCTAGTGGTGGAGTTATCTGGACTCCCTATTGTCAGAAGACCACTAGAAACAGGGGTTGTGGGAGTTTGAGCAGGTTGCAGTAGAGGATCAGGGTTCCTAACTACCTTATCAATAGAAGAAACATGGGTATGGGTAGGTGAATCAGAGAGCAGCGGTGGTAAATCGAATTTTTTCCCGGTTGCCTGCCACTGAGGGATAGGTTGAGTGTGAATTCTATTAGTTTCCTCAGTTCTTTCCTTAGTATTCTGAGGGTTAACCCTACATTGGCCTAAAGAATGCCCCAGTTTAGCACAATGTCCACAGTATAGAGGGATATCCTCAAATTCAATTGGATATTTCCTATTGTTTGTTATTGAACCTAGCCTAATGTAATGTGGCAGAGGCTTCAGTAGGTCAATTTCAACACAGAATTTTATGGCCGAAGGCCTGGTAAGCATCTCAGTAGCATAATCATTCTTTATAAAGTTACCAATATTGTTACCAATAGCTTCAATAGATGAGGAGTTATAGTAGTAGAGTGGTACCTCCCTAATTGTACACCAAATCGGGACAATGGGAGATTCTCTCTGTGTAGAGAACTCAGGAGTCCACTTAAGCATTTTCAGTGAAACGCCATTGAAATTCCATATGCCTTTCATCCAACATCGTTGGTAGTCGTTAACCTGTTCAAAACGAATTAGTATATGTTTGTAATCAAGAGATCCCAATTGGTACTTACCTTCGAACCCAATAGTTTTAAGGGCAACCTCCATCTGATCCATTGAGATTCTACCTTTGGTAAATTTACCGACCAATGCATTGGAGTAATGAGCTGATAATGTGGCAATTTGTTCCTCAGAGTATAAACAGGCAAGATCACCTAGATGGGAGGATTTCGGGATTAGCTCGGGGTTATTTGGGAGTTGTGATGACAATGGAGGGGATTTTGTCTGAAGAGCAGCCGCAAACGTTTTAGGGGGCGGTGGCAGATTGGAGTTGGAGGTGGAATCTGCCATCGATCGTCGGGAGGAGACCCCGCCAAGTGGCGGAGAAAGAAACCGTTACCAGTGGCTATTACCGTTGCCGGCGAGTAACGGTCAGAAAAAAAGGAAAAGGAAGGAGTAGATGAACAGTAGTGAAACAGATTTAATCGCACACACTTTCGCACGTTCAATCGCACACACTTTCGCACCTGTCAATGTTACTTAAGTTGTCCTCTTGGGTTTTCAACTTAGTGGGTTTTCTTTTCTTTATATTTTTTATAAAAAATTTCAATTTTTCAATTTTTTTCTTTTTCTCATTTTTTTCCAATCAAAAGTAGCAAAAGGCATTCCAAATAAAGCTACCATGCATGTGAGTCCTCTAACCCCTCCCCATACTTAAAACATTACATTGCCCTCAATGTAAACATGTAAGGCAAGAATAATAAAACTCAAGGTAAGAGGTAGAGTGACACCCATTTCTTTGCATAGCCGCTGGTGATATGGCACAATCCAATGTAATTGTATAGAATCAGTCCCAAAATTGGTTCGGAGCCGGAAGGGGGAGCAAAAGTGCCGTAGAAGAACTCACTCCTTGAGAAAAACACAGTCTCCTTGGCGACATTTGATTAATACTAACACCACAAAGAACAAAATCAAACTCACAAGTACATAAGGATTTGTAATACTAGGTTTAGCATCAAGAGTTAATAACCATAGTATTATCAAAGAACAACCAATCCATCATGCAATCACCACTATGAGATTGTTCAATAAAAATATCTAACATATATCGACACATATCTAAACATCATTATAGAATATAGCGATTAAAGACTCAATGATTTAGTTGGCATACTACAATCAACAAAGATACTAAAAAGATACAAGAATTTTCATATGTCAATATATGTGAGATGGTGGAGGAATGAGTTGATATGTGGTGGTTCTTGGGAGTATTTGGAGAAGAAGGAAGGATTATGCAGTGTTCAAGCTCAGTTGAAAAGTTAGATTTCTCATTGCGACTCGCGACAGCACTGGTCGCGACTCACGACAGCACTGGTCGCGACTCACGACAGCACTGGTCGCGACTCACGACAGCACTGGTCGCGACTCATGATGCATCATCGCGAGTTGAGACGGGTAAGGAAGGCTTGGGTCTGGCTGGGCTCAAGGATGAAAGATGGCATTTCGAGGGACGTTGGTCTCGAGGACTCAAGATCTCGAGGGACCTGAAGACCTAAGGGCTTCAACTCGAGGGCTTTTAGCCTTGAGGACCCGAGGTCTCGAGGTTATGATACACTTTTGGGTTCAGCTCGAATCGAGGGCTTGTGGCGTCAAAGACCCGAGGTCTCGAGGGCTTCAGCACGAGTTGAGGGATTGCAGCCTCGAGGATCCGAGGTCTCGAGGACTTCTGCTCGAATTGAGGGCTTGTGGCCTTGAGAACCCGAGGTCTCAAGGGACTGATGCATTGAGGGCTTTGGCTCGACTTGAGGAATGATGGTCTCGAGGGATGATGGTCTTTCAGGTTCGGCTCGAGCCAAGGACTTTGCGGCCTCGAGGGGATGATGTCTCAAGGGATGATCTCGAGAACTGGCCTCGAGAAGGTGATGGACTATCAAGTTCTACTCGGGTCAAGGGCTTGCTGACTCGAGGTCTCAAGGGGATGATGTCTCGAGGGTTGGTCTCGAGAACTGGCCTCGAGAGGGTGATGAACTTTCAAGTTCTGCTTGAGCTAAGGGCTTACGGCCTTGAGGACCTAAGGTCTCGAGGGCTGACTGGTCTCGAAGGACTGATCTCGAGGGATGATAGTCTCGAGATTCATGGCTTTTCGAAGGGCTGGTCTTGCTGCCTCGAGGACCCGAGGTCTCGAAGGCTTCAACTCTAGTCGAAGGATTGCAGTCTCGAGGACCTGAGGTCTCGAGGGAATGATGTCTCAATGGTTTAAGATCGATTCGAGGGCCTACGACCTTGAGGACTGATGGCTTTTTAGGTTTGGCTCGACTCGAGGTCTCAAGGGGATGCCGTCTCGAGGACCCATTGGTCGCGACTCGCAACGGCTAGTCACGACTCGCGAAAAGTGGTGGCTGAGAGCTGAATTTTTAGCACAAAACTTCTGATCACATCGCGACTCGCAATGGTCTGTTGCGAGGTTATCACGAGGTCGTTGCGAGGTTATCGCAAGTTCATCGCGACTCGCAATTACAAGACCTCCCAGCACTTAGAAAGAATTCAATCTTTTCTTACCAACATTCGAAGCTTTCTTCCCTTTCTCATGGATCTAATTCCTTCATCTTCTCCAATGCAATGCACTTCACTTTGCTACAAAATCACAGAAAATACACCGTAAAAAGAACAAGACAAAATAATAAAAACTAAACAACAAAAACCAAAATAAAGGCCGAGTTTATTTACATCGTCGGCACGACAAAGCTCTGTATATTTAAGGTCGTCGACACGACCCTAATGTTATCCATATGGTGAAGGCTTGAACCCCTTCACCATGAGTATCCAAAAGTAGGGAGGTGGGTGTACAAAAATTTCAAGAGGAAAGTCTTGTTGAGGTGGAGATGGTTTAAAGGGAGTTGGGGTGGTTAGGAAGCTTGGGGTATTCTTTTGGCTCCTCTCTTATCTCCCTCAAAACTTCCAAAAATGTTGGAGTTGGTTCAATAGGTATGGGTAGGGATGACGATGCTAATGATTGTAGCACAATCACCTCTTCCTCCTTCTTATCATCCTCAACAACCAACTCCTCATCCCCTTCAAACTCAAGATCATTTCCCATGGTGACCTCACTCACCGAATCCTCGAGTTTGATTTGGGATGGTGTATTTTTGGAATCATGAGCTTCTATTCGGGCCAACGCTTCTAATATACTCCTCGCATACCCCCAAATAGTCTCAACACTAGAGGAGAGCCGGGTGTTTGGTTCTTCACTAGCAAAGTTGTTCAAGTTTGCTAGTGTATTCATGACTTCCTCACGTGTCAAACTTGAACTTCCTTGTTGGGCTTAGTTTTGGGGTATGGTATAAGGTGGTGATGACCAACTATTTTGATCATATTTTTGGTTTTCCGGCTCATTCTCGTACCACCAATCCGGATTACCACTCCATTCCGGATTGTAAGAATTGTAGTATGGATACCATTCTTTAGCTTCTTGCCCTTGAAAACCAACATCTCATACCTCTTGGTAGCACTCTTCATAATACCCTTAGTTTTGGAAAGCAAGGGTTCTTTCCCCTCCATAGTGCTCCTCCCACAACAAATAGAAAGACTCGGTAGGATGATCAGAATGACACATCCTACAAAACCTTGCTTGTTGAGCCTCTCTTCTCATCATGAGTTCCCTCAAGGTGAGGTGCTCCATTATTTTATTTTTATTTTAAATTTCAAAAGTCCAAAATCATATTGCAAGGGTTCTTGATAAAAATTTACCAAGAACTCAAGCAATACCTACTCCAAACAAAAACAACCACCAAGGAGTGGAAAAAAAAACAACTAGCTAATATGCAACCAAATATACCCAAACACTTAAAAATAAATGCCTCTTCCCTGGCAGCGGCGCCAAAATTTGAGAGGCCATCGCTGTACCTCTCAAAGTTAATATTTATAAGCCCTAAATGCTTACTATCTACAACTAAGTAGATAGCGACAAGTCGGGGTCGTCTACAAAGAAGGGAGATTTTCTTAAGCATTTAAACATAAAAGGTTGCTATTAGGCTATAAGTAGAAATATATACACATATAAAAGCATGAAAAAGGGAGGTTTGGTTGGTTTTGGTCCTAAGTTATGAAAGTTTAAAAGACAAGATAACTAGCATATTCAAGTAACTATGCTAATCATCAAACAAACTAAGAAATAGGGGTTTTAAAACTACAAAAGCAAAGCCTTTGGGGCAATTGATTTCCACTTCCAAACCAAATATAGATCGTTGAACCATTCACTCATCCTATCACAATTGTTACCTATGGACGAAGGGTCATAGATTTGACAACATCAAGCCTTCTACCAAAGACATAGCCATTTAACCAAACATAGCACTCATTAGGCTAAACCTAGAACAAACCACATTAAAGGTTCAACCTTTTATTGCATCTATAGAAAAAATATGAGAACAATTCACATTAACATACATATCTAGCAACAATCACAACACATTATGCACAATAAGTTATAAGTTCATGTTCTTAGATTTTCATGCAAAAGAGCTAAGGAATTCGTCACTTTCCTAAATCCCTAACACTTAAGTCATACAAACACTTCCTATTCTCAAACAACCCATGGCATAAATGAAGTGAAACATAGCATTAAGAACACATGAATGCTAAATAACGAAGGCTTCAAGAACGAGTGAAACAATCTATTCACTACTTCGACTACTTATTGTGAAGATAAATCTTCCATCCTTCTTAGATAGTAGTTTGCAAGAGTGAATTCGACATCTCTTGCCAAACCTCACCAATGACTCCCTTAGTCGAAACATGACTAAAAGTATCCCATTGATGGCATTGAGCATGAATAACCAACAAGCTTGGTAACACTTATAAACACTACACCGTGTCTAAGCATTTAACCAATTTATGCATTTACACAAGATCAGTCAAGACCGATCGACATTCATAGACTTATCTCATTTGCTACCTAAAACAAACATGACAACGAGTTCGACATCATCACATTCATATAGCAATTATCAACACACCAATATCATTAAGAAGCTCTAACTCATGCTCTTGGTTTCCACATTAAAAGAGGGGAGAATTAGCTACTTTCTCCCAACCCTAACAAGTATATCATACAAGCAATTCATATACTCAAGCTTCCAACAACATCAATGATATTAACAATTCACATTCAAAGCTCAATAAATGCACAATAGCAAAAACACTAAGTAGATAGATATGGTTCTTACTACATAGATATGGAAGCTTAATCCATTGCTCCCAAGATAAAACTAAGATAGATAATTAAAAGACATGATTAACCTACAAAAACTAAGAAAAGAAAGAAAGAAAAACTAGGGTTTGAACCCAGAAAAATGCAAGAAGAAGAAACTCGATTCATGTTTTTGAAGAGGAAAGGATAAGGTGAGAATTTATAGTACAAAAAGCAAGAAGAATTTCTTTCCATACGTCTGTCGCGAGTAGAGACGAGCTCGCGACGAGCTCGCGACGGACTCTATTTCCAGCAGCTTAGTGTCTTTCCTCTTTTTGTTTCATATCCTCCTCTTCTCTTCATTTCTTCAATTCTTCAAATCTTCAAAAGCTCAAATACAAGTCTTAAAATTTTCAAATCTTCAAAGGTATTCTTCAAAGTTTTCAAACAAATTACCTTGTCACACAAAATTCTCTAGAAAAGTAATAAAAGCGTAAAAGTTGCTTTTAACCATCCTTAGAGAATTTCTAGGCAAAATGTCACATTTAGAGCACAAAAGTGTACAAAAGTGAATCCTAAAAGTCCTAATACAACAGTATAAAATGGGCACATCAGTGTAAAAAAACAATGACCGACGAGATTCAAAGAGCATTATACAAGCACAACAAGGATAATTCAAGTCTCACTCAAAAGCAATTGCAAGAATGAGTTCTTAGTAACTATAATTTGCAAGTGAGTCAAGGGACAACATCGAATACAGTTAAGCGGTCTTCAAAGTATTTCTCAATTGCTCCCGAATGAGGTGATGTTAAGCGACACAAACCAGCAAAATTTCATGACCTAGAAAAATATCTCTATAAATATATTCTTCAATATCTATAACATGTGAATATAACAAGTAAACTAATTATCGAGAAGGCAAAAAATTTCATGAAGGATATGTATCCTGTGGATACTCCAAGCTTTAGTTTTTCTATTGGTTTGCTTGGAAAGTTCAAAGCAAGATATGGAATTAAAACTATTGGCATTTTAGAGAGAGTGGATCAATTGTCGAAGGTAATGGTAAATAAAAAGAAACCGTGAGAGTCTACGGGAGTGGGAAACATATTCCCACCCCCTTAATACATGAAACCTAATAAAACTACCCCTAATCTAGATGTTACAACCAGGTGGCCAAAAAGATGCTAACCCCGTCATGGTGACCGGGGCCTGTGAAAAAACACTATCATGGGAAAACCATAATAGTGTACGGGAGTGGGAACATTGTCTCACTCCCTTAATACATGAAACCTAATGAGACTACCCCTGATCTAGATGTTACAACCAGGTGGCCAAAAGATGTTGACCTCGTCGTGGTGACCGTGGCCTGTGACAATCATCCTTGAAAACAGAGGGGCATGAGAACAAACTCAGTAACTCCCTCAATCCTTGAAATCAGAGGGGCATGAGAACAAACTCACTAGCCCCTTCGCTCCATACAACATCCATGCAACCGGTAGTGTGAACTAGCTCTTGCGCCGTGGTTTGCTCCCCACGGGTGTCTTCCAGACCGAGAGTGGATCAATTGTAATTGAGGGCATGGAGGACAAATTAAAAATGATAAGAGACAAAGTGGATCAGTTTGAAATGAAAGAAGTCTTTAATATGGATGAACCATGTTTGTTTTTTATTATTTTTTATTTGCTACTTTAGTGATGTAATTTTTTACCTGTTTTGATCTTAAACGTGTTTGTTTATTAGACTTCAACCGAATCATTCTTTGCAACAATGCAGCTTGAAGGGAAAAAAGACAAGGAAAGACTAATTGTTGTTATTTGCTGTAATGAGGACGATTCAGGGAAAATTCCTTTATGGACTATTGGGAAATATACTAAACCAAGGTGCTTCAAGAATGTAAACTTGACCAGTTTGAACTATGAGTGTTGTGCTAACAAATGAGCTTGGATGATTGGGGTGTTAGTTGAAGAATATGTTCGCCAACTTGTTTAAAAAATAATTGGAAGAAATTTTTTCTTGATTGTGTATAATTGCCCTACTCATCCAAAAATTATTGAATGATTGCGAAATGTTGAATTGTTTTTTTTGCCACCAAACGTAACTTAAAAAATTCAACCTTGTGACGCGGGAATTATACGAGCTTTTAAGATGCATTATTGCCATCGATTTTATAAAAGTCTTTTGCAGGGTTATGAATTAGGGGTTCCAAATCTAGCAAAAATAAATGTGTTGGATGCAATGAATCTTGCAGCTTTAACATGGACTATGGATGTTTGTGCAAATACGATTGCGAACCGCTTTCCTCATTGTAAACTTCAATCAACAGATAACATGGCTTTTGAGAACTCTGGCGAACAGGTAGGTGGTGAAAGCACTCAAGAACTCTGAAATATGATCAAGGAGTTGGGTTATCGCAATGGAATGGATGTCAAGGATGTCCTGAACTTCCCAGAAGAAATATAGTTGCATAGTTGTTGAATTATGAAGAAATTATTAAGAGCATTATTGGAACTTATAAAGATGATGACGATGATGATGAAAGTTCTAAAATGGAGCCCTTTTTCACAAAATGAGACTATTAAAACGGCAATCACATTGAATAATTCTTGTTGTTGTGTTTAGTCCGGATTGATGATTGGATGACTTGGTGTTGTGTGTGGTTCTTACTTTGCTGTGTTCTTCGACCTAGAATATATATATATATATATATATGTATAATAGCCTCATGCTTTTGTAGAATTCCAAATGGACCCATGTTTGGATAAAATGAATGGAGTTTATAATTTTGCAGAGATCTAGTTATTGACCACACACATATAGCCCACTTTTATAGCCATGGCAACAATGAGTTTGATTTGTTGTGCCAATCTTGTCAGTAACAAAATGACGGTTCCCATCACCACTTATTCAAACTGAACTCAACCTAAGTTCATTTTAAATTGCACGCTAGTTCTCCCCTCTATACAATTTGTCTGTAAGGACTGTATTACAAGTGAGTATTGTGGTGAAGATGTTGAGAGAGTGGAGAACAGTGGTCAAATTTGGAATTTTATTGGTCAAAATGTAATTCTTGCAATTTTGGTCTCACATGGGTGGTCATCTTCATAGGTCTCCAAGGTTTCATTTTGGGCTCGACTTTACGGTCTTAATCTGTTGCGTGGATGGAATCGTTATGACATATGGAGTTATTTTCATGACGTAGAAGAAAGGACAAGAATGGTTGAGCATAATGAGTTTTTTTTTCTCTTGTGAAACATGAATCGATATTTGTCTTAGGACATGTGCAATGGGGGTTTCAGAGGGGTTTTAGTTCCAAACTGGAACCCATTTGAAACTTTGAAACCCCACATTGGAGGTTCCAAAAGTCCTCCCCAAAAGTGCTAAAACCACTGCCCAGCTAAAAGCTGCACATGCTCCTGGGCCCACTAGTACTGCAGAAGCATTTGTCCATGGTTATCATCCCATTCCACCACACTACCGTGGCACCATACCATAGTTTCAGCACCACATTCACACTTTATACGGTTCTCTTCACACTTTTATGAAATTAAAATATTGGATAGAGATAAGTGAAAACATTTATAAACATATTCATGACATCCTTTTTATAAAATCAAAAAAATTATGATTTATATTTATTAAAATCGCAAATCAAATTTTGGTTTTTTTAAAAAGAAAATTGGAACTACATTCTTTAAAAAAAATATGGTTCACTTTATTCTTGTTAATAAAATAATTCTAAAATTTGAAATATGAAATTTTAAAAGACAAAATTAAATAAAAAAATTACAAATGTATTATTAAATTTCACATTTCAATTTATCTGGGTGGAAAATTTTATTTAAATTAAATATTAAAGGTATAATTAATGAGTAGGATAGAGAAAATTAAGTATGGTCCATGAAATGGTTGCAAAAGGGTTTCAACCATTGTAGATAGGAAAATGGAATGGTTTCTTTGTGGTTTTAGTTGCTGAGCTGGAGGAGAGAGATTGAATATTTAATAAATTGAAACCACAAAAATAGTTGCGAAGGTGTTTCACCATTGCACATGCTCTTTTGACACATTTTGGATCCGAGGAGTACATGTCAATTATCAATAAATCACAGCCATCAACTTAATTGATCAATTGCTCAAATTTTGTTTTTCACATAAAGAGGTATTCTCACACAAATGAGTGTTCTCACCTAAACCCCCCATATATATATAACCCTAACCTCTTTTTTTTACAAGAGTTATTTCAACCGCTCCAACTTCTCTTTCTCTCTTGTTTCTCTTCTTTTCCATTTAATCTTCTCTGTGACATTCATTTTTCTTCAACTTGTTGCATTCGTTTTGCCTGATTATCATTTGATTGTGTTCGTGTGAGGTAATTTTTACTTTTTGTGTTCCAATTTTTTAATTTTATGCTCCATTTTTTGGATTCTTGGTTTCAGATCTGAAGTTTTTTGTGTTTTATTGCAGCGAATGAGGAAGAACAAAGGTAAATCTGTCGAAGGTCTTGCGAATGTCGAAGGTGATGTTCATTTGTTGAATTTGTGTTGCTAATGTGTAGTTTTGGTGTCAAATGAGGATGCATGTGCTTTAGTTTGCAGTATAATTATTTTCTAACGTTTTTTGTTTGATGATGTTAGTGCGCGTTCTATTTTTCCCAAATTAGGAGGTTTATTTTCGAAGATTTGATGTTTATTGTGAAAAGATACATGTTTATATTGTAATATATTGATATTATCTGGTCGTTGTGTTAAATTGCCTTTGTATTGGTGCGTAATGTTTTTTTATCTATCCCCCAATTTTCCCTCAAATTCAGTGAGAGGTGACATGTTGTTCATTTCAAAAGTTTATTTCTCTTGAAAATTTTAAAGTTGTTAGAATTTTTGTGTGCTGGATTGGATGTTTAGGATAAAACATTGCATGTTTATAGTGATACATTCTCACCATCATATGCATAATTCAGATGTTGCATTTTGGATTTGGAGTCAGTTCATTTTTTTAAAAAATATTGAAGTTACCTGATTTTTTATTTATCAGGTTGGCTGTTTATATTAAAACATTTCATGTTTATAGTGATATATTTTGACCATAAAATGCATAATTCAGATATGGTGCATAATCTATTGTAGATATTGCCAAGTCGTTCTTGTAAACTCATGGTTGTGCTACAAGATATGGTGCATATCTTCTTAAAGATTGCCAACCAATTTGATTCATATTTCAACCATACACCCCATTTTGGTTGCAATAAATTCCATTGTCTTTCTCTTTCTCGTGGTTGAATATTTTGATCCATCACAGACCTGTATTGGTGGGGTTGATGTTGCTATTTTTTCCTAAGTTTTCCCTTGATACGAGCAGGCAAAGTACTTTTCATTAATGACTCCTTGGTTGTTCTTCCGTTGCATGGTTTTTTGTAGTTGAATCCCAATTTTTTGGCATGTAGTTTGTAGCGATCCTCCAATTCTTGCAGCATTCTTTCTTGTAGTCCATTGCCGCATTCAATCACGTCTTCTACTAGGTTTGGTAGATGTTTATAGTCTGCAGTAACCAAAAGGAAAATATTTGTATTTTGGTTAGAAATATTACATATTGAAAGTAAAACATATAAGTTATATGCTATATATTTGTGTTTTCGGTTAACTTTTTTTTGTTATTCTTCTTCTCTGATCCGTAATTTCTAAATATCTTTTGAAACAGTTCAGTATAAAATGCTACAACTTTAGGTTGAAATATAGACATAAAATCATATAACAATGAAATTTAATGAAATTTGAAATGAGATCCAAATCTTAGAGATTTCATATTTCATGAACAAAAAAAATTAATATCTGATCAACAGAAAGGTAATACGTATGATTTAAAAACTTTCAATGTCAAATTTTAATGAATCTAATCGTGAATCGAAAGAGAGACAAATTTGTTAGAGTTCATACATTCAAAAGCAGCAACAACAATATTTTCTTCGATTCCTTTGGCTAAGAGCATCTTAACAATAAGATTCAATCAAAGTAATGAAACGTTAGGGTTATATTGCAATTTGAAACTGAAATCGCAAACAAAATCTGATCAGATAGCAAACAAAATATAATCTCATTTTTAATGAAACTTACAAGAAAGAGTTCATTCTTTAGCAATTTAATATAGGAATGTCTGCAACGGTGGCCGGAGATATGTGACGTCGACGTTTGCCAGTGTGGATTTGAAGAATCGAAGATTGCAGACCTATGTTTGGGGATTTTTATTCGAGCTGCAGGGAAGATTTGGGGAAATGGAAGGAAAGCGATTTTACCTTAAATAGGTGCATGAAATAACCTTAAATAGGTGTGTGAAATAACCTTAATATGTTATGATCTAATTTCGACCCGGATTTCCTTGATTTTGACCCGCAAAATCTGATTCCTTTTTATCTTAACATTTCAATTTGATCTTTGCCTTTCCATAACTTATGGAAAGCCGTTTTCTAATAAACTCGACTCATTAATTTGTGGAACAACTCATAAAAGATTGGAGTCCGTCTTTTGCAAGACCGTCTTAGTGTAAGACCAAGAACTAAAGGAAAAATAGTAAAATGGAAAATTGAATTCGAGGGTAAAAGTAATAATAATTTAGACTTGGGGGTCTATAATAAAAACTACAAAAAATATAGGGACCAAACATCAAAAAAAGAAAAAAACATAAATGGACTCATCACCTTCTTCTTGCCTGCCGTTGGCTCCTCACCTCTCTGCCATTGCCGCCATGCCTTTCTCCCATCGCTGCCTCATCTCTCTGCCGTCACCGTCTCACCTCTCTTCTGTCACCACTTTGCTTTCTTCGCCGTCATCGCTCCTTTTCCGCCGTGAATCCTGCGTGTGAAACCTGTCTTAGAAATCGAACGCCTTCTTTGCCATGTGAAACCTCTAAAATTGGAAGCCTCACCTCTCCACCTTGCCATCTCTGCCGTGTGAAACCTCTGAAATCGGACGCCTTGCCTCTCCGCCATCGCTACCTCTCCTTCTTTGTTGTGTGAAACCTTCGATTACTACGTTCATCAATCGAATTGCCGAACGCTGACATCAGATTCGTAAAATGCTCGTTTCATCTGGCTTGTGTTTGTGAAGTCGAATGCTAACCTAAAATCGATTTGCAAAAAATATTTGGTGAGGATTTGCATAACGACGACGTTCAATTGCTACAATGAGCTCATTTCCAGCCGAGTTAAAGGAATGAGGAAGGGGGAAGGTCGATCAATTCTGGATCAAATTTGGATCAAACATGAATCATATACAAGCTGAAATTTAGAATATGCTTAATGGTCTGAATCTGTCTTTGGGCTTGGCCCCTACTATAGTTTAAAAATCATACAGAAAAAAGAAACATCAAATCATAATAATGAATCATCAAATAAACTAAAAATAAAACATCATACTAATATGATTTACTATCAAATAAATTAAAATAATAAAACATCAAATAAAACACTATATATGTAAAAAAAAAAGTAAAACATCAAATAAAACACTAAAAACACACATAAAATCAATTAAAAATAAATATCATCAAACTAAAAATAAACAGGGATCATTAATAAAAAATCTAAATCATTAAATTTACTAATATACTAAAATAAACATCAAACTTGCCTTCTCCTGCTGGTTTTTGATGAGGATGACTCTCATACTTAATCAACGGACATATTAAAGGTCCACTACGGTTCTCTGTTCAAGGGAACACCTTCAAAGCATGGGTCCTCATGCCATTTTTTATGGCATCATAGAGCTCTACATGGAAAGTATTCTTGTGAAATATTATAACATCACATAAAGTAATAAAAACATCAACATGTGTAATTAAAACATCACAATAGCATGCATAACATCACTGACAACTACATTGAGAAACATCACTGATAAGACGTCAAATGCATGTATTTTCCAAAGAATTTAACATCTCTTTTGTCATCATTTTGTTGTAAGATTGCTAGATTTATGTAGCTTTACATTATAAGGGGTTTAGATAACCGTTTTCGGTTTTCATATCTAAATCCTTCATTTTGTAATCTATTTTGATTCTAATGGATTTTTGGTCCTTAATTTTTTTAGGATCTATTTCAAGCATCTAGATTTCTTTTTGTGATCTTAATTTGTAGATCGCTCATAAGCACTCTGGAGTAGTTTAGTGAAGGCCATTCACAAGGATGGTAGACCACTTACAAAGTGGTAGAAGATAGATTGAAGAAGGAGGGCAAAATAGCGATCTGAGAATTATCCGAGATGAATTGGTGTTTATGGATGGCATCATTGGATTTATCTTTGCGAGTACTATAAAAAGGAGTACAAGAATTCCCAAAACGGATTAGGTGTTCACTCGTAGAGAAGGAAATAAGAAGAGAGCAGAAGAAACGGTGCGGCCCGCACCATATAGCGCGACTCGTGGAATCAGCCTAGATTTTGACATTTTGGCCTTTTTTCACTATTTCCTTGGATTATAAATAGCCCCTTCTTCCCCATTTGTGTGAGCCCGACTTGGGGCCTCCAAACCCTAGTTTTTCTTCATATTTTCATAGTTTTTGCAATTCTTCCATAAATTGTTGTAGATTTGTAATGTGTTTTCATTATCTAGGCTAGATTTCACCTTGGGAGCAATTGGTAAGCATTTCTAGTATGAATTTATGAGATTTGATTGATCCTATTTTGTGCTTTGATTATCAAGTATATTTTCTGCTTTCTTGTGTGATTAATGCATGATTTAGATTAGGATGATCAACTAGTTGAAGATTGTGGGTTAGTTATTTGCTAGGTTTTTGGTCAAACTCAGGAAGACTTTGACTCTTTGTCAATGTGAATTTTGTTGGTCAATGCTAGGTTATAATTAGGAGTGACAACTGAATATGATTGTTGATTGATGAAATTGATTAGACTTAGGATGAATTTGAATTGGTTTGACTAATTATCAATGTGGCTCACTAATAACGATTAGCATGAAAATCGATCATCATAGTTGTTATTAGTAGATATACTTGTAATATCTATATGTTTCTCGCTTGTAGGGCATAATGGTAGTTGTGTTGGGTCTCCATGTGTATTGCTATTCTCGGAGAAGGCTATGATGACGATCATCTAGAGTGACCCGAGGGTAAAGGTTATTGTGTGGCGCCGATCACTCACTCTAACTATAATCAAGGAGATGTGAGAAATGTCTTCACTCGAAAGGTGTTGACAAGTTATCCACAATATGTGGTTAATGCATAAAAATTGGATAATTAGTTGATGATCAAAGGATAACTAGAAATGTAAACCAATTGCGCCAAAGACTCGCTATAATCTTAGTTACATTATTTGTGCTATTTGTGATCGTATTTGCATTGTTCTTTTTAATACTTTGTTAATTTAGTTGCTTAGAGTAGTCATAGTGTTTTCCAAAACCACGCCCCAACTTTGTTAGCACACACAAAGAGTGACTTCTTCGTGTACTTTTTAACTACATTTAACACTCAATAAAACCCCCTTTTCCTCGTGGACAACCCTGTGTTACCACTAGCTACTATTTAGTAGTTAGTCGTAATTTGGCCCTATAAATAATATCTTTGAGAGGCACGACGGCGTCCTCCCAATCACAAACAGTATTTAAAAATCAATCCCAAAATTAAAAAACATAAAAAACACATAATAAAATATCAAAACAACAAAACTAAACATCACTTGTATACTTAAACATGAAAACACCACAAGTATCAAACTCTAAAATTAAAACATTACACCAACACAAATAACAATACTTAGAGCTTAAACATGAAAGATCAAAGATAGAACTAGATGCATTAACAACAATATCTAAATAATCACAACTGAAAAAAGAAAAATTCCTTGATTGCAACATAAGTTGGCAAGTATTCTTAGACATCTAAAAAATAGCAACTATAACACAAATGTTAGCACAAATCATAACAAAACCCTAAGATATCACACACAATTAAAACAACAAAACTGAACATCAATTGCACACTTAAGCATGAAAACACCATAAACATCAAACACTGAAATTAAAACATCATACCAACACAAATAAAAAAACTTAAAACCTAAGCATGAAACATCAAACAAAAATCAAGAAACATCAACACCAGTATCTAAAACATCAAACTGAAAAATAATAAAACTTTCAAATCGTCCTTCCTTTTCGATTGCAGCAACAGTGGGCAAGTGGTCTTAGACATATAAGAAACAGCAACAACAACACAAAAATTAGCATAAATCGTCACAAAATCCTAAGATATCACGCATAATCAAACTGAACATCAATTGCACATTTAAGCATGAAAACACCACAAGTATCAAACACTAAAATTAAAACATCACACCAATACAAATAATAATACTTAAAACCCAAGCATGAAACATTAAACAGAAAACCATAAACATCAATAACAGTATCTAAAACATCACAGCTGAAAAATAAGAAAACTTACATATCCTCCTTCCTTCTTAATTGCAGCAGCAGTGAGACAAGTCTTCTTAGACATATAAGAAACAACAAAAACAACACAAGAACTAACACAAATTCGTAAGAACAATTCACCAAACACAAAAAATAGAGAAATCCCCAAATATCAACACAGTGAACAATATAAACCCTAAAACACACAATAGAGCACACAATAAACCACGATTCAACTACATAATGAACAAATACCACAAAATAAGCATAATAATACTTAGTATAACCCACACAAACCATAGAAAATCACATGAACCAAAAAATTAAACAAAAATTGAAAAAACAACAAAATATGTATAAAAACCGTAGCGTAGACAGTACCTTCGAAGATAAACACAAAATGGATGTCGTATTGTGTTAGATCGCTGGAAACCAAAATGAAAAATGAAAAATACGCCGGAAAATTTGTCAAAAAATTGCAAAGATCTCTACTAGCCACTGTGCGTAAGAAAGGGGAAGAAAATGGAGAGAATGTGCGGTTAATTGGAAGGAAAGAAGCATGTGTGCATTTGAGATTTGGAGCTCAAAGAAAATGGTGAGAGAATTTGGTTCAGGCGATGATATTTTGTGAGGGGAAAGTGAGAGAAGAAGGTGAAAAGGTTATTATTCATACATGTAATTAAATGTAAATGAACTAAATTACACATTTAGCTCCTAAGCTTTTAAAATTTCAATTTGCACAAAATATTTTTTTATTCAAAGATGTCATATTTTGACCACATATTTGAATAAGTATATAAACAATAATTTTATCGTTTGGGATTTGGTTAGATTCGTCGTTACATAGTTTCTAAATATCATTTTTTATGTATTATTATTATCCGTACCTTTTTTTTTAAATTTAACCATCCGAAGATGGGGGGAATATATTAGGCTCCCCTAACCATATTGAAATAAGCCACAAAGGCGCAACGTGAAAGAATTCATTACAAAAGATTATCCAATTGATAATCCAATAGCCGAAATAAGCTCTTGAAGCAATTGAGCACTTCTTTCCAAAAGCGGTGATTCCACCAATTCAAAGCTAGAGAAAAAGACTAGAGAACATTTTTGTGCTAACAGAGGTCTATCCTATTATTCCTTCGGACTGAAATACCACGAACAGGTCAGGGAGTCGAGAGATCGAAACCCCTGTTTGTCAATGGTATGCAGCCGAATGGAAATGAAGAAATTATTTGCAGTAGACCTCCTGAGTAGCAAAAGGATTGTTGCAATCAGTGGATTTGACTAAAGGGGAGTGGTGCAAGCAATCAGCAGGAACTCCTATACTCTCCCTTCGCAATTAGATGAGTGGAGAAGAGGAAGTAGCCGCATCATTTCGGTAACAAATCTGCACAGCAAAGAAGAAAAAAGACAGCAGTTTCTATTCTAACCATAAAGAAGGAGATTATATGATTAACTAGAGGGTACCCTTTAGAAGAATTTGATATCAGCAAAATTAGAAACATACCCCAGATAATATATTTATAGTAAAAGATGAACGTATAATGATTATTGGAAACCGTGAAAAGATTAGGCAGATAATATGTTTCGGGAGTACTCAATTCTTTACAATTTAAGCTGAGGTCTTGCCGTAGGACGGGTTTATACAAGATGAGTGGGTCTCCTGACAGGCGGTCTATCCATAAGCTTATGGACAGACCACTTATTTCTTACCTTATACACTGCATTTCTTAAATTACATAAAAAATTTAAAAATTTTTAAAATATTTTTTATAATCATACATTTTATATTTTCGCCTTCAAATACATATTATTACTTATTTTAACTTATAAAATACAATATTTAAATTTTATAAAAAATTACAATATTTAAGTCAAATGTCCCTGAGAACTGTGCATAGACCTATGGAAATGCCGCATTTCCGGAGACTTTCCCATACAAAATTAGCCGGGGCTGATTCTCGGTTACTTTAAAGTTCCCGCGATTAGGGTCGGAGAAGATCGGGAACTATGGATAGAAAGTATGGGTTGCAACTTAGGGTTAAGCCCTCCAAACAGAGGAAGCCTAAACCTTCTCTCCCTCGCCCCACTGCATTTGGCGGTGACGATGACGGTGATAATTGAAATTTGGTTTTACCTAATTAATTCAATTATCACTACTGGTGTGTTCCAACATGCCTAGTTTAACCAAGTGTGAAATAACGTAAAATGTAAAAGACACACGACTTGGTTACGCAGTTCGGTATAAACCACCTACATCTGCGGGGCCTGGCCCAGTTCAGAATGAATCCACTAATCAGAAAGATGCAGTACAAAGTACACCATACAATTATACTTATCTTATCTAACTATAACGTGAATCCTGCAAGCTCCCCTTGCTACCGATCCGCCTTGATCAGACTCCCTCTGACCTTGAAACTCGTCGACGCTGGATCTCCTCCTCCCGAGGAATTAAGGCATATGATTCTAAACTTTGTGCAGCAGGTGTGTTGGAACACAGTATACTGGCTCTATGCAATTCTCGAAAGATAAAAATCTGTGTGCAGATTTTTTCTATTAAGTCCATAAGTATGCATCCGTGTTTTGTCCCCAATTTATATCCATGAATCAGATCTGAATACTCCTTGATTATCTCCACAATATTTCTATTCCAAATCTGATTCTTGAAGCATATCCAAATCCCATAAATAAAGGGATTTACCTTATATCATTCTATCCCATATATTCGAATAAATCTTCTCCATATAAGTAGGGATTTTCCATAAACCAATTATGCTTCACACGCCTGATATATATAGTCATATATACGAATTCCATTTATTCCAAACTACTGCAATATTCTGACTTTGATTTCCATAAAAGCTTTGGCGTAAATCTGCTGCAGCAGCATGTTCCAACATGGTCAGAATTTCTGTTCAAAATTAATTCTAATCATTCTAATCCGTATATGCTCATCCATATAACTCCATAGCTGAATATTCCAATTCCATAACATCAATCCAATCCCACATATATAGGAACTGATATATTCTCCAACTCAAATACAACTTGGACTAGATGTATCCTTCTTGGATTCAGTCTTCAACCTTTCCTTATTTCACCAAAATTCCTTCTTTGATGTTACAACTCAATAATACCATATTTGCATAATTTCCACAAATTGCCAACTAGATAAATCTAGACTTTACAATCTCCCCCTTTGGCATTTTGTGGACCAATCACCTTTTGGCATTTCATCACAAGAGGTTATACAAATAAAGATATCAACCTTGAAAACCACTCTGGATGTTGGAACATAGAAACATAGCGTCTCCCCCTGAATTCCGCATTCCTTGAACATCCAGGAATAATAAGCATGTTGGGCCAATAAAGTCATCAAAGAAATCCAAAACATCTCCCCCTTGGGACCATAAACATGCCTCACGCAATAGACACAGAAAACCAGAATCTCCATTAAATGCAGCTCCCCCTGAAGCAAATATCCGTGCTTTGTTGGAACATAGCCATAGCAGAACCTTTAAACTTCTTCAAGAGCAACTATCTGTGTTTATGTAATCTGGCATCTTCTACCTCCAAGGTTAACATCTGAATGGACTGAGCTATCTACTTCACACCATTGTACCACTTGTAGATTGAGGCGGCAGTCTTGAGACCCAAATAGTCCAGGTAAGCTTTAAATCCACACTCCTCATATACACCCAGATCAGTTGTCCTTTCGGCTCAAATTATATCTCCCATGGCAGTTTGACCAGAAGTGCCTTCAATAATCTGCTCACCTTGTGTTGGAACACAGTCACCTTGTGTTGGAACACAGCCACCTTGTGTTGGAACACAGTCACCGATGTTGGAACATGACAGCTCTCATTGCTTCAGAATCAACACATCTTCTACTCAGCTTCCTTCACTTCATCAGTACTTTCTCCCCCTATCTGGTGTTGGAACATAGACTTGTTCACCATCCAGATTATAATCTTCTCCAACCACAGTTACTGATGTTTGAACAGCTGAATCTCTAATCCATGTCCACGTCTTCTCAATCTGTCTCCAAACTCTGTGTTGGAACATGACTAGCATCACTGTCTTCCAACTTCTTATCATCATGTAACCAGAATACCAGGAAGAACCACCTTTCTAATATATTCGACCATCATTTTTTTCACCTTTTTCTTCTTTCTAATTTTGTTTTGTGTTTTTCTAATTTTCTGTACACAAAATAAATAAACAAAACTTCTACTGCTAAATAAAATCTTTAAAGAAATACCTCAAATCTGACAAACACCTAAGTGTTGTCTTAGGAGCTCAACTGTAGCAGTGTCCAACGGCTTTGTGAAAATATCCGCAATTGGTCTCGATGTTGGAACATAGGCTACCACGACTTTTCTCTCAACCCGAATTCTTACAAATACTCCCACCATACTCATCTTTAATTCAGCTTGCATCAAAGTCACAAAATCTTGTTCTTGAAAAACAAGCAAGTTTTGATCTTCTCCCCCTCGACGAGAACCATTCTGAATAGGAAAGGTTGTGAGTCGCTTATTCCACGCCCATGGTGCTTGTTTTGATCCATACGAAGCCATCTTAAGTTGTCGATATACTTCCTTATTAACCACATCATGTAGGGGAGCACTCTTGACAGCTTTTTGGTACATCGTAAAATTCATAATGTAAACCATAACAAGGAGAATGCGAATATATTCTAACCTATCAACTGAGGAAACAACAATGAGGGAGAGAAAATATTGTAGACCAGTAAGTTCCCTATAATTAACCCAAGGGATCGATCGAGTCATTCTTCAGCTTGATTCAGCCTTCACCGATGTTGGAACATGGGAGAGTTCTGGAGAGGACAGTGTTCCAACATTGCTGAAGTTATAAGAGTCATCACCTTCATCTTTAAGATCTGCCTCATCTGATGTTCCAACATCATTACGTCCCTGATCTGAGAAATCAACCGATGTTGGAACATGGTCAGCCGTACGATACACTTCATCACATTTGACAACTTCTTGTTCTAATAAGTAGCATTTGTCTGATGACCGAATACCAGTAAGCACTTTGTTGTTGCCATGTTTCACTATGCACTTTTCCTTGTGAAATTCCACAGCCATATTATCATCACATAGTTGGCTGATACTGAGGAGATTAGCCTTTAGATCTTCCACCAACAAAATACCAGTGAATACGGGGAATCCTTCAATATGCAGTTCACCTTTTCCAACCACTCGACTCTTATTTCCATTGCCAAACGTAACAAAACCACCATCATATGGCTGGATGTTTGTTAGTAATTCCCGAGTTCCAGTCATGTGGCCAGAGCAACCACTATCAAAGTACCACAATTCTCTAGAATGTGCAATAGGAGACGTATGAGCAAAAAAGCAAGTACTTGTGCATTTAACAACCCATACTTTTTTGACCATTTTTGATCGCTGGACATCGTCTATATTGGAACACACTGAGAGTTGTCGCCCTGTCATGATATCTCTGAGCAGTTTTCGACATTGTTCCTCTGTATGCACTTGATACATGCAGTAGCTACAGATGAGAGGTTTCCTTTTATTGGTCTTGATAAACTTTCTTTTTACCTCTTGAATCTTCGACTTGAGACCGAACTTGCTACCTGATGAATTTTCAAAACCGATTCCATGTCGATCTCCAAAGTTTTTCCCCATGGTTAGAATGTCATCAAGTTTCGCCTTTCCAGTGTTTAACTTGGTAATAGCTGCTTCAGCCATCTCAGCTCTCTTAGTTGTTGAGCTTAGATTCAAATTTAACTCTTCAATCTCTCTTCTGAGTTCATCAACTAAAACTTGCAACTCCTTCTCCTTCTTGCCCAGATGATTTTTCTCTTCCTTCAACACTCTATTTGTATCAACAACTTGAAGCCACATTGCATACATCTGCTCATATGTACTGTAGATATCTTCATCACTCATAACTAGTCCATCATTATCACTGGACGTGCCATGAGAACCTGTGTTGGAACATACAGCCTCTGTGTTAGAACATACAGCTTCGTCTTTCTCTGACATGTTGGAACATACCTCAACTGATCCACTGTGAAATTTTTCTCCAAATGCCATATAATTGCTTGTAAGTTCCCCTTCGTCATCTTCATCATCTTCATCATCTTCACTCGAAGAGGTGATGTATGATTTTCCCTACTTCTTTAGGGTATTAGCACATTCAGCCTGGATGTGACCGTATCCTCCACATTCTCGACATTGAATTCTTTCAGACTGCTTTCCTTCACCACTTTGGTTTCTAGAGAATTGCTGACTTCCTTGTTCCATCCGAGTTCCACTATTACCAAAATCTTGAGGATGATTTTTATTCCCTCTAGATCTTTCCTGTGAATTCTTGTTTACCACCTTTTTCCGCATTCTTGATAAACTCTTGGTGATAGGAGCAAGTTCTTCAATTCCATCATCACTATCAGATTCATGGATTACCCTTGATGAAGAGGATTTGAAGGCCAACTTTTTTTGGACTTTCTTTGCAGGCTGTTGCATTGTCATCTCATAGGTATGTAGTGATCCCATTAGTTCATCCAGGGTCATGGTGGCTACATCTCTTGCTTCTTCTATTGCCGCAACCTTCATAGCAAACCTTTTAGGGAGTGATCTCAAGGTCTTTTTCACCAGTTTCGCTTCCTTGTAAACTTTCCCAAGTTGATACGCCATATTGGAGATGTCTCTTAGTTTCCCATTGAATATAGAAATAGTATCATCCTCCTCCATCTTCAGTTCCTCAAACTTTGTAGCCAACATCTGCAGTTTGGATTCACGTACACGACTTGTCCCCTCATGTACAGTTTGTAGGATATCCCATGCTTTCTTTGCTTGTTGGCACGTAGAGATGAGTTTGAACTGATCTTCATCTACTGCAGTAATTAAGGCGTCTAATGCTCTAGAATTCGCCAAGCTTCCCATTCTTTCACCTGGTGTCCACGACTCTTTTGGCTTAGGTTCTCCTCCTTCAGAACTTCCAACAACAGGGGGTTTCCATTCTGTTTCAACATAGTACCAAGCCAATTCATCCAGTGAATTTATGAACACCCGCATGCGAGCCTTCCAGTAGTTGTAATTTGTTCCTTCCAGCAGTGGTGGCCGAGACATAGAAGCTCCTTCTCTGGTCGCCATTGGTAAAACCGATCTCACTTTCCTTGACACAACCAAGGGAATAATAAGTGACCAAGCTCTGATACCAATTAAAATTTGGTTTTACCTAATTAATTCAATTATCACTACTGGTGTGTTCCAACATGCCTAGTTTAACCAAGTGTGAAATAACGTAAAATGTAAAAGACACACGACTTAGTTACGCAGTTCGGTGTAAACCACCTACATCTGCGGGGCCTGGCCCAGTTCAGAATGAATCCACTAATCAGAAAGATACAGTACAAAGTACACCATACAATTATACTTATCTTATCTAACTATAACGTGAATCCTGCAAGCTCCCCTTGCTACCGATCCGCCTTGATCAGACTCCCTCTGACCTTGAAACTCGTCGACGCTGGATCTCCTCCTCCCGAGGAATTAAGGCATATGATTCTAAACTTTGTGCAGCAGGTGTGTTGGAACACAGTATACTGGCTCTATGCAATTCTCGAAAGATAAAAATCGGTGTGCAGATTTTTTCTATTAAGTCCGTAAGTATGCAGCCGTGTTTTGTCCCCAATTTATATCCACGAATCAGATCTAAATACTCCTTGATTATCTCCACAATATTCCTATTCCAAATCTGATTCTTGAAACATATCCAAATCCCATAAATAAAGGGATTTACCTTATATCTTTCTATCCCATATATTCGAATAAATCTTCTCCATATAAGTAGGGATTTTCCATAAACCAATTATGCTTCACACGCCTGATATATATAGTCATATATACGAATTCCATTTATTCCAAACTACTGCAATATTCTGACTTTGATTTCCATAAAAGCTTTGGCGTAAATCTGCTGCAGCAGCATGTTCCAACATGGTCAGAATTTCTGTTCAAAATTAATTCTAATCCTTCTAATCCGTATATGCTCATCCATATAACTCCATAGCTAAATATTCCAATTCCATAACATCAATCCAATCCCACATATATAGGAACTGATATATTCTCCAACTCAAATACAACTTGGACTAGATGTATCCTTCTTGGATTCAGTGTTCAACCTTTCCTTATTTCACCAAAATTTCTTCTTTATGTTACAACTCAATAATACCATATTTGCATAATTTCCACAAATTGCCAACTAGATAAATCTAGACTTTACAATAATGTTGAACGAGAAATCTACAGGCAGGCCTACAAAAACAAGTCTCTCAAAGATGTGAGTATTTTGATGTGTTAAAATTTACTTTTCCATATTGTTTAATGGAGCATATAATTTTTGATTTTAAAATAATTGAAAGGTTGAGGAGCAGCAGAAGAAGGCATTGGAGGAGGACCCCTCGGCGTTTGTATACGATGGAGTGTATGATCAGATGAAGCAGAAAGCTGCTCGTCCTGTTTCCCACGATAAGCAGGAGAGGAAGGTTACCTTTTCGTTCTACTTTCTTCTTTGATTGAACCTAACTTAGTAGCGGTAATCTATTGGAAAAATTATGTTCACCGGCTCTGTAACCTTAATGTATTGTAATTGTGGTCTCAACATCGGATATCATTGCTAAGTGAGCTAGCTAATACCCGAACTTTCAATAAATGAAGGTTGCTCGCCGTGGCTGATGTTGGGAAGAGTTCAGAGGGGATTGAATTGAACTGGGGGACATGCAGTGGCACCAGAAAAGCAATTAAAGAATATGTCAAATTTTACTTGGCCCCCTATCCAGTGGTTATTAAATAAGAATGTGAAAAATGTATAGCATTCTCGTTAGAGTTTCTATCCTTAATTACACTGATTGATGAATTTTAAAGTAGGTGATGTTGAATTCTTACTAATCCTATGGCTGAGATGAACTTAATGTATTCCTAATGGATATCTGTATCAACTTCTGTGGGAGAATTTCAGCTTTTATTTTTGTAGATTGGTGACTTAATCTGATTGTTATCATTTTCTCTGCAGTCTACAGTAAAGTCTTTTACTTGTTGGTTATTTTTTATTTGCTTCCACTTTTTAATTTCTTAATTTTAATTTGCAGCCAAAATATATCGCAGCTCTAATTGAAAAGAATAAACAAAGGGAACGCGAGCATGAAGTTGTTTATGAGAGAAAACTTGCAAAAGAAAGGGACCAAGATACTCACCTCTATGCAGACAAAGATAAATTTGTTACAGGGGCATATAAATAGAAACTTGCCGAGCAGGCTAAATGGGCCCAGGAAGAACGTCTTCGTGAACTGAAAGAAGCAAAAGATGACGTACGTTACACTTGCTTGACCTCATATTGCATAAATTTGTTCTTTCTTTCAGATGATCTGTAATTGATGTGTTCATTTCAAATAGTAGCTTCTTAAAGTTTCCTGCCTGCATCAGTATTTATTTGCGTACATTGTGTGGATTACGAAGATTCTCTCTAATTATTGTATGGTCGGGCTTAACTGCAAATGTAGCATTGCTATGAATTTTTCTCTCTCTTATTCATTTATGTTAAGGGCTAAGGCTTAACTTTGAAGACAGCATATGCTGCCTTCCACCCATGATCTGTTCAGCCTTGTAATAGGGAAAAATGGTTATAATGGATTACTATGTGCTCTTTCAAATTTTTGTGCCTGTAGTTAAGTCAAAAGAGGATGCCAGGCTTGGTCGCCTTGCCATAGAGGACAGCCTTTTCTTCATCCTTTTGTTTATGTCCCCTTCCCTGAGTTCCCTCTGTTTCTGCTGTCTTCCTCTTCTCAGGCTCTTTTGTGATTCTATCTTCCTTTAATTCGACATTTAATTTCCTTAAGGCCTGATATAAACCCTTGGAATTTGAATTTTTTTTACTGCAGTGGGTTCAGAAAAGTAAAAGAGTAATCTTACAGCTTGGCAAAAGTGATTCAAATTTCCATAATAAAAAGTGATTCAAATCTTGAAGAACCACAAATTATGTTGACTAATTTTCATCTGATATTTTTTCCTAACAAATATTAACGAAATACATCTTAGTATAGGTTTTAAAGTAATATTTATTAATTTGAGGGAAACAGTTGGATAGGATCATAACTAACCCTATCCCAGGACCTAGGTGCATATATTTTTTACCCTCAATTGAAGTCTCCCATCAATTATAATTGACTAAATTGTTTTTTTTGGTCCCCAAGGACCCCAACATATATTGCAATTCCATCTTTTGATCCCCAAGACCAGTACCGCGTACATTCAGTATTCAACAAATACAAAATGATTTGTTTGGTCTCCAAAGGTGGTTTTCAGGTAGACTAAATTAAATTTTTGGTCCCTAACATATGATCTTATACCATCTTTTGTTTCCAAAACCACATTGAAAACCACATTGAAACCCACATTGGGGACCAAACAAATCATTTTGAATTTGTTGTGTATTGAAAGGAAGCGGTATTGGTCTTGAGGACCAAAAGATGGTATTGCAATATATTTTTGGGATAAAAAAATAATTTAGTCATTATAATTTGATGTTTCATACTAATTTCCTTGCTTTAAAAGCAAGAGTATTGAGACCTGAGAATTTGATGGTTTTAGTTATTGGTTATAAACTATGAATTGTTGATAAACTCTAGCTTTTAATTTGTTATATCGTTGAAGGTTTACTTTATTGCTTTGATGAATATTACTTTGGTTTTGTTATTTAACTTGTCTTGATTTAAATTAAATTCTTGCACTGCTATTTTGGTCCTTAACGGTTTGAAGTTTGAAATGTTAGAAGTATAGCCCTAATATGTTATGATATTATATTTTACTTTATTGAGTTGTCACTGAGGGGACATAACAGTCTGCCGGTGCTGCCCCGTGAAAATCTGCCATGAAAACCCTGATGTAGAGTTATTTCCTTTCCTCTTAGGTTTTGGTTGTTATCTTGCTGATTTTGTGAGAATCTGTTGCTGTGTAAGAGTAAGGCCCCATCTTGGAAGTTACACATGATCTTACATTTGATCACCCCTCCCAACTCCCAGTCTATGCTTTCTGCCTGTCAGTTTTCTGATTCTGCATGTGCTTTATTGTATTGGATACTGTAACTGGTTTTCTTTTTGTTGGTTATTCATTAGGTTACAAAAAAAAAAAGACATGACTGATTTTTACTTTGACCTTCACAAAAATGTTGCTTTTGGTGGTGGAGAGGCAGAGTTTAGCAAGTCTAAGAAACTGCAGGAGCGTTCTGTTTCTCCTTCTCCAAGTGAGCAGTCTCATGTGGCAGATAAGGTGGTTATCAGCACGAGCATTCTGTTTCTCCTTCTCCAAGTGATCAGTCTCATGTGGCAGATAAGATGGTTAAGCAGATTGAACATTCTGTTTCTCCTTCTCCAAGTGAGGGGTCTCATGTAGCAGATTTAGCACCTGTTTCTGGTGAAACATTCCAAGAAACTGCAGCTGAGCAACCAACTGAAACTGAGCAACTAAACAAGGACCATCATAAAAGAAGCCAGGATGCATTGGCGGAAGCAAAACAACGGTACCTAGCTCGGAAGAAGGCTAAAGATCAGTAGTCTCTTGATGCCTGAAACTTCTGTACCCAGCAGCTATCAGGTTTCTTACCCTGCTTGCTTTTTTTGCACTCTGTTAATGGGATAAAACTAGAATTATGCTGGTTTTTCGGGAGGTTCTCTTTGTTGGGTTTAGCATTGACAAATCCTACTGTCTTCTCTTTAGTTTCAGCAAGTCTGCTTGCTTGTGTCATCTCTCTTGGTTCATCATGCAACATTAAGTGAAATGGGGTGCAGCAATGCAATTGAAAGCATCTGAAGGAGCGTATTAATTCACAACCCTGCCTCAGAAATCTCACTTTTATTTGAGTCTGGATTGGAATGCAATATCTCAATTTTAAATCTTAGTCTTTTAAAGTTCAGAATAACAAATGAGAATTGATCTGGTAGGAAATGTATATTTATTGACTAGTAGTGTTGTGTTGTATAAATTATTGTTCAAATGTCAGCAGTGAAATGAGTGGCTTACTAGTTCTATATGCTGTAGTGTATAAAATTTTTAGTTTCAATGTCGCAGAGAGTGGACAAAGAACAATGGATGTAGCCTGTAGTCTGTAGAAGCTCTCAATATATGTATTCAGCCCAGACTCTTTTTTTGGATCTATTCACGTGTAATACTAGAATTATGATCATCACTCAAAACTTGAGACCACCGTAAAACCAGGGATTTACAGTAATTTAAGGCAAAAGACAAACCTGCAAATACCATAAATAAGGAAGGAAATATGAGAAAACACACGGGTTTGATGAAGACGCACAACACAACACACATTTTCAAAACATTCTAACAGTTTCAATCGATCTCAACCATTGCAATCCATCGATTCAAAACCTTCAACAATGAACAACGGCGATCAACAAGAAATCAGGTTTAAACTACATAATCAAATCAGATTGTTGAAAAATATACGATCAGATTATGTGAATTTTATTTATTTTGCCAATCGAAAAATCAATTGATGTGCAAAGAAGATGATAGCAAAACCCCTTCTCAACAATGAACGACGAATTACTGTGGTGAATTGCACAATCAATGAAATCGAACAAAATTATGTAAAAGGTGAGTATGAAAAACTGGAATCATCATATAAAACCTGATTCAATCTGCTTGCGAATGTTTCAGCTCCTATTGCTTGTGAATATTTCGATGCAGACTTATCTTTCAGCTCAAAAAGCTTGCGAGTGTTTTAATGTTCCAAATTGATGCTCTGTACCAGTATGTGAAAGTAATGTTGTAGATCTATATCAAGTTGACTAAAATAAACTGTTATGTGATGTTACTGATATAGAGATTGATGTGTCAATGAAAGTGACAGATACTTGTGTATCTGATGTCAATTGTTATTGAATATAGGCTGCCAGAACTAGTGCATCATGCTATAAACATAATGAGTAATTTGATTATGCTTATTCATAAAATTGGATGCTCAGTTCTGGCATGGGTAACAAATCTTAGAATTCTGATTCAAAGACAAACATGCATATACTGCTATGTGATGTTTCTATTATACGGATTGAAGTTTTAATAAAAGTGTCTGATTCTTCTGCACCTAATTCAGAAACTTACCTGTACGTGATGTTTCTATCATATATGTTGATGTTTTAATAAAAGTGTTTGATGTTTCTACAAAATATGTCAACTGTTACTGAAACTGATAGAATTGATCCGTGATTTTATAATCAAACTAAATGATTTGTGATTTTAATAACAGATATGCAAGATAATTTTCCTAATCTATTGGAGATAGATACAAGGGAGTGTTTGCAAGGAGTGAGAGCAAGAGCTTGGGAAGAGCTTGAAAAACTGTATCGAGCAAATGCAACTGCGCTTGGATTTTGTGTAAGAAAGCCAACAACAAGACAGTCAAACCAAGGAGTAATTAGGGAAAAATATTTCACATGCTCATGTGAAGGAAAGTCCATTTCAAGAACTGAAAACACACCTACTTTACAGCCAGAAAGGAAGAGAAAAAGAAAATCAAAAGAGTTTCCAGTGATAAGAACAGGATGCACATAACCATGAGTACACAAGATCAGAATGGCAATACCTGCAACTTAGTGAAAGAAGAATCGAAAATGAGAAAGCAAGAGCAATCGAAGTTATGGAAAAGGAAGGTCTCAAACCAGCAACAAGTAACAAATATTTAGCATGTGCTGCCCAAGGAGAAGAAAATGTTGGGCACACTATGAGAGATCACATTAATTATGTGAATGGGAGGTCGTCACCGTACCTCTCAAAGTTATAATTTATAAGCCCTTTATGCTTACTAAATACAATTAAGTAGATAGTGGAAAATCAGGGTCGTCCATGAAGAAGAGGGATTTTCTAAAGCGTTTAAACATATAAGGTTCATATTAGGATAGAAGTAGATATATATAGATATATAATAGCAAGTAAATTGGGGGGGGGGTGGTGGTTAGTTGGTTGGTTTTCCTAAGTTATGAAATTAAAAGACAAACTAACTAGCAAAGTTAAGTAACTATGCTAATCATAAAAAAAACTAAGAAAAAAGGGGTAAACACTACAAAAGATAAAGCCTTGGGGGTAATTGATATCTATTTCCAAACCTCATGTAGATCATTGAACCATTCACTCATTCAATCACATTTGTTACCTATGTGGAATGTTATCACTTCCTATTCGAAAATCAACATTCATTCCTTCTTAATAGTAATTTGCAAAGACAGACAACGACCATTTGCAAACCTCGTTGATAATCACTCTAAGCAAACCACACCATAGAGGTATTTCATCAATGACATTTCACACGCAGGACCATAGATTTGATAACAACAAGCCTTCTACCAAAGACATAGATTTCTAATTAAATAAAGCATTCATTAGGCTAAACCTAGAACAAACCACATTCAAGATTCAACCTTTCATTGCTTCTATAGGAAAAATATGATAAAAATCCACATTAACATACTCATCTAGAAAGATTCACTTCACATTATACACAATAATTTCTAATTCCATGTTAGATTTTCATGTCAAATGAGCTAAGAAACTGTACACTTCCCTAACACCCTAACACCCTAACACCCTAACACTTCAATCATACAAAAATTCTATATTCTCAAACAATCCATGTCATAAATGAAGTAAAATATCACATTAAAGGCACAATAAGTGATTCCCAATAAATATTCATAAATGAGCAAATAGGAGAATCTCACTACATGGGTTTGGAAGCTTCAATCAATTGCTCCAAAGAGATTAACTTAGCTACTAGAATCCATACTAATATATAACAAAAAACTAAACATGATTCAAGCTAAAACAAAGATGAAAATTATGAAAAACTAGGGTTTCTACTGTTTGGAATCAAGGAGAAAACAGGATCTGAGAGAGAAAGAGGACAAGTGCCATTTATAGTACAAGAAAAGGGAGAATCAATCCTGGCCACCCATCTTTCATGATTCACAACCATGTTCTTTGCGAGTCGCGATGATGCCCATGACAGAATTTTGGTTTCCTTTCCTCTTCTTGTCTCAAGTCTTCCTCTTCATTTCAATTTTCTTCAATTCTTCAAGTCTTCAAAAGCTCAATTGCAAGTCTTCAAATTTTCAAAGCTAATCTTCAAAAGATGGTATTCAATGGCCTCCGGTCTTCAACTCTCGATGTTATTTCCTCGTCACAAAAAATCCACTTAGAAAAGATAAAATAGCGTAAAAGTTGCTCTTAACTCTCCTAAGAGAATTTCAAGGTAAAACACAAGCTCTAGATAACAAAAGAGCGCAAAAATTATCCCAAAAAGTCCCAAAATATGAACATAAAATGGACACATCTTTTGGATTTGAGTTTAATGAGGTTCACCTCCCGGTTGATGATAATCCTGGTTATTATTATCATTATTTCTTTGAGGAGATAATTTGGCTGAAACCTCTGATGGAAGGCTTCTTTTAATTAGGGCTTGTATTGGAGTTGGAAGAAACTTTGATATATATATATATATATATATATGAATTAGGTGTGGGGTATATGCAGTTTGGAAGAATTACTAGTTTGGGAAAAATGCATTGTTTTTAGGTAACAATGTGTCTTTTATGGTTGATTCTTCGTCAGCTTCTAAGGGTATAATGAAGCCAAATTCTATCTACCTCACTGGTGAAGCGATGACAGGTCATTTCATAAGTGAAGAACCAGTTGTGTATGCAGGGACTTATGAGTTTGAAAGGGCTAGGATAGAGGTTTTAGATGATAGTCTTCCCTGTCCTTCCACATATGGATTGGAATTATTGTGGATTGTTATATAATCAAATTAGATTTTTTTTTTCAAGTTTAAGGTTGTAATTCGAATGAATTTTTAATGAAAAATTTTCAGTTGTGTACACTGAGTTTTATGTGTTCTGTGATGAGTTTTAGTTATTACAACCTGATGTTCCTTTGTGGACTTTCTACAACTCCTTTTTTTTCCGGAAATGAAGTTGTTTCATAAATTAATTTAAATACAAGTACTTTAGAAACATAAAAAGATATTGTAAACATCAATGCTAGAAACTGTAACCTCAATATGCAACATTGAAACATTAGCATAAATATTAAAAATATTTCTTGTAATTCAAACTTTGCATCATTAAAAAACTGTTATGCCAAATGCTATTGATTTTCCTCATAAGGGAATGAGGTTTGAGTCCATCTCCTATGAGACCGTCTCATGGTGAGACCAGGGACTAGAGGTGAAATAAGAAAAGGACAAATTCAATTTGGGAGTTAAATCACAATTAGTTTGAACTCAGGGTTATGAATGAAAAACGTTAAAAAATTGGGGGACCAAACGACAAATATAAGAAAATTACCCAAAAAAGGCATATTCCTTCATCCGCATTGGTTGCTCCACCAGCGTCGCTTCGTTTGCTCAACTGTGCTGCCTCATTACTCTGCCATGCTGCCTCATTGCTCTGTCATCCCACCTTGCTTGCTTTGTCGTCCTGCCTTGTTGCCCCATCCTCGCCTCACCTTCTCCGCCGTGTGAAATCTCAGAAATTGGAAGCCTCACTGGCGGAGAACTTGATTTGCAGAGAGCTGGTGTCGTGAAATTGGAAGCCTCGCCATTAGAGAACTTGATTTGCAGAGCACCGACGTCGTGTGAAATCTCAATTTGAAGAGCACCATGTGAAATCTTGATTTGCAGAGCACCTTGTGTAATCTCAATTTGCAGAGTGTCAACTTTGGATTCATGAAGCTTTTGGTGAGGATTTGCAGAATGCCAGCAAAGATTGCCAGTGATGATTTGCAGAGAGGTGGTGTTCGTCAGATTCGTGTTTGTCGGCGTCAATGGAAAAATGGTGGTTAGGGTTTGAAGGATCCGAGTCGTGTATGAATGATCCGGGTGGGTAGGAAGGATCCGGGTTGGGTTAAATTTGGGCTGAAATAATATTTGTGGTTGGGGTGAAAGGTGATTGAGTTTAATGCCCATAACTTTACAACTAACTAATAAAACATCAAACTAATAATGTATAACATCATATACAAAATCTATATTACCAAACTATAAAATAATAAAATATACATCAAATTGAATTAGTTTAACATCAAGTTAAAATAATTAAAACATCAAATAAGAATATTAAAATACACTAAATAAAAATACTATTTTAATCAAACATTAAATGAAATGCTTTACATGTAAAATGAAATAGTGTTGAAAATATACATTCTTTGACATTCCACTTCTATCCATTGATGTTATTATTTTTTTACATGATGATATACATATGTAAGATGATACGTATCACTTTATGTATATTACAGATGAAAAAGACAAAAAATATTATACATTGACAAGTCAAAAGCAGAGGAATCGATGAATCATCATGGGCACAACAAATACATATAAAATTAGCATATGAAAGTGGAAAATTTAATTTGAAAATCTACGTTAGCATGTGAAAATGTCAATCGCCATACTATAGAAACATCAAACATCATCCATTACAAAAGGGTTCAAATGCCCTAAAAACTGCTAACATAAAAATTTAAAAATTCAAATCAAGGTAAAACAATCAAGCGCCTCAACACTAACATTAATAATCAACCATCATAACTGAAAAATCAAATTCTATTTCCCCCCAACTTATTTCCCTTCGTTGCTTGCTTGTTCACGAACTTGTCTTCTCTCTTGCTGGTTTTGAAGAGGATGACTCTTCTACTCCACCAAAGCCAGGATCAAAGGTCGACTCTAGTCCTCTATGCAAGGGAACATCTTCAGGAGCATGATTCCTCAAAACATATTTTTATTATCTCATCAAAGGCATCATAAAGCTCTACCTTGGAAAGTGTTCATGTGAAAAAATATAAAATATCACACACGGTAGTAAAAACATCAGTATCTGAAATTAAAATATTACAATAGCACACATAACATGACTGACAACTACATTATGAAACATCAAATACATTATTTAAAACATCAATATCAAAATTTTAAAATATCAATCAGTACACACTAAAATATCAAAAGAGCCAAACTGAACATCAATTACATACTTAAATATGAAAACACCACGAGTATCAAATACTGAAATTAAAACATTACACCAACACTGATAAAAGTACTTAGAACCTAAAGCATGAAACATCACACAGAAAACTAGAAACATCAACAACAGTATGTAAAACATCTAATCTGAAAAATAAATTTTTTTATAGATCCTACTTCCTTCTCGATTACAACAACAATGGGCAAGCGTTCTTAGACATCTATGAAAAGGCAACAAAAACACAAAATTTTTCAAAAATCATAACAAAATCCTAAGATATCACACACAATCAAAACTAAACATCAATTGCACACTTAAGCATGAAAACACCACACGCATCAAGTGCTGAAATTAAAACATCACACTAACACTGATAACATTACTTAAAGCCTGAAACCTAAAAAATCACACTGAAAACGAGAAACATCATTTACTGTACCTAAAACATCACTGCTGAAAAATAAGAAAACTTACAACTCGTCCTTCCTTTTCGATTGCAGCAACAACAATGAAAATCTTGTTAGACATCTAACAAACAACAACAACAACACAAATATTAATACAAATTGAAACAAAACCCTAAGATATCAAACACACAATCAAAAAAACAAAACTAAACATCAATTGCACACTTAAAACACTACAAGCATCAAATACTGAAATTAAATCATCACACAAACACAGTTAACAGTACTTGAACCCTGAACATGAAACATCACACAGAAAACTTGAAACATCAACAATAGTATTTAAAACACAACATCTGTAACATAACGAACTTTACAAATCCTGTTTCCTTCTCAATTGCAGCAACAATGGGCAAGCATTCTTAGACATCTATGGAATATCAATAAAAACAAAAAATAGCACAAATCATAACAAAACTATAAGATATCACACACAATCAAAACTGAACATCACTTGCACACTTAAGCATGAAAACACCACAAGTATCAAGTGCTGAAATTAAAACCTCACAACAACACTGATAACAATACTTAAAGCCTAAAACCTGAAACATCATACTGAAAATGAGAAACATCATTAACCGTACCTGAAACATCACAGCAAAAAAAATCATAAAACTTACAAATCCTTCTCTCTTCTTGATTGCAGCAGCAGTGGTGCAAATCTCCTTAGGTATCTAACAAACAACAACAACAACACAAATATTAGCACAAATCCGTAAGAACAACACACAAAACACAAAAAATATAGAAACCCCAAAATATTAACACAGTGAACAACATAAACCCTAGAAAATCACATGAACCAAAAAACGCAAACAAAAATATAAAAAAACAAAATATGCATAAAAAATCTGAGCAAAATATTACCTTCGAAGATAAATACAAAATGAACCTCGTATTGCGTTCAGCCACTGGAATATTTTCCGGAAAACTCCAAAAGTTGTGCACAAGAAAGGAGGAAGAAAAATGGAGAGTATGTGCAGTTGAATGGAAGAAAAGGAGCTCGAATTGAAGGAAGATGGAAGAGAAATGTAGAGGAGGGAGAAGAAGGAGATTTGCGTTTGAGAGAGAATATCGAGAAATGGTGAGGAGAGAGAATAAGGAGGTTTTATGCATTGTAGAGGAAATGAGAAGAGAGAGAGAGTTTCAGAAAAATATGAGAGAATAATGAGGAAATGTTGATATTTATACCTGGACTTAAATGTAAAATAGTGAAATTTCACATCCAGCCCCTAAACTTTTAAAACTATAATTACAAGTCCCATTTGCAATTAAATCCTTGGTCTTAGTATGAGACGATCTTATACAAGACTTTGTCATGAGGTTTTTTCATAGTAAAATAAGGTTATGATAATTTCAACCGAATAGACAATCATAGTACTTCAATATAGTATCATATAAAAACTTGAATAAAACAACTCCATGTTGACACAAAATAGATTAAAACAGGGGAGCGTTTGGTGTCATGGATCCAAATTCATTGGCACTCGGCTTCTTCCTCTATATGGTTGATTTTGCTCTTTTGTTCAGTCCCTTTGTCTTTGTGTATTCTAGATTAAGGATAGTTGGTGTAGGTATGCTTTCTGTTTGTGTTGCTGTGCTGGTTTCTGAAACTATAGTGTCTTCGACGTGTGAGGTTAGGGCGTTGATGGTGGTTGAGTGGTTATCAAAGGATTCTTCCAATATTCTTCTTTCTTCAATGTTTTTTTCTCTCTTTAACACCAAATTGTAGAATTTCCTTGTCATCTGTAGACACCATGGTATTATGTCTCTTAGTTCTGGGGCCTAGCAATCAAGGAAACCTCTTTGATAAGTATACAGTCAATGCAGTCTGGAAGAACATCAAAATTTAAAATGGAAACATTACTGATAATTATAGTAACCTCATTCAGTATCGTAGAAACATTAGCAGAAGTACCAAAAAACTTCAGATACTGATCACGCTACTATTTAATTGAGAAAAGGTCATCCAGAACTCAGTAAACATCATTATTGAAATTGTAAACATCTCTATTCTAAATATTAAACCTTATTTAGAATTGTATAAATATTTACATATTTTTATTACCTATATTGCGCTTGTGATCTTTGTCTCGTTGTTCCAGATTTCAATTTTTTTTCATCTTAGTCCATCTCAAGCTTATGTACTCATACAAGATTCTTGTTTAGTTGAACATGTGCAATACTTGCAGGCTGTGGCTGCAGAGGAACCACATCAAAGGGTTTGCAGGAACATTTCCCTTTTGCTTGCTGAGTTGCTGTTGGCTTTGTGTTTAGAACTGATTATGGTTTTCAGTTACCGGTTTTGTGCCAAACTTTAAAAATGCACATGGTTTCTCCGTTTATTTCAAAATATTCACATGATGCTATTATGATATCTCACAGGAACCTAAAATATTTGTAGATCCCGTGTGTAGATTCTTGTCGCGTGTTTTAGGATTGGTGGACCTTCTTGTTCTGTTGGTCTTGCTTTGGAATAGTAGAACTCCTTCTCTACTTCTTTGGTTCTCAAGTTATAGATTCTGGCACTGGAAATCTGATAATATTTGATGAGTGTTGTAGTCTGTGATGCTTTACCGACAACAACATTGGTACTCTTACTTCTTTGCCAAGATAATGTTCTAGCTGAGAATTAGTCCCTTCTCAGGGCTATGCACCATTTATCTTGCAGCGTGTACAGTCGGTCGAACAAAGTATGATTTTGTAGTTGATATTTTTTGATCATTTCTGCCCATTCTTTATCAAATTCGTCCTCATCTGAGCAGAACATTAGGAACTTTTCGAATGCTTTGTTGAATTCATAGTCGCTCCTCAAATTACCGTAGTGGCTGATGGTCTTTTGTTCAGATGCCAAATACAAAGTCTATGCCTTGTGTTGGGATACACCTATATATTTTTTTAAAAATAGAAACCTTATATGTAGGTTATTAAACATCATCAGGGAAAAAAGAAACCTCAGTTAATAATACTCAGACATCAACAAAAAATAACAACATGCTGAACTTCAGATTTATAGAGCCGCAGCAGGAAATAAAGACCTCATTCTATATTGTTCACATATCACCAATAAAAGCATAAACCTTAGTCCATTTGATCAACACATTAAAAAAACAACAACCTCAACTTCAGGTTTATAAACATTGGTAGGGAAAAGAACAACTTCAATTAAGATTAGTTAAACATCAGCAGTAAAAACTGAAACCTCATTATATATTATTGAATCATAATTTAGAAGACTAATGTATGTGGATTATACAACCTGCATTGCTTTTTCCATGACATAGTCCTGATCTGTGAAAATAGTGATAGGCTCAATTTTCCCATAGATTTGTTGAATGTTTTCAGCAACCACACAAAAGTTTATGCAGTTTCATCGTTGATGAAGGCACATCCAAATATGACATTCATTCTGTGATTGTTGAGGCCGAAAAAAGGAGCGCAAATGAGGTTGTATTTGTTGGTTTGATATGTTGTATTGAAAACCAACAACTCACTATATATCTTGAAATCTTCAGCCACTATGGAATTCCTCCAGAATAGTGCAAACATCAGCAGGTGAACAGTCCAGCTTGTTCCATCACCTAGATTTCTTTTCCTTTTTCAAGGCCCATTTTCCTTTCACTTCGGTGCAGATGTTACCACTAAGGAATGGTGAGGTCATGATTGTGAGTTACAACATACTGATGGACTGTGTAAATGGCATCTTCTGATATTTTGATAAACATCTTAGCTCTGCATCCTATTCTTGTTAGAAAGAATTCCTCCCTCTTTCTAATGTTATTCTCAACTTATGAGTTACAAAATAGTTGTTTGTTTTGCCTTCACAAGAACAAGTATAGTATCTACCCTTCACCTTCTTTTCATTTGTCATGCGTGTCGTTGATTTTTGTATACTGAAACCTCTCGCTTTTGAGTGGCGGCTATATAGGTCTTTTAACTCTTCCCATGTTCTTGCAGCCACCCCTTCTAAGTATTCGTAAACATCTACCTCATGTATTTCATTATCTCCTCATGTTTTACAAATATAAAATTGGAGCAATAGTGAACCTCAACACCTATATGTAAACCACAATAAAGAATACATGAACCTCATGATATATTATGAATAATTCAATAGCAAGAAAAAAATAGAAACCTCATCATCATATACACTAAACAAGAGTAGTTAAAAATAATGGAATTATCATGCTATAAACTTCACATATCATCAGGATAAACATAAACAATAATAGGAAAGACAATAAAATCATGCTATATTCTTTACACATTAACAAAAAAAAACAGGGAACATCATTCATATAATGATATAGATATACTGATTAAGGATTCTTAGTTTCAGGATGAAAATTTGGAAGAAATTTAGGAGGATGATATTAGAGAGAGAGAGAGAGAAAGAGAGAGAAAGCATTTATTTTGGGATTATGATATTTTCTTTCCATATTTGCACATCAGTCCTTCCATTTTCTCACCCTTTTCAAATAATGTGCAGAAAATAAAGTACTTACGCTTGGGCCCCAAATCCTATAGCAACAATAAAATGCCTAAATTTTAGGTTGCCTCACATGAGACCATCTCCTACACAATAGGTTTAACAATAAAATGAGGAGGGACAAAAATATGCATATATGGATTTTCAGAGATTATGATTCTTTATGGAAAAAGAAATGTTCATTGGATCAAATTTATAAGGGGTCGGATAAATTAAGAAATTATTTGGAATTATTTTACTATACTCCCTATGGCCTTCGAATAATGGTGTTCTTTTTAAATTTTATTAAGGAGTGTATAACCACCAACAACTTTAGTTCCATACAATAATGGAGTACACAATTTATTTTCTGAATACATGTTATGGAGAATCCAAAGACATCTCACATGATGTCTGTTATTATATGAAATTTAAGATACTGATGATTACATATGCTTTAAAAGTTTTTGCAGTCAAATGAAGCCCTGATTAAGAATAAGAAGAAAGAGAAGTTAAAATTGACTCCAATCTCAAAATGGTACTGATGCAGTATGAACTCCTGGAAAAATAGTGACTGTGTCATCTAGATGGAGGTTCTTTCATAATTCTCCCAGACAGGACCCAAGGAAGAGTCTAGGATGCTAAAGTTAATACTTCTCAATATGTGAATATATCCTTAGATTGTTACATACCTTGGTTATTCCATCGTGCTCCTTTTATAGGGTCCGCTCCTTATTCCTAGTGATTTGTTCCCTCGTTTAGCACCCATAAGAACACCAACTTATCGGCTTAAATGGGCTATGATACCTAGACCATGTTTTTTTCAATGTGTTTGTGGAAATACAACTTTGCGCGGCCCCTACAGGGTGGTTACTCGTTCGCTTATGTGAGGTGATCCCCTTAGATTGCTGGCCATTGCTCTTTTGTTGTATATCTTACTAGCATGCCTACTTCTCCTATACCATAATCCCCCCACCTATGGAAGATTGAGGGTATAAGAGTAAAATATAAATGTGTTTGAAGAATATTTCTTTCTCCGCCTGTGGTCTTGTCGCTCACATAGGAGAAATTCTTCTCGGGTTCTTGTTGAAGCCATGGTCAATGGTATAAGTATCTTTTAGTGTGATCCATGTTTTTTTATAACCTTAACATTTTGACTTTTTATTAGGCACATTTGTAATTGTGCAAAAGTTGAATCCCCTCTATAAAGATCCCCCAACCTGGTTTTGTATTTGACGCGGGTGACGTCGGTTTTCAGATCATGTGATTGCATATATAAACACTCGATATTGCGAGTTTAAGATCAACTTCTTCCTTTTAGGTATGTATTGACCTTTCTTCTGCTATAGATTTAATTTAATTATTCCAGTTATCTGTGTGATTATGGCCTATTCTTCTCCCCATGGAATGGATCTTTCAAAAATATCCTTTTTTGGGCCTTTGGACACTATTCTCCAGAGTAAGGCAAGTTGTGAAGATGGAGTAGGGTAAGTTGTGAGTATGGACGCTATAATCATCATGATGTAGATCACATGGCCTAGCATGGGTTTCACCATGCAGGCTTCAGATCAACCAATGATTGTATCAGGAAACTTGAGAAAACTGTGGGTTTCGCACTCATTAACTCATCCTTGCACTCACTAAATCCGCGAGAAGACTCCGACCATACTTCCAGGTCCATATGATCGTGGTGTACATAGACCAACCCATCAAGCAGATTCTTCACAAGACGGAAGCATCCGACCAACTAAAAAAATGGGCTATCGAGCTAGGAGAGCACAAGATCATATTTAGTCCTAAAGCCTTGCTCAAGGCACATGGCTTAGAAAATTTCCTTATAGAAGTGGCGGAATAAATCCACCCAGATATGGAGGAATAGAGAAATCGCTCAGTCCCAAAGGAAAGGAAAAAGTTGACCAAAGAGTTTGGACACTTTTTTTTAGACGGAGTATTGTCAAAGGAAGGTTGTGGAGAAGGTCTCCTACTAATTAGCTCGAAAGGGGATCAACATATATATGCACCCAGATTCCAATTCTAACTCACAAACAACGAAGTTGAATGTGAGACACTCATCAGAGGACTCAACCTAGTCCTGAAAAATGGGGATACAAAGTATCCATGTCTACGGAAACTCCCTGGTTGTCATCCAATAGGTGGTGAGTTATTACATTGTCAAGGATAGATAATTAATCAAATACTTGAACAAAACAAGACAACCTATGTGAAGGTTTACCTACTTCAAATCATGCATGTACCTCTCTCTTTAAATACAAAGGCAGATGCTTTAAGCAAACTGACGACTCAGGATATATATCCCTTCAGAGAGAAAAGATTGTATTGGTTGAAACTAGTGCAACACAAAGCACTACAGCCATAACAGTAGCACATGCACAGGATGATGGAAAAGGTTGGATAGAGCCCATACTATAGTACCTCGAACATGGCCATCTACCCATGGAAGCATAAAAATTGGAGCTCATGGCACTATCATACAGCTAAACCATAACACCCTGTACAAAAAGGGCTACCTCGCACCTTTGCTACGGTGTGCTGGACCTTGTGAGTCAGCATTGATGATTAGAGACGTGCACGAAGGCTGGTGCGAGTCACACCAGGAGCTCAGGCACTAGTTAAGAAAATATTAAGATCAGGACACTACAGATGGAAAATGTTGGGAGACGCACACACATTTGTCTAGAATTGCAACAAATGTCAGCAAAATGGCATAGTACAACAGAAACCACAATCCGAGAGGATAGGTGCAACAACCTAGGGTTTCTCTTGTTTTGGGCTTGTTTAAGGCCCAATTCCTACCTACTAAACAAGGAGCGTTAGTCTACTAGGGTTTAAGGAGTGAGGGAGAGAACATTCATTATTTTTAATTCTATTATCCTAGTTTCTAAGAATAGGTAAAGAGAGAGAGAAAGGGAATAACCCTTCTTTCTTCTTTTAAATTTTCCTAGTTTTTTCCCAAGGGAGTTGAATCCAATGGTGAAATTGGGTTCAATGCCCAGGAAGTAGTTAATTTACCGGGGTCTAATTTGCATTCATGATTTGGTAGAGATTTTGTGAGATTCTAGGTCTCCTTATCCTTTTATGTTTATAAATATCATGCTTGATTTAATCTTTATATTCTTGTGAAATGCATGTTATGTATCCTATGATACACAATAGTTATATGTTCCATGTATGGTGCTAGGCTTGTTTGCCCATTGGGAGTGTCCGGTTAGAATATGCGTGATCATTAGTTCTCGACTATGTGAGTGTATATAATAGGTTGTGAGCACTGCATCCACACGAGTCTATGACTATTTTTGATTGAAATATTGTACCCCAATAGATAAGGCATGATAGTTTGTAGCAACTAGGTTTGTATGGTAGAGACCATCATTGTTTTAACCTAGATTTATCATGAGACGCCAATTCCTTTGTCTCTGTTGGCCTTGGGAGAAGCGTTCATAGTGGAGGCTCGAGATGTATTTCTTTAGGGAAAAGAGGAGCGCATAATAGTTTGATCGCTTGACCCACTTTCCCTAATTATAGAGGTGGCGTTGTTAGGATAGACATAGGAACCTTTGTGTGAAAAACATTGTGAAGTATCAACTATCTATGTGACATAAACATTGGGATATGTTCATAGGTCTTGTATGAGGTAGAATCTAGGATCAAAGTTATCTACCGATTAAGTTATGCAAATATCCCCAAGTGCGCACCTCCACCCGGGGTCGTTAATTGTAGCTAATTAACCCGAGCGAAAGGCAGTTAGCGGCAAGCCCTGTGTTTATCCAAACAGATGCTAGGGCTCAAGTATCAACTAAAAATACAACCTCATATGGGTTGTCAATCCGTACGAGTGAAAGGAATAGCTAGTAAATGCAAACAAGGGAGGGGGAGGGGAGTTTGGATTTTCAAATTAACAACTACATAACATAAAGTAAAACAGCAAGTAATCTAATTAAGCTAAGCACTTGGGAGTCATTGCGCAACATAATTAACCTAATGTTTCGATCCTCGATTCATTCACATGCAATATTTACTAAGCAACCTAATATTGTGTTCACAACACATAGTGTGACCGATGGCAGACACTTTCCCGTACTTGTCACATCGGGTGTGCTCGCAACCCTCCATCGACACCGCTCTCGTATTTAGGAAAGTACAACAAGGTCCGACCATTGTCGTAAGTCGATTTCTCCTCCACGTGGTTACATCCCGGGCTTCCACCATGAATGCATAACTTCCCCCAGGTCTCATCAACTAGGCCCAAGGGTCGTTGGCATCTTATCTATGATATAAGGCCTCTCACACTCTAGCTTGCTACTTTTTCACTATCTCTACCCACAACCTATTGGAAAACTTTACGTAATCAGCTAAGTCAGGTGCGATGGAAAATAAGTCTGAGTAATACTCGGGTCTTCTGTGCACACACTCACGCAGATGCAACGTACTCCCTTACCCATTCTAACATCAAGGTTTCACTTCCCAAGGGGGAATTAATTAGTGCACTATACATAAATAACCCAAAGTGTGTGCCGGTATGTGGTGTAATATACACGTATTTAGAATATTGAAGAACAATCATAATAATATCACGAACACAAATAATAGGATGAATATAATGAATCTCACAAAACATAGAGTTAAAACATGAGCTACAATTATCCCCAAGCTATGAATCTACTCTAGAAAAGATAGATCCATGGAAAATATTGAGTTAGATGCCATGGATCTAAGAAAATAAGATGAAGAAAAGAAAAGGATAAAAGATAAGGAGAGAAGAGAAAAACTCTAGAGATAGCTCTCCTCTTCCTTCTACCAAGAGAGAGAAATAAAATCTAAATTATGTCTACTTAGGGTTTAATTAAAGAAAAAGGCTGCTATATTTAGTACAAGGGGATTGGGCCTAAAGATAGGCCCAAAATAGGCCAAAATTAGGTCAAAATCCTAGTCACCCTTTCCCTCTTGTGGCATAATCTTTCTTGAATAAACTACTTAAATCTGTGAACCTCCTGGAGCTAAGATTTAGTGAGTTGGATAGAGCTTGGAAATATAGATTTTGATATATGGTAGAGGGAAAATGGATGACAATTGAGAGAGTTATGGCCAAAATAGTGAGAGACCATAGTTTAGTAGCCGCCCAATGCAGGCCATCACAGATGGCGCTGTCTGTGCCATGTTCTTGTCGCAGAATGTACGATCGCCATGGTTCTTTATCGGTGCGGGGTGCTTGATCTGGCATGGGGCCGTGACGCGAGGCTCTGGCGCAGACTGTGGGCTATGGCACGAGCTATGGTCAGGAGGCACAGTTTCCTCAGAAGTTTGGCACGGGGTGCATGCTTAGGCACTAGCCATGGTCGGGATAATCACTGTGCTCAGAAGTTTGGTGGAGGGAGCAGACTTTGGCATGGGCTGTAGGCTGGTCTTGACTTCTTGAACTTGGAACGATGTGGGCCATTGTGAATGGGAAGGTCTGCGCCCATACTTAGCCTTTTTTAGCAAAGTTTTGAACTCATGCTGTGTAGGCCATGGGATATGGTGTGGGTTGTGCCATTGCCTCATGCCAAATCGTTTAGCACGAATCATCACCTCGTGCTGGAACTTGTTGCGTGGGACGTCTCCTTTGGTGCAGGCCATTGGTGTGTAACCATGAACGGCCAGCGCGACCCGTGGTACCTAGGCCGGCTGAACTTGTGTCCTTTGCTACAGGTGAACCGTTAGTCCAATATTTGAGTTATAGTAGTTAATTTTGTAGTTCTAGAGAAGAGGAATCCAATGGAATCAGCTTTGAAGGATCATACTTGTCGAATCATTCTCAGACTTTGGAACAATCGGACCACGATTCCCCATTTCTTCATTGGCCGTTTTAATCTCTGTTGCCGTCTATGTTTGACTCCAATATCCTTCTACCATGCAATTATGTTATGGCCTTCGTCTACTACCAGTCTAGAGGTTAATGGATTTCGATCTCTTCTACCATCCTTGCAAACGGCCTTCAACATCTTCTGCCACCTTAACGGACGACCTTCACGTAGAATGTAACTGAAAAGTATCCATGGGCAACCCACTAAAGATGATTAAATGGAAGATCTACGAGCCCGTGGATAAAAGATGTTTATTAGTACTAATTAAGTTTACAAAATGCAGGATTTAGAAGATAAAACTAAACATGGCCGTCTAAACCCCTTGTCACGTAAAATCAACTAATTCTAGCAATCTGCCATACAAAACATACCAAAAACTATGCCGGATGTAAAGGTTAATGCATGCAAAATGAAGCACATCACTAAGCATTAACTTAATATAGTTTATTCTCTTGTTTAGCATGTTCAGTTGTTTATAGAAAAACCCCCCTCAAAACCATGTTTGCGACACTATCTATTCCCAACACACAATAGGAGTGACACCCAATTGTAAGCCTTGTGTAGTTAACCTTTGAATCCTAGCATCTCTGTGGACAATCCCGGACCTGCCACTATATACTCTTTGGTAGTTGGTAGTGAGACCGAGAACAACATTATAAATTCTATCTTTGTGAAGCATCATGTGGGTTAATTGATTTCCCGAAAGGTTAATAAGTTTACGACCCCACGGGGTGTGGATCAAATTTTTACGCTGCTGCTGGGGATGCTAGTTTAAAGATTTTATTGCTAAATTACATTACTAGTTGGTAGAGTAGTTATTGATATTTTTATTTTGTAGCTTTAGTTGGTTATTGTGTTGAGCTTTTTTCGATGTTATTCAGTTTACTTCTAATCTAATTGCTAGTGTTTTCTCTTGGGACTGGTAGTGTGACCACGAACTTAGGAACTTTACACTATCTACTGGAAAATGTAGGTGGTCAGAGAAAGAGAATGAAGGGAACTAGAGGAGAGATTCCATAAGGGCTAACCATTTTTGTTGAACAAAGAGTTGAGATGGCGGAAGACAATTGGATGCTTAGGGAGTTGATGACTCAAAATCTAGAGAGCCAACCCCTTTGTGTAGTCTTCCCACCTTTGCCAGAAAATGTCTCTTGTGAGCTAAAGAGCAGTATGATCCAATGCTTTCCACGGGATGGCCGGAGAGGATCCCAACAAACACCTCTCAGAGTTTCATTTGGTTTGCACCAATTTGAAACAACCGGGGTGTCGGAGGAGGACCACAATTTGAGGCAATTTACTTTATCTCTGCGAGACACAACAAATGATTGACTCTATTACCTCCCACCGGTGTGCATCACTTCTTGGATGGACATGAAGTGGAGAATATTTCTCAAGAAATACTTCCCAACTTCAAAGTTAGTGGGTCTGAAGAAGCAATTGTCCAATATTTTGCAACATGTGAACAAGTCCTTGTATAAGTACCGAGAGAGGTTCAAGTGACTATTGGCTAGTTTTCCTTATCACTCATTCAAGGAAGGAAATTTGGTGTACAACATCTTCAAAGGCTTATGCAATGAAGACATGCACATGGTGAATGTGGCATGCAATGGTTCTATAGTAAACGAAAGCCCCAAAGATGGTATGGCCTTATTCGAGGAGATGGCGAACGGTACAAGGTAGTTTAAGATCTGATCCCGTGTGAAGGTTTTAGAGGAGCTTGCTCATTCTCCCAAAATTGAGGAACAAGTCTAAGCGCTTGATTTCATGATGAAAGAGTTCATGAAAAAGAGGACGCAATAAGTGAATGTGTGTAGAATTTGTAGTTTAGATCCCCTGACCGACACATGTCCGCAAGTGGTATATAGTTTTGAGGAGGTGAAGGCCTTAGATTTCAATGGTGGGAATAGGCAGTTTGCTAGAGGGAAACAACAAGGGGTTCCAAGGGAACCAAGGCAGAGATCGACAAGAACCTTATGCAAATTCATTCAATCCCCAATACCTTGACCACTCAAACATTTGGTGGCATGAGGAAAACCATGGGTATAGTCGAGGTGGACCACCTCAACCATACCCGAGGGGAAAAGATCCTTCCAACTCTAATAATCCATTGTATAAGTCGGACTGGGAGGAATTCTTGAGGCAATAGCACAATTGGCTAAGAAGAGTGATATGTTTGCGGAGTGAACGAGAAGGGAGATTGAGAAACTAGGCACAATATCCTTTTCAAGTATCAAAAACCGTGAAGTGCAAGTTGGTCAACTTTCCACTTCGGTGATCCGGCTTGAGGCTAGAGAATCCGGCAAACTACCATCCCAACTCGATGTGAATCCACACAATGTGAGTGATGTGAAATTGATAAGCAGGAAGAGGTATGTGAAGCTGCGAAGGAGGTTGTGCAAGAGGGCGAAAAATTTGTGGAAAGAAACAAGAAAAATCTCAAAGAAGAAGAGATAGTAGTTGAGGAGGAGCCCTCAAAGGAGCTCCCTACCACCAAGGCAAGGGTCAACCCTCTGCCGCTGTTCCCTAGTGCACTATGGGGAAGACCCAAGGTGGTAACCAATGAAGCTCAAAATTTTCAAGTATTCGAAAAGTTTGAGGTTAGCATTCCAATTGTTGATGTCATTGAAAAAATTCCTTTGTATGCTAACATTTTGAAAATACTTGCACTAAAAGAAGTAACAAGTCTACTAGAAAAATAGGTCAATTGAAATAGGGAGAGTAGCCACTTAAGCTCACAAGAACATACCTAAAAAGTCTGATGACCCCAAGATGTTTTTAATCCCTCTTTCTCTAAGAGGTAAATTGGTGAAACATGCTATGATTGACTTAGGTGTCTCTATCAATTTTATCCCATTTAGCCTTTATGAGAACCTGGACATAAGTGAGCTTAGGGACACTAGGGTTACTGTCCAAATGGTCGACCATTCCCAAGCTTACCCTAGAGGTATAGTTAGGGATATTATGGTTATGGTGGGTAATCTAGTGTTCCCGATGGACTTATATGTCCTTGATGTAGTGCACAATAGAGGCACACCCCCAATTTTATTGGGGCGACCATTTTTGAAAACATCAGGACCAAAATAAACGTCCTTTTGGGAACACTAACCCTAGAGGGATGATGTTGACAAGATTGGCGTTTACAAATCTAAGCATGAATCACCTACTTCTTCTCTTACATGCATTGGCATAGCCTTGTACGATTAATTTGTTCAATGTGATGATTCTTGTATGATTGATAATGATGAGTTCCTAGATGATGATGAGTTCCTAGATGATGAGAGTGATGAGAGAAATAATGCTTTGACTTTGAAAATGATATGGATGACACCTATGCCATGCATGAGTTTAATGATGATCTTTATTTTATGGATTTCTTTTCTATGCTCACTAATGTGTTGCGATTGGTGGAGGGTGGAAAGATTTTAAATCTCCAAGGCCACCTCATAAGCTTGAGTAAACGGCTAAGGAGTCAACATTAGATAAGGATGGACATAAACTCTCTATTGCAGACAAAGAGCATGAAGGTAAGGGTGAAAATTTGTGGAGACCTTTCCAAAAAGATGTCATCATCGATGGAGTCGCGCATGGTGACTCTGGAGACCCAATGATAGGTTTATTTTAATTAGAATGAATGGACAATAAATCGTGAGGATGAAAATAAAAATACTGTGTTTTTCCTTGTTTTGTTTTTGATGTTTTTGGTAGTTTATTTTTGCATGTTTGTGTTTGTGTGACAAAGGATCTTGTGTGGAATTCTGGTTGATTGTTGATTTTAAGATCGAGTCTTCTGTTTGTGGTTAGACGGAAATAGGATTTGGATATAAAAGTGTTAGAAAAATGAAGGTGCTGGGGTGCACAGGTTGTGTAGGGTACACAACCCATGTAAGATGAACCAAAACGAGGCCTTTATATGGCACAACCTTGCTATGCCTCATACTAGTCAGTAACAACTGCAAACGGGCAGAGTTGCACAATTTTGGTAAAATTATTTTTTTTCCAAAACAAACACTTTTGCCCCATTAATTCCACAGATTTCTTCTTCCCCAAGTTTGTTAGTGTGGTACTACACCAAGAATTAACACATTTGAGCATAAATTCATTGAAACTTTTACTCCAAAAGTTTTTCTATTTGCCTAAAACCATTGCTACCCCCTTTTTGCCTCTCGCCTAAACAACCCACTTTTGGAAGATCATTGATTCTATGAATCTAATTCAGAGTACCTTTTTCCATCCATAAAGATCATTTAACCCACTCCAAGTACTTAAAAAACATCCACCCTCACTTCACAATTTGAAGAATTTGAAAATTGGGCACTTTCTCTCAAGGGACAACGCTCTCTGCTTCTTCTTGTGTGATTTTCATCTCTTAGCCTCCAATTTTGGGTAACTCTTTGAACTTTGTGTTTACTTTGTTTCTTTAGCATAATTGTGTTATGTGTGGGAAGGTATTAAATTTGAAATGCTTAATGTTTTATGGAACATTACAAGAAACACGACCTTTTACCTCGATTTTACAAGACTTTTTACCTTGATTTTGAGTCAAAAAAAAGAGGTAAATACAGCTGTAGTAAAAAGTAAAATTTTTACCTTGGTTCAGAACCGATGTAAAAATTACTCTTTAACTCGGTTTTAGACCGACACCGATAGGTTTTGTGACCGACCTCACTCCAAGCAAGAAGGCTAATGATAGAAGTCCATAGTTGTGACTTCGTTTAGGCCGACGTTGGCATGCTTGAGGACCAACGTCGGCCATAGCAAAAAGGAAAACAATGGGAGAGGAAATGCTACGGCATTGTCTAGCCAGAAGTCAGTCTACATAAGAGTGACATCGCAGACTCTGGTAAGCGACTTTGCACGTAGTGGGGCACCTAGGTCATGTGCCTGTTGATGTGGAACTCTAACAAAAACAACATCATTTTGACTGTGCAGTATTGTAAAAAAAAATTGACACCGGTTATGCGACGCCATTAGGGTATTGTCCATGCACCAGTTTGTGCAACGTCGTAGATTAATTGGTTATACATCGTTTCTCTTACAATATTATAATATTTAATATTTGATGACACAAACAATTGTTTGTTGATAGCCATTACATTTTATTTAAAATAAAAAAAATCCTAGAATGGTTAAACATCATACAACAATTAATTGTTGTTCAATTAATGTGGGAAAGAATGACATGTTAAAACTCACAAAACTATGATATGTTACAATTACATGTTTAAATATATTAAAATACATAAGGTTGATAAAAAATTGAAACATTTATTATATTGAACCTCCATTTTCTATTTTGTACGATATTAAAACTGTCATTGCAACTAGTGAAATGATAAGTCTGTCCATCTACATGCTGAAAGTCCATCGATAACTCTCTTTGTCCTATTACAACCAATACAAGGGGAACAAAATTTATGTTAGAATTGAGCAGTCCCCATATGAAATACACAAATTATAATCATGCACATACGACATTAATCTCTACATGGAAAAAGTAACTGATATGATTTAAAGCAATGTCGTAGGTATGACTGATCGATGTTGCATAGCCCAAAAACTGAGCGACGTTGGACATTCATAGATATTTAAATCATTTCCTAGACCTATGTGAAGTTGGTCTTTGTTCGGTACCATATTGTATTGGCCAATTAACTGTGACTGACATCGCACATTCAAACTATGTTCATATGAAAATGTAATTATCGTTCAAAATCAGCCCTAATGTAAGCCCTTTCTCTCAATTCTTACAAACATGGCATTATATTGGAAACACAAACAACAAACACTATATAACATGTTATACAATTATCATACTTCATGAAAATATTCGATCTTTGATCAATGAGGAAAAAGAATATACAGAAGGTATGGTAACAAAATTGTTAAATGAACATGGAATGGATTGAAAACTACCTCAATTAATTTGAACCTCATGATGCTCCATCCTCGGATACTTGTTGATGTTTGAGAGAAGAAATTTAATTGAGCTCATTAATTGTTGTAATGGTGTGAATGGAAAGGATAGTGAGGAGTTGGGTTTGGAGAAAGTGTGTTGGAGATGAGAAATAGGTAGGTGTTAGTGCTGAATATTATTGACATTAAACAGGATTTGGGGCAAATTTTGGTTCCTGCTGGAAATTTCAAGTCGACCGACGTCGGTCGCAGGTCGATTTTAGGTTCATACTGTGCGACACAATTGCGACGTCGCACATAAGGGCCATAGTCTAATTTCTGAACAGTTTTGTAAAATACTCAATTTTAAGATTGAGGCCCCTTTAGTCGACCCGTTTATGCACAAATCGGAACAACATTGGCATTAAAATGTGAATGAAAATGTTATCTCCAATTTTGCATTTGGACTTCTCCCACTTTCATGGAGAGACCTTAGCCTAAACAATAAAAAGATTATCGGTTGTCCCAAACTCGATTCTGATTGTCCCAAAAAGAAACTTTGCCTTCCCTAGTAGAACCTATAATAACCAAGAGTAATAAAGTAACTGGTTTTGTTTCACATAGACTTCCACAAGTTCTTACAACTGACCCTTGTATACTTTTACGTAATCATCTACAACTTATTCTAGACCACGTACTACCGCTTTCTAAAATTTGAAGGATGGAATTTTAGTATCTATTTATTTCATATAAAAACCAAGAATATGAAATTTCATGTGAATCTATGTGGTGGAAATTATCATTCTCTAATGCTTATTGTAATGGTATTAATTGAATACTAATAAAAATGACGGATGATTCCCCCAGTTTGTATCCCTCTTACATAGTACGCATAGTACCCACATCAAATATTTTTCCTAATGATCGGGTGCATAATTCTGAAGCATTGTGAATGAGCAAGGAAGTTAGGGCCATAGTGTAATATTCACTTAGTTTTGTCATATACTTTCTGTGAATAATTTGGGCCTATATATTGACCCATTCATGCCCAAATTTGAACATCGTGGTTGTGAAAATGTCCAATTTTGCATTTCAAATTCTCTCACTTTCTTGGAGGGACCTAAGTGCAAAAATTAAAAAGGTCACTAGCATTCACAAAATTGATTCCGATCATCTCGAAAAGGACCTTTGCCATCCCTAGTTAAACTTATAATCCCAGAAAGTGATGAAAAAACTGGCATGTTTCCACAGCGACTTCCACAAGATCTTCCAATTAACCCTTGCATACTTATAAGTAATCATCTATGATTTACTCTAGACCACGTACTAGCACTTTTAAAAAACTGATGGAAAAAATTTCATTATCTTTTGAATTCATATAAAATATAGAATATGTAACTTTGTGTGATTCTATGTGATGGAAATTATCGTTCTAATAACGCTCATCATAAGGGCATTAATGGAATACTATTCAAAATGAGGGACCAATACCCCGGTTCGTTAATGCCTAAATCGGAACAACATGATTGTGACAATGTGATTTAGATAATTGGGTATCTCTAGTTTTTTCATTTTGACGTTTCCCACCCTCTTGGAGGGATCTAAGTGTAAAAAGAAAAAGTTCACCGGTTGTGCTAAAATTGATTCCTATCAAACCAGAAGCTAATAAAGTACATGGACATTTATAAATTTCAATTAATAGTTTCTAATATACTATTAACTGTTATTAAGGTCAAATATATTCATTTTGGTCAAACGCGGACCCATTTGCTATGTTATTGGACTGAAATGGTGAGGCCCACATTCAGGTTAACCGACATCAGTCTTACATTGGTCATATGTCAGTAAGGTTAAGTTACATGCGATGTCACACATTATGAGGTGAGACCCATTTGCAATGCTAGGGGGCTGAAATTGTTAGGCCCACATTCATGTTAACCGACGTTGGTCATATGTCGATAAGGTCGATAAACGTGTGACGTCACACATGCTGAGGCGGGATACACAAGGGTTCCAAACGACTATATATATATATGGATCCCACATCATAAATCAGTTCAAACACTGAAATTTTCCACAAATTTCAACAGTTCCTCAATCCCTCTTCTTAAAGGTATGGTTTCTAGTTTCTTTCGGTTCCTTTCATTTTTCTATATTTCCTTAAAATTGTTATGTATATGCTATGTGATTTTTGTTTTGTTTTTAATTTACTATGGATAGGGGTTTCTATCCCAGCAAATTGTGGTTTTATGTTTTCCCCCGAATCTGTGGTCCATATTTTTGGTTTAGGACATTCCATTTCTCCAATTTTCTCCTGTTGTTAATGTTTCTGCTATGTTTGAATGTTACGTTGCTAGCCCTTCGATCCCCATTTGTGTGGAGCAATCATAGTGTGACGTCGCTAATTCATATTTGTGGGGCTTGCATGTCTGAGACATCGTACCCTTCTCGGTAAACCATTCAGTTATACTGACAGGTTAGTGATGCCGCTCTTATATGAATGGCATTATTTTGGACCAATAGGTAAGCGACGTCGCTCGTACATGTCGGCCATGCCATTATTTTAGACCGATATCTATGAGCAACCCATGTACAACTTAAAAGATTAATTGAAACAATTTATACCGAACCAATTCCTATCTATTATTATATAAATCTTTTGTGACAATATAAATTTTAGAAATCATGGATGCCAATGAAGGTTGGAGTAGTCATTCCCCTATTGAGGTTAGCAATTTTTTGTTTAGACTGCTACGTAAATTCCTTTTATTTGATTACTAATATTCTGATTTAATTATTTATAATTTCATTGACCAATGCAAATCCTTAGTGATTCAGATGAGGACCGTTTGCGGACTTCATTCAGCAATATCATTCCACACCACGTTAAGACTTTTACCCAAACAAACTTTGGTTCAATTCCAATTTTGGTAAGACCTCCCCATTACCCATATATATTTTCAATTAACATTTTTTCTAGATTAATACTTTCATATATACTAACTATGATTTTCTTGTTATAATTTAGTACGCCCAAAGCAAGTTCATGGAACTCCTACCAAATGTCAATATGTATGTTGTGTTTAGGTGCAATAGAAGAGAGTATCACTTGCACTACTCGGGGAACAGGAGGCTCAAGACCCTGACCTCGAAGGGTTTTAGCCAGTTTCTTGATACAGAGGAACCGAGGCTTGGGGACACACTCTACTTCGAGCTGTTAGATTGTTTTGGGCCGATAGTGTTCAATGTCATCATTCTTCCCTCATGATTGTAGTATACTATTTATAATTTGGAACAAATTAAAACAACTTTATTAGAATTCGGAACATTTGTACTAAATTCAAAGTATTTGTTGAATCCCCTTTTTATGTTATTTAATCTATAATCTATTTTTTGAATGTGATTTTAATGTTATTGAATCCTTAATATTTAACCTACCTTATGAAACAAAGTTTTAATATTATGGTCATTCACAAAACTGGAAAAGTCTTATGTGTAATGAACAATTTGTCTAAATCATATTGAAGTAGCAAAAAATGTTTGACCACAATTTTTAAATAAATTTAAACTATTCACCGACTATTTTCCCTAGATGGTGGACATGTCATACACAACCAAAAATAATTTTGTTGCAGTAAAAGGATATTTACTAATGTCTAATTGGTTGTTAATTGTTTTGGTCCTTGGCAGGCTCATTTGTTCGTGGGCTGAAATTGTTAGGCCTACATAACGTGCGACGTCGCTCATTGGTCGGTTACTTGTCGCTTGAACTGATATAGGTGTGATGTTGCATAATGCAAGGTGGACAACACAAGGGTCCAAAATGACTTCGTTCGGAAACGACTATAAATATAGGGTCCCTCACAATCAGTTCAAGCTTCTGTTCCCAAGTTTTTCGTGAATTCCAACAATCTCCCACCCCTCTTCTTTTCTCCCTTGTCAAAGGTAAGGTTTTCCTACTCTTTTAACACCTACAATTTTGTAATTGTTACTTTACATTGCCTAATCTATGCTCTGTGAATGTGTTGTGTTTTATGGTTTTCCAGTTCTCACTCAAATCTATTAGATTGTGAAGTTTCTTAAAATTCAAACCTAGGTACTACAGTTTGGTATGGTTTTGGACGTTTTTCAGTAATTTTCTGTTGTTAAATCATCATTTTTTCTGGGTTTATGTGTTTTTTACCATAGCTTCCTTTGATGTATGCGACGTTGACAACCTGTCAGTTACATGTCGGTCAATGTAAATTGTGTGCGATGTCGTACATTTATATGTCCAGAAATATGTATGAGATGTCGCACATATTTCAGTTTGACAATTGGTGTTACCAATTTATTATCGATGTTACATATATGCATTTACGCTTACTGTAAATCTGTACCAGCCCATTGTTCAGTTTGCTAGATAATGGAACGAAGTCGCCGATACATGTCGACCAAGCCATTGATTTGGACTGACACGTATCTGCGATGTTTGGCCGATATTTCACTGTGTATTTCCATGTTCAGATTTCCCTAACCATTTTCATTTTTGATTTAGGACTAATTGTTGGCGAATGATCTTCAAGTCACCCTTTTTTCCAGGTCTTTTACCATTTTACACACACACACATATATATTTACTAATACACCTTCACACTTTACCACAATTAATATTTATTTGTTTTCATGCAGTTCTATGCATAACGGAGCAATCCAGAGCCTCTTGTGTTTGACCTGGAACATCATACAATGGCTGCTGATAGCCCACGTTTCCACTGCACTCTAAAGCAGCAGAACTTGGGGAAAAACCCAACTTTGGTAATGCATTTTAAATTTATAGTAGTTTTTGTTAATTGCGAGCGCACACACACACACACATATATATATGTACATTCTAATCAATATATATATATATATATATATATATATATTTATTTAGTACATCCTGAGGGAGATGTATCACTCTTGTCAATTGAGAAGTCCCACGATATGCTTAAGTCCCATGGGACAGAGTGGCGTATGAACTACTCGAGAAAGGGGGGGGGGGGTGGGAAGATCAAGGTCTATCCTTTAAGGGTTTTGGAAAGTTCCTTTCTGGAAACTGGCAACGTATCGAAGACACCTTGTTCTTCGAGGTTATAGAAGCTGGGGGGCCAATCGTCTTCAAGGTCATCATAATGCGAGCTGATTGGATTTATTGTAATTTATGTAATGTTGGAACTCTAAGACAATTATTATTCTAATTTATGTACTATTTGTAAGAATATTTTCATAACCTTTTTAATAGTTTAAGTACCTTATTTGACATTATATAATTGACTCTTTTTTGGTTTTCCCTCTTATTCCACTATTTCGATCAGAACTTATCAAAACTAACTTTATTAAAACTTTAAACAATACTTCTTCATTTTCCAAAGTCCATCTTTTTCTACTTTAACCCATCTTTTACATATCTGTGATGTCGGTCGTCAGTCACACAACATGTTAGTGGGAACGATATATAATGCGATTTCGGATGGAATTTTGAGATGATCTTGTTAAAGAACATACAATGGTTCTTGTTATATGATCTTTGATGGATATGCTTGTCTATTCTTTCCCTTACAATCTTTTTCTTGTTTTGGTAGAATGGGTCCTAAAATGAGTATGCCGGAGTAAGGAACAACCTCCCGAGGTGATTAAAAGGAAGAGTTAAGCTAAAGTTGAGAGACAAGAGCCAAAAACTTGTACATCCCCTAACCCCGCCATTGTTGTTGATGAGTTCATGGGGTTGACCAACATTACCGGGAGTGCAGCTTGGAAATGGAAGTACCTCAATAAGCCAAAGATAACCATCTTGGAGACCAAGTTTGCGTGTAAGGAGACATTGGTAGCACTAGGCCTACTCGAGCCTGTCACTACTTACTAGGTCGAATAGGCCTAGAAGGCTTCTTAGAGATGCTTTCCAAGATATACATTAGATAGACTCTGGAGTTCTTGGAAACCATGGATCAAACATTGAACAGTGACTGGAGGAGGACCGTTACATTCCACTTGGATGACCAGGAGTACTTAATGACCCATAGGGAAGTCGCTATCATCCCCAGGCCTGGACATTGAAGAGAAGGATGGTGAGATTCAATCTAGAGTGCAACCTACTCTAGCCAACCTACCGATGGATTTCTTCGACCAATTTTGCACATTTGGTGAACAAATCATTAGCTCAACCCATATAGTGCAAGAGGTTGGTCACGCGGTAGGAGGGATGAGTTTGAAAATGGGGGAATTCGGGGCTAGGCTTGACTCTATGGATGATCCCATGAGAGCGTGGGGAGCTGGGTTAGATTCTATTGAGCAGAAGTCAAGAAGGAAGCTATAGAGAAATTGATTGAGAAAATACCTGCTTCAAAGCTTGAAGGGTTTCATGACTTATTTCCCTATAAGAGGCAAGAATTAAGGCAAGAAGAGAAGAGAAGAAGGTGCGAGGTGAGGTGTACCAAGAGTAAGTTCTTACTATCATCCTTACTCCACTTACGATTCTACTTTTTATGATGCATTGGGGACAAAACCTGGCTAGGTCAAAAACCCAAAAAGGTAACTTAGAAAACAATGAGAAATGCTAGGACAGGTTGAAAAACCTAGGCAAAAGTGAGAGGCCAGGTGTGGAAAAAGGTGAGAAGTGAGCTCAAAAATAAAAAAATTGTGGGATGCTAATATGAAAACTTAAAAGGGCTCCTAGGAAAAATGAGAGAAATTAAAAAAATCCCATGGTTCTCTTGGATTGTCCTTTGGTGGTTCTTTTAGTGGAGTAATAGCTTCACACACTCATCTTTGTGAACTTCACGTTTCGGTATGTTGGTTGGATAGGCTAACTTAGTTTCTTTTGGGGAGTGAGAGTTGTGAGATTCTTATATATTTGGGGGAACTAGGGTAGCCTAGGAATAAATGTTGAATGTCTTGGGGAATTTTTTGCATGCTATGTTTCGCTTAGATCTTTGCTCGTTCTTGTTTACTTGAGGACGAGTAAATGTTTAAGTGTAGGGAAATTGATGTGCACCTATGAGCATGTGTCTCCTAATGCATTTAGCACATATATTAATAGCTTTTCTATGGTTGATTGGTAGGTTTAGTTCAGTTTACATCACAAGGGGATTAGATAGCCTTTGTTGGTTTTCTTGTCTATATACTTCACTTTGTTAATTTTTTTTGACCTAATGGTTGTTATGTCCTCACGAGAATCTAGATCCTATTTTGTGAGCTTCATTGTAGATTTCTCGTAAGCACTTTGAAGTAGATTAGTGAAGATTATTCATAAGAATGGTAGAATATATTTGAAGGCCATTCACAAGAATGGTAGTAGACCAAAGTCCACACGCTTAATCGTGAGTAGATGGAATGTGTCGAAGTGAAAGAGTTGAGGAGAATATATTTGAAGGCCATTCACAAGGATGGTAGTAGATTGAAGTCCACACGCTTGATCCTGAGTAGATGGAATGTGTCAAAGAGAAAGAGTTGAAGCCCAGAAGTCTTAAAAAAGACTGGCACAACTGTGCCCTTCTACACAGCTTGTGCCAACCAAAATGGCAATGTGGATAAGTACATGCATGGGTCGTGTCCTTGTGCATAGCTCATGCCAACCGGGAGGAACGTGTGGTTAAGTACTGGTGCGGGTTGTGTCCTTTTACACGATCCGTGCACTTCGAAGATTAAGGCTTGAAGACCCAACCTGTGCCCCATAACGATATGCACAGCCGTGCCATCAGAAGACGAATAACCCAACTCCAATCTGCTCACCAAAAGGATATGCACGGGCCGCACTGCTCAGACGGCTAAAATACCTTTCAATCAGTGGCCCACAAGGAATTACACGGGCCACACGATCAGTTGGTCGAGAAACCTTGCCTTGTTGGTGATCCATTCCCTTATGCACAGGCCGTGCCGCGCGAGTCATTTTCTATTTCACTACTTGCACTAACACAACAACCTAGGGTTTCTCTTGTTTTGGGGCTCTTTAAGGCCCATTTCCTACCTACTATATAAAGAACCCTGGTCTACTAGGGTTTAAGGAGTGAGGGAGAGAACATTCATTTGTTGTAATTCTTCTAGTTTCTATATGTAGGTAGAGAGAGAAATGGAATAACCCTTCTCTCTTATTTTATTTTTTTCCAGTATCTGCCCAAGGGCATTTAATCTAATGGTAAAATTGAGTTCAGTGCTTAGGGAGTAGTTAATTTACTTGGGGATCTAATTTGTATTCATGATTCGGTATAGATTTTGTGAGATTGTAGGTCACCTTATCCTTTTATGTTTATGAATATCATTCTTGATTTAATCTTTACGTTCTTGTTAAGTGCTTTTTATGTATCCTATGATACACAATAGTTATATGTTCAATGTATGGTGCTAGGCTTGTTTTCCCTTTTGGAGTGTCCGGTTAGGATATGCGGGGTCGTGATTCCTCGACTATGTGAGTGTATGCACATAGGTCATGAGAACCGAATCCACATAAGTGTATGCCTTATTTTAACTAGAAGATTGTACCCCGATAGATAATGCTTGATAGTTTGTAGCAACTAGAGTTGTAGGGTAGCGACCATTATCTTTTCCATTCTAGAGTCATCATGATGTTTTGCTTACTTTGTCTCTATAGGCCTAGGGAGAAGCATTCACAGTGGAGGCATGTGATGTATTTCTTTAGGGGAAAGAGGAGTGCATAACGGTTAGACTGCTTGATACACTTTACCTAATTACGGAGGTGGCGTTGATAGGATATACGTAGGCACCTTTGTGTGGCAAACATTCGGAAGTGTCAACTATCAACTACACTATATGGCATAAACATTGGGATGGGTTTAAAGGTCTTGTATGAGGTATAATCTAGGAATAATGTCATCTACCGGTCATGTTACGCAAATATCCCAAAGTCTTAGCTTAATATAGTTTATTCCCTGATTTTGCATGTTCAGTGGTTTATAAACTAACCCCCCTAAAAACCATGTTTGTGACACTATTCCCAACACACAATAGGAGTGATGTCCGATTGTGAGTCTTGCGTAATTAACCTTTGAATCCAAGCATCTCTGTGGACGACCCCGTACTTGCCACTAGCTACTCTTTGGTAGTTGGTAGTGAGTTCGGGAGTAACATTATAAATTCTATCTTTATGAAGCATCCCGTGGGTTAATTGATCTCCTGAAAGGTTGGTAAGTTAATGACCCCAAAGGGTGAAGATAAAATTCCTAGTCTGAGAACCATGAGATACATTGAAGAAAGAAATTAAGATGACATGAGAGACAATTGGGATATCCTCGAAGAGCATCACCAACTTGCGAGCATCACAGAAGCTAGGCACAAGTACATAGTAAAAAATTCTTATAGCGACAAGGTGCACACAACCACTTTCAAGTTAGGAAACCTAGTCTTGAACAAAAATGAGGCCAACCAGGCAAAAAAATTGGGAAACTTTGCCCATCTTGGGAAGGACCGTACAAGATTGTATAAGCTCAAACAACTATTCCCTTGCCCACATAGATGTCACCTATTCCCAATACGTTGCATGTAACCAACCTTAAAAAATACCATAGACCCACCTCCACTCGGGGTCGTCCACTACAGCTAATTAACCTGAGCGAAGGCGTTAATCGAACGAAATGAATGATGATAAAATTTAAATATATATTTTTCACTAAACTCACTACTAAGCTACCTATGTGGTAGTTAGTGGCAAAACCGGGTTTGTCCACAGAGATGCTAGAGTATAATAGCAAACTACACAGAACTATGTACGGGTTGTCAATCTGTTTGTGTGCTAGGAATAGCTAATATTGTAACGCATGGGTTTTTTTGGTTTTTCAATTAACAAGAAAATGAAAGCTAAAGGAAGAGAAAACTAATGCAAGAACTTGGGGAATAGTTGCGTAACATGTTTGATTAAGTGTTTCGATCCTCGATTCCATCACACACAAGATGTCGAAGCCTATTCTAGTGTTCATAACATGTGGTGTGGGAGATGGTTAGCACTTCCCCATACCTTTCACGTAGGGTGCTCTTGCAATATTTCACTAGCATTGTCTCTGTAATCAGGGAAGTGCAACAATGATGTGCACAATATTGCATGCATTAACCAATGCATTCAACAATATAATTGGCATGTTTTACTTGTTGGATTGCTAGTTTTAGTTAGGTTTAGATGACAAAGGGTTTAGACAACCATGTTTTGTTATGTGTCTAAATCCCAAGTTTTGTAGACTTAATTGATACTAATGGACAACTTGTATCCAGGGGCACCTAGATCTTCTTTTGTGATCTCATTTAGTAGGTCGCTCATGGGTACTTTTTATCATCTTTGTAGAAGGTCATTCGCAAGAGCGGTAGAAGATATTGAAGGCTATTAGCAAGAATGGTAGTAGGTTGAAGGCTATGGACTCTAAAGCATGGTAGTGGATGAAGTTGACCCCAAGAAAGGTGGATTCAAAGTTCAAAGATGCCAATGAAGAAATGGAGGATTGTTGTCCAAGAGTTGCACAAAGTTATGGTAAATGATCCAAGAAGAATATGCTATTCAAGGTGGAACCATTGGATTTTTCCTCTCGATCGCTATAAAATTGACTACAAGAACTCTCAAATTAGACCAATGGTTTATCCATAGCTAAGAAAACAAGTCAGCCGGCCAAACCAGCCACAATCAGAACCAGGCTAGACCAAGCATAACCCGTACCGTGCGACACGACCCATGTTAGGGGCCTTTGGAATAAGCCATTCAAAGTAATAAGGGCCATGTCATACCTCAGCACAGGTCATGCCAATCCCAGCTAGCAGTGTCCACATGTTATTCTTTTCACTCCAAAATTTGGCCAAGTATGGGCTAAGACCATTCCATTTCACACGGTCCACGTCGTTTCAAGTAAAAAATGCCAAGAATAGCCCAAGGAGTGTGAAGAATGATGCAGCCCACACCAAGATATTGTGAAAAATGAAGATCTGATTGATGGCCTGCGCTAAACGACACAGGGTACAGATCAGAAGATAAAAAATGGAGCTCTAGATAACGACCCACACCTGTTGACATGGACTGCGCCAGCACGCCGAAGCTAGGACCGATGGCCCACGCTAGTACAAGTCACATGGCTCATGCTAGGACTGATGACCCATGCCGACATCAGTCCACGTCGGTCAGCACGGGCCGTGCTAGGTGCGACACCCAGTGCCAGTTGCGGCTGCTAGGGTTTTTGGCCTATTTTGGGCCTATTTTAAGACCAACTCCTTGCTACTATATATAGGATATAGTCTACTAGGTTTGAATTTCTATATTAGATTTTACATTTCTAAAGTAGGCTAGAGAGAGAAAATACTCTCCCTTCTCTCTAGGATTTCATCTTTTCTTCTTTTTATTCTTGTTTTTCCCAAAAATGTGGAATCCAATGCAATACTTGGTTTCCATGTTTAGGGAGTAGTTAATTAAGCTTGGGGTTGTATTTGTATTCATGATTTGAAATTGGCTTTTTGATATTTGCATTTTCCTATCTTTATGTCCTATGAATATTTGTACTTGAACTTATTTTTTCTATTGTTGTTAGATCTATCCTATGTCATTATGAAGATGCATCCTTGCATATATTCTAGTGAAAAATCACGCTAGGCTTCATTTCTATCTTGGGAGTGTTAGAATTTTGGAGTAGGTTAAGAACATTAGGGAGATGAGTTCATTCATTTCCTTTGACAGAACGTTCTTATATGTGTTATACCATGATTCTAATTGACTAGTTGTGTGAGAAATCACATGTTGGGTGGTCAGTTTGGAAAATCTTGATGAGGAGAATTCCTTGGTTTACCCCGATAGATGCGCGTGATTGTTTGTAGCGCTAGAGTTGTGCCGACTCTAGAGTCATCACAAGGTGTCTTTTCCTTTACCTATTTAGGCCTAGGGATTGAGATCTATAGTGGACTTTCTGAGATGTAATGCAATCACTACATATCTAGGAGGGCTTTGTATTCTCTAAGCGGGGGCACGTCAGCATTGGGAGTGAAGTGACAGGGAATAGTCTGTGGCATCACTGGACTAGAGCGTATTCCCTAATTACGGAGGTGATGAGATGCGGAATTGTGGTACGTATCACATGCAACAGAAGGGGGGGAAATACTTTGCTATCTCCACACAGTGTGACATAGGCATAAGATAGTTTTATATGTTTATATGTGAATGAATCTAGGATAGAAGCCATTTATCAATCAGGTTACTCAAATACCCCAAGTGCCTATCAATATAGTTTAATCTTGTGTTATCTTTTATGTTCATAGTTGTTAACTGGAAAAACCCCAAAAACCCCCCTTTTACAATAGTAGCTATTCCTAGCACACGTGCAGATTGACAACCCGGACTTGGTTGTGTATAGTTAGCTATTAGAATCTAGCATCTCTGTGGACAAACCCAGTCTTGCCACTAACTACCCCATAGGTAGCTTAGTAGTGAGTTTGGGAGCAAAATATAAATGTTATCTTTGACCTCTCAACACCTTCGCTCGGGTTAATTTAGCTATGTCTATAATGACCCCAAGTGGAGGTGGGTTAAACAGCGGCCCTACCACTATGCATATCTGTTTCTCTCTCATATAATTACGTCCCAGGCACTACACCTTGAATGCTCTATTCCTAGGCTTACAAAGGCAAAGGAGGATAGGCACCTTATCGATGGCACTAGGGCCGTGAAACCCTAGTTTTACTACTGAATGCTATCTCTACTCGTAACCCTTCGGACCAACTTACCAACTAATACTAGTGTGCTGTCATTGTAATGGTAAAACTTGGAAAAGACTTACGTGCACACACCCACGTGGAACCGGACCCCACTACCCATATCACATCCAGGTTTCTCTTCCTCGAGGAGTATCAATATGTGCACCAACATGAATGTAGAGTAGAGTTTGTTCTAATGGAGTGTATCATTCATGCAATTAATAAAAATTCAAGAACAAGCCAACATGATATCATAAACACATAGAAATAGGTGGATCTAAGAAATCTCACAAAACTATAGTTGATGTGATTTATTTTGCATGCATTAAACATTCGGCATATTTTTTAGCTTGTTTTATTTGGTGGATTGCTAGTATTAGTTAATTTTACGTGACAAGGGGTTTAGATGGCTATGTTTGGTTTTATTGTCTAAATCCCGTGTTTTGTAGACTTATCTAGTACTAATGGATATCTTATATCAACGGACTCCTAGATCTTCCTTGTGATCATCTTTAGTAAGTCACCCATGGTTACTTTTGTTACATTCCATGTGAAGGCCGTTCGTAAGGGCGGTAGAAGATATTTGACCTTCCTCCCACAGGTCGTTAAAACCCATAGCTTAGAAGTCTAAACCCGGTTAGAGGTGATGCAATCAAAAGATAGAAATTTATAGTTTGGCACCCTGTTCCTACTGCTACGCTACTTACAGGGTAGGTAGCGGTAAGCCCTGGGTTTGTCCACAGAGATGCTAGGTCTAATGTATCAACTCAAAACACAACCTCGTACGGGCCATCAATCTATACGAGTGAAAAAAATAGCTAGCAAAGCAAACATACAGCTAGAGGGGAGGGGTTGGTTTTTCAAACTAACAACTTCAAAACATGAAAAGTAAAAACACAACTACAATATTAGCTAAGCACTTAGGGAAATCATTGAGCAACTTGGTCAATCTAATGCTTTTATCCTTGATTCTTTCACATAGAGATCTAAATAAACCTAATAGAGTGTTCGTAACACATAGTGTGGCCAATGGCATACACTTCCCTGTCCCTTTCATGACAGGTGCTCTTGCAACCCTCCATCGATACCGCCATCATAACTAGGGAGTACAACAAGGTCTGACCATTGTTGTAGGTCTAATTCTCCCCTGTGCAATTACCTCTTGGGCTTTCACCATGAATGTGCTACTCCTCTTGGGTCCTATTAATTAGGCCCAAGGGTAATATGCACCTTATCTATGATACTTTCTTGTAACCGTAGCTTGCCATTATTTAGAAATCTCTACCTGTAACCTCTTGGAAAACTTTATAAAGTTAGCTAAGACTAGTGTGATGGTATGTGGATTAGAGTGATCTCGAATCTCCCATGCACGCACTCACACAGACACATTCTCCTCCGCGCATTCGAACGACCAGGTTTCTCTTCCCAAGGGGGCATCGATGTTTGCACTTAGCATGAATACATCCTAAAGTGTGTGCTATATATGTGGTGTAATAATCATGCATTCAAACTCAAAATAAAATCACAATAATATTATGAACACAAAATTATGATGAACTAGAGAACCTCAAAAAGCATAAAGATTATCAAGTCACTACAATTTATCCCCAAGCTATGGAAAATACTATACTAAAGATTGATCCATGGAAAATATTAGATTCCATGGATCTAAGAAAATAAGATGAAAGGAAAAAGATATGAAAAGAAAAATAGAAGGAAGAAGAAGAAGTACTCTCCTCTCTCTTCTCTCTAAACTAGAGAGAGGCAAAATCTACATAATGAATAGCTAGATTTTAGTAGAAGAATAAGGCTCCTATATATAGTAGTAGAGAATTGGGCCTAAAAATAGGGTTGAAATATGCCAAAGTTAGGTCAAAACCCTACTCACCCTTTCCCTCTAGCTGCTGAATCTTTCTCGAATCAACTGCTAAAATCCACAAATCTTCTAGAGCTGTAATTTTTTTACGTTGGATAGAGATTGGAAAGGAAAATATTTCAATACATGGTAGAGGAAAATTGAATGAAAATGAAGAGAGTTATGACCAAAATAATGAGAAACTGCCGCTTGGCACGGGTCGTCACGGATGATGCTGCCCGTGGCATGTTCTTGGTGGCACAGTGTTACGGGGTGGGGGATTAATGGCTGATCTCAATGAAATCCCATACCCACATCGATGCTAAAATGATGTTGCGGTCCCGTGCTGCTCAATTTGTCATTGCAAACCGGTTTCCCTCGACCGTGTTGCACACACCTCTGGGTTATCCAGTGGGGACCGCCTAACCGCTCATGACCCGTGATGTTCCCCTCTATGCCCATGATGCGCTGTGCACAACACCGAGCTATCTGTGCCCAATGCCCATGCGCGCAGCGCCCAGTCGCCAGCCCAGCCAGCACCATTAATGCTGCTTCATGACCCGAGAAGACATGTCCTAAGCTCCTTGTCCCAGAAGTCTTCTCCTTTTCTTGTAAATACTTGTAATAGTTTAGTTAGTAGTGTAGCTTAGCTATTTTAATCATGGTCCAGGCCTATGTGCTATTTTAGCCTTTGACCTTATTTTGCCTATGTAGCTAGCACTCGTGATAACGTTTGCATAGCATATATGTGGAGTACTGATCTACCCACACCCGATTACCTTTTATGTAATATATTTAATTACGAGCGTTTGCTCCCCAGTGTTGGGCTTTGTATTGCATCTTTGGCTTGTGTGTTTGAGCCATGCTCCTATTCTAAACTTGTGTGTGTATTTTCCGTTGCACACTCGTCCACGTCCCTCTAAAAGCTTGGCGTGCTGTGTGCAACCAAGCTGAGTGCGATGCACATGGGAACTAGGCGGTAGTTGTGACAAGGTAGTACACGGCTAGGCCGCACGTTTAGCACCCTTAGCGGGTGACCTATGACATGCAGGGAGTGAGGTCTTGTGCGTGGCATGGATCTTCATATCAAGCAAGGAAAGAGTTCTTCCGTGGCTCACAGATCTTCATGTCAAGTGGGTGTGAGGCTTCGTGCGGGCAGCGTCTAGCACCTGGCGCAGGCCGCATCGTCTCCTGCAAGGCGCCATCAGCGTGTTGAAATGTGAGGTTCTGTTTCATGCCCATGGGCATTGGCGTGGGCTGCAGTAAGGTGGGCTTCTTGCTTAGGAAATCTTGTGCGAGCCGTGTGATTTCCCATACCTCGCCAGCTGGTTTTGGCATATTGAGCTTGGAACGATGCATGATGTAAAGAATGGGATGTTCCACACCCATACTTAGCTACATGGAGGGGGTCTATTCTTGGTGATAGTGGCTCATGGCCTATGGCACGGGTTATGTTATAGCCTTTCACTGGTCTTTTTGGCACGCGCCGTTGATGCCAAACCATGCACGGCCTGCGTCAACCCGTTAATGCCTAGCTGGCTGAACTAGTTTCCTTCACTACGGGTAAACTGTTAGTCTGGTTTGAGAGTTTTAGTAGTTTATTTTATAGTTAGCAAGAAGAAAAATCCAATAGAATCATCCTTGAAGACTGATTATTATTGGATTGTTCTCAAACTTTTGCGAAGTTCATCGGACCATGATTCACCATTTCTCCCTTGGCTGTTTTGAACTCCAATGCCTCCTATCTTGGGCTTCATCCTTCTACCACCACAATTTAATGTCTATTTACTTCATCTTCTACCATTCTAGAGGTCAATGGCCTTCGATCTCCTCTACCATCCTTGCAAACGACCTTCAAGATCTTTTACCGCCCTTACGAATGACCTTCACATAGAATGTAAACAAAAAGTACTCACATGCGACCTACTAAAGGTGATCACAAGGAAGATCAAGGATCCCATGGATACAAGATGTCCATTAGTACCAATAAAGTCTACAAATGCTAGATTTAGATAAGAAAATAAAAATGGCCATTGTCATGTAAACTCAACTAATAATAGTAATCCACCAAATAAAACTATCTAAAAAGTATGCCTAATGCATCAGTTAACGCACACATAATGAAGCAGATAAGACTTTTCACAATTAACCCTTTACTCATCCTCGAGTAAATATAAGCCAAGAAAAAGAATCAAGTGAAATGTCTCATGCATGCATAAGTTAACCGAGTCATTCAACTAATTCCAAGATTACTTTGTTTCCCCCAAAAGAGTAAAAATCTCACAACTCTCACACTCCCCGAAAAAACATAAGCAATCTAAATACCAAAAGTAAAATGTGGAAAAAGGTAAGCCAAAAAGATAAGTGTCTAGCTAGTTAACTTTACCAAAATGATCCCAAAGCAATCAAAGAGTTGTCTTAAAAAAAATCCACCGGAGAAGCATGCATTTGTCCTACTTTTAAGTTTTCTCAATTTCTCTCATTTTTCCTAGGATCCCTTTCGGATTTTCATCATAGCTTTAACACACAAAGGGTACTCACTTCTCACATTTTCCCACACGACCTCTCATTATTTTATAGGCTTGTAAGCCAAGCCTGGCCTAGCCTCTCACTTTTACCTAGGCCTTTTGACCTATTCGGGCTTTTCCCAATGTTACTCAAGTCGCCCATTTGGGTTTTCAACTTGTCCAGGTTTTGAAAATCTTTTATCAAAATTTTCAAAGTGCTCTTAGAAGAGCTATTAACTACATAGAAATAACTAAAAATTATAAGTGCTATCTAATCCCCTTCCCCACACTTAAAGCTTGCATTATCCTCAATGCATATACAAAATCAAAGAACACATATCAAGGGAAATAATTAGGAAAACACTTATAATGGAAAATGAACACTAAAATCTACCCTTGATGGCACAATCATGGAATGTAAAGAACAAACTACCATCACCCCAATACTCTACCCTAACCCTAATCAAGAAAGCTCAATCTATCTACTATTATTCATCACAAATCAAATAAGGAATTGAATCACAACGGAGAGTTACCTCTTAGGTTTCGATGTGTGTGTCTCAAGGGTTTTGAGGGTAGGTGGGTTTTGGGTGGTACTTTGGTGGTGGTTTGGTGGTGGTAGGGAAGAAATGGTGACTGAGTGGTGTAGGAAAGTATGTGAGCTTCATGGGTCATGCACGTCTACATGCCCCATGAATTTGGGGTTGGTTCTCCTCCTTGTCCATTTTGAGCATCACGAACCATGTACATCTACATGATCCATGAGTTGGATTCCCCCTTTTCTCACCTTTCTCCAAGAACTATATGCTTCCTACAAAACAAACATGCATACCAAGTGTAATAGTGTCCCAAAAAACAAAAAAGAAGCTACAAATAGAAAAACACACCAAAAATTCTAAACTAATCTATTTTTTTTTTAGCTTGGGTTGCCTCCTGAGAAGCTCCATATTTTTAAGGTCATTGACACGACCCTAATATTATCCGTAAGGTGTGGGTTCGTACCCCATCACATTTGACAACCAAAACTCAAGAGGTGGGGGTAAGAATCTTCCAAGAGGAAGACATAGTAGAGGGGGAGTCAACCTTAGAGGGAATAGGTAGTATGGAAGCTTAGCATATTCAATTGGATTTCCTATGGTTTCCTCTAAGGTTTCCAAAAATATGGGAATTGGTTCTATAGGTGGAGGTCGGGGTGAAAACAGGTAATCTGGAAAATTAAGTATAATTACCCCTTCCTTGACTTCTTCACTCTCAACAAACCATTCCCCATCCCCTTTAGATTCATCTATCAAAACTTCACATTCAACTAGGGATGGTTCATTTTTGGAATATTGGGTTTCTAGTTGGCTCACCCTATTCATCAAATCAAGAACTTCCCCTTTAACTTTCTCAATACTTAAGAATAGTTGAGTTCCCAAATCGCTAATCTCGGTAAGCACTTGTGATTGGAGTAAATCACTAATCTTCGTCACATTAGCTATAGCTTTAAAATTTTTGACATAATCCGATTTGGGAACCAATCCTAGGGATTAGTTTTGGGGCATTGGATAAGTTGGTGAAATCCACCTATCTAACCCAAAGTATTGGTTTCCCAATGCATCTCCATACCACAAATTCATGTTACCACTAAATCTCAAATTTGGAGAGTCATGGTATGGGTATGAAACTCAATCCCATCGGCCTTGGAAACCAACAACTCCTACCTCTCTCTTATATTTGCTCATCAAAGAGAAAAACTCCATAGGGTTGTCACAATGTCATATTCTACAAAATCTCACTCATTGAGCCTTTCTTCACCACATTTTTTTTTTCAATTCAACTAAAAACTAACAAAGAAAACATACAAAATTTGGAATCATAGTGGAAGAGTCCTCGTTTTTCTCCAAGAACTCAAGCAATACCTACTCTGAAAAACAAAAACCAAACAAAAGAACAATACTAACTACTCTACTTATGTGTTATGCCTAAATTGATACCTAGAAGGATAGCACCCCTGATAGCGGTGTAAAAATTTTAACTAGCCTCCCCCTAGGGTCATGAAAACCGTAGCTTAGAAATAACCCGGTTGGAGGCGATGAAGGTCAGAAGATAGAAATTTATAGTTCTGCACCCTGTTCCTACTGCTACGCTACCTATAGGGTAGTTAGAGGAAAGCTATGGGTTTTTCCACAGAGATGCTAGGTCTAATGTATCATCTCAAAACACAACCCCGTATGGGTCATCATTCCATACGAGTGAAAGGAATAGCTAGTAAAGAAAACATGCAAGTGGGGGGGGGTGAAATCATTGAGCAACTTGGTCAATCTAATGCTTTTATCCACGATTCTTTCACATAGAGATATAAACACACCCAAAAGAGTGTCTATAAAATGTGGTGTGGCCGATGGCATACACTTCCCTGTCTCTGTCACGGCGGGTGCTCACGCAACACTTTATTGACACAACAATCATAAGTAGAGGAGTACAACAAGGTCCAACCATTGTTGTAGTTATAATTCTCCCCCGTGTAATTACGTCTCGAGCTTTCACCACGAATGCACTACTCCCCTCAGGTCTTATCAATTAGGCCCAAGGGTCATAGGCACCTTATCTATTATACTAGGGTTTCTTGTAACCCTAGCTTACCATTATTTAGCTATCTCTACGTGGAACCTCTGAGAAAACTTTACAAAGTTAGCTAAGACTGGTCCGATGGTAAGTGAATCAGAGTGACCTTGAATTTCCCATGCACACAATCACCCAGATGCATTCTCCTCCACCCATTAAAACAACCTGGTTTCTCTTCCCAAGTGGGCATCAATATTTTCACCTAGCATAAATACAACCTAAGTGTGTGCTATATATGTGGTGTAATATTCATGCATTCAAACTCAAAAGAAAATCACAATAATATTATGAACACAAAATTAGGATGAACTAGAGAATCTTGAAAAGCATAAAGATTACCAAGTCACTACAATTTATCCCCAAGCTATGGAAACCACTCTACAAAAGATAGATACATAGAAAATATTAGGTTAGATGCCATTGATCTAAGAAAATAAGATGAAAGGAAAATGATAAAGAGAAGGAAGAAGAAGAAGTACTCTTCTCTTCCTTCTCTCTAAACTAGAGACAGGAAAAATCTACATAATGACTAGCTAGGGTTCAGTAGTAGAGAATTGGGCCTAAAGATAGGCCCAAAATAGGCCAAAGTTTGTTTAAAACCCTAGTCACCCTTTCCCTCTAGCCGCTGAACCTTTCTCGAATAAACTGCTCAAATACATGAATCCTTAGCTGAAATTTTTAGTGGGTTGGATAGAGCTCGTAAAGACAAAGATTTTGATATATGGTAGAAGGAAATTAGATGAAAATTGAGAGAGTCATCACCAAAATAGTGAGAAACCGCCGCTTGGCCCGGGCCATCACAGATGATGCAGCCCATGGCATGTCCTTCGGGGTGCAGGGCGCGAGGTTTAGTGCATGGTATGGATCTCTATATCAAGCTAGGCAAGAATCTTCATGTCGAGCGGGGAATGAGACTTCACGTAGGCCACATCTAACCCCTGGCACGGGCTGCATTATCTTTTTCTGGGCACCATCAGGGTGCTCAAAGCTAAGGTTCTGAGCCTGTGGCCATTGGTGCGGGTTGTGGTTAGGTAGGCTGCTTGCTTAGGAACTTTGGCCCGGGCTGTGTGATTTCCCAAACCCCGCCAGGTAGTCTTGGCGTATTGAGCTTGGAACAACACGAGATGCCAAAAATGGGACATCTTGCACCCAAACTTAGCCGGGTGGAGAGGTTTTTCACTTGGTGCTGGCGGCTCATGGCCTCTAGCGCGGATCGTGCCATAGCCTCGTGCTAGTATCCTTGGTGTGGGGTAGCTCCTATGGCGAGGGGCGTTAGTGCCAAACCATGCACGACCCGTACCGACCCATTGATGCCTCAGCCGGCTGAACTAGTTTCCTTCACTACGGGTGAACTGTTAGTCCTATTTGATAGTTTAGTATTTGATTTTATAGTGCCCAGGAAGAAAAATCCAATGGAATCAGCCTTGAAGGCTGATTATTCTCGGATCATTCTCAGAATTCAGTGCAACTCATCGGACCACAATTCACCATTTCTCACTTGGCCATTTTGAACTCCAATGCCACCTATCTTTGGCATCATCCTTCTACTACCATGATTTGATGTCCGTGGCCTTCATTTTCTACCATTCTAGAGGGGAATGACCTTCGATCTATTCTACCGTCCTTGCAAATGACCTTTAATATCTTCTACCACCCTTACGAATGGCCTTCACATAGAATGGAAACAAAAAACACCCACATGCAACCTACTAAATGATAAGAAGGAAGATTAAGGAGCCCGTGGATACAAGATGTCCATTAGTACCAATTAAGTCTACAAAATGCGGGATTTAGACAAGAAAACGAAAAATGTCCATCCAAACATCTTGTCACAGAAACTCAACTAATACAAGCAATCCACCAAATAAAACTATCTAAAAAGTATGCAAATTGCATCGGTTAATGCATGCATAATGAAGCAGATCAATATTAAAGGTGGTTCACAAGGACGGTAGAAGAGATCGAAGGCCATTCACCTCTATAATGGTAGTAGACCAATGCCATGAACATTAAGCGTGATAGAATGAAATTGGAGTCAAAGATAGGGAGCAATGGAGATCAAAGCAGCAAATGAAGAAATGGGAAATCATGGTTCGATGAGTTGTGCCAAAGTCTGAAAATGGTCCAAGAATAATTAGCCTTTAAGGTTGATTCCATTAAACTTGTCTTCCCGAGAACTACAACATTGATTACTAGAACTAAACAATTGGACTAACGGTTCACCCATAGCAAAGGAAACAAGTTCAGCCAGCCAAGGTACCATGGGTCAGCGCGAGCAGTTCATGGTCAAGCACCAATGGCCCACACTAGAGAAGACGTTCCGCGCCAACAGTTCCAGCATGAGTTCAAGACTTTGCTAAAAAATGGCCAAGTATGGGCATGGACCATCTCATTTACGATGGCCTATGCCATTCCAAGTTCAAGATACCAAGACTAGCCTAGGGCCTGCACCAAAGTCTGGGCCCTGTGCGAAACTTCTGAGCAAACCGTGCTTCCAGACCACAACCTGTGCCAATCCCATGGTCCTCGCCAGAGCCTCACGCCATAGATCTTTACAAATCCAATGGCCCACACCAGATGAAGAGCCACAACTCATGTATGATCGTGCATCTTGTGATATGTACTTGGCCCGGAATGCACCATCCGCGATGTCCCGCGCAAGGCACAACTAAACAAGGGTTTTAGCATTTTTTGCCTATTTTTGGTCCCAATCCCCTTTTCCTATATATATGACCTTAGTATACTAGGTTAAACTAGTACAAAGTAGATTAGTTCATTATGATTGTTCTTGAATATTTTAAATGCATGAATATTACACCACATCGGCACACACTTTAGGCTGTATTCATGTATAGAGAACTTATTGAGGCCCCCTTAGGAAGAAAAACCTAGATGTTAGAACGGGTAAGGGAGTACGTTGTGTCTGCATGAGTGTGTACATAGGAGACCCAAGTATTGCTCTGACTTATTTGCCATTGCACTAGTCTTTGCTGATTATGTAAAGTTTGCCGATTGGTTGCAGGTAGAGATAGTGAAAAAGTAGCAAGATAGGCTTGTAATCATAGATAAGGTGCCAACAACCCTCGAGCCTAGTTGATAGGACCCAGGGAAAGTTGTGAATTCATGGTGGAAGCCCAGGACATAATTGCACGGGGTAAAATGGATCTACAACAATGGTCAGACCTTGTTGTACTTCCCTAATTATGATGGTGGTGTTGATGAAGGGTTGCGAGCGCACCCAACTTGACAGGTACAGAGAAATGTATGCCATCTGCCACACCACATATTGTGAACACTATATTAGGTTGTTTAGTAAATTTTATATCTGAATAAATTGAATCTCGAGACATTAGGTTAATCATGTTGAACAATGACTCCCCAAGTCCTTAGCTTAATTATATTACTTGCTGTTTTACTTTATGCTTTGTAGTTGTTAATGAGAAAATCCAAACCCCCCTGTGTTTGCATTTACTAGCTATTCCTTTGACTCGTACAAATTGATTACGTGTACGAAGTACACGTAATCTAGGTAGCGTAGTAGTGAGAATGGGTGCAGAATACAAATTTTTAGTTTTGACCTTCTCAGCCACCGCTTGGGTTAATTTGCTACAATTATCAACCCTGGATGTAGTCGAGTCAAATTTTGGTGCCACTTCAGGGGATGCTATCTAGCTCACTTATTAATTAGCACAACGTGTTAGTAGAGTAACTAGTATTTCTTTTATCTATTTCTTGTTTTATTTTCATGATGTTTGCAAAAGAAAATTTTGAAAAATCCCAAAAAGATGTATTTCCCATTATTGTGACTTTGTATGCATTATCTTGTGTGAATGATTTACCTTGTGATATTATTCTTGTTGATCATGTTTCATCTAATTTGAATGAGGATACTTAGCCTTGATATTTCTTGTCTAAAGTGTATCGGGGAAAGAAGCGGGCTAAGGAATTTAAAACTCCTAAGTCCCCTCCAACCCCCAAAATCAACAAGAATATATCCATGCTTGAGAAGAATGAGTTTACTTGGTTATCCGCCCCAAAGGTAAAAGGTAAACCTAGAATGATGTGGTGACCCACCCATAGTGATGTGGTCACTGGTGGTGTCAAGGATGGTGATTCCGGAAACCCATCAGGCCACTCTCCTTAGTCTTTGAATTGAGGAAAAAATAAGTTGTGAACACAAAAATAAAGAAACATCGTTTCATTTTAACTAGAGTTTTCTTTTGAATGTTTTTAATTTTGGGAATGAGTTTGATCTTTGGTGGAAATGTTTTAGGAAATTTTAGTCATCAATTATTTTTGTGGAATAGTACTACTCTGGTTTTTGTTGTTTTTAGATGCAGGTACGAGAGAAAAATATATAGGATAAAGAAAGTTCGGTGATCCATGCCTGAGGTTTGGTTCAGAAGGAAGGTTCACGCCAAGAGATTTGGCGTGAAGGGAAGGTTTGTGCCATGAGATTTGGCGCAAACCGATGTTTCATGCTCAGAAGTTTGGCACGAGCCTAAGCTTCATGCCAAAACTAGTCAAGTGGAAGATAATGTGGCTGTCACGTGCCCTCGAAGCATGGATTGTATAGACATGAATGAGCTGACACAAACCTAACGAGCTGGCATGAACCTAACGTGTGTGCGGCGTGAACTAACACACACCAGACACGTACGACAAGTGTTAATGCGAGGCCCATCCTGGGATCCGTACTACTACCTAACCTAGCCAATCCTAGCCTAGCCTACCTCATACATATGCTCCTCATTCCATAACCTTTTCCTAACATAAGCCTTCACCCATCTCCTCTCCCTCACGCTAAGAAAAATTCCAGCCAATCCTATCCCACTAAAATTGCCATAACTTTCTCATCTTTCATTCAATATTTCCCTACCATATATCAAGCTTTTCCTCTTTCGAAGCTCTATGGCACCCACTAAACCTCAACCCCAGAAAGTATGATAGTTTAAGCAGATTATTGGAGAAAGCTTCGGCCACAGATTGGTAGTTTCTTAGGGGAGTTGAGTTTGTGATTCCTTTTGGAGTATTGGAGTTGCCTTGGTTCACATTAGGGGAGGTGATGCATAATCCTAGAGCGAAGATCCCACCACACTCACCATTTGAGGCAATCTTGGCCAAACTTATTCTTGGTTGGAGATCTCAGATTAGCGTATTTACTGTGGACTGTGTTTCCATGCTTAAGAACTTTGGGGATTAGTGCTGGTGGTAGATTGACTTGGGAATTACTATTTTGTGTTGGATGCAGTTGGAAGGAAAATTTTCCATACTTTGTCTGTTTTGCTTTCTATATCTTTAGATATTATGCGTCGTGTGCCAGAGAGAGGTGAGTCTAGTATGCACTCCTTCATGGGCTTGACTGCTCTGATTAGAGCCCATAAGGAGAGGTGGGGGTGGCTCATGGGATGCCAAATTTTAGAGACAAATTTTGTAGAAGAAGAGATCCTCAAGGGTCTCAAACTCTACAAGCCTATCCGATTTTTGCTAGGTAGGGTGGGTATGAAGAAGTTTATCACCCTATCCTCCCCCACCTACACTAGATATACATTGGAGGTTTTGGCCACTTTCGAGAAGTTTTGGGATTAGTAGGGAAGGAAATGTATTAGATTCCATTTGGGTGATGAACCCGGCACCTTAACTTACAAAGAGTTGGGGAAAATTTTCAAATGGAGGAGCATAAAAGAGTGTCAGGGTTTAGGGAGGCAAACACATGCGATATGTTCACCTTCTGGAGTGCCATCACCAGGCGGTTAAGGGATAAGAATAGCATGAACAGTGATATAGTGCACCCACCATGTAGATATGTAGCAAGGCTGTTGACCATGATTGTCGGTTGCCATGGGGAGGCCACCACCTCCACGAATGAGGATTGCGCGATACTTCTATGGTCTGTATGCATAGGGAAGGCTTTCCCCAACTTGGTAGAGGATTTTTTCACCGGGAGCATGCATCTCACCTTCTCGGGAGCGCGCACTGGAAAGATATCAATAGGAGGAATGATTACAATTCAGGTGTGACATTTCCACCTTCTGGAGAGTAAAGACATGAGGGACAATCCCTGTATGATCTTTACCCTCACTCTCCCAGTTATGACAGAGGCAAGGCTGATGAAAATAAAGAATGATATTGTCTTCTGGCTGTACAAGAGGGAGAGATTTATGAGGCTACCTTAGAATGAGAAGACTAAGTTGAGCAAGTCCTTTAGGTTGGCGGATCTCATCATTGAGTGCGATGTAGGGTTAGAGGCAGTATTGGGAGAGCATGATCCGGGAAGCGAGGATTATGAGTACAAGGAGAAGCAGGAGCAGCCTGAGTAGCTGGTTCCCGTTAGTGTGATCATAGATCATCCCCCTCCACTTCACGCTGTGCCACAACCTATGAATCACCCTCTTGAGACACCTCTACTTTTCTAGTAGGTATCAGGAGGACCACCCCCTTTCCTGGGACCGATCGATATACATGAGAAGTCTTATCATTCCTCAGGGCATGGTGGTAGAAGTGCACATAGACATAGCATTTCATCTCATTATTAGGACTTCTCAAAGTTTAGCGGGCATAGGTATCCTATATTCTTTGAGCCTCATATTCATAGTAATTTTGGCCATTCTTATCAGGGAGCTCACCCATGGCAGCATCCATAGTACAACCCATTTAGAGAGCATAAGTCACCAGGATTTTTGTATTCTTCTTCTTACCATATGTGGACTGAGCCACCTCAGTAGCCCCAGCCGGACTGGGCACGATCTATAGAGTACTCCATCTTTAGGGTGATGCAGGATCTAGTCACCGTTAGAGCTCAGCAGGATAAATATCAATGGGATACGATTGACAGATTTGAAAGAGTTGATGATCGATTGTAGTATCTAACAGAGGGTATGAGAGATCTCCACAAGGGGCTTATGGATATCAGTGACAGTTTGAGGAGTGTAGGCATTGGGAGCACTATATGGATCCTCCGCACGGGTATGGTCCGGGAGCCAGACGTCGCAGGAGGGATTGACTTTTCTCATGATTCCAACCTTTCCTTCACATTAGTTCCTTGCTTTGGAAACAATGCAAGAAACTAAGTGTGGGGGAACATTCACTATTATGGTACCCCTTTTGGCTAGTATTTCCTTAACCTATGTTCTGCTGCTTTGGATTTGAGGATGACTATCTTTTCCATGTTTTTATTTTCTTTCCATCATTGAACTTTTTTTTTTGGTGTGAGGGAACCTTTTGTAGTGTGTTTTGGGAAGCTATTGTTGGTGTATTTTTGTGTGTGATCTTATCTTTGGTAGCATTAAGCCCACTTTTGGGGCAATTTTGTGCTACACCAAATATTTGTTTGGAAAACTTGAAAAATGAAAAAAATACAAAAACCTTGACAAGTCGAAAACCCAAAATGGTGACTTGGGTAACATTAGGAAAACCTTGGATAGGTTAAAACACCTATGTAAAAATGAGAGGCTAGGCCCGGTTAGGCTTACGAGCCTAGGAAAAAATGAGAGGCCGTGTGGAAAAAGGTGAGAAGTGAGTAGCTTTTGTGTGCTAAAGCTAGGATGAAAACCCAAAAGGGCTCCTAGGCAAAATGAGAGAGATTGGGAGAAAAAAAAACTAGGTTGACGATACATTTGAGTCCTTGGTTGTAACAAGGTCGAGAATTGAGAATTGTCCCTATGTTACAAACGAGTCAACACCTCTTGGATTTCCTTGGTGGATTGTTTTTGGAGACGACACTTGGATTGCTTTTTTGATCATTTTGGGAGAAGTAAGCTAGCTTGACACTTATCTTTTTGGCCTACCTTTTTCCAAATTTTATTTTTGGTTGTTAGATTTCTTATGTTCTTCAGGGAGTGTGAGAGTTATGAGATTCTTATTTTTTTTGGGGAAACATGGTAATCTAGGAATAAGTGGGATACCACGGTTAATTTATGTTTGCTCGCTACGTTTTGCTTAATTCTTTATCTTGTCTTTGTTTACTCGAGGATGAGCAAATAGTTAAGTGTGGGGAGTCTGATGTGATTCATTTTGTGTGCGTTAAGCATTGCATCCAGTATAGTTTTTTGTATGTTTGTTTAGCGGATTGCTATTATTAGTTGAGTTTACGTGACAAGGGGTTTCGATGGTCATGTTTGGTTTTATTGTCTAAATCCTGCATTTTGTAGACTTAATTAGTACTAGTGGAAATCTTGTATCCACGGGCTCCTAGATCTTCCATTTGATCATCTTTAGTGGTCGCCCGTGGGTACTTTTTTGTTACATTCTATGTGAAGGCCGTTCGTAAGGTCGGTAGAAGATATTGAAGGTCATTCGGAAGGATGGCAGAAGAGATCAAAAGCCATTCGCCTCTAGAATGGTAGAAGACAAAGGCCACGAACATCAATGCATGGTAGAAGGAGATTGGAGTAAAATATAGGCGGCAACGGAGATTAGAGCAGCCAATGAAGACATAAGAAATCATGGTCCGATGAGTTCTGCCAAAATTTGAGAACGATCTGATAAGAATTATCCTCCAAGGCTGATTCCATTGGATTCATCTTCTTGAGCACTACAAAATCAACTACTAGAACAAAAAAATTGGACTAACAGTTCACCTGCAGCGAAGGAAACAAGTTCAGCCGACCAAGGTACCACGGGTCAGCGCAAGCCATTCATGGTCAAGAACTAACGGCCCACGTAAGAGGAGACGTCCCGCGCCAATAGTTCCAACACAAGTTCAAGACTTTGCTAAAAATGGCTAAGTATGGGCGCGAACTGTCCCATTTACGATGGCCCGCACCATTCCAAGTACAAGCTGTCAAGACCAGCCTACTGTCCGCACCAAAGTTTGTGCCCCAGGTCAAACTTCCTAGTGGAATGAGCCTCCGGACCATGGCCCGCTCTCCACACCATACTTCTGAGAAGACCGTGCTTCCAGACCCCGACACGTGCCATATCCCATGATCTGTGCTAGAGCCCCGTGCAACGGCCTGTGCCAGGTCAAACGCCATGTGGTAGATGAAAAACCAGGGCCCTCGCAAGATCGTGCTTCCCACGACATGTACTTGGCACGGAATGCACTATCCATGACGGCCCGCGCCAGTCAGTGACTGAACTAGGGTTTTAGCATTTTTGGCCTATTTTGGACCTATTTTTAGGCCCAATCCCCGTCTCTTATATATATAACCTTAGTCTACTAGGTTAAACATGTATAAATTAGATTAGTTCATTAGGAGAATACTTTTAGAGAGAGAAACACTCTCTCCTTTTCCTTTGTTTTCTTTTACTCTTTTGTTCATCCTAGATGTGGAATTCAAATTTATATTTGAATTCCACGTATATGGAGTAGTTTCCATAGCTTGGGGATAATTGTAGTGCATGTTTTAACTTATGTTTTGTGAGATTCATTAAATTCATCTCACTATTTGTATTCATGATATTATTATGATTGTTCTTGAACGTTCTAAATGAATGAATATTACACCACATTGTACACACTTTGGGTTGTATTCATGTATGGTGCACTTATTGATGCCCCCTTAGGAAGAGAAACCTGGATGTTAGAATGGGTAAGGGAGTATATTGCATCTTTGAGAGTGTGTGCATGGGATACTCGAGTATTGCTCTGACCTATTTTCCATCACATAAGTCTTAGCTGATTATGTAAAGTTTTTCGATAGGTTACGGGTAGAGATAGTGAAAAATTAGCAAGATAGGGTTGTAAGAGGGCTTTGTATCATAGATAAGGTGCCAACGACCCTTGGGTCTAGTTGATAGGACCTAGGGGAAGTTTTTCATCATTGGTGGAAGCTCGGGATGTAATCACACGGGGGAGAAATAGACCTACAACAATGGTCGGACCTTTTTGTACTCTTCTAATTACGATGGTGGTGTCGATGGACGGTTGTAAGCGCACCTAACATGACAGGTACGTGGAAGTGTATGCCATCAACCACACCATGTATTGTGAACACTACATTAGGTTGTTTAGTAAATCCTACATGTGAATGAATCGAGGATTGAAACACTAGGTTAATCATGTTGCACAATGACTCCCCAAGTGCTTAGATTAATTAGATTACTTGCTATTTTACTTTATGATTTTTAGTTGTTAATTTGAAAATCCAAACCCCCCCTTTGTGTTTGCATTTACTAGATATTCCTTTCACTTGTATTGATTGACGACTTGTACGAGGTTGTGTTTTTAGTTGATACTTAAGCCTTAGCATATCTGTGGACAAGGCATACCACTAACTACCCTCTAGGTAGAGTAGCAGTGAGAATGAGTGCAAAATACAAATTTTATCTTTGACCTTCTCAGCCCCCACTCGATTTATTAGCTACAATCAACAACCCCGGTTGGAGGTGGGTCAAGGATCGAAACATTAAATTAACCATGTTGCGCAATGACTCCCCAAGTGTGTAACTTTATATATTAATTTCTTTTACTTTTATGTTTGGTAGTTTTTAAATTGAAAAACTAAACCCCCCTTGTTCGCTTTACTAACTATTCCTATCACTCGTATGGATTGGGGACCTGTACGAGGTTATGTTTTAGTTGATTCTTAAGCCCTAGAATCTCTGAGGATATACCTAGGGCTTACCACTAACTACCTTTAGTGAGATTGGGTGTAGAACTATAAATTTAAAATTTGAACCCCTTTAACCTCAATCGCCTCTTCTCGGGTTTAATTTGCTACAATTAATGACCCCGAGTGGATGCGGGTCAATAGTCAAAACATGAATACAAATACTATCCCTAAGCTATTAAACTACTCCATAAGCATTGAACCCAAATATTTCATTGGATTCAATGACTTTGGGCAAAACAAAAATAATAAAAAGAAGAAAATTCTAGATTGAAGGAGGAGCTCCTTTCTCTCTCTAGCCTACTTGGAATTCTAAGCATTTAACCAATCTATGAATTTACATAACATTTGTCAAGAACATTCTACGTTCATCGAATTCTCTCATTTTCTACAAGGTACAAACATGACAAAGAGTTCAAAATTATCATCTTTATCTAGCAATTATCAATCCATCAACACAATCAAAAGCTCTAACTCATACTCTTGGATTTCCAATCAAGAAAAGGGGAATTTTTCCCAAACCCTAACAAGCATATCATACAATTCCTTCATATTCTCAAGCTTTCAAGAACATTAATAACATTAACAAACACATTCAATGCTCCATAAATGCATAAATGTAAGAGTATTAATCAGGCTACAAATTGTTCTTAAGACATGGGCTTGGAAGCCTTAGTCAATTGCTCCCAAGAACTAGTTTAGCTAATACAAATCATACTAACCTTCATAGATGAATTCATACATAAAAAAAGAGAGAAAAGATGAAAGAAAATGGAGAACTATGGTTCTTTGATGAGGAAGTTCGGCCAAAAGAAGAAGATGAGAAGTGGGTCACCAAAAATTCCTTTTATAGTACAAGAGAGAGGAAAAGAAAAGAAAAAAGCAAAAGTGTAGCAGGATCCTGCCCTGGCAGGAATGGGCTTGCCCGGGCGGGCTGCCCATTTTCACCCTTGTGTCGATTCCTCTTTGATTTGTCGCCTTGCCTTCAAATCCTCGTTCTTCTTGCCTTCAATCTTCAAAGCTAGTCTTAAAATCTACAAAGTCTACAAAAGGTGATTTTCTATGGTCTCCGGTCTTCATGTCTTAACGTTTTTCCTTTGTCACACGAAATCCACTTAGAAAAGGTAAAAGAGCGTAAAGTTGTTCTTACCCTTCTAAGAGAATTTCAAGGTAAAACACAAGCTCTTGATAACAAAAGAGCAAAAAAGTTATCCCAAAAAGTACTAGAATATGCACATAAAATGGACCCATAAAACCTCCCCGCACTTCAACCTTACTCGCCCTCGTGTAAGAAAAGATCTAAGCCCACAAAGGAATTTACGTATCCACATCCTAACTACTATTCCCCCAAGTCAATACCTCACAAAAATCTCAATATCACACACCCCAACATTAAAATAAAATGAAAAGTTGCCCACAACCCCCATTCCTAAATCTACCCAAACCATATCAACCTATCAATTCATTCATATCCCTAAAACATCTCCAAATCCCAAATTGACAATCCTAAATCCAATGGTACAAGGTGAAGCTAAAAGCATGCATAAAGTTCAAACACATACTCCTCTTTATACTAATATACCATCCTAAAAACGAAGTATATCAATAATCAAGAATTTCATAACGTAATTCATTTTCCCCATCAAATTTTCCAATCCCAAGAGGTCTCAAGATGTCAACCTACCCGATCCATCCATATGGCCACCACAACCTTATGAATCCAATGGCGGCAAATAAGTGAATACATAGCATTTTCCCTTTTTCTCTCTTTCTTTCTTTCTCTCATTTTTCTTAGGAGCCCTTTTGGGTTTTAATCCTAACCACACATCATGTTTCTTTGGCTCACATCTCACCTTTTTCCGCAAATTTAGCCTCTCATTTTTACCTAGGTTGCCCTTTTGGGTTTTTGACCTTTCCGGGCCCCCAATGTTGCCTAAGATGCCCTGTTGGATTTTCAACTTAGCAGGATTCTTTTTATTTTTGTTCTTTTTTATTTTCAATTTTATTTTCAATTTTTTCAATTTTTTGTGTTATGTACATGTAAATCATTAAACCCCTCCCCACACTTAAAATCATACATTCACCTCAATGTAAAACACGTAAGGAAACAAGTTTCAAGTTTAAGGGCAAAGGAAAAACAACTTACAACTATTGATGCGATGACTCTCCCAAAGATTATTGCTGGTATAGGACCTCCAAGAATCTTCCTCCTCATGGCGTCTCTTCCGAGTTTCTTCATTGCTAGGGAATAGCGTGGATTCACCACCGGTCAAGTGGTATATCCGCATTCGAAGGTTTTCAATGTCATCCACCATGGCTGTTCTCTATCGGTTGGCACGAACATTATACTCCACTTGGGATCGATGGAAGGTATTTTAGTTCTCTCAAAGGTCACACACCTCATGAAGCAAATCTTGATAGGAATTTTGAGGTGAAGGTGTGTTGGTATGAATACCAACTACATATGGAGTAGCTGCAGAATTGCAGTTCAAATTCATCTCAAAAGCAGTCTTGTATGCCAAGTCCGGTTCGATGCACAAGCTTCCACTGGGGTGTTCTCCTCAAGGTTTGTCCTCTCCAGTTGATCAAGATCCACGAACTTCAATTTTCTCCCATATAACCAAATATATCCAAAATTATCAGTGATTGCTAGCATGTTCGATTCAGATAGCCTTTTACATGAGAGAAAGTAAGAGTCCATTAGGCCTAGTCTCGGAAGACCCTCCGGTGCTTGGATGTTCAATTGTTCAGCTAACATCATAACCATACCACCCATGTAGAGCTCACCTCTTCGATATAATTTGGTGGTTTTTGCACAACATTTTGTTACCCAAACATCTACCCAATTTGGATGGCCGATGCTAGCTCTTGTTATTGACCAAAGAGACTGAATGTCTTTGACGGGGGCATGTGTGGGCTCTCCATGGAAAAAGAAGGTTGAGGCCATTAGATGATGAGTGTAGCACATAATGGGGTGTAAAATCAAGGAGCTCCTATCTTTGCCCGTTCGGTCCCTCTTGGTTATGATTTGCCAAAATTCGGTATCATTATATGAATGATCAGTTTCATACCCCATACTGTACTCATAATCACACCCAAAAGCCCTCTTCAACTCGGTGTAGCTCACTTCATGGTTCAAACCATTCAAGTCGAAGGGGATATATGGTACACATTTGCCATCCTTATCAACCCGACCTTGGTGTTTTTCTACGATGGCTAAGAACTCTAGTGTGCACCTCTCATATGTTGGAGAGTGTTTAGCCATGAAACGTCTCAACCCCACCTTGGATAGAATAATTTTGACTGGTTGTCTTAGCCCAAGCACATATATAGCTTCACCACAACAAAATTTTGTTTCTTGAATAGGCCGGCCAATAAGCAAATCCCACCTTCTTTAAAACTCACCCATAATTCACTTTAACCATATACTTCCCCGTGAAATGCCTAGGGGGTGCGGAGGAACCTACACCATCATGCTTAAGTCACTTTTTTGGGGCCATGAGTTATCACCACAATACACCAAACACCACAAGAACAATGCTTCACAATACCATTCACCACAACAAGAAAGTCTTCACAAAAATACTCCTAGTGGTTAAGAAAAAAATTCCACCAATCTCCAAGAACAAGTTCTCCAAGAATCCAACAAGCCATTGGCAATATAACACATCACCAAAAAAACTCCAACACCTCAAATCAACTAAGCAACAATACTCCAATCTCAAATTACCCACAAGATAAGCACAAAATTATTCTCAAAAATTCTACTCCAATCACAATGGAAATTTGTAGGATATGTAAATTTACTGTGATTGTGAAGAGGATGACTAGGGAGAACACATTTCCAAGTGAGTCCAAGGAATTCGTTGCTTCCCAAGTGACCAATTCAACCCAAAAACAAAAATACCAAAAAGTGAGGGATTTGAAGATTTAATGGATTGAGGGATGGATTTGATGAGTGGAGATGAGTGTAAGATGGTGGGTAAGTGTGGAATGTTGGTGGAAAGGATGGATGTTGGCTAGAAATGGTGAAATTTGGAAGATAGAAATGGGTTTTGGGAGACTTCTTGAAATGGATAAGAGAGGAGATGGAGAAGAAAGAAATGGAGAAGAAAATAAAATAGGAAGGAAAAGAAAAGGTACCAGAATTTTGGAAAAAATAAAAAATGAACAGTGCTCGCGCAAGTCGAGCGGGCGGCACTTTCTCGTGCGCGCGGTACAATTCTTAGCCCGCCTTCTCTGAGGGCATCCCTTTTTTGCATGTGCAGCACGGCTCTCAGTCCGCCTTCTCTGATCTTTCCCGTGCGTGTCGTGTGGGCGGGGGCTTGGCCGCCCGGGTGGGATAGGTCACAGCTTCCCGTGGCCAACCCCTTCTCTTCTTTCTGATTTTTTTCTACTTTCTATGGCCAATTTTCTGTTCCAAAATTGTCACTAATTCTCCAATGCTCGACCTATTTTTATAACAAATCATGGAAAACACAACCATGATATAAATAAAATAAAAAAATGAAAAATAAAAATAAAAATCAAATTGAGACAACATCGACGAAAAGTCACGAATGATGATCAGAATGATCAAAATCAAGTTTATTTAACATCTCCAACATGACTTACTCCCCTTCTTAGAGCTTACTCACAAATTGGATCAAGAAGCTCAATATCCTCTCCCTTTTCCAGCATAAAACTCTCGTGGTAAGGTTTCATACATTGTCTATTGACCTTGAAGGTATTGGACTTAGCTCGATCTAAGATTTCCACTGCACCATGCGGGAATACCTTTACCACCTCAAAAGGACCAATCCACCGCGACCTCAACTTACTGGGAAATAAGCAAAGGCGGGATTGAAATAGGAGGACCTTTTAACCCACGTTAAATTCCTTCCTAATGATCATCTTTTTGTGCCACACCTTCATCTTCTCCTTATATATTTTGGAATTCTCATTAGCCTCCCTTTGGATCTCATATAATTCTTGCAATTCTAGCTTCCTATGCAAATCGGCCTCATCTATATCAAGGTTGAATTCTATGACTGCCTAATAATCCTTGTGTTGAATCTCCACCGGTGAGTGACATGGCTTCCCAAACACTTACCGGTATGGTGACATACCGATTGGTGTCTTATAAGCTGTCCTATATGCCCACAAGACATCGTTCAACTGAGAAATCCAACCCTTCCAGTTAGGATTAACCATTTTTTGAAGGATGGCTTAATTTCCCGATTGGAAACTTTGGCTTGCCTATTGGTTTATGGTGATAGGCGGTGGATGTCTTGGGAGTGATGACATATTTCTTCAAGAGTTCTTCTATGGTCTGGTTGCAAAAGTAGGTGCCATGGTCACTGATCAAGGCTCGGGGTACCCTAAACCTAGAGAGGATGTTATCTTTAAGGAATTATTCAATCACTGTAGAATCATCAGTCCTAGTGGGTTTTTCTTCAACCCACTTCGACACATAATCAACGGCAAGAAGAATATATGTAAAGCCACAATAAATAGGGAAAGGTCCCATAAAGTCAATACGCCAAACATCAAAGATTTCACAATACAAAATAGGCTTCTGGGGAATTTCATTTCTAGAGGAGATATTTCCTGCTCTTTGGCATTCATCACAAGACTTGAAAAAGGTATATTCATGCTTATTCAATGTTGGCCAATAGAAACCACTTTCTAAGCCTTTCCTAGTGGTCCTATTTGCTCCAAAATAATTGCCACATGCATGGGAATGATAAAAATTAAGAATTGAGTGCGCTTGTTTATCGGGGATACATCTCCTAACAACTTGATCCACACAATTTTCCATAAAAAGGGATCTTCCCAAAAATAGTATTTAGCATCACTCTTTAACTTATCCTTTTGAGCTTTAGAAAAGTGAGGAGGGAATTTTCCAGCGACAAGGAAATTTACAATGTCAGTATACCACGCTTGGAGGTCCCTAATTGTGAACAATTATTCATTGGGGAACTCCTCCCATAGTTACTCCTTCATTGAGGAATTTACCTCAATGTCTTGGCATGGAGTCAACCAGATCAAATGATCGACCACAAGGTTCTCTGCGCCCTTCATCTCTCACACCTCCAACTCAACTCAAAAGAAAGATCCATCTTATCAACCTTCGCTTGGCTTCTTTATTTGTCATCAAATGATGAAGCACTGCATGGTCAGTGTACACAATAACTTTTGTGCCAAGAAAATAAGATCAAAATTTTTCCAAAGAAAATACAACCGCTAGAAATTCCTTTTCCATGGTGGAGTAGTTTCTTTGGGCCTCATTGAGATACATAGATGCATAGTAGATGGCATGAGGTGCTCTCCTCACCCTTTGACCAAGTACCGCTCTGACGGTGTAATCACTGACATCACCCATAATCTCAAAAGGCAAAGACCAATCTGGGGGTTCCTCTAAGAATAGAGGAGGAGGGTTTGAGAGGCTTTGTCTTATCTCTTCAAGCAAGTTCAAGTCCTCAAAGATTTCCTTCAAGTTAGTGCTCACAGAATATACATTGTATGCATCATCATTATCACATTGCAAAACAACTAACAAGGAATTATCACCACTTAGATAAAAAACATCTCGCACAACATCTAAGGTATGGCAAACATATTGTTTACTAGGATACTTCATAGAGTCATTTATGTTAAACTCTACTTTTATCCCATCAAAGGCCATGGTGAGGGTACCCATCAATCATTGTCCTAGAAGTTTTAAAAAAATGTCCTCCTCAATAAAATTGGGTGGCATGTTTATCATGCTCCATGTCAATGACATAAAAATCTGTGGGGAAAACTAAGGAATTCACCTTAACCAACACGTCCTCGACAATATCCTTAGGGTATGCACTAGAACGATTGGCCAATTGGATTACCACCCCAGTTTTGTGCAAAGTACCCAAGTTGAGGCTTTCATACAAAGAGTAAGGAATCACATTTATTGATGCACCTAGATCAAGCATAGCTTTTTCAAAACGTGTGTTTCCTACTATGCAAGGGATTGTGAACATGCCAGGATCCCTACACTTAGGGGGTAGCTCTTTTTGACACAAGGCGGAAACATGCTCATTTTTCCCATTTTTCAACTTAGTTTTGGCTCTTTGCTTTCCATTCACAACAAATAATTCCTTAAGAAATTTAGCATATCAAGGAATTTTTTCAATGGCATTCAAGAGTGGGATATTTACCTCAAATTTACGAAAGACTTTGTAGATGTCCTTGTTGTCCTCCTTCCTCCTCTTGTCTTTCAAAACTTCCGGAAATGGTGGTTTCGGCACATATGGAGGAATCTCCACCATTTTTTCCTTTTTGTGAGGAGGGGATGAAGGTTCCGGAATGGAGGTTTACTTCTCAACACTAACCTCCCCTTCTTTCTCATTTCCCTTACTTTCTATCTCCTTGGCAAAATTTTCCCCCTCTTCTTCAACCTCTTTCTCAAACACCTCAACCCTTCTAGGCTTCTCTTCAACAATTTCATTACCCGGGGGAGTGCTAACCTCTCTACCACTTCTCAAAGTGATAGTACTAGCATTTTGTTGAGGGTTGATCTCCGGTTGGGAGGTTAGTTTGCCCTTTTCCCAAGCATCCATCCAATTCACCACTTGAGCTATTTGGCTTACTTGAGTTTCTAAGTTCTTGATGCTCGCCTTGGCTTCATCTTGGAATTTTTTGCCTTTCTGCATGCACATACTCAACTAGTGAATGGCTTGCATCACTTTATCTTTTGTCAAACCCAAGCTCTCCCCTCGATCTTGGGGCTTGTCTTAGAGCCTTTGGTATGTTGTTGAGGTGACTGGTATTGTTGAGAATTTTGGCCTCCTTTAGGGTTTCCATATCGTAGATTTGAGTGATCTCTATTAGCCACATTATAAGGTTGGTTTCGGTAGCCATGGCCACCTTAAAACCCTTGATTTCTTTGATATCCTTTCCTAACTTGGTAGCCTTGATAGTTTTGGTTGCCTTGACAGCCTTGGTTACCTTGATAGCCCTGCCCACTTTGATACCCCATGACACTCACCTCCTCAACATAATCATCTTTCAAAGTAGGGAAAGCGTCATTAGGATGCACCGAGTAACAAATTTCACATGATTTAACATGTAGCACATTTTTGGGCATGGTCATCAAGGATTTCACCATAGAATTAAGGGCCGAGACTTGGTCCTCAAGCTTTCCACTGTTGGAAGGGTCACTTGTGGGCATTGCATTTCTTCTTCTCAAATCGGCCCTCAAGGTAAATTTCCTTGAGTCCCCGCTACCTCCTCGAATAATTGCATAGCCTCCGTTGAAGTTTTGTTGACAAGGGTACCACCACATGAAGTCCTCACTAGTTTTTGGTCCTCATCAAGAAGACCATTGTAGACCAAGACTCCCTCCGAATAGCCGTGGTATGGGCAGCTCGTGAGAAGCTTCTTGAACCTCTCCTAATAGTCGAAAAGAGATTCTTCATGCCATTGGAGGATGTTTCTTATGTAATTTTTCAAAGCGGTGGACTTCAAGGTCGGGAAGTACTTGGCTAGAAATTTTGTCTTCATGTCAAGAAAATATTTGATGCTCTTGGGTGGTAGGAAGTGGAGCTAATCCCTTGCACATCCCTCAATGTTAATGGGAATGCCTTCAACTTGTAAAAGTTTTCATCTATTCCGTGGGGGGACCATACCACCACACAAAAAATGGAACTCAGTGAGATGCTTGTTGGCATTTTCCCCTTGTCTACCAAGGAAGATAGGTGGTAGCATGTTTATAAACCTAGTCTTAAGCTTGATGTGCCCATTTTGTTCAACCAAAGGATACTCAATTCACATTGGTTTTTGATCAAGGTTGGGAGGTATAATATCCCTAAAAAGGCTTGCCCCAAAGGAATCTCCATTCCTTGGATGGGAGGGGCTCCTCCTTGGAGAGGAGAATGTTGAGGCCCTCCTTTTGGATGCCTATCTTCATGCTCATGTTGATGCTACATAGAAGTCGAGGTATCCACAAAATGGTCACTAGGAGGGGTGTTATTCACACTTTCCAAAGAAAGCTTCCTAGCCCATCTAGAATTCAACTCTAACTCGGCATCGTAGTGTAGGGGTTCTTGTTAACATGATTTCTTATGAACCATACATCAAGAACTCAAACAATACATCTCTAAGCCAAGCAAAAATGGAAAGTCAACAAAAAAACAAAATAAACATAACAAATATTTACAACTAGCACATAATCACATATTATATGCCCAAACACTTAAAAATAAATGCCTTTTCCCTAGCAGCGGCGCCAAAATTTGAGAGGTCGTCACCGTACCTCTCAAAGTTATATTTTTTAATCCTTAATGCTTCCTATCTACAATTAATTAGATAATGTCAAGTCGGGGTCGTCCACGATAAGAGGGATATTTCCAAGTGTTTAAACATATCTAGGGGAATATATATAACATATAAGCATATATAGATACATATAAAAGCATGTAAAAGGGGGGGGGGGGGTTGGTTGGTTTTTGGTCCTAAGATATAAAATTGAAAAACAAGTTAACTAATCAAGCAAGTTAAATATGCAAAGTATGCAACAACGACTAAAAGGTGATTAAACCAACAATTAACGGAATCTTGGGCTCAATTGACTTCTACTTCCAAACCTCTTATCCATCATTGAACATTCAACATATTTACTACTTTCACTACTTGTTGTGAAGACTAAACTTCTATTCTTCTTAGATAGTAGTTTGTAAGAGAGAATTTGACATCTCTTGTCAAACCTCACCAATGACTCCCTTAGTCAAAACACGACTAAAAGTATCCCATTTATGGTGTTGAACATGACGAATCAACAAGCTTGGCAACACTTAAAAACACTACACTGTGTCTAAGCATTTGTGCATTTACACAATATTTGTCAAGAACGTTCTACGTTCATAGACTTCTCTCATTTGCTACAAGGAAAAGCATGAAAAATAGTTCAACATTATCATATTTATCTAGAAATTAACAATCCATCAACAAAATAAAAAGTTCTAACTCATACTCTTGGATTTCCTATCAAGAAAAGGGGAAATCAACCCACTTCCCCAAACCCTAACTAGTATATCATACAATTATTTCATATACACAATCTTTCAAGAACATTAATGACATTAACAAACACATTCAATGCTCCATAAATGCTTAATAGTAAGAGTATTAAATAGGCTACAAATTATTCTTAAGATATGGGCTTGGAAGCCTTAGTCAACTGCTCCCAAGAACTAGTTTAGTTAATAAAAATCACACTAACTTTCATAGATGAATTCATACATAAACAAGAGGGAAAAGATGAAAGAAAATGGAGAGCTAGGGTTCTTTGACGAGGAAGTTTGGCCAAAAGAAGAAGATGATAAGTAGGTGGCCAAAAATTCCTTTTATAGTACAAGAGAGAGGAAAATAAAAGGAAAAAGCAAAAGTGTAGTAGGATCCCACCCAGGTGGGAATGGGCTCGCCTGGGTGGGCTGCCCATTTTCACCCTTGTGTCAATTCCTCTTTGCTTTGTCGGCTTGCCTTCCTTGATTTTTCTTGTCTTCAATCTTCAAAGCTAGTCTTCCAATCTTCAAAGTATTCAAAAGGTGATTTTCAATGGCTGTCAGTCTTGAAGTCTCGATGTTCTTCCTTTGACAGCAAAAATCCACTCAGAAAAGGTAAAAGAGCGTAAAGTCACTCTTACCTCTCCTAAGAGAATTTCAAGGTAAAATTCAAGCTCTTGATAACAAAAGAGCACAAAATTGATCCTAAAAATTACTAGAATATGGACATAAAATGAACACATCAGTGGCATGCCATGTGGCTTGGTACATGTCGTGCTAGGCGTAGCCCTCATTTTGGCCTTGTACGGTCCATGCTGGCCATGGCTGGCTGATTTGTTTGCTCCGCTATGGGTGAACCGTTTGCCAGTTTGAGAGTTCTTGTAGTCTATTTTATAGCATTCAAGAACAAAAATCCAATGGTGCCACTCTCGAGGGTCGATTGCTCTCAGATCTTTCCCTGATCTTTAAGCCACTCTCAGACAACAATTTCTCCACTTTTTCCTTGGCCTCTTTGAGCTTTGCATCTTCCTCTCTTGGGCTCAAATCCATCTACTACCATGCTTTATAGTCCGTTGCCTTCAATCTAGTACCATCCTTGCGAATAGCCTTCGATATCTTCTACTATCCTTGCGAATGGCTTTCTACAAAGATGATGATAAGTACCCATGAGCCACCCACTAATGAGATAACGAAGGAAAATCTTGGTGCCAGTGGATACAAAGTGTCCATTAGTATCAATTATGTCTACAAAACCCGGGATTTAGATACAAAAATCAAACATGGTCGTCTAAACCCTTTGTCGTGTAAACCTAACTAATACTGGTAATCCAACAAGTAAAATATGCTAATCATTATGCCGAATGCATTTTTTAATGCATGCAATACAATGCATATTACACGTGTAGACTTAGGGTTTCCTAATGGGCGTATTGTACATAGGTGTCAATATCATCGGGGCTCATAACACGAAATGATTATGGATGTATATATAAATTAAAAATACTTTTCCAAAGGCAACACATTGTACCCACCTCGAGACTTCAGCTGCAAAATAAGGGTGAATGCCCTAACCTGCAACTTAAGCAGACAAATCACCTACGACTTCACAAAATAATGGAAAACGTCCCACCTCGCAACTTAAACTGGAAAATCACCCGCGGTTTCACAAAATAAGGGCAAATGCCCCACTTCGTGACTTAAGCAAGAAAATCATTTGTGACTTCAAAAAATAAAGAAAACACTCTACCTTGCGACATAAGAAGGAAAATCACCAGCGGCTTAAAAAAATAAGGGCAAACACCCCATCCTGTGACTTAAGCATGAAAATCGTCAGTGGCTTTGCAAAATAAGGGCAAACACTCCACCATTCTACTTAAGCAGGAAATTCATCCGTGGCTTTGCAAAATAAAGGAAAACATCCCACCCTGTTACTTAAGAAGGAAAATACCCGAGACTTTGCAAAATAAGGGGAACGCCCCACCCCATGATTTAATTAGGAAGATTACCCACATCTTTGAAAAATAAAGGCAAACGTCTGATATGTCCATTTTATGTGCATAATTTATTACAGTTTTGGGTCACTTTTGTGCTCTTTTATTATCAAGAGCTTGTGTTTTATCTTAAAATTATATTAGGAAGGGTAAGAGGTACTTTACGCTCTTTTACCTCTTCTAAGTGGATTTTGCATGACAATGAAAGAACACGGAGGCATGAACACCGAATGCAATTAAAGATCACATTTTTGAAGACTTGCTTCGAAGACATGAAGAGCGGAGGCCACCGAAGACCTTTTTTCAAGACATTGAAGACTTGAAAAATGAGAGGAACTGCTATGAAGATAAATATTTACCACAAGAAGAAGAAAAGAAAACATGATTAAATTCTGGCACTCGTCGCGAGTCGCAACGAGCCCATCGCGAGTTGCGACCAATGGGTGGCCCTAATTTAACCTTAGCCATTTTGTATTATAAATAGCACTCTCTTTCCTCTCATTCACATCTTCTTCATCTGCGTTTTTGGTACTATTTAGAACCCTATTTGTTTCTTCCATTTTCATCTTTGAATTCTCTTGTATTGTGTTTGGTTTTTTAGCATTAATTAGTATGAACTCTTGTAGCTAAATCTAGTTCTTGGGAGTAATTGATTGAAGCTTCCAAGCTTATGTAGTGCGATTTTATGTTTGGTCATTTATGAACATTTATTAGAGAGAATTTATTATGCCATTTGTTGTGTTTTACCTCATTTATACCATAGGTTGTTTGAGTATTTGAAATGTTTGTAAGATTGAAATGTTAGGGTGTTAGGAAAGTTTCAAATTTCTTAACTCATTTGATATGGAAATCCAAAAGCATGGATTTAGAACTTCTTGTGTATAATGTGTGGTAATTCTGGCTAGATGAGTATGTTAATGTGGATTGTTCTCATATTTGTCATATAGATGCAAAGAGAGGTTGAACCTTTAATGTTCTTTGTTCTAAGTTTAATATAATGAATGCTTTGTTTGGTTAAATGACTATGTCTTTGGTAGAAGGCTGGTTATTATCAAACCTATGGTCCTTTGGGTGAAATGCCATTGATAAAACACCCCTATGATGTTATTTGTCTAGGGTGATCATCAATGAGGTTTACAAATGGTCGTTGTTTGTCTTTGCAAACTACTCTTAAGGAGGAATGAATATTGATATTTGAATGAGAAGTGATAACATTCCCCATAGACAATAAATGTAATCGAATAAGTAAATGAATCAATGAGCTATATGAAGTTTGGAAGTGGAAATCGATTGCCCCCAAGGCTCCGTTAATTATCATTTACATCGTATCTTTAGTTTTATTGCATGATTAGCATAGTTCTCCTCCTTTGCTAGTTGTTGTATTTTAATTTGATAAGTCAGGATTAAAAACCAACAAAACCCCCACCTTGTTTACATGCTTTTATATGTATCTATGCATGTATATGCTTAGATGTTTTCTCCTATATATATTTAAACACTTAAAAAGATCCCTCTTCTCGTGGACATCCCCGACTTTCCATTATCTACTTAATTGTAGATAGGATGCATTAGGGCTTAAAAGTATAAACTTTGAGAGATACGTCAACGACCTCCCAAATTTTGGCGTTGCTGCCGGGGAATAGGCGTTTATTTTTAAGTGTTTGGGCATATTATGTGTGATTATATGCTATTTTTAAATATTTTTTAGTTTTCTTTTATTTTGATTTCTTAGTTGATTTTCCATTTTTACTTGGCTTGGAGACGTATTGTTCGAGTTCTTGGTGTATGGTTCGTAAGCGATCCTTTTCACTAGAACCCCTACACTACGACCCCGAGTTAGAGTTGAATTTGAGATGGGCTAGGAGGATTTCTTTGGAAAGTGTGTATAACACCCCTCCTAGTGAACATTTTGTGGATACATCTTCCTCTTGGGAACATCAACTTGAGCACGAAGATGAGCATCTGGGAGGGGGGCCTCAACATCCTCCTCTCCACCAAAGAGAGATCTTTTATTTGGATGACTTTGACCCTATATTATATCACATGTAAGATAGATAAACCTATCATATGGATATGCCATATAGTGTGGAGAGAGCTGGTGGTGTATACCTGGCCCATATACTAAAAAACGGTCAACTTTTAGGCCCAGCCCAAGACTCGGCCACAAACTGGACAATACGGAACCACATCTAGAAATGGAGAAGACACTCACAAGTGACCTAAAATTATAGACGCCATGATACAACCTATGATCTAAAACCTATTAACACAGAGCCATAATCGTGATCTATTATAAATATAATAGCAGCACCTACTCAGGTAAGTATCACTAACTGAGAAATAGAAATTCTTTGAGGGAAAGAACTGACTTGATCATCCGAGTATTTTCCCCAGAATCACTTCTGGAATCTTTCTTGCAGGACTATGCTTGCACTCTAGCAATCGCCAAATACCTCAACAAACAGGGATTACCACATTATTATCGCCGATTGTGGGAACAAATATTTTTTTTCTTTTTTGTGGGAACCACTCTCTCCATTTCTTTTCTTTTTTTACTTTGATCCTAGATATGGAATTCAAATATGTATTTGAATTCCATATCTATGGATTAGTTTCAATAGCATGCAGATAAATTGTAGACATTTTTTATTAATGATTTTGTGAGATTCATTAGATTCATCCTAATGTTTGTGTTCATGATATTATTGTGACTTGTTTTTGAATGTTAGAATTGCATGAATAGTACACTCCATTAAGCACACACTCTAGTCTATATTCATGTTGGTGAAAATATTGATGCCCTCCTGGGAAGGGAAACCTGGATATTTGTATGTGAAAGGAAGTATGTTGTGTCTGCGTGAGTGTGTGCATAGGAGCCATGGGTATTTCTCTGAATTACTTTTCATCACACCAATCTTAGCTAATTGCGTAAAGTATTCTAAGAGGTTACAAGTAGATATAGTGAAAAGTAGCAAGCTAGGGTTGTAAGAGGCCCTTGTGTCACAGATAAGGTGCCAATGATCGCTTGACCTAATTAATAGGTGATTGGGAAGTAGTGTATTTTTTGTGGAAGCTTAGGACATAATTGCATGGGGGAGAAGCAAATCTACAACAATGGATGGACCTTGTTGTACTCTGATGTGTCCATTTTATGTGCATAATTTAGTACTATTTTGGGTCAATTTTGTGCTATTTTATTATTAAGAGCTTTGTCATTTACCTTTATATTCTCTTAGGAGGGGTAAGAGAAACTTTATGCTCTTTTACCTCTTCTAAGTGGATTTTGCGTTACAAGGGAAGAAAATGGAGGCAATGAAAACCGGAGGCCATTGAAGATCACATTTTCGAAGACTTACTTCGAAGACATGAAGATCGGAGGCCATTGAAGACCATTTTTGGAGACATTGAAGACTTGAAAAATGAGAGGAATTGCTATGAAGATGATTGTATACCACAAAAATAAGAAATGGAAAGAAGAAAAAATTCTGGCACCTGTCGCGAGTCGCAATGGCCTCGTCGCGACGGGCCCGTCGCGAGTTGTGACCAACGGGTGGCCTGAATTTCACCTCATCCTTTATGTACTATAAAAAGCACTCTCTTTCCTCTCATTCACATTCTTCATCATCTGTATTTTTTTGGTACTATTTAGAACCCTTTTACTTCTATTTTCATCTTTGAATTCTCTTGTTTTATGATTAGTTGTTTAGCATTGATTAGTATGAACTCTTGTAGCTAATCTATTTCTTGGGAGAAATTGACTAAGGCTTCCAAGCCCAAGAATAATTTGTAGCCTATTTAATACCCTTACTATTGTGTATTTATGGAGCATTGAATGTATTTGTTTATGTCATTAATTTTATTGAAAGCTTGAGTATATGAATTAGTTGGATGATATGCTTGTTAGGGTTTGGGGAAATGGGTTGATTTCCCCCTTTCTTGATAGGAATCCAAGAGTATGAGTTAGAGCGTTTGATTATGTTGATGGATTGATAATTGCTAGATGAATATGATAATGTTGAACTCTTTGTCATGTTTGTTGCTTGTAGAAAATGAGAGAAGTCTATGAACATTGATCGTTCTTGACTAATCTTTTTTTTTTTTGAGTTAAACCATCCAAATAGATGGGGGGAATATATTTGGCTCCCCAAACCCTATAGTTACCTATGGGATAGCAAAAGAGTTCCATCTGTACAAAATCATGCCTGTGATAATCCAAAGTGGGAAGCAATATATGAAAACTACCAATTCAGCTTGTGTACATGTACTATGCTATATAGAGTGTAAATAGGGGTCATTCGGACTAAGGGACACGAACATAGTCAGGGAGATGAAATTCAAAGACCTTATCAGTCAATGTCCCTTAGCCGTGCATTGCACCCCTATATTTCTTTGCTGAAAAGACAGACAATGTAGCCTCATGCTCTGATATATCCAGACCTCTCTCCTGAGCAAGAAATCTGCAAAACGGAAAGAAAAGAAAGAAAACAGCAGTCTCTGTTCCACAACAATTATATGAATTATAGCCAGAAACAAAAACCATCCTATGTGTAATCTGAGTTACCATTTGCTGTTCTTATTCTTACCCCCTGAACTTCATTTTTATCTAGCATAATCAAACCTTTAAGGAAAGAAGGGGCATTGCTAATTTTAAAAACTCCATTTAGGGATTCCTCCCTTGCAAATTTTGCCAAAAAGTCAGCAACAATATTAGCTTCCCTAGGAGCATATTTGATTGGGTTGTCTCTATGCAGCAAATTCAGTTAACAGTTAAGAGAAAAAAGTCTCCATGAGCCAGAATAAGGATCATGGATTGCTTTAACTGCAGGTTTGCAATCTGTCTCAATAATACTACCCTTAATATCAAGTTCTAAACATATCTGATATGCAAATAGAATGCCTTCCATCTCTACAAGTAGAGGAGAATCTGATTTAAAAGTTTTGACTCTCATATGTTTAACATCTCCCCTCCAATCTCTAACTATTACTGCACAAGAAGAGTCTCCTCCATTTACCCATGATGCATCAGTGTTAATCTTATAAGCATTTGTTGGTTTATCCCATCTAACTGCAGTAACTGTGATTTCCTTCTTCTTATTTTTTTGAGTTATATGAGGGATGATTCCAGCCTGTATTAATTTCTTATGCTTGTCCAAATTGCCTTTCAATGGGTTTGCAGTAAAAATTATGAGAATCAGTTCCTTTATATTCTGGAAGCATACATCTACAGAAAAAGTATGATTATCATAGAGTATTTTGTTCCTATAAATCCAAAGAGACCAGATTGTGGCAATGAGTGCAGCAGTATACACATGATGCAGAATCACAGAGCCTGCCCTAATGGTGAGATAGTATTCAACTAAATGACTAAAACTCCTGAATTCAGGTGTATGCAGATTCAGCATGCAGTTAACTTTATTCCATACTGCAGAAGCCTTACAACAGGAATTAAAGAAATGGTTGATAGAGTCTGAGTGATTAGAGCATATAGGGCATTTAGAGGCTAGTGAAAAACCTAACTTACACAAAACATTTTCAAAGGGCAGAATTCCATTCAAAGCTCTCCAGGTTAGTACTGACATTTTGACAGGTATGAAATTTGCCCATACCTTATGAAGATGTCTGATGCTTGTTCCCCTCAGCCTCAAGATCTTATAGGCCGAGCTGACTGAAAAGTTTCCATCCACCGAAGATGTCCATATCAGTCTGTCCTCATGTGAGTTCCTGATGGATACTTCCTGCAAAATTGAAACTATATTGGTAGCCAAATGTGGCTCCAGAATAGGAAGATTAGAGTCTTTGTTCAGGATGAAGGAGCTTAGTGTGATTTCAGGGAAAGGAATTTCCACATCATCAGGCCATTTATAGTATAAAGCTCCTTCCCCTGACCAATTTGAGTTCCAGAAGGAGCATTTTCCTTTTCCATGAATAACTCTAGTCAAACTATTAGTTTTTTCAGTTATGTTACATATTCTCTTCCATACCTGAGAATTCTTGTAAGAATCAGGTAGTGTCCAGAGATGCTGAGCCCATTGTGTAGTGTTCATTTGAAGCTTCCACCATAGCTTACAGGAGAATGAATCAACTATAGCTTGAATGTCTCTAAACCCTATCCCATTCTCTTGTACTGGAATACTCATTTTTCTCCATGCTCTCCATTTTTTCCTGGTCTCTGTACTATCAGTGGCTCCCCAAAACAATCCAGAAGCCATCCTTTCCATTTTCCTCAATACTAACTTTGGAGGCCTTAGTACAGCAAACAAGTGAGTTGGGATAGAAAGAAAACAATGGTTTATTAGAATTATTTTACCACCAGTACTCAACCACCTATTTTTCAAGTTATTAATGCTTTTTTCCATTCTCTCCAATATGGGGTAGTAGTATCTCTGAGTGTTCCTTCCTGTAAATATTGGGATCCCTAGATATTGAAAAGGAAACACTCCTCTAACCATCCCTAAATTCCTACTCAGGATCTGAGATCTTTCTACTGAGGTGTTAGGAGATACATAGAAGTTAGATTTAGAAAAATTTACTTTTTGTCCTGATGTTTGCTCATATGCACAGAGAAATTTTTTAAATCTTTTCAGGTGTTTCTTATTTCCACTAAGGAAAACTGTAGTATCATCAGCGTACATTAAATGAGTAATCTGTGGACATGTTTTAGGTAAACTGAAAAATTGCAAATAACCCAAATTAAACAGTTTTTTAAGTCCTCGGGAGAATGCCTCAGATAAGATATTGAACAGTAATGGAGAAAGAGGATCTCCCTGTTTTATTCCTCTATTTGAAGCAAAGAAACCTGATGCTACTCCATTAATTAGCACTGAGAAATGGGCTGAAGCTATGTTCTGCATAATTCGGTTAACAAATATACCATGGAAACCAAATTTAAGGAGAATTGAGTTAAGAAAAGACCATGAGACTCTATCAAAAGCCTTCTGCATATCTAATTTAATGATTAAGTTCTGCTTCTGTGATTTCCTTGTTAACATTCTGGTCATTTCTTGCATCAGAATTATGTTGTTAGAAATATCCCTCCATTTCATGAAAGCACTTTGTTCAGGGGATATAAGTTGAGACATAAACGGCTTAATCCTTTCCATCATCATCTTAGAGAAAACCTTGTTAACAAAATTAGAAAGGCTAATTGGTCTGAAGTCAGAAAAAGTGACAGGTATTGGTTTTTTTGGAATTAGAGCTAGCCAAGTGCTGGAAATTGCCTTAGGGATGTTTCCACTTATTAGAAAGTCATTTGCAGCTTCAAGTAAATCAGATTTAACAATTTCCCAGAAGGTGGTATAGAAAAAACCAGTGTATCCATCAGGTCCAGGGGAGCTATGTTTGTTTAGGTCAAAAACTGCAAATTTGAGCTCATGAATCAGGAAAGGAGCCAACAGTAAATTATTCTCTTGTTCAGTTATTACTCTTGGTATTTCAGCTAGAAAATGACTCATATAAGTTCCCTGTTTCTGAGGTTCTTCCATATTGAATAAAGCTTTTATAATATCCCACTGCCTCCTCTTTAATCTGTGTAGGATCAGAGGTCCAATTTCCTTGCTCATCTCTAATCTTACTTATTCTAGTTTTAGTCCTCCTTTCCCTAATTGAATGGTGAAAATAACTCGTATTTGCATCACCATATTTAAACCAATTCAACCTTGCTTTTTGCCTAAGAAAGATTATTTTCTGTTTTTGAGCCCTCATTAAAAGTTGTTTAGATTTATTCAAATCTGTCAGGGTAGATTCAGTAGGATTTTGTTGAAATGAGATTTCTAGATCATTAACCTTATTCTCATATAGTGACAGATTCTGATCAACATTGCCAAAGTGAGTTGTATTCCAATGCTTTATTTCCATCTTAAGCCTTTTCAGTTTATTTATTAACCTATACATCCCTCTGAAGGGAGTGTCCAGATTCCAGTTAGTTTCCACTAGATTAAGAAAATCCTGTCTACCAGTCCACATCTCTTGAAATCTAAAAGGTCTAGGGGCTTGTTCCTCTGATGATTGTACTGATAAAAGGAGAGGAGCATGATTCGAAGACAGTCTATTAAGAACATGGATTGAGCTGTTAGGAAATTTATCAAACCAATCTAATGAGCAAATTCCCCGGTCTAACCTTTGGAATATTAACTCTTTGCACCTTTCCTTATACCTATTATTGGTCCATGTAAAAGAATTACCTACCGTAGGTATATCATGCAAATCCAAGTCACTTAAAAATTTGTTAAATTGCATCATACTCTTTTTTGGAGTTGACTTTCTCCCTTTATACTCTGATACAGAAGCTACAGTGTTGAAATCTCCAATATATATGGAATGGGGAAGATTAGCTACCATTAAATCACTCCACAATGACTCTCTTATTTGTCTATGTACACTTGCATAGATAAATACACAGTTCCAGCTCAGAGAAGATAAGGAGTCAATTATATTAGCTTGTACATACTGATCAGTCTCACTTAGAACAGAGATGCTAAAAGACTGGTTCCAAAATAACCAGATTTTAGCACTGTGGGCACAGTAGGCATTGTGAAATCCCAATTCATTTTTAAATTTTATGATCCTCTGATTTTCTTGCCATGGTTCTATTAAACACATTATGTCTAACTTGTTTTTAAGTTTCAAATTTTTAAGTCTGTCAATTGAAGTGCCAACTCCCCTAACATTCCAAACCAGTACATTCCCTATTATGGTGTGTTTTATCATTTTAAAATTTTGGGATTGGCTTTTTGTGATGTTCTAAGTTTTCTACTAGTCTTTGCTGAGTTTTTGCCTTTTTCTCCTGATTTTCCATTGCTATGGCCAATAATCCCAGATAACAAATGATCTGAAGGACTTACCTTTGCCTGCTCACCTTCTTTTTCCGTAATGCTCGGATCAGGAGTTTTTGTAGTTGTTTCTTTCAATCCTTCCTTGTTGCTGGTACTATGCTCTGCAGAACCTGTTTGTGCTTGCTCTATAATCTCCATTTGTGCTATGTCATTTTGTGCCACGGGGGAAATAATGTTATTAGTAGAAACATCAGAAATAAAGGCAAGAGGTGCTTCCTGTGATTCAACTGTTTCATGAAAAATCTCTGCAATCTCCCCTTCCTGCTCTTCCTCACTATCTTCTAAGGATTGAAAGGCATTAGAGATTGTTACAGTGTTTATGTTTTTTTCCTTTTCAGGTATGGATGTTTGTTCAAGTTGGTTGTCCTTTTTTCTCCATATGGATGTGGTTATTGGCTTAGATATATCATCTAATGAGTAAAAAGGGCCATTACGTTTTTTATGACTTACCTTATAGAAGTTAATGTTACTGTCATTTTGGAATCCAGTGATTATTTTTTGATTCTGTACATCATTTTCCTTTTGTGAAACTGTAAGAGCAGATGTACCTTCAATGTTTATTTCCTCTGTTGGGTGGGAATCTGACCTCAGTTTGTTCTTATTTGCAATATTCTCTATCTTCTTACTAGTTATTTTCCTCAAGTTGGGGTGCAGAAAATTGCAGTTTGTGTTGCTATGCCCAATTATTTTACAATGAGTACAATATGTAGGCAGGTCCTCATACTCTATTGGGTATTCAGCAACCTTGTTTCCTATGCCTACCATAATTGATTTAGGAAGCTGGGCTAACAGGTCAATTTCTAGGCAAACTTTAATAGCTGAAGGTCTGGATAATGCCATAGTTGCAGCATCCATCTTAAGAAACCTTCCTACCTGACTACTTATACCCATGATAGCAGAGTTATTATAGAAATGGATTGGTAGTTTATGAAAAGTTACCCAAACCGGTACAATGGAGGATTCCACAGACGGAGAGAAATCTGATGTCCATTTCTGCACTTTCATTGTGTAGCCTTGAATTGACCACTGGCCCTTCATCCAGCACCTTTGGTAGTCTTCATTATCCTGAAATCGAATCAAAACATGTCGATAATCAATAGAGCCTAATTGAAATCTCGATTTAAAGCCTATTGATTTGAATGAATGTTGAAGTGAATCCATATGTGGTTTCCCTCGGATGAACTTTCCGACGAGGGCGTTCTGGTAGTGCGAAGCTAGGATTTCTCCTTCTTCAGGGGGGAGTATGTATGCAATCTTGCCCTTGAATTCTGTTATCGGGTGAAGGTTTGGAGTATCTGGGAGGGACGCTAGGAGAGGGGATTGTTTTGTATTGAGAGCTTGGACGAAGCTACGAATAACCGGGGGCTTCGAGAGAGAAGGGTCCGGGGGTGGAGGAGGCGTCGGCGATGCCATGATCAGCAGCCAAAGGAGTAACCGAGAGCAGTAATATGACCGTTGCAGACAGAAATGGAGGTGACAAACTTGAGGAGAGGAATAGTAGTGTGATGTGTGTTAATCGCACCGTAAATCGCACATAGGAACAGTAGATGTGTTGTTGCTGTTCTTGACTAATCTTGTGTAAGTGCATGAATTGGTTAAATTCTTAGACACGGTGTAGTGTTTATAAATGTTGCCGAGCTTGTTGATTCTTTGTGCTAAATTACATTAGTGGGATACCTTGAGTCGTGTTTTGACTACGGGAGTCATTGGTGAGGTTTTCCAAGAGATGTCGAACTCACTCTTGCAAACTACCATCTATTATGGATAGAAGTTTATCCTTCACAAGAAGTAGTGAAAGTAGTAAATAGGTTACATGTTCAATGATGGATAAGAGGTTTGGAAGTGGAAGTCAATTGCGCCCAAGGTTTCGTCAATTTTTATTTTCATCTTATCTTTAGTTGTATTGCATGAATAGCATAGTTCTTTTGCTTTTCTAGTTGTATTTCAATTTGATAACTTAGGATCAAACCAACCAAACCCCCCTCCCCTTGTTTACATGATGTTATATGTATTTATGTGTGTATATGTTTAGTATGTCTTCTCCTATATATGTTTAAACAATTGAAAAGATCCCTCTTCTCGATGATGTCCCCGACTTGCCATTATCTACTTTACTGTAGATAGGAAGCGATAGGGCTTAGAAGTATTAACTTTGAGAGGTACGGCGATGACCTTCCAAAACTTTGGGCCGTTGCCGGGGAAGAGGCATTTATTTTTAAGTGTTTGGCCATATTATGTGTGATTATATGCTATTTGTAAAATATTTGTTAGTTTGGTTTTTATTATGATTTCTTAGTTGATTTTCCATTTTCACTTGGCTTGGAGATGTATTTTCGAGTTCTTGGTGTATGGTTCGCACGCGATCCTCTTCAGAAGAACCCCTACAGTACGACCCCAAGTTGGAGTTGAATTTGAGATGGGCTAGGAGGCTTTCTTTGGAAAGTGTGAATAACACCCCTCCTAGTGACCATTTTGTGGATCCATCTTCATCAATGGAACATCGAATAGAGCACAAAGATGAGCATCCGAGAGGGGAACCTCACCATCCTCCTCTCCATCAAAGAGAGATCCCTTTAGGGCAACCTTTGTTGAGAGACATCATGGCTCCCAACCTCAATCAACAACCGATGTAGATTGAGTATCCCGCGGTTGGACCAAACGGGCATTTTAAGCTAAAGACCAGGTTCATCAACATGCTACCCGTCTTCCTTGGTAGGCAAGAGGAGACTGCCAACAAACACCTCACCGAGTTTCACTTCTTGTGTGGTGGTACAGTCCCCCATGAAGTGGATGAATATTTCTATAAGTTAAAGGCATTCCCGTTCACACCGAGGGATAGTGCAAATGATTGACTCCACTATCTACCGCTCAAGAGCATTAAGAGTTGGCTTGATATGAAAACAAAGTTTCTAGCCAAATACTTTCCGGCCTCTAGATCCGCTACCTTGAAGAAGGACATAAGCAACATCCTCCAATGGCATGAAGAATCTCTCTTTGATTTTTGGGAGAGGTTCAAGAAGCTTCTTGCAAGTTGCCCTTATCACGGTTATTCGGAGGGGGATTTGGTTTATTACTTCTACAATAGCCATCTTGATGAAGATCAAAGGTTGGTGAGAAGTTCTTGTGGTGGCACCCTTGGAAATAAAACATCCTCCGAGGCCATGCCACTTTTAAGCAAAATTCCCCAAAGAACAACACAAAAGTGAGTCAAAGACATGAAAAGCTCAAGTACGAAGTGGAGTTAAGGGATATAGTGGTAGAAGATGATAAGGACCAGTCACCACTAGCACCACATCTTCGTAATTTCAAAATACCAAAATATTTTAAAATGCTGTTTCATGCGAAAATCAATGATGGGACAATGGGCCCAAAGGAAATATTAAAATCCTATTGCAACATTATGTGATTTCATGTGCGGAAATTGAACTGGTTTGCAAAGTTTTTCCTATTTTCTTGTTTGAGTCAGCGATTACATGGTATGAAAACCTACCAAGTTGTAGTATTAAATCTTGGACACAATTATTATATTTTTTATGACACTTCTATTAGAAGTAGAAATTTAACAAGATGATTGCAGACTTAAACAATATAGCCTAGCGAAGCGAAGGAAGTCTTACACACTAACCTAATAGGTTCGTTACTGAAAGCCTATAAGTGCGGGATCTAACGTACCAATCATCACTAGGCGCATTCATAGGAAGTATGAAATCATGAGACTTTTACAAAGAACTCACTAAGACATGCAGAAAATAATTGAAAGGCATGTGCAAGCTGAAGAAGAAAATAACCAAAAAATAGAGCACAAGCGAGGCAAAAAAAATGGAAGATCCACCGAGGGGCTTTGTAAGAATGAGAAAGGGAAATATCCTTTTCAAAGGAATATATTCAAGGGCACAGATGAAATCACTTCCAAAAATACAATTTACAAAGTCTTGAAAGGAAGTTTGGTAGGCGAAAAACGAACATATGCCAAGGCTAACATCAGCTGACAAATGATCTAAGGAATACTATGCTTTCAACAAGGACCATGGATATGACATTGAATACTATAGATACTTGAGAAGGCAGATCGAGGACAATATGAAAAATGGTTAGCAGAGCCAATACAAAAAAGAGGAAGGAGGACACCGTCACAACAAAGCCAACAAAGTGGGGAATGCCCTAGCAAAAAACAAAGGCACGGTGAATACACAATACAAGAATTAGAAAATGTAACCAGCGGTAGGGTATGAAGATGATTTGGTGAACGAGGGTGTATAAAAAGTAATTCTCTCAATCCATGGATCAACATAAGCTCTGTTTAACAATATCTGCTAAGCTAAGGCTATATACTCCCCCACCATAATAACCAACTGACAAAAGATTTTGTTCCGATGAAATGATAAAATTTAGCAAAAAAGATGTGGTTCCCAACTATTCTCTTCATAATAACCCAATGGTCATTGTTTCCAAGATTGAGAAAGCCACAGTCCACATGGTATTCATAGACAATGGAAGTGCTATGGATTGCTTTGATCAACTTGGATTCAAGAGAACATATCTGAAGAAGTCTGCATACTCTCCCATAGGTTTTATCGGACGAGTGGAGACACCTTTTGGTAACATACAACTTGCAGTTACCATAGGTGAGAATGAAAAAAATGCACTATAATTCCATCATCGTTAGACCCTGGATAAACACAACGAAAGCAATATGATCCCCATATCACACTTAGTGATGAAATTTCCAACTCCGACGAGAATCGCAGTGATATGAGGAAACCAGTAAACAGCTAGGCAATGAATGATTGAAGTAATTAGTGCAGGAAGAAATGATGAACACACAAAAATGTTCAGCACCATTTTGGACAACAGTCTGCTCGAGCAAACGGAACCTCAAGTTGATTTAGAGAGGAAACTGATGGTTTTATTCTTGACGATGCAGACACTTCTAAATGTGTCAAGATGGGAAATATTTTTTCAATCAAAGAGATGAGAAGAGTAACCCAAATTCTAAAAATTATAGGGATTGATTTGCATGGAGAGTGCAAAAGATGGGAGAGATTGATCCAGTCATAGCTAACATTCTTTGAATATTAACCATTTGATCATGCCAGAGTTAAGAAAAAGCAATAATCTTTGTTAGCGATAGAAATAAAGCAATAGAGAAAGAGGTTAGAGCATTGCTTCATGCAGGTATTATAAAGGAAGTAACTTATCCGACGTGGTTGGAATACCCAGTGATGGTAAGAAAGGCAGACTTAAAGTGAAGAATGTGAATAGACTTCACCGACCTAAACAAGGTATGTCCAAAAGGCTGCTACTTGTTACTTAAAATTGAATATTTAGTGGAAGCAATATTAGAATATGAAGTCCTAATGTTCTTGGATGCATATAAATGATACCACAAGATACTGATGAATCCAGAGGATGTGGAAAATACAGCTTTCATAACAAGCTTTAGATTCTTTTGCTATGTGAAGATGCCATTTGACCTACAAAATGTTGACGTGACATATCAAAGAGTAGTTGACAAAGTATTTCACAATCTAATGGGACAAAACTTTGAAGCATATGGTGATCAAAAGCAAAAGGGTGTGTCAGTTCACACTAAGAGCAATTGGCATGAAATTGAATCCCAAAAAATGTATAATCGGAGTGGGCACAGGAAATTTTTTGGGGTACAAGCTCTCCTAAAAATAAATTGAGGTCAACCTGGAGAAAATACAAGAAATAGTAGATGTCCCTTAACCGCGAACAGTTAAAGAGGTATAGGTTTGTCTCAAGGGTCAATCTCCCTCTCCCTAGCATTACTTAGAAGGTTTGTCTTGAAAGTTACAGAAAAATATTTGCCACTGTTTGATGTCCTTAAAAGGGCCAAGAAGTTCAGCTGGAATGAGGAAAGTAAAAAAGTATACTAATTGTGGAAAGAACAGCTCCAAGAGTTACCAACCCTGAAGTCACCAATACGAGGTGAAACTCTCTACCTATATCTGGAGATTTCAAGCAAGACAGTGATTTTGGTCTTAGTGCTTCAAGAAGGAGAAAAGAAAGTACTAGTATACTACATCAGTATGATACTGCAAAAGTGCAGAAAAGGCATACTTATATACCAATCAAAAGATTAACTCTATCATTAGTGTACTCAACAAGGACACAGCAAAGCTATTTTCAAATCCATAACATAATTATGTATACTGACCCACCTCCACTCGGGGTTATTAATGGTAGCTAAATTAACCTTAGCAGTGGACTAAGAGGTCAAAGATAAGATTTATAGTTCTGCACCCAACTCACTACTACGCTACCGGAAGGGGTAGTTAGTGTTATTCCCTGGGTATGTGCACAAAGATGCTAGGACCTAAGAATCAGTTAAACACAACCTCGTATAACTACTAAGCATAGGGGGGTTGGGGTTTTCATGTTACAACTACTAAGCATAAAAGAAAAATGAAAATAAACTATATAGACAGGCAATTAGGGGGTATTTGCATAACATGCCTGATAAATGACTTCTATCCTCGATTCATTCACATATAGACTTATAAACCTATCATAATAGGCCACCCATATTTGGCTCCAATCTTATTATACCATGATTTAATGTTTGTGGTCTTCTTCTACTACCATTCTAGTATGAATGACCGTCGATCTTTACTACCTTCCTTACAAATGGCCTTCAATATCTTCTACCACCCTTACAAACAACCTTCATATAAAATGTAACAAAAAGTATCCATGGGTGACCTACTATGGATGATCATAAGGAAGATCTAGGCGCTCGAGGATACAAAATTTCCACTAGTGCTAATTAAGTCTACAAAATACAAAATTTAGAAACGAAATTCAAACATGGCCATCTAACCCCTTGTCACGAAAACTCAACTAATACTAGCAGTCAACCATATCAAACAAACCAATTATTACGCTGAATGCATTGGTTAGCACATGCATAATGGTGCACATCTTAAACTAACCACCAAATTAAGAATTTCTTAAGCAAGCCAGAATCATCAGGCATAATGACCAAATGGGCACTTGAATTGGGACAGTATGAGATCCAATTTTAGAAGTGTATGGCAATCAAAGCGCACGCCTTAGAATATTCCATGGCAGAAATAATGTACGCAGATGAACAAGGGGTAAATACACTATAAAACAACCATATCAGAATAGACAAGGGAAATTTAAAATGGGTAGACACGGCATGGAAATTATTCGTTGATGGAGCGTCTAGTAAAGAAGGTTGAGGTGCAGGATTGCTACTGGTAAACCCAAATGAAGGAGAACATAGACACTCACTTCATTTTTATTTTCCACTCACAAACAATGAAGCTGAATACAAAGCACGAATAAGTGGGTTGGACCTTATAATCAATATAAAGGATAAGAGCGTTAAGTGCCTTTGCAATTCACAGATAGTGATCCAGTAGGTGCATAGACATTACAAGGTGCGAGAGGAGCAGTTGAGAAAGTATTTAATGAAAGTTCAATAACTTATGGGTCAGGTTAAATACTCTGACATCCAACACACACCAGGGAGCAAAAATACTAAGGCGTGCCTTAAGCAAGCTGGTAACAACTGACTTTGCTACGTTGCTACGACAAAATGGTGTGAATGTAGAGGTCATTCCAGTTAGAAGTATGACCACAATAGCTGTATCAACAGTCCAGATGGAAGAAAAAAAATGAATGAAACCATTGAAGAACTACTTAGAAATGGGAAAATTGCCAGCGGATAGAATAGAGGGCAGAAAGCATGAATTAAGATCACTGAACTAAGTTTGCAAAGAGGGGATCTTATACAAAATGTTTTCCTATCTCCATGGATAAAGTGTGTGGGACCAACCCAAGAAAATGACATCATGAAATATGTTCATGAGGAATATGTAAGACACATCAAGGACTCAAACAATCGCACAGAAGAAGGGTATTATTGGACAACAGTGTAACGATGCGCACAACTTTGTCCTAAAGTGCAAAAGTGAAAATGCTACCAAATTAATGTGTCTCTATCGCATAAACCACAGTCCACTCTAACAGGGATATATGGAGCCTGGCCATTTGATAAATGAGGAATAGATTTACTTGGACCTTTCTTTAGAAGAGCTGGTAGTGCGAAGTTTCTAATCATAGCTTTTAACTATTTAACAAAATGGGTAGAAGCAAAGCCATAGGGAAGAGTCACAGCAGAAGAAACAAGGAATTATTTTTTGGCAAAACATATTTCATTAATCTATTGTACCTCAAACAATCGTAACATATAATTGTATGCAATTCACAAGTGAAACCTTCACCGAGTGGTGCTCAAAATTAGAAATCGGATAGAGGTTCACTTCCGTACCTCATCCTCAAGCTAATGGCTAAGTGGAGGTAACTAACAGAATGTTAGTTAAGGAATTCAAAAATGGTGAAAGGAAAGCAAACATGATGATTGGAAGTGATATCCAATGCACATGGTCTTACAGAACGACAGTAAGAGAACCCACTGGGGAAACACCATATAACTTAGTTTACGATCATGAAGCCATAACACCAGTTAAAATTGGGAACTCAAGCCTTACAATGGAAGAATAAAATGAAGACGATTATCCCGAAAGGATGAGATTGAACCTAGATGAACTTGAAGAGAAAAGGCAACATGCAGTGAATACAGAGGCAAAGTACAAAGAAAAAGTGGCCTGGGGATATAATGAAAGGGCCAAGAAGATACAGTTTTGAGTTGGTGATCTTAAGTGTGAAAGAATGAGGCAAGTCTTGCAGAAGAAAATGGAAAACTATGCCCAAAGTGGGAAGGATCATAAAAAGTAACAAAAGTGCATCAATCTAACTACTATGAGCTAGAAAGGTTGGATGGTAGCAGCGTCCCAAACACTTTCCATAGTGGGTATTAGGAAAAGCTCAGTTGTACGATAGCCGTGAAATGATCATCGGTGGCCTTTTGATTGCTAGCGTCATCATTTCTTTTCAAGTGTAATATCATTGCACTCGTAGATATTCAATATATGGAAAATCACCCACTTGGCTTGACAATTCGTGAAAATCATTCAGGTCACTGCAAACACAAACTGCTGATTACTCACAACTTTGGCCGGCTGTAATAAGTTTGAGCGCAGCTACTGAATATAGAATTAACTTCATGTAGTATGACCTTCATAGCCTAGCCATCAAAAGACTGGTAGCCGCCAGGCCCAGCCCAATAATATCCTATAGTGAGACAAGCATGTTTCAGCCCAAGGCACAAGTCAGTTGGATGTGAAGCTTATGGTCGTGGAAGAAGATGTGGGCTGAGGAACACGGGATGAGCAACGAACACGAATGAAGAACATGGTGATCATGGCATACCCACAACCTTAATCCCTAGAAATAAGGAATTGCAACTATGTCAGCCTATAAATACAACAAGCTTTGAGCAAGTTAAGGTAAGCATGACTATCTATAGAAATTCTAATTCTTAAAAGAGAAAGCTAACTTGATTGTCAGAGCTTTCCTCCTAGAGTCATTTCCGGGATAAGCTTTACATGGGAAGAATATTTAGGATAGAGCAAGCAGTTTGCTTGAATGGACTACCACATCATACAACATCAGACAAATTCATTATTTTCTCACCCAAGTCCATAGTAAGATCTCCACGACCTGTAGGCCGATGAGATGACAAAGGGCGAGCCTGGAGTCTATCTTTATACTCAACATAAGACTACTCTCATGTTCGTGTACAGGCGTATCAAACCGCTCACACTCAGTGTGGAGCTACTCATTTTCACTTCATAGCTGGGTATTTATAGCAAACGGTTCATCGAACTTGATTTGCCATCTAAGAGTAGATGTTAAAAGGTGGTCACATTTATCCTTGTTTTTCTTTAACCGATCGAGGAAGTCGTCAAGGTGAGTACACTGCTTATTAATGTTCACTATTTTCTGGTGGGCTTTGCACATCTTACTTATGGCATAGTTTCTGGTCTCCTCCTGTTGGCAAAGCATTTCCACCATATTCAACTATTGCTGATGGATAAGACCATTCTACTTGTTGTAAATCCTCCCAGATCACGCACAACTCCCTCAATCTCCTTCATGGTTGTTCCCTCACTTAGCTTTGAGGTCATTAATACCCAGGAGCATGTACTTCGAATGAATGCCAAGGATAACGCCCATTCTTGAACACGGGTAGAAAGGTTTAGTGAATGTAGGTACACAACTATAGATTCAAGGTCAATTAAACCACAAATGATATCTTTGCAAAGAAACTCAATGTTATAGCCATCAGGAATGAGCTTACCGCAAGGATAGATTTGTATATAAGATTGAGTAGACGAAGACGTATGAGCTTCCCACCTAATATGTAATGGAATGGACTCTACGTGGGATAGGCGATCAGAGGAAATAAGATGAAAATATTCTTTTGACATATGCTTGGTAGCCTCAATCTAGTTAATAGGGCAACATTCAGGGGATGATGAAAATCCATTGTGATAAGAAAAACGAGCATAACATCCCAGATATTTGATACTTTTCAAAAGTTTTGGGTTAACCATATTATCAAAGCCCTACAAGTAAATAAATGTAATATGATTGGTCAAATTATAAAAGCGAACATAACGATCGTATCATCCGCCAATAAGACAAAATATTAAAAACATATTTAGGAATATTGTCTTCAATTACAAATGAAAAAAAAATAAAGCTTCTTAGGTCTTTAGCGCTAGGACTGACTAACTTTAGAAGGAGAAGGGGATAAAATGTGGACAACATCAACAACATCCTTCTCACTTATAGGATGAACATGAGCTTTGCTGCTCAAATTACCCACATGGTTTGCATCATCGTTAAGATTAGAAGTATGCTCAGAAATGCGAGCCTCGAAACTGGAGAAACTAAAGGGAAAGTCCTCAAAGTAGTTATTCGCGCACTTCTTTAGCTTTGTTGTAGAAGGAAGAGTAGGAAGACCGGTGAGATGTGATAGCAGGCCAAAAGGATGACCGCCGTCAGAAATGATCTTATTTCGTCTGCTGTGCTAAAACCTTTTGGCCTTAGCCAACCTAAGCAGCTTATCAACCTTCGCAGTAGGATTTAACTTCCGTAACTCGACCAAGGCCTTTCAATAACCAACATTGCGAGCATTATTCAAGACCTCCTCGAATAAATAATTAAAATCTTTGGTCTTTACAAGGCGGTCAACCAGAACCTGAGGGTACCCGGGTGAAGTAAGGTCGTTCATCTGTATCTCTTCCAACTGGAAGCGCATTTTCTCCATCTTTTTCTCAATTGCCAAAGCTCGATCTTCAACAACACGCGCTCACTCCTCATCATATTTAGCAGTAGTCTTCATAACCGCACACTCCGCCTTGCTTGCCTGTAGCTCCTCCAGAATTGCGCCATCCCTTTTAGCAAAACTAGCAACCCGCTTGCTGACAAGTTGCAGGCTCTCACCAATCTTGGTTTTGAAGCAAGCCAAAAATAAGAGCGGTTATACAATAAGGCAACACATTTAAAGCATGATAACATTTCAAGGGAACAAGAACACACCACAACCATTGTTTTAGAAAGGGACAATTTAGTAAGCTTAGCATATGTGGGTGTAGAGGAGGATGGTCAGTATGCCCTTTCTTCTTAACATGCTCCAATGTCGTGGAGGTACCACCAGTTCATTCCTTACGCCTCCTTTGGTGAGCTATTTCATTGGAAGTACTATCACCACCTTGTTTAGTTTCTTTGATAATCGACCCAGAGGTTATGGGCTAAAGGAAAGCTCCAGTAACCATATGTTGAGTGATTACAACCTTAGAATTGTTAATAACCTCAGTAGCCAGGGTCTCCATATCATTGCTCTCATCCTCATAAAAGAAGTTCCCCTAAGCAGAGCATTGAGTTTGATCCATATATGCAACTTATCACACCAACAGAGTTAGGAAAACATGAAACAGAAGTAAAATAGAAACAAGCACACACAAAACCAAGTTGAGCATAGCATAAACAACCAAATAAACAACAAGTAAAACACCTTTGCTTAAAGAACCAGAAGGGAGAAGTGTGATGGAATGCTAGCTAAGTGAATCTACAACCTCAGACTCAACATTCAGATGAACCTGAGCCTTAGGAAGTTTATATTTAGGAACGCCATAGTTCCAAATCGAGAAATCTGGCTTACTATAATCACCAAGTTTTATGTGGAAAAATGTTTCGTGCCATACTCTATAATTATTCAGGAACCCGCTAATGAACTCAATAGTAAGGATCACAAGATACAAGGTGAACTCATAAGAGCAGTTTTTTTTTACTTTGCAAAGATGGTAAAGGTTGCAGAATAAGTCAATGGAAAAGGGAATGCCAGCCGCTTTGCATACATGATAGAAGAAAACAAAAATCGACACAACTTTATAGTGAGAAAGAAGATCCAAGAAATGTTGGGGCAAGGTAAAGGAAAGCCCAAACTTAAGGTAATCTAAATAACAGGAAACGTAACCAGATGGAGGTGTGCGAACACTCTTAGAGGCCGTAGGTTCATTAAGGTCATATAAATGTAAAAAAACGGAAGCTGTTTGTCAGTCCTCAATATAAGAATCAGTGAAGAGGCTAATGATAATTGAAGAACTGATGAGGTGGTCAGAATTCTCCCTGGAATCAACACCAGTTTCACTGACGATTGGCGAAGAGACTCCAACATTGTAACCTTCCTCCCTCGTGGTTGTAAACTATAGCTAATTAACCCAGGCAGAGGCTAGGGGGTCAGAAGATAAAATTTATAATTTTTCCCCCTGTTCTAAAGCTACCTAGAGGGAAATTAGCGGTAACCCCTATTTTTGTTCACAGAGATGCTAGGTCTCATGTACCAATCAAAATACAACCTCATACAGGTCGTCAATCCATACTAGTGAAAGTAGTATCTAGTAAAGCAAACATACAAGGGGGGGGGGGCTTGATATAGCAACTACTAAGTACACTATCAAACTAAACACGTAGGGAATCATTGAGCAATGTGGTCAGTCTAATGCTTCTATCCTCGAGTCATTCGCATAGATATTTAGGTAAACCTAATAGAGTGTTCATAATACATGGTGTAGTCGATGGCATACACTTCCACATCTCTATCACGCTGGGTGCTCTCATAACCCTCCATCAACACTGCCATCGTAATTAAGGGAGTACAAAAAGTTACGACAGTTGTTGTAGGTCTATTTCTCCCCCGTGCGATTATGTCCTGGGATTCCACTCTGAATGCCCTACTTCCCACAGGTCCTATCAATTAGGCACAGCGGTTATTGGCACCTTATCTATGATCTAAGGCATCTTACAACCCTATTTTGCTACTATTCGCTATCTCTACCCGGAACCTTTCAGACAACTTTACAAAGTTAGCTAAGACCGGTTCGATGGGAAAGAGCATTCTTGAAGCCCCCGTGCACACACCCACACTAACGTATTCACCCTTACCCATTCTAACATCCAAGTTTCTCTTCCCAATGGTGCATCGATATTTGCAACATACATGAATATAGCCCAAAGTGTGTGCTTATATGTGGTGTACTATTCATTCATTTCAAATAATCAAGCACAATCATAATAATATCATGAACACAAAATTCGAAAGAACTAAAGAATCTCAAAACTAAAATAGATTTAGACCATGCTACTAAAATTTATCTCCAAGCTATAGAAAATACTTCCTAGACATGGAATTCAAATAAAGATTTGAATTCCACATCGTAGGATCAAAGCAAAGAAAGAAAAGAAAAGAGAGAGTTCTCTGTAAACTAAAAATATTGAATATGATATGATGAAGTCTCCGAGATATGAAAACCTAGTAGACAGAGGTTCTATTTATAGTAGTTAGAGATTAAGCCTAAAAAAAGGACTACCCTAGCTCAGCTGCCGCCCAGCATGGGGCTTCACAGATGGTGCAACCCGTGGAGTGTCCTTGGCATGAGGCACCTGATTTGATGCATGGCGTGGATCTTTAAGAGGTGCGAGGTGCAAAGCTTGGTGCAGTCTTCGTCGTTTGGTGTGGGGCACCATCAGGGTGCTGAAAATGAAGTTTCTAATCTGCACCTATGGCCATTGGCATGGGCCGTGGTTAGGAAGGGTGCTCACTCAGAAACTTTGATGCGGGCCGTGTGATTTCCCACACCCTGCCGGCTGGTCTTAGCATATTGAGCTTGGAACGATGCGAGATGCCAAAAATGGGACATCCCGCATCAATACTTTGTGATAGCGGCCCGTGGCATCTGGCCCGGGTTGTGCCATAGCCTCGTGCTGGTCGTTTTGGTGTGAGGCTGCTCCTTTGGTGCGGGATGTTGGTGCCAAACCATGAACAGCCCGCGCCGACCCGTTATGCCTCAGCCGGCTGAACTAGTTTCCTTCACTATAGGTGAAATGCTAGTCCAATTTTAGAGTTTTAGTATTCAATTTGGGAGTTTTAGTATTCAATGTTAGTCCAATAGAACCAGCCTTGGAGGCTAATTCTTCACGAATCGATCTCACATTGATTTTTGTGGCCTTGATCTACTAGCATTCTAGTTTGAATGGCCTTCACCTCTACTATTTTCTTTGCGATCAACCTTTAATATCTTCTACCGCTCTTATGAACGGCCTTCACATAGAATGTAAACAAAAAGTAACCACTAGAGACCTACTACAGTCAATCAAAAGGAAGATCAAGGAGTCTATGGATACAAGATATCCATTAGTACCAATTAATTCTACATAATGCGGAATTTAGAGAAGAAAACCAAACATGGCTGTCTAAACCCCTTGTCCCATAAACTTAACAATACTAGTAATCCACCAAATAAAAATAACTAAGAAGTATGTCAAATGCAACGGTTAATGCACGCATAATGAAGCATATCAGACTCCCCACACTTAACCCTTTACTCGTCCTCTAGTAAACAAAAGACAAGAAAAAGAATAAAGCGAAATGTAGCGTGCAGGCACAAGTTACCGTGACATTAAACCTATTCCAAGATTATCCTGTTTCCCCCAAAAGATTAAGAATCTCACAACTCTCACACTCCTCAAAAAACATAAGCAATCTCACCATCCAAAAATAAAATGTGGAAAAAGGTAAGCCAAAAAAGATAAGTGTCAAGCTAGCATACTTTTCCCAAAATGATCCAAAAGCAATTAAAGAGCCGTCTTAAAAAACAATCCACTACGGAAGCATGTATTCATCTTAGTTTTTTGTTTTTTCTCAATTTATCTATTTTTTTCTAGAAGCCCTTTAGGGTTTTCATCCTAGCTTTAACACACAAAGGGTACTCACTTCTCACCTTTTCCCACACGGCCTCTCATTTTTGCCTATAATCGTAAGCCTAGCCAGACATAGCCTCTAATTTTTATCTAGGCATTTAAACCTATCCAGGCTTTTCCCAATGGTACTCGAGTCACCCTTTTGGGTTTTTGACTTGTCCAAGTTTTTATATTTTTAAAATGTTTTCAGGTTTTCCAATTTATTTTGGTGTAGCACAAAATTGCCCCAAAAGTGGGCTTCATACTAAAAAAGATAACCAAACTGAAAATATACACCACCAATTTCCTAAAACATCCTACCCCATGCAAACTAGAAATCCTAGCATAGCATGTCATTCCACCAAATATCCATCCAAAATCACCCCTCAACAAGAAAAAACCAACATCATCAACAAACAAGAAAAACAACTGCTAATGCAAATCGTGAAATGCACTGAGAAAATCTAAGAATGAAAACTCCCAAAGTGCTCACTACTCCCTACCCACACTTAACCGATGCAAAGTCTCCAATGTACAAAAAACTCACGTCAAAACATAAGTGAGGTAGGGAGAATAGTGATACTCACCCTCGCAGCCCATAGGGCCTTCATGCTCGTGGCTCGTGAAGCTCCTATCCATTTATCATGTTGCTTGAAGTGTGGCCTCAATTGTAATAGCTAATCACCCGTGTGACACAAATCATTCAAAAGTTTGAAGTTCAAATGAATGTGTGATTTATCAAAATTAGAATACACACCCAAGATGCATACAACACTTCACAAAATCAATTCACATCGCAACAGAAGAAAATGTACTATTACGCATGGCTTCAGGAAAAAATAATAAGTTTGAAAAGCAGCTCATAAACTATTATAGCTTCGTGTAGTGTTAACTTCATGGCTGAGGGGGGTGGGGACTTATGTTGTATATGTAGCCTAGCAATCAAGAGGCTGATGGCCGCTAGGCCAAGCCCAATTTCATTCCCGTAACAAGGTGAAGCTTTTTAAGCCCAATGCGATAATTAGCTATGTGTGAGACTTCCACTCATTACAGAAAATGTGGGCCGAGTAATGTGGAATGAACGGCGAACACGAAAGCCATGAATATAGAACATGCTGATCATGGTGTGATCCACGATCTCTATTCCTTAAAACAAGGAACCATAACTATTTCAACCTATAAATACAACAAGCTAAGGAGGAGCTACGTTAAGCACAACTAACTTGAGAAATTTCAATTCTTAGAAGAAAATACTAACTTGATCGTCAGAGCTTTTCTCACTTTCGGGATTGGTTTTGCAGGTAAAGAAGTTCAAGGAGTGAACAACAAGCGGTTTCCCTGAAAGGACCACCACATCAACAATGTATTCTGGAAAAATAAAAAAATTACACAGATAACACGTCGGAGAAGACAACTGAATAATTTTTAGGCAAATATAAACACTAACACAAGAAGAACCCTTTAGCACCGGTTTTTTATGTTCTAGCACCGGTTTTGTATCAAAAAGAATCCTGTGCCTAAGTAAACAATGATACTTTAGCATCGGTGTGAAAAAAACCGGTGCTAAATCCCAACTTTTAGCACCGGTTTTTTAGTTAGCACCATTTTTTAAACCAGTGCTAAAATGTACTGCTATAGCACCGGTTTTTCTTTTTAGCACCGGTTTTTAAACTGATGCTAAATTAGCAACGGTTTTTTCTTTAGCACCAGTTGAAAACCGGTGATAAATTAGCACCAGTTATAAAACCGGTGCTAAATATGCAAATGTAACACTGGGTTTTAGTTAGCACCGGTTTTGAAACCACTGATAAAAAAATTTTATTGCACCGGTTAACTTTTAGCACCGGTTATTAAACCGGTGCTAAAAGTGTGTATGTTGCACCGGTTATTTTTTAGCACCGGTTTTTGAACCGGTGCTAGAGATTTATATGTTGCACCGGTTTAAAAACTGGTGCTATGAATGTAAATTTATCACCGGTTATTATTTTGCACCGGTTTTTTAACCGGTGATAATAGTGTATGTTTTGCACCGGTTTATTTTTTTGCAGTGATTTTGAAACCGGTGTTGAAAGCGTAAATTTTGCACCGGTTATTATTAGGACCGGTTTTGTAATCGGAAGAAACTGGTGTTAAACGTGACTAACTATTTGTGGTCACTGTAAGCTACGGTGCGCTACTGCTATTTCAGTTCATCTTCACGCAGCTAGTTTCGTTTTTAAGCTTGTTTTCTTACCCGGTGCATTCTTTTTCAAGGATGGTACCGATTATTTATTGTGCATAGTAACAGAACGGTGCACAAATAAAAATAGAACAAATTGTGAGCAACCATGATGCATAGACAAGAAGTAGGTTCAAAAAAGCATTGAGTTCGATGAACTATAATTTTTTATTAAGAAAAGAAGAGCAACGTTCTTAGTGGCCTAAGATACTGGAACCCCCCTCATCACGGAGTTGACGAGTATCAAAAGTGAAGGTCAATTACCTTTCTCATAAGAGATAACACTAATCACTATCTGATAATGGAGGCAAGTCCCCGCATGACATTCATTTGAGCTATGCATTTTGGCAGAGTACATTTTCCAAAAATACAAACCCATTTCAGAGCAATTCTCTGCATTTCATCGCTCCCTATTGGAGTGTAATCTTCTGGAAATTGCTGAAACAATGTATTAAATCACATGTTAAGAAAAGGATATATTTTTGAGAGAATAACCGGTGCTAAAAGCAGTGTAGGAAAATGTACCAGAATAATGTCAATGCCATGCACATGTCTAACAATTGTTTCCATGTAATACATGCAATGGTATCCACACTCCCAACTACTACTTTGTATCTTGTGCTGATGTAAAAGAGAATTTGTTGAAACGGTTAAGAACATGAAAATGACAGATGAAATATGACGTTATGGGATAATACATACATTGATGTTTATGACATTCCATGTATAGTTCGAAGGGTAGGTGGTATTTTGGTTGGAATTGATTCGTCGATATTTTGTTGCAATCCTACAATCGATGAAAACATATTTATGTCAACATATTAAAAAATCATTTTCACAAATTGGGGTTCACACAATAAATGAAAATATATATATTAATTAACATTAATTGTAAATATTCGAGCCAAGAAAGTGATAAACGTACAAGAACACATTTACGTGAACAAACATTTTTGTAAAACATTGAAGTTGAAGGAATGACATGAATGTGTTCCACTTACAAATGAATCATTTTAAGGCATTACCTATTTCGATTGCAAATTCCCCCAGTCATTGAGTCGATGCAATATACTCGATCGATTTCCGGTACGAAGACGAGTAAAAACCAATGGTCCCTTTAAAAAAAGGAAAAACCAAAATGAAGCTAAAAATATATTTGTGAAAATAAAATCACAGCATATGGTTTCTATTGCTTCCATGTGGCCGGGACTAGCAACTCAGAAAACAAATGGAACTTACTCTCGATTGTACGGGAAGACGTATGGCCTTGCTTGAGTGGGTCACATGATAGCCGAAACCTCCTCTACAGTCAATTCCACCCTTTGATTTTCCTTTTGAGCCATTGAATTTGAAAAGGTCAGAATAAACTGGACGTGGCCTCCATGAACCAACCCATCACAAAGGTATCTTGCAAAAATAATATTGAAAGTGAAACAAATATAATGATACATCTATCTATAAATAATGTAACCATGCAAATTCTTACGATGCCCATATTTCAAGTTGGCACCCACTGATCCACTCCATTTCATCTTCTACATCCAAGCTGCTCATGAATAGTCTTAGCTTGTCAGTAAATATGGCTGTGTAGACTTTTTCAGATCCAAACACCTCGGCGTTGAAATTGATGCGGAAGACTTTCTTTGGTCCACATATTTGTGTAGATAGCCTTAAAGCATCATTAATCTTTTGAACATCAGCGATGCATTCTTAGTCTTCCGTGACCCCCTAATTACATTGAAAATCTAATAATGTTAGTTGTCCAGTATTTGTATATAATTCAGAATTGGATCATATTGTAAAGGCTAAAATGGGTCCTCACAAATATGTACTGGTTCGAAATTGACATGGGAGGATTTGGTTTGTCATTCTCCGTTGATGTAGTATTTTCTTTTGGAACTTGCTATTGGGTAAAATGTTAGTTATGTATTGGTAAAAATCGGTCGGAATGAAATAGTATGGTGGTATGTACCTCTCCTTTTGCCGATCGAGCGACCACCTGGCCATGCGGAGTATCTTCCTTAACCACCGCCTTCTGTAAGGGACAGTGTGTTAATAATATGTATCTGGATGTCATAGCCAGTTAATATGCTTATATGTTTAACCTGTGTAGTGTCCTTGGCAAATTTTGGATTGCGGTTTATTTGAGGATTTCCAACTTCGTCGACTACCAATTCTTACAGAGGCGGTTGCTGCTCGTTCTCCTACGTAAGCAGATGAACAACATATTATATTTTAGTAATATATAGAAAGATATATATGATGCGATAAGAAAAAGAATACAATTATCACACATTATCATCCTGTTGCCCAATGACACTTATCAGCTTTCCCGGCCATAGAATGTTATATCCAATGGCCTCAGTGACAAACTCAAATTCTTCGTGTTCAATCGGAAAAGGTGCCTTGGGAATGAACACAGGTCCACGAAGATTTACTGGCTCCCACTTGATTGGTAAGTCTGTGTCCGTGTACTTTGGAAACAAGATACCAAATGCAGCTACATCCCTTTCTCCATTATGCTTCAAAACATATAGGTTGCACTTTTTTCTTTCTGAGAAATAAACTTAGAAATACATCGATTGGAAAATAAGTAAGTGTTATTAAGTAAAGAACATTAAATAATTTTGTTAGTGCAATCATATATATTATAACAAGAAATGAAGTCTACATGTAGCTGCTGAAGGCTGCAGCGCGCTGTAGCTTTCAGTTTTCAGCTGAGACTGAGAGCTGGATAGCACTGCAAAGTTCAGTGTTCATCTACCATGAACTATCTATCAAATAAAACTCGATTGGAAAAGAGGCATTATCTCAGTTTACATGGGAAAGAACAATTTGAAGATATATAAGTAGGCCCAAACCACCAACATCCAAAATGAACGTGATAGTAGTCAATGTATCCCCACAAAATCATTTTAACAGGAAATGGAAAACCAGAAAGTAAAGATCACAGAACAAGAAAGGAGCTAACGATGAGGTTCATGGTATGGAATGTCTTGTCATCCGCTATGGTTCCTTATGGCTCACTACATCCAGATGCTGAAGGAATGAATACCCGGTTGTCCTTATTCGTGAGGGTGGAAGATGTGGCAAGGAAATTGCAGGCATCCAAGTGTGGGGGAATAGCTTTACCCAATTGTCCAGCTAGCCAATTTGTTTGGGCCTCAAATAAGGCAACAAATCTTTCCTTGAGCTCGATGACATTCGTTGGTAGTTTGTTTGAATTTGAGATTTCCTTAGATGGTTTTGTGTTTGTGCTCCCACGTCGACTAGATGCGTAACGGGTCACAACCATATGTGGTAGGACCTCGTTCACCTTCGACGTTGTGGAGCAACCTCTCCAACAACCCCCATGATCCTTCTTAACCGTTGCTTGAACGAGAATATCATTTTTTCCTTGTATAACCAAATCTCCCTTTTGCTTCTTATCCATGAGCATTATCTCAGAAACAGAACATATATTAGCCATTACTATGCATTACATCTGAGAATATTATTAAAGATCGAATCAATTATGAATTATGCTCACAATAGTGGGGGCTGCTATTTTAACAAAGTCGATGGTGTAGGTTGATAATTTCTTGTCCCAATTAGCTTCAAGGGACACCTCCGAGCGGTCCGGTTTGAAATCCATGAATTGAACTAAAGCCTCCACTTCTTCTACAATATGACCTTCATGCAAAAGCACGTCAATTTTAGCCTTTATTTTCCTCTTCTCAAGTTCTATTGCAACCCTACGATTCCTTCCACTACTCATGTGATGTATGTACTCCTTTTGTGTGGCGCTTACTTTTGCTGCGTCACTTATTGCCTATTTGGCCATCAATTTGTAAAATGCTCACAAAGTAATTACTAGAGATTAATAATTTTCAAAGAATTACCTTAAATTCAGGGGTTGATCTGTGTTTCACAAATAGCTCCCACTCATATTTGTCCATCCAGCGATAATCTCTCCATGCACAAGAACCAGGTTTTTTTTGCACGAGGTACTTGTGAGCCACCTTAGTCTTCCAATTCCTCCACTTTTCTCCTGTATAAATAATCCATTTATTTTGGAACTTATTCATCTCATTGAACGTCATTTTGGTTTGTATATCCCAGCTCATCTAGTGGACAAAGATACAACTTGTTAGTGCAAAATGTAATGAATTTCACATGAACTGATGAAAATGGAGGAATACAACACACTTACGAGAATGTTTTCCCATGCACTTTTCTTTACATGGTCTGGGACTGATTTCCAATTATGCCATGTCCCGAAGCGGATTCTTCGTCGGAAGGCATAGCCAACATACATCGACCATCGGCTGCACATAACTAGGGGTTCGAAGTCATCATCGAAGAATATTTTAAGTGCCTTCTTTTTCTTTGCAAGCAACACGGACTTGCACGTGGCTATGCCTCTACGCTTGCAATATTCTTTTATCTAAAACCTGTCAAAGCTCTCACTCATGTCATCTTTTAAAATAGTTTCTTTTTCTTCCCCCGACTTTTCAATCCCGAGCAATATTTGGGGGCATCATCCTCTTCCTCGTTATTGTCATCACTATTGTTAGCTTTTGGAGGGGTAACACAGTTCTCTTCAACGACTTTTGTACCACCGGAGTCAAACAATTTTTTCCTCGGTTTCACCATTCAATCTCTTGTATGAATCAATCAAACACAAACTCACAAACTATGGATACCATTACTACGTTAGAAGTTACAACCTCCGAAGAATACCATTACTACGCTAGAAGTTACAAATTTGGTCAAAGTAGCGATTCCATCCGTGTGAAGCATTGGTTAACCATCGTTGAAGATGATAAAATCATTTTTTTACAGTTCTGAAGACTATGGATGCATCTGTATCTACACGTTATTCATTAAAATGATTAAAAAATTGGGAGATTTAAACAACAAATTCTCATTTATTTTCTTTGAGAAATAATTTATATGAGTTTATATGCATAGCATTGAGACTTTGTTGCATCAGTTTATGCATTTGTACACTACTGAATTGCTATAGGTTAATATTGAAAGTTGGATGTTTCACTGTACCAAAAAAACCAAAAAATAGCTATTCATTAACCCCAGGAAAGATGCAAACTACCAATCACTCATAAGGAAATCTAAATACAACACATCCAAAGATGAATTTCCAATAATAACCAACCGAGAACATATTGTATCGGGGCAAAAAAGGGTTTGCAAAATTCATCTTCGGGCAAACAAATGGTAGGCAAAAAATAGTGTAGGCAAAAATTATGAAATTATTAGCAAACATATCATCTATCCACATGAAACACTACCCACACTAGTAACTCAAGCAATGAAAACATATACTCACAAACTTAGAGACCCACCAAAATATAGCTATTCATTAAGCCCGGGAAAGATGCAAACTACCAATCACTCATACCTTATTGGTACGCACTCTCGGCGGTATTGTATTTTGCCAAGAACCGTCTGCCTTCGTAACCCGCTTTACTGGTTGGAAGTTCCGACCAGAATGGCCACCAAAATTGTGAAGCTGATTCTTGAGAAAAATTGGGAAGTAGGATCGTAGCCAAGATTGGGAAGTAGAACTGCTCTAACTAAATGGTGAAGGGATGGACAATATCTTTGGGAAATATCGGCAGGGGGTTATGGTGGAAAGAGAGAAAATTGGAGTCTAAGGTTGTGGAGGGAAGAGGGAAATTGGTAGTGGTGTTGGGGTGGGAGGGGGCCAAAAATTTAGGGATAAGGTTATGGAGGGAATTGGGAAAATTTGGGAGGGAAGGAAAATGATGCTTTGTTGACCTAGAGTGGAAGTAAAAAAGTATAAAAAAGTCTTATAGCAATTTGGCAATTTTATAGAAATTTAAAAAAAATTTTATAAAATGTACAAAAAGTTATACAATGTTTTTAAAAATTGGGTTTATAGTGTTCCCGACCCTTTTTTTTAAACATCAATTGTTGCCCGAATTACATCAAGCGGTTTCCGTAGATTTACATCAGATATGGGATAAACTCATTTATACTGAGGCACTATCTAAATATTAAAATTCTAATCTAAGATCTCAATAACTAATAGAGAAAGATACACAAAGGAACTAATCGATATTGCAATGCTAATGAAGCACCAATGTGGCAGTGCGATGAGAAGGGTACATGAAGGATAAGTGGCTTTCACTGTGTAGTCTTAGTATAGCCTCAATATAAATTGAGCTCTCGACTACCATCACAGCCAAACACAGTGAAGTATCGAGTCTTGACTCGCAACTTCCGGAGCTGAGTCTTGACTCGGAAGTCCGGAGCATATGCCGAGCAGACACCAACCCTTATACTATTACTTGTACACATAGAATAGCTAGAGAAATAGAGTCTGACTAGGAATTAGTCTGTGTCAATACAAACAAGTTTAAGTGCCTCGCTTGGTAGTAGCCTCACTTAGTTGCACTTGAGGAAGACTGTATTTTAGTCGCCTCTGTAAGTAGTGGACGATAGGTAGACTATATTTGAGTCGCCAAAACTGATTATTGTATTGCTCACAAACAAATATAGAGTACAATAAGGAAATATAATATGAGTAGCACTGTAGCTTAGTAATCATGACTTGTCAAGAATCCATCAAGATCTGATCATAATCGTGATTTACTCTAACAATAGTATAACAATATTAGAGAATGATCTATTGTTGAAAGGAATAAATATAATACAAAAGGAAGTATAGTCCTACTAACACTCTGGCCTAGTTAACATCACTTCTTCATAATCATTAAAATCAATCCAGATTTTCTATAACACCCTCGAGACCTCGAACCCCTCTACCCCTTGACCCCTCGACCCCCTTGACCCCTCGCCCCCTCGAACCCCTCGACCCCTCGAACCTTATCCACCCCTCAAAACCCTCTAACTTTGAACCCCTCCACTCCTCGAACCCTCAAACACCACCACCTCTCGAGGCCCTCGAACCCCCTCGAACCCCACGACTCCTCGAACCCCTCGCCCCCTTGAACCCCTCCACCCCTCGAACCTCATCCACCCCTCGAACACCCCCACTTCCTGAGGCCCTCGAACGCCCTAGAACCCCATGACCCCTCCACCCCTCCACCCCTAGAACCTCATCCACCCCTCGAACCTCTCGACCCCTTCAACCCGTCCACCCCTCAAATCTCGAACCCCTCCATCTCTCGAACCTCATCGACCCCTCGAACACCCCCACCTCTCGAGGCCCTCGACCCCTCAAATACCACGACCCCTCGACCCCTTGAACCTCATTGACCTCTCGAACATCCCCACCTCTAGAGGCCCTAGACCCCTGGAACACCCCCACCTCTCAAGGTTCTCTACCCCTCGAACCCCATGACCCCTCGACCCTTCGAACCCCTTGACCCCTCCAACCTCATCCATCCCTCGAACCCCTCTAACCGCGAACCCCTTCACCCCTAGAGCCCCTCCACCCCTCGAACCCCTCCACCCCTCGAGCCGCTCCACCCCTCAAGCCCCTCGAGGTCTCCAGCCCCTCGATCCGTATCTCTTAAAAGTGTTAACAATTTTCAACCCATGTCTTTGTAAAATTCAGCCTAATTGGGTGTAAAATTCAGCCCATTTGTTTGTAGCCTTGGTGAAATATGTTTGTGAAATTGGTCACTCAACCCGCCCAATACCCTAACACCTTTCCTCTCCCAAGCTCCCTCCACATTCCTTGCTCCTTCCACTGGCAAACTCTATCCCCACTCCTATTTGCCGACCCTGCTCCCTCCGCTATCCCCGTTCAATTCCACCTCTGCCGAGCTCCGTCCCTTCCACCTTCCACCTTCAACCAAGCTACCATTAGTGAGCTCCGTCAGCCTAGCTCCATCGGCCAAGCTCTGTCTGCCAACCACCGTCCACACTCCAAACACCCTTCGTCAAGAAACCATAGTCCGAATTAGGTAAGCGGATACACACTCGTGTTTGGTTTCCTAGGGTTTGTCTACTAATAATCGTATGCTTTAGGTTTGATTTCATGAAAATGCCTAATTGGGATGAACCTTGTTGTGCTTTTGTTTTGGAAATGCGTGAGTAATTGTGCACAAACCTGATTGTTTACTCTGAATATGACAAAGAATGATTATGTATTCTGCAAGTGAGAAAACAATTTTTTTTCGAAGTAGAAAATTTAGATCCATTAGATAACAAAACATATGTTCTGCGAAACTTAAGATCTCTTAATATTCAACAAATGGGAAGAAGGTTTCTCCATCACTAGCAAAATTTGTCTCCATCAAAGAATCTGACATCTCCATGAGCACGGTAGGTCCTGCGTCTTGTAAGGCTCATGTGCTGTGTTTTTATTTTTGACATGTTGCCATGCTCTTAATATTTTTATGGAATTTGGCTATTTGGTTGTTTTTCATATGTAAGAAGTTTTTTTAAGCAACATTGGTGTGTTTATTGGCCAGAGATCATTACCATTTTTGTCTAAATGCTCCACAGTGTCTCTTTATTGAGTAGCTAAAGTATTTGAAGGTGTCAGATTCTTTTTTATCACCCTGTCCATGTAGTACTTACAAACTAGTGTAGTTTTCTTGTCCATTTACAGCACTGTATCAGTCATTTGTATCCTTTTCCTTTCTAATTTTCCGTTAATACTCTGACCACCCAGTTTTCTAATTTTTCGTAATTATTCTGAACACCTGTTAATATTCTGGTTTGTGTTTACATTTTACTAGCGCATTACGTACCATAACACATTTATTTTACCAGGTATGGCCCCCCAGAAAGAGTCCTCCCAAGCAGAAGAACAACACCCAAAACTCTTGGAAAAAAGTCAGAGTAGGCGAGAAGGATGAGTGTCAGAACGGGTCTCAGATTGTCCCCACGAACAATCCAATATTGACTGTAGAGCCTGACTGTCATGAAGCAATGGCTATGTACAAAGAGTTCATTAGCAGGGGCCTCATACTAGAGAGAGGGTTGAGAGTAGAAAGGCCCTACAAGGACTACGTGAACGGGCACGGCTGGGAAGGCTACACCTCACAACCACCTCGGGCTAACCAGACCATGGCATGTGAGTTCTTGTCGCTCATGAAGTACAAGAATTGTCCACAGGTTGTCCTCCGTGGTATATTTTTTGAGCTTGCAGCAGATGTGATCAACAAGTACTATAAGATCCCACCGAAGCCGTCGAGTTTGTACGAAGCTGCCGAGAAAGCTGTTGAACAAGCTTCATGGGAAGACATCATAAGAGAAATCTATGATAATAGCAGTGAAGTTATCCGGAATCTGCCACAAGAATGGTCCAGCATAGAGAAGAAATACTTGACTGAAGACATGAACGTGTGGTACAGTTTCATAGCTGTCCGGCTTCTCCCGGTGAAAATGAATAGTGAGGTTCATCGGTCCTGTATGTTGCTGCTCTACAAGATCAAGAAGAACATGAGCATCGATGTTGGGGCTACGATAATGGGGTACATCTGGGATTGTGTCACTGCCCATAATTGCATAGGCTTCTCCTCACTCATCACTGCCAAATGCGTGGAAGCATGTTGCAGATTCAAAGATGATGATGTCACAATGATGCCAAAGCTTCCCATAAACCCTATAATATTCTCGAAGAAGAAGAACGTTGCAGAGTCATCTAGGGTGGCCACAAGTACTTCATCTAAGATGAACTCGGATGGGGAAATGGTAGCATTGCAACTGAAGGTGGATCACTTGGTGCAATAGACATCGCAGGTTGGGAAGATCATCACTGCTATGTGTGGTGAGAGGATCAAGGAATTGGGTCCAATCCCTACCTTAGATCTGCCAACGTCCAACACTGGGACGAAGAGGTCACACAGGGGTTGACTACCTACATTGAGCTCACATCTTCATTTTGTCAAGTTGTTTCTTTTGCTAGGTTAATATGAAACTTTGATTGGTAGATTATTTATTTGCATAACATACATTGCTACTGTGTTGCTCCTGTTTCGATGTGATTTTGGAAATTGACATTTCTAGTCTCGTATTGTATTCATGTTCTTTTATTAGAGGAAATGAGCAACTAAAAAAATCTAATTTGTGTGTAAAAGCTGCAGCGCACTGACCCAATAGAGCTGCAGCGCGCTACCATAGGAAAATTAAGCTAATTTTGTCCAAGGCTTTTTTGTAAGATAGTGATAGCGCGCTGCAGCTCACAGAGCTGCTCAAATTGGGGACCAATTGGAACATAGTTGGTACAAAACACAACAAACTATAAAAATACACAAACTTTATCTCGAATTCATTGATCGACGCCCTCACTAGTCTTCAACCACCTTCCTTTTCTTGGATTGAACGTCTTGAATTTCTTGGCGATCTTCATCTATCCAAATTCCATCTCTGTGTTTCCTCCGTATTGCTCCCTCCTTAATCTCGTTGTTATTAAGTAGAGGGGAAATAGAGGGGAACTCTAACCTTTCACTTGTAACTTCAAAATCAATTTCATCACGGAAGGAGAATTTCTTACCTTGTAACACAACAGACCAACCTACATTGCATGGGTCATTTATGTAGAAAACCTGTCTTGCTTGTTCGGCCAAAATAAACTGATCATTTTCATATGCTTCACGAGTCTGGTGAACAAGGGTAAATCCCATTATGTCATCAGTTCGAACTCCAGTTGTGTTATCAAACCACATACACTTGAAAACCGGAATCTTGAATTCTCCATAGTCAAGCTCCCAAATCTCATCAATAACACCATAAAACGACATCGCAGCTAGGACTGGTTTATTGTCTTTCTTACTTGCTTGCCACATAGCCTCTGACTCAATGTATACCCCACTATTTTGTGTTGTGCTCTTTAAATCTCGGTCCCTAGTAGCGAATTTGAAACCGTTCATGTCATATCCAGAATACCTCAAAACCATGCAGTTAGGCTTCCTTGCAAATGCCCTAATTTTGGGTCATAATCACCTACATTGCATCGATCATATAACCAATTCACGAACTTGTCATTGTGCTCCAACTGAACTTTATTAGGGGCAACGTGGGATGAGACTCCATGATTGAATTAATGTGCTCGGTCACATAAGCAGTAGTCTCCATACAATTCCTCAACACATACAATTAAACTAACGTCAAATCACTATTCAATGGAGTAAACAACATTCCCCTCGACCTCGGTTTACCCACCTTCCTTCCAACATGTCGATTCTGGGGCATCCCAAAATTTCTATGTTCCTCTAAATAGCTAGAGAAAAATTCAGTTACTTCTTCGGTAACATACCTCTCAACAATACTAGCATCCGGCCGACTCCTACATTTCACGTATCCCTTGAAGACTTTCATGTGACGCTCGAAAGGATACATCCAACGCATACCAACCGGACCACATATCTTTACCTCCCACACTAAATGAACAACAAAGTGAACCATTATATCAAAAAAGGATGGAGGGAAATACATTTCCAACTTGCATAGCACAACAACAACCTCTTTTTGTAGGACATCCAAATGGTCCCGATCACAGACTTCCGGCATATGGAAGAAAAAATTAAACAAAGTCTAGAGATTAAGTACCTTACGTCATCCTCCATTACCCCACGAATAGCAATAGGTAACAGTTGTTGCATCAAAACATGACAATCATGAGATTTCAACCTGGTCATCCGACAAACCTTCGTAACTAATCGACTCACATTCGATGAATAACCAATTGGGACCTTTACTGATTTCAAACTATCACAAACTGAGATTCTCTCCTCCTTTGACAATGTACAAGGTGCAGGGGGCAAGTAAGTCCTCTTACCCTTCACTTCTAGGGCGAGGTCATTTCTGATTCCCAAATCAACCAAGTCAAACCGGGCATTCAAACTATCTTTCATCTTCCAGGGAATATCCAAGAGGGTGCCTATCAAACTTTCACAAACATTTTTCTCAATATGCATCACATCTAGGCAATGCCTAACCTCAAGATGCTCCCAGTACGGTAGATAAAAAAATATTGACCTTCCATGGACCATCACAATGTATTTTGTCCTTGCCTTTATACTTTCCCAACACCACTCTCAATTTCTTAACCTTATTGTGAATCTGCACACCAGTTAGTGGTGCAGGGGATTTCCTTCGTTCTTTCTCACCAACAAAATTGACCACATCATCCCGGTATTTATGATTTCCTTGCAACCATTTTCTATGGCCAAGATACACTGTCTTTCTTCCATGTCTTAGCTGTATGAATTCTGTCTTCTCCTCACAAATAGGACACGCTTTGTGCCCCTTCACAACATAGCCCGAAAAATTTCCATAGGCTGGAAAATCATTGATCGTGCAAAAAAGCATGGCACGCAATTGAAACTCCACATTCATATGGGCATTAAATACCAACACCCCTTTTTCTTCCCACAATATCTTCAAATCATCGATCAATGGTCTCAAATACACATCAACCTTGTTCCCAGGTTGTCTAGGACCTGTGATTAACAAAGGCATCATAACATATTTACGTTTCATGCACAAATAAGGGGGCAAATTACATATAACCAACATCACGGGCCAAGAACTATGCTTCGATGACATATTACCAAATGGATTCATCCCATCAGTACACAATGCAAGGCGTAAATTTCTAATCTCCAAACCAAATGAAGGATATTGCTTGTGAAAATTTCTCCATTGTTCACTGTCTTCTGGATGTCTTATCTTGTCGTTGCTTGGTCTTTCCCTCTCTCTCAATGCCATCGCAAGTTCTTTGCATCTTTTGAATTCACGAATAACCTCTTCGACCTAGGAACTAAAGGAAGATACCACATAAACTTCAATGGGACCTTCTTCTTCTTCTTACCCAAACACCCATCATCATCATTTCTCACACCCTTATATCTTGAATGTTTGCAAATGGGACATTGAACCACGTCTTTCAAATCACCGTCATACAACACACAATCATTTCGACATCCATGTATTTTCTTTTATTCCAAAACGAGTGGACACAATATTTTCTTGGCCTCGTAAAATTTTTTGGTATTCCATTCCCTTCCGGAAACTTATCCTTTAGAAGCTTTAGGAGTGAATTCACACTAGCATCACTCCAAGAAATTGTGGCTTTCAAATTGAAAACCTCCATCAAAAAAGAGATTTTGGTATCCTTACTTTTACATCCCGGATACAATGGCTTCTCTTTTTCGTCGAGCAAAGCACTCAACATATTAGGCTTCCCCGCAAAATCTCTTACAATTTCATCGAACATAGCATTAACGGTACTTTTGCTTCCATCTACCTTGTTAAAACAACCGCTATGTCCTTCCTCAACCTCTCCATGAAATGTCCATGCAATGTAACCTCCGTCAAATCCGTTCTTCAACAAGTGAAATCTAACAAGCCCCCGATCATCAAACTGTTCATGACACAAGCATCTTTTGCATGGAAAAAGTATCCTCTCCTCCCGACCAAAGGCATAATCAAGAAATGAATCAATAAATGCAATATGTTCACCACTCCCTCTAGCTACACTTGGATAGCTAACCATTTTTTCCCTCCACGCAAACATCGACTCTCGGTCCGTTGTATCTAAACAACACAAAATAAACAATTACACAAATTTTCATTATTCAAACATAATAAAAATAAACATAATCAATTTGCTACACAAACTAAAAGTGTGTGTATGTATGTGAATCGATCAACTAGTTTGTTCTTGGGACACACACACACACACACACACACATATATATGCCATCTCCCAAAACAAACACGACCATGTTTACATCCACACCCATTTACACTCTCACAACATGATACTAAACTGACGACATAAAGCATATAGAAACCATTAATACATACGAATAAACTCTCTTCAAGCATGCATTTATGGTTATTATAACTATTGCTATTTGATTGAAATTCCAAGAAGTTAATGAAAACTTACATCCATGTGGCTTCATTGCTTTGAGTTATTGCTCACTATCCAAAAAATCTTCCATCAAGGAAGGGAGAAGGAAACTACAAGTTCAGAAATAATTTTAGAGGGGTAGTTCGGAGCAATAAATGCTCAATTTCGCACCGGTTTTATGAATAGTATGTAAAACCGGTGCCATTTTCCCTATTAGCACCGGTTTTTAACCGGTGCAAACTTTAACGGCGCCATTTTTCCCGCCTTTTTTTTTTAATTCTTTTAGCACCGGTTTTGGTCATTTTTAGCACCGGATTCTAAAACCGGTGCCAAATATCTACTTTACACTGGTTTTCTTCGATTTTTAGCACCGATTTTCAAACCGGTTCAAATTTAGCACCGGATTTTGACATTTTTTAACACCGGTTTTCAAACCGGTGCAAACATTTCCAATTCACCAGTTATGTGGATTTTTAGCACCGGTTTTTTTATTTTTAGCACCGGTTTTTTGACCGGTGTTAGTTTAACACCGGTTTTCATCAATTCTAGCACCGGTTTTTTTACCGGTATTATATTAACACCGGTTATAATAAATAAAACTGGTGCTAACATAATTATAACCGGTGCTAAATTATCACCAGTTAAAAAACCGGTGCTAATAAAAAAAACCATTGCTATTACATTATTTGCACCGGTTTTTAAACCGGTGCTAAAAAAACCGGTGCTAGAGGTGGGTCTCTGTGGTAGTGAAACGATAAAATTGGTAGAATAGATTCACTGCTCAAATTCATAAGTGAGAAAAATGCTTACAAGAAGAAAAGAAAATAGACAGAGAGACTTACGAGTTGAAAAAGCGGAGAACAATTATGCAAGGGAACAAGAAAAAGAGGGGGGAGATGAAATATTGAAGCATTTGAAGAAGCGATAAATTCCAAAATTAAATTAAGGCCCTGAAACGTCAAAATGGACGTGTTAAATCAGTCAAAAACATCATAACAAAATTTTGACACAAAATGTAGGTGACCTTTTACGGAATACAAGACAATAACGGTATATTAATAGGTGATAGGCCGAAAGAACAGTGGCATAGTTAGGTAAATCAATTCAAGTTCTTTATGAGGTCAAAGATAACATCAAGTGAGAAAATTCCAAAAAGCGTAGCGAGTAAGAAGGAGAGAATATCGGTTTAATAATACAAAATCGCAACATCCAAGCTTATCAAAAGCTTTAAATTTGAAGTAAGAATCACAATTTAAATTCTAAAAACAAACATCCCAAAAAATTGCATATCTAGCCAAGAAGCATGCAACACTTCACAAAGATAGCATAAATTTCTGCATTGGCGAACACATTGTTATAGTTTAAGAGATAAAAAAACATTATTTTACACACATTCAACAAAAACAATCATCGCTTCGCATTCCATTGACATCAGAGATAGGGGGGCTTATGGTTTATACCTGGCCCACAGACTAAAAGTGGTCAGCCTTTAGGCCCGGTCCAAGACTCGACAATGAACCGAAAAACATGGAACCACGTCTAGAAATGGATAAGACACTCACAAGTGACCAAAAATTCTAGACACCATGACATGACCCACGATTTGAAACCTAATAATGCCGAGCCACGACCGTGATCAATTATATATATAGAAGGAGCAGTACTAACTTAGGTAAGCATCACTAACTGAGAAATAGAAATTCTCTGTGGGAAAGAACTGACATGATTGTGGGAGTATTTCCCTGGAATCACTTTCAGAATCTTTCTTACTAGACTATTCTCGTACTATGGTGATCACCAGCTACCTCACCTGAAAGGGATTGCCACATCAGCTGGGAATTCTCAATGTCTATCACACAAAGGTTTGGCTCCATTTTTAGAAGCACCACACCACCTCCGTAATTTGGGCATCAATTGAAATATGAATACACTCCTCTTTCCCCATTAATCTCACTCCCAATGCTAATGAGCCGACGTTTAAAGGAATAAAACCTTGTGTAGGTCACAACTATTAGATATGAGAATAAGGACAATACGTCCAGAGAACTCTACTATGGCCACTAATCTCAAGGCCTAGAGAGGCAAAGGAATTGGTATCTCGTGACAACTCTAGAGCTAACACGACCCTAGTCGCTACACAACCCTAGTCACTGCAAACTAATATGCTCATCGATTGGAATAAGCCAAGGGTTTCCCCTCGTTAGGGATTAGTCCAGTGCCCCTAACATGAATAATAATTACACAACTAGCCCATTAGAATTAGATTCTAACAGTTGGGATGGTACTCTTGAGATAGCATGAATGTACTCATCTCCACAGTACTCTCAAACCTACAATAGCTCTAATCTATTACTCCTAAGATATAATTTTAAGCCTAGTTTGATATTATACTACACATGAATATATGAATGCATCATAAAGTATGACATGACATAAATCTTACAAGAATATAAAGCATAAATCAAGCACAAATATTCACAGGATATGATGATTGGGAAATCTAAAAATTTCACAAAATCAACATCAAGTCATGAATACAAATATTTCCCCAAGAAATAATTTCACTAGTGGATAACAGGTACATACGCACCGATATAAATTCATGAGTACAGGTATACCAGTGCGTATGCAACCAATTGCACCGGTATTTATCATGTTAACATCAGTACTGGTGTAAATAAGTACATACGCACTGGTATCGTGTCAACCGGTGTACAATACACTATTTTTGCACCAGTGTTGTTTCTACCAGTGTACAAACTCAAAAATTTTACCCTGGTATTATCTGTATATGTGGTTTTGACCGGTGCATTTTTTTACATGTGCACCAGTAAACGATTACCAGTGTGTACATATTTCCCTCTTTTATGAATTTGGCGCTAAGAGGACAACTTTTTAAACCGGTAACGGGGAATTACCTGTGTAGAAATTAAAAAATGCGTGAAAGATTTGAATACGTACACCAGTTACTATTAGAATCGGTGTAGGAATTGAACACGCACCGGTATTTTCTTAATACCAATGAATAGGAAATTTCTTTTTGTAGAAATTTGGCGCCAAAACTATTTATTTTCGCATTGGTACTATGATTGTACCGGTGCAGAAGAAGAAATATGCAGGTTTTTGCCAAATATCTACACAAGTAACAGTTTTCACCGGTGTAGAAAATAGCCTTAAATGCTCACCTACCACTCTTTTTTAGCGGGTTAAAATGGGACTTTTGGAAGAAGAGTTTCATTAATAGTGTGTTTTGGTTGATGAAGGCATTGAATTCTCCACAATGAAGACCCTTGAAGGTACCATTTTTTGAATTACAGTTATAGATATTAAGGATTTCATGTATGGTTTTGGTTAGTAGAGATATTTACATTTTGTGTTTGATCATTTGATGGTGATTGAGGTAGAATTGTTGGTATTAGTTTGTGATTTGTTCTTATGGTTGCTGTAGCTATAATGCCATGGCTTTTGATTCCTATATTGTTTGACATGTTAAGAATGTTGTAATTGTAATGTGGAATATTGGTGTATATTGTGCATTTAGGATGTTGCATGATTAGAAAGTCATCATGAAAAATTATATTGCATTAAATGTGTTGATGTTTGATTGTTTGACATTAATTGATATGTAGAGTTGTCTCGCGCCATCGAGAGGCATAAGCATGTGTATGCCAATGTTAGTAGGGTGAGCGATGAATATATTATGTTCGAGGATGAGTTCTTGGAGCTTGCTTATAGTCGAGAGAAGAAAATATTATGTCCCTATCATGATTGCGGAAATCAAATTCGTACTAATAAAAAGGACATCCTAAAACTCCATTTGTATAGCCCGGGGTTTGCGAAAGATTATGTTGTGTGGACCTTTTATGGGGATTTGAGATTTGGTTTGTGTATGAATGGTATGAACCTATTTGGGAATATGTCCTCCAAACCTAGGAATTTGAGATTTGGTTTGTGTATGAATGGTATGAACCTATTTGGGAATATGTCCTCGAAACACAATTCGTGGTTGGTTATGCTTTCCATTTACAATCCTCCCCCGTACTTGTGCATGAAGAGAAAATATGTGTTGATGCCCATAATGATTTTAGGCCCAAAACAAACTGGAAATGACATAGACACTTATCTTTCCCCTGTGATAGAATATTTGAAGGTGCTTTGGTTGGTTAGTGCCTTAATGTTTGATGGTTGTAGTGGTGAAGAGTTTACATTGAAGGCAATGCTTTTTTATACCATAAATGATTTCCCGGCATATGGTAACCTTTTCGGGTATATGGTTAAGGGTTATAAGGCTTTCCTAATTTGTGAGGATTAGACAGATTACCATCAGTTGAGAAATGGGTGGAAGACTGTTTATTTGGGTCACTGTAAATTCCTACCGGTGAAGCACAAGTTGCGTGATAACACAGTTACATTCGTTGGTGGGAAGGAGAGGAGAAAGGCACCCAAACCTTTGATCGGTGTAGCTATTCACAACAAGGTGAAGAAATAGAATTTTGTTCCTGCTAATAAGTTATCAAAAGGTGGTGGGGCTATAGGCAGACCGTGGAAGAAACGGTTAATTTTCTTCGATTTTCCGTACTAGGAAAATTTGGAGGTTCTCCATTGTTTGGATGTCATGCATATCGAAAAGAATGTTTTTGAGAATCTAATTGGAAAACTTCGGAACATTCCCGGGAAGACTTAGGATAGCTTGAATGCAAGGAAAGATTTAGTGGACTTTGGTAAATAGCTAGATCTGGCACCGGAGGTAAGGGGGAGTCGAACGTACCTGCCCCCGCTCCTTATAATCTGTCAGTTGCTTAGAGGATATGGGTGTGTGAGAGCATCCAAGGAATGAAAGTACCATCCAGTTACTCCTCTAATGTTAGTCGGTTTGTGATGATGAGTAGTATCTTAATGCTTTGAAATCACGTGGTTGTCATGTCCTTATGCAACAACGTTTTCCCCTTAAAATCAATAGGTGTTTGGAAGAGGAAGTTATATTTTTAGTTATGCGCTTGTGTTTCTTCTTCAACTCGATATGTAGGAAATATTTTAGCAGAAAAAATAGATGAACTTGATCAAGAGGCTACTTTTTTTCTATACCATTTGGAGAAGTATTTTCCCCCGTCATTCTTTGACATCATGGTGCACCTAGTGGTACACTTGGTTAGGGAGATACGTATGTGTGAGCCTGTTGGAATGCATTGGATGTACCCTTTTGAGCGTCGCATGGCTATTTTCTAGGGTTATGTTCATAATCATAGTCGGCCTGATACCTCCTTTGTTCATAGGTACTTCACTGAGGAGATCATCGAGTATTGTACAACTAACTTGGTTGGAAGAAGAGTAGTTGGAGTCTCAGGTGGACCCCAGTGCAGAAGGCAGAATAGGATTCCACGTTCCTAGGGTACACTTCATACACCCTATCACGCTGAATTGATGACTATTCACCTGTATCTATTACATAATAGCAGCGAGAATGTACCATATGTTGATGAGCATGTTTCCCTGTTGGAAGAGATTCATCCAGAGTGGCCCTTGAATAAAATTTGGGTCGAGTATTCTTTAAGTTTGTTAACTGGTTTTACTATCAATGTAATGTCTAAGGGATACCCAGTAAGCTACTGGCACTTGCAAGGAAGTTGAACTTCACTGTTAAACGATACCTTGGTTATGAAATTAATGGCTTTAGTTTCTCAACATTGGCAAAGGATGAGAAGAGCACAACTCAAAATAGTGGTGTTTATATTGAATCGGAATCCATGTGGCAGACAAGCAAGAGATATAAACATCTGATTGTTGCTATGATGCCTTTCTATGGGGAGATTAAGGAAATTTAGGAATTGGATTATGTAGAGTTCAAGGTTGTCATCTTCAAGTGTCGTTGGGTGGAACACAGTTCTGGTGTTGTAGTTGAGAAGCATATGAGGTTCACGTTAGCCGACTTGAATCGTGTAGGATATGAAGATGACAAGTTTATCTTATGTACCCAAGCACGACATATTTTTTGCATCAAGGACCCTTCGAATGAGAAGTATCATGTGTTGTTTCATGGGAAGAAGTTTTACTTTGATGAGGAGATTGATTAGCCCTCCATAACTGATAGTCTTGAGTTTCCATCAGTATTCCTAGTTTGAAAGATGTTGGGGGACCCATTGCTAGAAGGCATTCTCATGGTGATGGGATGTGGGTTGATGAGAGAGGTAAAATAGTAGGTGGGGACAATGTCTTGAAGCGAAAATGATTGATTGGTCATTCCTGGCCATTGTTTTTGTGACCATGTTTTGCGAAAAATCGTATAATCATTAAGCAAATTAGCGTGTAATGTATTTAATTTACAATCTTTTATGAATTTATTGGTATGATCCGTGATTTCAACAGAGTGTTTATGAATTGAATCTGTTAAAATGTGTTTTAATTTTAATTAAAATTTCTACTAGGTGCTGGTTTTTTAAACCGGTAAAGATTAAATTACCAGTGTAGAAAAACAGGGGAGGTACTTTGTTTTGTACTTACACACCAGTACTCTTACTGGTGTACAATACTTAGAATATATTTTTGTTTTTTTCTCTCGGATCCGACAATGTTAATTTTTTTGGCATTTAAAGCAGCCTGAAGCATCTTTTAAAAAAATATTTGCACTGGTAGGTGTACTAGTGTTGGATACATAGAAAACAATTTGACCATTCGTATATGGTTTGAAGATCAAATTCAGTTAGTATTTAAAGCATCCTAAAGAAGTTCCTTTTTGTTCAATTTGCACCGGTAAATATTCCGGTGCTGGGTACTTAGAATTGTTTTTTAAATTTACTCTCGAGTTGGATTAGTTATAATTTTTTATATATTTAAAGCTACCTAAAGCAGCTGCTTTAGGCCTTGTTTTACATCGGTATATGTAGAATATCAGTGTGTAAAAAATATTCCATTATTTAAAACACTCTCAGATCCCCATTTTCACAGTAGCAAAATTTATATCTCTCACTCAATACCATCTCCATCACTACCCATCTTTGTTGAAATCCTACGTAGGTTGTCATATAATCAGGTAAACCACTTCAATACCTTATCAGTATGATTAATTAGCAATTTCATATGAAATAGAATCATTGAGAATGTGACATCATGAATAGCTTTACTTGCATGTAAGGTGTTTGATGAAATGCTTCAATTTGTTTTTTAGGAAATGCCTCCCAAATCCAATTCGAAAAGGATACGTCATTCACCATCCCCATCATTGCCAAAAGAATCACCGCACACTGATCCGGATGGTACCTTCGTGTCTGAGGAGGCTAGGTTGGTCCATGAACCATACAAAGGATGCCATCATCACATGGAGAGAGGAATTGAAGAATCTCTCCCATTTGAACAAACTATCTGAAAGCTTGGGTGGGAAAAAGATAGGCCGAACATAGTTGGCCTAAGTGGTTACTTCAGGACTGCCGAATTTAGTGCATTATATTCCAAGAATGGTTAGAATTAAAATAAATTATAGCATTAGGAGCTATTGAGGTTCCCCAAGTAAATTTGTGGCTAATAGTAGAATTTTGGGAAATATAGTGCAAACATTCACTGTTTCTTTTACAGGGCCTTCCATCCACCTGTAGGGTCTACAAATGCATGAACACGATCATAATGTATTGAATTGCATATATCTATAGCCAATTTTATATTTTGACCCTTCTAAGATTTTTAGAGGGACTAAATTGCAAAAAGTAAAAAGTTTACTCATAAATTGAAATCGCAATCCAATCAAACTAGATGGTGTACAAAACAACCCTTTTGTACTTCCAAGTTCCACATGTGGGGAAACGAATGGGTACAGACTTCGTATTTAGTTTGGAAGATGTTCGGATTACACACAGAAACAATATTTTTTTGAAGCTCAGGGTGGCAAATATTTAATGCAACAAGGGCAGGGATTACACAAATCACACGGGTAGAAGGGGTAATCGATACATCCGTGAAAAAATAACTAAGGAGCTGAAAGAGAAGGAGAGAATTAGGTTGACCACCGAGGGATTCACTGACGAGGAGATTGAGCAACAACTCAGTCAAAAGGATTTCAGACCTGACAGATCTCGTATCTACCTTGAGGCAAACAAAGATAAGAAAGGCTACACACATCTGAAGATGTTGAGAAGATCACACCGAACGTTGTAAGTTATGCCAAAATTGGCTATTTAAATTAAATTTTAAGTGTATTTCACATTATTCATATAAACAATTGCATTCATATGTGTTTCTCAGTTTAAATTGAACGAGCTTAAGGGAAAAGGAGCATTGGAACTACATCCGGGTGAAGACATCCTCATAATAGTGACAAAGAAGAAGGATCACCCGAGCAGGTGCAGGGGAACTCAGACGGGTCTACCCATAGTGGTGGCTGTTTCTCATCTTTCTCACAGCAAGTGCGGTAGCAGTTCCTCAACCAAAGAGACAGCCAGATGAGACCATCTTACAATCAACTAGTTTTGAAAGCCATGGTATCATACAAGGAGCAATTGGTGAAGGGCTTAGCATCTGCAAGTGGTGTTCAGATTCCACCAGGCCTTGACGATTCCAAGAAGTGTAAAGATAATGCGATTGATGACATTGCTGTAGCTGCTACAACATCTGGTGAAGAGCCCATCGACGGAGAAGGAGATGAAGAGGTACACCTTCATTAATATATGCATGTCCTATACATTGAATTACACATCTGAAATATCTCCATAACATGTTATCTATTCACTAAAATAATGTACAAAGATGATGAAGAAAACACAACTCTTTTCATTAAAGACATTGTCAGGAAGAACAAATGGTCGCCCATGGGTAGCAACAGGATCTTGCCATCGGGATGCCCAAAAAGAAATTGTTGCTCACGTGAGAATATGCGAGCCAGTCCTCTGTCCTTGGGGGTGATTTCCTTCAATGGACCACCAATTTGATAATGTTGGAGAGGTACTCAATAGCGTCGTGGATTGGTTGGTGTCCTTAATAGGCAAGGTAGATGAGTAACCGAGTGAAATAGATGATGTGAATGCCGGGGGTGATACAGACGGCAATGGCGAGGAGGTTATGGTTCTCACCACCGACATTGAGTTACATTCTTGTAACACGTTATTTTTCAATTCCTCAAAGTACTTTTGCATATCCGTGTTCATTAATCCTTATAATAGGATACTGGCGAGCAAATATCCCAGTCGATGGCTAATTTTCGGCCATCTACAAGACCAAGATTAAATAGGCTGCCAAAACAGGTAATACACTAAAACGAATGCCATTATTATTCATTAACATCAAAAGTTCGATACTACATAATAAAGTGATCATTTTTTATCATTTTACTTTCGCAGAATTTCAACAAACGAGACCTGACAGATTGGCCGATCATGGTGAAATGCATGAAGGAAGTAAATGCCGCTATCTAGGAAATGATAAAGAATAAGGACTGCATGTTCTTCCCAGTGTTCTGACCATTGACAGTTGCACGATATTAAATCGGTGCCATTGGAATAGAAGTTCAGGTCGAGTTCGGGAAGAAACTAGGGACCATACGATCGATGACCTGGATTGATAATGAGTAGGTCGTTGTGTGGATGGGGTGATTTTTAAAACATACAACCTTAATGTTTTATAAATTAATTAGGAATTCATTTTCAGTATGATTAATGTTATAGGCACTTGTGGGAGAAAATATGGCAAGCTAATCAGGCCGCATCTAATTCTGCCCATTCAACTATGGCAACATAAACAACTCCGAGCAGGAGGTCGAACTCCGTTTCAAACAAATTTCAGAAAAAAAGAAGGCAACAGATGTTGAGTTCTACATCCTACCCTACATAAGAATGTATGTATTTCTTCCTAATAATTACATTCACATTTCAAATCACTTCCATTTCATTAATTTGTTAATATAATTTACCGGAAGCGATCATTGGTACCTCATCATTATCCGTCCCAGAACTGAGGAGGTTTTGACTCTGGACACATTTTCATGGGGTATCAAACCAACAAACTTGGTGGAACTCAAGGTTATTTCTAGGTATTTCAATCAATCAAATAAAAAATCTCAGTTTGGTAATATACGAGAAGAAGTAACCATTTTAAATAACTTTCTTGACAGGATTGCATGCGCATACCAAAGGGAGAAGAGAAAGACGGAGCCAAAACCCAACTACACTTGGAAAATCAACAACATCATGGTAAAGCCATTCTATCATTTCATCCCTCAATTTATTATGTTTATGGTTAGTAATTACCTTTCTTGTGCAGTACCAAACCCGGAATGGTTCGTGGCAATGCGGGTACTCCACCATGCTCTTCATGGAAGAATTTGTTAATCACCCAGAGAAAAACAATATCTTGGAGGTAAACCTTTCATCTCAAAATTTTTTATTATTAATTTCTAGTAAACGCAACATTATTGACTAACGATGTAAGTTTGAAGTTAACAAATCTTCCCAGAGGGCAAAGGGTTGTACCATGTGTACGAAATTCAAGGTGTAGCAGAGAGATGATGTGGGGCTTGGCTCAGAGACTACTAGCAGCAGGCAAACACTACGTTGTAACTTCTGGATGATAAGAACGACATAATAGGTTGATGATTTATTTTGAATAATTGATGATATTAGAATTCTATGGATGGTGTTTGGTTATAGTAAACTTGTGTGATTTTTTACTTTCTTTCAATCCATTCTGAAGATAGTTCTTATATTTCATAGTTTGAATAATGTTCACGTGTTTTGCGAGCGATATTTTTGTAATAGGATGTTTCAAATTTCATACCGATGAAAAGGTTTAAAATTTATAATATTTCACAAGTATCTCTGGCTGTCGTTGCCTCGAAAATGATCTGGGATGGACCATCGGAAAATAAATTGGGTATTGTAAAATTTAAGCAATTAATACAACGGTATAAAATGAATGTACTGGTGTAAAAAATCATAATTTAAATAATTTATATTAAATTATTTAAATAATACCGGTGCATAAAGTAATACAGGAGTAAAAAAACATACCGTTGCAAAAAATAATATTCCTACTACAAAAGAAAGACCAATGTTATATTTAATACTGGTGTATAAATCACAGTTTTACACCGGTTCATATGTGATGTACTGGTGCAAAATGTCTACACTGGTGTTCCAAATAATACCGGTGCAAATATTTTGTGCTTTCAAAATTTATACACCGGTCTAAAATATCGGTTCAAAAAATTTTCTACACCGGTTCATTTTACTGGTGCAAATGGTGTTTTTTTACACCCCTATACATACGCTCCGGTGTTTTGGGGGCCAAAATACCGGTGCTACTGCCCTAAATTACCGGTGCTACTGCCCTAAATTACCAGTGCAAATACCCATGTCCTGCACTAATGCTTGATCCATGACATTCATTTAATTAAATGCCACGGATCTAAGAAATAAATGAAGGAAAAGAGAAGAAAAACTCTAGAGAGAGAGAGAATTCTTCCCTTCCTACCTACCTACCAAAGACTAAGATCTGCATTATGGCTACTTTTCAAACCTTGGGTGACTTAAGGCTCCTTATATTGGAGAAGATAAATGGGCCTCTAATACCATATGCAAAATGGTAAGAGCAATTAAATACATTATACTCTTAATTTCTCTCTTCCACTTCATCTTAAGAAACCACTCAATTTTTCTTCTACGGTGGTAGAAACCACTTTCTCTACTATTCATGAACCCTACTTGATTTTCTTTATCTCACTCATTAATTTTAATATTTAATTAAAATAAAATTTTCCACCCAGAATAAACGGAATGTGAAATTTAGCAATAAATTTTTATATTTAATTTAATTTTTTTCAAAAAGTTTTATTTTTTCGTTTTGTAATATATCATATTTTTTTTTTCAAAATAATTTTTAGAAATGAACTTCCGAAGGTTATTGTAGAAATAAAATCAAGAAAACAGAAGCATGTTGTGAAATTAGTGTGTCGGGAAGGCCCCACCAGATGAGACAATGTGTGGTTTCTTAGTAATAGATGGAGGGGTGGTTTTTTTAATAAGAAACCACCACTATGGACTTGTGTGGTTTCTTAATGGTAATAAACCACCAAGAAACCACCACTGCCCATGCTCTTAAGGCTCCAAGATTGGAAAAATCCTAGTGCAACCCTAGTGCCACATCAGCGTAGCCTGTGCAACAGTAAGCCACCCATGCCGCATGCCCTGTGCAAAAGCATGCTGGTCGCAAATTTGAGGTGCTCCCTCGACATTTAAAGCATGTGACCTGCGCAAAACCACCCGGACCGCAGACTGGAGAGTGTATACAGGTCTTCTGAGAGGGGGGATCACGCAAAAGCTTGCGAGCCTTGTACTAGAGTCTTAGATAATCACTTTCTGAGCATGGGAGTGGAATTGTGAATTCCATGCCAAAATCAGTCTCCTTGGTGTTTGGCTTTCCGTAGGCCATGCAAATCTGCATGGATTGTGCCAGTCTTCGACTCTTCCAAAACATAGTTTTTTTCCTTCAACTTGTATGTGTCACTACGGGTGAACCAATGATTCAGTTTGGAAGTTCTTGTTATTGATATAATAGCGCTCGAGAACACAAATCCAATGGTTCAACCCTCAGAGGGTGATTCTTCTCGAATCGCTCCCAGAATTCGGTTCAACTCTCGGATCACAATTCACTCGTTTCTTTTTCTTCTTTCTTCACCCTTCTATCTTTTACAACATTTTTACTCTTGAATTTCAGTCTTCTACAATATTTGAAAATTACCTCCACTAAACCACTCTGTTGAGCTTACGAGAAATCTACAAATAGGCTAACAAAATAGAATCTAGATGCACATAAGACAAAATTTCATTAGACTCAAAGTGGGTTACAAAATGAAGTATTTAGATATTTGTGTACACCATTATGCATGCGTCAACAATGCATTCGGCTTATAATTAGTTTGTTTTGTGTGTTGGATTGCTAATATTAGTTGAGTTTACGTGACAAGTGGTTTAGACGGCCCTGTTTGGTTTTCTTGTTTAAATCCCCCATTTTGTAGACTTAGTTGGTACTAATGGACATCATGTATCCACGGGCACGTAGATCTTCCTTTGTGATCATCCTCAGTAGGTTGCTCGTGGGTACTTTTTCGTTACATTCTATGTGAGAGCCATTCCCAAGGACGGTAGAAGATATTGAATGGCACTCGTAAGGATGGTAGAAGAGGTCGAAGGCTATTCACATTAGAATGGTATAAAATAAAGGCCACAGACATAAAATTATGGTAGTAGAAGGATGGAGCCAAAGATTGTCAGCATTGGACTTCAAAACGACCAAGGGAGATGCGAAGAATCATGGTCTTTGAGTTATGCAAAATTTGAGAAACAATCTAAGAAGGATCAGCCTTCAATGTTGGTTCCATTGGATTTTTCTCCTCTAGAACCATAAAATTAACTATAAGAACTCTCAAAAAAGACACACAGTTCATCTGTATCGAAGGAAAGAAGTTCAGCCAGCGAAGCACACACGTGGCGTGGACCATTTATGGTTGGCACCTGGGAAGTCATCACCGTACCTCTCAAATTTATATTTAAGCCCAAAATACTTAGTATCTACAACTAAGTAGATAATGGAAAGTTGGGGTCTTCCACGAAGAAGAGGGATTTTTTTAAGCGTTTAAACATAAAAGGTTTATATGATGCTAGAAGTAAATATATATATATATAAGAAAGTAAAGGGGGGGTTTGGTTGGTTGGTTTTGGTCTTAATTTATGAAATTAAAAGACAAGATAACTAGCAAAGTTAAGTAACTACGCTAATCATCAAGCAAACTAAGAAAAAGGGTAAAAACTACAAAAGATAAAGTCTTGGAGGCAATTGACATCCACTTCTAAACCAAATGTAGATAATTGAACCATTCACTCACTCTAAATCATTTGTTACTTATGGGGAATTTTATCACTTCCCATTCGAAGATCAACATTCATTCTTTCTGTATAGTAGTTTGCGAAGACAAACAACCACCATTTGCAAACCTCGTTGACAACCCAGAATTGAGTGGTAATCTAGATTGGTGGTATAAGAATGAGCTGGAAAACCAACAACACGAGCAAAATAGTTGGCCATGATCATCTCATACCATACACCAAAACCAAGCCCACCAAGGAAGTACAAGATTGACATGTGAGAAGGGCATGAATGCAATAGAAAGATTAAACAAATTTACCAGTGAGGAACCGGACACTCAGCTCTCCTCTAGTAATGAAGCTACTGAGGGGCATGCGAGGAGTATATTGGAAGTATTCGCCCAAATGGAAGCTCGTGATTCCAAAAATACACCATCCCAAGTCGAACTCGATGATTCGGTGAGTAAGGTCACCATAGGAAATGAGTTTGAGTTTGAATGGGATGAGGAGTTGGTTGTTGAGGATGAAAAATGGAGGAAGAAGTGATTGAGCTACATTCATTAGCATCGTCACCCCTACCCCCACCTAGTGAACTAACTCCAACATTTTTGGAATTTTTGAGGTAGATAAGAGAGAAGCCAAAAGACAATCACAAGCCTGCTAACCACCCAACTCCTTTTAAACCATCTCCACCTCCACAAAACTTTCCACTTCAAAGTTTTGTACCCCCACCTCTCTATTTTTGGATGCTCATGGTGAAGGAATTCAAACCTTCACCATATCGATAACATTAGGGTCGTGATGATGACCTTAAAAATACGGAGCTTCTCAGGAGGCAACCCAAGTTTCTAAGTTAGGTTAGTATTTTTCTTTTCTTGAAAAAAATATCCTCAACCATGTCCGGAAACCCTTATCCAAAACCACAAGAATACCCCCATAATCCTCCACAAAAAACAACTACCAAAACCACCATCTAGGAGTACTACTAGTTATTGTCTTTTGTGAGTGATGATCAGGACTTGCATAATTGTGGCTTTGTAGTGAGTGGATCAAGGTTTCATATTGGGCGGACTTGGAGAACATTGAGAAGAGAACATTCATTGAGAAGTAAACAATGCCATCATCGGGAAGGACCTCCAAGGTCCTAGTTGTGAGTATTTATTTATTTTTCCTTTATTTCTTTATATTGTCCTCTTCACATTGAGGATAATATCTGTTTCCAATGTGGGGAGGTAAAGAGAAATATATCTCATCGTATTGTATTGTAGTGTGCATATCTTCCACTTTGATTTTTTTTGTTTGAAAAAAAATGAAATATGAAAAAACCATTCCCGCTAAGTTGAAAACCCAAGAGGGAAACTTAGGCAAAAGTGGGAGGCCCGGATAGGTTGAAAACCTGAAAGGGCGACCTATGCAAAAATGAGAGGCCAAATGGTGAGGAAAAAGGTGAGGGTGATCATTTAAAAAGAAAAATATGTTAAGTTAGGATGAAAACCTGAGAGGGCTCCTAAGAAAAATGAGAGAAAATGAGAGAAATTGAAAAAAGTTGTGCTTCTCTTCACTTTTCTATTGAGTGGCTTTTTCAGTGGAGTAAATTAGCTTGGCATAATATGTATACCTCACTTTTGTTATGGTATGTTGGTTGTTTACATTATCGTAGGCTTTGGGATATGAGAGTGTGAGAGATTCTTATGTCTTGGGGGTTAGGGTAATTTAGGAATATGATTTTGGATGTTTTGGAAAAACTTTTACATGAAATTTTGCACTTTGATCTTTGCTTATTCATGTTTACTCGAGGACATGTAAGGTTTGAGTCTGGGGAGATTTGATGAGATGTCAAATGCATGTATATTCCAAAGCATTTAACATCTCTTTTGTCATATTTTTGTTATAGGATTGCAAGATTTAGGTAGGTTTACATGATAAGGGGTTTTGATGACCATTTTCGGTTTTTATATCTGAATCCTTTATTTTGTAACCTATGTTTAGTCTAATGGATTTTTGGTCCTTACAAGCATCTAGATTCCATTTAGTGATCTTCATTTGTAGATGTCTCATGAGCTCTTTGGAGTGGTTTAGTGAAGGCCACATGCCAAAACATGGTAGAAGATAGAAGGGTCGAAGAAGGAAGGCAAAGAAGCGGATGAATTGTCACCCAAAAGTTTAGAAAAAGTCCTTAAAATTATCCAAGAATAATCAGCCCGCAAGGTTGATGTCATTGGATTCTTTTTCTTGATAACTATAAAATTGATTACAAGAACTCCCAAAACGGATCAACGGTTCACCCATGGGAAGAAAATCAAGAAGCCACGAATTGTAGCTCATTTGACATGAAAATCCAAGAGCATGGATTTAGAACTTCTTGTGTATAATGTGTTGTGATTCTTGCTAGATAAGTATGTTAATGTGGATTGTTCTCATATTCATCCTATAGATGCAATGAAAGGTTGAATCTAGAATGTGGTTTGTTCTAGGTTTAGCCTAATGAATGCTATGTTTGGTTAAATGACTGTCTTTGGTAGAAAGCTTGTTATTATCAAATCTTTGGTCTCTTGTGTATAATGCCGTTAATGAAATATCATTATAGTTTTTGAACGTCTGAAGTGATTATCAATGAGGTTTGGAAATGGTCGTTGAACGTCTTTGTGAATTACTCTTAATAAGAAATGAATGTTGATATTCAATTGGGAAGTGATAGCATTCCCCCATAGGTAACAATTGTGATAGAATGAGTGAATGGTTCAATGATCTACATGAGGTTTGGAAGTGGATATCAATTGCCCCGAGGCTTTATCTTTTGTAATTTTTATCCATTTTCTTAGTTTGTTTGATGATTAGCATAGTTACTTTACTTTGCTAGTTATATTTTCTTTTAATTTCACAACTTAGGACCAAAAACCAACCAACCCCCGCCCCATTTGACTTGCTTATATATATATATATATATATATATACTTAGCCTAATATAAACCTTATATGTTTAAATGCTTATAAAAATCCCTCTTCTTCGTGGACAACCCTGATTTGCCACTATGTACTTAATTGTATTTAGTAAGCATAAAGGGCTTATAGATTATAACTTTGAGAGGTACAATGACGACTTCTCACATCTATAGGATAAATATGAGAACAATACAAATTAAAATACTTATCTAGCAAGAATCACAACACAGTATGCATGAGAAATTCTAAGTTCATGTTCTTGGATTTTCATGCCAAAGAGCTAAGGAATTCGTCACTTTTCTACACCCTAACACTTAAATAATACAAACACTTTCTATATCAAATAGCACATGACATTAATGAAGTAAAATATTGCATTATGAACACATGAATGCTAAATAACAAAGGCTTGAAGAACTAGTGAAACAATCTATTCACTACTTTCACTACTTGTTGTTAAGATAAATCTTCTATCCTTCTTAGATAGTAATTTGCAAGAGTGAATTCGACATCTCTTGTCAAACTTAACAATGACTCTCTTAGTTGAAACACAACTGAAAATATCCCATTGATGGCATTGAGCACGAATAATCAACAAGCTTGGCAACACTTATAAACACTACGCTGTGTCTAAGCATTTAACCAATTCATGCATTTAAACAAGATTAGTCAAGAATGATTGACTTAAATAGACTTATCTCATTTGTTACCTAAAACAAACATGACAACGAGTTCAACATCATCACATCCATCTAGCAATTATCAAGACATCAACATCATTTAAAAACTCTAATTCATGCTTTTGGATTCAACATTAAAAGAGGGGAAAACTCTAACTACAACAGCTGCTTAGGCTGTTTGAAAAGGGGAAAAAATAAATATTTGTTTTACCTAAGAGTAAGAAAATTAAAAAATTTCTAACTATCCAGCATTGGTAACTATACCGGTGCGTATGTAAATGTTACCAATGTGAACAATTGCCTAAAGCAGCTGATTTTGGCTACTTTTAATGGGAAAAAAAACATTTTTGGACCTAAGAGTAAAAAGCTAAAAATTTTTCTAAGTATACAACACTAGAAAAGCTACCGATGCGTTAGTGGTACATACCGATGCGTATGTAAGAAACGGAGTATCTGCTCTGTTTTTCTACACTAGTATTTTAGTGCTATACCGGTGTATATATACAGACTCAAAAAATATTGGAATGGTATTACACTACATTTTCATAGATTCAATTCACATACATTTCAATGAAAATATCGATCATACCAAGCAACTCTCAAACAAAGAGGGGTCCAAATAAATTCACGCTAATTCACATCATAATCAGATGAGTATTACACAAAACATTGGTAGACAAACCAACGCCATGGCAATTACTATCTATCGCTTCTGCTTCCACAAATTGTCAACACCTACTATTTCACCACTCTCATCAACCCACAGCCCACCACCATGAGAATGTCGTCCCACCATGGATCCCTTATTATCCTCCAAATCATGAAATACTGATGGAAACTCTGGACTATCAATTACGACTAGTTGATCAATTTCCTCTTCAAAGTAAAACTTCTTCCCATGTAGCACCACATGAAACTTCTCATTTGAAGGGTCCTTGATATAAAAAACATGTCGTGCCTGGGCAGCTAAGATAAATTTTTCATCTTTATATCCTACACGATTCAAGTAAATTAACGTAAAGCCATGGGTTTTTCAACTACAACACCAGAACCATGTTCCACTCAAAGACACTTGAACATAATAACTTTGAACTCTATATAATACAACTCCTAAATTTCCTTAGTCACCCCATAGAAAGGCATCACTGCAACAACTGGATGTTTATCTCTCTTGCTTGCTTGTCATATGGATTCAGATTTAATATAAAAACCATTGTTTTGCATCGTGCTCTTCTCATCCTTATCCAATGTTGATAAACTAAAGCCATTAATGTCATAAGCAAAGTACCGTCTTACTATGCAGTTTGGTGTCCTTGCAAATGCCCGTAGCTTACTGGCCATCCCTTCCACATTGCAATGCTTGTAAAACCAGTTAATAAACCTTGAAGATTGCTCTACCTGTATTTATTTGAGGGTCGGTATGGATGAATATCTTCCAACATGGAAACATTATCTTGAACATACATTGAGGCCTCGCTACTATTACGTAAAACATACAGGTGAATTGTAATCAACTCAGCGTGCAAGGTTGTATGAAGTGTACCCTTAGAATGTGGAGTCTCATTCTGCCTTCCGCAGTGTGGTCCACCTAGAACACCAACCACTATTTTTCCAACAAAGTTTGATGTACAGTACTCGATGATCTCCTTAGTAACCTACCTGTGAACAATCGATGCATCTGGCCGACTACGATTATAAATATAACCCTATGAAAATATCCATAGGTTGCCAAAATGGGTACTTCTAATTCATTCCGACAGGCCCGCATATACATATCTCCCTAACTAAATGTACCACAAGGTGCACCACGATTTCAAAGAATGATGGGGGAAAATACTTCTCCAAATGGCGTAAAACAACAATAGCCTCCCGCTCCAGTTCATCTAGCTGTTGCCTCCTAATATTTTTCCTGTATATTGAGTTGAAGAAGAAACACAAGTGGATAATCAAAAATATAATTATCTCATCCAAACACAAGTGCATAAGGACATGGCAATTGTGCGATTTCAAAGCATTAAGACGCAATTCATCATTCACAAACTGACTAACATTAGAAGAGTAACTAGACGGTACTTTCATTCCTTCGATGCTCTCACACACCAATCTCTTCTCAGCAATTGATAGATTGTAATGAGCGGGTGGCAGGTACGTTCGCTTCCATTTTACCTCCAGTGCCAGATCTGACCAAATACCAAGGTTCACTAAATCCTTCCTCGCATTTAAGCAATCTTTAGTCCTCCCGAGAATGTTTATAAGTGTGCCAATTACTCTCACAAACATTATAATTGATATGCATGACATCCAAACAATCACGAACCTCAAATTCTCCCAGTACAAAAAATCAAAGAAAATTGACATTTTCTTCCACGGTCCGTCTACAGCCCCACCACATTTTGATAACTTCTTACCAAGAACAACATTCGATCTCTTCACCTTTTTGTGAATAGCTACACCAGTCAATGGTTTTGGTGCCTTTCTCCTCTCCTTCCCACCAACAAATGCAACCGTGTCATACTGCAACTTGTTCTTCAACGGCAGAAATTTACAGTGACCCAAATAAACAGTCTTACGCCCATTTTAAAATGATGGTAATCTTTCTCATCCTCACAAACATGGAAAGCCTTGTGACCCTTGACTACATAAACGGAAAGGTTACCATATGCTGGGAAATCATTTATGGTACAAAAAAACATTGCCTTCAATTTAAAATCTTCACCACGAAAACCATCAAATATTAAGGCGCCAACCAACCGTAGCACCTTCAAATATTCTTTCAAAGGGGAAAGATAAGTGTCTATATCATTTCCATACTATTTGGGCCCTTAAATCATGATGGGCATCAACACGTATTTCCTCTTCATTCACAAGTACTGGAAGAGATTGTAAATGGAAAGAATAATGGGGCATAAATAGTGTTTTGAGGACATATTACCAAATGGGTTCATACCATTAGTACACAAATCCATTCTCAAATTGGAGATAGTTAGTGAGGGAGAGTGTTTTGGGGATGCTAAGTTGGATGACATGTGTGAGGAGGTAGTTAATGGATTTAGAGGAAGGCCAAAGGTTTTTGCTAACTTTCTAGGTGAGAAAGATGGACCATTGTATCCCGGTTACAAGAAGAAAGACACGGTCATGTTATCTTTGATGGAGTTGTTTAATTGAAAGGTTTTGGGTCATGGAGTGGTACTAGTATGAACAAAACCTAGTGTTTTGAGGACATATTACCAAATGGGTTCATACCATTAGTACATAAATCCATTCTAAAATTCCTAGGTTTTTATTCAAACTTTGGATACATCTTATCAAATTTCTTCCACTGGCCCGCATCAGCCGGGTGTTGAATCATATCATTATCTTTAAAACCTCCCCTTTCAATGTACCATGTCAAGTTCTTTGCATCCTTATCATTCTTAAACAACCTTCTCAGCCTCAGAATAATTGGAAGGTACCACATACATTTGGTAGGCACCCGCCTCCCCACCAACACAACATGCTCTCCACGAACAACAGCATTTCTCTTTTTCTTATAACACAATACATTACATACTGGACAAACAACAATCTTATCTGTTAGGTCACCCTTATATTAGACACAATCGTTCGAACAAGCATGTATCTTTTCATACTTCAATCCTATCGGACACAAAGAGCATGTATGAGGAGATAGTTAGTGAGGGAGAGTGTTTTGGGGATGCTAAGTTGGATGACATGTGTGAGGAGGTAGTTAATGAATTTAGAGGAAGGCCCAAGGTTTTGGCTAACTTTCTAGGTGAGAAGGATGAACCATCGTATCCCGGTTACAAGAAGAAAGACACGGTCATGTTATCTTTGATGGAGTTGTTTAATTGAAAGGTTTTAGGTCACGGAGTAGTACTAGTATGAATAAATTGCTTAAGTTTTTGAATGAGAAGCTTCCATCTGGTAATGGGGTTCTAGATAACCTTGGAGCATTAATCTGCAACACATTTATTACAATAGAATTTAATGACAACATCCAAACTATGCAAGATCATTAATGCACAATAAACACCAATATTCCAAATTAAAATTACAACTTCATAATATGTCATACAATATAAAAATAAATAGCCATAACATTATAACAACATTAACCTTGAGAACAAATCACAAACTAATATCAATAATTCTACCTCATTCACCATCAAATGATCAAACACACAAGATATATATCTCTACCAACCAAAATCATCCAGGAAATCACTAATATCCATAAATATGATTTAAAAAAATGGTTACTTCATGGGTCTTCATTGTGGATCATTCAATGTCTTCATCAACCAAAAAATACCATTAATGAACTCCCTCTCCCAAAAATTTCATTTTTAACTCACCAAAAAAAGGTGGGAGGTAAGCATTTAATGCATATTTTTACACCGGTATAATGATAATACCGGTGCATATGTAATTATTTTTTTTCTAAAATCAAGAATTTTTACACCGGTAAAACATGGAACCGGTGTACAAATTCAATCATTTTCCCACTTTTTCAATTTTTATACTGGTAAAATAATTTACCGTTTAAAAAAAATTGGTGCCAAAATCATAAAAATGCACTACTTCGATACACCGGTGTACATATATAGGTGCAATTGTAAACAATAGCATTGGTCCTGACCACCTCTTCAGATATAACCGGTGAGAAAACTAGTAAAATCTACACCGGTTGACGGTACACCGGTGCTCTTATATATTCATAAGCACCGGTGTTTTTCGTTAACATGATTTATACCGGTGCAATTGCACACTTTTGCACCAGTATCCTGTACTCATGATTTTTTATCGGTGTGTATGTACCTGTTTCCTAGTAGTGGGTGTAAGGTCCCCATATAGAATGTTTGGTGGGTACTTCTAGGAAGCGTCTTAATCCCAATTCCTAAACTATACTAGTAACGGAAAGTCAAGCATACAACTAGAGTTAATGTATTCAACGGTTTGGTTCGTGTTTTTTCCCCTGAAGTTGGCTTTATGCATGTCGTGATGCTCTTGTTGTGATGGTTTTGATATAACTTGTTGCTCAGTACCTTAGATTTGTGCTGCTATTGAATTTAATGCATTCATTTTCTCCTTTATGGCTTCCACCAGTGTTTGTTCGTCTTAGTGGTTGTAGTAAAACCCTGGCTAGGCTGATTGTGGTACTTGTTTGGCTTATATGTCTCTTTGGTCACATCTTGTATCATCTGAATTTGTTAAGACTTGAATAATTTTTCAAGATCCTAACAATAGTGCAGTAGCTGGATTTTCCTTCCGTGTTTTTTGACCCTTCTAGGATTGAAGGTGAAGATATGAATGATATGTTGATAAGCGGCACTCATGAAGATACGAGTGATATACTGATAAGTGGCACTCTTGATGATACGAATGATATGTTGATAAGCTACACTCCCCGTGGTGATTTGAGTATGCTGATAAGCGGTACTCCTTGTGATGATCCGAGTATGCTTATAAGCTACACTCTCTGTTATGATTTGAGTATACTGATAAGCTATATTCTCCGTGATAATTTGAGTATGCTGATGAGCTACACTCTCTGTGATAATTTGAATAAGCTGATAAGCTACACTATCTGTGATTATTTGAGTATGCTGATAAACTACACTCCCAATAAAGATTCGAGTATCCTGATAAGCTACACTCCCTGTGATGATTCGAGTACGCTGGTAAGCTACAATCCCCATAATAATTCGAGTTGTATGCTGATAAGTTTCACTCCCTATGGTGATTCAAGCTGTATGCTGATAAGATGCACTCCCTGTGATGATTCAAGTTATATGCTGATAAGCTACACTCGCTTTGATGATTCAAGTTGTATGCTGATAAGATGCACTCCATGTGATGATTTGAATGAAAAGATTATAAGCGGTACTCCCTGAAATAATTCCAGATTCCAGGAAACCACCGTCGAAAGATAAATGACACCCCTCTCGACGCCATATTCATTATTAAGGAATCATATTCCCAAAGCTACATCAAACTATGAGATTTATGATTATAACAAGTATGCTCAGTGTTGCATTTTTACCAATGGCTTGCTCAACTTTGCATGCCTAGAGCGACATTGTCTCAATCTATGTCAAGTCTAAAACTCCATAAACTTGACCGAGTAAAATTACTTCTAGCATACCTCAATAAATATAAAAATATTACAATATATAGCATGATATGCTGCAATGATAAACTATTAAAGACTCCATGAGGACTCAATGATGTAGCTTTATCAAGAAGTCCACCCTTGAGGTAGGAATCGTTCTTTGCAAGATCTCAAAACATTGTATCATGGTCTTCGATAGTCTCTCACTGGACGTTGATCTGTTCCTTGGTATACCTTTTTTGCTCCACCATCTCGCTAGCGCAAACTTGAAATCTCCTTGCCTCGTATGGTCGGGCGACTATTATTACACCAGGATTCTAAATCCTTGTTGGCATTGGTTAAGTCCCACTTGACCCTCATCAACTCGAGCATTGGTCAGAGTCAAATGATAACGAGACTACTCTAATGCTTCTCTCAGATTCATAGACTACAAAGGCAATAAAAGGAAATTTATCATAATGGAAAAACGAGATTATATTCATTATCGACAAATTTACCTTCAGCCACTCCTTCGAGGTGTTACCACTTATGTAATAGACCACCTAATCAGAGAGGTCCACGAGGGAGTTCGTGGAAGCCTACTCGCAACTCGAGCGGTTGCAAAGAAACTTATTCAAGCTGGGCACTACTTACCCATGATATTGGATGCGCTAACAGGTACATCCAATATTGCTATTTGGGTCAAAAGTATGCACCGATCAACAATGTTTCTCTGGAGAAGATGATGAACATACACGATTCATGGCCTTTCAACAATAGGAAATGGACCTCATCGGAAATTCTCTTGAAGCATAAGATTTCGAGAGATTCCTTGAGCTGGGAAGGAAACTTGTTATGCGGACCCCTCCAAATTCAAAATTAAATAGTAACTATTTTAGAAAACTTAAGTGTCCATAGGTTCGAAGTTTATGTATTAGCACATAACTTTTCTTGGGGCATTTGATGATACCCTTATGAGGTTAGAGTTGGGCCGCAGCCCAAATCATTAAATAATAAGAGTTTGGCTACAACCCCAAGAATATCTTTGGGTTGGTTTAGCCGAATAGGGTTTAAGCATGATTAATCAAAATTGTCATTTAATATATTTAATAAGATTTTTGGTTACGTAAAATGACGGTAAGGATTCAATTATTATAAATCGTAAGGTACATATTCATTTGAGATTCATTCTATCTTTGAGATGATATTGATACACTTTACTGACTATATCATTGGAGGGTCTTCCCCCCAATAATTTCGAGGGATTTGTTTTGCAGGTCATGGTAGGGGAGTTGGCAGTGCAGTCCAATCGATTTCGAGATTCATCACATCTACTACTTTACTTTTTCATCTTTCAATTCAATTCCAATCACTCATTTAGATTTTTCCAAACTTTAACATTCAAAAGTAATGTGACAGTTAGATAGTTAGATAAACCGAGGTAGTATGATACTCTATTGTGGGAAGAAGAATTTTTATTTATATACAAACTCATTCCCATCATTTTTTTAATCTCACATGAAGGGTGAGATTTCCATGTGGCTCACACAACAAAATATGATGAACAATCATTTCATTCATTTTTTGCCTCACAGAAGAGAGTGAGATTCTCACATGACACACAACAAAGTGGAGTGAATCTTCCACTGCGATCTTATACAATTTGATTTTCTATCTCTCACAAAGGATGAGTCCAATGTAATTCACATAATAAAATAGGGTGTGCCTCCTACCGCAACCTACACTAACATGACATATGGAACTAAGAGAATTCATAATGATACAACTTCAATGATGAGGGGAATTTGAACCCGTAATATTGCTGCTAATGAACACCTGATTAGCTGCAAACATTGCACAAGGTTGTTGGGATCATGTTTTTCAGGTTACACAAGTTATCCTAATTGTGGGGGTATATATATTTGGTACCCCAAGCCAAATAGAACCAGTGTATAGAGAGTGAAACTTTACAGAAGGCAACAGCATTGCTCGCAAAAGTAAGTCTACGCTAAAAAGTAGTACATGATCCAAAAATATCGGTCAGGTTTTGTTAGTTGCGTTTCCAAAGATACAAATCTCCACACCCCGTGTTAATTCACACTTTGGCTAGGCAACTAACAATTAAAACTAGTTATGAAGTGATGTAGCAAGAGTGGTATAGCCATGCTAATTGAGGCAGATCTTCAGTCACAGGGTAGCAATTAATCTACAAAAGGTGGCCGAGTAGCAGCACAGCAAATGGTGAAGTCAGTTGGGAGTGAGATTTCCAGTGCTGAAGTCAGTAGGGAGTGACCTGCATGATTGGAAAAAGGACCATCAGCAGTATCAATCCTAATTGTGACTTAGGAAGGAACGCGTACTCTATTACCATAGTTATGTTAATCAGTCAAGAAAGTATTAATTACTCAGCATGATCTATGTTTGCGTTCCTAACAATTATATGTTTAGTTTAATAAAATTAATGTTATCATGCTATTTCTTTGTATTAGTCTTGAATTTTTCGGAAAGATCAGATATAATCAACCGATATACTCCCTTCATCCCAGCTCAGTTTACTTAATTTGACTTTCGACAGTTAAACTTAACCAAATTTGACCATTAAATTCTATCATTATATGTGTAAAACTGTTATCATGTTATATATATATATATATATATATTTTTTTAATGGGAAGGCACCCAAGGGTGGGGGTTGATATATTGGTACCCCAAGCCAGTAAAAAAAGGACCATAGTAGCTTAGCGTTAGTTTTTACAGAAGGCAACAGCATTGCCCGCAAAATGATAACTACAGCCTAGGTTATGAATTATACAAGGTTGATCAGAAGAGTAAAAATAAGTTAGTTGCGATTCCAAAACTAACGAATCTCCACACCCCGTGTTAATTCGTATTTTGGCCAGGCAACTAGCTTATAGTTAGTCAAACAATTAACATTGTAGCGGTAAAAGTAGTGGAAATCTCTCGATGATGGTATCTGGGCAGATGTCTCAAAGTATGCCATAGTGCATCATGGCTACGGGTGTGATGTTTTGATGAGTATTTCGCCATGTGAACCAAGTCCAAATTGTACCTGCATAAACAAATATTCCATCAGCAGTATCCATCCTTTCCCTAGCAGTTAGACTGTACTCTAATCTGTGGAATTTGTTCCTTATCTAATGCTATAAGACCCTTAATATGAGCTGGAACATTAATGAGATTCAGAGCCTGATTATGAGCGGAGTGATGTTTAGCAATTGCATTAGCCACAATGTTACCTTCCCTAGGAACATGTAAAAGTACAGCACCACATAGGAGTTGATTAACTTTATAGGCAGCATTAAACAGTTGCCAATGAGCAGAATATGGTTCACTTATCATGTTAACTGCTAATAAAGAATCAGATTCAATGAAAACAGAATCATCCAAATGGTGAAAATTTTGACAAGAAAATTGGATGGCAAGTATTTCAGCCAGAAGAGGAGATTTTGCAGAAATTGTTGCTGAATTTATCAGTATGGGGGTACCAGAGCTATCCCTAGCAACTATCCCTACAGCAGCCTTATGGGGAAACCAGGAAGCATCTGTATTGATCTTGATGAAATTTAATTTAGGCCTTTCCCAGCAAACAGTCTGTATGATCGGCTTAGGTGGTGGTCTAAGGTGAGGGATTAGCTATTTTATGGGATGAGGAATGGTAGTAGAGGATTTTAGGTGTGTAGGATTGGAATACATTGCTAGCCTAATGAGTTCCAGTGCTTCCTTGCAAATGAAATCAGTAGAAAATGGGATCTGATAAAAAAGGAATCTATTCCGGGCTTTCCAAAGGCACTAGCATATGATAGGAGGAAGTATATTGCATATGAGCTGGTGGCATTTAGGAAGATCTACACAATTCCAAAAAATAAAGAATGTCTGAGACATGGAATGTGGTTCTGTTAGGTGGAATTGAACTAGGGAAGCCATATTATTCCATATAGATTTAGCCAGAGGACAGGAAATGAAAAAATGTTCCAGTGAATCCGTATGACAGCAAACAGGACATTTCGATGCAAGACTATATCCACAAGTAATGAGCACATCATCAAATGGAAGAAAAGAGTGTAGCATTTTCCAAGTGAAAATAGAGATCTTTTTCTGAAGTGACCTGTTCCACAGGAATTTGTAAGCCGGGAAATTACCCGGTGAGCTTGTGATTGCACGATATGCTGATTTGAAGGAGAAATTGCCTGTTGAATCCGGTTTCCAAATAATCCTATCATCTCTTGTCTCTACTAGTTCTGCATTCTGCAAGAAAAGAAGAGTATCATTTTCCAGGAATGGAGAAATCAGAGCTAGAATTTCAGCTTTGTTTCTAATAAATTCTGCTACAGTACAGAACTAGAATGCAGCAGATATATGATTAGGAATATAGTTGAGGGGTCCATTGATACACCAATTTGAAGTTCATATGTTACAGGTACCTTTAACATGAATGATGAAGGAATTTTGTTCAGCAAAAAGGTTTACTGAACAAATTCTTTTCCAGGTTACAGATTTTCTATGGGTTTCAGGTAGAGACCACAACAATTTAGTCCATAATGTGTTACCCAACTGACTTTTCCACCACAATTTAAGGGAACAAACATCCAGTATAGCTCGGATTGATCTAAACCCTAAACCACCATGTGAGATTGGAGTAGCTAGTTGAGTCCATTTTTTCTATACTTTATTTCTTCTCCCATCTGACTCACCCCAGAAGAACCTAGCCAATCTTTTCTCAAAAGTTTTGATTATAGCCTTAGGTGGTTTAGTCACAGACCATAAGTGTTGTGGCATTGAGTACAGACAAGACTGAATCAGGATAAGTTTCCCACCTGAGCTAAGCCACTGGTTTTTCCAATTTTGCAATTTCCTATCCAATTTTTCCATGAGAGGTTGATAGTACCTATTTAATGTTCTACCTTTAAATATATGACAGCCAAGGTACTGAAAAGGGAAGGAGCCCTGTTTCATTTTAAGAATCATCCTAGTCTGAATTAATTTGGTAATTGATGCCCTTTTACAAATGTAAAAATCAGATTTATGGAAATTAAATTTTTGGCCAGATGTATATTCGAAGATATCTAGAAAGGCCTTAATCCTAATAAGATTGGATTTGGAAGCTTGAATAAAAATGATAGTATCATCAGCATACATCAGGTGGGTAGCTGCTGGGATTGGAGAAGGTAGTTGGTAGTACGAAAGCTTACTGTTATGGAAAATAAAAGATAGACTCCTAGAGAAAGCTTCCGAAAAAATATTAAAGAGAAAGGGAGAGAGGGGATCACCTTGCTTAATTCCTCTTGTGGCCTTGAAAAAGCCCACTGGATTGCCATTGATAAGTATAGAGAAATAAGCTTGGGAGAGATTAGACATAACAGCATGTAAAAAATTTCCATCAAAACCAAATTTCATCATAACATTCCTAAGGAAATGCCAGTTGACTCTATCAAATGCTTTCTGTAGATCTAATTTCATAATGCAGTTAGGGATTCTAGCCTTCTTATCAAGAAATCTAATCATTTCCTGGAGGTAAATAATATTATCCGAGATATCCCTATTCTTCATGAAGGCCGACTGATTAGTAGAGATCAGTTTATCCATATAAGGTCTAAGTCTTTCCATTAGAACCTTAGAGCATATCATATTAAGAACATTTGATAAACTAATTGGTCTAAAATCATCAAATGAGCAAGGGGTAGTCTTTTTGGGTATTAAGGTAATCCAAGTACTAGATATTCCCCTGGGCAAGGCAGTTCCATCAATAAACTCATTAACTGCCTTGATAAGGTCACTTTTTATGAAGAACCAGCATTTAGAATAAAATTTTGTAGAGAAACCATCTGGTCCCGGACTACTGTTCTTACTTAAACCCTTAATTACTGCCTCTACTTCAGATTCAGATGCTGGTTTAGACAGTTCAAGGTTATCGTTGGCCGTGATGACATTCGGTATTTGGCTCAGAAAATGTGAATAATAGGAGTCATTTGGCATTTGATTAGGTTCATTTAACAAGTCAGTGTAGTAGGAGATGGCTTCATTATGAATATCTACTTGAGAATTCAGCCATTGACCTTCTTTACTTTTAATCTTTGTAATTTGTAGTCTGCAATTTTTCTCCTGAACCACTTTGTGAAAGAATTGAGTGTTGTTATCACCTAACCTATGCCATTTCAGCTTAGCTTTCTGTTTCCAAAACTTTTCCTTTTCTTTTTGTGCTCGCAACAGTAAAGCTTTTTTCTCATTTAATTTCATGAGTTCAGCATCCGAAGGATTGAGATAAAAAATTGATTCCTGAATTCTAAGGGATTCCTCAGCATTTAAAACATTATTATCTATGTTCCCAAAACATTCTCTATTCCAAATTTTTATCTCTTTTTTCAGTCTGATTAGTTTAAGGAAGAAACCTAGTAAACCAGTTTCCGCCATTTGTTTCTCCCAATTAATCTTAATGAGAGTGATGAAGTCCGGCCGATTAAACCATACATTTAGAAATCTGAATGGTTTAGGGCTGAGAATGGTCAAATTAGATACTTGGAGGAGGAGAGGGGAGTGGTCAGAGGTTTTCCTATTCAAGATTTGGATAGAGGAAGAAGGAAACTTATAGTTCCAGGAAATAGTACATAAACCTCTGTCAAGCCTTTTAGAAGTTAGATTTCTAAGTCTGGAGTTACACCAGGTGAAAAGGTTACCCACCGTATTGATTTCTTGGACACCCATACTATTTACCCATGAATTAAAGTCTCTGATGCTGCCTAAGGAGGGGGAACTAGGGCCCTTATATTCTGTGAGAGAGGTGATAGTGTTAAAATCTCCTATAAATATAGTATCACCTTTAGTAATTGGAGCCAAATCTTTCCATAGAGTGTTCCTACCTTCCCTATTCCTAAGTGCATATATGAAAATAGCATCCATTTGTAAATTGATGGACTGGTGGTCTATACTGACATGTAAAAACTGTTCATGAGAGGAAAGTAGCGAAACTGTAACTGAATTAGTCCACATAAGCCAGATTTTACTGTTAAACAATGTCAGACCATTTGAAAAGTTAAGTTTATCCATGTAAGGCTGAAGTTTTGAGTTATCATGCATAGGTTCAATTAGGCATAGCATTAGAATCTTTTTAAGCCTGACAAGATTGATTAGTCTCAGCATTGATGATTCCATACCCCTAATGTTCCATATTAAAAAGTTGATTGAGGGGGAACCTGTCATTGTTCACTAGATTTATGACTTTTAGTAGATGACCTAAGCATCATTTTATTAATCTGGCTGAAGTAGTTAATTTTTTTACCTTTAGCCTTACCTTGCAGTAGATCCTGACCCTGAGTAAGGGGAGTGGCCTAATGATTGGCATTGATCTCTTGATCTGTAACTTGTTCTTGATCAGTAACTAGTTCCTCAGGATCATCCTGCAAAACAGAGAATCTATTTTCCATTCTTCCTTGTGAGGACAGATTAATATTATTAAGTCTCTTTAAACTCAAGGTAAGTGTCCCCGCCTGGATATCATCTATGGCATATGCCCTTGGAGTAAAATTAATGAGAGCTGAATCATTTAACAGCTTAGATAGGGAGTTATCTGTGGTCTCATATATTTTGGGACTGACACAGTTTCCTGGTGAAATAGCCTTATCTGTTCCAGATGCACTAATGATCGCTAGGGGTGGACTGGATTGAAAGTTAGGAGTGGAGGGTGGCTTAGCCCCATTGCTAGCTACCTTCTCATTAACAGTAATGATAGGGTCAACCTGGTCATTTAAGGAAATCAAGGGAGGTGTATCAAACCTTTTTCCAGTTGCCTGCCACAGAGGCTGATTTGGAATTTTGTTATCATCCTGAGGTTTGACATTTAGGGTAGGAGGGAGGAATCTACATTGAGCTTTGGAGTGGCCTAATTTTCTACAATGGTCACAGTATAGAGGAATGACTTCATATTCAATTGGATATTTCTTATTGTTTGTTACTGAACCCAAACGAATGTGATTACACAGAGGTTTTTGCAGATCAATTTTGACACATAGTTTAATAGATGAGGTTCTTGTGAGCATGTCAGTAGCTAGATCATTTTTAATAAAACAACCTATACTATTACCAATAGACTCTATTGAAGCAGAGTTGTAATAATACAGTGGGACTTCCCTAATAGTGCACCACACCGGAACTATGGGTGATTCTTTGTGTGTTGAGAACTCTGAAGTCCATTTTAACATTTTGAGTAGGATTCCACTTAAATTCCACACTCCTTTCATCCAACATCGTTGGTAATCGTTGAGAAGTTCAAACCTAATAAGTACATGTTTATAATCTAACGAGCCGAGTTGGTACTTACCTGTGAAGCCCACGATTTTGAAGAAATGTTCCAACTGCTCCATTGAGCATCTCCCCTTTGTGAATTTTCCGACTAGGGCATTTGCGTAGTGGGATGAAAGCTTTGAAATTTGGTCGTCAGAGTATAAGCAGGCAGTATCTCCTAAGTGATGGGATTTGGGGATAAGCTCAGGGTTGTTAGGCAACACTTTAGATAACGGAGAGGATTTACTCTGTAGGGCAGCAGCGAAGGATAGAGGAGGGGGAGGTTGGTCAGAGTTGGGAGTTTCCTGAGCGGCCAGAGCTTGAGAGGCCGTCATGTTTGAGGCCGTTAACAGCGGACTAGCCGTTGCCGGCGGAGAGAGGCCGGCAACTGTAACCTAAGGATTGAAAGCGTTCAGGGAGTAGTGGGAAAGTGGGAAAGGTAGATCTCACGCAATGTATGTTATATATTGTTGGATTCATCATAACGTATGTTTTTAAGTTATTATTTTTTTCATTTTTTACACATATAAATAAAGATATTAATATTTTAATAATGGAAAATTTGTCTGCCAAAAGTCAAATTAAGCACAATGAGCTGATATGGAGGAAGTAGTCATTTTATATTTTACCAATAGAATTAAATTAGAAAACACTATTATTAAAATGTTGTGTATTTATTTGAATGGTTAAAAACGCTCTTACGAAAACACCCAACTATGCACAAGTACCAACGAACCATCATCACCAAAATCGGAATCCTTACAATCACACCTTTATGAATTACATGTAGCATGGAAAGTGTCAGCAATAAAATGACCACACCTAATGTGAGGATTGAACATTCATGAAGCACATGCAGTCTGAATAGTGGCATCAATAAAAAAAATGAACGGGTTGCTTCATATGAAAATTTATTTTATGTTTATTTTTTACTATCACATTCAAATTCTTTCATATTCCTTTCGAAATAAAGAAATAAAAATATTAGATTTTTTTCCAAATGCATAAAAATGCATTAATTAATGATAATATATAAAAATTAATTATGAGATGTATCAGAAATATTTTACATATTATTACATGATATGTTTAAATAGTATTATAAAATTAAATAATTATGTAAAATTAAAAGAGATTTTCCCATTATCTATATATTTATTCTACAATTGTAAAATGAAAAAAATATATATAATTTATTTAAATATATACAAAAGTTAATTATTAAAAGGAAATGGTAGAGAATGAATCTTTCCTCCCATCAATGAATGTTGTTTGCAGCAGCAACTTTATACAAAATAAAATCCTTCAAACTTAAAATCTGAATATTAGTCCAAAAAAATCACATCGACACGTTTACAAGTATTACTTATGCGATGTTATACTAGATCTAATGTAACACTTTTAAATTTTGGGTAACACTTTTAATATTTATGCAACACTTTTCAAAGGTTCAAGTAACACTTTATAAGCTATTGTAACTCCTTTCAAGCTGGAACTGTTTTTTCATATAACTTTAAATTTCTGATATTGTCTATCAGTATAACTAATATACGGGAGTCTAATCAATTTTTACAAGTACAAATTTCTGATATTGTCTCCTCTGTAAGCTGGAACTGTTTTTTCATATATGCTAGTGTAAGTAGACAAACTAGAGAGGCTTTATGGAATGATCTACAGACCCCATTACATGCTCCCTCCATTTATATTGGTGATTTTAACACAGTGTCATCTGTAACCGAGTATAAAGGTAGGAAATCCACTCCTAAAAAGAGCATGACACAGTTCAATGGTTTTATAAACAATATGGACCTTCATGAAATACCTACTGTAGGGAATTCCTTCACCTGGAGCAATAATAGATTCAGAGACAAATGCAAGGACTTAACTTTTCAGAGATTAGATAGGGGCATTGCCACCTTAGAATGGTTAGAACTCTTTCCTAATAGTTCTATTCAAGTTTTAAACAGAATGACATCTGACCATTCCCCCCTATTTCTATCAGTTCAATCAGCTGAAGAACAAGTTCCTAGGCCTTTTAGGTATCAAGAAATGTGGTCTAATAGAGAAGAATTTAAGGCCCTAGTAACCTCTAACTGGAACCTAGTCTCTCCATTCTGTGGAATGTATAATTTGGTTTTTAAATTAAAGAGGCTAAAGCTGGAAATTAAATAGTGGAACAACTCTCATTACCATAATGTTAATAATAATTTGCTGCAATCTGAAAACACTGTAAGTGATATGGAAATCTCTTTCTAGCAAACACAGGATGAAACTGTTCTAGCTGAATTACTTAAAGCACAGGACATACTGATGAGAGCCCAAAAAGAAAAACAATATCTTCTTGCACCAAAAGGCTAGATTAAATTGGTTAAAACATGGAGATGCAAACTCTAGCTACTTTCACCACTCCATCAGGGAAAAGAGAGTAAAAGCAAGAATTAGTAAAATTAAGGATGGTAGTGGGAATTGGATAACAGAACCACATCTAATTAAAGAAGAAGGAGTGAGATTCTACAAGGAATTACTTAATGAAGAGACTCCTCAAAAATGGGAACTTACCTACAGCACTTTCTAAAAGAAATCCCTAAAGTCATCACTGATCAACATAATCTTAACTTACTGTCACCTTTTAATATTCAGGAACTTAAATTTGCAGTATTTGACCTTAATAAATCCAGTGCCCCAGGCCCTGATGGATATTCTGGTGCTTTTTACATCTTTTTTTGGGACACAATTAAATTTGATCTTTTAGAGGCAGCAAATGATTTTCTAACTAATGGAAATATCCCCAAGGCTATCTCTAGCACCTGGCTGACCTTAATACCCAAAAAACAAATACCAATCACTTTCTCTGACTTCAGACCCATTAGCCTATCCAATTTTGTTAATAAAGTTTTCTCAAAAATGTTAATGGAAAGGATTAGACCCATAATGACATCACTAATATCACCTGAACAGAGTGCCTTCATAAAGGGTAGGGATATATCTGATAATGTCACACAGATGCATGAAATGACAAAAATGCTGTCTAGGAAATCACAGGTTTCTAATCTCATAATTAAATTAGACATGCAAAAGGCTTTTGATAGGGTCTCATGGTTTTTTCTGAATTCAATATTACTCCAGTTTGGTTTTCATGGTAAATTTGTGCATCGAATCATGCATAATATTGATGCTGCTCACTTCTCAGTTTTAATAAATGGCATAACTTCAGGTTTCTTTGCTTCCTCTAGGGGTATTAAACAGGGAGATCCACTTTCTCCATTTTTGTAAAATATTTTGTCCGAAGCCTTTTCAAGAGGCTTAAAAAAACTTTTTAGGGTTGGATACCTGCAACATTTCTCACTACCAAGGTCCTGCCCAGCTGTGTCACACCTGATGTATGCTGATGACACAGCTGTCTTCCTGAACACTAATCCCTCCAATCTGAAAAGATTTAAAAAATTTTGAAAGCTTACGAGCAAACTTCAGGTCAAAAAGTCAACTTTGCTAAATCAGAATTTTATGTTGCATCAAATACAAGTGTTGCTACTGCTCAGTCTGTTGGTAGAATCTTAGGAATGGTGAAAGGCTCCTTTCCTTTCAAGTACCTAGGTGTTCCTATCTTTCCAGGTCGAAATTTACAGATTCATTATTATCCTATTTTGGAAAGAATGGAAAAGTGTATTCACAATTGGAAGAATAGGTGGCTAAGCTATGCAGGAAAAATCATTTTGATTAACCATAGTTTTCTCTCAATACCCACACATATTTTTGCAGTTTTAAGTCCCCCGAAGATAGTCTTAAAGAAAATGGAAAAAATTGCTTCAGGTCTTTTCTGGGGGAGCTGTGAAAACATAGTTAGGAAAAAATGGAGATCCTGGAAAAATATGAGCTTACCCGTAGATGAAAATGGAATTGGTTTTAGAGATCTTAATGCTATAGTTGACTCCTTTTCCTGCAAATTATGGTGGAAACTGCAAATAAATAACACTCAATGGTCTGCTCATTTATGGTCACTCCCTGCTACTTACAAGAAATCCCATATCTGGAACAGAATCTGTAAGATTACACCCAAGGCCAATAACCTTTCTATAGTCATTTTTGGTCTTGGAGAATGTTCTTTTTGGAATGCTAATTGGAAAGCTGATGGTGCTTTGTGTTATGAATGGCCCCAGGAGTTGGACATTCCTTTTGTGGATATTTCCCTAAGGTCATTCATAACTAATAGATTTTCTTTCCTTCTAACCCTGGAGCCTCATTTGGCTACCAACACTTTTAACTTTTTGCAGGAAGTTCAACTGGTCTACCCCCATGCTGATAGGCTTGTCTGGATTCCTTCATCCTCAGGAAATTTCACTATCAGCTCTGCATACCAATGTTTCAGACAAAAAAAGGCTACCATCAGACACATAATCAAGGTATGGTCTCCTTTTATCCCTAAGAAGATGTCAGTCCTAATGTGGAGAGCTTTAAACAGTATCCTTCCATTTGATAATATTCTGTGCAAGTTTGGCTTTTCTATAGCATCCATATGTCCTCTTTGCAAAAATGACTCGGACTCTCTGGACCACTTCTTTAACTCCTGTCCTTCATCTGTGGCAATATGGTATAGAGTTAATAATCTCATACACTTCCCACAAACAAGTTTTGGTAATCTGAAGAGTAGAGTAGATTTCTATATCTCATTTAAGCCTGATTCTAAGATCCAGTCTAATCTGATAACTGCTGCACTTTTAATCACTACATGGACTCTTTGGATAATCATAAACAAAATCATTTTCGACAACATAACTTTCTCAGAGGATGCATGTTTCTAGGATGTTAAACAATTGATTTACCTTACTTTCTCAGCTCACAACTTGAAGGGTAATATAGATAAACATAAGCATCTTATCCAACAAAGAATCATCCCCAAAATCCTTCCAAAACTGAAAAAATGAATTACTGCTGTAAACTGGTGTAAACCACTAACAGGTTACAAGATAAATACAGATGCTTCATGGCAACCTAGTGGTAAATCTTCTTCCGCAGTCATTGTAAGGGATTGGAAAGGGGCAGTGATTAAAATGAGAGTTCACATCTTTCATTCTCCATCCCCATTACATGTAGAACTTTTTTGCATTCAATGTGGATATGACTTGTGCTCTGAACTGGAATTGAACTGTTGTGTTATTGAGTCTGACTGTTTACTGGCTGTAAATGGCATTTGGAAACCTATGACATGTCAGTGGAGAGTGTTCTCTATTTGCAGCCTTCTTTATGATAAGCATTTAGTTTACTCGATCCAACACACTCCACGGGAAGCTAACACCACAGCTGATTTTTTGGCTAAATATGCTTTGGAAAATAACTTACAGGGAGATCTAGATTTAGATAATGTTCCTGGTTTTCTTAGGGGTCTCATTCATTTGGACAAAAAAAACTTCCCTGGAGTAAGAATTGGCTCTCATCTAGGAGAGTAATTAGAGTTACCATTAGCTCTCTATCTCTGCCATGAAATTTTTCCATATCTACTCTTTACAATATCTCACAATCCATTTCGAAAAGATACTGTTGTTTTTGCTCTCTTCCAATTGCAGGTTTGAAGATGTAACTTGGCGAAGATCAGACTGTTAGTTTTGCTGTGAAAGAGCATTAGCTCTTGGACTTCTCAGGCCGGATGACTGCTTCACCTTCCCTACCCAAACTTCTTTTTTTTCAGATCCACTCATGGTTTATCCCGTCTATTCCGTCTTGACTGATTATCATTGACTAACTGGGATTTCGATTCTTGACTCCCCGACCTGTTCGTGATTTATCAGTCTACAGGAATTCATAGGAAACACTGGTTAGAACACGGTTGTTGTTTTACTGTTATTATTGGCTTAGAATAGGTGTATGCAAGAGCCTTATCTTTGGACTCTCGGATCATCTAATAGATGACCTCTTGTAATTTTAAATTTCATCTCGCGCCAATATTGGCAAAAACTTTAATGGTTTGGGGAGCCTAATATATTTCCCCCATCCTCGGATGGCTTAAAATTTTAAAAAAAACTCCTTTCAAGTAACGCTTTCAAAGGTTCAAAAAATATCAATTTTCACCTGGAAAATGCTAAACTCCTTTTTGCCTTTTGATGATGTTCTAATCAAATGTGGATTTAGCCTAGCCTCTAAATGCCCAGCATGCAACCAAGCTGATTCCCTTGAACATTTTTTCATCTCTTGTCACCTAGCTCAAACTGTATGGACTGATACTTCTGCTAAAATGGGATATAACCTACACACTCTAGACAATCTAATTGATAGATTCTTTGCATAATGAAACAATAATGATCTATCTAGAGTTCATAAAGATATCTGTAGATTGCTACCATCTCTGATTTGTTGGTCTCTATGGAAAGCCAAAAATGCTTTCTATTTTGATAACAAGAATTTCTCACCTACTCATATCTGTAAAGAAGGAAGAGACCTTATCTTTCTATCATTCTCAGCTAAGCCCTGCTTCCCTAACAATCTTGTGAATATGAGCTATCCCGTTTCCTCACTGATCCCACCCCTCAGACCACCTCCAAAGCCCTCCATATCTATTGTCTACTGGAATAGGCCAGCACCTAACACCATAATAATCAATGTGGATGCTTCTTGGTCTTCCAAAAACTCAACACTTGGCCTTATAGCTAGAGACAGTGCTGGTAATCCATGCCTAATCCAATCCACAATCACCTCTGCTAAACCACCACTAGAAGCTGAAATGAAAGCCATCCAATTTGCAGCTTAGGTTTTCCCATCTCTGGATTGCAGCTGCAATTTTATAATTAAATTTGATTCTATGGTTGCAGTAAACATGATTAACAATCCAAAAAGAGCTAAATGGTCCCTCAATGCACTAGCTTTTGAAATTCACTCCAAACTAAAGGAATTATGTACCTTTTCATCATTTGCAAGCATGGCATTGTCGAGGTGGGAGATCCACAACTAGACCTTCGCAACTAGACCTTCTCCCAGCTCTCCGGTTGAAAAAGGTACATAATTATCATGGCGGATATCTACACTTATTCTACCCACCTTCGCAACCCAACTAGACCATTTAGCACGTTGCTCCGAGGAAGAATTTCCCAACTTGTTGAAACTCACCAATGTTGACTCTTTCCTAGCCATTCTATGTTCTAAGGCTTTACAATGAGATCTTGGTATTCCCACATCCCCCGATCCATCATCCTCATCCTATGTCGGGACCGTCAACGGGGGATTAACATTCCCCAAAAGTGACACATCATTACGAGTCCTTTTCTTAGCTATCATTTTGTAATATACATTTAAAAACAATAATTTAACCTTGTCTTAAAAAAATCACTATTTTATGGAATACCGAAAGACCATCATTCAAGAAGAATATGTTTTTTTATAAAATAACAAGTAAATATATAATGAAATTACAATTAAAGTTTAAACACAATATTATCTAACCAAGTATTTAAAGCACTCTAAAACCTTAGTCAATCTATATATCTACCTATTACAAAAAATTATTCCTCAATCCATAGCATCATTTTACCATCCAACACCATTTTGGCACCCAAATCATAATCAAAACACTAATTGTGTTACATAACAAACTCAATGTAAAATAAAACTAAAAGACTCATAAAATGTAAATCATAGCCATATTGGAAACAAATCTTGGCTTTGGTCATTTTTGTTCCTAAATCATAAACCCCAGCTAATGAATCAATCGAAAGATTTACCTTTTGGAAAAATCAAAGGATATAAAATACTCCACCATGTCTTCTACCAATTTGAATTTACAAAAACCTTAAGGAAATTCAAAATTTGGCATGAGAAATGGGAATGGAATAGATTTTTGATTGGAAAGTTACCTCTTAACATCTTGTGTGTAATCTTGAAGTTGAGATGAGAGGAAATGAAGTGGAGTTTGAGGTAGGGTTTTGGGAGAGAGGAATGGTGGAAAAATCCCATTTTTTTCAAATGGGTATTAAATGCCCATTTGAAACACCCTATATGGTGTTTTTGTGATTGAAGGGATTTCCAAACTGGGAAACCATGTAAAACACTTTACAAACTCAAAAAATTGTCGTCTCTTTGCAAATGAAGATCAGACGGCTTTCCAAACTCGGAAAGTCATTTAACATTTAAAAAAAAGTAAAAATGGGTTTTCAATCCCAAATTAAAACCCTTGTTTTCAAAACACTCCAATCTAGAAATTCCGAAATCTAATTTCTCCCACACAATTCACCCATTCCATTCACAATGAGTCATATGAGCACTACGAAACAGGGTCAGGCTAGCTACAGGAGTCATCGTCCGTTCAAGGGGATTGCCCCTTCTAAAAAATTCTTCAGCGAAGTTGCGGAGCAAAGGTATGTTGAATTTTTAAGAGGAGGGTAATTAATTAGAAGGTCATTTTGGAATCCTATATTGGTAAATTATCACTTGATTAATTGCTAGCACACTTCAAAACTCAACATCTTCATAAATTATTATCTATGGATGAGCCTGTTTATACGGACAAAGTTATACAATTCTATACAAATTTAGTGCAAAGTAAGAACAATCGTGAGGTTAATAGGGTTAATGGAAAAATGGTGCAGGTGACTAAGTATACTATTAATGCTTCCTTAGAATGCCCTTACACTTCCCCATAGAAATTAAGGCCGGATGACCCCAATGGACCCCCTAGAAATTTATCACACACATGTTTGGCCAGGTGTTAGCGAAGCTATGCCACTATGTCCCTTAGTTATGGCTAGGAAATATTTTAAAAGTCAAGATCCAATGAGAGGAAAGCGGATAGTTTTGACATCAGAGTGTTAACTGTAGAGCAACGTCTTGTCTATATCGTGTTTCCCACGGGTGGCCACACTTACAAGCCAATAATAGATAATATCATGATGTTCCAATACATCATTGATGGGTCAAGATCAACCCCGGATTTCCTCTCATCTTGTTTATGTTGAAGGCCAGGCATGCGAAGAAGAAGGATCCCCATTATGATGGTCTAATTAGCGCTATGTTGAAGAAGGCTGGAGTGATTCCTCAAGACAAGACAAGTAGATTGGAATACTATGATGAAGTATGGTTTGCACACAAATAACTCAATCTCGGATTGATAATAAGTGGGAGATACGGAAAAAACCCAGTCAAAAAGAAAATAGTGCAATGAGAGATTGCAAAGCGGCTGAAGATAGAGAGGCGGCATCGAGCTCCCATACATTTACATTGTTATTATGTTGTACACATTTAGTTTGAGTGACTAATTAAATTTTTTAAAATTTGTCGATATTTTTTTGAGTTATTATGTTGTACACATTTGTCGAAATTGTTTTGCAGGTGCTGGGAGCGGATGGAAGGCTAAGTTTAGCAAATACTTTGACTGCATGCGAATGGATATGACCAAAACGCACGAGATGTTGACCTGTGCTAATTTACAGCTTGTTGCATTCATGGAATCCCAAGGCCTCCACTTGGAATTGAGTGAAGATGACGGCCCACCTAACTTCGAGCCGGTCTTCTCGGAGAGTGATGTTGATGGTGACGATAATGGTGACCATGGTGGGGATGGTGGGGATGTTGGCCAGGATGGAGATGAAAACCTTGGGGGGGGGGGGCAAAGACGAGAATAAAGATTCCTTTATTGATAAAATTCTTAAATAGACCAATTTGTGACCTCTATATTTGAAGATTTTGTTTTTCTTAAATTTTAATGTTTAGACTAATTTGAATCATGTCGACCTAGGATTGGAATGCTATGGATTTTTCGTCCCACTTTGTTATTCAAGAAATTCGACTTAATTGAATGGTGTGACTCTCGGAATATATCTTTTTAAAAGCCTTGTTTTTGCCAAATCTTGACTTTCTATTGTTTTGTAAAGTGATGTTTTTTTCTTCATTCAACAGTTAAACCATTTGTGAAAGGGTTTTTATATTAAATGACCATAAGGCCGGACAACTTTCCGAGTTCATAATCTCTTCTACTCTTTGTTTTATAGAACATAACACTTTACGAACTCGAAAACATTGAGGTTGATTATGACAATAAAAGATGAGAAGTTTTCCAAACTCGAAAAATATATTTACGAGTCCGGAAATATTTAATGTTGAAGAGACGATATGGGAGCATATTGTTTCCGAACTCGGAAACTGTGTTTCTGAGTACGTTGGTCGGTTTTTTTCCCTCTCGGGTTGAAACTGCGCGCATAATTGATTCTAATGAAAATGATTCTGAGTTTGGAAACATGTCTTGTCTAGTATACAAAGACACGAGTCATGCTTATCGAACTCAAAAATTACCATACTTATATAAAAAAATAGAGCAAACGTTTCATATCAACCTTTTCACCCCCAAATCGGGAAACTCTTGCTTGAATCCAAGCTCGCAAACTCCCTTCCATCAATCAAATTCTACTAAATCTTCAAGGTTTTAGACATGGCTCAAGGAGGTTCAATCCCATGAGTTCAAAGATCTCATTCCACCGGCCATAATTCGAGCTTCGATTCCACGAGGTTCGTTTATCAATTTATGATATGTTAAGAGGGAAAAGTTGCTAGATACTTATCTTGTCGATTTTAGCGAGCATTTAAACGTAGGATTGGCCAACCCACTTTTTTTTTAATTTAGAGATGAACATGTTGAGCAATTTCTTTCGTGTAATGAGAAGTCTTTTTTATAGCACTTGTCCATTTTATGGTAATTTTGAAAGAGTAGGGAATGGGGGTTACGCGACTAGGGTTAGAGGGATCAAAATACCGATAAGCAAATCGAAACTTAATAAGTCATTAGATTGTCGATACATGTACCCAAAATTTATTTTCCAGGAGGATTTAGATGGCCTGTTGGATGATGCTACCATAGGGAGAAGTGCCTCCTAGAAGTTGAATACCCATACATTAATTTCATAGAATGTAGTGAGAGGTACTTTTTCGGAGATAGATTGAACTTGGGTAGACCTAAAACCTTTGATCTTGAACTACTTCCTATAGACCAACGTATTGTGTATGAGATCATTAATAGAAGTGTTGTCCCCTCGGAAGGACACTTGGCCTAGCCTAACTACCCCTACCTTATGTTATTCTATTTAATAATTGAGGGAAGAAAAATCAATCTTGGGGCGGCTATTTTTAGGCACATGGTGCACTTTGCAACCTCAAAGAAGGTGTTTCCACACTTACCTTATGGGATTTTAATCACCCACATATTAAAAAGTGTCGAGAGGGTGGTTTAAGAAGGTGGGGAGGGGGGGGGGGGGGGGGAAAGGGCCAAAGTATTATGACAAGACATACTTTGAGAATAAGGATTGGGTGTTGATGGATCGTAAGTAGTATCATAAACCTTAGGTAAATCCCAAGGCGAGCAAGAGACCACGCATTAAGGAAGATTAGTCAAGTATGCGTTTATATCGATTTGGTTCATTTTTTGTAGTTCTAGTTTTTGTTTTCTACATTGTTTAATAAATTGTAATCTTGATTGATATACATTTTAGGTAATCAAAAGTCTTACTTGAAAGGTTTCAAGGATTGCTACAAGTCAATGTGCAAGGAATTCTTTGCCATGAAGGTGAGAATTAGGTTTATCGAACAATGAGCTTATGAGCCCCTCTTCGCATCAACATCCCAACCAAAGCTCACCCGATCAACTTCGATGGGTGATATTGAAGATGGGATTGAATGATATTTCTAGACTAGATCCATAGTATTTTATTTGTTGTTATTGTAGTATCAATAGGATATCTTTGTTTAAGTAACATGGTGTAAGCTTTTCCAATTGTTGAACTTTAATGATTCATAGGTTATATTTTGAATGATCCAGACATTTGGGTTTGAATGATTTCTAGATCAGTATTTGAATGATTTGTTGTCAACCAATGTATTTAAGAGTAAACCAACGACTTAAGATGCATGTGAAATATTCATAGTACATGACTTAACGAAACACATGAATATGTTGCACTTAAATGTGGACAACTTACTTCTTATGTTTCATTTTCTTGATCACCTTCTTTGATTTAAGTTTTTTACATGTGATCTTTCCCTTACCGTCAATCCACACTCCTTCATGATGGTCGTTATGACATTGTGAAGACTTCGATCATCCTCCTTGAGCAACATAACTTCATTAGATCCACATATCAATGTATAACATCTGAATCAAGTTACTTCCTCTCATTCATTTTCTTGAACAAAAACACGTTTCCCTTCGACAACAATCTCCCACCTAGGACTAACATGATCCCTGACATAGAAAACCTGCTGCGCTTGATTTTCCAATATGAAAGGATCAATCCTCCATCCAACATGACTTCTATCTACTAGGGTGAACCCCAAATCCTCAGTGCGATGTCTATTGTCAGCTCACGGAAATTTAAGCACAGGGACACATATACAGACAAAGTCAAGCGCCCAAATTTAGGATATTGTGCCAAAGTAGCATTTCATCACCTCCCTTTCCAACGTGCAATGCTTCAGAGAAAAGAGACACTCCATGTTTTTGAGTGACACTCTTATCATACATTGATTTGTGGAAAATGTGAAGCCATTGATTTCATACAATAAATATGAAAGAACGGTTCCCAATGGTCTGCGCACCAACCATTTCAATTTTGTTGAATGTTCACCGATATCTACATGATACCACAACCAGGATGCAAAAGTTGAAGTGTGCAATTGGAGAACCTGAGCCTCATTGAAATTAGGGTGCTCCACTTGTATCACGTCCATATTAATCTCGATGCATGGAACTACATCCTTGTGGTTGTTCAGGACATAAAGGTGAGCGGCATATAAATCTTTCGCACTCGGGGCTAAACAATTTCCCCTGTCTAACCCCTACACCTTACAACCTCCCTTCATGTCTACCAATTGGAACCCCAAAAACTTTAACTTCCTTCTTATAATCAATGCAAAACTCAATGTCTTCTTCAGTCTCGTACTGCTGAGCAATACTAGCATCAGGCATGTACCAAATTTTCACAAAGTGCTTGCAGATTTTTATGTACCTCTCGAATGGATACATCCATCTTAGAAAAAATGGACTGCAAAGTTTTATCTCACACACCAAATAGACGATCATGTGGACCATAATGTCAAAAAATGATTTTGAGAAATACATCTCCACACGGTACAAAACTTCAACAATCATCACTTGTAGCCTATCCAACTTCGATACACTTACACTTTTGTGAAAAATGGATTTGAAATATAAACAGATCTTCGTAATGCACAATATTGCATGAGAAGGCAGTGTAGATCAAATGGAAATGACATAGAATTCCTGCATCAGGTTGGGACAATCGTGTGACTTCAACCCACCTAACTTAAACTCCTCGACTGACACACAAGTGCTAATGTTGGACGAGTATGCACCGAGTACTTTTACATTACTAAGGTTCTCACAAAAGAATTTCTTCTCCATCTGCGACATAGAATAACAAGTAGAGGGCAAATAACATTTATCACCGGTACTCACGGGCTGTAGATTCTTCCGAATACCCAACTTAACAATACTAAGCCTAGCCTTCAATTCATCCTTTCTCTTACCAGAAGAATTTTACAATTTCCCAACCAAGGAATGACAAGCATTCCTCTCAAGGTGCATAACGTCAAGGCAATGTCTAATGTCTAACCTCAAAATGCTCCCAATATGGTAGGTCAAAGAAGATTGAACATTTCTTCCAACTTCCTTCAACGACAACTTTTCATTATTCTTACCGAAGTTATAAGGCAAATTCTTAACACTTTCATGAATCTGTGTAACTGTTTGTGTCAATGGTGCTCCTCTTTCCTCTACTTTCCCATTGAACCATTTGCTGGCCAATCTCCATGGATGCCCCTCGGGAAGCAACCACCTATGTCCGTGATAAACTATCTTATAACCATTATTCAACTGACAAAAATCAGTGTCTTTCTCATAAAAAAGGACAAGCCAAGTGCCCTTTCAAAGAATAGCTAGACAATTCCCATATGAATGAAAATCATTAATTGTGCAAAATAACAATGCCTTAATAGTGAAAAAAATTTCCACCAACCCATCACAAATTCGAACACTATCCATAAATAAAGTCAAGAAATCCTCAACTAGAGGAGCAAGATACACATCAATATCATTACTAGGTTTCTTCGGTCCCAATATCATCAAACACAACAACACACACTTACATTTCATCATCAATCATGATGGAAGGTTGTAAATGACCAATATAACAGGGCCAAGAACTATGTGTACTACTTATATTTCCTAAAGGATTCATACCGTCTATACACAATCCTAACCTTAAATGCTGAGAGTCTTTTCCAAACACGAGGTATAGAGCATCGATTTTCTTCCATTGCTCCCCATCCAAACTATGACTAATCACATCATCCACGGGTCGGTCCCTATCCCCATTCCAATGCAACATCTTCCCTAAACACATACAACTTCTTCAAACGAAGAATGCTCGGGAGGTACCATGACACTTTTACAGGTGTCCTTTTCCTTGATTTTATTGGAACTTTTGCACCCGTCTCAATCGTACATCTCTTCAACATGTATCGTGACTTGCAACATACACAACAAGTTTCTCGATCTTTATATATTTTCCCATATACAACATATAATCATTTGGGCTTGCATTAAGTTTTTGCAACTTAAATCCCATTGGGCAAAGTATTTTTTTTGCAGCATACAACCTATCGAGTATTAAATTACCTTCGAGAAGAAAATCCCTAAACAACTCAAGAGCCTCCGTCATCGACTTATCTGTGCATCCAAATTTTTCCTTCAAGTTCATTATCCGCAAAGTTGCACTTAAAACCAAGTATTTCGAACTATTGTACAAGGGGGTGCCTTTGTCGTTCATCAAAGCTTGTAACGACTCAGGTTTACCTTTGATCTCCCTTGTAATATCTTCCACCATTTCATCAAAATCAACTTTCCCATCTAATTCATCACCCACCATCAAGTCCTGCAATTCATTCGTAGGAGAAGCTTCCAAAACTTCACCGTGTCATATCCAACGAGTGTTGCTTGTTTGGAACCCCCTCATTATAAGATGTTCCTCCATCTTCTTCCTCACTGCATATACATTATTTATACAATACTTACACGGGCATCATGCCCAGGAAGAACCATTTTTAGAAGCATGTTTAAATGCAAATGTAATAAATGATTCAAACAATGACATGTACTCGGGTGATTTCCTAAGATCATTACCATCCCAATTCATTATCCTAAAAATTAATTGCAATTCAACACATGGGAATACATTAAACAATAATCATAACCCTATCTAATATCAAACCCTAATTTCACAATCTTAAATATAAAACATTAAATACACCTTTGGATATTTCAAGAATACTAGGAACATAATTTGAATAATACTAAGTTTACCAATGGAAAATAATGAAATCACAAGTACAACACCTTTTCTTCAATGGAGGGGAAGAAAAAATTAGATTTTTGATGCAATAAATGCAATAAGGCGCACTTTTTTAAACTTATGCAAGGCACTTTTCGAACTCAGAAAGTGCATTCATCTACACAGGGACATGACTATATATTTTCTGAGTTCAGAAATGTTATTACAAATTTGGAATAATGGTATTCCCTATGTAAAGTGGTGGCTTAGTGGTTTCCAATTTCCGAGTTCGAAAAATGTTATTTTTAAGGCGGTTGTGACTAACCACCTTAGATCAATCGAAAAAAATTTAATTGGATAAAGGGAATCTGATCGACGGTTTCCAAGCTTGAAAATAAGTTTTTAAGGTGGTTCGGGACCAGAAAATTGAAACCGCCTTCCACAGTTGTCTTTAATAGAAGGCTCTCCACTAGTGCAACTCCTTCGAAGCTTTCAACACTTTTGCTTTACTTGGACATCTCAGCATAGTAAGTTTGTAACCATTGAAAAAAGGCATCATCATTGCTACAAAACTTAACTGCGAATCAACCTTTTGACATTTTCAACCACAATTTGTTACAATTACACAATAAGGGAAACTAGAAACTTTTAAATGATAGTGTTGGAAAATAATGGTTAAAAGGTTGAAATTTATCGAAATTTGGGTGTCATTTTAAATAGGACCCAAATGAATTTGGGGTTGGTGGATGTCATTTTTGGGTTCTCCTTCGCGAGTACTATAGAATACACTATTTAAAATCTCAAATGGATCAAGGATGAATGGGAGGTCATCGTCGTATCTCTCAAAGTTAACATTTATAAGCCCTAAATTCATACTAACAACAACTATGTAGATAGCGTCAAATTGGGGTTGTCCACAAAGAAGAGGGATTTTCTTCAGCGTTTAAACATAAAAGGTTGATATTATGCTAGAAGTAAATATATATATATACACATATAAAAGCATGTAAAAAGGGGGGTATGGTTGGTTGGTTATTCCTAAGTTATGAAATTAAAAAGACAAGATAATTAGCAAAGTCAAGTAATTATGCTAATCATCAAACAAACTAAGAAAAAGGGGTTTAAAACTACAAAAGACAAAGCTCTGGCGGAAATTGACATCCACTTCCAAAGAAAATGTAAATCATTTAACCATTCACTCATTCTATCACTTTTGTTACCTATGGAGAATGCCAATGGAAGATCAACATTTATTCCTTCTTAATAGTAATTTCCAAAGACAAACAATGACCATTTGCAAACCTCGTTGACAATCACCCTAGGCACACCACACCGTATAGGTATTTCATCAATGGTATTATACATGAAGGACCATAGATTTGATAACAACAAGCCTTCTACCAAAGACATAGTCATTTAACCAAACATAGCATTCATTAGGCAAAACCTAGAACAAACCACATTCAAGGTTCAACCTTTCATTGCATCTAAAGGATAAATATGAGAACAATCCATATTAACGTACTTATCAGTAAGAATCACACCACATTATGCACAAGAAGTTCTAAGTTCATGTTCTTAGATTTTCATGCAAAGGAGTTAAGAAATTTGTCACTTTCCTAACACCCTAACACTTCAATTATAGAAACAATTCCTATTCTCAAACAACCCATGGCATAAATGTAGCAAAACATAGCATTAAGAACACGTGAATGCTAAATAACAAAGGCTTCAAGAATGAGTGAAACAATCTATTCACTACTTCCACTACTTGTTGTCAAGATAAATCTTCCATCCTTCTAAGGTAGTAGTTTGCAAGAGTGAATTCGACATCTCTTGTCAAACCTCACCAATGACTCCCTTAGTCAAAACACGACTAAGAGTATCCCATTGGTGGCATTGAGTACGAAGAATCAACAAGCTTGGCAACACTTATAAACACTACACTGTGTCTAAGCATTTAGCCAATTCATGCATTTACACAAGATTAGCCAAGAACGATCGACATTCATAGATTTCTCTCATTTTCTACCTAAAATAAACTTGATAACGAATTCAACCTCATCACATTCATCTAGAAATTATTAACACATCCACATCATTAAGAAGCTCTAACTCATGTGCTTAGATTTCACATAATAAGAGGGGAGAATTAGCTACTTTCTCCCAACCCTAACAAGTAATCATACAAGCAATTCATATACTCAAGCTTCCAACAACATCAATGCCATTAAAAATTCACATTCAAAGCTCAATAAGCACAATAGAAAAAGAACTAAATAGATAGATATGATTCTCAAGGCATAGATATGGAAGCTTCAAACAATTTCTCCCAAGATTAAAATAAGCTAGATAATTAAATGACATGATTAACCTACAAAAAATAAGAAAAAAAGGAAGAGAAAAACTAGGGTTTGAACCCAGAAAAACGCAGAAGAAAAAAGGGGGTGAAGAGGATAGGACAATGTTTAGTATTTGAAGTACAAAAAAATAAGAAAGTTTCTGGCCATACGTCCGTCGTGAGTCACGACGGGTTCGTCGCGAGTTGCGACAGAGTCCATTTTCAGCATCTTGATTTCTTTTTCTTTTTTTGGTTTCAAGTCCTCCTCTTCACTTCACTTATCTTCAATTCTTCATGTCTTCAAAAGCTCAAATACAAGTCTTCAGGTCCTTAAATATTCAAAGGTATTCTTCAAAAAATTTCAAAGTTTTCAAAGTCTTCAAACAAATTACCTTGTCACACAAAATCCTCTAGAAAAGTAAAAAAAATGTAAAAGTCGCTTTTAACTCTCCTTAGAGAAATTTAAGGAAAAATGCCATATGTGGAGCACAAAAGTGTACAAAAGTGTATCCTAAAAGTCATAATATAACCGTATAAAATGGGTACATCAAACCTCCCCACACTTAAACCTTACTCGCCCTCGAGTAAGAAAAGATTTAAGTACACAAAGGAATTCATATGTCCACATCCTAAACTAATATTCCCCCAAAAGAATCCTCACAAAAACTATTAATATCGTAAATCCCAAAATCAAAGCTTAATTGAGAAGTTTTCACACTCACAACACCAATTCCTGAATCTAACCAAACCTACCACTTATCAATTCACTTCCCATTAAAGGATGCGAGAATCTTCATATGTCAATATATGTAAGATGGTTGAGGAATGAGTGGAAGTGTGGTATTTATTGGGAGTATTTGGTGGAGAAGAAGGAAGGATTATGCAGTGTTTATACACAATTGAAAAGTTGGTTTTTCGATCGTGACTCACGACACAACTGGTCGCAACTCGCGACACAACTGGTCATGTCGTGTCGTCGTATGAGGTAAATTCTTTCAAAAATTTTGTGATTCAGTCGCGACTCATGATGGCCATGTCGCAACTTGCGATGGACGTGTTGCGACTTGCGATGACCATGTCAAAGGTGCTGGGAGTTCATTTTTGCACCCCTGTTCGTCACGACTTGAGACGTGTTCGCCGCCACTCGCGACGTGTCTGTCGCGATTCGCGGTGACAGGGTTTCCCAACACTTAGTAAGAATTTATTTTGTTTCTTACCAACTTTCCAAGATTTCTTCCCTTTCTCATTGATCTCATTCCTTCATGTCCTCCAATGCAATGCACTTCACCTTTCTACAAAATCATAGATTAACACACCATTAAAAGAACAAGACAAAATAACAAAAACTAAACAAAAAAACCAAAATAAAGGCCGAATTTATATATGTCATCGGCACGACAAAGTTCCATATATTTTAGGTCGTCGGCATGACCGTAATGTTATCCATATGGTGAAGGCTTGAACCCCTTCACCATGAGTATCCAAAACTTGAGAGGTGGGGGTACAAAACTTTCAAGAGGAAAGTCTTGTTGTGGTGGAGATGGTTTAAAGGGAGTTGGGTGGTTAGGAGGCTTGGGATAATCTTTTGGCTCCTCTCTTTTCTCCCTTAAAACATCCAAAAATTGTAGAGTTGGTTCACTAGGGTGATAATGCTAATGAATGTAGCACAATCACCTCTTCCTCCATTTTTTTCATCCTCAACAACAACTCCTCATCCCCTTCACACTCAAGCTCATTTCCCATGGTGACCTCACTCACCGAATCCTCGAGTTTGATTTAAGATGGTGTATTTTTGGAATCATGAGCTTCTATTCGGGCTGATGCTTCTAATATACTCCTTGCATGCCCCTCAATAGCCTCAACACTAGAGGAGAGCCGAGTGTCCGGCTACTCACTAGTAAAGTTTTTCATGTTTGCTATTGTATTTATGACTTCCTCACGTGTCAAACTTGAACATCCTTGTTGGGCTTGGTTTTGGGGTTTGGTATAAGGTGGTGATGGCCAACTATTTTGCTTATATTGTTGGTTTTCTGGCTCATTCTCATACCACCAATCCGGATTACCACTCCATTCCTGATTGTAAGAATTGTGGTATGGGTACCATTCATGAGCTTCTTGCCCTTGAAAACCAACATCTCCTACCTCTTGGTAGCACTCTTAATAATACCCCTGGTTTTGGAAACCAAGGGCTCTTTCCCCCTCATGGAGCTATTCCCACAACAAATAGAAAGACTCGGTAGGATGGTCGGGATGACACATCTTACAAAACCTTGCTTGTTGAGCTTCTCTTCTCATCATGAGTTCCCTCAAGGTGAGACGTTCCATATTATTGTATTTTTTCAAAATTTTGAAATCATATTGCAAGGATTCTCGATAAAATTTCACCAAGAACTCAAGCAATACCTACTCCTAACAAAAAAACCACCAAGGAATGGAAAATAAAAACAACTAGCTAATATGCAACCAAATGCACCTAAACACTTAAAAATAAATGCCTCTTCCCTGGTAGCGGCGCCAAAATTTGGAAGGTCGTCACTGTACCTCTCAAAGTTAATATTCCGCAAAGACGAGGGATTTTGCTTAAGTGTTTAAACATAAAAGGTTGATATTATGCTATAAGTATATATATATATATACACATATAAAAGCATGTAAAAAGGGGGGTTTGGTTGGTTGGTTTTTCCTAAGTTATGAAATTAAAAGACTAGATAATTAGCAAAGTCAAGTAACTATGCTAATCATCAAAGAAACTAAGAAAATAGTGTTTAAAACTAAAAAAGACAAAGCCTTGGGGGCAATTGACATCCACTTCCAAAGAAAATGTAAATCATTGAACCATTCACTCATTCTATCACATTAGTTACCTATGGGTAATGCCAATGGAAGATCAACATTCATTCCTTCTTAATAGTAATTTGCAAAAGACAAACAATGACCATTTGCAAACCTCGTTGACAATCACTCTAGGAAAACCACACCATAGAGGTATTTCATCAAGGGTATTATACACGAAGGAATATAGATTTGATTACAACAAGCTTTCTACCAAAGACATAGCATTTAACCAAACATAGCATTCATTAGGCAAAACCTAGAACAAACCACATTCAAGGTTCAATCTTTCATTGCATCTATAGGATAAATATGAGAATAATCCACATTAAGATACTTATCTAGCAAGAATAACAACACATTATGCACAAGAAGTTCTAAGTTCATGTTCTTAGATTTTCATGCAAAGGAGTTAAGGAATTTGTCACTTTCCTAACACCCTAACACTTCAATCATACAAACACTTCCAATTCTCAAACAACCCATGGAATAAATGTAGAAAAACATAGTATTAAGTACACATGAATGCTTAATAACAAAGGCTTCAAGAACGAGTGAAACAATCTATTCACTACTTCCACTACTTGTTGTGAAGATAAATCTTCCATCCTTCTTAGATAGTAGTTTGCAAGAGTTAATTCAACATCTCTTGTCAAAACTCACCAATGACTACCTTAGACGAAACATGACTAAGAGTATCCCGTTGGTGGCATTGAGCACGAAGAATCAACAAACTTGGCAACACTTATATACACTACACTGTGTCTAAGCATTTAGCCAATTCATGCATTTACACAAGATTAGCCAAGAACGATTGGCATTCATTGACTTCTCTCATTTGCTACCTAAAACAAACATGATAATGAATTCAATATCATCACATTCATCTTGCAATTATCAAAACATCAACATAATTAAGAAACTCTAACTCATGCTTTTAGATTCCACATTAAAAAAGGGGAGAATTAGCTACTTTCTCCCAACCCTAACAAGTAATCATACAAGCAATTCATATACTCAAGCTTCCAACAACATCAATGCCATTAAAAATTCACATCCAAAGCTCAATAAATGCACAATAGCAAAAACACTAAATACATAGATATGATTTTTAAGACATAGATATGGAAGCTTCAAACAATTTTTCCCAGGATTAAACTAAGCTAGATAATTAAAAAAACATGATTAACTTACAAAAACTAAGAAAAGAAAGAAGAGAAATACTAGGGTTTGAACCCAAAAAAATGCGGGAAAAAGAAGGGGGTGAAGAGGAGAGGATAAGATTTAGTATTTATGGTACAAAAAAGTAAGAAAGTTTTTGGCCATACGTCAGTCGCGAGTTGAGACTGAGCCCAGTTTCAGCATCTTGATTTCTTTCTTCTTTTTGTTTCAAGTCCTCATCTTCAGTTCACTTATCTTCAATTCTTGAAGTCTTCAAAAGCTCAAGTACAAGTCTTCAAGTCCTTAAATCTTCCAAGGTATTCTTCAAAGTTTTCAAAGTCTTCAAACAAATTGCATTGTCACACAAAATCCTCTAGAAGAGTAATAAAAGCATAAAAGTCATTTTAAACTCTCCTTAGAGAATTTCAAGGCAAAATGTCACATCTAGAGCACAAAAGTGTATCCTAAAAGTCCTAATATAACCGTATAAAATGGGCACATCAGTGAATGAGATATGGGCTCGAAATGCCACACTTGAAAGAGAAAAATTGCGTGGAAATTGGGCTGGATTGATTTTTCCGTGGACTGTCTAAAATGCATATGGACCGTGTGGAAGTCTCTAGAAGGCCCAACCACATTAAATATGATATTTCTTGTGTGTAATTCTTAAGAGATAAGAACAAAATACTTTCATATTTTGTGAGATATCTTGTCGTAAATGAATACACGGTTTACCATGTTTAATACACTGAAAAATATTGCAGAAGTACTTCTTCCATTTTCAACAAATTTAATTCGATTATTCTTTGAATGATCTCGGATTTGATGAGTTGGTGATTGGAGAAATTATTCCCTAATTAAAAAAATAGAATAATACATTTCTATGATTAGGGACTCTTAGAGCAATATAAATAGAGCCTCTTAGTTAGTCATGAAACTCGCTTTATTTATCAAGTCTCTCCTTATTCTAAACTTGAGTTTTCATTCTTACTTTCTTGAAGCTTCCATCCATTTCTCTGTCAAGGTGTTAGTCCTCCAGGCCTTGTGTGAGTCCGATGTAACTTTTACATGTTAATTGTTGCTTTCAATTGTTTTACCTTAGGGAACGATGTCCACGGGGATACTCATTCGTTTTGAGGGAAACGAGTTTACTCGTGAAGCGATTTATTTTTTGTTGATATATTGCACGTAATTTAAGATTTCTAATTGTATGCCTCAATAATTAATAAAAGTATGTTATTATTGCATATGTAAATTGCTCTAAACTCGTATAATATTAGCAATATATGTTCAACAGACAGATTGTTTGGTTCCATAAACAACTTGATTTATATGGCATGTAAATTCATTATTTCACTAAATCTTGAAAACTCTCCGATTTTGTCGATCTTTTATGAAGGCTTGGGAAATTTAATATAAATACGTCCCACTTCATTAGTTTTCAATTTTTATAAAAGGATTAATTACTCAGCATGTCGTTGTAGTATCAAACCATTTTTGTAATACTCTATCAAACAATTTTCAACTCATTATGCTTGATGCATTATTAGGAAAATTAGCTAGCAGTATGTTTTTGGCAATTACTATCTATCGCTTATGCTTCAACAAATTGTCAACATCTACTATTTCACCACTCTCATCAACCCACAGCCCACCACCATGAAAATGTCGTCCCACCATGGATCCCCCATCATCCTCCAAATCAAGAAATACAGATGGAAACTCTGGACTATCAATTACGACTAGTTGATCAATTTCCTTTTCGAAGTAAAACTTGTTCCCATGTAGCACCACATGAAACTTCTCATTTGAAGGGTTCTTGATGTAAACAACATGTCGTGCCTGGGTGGCTAAGATGAATTTTTCATCTTTATATCCTACATGATTCAAGTTAATTAACGTAAAGCCCATGGGTTTTTCAACTACAACACTGGAACCATGTTCCACTCAAAAACACTTGAACAGAACAACTTTGAACTCTACATAATACAACTCCTAAATTTCCTCAGTCGCCCCATAGAAAGGCCTCACTGCAACAACTGGATGTTTATCTCTCTTGCTTGCTTGTCATATGGATTTAGATTTAATATAAGCACCATTATTTTGCATCATGCTCTTCTCATCCTTATCCAATGTTGATAAACTGAAGCCATTAATGTTATAAGCAAAGTAGAGTCTCACTGTGCAGTTTGGTGTCCTTGCAAATGCCCGTAGCTTACTGGCCATCCCTTCCACATTACAATGCTTGTAAAACCAGTTAACAAACATTGAAGATTGCTCTACCTGTATTTATTTGAGGGTCAGTATGGATGAATATCTTCCAACATGGAAACATGCTCTTGAACATACATTAAGGCCTCGCTACTATTACGTAAAACATACAGGTGAACTGCCATCAACTCAGCGTGCATGGTTGTATGAAGTGTACCCTTAGACTATGGAGTCTCATTCTTCCTTCCGCATTGTGGTCCACCTGGAACACCAACCACTATTTTCCCAACAAAGTTCGATGTACAGTACTCGATGATCTCCGTAGTGACGTACCTCTGAACAATCGATGCATCTGGCCGACTACGATTATGAATATAACCCTATGAAAATATCCATGTGACGCTCAAATGGGTACTTCTAATTCATTCCGACAGGCCCGCATATACGTATCTCCCTAACTAAATGTACCACAAGGTGCACGATGATTTCAAAGAATGGCGGGGGAAAATACTTCTCCAAATGGTATAAAACAAAAATAGCCTCCCGCTTCAGTTCATCTAGCTGCTGTCTCCTAATATTTTTTACTGCATATCGAGTTGAAGAAGAAAAACATGTGGATAATCAAAAATATAATTACCTCATCCAAACACAAGTGCATAAGGACATGGAAATTGTGCGATTTCAAAGCATTAAGACGTAATTCATCATTCACAAACCGACTAACATTAGAAGAGTAACCAGATGGTACTTTCATTCCTTTGATGCTCTCACACACCAATCTCTTCTCAGCACTTGATAGATTGTAATGAGTGGGAGGCAGGTACATTCGCTTCCCTTTTACCTCCAGTGCCAGATCCGACCAAATACTAAGGTTCACTAAATCCTTCCTCACATTTAAGCAATCTTTAGTCCTCCCGGGAATGTAAATAACTGTGCCAATCATACTCTCACAAACATTATAATTGATATGCATGACATCTAAACAATGACGAACCTCAAATTCTCCCAGTACAAAAAATCAAAGAAAAATGACATTTTCTTCCACGGTCCGTCTACAGCCCCACCACGTTTTGATAACTTTTTACCAAGAACAACATTCGTTCTCTTCACCTTTTTGTGAATAGCTACACCAGTCAATGGTTTTGGTGCCTTTCTCCTCTCCTTCCCACCAACAAATGCAACCGTGTTATACTGTAACTTGTTCTTCAATGATGGAAATTTATAGTGACCCAAATAAACAGTCTTACGCCCATTTTTAAATGATGGTAATCTGTCTTATCCTCACAAACATGGAAAGCATTGTGACCCTTGACTACATACCCGGAAAGGTTACCATATGCCGGGAAATCATTTATGGTACAAAAAAACATTGCCTTCAATTTAAAATCTTCACCACGAAAACCATCAAATATTAAGGCGCCAACCAACCATAGCACCTTCAAATCTTCTTTCGAAGGGGAAAGATAAGTGTCTATATCATTTCCAGACTATTTGGGCCCTTAAATCATGATGGGCATTAACACGTATTTCCTTTTCATTCACAAGTACTGGGAGAGATTGTAAATGGCAAGAATAACGGGGCATGAATAGTGTTTTGAGAACATATTACCAAATGGTTTCATACCATTAGTACACAAATCCATTCTAAAATTCCTAGGTTTTTATTCAAACTTTGGATACATCTTATCAAATTTCTTCCACTGGTCCACATCAACCGGGTGTCGAATCATATCATCATCTTTACAACCTCCCCTTTCAATGTACCATGTCAAGTTCTTTGCATCCTTATCATTCTTAAACAACCTTCTCAGACTCAGAATAATTGGAAGGTACCACATACATTTGGTAGGCACCCGCCTCCTCACCAACACCACATGCTCTCCACGAACAATAACATTTCTCTTTTTCTTATAACACGATATATTACATACTGGACAAACAACAATCTTATCCGTTAGGTCACCCTTATATTAGACACAATCGTTTGAACAAGCATGTATCTTTTCATACTTCAATCCTATCGGACACAAAGAGCATGTATGAGGAGATAGTTAGTGAGGGAGAGTGTTTTGGGGATGCTAAGTTGGATGACATGTGTGAGGAGGTAGTTAATGAATTTAGAGGAAGGCCCAAGGTTTTGGCTAACTTTCTAGGTGAGAAGGATGAACCATTGTATCCCGGTTACAAGAAGAAAGACACGGTCATGTTATCTTTGATGGAGTTGTTTAATTGAAAGGTTTTAGGTCACGGAGTAGTACTAGTATGAATAAATTGCTTAAGTTTTTGAATGAGAAGCTTCCATCTGGTAATGGGGTTCTAGATAACCTTGGAGCATTAATCTGCAACACATTTATTACAATAGAATTTAATGACAACATCCAAACTATGCAAGATCATTAATGCACAATAAACACCAATATTCCAAATTACAATTACAACTTCATAATATGTCATACAATATAAAAATAAATAGCCATAACATTATAACAACATTAACCTTGAGAACAAATCACAAACTAATATCAATAATTCTACCTCATTCACCATCAAATGATCAAACACACAAGATATATATCTCTACCAACCAAAATCATCCAGGAAATCATTAATATCAATAAATATGATTAAAAAAATGGTTACTTCATGGGTCTTCATTGTGGATCATTTAATGCCTTCATCAACCAAAAAATACCATTAATGCACTCCCTCTCCCAAAAATTTCATTTTTAACTCACCAAAAAAAGGTGGGAGGTAAGCATTTAATGCATATTTTTACACCGGTATAATGATAATACCGGTGCGTATGTAATTATTTTTTTCTAAAATCAAGAATTTTTACACCGGTAAAACATGGAACCGGTGTAGAAATTCAACCATTTTCCCACTTTTTTCAATTTTTATACCGGTAAAATAATTTACCGTTTAAAAACAATTTGGTACCAAAATCATAAAAATGCACCACTTCGATACAGTGGTGTACATATATAGGTGCAACTGTAAACAATAGCATTGGTCCTTACCACCTTTTCAGATATAACCGGTGCCAAAACAAGTAAAATCTACACCGGTTGACGGTACACCGGTGCTCTTATGTATTCATAAGCACCGGTGTTTTCGTTAACATGATTTATACCGGTGCAATTGCACACTTTTGCACCAGTATCCTGTACTCAGGATTTTTTATCGATGTGTATGTACCTATTTCCTAGTAGTGGGTGTAAGTTCCCATATAGATTGTTTGGCGGGTACTTTTAGGAAACGTCTTAATCTAATTCCTAAACTATACTACTAACGGAAAGTTAAGCATACAATTAGAGTTAATGTATTCAATGGTTTGGTTCGTGTTTATTCCCCCGAAGTTGGCTTTATGCGGGTCGTGATGCTCTTGTTGTGATGGTTTGATATAACTTGTTGCTCAGGACCTTAGATTTGTGCTGCTATTGAATTTAATCCATTCATTTTCTCCTTTATGGCTTCCAGTGTTTGTTCATCTTAGTGGTTGTAGTAAAACCCTGGCTAGGCTGATGGTGGTACTTGTTTGGCTTATATGTCTCTTTGGTCACAGCTTGTATCATCTGAATTTGGTAAGACTTGAATAATTTTTCAAGATCCTAACAATAGTGCAGTAGCTGGATTTTCCTTCCGTGTTTTTTTACCCTTCTAGTTGAAGGTGAAGATATGAATGATATGTTGATAAGCGGCACTCACGAAGATACGAGTGATATATTGATAAGTGGCACTCTTGATGATACGAATGATATGTTGATAAGCTACACTCCCCGTGGTGATTCGAGTATGCTGATAAGCGGCACTCCTTGTGATGATCCGAGTATGCTTATAAGCTACACTCTCTGTTATGATTTGAGTATACTGATAAGCTATATTCTCCGTGATAATTTGAGTATGCTGATGAGCTACACTCTCTGTGATGATTCGAATAAGCTGATAAGCTACACTATCTGTGATTATTCGAGTATGCTGATAAACTACACTCCCAATGAAGATTCAAGTATGCTGATAAACTACACTCCCAATGAAGATTCGAGTATGCTGATAAACTACACTCCCAATGAAGATTCGAGTATGCTGATAAACTACACTCCCAATGAAGATTCGAGTATGCTGATAAGCTACACTCCCTGTGATGATTCGAGTATGCTGGTAAGCTACGATCCCCATGATAATTCGAGTTGTATGCTGATAAGTTGCACTCCCTGTGATTATTCAAGTTGTATGCCGATAAGATGCACTCCCTGTGATGATTTGAGTTGTATGCTGATAAGCTACACTCGCTTTGATGATTCAAGTTGTATGCTGATAAGATGCACTCCATGTGATGATTTGAATGAAAAGATTATAAGCGGTACTCCCTGAAACAATTCCTGATTCCAGGAAACCACCGTCGAAATATAAATGACACCCCTCTCGACTCCATATTAATTATTAAGGAATCATAATCATATTCCCAAAGCTACATCCAACTATGAGATTTATGATTATAACATGTATGCTAAGTGTTGCATTTTTACCAATGGCTTGCTTAACTTCGCATGCCTAGAGCGACATTGTCTAAATCTATGTCAAGTCTAAAACTCCGTAAACTTTTTCGAGTAAAATTACCTTTAGCATACCTCAATAAATATATAAATATTACAATATATAGCATGATATGCTACAATGATAAACTATGTTAAAGACTCCATGAGGGACTCAATGATGTAGCTTTATCAAGAAGTCCACCCTTGAGGTAGGAATCGTTATTTGCAAGATCTCGAAACATTGTATCATGGTCTTCGATAGTCTCTCACTGGACGTTGATCTGTTCTTTGGCATACCTTTTTTGCTCCACTATCTCACTAGCGCAAGCTTGAAATCTCCTTGCTTCGTATGGTCAGGCGACTATTATTACACCAGGATTCTAAATCCTTGTTGGCGTTGGTTAAGTCCCGTTTAACCCTCATCAACTCGAGGATTGGTCAGAGTCAAATGATAACGAGACTGCTCTAATGCTTCTCTCAGATTCATACACTACAAAGGCAATAAAAGGAAATTTATCATAATGGAAAAACGAGATTATATTCATTATCGACAAATTTACCTTCAGCCACTCCTTCGAGGTGTTACCACTTACGTAACAGACCACCTAATCAGAGAGGTCCACAAGGGAGTTCGTGGAAGCCAACTCGCAACCCGAGCGGATACAAAAAAACTTATTCGAGCTGGGCACTACTTACCCATGATATTGGATGCGTTAACAGGTACATCCAGTATTGCTATTGGGGTCAAAAGTACGCACCGATCAACAATGTTTCTCTGGAGAAGATGACAAACATACGCGATTCATGGCCTTTCGACAATAGGAAACTGACCTCATCGGAAATTCTCTTGAAGCATAAGATTTCGAGAGATTCCTTGAGCCAGGAAGGAAACTTTTTATGCGCACCCCTCCAAATTAAAAATTAAACAGTAACTATTTTAGAAAACGTAAGTGTCCATAGGTTCGAAGGTTATGTATTAACACATAGCTTTCCTTAGGGCATTTAATGATACCCTTATGAAGTTAGAGTTAGGCCGCAACCCAAATTATTAAATAATAAGAGTTTGGCTACAGTCCAAAGAATATATTTGGGTAGGTTTAGCCGAATAGTGTTTAAGCATGATTAATAAAAATTGTCATTTAATATATTTAATAAGATTTTTGGTTACTTAAAATGACGGTTAGGATTCAATTATTATAAATAGTAAGGTACGTATTCGATTGAGATTCATTCTATCTTTGAGATGATATTGATACACTTTACTGACTTTATCATCGGAGGATCTTCCCCCAATAATTTCGGGGGCTTTGTTTTGCAGGTCATGATAGGGGAGTTGGCAGTGTAGTCCAATCGATTTCGAGACTCATCACATCTACTCACTTTACTTTTTCATCTTTCAATTCAATTCCAACCACTCATTTAGATTTTTCTAAACTTTAACATTCAAAAGTAATGTGACAGTTAGATAGTTAGATAAATCGAGGTAGTATGATACTCTGTTGTGGGAAGAAGAATTTTTATTTATATACAAACTCATTCCCATCATTTTTTTAATCTCACATGAAGGGTAAGATTTCCATGTGGCTCACACAACAAAATATGATGAACAATCATTTCATTCATTTTTTGCCTCATAGAAGAGAGTGAAATTCTCACATGACACACAACAAAGTGGAGTGAATCTTCCAGTGCGATCTTATACAATTTGATTTTCTCTCTCACACAAAGGATGAGTCCAATGTAATTCACATAATAAAATAGGGCGTGCCTCCTACCGCAACCTACACTAACATGACATATGGAACTAAGAGAATTCATAATGATACAACTTCAATGATGAGGGGAATTTGAACCCGTAATATTGCTGCTAATGAACACCTGATTAGCTGCAAACATTGCACAAGGTTGTTGGGATCATGTTTTTCAGGTTACACAAGTTATCCTAATTGTGACGTAGGAAGGAAGGAACGCGTATTCTATTACTATAGTTATGTTAATCGGTCAAGAAAGTATTAATTACTCAGCATGATCTATGTTTGCGTTCCTAACAATTATATGCTTAGTTTAATAAAATTAATGTTATCATGATATTTCTTTGTATCAGTCTTGATTTTTTCGGAAAGATCAACCGATATACTCCCTTCGTCCAAGCACATTTTACTTAATTTGACTTTTGACAGTTAAACTTAATTAAATTTAACCATTAAATTCTATTATTATATGTGTAAAACTATTATCATGTTATATATTGTTTGATTCATCATAACGTATGTTTTTAAGTTATTATTTTTTCATTTTTTTACACATATAAATAAAGATATTAATATTTTAATAATGGAAAATTTGTCTGCCAAAAGTCAAATTAAGCAAAATGAGCTGATATGGAGGGAGTAGTCATTTTATATTTTACAATTAAATTAGAAAACACTATTATTAAAATGCTGTGTAGTTATTTGAATGGTTAAAAAAACTCTTACGAAAACACCCAACTATGCACAAGTACCAACGAACCATCATCACCAAAATCGGAATCCTTACAATCACACCTTTATGAATTACATGTAGCATGGAAAGTGTCAGCAATAAAATGACCACACCCAATATGAGGATTGAACATTCATGAAGCACATGGAGTCTGAATAGTGGCATCCATAAAAAAAAATGAACGGGTTGCTTCATATAAAAATTGATTTTATGTTTATTTTTTACTATCACATTAAAATTCTTTCATATTTTTTTCAAAATTAAAAAATAAAAATATTAGACTTTTTTCCAAATGCATAAAAATGCATTAATTAATGATAATATATAAAAATTAATTATGAGATGTATCAGAAATATTTTACATATTATTACATGATATGTTTAAATAGTATTATAAAATTAAATAATTATGCAAAATTAAAATAGATTTTCCCATTTTCTATATATTTATTCTACAATTGTAAAGTGAAAAAAATTATATAATTTATTGTTGTCAAAATAAGAGATTGTAAGTTTTTTTGTTTTTAATGGAGAACACCCGAGGGTGGGGGAATATATATTTGGTACCCCAAGCCAAAAGGAACCAAAGTATAGAAAGTAAATTTTACAGAGGCCAACCTCATTGCCCGCAAAAGTGAGCCTAATCTAAAGTCTGTACGTAAACTGGAAATTTCGGTCCAGTTTTGTTAGTTGCGTTTCCAAAGCTACGAATCTCCACACCCCGTGTTAATTCGCATTTTGGCCAGGCAACTAACAGAATAACCGTTTGAAAACATGTATTCTAAAAAGGCACAGCCGAGCAGCAGTAGCACTGAGGCAGTAGCACAGTACCAGCAGCAGCAGGAAATCATAGAACAAAATGGAGAGGTCCACAATCAGGTGGCCGATCAGTGGCCAACCGGAATGAGCATCAGACAGCAAGTTGAAAAACAGGGAGAATTGACCTGCAGAAATAGCCATCAGCAGTATCAATCCTATCTCAAGTCATGTGAAGAAGTCCTAATTTGGGGAGTTTGTGATCTGTCATGGGCAATAAGACCTCGGATATGCAGAGGAAGATTGTTGAGATCTAATGATATATTATGTGCAGTATGATGATATTTTGCTATTCCATCTGCAACCAAATTTCCTTCCCTAGGAACATACTTAAGTGTAGCACCACTCAAAAGCTTATTAACTTTATAAACCACATCAAAAAGTGTCCAATGAGCAATATAGGGTTCACAAATCATCTTGACAGCTAATAGAGAATCAGACTCAATGATGACCGAAGCATTCAAGTTGATATAGGATTGGCAAGCAATTTTAACTGCAAGTATTTTACCAAGCAAGGATGAGTTTGCAGAGATGGGAACCGATTTGATCAGTGAAGGTGAACCAGTGCAGTCCCTAATAATTACCCCAACAGAGGCCCTGTCCGGGAGCCAAGATGCATCAGTATTAATCTTTGTGTAATGTTGTGGTGGTCTATCCCAGGAAACAAGTCTAATAATCGGTTTTGGAGGAGGTCTTAAATGCGGAAATAGATTCTTTATGAGCTGAGGCATGCTACATGTGGATTTCAGATAAGTAGGGTTAGAGAACATAGCTAGCCTAATAATGTCTATAGCTTCCTTGTAGGTGTAGTCAGCAGAGGGAGGAATCTGATCAAAGAGAAATCTATTCCTAGATTTCCAAAGGCACCAGCAAGTGATGGTAGGGATAATATAGCAAAGTAGCTGGAAGGCCTTAGGTAAATCACTACAGTTCCAAAAGGTGTAGAAGGTTTGAGCTAAGGTTTGAGGTTCAGGTACTTGGAAATTGACCAAAGAGACCATGTGTCTCCATACAGATTTGGCCAGGGGGCATTTGATGAAAAAATGTTCAAGGGAATCTCTGTGTCTACAGAAAGGACATTTGGAGGCAAGACTAAAGCCGCATGTAATGAGCACATTATCAAATGGAAGTAGAGATTGTAGCATCTTCCAAGCAAAAATAGAGATCTTTTTTGGTAAAGCTCTATGCCATAGGAGTTTGAAGACCAGAGAGTTACCTGATGAGCCAGTAATTGCATGATATGCAGATTTGGAAGTGAAATTACCAATTGGATCTGGTTTCCAGATAAGCCTGTCATCTCTTGTTTCTTCAATTTGGGCTTCCTTGCTTAATCCCTCTTGTTGCCCTAAAAAAACCCACAGGATTACCATTGATAAGAATAGAAAAGTAAGCTTGAGAAAGGTTAGCCATGACAGCATTCAAGAATTTTCCTTGAAAACCAAATTTAAACAATATGTTTCTCAAGAAGTGCCAGTTCACTCTGTCAAAAGCTTTCTGCAAGTCTAGTTTCAGGATACAGTTAGGAGTCCTAGCTTTCTTATTTAGAAAACGAATCATTTCCTGAAGATAAATAATATTATCTGATATGTCCCTATTTTTCATGAAAGCCGGTTGATTAGGGGAGATCAGTTTGTCCATATGTGGTCTAAGCCTTTCCATTAGAACCTTGGAGCATACTTTATTTATTACATTAGACAAGCTGATAGGTCTGAAGTCATTAAATGAACTAGGAGTGGGTTTTTTTGGAATTAAGGTAATCCAAGTACTAGATATTCCTTTGGGCAGAGGAGAACCATCTAGAAAATCATTAACAGCCATCACTAGATCAGTTTTAATAATAGGCCAGCATTTCAGATAAAATTTAGGTGTAAAGCCATCAGGGCTAGGACTGCTATTTTTATTCAAACCTTTAATTACAAACTCTACTTCAGATTCAGTTGCAGGCTTAGAAAGATCATTATTATCAGCATCAGAAATGATATGAGGTATTTGATTCAGAAAATGTGGGTAGTATGTATCATTAGGTTCAGTGTTTGGTTCCTGCAGCAGATCAGTAAAAAAAGAAATGGCTTCATTGTTTATATCAGTTTGGGAGTTAAGCCATTGACCTTCTATATTTTTAATCTTACTAATCTGAAGTCTACAATTTTTCTCTTGAACCACTTTATGAAAATATTGGGTGTTATTATCCCCTAACTTATTCCATTTCAACGTAGCTTTTTGTTTCCAAAGCTTTTCTTTTTCCTTTTGAGCTCGTAACAGTAAAACTTTATGTCTATTTAATTCCATAAGATCAGTATCTGAGGGATTAAGATCAAATCTAGATTCCTGGAGTCTAAGGGCTTCTTCAGCATTTAACAGATTAGTATCAATGTTCCCAAAACACTTTCTGTTCCATGTTTTTATCTCTTTTTTAAGTCTGATCAGTTTGCGATAAAAACTAAGCAGGCCCTTAACATTCAAATGTTTGCCCCAATTTGCCTGTATGAGTGGGATAAAATCCTGACGATTAAACCATACATTAAGGAACCCAAAAGGTTTAGGATTAGTGATGGTTAAATCAGAGATTTGCAGTAACAGTGGTGAGTGATCAGAGGTTTGCCTGTTCAGAATCTGAATGGAGGAGGAGGGAAACTTAAGGTTCCAGGAGATAGTAGATAAACCTCTATCTAGCCTTTTGGATGTGGGATTCCTAAGTCTAGAGTTGCACCATGAGAACAAGTTCCCAACCGTATTAATTTCCTGCAAACCCGAGGTATTTATCCATGCATTAAAATCCCTAATGCTGCCTAAGGAGGGTGTGCTTGGGCCCCTATACTTAGAAAGGGAGGTGATAGTGTTGAAATCACCAATAAAAATGGTATCTCCATTAGAGATGGGAGCTAGATCTTCCCAAAGAGTCTTCCTACCTTCTCTATTTCTAAGTGCATACACAAAGACAGCATTCATATGAAAATTTAAGGACAGATGCTCTATATGCACATATAAAAACTGTTCATGGGAGGCTAGTAAGGAGACTGAGATAGAGTTAGACCACATAATCCATATCTTACTGTTAAAAAGAGTCATGCCATTTTGGTAGTGAAGCTTCTCCTTATAAGAGTGAAATTTAGAGATATCATGCATAGGCTCAATGATGCATAGCAACTGAATCTTTTTAAGTCTAATCAAATTAATTAGTCTCAACATTGATGATTCCATTCCCCTAATGTTCCATACTAAAAAATTTACTGAGGGAGGATTAGTCATTGTTCACTCGATTTACTATTTTTGGTAGATGATCTAAGCATCATTTTGTTTATGTGGGAGAAGTAGTTAGTCCTTTTACCTCTGGACTTACCTTGCATTGTATCCTGACTCAGTTTGGATGGAGAAGCAGAGATGGCATATGTACTGGTGTGTTCAGCTTCTGCCACTTCTTCCTGGATGCCAGTTAGGTCATCCAGCTGGTCCTGTAAAATAGCAAACCTATTTCCCACTCGACTATGGGGGGAGTTAGCAGTAAACTTTTGTTGTTCCAAAAATAAAGTATGTTTTCCCAAACGCATATCATCACTGGCATATATCCTCGGGGTGAAATTTATGTGAGCAGAGTCATGAAGTAGCTTCTTTAAGGAGTTATCAATACTGTCATTAAAATTGGGAGCTGAGGATTTGTCAGGTGTGTTGTGAGGCTGTGAATGAGATGAATCAATGTTAGGAGTGGATTGGGGGTTTAGAGAAGAGAATGGTATATCCAAAGAGTCCAGGGTCTTATCTGTCTCCTCCATGATAATTTGATCAGATTGTTCATCCATAAGGATCAGGGGGGGAATCAAATATTTTTCCAGTTGACTGCCACAGGGTCTGGTTAGTTTTCCTAATTTCTTCCTGAGGTTTAACAGTGTGATTAGGAGGAAAAACTCTACATTGGGCCATAGAATGACCTAGCTTAGAGCAGTGATCACAGTATAATGGGATATCCTCATACTCAATTTGATATTTCTTGTTGTTTGTGACAGAGCCCAAACGAATATGAGAGCATAGTGGTTTTTGCAAATCAATTTCAACACATAGCTTAATGGCCGAGGGCCTTGTAAGCATGTCAGTGGCCATGTCATTTTTTATAAAACTCCCAATACTATTACCAATAGATTCAATTGAGGCAGAGTTATAGTAGTATAGGGGAACCTCTCTAATTATGCACCATACAGGAACTATAGGAGATTCCTTATGAATTGAAAATTCAGGGGTCCATTTTAGGAGTTTGAGTAAAATGCCACTGAAATTCCACACTCCCTTCATCCAGCAACGCTGGTAGTCATTAAGCAGTTCAAAACGAATGAGAACATGCTTATAGTCTAAAGAACCAAGTTGGTACTTACCTGAGAAACCAACAGTTCTGAAGAATTGCTCCAGTTGTTCCATGGAACATCTTCCTTTCGTGAATTTGCCTACCAGCGCGTTTGTATAGTGGGATGATAGTTTAGCAATCTGCTCATCGGAGTATAAACATGCCACATCGCCAAGATGTTGGGATTTGGGGATTATCTCAGGGTTGTTGGGTAAGGTCTTATTCAGGGGAGGGGATTTATTCTGTAAAGCCGCGGCAAAGGATAGGTGGATAGGAGGCGTTTGGTTTAGGTTACCGTTTTCAGGGATGGGAGGTGTTGGAGCGGTCGCCATGGCTACCACCCAGCTCGGTTTAGACCGGCCGATCTTTGGCGGATAATCGATGCCAGAAATAGGTACTGATTATCCGTATCAGATTAGGGAACAATGAGATGAAGAGTTGGGATTAAGGAAGGAGAAGAAGTGAAATCGCACCTACGATCGCACCAATATCGCACACAGTAACAGTGAATATGAACGTTGGAGTGTTGCAAGTAAGGGTTGAGATTGTAAGTTTGTTTGTCGAAAATATTCTTGTGAATGATCTGAAAATAGTTTAACATTCCCCTATCGTTCAAGACCTTAAGAAAACATCATTTAAATATATACAAAAGTTAATTATTAAAAGGAAATGGTAGAGAATGAATCTTTCCTCCCATCAATGAATGTTGTTTGCAGCAGCAACTTTATACAAAATAAAATCCTTCAAACTTAAAATCTAAATATTAGTCCAAAAAAATCACATTGACACGTTTACAAGTATTACTTATGCGATGTTACACTAGATCTAATGTAACACTTTTAAATTTTGGGTAACACTTTAAATATTTATGCAACACTTTTCAAAGGTTCAAGTAACACTTTATAAGCTATTGTAACTCCTTTCAAGTAATACTTCCAAAGGTTCAAAAAATATCTATTTTAACCTGGAAAATGCTAAACTCCTTTTTGCCTTTTGATGATGTTCTAATCAAATGCGGATTTAGCTTAACCTCTAAATGCCCAGCATGCAACCAAGCTGATTCCCTTGAACATTTTTTCATCTCTTGTCACCTAGCTCAAATGTATGGACTGATACTTCTGCTATAATGGGACATAACCTACACACTCTAGACAATCTAATTGATAGATTCTTTGCATAGTGGAACAATAATGATCTGTCTAGAGTTCATAAAGATATCTGTAGATTGCTACCATCTCTGATTTGTTGGTCTCTATGGAAAGCCAGAAATGCTTTCTATTTTGATAACAAGAATTTCTCACCTACTCATATCTGTAAAGAAGGAAGAGACCTTATATGTCTATCATTCTCAGCTAAGCCCTGCTTCTCTAACAATCTTGTGAATATGAGCTATCCCATTTCCTCACTGATCCCACCACTCAGACCACCTCCAAAGCCCTCCATATCCATTGTCTACTGGAATAGGCCAGCACCTAACACCATAATAATCAATGTGGATGCTTCTTGGTCTTCCACAAACTCAACACTTGGCCTTATAGCTAGAGGCAGTGCTGGTAATCCATGCCTAATCCAATCCACAATCACCTCTGCTAAATCACCACTAGAAGCTGAAATGAAAGCCATCCAATTTGCAGCTCAGGTTTTCCCATCTCTGGATTGCAGCTGCAATTTTATAATTGAATCTGATTCTATGGTTGCAGTAAACATGATTAACAATCCAAAAAGAGCTAAATGGTCCCTCTATGCACTAGCTTTTGAAATTCACTCAAAACTAAAAGATGCCACCCTTAGACATGTTTTCAGAGAGTGTAACTCGGTTGCTGATGCAATTGCTAAACACAGATCCACTCACCTTGATGGTTCTAATTTGAACTTTTCTAACATCCCAGCAAACAACAGAGGACTCATTAATTTAGATAGGGATCACATACCCTACATTAGAACTCATAGACATGCAACTAAGGACAATTGATACTGCTAATGTTGTTTCTATTTTGTCTCAGGAACTTTTGTGGATTTTACCACTAACAAGACATATGGCATGCTGAACTCTGTGTTGCTCCAGACCCAATATTCCAAGTCCAGTACTCCAAGACACGGGTTCGAAGCTCAACCTGATGATCCACAACTGAAGTTCCAGTTCAATTCTCCAATACTCCAACTTGCCTCACTCAGCTTCACAACTGGAATATGACTATAAATCCGCACTCAGCTTTATCTATCCGACTTGCTCTTGCTTTTCCTACATTTTAAGACCACTTAAATATGTTGGAATGATAGTTGCCTGGCCAAAGTAAGTAACTAACACATGGGGTGGAGATTACCTACTTTGGAAACGCAACTTTCTTCACTTCTCATTCTTGTACAGTTAGGTCGTAGTACAAACAATAGGCTATAGAAGTAGCTTTTCTTTTGGAGGCAACGAGGTTGCCTCAATAGTAAATCCACAAAACTACTCTCTGTAATTATCCTGTTCTTTTCAAAGGTTTGGGGAACCCTATATACAATCCCCCACCTTAGGGTATATTAAAATATATATATATATATATATATATATAAGTTATGGTAACATTTTAAATAAATATAGTAAGAAAAGTGTTGTGATAGCTCTAATTGGTAGTAGTGTCATAATATATATTAATTTCTTTGAGTATAAAATTAGGCGTTTGACCATAATCCTAACCGGTGCTTTAATGTAAAAAAAATTACTTCTACAACCAATGATGGAGCCTAGCTAGTGCTCCAAAACTACTTAGCTCCTCAATTAAACCCGCCCATGAGTCTGAGAAACACGGGGGAACTAGTGATACTTTTTTATAATACTGGACAATCCCTATAAAAAATCACTCTAAAATTTATAATGTTTAGCAGGAATGTTCAAAATGAGCGTGGGACCGCTATTTCTCTACTTGAATATTACAGGTTCAGCCAAGAAGTTATAATAAGGATCCTAGGGTATATCAGGTTTCCAACAACATTCTTTGAAAGCACCGATACTAGTGTAGGAATGGTCTATCTAAGGTGATTCTATTGGCACTATAAAAGTACTTTTTAGGTGCTTTTAATGATTGTGCCTTAGATCACACAAAAAAAGGCGGTTCGCAGAACCGCCTTTAAAATGGTCCATTTAAGGCGGTTAAAAACCGCCTTAAAATTATCGATAGAACCGCCTTAAAATATTTTCAAACTAAAAATATTAGGCAAGTCATCGTATGTTGCACACTGTTTCAAACCTCGGAAACGTAATTTTTTACAAACTGGGAAAGTTTTTTTAGGTGTCGTGTGGTGAAAAAGTATTTGAGATCGGAAACTTTTGTCAGTGTCGGCTCATTGTTGTTGATTTTAATTTCCAAAGTCTTGTCCCCTTTCCGTTCCCTTAATGTAAAATTGAAGGCGCCTATTTTTTGTCCAACTGTTGCCGAGTTCGGAAACCTAATTGGATATTCTCTTTCCGAGTTTGAAATTGGATTCTGACCTGTGCAAAAATGCATTCCTGGATCCGATAGGATTTCCGGTTTTGGAAATATGTTCTAGTCTTTTGATAAAAAAATGGTTTCATTCGCTATTTTGGCTCCAAAAAAGCCACTATTCACAGCCACAATGTTAAAACAATACACGATAATATGTTGAACCTTAACAAAAATCTATAGATAACGCTAACCAAGTAATAATATATAGATAGGAATATAAGTGACCACAAATCTATTTTGACATTTCTAAGCTTCAATATTTATCTAACTTGCGCTACCCTACCGATATCCAGATTCCCCTTGTTGACCGATTGAGAATTAGATGCCTAGCCAAACAATTTCGCGCATTGTTGATTTCAACTAGTGAGTAGGGTGTCGAATCCTTTTTGAATATCTGTTAACAAAAATATGGCACACTATTAATATTTAGGAAAGGTTAGATAAAAAGATGACTACAAACAATTACACAATTACCTTGTCAAGTTCAAGTACATCTTCTTCGATTTTCTCTATGCACTAAATCGCGTATAACATGACGTAATACCCACACTCCCACACTCCCACATTTGTGCTAATTGTGAAAAAAATAAATTGTTAGCTATTTTTCACCAATTTAGTGTATTAAAATACAAATAAAGTTATCGGTAGACCACCTTGATTTTGACCATTAGAAATGTAGTTTTATTTTGGTCGCTTGGTTCCTTCATTGGAGATTCCAAAATATCAATGAATGCATCCGACGGTGGAAAGTGCATGGGATCCATCCAATACACCCACTTATTTGTAGGCACTATCAATATCAATCTCCAATGGTCGCTAAAAACAAAAATTTTAATTATGATATAAATTACAATTAAACGATTTTGGAAAAGAAAATGAACGTTGTAAATAACCTCTCGATGTATGGTGCAACGAAAAACATTTTATCATTCCATTCAAGGCATTTTCAAATGTAGGCGATTCTCTCTTATTTCGTACAACCAACTTCGTGTATCATGACCGAGCACATGTATCCAATCCATCCTTTTTTTATTAATGGTGAAAAACACGTGCCTCAAGAATTACAATTTAGCCATCATTTGCAATAATTCTTAGTGTAATAGAAATAAACTTAATAAATGAATTTTACAAAATAACTGAAAATGTATAGATCGACATCATCACTTGAATAACTTATTCACATCTCAATAGTTCTTAAAAATTACTCCATAGCGCCCTAGTTTCACGTTTGCATCCAAATACGCATTCACTTCCTAAGAATGCGTACGTTGAGTTTCGATCACGGGGTGTAGCAAATTATACTGAATTTGTACGAAGTGAGGTGAGTCTTATAGGGCTTGTGCTTTTCGCAATGGAGCTCTCAATCTAGTTGGTGTTGTTGGGATGGATTTGGGGGTTGCTTTGACTTGTCTTGGTGTAGTCTTCACTGGTTTAGGTGATGCGGGTCGTGTTTCCTTCAAATGTCGATCCTTGATGGGATCGGCGTAAATAAGTCTTCGGGGCCAAGTAAGGAACATTCCCCAGGAAGGGCTAAATTTCTTGTAGTCTTCGTCTGGGATTGGCAATGGGGCACCTATCAGCAAAGGATTCTCCAATGAAACCCACAACAAAAGGCACAGAGTGATAATGTCTCAGTAACTCATGCGAAAATTCCTCGGCAACATGGAGTGGCCAACCATCTATGTCTTGATCAATGTACAGATCAAACAGACATAATTTCTACGGAAATGAAGAAAATATATATCAAACTCGATAGTTATTCATAGAGCGATAATTATGAAAAGGAATTATGTACCTTTTTATCATTTGCAAATATGGCATTGTCGAGGTGGGAGATCCACAACTAGACCTTCGCAATAGACCTTCTCCCAGCTCTCCGGTTGAAAAAGGTACATAATTATCGTGGCAGATATCTACCCTTATTCTACCCACCTTCGCAACCCAACTAGACCATTTAGCACGTTGCTCCGAGGCACAATTTCCCAACTTGTTCAAACTCACCAATGTTGTCTCTTTCCTAGCCATTCTACGTTCTAAGGCTCTACAATGAGATCTTGGTATTCCCACATCCCCCGATCCATCATCCTCATCCCATGCCGAGACTGTCAACGAGGGATTAACATTCCCCAAAAGTGACACATCGTTATGGGTCCTTTTCTTAGCTGTCATTTTGTAACATACACTTTAAAACAATAATTTAACCTTGTATTAAAAAAATCACTATTTTATGGAATACCAAAAAACCCTCATTCAAGAAGAATATGTTTTTTTATAAAATAACAAGCAAATATATAATGAAATGACAATTAAAGTTTAAACACAATATTATCTAACCAAGTATTTAAAGCACTTTAATACCTTAGTCAATCTATATATCTACCCATTACAAAAAGTTATTCCTCGATCCAAAGCATCATTTTACCATCCAACACCATTTTGGCACCCAAATTATAATGAAAACACTAATTGTGTTACATAACAAACTCAATGTAAAATAAAACTAATAGGACTTATAAAATGTAAATCATAGCCATATTGGAAACAAATCTTGGCTTTGGTCATTTTTGTTCCTAAATCATAAACCCTAGCTAATGAATCAATCGAAAGATTTACCTTTTGGACAAATCAAAGGATATAAAATACTCCACCATGTCTTCTACCAATTTGAATTTACAAAAAACTTAAGGAAATTCAAAATTTGGCATGAGAAATCAGAATGGAATAGATTTTTGATTGGAAACTTACCTCTTAACATCTTGTGTGTAATCTTGAATAACATCTTGATGTGGAGCATAATTCTTTTGAGGCTAATACTGAATACCCTATAGTGATTCAAGATGAGACTGCTGAGCTCTCAGGTTCTCATCTTCAGTCTCCTATACATTTGACCAAGCAATCTTTATCTGCTCCACCTAATCTCAATACAAAGACAGGTTTTGCTAGGGATGACATTCCTAGTAAACGGGGTAAGCCTTTCTCTCCTTTTAATCCTATTACTGCTGCTAAAAACTTTATTTTCTCCCAGTAGAAACATAGGCAAAATAGATTCCTCCCTCTTGAGGATGAGGACATATCCAGTGATGAAGCTCCTCCAAGGGACAACCCAAACTCTGCTTCTTTTGACACTGGTGATGGAATTGATGCTACTCAGGTAAGTCAGGTAAGTTCTACTGTTTTACACTCTGGATCAAGCAAGTTGAAAAAGGGGAAACAAACGGACAAAGTGTCTAATCATAGGAATGAGACCTATTTAACTCAGTTAAATACTATCATGACTAGATCAAAAAGCTCTAACAATGTTTCCCTATGAATAACACAACACTTAAGATTAAGTTTCTGGTTTGGAATCTTAGGGGAATGGATACTTCTATGCTAAGACTTCATAACTTGATAAGTAGGCACAACTTTGAGCTTTTATGCTTGATTGAGCCTAAACATGAAAACATGCAATGTGATTATTATAGACAACGGTTACATTTTGACAACTGTGTGCATGCTAATAATGGCCAGATTTGGCTATTCTGGAAATCAAGCATATCTCTAACAGTAAAATGTGATAACCTGCAATTTTTAGCTGTCACATTGAATAGTCTTACTCTGAATAAAAGTATGGATGCCTTCATGATGGTCGCAGGAAAACTCTTTGGTATGATCTTAAGTCACTCAATCACTCTGATTCTATTTTTATTGGAGACTTCAATGCTATAACATCTATAAATGAATATAAAGGTCCTTCTACTCCTAAATTAGGTAGTATGAGGGACTTTAATAATTTTATTAATGTTATGGCTTTGGAAGAAATTAATACTGTGGGCAATTTGTTTACCTGGAGTAATAATAGGTTAAGAAACCCTACTATTCAAAGATTAGATAGGGGTCTCTGTACTCCTTCCTGGTCGTCTAATTTTCCTACCTCCTCTGTCCACATTTTGAATAGGATCTCTTCTGATCATAACCCTATGCTACTCACTATTGGCAGTGATATCCCATTTACTCCTAGGTCATTTAGATTTTTAAATACCTGGTATAAAAGGAATGAATTCAGTGAAGTAATTAAACAAAACTGGGATTTGCCTCTTCACAAATCAGGAATGCTTGGTTTCTTCCTTAAACTCTTAAGACTGGAAAAAGAGCTCAAAATTTGGAATAAGGAACAATTTGGCAATATAACTGATAATGTGTTACAAGCTGAATCTGCTCTCCAAACTCAGGAACATATTTATGATCTTGATGCTTCAGTTGGAAATATGGTGAAATTAAAGGAGGCCAAGGCTAAGCTAGTGAGGGCTCTAGTAGAACAGAAGAGTTTTTGGAAACATAAGGCAAAGGTTAAATGGTTAAGGGAGGGGGACAATAACACTAGTGTTTTCCATAACTCGGTTAAGGAAAGATTGTGTAGATTAAAGATCACAAAAATCAGGAGTAGTAACGGTCAGTGGCTAGATAATATGCAGGACATTGAGAATGAAGCCATTCACTACTACCAAGATCTTTTAACTAATGATAGCTCCTCTGATAGCAATTTTTTCAAGTCTCACTTCCTCAGTCAAATTCCTAAATTGATCACTCAAGAAGAAAATGATAGACTCCTACAACCTGTTTCACTGAATGAACTTAGGGACATTGTATTAAGTCTGAATAAGAACAACAGTCCGGGGCCTGATGGATTCACAGCTAAGTTCTACATTAAATCCTAGGATATAATTGCTAATGATTTACTGTCTGCTGTAAATGATTTTCTTGCTGTGAACAATATTCCAAGGGGTATTGGAAGTACCTGGATTTCCATTATTCCAAAAAAAAACCTTTTCTTTTGATGATTATAGACCAATAAGTCTTTCCAATGTTCTTAACAAAATTTTTTCCAAAGTTTTAATGGAAATACTTAAGCCTTTAATGCCAAAACTTATCTCCCCACATCAAACAGCTTTTCTTAAAGGCAGAGACATATCGGATAATGTTATCTACCTGCAAGAAATGGTAAGGTTTTTGAATAGAAAGCAAAGGGACCCTAACTGCATTGTTAAACTTGATCTTAAGAAAGCCTTTGATAGAGTTAAGTGGTCCTTCCTTTATTATGTTCTTGCTAAATTTGGATTCAATGCAAAATTCATCTTTACCATTATGAAGAACCTATCACAGGCTTGGTATTCTATACTAATAAATGGTAAGCATGTAGGTTACTTCCAGTCTACAAGGGGAATTAAACAGGGGGACCCCCTCTCCCCTTTTCTATTTAATATCTTCTCTGAGTCTTTTACCAGGAGTTTAGGTTTCATTTTTCAGAATGGTAAATTGGCATATTATGATCGTCCAGGTAATGCACTCCAAATCTCACATTTATCTTATGCTGATGATACTGTGGTCTTTTTAAAAACCAAAAATCAGACTTTGATCAGATTTAAGGCTTTTCTGACTAAATTTGAAGATGTTTCTGGCCAAAAAATTAATTGCAGTAAAAGTGACATCTTCATAGGGAAACATGCTTGTGTACATACAGTTAGTAATATAAGAAGGATTTTAGGTATGAAAATTGGGAGGTTCCCCTTTACATACCTGGGGGTTCCCATTTTTACAGGGATAGTAAGGAAAATCTATTTTCAACCTTTAATTGAGCAGATAGATAGTAGGATTGGGAGTTGGAAAAATAGGTGGCTCTCTACTGGGGGGAAAAATCACACACATACAGTCATGTATCTACTCCATTCCTCAACATATATGGTCAGTTCTAAAACCCAGCAAGGAAATCATTTATGCCATAGAAAAAAAACTCAGTAATTTTTTTTGGGGGTCTTCTGATCTAAAACCTAAAAGAACATGGAGGAAATGGGATGCACTTTGCTATCCTATAAACTAAAATGGTCTAGGTTTCAGATCAATAACCACCATAATAAATACATGCTCAGTTAAGCTATGGTTGAAGTATCAAAAGGCTGAGGCTTTATGGACTCATCTAGTTGCATCACTGCCAACCTCTTCCAGATCTTCTCCTAACTGGAAGAGGATTATTTCTATAAATGCTTGGGCGGAATCTAACTCCAGGGTGATAGTGGGTAGAGGAGATTGCAATTTGTGGACATCAAACTGGTTAGATATAGGTCCCATTGAGGATCTATGTGATCAAAACCTTGTTAATATCTCTGATTCCTGCACAATTTTAGAGTTCATTTCTAAAAAATCAGTTTTGCTTCAAAAATATCCCCAGTTCTACCCCCTCATGCTATTACTTTGTTACAGGAAGCTAATCTATTTACACACAGAAAAGATAGACTCATATGGAAACCGGGTATCAAGGGTGAGTTTTCATTTAAATCCACTTACCTCCTGCTCAGAACTCAGAGAGGTACTGTCACTTCTACTCAATATCTTTGGAGTTCAAGAATTGAAAAAAAAAGTTTCTGTCTTCATGTGGAAAGTGATGAATTCACTTCTTCCCTTTGACAATGTCCTGCGCAATTTGAGATTTTCATTGCCTTCTAAGTGTTGTATGTGCAATAAACATGAGGACTCTTTGGATCACTTTTTTAATTCGTGCTCATTTGCTGTGCAAGTTTGGAAAGCAGTCCATACATCATGGGAATTACAGGAATGGATTACCAATCTATATGGGATAGACTTTCTTGTTACTTGACCTACAATGGTTTGAGCCCTTTACATTCAGTAATCATTAGATCTGCTGCTGTAATAACATGTTGGAACTTGTGGAAAATGAGAAACAAAGTAATATTTGATTCTGCCATTCCACTATCAGGTTTAGTTTTAACTCACATAAGGGACCAAATCTTTTACATGTTCACTGCTAAACCTGTTTTCATAGTATCTAAGGTAGACTTAGACATTGCAGATCATTCTTTTCTCCCTCTGATCAAGCAACCTCCAAAGCCTAAAATCTTCAAAATTGCTTGGACTAAACCATGTATGGGTTATAAAATTAATGTGGATGTTGCATGGTGTTGTCAATCTAACATGAGTGGAATTAGCATGATTATAAGAGATAGTAGGGGTGGTTTTTTTTGCTGCTCATACTAAATTTACAGCTGTCAATTCCCCTCTGGAAGCTGAAATAAAAGCAATTTTCTTTGCCCGTGAGAAAATTGTTGGTTTCTCCCCTCTTGTTTGCTTGGAATCGGATTGTATGAATGCGGTTAAATTTGTTACTGATCCACTAAAAGCTCTTTGGCCATTGTTTCAATTAGCTGATGATACTAAACAATATTTGGGAGATATCAATCTAGTGCATATTTAGAGACAAGCTAACTTGGTAGCTGATGCTCTTGGTAAGGCATGTCTTAAGGCTGAGACCAGCACATCTATATTTAGGTTTAAAATGCTAAACTCCAATAATATCCAGGGTCTAATTAGGCTAGATCAGATAGGTACACCTTCTTTAAGGATTGTTGTATGAATGGATGCTACTGATTTTCACTGTCACTTGTAGGTGGATTCTGCACCAAATTGCAGGCTCAATAGCGAGGAATGCATACGGATTTAGTGGACTCCTATTTTGCTGGCTACCTTCTTGTTCAATCCTCTATTCTATTGTTACTTTCTTTATGTAGAGGATATGCCCCTTAGTGAATTTTGGGGTGTGTCTGACTGACTTGTGTTTCGATGCTTTGATTCACTAATAAGTTCGACAGTCCTACTAAATTTACTAAGTGTCTTTGTAATCCTCTAACTATTAGCTAGATATCTTACTTCATTTTGGAAGCAACAAATGTTTCTTCAAGAGCTTATAGCTCACTCATGTATATATCAACTAAGCCAAGGCTTCAACTTTTATTTCTGATTAAGTTCTTGTCTTTTACAGGGCTTGGGAAGGCCTAATATAATTTTCCCCATCTCCGGATGGTTTCCATGGAAAAAGAAATGTGTGTAATCTTGAAATTGAGATGAGAGGAAATGAAGTGGAGTTTAAGGCAGGGTTTTGGGAGAGGGAAATGGTGGGAAAATCCCATTTTTTTTCAAATGGGTATTAAATGCCCATTTGAAACCCCCTATATGGTTTTTTTTTGTGATTGAAGGGATTTACAAACTAGGAAACCATGTAAAACACTTTACAAACTCAAAAAATTGTCGTCTCTTCCCAAATGAAGATCAGATGGTTATCCAAACTCGGAAAGTCATTTAACATATATAAAAAAAGTAAAAATGGGTTTTCAATCCCAAATTAAAACTCTTGTTTTCAAAACACTCCAATCTAGAAATTCCGAAACCTAATTTCTCCCACAAAATTCACCCATTCCATTCACAATGAGTCATAAGAGCACTGCGAAACAAGGTCAGGCTAGCTACAGGAGTCATCGTCCGTTCAAGGGGATTGCCCCTTCTAAAAAATTCTTCAGCAAAGTTGCGGAGCAAAGGTATGTCGAATTTTTAAGAGGAGGGTAATTAATTAGAAGGTCATTTTGGAATCCAATATTGGTAAATTATCACTTGATTAATTGCTAGCGCACTCCAAAACTCAACATCTTCATAAACAGTTATGTATGGATGAGCCTGTTTATACGGACAAAGTTATACAATTCTATACAAATCTAGGGCAAAGTAAGAACAATCGTGATGTTAATAGGGTTAATGGAAAAATGCTGCAGGTGACTAAGTATACTATCAATGCTTCCTTAGAATGCCCTTACACTTCCCCATAGAAATTAAGGGCGGATGACCCCAATGGACCCCCTAGAAATTTATCACACACATGTTTGGCCGGGTGTTAGCGAAGCTACGCCACTATGTCCCTTAGTTATGGCTAGGAAATATTTTAAGACTCAAGATCCAATGAGAGGAAAGCGGATAGTTTTGACATCAGAGTGTTAACCGTAGAGCAGCGTCTTGTCTATAAGTGGATATGTCTCAATGTGTTTCCCACGGGTGGCCACACTTACAAGACAACAATAGCTAACATCATGATGTTTCAATACATCATTGATGGGTCAAGATCAACCCCGGATTTTCCATCATCTTGTTTATGTTGAAGGCCAAGCATACGAACAAGAAGGATCTCCATTATGATGGTCTAATTAGCGTTATGTTGAAGAAGGCTGGAGTGATTCCTTGAGACAAGACAAGTCGATTGGAATACTATGATGAAGTATGGTTTGCACACACGTAACTCAATCTCGGGTTTGATAATAAGTGGGAGATATAGAAAAAACCCAGTTAAAAAGAAAATAGTGCAAAGAGAGATTGCGAAGCGGCTTAAGATAGAGAGGCGGCATCGAGCTCCCATACATTTACATTGTTATTATGTTGTACACATTTAGTATGAGTGACTAATTAAATTTTTTTAAATTTGTCGATATTGTTTTGAGTTATTATGTTGTACACATTTGTCGATATTGTTTTGCAGGTGCTGGGAGCGGATGGAAGGCTAAGTTTAGCAAATACTTTGACTGCATGCATACAGATATGACCAAAACGCACGAGATGTTAACCTGTGCTAATTTATAGCATGTTGCATTCATGGAATCCCAAGGCCTCCACTTGGAATTGAGTGAAGGTGACGACCCACCTAACTTCGAGCCGGTCTTCTCGGAGAGTGATGTTGATGGTGATGTTGATGGTGACGATGATGGTGGGAATGGTGGGAATGGTGGGAATGGTGGGGATGTTGGCCAAGACGGAGATGAAAACCTTGGGGGGCAAAGATGAGAATAAAGATTCCTTTATTGATAGAATTCTTAAATAGACCAACTTGTGACCTCTATATTTGAATATTTTGTTTTTCTTAAATTTTAATGTTTAGACTAATTTGAATCATGTCAACCTAGGATTGGAATGCTATGGATTTTTCGTCCCACTTTCTTATTCAAGAAATTCGACTTATTTGAATGGTGTGACTCTCAGAATATATCTCTTTAAAAGCCTTTTTTTTGCCAAATCATGACTTTCTATTGTTTTTTAAAATGATGTTTTTTCTTCATTCAAAAGTTAAACCATTTGTGAAAGGGTTTTTATATTAAATGACCATAAGGCCGGACAACTTTTCGTGTTCGTAATCTCTTCTACTCTTTGTTTTATAGAACGGAACACTTTACGAACTCGAAAACATTGGGGGTTATTATGACAATAAAAGATGAGAAGTTTTCCAAACTCGGAAAATATATTTACAAGTCCGGAAATATTTAATTTTGAAGAGACGAGATGGAAGCATATTGTTTACGAACTCGGAAACTGTGTTTCTAGTACGTTGGTCGATTTTGTTCCCTCTTGGGTTGAAACTGCGTGTATAATTGATTCTAATGAAAATGATTCCGCGTCCGGAAACATGTCTTGTCTAGTATACAAAGACACGAGTCATGCTTATCGTACTCAAAAATTCACATACTTATATAAAAAACAACAGAACAAACGTTTCATATCAACCTTTTTGCCCCCAAATCGGAAAACCCTAGCTTGAATCCGAACTCGCAAACTCCCTTCCATCAATCACATTCTACTAAATCTTCAAGGAGGTTCAAGCCCATGAGTTCAAAGATCTCATTCCACCGGGCATAATTCGAGCTTTGATTCCACGAGGTTTGTTTATTAATTTATGATATGTTAAGAGGGAAAAGTTGCTACATACTTATCTTGTCGATTTTAGCGAGCATTTAAACGTAGGATTGGCCAACCCACTTTTTTTTCTTCAGAGATCAACATGTTGAGCAATTTCTTTCGTGTAATGAGATGTCTTTTTTTATGGCACTTGTCCATTTTATGGTAATTTTCAAAGAGTAGGGAATGGGGGTTACGCGACTAGGGTTGGAGGGGTCAAAATACCAATAAGGAAATGGAAACTTAATAAGTCATTAAATTGTCGATACATGTACCCAAAATTTGTTTTCCAGGAGGATTTAGATGGCTCGTTGGACGATTGCTACCATAGGGAGAAGTGCCTCCTAGAAGTTGAATACCCCTACATTGATTTCATAGAATGTAGTGAGAGGTACTTTTTCTGAGATTGATTTAACTTGGGTAGACCTAAAACCTTTGACCTTTAACTACTTCCTATAGACCAACGTATTGTGTATGAGATTATTAATAAAATGTTTGTCCACTTGGAAGGATACTTGGCCTAGCCTAACTACCCCTACCTTATGTTCTTCTATTTAATAATTGAGGGAAGAAAAATAAATCTTGGGGCGGCTATTTTTAGGCACATGGTGCACTTTACAACCTCAAAGAAGGTGTTGACACACTTACCTTAAGGGATTTTAATCACCCACATTTTAAAAAGTGTCGAGAGGGTGGTTTAAGAAGGTGTGGGGGGGGGGGGGAGAAAGGGCTAAAGTATTATGACAAGACATACTTTGAGAACAAGGATTGGGTGTTGATGGATCGTAAGTAGTATCATAAACCTTAGGTAAATCCCAAGGCGAGCAAGAGACCAGGCATTGAGGAAGATTAGTCACATATGCGTTTATATCGATCTGGTTCATTTTTTGTAGTTTTAGTTTTAGTTTTTACATTGTTTAATCAATTGTAATCTTGATCGATATGAATTTTAGGTAATCAAAAGTCTTACTTCAAGGATTTCTACAAGTCAATGCGCAAGGAATTCTTTGCCATGAAGGCGAGAATTAGGTTTATGGAACAATGAGCTTATGAGCCCCTCTTTGTATCAACATCCCAACCAAAGCTCCACCGATCAACTTCGACGGGTGGCATTGAATATGAGATTGAATGATATTTCTAGACTAGATCCATAGAATTTTATTTGTTGTTATTGTAGTATCATTAGGATATCTTTGTTTAAGTAACATGGTGTAAGCTTTTCCAATTGTTGAACTTGAATGATTCATAGGTTATATTTTGAATGATCGGGACATTTGGGTTTGAATGATTTCTAGATCAGTATTTGAATGATTTGCTGTCAACCAATGTATTTAAGAGTAAACCAACGACTTATGCTAGATGCATGTGAACTATTCAAAGTACATGACTTAACGAAACACATGAATATATTTCACTTAAATGTGGACAACTTACTTCTTATGTTTCATTTTCTTGATCACCTTCTTCGATTTACGTTTTCTACGGGTGATCTTTCCCTTACCGTTAATCCACAGTCCTTCATGATGGTCGCTATGATCTAAGACGTTGTGAAGACTTTGATCATCCTCCTTGAGCAACATAACTTCATTAGATCCACATATCAATGTATAGCATCAGAATCCAGTTACTTCCTCTCATTCATTTTCTTGAACAAAAACATGTTTCCCATCGACAACAATCTCCCACCTAGGACTAACATGACCCCTGACATAGAAAACCTGCTGTGCTTGATTTTCCAATATGAAAGGATCAATCCTCCATCTAACATGACTTCTATCTACTAGGGTCCTCAGTGCGATGTCCATTGTCAACTCACGGAAATTTAAATACAGGGACACATATACAGACAAAGTCAAGCCACCAAATTTATGATATTGTGACAAAGTAGCATTTCATCACCCCCCCTTTCTAACGTACAATGCTTCAGAGACAAGAGACATTCCATTGTTTTGAGTGACACTCTTATCATACATTGATTTTGTGGAAAACGTGAAGCCATTGATGGCATACTCTAAATATGAAAGAACGGTTCCCAATGGTCTGCGCACCAACCATTTCACTTTTGTTGAATGTTCACCGATATCTACATGATCCCGCAACCAGGATGCAAAAGTCGAAGTGTGCAATTGGAGAACCTGAGACTCATTCGAATTAGGGTGATCCACTTGTATCATGTCCATATGAATCTCGATGCATGAAACTACATCCTTGTGGTTGTTCTTGACATAAAGGTGAGCGGCATATAAATCTTTCGAACTCGGGCTAAACAATTTCCCCTGTCTAACCCCTACACCTTACAACCTCCCTTCATGTCTACCAATTGGAATCCCAAAAAAATTAACTTCCTTCTTATAATTAATGCAAAACTCAATGGGTTCTTCAGTCTCGTACTGCTGAACAATACTAGCATCAGGCATGTACCAATTTTTCACAAAGTGCTTGCAGATTTTTATTTACCTCTCGAATGGATACATCCATCTTAGAAAAAATGGACCGCCAAGTTTTATCTCACGCACCAAATGGATGATCATGTGGACCACAAAGTCAAAAAATGATTGTGAGAAATACATCTCCACACGGCACAAAACTTCGACAACCATCACTTGCAACCTATCCAACTTCGATACACTTACACTTTTGCGACGAATGGATTTGAAATATATACAGAGCTTCGTCATGCACAATATTACATGAGAAGGTAGGGTAGATCAAATGGAAATGACATAGAATTCCTGCATAAGGTTGTGACAATCGTGTGACTTCAACCCACCCAACTTAAACTCCTCGACTGACACACAAGTGCTAATGTTGGACGAGTATGCACCGAGTACTTTTACATTACTAAGGTTCTCACAAAAGAATGTCTTCTCCATCTGCAACATAGAATAACAAGTAGAGGGTAAATAACATTTATCACCGATACTCACGGTCCGTAGATTCTTCCGAATGCCCAACTTAACAATACTAAGCCTAGCCTTCAATTCATCCTTTGTCTTACCAGAAGTGTTTTGCAATTTCCCAACCAAGGAATTACAAGCATTCTTCTCAAGGTGCATAACGCCAAGGCAATGTCTAATGTCTAACATCAAAATGCTCCCAATATGGTAGGTCAAAGAAGTTTGAACATTTCTTCGAACTTCCTTCAATGACAACTTTTCTTTATTCTTACCGAAGTTATTAGTAAAATTCTTTACACTTTCATGAATCTGTGTACCTGTTTGTGTCAATGGTGCTCCTCTTTCCTCTACTATCCCATTGAACCATTTGCTGGCCAATCTCTATGGATGCCCCTCGGGAAGCAACTGCCTATGTCAATCTTACAACCATATTTCAACTGACAAAAATCAGTGTCTCTCTCATAAAAGGGACAAGCCAAGTGCCCTTTCACAGAATAGCTAGACAATTCCCATATGCATGAAAATCATTAATTGTGCAAAATAACAATGCCTTAATAGTGAAAAAATCTTCCACCAAACCATTATAAATTCAAACACCATTCGTAAATAAAGTCAAGAAATCCTCAACTAGAGGAGCATGATACACATCAATATCATTACTAGGTTTCTTTGGTCCCAATATCATCAAACACAACAACACATACTTACGTTTCATCATTAATCATGATGGAAGGTTGTAAATGACCAATATAACAGGGCCAAGAACTATGTGTACTAATTATATTTCCTAAAGGATTCATACCGTCTATACATAATCCTAACCTTAAATGTTGAGAGTCTTTTCCAAACTCAAGGTATAGAACATCGATTTTCTTCTATTGCTCCCATCCAAACTATGTCTAATCACATCATCCACGGGTCGATCCCTATCCGCGTTCCAATGCAACATCTTCCCTAAACACATACAACTTCTTCAAATGAAGAATGCTCGGGAGGTACCATAACACTTTTGCAGGCGTCCTTTTCCTTGATTTTATTGGAACTTTTGCACCCGCCGCAATCGTACCTCTCTTCAACTTGTATCGTGACTCGCCACATACACGATAAGTTTCTCGATCTTTATCTATTTTCCCATATACCAGATACAATCATTTGGGCCTGTATTAATTTTTTGCAACTCAAATCCCATTGGGCAAAGTTTTTTTTGCAGCATACAACCTATCGAGCATTAAATTACCTTCGAGAAGAAAATCCCTAAACAACTCAAGAGCCTCTTTCATCGACTTATCTGTACATCCAAATTTTGCCTTCAAGTTCATTATCTGCAATGTTGCACTCAAAACCAAATATTTCGAACCATTATACAAGGGGGTGCCTTTGTCGTTCATCAAAGCTTGTAATGACTCGGGTTTACCTTTGACCTCCCTTTCAATATCTTTCACCATTTCATCAAAATCCACTTTCCCATCTAATTCATCACCCACCATCAAGTCCTCCAATTCATTCGTAGGAGAAGCTTCCAAAACTTCACTGTGTGATATCCAACGAGTGTTGCTTGTTTGGAACCCCCTCATTATGAGATGTTCCTCCATCTTATTCCTCACTACATATGCATCATTTATACAATATTTACACGGGCATCATGCCCAGGAAGAACCATTTTTAGAAACATGTTCAAATGCAAATGTAATAAATGATTCAAGCAATGACATGTACTCGGGTGATTTCCTAAGATCATTACCATCCCAATTCATTATCCTAAAAATTAATTGCAATTCAACACATGAGAATACATTAAACAATAATAATAACCCTATCTAATATCAAACCCTAATTTCACAATCTTAAATATAAAACATTAAATACACCTTTGGATATTTCAAGAATACTAGGAACATAATTTGAATAATACTAAGCTTTACCAATGGAAAATAATGAACTCACAAGTACAACACCTTTTCTTCAATGGAGGGGAAAAAATAGAGTTTTGATGCAATAAATGTAATAAGGCGCACTTTTTTAAACTTATGCAAGGCACTTTTCGAACTCAGAAAGTGCATTCATCTACACAGGGACATGACTATATATTTTCTGAGTTCAGAAATTTTATTACAAATTTGGAATAATGGTATTCCCTATGTAATGTGGTGGCATGGTGGTTTTTGAATTCCGAGTTTGAAAAATGTTATTTTTAAGGCGGTTGTGACTAACCGCCTTAGATCAATCAAAAACAAATTTAATTGGATAAAGGGAATCTGATCGGCGGTTTCCAAGCTTGAAAACAAGTTTTTAAGGTGGTTCAGGACCAGAAAATTGAAACCGCCTTCCACAGTTGCCATTAATAGAAGGCTCTCCACTAGTGCAACTCCTTCGAAGCTTTCTTTTTTTTTTAATAAAACCATCATGCGATGGGGGAAATTGTATTAGGCCTTCCCAAGCCATAAAATATACGGAAAAATTAAAGGGCAGATGAAAGAAGCCGTAGCTAAGTTAAGATATACAATGGTGAGCACTAGTCTCGTGAAGCAACACTAGTTGCTTCCAAAAGAATGAAGAGAAGACCGGAAAATCGTTAGAGGATTACAAATGCTCTTAGACTATGATGGAGATGATCGAACTTATTAGTGAATCTAATTAAAGAGACACAAGGCAGTCCACATCATCTCTACATAGTTAAGTAAACATATCCTCCAATGATCATGAATATCAAAAAGCTATTCGCAAAGGTGATAGACATCCTATGTAGAAGAACTATGTACAGATTAATGTACTAAACTATGAACAAACCAGGTGCCTTCCTTAAGCTGCAGCCAGCAGCAGTAGTGCTATCCATCCTATTGATCAGTTGGAAGAAGAATGCCTGATCATGTTAACTTGATATGAAAGAAATTGGGGCCATCCATCTTGAGAAAATGAAGTTGCAGACACTACATTGAGGAACCCATGTACCCTGCATAAAAAGATTAATATCAGTAGCATCCGAGCTAGTTTAAACTATCCTTAAGGATAGGGTACCAATTTGATCCAGCCTAATAAGCCCCTGGACCAAGTTAGAGAGCTCAGAAAATCTGTGGAAGGAAGAGTGAGTCTTAGATTGCAAACAGTTTTTTGCAAGGGTGTGAGCCACCAAGTTGGCCTTCCTGTAGATGTGAACCAGATTATATACACCCAGGGATTGATGAATCTCATCAGATAGAGTGTACAATTGCCAGTGAGATCTTAATGGATCCTTAGAAAATTTAACAGCATTAAGGCAATCAGATTCAAGATGAAGAGGAGAGGAGAAAACTGTAGCTTGTTGAATAGCAAACTTAATTGCCTTCAATTCAGCTTCAAGAGGGGAGTATGCATTTGTATATTGAGTATATGCCCCCCTGAAACCACCTCTACAGTCTCTAATAATCAATCCAATACCACACATATTTGTATTGCAGCACCATGAAGCATCCATATTAAACTTAAGACCTGAGAGAGGCCTTTTCCATGCAATTTTAAAAAATTTTGGCTTAGGAGGAGACTTAATCAGAGACAAGAAGGAGTGATCCGCAATACTGAAGTCAATAGAAGAGACTATGAAAACAGGTTTAGCACAGAAAGATTGAAAAATCTGATCTCTGATTTGCTTTAAGATTAGAACTATGGAAGGTTTAATAGAGTAAAATAGAAAATTATTCCTCATTTTCCATAGATTCCAACAAGTGATAATAGAAGCAGTTCGGACAATAGTAGAATGTAATGTACTAAGGGTAGGAAAGGTAGTGTAGCATGATAATCTTTCCCAAATAGATGGAAAATCCCTATCCCTAATTCCCATGAACTGGTGAACTAAAAACCAGACCTCAACAGCAAATTCACAGGAGTTGAAAAAATGGTCTATGGAGTCTTCATGTTTATTGCACATGCAACATTTGGAATGTAAACAGTATCTCAGTTTTCTGAGTATGTTATCAAAGGGTAAGAAAGAATTTGTCATCCTCCACATGAAGACTGACATTTTTCTATCTAATCTAGAGTTCCAGAAATGTTTTAAGGATGCAATGGTACCTGTATTGCAGCGCAGTGTAAGGTATGTTGATTTGAAAGAGAAATCACCTGATATACCCGGTTTCCAGATTAGCCTGTCCTCCCTATGAGGTGCCAGCTTGGCTTCCTGCAAAAGATAAGTAACTTCAGGTGATAGGAAGGGAGAAATTTTGGAGAGATGAATGGGTTTATTGGATATGAAATCAGATACTGTACAGTCTCCATCAATCTCTACCAGGTTCTGATCACAAAGGTCATCAAGGCAACCTATATCTAGCCAATTAGATGTCCAGAAGTTACATTCCCCTCTACCTATGATAACCCTAGAATTTTCCTCTGCCCAGGAATTGATATGGCAAATTCTTTTCCAGTTAGGTGAGGTCCTATATGAGGGAGGGAGGTCTGCCAGTATGTGAGTCCACAGAGCCTTAGCTATTTGGAACTTCCACCACAATTTGACAGAGCAAGTTTCAATTATAGTGGTAATAGATCTGAACCCTAGCCCATTTTGATCAGTTGGAAAGCAGAGAGCTGTCCATTTTCTCCAAGCTCTTTTTGGTTTCAGCTCAGAGTCATCCCAAAAGAAGTTACTCATTCTCCTTTCTATGGTTCTGATGATAATTTTTTTGGGTTTAATAACCGACCAAATGTGTTGTGGTAGAGAATAGATACAGGACTCAATTAGTATCATTTTGCCACCTTTTGAGATCCACCTATTTTTCCAATTTCCTAATCTATTATCAATCTGTTCAAGAAGAGGTTGGAAATAAACTTTCTTTGCTTTCCCAGTGAATATTGGAACACCCAGATATGTGAAAAGGAAAACCCCTAGTTTCATCCCCAATATTCTTTTAATAGAGATAATTTTTTGGGCTGAAGCATGTTTACTTATGAAGAAATCACTTTTTTTGTAATTAATCTTTTGGCCAGAGACTTCCTCAAAAGTAGACAGAAAAGCTTTTAATCGAATCAGAGTTATTCTAGTTGCCTTAAAGAAAACAATTGTATTATCTGCATATGATAAATGTGAGATTTGAGGAGGATTACCTGGAAGATCAAAGTATGACAGTTTACCACTATGAAAAATGAAGGCCAAGCTCCTAGAAAAAGCCTTAGAAAAAATGTTAAACAAGAAAGGAGATAAAGGATCCCCCTGCTTAATACCACGAGTGGCTTGAAAAAAACCAACAGGCTTACCATTAATCAGAACCGAAAACCAGGCCTGTGACAGATTTTTCATGATGGAGAAAATGAATCTAGCATGGAAGCCAAATTTGGCTAAGACATTATATAAAAAAGACCATCTAACACGATCAAAAGCCTTTTGAAGGTCCAGTTTCACAATACAGTTTAAATCTCTTCTTTTTCGGTTCAAAAACCTAATCATTTCCTGTAAATAAATTACATTATCCGAGATGTCTCTACCATGTAGGAAAGCTGTTTGGTTAGGGGAAATGATCCTAGGCATTAAGGACTTCAGTCTTTCCATGAGCACTTTAGAGCATATTTTGTTAATCACATTTGTGAGGCTTATAGGTCTATAATCATGAAAGGAAGTAGGGGTCCTTTTTTTGGGGATTATTGTGATCCAAGTACTACCAATACCCCTAGGCATAACATTAGCAGAAAGGAAATCATGAACAGCCAGAAGAAGATCATTAGCAATAATATCCCATGATTTTATGTAGAATTTGGCTGTAAAGCCATCCGGACCTGGAGTACTCGATTTATTAAGACTAAAAACAATGTTTTTGAGCTCAGTTAATGTAACCAGTTGAAGAAGTTTATCATTATCATCCTGATTAACCAGTTTAGGAATGTGATTTAGAAAATGAGATTGAAAGAGAGAGCTATTAGTAGAGCTGTCCTCAGTTAGAAGGTTATGGTAGTACTGTATAGCTTCCCTTTCAATGTCATTTATATCATCTAGCCACTGACCATTCGCATTTTTAACCTTTGCTATCTTCAGCCTATTTGTTCTTTCCATGACAGAGTTATGGAAAAACTTTGTGTTATTATCCCCTTCTCTAAGCCATTTAATCTTAGCCTTATGTTTCCAGAAATGTTTTTGTTCAGCCAAAGCCTTGACTAACCTAGCTTTAGCAAGTTTGAGTTTAACCAGTTCAGCATGAGAATCAGTGTGATCAGAGATCTGTTCCTGTGCCTGTAGAGCCAACTCAGCATGCACTACATTGTCATGTATATTGCCAAATTTTTCTCTATTCCAAATTTTTAATTCTTTCTTCAGTCTGACAAGTTTAAGGTAAAAAGATAGCATTCCAGACTTATTTAGAGGAATTTCCCAATTCTGTCTGATTATCTCAGTGAAGTCTTTCCTCTTGTACCATGTATTCAGAAATCTGAATGGCCTAGGGTTAGATGGAATAGCACTACCCACAGTTAACAGCAAAGGATTATGGTCAGAACTAGTCCTATTTAAAATCTGGATTGAGGAAGTAGGGAATGTTAGGGACCAAGAGGAAGTACATAAACCCCTATCCAATCTTTTTAAAGTTGGAGATCGTAATCTGTTATTAGTCCATGTGAACGGGTTACCAATAGTGTTAAGTTCCTCTAAGGCCATTAAGTGAATGAAATTATTAAAATCTTTGATACTTCCTAGATTGGGGGAAGAAGGACCCTTATATTCATTTATAGTAGTAATGCAATTAAAGTCACCTATGAAAAGGGATTCAGAGTGATTAAAAGAACTAAGATCAGACCACAGAGATTGTCTCCTAGTTCTAGTCCTGAGTCCATAAATAAAGAAGACATCCATGGTCTTGAGAAGATTAGTACTATTTAGATGGATTCCCAGGAACTGTAGATTATCATGTTTAACAGTTAAGAGTAAGAGTCCAGAAAAGCCAAATCTGTCCATTATTTGCTGAGATGCAGTTATCATATTTCAGCAATTTCCTATATGAATCACATTGCAAGTTATCATGTTTAGGTTCAATTAAGCAGATAAGCTCCAAGTTATGTCTTTTGATCAAATCACAGAGTCTTAACATAGATGTGTCCATCCCCCTGATGTTCCAAACCATCATTTTAATCTTAATTGTTGTATTATTCATAAGGAAACATTGCTAGAGCTTTTTGATCTAGTCATGATAGTGTTTTTCTGGGAGAAAAAAGACTCATTTTTCAGTTTGGATTTATTCTTTAATACCTTGTCTTTTTTCTGATTGCTAGGATTAAAAGCTGAGTTAGGAGTACTAACCTTACTTACCTGATCATCATCATGATCTGCAGATTCCTGGATAACAGAGGTGTCTTGTGCATCAGAAGGTACTGGGAGTCCTGAAAGAACATCCTTGAAGGTTTCCTCACTTGAGTCTTCTTCATCAGCGAGAGGCAGAAAACGATTACCTTTGTGTTTCTGCTGAGAGAAGATAATGTTTTTTGCAGCAATAATAGAATGGAAAGGTGAGAAAGATCTTCCCCTTTTGCTAGGTAAGTCATCTTTAGCAAAAACTGGCCTAAGGACTGGAGGGGCAGACAGTGAGTGTCTATTTAATTGCACTGTAACATCAAGATCAGGAGAAGGTGTATGGGAGGTCAATGCAATATGATGGCTTTGTTCAGATTTAAGTGGCTGTGAATGAGGGAGGACTACATCTTCCTTGTGACTAACCTTATGGGGAAGTAGGACAGTGAAAGAGGGAAGGTGATTTTTATTCTCACAGGTGATAGGATGATCATCCTTAATTGTTTCAGCCTGAGCTTGTACACCTATAGGCTCAGGGGTCAAATTATCAATTAGAAGGTCCTCATCAATTGAGATGGTCTTATTAATTTCTTGATCATTCACTGGCACAGTAGCATTCTGTTTCTTAGGAACATATTTGAATTTTTGGGCATAGAATGTTTTTTGCTTTTCCATCACAGAAACTCCTGAACTCCCTGCATTAGTATTAGCAGTCTGGTTAAGATTAGCAATCACATTTTCATGATCCTGTTTGCCTATTGTTGATCATCAGGACGGTCCACTAGATTTACAACAACTTTATCATTTCTCTGGGACTTAGTTCTTTTGAGCTCAGGATGTAAATAGACACAGCAGTTTTCATTATGTCCTATACATTTACAATGTTGACAGTAAGGTGGGATATTTTCAAATTCTAATGGAAGTTTGACAACATTATATTCATTCCCATCTTCCTCAATACCAACTCTTATGAATGCAGGAAGTTTTTTTTTCAGATCAACCTCAACACACATTTTGACACAAGAAGGCCTAGAGAGGGCTGCAGTTGCAGCATCTACTTTTATAAAATTGCCAATTTGATTTCCCATGATTTGGAGCATAGCAGTATTATAGAAGTATATCGGGACATATGGAATAGAAACCCATACCGGAACAATAGATGATTCTGCCATGGGGGAGAAATCTGATGTCCATTTAAGTACCTTCATCTGAGTATTGTTGAAGCTCCATTGACCCTTGAGCCAGAATCTATGATAGTCCTCTTTCTCTTCGAATCGGATCAGCACATGTCGAAAATCGATTAATCCGAGCTGGAATTTTCCTTTGAAGCCCACGGAGATGAAAGAGTCATTGAGCTGAGTCATCGATGGTTTACCCCTGGCAAACTTTCCGACGAGAGCGTTTTTGTAGTGGGAGGCAAGGGTGTCTGCATCTTTGCGACTAACTAAACAAGCTATATCCCCTTTGTATTGAGTTTTGGGGATAATCTCTGGGTTCGAAGGGAGGGAATCAGATAGAGGAGGAGGACGATTGGCAAGAGCTTGAAGAAAGGATTTGCCTCCACCGTAGGTACCACGGCCGGACGGAGGAGCCGCCATGGCGGCGATGGAAACCGGTCAGTGACCGTTATCAGTTAGGTGGCTGAAAATGAAGAAGGAGGAAGGAAATGGTGAAACGACAGAGAAGTAATCGTTTTGGTTATTTCAACACTTTTGTTTTACTTGGACATCTCAGCATAGTAAGTTTGTAACCATTGAAAAAAGGCGTCATCATTGCTACAAAACTCAATTACGAATCAACTTTTTGACATTTTCAACCACAATTTGTTACAATTACAATAGGGGAAACTGGAAACTTTTAAATGATAGTGTTGGAAAATAATGGTTAAAAATTTGAAATTTGTCAAAATTTGGGTGTCATTTTGAATGGGACCCGAATGAATTTGGGGTTGGTGGATGTCATTTTTGGGTTCTCCTTCGTGAGTACTATAAAATACACTATTTAAAATCTCAAATGGATCAAGGGTGAATGGGAGGTCGTCGTCGTACCTCTCAAAGTTAATATTTATAAGCCGTAAATTCTTACTAACAACAACTATGTAGATAGTGGCAAATTGGGGTTGTCCACAAAGAAGAGGGATTTTCTTAAGCGTTTAAACATAAAAGGTTGATATTATGCTAGAAGTAAATATATATATATACATATAAAAGCATGTAAAAAGGGGGGCATGGTTGGTTGGTTATTCCTAAGTTATGAAATTAAAAAACAAGATAATTAGCAAAGTCAAGTAACTATGCTAATCATCAAACAAACTAAGAAAAAGGGGTTTAAAACTATAAAAGACAAAGCCCTGGGGGAAATTGACATCCACTTCCAAAGCAAATGTAAATCATTGAACCATTCACTCATTCTATAACTTTTGTTACCTATGGGGAATGCCAATGGAAGATCAACATTTATTCCTTCTTAATTGTAATTTCAAAGACAAACAATGACCATTTGCAAACCTCGTTGACAACCACTCCAAGCAAACCACACCGTATAGGCATTTCATCAACGGTATTATATATGAAGGACCATAGATTTGATAACAACAAGCCTTCTACCAAAGACATAGCCATTTAATCAAACATAGCATTTATTAGGCAAAACCTAGAACAAACCACATTCAAGTGTATCCTAAAAGTCATAATATAACCGTATAAAATGGGTACCTCAAACCTCCCCGCACTTAAACCTTACTCGCCCTCGAGTAAGAAAATATTTAAGTACACAAAGGAATTCATATGTCCACATCCTAAACTAATATTCCCCAAAAAATCCTCACAAAAAATCTCAATATCGTAAATTCCAAAATCAAAGCTTAATTGAGAAGTTTTCACACACACAACCCCAATTCCTGAATCTAACCAAACCTACCACTTATTAATTCACTACCCATTAAAGGATGCGAGAATCTTCATATGTCAATATTTGTAAGATGGTTGAGGAATGAGTGGAAGTGTGATAGTTATTGGGAGTATTTGGTGGAGAAGAAGGAAGGATTATGCAGTGTTTATACACAATTGAAAAGTTGGTTTTTCGGTCGCGACTCGCGATACAACTGCTCGTGTCGTGTCGTCGTATGAGGTCAATTCTTTCAGAAATTTTGTGATTCAGTTACGACTCGTGATGGCCATGTTGCAACTTGCGATGGACGTGTTGCGACTTGCGTTGACTATGTCATGACTCACGGAAAAAAAGTACTGGGAGTTCATTTTTGCTCCCCTGTTCATCGCGATTCGAGACGTGTTCGCCGCCACTCGCGACGTGTCTGTAGCGACTCGCGATGACAGGGTTTCCCAGCACTTAGTAAGAATTTATTTTGTTTCTTACCAACTTTCCAAGCTTTCTTCCCTTTCTCATTGATCTCATTCCTTCCTCTTCTCCAATGCAATGCACTTCACTTTGCTACAAAATCATAGATTAACACACCATTAAAAGAACAAGACAAAATAACAAAAACTAAACAACAAAAACCAAAATAAAGGCCGAATTTATATATGTCGTCGGCACAACAAAGCTCCATATATTTTAGTTCATCGGCATGACCCTAATGTTATCCATATGGTGAAGGCTTGAACCCCTTCACCATAAGTATCCAAAACATGAGAGGTGGGGGTACAAAACTTTCAAGAGGAATGTCTTGTTGTGGTGGAGATGGTTTAAAGGGAGTTGGGTGGTTAGGAGGCTTGGGATAGTCTTTTGGCTCCTCTCTTGTCTCCCTTGAAACTTTCAAAAATGGTAGAGTTGGTTCACTAGGTGGGAGAAGGGGTGATGATGCTAATGAATGTAGCACAATCACCTCGTCCTCCATTTTTTCATCCTCAACAATAACTCCTCATCCCCTTCAAACTCAAGCTCATTTCCCATGGTGACCTCACTCACCAAATCCTCGAGTTTGATTTAAGATGGTGTATTTTTGGAAACACGAGCTTCTATTCCGGCCGACCCTTCTAATATACTCCTTGCATGCCCCTCAATAGTCCGGCTACTCACCAGTAAAGTTGTTCAAGTTTGCTATTGTATTTATGACCTCCTCACATGTCAAACTTGAACTTCCTTGTTGGGTTTGGTTTTAGGGTATGGTATAAGGTGGTGATGGCCAACTATTTTGCTCATATTGTTGGTTTTCTGGCTCATTCTCATACCACCAATCTAGATTACCACTCCATTCTAGATTGTAAGAATTTTGGTATGGGTACCATTCATGAGCTTCTTGCCCTTGAAAACCAACATCTCCTACCTCTTGGTAGCACTCTTCATAATACCCTTGGTTTTGGAATCCAAGGGTTCTTTCCCCCTCATAGAGCTCTTCCCACAACAAATAGAAAGACTCGGTAGGATGGTCGGGATGACACATCTTACAAAACCTTGCTTCTTGAGCCTCTCTTCTCATCATGAGTTCCCTCAAGGTGAGACGTTCCATATTATTGTATTTTTTCAAAAGTTCGAAATCATATTGCAAGGATTCTCGATAAAAATTCACCAAGAACTCAAGCAATACCTACTCCGAACAAAAAACCCCACCAAGGAGTGGAAAATAAAAATAACTAGCTAATATGCAACCAAATGCACCTAAACACTTAAAAATAAACGCCTGTTCCCCGGTAGCGGCGCCAAAATTTGGGAGGTCGTCGATGTACCTCTCTAAGTTAATATTCCACGAAGAAGAGGGATTTTGCTTAAGTGTTTAAACATAAAAGGTTGATATTATGCTAGAAGTAAATATATATATATATATATATACATATAAAAGCATGTAAAAAGGGGAGTTTGGTTGGTTGGTTTTTCCCAAGTTATGAAATTAAAAGACAAGAAAATTAGCAAAGTCAAGTAACTATGCTAATCATCAAACAAACTAAGAAAAAGGTGTTTAAAACAAAAAAAGACAAAGCCTTGGGGGCAATTGACATCCACTTCCAAAGAAAATGTAAATCATTGAACCATTCACTCATTCTATCACATTTGTCACCTATGGGGGATGCCAATGGAAGATCAACATTCGTTCCTTCTTAATAGTAATTTACAAAAGACAAACAACGACCATTTGCAAACCTCGTTGACAATCACTCCAGGAAAACCACACCATAGAGGTATTTCATCAAGGGTATTATACACGAAGGACCATAGATTTGATAACAACAAGCCTTCTACAAAAGACATGGCCATTTAACCAAACATAGCATTCATTAGGCAAAACCTAGAACAAACCACATTCAAGGTTCAACCTTTGATTGCATCTATAGGATAAATATGAGAATAATCCACATTAACATACTTATCTAGCAAGAATCACAACACATTATGCACAAGAAGTTCTAAGTTCATGTTCTTAGATTTTCATGCAAAGGAGTTAAGGAATTTGTCACTTTCCTAACACCCTAACACTTTAATCATACAAACACTTCCAATTGTCAAACAACCCATGGAATAAATGTAGAAAAACATAGTATTAAGTACACATGAATGCTTAATAACAAAGGCTTCAAGAACGAGTGAAACAATCTATTAACTACTTCCACTACTTGTTGTGAAGATAAATCTTCCATCCTTCTTAGATAGTAGTTTGCAAGAGTGAATTCAACATCTCTTGTCAAAACTCACCAATGACTACCTTAGACGAAACATGACTAAGAGTATCCCATTGGTGGCATTGAGCACGAAGAATCAACAAACTTGGCAACACTTATATACACTACACTGTGTCTAAGCATTTAGCCAATTCATGCATTTACACAAGATTAGCCAAGAACGATTGGCATTCATTGACTTCTCTCATTTGCTACCTAAACAAACATTACAATGAATTCAATATCATCACATTCACCGTGCAATTATCAACACATCAACATCATTAAGAAACTCTAACTCATGCTTTTAGATTCCACATTAAAAGAGGGGAGAATTAGCTACTTTCTCCCAACCTTAACAAGTAATCATACAAGCAATTCATATACTCAAGCTTCCAACAACATCAATGCCATTAACAATTCACATTCAAAGCTCAATAAATGCACAATAGCAAAAACACTAAATACATAGATATGATTCTTAAGAAATAGATATGGAAGCTTCAAACAATTTTTCCCAAGATTAAACTAAGCTAGATAATTAAAAAAACATGATTAACTTACAAAAACTAAGAAAAGAAAGAAGAGAAAAACTAGGGTTTGAACCCTGAAAAACGCAAAAAGAAGAAAGGGGTGAAGAGGAGATGATAATGTTTAGTATTTGTAGTGCAAAAAAGTAAGAAAGTTTTTGGCCATACGTCCGTCGCGAGTTGCGACCGAGTCCAGTTTCAGCATCTTGATTTCTTTCTTCTTTTTGTTTCAAGTCCTCCTCTTCACTTCACTTATCTTCAATTCTTCATATCTTCAAAGCCTCAAATACAAGTCTTCAGGTCCTTAAATCTTCAAAGGTATTCTTCAAAGTTTTCAAAGTCTTCAAACAAATTTCCTTCTCACACAAAATCCTATAGAAAAGTAATAAAAGCATAAAAGTCATTTTTAACTCTCCTTACAGAATTTCAAGGAAAAATGCCACATCTAGAGCAAAAAAGTGTACAAAAGTGTATCCTAAAATTCCTAATATAACCGTATAAAATGGGCACATCAGTGAATGAGATATGGGCTCAAAATGCCACACTTGAAAGAGAAAAATTGCGCGGAAATTGTACCGGATTTATTTTTTCGTGGACTATCTAAAATGCATATGGATCGTGTGGAAGTCTCTAGAAGGCCCAACCACATTAAATATGATATTTCTTGTGTGTAATTATTTTGTGAGATATCTTGTCGTAAATGAATACGCGGTTTACCATGTTTAATACACTGAAAAATATTGCGCAAGTACTTCTTCCATTTTAAACAGATTTAATTCGATTATTCTTTGAATGATCTCGGATTTGATGAGTTGGTGATTGGAGAAATTATTCCCTAATTAAAAAAATAGAATATCACGTTTCTATGATTAGGGTCTCTTAGAGCAATATAAATAAAGCCTCTTAGTCAGTCATGAAACTCGCTTTATTTATCAAGTCTCTCCTTATTCAAAACTTGAGTTTTCATTCTGTCTTTCTTGAAGCTTCCATCCATTTCTCTGTAAAGGTGTTAGTCCTTCAGGCCTTGCGTGAATCCGATGTAACTTTTACATGTTAATTGTTGCTTTCGATTATTTTACCTTAGGGAACGATGTCCACGGTGATACTCATTCATTTCAGGGGCAATGAGTTTACTTGTGAGGTGATTTATTTATTGTAAATATATTGCACGTAATCTAAGATTTCTAATTGTATGCCTCAATAATTAATAAAAGTATGTTATTATTGCATATATAAATTGCTCTTAACTCGCATAATATTATCAATATATGTTCAACAGATATATTGTTTGGTTCTGTAAACAACATGATTTATATGGCATGTAAATTCATTATTTCACTAAATCTTGAAAACTCTCCGATTCTGTCGATCTTTTATGAAGGCTTGGGATATTTGATATATATACGTCCCACTTAATTAGTTTTCAATTTTTATAAAAGGATTAATTACTCAGCATGTCGTTGTAGTATCAAACCATTTTTGTAATACTCTATCAAACAATTTTCAACTCATTATGCTTGATGCATTATTAGGCAAATTAGCTGGCAGTATGTTTTTGGAATGTTTGTTCTGATGGCTCCATTACATTGTGTGTGAGTATTATAACTAGGCCACAACCAGCCAAACCATGTGACTCTGAGGAATCACATGTTTTTCCCTCACGGCTCCCACGTTCATAAACAGCCAACATTACATGAAAGTTACATGTAACCAAATTCCATGAACTCCTCAAATTATAAAGCAATTTGATTGGGTAACATGCCAACTCACTGATTAAATAATACGTCTATCAGACATCTAGCAATAATCTTATTTTGAAATAAAGAAAAATAGAGTTTTCATTTTATTTATATATTTGGACCTATAGCAAATACGATTAGAAAAAAATGCTAACATAACTTTTTTTTTTCTAATTAAAACCACCTGTGATGGTGGGGGGTTCGGCAGACCCCTACCTGTTTATTAATGAAGAAAAAGGTACATGAATAAAACCGTACCTCAGAGTGTTCAAACCGTTGATCTTAGAAAACGATACATAGGCTTATTTTAACCCTAAAGATCAACGGAAACAACATGGAATAGAGTACAACTGAAATTTTACAACATGGAATAAGAATACAACTTCATTGAGAAAAAGGGGCAAGAGAGATGATTTGCACCTCAGGATTGCTTGCTGTTTTCAACCTGCACAGAAGGGATAAAACTAGCGCAGTAATATTTTCCAATATATAACATTAACAGTACAATATCATGAATCAGCTCTAATCCCAGGGATTCCACATCTGTCTAGATAAAGAAGTCCCTTAAGGAAAGGGGGGGCTGCCTGCAAGTCTAGATCACCAGAGAAATCATTTGCTAAAGAAAATTTTGCAAGAAAATCAGCTGCATTGTTACCTTCTCTAGGGGTGTGTTGAATTGGGTATATATGGTGTTTCAAGTTCAAGGTGTTGCAGATGGAGAAGATCCTCCATGGGGAATTATTGGGGTTTTGAATACCCTGTACTGCAATTAAACAGTCTGATTCCACCACACATCTATTTAAAATCAGCTCTGAACAAGTCTCATAGCCACATTGGATGGCTTTGATCTCTGCCTATAATGGGGATGGAGAATGGAATGATTTTGCCCTCATTTTAACAACATCCCCATCACAGTTCCTAACTATCACAGCCAAAGAAGAGAGACCCCCTCTAATCCATGTTGCATATGTATTAATCTTATATCCGGAAAGGGGTCTCTGCCATTTTACTGCACTAAGAGATTTCCTTGTCTTTTGTAAAATATGAGGAATAATATTAGCCTGTGTCCAGTATCTATGCTTGTCTAAATTTCCTATCAAATTATTCACTGATAAAATTTGATATATCATGCATTTTATTCCTTGTAAAGAAGCAGCTTGGGAGAAGGACTCATTTTCAAACAAAATTTTATTCCTTCTAATCCAAAGAAACCAAATTATGACAGGAAGAGCAGCAATGGTAATATTGGAGTGAATTTTGGATTATGCCTTAAAAGATAGATAAAATTCAACTCTACTCTTCAAATTTGCAAAAGATTTTTGTTGGAGCCTTAAAAAATCATTGACACAATGCCAGATAGCAATAGATGAGGGGCAAGAGTTGGAAAGATGATCTAGTGAGTCACTGTGATTCTGACAAAGAGGACATTTAGAAGCTAATTTGAAGCCTAACCTCCTTAAAATGTTATCAAAAGGCAATAAACCATTTAGATCTCTCCACAAGAGAATAGACATTTTTTTGGGAATAAAAGAGGACCAAACCTTATGAAAATGTAGGATCTTTGGCTTTCTTTGTCTGAAAATATTGTACGCTGACTTGATGGAGAATTCCATTTGTAGATGGCATCCAGATGAGCCTATCTACATGAGTGTGTTCCAATTTAGCTTCCTGCAACAGGTAACACAGATTGGTCGCCAAAAATGGCTCTAGTTGAGGAAGAAGTGAGGCTTTGTTGTTACTAAATGACCTAAGTGAAATATCCTCAAAGGGGATGTCTCTTTCTTGAGGCCATTTATAAAACAAAGCCCCATCTCCAGTCCAGTTAGCGTTCCAAAGGAGCAATCACCTTTTTCGTATAGTACTCTAGAATTGCTGTTTGCTTTAGCTGTAATAGAACAGATTCTGGACCATGTATGAGAGGATTTATAAGACTTAGGAAGTGACCATAAGAGAGTAGTCCATTGAGTGGAATTGAGTTGCAATTTCCACCACAATTTACATGAAAAAGCGTCAACAATGGCCTTTAAATCCCTAAAACCTATTCCATTTTCTTCGATAGGTACACTCATATTTTTCCAAGACCTCCATTTTTTGTTACCAACATTTTCAGAATACCCCCAAAACAGGCCAGAGGCCATTTTCTCCATTTTTTAAGACTATTTTTGGGGGACTCAAAACAGAAAAAATATGAGTTGGAATTGAGAGAAAACAGTGATTTATCAGGATGATTTTACCTCCAGTAGAGAGCCATCTGTTCTTCCAATTATTGATGGATTTATCCATTCTTTCCAGTAAAGGTTGGTAGTGTACCTGCAAATTTCTACAAGGAAAAATAGGGACTCCCAGATATTTAAAAGGAAAAGATCCTTTTTCCATTCCAAGAAACCTTTTTACAGAGTTAACTGTAGAATCAGAGGATCTATGGGACACGAAAAAATCAGATTTTGAAAAATTGACCTGTTGTTCTGAGGTTTGTTCATATGCAAGAAGAAACTATTTGAACCTTTCATGTTTTTAGGGTTAGTGTTCAGGAAAACTGCTGTGTCATCAGCATACATTAAATGGGAAACAGGGGCAGAGTTATTAGGGAGACCAAAATTCTGAAGGTATCATGTGCTGAAAAGTTTCTTTAAACCTCTGGAAAAAGCTTCTGAAAGCAAATTATAAAGAAATGGTGAAAGAGGATCTCCTTGTTTAATGCCCCTAGAAGATGCAAAAAAAACCTGAAATTGCTCCATTGATTAAAACAGAAAAATGAGCAGCAGATTTGTTATGCATAATAAGTTTGACAAATTTCCCGTTAAAGCCAAATTGAAGAAGAATGGAATTCAAAAAGGACCATGAGACTCTATCAAAAGCCTTTTGCATATCTAGTTTAACTATCAAATTAGAAAATTTTGATTTTCTAGACAACATCCTGGTCATCTCCTGCATTTGAAGGATATTATCAGTGATATCACTACCTTTAATGAAAGCACTCTGCTCAGCAGAGATTAGATTATGCATTAGTGGCATAATCCTTTCCATGAGCATTTTTGAAAATACTTTATTGAAAAAATTGGATAAGCTAATAGGTCTAAAGTCTGAGAAAGAAATAGGGATAGGTTTTTTGGGAATTAAGGTAAGCCAGGTGTTTGAGATAGCCTTTGGAATATGGCCACCGCTAATAAAATCGTTGGCTGCCTCAAGAAGGTCTACTTTAATGGTTTCCCAGAAGATGGTGAAAAATTCACCAGAGAAACCATCTGATCCAGGAGCACTTGATTTGTTTAAATCAAAGACTGCAAATTCAAGTTCCTGGATATTAAAAGGTTGAAGCAGATGATGGTTTTGCTGATCAGTAATCAAAGAAGGGATCTCCACTAAAATATTTTTCAGATAAGTTCCTGTTTATTGAGGAACATCCTCATTAAGGAGTTCCTTAAAAAATCTGACTCCTTCTTTAATCAGATTTGGGTCAGTAATCCAGTTCCCATTTCCATCCTTGATTTTACTAATTCTAGACCTAGCTCTCCTTTCCCTGATGGAGTGGTGAAAATAGCTAGTATTTGCATCCCCCCGTTTAAGCCAATTTAACCTTGCCTTCTGTTTTAAAAAAAATGTTTTTTTCTTTCTGGGATCTAATAGGTAGAGATTTGGACTTATTGAGTTCAGCTAGGTCAGTTTCAGCTTGGGACTGTTGAAATTTTATTTCTAGGTCACTGAGTTTGCCTCAGCTTCTAACAGGTTTTGATTGACATTTCCAAAAGTGTTTTTGTTCCAAAGTTTAATGTCAATCTTAAGTCTCTTAAGCTTATGCACTATCCTGTACATCCCTCTTGAAGGAGATGGCAAATTTCAATTTTTTTCCACTAAATTCTGGAAGTCTGGTCTATTTGTCCACATCTCTTGATATCGAAAAGGCTTGGGTACCATTTCTTCAGAAGATTGAATAGACAGTAATAATGGGGAGTGATCAGAGGTCAATCTATTTAGCACTTGAATTGAGCTATTTGGAAAAAGTTCCAACCAGTCCAAATTACTTATGCCCCTGTCTAATCTCTGGAGCAGAAGGTCCTTGCATTTATTCCTGAATCTATTATTACACCATGTAAAAGAGTTCCATACAGTGGGTATTTCATGCAAGTCCAGATTGTTAATGAAAGCATTAAAATCTTTCATGCTTCTTGTAGGGGGAGATTTTCTTCCTTTATACTCAGAGACTGAGACGACTGTATTAAAGTCCCCAATGTATATAGAAGGTTCTGGAGTAGGGATTTTTAAATCATTCCAAAGAGTTTCCCTCGACTGTCTATTGACACTAGCATATATAAAAAAACAGTTCCAACTGACAGATGGGGAAATATCAGTAATTCTAGCCTGCAGAAATTGATCTGACTCTTTTAAACTGATTACATTAAAGACATGGTTCCACAAGATCCATATTTTAGCATTTTGAGCAGGGAGAGCATTTTTAAAGCCAATTTCATGCATCAGGGTGTTTATCTTCTTTTTATCATGCCAAGGCTCAATCAAACAGAGAATAGCAATCTTGTGAGACAGCAGAAGAGATTTTATTCTATCCATAGATGTTTCGTAGCCTCTAACATTCCAAACTAACATGTTTCCTATTATGTTGTATTCAATCATTTAAAACAGGTGTGGGTTGCTTTCTGTGAGGATCTAAGGTTTCTTGGTTTAATAGCGGAAGCATTACTGTTATTAGATTGCTTACTCTGATTCTTATCATGTTAAACCAAAGATGGGATAGAAACTGGTTTGTGAGTGCTAACCTCAGACTTTGCGCTTTGAGCTACCTTTGTGTTCTGATCAAATAAGGAGTGTGCTCCCTTTTTAACTGCATGAGCTGGCAGAGGTGGATGATTCAGCTTCTGTATCGGGCTAGCATCTAGGGTGACCGATGATAGATGGTAGATACCAACATCTGGGATGACAGATGTATTTGTTACTGAGGTAATGGAAAGATCTGTGTGTCGAGCTGAGGGGTTGTTTTCTTCAGTGGGGTGGATTTCTGTTGTGGTTGTAATCTTGTCCTGTGTATCAGGGAGTACCATTGCTTCTTGAGATTCCAATGTTTCATGGAATATTTCTACTGCTTCCTCCTCATCGTCTCCCTCATTTAAGGCTTCTAAGGTCTGAAAAGCATTGGATATCTTGACAGTATTTTCTATTGCTGAAATTTTCTGGATGGGTAATAAATCAAACTCGAGAAGGTGGCGGTGATTGGCTTTGAAATGTCATCCAATGAATAAAAAGAGCCAGTTCTTTTCTTGTGGATACCAGGAAAAGCTTGCATAATACTTGTGGTATTTTTCTGATGAGTGCCTGTCTTACTTTGTTGAGTTTGAAACCCAGCTTCCTTCAGTGAGGCAGATAAAACCGAGGATCCAGCAACATCTAAAGCCAATTTAGGATGAGAATCTAAAGCTTGCAGGGGTTCAACCTGATCTGGCACTTTGTTATCCTTTTTTTCATTTATTAGGGGTCTAGAAAGGTGTTTTTTCCTCAGCTCTGGGTGCAGAAAGTTACAAGTAGCATGACTATGACCAATTATCCTACAATGAGTGCAATATAAGGGTAGTTCATCATATTCTATAGGATACTCTACTACTTTGCTACATATTCCAACCACTATGGTAGAGGGAAGCTGAGACATAAGATCAACCTCTACGCACACTTTGATGGCAGATGGCCTAGTCAGTGAACTGGTTGCTGCATCCATTTTTAGGTATCTACCAATTTGACTACTCATTCCTATATTGCAGAGGTATTATAGAAATGAATCGGAAGTTTGTGAAGTGTTACCCAGGCTAGAACAACTGAAGATTCTGATACCGGGGAGAAATTCGGTGACCATTTTTGGACTTCCATGATTGAGCCTTGAATCATCCACTATCCCTTCATCCAGCATCTCTAATAATCATCACTATCCTGAAATCTGATTAGTACGTGGCGGTAATCCAGAGATCCCAGTTGAAACTTCGATTTAAATCCTATACACTTAAAGGCTGATTGAAGAGTCTCCATTGATGGCTTTCCTCTGTTGAACTTCCCGACAAGTGCATTCTGGTAGTGAGATGCCAGTAACTCGCCTTCCTCCGATGGGAGAATAAATGCTATCTTGCCCTTGTATTCTGTGATGGGGTGTAGATTAGGTGTATCGGGTAAAGAAGTGAAGAGCGGAGAGGGCTTAGCATTCAGAGCTTGGAGAAAGCTCTTACTAGCAATGGGCGGTGTTTCTGCCATGAGATTGGGCGGTGGCACCGCCATGGACGGCGGCCAAATTAACCGTTTATGACCGTTATCAGACGGAGAAAGAGAAAAAGGAAGAGGTGAAAAAGAGAGGTGCGTATTTCGCACTTTGGATCGCACACACAAGTTCAAGTCCTTAAAACATAACTTGCACGAAGATTGATTATATATTAATTTAAATTTTTTATACAATTTCCTTCTTCAAAAGAGACCAAATAGCTTTTTAAGATTTTAATCAAACTGTATATATTATTGTAATTTTAAAAACATTAAAACCGTCCATGACAAGATGTTAAGGAATCTAACCCTTTATGTTATCAGATTGGTCGATAGCCTACATTTGAATGATACATCAAGCTATGTGATGATTTCATTTACACAAAGGCACTCTATAGATTTTTTTTAAATGCACCCTAAGGTGGGGGATATTTATTAGGTTCCCCAAACCTATGTAGAACCAAAAAATGTACAATGATATTTGGGATATTACATCGATAAGGCAACCTCGTTGCCTTCAAAAGAATAACCTAATAGTAGTGGACTAGTGGATGAAAATGTAAAGGAAGTAATGCTTGTTGGGTCGAGGTTTGGAGAGGTCGAGTCTCCGTGGTTTTAGTGCTAGACGGCTAAAAGTCTTGGTGGTTCAAAGGCCTCTTAGGGTCGAGGGCTTTAGCGTGCTCGAGGCCTGGGTGTTCGAGGTAACCGGATCTCGAGGCTTTCAGGCTCAATGATTGCGGTGCACTAGGGCTCGAGGCCTTGTGTGTATCCAGTGCTCGAGGGCTAGAAGTATCCCATGCTCAAGTGTTCCATAGTTGTCGAGTGCCTTAGTTCTCGAGGGCTCGTGCGCTCATGTTCAAAGGCTCCATAGTTTGAGGGCTTCATGATTCGAGGGCTCCATGTGCTCGAGGACTCCATGGGTCGAGGGCTTTTACTCGAGTGCTTGATGCTCCAGTCTCGAGTGCTCCAGTCTCGAGTGCTCGATGCTCCAGTCTCGAGTGCTCCAGTCTCGAGTGCTCGATGCTCCAGTCTCGAGTGCTTGATGCTCCAGCCTGGAGTGGTCGATGCTCCTGGCTCTAGTGCTTGATGCTCCAAGGTCGAGTACTCAATGCTCCAGGCTCAAGTGTTCGATGCTTAAGGCTCTAGTATGAGTGCTCGGTGCTCCACTCTCGAGTGGTCGATGCTCCAGTCTCAGGTGCTCTATGCTCCAGTCTTGAGTGCTCGATGCTCCAGTCTCGAGTGCTCGATACTCTAGTGTCGAGTGCTCGATGCTCCAGGCTCCAAACACGAGAGCTCGATGCTCCAGGCTCCAAGCATGAGTGCTCAATGCTCCAGTCTCGAGTGCTCGATGCTCCAGTCTTGAGTGCTCGATGCTCCAGTCTCGAGGGCTCAATGCTCCAGCCTGGAGTGGTCGATGCTCATGGCTCTAGTGCTTGATGCTCCAAGGTCGAGTGCTCAATGCTCCAGGCTCGAGTGCTCCATGATCAAGGCTCTAGCATGAGTTCTCGGTGCTCCAGTCTTGAGTGGTTAATACTCCAGTCTCGGGTGCTCTATGCTCCAGTCTCGAGTGCTCGATGCTCCAGTCTCAAGAGCTTGATACTCCAGTGTCGAGTGCTTGATGCTCCAGGCTCCAAACACGAGAGTTCGATGCTCCAGGCTCTAAGTATGAGTGGTCGATGCTCCAGTCTCGAGTGGTCGATGCTCCAGTCTTGAGTGCTCCATGCTCCATGCTCGATTCTCCAGGTTCCAGTTATGAGTGCTCGATGTTCCAGTATCGATTGCTCGATCCTCCAGTCTCGAGTACTCGATGTTCCAGCTTTGAGTGCTCGATGCTCCAGGCTCGAGTGCTTGATGTGCCAGGCTCGAGTGCTCGATGCTCTAGGCCCGAGTGCTCGATGCTCCAGGCCGGAGTGCTCGATGCTCCAGGCCGGAGTGCTCGATGCTCTGGTCCCTAGGGCTCAATGTTCCAATCATAAGTGCTCGATGCTCCAGTCTTGATTTCTCGATGCTCGAGTCTCTAGTACTTGATGCTCCAGCTTCGAGTGCTCGATGCTCCACGCTCGAGTGCTCGATGCACCAGGCTCGAGTGCTCGATGCTCCAGGCCCGATTTCTCGATGCTCCAGACCCGAGTGCTCGATGCTCCAGGCTTAAGCAAGAAAATAGTCTATGTACAATGCTGTGATTTAAACTGATATCCTTCAAGGTGTCCAGTTCTCGAGTGCTCTGTAGCTCGAGGGCTCTAATACACGAAGCCACCAAAGCTTGATTGCTGGGTGGTAGGGCTCGAGGGCTCCCTATTCGAGTGTTCGACGTTCCAGGCTCGAGGAAGAAGTAGTCTATGCTCAATGATGTGTCCCTGCAAAAAATGAAAGGAAAACCTTGGCAGTACTATTATTTAGCAGCATGCTTCTGTGTTCGGATGAAAGGGAAATCATTTTTGTCCAGTTCAATAAGACCTCTGATGAAAGCTGGAATGTTAGAGATGCTAATGTTTTGTTGTGAAGGGTGGGTCGGTTTGTGCTTTGAGATTGCATCAGTAACTGCATTACATTCCCTATATACATGTCTTAAAGTAGCTTGGTTAAGCTTAGAGTGAGTTTGGAAAGCTAAGACATATAGAGACCATTTGGCATATCTGGGATTGTTTATCATGTTCACTGCACTCATGGCATCTGATTCCACTATATAAGAACATCCGGGGTCCAAACTGGGGAAGCATTTAGCTGCTGCCTGGATGGCCTTCATTTCAGCCTCTAAAGGCGTACTAGCAATGGTAGTGAAAGATTGAATTAAGCACGGCTTACCAGTCCAGTCTCTAGCTATAAGGCCAATTAAGGACATGTTGGGAGACATGATGCATCTACATTCACAGTTATACTGTTTTGTGGTGGCTTTTCCAAGAGATAATGGATATCGAAGGCTTAGGTGGTGGTCTCAGAGGTGGAATTAGGGAGAAAATAGGATAGCTTCTAGTAAGATACAAATTAGAGTGAGCAGGTTTAGCTGAGAATGACAGAAAGATAAGATCCCTCACTTTTTTAATAATTAGTGCTTGTGGAAATATTTTGTTGTCATAAAATAAGGAATTCCTTGCTTTCCATAATGACCAGCATATCAGAGATGGCAACATTCTACAGATATCTCTATGCACCTTAGAGAGTTCAGTATTGTTCCAATATGCAAAAAACCTCAGGGTTAAGCTGTCTAATGTATCCATCTGTATCCCCAGAATGTCAGAAGTATTATCCCAAACTGCTTGAGCTAAATAGCATGAAGTGAAAAAATGCTCTATTGAGTCAGTATGATTGCATGCAGGACATTTCGAGGCTAAGCTAAAACCACATTGGACTAAGATATCATCAAAAGGAAGGAGAGTGTTCAGCAGCTTCCATGTGAAAATGGAAATCTTTTTTGGTAGTTTGGGGTTCCAGATGTATGTAGTGGCTGGAAAATTACCTGATTGCTGAGTAAGACCTCTATATGCTGATTTGAAAGAGAAGATACCTGTATCCTCTAGTTTCCATATTAGCCTATCTTCCCTTTCTGTGTGGGGCTGTGCATCCTGCAAAAAAGTCAAAGTATCATGTTCCAGATAAGGTGAGATATACTGCAGTATCTGGTTTTTATCTCTGATGAAGTCAGCAATGGTGTGATAGTAAAAGGGTGACAGGGCTGAGAGTGGAACATATTTAGAGAGAGGACCATTTGGGCACCAGTTTGCATTCCAGCAATTACTCAATCCTTTACCATGTATACTGAGAGGGTTTTCTTCTGCAAAGGAGTTAATACTACATATCCTTTTCCAGGCATGGGACTTCTTATGGGACTGTGGTAGTGCCCATAGCAGTTTTGACCACATGGTTGTACCCAATTGGCTTTTCCACCACAGTTTGGCTGACCATGAGTCAATTATAGCTCTTACAGGTCTAAATCCTAGACCATTATGGTATTTATGTTTACACAGGTCAGTCCATTTCCTCCACACTTTGTGTAATTTTTCGTCTGTTTCCCCCCAGAAAAACCTTGTCATCTTCTTTTCTAGTGCTTTTATTATCTATTTAGGGGGCTTTAGGACTGACCAAATATGCTGTGGGAGGGAGTATAGGTAAGATTCAATAAGCACCATTTTGCCTCCCAAACTTAACCACCTATTTTTCCAGTTCAGGAGCTTTCTATCTATAGCTTCCAACAAAGGTTCAAAATATACATTTAAAGTCCTACCTTTGAAAATTGGACATCCTAGGTATTTAAAAGGAAAGACTCCTTTCTTCATTCCTAAAATTGACTTTATCTGATTTATCATAACAGTTGTTGCTCTTTTGCTAGCATTGAAATCAGATTTATCAAAGTTTATCTTTAGCCCAAAGGTTAGTTCAAAAGTTCCTAAGAAGGCTTTTATTCTGATCAGATTAAACTTTGAGGCTTGCATAAAAATGATAGTATCATCAGCATAGCTCAGATGAGATGCAGGTGTGATGCCAGTGGGGAGCTGATAGTAACTGAGCTTTTTATTCATGAAAATAAAAGATAAGCTTCTGGAGAAAGCTTCAGAGAAAATGTAGAAAAGAAAAGGAGATAGAGGATCACCTTTTTTGATGCCCCTTGTAGCTCTGAAAAATCCAACCAGATTACCATTTAAAAGAACAGAAAAATAAGCCTGAGAAATATTGTTCATTACAGCTTTTAAAGGCACTATATAGATGTTACAATGCTAATCTATGGTCTTAGTGGAAATAAGAAGGTACACAGAGGCACTTGCTAAATTTTACAATACTATAAAATGGCCTAGGTGTCAGCAATAAAGATACACAAAGGCACTAACTAAATTCCGATAAAGCCTGAGGGGTTTTCAATGCGTAGCTTGTGGTATTATCGACCGAAAATAACCATACAAAATCCATTGCAGTAGTAAGCATCATATTAAATGCACAAAAATGATCCATCCACACTTGTTGCCAACTTTAAGACAATAAAAAACAAAGAAAATGACGCTCCCCAACTAAAAGTCCAGTCAATCTTCGTTGAACCTGTTTAGACCTTTGCACTAGAGTAGGAGACCGATCCGGTCGCTTTGACTATCCTAAAAGTTTTACTTTGGGTGAAAAGGAATTACAGGTACGTAGAATAGTGTCTAAGTCAGTACCCAAAAAGACAGATAATTTTAACGTAAATATTAGATTAATTTTCCCCAAACGCCCTAACAAACCTGAATCTACAAATCTGATTTGAATTCTCAGAAGGAATGACCAAATGTAAGTTTTTTTTAAACAAAAATGACTCAGATATCTCCTCACCGCTTTTGAAAATTGGATATGAAGTCAATAAGGTTTAACCACACCATTTTATCGGAAAAAGGTCGCCAAAAAACTTATATCAACAAAGACATATCTAATCCATTACCTAAAACTAAAAACCCACCACAGCTATATTGAAACAAAAGGTAAAAAGAGAAAAATGAAAAAGAAAGAGAGACGAGCGGGTGCACCGGGTGGCTGACCGTGGTGACGCGTGGCTTTAGCCAACCGTGCATGGCCTCTGTTTGAAGATCGTGTCGGACGTCGGCCCCTTTTCCCCTCGGTCAAGCTTCTCCTTGTCCATGGTCTCAAGATCTATGCCCAAATTCTTCACCTCTGTATACCGCTTTTGGATGATAAACTTTCCGATGTGACCTAGCTGGTGTCGCTATGTGGTTTTCGTAGCAAGAGCCGACTGGAGTGGGAAGCTTTCACTAGTATGAAAATAATAGGGGTGGGTCACAGACAAGAATAACGGGATGGAGGGACATCAGGAATAACTTTAAAATAAAAACCAATATGATGCTATCAAGGGTCTGCAGAGGGTGGAGTTCTGGAACTGTGAGATCACGGGGGAGAGGCTTTTGCCGGAGGTTGAGAGCGGCGACAGCCTCCCCAAAAACATATTTAGGGTTTTGAAGATCGATAGTAAATAATTATAGGATTATTTTTAAAAATGAAATATTTTCGTAAGTATTATATTTAAATTAAACCTTATTCATATATACATAACCCAAATACTATTTATTCAGGCTCACGAAAATTGTAGTATCCACAAACTCTATCATCCAACCCACGATTTAAGTATGTCGGAAGAAGTCCTATCTGTAGAGTAGGATGTTTATATGTAATTTAGTTGGTTGTATGTAATATTCAAAAAAATAATAATGCCGGAAGAAGAAGTTACACAAAGACCACAAGGTCCTCCATGGCTTGGAGACTCTAGAGGAATTGGGTACAATTCAGAGGAGGGCAAAACTAGGAATTCCTTTTAGCAGGGGCCAAAACTAAATATACATAAAATTAAGTTCAAATCATACACTAAATTAACAAAGTATAGTAGATAATTCATTCAAAAATCAAAAACCAAAATTAAGTACGAATAACAAATGAAGTGATTTTTTTTAATGAAAACACCCAAAGGTGGGGGATTATATATAAGGTTCCCCAGGCCTATGGGAGAAAATTGATACATAAGAGTAGTTTTTACAGATTTTCTACTGAGGCAACGTCGTTGCCTCCAAAAGAATGGTTAGTATCTAATGACTACAGATGAATGTAGCAGAGGAATCAATGCTTATTTTTTGGGGATAGTAGCGATTCCAAAGTAAAGAATCTCCACCCCATGTGTTAATTCATTACTTTGGCCCGACAACTACCTTCCATCGTTACAAGATGAAGACAAGAAGCTGTGCATATCAGTCACCATTGCTCTTGAAAGGCTTTAAAGGATTTCTTGCACTGGAATAGAAGTAGAGTATTGCTCTAAGAGCTGCAGAAGCTGGTGTGGAGTCTTGATTCTTGGTGCAAGGATCAGCAAGGTAGTGTAGTGAAGAGAACCCGGTTGTTGGTGTAGGGTAGATAGCATCAGTACCTGAGACAGACAGTAGAAAAAATTAGCAGTATCAATCATCCTTGGGGGCATGTCTGGTCCTAATGTAGGGCATATGTGCTCTATCCAAATTGATGAGACCTGTAATAGTTTCAGGGATGTTATAGAGATTAAGAGAGTCTTCCATAGGGTGTGAAGATTGGTGTTTAGCAGTAGCATCAGCCACTGAGTTACATTCTCTGAAAGTGTGTTTAAGGGTGGCATTGCTTAAAAGAGAGTGATCTTGGAAGACTAATGCATACAGTGACCATTTTACACAGCTTGGATCATTAATCATTTTCACTGCATGCAGTGAGTCAGATTCAATGATGAAGTTAGAATCCAGAGAATTGAAGTTCTGATAAGCAAATAAGACAGCCTTTATTTCAGGTTCAACAGGTGAATTGGAAGACCTAATTAGGTGAGGATTTAAATTTTTTATCTCTTGCAATAAGGCCAACTGCTGCAATGTTAAAAGACCAGGAAGCATCTACATTAATTTTGATGAGGTTAGGTCCTGGCCTTTCCCAGTATACAATGGATATGGAAGGTTTTGGTGGTGGTCTGGGGGGAGGTATCAGTGAAGAAAAAGGAAGGCTTATATTAGGGGGAATGTTTGAGGGGCAATGGTAAGTTGAAAGAGATAGGAAGATTAGGTCTCTAACTTCTTTGCATATAAGAACAGTTGAGAATATTTTGCTGTCCAAATAGAATTTTTGTCTTTCCATAAGGACCAACAAATCAGTGAGGGAAACATTCTACATATCACTCTTTGCATTCTTGGAAGATCATTACAGTCCCAATAAGTAAAGAAGGTGTCCGTTATATTGTCAAGATGAAGTAGGTTAAAATTCTTGCATGCAGCAGTATCAGTCCAGATAGATCGGGCCAGATGACAATTAATAAAGAAGTGATCTAGAGAATCAGTATGGTTACAAGCTGGGCATTTATAAGCAAGGCTAAAACCACATTTGATTAGAACATCATCAACAGGCAAAAAAGAATTTAGCAATTTCCAGGTAAAGATTGATATCTTTTTTTGTAGCTTGGGGTTCCATATAAATTTTGTAATTGAAAAAGTACCTGTTAAGTGTGTGATAGCCTTGTATGCTGACTTGAAAGTAAATCTTCCAGTCTCCTCTGGTTTCCAGACAAATTTATCTTCTCTTTCTTGGATAATTTCAGCCTCTTGCAAAAAGATCAGAGTATCATGTTCAAGGAATGGTGAAATTTGAGTCAAGATAGGGCCTTTGTTATTAATAAAGTCAGCCACTGAGCAAGGGGAGAGTGTAGAGCTGATGGAGGGAGGAACACAGTTAAGCAGTGGACCATTAGGACACCAGTTTGCAGACCAGAAATTACAGTAGCCTTGGCCATGAATAATCGAAGAGTTAATATCAGCAAATGCATTACTATTGCAGATTCTCATCCAAGTTTGGGATTTTCTGTGAGTTTGGGGCAATGACCATAACAGTTTAGACCACATGGTTTTGCCTAGTTGTCTTTTCCACCAAAGTTTAAGTGAACATGAGTCAATAATTGCCTGCACTGATCTGAAATCTAATCCATACTGAGATTTATGAACAGCTATATCATACCACTTCTTCCAAACTTTATTCTTTTTACCTTCAGTTTCACCCCAAAAAAATCTGGACATTCTCCTTTCCAGTGACTTAACTATAGACTTAGGTGGTTTAAGGACAGTCCATATGTGTTGTGGAAGGGAGTATATACATGATTGAATGAGAACCATTTCCCCCCCTGAACTTAGCCATTTATTTTTCCAAATTTTCAGCTTCTTATCTATAAGTTCAAGCAGAGGTTGGAAATAAATATTAAGTGTTCTGCCTTTAAAAATTGGACAACCTAGGTATTTAAAAGGAAAAGATCCTTTTTTCATCCCTAGGATTGTCCTAATCTGATTTATCTTAGCAGATGTGGCTCTTTTGCTAATGTAAAAATCTAATTTCTCATAATTGATTTTTTGACCTGAGGTAGATTAAAAAATTACCAAAAAGGCTTTAATCTTAATCAGATTTGATTTTGATGCATGCATAAAAATTATGGTGTCATCCGCATAGCTTAAATGAGTGGCTGGTGTGATGTCAGATGGAAAATCTAAATATTGAAATGCTGTTATTCAGGAAGATAAAGGAGAGACTCCTAGAGAAAGCTTCAGAGAAAATGTTAAAGAGAAAGGGGGATAGTGGATCACCTTCTTTGATGCCTCTGGTGGCTTTAAAAAAAACCCACGGGGTTACCATTTATGAGAACAGAGAAGTATGCCTGAGAGAGATTGTTCATTATTGCATTCAAGAAGGAACCTGAAAAACCAAGTCTACAGAGTATTTTTTAAAAAAAGTTCCAGTTAACCCTATGAAAAGCTTTCCTAAGATTAAGTTTAAGTATACAGTTAGGAACTCTGTTTTTTTAATGTAAAAACCTTATCATTTCCTGAAGATAAAGAATATTATCAGAGATGTCTCTGTTTTTCATAAAAGCAGATTGATTAGGTGAAATCAGTTTCTCCATATAGGGTTTTAGCCTCTCCATTAGGACCTTGGAACAAATTTTATTGGCAACATTTGAAAGGCTGATAGGTCTAAAGTCATCAAAGGAGGATGGGGTAGACGTTTTAGGGATTAGGGTTATCCAAGTACTGGTGATGCCTCTTGGCATGTTTGTGCCTGAGAGGAAATCATTTACAGCAGCTATTAGGTCTTCTTTAATGAAATCCTAGCATTTGGTATAGAATTTACATGAAAAAATATTAGGTCCTAGGCTACTATTTTTGTTCAGACTCATAACTACCAATTAAAGTTCATCTTCTGTTACTAATTTGGATAGAATGAAATTATCTTACTCAGTGATAATGGTAGGTATTTGGCTGAGAAAGTGAGGGTAGTAGGAGGTATCTACAGGCTGGTTGGGCTCAGATAGGAGATCAGAGAAATAAGTAATGGCTTCTTTTTGGATTTCTGAGTAATTATCTAGCCAATGTCCCTGGAAATTTTTAATTTTTGAGATGTGCAACCTGCAGTTTTTTTCCTGAACAATTTTATGGAAAAACTGGGTATTGTTATCACCACACTTAAACCAGTTCATTCTTGATTTTTGTTTCAAATATTTTTCTTTTTCCTTTAAAGCTCTAATTAATAGAGTTCATTTCTCATTATGTTTGATTAGGTTAGAGTCTGAGTGAGATAGGTCATAGACAGTTTCCTGCATTCTCAGATTGTCCTCACCAGTGATGACATTAGAGTCAATATTACCAAAACATTCCTTATTCCATGTCTTAATTATTTTCTTGAGTCTAATCAGTTTAAGGTATAGACCTAGCATTCCAGTCTGAGGAATAGGGATGGACCAGTTGTCTCTAATCAGATTAAAAAACTCTGGCCTATTGAACCAGGAGTTGATGAACCTAAAAGGTTTGGGATGAGAGGGAACTTGGGATGACACCTGAAGGTGAAGGGGGGGGGGGAGTGGTCAGAGGATTGCCTATTAAGGATTTGGATAGAGGATGCTGGGAATTTGTTGCTCCACTGTATGGTACATAGTCCTCTATCTAGTCTCTTTGAGGTGGGGTTTCTAAGTCTAGAATTAGTCCAGGTGAACATGTTCCCTACAGTATTAATTTCCTGTAATCCTTTAGAGTTAATCCAATTATGAAAGTCCCTAATACTACCAAGATTAGGAGAGCTAGGAACTTTTTATTCAGAAAGTGTGGTGATTGTATTAAAATCTCCTATATACACAGTATCATTAGTTGGAAGGAGACTAAGATAATGCCATAGGGCTTTCCTACCCTCCCTAGTTCTAAGGGCATAGACAAAAACTGCTTCCATGTCATTATTAGAACTTGTGTGATTGATTTTAACATTTAGAAACTGTTCATTATGGCAGATAAGAGCAACATATATAGAATCATTCCACACTAACCAGATTCTGCCATTATGAAGAGGAAGGTTATGTGAGTAGTTGAGCTTTTTCATGTAGGATTGACATTGAGTATTATCATGCATGGGTTCAATAATACATAAAATTTAAATTTTCTTCTGAATGACCAGATGTTTTAATCTAAGCATTGAAGATTCCATTCCCCTTAAATTCCAGATCAGGAAATTAAATTTGATGGTGTGTGTCATTGTTCACATGATTTATGGCTTTTAGTTGCAGATCTTAACATCATCCTATTCAGTTGACTAAGGTAGTTGTTTTTTTGTGTGTTTAGACTTACCTTGGAACCATTATTACCTGATGATTTTATTGTTCCAGACAATAAATCAGAGTGAGAGGGGGGACTAACTGAGCGAGCTTTTCCTTCTTCCATTGTGTCTTGGAGATCCTGATCCGCATAGTCATCAGTGTGAGAGAGGTGATCCATATCCTGCAATACAGAAAATCTATTTTCCATCTTTCTTTGTTGTGAAAGTGGGGGGTTAATAGGTGAAACCTGATGAAAAGTAAGTTTATGGGTGCCAATCTGGATATCATCTTTTGCATAGCTTTTATGGGACCTGTTTGGGATAGTAAGGCCTGTTTCCTTTAACAGATTTGTGAGAGATGATTGGAACCTTTCAGAGGTTTAGATGGCAGGGGACTGGTTTGGAGAGGGGGGTTGGGGCAGATGAGGGGTGTTATTTCCAAAGTCAGTTTCTGGAGCCTGGGGTATGTAGGATGAGGGGTTAGAAGTAGGATTTGTTGAGGCTAACTGGTGAGCTAGTTTATCTCTATTAGGTGCATTGTTTGGAGGATGGTTTTCTGTAAACCTAATTGGAGCTTTGTTAAACTTATTCACAGTGGCTTGCCATTGAGGCAGGGTATTATTTTTGGAGATAACTCTACATTGACTAAGTGAATGACCTAGTTTAGCACAATGGTCACATTATAGTGGAATGTCTTCATATTCAATTGGGTATTTTCTATTGTTAGTAATTGAACCTAATCTGATGAAGTTGTTTAATGGCTTATAGAGGTCAATTTCCACACACAGTTTATTACCAATAGCCTCAATTGATGAAGTATTATAATAGTAAAGAGGGACTTCCCTCATTGTACACCAAATTGGAAAGATTGGAGATTCCTTGTGTGTGGAGAAGTCGGGAGACCATTTTAGAACCTTCATTTAGATGCCATTGAAGCTCCATATTCCTTTAATCCAACATCTCTGGTAGTCATTTACTTGATCAAATTTGATGAGGACGTGCTTGAAATCCAGGGAACCCAGTTGATACTTCCCGGCGAAACCTACCGTCTTGAAAGATGACTCCAATTGCTCTATTGTAAGCCTTCCTTTAGTGAATTTCCCGACTAGGGCATTGACATAGTGGGCAGAGAGTTTTGATATTTCTTCATCCGAGTATAGACATGCTGGTTCTCCTAGGTGTTCCGATTTAGGGTTCAGCTCAGGGTTATTAGGAAGAGATGAGCTAAGAGACGGGTATTTGGATTGTAAGGCAGAGAGGAAGGTTTTTGGATTGTTTAGGGAGCTGTTGTTGTCAGCCATAATGGCCGGCAGTGGATGAGCCGTAGCCAGCGAGAGTGAAATCGCTAACGGCAAGATAGAGCCGTTGGTGGTGAAAGATGAAGCCGTTACCGGCGAGAAAAAGTGGTGGTTCAGAGAGGGGGGAGGAGAGAGAAGAGTAAAGAAGATCAGTTTCGAGAAGATCAGTTTTGAGATGATGAAGTGATTTGAATGTATCATTGTGTATCATTTTCAATCATCTCGACTTGTATTTTAAGTAAGAATTATGAAGTGATTTGTTTCTCTTTGATGTATTTTGACGATATAACTATGCAAGAAACATTTATGAAGTCAAAATTTAAAAATAGAGAATTTATGCAATCTAATAACAAAAATAATTGATAAAAAAATGAAAATCAAATATAGTTTATTGTATCTTTTCACTGTGCCTTGATATCTAATTTGAAAAAAATTTTAATAAAATATTTTCATTATTTCTTGAAAGATATCACAACATCTATTTATATTATCTTTGTGTTAAGAAAAAAATAATGCTAAACCGAACTAATATTTTATTGAATAAATTGTTAAAATATTTTACAATTAATAGTTGGATACATGTTAACGTTAAAGTTAGATAAAGAAGATATATACTTTTGTTGGAATTTACAACAAAACCAAAGAATCTTACTGATGCGTTTCGAATCACGATCATAATAGTCGAACCTTGCTTCATGACTCCGCTCCTGGAAACTCCCTGTGGGCGCTGAGGGACGAAACTCTTGTGGTAAAGTCAGATCAAAAGTGTTTAATATGATTAATGAGAATTGAATGAAAAGGACCGAGGAATACCTTAGTAATTATAGGGATTTGATTCGAGAGAGTTCACTCAATCACGCTTGGGGGAATGTTTATTTTCATTGTAGAAATAGTTGTCTCATAATAGAGTTTTCAAATATTTGATCAACTAAATTATTTTTTTAATCCCTAACATATGATCTTATACCATCTTTTGGTCCCCAGGACCAATACCGCTTCCTTTCAGCACCCAAAAAATTCAAAATGATCTGTTTGGTCCCCAAGGTGGTTTTCAAGGTGGTTTTCAGTATACTAAATTGTTTTATGATGCCTAACATGTGATCTTATACCATCTCATGGCTCCAAAATCACCTGAAAACCACCTTAAAAACCACCTTGGGGACCAAACAAATTATTTTTTATTTGTTAGTTGATGAACAAATGCGGTATTGGCCTTGGAGACCAAAAGATGGTATTGCATTGTATGTTGGGGACCAAAAAAATAATTTAGTCTATTTGATATACCCTAATCGTTTTGAGATAAAGGAGTCCTTGAACGAGTATTTTTGGATTTGGAGATCTTCCACTGGATGATTGGCTTTGGCCCAATAGGAAGTAGGGTATGGTCTTAGGCCCAAGTGGGTATCAATCCCCCAAGTTCCTGTTTATTTTTATAATTCTTCTATGCTTGAAGTTATTGGGAATCAAATTGGGAAATTTATCAAAGTTGATGCTGCTACTGAGGCTCTGTCTAGGCCTTCCTGTGTCAAAATGTGTGTGGAAGTTGACCTAAAAAATAAATTACCAACACATATTAGAGTGGGTATTGAAGAGGAAGGTAATGAATTTAATGTGCGCAAATTACCTCTAGAATATGAGGATATCCCACCCTACTGTTTCCACTGCAAATGTATAGGTCATGAGGACAGTTACTGTGTATATTTACATCCTGAACTTAAGAGAATTTGGACAAAAAAACCAGAGCTCAATATAATGAAAACATCTGATGCTCAACAGATTAATCTAACTCAGGTAGAGTCTCTTAAAGCAGGGAGCTCTGGAGTTTCCATAATGGAAAAACAGAAAAATTCTCAAGCTCAGAAAATGATATATGTTCGTAAGAAACTTTCTAATGTTGAGCAGGGCACTAATAAGACTAATCCTTGTGGCTCTGTTCCCCTAATGGCTCCACAGATTTCACTGATTCCTGATGTTGTGACAAAGGATCTGCCAGTTCATATTGCTAAGAATGATTTTATTGCCTGTACTAATGAGTTGTCATGTCATGAAGAGAGCCAAGTAGTGACAATAGAACAAGACAATGAGAACCCACAGCTTAGTAAGGTAATACTGGTTCCCCCTCATGATATGACAGAAAAAGGTAATGATCTTAACACATGTACTAACCAGAATGCTCATGTAGTCTCTGGAGAAGATCTTTCCTCCCACCTTTTTCATGGGGGTACTTCCCCTTCTGCTCCCTCCTCTGTTTATAGTCCAATTATGCATTTGAACAAGATATCTCAATCTGACCCTACTAACCTTAGGAAAGTATTTGCTAAGGATGATTTGCATGGTAAGCGAGGTAGATCTTTCTCTCCTTTTAATTCCATTATTGCTGCAAAAAACTTCATTTTTTCTCAACAGAAACATAAGCAAAATAGGTTCTCTCTCTTGGCTGATGATGAGGCATTGGCTGAAGACCTACCCATTACTGAGGATCCTTTACAAACGGGCATACTGGAGGAAGTTTCCCTCTCAGCCTCCCCTGGAAAAAATGATGATCTGATCCATAAGGTTAGTCCCTCCACCCCTCTTCAAGGTAAGAAAGGATCTGATAGCTCTGAAAGGAAACAATCAAAAAAAGGTAATGATTCCTTTTTTTCACAAAAGAATATCATTATGACCAGATCAAAAAGCTCCTCTAATGTATCCCAATGAATAGTACATCCACTAAGCTTAAAATGTTGGTCTGGAACATTAGGGGCATGGATACATCCATACTAAGACTTTGTAATCTTTCTCAAAGGCATAAATTTGATCTTATTTGCCTAATAGAACCTAAACATGATAACTCTCAATGTGAGTCATATAGACAGAGACTGAAATTGGATTATTGTTTCTCAGCCAATAGTGGTCAAATCTGGTTGTTCTGGTCATCAAGTTTAACTCTAATGGTTAATAATGATAATCTGCAATTTCTAGCAGTTAACTTGAGCAGTACAAAGCTTAATAATTCAATGGATGCCTTCTTCATTTATGGTCTTAGGACTAGATGTGGAAGACTTCCCCTCTGGGCAGACCTGAGCTCTTACAGTCACTCTGAATCCCTATTTATAGGTGATTTTAATGCCATCTCCTCTATTAATGAGTATAAAGGTCCATCCTCTCCAAATTTAGGTAGTATAAGGGATTTCAATGGCTTCATAAATGGTCTGGCTTTGGAAGATATTAACACTTCTGGTAATCTGTTTAACTGGTCAAACAACAGACTAAGATCTCCCACAATTAAAAGAATGGATAGAGGTTTGTGCACTCAATCTTGGTCTTCATGTTTTCCTCAGTCTTCTATTCAGATTCTAAATAGAGCTACCTCAGATCACAGTCCTCTGTTATTAACTGTAGGTAGTGACTCTCCTTCTTGCCCAAAGCCTTTTAGATTTCTTGATACATGGTATAAGAGGAAAGAGCTTAATGAAGTCATCAAACAAAACTGGGAAATTCCTGTAAATAATACTGGAATGTTAGCTTTTTATCTTAAGTTAGTCAGACTTAAAAGGATTCTTAAAATCTGGAATAAGGAAAAATTTGGTAACATTCATGATAATGTGATCCAAGCTGAACTAGCATTACAGACTCAAGAATCTTTAACTGATATTTCAGATTCTTTGCCAGATCAGGTTAAATTGAAAGAGGCTAGGGCTAGGTTAGTTTTGGCATTGTCTGAACAGAAAAATTACTGGAAACACAAGGCTAAAGTTAAATGGTTGCAAGAGGGAGATAACAACACTAGTTTCTACCATAATTCTGTAAAGGAGAGAAATAATAGACTGAAAATCACAAAAATCAGGAGCAAAAATGGACAGTGGCTAGACAACACTAATGATATTGAAATGGAGGCTATTAATTACTATCAGGAACTTCTGAGTGAGGAATCTACCACTTTCAGCTCTCCTTTTCAGTTTCATTTTCTTAATCATATCCCATGTTTAGTCACTGAGGCTGATAATGAAAATCTACTGATGCCAGTCTCTTTGGAAGAGCTTAAAAAGATTGTTTTTAGCTTGAATAAATCTAGCAGTCCTGGTCCGGATGGTTACACTGCTAAATTCTATATCAAGTCTTGGAACATTATTGCTATAGACCTACTTAGTGCTGTTCAGGATTTTTTATCTTCATCCATTCTGCCTAGAGGCATAGGAAGCACATGGATTACTATTATTCCAAAGAAGAAAACACCAATTACCTTTGATGATTACAGGCCTATAAGTCTCTCTAATGTGATTAATAAGATTTGCTCTAAGGTGCTTATGGAGAGACTTAAAGCTATTATGCCTAAATTAATCTCCCCTAATCAAACAGCATTCCTACATGGCAGGGACATTTCAGATAATGTCATTTATTTACAGGAAATGGTAAGGCTGCTCAATTGGAAGAGAAGGGAACCTAATTGCATAATAAAACTAGATCTTAAAAAGGCTTTTGATAGGGTTAGATGGTCTTTTCTATACAAAGTACTTGCTAAATTTGGTTTTCATCCAAAATTCATTTTTTCAATTATGAAAAACCTGTCTCAAGCATGGTTCTCTGTTCTTATTAATGGTAAGCCTTGTGGTTTTTTTCAATCTTCTAGGGGTATTAAGCAAGGGGATCCTTTATCCCCATTTCTATTTAATATTTTCTCTGAGTCATTTTCCAGGAGTATGGATTACATATTCCAAACTGGTAAGCTTTCACCCTATGACCTGCCAGGTAATCCTCCAAAAATCTCACACTTATCATATGCTGATGACACTGTCATTTTCTTTAAAGCAAATAACTTAACTTTGGTAAGATTAAAAGCATTCTTATCTACCTTTGAAGAAGTCACTGGACAATCAATTAATTATAATAAGAGTGACATTTTCATAGGTAAGTATGCTACTGCTCAAAGGGTGAATCACATTAAGAGAATTATGGGAATGAAAATTGGTACTTTTCCATTCATGTACCTAGGTGTTCCAATTTTTACTGGTGCTTTAAAGAAGATCTACTTTCAACCCCTTTTTGAGCAGATTGATAGCAGGATTAGTAATTGGAAAAATAGGTGGTTAACTACAGGTGGAAAACTTATACTAATTGAATCCTGTATTTATTCAATTCCCCAACACATCTGGCAAGTAATTAAGCCCACAAATCTGATTGTTTCCACCATGGAAAAAAAATTGAGTAGCTTTTTTTGGGGTGACAATGATCATAAACCAAAAAGAGCATGGAGAAAATGGACTGCTCTTTATGCATCAACTGATCAAAATGGCTTGGGTTTTAGAAGTATAAGGACTATTGTTAAAACTTGCTCAGTAAAGTTGTGGTGGAAATTCCAGATGGCAGATACTCTATGGTCTCACTTGTTGGCTAACCTTCCTCCATCTTATAGAACCTCCCCTAATTGGAAAAGAATTTGCTCAGTTCATCCTTGGGCAGAACCTAACTTAAGGGTAATAATTGGAAATGGTGAATGCAATTTCTGGAATGCAAATTGGCTGGGGATTGGGATTTTATCTGAATTGTGTGATCAAAACAATATAGGAATTGATGATAACTGTTCTGTTGCTGAATTTATAGCCAATAAATCTAGCCTTATACCTTTAATTCAACCATTTCTGCCACCTCACATTACTATTCTTTTGCAGGACTCAAGAACCTGGCCACATAGACCTGATAGACTAATTTGGAAGCCAGGAGCCGATGGTAATTTCTCATTCAAAGCCACTTATTTGTTACTGTGTAACAACTCAGGTCAGTATGCATCTCCAAGTCATTTCTGGAACTCTAGAATTGAGAAAAAAATATCTGTGTTTATGTGGAAAGTGACAAACTCTCTTCTTCCTTTTGATAATACTCTTCAACATCTAAGAATCAGTTTGGCCTCTAAATGCTGTATGTGTAATTTACATGTGGATGATCTTGATCATTTTTTTAACTCCTGTGAGTTTTCCCTGAATGTCTGGAAATCCATACATCAGTTTATGGGAATTAGAGACAGGGTTTTTCATTCTGTGTGGGATAGACTATCTGCTTATTTATCCCTCCCCACCCTATCTAAATTACACTCCATTATTGTTAGAACAGCAGCAATTTATACATTCTGGAATCTATGGAAGATGAGGAATAGATTTATTTTTGATTCAGTTAAGCCCTCATCTTCCATAGTGCTTCAGCAGATTAGAGATCAAATTTTCTACTCATTCTCTGCTAAACCAGTATATATAGTCTCTCCACTTGATCTCAGTATTGCAAACCACTCTTACTTGCCTCTCATTAAGAGACCCCCAAAGCCAAAAATCTGGAAAATTGCATGGGTCAGACCAACAACTGGTTTTAAAGTAAATGTGGATGCTGCTTGGTGTTGTAAGACAAATAAGTGTGGCCTTAGCATGATCATTAGAGACTGTAGAGGGTGTTTTAAGGAAGCATATACCTCATTTACTAATGCAAAATCTGCCCTAGAAGCTGAGTTAAAAGCTATTTCATTTGCTATTCAATTTTGCAATTCTCTGTCCACTGTTTGCATGGAATCAGACTGCCTTAATGCTGTGCTATATGCTACTGATCCATTAAAATCCCCTTGGCAACTGTTTGATTTAGTAGATGAGATTCATTTTTCTTTGGGGGATATACACATTATGCACATATTTAGGGAAGCCAACCAGGTTGCTCATTTTTTGGCAAAAACTTGCTTGTCACAAAAATGTAACCTGGCTTTTCCACATTTCTCTTTGCTGCCTAACCGAGTCCAGGGATTAGTTAGACTAGACCAAATGAATACTCCTTCTCTGCGGATTGCCTCCTAGTTCGGATGCTACTCAGTCAAAAATCTTTTTTCTTGCAGATCAAATGTTGATATCAGGCTTCATGGAAATAGGGCTACTTGCTGCTTCTGTAGTTGGATTCGGACACAGATGGTTTGATCACACATGTTCATATGGGTGGATACTACTGGCCACCTCTCTTCTTTTGCAAGCAGCTAGTTTAGTTTTACATTTCAACTTCAGGCTAGTATGTGGAGGCTAGCTCTTTATTTATGTGGAGAGGGTTTCGACTGCCTTGTGTTTCTTTTTGGACTCACTAATAAGTTTCGATCCTTTCCAACATAGATAAAGAGGCCTCTGACTTGATGTTAATATGTATTTCTTCTCATTCTTTTGGGGGCAACAAGCGTTGCTCTATTAGCCAGTGAGCATTCATGTATATCCTACTATTGCTTCGGCTTTTCTTTTCTGTCTATTTTTTCGGCTTGGGAAGGCCTAATAGAATTTCCCCCATCTACGGATGGTTTTAATTAAAAAAAAAGTGGGGATAGTGGCCAAGTGTTCAGTCTAGGGGGAGTTTCAGTTTCGATCCTAATCAATTGCCCTTGATAGAGCCAAACATATAATTTGGTTTACTTGTCTAAATCCCACATTTTGTAGACTTAATTAGTACTAATGGACATTTTGTATCCATAGGGCCATGGGTACATTTTTGCCACATTCTATGTGAAGGTCGTTTTTAAGGGCGGTAGGAGATATTGAAGGTCGTTTGCAAGGACAGTAGATGAGATCAAACTACATTCACACTAGAATGGTAGAAGATGAAGGCCACGACCAACAAAAAGTGGTAGAAGGAGATTGGAGCCAAAGATAGGCTAATTAGAGTTCAAGGCGGCCAGCGGAGCAAAGGTGAATCGTTGTCCGATGAGTTGCGCTAAAGTTTGAGAATGATCTGAGAAGAAATAGCCTTTAACTGATTCTATTGGATATGTCTTCTTAAGAACTAAAAAATTGACTACTAGAATTCTCAAATCGGACTAACGGTTTATCCGTAGCGAAGGAAAGAAGTTCAGCTAGACAAGACAAATACAAGTCCGCACGGGCTGCTGAGTCGTCCCATGCCCAAGGGATTAGCATGAAGGCACGATGTGGCCTGCGCCAAATTCCACTAGCTGCAAGCACAAGTCTTTACTCCACTTAAAATTGGCTAAGTATGAGCGCAGACCATCACATTTTTTACGACCCAAGTTGTTCCAAGTCAAATATACCAAGACCAGCCGATGGCTTACGCTAAAGACAGCTTCTCGTGCCAAGTTACTGAACAGGCCAACCTTCTGACGATGGCCGGCACCAAAGGCCATGCCTTGCAGATCAGAAGTTCTAAATCCAGCACACTGACGGCGTCAAAGGCCATGGTCTGCACCAGATAATGCGACGCGGTGTGCACCAGATCTAGCATCCAGCGATGGATGAAGAGACGTGGCCTGCGCCATATCCTGCGTCCCGTGCCAGCCAGGATAACAGTTTAGGCCACGAGTCATGCCATCTGCGACTGCCCACACTAGGTGGCGGCTGAGCTATGGTTTACTCTTTTTTTGCCTATTTTGGGCCTATTTATAGATCCAATCCCCTACTACTATAAATATAACCTTAGTCTACTAGGTTAAACTGGCAAGATCATTTTTTAAACTTCATCTTGTATTAGGAGAAAAACTTTCACATTTTCTTTACTTTCCTTTTATTTTTGCTTTGATCCTATGATGTGGAATTCAAATCTATATTTGAATTCCACATCTATGGAGTAGATTTATAGCTTGGGGATAAATTGTAGGCGCATGGTATTTTATGTTTTGTGAGATTCACTAGTTCATCATAATTATGTGTTCAAGATATTATTGTGACTTGTTCTTGAATATTTGAATTGCATGAATAGTACACTCCATATAAGTAAACACTTTAGTCTATATTCACGTTGGTGCAAATATTGATGCCCCCTTGGGAAGAGAAACTCGGATGTTTGAATGGTAAGAGAGTATGAATTTGCGTGGGTGTGTGTACGGGAGACCCGAGTATTACTGTGACATACTTACCATCGCATCAGTCTGATTACATAAAGTAGTTTGAGAGGTTACAGGTAGAGATAGCAAAAAGTATAAATATAGGGTTGTAAGAATCCCTAGTGTCATAGATAAGGTGTTTACGACCATTGGCCTAATTGATAGAACCATTTGGGAGGTAGCACATTCGTGGTAGAAGCTCGGGATATAATTGAACGGGGGAGAAATAGATCTACAACAATGGCCGAACCATGTTGTAATCCTCTAATTATAATGGTGGTGTTGATGAAGGGTTACAAGTGCACCTGACGTGATAGGTACGGGGCAGTGTATTCCATAGGCCACACCACATGATATGAACACTCTATCAGGTTTTTCTATATCTCTATGTGAATTAATTAAGGATCGAAACATTAAATTAACTATGTTGCGCAATGACCCCCAAGTGCTTAGCAAATTAGATTACTTGCCTTTTATTTTCATGTTTTGTAGTTGTGAGCTGAAAAACCAAAACCTACCCCCCTTTTCGTTTTCTTTACTAGCTATTCTTTTTACTCATACGGATTGATGACCCGTACGAGATTGTGCTTTTATTGACTCTTAGGCCCTAGCATCTCTGTGGACATGTGGAGGGCTTACTGCTAACTACCTTATCAGTAGTATAGTAGTATGAACGGTTGTAGAATATAAATTTTATCTTTGACCTCTCAAAGCCTCTGCTTGAGTTAATTAGCTACAATTAATGACCTCGAGTTGAGGCGGTCACATTTTAGCGCGCGTTGTCGGGGATGCTATTTAGTCTAAGTGTTAATTAGCATAACTTGTTAATAGAGTAGTTAGTAATGATTTCTTTTGTTTTGTTTGTATAATTTGAATGTTCAGCTATTGTGATAGCTTTTTTGTTACCTTTTGATCCTTTTTCTAGCGGGGTATTTAGAAGGGTATTGTTTGCCCTTATTTATGGTACACACTCATACAAATAATCCAAGTGTCTTACACTACTCGTCTGAGAACATAGGTGTTCAGAGGTGAAGGAGACGAAGAGCTAGGGCAGAAGTTCAACCGAGGCAAGCACTGTTGAATGAAGAACCAAAAATGATTGGCAGAAGATAATCATACCTTATGGGAGTTCATGGCACCCAACCTGGAGAATTAGCCACTATGCATTACCTTCCCGCCATTACTCGCCAATGTTAGTTGTGAGCTGAAAAGTGGCATGATCCATTGCCCACCGACATTCCACGGATTGGCGGGGGAGGACCCAAACAAGAATCTATCAGAGTTTCACTTGGTGTGTATGAACATGAAGCCACCGGAAGTTTTGGAAGATGATTACAGTCTGAGAGCCTTCTCACTTTCCCTTCAAGACGGAGCTAAAGACTGGCTCAACTACTTGCTACCGGGTTGCACTGGTTCTTTGATGGACATGAAATAGAGGTTCTTAGAGAAGTGTTTTCTAGTGTCCAAGTCGGCCGAGTTGAAGAAACAACTGTCAAACATCACCCAAGGGGGTTGCCGAGAGCTTGTATGATTATTGGGAGTGCATCAAGTGATTGTTAGCGAGTTTTCCCTCCTATCCCTTCAACGAGGGGGATCTAGTGTATTATTTCTTCGAGGGGTTATTCGAAGAAGATATACAAATGGTGAACGCAACTTGCAATGGTTCAATAGAGAACAAGAGCCCTAAGGATGTAGTGACCCTCTTTGAAGAAATGGCTAATGGTAGGCGACAGTTTGGCACAAGGTTAAGGGTTAAGGTTTTAGATGAACCGGTACAATCACCTAAGTTGGAGGAGAAATTCCAAGCTCTTGCTTCCACGATGAAGGAGCTTTTGCAAGGAAAAGTGCATCAAGTCAAAGTGTGTAGAGTTTACAACCTTAACCACAACTGTGAGGAGTGTTCCTAGGTCGTAGATGATTTGCAAGAAGTGAAGGCCATTGAGTAGACCAGGAGAGACCCCAGTTTGCTAGGGGTCAACCACAAGGGTTCCGGGAGAACCAAGATAATGCAAGTTAGATCCCTTTGCAAACTCAATCAACCCAAGATATCGAGATCATACAAATTTTTGATTGAGGGAGGATAACCAACCTCAAAGATACCGGGTTGAAAAGCTCTACTTCAACCATATGCTAGAGGTGAATGCCTTCCAACATCCATGCTTCGATGTACAAGTCAGATTGGGGAAAAAATAGGGCGTGAGATTGGGGAAAAATAAGGTGTGAGATTGGGGACCTTGGTAATAGAGCATTTTCAAGTATAAAAATTCTTGACGTTCAAGTTGGACAACTTGCCACCTCGGTGAGCCAACTTGAAGCCAAGGAGTCTGGAAAACTCCCTTCCCAACAAAAGATCAATCCGAGAAACGTGAGTGCTCTCAAGTTGAGAAGTGGGAAAGAAGTTCGTGAGTTTGAGAAGAAGGTGATGCAAGAGGATGATAGAGTATTGGAGGCTACCAAGGCACACTTTAAAGAAGATAAGATTGTGGTCAAGATGGCCCCTTCCAAAGAGCTTCCACCACCCAAGGCACAAGTTACCATTCTAAATGCTTTGAGAGGAAAGCCAAAGGTGGTGACCAACGATGCGACCATTCAAAAAGTCTTCAAAAAGTTTGAGGTAACAATCCCTATCTTTGAATTAATTGAAAATGTGCCATTGTATGCTAAGTTTCGTAAAGTTGCATTCATAGAGAAGAGAAGTAGGCCAACTAAGAGGTTAGGAAATTTAAAAATGGGAGGGGTTTCCATTTTGAACAATAAAAATTTGGCAAGGAAATGCAACGACCCCAGAATATTTTCTATCCTTATCTCCTTAGGTGATGAACTTGTTGAAAATACCATGATAGATTTAGGTGCATCTATCAATGTGATTCTATTTATTCTATATGAAAACCAAAAAAGGTGCACTTAGGGATACTAAAGTGATTGTCCAACTTGCCGATCATTCCCAAGCTAGTCCTCGTGGACTAGTAAAGGATGTGATGGTGCGAGTTGGAAAATTGGTTTTTCTGGCAGAATTTTATGTCCTATACGTGGTACATGACAAAAGTAAACCCCCAATACTTTTGAGGAGACCTTTTCTCAAAACGTCTAGGACTAAAATCAATGTCTACTTGGGAACCTTGACTATAGAAGATGACATGGATAAAGTGGAATTTGATACCTATAAATCTAGGCCTGATTTGACGAATTCTCCTTTTATGTGAAAATGTGTAACCTTATTTGATGAGCATGATGAATCTTCTTGTGTTACCAATGAGCATGAATACTTGGATGAGTCTCATGTTGATAATATTGTTGATGAGTCCGATGAATTGCATGATGTGATTGATAGTATGTTTATGTTAGACTGTTTTCCATGCTAACTAACTTACTATGGGAAAGGGAGAGTGTCAATATTTTAAAACCTCCTCAACCTCCCCTTAAACCCAAATTGACATTCACAGACTCAATGCTAGCGAGACATGGAGATTCATTTCATATGATGGAAAAGAGATCCGAAGGTAAGGATGACTCGTTATGGAGATCTCCCCACAATGATGTCATCATGGGTGGAGTTACTAATGGTGATTCCGTAGACCCACAGGTAGGTGCTTCTAACTACACTGCATGAAAAGAAAATAAATCATGAGGACGACAATTAATGTATAGTGTTTCCTTTTTCTTTCTTGTTTTGATTAATGATTAGATAGATTTTGCATGTTCTTGTTTGCAATGAGGATGTTTGAGATGAAACTTTTGTTGATTTGAAAATTTGAATTTGAGACTCGTGATTGTGTTTGGATGGAAGTGGATTTGATGGGTGACATTGTAATTTGAAAAAGACGGAAAACAAAGGATTAGGTCAAAATTTGTTGCGATCTTGTGCCAAAGCCTTACATGGTCCATACCAAGAGCCTTGGTCCATGCCAGGAGAGTTGGCACGAGGGGATGCCTCGTTCCAAGGAGTTTGTCACAAGGGTTGGTTCGTGCCAGAAAGTTCGGCACGTGGACTTGTTTCTTGCCAGAGATTTGGCACGAGGCCTTGGGCTGTGCCAAGCACATTTTGTGCTAAAAACCAATTTTCTGCTGCCAAGCTATTCCAAAAATGCAAATTTTTTAAAATTATGAATTTCTAACTCAAAAATGAATTTTTGGTTCAAATTTTTTGAAATTCCCTAAATCCTTTAGATTTTTTATGCAAATAGTACTTCCTACATTCCTAGAAATTAATTTATTGGTATTATTGTCCCCTAATTTACAATTTCAAAATTCTATTCTTATCCTTATTGTACCTCTCTCTCTTATCATCTATGTTGAAATTGTAAATCCATGGAATAGTTTCCACCTAATTTCATTATTTGACACATTTTTCCTTCTCAAGAAACACTCACTCACACACACTCTTTGTGAAACTCAAAAAATAGAACCTTTTCTTCCAAAAATTAGCAATTCTTGCTTCTTCTTTTGTGGATCATGCAACTCTTAACTTCAAATTCCAGGTAATCCATTGAGCTCTTTGTTTATATGCTTGATTTATATTGTGGTGGTGTTATGGAAATCATGATTTTCAAATGAGTGTGTGTGTTATTGGGATATATGTTTCGGCTTGTATGTTTGATCATGTGTTAAATGATATGCTCTTCATGTGTTGTTTAATGTGCTATTGTGTTTGAATGATATGCGCTTCATGTGTTGGGTAGCTTTGGAGGAGGTGAATCTTGATTGCATAATCTTATTGATTGGTTGGTGATGACCTACATGAGGAAGTTCATGTTTAAATTGCCTTCATGCTTGGATTATCATGTTTTGAATGTTTAGGCTATTTAAGAAGATCTACTTGTTAAATGATAATGTGAGCTATCCCTTGTTTTGAAGATCACATTATCACATTTTTATTTATTTTTTTAGGATGCCACAAAAAAGGAATACTTCGGAGAAGGGCAAGTCCACTCGGGGAGAGAAGAGAAAGAAACCGGTAAATGGAGCAAACCATGAACCGGTAACTCCTATTCTTTGCAACCCCACGATTGTTACCAAGGAGTTTATGGGACTATCCAATATCTCCTTGACTACAAAACAAAGGTGGAGTAATTTGAGAGAGCTAAAGAGAAGTATACTAGAGACCGCCTTCACGTGCAAAGACACACTGGCAGCTCTAGGCTTACTCGAGCCCGGAACTATAAATTGGGCCAGGTAGGTCTAGAGGGCTTCTTAGAGAAACATTCTAAGACTTACATTATGTGGACCGTAGAGTTCCTAGCTACTCTTTGGCCGATCATAGACAAGAATAGACACAAGGAAATCAAATTCAATCTTGATGATAAGGAGTATCAGATGACACATCAAAAGATAGTCTATGCTTTCGATTGGAGGTATGAAAATGAGATCCCTAGGATAAACCGCCAAAGGATGTCTTTTTCTCTCAAGAAATTTATGAGGCAGCTGACAGGGACTGATCAAAAGGATGTGCACAAGAGCACTGCCTTGGTTCATTCGACATGTCGTTACATTCACCGACTATTGACAATGGGGGTTTTCTGCCACGGTGAGCTAACACAATGTCCGGGTTCGAATGTTCATTGCTTTTGGGAAATGAATCTCGAGGGTAAGTTTTACCCGAACCTTGTGGGGAACTTTGTACATGAGTGGTAAGATATCTATAGGCGTCATAGTAGGTCTATTAACACAGCACTTGGAGCATCTGGACACACAGAGAGCGTTGGCTAACTTGGGATGATCAGGTACAAAGTATAATGTCGAGAAGTTAGCTAAAACATCTATGGTGGGACCTACAACATTAGAGGGTCGATATGTATGTCTTCATGGCGCATCAAGCACTTGTAGTATCATGGTACTTCTACAGCTAGAGCGCACCGCCATCAACCATGACACATGTTTAGATAACCTATTTATTGAGCTGGACCAGCGCTTTGAGAGAGATTTCTATAGAGTATTAACCAGCCCGGAGATAGACATCTAGGAGGCTGAGGGTGAGACTTCTTCGAGAGCACATCATAGCCGTTCTCACCTATTCACGGACATCGTTGACTGACTGAATGGATATGGGGATCAGATTTCGAGCTCTACCCTAGTGTTGGAAGAAGTAGTCCAAGCGATAGGAGGAGTGGGGATGCAAGTGGAGGAGCTCAGTTTGAGGATGGATTGCATCGAGGCTGCGCTTCAAGCAATTGGATACATTGGGAGGAGTAACACTAGTCATGAGGAGGAAGGGCCACGAGATTGAGTATCACTATTTCTCCCAACATCACTTATGTTCTGACATGATTTTTTGTTGGATTGGAGACTATGCATTGGCTAAGTGTGGGGAAGGGAGTAGTGACCATTTAGGGAGTTCTCATTCTTGTATTTCCTCAGTTAATTTTATTTTGTTCATTGTCATTTTTTCTTGATTATTGATTTTGGTTTTTGATTGTTGAGGGATGATTTTGGATGAATATTTGGTGGCATGACATGCTATGCTAGGGTTCATAGTTTGCATGGGGTTGGTTGTTTTAGGATATTCGTGGTGTATTTTTTTTTTGTCATTGATCTTATCTTTTGTAGGATGAAGGCCACTATGGGGAAATTTTTTGCTACACCAAAAAATTTAAAAATTTTTGAAACATGAAAAAATTTAAAAAATTAAACAAGTTGAAAACCCGAAAGGGCAACTTGGGTAACATTGGGAAAACCCCGGATAGGTCAAAAGACCTAGGTAAAAGTGAGAAGCTAGGCCCGACTAGGCTTACAAAACTAGGAAAAAAATGAGAGTCTGTCTGGAAAAAGGTGAGAAGTGAGTACCCTTTATGTGTTAAAACTAGGATGAAAATCCAAGAGGGCTCCTAGGAAAAATGAGTGAAATTGAGAGAAAACAAAAAACCAGGTTGACGTTACATTTGACTCTTTGGTTGTAACTAGGTTGAGAATCACTAATTATCCCTATGTTACAACTAAGTCGATGTCTCTTGGATTTCCTTTGCCCATTGTTTTTTAGAGATGACCCTTGGATTGCTTTTGGGGATCATTTTTAGAAAAGTAAGCTAGCTTTTGGGTGGTTAGATTGCTTATGTTCTTCGAGGAGTGCGAGAGTTGTGATTTTTTTACTCTTTTTTAGGGAAACATGGTAATCTAGGAATAAGTTGGATGGCTTGGTTAACTTATGCTTGCACGCTACATTTTCCTTATTTTTTTCTTTTCTTTATTACTCGAGAACGAGTAAAGGGTTAAGCATGAGAAGTTTGATGTGTTTTATGATGCGTGCGTCAATCGTTTCATTCGGCATAGTCATTAGCTAGTTTTATGGGGTGGATTGCTAGTATTTGTTGAGTTTAAATGACAAGGGGTTTAGACGGCCATGTTTTGTTTTCTTTTCTAAATCCCATGTTTTGTAGACCTAATTAGTACTAATGGGCATTTTGTGTCCACGTGCTCCTAGATCTTCCTTGTGATCATATTTAGTAGGTCGCCCGCGGGTACTTTTTGATAACAATTTAAGTGAAGGCCGTTCGTAAGAGTGATAGAAGATATTGGAGGTTTTTTGCAAGGAAGGTAGAAGAGATCGAAGGCTATTCACACTAGAATTGTAGTAGACAAACGCCACAAATATCAAAGCATGGTAGAAGGAGATTGGAGCCAAAGAGAGGCGGCATTGGAATTCAAGGCGGCCAATGAAGGAACGGTGATTTGGGGTCCGAAGAGCTCCGCTAAAGTTTGAGAATGATCCAAGAAGAATTAGCCTTCAAGGCTAATTCCATTGGATTCTCCTTCTCAAGAACTACAAAATTGACTACTAGAACTTTCAAATCAGACTTATGGTTCATTCGTAGTGAAGGATACAAGTTCAGTCTGCCAAGGAACAAACGAGTCAGCACAGGCCGCTCATGCATGACACCAATGGCCTGCGCCAAAGGAGTCATCTCGCACTAAAGGGATCACTACAAAGGCATGGCACAACCCACACCAAATGCCATAGTCCATAAGCACAAGTCTCAACTCCACTCGAAGTCGACTAAGTATGGGCGCAGATCGTCCCATTTTTTACAGCCCGCGCCATTCCAAGTCCAAGATGCCAAGAAAAGCTGATGGATCATGCCAAAGGCCGCGTACCTTGTTAAGTTTTTGAGTATATTGAGCCTTCTAACGATGGCTCGCGCCAAAGGCCGCACCTCGAGAATCAGAAGTTCCAAATCAAGCACTTTGATGGCAGCCCACGTTAAGGGCCATGGTTCGCACAAGATGATGCGATGCAGCCCGCACCAGATCCAGCATCCTACGCCGGATGATGAGATATGGCCAGTGCCATATCCTGTGAAATGTGCTACCCTGGACAATAGTAAGGGCCACAGGCCGCGCCATATGCGACACCTAACCCCAGTCGGCGGCTCAGCAAGGGTCATTTTTGGCCATTTTGAGCCTATTTTTAGGCCTGATCCCCCACTATTATTAATATAGCCTTAGTCTACTAGGTTAAAGATGTAAGATCATTTTTTAAACTTTATCTTGTATTAGGAGAACAACTCTAGAGAAAGAAACACTCTCTCATTTTCTTTTCTTTAATTTTATTTTTGCTTAGATCCTATGATATTTGAATTCCACATCTATGAAGTATATTTATAGCTTGGGGATAAATGGTAGGCGCATGGTATTTTATGTTTTGTGAGATTCACTAGTTCATCCTAATTTTGTGTTCATGATATTACTGTGAATTGTTCTTGAATGTTTGAATTCCATGAATAGTACACTCCATATAAGCACAAACTTTGGTCTATATTCATGTTGGTAAAAATATTGATGCCCCATTGGGAAGAGAAACCTGGATGTTTGAATGGGTAAGGGAGTATGGATCTGCGTGGGTGTGTGCACGGGAGACCCGAGTATTACTCTGATATATTTACCGTTGCACCAGTCTTAGCTAATTATGTAAAGTAGTCCACGAGGTTACAGGTAGAGATGGTCAAAAGTAGCAAGATAGGGTTGTAAGAGACCCTAGTGTCATAGATAAGGTGCCTATGATCCTTGGTCTAGTTGATAGGACCATTTGGGAAGTAGCGCATTCATGGTGGATGCCCGGGATGTAATCGTGCAGGGGAGAAACAGATCTACAACAATGATCGGACCTTGTTGCACTATCTTAACTATGATGGTGGTGTTTATGGAGGGTTTTAAGCACACCCAATGTAACAGGTAAGGGGAAGTGTATGCCATCGTCCACACTATGTTTCATAAACATGCTATTGGGTTTGTCTTATCTCTATGTGAATTAATCTAGCAAAACATTAAACTAACCATGTTGTGCAATGACCCCCCCCCCAAGTGATTAGTTAATTAGATTACTTGCTTAACTTTCATTTTTTATAGTTGTTAGCTGAAAAACCAAACCTTTTGTTTCCTTTACTAGCTATTCCTTTTACTCGTAGGAATTGAAAACCCATACGAGATTGTGTTTTCATTAAATCTTGGGCCCTGGCATCTATGTGGATATACCCAGGGCTTACCGCTAACTACCCTATCGGTAGCTTTGTTGTGTGAATGGGTCAAGAATATAAATTTTATCTTTGATCTCTAAAAGCCTCCACTTGGGTTAATTAGCTACAATTAACGACCCTGGGTGGTGGTGGGTTAAAGGGTCAATTGAATGAACTTTAATGATGGCTCATTGACTCAACCACTTTACTCAAGGTAAAGCGTGTCAGGTAAAAGTCCTTGAGTTATGGACACCCATTTCCCCGCTTTTCATAGCAGTTATTGATGAATTAGTTTCTCAAGGAATATTTTTTGGTTTCCACCCATGATGTTTATGTCCTTCAATTTCCTCATATATTTTTCTACAAAGAGCCTATTTGACCATACTTTGCTTTCCTCATCCTCATATCCTCCTTTTCTTAGGAAATCCCCCAGATTCATATATGATATAGGAGAGTATATATTCAACCCACAAAACTAGCCTTGACCACGCTTAACACAAACCAGGTGCAAATGTCTACTAGAAAACACATAAAATGTGCACCTGGCCACAGACACATAAAACACTCACCTTAGCCACGATATTGGGAATGGGGCCAACCACACCATCCATGATATACTTGTAAACACATCCCACAAGGGCGCATACTGTCAGGAATATAGGGAGAACGATCTTATAAATAGCCAAGGGATGAAAGAACCTAGGTATGCGACAACAAGAGAAAAGAATCATACACATAGTTCCTCAATACAAACATTAGCATTAGAGTTTCTATCCAATATCTAATCCGGACGGTTCTTGCAGGAAGGATTAATCCAACGCTCAATATCAATAGAGGTCGTTGCCATTATCCAAAGATTTCAACAGTGTCAGTGTCTGTGAGGACCAAATATTTTATGTTATGGTTGTTCTCTTTGAATCATTGTGGAATCCATAAGACGGTCAAGTCGTCCAGAAAGCATAACTGGACTAGTACCACCTACAATTTATCCACATCCTAAGAAGCTAGCATCAGTCAAGGTGTTAAAGACTCAAGGATCAGGAGATGATGCAATATCAAAATCCCCCGTCCAATAGAAAAACAAACTGGCCTTCAAATCCTTTTTTAGAAGCATACATGGAGCACTTGTACAAGCAATATTTCAGTACCAGCATAGAACAGAAGGACAGACACACAACCGAAGGAGGATGAAATATAGAAAAGCAAACGTTTGGAGACCAGGGCGAGATCAAAAGCTACAATATCCAATATAAGGTTGAACACTCCTCCCCTAGTGGAAGAACTACAAAATTTTGCGATTCGTAAAGGGATTAAACAATCAACCCAACATAAGGCATACGACAGGATCACCGCTCAAAATAATCCCTACATTCCTACATGACCAACATCAGGTTCTGTGATGCACCTATTTAGCTGTTATGCAAGGGTTTCCCTATTTTCCTCATAGGGATTGGGATAATATAGTATGATAGCCTGCCCAAGCGAAGAATATGGACATGGGCCCAATTAGTAGACTAGATCATGTGATGATTTTACAAGAAATAAATGTTCAATAAAACATATGCCAACCTGATGAAAATTGCACAATGAAACTTCTAAAGCTTTGCAAAATATCCTGATTATTTTGTTAAAGAGGGCCTAGCAGTTAAGGATCTCCCGTTTCAAATGTCACTTGGAGCGTTTATGAATGGCAACGAGATGCATAATTTTGCACGGGCCATGGTCTTTTATCCGATTCTGGTCATGTTGCTCCATCTTGTGTGGGGTGATAGATATGGCGTAAGCCGCAGCTTAGGTTATAGTGCGGACCGTGGCCATTGACGTGGGCAGCCGTGTGTTTGCTAAATTTGGAACTTTTGAACCATGGGGCATGAGTATTGGAGTGGGTTACCGTCTGAAGGCAGGCTCTGCTCAAGAATTTGGGGTAGGGATCGGACTTTGACATGGACCAAGATGTCTAGCCACGTTCTGATCAGAAACTTTACGCGAGGCACGATAACCTGCTCTCAACCTGTTCATCTTTAGAACGCGATCCTTGGGGCTTAGTGCTCTGGAGATTTATATACTGCACCTTTTCATACTGCTAAGCTACCAAGGGGTAGTAAGTGGCAAGCCCCAACTTTGTCCAAAAAGATACTAGGGCTCATGTACTAGTTAAAACACAACCTCATGCGGGTCATCAATCCCCACGAGTGAAAGGAACAACTAGTAGTGTAGACATGCAACTGGGGAGGGGGGTTGGTGTTTTCAACTAACAACTACAAACATGCAATTGACGAACAAGCAAACTATTTATACTAGGCACTTGGGAATCATTTAGCAACATGAAAGTTCTAATGCTTCAATCCTCGATTCATTCATATATAGAGGTACATAAGACCTACCAGTGTGTTCACAACAAGTGGTGTGGCCGATGGCATACACTTCCCAATTCTGTCATGGTGGGTGTGCTCGCAACCCTCCATCATCACCACCATAGAAATTAGGGGAGTACAAAAAGTTCCAACCATTGTTGCAGGTCTGTTTCTACCCCATGCTATTACATCCCATGCTTCCACCATGAATGCAATTGCTCCCCCCGGGTCCTCTATATGCTAGGCCCAAGGTTTGTAGGCACCTTATCTGTGATACTAGGGTTTCAACACAACACCTAGGTTATTAATATTCACTATCTCTATCCACAACATCTCGGACAACAGTTAAAAAGTAAGCTAAGACTAGTGCGATGACAAATAGGTCAGAGCATTCTTGAATCTCCAGTGCACACACCCACGCAGACATGTTCTCCCTTAACCATTCCAACGCTCAGGTTTCTCTTTGCAAGAGGGCATCAATAATTGCACCATACATGAGTGTATCCCAAAGTTTGTACTTATATGTGGTGTACAACTTATGAATTTTTAACATTCAAGAACAATCACAATAATTTCATAAGCATAAAGATAAGATAAATCTAATGAATCTCATAAAGCATTTAAACATACCAAATACCAAAAGAGTTCCCAAGCTAAAATAACTAATCACTTGACATTGAATTTAAATATAGATTTCAATTCCACATCTTTGGGACAAAGAAAGAATTAAAGAAAATAAAAGATTACAAAACCTACACAAGGAACTCCTTCCTTCTCTGTAAGCTCTCTCCTGTACAAATGTGTTTCCAAAAAATGATCCATCCTCCTCAAATAAATAGACTAGGATCCTATATATAGTAGTAGGAGATTAGGCCTAAAATAGGCCCAAAATAGGCTAAAAGTAGCAAAACCCTAGGTCAGCCGCCAAGGTTTCATGGGTTGGCACTGATGCCACAGTCCGTGAAGCATGCATAGCCACAGGACGCCACATCTGCCACGGTCCGTGAATGTTCATAGTCGTGGCTCGTGGGATCTGGCGTGATCCATGAAGATAGAATCATGTCACGGTTCATGAAGGTTTTCACTGACCGCAAATAGTATGCAGTTTTTGCTAAGAGTTTTCCCACGGTCCGGAAAGGTTTTCACGGACCGCGAACACTTTGTGGCTTCTGCTCATTAAATTTTTTCACGCTCTGTGAAGGCGAGCTATGTGTAGTATTTCTTGGAAATCTTCTTACAGTCCATGAAATTTTTCATTGACCGGCTCCATACTTAGCCAAATTCGTCAACTTTTTCTCCTTTCGCTTCATGGCCCAGTGCTTTTGTCACGGCCCTGCGCCTTGCCTCGTGAAGGTATCAGGCAGGTCTTCATAGAACCCCTAGAATCCTATGTACTATGGGCCATGAAGATTGTCACGGGCTGCTGGTGCTTGACCATGTGCGGTCCGTGACCGATCGTTCGTGCTTGGTTGGCTAAACTTCGATTGCTTATCACGCGTGAGCCGTTTGTCCGAATCGGGAGGTCTGGTAGTCAATTTTTTAGTACTCGAGAATAAAATCCAATGGAACCATCTTTGAAGGCTAATTTTCATTGGATTATTATTATACTAAGGCAACACTCCTCGGACCACAGTTCACCATTTTCTCCTTTGACCGTCTTGAACTCCGAAGCCGCATATCTTTGGCTTCAATCTCCTTCTACCACACAATAATGTTTGTGGCCTTCTTCTACTACCATTGAAATGTGAATGGCCTTCAAATATTTTACTGTTAGAAGAAAACGGCCTTCGCAAGAATTTAATGTAACAAATAGCTTTCTCGAGCGACCTACTAAAGGTACTCATAATGAAGACCAAAGAGCCCGTGAACACGAGAAGTAAATAATCACTAATTAAGTATACAAAACATGGGATTTAGAATAGAAAACCAGACATGGTTGTCTAAACCCCTTTTCATGTAAACTCAACTAATTTTGCCAAACCGCCAACAAAAAGTAACTAAAAACTATGTCAAATGCATTTGTTAAAGCATGCTAAATGGTGTACATAAGACTCCCCAAACTTAAACCTCTACTCGTCCTCGAGTAAATAAAATCAAAGAAAAAGGTTCAAGCGGAATGAAGCATGCAAATATAGCCAATGCATTCAATATTTTCCAAGCTACCCTAGTTCCACTAAGAAGGTGAAAATCTCACAACTCTCACACTCTCTAGAGTTTCTAAAGTAACCAAACCACCTAAAGTAGGTAAATGTGTATGGAAAAAGATAAGTGACAAAAGATTGGAATAAAGCAAAGCTTTCTTTTCCCAAAACTAGTCCCAAAAGAAATAAAAGAGCAATTCTCAAGCAAAACTATCCACCAAGGAAATCCAAAAGCCATCGACTTGGTTGCAACATAGGGATAACTCAAGATTCTCGACCTAGTTGAAACCAAGGAGTTTAATGTATCGTCAACCTAGTTTATTGTTTATTTTTTCATTTTCTCTCAATTTTTCTCATTTTTTCTCGGAGACATTTTGGATTTTCATCCTAGCTTTATCCCACAAAACGTGCTCACCTCTCACCTTATTCCACTCAGCCTCTCACTTTTTCCTAGACTCATTAGTCTAGCCGGGCCAAGCCTCTCAGTTTTACCTAGGCCTTTCAACCTATCCGGGCTTTTCCTCAAATTACCCAAGTCCAAAACCCACATTCCACATGCAAACTAGAACCCTAAAATAATAGCATAAAATGGAAACCACCAAAATACTCCAAAACCATCCCAAATCACAAGTAACCAAAAATCTAACAAGAAAAACAAACAAAGCATGCATGGACAAAGAAATCCATGAATGAGAATTCCTAAGTACTCACTATCTTTTCCCCACACCTAAACAATGTATAGTCCCTTATGTATTCTCATGTTAAATCATTGGTGAAGTAGGGAAACTAGTGATACTTACGCTTCCGGCCTCCAAGGGCCGACCTCCTTTTGGCTAGTTAAAAACCTTTCAATGAATCTCGTTGCTAGGATAGTGGCGTCAACGCAATCCACCCCCAGGTTTAGCTCCTCAACTTGTGCCTTCATTCATACAATAGCTTAAACTATCTCTTGGAGCACTTGGGAAGAGCGTTAGAGTTTCTCCTTAAGTAGGTGTAGCTGATCCATAATGCCCACGGGAAGGTGAGATCGGCTCGGAAGTGCTCTCGAAGATGTCTCCCCTTTGGCCTCTTCTAGATTTATCTCTGGGCTGGCTAATACGTTATAAAAGTCCTTCTCGAATCTTGGATCAGGTTCAATGAACAAGTCATCTGGGCTCGTATGAAGGTTGATAGAGGTGCACTCTTGTTGTGGAGAAACCATGAATTTGCAAGTAAGTGCTCCACCGTAAAGCCACACAAATCTATCCTCCAAAGTTTTAGTTTTCACCATGAATGCCCTAGATAACTTCACAATTGTATAGGTCGATCCCAACCTACCCATATTGGCCAGCCCCCTATGCGAGATAGGATGTCCTAAATGTCGCACCAAAAAGCTAACAATGTCTCCTATAGGAATTTCCAACTCTCCTGCTCTCCCATAGGTATGTATTTTTGCAAATAAAACACTAACTAGGTCTGGGTAGATGTTCCACTCCAATTTCATTTCCCAAAGAAGGTGTACATCGGAGACCGAACAATGCATCAATTCACCGTGGCATAGAATGCTCATAGAAAGAAATCGATGAATATAACGTATTACTGGTTGGACTATAGTCGTTCTCTTGCTCAGATTCTTCCTATCGGTCCCGGTTAGTTGTCTCCAAAAATTCCCAAGGGAGAATTTCATTCCTTGGCGATGAGTCATTGAAATATCTCGGCTGGTCTTCCACCCAAATGCTAGTGCCACCTCTCTATAGGTCATCTGGTACTCCTTGTCCTCCAAGTTGAACTTAATCACCTTGTGACCCTCCTCTTTTGTGACCTTTCAAATAGTAACTAGAAACTCTAAAGTGCACCTTTTGTAGGTTTTCAAGTGCACGTTGAGAAAACCTTCTAGGCCTACCCGACCCAAAAGAAAGGTCACTGGTTCAAGTAAGCCTAGACCTATCACGATGCTCTTGCAAGAAAAAATAGTCTCCGAAATGCTCCTCTTTGGTTCCATCAAACTTCCCGTTTCAAGTGGTTCAAGCAAGCTAAACCTTGTAAAATTTGACAGGGAAAGACAAGTCATCATTCACATCAGCAGCCCCTAGTTATTCCACAAGGTAGGAGGTAGAAACATGAACGGATGATGACGCGTACTGGACAACATCCAGAGTTGGACATTCCTTTGGTTAAATATCAACGAGTGAGTGCTATAAAATCAGGCCAGCTCAAACTAGAACCAAAGAGAAGCTGAGGACCCCGGCTAAAACAGAGTACACTAGCCTCAGCAAATATATCAATCCTTTTTTAAGGCTGAATTGTACAAGGAAAATGTGGGTAGCAAAGCACCTTAGAGAATTAATGGCTCTGAGGACATTTGCCGAATTGAGTAGGGGAAAATGTAATGGGGTGGTGCTCAATACTCAACCTCAAATGAACCGCATGCACACCAAAATGGTGTACTGGTCCATGCCGCTCAACGTGTGCCTGTGAACCGGTATCCCTCGGTCGCGTCGCACATGCCTATGAATCATGCAGTGCCAACCGCCTAACTACTCACGGCTCATAATGTCCTCTCCATGCACCTGTGACGCACTGCGCACAATGCCGAGCCATCTGTGCCCAACTCCTATGCGTGCAGTGCCCGATCGCCTACTAGGCTAGCACCCTAAGTGTTGAGTCACGGCCTAAGAAGACATGTCCCAAGCTCCTTGTCCCATAACTCTTCTCTTTTGCTTGTAAATAGCTTAGCTAGTAGTGTAGCTTAGTTTTTTTATCACGGTCCAGGCCTACGTACCATTTTAGCCTTTGAACTTATTCTGCCTATGTAGCTGGCACTCGTGATAATGTTTGCACAACATATATGTGGAGTACTAAGCTACCCCCTCCCGGTTACCATTTTGCAATATATTGAATACGAGCGTTTGTTTCCCATTGTTTTGCTTTGTATTGCTTCTTTGGCTTTTGTGTGTGAAGCCATGCTCTTATTCTAAACTCGTGTGTGTATTTTCATTGCAAACTCGACCACGTCCCTCTAATAAAGCTTCAAATGCATGTATTTTCCAAATCATTTAACACATATTTTGTCACATTTTTGTTGTAAGATTGTTAGATTTAGGTAGGTTTACATGATAAGGGGTTTAGATAGTCATTTTCGGTTTTTATATCTAAATCCTTCATTTTGTAAACTATGTTTAGTCTAATGGACTTTTGGTCCTTATGAGCATCTAGATTCCTTTTGTAAGATTAATTTGTAGATTTCTCATGATCACTTAGGACTGTTTTAGTGAAGGCCATTCGAAAGGATGGTAGAAGATTGAAGGCCACTGTGGTAGAAGATAAAGTGAAGAAAGGAGAGCAAAGCAAAGGGTGAAGAATGATCTATGTTTTGAAGCAGAGTTTTCAGAATTTTCTGAGAATAATCAGCCTCCAAGAGTGGTACCATTGGATTCCTCTTCTAGAGTACTATAAAATCGACTACAAGAACTCCCAAAACAGATCAACGGTTCACCCAGAGGAAGTAAAACAAAACGGGACCTTTTTCCTTCGCGACTCACAAAATGTTGACCTGAGAGCTCAAAATTTTACTGATCTAGTCGCGACGACCTCGCGATACTGCCCTACAACTTGCATTTTACTCCCTTTTTTCTTGTACTATAAATAGCTTTTAACCTCCTTCTTCCCCAACACTCTAAGCCCGACTTGGGGGCTCCAAAACCCTAGTTTTTCATCATTTTCTTCCATTTCTTCTTCTTTCTTTGTAGATCTTTGTTCTATGTTATGGGTTTTGATTATCTAGCTCAGTTTTATCTTGGGAGCAAAGGATTGAAGCTTCCACATCTATGTAGTAAGAACCATTATATCTATCTATTTGGTGCTTTTGCTATTGTGCATTTATTGAGCTTTGAATGTGAATTGTTAGTGGCATTGATGTTGTTGGAACCTTGAGTGTATGAATTTCTTGTATGATTACTTGTATGATTACTTGTTAGGGTTGGGATTCTCCCCTATTTTAATGTGAAATCCAAGAGCATGAGTTAGAGCTTCTTAAATGATGTTGGTGTGTTGATAATTGCTAGATGAATGTGATGATGTCGAACTCGTTGTCATGTTTGTTTTAGGTAGCATATGAGAGAAGTCTATGAATGTCGATCGTTCTTGACTAATCTTCTGTAAATGCATGAATTGGTTAAATGCTTAGATACGGTGTAGTATTTATAAGTGTTGCCAAGCTTGTTGATTCATTGTGCTAAATGCCATCAATGGGATACTCTTAGTCCTAAGGGAGTCATTGGTGAGGTTTGACAAAAGATATCGAATTCACTCTTGCAAACTACTATCTAAGAAGGATAGAAGATTTATCTTCACAACAAGTAGTTGAAGTAGTGAATAGATTGTTTCACTCTTTCTTGAAGCCTTTATTATTTAGCATTTATGTATTCTTGATGCTATGTTTCATTTCATTTATGCCATGGGTTGTTTGAGAATAGGAAGTGTTTTTATGATTGAAGTGTTCGGGTGTTAGGAAAGTGACAAATTCCTTAGCTCCTTTGCATCTATGAACATGAACTTAGAACTTCTTGTGCATAATGTGTTGTGATTCTTGCTAGATAAGTATGTTAATGTTAAGTCAAGTAACGAATGTGATAGAATGAGTGAATGGTTCAATGATCTACATTAGGTTTGGAAGTGGATATCAATTGCCCCCCAGGCTTTATCTTTGTAGTTTTAAACCCCTTTTTCTTAATTTTGTTTGATGATTAGCCTAGTTACTCGACTTTGCTAGTTATATTGTCTTTTTAATTTCATAACTTAGGAAAACCAACCATCCAAACCCCCCTTTTTACTCGCTTTTATATGTGTATATATATCTACTCCTAGCCAGTATCAACCTTTTGTGCTTAAGCGCTTGAGAAAATCCCTCTTCTTTGTGGATGACCCTGACTTTCCGCTATCTACTTAGTTGTAGATAGTAAGCATTTAGGGCTTATAAATTTAACTTTGAGAGGTACGGCGGAGACCTCCCAAATTTTGGCGCCGCTGCCGGGGAAGAGGCGTTTATTCTTAAGTGTTTAGGTGTATTTGGTTGCATATTAGCTAGTTGTTTTTATTTTCCACTCCTTGGTGGTTGTTTTTGTTTGGAGTAGGTATTTCTTGAGTTCTTGGTATTTTTTATCGAGAATCCTTGCAATATGATTTTGGACTTTTGAAAAAAAAATGGAGCGTCTCACCTTGGGGGAACTCATGACGAGAAGAGAGGCTCAACAAGAAAGGTTTTGTAGGATGTGTTATTCCGACCATCCTACCGAGTCTTGCTATTTGTTGTGGGAAGAGCACTATGAGCAGGAAGGAACCCTTGGTTTTCAAAACCAAGGGTATTATGAAGAGTGCTACCAAGATGTAGGAGATGTTAGTTTTCAAGGGCATGAAGCTCGGGAATGGTATCCATACCTCAATTCTTACAATCTGGAATGGAGTGGTAATCTAAATTGGTGGTATGAGAATGAGCCAAAAAACCAACAATACGAGCAAAATAGTTGGCCATCACCACCTTATACCATACCCCAAAACTAAGCCCAACAAGGAAGTTCAAGTTTGACATGTGAGGAAGTCATGAATACAATAGCAAACTTGAACAACTTTACTAGTGAGGAGCCGGACACTCGGCTCTCCTCTAGTGTTGAGGCTATTGAGGGGCATGTGAGGAGTATATTAGAAGTGTTGGCCTAGATGAAAGCTTGTGATTCCAAAAATATACCATCCCAAATCGAACTCGAGGATTCGGTGAGTGAGGTCACCATGGGAAATGTGTTTGAGTTTGAAGAGGATGAGGAGTTGGTTGTTGAGGATGAAAAAATGGAGGATGAGGTGATTGTGCTACATTCATTAGCATCATCACCCCTTCCCCCACCTAGTGAACCAACTCCACCAATTTTGGAAGATTTGAGGGAGATAAGAGAGGAGCCAAAAGACAATCCCAAGCCTTCTAACCACCCAACTCCCTTCAAACAATCTCCACCTCCACAAGACTTTCCTCTTGAAAGTTTTGTAACCCCACCTCTCTACTTTTGGATGCTCATGGTGAAGGGGTTCAAACCTTCACCATATGGATAACATTAGGGTCGTGCAGACGACCTTAAAAATACGGAGCTTCTCGGGAGGCAACCCGAGCTTTTAAGTTAGGTTAGTGTTTTTCTTTTCTTGAAAAAAAAAATCCTCCACCATGGCCTCAAACCCTTACCCAAAACCACAAAAATACCACCACAACCCACCACCAAAAACCACTACCAAAACCACCATCTAGGAGTACTACTAGTTGTTGTTTTTTGTGAGTGTTGATCGGGATTTGCATAGTTGTGGCTTCGTAGTGGATGGATCAAAGTTTCATGTTGGGCGGTGTTCAAGAACATGGAGGAGAGAACATTCACTGAGGAGTGAGCATTGCCATCACCGGAAAGGATCTTCAAGGCCATAGTTGTGAGTATTTGTTTTCTTTCTCCCTTATTTCTTTATCTTGTCCTATTCAAATTTAGGACAATGTGTGTTTCAAGTGTGGGGAGGTAAAGAGGAATATATATCTCATTGTATTGTATTGTATTGTAGAGTGTATATGCTCCACTTTAATGTGTTTTGTTTGGAAAAAAAATAATAAAAAAAAAGAAAAAGAAAAAAATTTCCCGCTAAGTTGAAAACCCAAGAGGGCAACTTAGGCAAAAGTGGGAGGCCCAGATAGGTTGAAAACCCGAAAGGGTGACCTATGCAAAAATGAGAGGCAAAATGGTGTGGAAAAAGGTGAGGGTAAGTATTTAAAAAGAAAAACAGTGTGAAGCTAGGATGAAAACCCGAGAGGGCTCCTAGGCAAAATGAGAGAAAATGAGAGAAATTGAACAGTTTTAAGCTTCTCTTCATTTGTCTATTGGGTGGCTTTTTCGGTAGAGTAAGATGGCTTGGCATTATATGTAAACCTCACTTTTGTTATGGTTTGTTGGTTGTTTAGATTATCTTAGGCTTTGGGATGTGAGGGATGTGAGTGTGTGGGAGATTCTTATGTCTTGGGGGTTAGGGTAGTCTAGGAATATGATGTTGGATGTTTTGGGAAAATTTTTATATGCTAGTTTACACATTGATCTTTGCTTGTTCTTGTTTACTCGAGGACGAGTAAGGCTTAAGTGTGGGGAGATTTGATAAGGCTTCAAATGCATGTATTTTCCAAAGCATTTAACACATATTTTTTCACATTTTTGTTGTAATATTGTTAGATTTAGGTTACATGATAAGGGGTTTAGATAGTCATTTTCGGTTTTTATATCTAAATCCTTCATTTTGTAAACTATGTTTAGTCTAATGGACTTTTGGTCCTTATGAGAATCTAGATTCCTTTTTGTAAGATTAATTTGTAGATTGCTCATGAGCACTTTGGAGTGGTTTAGTGAAGGCCATTCGAAAGGATGGTAGAAGATTGAAGGCCACTCACAAAGTGGTAGAAGATAAAGTGAAGAAAGGAGAGCAAATCAAAGGGTGAAGAATGATCTATGTTTTGAAGTAGAGTTTTCATAATTTTCCGAGAATAATCAGTCTCCAAGAGTGGTACCATTGGATTCCTCTTCTCGAGTAATATAAAATCGACTATAAGAACTCCCAAAACGGATCAACGGTTCACCCAGAGGAAGCAAAACAAAACGGGACTTTTTTCCTTCGCGACTCTCGACGAGTGTGTCGCAACTCGCGAAATGTTGACCTGAGAGCTCAAAATTTTACTGATCTGGTCGTGACTCGTGATGGAGTCGCGACTGCCTCGCGATATTGCCCTGCAACTTGCATTTTACTCCCTTTTTTCTTGTACTATTTATAGCTTTTAACCCCCTTCTTCCCCAACACTCTAAGCCCAACCCGCCGAGCATCGTAGTCATCTGGGAGGCCAAAAAATACATTATAGAGGGACAAAAGCCACATGCTTCATGAATTTGTTTTCTCCATGTTTTTCTGGTGACCTACAACATTCGTTAACAGAAAAAGTAGCAGCTTCTTGGTGTGATTCTTTTGGCAGTTAGGAACAAAATAGGATTGACTACGATGACAAAATGTGTTGCTAAGGAACGATTCTTGTGTTTTTTTAAAAAATATTCCGGCATGTTTCCAAAGCTGTAAACACTTCGACGGTGGCACGGTAAAGTTTCCAAGCATTTCCCCATCAGCGATGGGTACAATATCGGTGTGATAAATTGGGTTGCGCAGCTAGATCTCTCAAACCGAAAGAGAGAAATGGATCTTCAGTTTGCTAGGGTTTTCAACCCGTTCAGAGATGGCCAGGTCATACGACCCATGAAGATGAAACATGGTCTGTAAGGTTTAGGGTTTCAAACCTTCGAGGAAGGAGACAGGTTGGCTGTTGGGTTTAACACTCACCAAAAATGAAATCGGGTCTGACAAGCCCTAGGGTTTAGAACGATGGGCTGATTCGCCCATTATTCGGAGTAAAAAAGAAATAAAAATATTGGTCATTCTTATAGCCTAGTTCCAGACAGGTTGACTTGTGTTTTTGCTCAAAAAAGGACAAAAATTGAGTATATATGGGTTGAAGTAGAGTATTTGTTGGGCTGAAATGGAATTTAATTAGGGGAATCAATTGGTTCAAGAAGACTAGGTCGAAAATGGGCTGAAAAGCTTATCCATACGACTGAAATGTAGGTCCTATAACTTGATCGACATTAGAGTGATCCGCAAAAACATAACCAGGTCTGGGGTATTTTATCTTGGGCTGAATTTGATCCATTTTTAGGCCTTGTGCTGGACTGGGCCGAGGAGTTTAATCTGAATTATTAATTGGACATAATTTGATTTTATTGGGCTTCTTGCTTGGCTTGGTTTGGCAACAATTGGGCATATTTAATTATACGTCCATCGTTACTTCGGATTTGATGGTGATATTTTTCTTTATGAGGTCGTGGGTTTTTAGGTTAGCGAATGCTATATCTAACTACTCATGGGCAGGTGTTACTTGGAATTGATAGCCCTGTGTACTTTGCATGCGCTACACTATAAAGTGTTAAATGGTATGAGGTTGTCCACTTACCTCAAGTGGAGAGGATGGTTACAAAACCGTCACGCGGGGCATATGTGGTAGGAGATTTTTAGGAGATCTTTAGGAGATTGTTTTGTGAGATTATCTAAAAGAGCAGTTTGGACTATAATCAGCACTGCTCTCGGCCTCACAAATGAACCTCAAATTTCATCTTGAGATCATTATTGAAATCCACTAACACCCTTGTATCTTCATCTTAGGGGTAAACATAGTAGAAAATGTTGATTACTTCACTTCCCTTAAAGGCCGAATCCAAATTTGGTTGCTAGGTGTTGGAAATCCACATTTTTGGTTGGATTGAAGGCCTTGTTTGTTAAATGTAGTACTAGCATTGTATTTTCAGTGCGGTCTAGTGAGTTTGTTCTCACGGCAATCAATCTTTATTAGTATTCCTTTGTTCCCTGTCTATACGTAGGGGTTAGTATTTTGATCCCTTGGCCTTAGAACTTTAATTCCAAGGGATATACATTTAATATTTTGTATTAACGAGGGTGGGCTAATGTGATCACTTCAGTCCGCACTCACGGTTTCTTTTCATTTACTATAAGACTTAGAGGAATGTTCATATGGGGGTGTCTACGGATCCTAACCTTGAGCTACAACCGATGTGCATCACTTATCCGGTAAATGGTCCTAATGGTCATTTTGAGTTAAAGTCTAGGTTGATCCATTTGCTACCATCTTTCCTTGGTTGGCAAGGAGAGAACCCCAACAAGCATCTCTCTGACTTCCATATGGTGTGTTGTGGCATTATCTCCGAATGAGTGTACGAGGAGATTTATAAGTTAAAGGCATTCCCTTTCTCTTCAAAGGATTCCGTAAGAGATTGGTTGCATTACCTTCCCTCCGGGAGTATCAACTATTGGATTGATTTGAAGAATAATTTTCTTGCAGAGTACTTTATGGCTTCCAAATCCACCACCTTAAATGAGGGGACAAGAACCATCATCCAATGGCATAAGAAGTCTTTCTATAACTATTAAGAGAGGTTCAAGAAGCTTCTTTTGAGTTGTTCGTACAATCCTTACTTAGAGGGTGACTTTGGTTTACTTGAGGAGGAGAAAAACTTAGTGAGATGAGCTTTTTATGGATCGATTGGAAACAAGAGATTAGAAGAAACTATGAATTTATATGAGAAATTGGCAGAGAAGTCAAGATATTTTAGCTTAAGATCTGACCTTAAAAGGCAAAATTCGGACAAGCCATATTCAAGCTCTAACAATGGGAAGCTTAAAGACCAAGTTTTAGACCCCACTTTAATTATGAAGACCTTCATGAAAAAGTCCAAAAATGTGCCACATGTCAAGTCTTGTGAAGTTTGTTCATCGGCACATCTTACGGACACATGACCACATTTGCAAGATGGTTAGGTCAAAGAAGTGAGGGTCATGAGATATCATGGAGTACAAGGTTATCAATGTTGTCAAGGCTACCAAAATATATCGTACAATCCAACTTGGAGACATCACCCAAACCTCCGCTATGGGAATGCTCAAGGAAGGAAAAATTTTCATCAATATAGCCTCCCTAAAAAAATGCATCGCCCTCCTCAACAAATATTTCAAAAGCTCCAAAAAAACCCACGATCAAGGTGAAAACCTTAAGAAGATTGAGCGTGAAAGCCAAAGAATTCCAAGAAAATATCAAGTCGAGCACAAATTTTAAGGAGACTCAAATAAGGCAACTGGCATCCATCTTAAATTCGACATAGTCAAAATATTTAGGAAACCTTTATTCTCAATCAGAAATTTAACCATCGTCAAAATGCTAGTCTTATCACTTTGACAAGTGGTAAAGAGGTTGGAAATTTCCAAGAGGAAGATGTTGAGAATGAGCCTAAAAGGTTAGATATTTTTAAGAAATTGATATAGGAAGAGGCAAAGAAATTGGCCCAGGAGAAAGTGACCAAGTGGAATGATGTTGAGGAAGAAGTGGTTGTTTCAAAATCGAAATGTAATCTGAGCCATTATCCCATTCCCAACAGAAAGCAAAGATGGTGAGAATCCCCTCCTATGTGCCTAAACCACCTATTCTAGAGGCATTAACATTACCAAGTGACCTTAAATACTCATTTCATGGGGAAAGGGAAACACCATCGGTAATAATTTTGATCAAGCTCACCAAGGATCAAGAGGATAAAGTGATAGTAGTGTTGGGAGAGCACAAAAAGGCCATTAGATGGTCTATTGTCGACATCAAGGGCATAAGTCCACCCAAATGTATGCACCATGTTTTGTTAGAAGATGATGTGAAATCTGTGAGGCCCAGGGCCGGTAAACCCTCCAACGATGGAGTGGTGAAGGCTAGGATAATTAAGTTTCTTCAAGCCCGTATGATTTAACCTATCTTGGATAGCAAATGGGTGAGCCCAACTCAAGTGGTGCTGAAAAAGAGCGGATTAACAGTAGCAAAAAATAATAAAGGTGAAATGGTGCCCACTCATCTCCAAAACAGGTAGCATGTATACACACCAAAGGCTAAGGCTATGTTTGGTAGAGCTATGCTTATAATCAAAGCTGGCTTATTTTGAAAGCAAAGGCAGACCAGCTTATGCTCTTCCTCCAAAAATAGCTTCTGCTTTCAAAATATGATATTATTTAGAACTTTACCAAATACTAAAAAGTGCTTTGCTTATATACAAAGTAGCTTATAAGCTCTTCGAAATAGAGCCTAAATGCGGTGACTAGGAAAAACACTTCCCCTTTCAATTCATTAACCATGCTTAAGAGGCTAGCTAACCACACCTTCTATTGTTTCCTAGATGAGAACTTGGGTTACTTTTAACTGGCCATTGCATCAGAGGACCAAGAGAAGACAACCTTCACGTGCTCCTTTGGTTTTCTTATCAGTGTATGTTTTTGATCCCAGCTACCTTCTACGGGTGTATGGTAAGAATTTTCTTGGAATTTGTTTTATTTTTGACGTATTTATGGATGATTTAACTGTTCAAGGTAAATCCTTTGATAGTTACTCATAAAATTTATCACAAGTTCTTAAACATTGCATTGATACTAATCTTGTGTTAAATTCCTTGAAATGTCATTTTATGGTAGAACAAAACAATGTGTCGGGAATATTGTCTCATCTAAGGGTATTGAGGTATACAAGGCTAAAGTTGACATGATCCAAAATTTTCCTTATCCTACTAAAGTTCAAAAAGTGCAATCTTTTCTTGGTCTTGTAGGGTTCGACCACCGATTCATGAAGTATTTTTTCCAAAATTAAATCTTCATAGTGTGTTTTAAAAAACATAAGGTGGAATTTGTGGTTGATGGGGGGTGTAAGAGAGCCTTTGATACTTCGAAGGAAAGTTTTTTTTTGGCTCCCATTAGTTAACCCTTATATTGGTCCATCATTTTCAAGATCACGTGTGATGCAAGTGACTACGTCATCAGAGCAATGTTAGGTCAAAGGGTGGGAAAAGTGCCTCATGTTATCTATTATACATCTATGACTCTGAATGAGGACCAAAGAAATTACTCACGACGGATCACAAATTGCTTGATGTGGTATTTCTTTGGAAAACTTTTGATCTTATTTGTTTGGTACAAGAGTTATTATTAATACTCACCATGCATCGCTTCGTCATTTAATGACGAAGAAAGAGGCCAAGCCAAGATTGATTAGGTGGATTTTTCTTTTGAGAGAGTTTAAGTTGGAGGTGAGGGACAAGAATGGCATAGAGAACCTTGTGGCTGACCACTTGAGCCTATTGATTTTCTGCCAAGAAGTTGAGGTTAATGCAAAGGTGCCATTGATGGAGAAAATCCAGGAGGACTTCCGTGATGAACAATAGTTCACCATCTGAGACATCCAACCATGTTATGCTGATATCATCAATTTTCTTACATCTAGTAAATTTCCTCCCCATTTCTCAAAAGCTCAAAAATATAAGTTGAAGAGTGATGCAAAATATTGCATGTGGGACGAATCCTATATTTGGAAACAATTTGTAGATCAAGTAATCAGGAAATGCATCCCCAATAATGAAGTGAATTCAATTCTTGCATTTTGTCACTCTTATGCATGTGGAGAACACTTTGGAGAAAAAAGAATCGGTAGGAAGGTTTTATAAGGTGGTTTTTGGTGGCATAACTTGAATAAGCATGCCTTAATTTTTTACAAGTCTTGTGACATTTTCCAAAGAGTAGGAAATATTTTCTCTATAAATAAACTGCCTCTAAAGCCTTTGCTATACTATGAAACCTTTGATGTAGGGGTATTAATTTTATAGGACCTTTTCCCAACTCTTGTTGCTTTACTTATATTCTTCTATTTGTTGATTATGTGTCAAAGTGGGTTGAAGTAAAATCCACTAGGACTGATGATTCTAAAGTGGTTGTAGCATTTCTAAAATCTAACTTATCTTCTAGGTCCAGGATCCCTCGAGTTTTTATTCGTGACTGTGGCAACCATTTTTGTAATAAAACAATTGGGGCTTTGTTGAATAAATATAGTGTCACTCAAAAGACTTCCACCGCCTATCATTGACAAACAAATGGACAAGCCAAAGTTTCCAATCGAGAAATCAAGTCCATCCTCGAGAAAATGGTTAATACAAATCGAAAGGATTGGAGTTCTCGGCTAAATGATGCATTGTGGACGTAGAGTACAACATCTAAAACACCAATCTGTATGTCACCATATCAGTTAGTCACTGGGAAACCATGCCATCTCCCGGTAGAGACTGAGCACAAAGCCTATTGGGTAGTGAAAAGCTTCAATATGGACATTGATAAGGCTGGATTGCACCGAAAGCTGCAATTACAAGTGTTCGAAGAAATAAAGCGAGTGTCTTTTTAGAATTTTGCGATCTACAAGGAGAAAACGAAGTTTTAGCTTGAAAAGATGTTCAGTAGAAAGGACTTTGACATTGGTAAAAAATTTCTACTATTTAAATTCTACCTTGGATTGTTTCCCGGGATGGATAGGTCCTTTTGAACTGTTAAAGGTATCCCCGCATGGGATGGTGGAAATGGATCGATATACGTCCAAAACCTTCAAGGTTAATGGACAATGTTTGGAGCCTTACCACGAGAGCTTTGTGCCAAAAAATGGTGATCTCCTTGATCTAATTTGTTAGTAAACCCAATGAAATGGAGGAAGTTATACCGACAATGTTAAATAAACTTGGTTACGATCATTCGAATTATCATTTGGGACATTCTGTTGAGGTTATTGGTGTCATTTTATTTGAAAAATTAGTTGATATTTCTTCTGTTTGTTTTAAATAAATATTATGCTCGGTTTACATGTTTTTAATTTTGCAGGAAAAAGGGAAATTTTTTAAGTGGGAAGAAAGAGCTAGAAAATAAGAAAATTTAATTTTGGAACAAAATTTCACGCTGGCATCGTTGATCTCATGAACCATGGAATATACCACGGTTCATGATGAAAATGGTGGCACAAAAGGATTTAGACAATGTTGGTTCCACAAATGGTAGAATATACCACAGTCCGTGGTGAAAATACCCATTTAAAACCATTCTGAAAAATTTAGTGACACGGACCGTGGTATATCCCACCTTGGACCATATGGGCCTGACCAATTTTAGGGGGCATCCTCTTCACGAGGTGGGCAAACCTAGTCACCCCCTAAAAGAATATTTTGGCAACGAAGTTTTCTCCCACGACCACTCTAGATATGCTAGGCCTTTATGAGCATGTGCATAAGTTTTTAGATAAGGTTGGGTTGGTGGGGTTCTTGGAAGTAGATGCCTTTACTTTTTATCGCTTCACCGTGGAGTTTCTATCCATGCTACATAGGTAGGAAGGCAAAACTATAATATATGTCAATGATGTGAGGTACGAAAATAGTTATGGTGACTTTACCTGCATCTTTAAATGTACTGCCCATGTCTATGTTTTATCACGGTGAGGCCACTCAGTGCTTGCACATTGATTTTAAGTTCCTTTAGGAATTGACTTTTGAGGGTCATAGTCATCCGAACTTTGTGCACTTATAGGTTCAACTCTGAACTAAGATTTCTAATATAGGGATGCGTCAGATTTCTGAGGCATGGTGACAATCATAGCTGAGGCTTTAAAGTTGGAGATACATTGACCGCAGAGTCTATCATGGGTAAATTTGAACGCCTCTCAACATTGTCAAGCTTGTAGAGGATAAGATTATTCAAACAACCGAGAAGCCCGATAGGTTTGTTTGGATTTACGGTGGGTGAAATGGAGTTAAATTCATAAGCATACTCTAGGACTACCGATGTGCCATCTTGGCATGCGTGATTGGGAGATGGGTGATCATAATTTTTATGTGCTTAAGGATGGTATCGATATCCTCATCACCATGGTGCATTCATCCGACATTGACGATTATCAGTCATTGAACTAGGAGGCTAGACATCGACTTAGGCGAGATGAGATGACTATGAGGCAGGCTCACCAACATGGAGGAAAGGGACCCTCATGGTCCCAATTCTGAGTCCTTTTATCTTTCTCTTTACCCTGAATTTGTGCTTTTATCATGTATATGCATTATTGACCATGAAAAATTTTATGTGCAGGGAAGGGAGAATTAGATCTATGATTTTGATTAGCATGTGGATTAGTATGTTTTTACATGTTGGCTTATGATTGTAATTAGGAACTTCTTCTTATGAAGTATTGTTATTGAAAATATTAAAAAAATAAATTAATTAAAAGAACAAAAAGAATTCAACTACGTTAAAAACCCATTCGCGGGCAACTTAGGCAAAATTGAGCACCCGTAAAGGCCTAAAACCCAAAAGGAAAATATATCCGAAAGTGAGAGGACCAAATTGTATTTAAAAATGTAAGGTGATGTGTCTATTTTATGTGTATATTTTAGTAACTTTTGGGATCAATTTTGTGCTCTTTTGTTATCAACAGTTTTTGTTTTACCTTGAAATTCTCCTAGGAGAGGTAAGAGCGACTTTACGTTCTTGTAACTTTTTCTAAGTGGATTTTGTGTGACAAAGGAAGAAAATCGAGACATGAAGACCGGAGACCATTGATGATCACCTTTTGAAGACTTTGAAGATTTGAATACTAGCTTTGAAGATTAAAGACAAGAAGAATTGATGATTTGAAGGCAAGGCGACAAAGCAAAGAGGAATCGACACAAGGGTGAAAATGGGCAGCCCGATCGGGCGAGCCCATTCTCGCCCGGGTGGGATCCTGTTACACTTTTTCTTTTTCTTTTCCTCTCTCTTGTACTATAAAAGGAATTTTTGGCCACCCATTTCTCATCCTCTACCTTTGGCCAAACTACCTCATCAAAGAACCCTACTTCTCCATTTTCTTTCATCTTCTCCCTCTTTGTTTATGTATGAATTCATCTATGAAGGTTAGTATGATTTGTATTAGATAAACTAGTTGCAGGGAGAAATTGACCAAGGCTTACAAGCCCATGTATTAAGAAAATGTTTTAGCCTATTTGATACTCTTACTATTATGCATTTATGCAGAATTGAATGTCTTTGTTAATGTCATTAATGTTCTTGAAAGCTTATGTGTATGAAGTACCAGTATGATATGCTTCTTAGGGTTTGGGGAAATGGGTTGATTTAATCTTTTCTTGATAGGATATCCAAGAGTATGATTTAGAGCTTACGATTGTGTTAATGGATTGATAATTGCTAGATGAATATGATAATGTTTAACTCTTTGTTATGTTTTTTGCTTGTAGAAAATGAGAGAAGTCTGTGAATGTCGATCGTTCTTAACTAATCTTGTGTATTCATGAATTGGTTAAATGCTTAGACACAGTTTAGTGTTTATAAGTGTTGCCAAGCTTGTCGATTCTTCGTGGCCATTGCTATCAATGAGATACTTTTAGTCGTGTTTCGACTAAGGGAGTCATTGGTGAGGTTTGACAAGAGATGTCGAATTCACTCTTGCAAACTACTATCTAAGAAGAATAGAATTTTAGTCTTCACAACAAGTAGTGAATGTAGTAAAGAGGTTGCATGTTCAATGATGGATAAGAGGCTTGGAAGTGGAAGTCAATTGCGCCCAAGGTTCCGTTAATTATTTGTGTAATCATCTTTTAGGTGTTGTGGCATTCTTTGCATATTTAAATTTCATGATTAGTTAACTTGCCTTTAATATCATACATTAGGACCAAAACCACCAACCTCCCCCCCCCCCATTTACATTCTTATATATATATGCTTATATCAAGTATGTTTTCTCCTAGATATGTTTAAACACCTGGAAAGATTCCTCTTCTCGTAGACGACCCCAACATGCCATTATCTACTTAATTGTAGAATTGTAGATAGGAAGCATTATGGCTTCAAAATATAACTTTGAGAGGTACGGTGATGACCTCCCCGCACTACGACCCTGAGTTAGAGTTGAATTTGAGACAGGCTAGGAGTCTTTCTTTGAAAAGTGTGAATAACACCCCTCCTAGTGACTATATTATGGATACTTCTAATTCTATGGAGTATCAACACGAGCACGAAGATGAGCATTCGGAAGGAGGGCATCAACATCCTCCTCTTCAAGGGAGAGCTCCTCCACTCCAAGGAAGGGAGATTCCTTTGTCCCAAGCCTTGTTGAGGGACATTATAGCCCCCAACCTTGATTAACAACTGATGCGCATTGAGTATCCCTTGGTTGGACCAAATGGGCACTTCGAGCTAAAAACTAGGTTCATAAACATGCTACCTATCTTCTTTGGTAGGCAAGGGGAAAATGCCAAAAACTACCGCACCGAGTTCCACTTTTTGTGTGGTGGTATGGTCCCCCATGGAGTAGATGAAGACTTTTATAAGTAGAAGGCATTCCCATTGACACTGAGGGATGGTGCAAGAGATTGGCTCCACTACCTACCACCCAAGAGCATCAAAAGTTGACTGGACATGAAGACGGAATTCTAGCCAAGTACTTCTCGGCCTCGAAATTCACCACTTTGAAAAAGGATATAAGCAACAACCTCCAATGGCATGAAAAATCTCTCTTTAACTATTGGGAGAGGTTCAAGAAACCTCTTGAAATTTGTCCTTACGACAGCTATTCGGAGGGAGATTTGGTCTATTACTTCTACAATGGTCTTCTTGATGAGAACCAAAGATTAGTGAGGAGTACTTGTGGTGGTAACCTTGGGAACAAGACTTCATCATAGGCTATGCAATTATACAAGGAGCTAGTACAGGAGTCAAGAAACTTTTGCTCGAGGGCCAATTTTTGAAAGACAAATCCAATGCCCACAGTGACCTTTCCAATAGTGGAAAGCTTGAGGACCAAGTCTCGGTCGTTGCTTCTATAGTGAATTCTTTGATGGCCAAGCCCTAAAATGTGCCACATGTTAAATATTTTTAAATTTGTTTATCGGCACATCTTATTGACACTTTCCCTACTTTTCAAGATGATTATGTCGAGGAGGTGAGTGCCATGGGGTATCAAGGTGGTCAAGGCTGTCAAGGCACCCAAGGCTATCAAGGTAACCAAATATTTCAAGGTTATTAAGGGAATCAAGGGTACCACAGCTAGCCGTACAACTCGGATAATCGTGATAACCCAAATATCCGGTATGAAAACACTCAAGGAGGTCAAAACCCCAAATTGTATTGGCATCCTCAACAACAATATAGGCCACCTTAACAAAAATATACAAGGCTTCAAGATAAGCCCCGAGACCAAGGGGAGAGCTCGGGTTTGACAAAAGATAAGGTGATGCAAGCCATTCACCGGTTGATCATATGTGCAAAGAAAGGAAAAATTTCCAAGATGAAGCCATTGCGAGTATCAAGAACATGGAAACTCAAGTAAGCCAAATAGCTCAAGTGGTGAATCAGATGGAGGACCGGGAAAAGGGAAAACTTCACTCCCAATTGGAGATCAACCCTCGACAAATTGTGAGTACAATCTCATTGAGAAGTGAAAGGGAAATGAAGGAGCCCCAAGCAAGAGTTTTTGCTGAGTGAATGGTTGAAAAAGCAGAAGACCTTGAAAAGAAGGCCGATGAGTTGGCCAAACAGAGCAAAGAAAAAGAAATTGTGGTGGATATATTTGTTCCAAGAATGGGATCAAATCCCAAAACCTCATCCCCACCGCACAAGAAATCAAGAGGGGCGGATATCCCTATCTATGCCCCGGAACCACCATTTCCAGAGGCATTAAAAGATAGGAGGTACAAGGAGGACACCAACGACATCTACGAATTCTTTCGTAGATGCGAGGTAAATATTCCACTCTTAAATTCCCTAAATCAAGTTCTTAGGTATGCTAAATTTCTTAAGGAATTGTGCACCATCAATAGGAAACAACAATTTAAAAGTAATAAAAAGGGTGTGAAGAGTGAATATGTCTCTGCCGTGTTTGAAGATGAAAGGCCCCCTAAATGTGATGATCCAGGAATTTTTACAATCCCTTTTGAGATAGGAGGCAAATGTGTTAACAAGGCCATGTTAGACTTAGATTCTTAAATCAATGTTTTCCAATATTCCTTGTATAAAGTCTAAATCTAGGCACTTTGCACTAAACCGGGATTGTTATCCAACTAGCTGATCACTCTAGCACATTCCCGAAAGGTATTGTGAAGGATGTGTTGGTGAAAGTGGATTCTTTGACATTCCTCGCAGACTTTTATTTTTTTAAAATGGGAGGTGACAATAGTGCTAAGCATATTCTTTTAGGAAGGCTATTTCTAAAGACTTCAAGGACTATAATTGACGTGCATAAAGGAACATTGACCATGGAATTTAATGGGAGGAAGGTAAAATTTTACACTAATGATTTTATTGATCATCCTAGTAGATACCATTCTTGCCAAGATATTTATGTTATTGATGATAAAGAGCAAGATGTAATTGAGCCCAAAGATGGTAGTTCCTTAAATGTTGCCATAGATGATGTTTTGAGTGGTGGTTTGATTTCAAATATTTTTAGTACTAACTTGAAGGAAAACAACAATGGCAAATACACTCTGGGGAAAGCAACATCCAACACTTTTCGTGTGCCCGCGGGTAAGCCAATAAGGGTTGTTTTCCCTCATTCTCTTGAGAAGACTCGGTGGAAGAGTGCAAACCACCGCTGAAAGCTCTTAAATGTTCACCCATTGGAGAAGGAGAGAAACCCCCAAATGCTCACATGCTTGAGATCACCATGGAAAAAAGGTGAGTTGTTGGAAATGTTGAGGGAACATGAAGAAATGCTAAGCTATTTGAAGAAGGTTTTGTTGGGGGATGATGTGAATCCCGATTGTTTTGACCCAGATTGGGGAATGAGGACCGATCATCTCGGTTCATTTTGTGAGTAAGCTCCAAGAAGGGGATTAAGTCGTGCCGACGATGTTAAATAGACTTGCTTTTGATCATCCGGATCATCATTTGTGACTTTTCGTCAATGTTATCTCAATTTTATTATTAATGTTATTTTTCATTGTTTTAATTTATTTCTATCACGATTGTGTTTTTCGTGATTTTGTAGCAAAATAGGTCGAGCATTGGAGAATCAGCTATAATTTTGGAATGGAAAAATTGGCCGTGGAATGAAAGAAAAAAGAGAGAGGAGAAGAGCAGGTTGGTCGGGGATGCTGGGAACATTCCCGCCCAGGCAGCCAAGCCCCCACCCGCGCGACACGCCTTGGCACTATTCAAATTTTTTTAATTTCTCCTCTTTTCCATTTATCTCTTCTCCACTCCTCTCTTCTCCATTTCAAGAACTCCCCCAAATAAACATATCTCCATCTTCCAAATTTCACCATTACTAGCCAACATTCAATCCTTTCTACTCATCAAATCCATCCTCCAAACCATTAAATCTTCAAATCCAAAAAATATATCCAAGAACCCTAAATTTTTGGGATTTTTGTTCTTGGGTTAAATTGGTCACTTAGGAAGCAACGAACTGTTTGGACTCACTTAGAAAGGTGTTCTTCCTAGTCACCCTCTTCATAATTATGCGTGTTTGTGCTTAGTTGATTTGAGGTGTGGGAATTTTTGTGGTGATGTGCTATATTGTCAATTGGTTGTTGGACTCTTAGAGTTATTTTGTTCTTGGAGCTTGGGGGAATCGTTGCATCAAGAGTTTGTAAAGCATTTTTCCTTCGCCCCTATACTTGAAACTTGTTGCTTGAGGTGTTTTACATTGAGGGTAACGTATGATTTTAAGTGTGGGGAGGGGTGGGGTGGGGGTTTAATGATTGACATTTATATAATTATCTACTTTGGATTGGAAAAACAAGGAAAAAATATATTGAACATTTTGAAAAAAAAGAAAATGAAAAAGAACAAAAATAAAAAGAATCCCGCTATGTTGAAAACCCGAGAGGGCAGGGCGACCTAGGTAAAAATAAGAGGCTAAATGTGCGTAAAAACCTGAGATATGAGCCAAAGAAACATGATGTGTGGCTAGGATGAAAACACAAAAGGGCTCCTAGGCAAAATGAGAGAAAGAGAGAAAAAGGAAAAATGTTATGTGTTCACTCATTTGCCGGTGTTGGAGTCATAAGGTTGCGGTGGACATATGGATGGATTGGATAGCTTGACATCTTGAGATCTCTTTGGATTAGGAAATTTAGCAAGCAAAACGAAGTAAGTTATGAAATTCTTGATTGTTGATACACTTCGTTTTTAGGATGATATGTTGGTATAGAGTGGACTATGTGTTTGAACTTTATGTATGCTTTTAGCTTCACCTTGTACCAATGGATTGGATTTGTCAATTCGGGATTTTGAGATGTTTTAGGGATATCAATGAATTGATGGGTTGATATGGTTTTGGTAGATTTAGGAATGGGGCTTGTGGGTAGCTTCTCATTTGATCTTAACGTTGGGATGTGTGATATTGAGAATTTTGTGATGTATTGGCTTGGGGGAAAAGTAGTTAGGATGTGGATACGCCAATTCCTTTGTGCGCTTGGAACGTTTCTTACACGAGGGAGAGTAAGGTTTAAGTGCGGGGAGGTTTGATGTGTTCATTTTATGTGCATATTTTAGTACTTTTCGGATCACTTTTGTGCTCTTCTGTTATCAAGAGCTAGTGTTTTATCTTAAAATTTTCTTTGGACATGTAGGAGCTACTTTATGCCCTTTTACCTTTTTCTAAGTGGATTTTGTGTAATAAAGGAAGAACATTGAGACTTGAAGACTGGAGACCATTGAAGATCACCTTTTGAAGACTTTGAAGATTTTAAGACTATATTTGAAGATTTAAGACAAGAAGAATCAAGGATTTGAAGGCAAGGCGACAAAGCAAAGAGGAATCGACACAAGGGTGAAAATGGGCAGCCCGCCTGGGGCGAGGCCATTCCTGCCCGGGCGGGATCTGCGCCACACTTTTGCTTTTTCTTTTCTTTTCCTTTCTCTTGTACTATAAAAGGAATGTTTGGCCACACACTTCTCATCCTATTCTCTTGGCCAAACTTCCTCCTCAAAGAACCCTAGGTTCTTCATCTTTTCTCTCTTTATTTCTCTATGAATTTCTCTATGGATGTTTGTATGATTTTTAGTAGCTAAATCTAGTTCTTGGGAGAAATTGACCAAGGCTTCCAAGCCTACGTCTTAAGAACAATTTGTAGCCTATTTTATACTCTTACTATTATGAATTTATGGAGCATTGGATGTGTTTGTTAATGTCATTAATGTTAATGGAAGCTTGAGAATATAAAGTACTTGCATGATATGCTTGTTAGGGTTTGGATAAATGGGTTGATTTCCCCTTTTCTTGATAGGAAATCCAAGAGTATGATTTAGAGCTTTTGTTTGTGTTGATGGATTGATAATCGCTAGATGAATGTGATAATTTTGAACTCTTTTTCATGTTTGTTGCTTGTAGCAAGTGAGAGAAGTCTACGAATCTCGATCGTTCTTGACTAATCTTGTGTAAATGCATGAATTAGTTAAATTCTTAGACACGGTGTAGTGTTTATAAGTGTTTACAAGCTTGTTGATTCTTCATGCTCAATGCCATGAATGGGATACTTTTAGTCGTGTTTCAACTAAGAGTCATTGGTGTGGTTTGACAAGAGATGTCAAATTCACTCTGGCAAACTACTACTTAAGAAGGATAGACGTTTAGTCTACACAACAAGTAGTGAAAGTAGTAAATAGGTTGCATGTTCAATAATGGATAAGAGGCTTGGAAATGGAAGTCGATTGCGCCCAAAGTTCCATTAATTATTGGTTTAATCACCTTTTAGTTGTTGCGTGCTTTGCATATTTAACATCCTTGATTAGTTAACTTGTCTTTAATTTCATAACTTAGGACCAAAACCAACCAAACTTCCCCCCCCCCCCATTTACATACTTATATATATGTATGTTTATATCTAGTATATTTTCTCCTATATATGTTTACACACTTAGAAAGATCCCTCTTCTCGTGGACGACCCTGACATGCCATTATCTACTTAATTGTACATAGGAAGCATTGGGGCTTAAAAATATAACTTTGAGAGGTATGGCGATGACCTACCAAATTTTGAATACTTACCACTATACTAAATTGACCTCCCCATTATTAAGGTGGTGTGATTGACTTTAACATGGTGATCGGATTCAATGTGGTGACATTTTGGTCAACGATCTCGGGGAGATCCATGGGCATCAAGGATAAGATCTCCCTTAATTAGTACTGACCCAACTTTGCTATTTATACATTGATTACTTTCCATGTCTATGTTCTATCACAGTGAGGCCACTCAGTGATTGCACGTCGATTTTAAGTGCCTTTAGGTAATGATTTCTAAGGGTCATAGCCATCCGAACATGGTGGACTTGTGAGTCCGACTCTATAATAAGATTCTGATGTAGTGAACTGATTAGTATTTGAGGAATGTGACCGTCATAGCTAAGGCTTTGGAGTTAGAGATACCGGGGACCGTACAGTCTATCATGGGGAAATTTGAACCTCTCTCAACATTGTCAAGCTTATAGAGGATAAGATTATACAGACAACTGAGGAGCCTAATAGGTTCATTTGGATTTACGGTGGGCAAAATGGAGTAAAATTCATGATCATACTATAGGCTTACCAATGTGCCATCTTGGCGGATACACCTCTTAGTGCCCTATTATTAGACCCCCAATCCGGAGTTTGCGAGTGACTTTTGGCCAACCCTAAATGTAGAGAACATAACACTCATGCAGATACCTTACCTACATCTTCGACTACAACCACCCCATCATGAGCAGCCCATATCACCCAAGCTCACCTAGCGGGTCCTTCACCTCGAACGGCAACACCTTTGCTATGGCAATTTTAGTAGCCCATATGGGAGGGTCCTTTCCTTGCAGCACCAGATGCAGCAGTTCCATGATCTTTACATGCATGAGTGAGAGATGGGTGATCATATTTTTAACGTGCTTGAGAGTTGTATCGATTCCCTCAACACCATGGTGCGTTCATCCGACATGGACGATTATCAGTCATTGAACTAGAAGGCTAGACATCGACTTAGGCGAGATGAGATGGCTATGAGGCACACTCACCAACATGAAAGAAAGGGACCCTCATGGTCCCAATTGTGAGTACTTTTATCTCTCTTTACCCTTCATTTGTGCTTTTATCATGTATATGCATTATTGACAATGCAAAATTTTATGTGTGGGGATGGGAGAATTAGATTTCTGCTTATGATTAGCATATGGATTTGTATTATATTACCTATTGGCATATGATTGTAATTAGTAACTTCTTCTTGTGAAGAATTTTTATTGAAAAATATTGAAAAAAATAAATAAATCAAAAGAACAAAAGGAATTCAACTACGTTAAAAACCCAATCACGGGCAACTTAGGCAAAATTGAGCACCGGTAAAGGCCTAAAACCGAAAAGGAAAATCTATGCAAAAGTGAGAGGCCCAAATTGTATGTAAAAATGTGAGGTGTGAGGTAAAAGAAATAAAAAGCTTGGATGAAAACCCAGGAGGAATCATAGGCAAAAAGAGAGAAATTGAGAGAAATGAAAAAAAAGTGAATTAAATTGCCACTTTGGAGTACACTTTGGAGCATTTAGCTTGCTTTTGGTGATTGATATCTCACCCTTATATGATCTTTTTTTGGTGATTGATATCTCACCCTTATATGATCTTTTTTTGGTGAATTTTTCTCGGTAGAACTCCTTTAGGTTAAAATATGGGGGATGATAATCCTTTGCGTTCAGATTTCAATGAATGCGGAAATGAGAGATTTCAAATGTACTTGGGGTAAAGATTCAAGGATTCACCTTAGATCTTCATAGTTTTTTACTCTAGGATAGTTAAAGAATTAAGTGTGGAAAATGTGATGTACCCAATTCATGCCCCATTTTTTAATGCATTTGATGTACAATATGTAATAGATTAGAAGGCTAAAGGGAAGTTAATTAACATTTTATCAATTAGGGGGTTAGGATGATATTATATGTCTTCATGTCCTAAATATTTAATTTATAAATTGTTAGATGATCATTTGGAAGATCTTGCATGATTGAGTCGGTTGTGAAGAGTTCGATGTTGAAGAGACGACGAGATTTTTTAGAGATGTCCACTTTTTTTCAAAGCTAGCGATATTTTTTGCCTCCATGTACCATTGTATATTTCATGATTCATGGAAAGTGCATTCCACTGACCGTGGGATATACCATGGTCCGTAGCGGATGGGCCAACAACCTATGTGTTATGTTTTCTTCCTTATTTTGTCCAGACCATATATATTATATCTTATCATTTGGTCGAGTTCTTCCGCTTCGGAACCCTGGTTTACTATTTTATTTTCATCTTTTTCATATTTTTTTAATGAATTTTCTTCTGAGTTGTGGAATGATTTGTATCAGCTAAACCCTTTCTTGGGAGTAGTTGATTTAGGCTTCATATATTATGCCTAATTAATGTCGTTGATTATTACGCATTTGCTATGCATTGAATGTTGTTTTTAGCTTCATTAATGTTAATAGAAGAGTGTCTATATGAACTATTTTTTTGATAACATGTTTCGAGTTATATGAAAGTTATCAATTTCTTCTCTTTTGACATGTGGTACATGGACATGAAGTTAGAATCTCTAATTGGGTTGATGATATTGTATTTGCTAGATGAATATGATAATGTTGAACTCTTTTTCATGTTTTTCTTAAGGTAGAAAGCACATGATTGACCTTTCTCCCCCCTGGGTCGTTAATTGTAGCTAATTAACCCGGGCGGAGGACGCAGTCAAAAGATAAGAGATTTATATTCAGCACCATGTTCTCACTGCTTCACTACCTATGTGGTAGTTAGCGGTAAATCTTGGGTTTGTCCACAGAGATGCTATGTCTAAATATAATTCAAAATACAACCTTGTATGAGTCGTCAATCCGTACGAGTGTAGTAAAGCAAACATACAAAAAGGGGGGGGGGCATATTGGATTTTCAAACTAACAACAAATAAGCATAAAAGAAAAATGAAAAGTAAGATATTTATCTAAGCACTTGGGGAATCATTGAGCAACTTGGTTAATCTAATGTTGCGATACTTGATTAATTCACATAAAAATTTAGGCAAACCTAATGGAGTGTTCATAACACATGGTGTGGCCAATGGCATAAGCTTCCCTATCCCTGTCACGGTGGGTGCACTCGCAACCCTCCATCAACACCAACATCATAATTAGGGGAGTACAACAAGGTCTGACCATTGTTTTAAGTCTGTTTCTCCCTCGTGTGATTACGTCTTGGGCTTCTACCACAAATGGACTACTTCTCAATGGTCCTATCATTAGGCCAAAGGGTCGTTGGCACTTCATCTATGATCTAATGTCTCTCACACCCTAGATTACTACTATTTGCTATCTCTACGTGGAACCTCTCAGGAAATTTTATGAAGTCAGCTAAGACTGGTGCAATGGCAAATAATTCAGAGCATTCTCGAATCCCCCGTGCACACACCCAAGCGGACACATTGTACCTTACCCATTCTAATATCCAGGTTTCTCTTCCTAAGGAGGCATATATAATTTCACCACACATGAATATAACCCAAAGTGTGTACTAATATGTGGTGTACTATTCATGCAATTGAAATAATCAAGAACAGTCACAATAATATCATGAACATAAAATTAGGATGAACTATCACAAAGCAAATAAATTAAACCATGCTCCTACAATTTATCCCTAAATTATAGAAACTACTCCATAGATATGAAATTCAAATAAATATTTGAATTCCACATTTTAGGATCAAAGTAAGAGAAAGAAAAGAAATCGAGAGGGTTTTTCTCTCTCTAGAGTTGCTCTCATAACTGCAAAGATGAAAACTAAAGATATGATATGAAACCCTAGTAGACTAAAGATATATTTATAGTAGTAGGATATTGGGCCTAAAATAGGCCCAAAATAAGCCAAATTAGGGTAAACTCTAGCTTAGTCACAGCCCGACATGGGTGTCACGGATGGTGTGGCCCGTGATGTGTCCTTGGCATAGGGTACAAGATCTTGTGCGGGCCGTTCCTCTTCATGTTGTGTGGGGTGTCCATTTTGGTGCATAGAATCGATCTTCGAGTGGCATTGGGTGTGGATTCTTGCATGGGCTGCATTGTCTTCCGTGAGGCACCGTCAGAGTGTTGAAATTGAGGCCTTTGATCTGCGCCCGTGGCCGATGGCGCGGGCCATGGTCAGGAAGGTTCATTCGCTAAAAAATTTGGCACAGGCTGTGTTATTTCTTACACCCTATCGGTTGGTCTTGGAATCTTGGACATGAAATGGCATGTGATGTCAAAAATGGGACATCTCGTGCCCATACATGGCCGTGTCGAGTGGGAATTAGTTTTGTGCTTCTGGCCCATGGTGTCTAGTGCGGGCTGTGCCAGAGCCTTTTGCTGGTCTTCTTGGTGTGAGGCTGGTCCTTTCGCTTGAGCCATTAGTGCTAACCATGAACGACCCACGCTAACCCATATGTGTCTTAGCAGATTGAACTTGTTTCCTTTGCTACGGGTGAACCGTTAGTCTGATTTGAGAGTTTTAGTAGTAAATTTTGTAGTGCACAAGAAAAAGAATCTAATGGAACATGCCTTAAAGGAAAATTCTTCTCAGATCATTCTCAGACTTAAGCACAACTCATTGGACCACGATTCACCATTTCTTCGTTGGCCGCTTTGAACTCCGCTTTCACCTATCTTTGGCTTCAATCTTCTTCTACCATACATTGATTCTCGTGGCTTTCATTTACTACAATTGTAGTGTGAGTGGTCTTTGCCTCTTCTACCATCCTTGCAAAAGTCCTTCAATATCTTTTACCGCCCTTACAAAAGGCCTTCACATAGAATGTAAACAAAAAGTAACCATGGGTTACCTACTGAAGATGATGTCAAGGAAGATCAAGGAGGCCATAGATACAAAATGTCCTTTAGTACCAATTAAGTATACAATATGTGAGATTTAGACACGAAAACCAAACATGGCCGTCTAAACCCCTTGTCACGTAACTCAACTAATACTAGCAATCCACCAATGAAAACAAGGAAAGAACTATGCCAAATGCAATGGTTAACGCACACATAATGAAGCACTCTAACACTTAACCCCTTACTCATCCTCGAGTAAATAAAGGCAAGATAAAGAATCAAGCTAAATGTAGCTTGTAGGCCTAAGTTAACTGAGACATTCAAATTATTCCTAGATTACCATGTTCTTCCAAAAAGAGTAAGAATCTTACAACTTTCACACTCCTTAAAAACATATGACATCTAACCGCCCAAAAGTAAAATAGGGAAACAGGTAGGCCAAAAAGATAAGTGTTAGGCTAGCTTACATTTCCAAAAATGATCCCCAAAGAAATCAAAGAGTTGTCTTAAAAAATAGTCCACCGCGGAATCACGAATTATCAATCTAGTTTTTGTTTTCTCTCAATTTTACTCATTTTCCTAGGATCCCTTTTGGGTTTTCATCCGAGCTTTAACATACAATGAATAATCACTTCTCATCTTTTTCTACACGGCCTCTCATTTTTGCCTAGGCTCATAAGCCTATCCGGGCCTAGCCTCTCATTTTTACCGGGGCCTTTTGACCTATCTGGGCTTTTCCTAATGTTACCCAAGTTGCCATTTTGGGTTTTCGACCTGTCGAGGTTTTTATAATTTATCATTTTTTCAAGTTTTCCATTTTTTTTGGTGTAGCGAAAAAATTGCCCCAAAAGTGGGCTTTATGCTACAAAAGATAAGATCACACAAAAAAATGTACCACCAATCTCCGAAAACAACCTACCCCAGAAAACTAGCATGTCATGCCACCAAATTTCATAAAAAAACATACCTCGACAGTCAAAAACAAAAATACCAACAAACAAGAAAAATAACTATCAATGCAAATTATGAAATGCACCGAGGAAATCTAAGAATTAAGACTCCCTAAATACTTACTACTCCCTCCCTACACTCAACCAATGCATAGTCTCCAATGCACAAAAATCATGTCAAAACATAAAGTGAGGTAGGGAGAAATGGTGATACTCACTCTCGTGGCCCCAAAAGACCTTCATCCTTGTTACTCGTGAAGCTCCTCTCAATGTATCTTGTTGCTTAAAGTGTTGCTACATGAAGTCCATTATCGCTCTCATCTCCTCCAATTCTGATCGTATTCCTCCCATTTCTGGGATGACCTCTCCCAAACCTTGAGTAGAGTTCGAAAACTTTTCAGATATTAAAATTGGTCCATAATACCTGTGGATATGCAAGAAAGAGTAGGAGGTGCTCTCAAAGAGCTCTCACCCTTAGCCTCCTCAACATTTATCTCCGGGGTGGCTAAAACTCTATAGAAATCTCTCTCAAATCTCTGGCCTAGCTTAATAAATAGATCATCCAAGCATGCGCCATGGTCGATGGTAGTGCACTATGGCTGTGAAGTACTATGAAACTACAGATGCTCGCTCCACCATAAAGCTATAAATATCAACCTGATATCATACCATGGATGCTTTGGCTAACTTCTAGATGTTATACCTTGTACCTGATCATCCCAAGTTAGCCAACACTCTCTGTGTGACCGATTGTACTAAGTGTTGTACTAAGTGTTGTACCAGTAGACCAACCATGCTGCCCATAGATATCTTACCACTCTTCATATCCCTCGTTGCTATACATTCCTTCACAAATAACCCCACTAAGTTTGGGTGAAGTTACCCTCGGGTGTCATTGCTAAAAGGTAATGAATGTCTAAACCAGGGCATTGCGTCAGTTCACCATGGTAGAAAACACCCATAGCCAGCTGTCGGTGAATATAACGGAATGTCGGGTGAACCAGGGCGTACTCTTGAAGCGTCCAAGAGAGAAGGGTACCCCCTGACAATTTGTTTTCTAGATCTCCTAGCCATACCTCTACCCAAAGAAAGACAGGTGGGTTATCTTGTACTCCTTATCATCTAGGTGGAATTTAATTGTCTTTTGTTTATCATTGTTCACGATCGGCTATAGAGTAGCTAGGAACTCTAGGGTCCACCTGACATACGCCTTTGAGTGTCTCTCGTGAAACCCCTCTAGACCTACTCCTCCCAATACATAAGTCAAGCACTCGAGTAAGCCATGAGCCTCAAAGGTGTCCTTGTATGCAAGTCCAGTCTCCAACATACTCCTCTTCGGCTCTCTCAAGTTTCTCTACCTCGGGGCTGCAGTTCCGGAGATGTTGGATAACCCCATAAACTCTTCGGTCACTGATAAGTTTTATTATGTGTGCATTAACCGATTAATTTGACGTACTTTTTAGTAAATTTTACTTGGTGGATTGCTAATATTAGTTGAGTTTACGTGACAATCGATTTAGATGACCAGTTTTATTTTCTTGTCTAAATCTTGAGTATTGTGGACTTAATTGGTACTAATGGAAATCTTGTATCCACGGGCTCCACGATCTTCCTTGTGACCATCTTTTGTAGGTCACCCATGGGTACTATTTATTTACATTATATGTGAAGGCTGTTTGTAAGGGTGGTAAAAGATATTGAAGGTTGTTCACAAAAACAATAGTAAAGACAAATGACATTCAAATTCGAATGGTTTTAGATGAAGGCCGTGATCATAAATTCGTGGTAGAAAGATATTTAAGCCAAATATAGAAAGCTACGAAGTTTAAAGCGGCCAACGAAGAAATGGGGGATCGTGGTATGTTGAGTTGTGCTTCAGTCTGAGAACGGTCCAGTAAGAATTATCCTTCAAGGCTGATTCCATTGGATTTTTCTTCTTGAGTACTATAAAATTGACTTCTGAAACTCTCAAATCCGACTAACATTTCTCCTGTAGCAAAGAAAACTAGTTCAGCCGGCCGAGGCACCAATGGGTCAACGCGGGCCGTGCATGGTTTGGCACCAACGGCCCACGCCAAAGGAGATTCCCCACACCAAGGAAACTAGCACAAGGCAGTGGCATCATTGGTGCCAGACACGATGGGCCATAAAGCACAAATTCAAGACCCCTCTGCGATTCTAAGTATTGGCATAGGCGTTCCATTTTAGGCGTCCCGCACCGTTCCAAGTCCATTATGCCAAGACCAGCCAGTGATGTGTGGGAAATCACACAACCCATGCCAAAGGTTTTGATCAGGGCACCCACCCTTATCACAGCCTGAACACACGGCCACGGGTGCGAATCAGTACTTTAAGTTTCAGCGCCCTGATGGCTCCCTAAAGAGACCGGCTTAGCCCACATAGAGAGACAATATGACCCACACAAAGATGATGATCCATGCCACGTTCAAGAATAGGCACCCCATGCCCATGAATCAATGCGACCTGCGCTTGGCCTCGCACCTTGCGCCAAGTACGTACCATAGGCTGCGTTATTTATGATGCCCCATGCCGGACAGTGGCTGAGCTAGGGTTTACCATATTTTGGGCCTATTTTTAGGCTTGATCTCTTACTACTATAAATATAACCTATGTCTAGTGGGTTTAAATACCATATAATTTAGATTTCACTTTTAGAAGAGTAGTTGGGAGCTTCTATCCTTAGGAAACTTTATCTTTTCTTCTTTTATTTTTCTTTGATCCTAAGATGTGGAATTAAAATCTTTATTTGAATTCCTTGTCAAGGGAGTAGTTTCCATAGCTTGTGGACAATTGTAGTGACTTGGTATATTCTTTATGCCTTTTGAAATTCTCTACTTCATCCTAATTTTGTTTTCATAACACTATTGTGATTTTCTTTTGAGTTTGAATGCATGAATATTCCACCATATATATAGCATATTTTTGAGCTGCATTCATGTTAGGCACAAATATTGATGCCCCCTAGGGAAGAGAAACAAGGTCGTTTGAATGGGTGGAGGATAATGAGTCTGGGTGAGTGCATGCACGGGAGATTCAAGGTCACTCTGATCCACTTTCCATTGCACTGGTCTTAGCTAACTTCATGAAGTTTTCTAAGAGGTTCCAGGTAGCTATATCTAAATAGTAGCAAGCTAGGGTTATAAGAAACCCTAATATCAGAGATGAGGAGCGTACAACACTTGGGCCTAATTGATAGGACCTGGGAGAGTAGCACATTTGTGGTGAAAGCTCATGACGTAATTGAACGGGAGAGAATTAGACCTAGAACAACAATCGGACCTTGTTGTTGTGGTATCGATGGAGGGTTGGGAGAGCACCCGCCGTGACAGGGATGGGGTAGTGTATGCCATTGGCCACACCACGCCACACGTGATATGGACACGCTCTGTGATGGGGAATTGTTGTACTCCCCTATTAGATTTGTTTAGATCTCTATGTGAATTAATTGAGGATAGAATCTTTAGATTAACCAATTTTCTCAATGATTTCTCCAAGTTCTTAACTAATATTGTAGTTGTGTTTTTACTTTTCATGTTTTGTAGTTATTAGTTTGAAAAACCAACCTCCCCCACTTGCATGCTATTCCTTTCACTAGTATGGTTTGACGACCCATACAAGTTTGTGTTTTTAGTTGATACATTAGACCTAGTATCTCTGTGGACAAACCTAGGGCTTACTGCTAACTACCCTATAGGTAGCGTAGCAGTAGGAACAAGGTGAAGAACTATAAATTTCTATCTTCCGACTGCACCACCTCTAACCGGGCATAGACTTCTATGCTACGGGTTTTAACCACCCCGAGGGAGGCTGGTCAATGTCACACATTTGGTTGCAAAGAATGGAAGTTGTCGGCTCGGAGTTTGCATCCTTTGCAGCTTCTTCCTTCTCACCCCGAGTGGATTTGGCCTTCTCCGAAATATTCTTCTTAGGTGGTATCATAACAAAATGAAGGCAAGAGTGGTGATATGGTCATAAACAAGGCATGATCTACATTATCATCCAACAAGACAACAATCTTCCAAATAGCCTAACATTCAAAACATGATGATCTAAGAAATAAAACTATTTAAACAAGAACATTTCTCATCAAACAACAAACCTATGTAAGTTCTCACCAACCCATTAATAAGACCATGAAATCAAGATTCACTCTTTCCTAAATCACCCACACATGAAGATCACATCATTCAAGCATAATAGCACATAAATCCACCAAACATGTTCATCAACACAAGACTATGCATACAAACCCAAACACATCTCTCAAAAACACACTCATTCAAGAATGATGCTTTGCATAATACCACCACAATGTCAATAAATAATAATGGGTTACCCAAAATTTGAAGCTAGAATTCGTAAGACCTACACAAGAAGAAGAAAAATTGCTAATTTTTTAAAGAAAACTTCAATTTTTTTGAGTTTCACCAAGAGTGTGTGAGATCGGGTGTTTCTTGAGAAGGAAGAATGTGTCAAATGATATAATTAGGTGGAGAAATGTTCCATGCGATTAGATTTTAAGCCTAAGTGACTAGGGAAGGAGGTACAATTTGGATAAGAATGAAATTTAAAAATGCTCAGTTTAGGGGACAATAGTACAAATCAATTAAACCCAAGGGATAGTGGAAGTATTTTCAAAAGTCCTAAGGAATTAGGGAATTCCAAAGTTCCTGAACCAAAAATGCATTTTTTGAGTTTAAAATTAATAATTTTAAAAATTTTGCATTATTGGAACAAATAAAAATTGGAAAATTGGTTTTACACGCAATACATGCTTGGTACGAACCATAGGCTCGCGCCAAACATTCTGGCATGAAGCAGAGCCTCGTGCCAAACATTTGTCATGAAACAAAGTCTCTCGTCAACCATTTAGGCACACAACAAAGCCTTGTGCCAACCTCATTAGCACAAGGTATCCCCCTCGCTCCAAGCATCCCTGCACGAGACATTCACCAAATTTTCCATAATCCATATATTTTCCTCTTTTCCAAAAAACAACATTACCCATCAAATATAATTCCCTTCAAACACAATCACAAATCTCGAACTCAAAATTTCAATCCAAATAAGAGTTTCATCTCAGAAACACAAAAGTAAAAAGAAAAAACCGTATTTTATTGTCGCCCTCATGACTTATTTTCCTTTTACATGCAATCTAGTTAGAACCACCTACCCGTGGGTCTTCGGAATTACCATCGACGACTCCATCTACAACGACATCGTTGTGGAAAGGTCTCCACAATGATCAATCCTTACCTTTGGACCTCTTATCCATCCTGTGTCTCGCTAACATTAGGTCTGTGAATGTCACTTTTGGGTTAGGGGGAAGTCAAAGATGTTTTAAACTCGACCATCTCTCTTTCCCGCTGCAAGTTGGTTAGCATGGAAAAAAATCTAGCACAAACATATTATCCATTGCATCATGCAATTTATTGGACTCATCATCAATATCATCAACATGAGATTCATTCAAACATTCATGCTCATTGGTACTACAAGAAGATTCATCATAATCATGACATAGGGTTACACCTTTGCACATAAAAGAAGGCTTTATTGAATCATGCCTAGATTTATAGATATCAAATTCCACTTTATCCATGTCATCTTCTAGAGTTTAGGTTCCCAAGTGTACATCGATTTTATACCTAGACATCTTAAGAAAATGTTTCCCCAAAAGTATTAGGGGTGCACTTCCGTTGTGCGCCATGTCTAGGACGTAAAAGTCCGCCAGAAAAACCTATATATCAATTTGCACAATCACATCCTTTACTAGTCGATGAGAAATAGATTAGGAATGATCGACAAGTTAGACAATTAATCTAATATCCCTAAGATCACCTATTTCCAGGCATTCATAAAAACTATACGGTATAACTTTAATGGATGAGCCTAAATTTATCTTGGAATGTTCTACATGTTTACTACCTAAAGAGATAGGGATATAAAAAATTTTGGGGGTTATTTCATTTCTTAGGTAAGTTTTTTTTATTCAAAATGGACACTCCTCACATTTTCAAATTTCCTAACCTCTTTGTTGGACTACCTCTTTTCCTTGTGCATGAAACTTTAAGAAATTTAACATATGATGGCACATTATCAATTTATTCCAAGATAGGTATGGTTACCTTGACCTTCTCGAAGACCTTTCAAATGTTTACATCATCGGTCACCACCTTTGGCCGTTCACTCAAAGCATTTGGAAATGGAGGCAGAATAGTGACTCGTGCCCTGGGCGGTGGAAGTTCCTTGGAGGGTGCTTCCTTGACCACAATCTCCTCCTCTTCAAAGTGTGCTTTGGTATCCTCCACTATCCTATCATCCTCTTGCATCATCTTATTCTCGGTCTCACGAACTTCCTTCCCACTTCTCAACTTAATAGCACCCACATTCCTTGGATTGATCTCCGGTTGGGAAGGTAGTTTGCAAGATCCTTAGCATCAAGTCAGCTTACCAAGGTGGAAAGTTTCCCAACTTGAAGTTCATGATTTTTGATACTTGATAATGCTCTATTACCAAGGTCTTCTATCTTACGCCTTGTCCTCTCTGCGAAGACTTCGTGTTTCTTTCCCAATTGACCGATGACCTTTAAGATATCATCCCATTTTTACTTTTAGAGTGAAGCATGATTGTTGGAACCCCCCTAGGATATGGTTGAGGCGGAGCTTTTCCACCCTGGTTTCCTTGAGGTTGGCTATCCTCCCTCCATTCGAAGTTAGGATGATCTAGATACCTTGGGTTGAATGAGTTTGCATAGGGGTCCAGCCTTACATCTCCTTGGTTCCCCCAGAACCCTTGTGGCTGACCCCTAGCAAATTATGGTCTTTCACGGCTATTGTAGCCAATTTCCTTCACCTCTTGTAAATCATCTATGACTCCAGGGCACGCTTCGGAGTTGTGGTAAAGGTTGCAAACTCCTTACACTTGGAATTGATGCACTTTTCCTTGAAAATGCTCCTTCATCATGGAAGCAAGAGCTTGGACTTGTTCCTTTAACTTAGGTGAGTGTGTGGGTTCATCCAAGACCCATTGCTAAATTTCTGCATACCATTTTCCATTTCTTCAAAGAAAGCCATTGCATCCTTGGGGCTCATGTTCGCTATTGAACCATTGCAAGCAGCATTTACCATATGTATATCTTTAACATATATCCTCTCGAAGAAACAATACGCCAAATCCCCCTTCTTGAAGGGATGGTAGGGCATCTAGCTAGCAGTCTCTTGAAGCGTTCCCAATAATTGTACATACTCGTGGTAGTACCCTAGGTGATGTTCGATAATTGCTTCTTCAACCCTGTCGACTTGGATACCAGAAAATACTTCTCTAAAAACCTCTGCTTCATGTCCATCTAAGAACCAATGCATCCCGGTGGTAAGTAGTAGAGCTAATCCTTGGCACTACGATTAAGGGAAAATGTGAAGGATCTAAGATTGTAGTCATCTACAGACACTCTCAGGGGCTTTATGTTTGTGCACACCAAATGGAACCCCGGTAGATGTTTGTTTCGGTCCTCTCCCGCCAATCCATGGAATGTAAGTAGGCAATTAATCATGCCACTTTTTAGCTCATAGCTCACAATAGCGGGTGATGGGGGAAAGGTATTGCATAGCGTGCCATGAGCTCCCATAGGGTACGATTGTCTTCAGACATTGCTAGTTGTTCTTCTACTAACACTTCCGGCCTCAGTTTAACTTGAGCCTTAGTTCTTTGCCTCCTTCTCCTCTGAACACCTATGTTTTTATTCAGGCAGTATAATACGCCTAGATTAGTGGTATGTGTGTGTACCATAAACTAGGGTCAACAATACTCTTCCAGATACAAAACTAGCAAATTGATCAAAAGGTAAAAAAATAACTATAACAATAGCTCCAACCAAGACTCAACAACATAAGTAGGCAAAAATAAAAGGTAATACTAACCACCCTAATAACACGTTATGCCTAATTAACACTTAGACTGAATAGAATCCCCCACGAGAGTGCAAAAATTTTGACCTACCTCCCACCGGGGGTCATTAATTGTAGCTAATTAACCCGGGCGGAGAACACGGTCAAAAGATAAGAGATTTATATTATGCACCATGTTCTCACTGCTACCCTATCTTTAAAGTACATTATACGAGGGTTTCTTTTACCCTTGCAGAACTATGCCTACAAAAGGGGTTATTGCTTAGGCATTTTCTCAGCTGTGGTTTGTATGTTGTATATTTGGAGAAGTAGTTTTGAGTGTGATTTGTGTATGTATGTTTGTGTTGGTGTTAAGGTTTTGTGAGTGTATGTAAGTCATGTTTTATGGATTTTCCTATGAGATGCAAGTTGTGAGAACAATGGTCTGGGATGCATGGAAAATAATGCTTTTAAGTAGAGGATCCCACCAGTTGTGTGATAACCTGTTGTGTTCGGGTACACTGGGGGAGTTACTTTGGTTGATGGAGATGGAAGTTTTGATTATATCCTTTGTGAAATGCTATAAAGATATTATTGCTTGTTGTAGGTTTTTTAATTGTTTTATATTTTCATAGATTTTATTATCTACATTTTTATATTTTTACGAAGGATCAAAAAGTGAGAGTAGCGAACGTTGGATCAGGATGGATAATGATGAAGAATCTTCATCCGCGATGCCTTTAGGTATTGATGCTGAGGAAACAAATGTGTGGGAAAGGCCCAGACTTGGGGTAGATGATCCCTTTGGGAATGATGGGCTACCCAGTTGACAAACTAGTGATGGAGGAATGGCCACCCGAGTTCGCTCAAATGGGGTGTGATAGGAGGAGATGTTCTTACAAAGTGATCAGTTACTATTTTCGGCTACGCCTGCTCATCTTGATTAGGAGAAAAGTGCCACTTCACGAGTAGCACTTTGGGAAATGAAGTAGGTGCAGTGAGAGAATGGGTGACCATTTTTAAGCCACTCCCTTTTGGACCTTTATGGTGTGGCTAATGTATAACTAGGAACATAAGTAGATATTTATCTTTGTACTAGGCTCACGAATAATTATTTGTAATTCTTCCGAAGGGAAGCTTCATAGTTAGGTGAGAAATTTCTTGGTAATCTTTTTTTTGTATGGATATAAGATTAATGAATTTTCATACAAATCATGTGATGACTTCCTTTTATTATCCTCATATCGATGTTGTTCCCGTGATGCTAAAGTTGCTTCACTTACTAAATTATCTTTTTTTTTTGGTAAACTATTAGTCCCGGGGATGTTTTTTGTAGTGCAGGTAGAGAGTATTATCCTAACGTAAAAACCTTTTTTGTGGCACATTTTCTTCTAGTCTAACTGGCAGACCTGAGTGTGATCACACTAGGTCTCCCTAACTCGATCTTTTATCTATTTGTTTTTAAGTTATTGCGCCTAATTCCTTGGCTAAGCAATATCGATTACATTGACCTCACTACAAGAAAAGAGACCTTTTACCTCGGTACTACATGACTTTTTATCACGGTTTTTAGTCCCAAAAAAACCAAGGTAAATACTGGCGTAGTAAAAGTACATTTTTACCGTGGTTTGGAACTAAGATTAAAGGTATTTCTTACCTTATTTTTTACCAACGTCGGCAGCTTTCGTGATAACGTCAATCTAAGAAAGAAGGCAAAAGGTGGGAGACCATTGATGTGAATTCTTTCATGCTAACGTGGGTATTTATTGTGATTAATGTCACTCAGATCAAGAAAGTAGATGATGTGTTACGGGGTCGGGCTTGTAACCCGACTTCAATGCAACCTCATGCCTGCATGCCTGCTACTACCGTGCTACGGTCCCATGCCGCTCAATTCGTGTATGTGAACCAATTTCCTTTAACCATGCCCCACACACCTTAAGGTCATCCAGTGCCAACTGCCTAACCGATCACGGCCATCAATGTCCCCATCTAAATCGATAACGGTGTGCACAATGCTCGAGCCGTTCATGCACAATGCCCGTACATGTATCACCTAGTCGCTCGCCAGGACAACATACTAGGTAGATTAGCTTAGTTTCTTTCTTTAGGTCCAGGCCTACGTTCCTTGTTTCCTTTAACCTTCCTTTGTCTTTGTACCCAGTACTCATGAGAACTTTTGTACAACATATATGTGGAGTACTGAGCTACCCATATCTGGTTATCTTTTTTCAATGTCTTGAAAAAGAGCATCTGCTCCCCAGTTGGTTGGCCTTGTATTGCATTGTTGTCTTGTGTGTACGAAGCCTTGCTCCCAATTGAAACTAGTGTGTGTATTTCCTCTGCATACTCGACCAGATCCCTCTAAATTCTTTTTGTTATGAGAGCAACTAAGATTAGTGCATTGTACGCGGGAAATTAGGCGGTAGTCGTGACACTATAGCACTGCTAGGCCACATAGTTTACCCAGTTAAAGGGTGATCTGTGATAGTTTGTATTAGAGCTTAAGCAAACCTTGTGCATAGTGAAAGGTTGACACAATGTCGATGAATATCGATCGATTGGAGAACATTGAGAGGGATCTCTTTGGTGAGGCACATGGGTCTGGAAGCCTAGTTGACCATGTAGATTAGATGGAAACAGATGTTTCCAGTATCAGTAGAGACATCGAAGTGGCCAACGCGAAGGTTCACGTCAGGATGAGGAAATCACTGAGCTGGAGGAAGCTTTGGCATCTCGGAAGTTGGACATTGCTGAGCTGAGAGACACCATTGAGCAGCTTAGCAGAGACATGTGGGTACTCATGCTAGTTGTGGCCAACTTGTTCCAAGAAGGAGGTGGTGGTGTTCGTGTTATGCACAAATGGAATGTCCCTCAGCCTAAGAAATATAGCAGGGCACGTGATGCGAGAGAGCTTGATAACTTCTTGTACGAGTTGGATAATTACTTTAAGGCAACTAGGAAAAATTGAGAAGCTGAGAAAGTCACTATTTTCTCAATGTACTTGGAGGGCTCTGCTATGGTGTGGTGGCGATCCCAAGACGCGGAGATAAAGGCACAACGCCTGGCCATCGACACATGGGCTGAATTGAAGCTCAAGGTGAAGCAACAATTTATGCCCACCAATGTGAAGGAACATGCATTGTTGAGACTTAGGACCGTGACATAGACCGACGGTATTATGGGGTACATGTCATCTTTCTAGGCTCGTATGCTCGACTTTCTTGACCATCCGAAGGAGTACGAACTCTATGACTTCAGCCAAGGATTGAAGCCATAGGCTAGAATCAAACTAAGGAGAGTTCATTGAACTAACTGTAACTCAGCGGTGACATTCGTCGAAAGCCTGGATGAACATGGGGGCAGAGGGTCGCAAAGGGTTTATAGGGAGGTGGACGGTTCTATTGTTGCTAAGGTGGGAAATGGTGCAAGTGTGAGTTCTCCTAAGGCAGGAAGTACCATTAGACCCAATCCGAGCGGCGAAGGTAGCTACAGGCTCAATTTGGGTGTGAGAAGGAATGAGGAAGCCTCAGTGCAAGTGCGGCTAGTTCGGCCGGGTCAAAACAAGGTGGGTCAGACAGACCGGGAAGACGTGACTTTTGTGTGAGGACTCAAGACAAATCAAGAAGGCACTGAGCAAGGTAGTTTTGGAGCATTTGGCTTAGGAGTCCGAGCACGAAGAGGAAGAACCATGCTATATGGGGGCATTGAATCTGTGGTGTAATTCCATGGAGTGATCAATGGAGTTGGGGTAGTTAAATCCTTCAATAGAGCTTGAGATCGATTGGGTGGTTCCTGGAGTGCCAGGAAAGAGAGCTACGCCTTAGTCAAGCAGGGTGGAGAATGCTGCACCTAAACTTGATGAACTTGAGATTATCCATGTGAAACAAGTGTGATAGAAAAATGAAGCATTGATGCATATTGACTTGCACGTGAATGGAAAACCCATTTAAGCGATGGTCGATATGGGAGCTAGCCATGTGTTTGTCTCTGAGTCAGAGGCATCAAGACTGACGCTCATGTTAGAGAAAGATGTGGGAAGAACAAATGTCATTAACAATATAGCTCAACCAGTACTAGGTGTTATGAGGCGATACTTGGTCCTGGTCGGCACCATGAAAGCCATAGTGGATTTCCATGACGTTAAAATGGGTGACTTTGGTTTAGTCCTCGGTATCGATTTTCAGAGAGATGCATAGATTTTCGTATATCCATATGGCAACTACCTTTACATCTTAGGAACCAATCTATGCAACGTTAAAATGATTGCAAAGAGAGCACTTATAGCTCTTCATATGCGTAAGACAAGATAAGGACCGTGGTTCAATGGATCCTGGTAGGGAGAACAGAAATCAAGGGTAAGAAGGGTCTACACATGCAATGGGTTTTCCCACTGGATCGAAGGAGATTTTTGAAGCAATTCCAAAGACTGAGCATGTTGTGGGTTACTTCCCAGCAACAATGGATGAAGATTTGTTAATCAAGGAGAATAAGAAGCATTTGTCAGTTGCCAAGAAGATCTGGATTCCAAAGATATATCTGGTGGCTGCCACCCCTATCAAACTTCCTGTTTTAAGTTGTTCAAGTAAGCTAAACCATGTAGACCTTGACGGGGAAACATGAGTCATCATTCACATCACTAAACCCTTGTTCCACAAGGTGGTAGGCTAAAACGTGAATGGATGATGATGGACATCATCTAGATTTGGACATTTCTTTAGTCATCGATCGAGGAGTGGGTGCTATAAAATCAAGCCAGCAGAAAATGGAACTTAAGAGAAGTTGAGGACCACAACTACATCAGAGTGCACCAGCGCTAGTAATTAAATCAACTGTTTTCTTCAGGAAGAAGTGTACCAGAAAAATGTGGCCAGTGAAGACCCTTGGAGGATTGATGGCTTCTAGGGTGTTGACTTATTGAGAGGGGGAGAATGTTAGTCGTCGATCTTATCACCCAACCTCAACGAAACCCCATGCCCGTACACATGCCACTACCGTGTTGCAGTTCCCTGCCCCTCAATGCGTGTCTGTGAACCGGTCTCCCTCAACCGCTCCGCACACGCCTATGCGTAATCTAATGTCGACCGCCTAACCACTCAGCACCCTCGATGTCTCCCACTACACCCGCGATGTGCTGTACACAATGCCTGAGCCGTTCGTGCCCAACGTCCATGCGTGCAGTGCCCGGTCACCCACCAGGCCAGCACACTAAGTGTTGAGTCACGGTCCGAGAAGACATGTCCTAAGCTGCTTGTCCTGGAAGTCTTCTCTATTTCTTGTAATAAATATAGCTAGGTAGATTAGTTTAGTTTCTTTCTTTAGGTCTAGGCATACGTTCCTTTTTCCTTTGACCTTTTTTTTCACCCGGTACTCGTGAGAATGTTTGTACATGATATAATTAGAGTATTGAGCTACCCACACCCGGTTACCATTTTGCAAGATATTGAAAATGAGTATTTGCTGCTCAATTTTTGTGCCTTGTATTGCATTGTTGGCGTGTGTGTGTGAATCCTTGCTTCCAATCGAAACTTGTGTGTTTATATCCGCTGCATACTCAACCACGTCCCTCTAAAGGCTTGGTGTGCTGAGAGAAACCAAGCTGAGTGTGACGCATGTGGGAAATCAGGCGGTAGTCGTGAAAATCTAGCACAACTAGGCCGCACGATTAACCCTTTGAAGGGTGACCCATGACACGGTGGGAGAGGAAATGTTGCAACTTTTGGAGGCTAATATCGATCATAAAAACTTCAACGTTACAAATGCTTGTAACTAACATCGCGCGTTATGGGGGTTGTCATGTCATGTGCATGGTGATGTGGAATGATTACCAATACATCTTCGTTTTGATGGGCTAATGTTGCACAAAATACCGATGTTGGTTTATGTGATATCGGTAAGGTCTCCTCGTTGTACCAGTTTGTGCGACGTGCGGGTTAATCGTGGAGACATCGACTCTCTACAATATTATTATACTTTAATTTGATGACACAATTAATAGTTCATTGCTAGCCATTACATGTTATTTAAATTTTAATAACTCATGAAATGGTTTAACATCATACAACAATCAATTGTTGTTCAATTAATGCACAAAGAAATGACATGTTAAAAACCACAAAACTATCACATATATTACAAATATGTGTTATAATCTATTAAAATACATATGGTTGATATGAAATTGAAATATTGATTTTATTGAACCTTCATTGTCTACGTTGTACGGTATTAACACTGCTAGGGCGACAGAGGAAATGAAAAGTCAATCCATGTGCATAATAAAAGTCCATCTATTATGGTCTTTATCAAAATACAAAAAAATCCATTGGAAACAAAATTTATGTTAGAATTAGGGAGTCCCTAAATGAAACACAAATAATGTAGTTATACGTAGACAACATTAATATCAGTAGGAAAAATGTAACTGATATGCTTTAGAGCGATGTCGCATACATGCATCATCGATGTAGCACTAGCTGACGTACAGAGCAAAATCGAACACATTCGTAAATATTTCAAGCATTTCTTATACTTGTGCGATGTCTATCTTTGTTCGGTTCCATATCACAAGAGCCGATTAATTGTGACCAACGTCGCACATTCAAAGCATCTTCTTATAAAAATGTAATTATTGTCCATAGTAACCCCTAATCTAAGCCTTTTTTCTCACTTCTTAGAAACATGGCATTATCTTGGTAACACAAACACTATACACTATATAACATGTAATACACTCATCAAACTTTATGAAAATATTCAATCTTTGTTCCATGAGGAGAAATACATATAAAAAATAAATAATAAAATGGAAAAATGGACATGGAATGGATGGAAAGCTACCTCAATCAATTTGTTCCCAGATATGCTCCATCCCTGAATACTTATTGATATTAGAGGGGAGAAATTTTATTGAACACTTTAAATGTTGTAATGGTGTGAATGGAAAAGATATCGTGGAGTTAGGTTTAGAGGAAGTGTGTTGGAGAAGTGAAATGGATGTTGGTGCTGAATAATAATGATATGAAAGAGGGCTGGGGGAAATTTCAGCTAAATTGTTTTATTCTCTAGGGAATTTTCAGGTTGACCGACGTCGGTTGTGGGTTAGTTTTGGGTTCGTTCTAATCGATACTCTTGCAACATCACACATACGAACCATAGTCTTATATCCTAAAAGTGCCGTAAAATACTCTTTGTTCAGATTTTGGGCCCTTCTGTTGACCTATTGATGCCCAAATTGGAACAACATTGTCGTGACAATGTGAATTCAAAAAAAGGTATTTTAAATATTTCATTTCCACTTCTCCCAAGTTGTTGGAGGGATCTAAGTGAAAAAGAAACTTTGTCATCCCTATTCAAACTTATAATAACCGAGAGTAATAAAGAAATGAGTCTGATTCCACATCGACTTTCACAAGTTCCTGTGATTATCCCTAGTGGACTTATAAATAATCATCTACAATTTACTCTATGTCATGTACTAGCACTTTCCAAAATTTGATGGAAAAAATTTTATCTTCTTTGTGTTTTATAAAAAAAACCAAGAATATGTATTTTTGTTTGATTCTATGTGGTGGAAATTTTTGTTCTCATAACCCTCATTGTAAGGGTATTAATGGAATTCTAATAAAAAAGAGGGACAAATACCTCCGTTCGCGTCCATCTTAGACATTACACATAATCTCTAAATCAAACATTTGTTCATATGTCTGGGTGCAGAGTTGTGAAGCGCAGGGAACATTCAAGGAAGTTTAGTAAATAGTGCAATTTTCTGAAAGTGTCGTCAAATATTGTTTGGAAATAATTTGGGCCACTTCCAATGACCCGTTGATGCCCAAATTGTAACAACATGGTCGTAACAATGTGAATTAGATAAGGGTATATCCTATTTTTTATTTCGACTTCTCCCACATTCCTGGAGGGACCTAATTGCAAAAACTTAAAAGTTTACCAGTTGTGCCAGAATCGATTCCGATTGAACGAGACGTTAATAAAGTTCATGGAAATTTATAAATTTCAATTAGTAGTTTCCATTGTACTATGAATTTTTATGAAAGTCAATTATATTTTTTTTGGTTCAATGCGGGCCCATTTGTTATGCTAGGTGGTTAAAATTGTTAGGCCCGCATTCAGGTAAGCCAACATCGGGCACAGTTTGGCCATTTGTTATTAAGGACGAATGATATATAATGTCACACACGTCCAGACAGAATTCACTAGGGTTCAAAATAGCTATAAATATGGAGCCCACCTCAGAAATCAGTTCAAACAATTCAGGAATCATAGTTGACAATGAAGCTTCCACTAGTCGTTCCCTGGTAGAGGTGAGCAACTTTTTGTTTAGTTTGATTAATTATATTCTTATTTAATTATTCATAATATCATTGACTCAAGTAGATCTTGAGCGATTCAGAGGAGCAGCACGCACGGTATTCATTCGGTGATACAATTCCACATTTTGTATGTACCTTGAGCCAAACGAACTTCCATCAAGTTCCAACATTGGTAAGTCCTACCCGTTACAAATGTATTTTATTTTCCTTTAAAATTTTCTTTACATTACGTTTATATATACTAACTGTGGTTTTTTAGTTTATAATTTAGTACATCCCAAGGAAAATCATTCCACTCCTACCAAATGTCAAGACATCGATTGTCTTGAGGTGCAGTGAAAGAGAGTGGAAAATGAACTAGTCGGATTTTGGCGGGTTTCTTGATGCCAACAAACTAAGAATTGGGCACTTGCTCTACGTCGAGCTGATAGATGGTTATGGGTCAATATTGTTTGACCAGCCTCCTCTTGGGGTCATTAATAAATAGCCTTTTGGGAGACCTACTAACCCGAGGAGAGGAAGTTGTGATAAAAAATATAGATTTATATTCTGCTCCCATTCCTACTACTAAGACTGGAATCGTCCACAGAGATGCTAGGTATCTAAAATTTAACTACTCATAGCCACAAACAGGCCGTCAATTCGATCACTTGTAAGGAATAGCTAATATCGCACGACAGATTTAAGGGGGGGGACTGGGGTTAACTAACAACTAAAAAAATGCAAGATCACAAGAGAGTAAAATTGTATATCACTAATCTTGGCGAATATTTGTGTAACATGATCGGTCATATACTTTGATCCATGATTCAATCACATTTAAAATATACAAACCTATCTTAGTGCTTATGACATGTAGTGTGATTGATGGTCAACACTTCCCTCATACCTGTCACGTAGGGTGCTTTTGTATTCTTCCATTGGCACCACCTCTATAATTAGGGGAGTGGAACAAGAGCTCTTCCTACTATGTAGATCTGATTCTCCTTTATACGATTATGTTCCGATGTTCCAAGCACTCTGTTACAAATGCTTCTATCTAGGCCTACACTGGGAAAGGAATCGGCACCTTATCGTTGACTCTAAGGCTGCAAATTACACTAACCCTAGTTTTCTATGAAATTTATCTCTATTTGTAACCCTTCCAGCCAACTCGCCAACTAAGACTAATATATGGTTGATTGTAACATTGGCTCGGAAACCCACATGCATACACTCATACTGTTCCAAACTATCCCTACTCGTATACATCTAGGTTTCACTCCAGTGGAATATCAATAAATGCACCAACATGAAAGTAGACTAAAGTGTATGCAAACATGGCGTGACAATCATGAATTTAGAGAGATTCATAAGCACGAGCCAACATATATTCACAAACACATAAAGATAGGTAGATCAATAGAATCTCCCAACATAATATCGATTCCATCTACTACCATATTTTGACTCGTGGCCTTCTATCTACTACCACACTTGCAGATGTCTTTCTAATATCTACTACACCTTTGCAGATGGCCTTCTACAAGATTATTCCAAAATACTCATGAGAAACATACTAGTAAGCTCCCAAAAGAAGATCTAGGTGCTCCTGAGGATAAGATATACATTAGATCCAATTAGGTGTACAAAAATTGGGATTTAGATAAGAAAACCAATAGCGGTCATCTATATCATTTGTTATGTAAACCTAACAACACTAGGAATCAACCAAACCAAACATAATAACAAATGTGTCAAATGCATTAGTTGACGCATGCTTTCAGGTGCAGATACCTTCACCCACACTCAAACCTTTACTTGTCCTTGAGTAAAAAAAAATGAGCAAAGATCCAAGAGGAATATAGCATGCAAGGATAAGTTAACTAATACATTCAACTTATTCATAGATTTCCCTAGTTCCCTCAAAGATGTAAGAATCTCACAGCCCTGACACTCCCCAAAGAAACTAATAATCTATACAACCGAGCATACCAATGAAAATGCAAGGTAAAATGATAAGTGTCAAACTAGCTTACTCCATCGAAGAAGCCACCAAAGACAAACCAAGAGCTGTTTCTGAAGAAATTGCCAAAGACAATCAAGGAGATGTTCAATATATTTTCCTATTTCTCTCAATTTCTCTCATTTTTCCTAGGAGCCCTTTCAGGTTTTCATTCTGGCTTAACGAACAAAGGGAACATACTTCTCACTTTTTTCCACATCATAGCCTCTTATTTTTCCTATGTTTTTCAAACTATCCACGTCTTTACCATTGTTGCCTAAGTCGCCATTTTCGGTTTTTGACTTAGCCGAGTATATTTCATTTTTTTCATACTACATGAAGATAACCAAAACAAAAATGACACCACCAAAATGTTACAAAAAAATCCCTAAACACAAGCTACAAAAAAGATTCCCTCACCACCTAAAATCAAACAAACAAGAGTTCAAAAATATAAATGAGGGCAAAAACAAAGGTAATCAGTCATCAATAAAAACATCCAAACCAAAGGCATAAGCAAATAAACAAGAAAGCAAGGGAGATGGAACCAGGAAGTTGTTCCAACCCTTTCAAACACATAGTCTATGCATTGTCCTCAATTTATAAGACCAAGGTGAAAAGAAAGGTTGGACACACAGAAATGTCCTCAGTGCCGTCTGCGACGTCTTACTTCATGCCCCTGCTCGTGCGGATCCTGGTGATAGTGACCATCTCTAATGCTTTCAATCCTCAGCCTATCAATGATTAGTCTCACAACATTATGCAATAAACCCATACCCCCCTCAGATACAGGAGTTGATCATGTACTCTAGCAAATTTGTAGGCAGTCTCCTCTTGGTGGTAATCTAGTTGAGCACCAAGCTAGTGTACATCCTTTTTGACCCCGAAGATAGAGTCATTTAGAGGATGAACCCAATCCTGGTGGTGTCTCTGCTGCTGAGTCGACATACATTAAGAAGAAGCTGGATGGTACCCATGCGATATGTGCTGCCAAGGATGAGCCTCATGCTGAAATGGGGTGGAGATGTTGTGTCAGTGTGGCTGGAGAGTAGGTGAGGGCCCACAAATTCTAAGTCTACTTGACTCTGCAAAGTAATCATCATGAGGGGAGAAGTTGTGCCTGTGAGAAACTCTAGAACAATGACCCATAGAATGATATGACTCCTCCTGCATATCAACCGATTCCTGAAATGATAGAGGCGCTCCAAATATTTTCTTAACTAGGGGTTGTGACACTAAAGGTTTCTCAAACACTGAGGGTGGCAAAAACTTAGGGAATGCTAGTGATGGCTAAAGAAACTAGTAGCCTGTGGGAAAAGGTTGTGCGGGCTGGTCCGGAATCTGGTCCTCATTCATGCACCTCATTCTGCTTGTCATCCTCCTCCGCATAAGGGACTCCCAATACTAGTGGTAAATCCTCACCAGGTTGTATGATGATATCTTATAGTATAAATGTCTTGGACAGCAGGATCTTAACTATTTGGAGCATCCTCGTGATGTTCTGGCCCTTATAGAGCCAGTAGATAAATCTAGTCTGTATATGTATCAGCTTTTCTTCTGCCATAGCTAAGGGAGTGAGGGTGTAAGGATTTTTTGGATTTTCCCACATCTCCTCGCTCATTGAAAAGTGTAAATGAGCAACCTGGAGCGATATTATGCCTCTGATTGCTGTCTTACATGTCCGGCATCAGGAAAGGGAGAATACATTGACTGAAGAACTCATCCACCAAATTAGGGAAATCTCTCCCACACTCAAATTTTCTATCCTTCTTTGATAGTAGTTTGCAAGAGTGAATTCAACATCTCTTATCAAACTCCACTAATTACTCCTTTAGTCAATGAACGGCTAAAAGTATCCTATTAATGGCGTCGAGCATGAAGAATCAACAAGCTTGATGACACTTATAAACACTACACTGTGTCTAAGCATTGGACCAATTTATGAATTTACACAATATTAATCAAGAATTTTCAATGCTCATGGACCTCTCTAATTTTCTACAATAAACAAACATGTCAAAGATTTCAACATTATCACATTCATCTAGCAATTATCAACACGTCAACATCATTAGAAGCTCTAACTCATGCTCTTGGATTTCATATTAAAAGAGGGGAAATCATACAAGAAATTCATATACTCAAACAACCAGCAATATTGATGCCATTGACAATCCACATTCAAAGCTCCATAAACACACAATAGCAAAAGCAATAAATAGATAAATAGAGTTCTCAAGATATAGCTTAGAAGCCTCAATTAATTGCTCGCAACTACAAAACTAAGCTAGATAATCAAAATCCATAACATAGAACATAAGTCTACAAAGAAAGAAGAAGAAAATGGAAGAAAAGGGGAAACTAGGGTTTTGGAGCCCCTCAAAATGCAGCAGGCATTGCCCTGGCAGAAATGGCCTCGCCTGGGGGGTGGAGGCTTTGGCCCAATATTTAGATCCATCCACGCAGGCGAGCTAAAATTTGGGACATCTAGTTTTGCTTCTCACAGGTGAATCGTTCATCCATTTTGAGAGTTCTTGTATTAAAAAACATAGCATAAAAAGGAACATGCTCAATTAATTCAAAGATAGGAATAGTTACAATGAATCCTTCGAATATTTTCCAAATGTGCGCTTCATTTTTTCAACCTTTAACTTTCCCCTAAGTGCACTTGGAATAGGCAGCGAAGGAATTACCCTTTCCCTGGTTGGCAGAAGCTCTTTGGGAAGCTTCCTCTCAACAATTATTTCTCGCTCTTCAAAGTAAGTCTTGTCACCTTTCACAATAAAATCATCCTCTTGAACAACATATTTCTCGGCATCACACATCTCATTCCCACTTTTTATTTTCAATGCACTCACATTTCTTGTGTTCACTTTGGGTTGGGAAGGTAGCTTTCCTGATTCAATAGCCTCAAGTGAGCTCACTGAGTTGACAAGTGGTCCGACTTGGACTTCGAGATTCTTGATGCTCAAAAAATGCTCTAGTGCCAAGCTCCTTAATTTCTCTCCTTTTACACTCCTCGAACACATCATGTTTCTTTGGAAATTGGTATAAACCATTAAGCTGCTTTAAAAAATGCATTTCAAATGAATTTTAGTTAGTTTTAGTTGGTGGATTTCTAGTATTAGTTGAGTTTACGTGACAAGGGGTTTAGACTGCCAAGTTTGGTATTCTTGTCTAAATCCCCCAATTTGTAGACTTAATTGGTAGTAATGGACATCTTGTATCCATGGGCTCCTTGATCTTCTTTGTGATCATCTTTAGTAGGAAAACCGTGGGTACATTTTGGATACATTCTATGTGAGGGCTATTCGCAATGGTGATAGAAGATTGAAGGTCATTTGGAAGGACGGTAGAAGAGGCGAAGGCTATTCGCATTATAATGGTAGAATTTGAAGGCCACGAACATCAATGCATGGTAGAAGGAGATTGGAGCCAAAGATAAGCAGCTTCGAAGTTCATGACGGCTAAAGGAGAAAATGGTGAATCATGGTTTGAGGAGTGCAACCTTAGTCCGAGAACAATCTAGGAAGAATAAGCCTTCAAGGCTAGTTCCATTAGATTCTTCATCTCTATTACTACAAAATTGACTACTAAAAATCCCGATTCAGACTAACGGTTTACCCGTGCCAAACAAAGAAAGTTCAGCCAATGAAGCCCCAGCAGTCTATTACGGTCCACCCATGGTAGAGGACTAGCGGTCAATGATAAAGCATACGTGCCACACTACACAAGGGTTATAGGGGTTCCATGAAGACCTACATGAGACCTTCACAAGGAAAATGCCTTGGGTCATGAAAAATTCCTAGACCCTGAAACAAAGGGATAAAAAGTTGAAGAGTTTGGCTAAGTATAGTGCCAGTCCAAGAAAACCTTCACGGACCGTGAGAAGATTCCTGATAAAAACCACAAGCTACTCGTAGGCCATGAAAATCTTCACAGACCATGGGAAATATCTAAGAAAAAACCATGTACGGTTTGCTATCCGTTACAAGCTTCACAGACCGTGGCCCTAGATAAGCTTCATGGACAATGCCGACCCATGACGATGAATTCTCACAAACTGTGCTAGACCTGGCATCCCGAGCTTGCGTTCTTCACACATTGTGGCACGATACAAGCTTCACTGACCATGCCAGATCCCATGGCCCATGACGATGAATGTTCACAGATCGTGCTAGATCTGGCAAACTGGGCTTGCATGCTTCATGGACCATGACATCCATGCTGGTCCGCGAAGCTTGGCGGCTGACTTAAGGTTTTGCTACTTTTGACCTATTTTGGGGCTATTTTTAGGCCTAATCTCCTACCAATATATCTACGAGCCTTTGTATTCTACGAAAATATCAACCTAAGCAGAATGTATATTAGTTTCTCTCTCTAGTTTAGAGAGAAGGAAGAGGAGAATATTTCTTCACCTTTCTTCTCTTTTTCTTTTATCTTCTTTTTCCTTTTTCTTATTTTCTAGATCCATTGCATCCAACCTAATATTTTCCATGGATCTAACCTTTGTAGAGTAGATTTTGAGCTCAGGATACATTTTGGCACTTGATTTGTTCTAAATGATTTTTGAGTTTCATTATATTCATCATATCTTTGTGTTTATGATATTATTGTGATTTTTCGTGAATGTTATAAATACATGAATAGTACACCACATATAAGCACACATTTTGGGATATATTCATGTATGGTGCAAATATTGATGCCCCCTTGGGAAGAGGAACCTGGATGTTAGAATGGGTAGGGGAGAACGCGTCTGCGTAGGTGTGCACATGGAGGATTCGAGAATGCTCTGACCTATTTTCAATCACACCAGTCTTAGCTAACTTTCTAACAATTTTCTGAGAGGTTGCAGGTAGAGATAGCTAATAGTAGCAAGATAGGTGTTGTGTTGAAACCCTAGTATCACAGATAAGGCGCCTACGATCCTCGGGCCTAGCATATATAGGACCTGGGAGAAGTAGTTGCATTCGTGTTGAAAGCTGGGGACAAAGTTGCACGGGGAAGAAACAGGCCTACAACGATGGTCGGACCTCGTTATACTCCCTAATTACAATGGCGGTGTTGATAGAGGGTTGCGAGCACACCCACCATGACAGGGTTGGGGAAGTGTATGTCATCGGCCACACCACATGTTCTGAACACACTGATAAGTCTTTTGTAAGTATTTATGTGAATCAATCAAGGATTGAAGCATTAGAACTATCATATTTCTAAATCATTCCCAAGTGCCTAGTATATAGTTTGCTTGTTTGTTAATTTCATACTTTGTAGTTGTTAGTTCAAAATACCAACCCCCCCCCCCAAATCCCAATTGCATGTTTACACTACTAGTTGTTCTTGTCACTCATTCGTCTTGATTGAGGACTCACACAAGGTTGTGTTTTAATTAGTACTTGAGCCTTAGCATTCTTGTGGACAAACCTAGGGCTTACCGCTTACTACCCCTTGGTAGCTTAGCAGTGAGAATGGGTGACGAATTTTAAATTTCATCTTCTTTACCCATAAATCCTCCGCAGTTATTTTATCGACGGTTAGGTAAAGGAAATTCAAAGAGTTTTGGTGTCACTTCCGGGGATGCTCTTCAGTTCGAGTGTTAGTTAAGCATGACGTGCTAATGAATAGTCAGAGAAAGGGTAATTATACTTAATTTTTCATATTACATGCTCTCACCCCTACCTCCACCTATAGAACCTACTCCCACATTTTTAGATGCCGTAGAGGAAACCATAGGGAAGCCAATTGAATATGCTAAGCTTCCAAACCACTTATTCCCTCTAAGGTTAACTCCTCCTCCACTATATCTTCCTCTTGGAAGATTTTTACCCCCACCTATTGAGTTTTTATCCAAGGTGATAAGGTACAAACTCGCACCATATGGATAACATTAGGATCGTGTCGATGACCTTAAAAATACGGAGCTTCTCGGGAGGCAACCCAAGCTTTGAAAGAATTAAATTAGTTTAGTATTTTTTTTCGTGAGTTTTCCTCTTTGTAGCTTTCTTTTTGGTTTTGGGACACTATTACACATGGTGTGCTTGTTTTATTTTTTGTAGGAACCTTATGGTTCCTGGATGAAGGTGAGAAAATGGGGAGTCCAACTCATGGACCATATAGGCATACATGGTTTATGATGCTCAAATGGTGGACAAGGAGGAGAACCAAACCCAAAATTCATGGAGCGTGTATACGTGCACAACCCATGAAGAAAACATACCTTTGTACACCACCCAATCACCATTTCTTCCCTACCACCACCCTACCACCACCAAAATACCACCCAAAACCCACCAACCCTCAAAATCCTTGAGACACACACATCGAGACCTAATAGGTAACTCTCCACTGTGATTCAATTCCTTATTCTATTTGATGTGCATGATACTGGTTGGATTGATCTTTCAGGATTAGAGGTTATGGGTAGTAAATATAGGATGATGGTAGTTTGTTCTTTACATTCCATGATTGTGCCATCAAGGGTAGACTTAAGTGTTCTTTTTCATCATAAGTGCTTTCCTATTTATTTCCCTTGACATATATTCTTTGATTTTGTATATGCATTGAGGATAATGCAAGCTTTAAGTGTGGGGAGTCTAAGGGATTTGATAGAACTTATGATTTCTAGTTGGACTCCTTGGTTGCAACTAGGTGGAAAATATTGAGTTATTCCTATGTTGCAACCAAGTCGACAACTTTTGGATTTCCTTGGTGGATTATTCTTACTTGAGGATTGCTCTTTGATTGCTTGGGACTCCTTTGGGGAAAGTAAGCTTGACTTCATTCCGATCTTTTGTCACTTATCTTTTTCCATACACATTTACTTGCTTTGGGTGGTTTGGTTGCTTTAGGAACTTTGGGGAGGGTGAGAGTTGTGAGGATTTTCACCTTCTTGGGGGAACTCGGGTAGCTTGGGAATAAGTTGAATGCATTGGCTATTTTTGCATGCTTCATTCCGCTTGAACCTTTTTCTTTGATTTTATTTACTCGAGGAAGAGTAAAGGTTTAAGTATGGGGAGTCTGATCTACACCATTATGCATATTTTAGCCAATGCATTTGACATACTTTTTAGTTAGTTTTAGTCGGTGCATTATAGTATTAGTTGAGTTTATGTGACAAGGGGTTTAGATGGCCATGTTTGGTTTTCTTTTCTAAATCCCAAGTTTTGTAGACTTAATTGGTACTAATGGAAATCTTGTATCCACATGCTCCTTAATGTTCCTTGTGATTATCTTTAGTAGATCACCCATGGGTACTTTTTGGTTACATTATATTTGAAGGTCATTTGCAAGAGCGGTAGAAGATTGAAGGCTGTTCACAAGGGCGGTAGAAGAGGTAAGTGCCATTTTCATCAGAATGGTAGAAGATGAAGGCCACGAACATTGATGCATGGTAGAACAAGATTGGAGCCAAAGATAGGCATCTTCAAAGTTCAAGACGGCTAAAGGATAAAATGGTAAATCATGGTCCGAGGAGTGTTGCCTCAGTCTGAGAATGATCCAGAAATAATTAGCCCTTAAGGCTGGTTCCATTGGATTTTTCTTTTTGAGTACTACAAAATTGACTACTAAAACTCTCGATTCAGACTAACGGTTCAGCAGTGGAAAGAAAATGAAGTTTACCTGACGAAGCACCAACGGCCGGTCATGGTCTGCCCATGGTCAAGCACCAGCAGTCTTTGACAAAGCATATGGACCATACTACACAAGAGTTCAAGGGGTTCCGTGAAGACCTGCACGAGACCTTCACAAGGCAAAGGTGTTGGTCCGTGACAAAGTTCCCGGCGTGAAGCAAAAGGATGAAGAGTTGAAGAATTTGGCTAAGTATGAAGCTGGTTGGTGAAACCCTCAGGGAGCGTGAGAAGATTTTTGTGCAAAACCACAAGTTTCTTGCGGGCCGTAAAAACCATCATAGATCGTGGGAAAACTCTTAGCAATAACCTTGTAATGTTCGCGGTCTGTGACAAGCTTCACTGACTGTGCCAGATCCCATGACCCACGATGATGAATGATCAGGGACCATTCCAGATCTGGCGCCCCGGGCTTCTATGCTTCACGGATTGTGACATCCGTGCCGGTCCGCGAAGCTTGGCGGCTGACCTAGGGTTTTGCTACTTTTGGCCTATTTTGGGCCTATTTTTTAAGCCCAATCTCCTACGACCATGTATAGCAGCCTTAGTGTTCTACTAAACTATTAAGCTAGGCCTAATGTAGATTAGTTTCTCTCACTTGTTTAGAGAGAAGAAAGAGGAGAACACTCCTTCTCTTTCTTTATTTCTTTTTTCTTTAATTTTATTTTCTAGATCCATGGCATCTAACTTAATATTTGCCATTGATCTAACCTTTGTAAAGTAGATTTTAAGCTTGGGATTCATTTTGGCACTTGGTATGTTCTAAATGCTTATTGAAATTCATTAGATTCATCATATCTTTGTGTTTATGATATTATTGTGATTGTTCTTAAATGTTATAAATGCATGAATAGTTTGCCACATATAAGCACACACTTTGGGATATATTCATGTATGGTGAAAATATTGATGCTCCCTTGGGAAGAGAAACCTGGATGTTAGAATGGGTAAAGGAGAATGCATTCGTGTGGGTGTGTGCACGGGGGATTCGAGAAAACTCTAACATATTTGTTATCGCACTTGTCTTAGTTGACTTTGTAACTGTTGTCTGAGAGTGCGGGTATAGATAGCTAATAGTAACAAGCTAGGTATTAGGTTGAAACCCTAAAATTACAGATAAAGGTGGCTACGGTCCTCGATCCTAGCGTATATAAGACCAAGGAGAAGTAGTTGCATTCGTGGTGAAAGCCCGAGACGTAATAGCACGGGGGAGAAAAAGACCAACAACTATAGTCAGACGTCATTGTAATCTCCTAATTACGATGCGGTGCCATTGGAGAGTTGCCAGCACACCCACAGTGACATGGCTGGGGAAGTGTATTTCATCGGCCACACCACATGTTGTGAACACACTAATAGGTCTTTTGTATGTCTTTATGTGAATGAATTGAGGATTGAAGCATTAGAACTACCATATTGCTAAATGATTCCCAGGTACCTGGTATAAATAGTTTACTTGTTTGTTTGTTTATTTCATTCTTTATAGTTATTATTTGAAAATACCCCCCCCCCAATTGCATGTTTACACTAATAGTTGTTCCTTTCACTCGTTCGGATTTACAACTCGCATGAGGTTGTGTTTAAATTGGTACTTGAGCTCTAGTGTTCTTGTGGACAAACCCAATGTATCCTCAAACTAGTTTCTTGTTTCTTTTTTCCCCCCTTTTTCCCTCAATTTCTCTCATTTTTCCTAGGTGCCTTTTTGGGTTTTCACCTACCGTTATCCCATAAAACATGCTCACCTCTCACCTTTTTTGACACGGCATCTCATTTTTGCCTCTCGTATGTCTAGCCGAGCCAAGCATCTCACTTTTACCTAGGCCTTTCAACCTATCCGGGTTTTACCTTATGTTACCCAAGTCTCCCTTTTGGGTTTTTGACTTTTCCAGGTTTTCATCTTTTTCATTTTTTTAAATTTCAAAACGTGCCTCAAAAGTGGGCTCAACAATACAAAGATAGTCAAACACACAAAAGTACTCCACCAATAACTAAAACATCCAACCCCATGAAAACTAGGAAACCTAGCATAGCATGTCATTCAACCAAATGTTCATCCAAAATCATCCCCAACAAACAAGAACTAAAACTACCAAAAATCAAGAAAAAAAATGAAACATACATGCACGAAGAAATCCAAGAATGAGAATTCCTAAGTGCTCACTACTCCCACCCTACACTTTGCGGATGAAAAGTCTCCATTGCACAAAAACAATGTTGAAACATAAGTGTGGAAGGGAGATTAGTGATACCTACACTTTCGGACCCGAAGAGCCGGCCTCTTCGTGGCTAGTGAAACACCTCTCTAGGAACCATGTCGCCTAGTTTGTGGCTTTAAGGAAATCCACCCTCGTGTTGAGCTCCTCCACTTGTGCTTTCACTCCTCGAATCACTTAAACTATCCTTTGAATAACTTGGGAAGAACTCGAGAGTTGCTCCCCGAGTTGGTGTAGTTGATCCATAATGGTCGTGGAAAGATGATATCGGCTCACATATGCTCTTGATGATATCTCCCCTTCTTCCTCTTATAGGTCTAACTCCGGTTTGGCCATAACGTTGTAGGCTTCTCTCTCAAACTTCAAGTCTAGAGAACTAAGTAGGTCATCCAAACATGTGTTATAGCCAATGGTGGTGCGCTCCAGTTGAGGAAGAATCATGAAGCTACATGTGCTCACGCTACCATAGCTAACTTCTCAATATTATACCTTGTACCCGATCCTCCTAAGTTAGCTAGAGCCTTTTGTGTGACCGGGTGACCTAGATAATCTGCCAAAAGACCAACCATGCCTCCCATGGAGATTTTCCCACTTTTCTGCTCTCCCATCGCTATGAATTCTTGAACAAAGACACTAACTAAGACCGGGTAGATTTCCCCCTCGGGTGTCATTGCCCAAATAAGGTGTACATCGGAGCTCGGACAATGCGTCAATTCACCGTGGAATAGAATTCCCATAGAAAGAAGTCGATGAACATAACGGATCATCGAGTGGACTATAGTCGTGCTCTTGCTCAAATTCTTCCTATCAGTCCCAGTTAGTTGCACCTAAAACGGCCCAAGAGAGAATGGCATTCCTTGGCAATGAGTCCATGGAATGTCCAATCCGGTCTTCCATCCAAAAGCTAGTGCCACCTCTCTATAGGTGATGTGCCCATTTTATATGGATAATTTAGTACTATTTTGGGTCACTTTTATGCTCTTTTATGATCGAGAGCTTGTGTTTTACCTTAAAATTCCCTTAGGAGGGATAAGAGCAACTTTACGCTCTTTTACCTCTTCTAAGGGGATTTTACGTTACAAGGGAAGAACACGGAGGCAATGAAGACCGAAGGCCATTGAAGATCACATTTTCAAAAACTTTTGAAGACTTGCTTCGAAGACATGAAGATCGGAGGCCATTGAAGACCATTTTTGGAGCCATTGAAGACTTGAAAAAGGATAGGAATTGCTAAGAAGGTGATTGTATACAAAAAGAAGAAGAAAAGGACACAAAGCAAAATTCTGGCACACGTCGCGAGTCGCGATGGCCTCATCGTGAGACCATCGTGAGTCGTGCTGAGCCCGTCGCGAGTCGCAACCAACGGGTGGCCAGAATTACACCTTATCCTCTTTGTACTATAAATAGCATTCTATTTCCTCTCATCCTTATTCTTCATCTTTTGCAATTTTGGTACTGTTTTTAACCCTAGTTTATTCCATTTTCATCTTTGAATTCTCTTGTATTATGTTTAGTTGTTTAGCATTGATCAGTATGAACTTTTGTAGCTAATCTAATTCTTGGGAGCAATTGATTTAATCTTCCAAGCTTATGTATATGAAATGTTTGTAAGATTGAAATGTTAGGGTGTTAGGAAAGTTGCAAAATTCTTAACTCACTTGATATGGAAATCCAAGAGCATGGATTTAGAACTTCTTGTGTATAATGTGTGGTAATCCTTGTAAGATGAGTATGTTAATGTGGGTTGTTCTCATATTTGTCATATATATGCAAAGAAAGGTTGATCCTTGAATGTTGTTTGTTCTTAGTTTAATCAAATGAATGCTTTGTTTGGTTCAATGACTATGTCTTTGGTAGAAGACTTGTTATTATCAAACCTATGGTCCTTTGGGTGAAATGCCATTGATGAAACATCCCTATGATGTTGTTTGTCTAGGGTGATCATCAATGAGGTTTTCAAATGGTCATTGTTTGTTTTTGCAAATTACTCTTAAGGAGGAACGAATGTTGATCTTTGAACGGGAAATGATACATTCCCCATAGACAATAAATATAATTGAATGAGCGAATGAATCAATGAGCTATATGAAGTTTGGAAGTGGAAATTGATTTCCCCCAAGGCTCGGTTAATTATCATTTATATCGTATCTTTAGTTGTATTGCATGATTAGCATAGTTCTATTGCTTTGCTAGTTATTGTATTTCGATTTCATAATTTAGGATCAAACTAACCAACCCCCCCCCCTTTGTGTACATGCTTATATATATACATATATATATATATATATCTATGTATGTGAATGTCTAGTATGTCTTCTCCTATATATGTTTAAACACTTGAAAAGATCCCTCTTGTCGTGGATGACCCCGACTTGCCATTATCTTCTTTATTGTAGATAGGAAGAATTTAGGGCTTAAAAGTATTAACTTTGAGAGGTACGGTGACGACCTCCCAAATTTTGGCGCCATTGCCGGGGAAGAGGCGTTTATTTTTAAGTGTTTGGGCATATTGTGTGTGATTATATGCTAATTGTAAATATTTGATTAGTTTGATTTTATTTTGATTTCTTAGTTGATTTACCATTTTTACTTGGCTTGGAGACGTATTTTTCGAGTTCTTGGTGTATGGTTCGAGGTCCGCAGCCTTCAAGAAGAACATAAGCAACATCCTTCAATGGCATGAAAAATCTCTCTTCAACTATTGGGAGAGGTTCAAGAAGATTCTTGCAAGTTGCCCTTACCATGGTTATTTGGAGCAGGATTTGGTGTATTACTTCTACAATGGCCTTCTTGATGAGGACAAAAGGTTGGTTAGAAGTTCTTGTGGTGGCACCCTTGCGAACAAAACTTCATCTGAGGCAATGCAATTGTACGAGGAGCTAGCAGAAGAATCACGAAACTTTAGCTCAAGAGCGGATTTAAGAAGGAGAAATCCAATGCCCGCAAGTGACTCTTCCAATAGTGGGAAGCTAGAGGATCAAGTCTTGGCTCTTGCATCCATGGTGAAATCATTGATGACAATGCCTAGAAATGCGCCACATGTTAAATCATGTGAAATTTGTTACTCGGCGCACCCTACGGACACTTGCCCTACTTTGCAAGAAGACTACATCGAAGAGGTGAGTGCCATGGGGTATCAAGGGAATCAAGGATACCAAGGAAACTAAGGGTACCAAGGTCACCAAGGCTACCAAGAATATCAAGGGTACCAAAATTGGTCGTACAATTTGGAAAATCGTGATAACCCGAACCCTCAAGGGACCCAAAATCCTCAACCATATCGGCCCCTTCAACAGCAATATAGGCCACCTCAACAACAATTCCAAAGGCTCCAAGACAAACCTTGAGACCAATGGGAGAGCTCGGGGCTAACAAAGGATGAGGTTATGCAAGCCATTCACCGATTGGGCATGTGTACGGAAAAAAGTGAAGAATTCCAAGATGAAGCCAAGGTGAGCATCAAAAACTTGGAAACTAAAGTGAGCCAAATAGCTCAAGTGGTGAATCGGATGGAGGTCTGGGAAAAAGGTAAGCTCCCCTCCTAACCGGAGATCAACCCCCGCCAAAATGCTAGCGCTATCACTTTGAGAAGTGATAAAGAGGTTATCTCTCCCCTGGGTGGTGAAGTTGTTGAAGAAAAACCTAGAAAGCTTGAAATTCTTGAAAAAGAAGTGGAAGAGGAGACCGAGGAGGTGGCCAAGGAGCAAGCAAGGAAGGGAAAGGAAAAGGAAGAGGAGATCACCATTGAGAGATCTACCTCCATTCCCGAACCTTTATCCCCTCCTTACGAAGAAAGAAAGAGTGGTGGAAATTCCTCCATATGTGCTGGAACCACCATTCTGGGAAGCTCTAAAAGACAAACGGGAGCTCTCACAAAAAAAAGCTCTGAGGCAAAAATAAGGAGAAAAAAGGTGCAGCCTTTCTTCCATCTTTTGGAGACCAATTTCTTCAATTTCGATCACTTTTCACCGATGAATTATGGTTTAATGGATTCTCCTCTGAATTCCGCACAAAATCATATGAAATTCGTGAACAGGTTTTTATCTAATTTCGGCCTTGGAGTTAGGGTTTATCAAAATTTTGAGTTCTTTCTCGGATATTTCTCGTGGTGTTGTTTTTATTGGTTGCGGATTAGAATCCACTTCTGGATTTGCAATTGGATTTGTTTCTTGCACTGAATCCTTGGCCGAGTTGGAGAAATTGCATAAAAATCAATCTTTGTTGGGTTTTAGTTTTGCGGCAAGGGTTTAAAGGGTTTGATTTAATTTTAAGCACAACTTTCAATCAAATCTTGCACATATACATCGGAATACTTGGAGGAAGTTTGAGGTTTTGAAACAAAACAATCGTAGGAACCATCTTCTTGTGATCGGATTTCTTAGTGGCCACAGTTTCCAGGTTTTTTGTTTCAATTCAGCACGGTTTATTTTGGTTTTGTTTTGGTGTATTGTGTAAATGGTGTGTTGCTTCCGATCTGTTAATCGGATTTTACTTATTTGGTTTTGGTCGGAAGCATTGTGGTGTGATTATTGTTTGGTGATTATTGTTTGGTGTGATTCCGGTTTGCCTATCAGATTTTGTTCGTTTGTTTGGTGAATCTGACCTTGTTGGATTTTATTGAATTTGGTTTGGTTAATCTGATCTGTTGTTTATCAGATTAATTGTGTTGTTTCGGATTAGTTTCACTCTACCATCATGGTGATTAATGGTGATTCTTCTTCGGGTAACAAGCACAAGAATAATCCTAAGAATCAAGGGCAAGCCGAAGGAGTTAATCAGGCGCGGCAATCCCACAACGTTCATCCGAGGGAATGGAACGATCCAATGCTTGAGTGGAGAAGGTTGTGGGATGATCCAGACATCCTTATGAATAGGTCGCATATTGAAGTTGTTGATAACAATGAAGATAGTGTCGATTTTGTTCTCATGGGTGACGAAATTCACAAGGACCTTCATAAACCTTTTTACGGGTTTTTGGGAGTTTTTCCAGGTTTTTTCCGGGCATGTTTACCATCTGAACCCTGTTGGTAGCAAAGTGGAATGTTGCATGTACAGTTCAGACTAAGCTCAATGGTTATGTTATGTTTAAATTCAACAGTGCTGAAGACAGAGACTTGGTGATGAATGGTCCTGACCATTATCTCCACGGAAAGAAGTTATTCATGTTGAAGGTTTCTAAAACTGGACAGTATGATTCGAAGATCCAAGGCACTAAGCCAGTTTGGATTAGGATGGAGCATCTGCCAAAGTCCTACTGGCATAAGAAGGCCTTGGAAAAAATTGCTACTCTCATAGGGGAGCCAATTCTTATGGACAATGGCACCCTTGAGCTAAGAGGCTTTATGCACGCCTTCTACTTTGGATTGACACATCCAAGGAATTGAAGGAAAATGTGTCTTTTCGTGTTCCAAGTGGTGAGGTGCATACTCAAAAAATAATCTACGATTATTGTCGTCCTTGGTGTCCAAATTGTGGTCAAAACAATCATTTACGTGAGGAGTGTGAAGAATTTTGGAAATCTAAGGTTGAGGCGCTGAATAATGACACGGGAATGAAGGAGAATAATGTTCAAATGGTAAGGGGAAAGAAATATTGGAGAACTCGGGATAAGGACCAAATCTGGGTTTAAAAAATGCATGCTAATAACATTGGAGAAATTCCAAGTGTAGGTTCGGTTCAAAGGGAAGAAAATGTAATCATTGAAGATGTATCTTCGGATAATGAGGACTCGGAGAGGTTGAGAAAAGGCAAGGGAAAGGCGGAGGTACACACGGGTAAGAACATTGTTAATGTTGGGGCTGCAAACCGAGGGCCTGGTATAGTCATTGGTGTTGTGCGAAAAGAGGTTAATCAAATGGTAGTAGCGCAGCCACGAGCACCATGCTACCAGCAAACAAGGCACTACCAGCAGTGCCCGAGACTGAAAACCGTGGCACTGGAGATGATGCTGAAGACGCCAATGCTGCCCAGGATTTGCGTCGTGGTAAGAGTGTTGAACAATTGAAGTCTAGGAAAAACCGTATCGAAAAGTTTGCCAATTCAGCGCTGGAACAAGCACCTGATAGGCAGCTTCCAGCTTTTGGTGATGATGATCATCCGATTGCTGGAGCTAGAAAATTGCCTCAACAAATGATCCATCCTAAAATTCGTGGCTCTAAAATTCCGAGGCTGAATAGGAGCAAGAGCAAGAGTAGACCTCTCCCCTGCTTCAGGGGCAATTACTAGAGCTCGGAGCAAGAGTAGAACACGTCATTATAATCATGGGAAGGTTATTCAGAAGCCCTTCCAACGCATAATATCTGCTACAAGGAGCAATTCGGATAGTTCTGGTAGTAAAACTTCTGAAGGCGGCGGTCTAAAGCCTAAAGGGACCTTGGGTTCCCAATGAATATTGCATCCATCAATGTTAGGGGTCTCTCGGCCCCTGTACGGAGGAGATGGGTGAAAAATATCATCTCCACATGAAAAGTAGGACTTTGTGGGCTGAATTGAAATCTTGTGGTGAAAATATAAACTCTCCTTGGATGGTTCTTGGGGACTTTAATGCGATTCTTAGTGTGGATGACCATTATGGTGCTTCTGCCCCAAGTCTGTATCAAATGAGGGAATTTTAGGATGTCTGTATTAAGTGTGGATTACATGATGCGCCTTCCATAGGGGAGCACTTAACATGGCATAGTGCGGATTGGAAAATATGGAGGAAGTTGGATCGTGTGCTACTGAATCATAGATGGGATTCGGATGCATGTCGTACCTCTTTTCTTCCCATTTCAGCACAATCATATCATACTCCTATGGTTGTTAGTATGGTGCAGGAAAAAGAAGACCATTCCAATTTCAGAATATGTTGCTAGATCATCCGAATTGTAGGCAGATTGTTGAAGATTTTTGGAGTCCATCGGTTGAGGGTTCAATTCAATATTCGGTATACAGAAAATTATTAAGGCTTAAACTCCCATTGAAAGAGTTGGGCTCTCTTGATCTTAGCCATATTTTGGAAAGGGCAAAGAAGGCGGATAAGGAGTATAGTGCAGAATTTGATAATTTTTACGCCTTGATTGCTTCTGATTAGGATTTTGAGGCATTGAGAGCATTAAAAGAGAAGGCCATACTCCATTATCTTGTAGATTCGTCCTTCCTCTCGCAAAAAGGTAGGATTAATCATGTCACACTGGCAGGTAAGGGATCAAAGTATTTTCAAACAATGATCTCGGAAAGAAAAGGTGGAGGCATTCCGGCGATTATTGATAGAGGCAATCGAATTGTGACTTCTAATATTCGTAAGGGTGAGCTCTTTACGGATTTCTACAAAGGCTTATTCGGAGCTTCAAGGGATAGGGTCTCCATCGATAATGTTGTACTCACTTCGGGAAGCATTCTTACGGACTTGGATAGGGAATTCTTGAATCAGGATATTGCTAGTAATGAAGTAAAACTGGCTTTATTTGCAATGGCGGATGATAAATCTCCAGGTCCGGATGGATATACTACTGGATTTTTAAAAAAGCAAGGGGATATTGTAGGAGCGGAAGTTACAGGTGCGGTTTTGGAAATCTTTCGAACAGGCGATCTAGTAGCTCAATTGAACCATACCTCGGTCGCCCTTATACCTAAGAAGCGGGACAATCTTAAGGTGACCGATTTTAGACCAATAGCGTGCTACAATGTGGTTTATAAAATCATCACTAAGATTATTTCCAATAGACTTGAAGGAATTCTGCCTGGGATTATTGACCCATGTCAGGTGGCGTTCGTAAAAGGCAGAAGTATTTTGGACAATGTTATGTTAGCACAGGAAATTGTTCACGGATATGGGAGGGCGAGAAATTCTCCTAGATGCATGATCATGGTTGATTTGCAAAAGGCGTTTGATACAGTCTCCTAGGATTTCCTAGAAGAAGTCTTACTTGGACAAGGTTTTCCAGAAAGACTGAAGGATAGAATCATGATGTGCATGAGAACATCTTCATTCTCGATTGTAGTTAATGGGAAATTGTGCGATCCCTTCAAGGGTCAAAGAGGCATTCGACAAGGTGATCCCCTGTCTCTTCTCCTTTTCCTGATCTGCATGGAGTATTTTTCGAGATTGATGAAAAGGAGGACTGAGTCACGACTCTTTACTTACCATCCGAGGTGTGAAGTGCTTAAGATCACTCATTTAGCTTTTGCGGGTGATCTTATGCTTTTCTCCAAAGCAAATACAGGTTCAGTCCATATTCTTATGAGTTCACTTAATGAATTTGAGGGTACTTCGGGTTTAGCTATCAATGCGGCTAAATCCAAGTTCTTTGGAGTCGGTTTGAAGGAGGATTTAAGTTTTACAGGTATTCCATGGGCTACATTTCCAGTAAGGTATCTAGGGGTGCCACTTGATTCCAGCAAGTTGAAGGTCACTCAGTTTGGAACCCTACTTGGGAAGGTTGATTCGGAGATTTCCAAATGGAAAGCTCACACACTCTCCAATGCTGGAAAGCTGGAACTTGTTCGTTTGATTGTAGGAGGTATTGCTGGATTCTGGATTCAGAATTTTATCATACAGACTACAGTTATTGATGCTCTTGAGTAAAAATGCAAACGCTTCTTATGGGGAGGCAAGCATAAGGGTAAGGTTGCATGGAAAAAACTATGCACTCCTAAGTCTTTTGGTGGTCTTGGTTTGAGGGATTTTGTTACATGGAATTGTGCCTCGATGGCCCAGAGGTTATGGGATATTCACATGAAGAAAGACAGCTTGTGGGTCAAAAGGATTCCCTCTTTTTATCTTCAAGGAGAGGACTTTTGGAGTTTAAATCCGAGGATTTCAAATGTCCTACTGGGGGAGAGATTTTCGAGCTATTTTGGTGATCTTTGTAAGCTAAGGGATGAATTGAGTGAAATGTTTCATGGAGATGTACAAGAATTAAAGGATCACCTTGGTTCTTAGTCTAGCTCGACGAAATTTACAAGTGTGGCTTATTTCTTTATGCATCGGCATAAGTATCTGAACCTGTATGATAATGGCAGATCGAAAGAAAAGGTTTTTAACATATTTGGCATGGTTTTGTTCCACCCAAATTTTCTTTTATTGCATGGTTGGCGGCAATTCGGAAACTACACACCAAGGACAAGCATCGATCGAAGGAAGGAGATAGCATGGAGAAAATATGTTCCTTATGTCACCTTGAAGAGGAGACGAATGAACACTTGTTTTTCATGTGTGAATTTTTGGAAGTTGTATGGGGGCGTATAAGGACTTGGATTGGATTAAGTAGACGAACAAATTCAATACCAAGCTCAATGACTTGGGTTAAGAGGCAAATAAAGGGTTCAAAAGTTCGAAAGAAGTTTCGAATTCTAGCTTTGATTACTACGGTTTATCGTCTTTGGAGGGAAATGAACAGTGTTGTTATGAATGGTGCTCAACCAAGTGCTGATTGAGTGGTAAAAATCATCATGAAGGATTGCTACATGGTGATTAATCGCTTATTTCCAGATGAGCATATATTTTAGTCCCATTATTGGTGTTATGGGATGTTGTGCCAATTATGTTGGACTAGATGCATGATCATGGTGCTTGGCTGTCGGTTATTGGCGCTGGTCCATGAGTGCTGGTCCATGGGTGATGGGCACTGCGGCTCGGGTGCTGGGCGCTAGAAATTGGATGCCGAGACACGGCCCTGGATGCTGGGTTAAATTTGATCTGGCACGGTTTGTTTTCAGTAATGGAGTTCAGGCGCTGGGCACAAAAACTGAAGAAGAGGTTAACTTAGTGTTTGGGCGCTCGAGGTAGTTTTCTCAGATGCATGGCCCTGGAAAATGGATCCGTGCAATGGTGCTGGATTCTAGGCACTTGCACTGGACCTGGGCACAAATACTAGGCGTTGCTGGACTCTGGAGTCTTGTTTAGCAAGCTAAATGGTGCTATATCCTGTGCCAAGATGGGGTTGCTGGAGCCTGATAGAGTCAAGGATTATTCTCGGATTTCTTCTGGCCAATGCAACTCGGATTTCAGGATGAGGCAATAGGTTTTAAAGTTAGGATCTTGCTCCGATGCTTTTTCTCCTAAGCCTAGTTTTTAACAATGATGTAACGGTCATTTATGCGCTCTATGCCCGTGCTACACTATGTGTTAAACTGACAGAAAGCTGTCCATTTGCTCAAAATGGAGTGGGCAATTACATAATTGCCACGCTTGATGCACGCAGTATAAGTGTATCCATTCTCTCATCTTTAGGAGATTGATTTAGTTGGGATTCACAAAGATATGAGGCATGGCCTCAACACATCTTTGCTCACTTTATTACTCTCGGTGCTCTCAAGAGAATGTTTGAAGGCCAATAACATCCCTCTTTCTCCATCTTAGGGATGTAAATGGTAGAAGTAGATATCCACTTGTGCCAGTATGGTGCAACTATGGGCATCAGCTTCATTCTTTATGCATCATCCAAGACCCGAGACATTCTCGGTTGCAATAGGAACTTCAAATGAATTGACATTGGATTTTTGTATCTTCATCAAGATTCCGGCAACAACATTTGTTCAAGACCTGACTCTTACAATTCTCGGCTCCATTATGGAATTTAAATGAAGAAGGCCCCGTTTGTTAGGGGTAAAAGCGGATTACTTGTTCATGGGTAATGAGTTTGTTCTCATCCCATTTGCCTAGTGTTTTATAGCCTGTTTTCTTTCCAGGTTGTCTTTTTTAGGTCATATTTTCAATGGGACTTGTTTCGTCCCCCTTTGCTCGATTTCTCTTGCTTAGGGTTGGTAGTTTTATACTTAGAATGGGGGGGGGAGTGTTGCCCTTGGGGTTTGCTCCCCCCCTCTCTCTCTCAGATTTTTCTCCTTAGGTTCACCACGTAACCTAGGGTTGGATTATTTTTGTATTTGGTAGGGCTCTTTTTAGGGCTCTACCTTGGGTCCCACTGTTTATACTATTTACCGTATTTACCTCTAAAAGACAAACGGAGGAAGGAATCCAACAAGGACATCTACGAAGTCTTTCGTAGGTGTGAGGTAAATATCCCTCTTTTGAATGCTATTGAAAAAATTCCTAGCTATGCAAAATTTTTGGAGGAATTATGTGTAGTAAATAGGAAAAAAACAATAAACAACAAACTCAAGAATGGGAAAAGTGAACTTGTCTCCGCTTTATGCCAAAGGGAGTTACCCCCTAAATGTAGCGACCCCGGCATGTTCATAATCCCTTGCATGATAGGAAATACACATTTTAAAAAGGTAATGCGTGAATTAGGTGCATCCATAAATGTGATTCCTTATTCTTTATATGAAAGCCTAAATCTTGGTACTTTGCCCAAAGCAGGGTGGTGATCCAACTAGCCGATTGTTCTAGTGCGTACCCTAAGGGTATCATCGAGGATGTGTTGGTTAGGGTGGATTCCTTAATATTCCCAGCGGATATTTATTTCATAGACATGGAGCATGATAAATATGCCGCCCTGATCTTATTGGGGAGGCCATTTTTGTAGACCTCTAGGACTATCATTGATGTGCATAACGGTACCCTCACTATGGAATTTGATGGGATTGAAGTAGAGTTTAACATAAATGAATCTATGAAGTATCCTCTTGAAGAGTATTCTTTCCATGCTATTGATTTTGGTGATAATGTTACGCATGATGTTTTTGAATTGAGTGGTGATGATTCCTTGTTAGTTACTTTGGAAAATGACGTTGAAAATGCATGTTTTGTATATGCCATGAGTACTAACTTGAAGGAAAGCATTGAGGAGTTAAGCATTCTTGAGGAAGTGGTGCAAAGTCCCAACCCTCTAGTCTTTGAGGAACCCGAGGAACTAGAATTCCTCCCATCACTTGTGAAAGCTCCGGTGATTGAGCTTAAACATTTTCCAAGTGACCTCAAGTACGCATTTCTTGGGAAAGGGGACACGCTTCCTATTATCATTTCAAGCAAGCTCACCAAGGAGCAAGAATAAAGGTTGATAGTGGTGTTACGGGGTAACAAAGAAGCAATTGGACAGACTATTGCCAACATCAAAGGCATAAGTCCATCCACTTTCATGCATAGAACTTTGTTGGAAGAAGATGCAAGACCTATGCGACAACCCCAGCGACATTTAAACCCACCTATGATGGAGGTGGTAAAGGCGGAAATCCTCAAGTTACTCCAAGAGGGCATGATCTATCCAATCTCGGATAGCAAGTGAGTGAGTCCAACTCAAGTGGTACCCAAGAAGAGTGGGGTGACAATGGTCGAAAATGAGAAGGGAGAACTGGTGCCCACCCAAGTCCAAAATGGGTGGCGCGTTTGCATCGACTACCAGAGGCTAAATGCTGAAACTCAGAAGGATCACTTCCCTTTGCCATTCATAGATCAAATGCTTGAGAGGTTAGCAAGCCACCCCTTCTATTGCTTTTTGGATGGGTACTCGGGGTATTTTCAAGTGGCTATCGTCCTGGAAGACCTAGAAAAGACCATCTTCACATGCCCTTTTGGTACGTTTGCTTACCGACGCATTCCTTTCGGGTTATGTAACACCCCTGCAACTTTCCAAAGGTGTATGGTAAGCATTTCTCAGAATTTGTTGAAAATTTTGTCGAGGTATTCATGGTTGATTTCACCATTAATGGTAATTCTTTTTGACAACTGTTTAGAAATTTTGGCACAAGTTCTTAAACGTTGAATTGATACTAATCTTGTGTTAAATTCTGTGAAGTGTCATTTTATGGTAGAGCAAGGCATTATCTTAGGCCATGTTGTCTCCTCTAAGGGTATTGAGGTTGACAAGGGAAAGATAGACACAATTCAAACTTGTCCTTATCCTTCTAATGTGCGCGAAGTACGCTCTTTTCTTGGTCATACAGGATTCTATCACCGATTCATCAAGGACTTCTCAAAGATAGCATCTCCTTTATGCAAGTTGCTGCAAAAAGAGTTGGAATTTTTTATGGATGAGGGTTGTAAAGGGGCCTTTGATACACTGAAAGGAAGGTTAGTTTCAGCCCCTATTATACAACCCCCAGATTGGATGATGCCTTTTGAGATTATGTGCGATGCGAGTGATTATGCCGTTGGAGGGGTGCTTGCTCAAAGGGTGGGGAGAGCACCTCATGCATCTACTACGCATCCATGTCTCTAAATGAAGCCCAAAGAAACTATTCCACCACCGAAAAGGAGTTACTAGCAGTGGTATCTTCTTTGGAAAAATTTTGATCTTACTTGCTTGGTACAAAATTTATTGTGTACACTGGCAATCGGCGCTTCGTCATTTAATGATGAAGAAAGAGGCCAAGCCAAGATTGATTAGGTGGATTCTACCTTTGAGCGAATTTGAGTTGGAGGTGTGGGACAATAATAGTGCTGAAAACCTTGTGGCCGATCATTTGAGCCAGTTGACTCCATGCGAAGACATTGAGGTAAACCCCACAATTAAGGAGAAACTACGGGGGGAGTTCCTCGATGAACAACTGTTCACCATCAGGGACATCCAACCGTGGAATGCCGACATTGTGAACTTTCTTGTCTCTAGTAAATTTCCTCCTCACTTTTCTAAGGCATAGAAAGATAAGCTAAAAAGCGATGCTAAATATTATGTGTGGGATGATCCCTTTTTGTGGAAACATTGTATAGACCAAGTTGTTAGGAGATGCATCCCCGGTAATGAAGTGCATTCAATTCTCACATTTTGTCATTCTCATACATGTGGCAATCATTTTGGAGCTAAAAGGAATGCTAGGAAAGTCTTGGAAAGTGGTTTTTACTGGCCTACTTTAATTAAGCATGCCTACATATTTTTTTAGGCTTGTGACAAGTGCCAAAGAGTAGGAAATATCTCATCTAGAAATGAGATGCCCCAAAAAACTATGCTATATTGTGAAATCTTTGATGTTTGGGGTATTGACTTCATGGGACCTTTCCCTAGTTCTTATGGCTTTATATACATTCTTCTTGTTGTTGATTATGTGTTGAAGGGGGTTAAAGCTAAACCCACTAGGACTGGCGATTCTAAAGTGGTTGCAGAATTCTTGAAAGATAACATCTTTTCTAAGTTTGGGGTACCCCGAGCCTTGATTAGTGACCATGGCACCCATTTTTGCAATCAGACCATAGCGGCACTCTTGAAGAAGTATGGCGTCACTCACAAGACATCCACCGCCTATCACCTGTAAACCAATGGGCAAGCCGAAGTTTCCAATCGGGAAATCAAGTCCATCCTTCAAAAAAAGGTTAACCCTAACCAGAAGGATTGGATTTCTCGGTTGAATGATGCCTTGTGGGCGTATAGGATGGCTTACAAGACACCAATCGGTATGGGGATGTCTCCATACCGGTTAGTGTTTGGTAAGCACTGTCATCTACCGGTGGAAATACAACATAAGGCTTACTAGGCGGTCAAAGAATTTAATCTTGATATAGATGAGGCTGGCTTGCATATGAAGTTACAATTGGATTAACTAGACGAGATCCGGAGGGAGTCCTATGAGAATGCCGAAATCTATAAAGGGAAGACAAAGGCATGGCACGATAAGATGGTCATCAGGAAGGACTTTGACGTTGGTCAAAAGGTCCTTGTATTTCAATCTCGCATTTCCCTATTTCCAGGTAAGTTGAGGTCCAGATGGATCGGTCCTTTTGAGGTGGTTAATTTATTCCCGCATGGCGCGAAGAAGATTCTAGATCGAGCTAAGTCCAATACTTTCAAGGTTAATGGACAACGTTTGAAACCTTACAACGAGAATTTTGTGCTGGAAAAAGGAGAGGATGTTGATCTCCTCAATCTGATTTGTGAGTAAAAAACAAGAAAAGGGAGTAAGTCATACCAACGACGTTAAATAAACATGGTTTTGACTATCCGGATCGTCATTCGTGACTTTCTGTTGATGTTGTTTGGTTTTGAATTCTTATCATTAAGCTTCATTGTTTTGCTTTATGCTTTTCATGGGTTGCTTTCTCCATGATTTTGTAACAATTTTGAAGCCAAGGCATTGGAATTTTGAAGGGGGAAATGCTTCAAGAAGGAAAGACATGGACAAAAGAAGGAATCCGAAAAAACATTATGAGTACCAGGATAGTACCTGTCGTGAGTCGCGACCACATCATTGCGAGTTGCAACGGGGTCAGTATGTTTGGGTGAAATTTCAGCCCTCAGATGCCACTGTCTACGAGTCGCGATGACCTCGCAAGGCCTCACAACCACATCGTCGCGACTAGCGACCACATCGTCGTGACTCGCAACCAGGGCTCAGTAAGTTTGGGTGAAATTTCAGCCCTTGGATGCCACTTTCCATGAGTCACAATGAACTTACGAGGCCTCGTCGCGAGTCACGAAGGGCTCAGTAAATTTGGGTAAAATTTCAGCCCTCGGATGCCACTTTCCGCTAGCCACAAGGGCCTCATCGCAAGCCCTCGAAGTGTATCCCCTTGAGCCCTCGAGGTAGCAAAGCCCTGACTCGAGTGAACCCCTTCAAGACATCACCACCCCTTCAAGACATCACCACCCCTTCAAGACATCACCACCCCTTCGAGACCTCTGAAACCTGAACCCTCGAGCCAAATCTTAAGTCCATCATTCCCTCGAGACCATAAGCCCTCGAGGCCTCGAGGTCACAAGCCCTCGAGACCTTGAGGCCACAAGCCCTCGAGATTACTAGCCCTCGAATCCATTCCCTCATGATTCTTCCCTCGAGGCACCACCTCGAGACACTAAACCATTCGAGACCCAGAGACACAAACCATTCGAGACCTCAAAGCCACCCCTCGAGACCATTCCTCCACTAGCCCCTTGAGACCTCAAGGCCACTAGCCTCTCGAGACCACCCTCTTGAGACCACCTCTTCGAGCTCTCGAGCTCTCAAAGTGCCATCTTTCATCGTTGATCCCAGCCAGACTTGATACCCCTCGAGACCACCCGTCCCGAGTCGCGATGACAACGTTGTGAGTTGAGACGGCCGTACGAACTGCTTTAAATGACTGGCTAAATCCATTTTTCCACAACACATCCACAATCTTTCATCTTTTCTCACTACTCTTCCATTTTCTCCACATGCGCCGCCGCTCGCCACCACCGCTCGCTGCTGCTACTAGCCACCATTGTCACCGCTGCTACTCTCCGCCGCCGCTCCACCACTCACAACCACCACTCCATACCCCATCCTTTCTTTCCAACCTCTACCCACAAATAAAAAACAAAAAAATCATTGAAGAACACAAACCCTAGAATTTGGGGGTTTTGTCACTTTGAGCAATTCAATTCCGAATTGATTGTGGACTTCCTCTTTTCTTCTTCCTATGTATCTTGGTGGTACATTTCTTCACTTTATTGAGCTTGAATTTTAATGATGAATGTCTACTCAAATATTTTTTGGATATTGTGTAGATTATGTGCGATGCCGTAGGAAATTGAATTGTTGGATAGTGGTTGATTTTGGTGAATAAATTGTGCCTGTAATTCAATATGATGGGTATTGTGTGCATATTTTGTGGTTGCGGTTTGGATTCTATTGTGCTTATTTGAGTTGGGAATGTATGCATTTATGTTGCTGTGGCTAAGAACATGTTGTAACTTATGCTAGATAGGAGGCATGTTGGCCCTTGATTCAACATGGTTGTTGTTTGGATAAACTGTTGTTGTACTTTGCAATGTTATTTTGCTTAGGGTAGTTTAGCCATGGGATGTGAATGTTGACATTGTGAATATATTATTGGTGGCTAAGCTAGTTGGGTACTACTGTGGTTTTGAGATATAGCATATTGATTTCAACTATGTGAGAACTTTATGGACTTGAGAATATGGGCTTGTTGGACATAGTATGGATTCTATATGCAATTGTGTTTAGAACTTGAACTAGTTAACTTGATTTTGGTTCGTCTTGTGATGATGAACTAGTTTAAGATTATCTTACTTTTTTGTACACACTTTACTGTTACTACGTGCGATTGACAGTGCGAAACACACAACCGTCACTGTTCTTCTTCCTCCTCTAACTTTTCTCTGTTAACGGCTCTTTTACTGATACTAGTTGCAGACCATGGCATCTCCGATGCCTAAACAAAACTCTGATTCCACCCCTTCCATTAACAAAAGCTTCCTTCAAGCTTTGAACATGAAACCTTCCAAACACACCCAATCTGCACCCTATTACTGAGTATAAGGGAAAGATTGCTTATATCCTCCCCCCGGAGGAAGGCGAGCTTCTGGCTTCACATTACCAGAACGCTTTGGTCGGGAAATTCAATAGAGGGAAACCTCCTATGGAGAAATTAGTATCTGCTTTTAAATCAATTGGCTTCAAAGCTAAATTTCAATTGGGATCTATTGACTATCGCCATGTTCTTATTCGATTTCAGGACAGTGAGGATTATAGCGATGTTGGATGAAGGGCCAATGGATGATTCAAGGATCGACAATGAAGGTTCAGAAGTGGTCTTTGGACTTCTCCCCTGCAGCTGAATCCTCTGTTGTTCCAGCATGGGTAACCATTCACCAACTCCCTATACATTTTTACAATACCTCGGCTATTATAGGCATTAGCAGCCAGATAGGAAGATTTCTCAAAATGGATGGAGCTACAAATGCTCTAACTAGACCCTCTGCTATTAAAGTTTGTGTAGAAGTGGACCTCTTGACTCAACTCCTTTGTGTAGCAGATTACCCTATTGAATATGATTAGTTGCCTTCGTATTGTACTCACTGTAGGATAATTGGACACAGTCAGGATAACTGTAACTTCCTGCATCCAGAACTGAGAAACAATAGAAATATCATAGCTGAAACCAAAGAGAACAAGTTTAGACAAGCTCCAGTCCAACCTGATAATCAGAAAAACTTAGGAAATCCCCCTAATGTAACAATTGATGTTGAAGGATCATCTACTCTATCAGTTTCCCAAAAAGAAACTGATTTCCAATTTCAAAATATGAACTCAGTTCCTCTTGTGGAAAATAACTTCAACACTCTAAGAGTTAGTCACATGAAAAGAAATGCTCCTTTCTATTCATTGGATGATATCTCAAAACCTATCACTAATTTCTTTTGGAGAAAAAAGAATCAACAGCCAGTACTCCCTCCTATTCAGGAAGAATCACTTAAGAAGGATATGGTTACTATATCAAATGCTTTCCACACTTTAACTGACTTACAGGATGATGATCATGTTGCTCATGAGGATGAAGGATTTGACATTTTCCATGAGTCATTGGAATCACAGGAAGTAGTGGTACTCCAGACAGGTGCAGAAAAGGTAGAAACTATGGTTATATGTTTGTCTACTCCTGACATAGAGCAGAGTGATCCAACAGAGCAAGCTCACAGTAATGCAATCAAAGACCCAATCATCTCCGCAGAACACAACAGAGTTGAAGAAACTATTACTCAACCAGAGGTAAGTATTTCTACACCAGTTAATTTGGGTAATAGTGAAGGCAAGAAGGGTAAAAATAGTAATGCCCCAGTAACTAAACTGAGGAAACTAAGATCTTCACAAAAAGCAACACCCCCAATCTTTAAATGATAAAATACACAAAAATAGGGAATATATTAGTCTGGAATGTTAGGGGTTATGACACTTCACTGGATAGATTAAAGGCTCTTAAGTTGAAACACAAGATTGACATTCTATGTTTAATTGAACCATGGCATGATAAACAGAATTTAAACACTTTGATGCATGATCTTGGTTACAATAATGCCCTCCATGCCCAGAATGCTAAAATTTGGATTTTATGGAATCATGCCTTTAGTTTAGCCATTTTAAATGAATCTGATCAGTACTTACAGGCTAGAGTAAATGACAATGCCACTTCTGTTAATTGGAATGTTTTTTTATTTATGCTAGTGCCCATAGACAGTCGGGGGAAGTTTTATGGTCTGATTTACAATCCCCAACATCTGAACCAACCATATATATAGGGGATTTCAATACTGTAGCCTCGGTTTCTGAATATAAAGGTAGGAAATCAACACCTAGAAAAAGCATGAAACAATTTAATGATTTCTTAACTAACATGGACCTGCATGATATCCCTACTGTAGGCAACTCATTTACCCGGAGTAATAATAGATTTAGGGATAAATGTAAGGACCTTCAGTTTCAAAGATTAGACAGGGGATTGACTATTTTAGACTGGATGGAACTTTTTCCAAACAGTTCTATACAAGTACTAAATAGAATGACCTCTGATCATTCCCCTCTATTACTATCTATTCAATCTGCTGAAGAACAGGTTCCAAGGCCTTTTAGATATCAAGAAATGTGGTCAAATAGACATGATTTTAAAGATTTAGTGGTCTCTAACTGGAAATTAATATCCCCTCTCACAGGGATGCATAGGTTTGTTCACAAACTAAAGAGGCTTAAGATTGTAATTAAAGACTGGAACAAAAACATATTTGGCAATATAAAGCATAATCTTTTACAATCTGAATCAAAAGTCAATGAATTGGAAATACTGTTCCAGCAGTCTCAAGATGAATCAGTTTTCTGAGAGCTCAGAAGGAACACAATATATTTCTGAAGCAAAAGGCTAGGTTAAATTGGTTAAAACATGGAGATGCAAAAACTAGCTACTTTCATCACACCATTAGGGAGAAGAAAGCAAGATCTAGAATTGGTAAAATTAAAGATGGAAAAGGGAATTGGATAACTGATCCAAAACTGATCAAAGAAGAGGGTGTTAGATTTTTCCAGGAATTGCTTAATGAGGATGTCTCACAAAAAGAAGGAATTTATCTTAATCATTTTCTGCAAGAAATTCCTAGAGTACTAACAGATCAACAGAACCTCTTTTTGCTTAACCCTTTTAATATAGAGGAACTGAAATTTGCAGTTTTTTACCTTAACAAATCTAGTGCCCCGGGCTCTGATGGCTTCTCAGGTGATTTCTACACCTATTTTTGGGAAACCATTAAGGAAGACCTATTAGAAGCAGCAAATGAATTTTTAAATAATGGCAACATCCCTAAAGCCATGTCTAGTACCTGGCTCACATTAATTCCCAAAAAATCTATTCCAATTACATTTGCAGATTTCAGACCAATTAGCTTATCAAACTTTGTTAATAAAGTTTTTTCAAAATTGTTAATGGAAAGGATCAAACCACTGATGCACTTACTGATTTCCCCTGAGCAAAGTGCCTTCATTAAAGGAAGGGATATTTCATATAATGTGATTCTAAAGCATGAAATAACCAGATTACTGTCTAGGAAATCTAGGGTTCCAAATCTGATAGTTAAACTTGATATGCAAAAGGCTTTTGATAGGGTATCTTGGTCATTCCTAAATTCCATTCTACTACATTTTGGTTTCCATGGTAAATTTGTTAGACTCATTATGCATAACATTGCTTCAGCTCACTTTTCTGTACTAGTTAATGGAGTAACATCCAGTTTCTTTTCTTCCTCTAGGGGTATTAAACAATGAGACCCTCTCTCCCCTTTTCTGTACAATATTTTATTAGAGGCTTTCTATAGAGGTCTAAAGAAAATGTTTACCATTGGATATTTACAGTACTATAGTCTCCCCAATTCCTGTTCTCCCCTTACTCATCTCATGTATGCCGATGACACTGCTGTTTTTTTGAATACTGAGACCAAAAATTTGAGGCAATTTAAACAATTTTTGATTGCATATGAGAATACATCAGGTGAAAAGGTAAACTTTACAAAATCCAAATTTTTTGTAACTCATAAAACACCTCTACATCATGTCCAGTCTGTTAGGAGAATACTGGGGATGGAGAAGGGCTCCTTTCCTTTTAAATACCTTGGAGTCCCAATCTTTTCAGGTTGAAATTTAAAGGTGCATTATTTACCTGTAATTGAAAGAATGGAGAAATTAATAAATAATTGGAAGAATAGATGGTTGAGTTCAGCTGGTAAGATCATTTTGATTAACCATTGCTTTCTTTCAATTCCAACACATATTTTTGCAGTTTTAAAACCCCCAAGGATAGTTCTAAAAACAATGGAAAAAATTGCATCTAGCCTATTCTAGGGAAAAAGTGAATATTCTGAAAGAAAAAGGTGGAGATCTTGGAAAAAAAAAGTTTCCCTGTGGATGAAAATGGTATAGGTTTTGGGGACCTAAATGCTATAGTAGAGGCTTTTTCATGTAAATTATGGTGGAAGCTCCAAACTAACAGGACCCAATGGTCAACTCTTTTATGGTCACTACCTGTTTCTTACAAAAAATCCCACATTTGGGGTAGAATCAGCAGAATAACTGCTAAGGCAAACAATTTATCTAGAATTATGTTTGGTAATGGGGATTGCTCATTTTGGAATGCAAATTGGATAGGAGATGGTGCTCTGTGTTATAAATGGCCTGAGGAAATGGATATTCATTTCGAGGATATCTCTCTCAGGACTTTCATTAACAACAAAACTGCTTTCTTACCAAATCTGGAGCCTCATTTGGCTACCTATTCCATTCATATTTTGCAGGAAGTGAAGTTGGATTACTCTCACGAGGACAAGCTAGTTTGGACTCCAACATATGATGGGAATTTCTCAGTAAGATCGGCCTACACTATACTCAGACAAAAAGGACCTGAAATCCAACATCTTAAAAAGGTTTGGTCCCCTTTCATACCTAGAAAGATGTCAGTACTTCTTTGGAGAGCTCTAAATAGTATCTTACCTTTTGATAATATTCTATGTAGGATGGGTTTCTCTTTGGCTTCAAAATGCCCTATATGCCTGAACAATTTGGATAATTTGGATCATTTTTTCAATTCATGCCCCTCTTCCTGTGCTGTCTGGCAAAGTGTTCACTCATTTTTACAGATACATCATATTGGATTTAGGAATTTAAAAAGCAGGGTGGAATTTTATTTATCATTCAAGGCTGAATCTAAGATTCATGCAAACTTGATAACTGCTGCTTTAATGGTTACAATTTGGACTCTCTGGACTAATAGGAACCAACTCATTTTTGATAATAAATCCTCTCAAGTGATGCTTGTGTTCATGAAATCAAAGAAATGATCTATCAAATATTCACAACTCACAAATTGAAAGGTAATCGAGTAAAGCATATGAAATGGATTCAGGCTAAAATCATTCCACAAATCTTTCGAAAGAAGAAAAAGGATATTACTGCTGTGCACTGGAAAAAACCACTAACTGGTTACAAAATTAATACTGATGCATCATGGATCACTAGTGGCCTCTCCTCAGATGCAGTTATTGTCAGGGATTGGAAAAGAAATGTGGTTAAAATGAGAGTTTACAGTCCAACTCCCTTACATGCCGAATTGTTATCTATTCAATGTGGATATGACATATGTTCAGAACTGGCTTTAGGTAATTGTGTCATCGAATCTAATTGCTTAATTGCTGTTAAGGGTATTCAAAACCCATTATGCTACCCTTTGAGATGTTTCTCTATCTACAGTACACTTAATGTAGAACACTTCTCACACCCAATCCATCATACACCTAGAGAAGCAAATTTGGCTGCTGATTTCTTAGCAAAATTTGCTAGGGAAAATCTCTTACAAGGTGACTTAGACACTAGGTCTACTCCTCTCTTCCTTAGGGGTTTACTGTCACTCGATAGTATTGGTTATCCAGCGATTAGAATTGGATCTCCTTTGGATAACAGCACGAAATAGAGATGGAATTTTCAATTTGCTTTTATGGATATCTTTTACTGTTTTACTCACTAATTTTGAAGTGGGGATATCTGCTCTTAGTACAAATACTGCTAGTTTCTCTCCTCTTGTATTTTTAGGTTTTTCGACTGTATGCATGGAATAGGATTCAGATGTCTACTGAAGCAGCCGCCTCTCCCTTTGCTGCTGCTTACTATGCTCTTGGAATTCTAGGAACTTATTGCAAGATGCCTATTTCGGTTTGTGAGCTGCAAAGTTTTTGGCTTAGCAATAAAGTTTAGTATTCCGGAATTCCCCATCACACAGGATCTTATCTTGCCTCTCGGCTGGCATACCGTTGATAAATAGGAGTCTCGAATTCTTGATTCGCCGACCTGTTTGCGGTATATCAGTTTAGTTGGTTTTCCTACACAAGAACATTGTCAGTACATCGATGAACTGTAGTTTCCTTTTAGCATTGACCAGGTGGAAACACCGCTTTTGGAAGCAAGTGTTGTTTTGCTTCAAGAGCTTATTTTGGCTCTTAGATCACCAATTGGATGATCTATTTGTAATTTGTAATGTTCCAAGACTTTTAGCACCTAATTTGGCTTAATCTATTCGGTTAGGGGAGCCTAATAAATTCCCCCATAAAAAAAAGAACTAGTTTAAGATTAAGTATGAATTTGCAATATTGCATATACACATATTCCTATGTGTTTGAGTTGTTTGCTGTGATTTTTAGATATGACCCCCACGAAGAGACCTAGGGCTCCCCCACGAGGTGGGCGCATCGCCACTCCACCTCCACCGGCTCCGGAATCAAGCCCTGTACCTTCCCCTAAGGATAGGTTCATAGGTTTGACCCGGATCACCGGGTCCTATGCGGGGAGGTGGAAGGCCCTAGTGAAGCGCCAACTCAAGGAGACTAGCTTTGTCGATGTGCTCACATTAGATACCCTTGGCCTCACTCAGCATGTGAGATGCCTTCTCACAAAAGGGGGAATGGAAGGGTTTATGAGTAGGAGCGTACCCTCTTATCGGAGGTACACACTGGAGTTCTTGTCCATGATCCGTATGAGTAGTATGAGGGGTGATCAAACCTGCGAGAGGTACATTGCTTTTCACTTAGATGATATATCTAGGAAATTGACCATCTCGCAGATTGAGGATGCCTTTGGATTTGACACAGCCGAGATACGGACAGGCCCAAAAGCGATCAATTGAGAATGACATGCATTTTTGGAATGTCATCAATATGAGGCCTAAGAACTCCCACAATAAGAGCAGCGCAATTATCCACCCTACACTTCATTTTGTGCACTGACTCTTGGCAGGCACAGTACTTTGCTCCGCAGAGCCGACGAATGTGCCAGACAATTACATTCACTTTCTATGGCACTTAACAAGTGAGGGGCCAGGATATGGGTTGTGGGCAGAATTGTAGATGAAGAGAATCGTGGAGGTGGCAGGAAAACCCAAGGGGAAGATCATGGTTGGAGGCATGATAGGGTTTTTAGCAGAGTACTTGGGATTGGTTCCTCCAGTTAACTAGCCTCCACCATTGAGAGGCTAGTTAGATTTGAGATGCTCAGTGTCACATAGACCACGGGGCTCTTCTATTGGTTGTATGGTGGGAGGAAGGTCACATTCATGGCACTTCCTCAGCAGAGCAAGATAAAGCTGGAATTTGACACACCTCTAGGAGATTTGGCAATTTCACCGAACTCCTCATATAGAGATGATTTCCAGCGCGAGCTCCGCAACCTCGGCCCAGCTCCTGTCCAGCGTGATGACAACACTCTACCTCCCTCTGAGCGACAGCAGGAGCAACACTCCACGCAGCCTCCACTAGAGAAGAGCCCATGCAGGAGGACGATGCTCCACCTCACTATTCCCAGCCTCTACTGGACTTCCACGAGCGGATAATGCTGACTATGCATGATGGATTCCACTGACAGGACAGCTTGATATTGGAGGATAATGTATTTGTCTCCCAGACTTTGATTGATATTGACGAGGAGATTGACCACTTCTCAGCTCGCATCCATGAGTTGCAGTCCCAGTCAGGTGGTGTTCCAGGTCCTTATTCGGGAGCAGAGAGGTGGAGAGTGAGGAGGCATAGGAGCACAGAATGGCTGGCACAGTATCAGCAGCGCTACTTTGGCGGTGACCCTTCTTCATCACAGTATTGATTTTGTGAGCACCACATCTTTACCCTTTCCATACTTCACTTTGTACATTTTTACCCTATTGTCTACATTGAGGGCAATGTAGTGTTCTAAGTATGGGGAGGGATATCTACTATTTTGAGGTAATTAGGGTTGGAGACACTTTTGCTTAAACTCTTTTGTTTTGTTTTGGGTATTTTCTCCCTTTTGTTTTGGGATATTTTTCTTTTGAGGTACTTGGATAATTTTGGTTTTGATACTTTTCTTAGCCTTAACATTTGGAAAGTATTTTTCTACATTTTGGATTGGAGATATGTGAAAACAATTAAATAAACAAAAAAGTTAAAAAAAAAGAATCCCGCTAAGTTGAAAACCCAAGAGGGCAACTTAGGAAACATTAGGGGCCCGGATAGGTCGAAAACCCAAAAGGGTGACCTAGGCAAAAATGAGAGGCTAAATGTGCGGAAAAAGGTGAGATATGAGTCAAAGAAACATGATGTGTGGCTAGGATGAAAACCCGAAAGGGCTCCTAGGCATATTGAGAGAAATTGAGAAACATTAAGTGTTTACTCATTTTCCAGTGTTGGAGTCATAAGGTTGCGGTGACCACACAGATGGATCGGATAGCTTGAAATTTTGAGGACTTTTGGGAGTGGAAAATTTAGCGGGAGAAGACGGAGTAAGTTATGAAAAGATCCCTCTTCTTGTGGACGACCCCGACTTTCCATTATCTACTTTATATTATCTACTTTATTGTAGATAGGAAGCATTTAGGGCTTAAAAGGATTAACTTTTAGAGGTACGGCGACAACCTCCCAATAGGTCATTTGGTACTCCTTGTTATCCAAGTTGAACTTAATTGACTTGCGACCATCCTCGTTTATGACCTTCCAAATGGTAGCTAGAAACTCTAAGGTTCACTTTGTATAGGTTTTTGAGTGCACATCGAGAAAACCTTGTAAGCCTACCCGATCCAAAAGAAAGGTCACAGGTTCAAGTAATTGTTGAGCCATCAAGGTGCTCTTGCAAACAAAACTAGTCTCCAAAATACTCCTCTTTGGTTCCCTCAAATTATTTCATCTCTGGGCTCCATTACCGAAGATGTTGGTTAATCCTAAAAACTCGTTGGCCACAGGCTTAGGGTTGCAATGGATAGGAGTCATCGGTTTAGGGTTTACAATCTTAACTAGTTTATTCCGTTTCTCACCCCTTGATTACTTCTTTTTCTCTGAAGTACCTTTCTTTGGAGTCATCCTAACAAATCGAGAGAGAGAAGAATGGTAATGTCACAATAAACAATGCATGGCTCATGATATCATTCAACAAAGAACATTGTCCCAAATGACCACACATTTAAAGCATGATGGTATAAGTATAAAGGCCATTTAAAAAGAGAATATTCTTCATCAATCAACATCATCATGTATGCCATGCACCAACCCATCAATAGATTCATGAAAACAAGATTCATGCTCCCTTTAATCATCCAACACATTTAGAACACATCACTCAATATCAATGGCACATTCAAAACATCCCCAATTTCATCATCACAAAATTGATCACACAAACCCAAACAACATCAAGAAAACACATATTAATTCATAAATCATGCTTTTCATAACAAAACCACAATGTCAATCAAGCATATATAAAAAGAGATCACAGGATTACCCGAAATTTGAAGCCTAGAAGTGTTAGATCCACACAAGAAGAAGCAAAAATTGCTAACTTTTGGAAGAAATAGCTTCAATTTTTGTGTTCACTCAGGAGTGTGTGTGAGTGAGTGTGTCTTGACAAGAAAGAATGTGTAGATGATGAAATTAGGTGAAGAGTGGTACCATGAGAATAAAATTTCAGCATAGGTGAGAAAGAGAGAGAGGTACACTTTGGATAAAGATGGAATTTCAAATTAGTGGCTAGTACAATCAATTAACATGGGAAGTACTATTTGCATAAAAATTCATAATGAAATAGGAAATCTCACTTCATGAACCAAAAATGCATTTTTAACTTTGAAATTCAGTCTTCCTTTTCGAAAAATACATTTTTGAAACAAGTTGGGGGATGGAAAATCAAAATTTTACCAAAACAATGATTCTGCCCAGTGTTTCCATCTTTCCAAGGTAGAGTCTCGTGCCCATCCTCAAGGCACAAGACCTACCCTTCGTGACAGCCATTATCATGAGGCTAACCCCATATTATCACTATTCCTTGGTTTTTCCCAACTTTTGAAAGAAAACTATGTCGCCCATCAAAATCCATTCCATCTACACATAATCACACACATCTTCAGATTTGGATTTTCAAATCAAGCAAGAATTTCATTCAATGGATAATTTATTTCAAGCATGACATGTAAATTTACCATGTAACTACTCAAAACAAGCAAGAAAAAGATCAACTTATAATTTATTAACCTTTCATGCATTCAATTTTCAAGCACATACCTATGGGTCTCCGGAATCGCCATCGGCGACTCCGCCCACGATGACGTCGCCGTGGAGTGGTCTCCACAATGAGCCATCCATACCTTTGTACCCCTTTTTGGTACCTAGAAATGTTTCTCCTTTTCTTGCCAACATCGACTCCTTAAATGTCATCTTGGGGTTAGAAGGGGGCCGAAGAGGTATTAATTCCTCGACACTTTCCATTTCCAGCTGCAAATTTGTTAGAATAGAAAAATAATCTAGCATGGACATATCATTGATCAAATAATGCAATCCATCGAGGTCCTCAACATATTCATCATCAAAAGATTCGTACTCATTTGCAACACAAGAAGGTTTAAGCATATCATGCTCATAAAAAAATGTCACACTTTAGCACATAAGAGAAGGTTTTTTTTAATCACGCCAAGATTCATAAATGTCAAATTCCACCATGTCTAAGTCATCTTTTAAAGTCAAGATCCCCGAGTGGACATTAATTTATAGTCCTAGACATTTTAAGAAAAGTTCTCCCCAAAAGTATTGGGGGTGCACTACCATCGTTCGTTACGTCTAGGACATAAAAGTCCGCCGAAAAAGTCAACTTGCCCACTCACACCATCACATCTGTCACTAGACCTCGAGGGCTAGTTTGGGAATGATCACCGAGTTGAACAATGACTCCAGTCTCCTTTGGTTCACCAATTTTAAAGACATTCAAATAGACTACAGGGAATCACATGGATAGAAGCTCCTAAATCTATCATGGCATGTTCAACAAGTGTCCCACCTAAAGAAATTGGGATAGAAAACATTCTGGGGTCATCACATTTGTTAGGAAAATTATTATGATTAAAAATTGCAACTTCCCTAATTCTTAGCTTCCCTAAATTCTTAGGTGGTCTACTCCTTTTCATAGTACATGCAACCTTAAGAAATTTAGCATATGAAGGCACAATGTCAATCAATTCTAAGATATGGATTGATACCTCCACTTTTTTGAAGACTTTCCGAATGTTGGCTTCATTTGTCTCCACCTTTGGCCTTCCCCTCAAAGCACTTGGAAGTAGAGGTAGAATAGCAAATTGAGCTTCAAGTGGTGGAAACTCCTTGGAGGGTGCTTCCTTGACAACCATCTCTTCCTTGACAACAAGCTTGGAAAATTAACCTGTGGGACCAAACCTAAGTGCTCTGCTAAGAGGCCAATCATGCCTCCGGCAATAATCTTCCCGTTTGGCCTCCCAGCCACCTCTACGACCCTCTTCATCCACAGCTCATCCTATAACCCATATCCTAACCCTTCACTCATTAAGTGCCATAATAAATGAATGTCGTATCGGGTACATTTATCGGCTCCACCGAGCAAAGCACTATGATGGCCAAAAGGTTGTGCAAATAACAGAGTGCGGGATATATGATAACACTGCTGGTGTCATGGTAGTTCTTCGCCCTCATGTTGATGACACTCCAATAATGCATGTCGTTCTCAATTGGTCGATCCTGGGCTTGTGGGTCCGACCTCACCCAGATCTCAGTATTGTTAATGTTAGCTAGGGCTTGGATTTTTTTAATCTTATGGCTTATATTTTAAGTGTGGTTTGGTATTTAAAATAAGTTGTGTATACTATTAGGGGTTGGTTTCCTATGGTGGTGAATGATAAATTCAAGAAAGGTAATTGAAAATAAATGGTATAGTGCTATTTTTATATATTGATCTATTTATTTGTGGTAAATTGCTAGATTGTGTTGATTACAATTTTTTTTCTCATGATCTTAAATGGTAAATTATTTTTCTATTGCATGTGTTCAATGCCTAGGGTTTAGTGAAAAATTTCATCTTATATATTTTGGGTATTATATAAATATTAGTAACTTGTTTTTTTCCGAGGTTAAGCTATTTTCGGGAATATTTGTAAATGTAGCATTCAAAATGGAAACTAGGAAATGGACTTGTGACAATGAATCACAGTCTGGTAATGTCAACCCCCCAACAACGGAGATGACATGGGATGAGGACGACAGTTCGGGGGATGTAGGAAAACACCGAACTCATTGTAGAGCATTAGAACTTAGAATGTCTAGGTGTCATTGATTTTCAACAAGTTGGGAAATTGTATGTCGGAGCAATGCACCAAATGGTCAAGTTACGTGGTGAAGGTTGGCAAAAAAATGGTAGATATCTGCTACAATACTTGGCATGATGTCCCAAATGATTACAAGGACACGTTGTGGATGGAATGCAAGGTAGCTTTAGTTAATCATTTTCCCTAATTCTTTCTTTTGAAATTTGTCTTCACATGTACTCTCTCTCCTCATATCCGTGTGTTTCATAATCCTCGTAGAGGCCTTTTCAAATCGAAGCACAAGATGTGGGTGCTTTGCAAAAAAAAGGCAATGTTCATGATGTCAAAGAGTTGGGGTGAACATAAATACACTTTATCCAGAGACTACATATTTATAGATTATAAAGGTGATCACTCATGGGCAACTTACACGCACATTCTACCCAAGAGTTGGGAGATTCACAAGAAAGCAACTTTGGAGAATAGTGAAAATGTTGATACCAAAAAGTACAAATTATTAGTGTGATTAATTACGTACATTAAAATGTCAATAGTTTTAACATAACCCTAACATCCAACTTAGGGTACAAGGGATGAAAAACAAAGTGTTTCCAGGGAAAATAAAATTCCTCACCAATTGAGTTGTGAGGATTATCACTTAGTGGCAATATTTCTATTGAAGGAACGTCTTGAATAAGATGTGCAAATGGCGATAGCAGGCAAGATGACGTAGATAAGGCAAGGGCTTTGGTGCTAAAATTAGTGTGGATGATATTGAGAGGTGCAGTCTATTTCTCAAAGGACGACAAAACAAAAAGGGTCTATATTTCACAGATGAAGAGAAACGAATTTCCGAAAGAGTGGTACATAGGTTTTTAGTTGAATACATTATTAATTTGAACTACATTTAGTTTATATCCAAATTACAAAGTTATATCTATTTATGTTTTCACTTAAGGAAAATTGAAGAATGATCAATTGCGAGGGGAATTTATTCCAAGTGATGAACACAACATCCTTTACGAATCCATGGAAAAACCTGACCATCTAGGCTGCATTAGGGTGTGGGTAGTTTCTAGATCTAAAGGCAAGCATTCAGGATCATATAGTCCTATGATAGAGTGGAACCCTTAAGAGTCCATTTGTTGCAAAAAAAAGTCCAAGACAAACAAATTGAGCAACAAGATCTTGTAATTCAGAAGTTTGTCCAACACATCGGGTTAGTTCTTTAGAGAAGTTAACACCCGATTTGACACCGCTATCTAGGGGTTCACAACATTCTCCTGGGGATGTTGAGATAAATTGTTGGGCCATTGTTCAAAATCCAAGAATCGATAGGCAATTGTTCAAACCCGATGACCTGGAAAATGTCACGATTGAAATTGAAAAAAAGAAGTACGAAGGATCCTTTTTCTCAATTACCACCCTTCGAATTAAGTTTTGTATTTTATAGCTATTTTTCATGTGTTTTTTATAAATCATGTCTGTTTGAACTATACATTGAGCAGCGCATAGACGGTACACCACTATATGTAGGTGATGGAGTTTTACATGAGTCGATGAAACATCATCACTCCATACCAATTGCAGAAGGTCTTTCTAGGGTTTCGTTGGAGAATCCTTTGGTGATGAGCACACCTAGGAGATAAAATTGGCATAGCCCGGGTAAAAGGGAAAGGCTCGTGTTGGCTGGGTCTGGCATAACCCATGTTGTCTGGCATGGCCATGCTGGCTTAGCATAGCATGGCCCGTGTGGTTTGGCATGGGCCACTGGGTGGGCATTGGTCTCATCCATTCTGATTTTCATAGCCACGTTGTTAGTCACGCGCCACTGGCTGGGAATTCCCTCCCGATCAGTTGAATGGTCCATGCCGATTAAATCTTCATGGGGTGCCAGCCGAATGCATGGTAGTTCCCTTCTGAACACCGTGGGTCATGTAAATCCTTATGGGCCATTTTCTTGAAGTCAATTTCTAAGAAAAATGATCGTGTTGTACCTCTCAAAGTTAATACTTTTAATCCCTAATTCTTCCTATCTACGATTAAGTAGATAATGGAAAGTCGGGGTCATCCACGAGAAGAGGGATCTTTTTAATTGTTTAAACATATATAGGAGAAAACATACTAGGCATATACATATATAGATAAATATAAAAGCATGTAGAAAAAGCGGGGGTTTGGTTGGTTTTTTATCCTAAGTTATCAAACTGAAAGAAAACAATTATCAATGCAAGAGAACTATGCTAATCATGCAAGATAACTAAAGACAAGATTAAAACAACAATTAACGGAACCTTGGGCGCAATAGACTTCCACTTCCAAGCCTCTTATCCATCATTAAACATGCAACCTATTTACTACTTTCACTTCTTGTTGTGAAGACTAAACTTCTATCCTTCTTAGATAGTAGTTTGCAAGAGTGAATTCGACATCTCTTGTCAAAACTCACCAATGACTCCCGTAGTCGATAAGTGACTAAAGGTATCTCATTGATGAAATTTAGCACGAAGAATCAACAAGCTTGGCAACAATTATAAACACTACACCGTGTCTAAGCATTTAACCAATTCATTCATTTACACAAGATTAGTCAAGACCGATCGACATTCATAGACTTCTCTTATTTACTACAAGAAACAAACATGACAAAGAGTTCAACATTATCATATTCATCTAGAAATTATCAATCCATCAACACAATCAAAAGTTCTAAATCATACTCTTGGATTCCTATCAAGAAAAGGGGAAATCAATCCATTTCCCCTAACCCTAACAAGTATATCATACAAGTACTTCATATACTCAAGCTTTCAAGAACATTAATGACATTAATAAACCCAGTGCTCCATAAATGCATAATAGTAAGAGTATCAAATAGGCTACAAATTGTTCTTAAGATATGGGCTTGGAAATCTTAGTCAATTCCCCACAAGAACTATATTTAGCTACAAGAGTTCATGCTAATTAATGCTAACAAACTAAACATAATAAAAGAGAATTTAAAGATGAAAAATGGTGAAAATTGGGGTTAGAAACAGTACAAAATGCAGAAAAGAAGAAGATATGAATGAGAGGAAAGAGAGTGCTATTTATAGTACAAAAAGGATAAGGTTAGGTTTTGGCCACCCATTGGTCGCGACTCGCAACGGGTGCCAAAACTTAACCTTTTCTTCTTTTCTTCTCCTAGTGGTAAACAATCATCTTCACAATGATTCCTCTCATTTTTCAAGTCTTCAACTCTATGAAGAAAGTTTTCAAAGTCTTCAAAAATATGGTTTTCGACGGCCTCCGGTGTTCAAGTCTTCAACTCTTTGAAGCAAGTCTTCAACTCTTTGAACAAAGTCTTCAAGGTCTTTGAAAAGTGATTTTCAATGGCCTCTGGTCTTCAAGTACCCATGTTCTTCCTTCGTCACACAAAATCCACTTAGAAGAGATAAAAGAGCGTAAAGTTGCTCTTCCTCCTCTTAAGATAATTTCAAGGTAAAACACAAGTTCTTGATAATAAAATAGCACATAAGTGACCCTAAAAAGTATTAAACTATGCACATAAAATTGATACATCAAACCTCCCCACACTTAAACCTTACTCGCCCTCGAGTAAGAAACGATCCAAGCATACGAAGGAAATGACGTATCCACATCCTAACTACTATTCCCCCAAGTCAGTACCTCCCAAAACTCTAATATCACACATGCCAATGTTAAGGTCAAATGAGAAAGAAGTTTCGAAAAAGGGCGAAAACAACTGTTACTAAGTGCGATTTCGAGTGCGAAAAACACACCAACGTCACTGTTCTTCTTCCTTCTCTAACACTCCCCTATAACGGCTCTTTTACTGACTCTGGTTTCAGGCCATGGCATCTCCGATGCCTAAACAAAAACCAGACTCCACACTGGCTACTAACAAAAGCTTCCTCCAAGCTCTAAACACGAAACCTTCTCCGCTACTATCCTCCCTTCCAGACATGCCCAACCTTCATCCTATAATCGAGTATAAGGGAAAGATCGCATATATTCTCCCTCCGGAGGAAGGAGAACTTCTGGCTTCACATTACCAGAATGCCTTGGTTGGCAAATTCAATAGGGGGAAACCTCTTATGGAGAAACTAGTCGCTGCCTTCAAATCAATTGGATTTAAGGGTAAATTTCAATTGGGATCTATTTACTATCGCCATATTATTATTCGATTTCAGGAAAACGAGGATTATCAGCGCTGCTGGATGAAGGGTCAATGAATGATCCAAGGAAATGGTCACCAGACTTCTCCCCTGCCGTCGAATCCTCAGTTGTACCAGCATGGGTAACTTTACATCAACTTCCAATTCATTTCTACAATACCTCGGTTATTATAGGCATTAGTAGCCAGATAGGGAGATTTCTAAAAATGGATGCAGCTACTAATGCCCTAACAAGACCTTCTGCTATAAAAGTTTATGTTGAAATTGACCTATTGTCTCAACTCCCTTCTACAATTGTGGTAGGAATTGGAAATAAAGTTGCTGAGTACCCAATTGAATATGACCAGTTGCCCTCATATTGTACACATTGTAGGATAATTGGATATAGCCAGGCAAACTGTAATTTTTTACACCCAGAACTGAGGAACAATAGAAAAGTATTAGCTGAACCTAAAGAGAAGAAGGTTAGATAGGCTTCAGTCCAAGCTAACACTCAGGAAAAATTAGGAATTTCAACTAAGGTAGCTGTTGACGTGGAAGGTACTTCAACACTATCAGTTTCCCAAAAAGAATCTGATTTCCAATTTCAAAATTTGATCTCAACTTCTCCTGTGGAGAACAACTTAAACTCTCTCAGAGTTACGCCCACGAATAGAAATACTCCTTTCTATTCATTGGATGATATCTCAAAATCAATCTCCAATTTTTTTTGGAGAAGGAAGAATAAACAGCCTGAACTTCCCCCTATCCAGGAAAATTTAGTCAAGAAGGATACGGTTACTATATCAAATGCTTTCCACACTTTAACTGACTTACAGGATAATGATCATGAAACCCAAGAGGATGAAACAGTGGACATTTTCCACGAGACAGTGGAATCACAGGAAGTAATGGCACACCAGTCAGGTCCAAAAGAGGTAGACACTATCATTTGCTTGTCTTCCCCTGATGTAGAGCAGGTTGATCAAAATGAGCAAACTCTCCACAACGCAATCAAAGATCCAACCATCACTATAGTACACAATAGAGCAGTAGAACAAACCTTTCAACAAGAGGTAAGCATATCAACTGCAGACAAAATGAGTATAAGTGATGGTAAGAAGGGTAAAAATAGTATTGCTCCTGTATCTAAACTAAGGAAACTAAGATCATCTCAAAAAGTAACCCCCCCAAATTTTTAAATGATTAAGTACACCAAAATTGGGAAAATATTAGTCTGGAATGTTAGGGGTTATGGCACTTCAATAGATAGATTAAAGACTTTAAACAGGAAACACAAGATTGACATTCTATGTCTAATTGAACCATGGCATGAGAATCAGAACTTAAACACTTTGAAGCATGATCTTGGTTATGATAATGCTCTACATGCCCAGAATGCTAAAATTTGGATTCTATGGAATCATGTCTTCAGCTTAACCATTGTAAATGAATCTGATCAGTATTTGCAGGCTAGAGTAACTGATAATGCCACTTCTGTTTATTGGAATGTTTTCTTCATTTATGCTAGTGTCCATAGGCAGTTGAGGGAGATCTTATGGTCTGATTTACAAACTCCAACACCAGATCCATCAATTTATATTGGTGATTTTAATACTGTGGCTTCGGTCTCTGAACATAAAGGTAGGAAATCAACACCTAGAAAAAGCATGAAACAATTTAATGATTTTCTTACTAAAATGGACTTACATGATATCCCTACTGTGGGCAACTCTTTCACTTGGAGTAACAATAGATATAGGGATAAAGGTAAGGATCTACGGTTTCAAAGGTTAGATAGGGGATTATGTACCTTAGACTGGTTGGAACTCTTCCCTAATAGTTCTATCCAGGTTTTAAATAGAATGACATCTGATCATTCTCCTCTTTTATTATATATTCAATCCGCTGTAGAACAGGTTCCAAGGCCTTTTAGATACCAAGAAATGTGGTCAAATAGACAAGATTTTGATGATTTAGTGGTCTCTAACTGGAATTTAACATCACCTCTGACTGGGATGAATAGATTTGTTCACAAACTAAAGAGGCTTAAGATTGTAATTAAAGAATGGAACAAAAATATTTTTGGTGATGTTAATCAGAACCTTTTACTATCTGAATCAAAAGTCAATGATCTGGAAATTCTTTTTCAGCAATCCCAGGATGAATCAGTTTTAAATGAACTAATGAAATCTAAAGCTTTGCTTCTGAGATCTCAGAAGGAATACAATATTTTCCTGAAGCAAAAGGCTAGGTTAAATTGGTTTAAACAGGGAGATGCAAACACAAGTTACTTTCATCACACAATTAGGGAAAAGAAAGTTAGATCTAGAATTGCTAAAATTAAATATGGTAATGGGAACTGGATAACTGATCCAAGTCTAATTAAAGAAAAAGGTGTTATATTTTTTCAAAATCTGCTGAATGAGGATGTATCACAAAAAGAGGGAACTTATCTAAAACATTTTCTGCAAGAAATCCCTAAAGTACTAACTGACCAACAAAACCTCCTTCTGCTTACCCCCTTTAACACACAGGAACTGAAAACTGCTGTTTTTGACCTTAATAGATCTAGTGCACCTGGCTCCGATGGCTTCTCCGGTGATTTTTATATATCTTTTTGGGAAACCATTAATGAAGACCTCTTAGAAGCTGCTAATGAATTTTTAAACAATGGATACATCCCTAAAGCTATGTCTAGTACCTGGCTCACTTTAATTCCAAAGAATGCCATTCCAAACACATTTGCAGATTTCAGGCCAATAAGCTTATCTAACTTTGTTAATAAAGTTTTCTCTAAACTATTAATGGAGAGGATTAAACCACTAATGCACTTACTGATTTCTCCTGAGCAAAGTGCTTTCATTAAAGGTAGGGATATTTCAGATAATGTGATCCTAATGCATGAAATGACCAGATTGCTCTCTAGAAAGTCTAAGATTTCAAATTTGATAGTCAAATTAGATATGCAAAAGGCTTTTGATAGGGTTTCCTGGTCCTTTCTTAATTCCATTCTCCTACATTTCGGTTTCCATGGAAGTTTTGTTAGACTAATCATGCATAACATTGCTTCTGCAAACTTTTCAGTATTAATTAATGGTTCAACATTGGGTTTCTTCTCTTCCTCAAGGGGCATTAAACAAGGAGACCCTCTCTCACCTTTTCTGTACAATATTTTATCAGAGGCTTTTTCCAGGGGACTAAAGAAATTGTTTAGCACAGGATATTTACAGTACTTTAGTCTTCCCAGCTCCTGCTCTCCTCTTACTCATCTCATGTATGCCGACGACACTGCTGTTTTTCTGAATACTAAGACTAACAATTTGAGGCGGTTTAAACTTTTTTTTGAATGCATATGAGATTACACCAGGTCAAAAGGTAAACTTCTCAAAATCCAAATTTTTTGTCTCCCACAACACACCTCTACATCAAGTCCAATCTGTTAAAAGGTTACTAGGGATGGAGAAAGGATCATTCCCTTTTAAATACCTTGGGGTCCCTATTTTCTCTGGTAGGAATTTAAAGGTTCATTATCTACCTGTATTTGAAAGAATGGAGAGATTGATAAATAATTGGAAGAATATATGGTTAAGTTCAGCTGGAAAGATTATTTTGATTAATCATTGCTTCCTCTCGATTCCAACACATATCTTTGCAGTTCTAAAACCCCCTAGGATAGTTTTAAAAACAATGGAAAAATGGCATCTAGTCTATTCTGGGGAAAATCTGAATTCACTGATAGGAAAAAGTGGAGATCATGGAAAAAAATGAGTTACCCGATGAATGAAAATGGTATAGGCTTTAGGGATTTGAATGCTATAGTAGATGCCATTTCATGTAAATTATGGTGGAAGCTCCAAACAAATGAGACACAATGGGCAACTCTTTTATGGACACTACCTGTCTCTTACAAAAAATCCCACATTTGGGGTAGAATAAGCAGAGTAACTGCAAGGGCTAACAGTTTAACTAGGATTATTTTTGGTAAAGGGGACTGCTCATTCTGGAATGCAAATTGGATGGGTGATGGTGCTCTCTGTTATAAATGGCCTGAAGAATTGGACATTCCTTTTGATGATCTTTCCCTGGGGTCTTTCATTAGCAATAAAGCTGCTTTCTTACCAAGTCTGGAGCCTCACTTGGCTACCAATATCATTCATTTTTTGCAGAATGTTAAGCTGGATTACCCTCACGAGGATCAGCTAGTTTGGACTCCAACTACTGATGGGAAGTTTACAATCAGATCGGCCTACAACATTTTCAGACAAAAGGGACCCGAAATCCAACATCTCCAAAAGGTTTGGTCACCCTACATACCTAGAAAAATGTCAGTACTTCTTTGGAGAGTTTTAAATTGCATCCTTCCTTTTGATGATATTTTAAGTAGGATGGGTATACCTTTGGCTTCGAGATGTCCTCTATGCATGAACAGTAAGGATAATATTGATCATTTTTTCAATTCATGCCCTTCTTCCTGTTCAGTATGGAAAAGTGTTCACTCATTTTTGCAGCTACCACTAACAGGTTTTAGGAATTTAAATAGCAGGGTCGAATTTTATTTATCTTTCAAGGTTGATTCTAAAATTCATGCAAACTTGATAACTGCGGCCTTTATGGTTACAATTTGGACTCTCTGGACCAGCAGGAACAAATACTTTTTTGAGAATAGACCTTTCTCAAGTGAGGCTTGTGTTCAGGACATTAGACAAACGATTTATATAATTTTCACAGCTCACAAATTGATAGGTAATAGAGATAGGCATAAGCAATGGATTCAGGCCAACATCATTCTTCAAATTTTTCAAAAACATAAATCTGATATTTCTGTGGTTCATTGGAAAAAACCACTAACTGGCTATAAAATAAACACTGATGCATCATGGATCCCTAGTGGACTTTCCTCTGCTGCAGTAATTGTCAGGGATTGGAATGGTAAAGTGGTTAAAATGAGAGTCAAAACTTTTCAGAGTCCATCTCCTTTGCAGGCAGAATTAGTATCAATCCAATGTGGATATGATACCTGCTCAGAGCTAGATCTAGGTGAATGTGTAATCGAATCGGATTGCTTAAACGCTGTTAGGAGTATTCATAATCCTTTGTGCAGCCCCTGGAGAATCTTTTCTATCTTTAATGCTCTTCATGTAGAACACTCCTCACACCCAATCCAACACACACCTAGACAAGCTAACATGGCGGCGGATTTCTTGGCAAAATTTGCCAAGGATAACCTACTACAAGGTGATTTAGACATTAGGTCAATTCCCCTCTTCCTTAAGGAATTGTTATCACTCGATAGTATTGGTTTCCCAGCATTAAGAGTTGGGCCTCCTATGGATACCAGTATGAATTAGATCTGGTTTTTTCAATTTGATATTAAGTGTATCTTGACTGATTCTTGGTATTTCTAGAAACTCACTTTTGGTACAAATACTGCTAGTTTCTCTCCTCTAGTTACAGGTATGCAGACAGCAAGCAAGGATATGAGGAAGATTGTGGAACTGGATTAGAGCTGCTTATTATATTCATGTTTCTGGATCTGAGTCACACTATCAGGCTGAATTGATTCTCTGCCACCAAATCTCTAGCAGTTATCTACATGCTGCTCCTCCCATTTGTCCGAGAAGAAAATATTTTCTGGCGTTTCAATTGAATTTCCACTTGGCTTGAATATCGTTGACATATAGGGGTCTCGATTCATCGATTCGCCGACCTATTCGCGGTATTACGGCTACAGGGTAACTTTATAATTACTACTTTTGTACATGGATAAACTCTAGCTTAGATCAGTTGCTTTCACCGCTTTTGTTAGCAACTTCTTTTGCTTCAAGAGCTCCTTATTAGCTTTTGGATCATCATTTGGAAGATCAACTTGTAACATATGTAAACTTTCAGCGCCTAACTTGGCTTATTTAATCTGCTTGGGGAGCCTAATAAACACCCCCCAATCCTCGGATGGTTTAATCTAAAAAAAATAAGGTCAAATGAGAAGTTTCCCACAACCCCCATTCCTAAATCTACCCAAACCATATCAAAAAATCAATTCATTGATATCCCTAAAACATCTTTGAATCCCGAATTGAAAATCCCAAATCCAATAGTGCAAGGGTGAAGCTGAAGACATGTATAAGGTTCAAAACACATGCTCCACTTTATACCAATATATCAACCTAAAAACGAAGTATACTAATGATCAAGAGTTTCATAACTTACTTCATCTTCCCCTACTAAATTTTCCACTCCCAGGAAGTCCTCAAGATGTCAAGCTACCTGATCCATTCATATGGCCACCGCAACCTAATGAATCCAACGCTGGCAAATGAGTGAACACATAACATTTTTCAATTTCTCTCATTTTCTCTCATTTTTCCTAAGAGCCCTTTTGGGTTTTCATCATAGCCACACATCATGTTTCTCCAGCTTACATCTCACCATTTTCCACACATTTAGCCTCTCATTTTTGCCTATGTCGCCCTCTTGGATTTTTGACCTATCCGGGCTCCCAATGTTGCCTAAGAGGCCCTCTCGGGTTTTTGGACTTAGCGGGATTATTTTTATTTATAATATAAAAAATTCATTTTAATTGGGTTTCAATTTTTCAAATTTGTTTTCATGATTCTCCAATCCAAAAAGTTGTAAACTGCTTCCCAAATGTTAAGGCTAAGAAAAATATCAAATCCAATACCATTTAAGTACATCAAAAGAAAAGCATCCCAAAAAAAGGGAAAAAATATCCAAAATAAAACAAAAGAGTTATCTAAAAGTAGCAAGGCTTCAAAGTATCTCCAACCCAAACCGTGTAATTAGTAGATACCCCTCCCCACACTTAGAACACTACATTGCCCTCAATGTAGACAATAGGGCCAAAGCGTAAAAATCAAAGTATGGAATGGGTAAGGATATTATGCTCACAAATCACTGATGTTAGGAAGAAGGGCCAATGCCAAAGTAGCACTGCTGATAACGAGCCAGCCAATCTATGCTTCTCTACCTGCTTGCTCTCCATCTCTCTTCTCCCGGATCACGGCCTGATATACCTCCTTCCTAGGACTATATCTCATGGATGTGAGCTCATAGGTGATCAATCTCCTCATCCATGTTGATCAAGCTCTGGGAGACAAACACGTTGTGCTCCAGTATCATGCTGTCCTGGCAGAAAAATCCATCCTGCATGGTCTGAATCATCTGCTCATAGAATCCGGTGGAGACTGGGAGTAGTGAGGTGGCACATCATCCTTCTATATCAGTTTGGTCTCTTGTGGAGGTTGCGAGGACTGCTGCTGTTATCGCTCAGAGAAGGGCAAGTTGTTATCATTGCGCTGGACAGAGACTGAACCAAGGTCGTGGAGCTTGTGCTGGAAGTCCTCTCTGCACGAGGAGTCAGGTGAAATTGCCAAACCTATTAGAGGTGTATCTAACTCCAACTTCGTCTTGTTGGGCTGAGAAAGTACAATGAATGTGACCTTCCTAGCGCCATATAACTAATGGAATACCCTCGTGGACAGTGAGGCACTGAGCATCTTGAATCTAACCAACCTCTCTACAGTGATGAGGTAGGAAGTGCGCCTCCCTAAGCATGGAAAGTCAGGCAGTGGAACCAATCCTAAGTACTCAACCAAGAGGCTTATCATACCTTCAACCATAATCTTCCCCTTCAACTTCCCTGCCACCTCTACAATCCTTTTCATCCATAGCTCAGCCCAAAACCCATATCCCAGTCCCTCACTTGTCAAGTGCCATTAAAAGTGAATGTCGTTGTCTGGCACATTCGTCGGCTTCACCGAGCAAAGTACTGTGCAAGCTAATAGTTTGTGCACATAACGGAGTGCAGAGTGGATGGTGAAACTACTCATGTCGTGGGAATTCTTTAGCCTGATGTTGATAACACTCCAGAATTGCATGTTTTCCTCGATCAATCGTTCCTGGGCCTATGGGTCCAACCTCGTATGTATCTCCGCAGTGTCCCATCTGAAAGCTTCCTCAACCTACGAGACGGTCATCTCCCAAGATATATCATCTAGGTGAAAGGTGTTGTACCTGTCGCACGGTTGGTCATTCCTCATACCTCATACCCTGACCGTGGATAGAAACTCCAGTGTGTATCTCCGGTAAGAGGGGGCACTCTTACTCATGAAACCCTCCACTTCTGCTTCGGCGAGAATGCATCGAACTGGTTGGGTGAGCCCTAGAGTGTCCAATGTGGGATGGTCCACGAAACTCATCTATTTGAGCTGACGGTTGGCCAGGGCATCCCATCTCTCCACATAGGACCTGGTGATCCGGGTCATACCTATGAACCTATCAAGAGGAAGAGGTACAGGGCTTGATTCTGGAGCCGGTGGTGGAGGCGGAAGTGGAGCGGCGGTGCGCCTACCTCATGGAGGAGCCCTCGGTCTCTTGGTAGGGGCCATATATAACAACCATAGAAAACAAGTCAAACACACAGGAATATGTATATAAGCAATATTGCAAATTCATACTCAACCTTAAACTAGTTTTTGCCAATCATCACAAGCCAAATCAAGTCCAAGCCAACTAGTTCAAGTCGTAATGATAATTGCACATACAATCCATATTATGTCCAACATGCCCATATTCTTAAGTCAATGAAGTTCTCACATAGTTGAAATCTAATATGCTATATCTCAAAATCACATTCATGTCTAACTAGTTTAGCCACCATTAGTACATTCATAATGTCAACATTCAAGCCTCATGGCTAAACTACCCTAAGAAAAATAACATTGCAAAGCACAATAAAATTTTATCAAAAATAACAACATCTAATCAAGGGCCATCATGCCTCATTTCTAGTATAAGCCACACTCCATTCTCAACCAAAGCAACACTAATAGCGCAATGCAAGCACAAGACCAATTCGAGCAACTCAACACACTCAAAGTAATTATAATGTTATCCTACATCCAACCAAGCCGTAAACATAATATATTCACACAATCCCCATTAAATCAAATTGCAAGCACAATATATTCAAAATAATCTACAATGTTCCAATCAATCAAAATTCCTAAGGCTTCACACAAAATTCACACAATAACCCACAAAATAATTAATTCAATCATAACCACACGTAAAGCTCAAGAGAGTAAATAATTGTATCACTTAGATGCCTAGGATTAGAAAGGAACTAAGCCCACAAGAAATTTGAAGTTGAATTACCAAAAATCACAAAACCCCCAAATTCTAGGGTTTTGTGTTCTTAAAACAATTAGGTTGATTTAGGGGAAAAGCTTGGGAAGATGGAATGGTAGTATTGAGTGATGGCGGTGAGTGACGGTGTGGTTGATCAGCAATGAGGTAGTGGCCGAAGACGGTGAAAAGAATGCGGGAAGGTGAAGGGAAAGTGGCAGAGAAGGTTAGATGGAATGGGGGAGATTTTGGTTTTGCCTATTTTTTAAAATAGGTCTGTACGTCCGTCCTGCCTCGCAACGTGATCATCGTGACTCACGATGGGTAGGTCAAGGGTCCCTCAGGTCAATATTTATGTTGCGACTTGCGACCCATTCGTCGCAAAAAGTGGAGGCCGGGAGTTTTATTTTCACCAAAAATCCTGATCTGGTCGTGATGCGATGGTCCGTCATAACTCGCAATGAGGACATCACAACTCATGAAAAGTGGAGGCTAAAACCCAAAATGAGCACAAAAATTTCTGAGCCCGTCGCGACACGCGACGATGTGGTCACGACTCGCGACGGGTTACCCATCTGGTATGTAGAAATTTTTTCTGATTTCACCTCTTGTCCAAGTCTTTCCTTCTTAACTCCAAGCATTTCTCCCTTCAAAAGTTCAATGCCTTAGTTTCAAATCCCTACAAAATCATGGAAAAACAACCCGTGAAAAGCACAAAGTAAAATAATAAAACTTCCAACAAAATCAAAAACCAAGCAACATCAACAGAAAGTCACGAATGACAATTCGGATGATCAAAACCAAGTTTATTTAACGTCGTCGACATGACTTACTCCCCTTCTTAGAGCTTACTCACAAAATGAACCAAAATGATTGGTCCCCTTTCCTCGGTCAGGGTCAAAAGAATCGAGATTCACATCATCCCCCAACAAAACCTTCTTCAAATTGCTAAGGGTTTCTCTATGTTCTCTAACAACTCACCTTTTTGTTCCATGGTGATTTCAAGCACATAAGCATTTGGGGGTTTCTCTCCTTCTCCAAGGGGTGAACATTTAAGAGCTTTCGGTGGTGGTTTGCACTCTTCCACCGAAGTCTTCTCAAGTGACGGAGGGAAAACCACCCTTATTGGCTTACCCGTGGCCGCACGAAAAACTATTGGATGTTGCTTTACCAAGAGTGTATTCACCATTGTTGTTTTCCTTCAAGTTAGTACTAACAAAATTTGAAATCAAGGCATCACTCAAAACATCATCTATGGAAACATTTAAGGAACTACCATCTGTGGGCTCAATTACATCTTGCTCTTTATCATCAATAACATGAATAGCTTGGCAAGAATGGTATCTACTAGGCTGATCAATATAATTATTAGTGTCAAATTCTGCCTTCCGCCCATTAAATTCCATGGTCAATGTTCCTTTATGCATATCAATTATGGTCCTTAAAGTATTTAGAAATAGCCTTCCTAAAATAATAGGCTTAGAACTATTGTCACCTCCCATGTCAAGAACATAAAAGCTAATGGGGAATGTCAAGGAATCCACTTTCACCAACACATCTTTCAAAATACCTTTCGGGTATGTACTAGAGTGATTGGCTAGTTGGATAACAACCCCGGTTTTGTGAAAAATGCCTAGATTTAGACTTTCATACGAGGAATATGGGATCACATTAAGCACCCAAGTCTAACATGGCCTTGTTAACACATTTTACTCCTACCTCAAAAGGGATTGTAAAAATTCCTAGATCATCACATTTAGGTGGCATTTCATTATCAAACACGGCGGAGACATATTCACTCTTCACACTCTTCTTCTTACTATTTAGTTGTTTCATATTGACAGAACACAATTCTTTAAGAAATTTAGCATACCTAGGAACTTGATTTAGAGCATTTAAGAGTGGATTATTTACCTCGCATCTACGAAAGACTTTGTAGATGCCTTTTGTGTCCTCCTTGGTCCTTCTATCCTTTAATGCCTATGGGAATGGTGGTTCCGGCACATAAATAGGGACCTCCGCCCCTCTTGACTTCTTGTGAGGTGGGGATGATGTTTAGGGATTCGCTCTCAATCTTGGCACAAATGTCTCCACCTCGCTTTCTTCTTCCTTGCTATCTTAGGCAAACTCCTTGGCCTTTTCCTCATGGTTTTCTTCTTTCTCAATCTTGCGCTCAACGACAAACCTTGCTTGGGCTCCTTCATCTCTCTTTCACTTCTCAGTGAGATTGCACTCATATTTTGTTGAGGGTTGATCTCCGGTTGGGAGGGTAGTTTACCCTTTACCGAGCCTCCATACAATTCACCACTTGAGCTATTTGGCTTACATAAGTTTCCAAGTTTTTTATGCTCTCCTTGTCTTCATTTTTGAATTTTTTGCTTTTCTCCCCGCACATGCCTAACCGGTGAATTTCTTACATCACCTTATCCTTTGTTAGCCTCAAGCTCTCCCCTTGGTCTTGGGGTTTGTCTTGGAGCCTTTGAAATTTTTGTTGAGGTGGCCTATAGTTGTTGAAGAGGCTGATACAGTTGAGGGTTTTTGCTTCCTTGAGGGTTTCCATACCAGAGGTTCAGGTTATCATGATTTCCCAAATTGTACGGCCGATTCTGGTACCCTTGATAACCTTGGTAGCCTTGGTGACCTTGGTAGCCTTGCCCACCTTAATAGCCTTGCCCACCTTGATATCCCTGCTTGCCTTGGTAGCCTTGATTTCCTTAATGCCTCGTGGCACTCACCTCCTCGATATAGTTCTCTTGTAAAGTAGGGCAAGTTTCTGTTGGATGCGCCAAGTAACAAATTTCACATGATTTAACATGTGGCAAATTTCCGGGCTTTGTCATCAACAATTTCACCATGGATAAAAGGGCTGAGACTTGATCCTCGAGGTTTCCACTATTGGAAGGGTCACTTGTGGGTGTTGGATTTCTCCTTCTCAAATTGGCCCTTAAGCTAAATTTTATTGATTCTTCCGCTAGATCTTCATACAATTGCATTGCCTTGGATGAAGTCTTATTCCCAAGGGTGCCACCACAAGAACTCCTCACCAACCTTTGATCCTCATCAAGAAGACCATTGTAGAAGTAATAGACCAAATCTCCCTCCGAATAACCATGGTAAGGACAAATTGTGAGAAGCTTATTGAACCTCTCCCAATAGTCGAAGAGAGTTTCTTCGTTCCATTGGAGGATGTTACTTATGTTCTTCTTCAAGGCAGAAAATTTCAAGGCTGGAACGTATTTGGCTAGAAACTTCATTTTCATGTCAAGCCAACTCTTGATGCTCTGGGGTGTGGTAGGTAGTGGAGCCAATCCCTTGCACCATCCCTTATTGTGAACGGGAATGCCTTCAACTTATAAAAATTCTAATCTACTCCATGAGGAACCCTACCACCACATAAAAAGTGAAACTCGATGAGGTGCTTGTTGGTATTCTCTCCTTGTCTACCAAGGAAGATGGGTAGTATTTTATGAACTCGATCTTTGGCTAGAAGTGCCCATTCGGTCCAACCAAGGGATACTCAATGCACACCGGTTGTTGATCGAGGTTGGGAGCCATAATGTCTCTTAACAATGCTTGCCCCAAAGAAATCTCCCTTCCGCGGAGTGGATGATCTCTCCCTTGAAGAGGAGAATGTTGATATGTACTCCTCCCGGATGCTCATCCTCGTGCTCATGTTGATGCTCCATAGAATTGGAATTATCAAAAAAATGGTCACTAGAAGGGGTGTTATTCACACTTTCCAAAGAAAGACTCCTAGCCCGTCTCAAATTCAACTCTAACTCAGGGTTGTAGTGTAGGGGTTCTTGTGAAGAGGATAACGTATGAACCATACACCAAGAACTCAAACAATACATCTCCAAGCCAAGTGAAAATGGTAAATCAACTAAGAAATAAAAATAAAATCAAACTAAAAAATGTTTACAATTAGCATATAATCACACATAATATGCCCAAACACTTGAAAATAAATGCCTCCTCCCCGGCTTCAGTGCCAAAATTTTGGAGGTCATCATCGTACCTCTCAAAGTTAATTTTTTTAAGCCCTAATTCTTCTTATCTAAAATTGAGTAGATAATGGCAAGTCAAGGTTGTCCACGAGAAGAGGGATCTTTTCAAGTGTTTAAACATATATAGGAGAAAACATACTAGGCATATACATATATAGATACATATAAAAACATGTAGAAAAGGGGGGGGGGTTGGTTAGTTTTTTATCCTAAGTTATCCAATTGAAAGACAAAAACTAACAAACCAAGAGAACAGTGCTAATCATGCAAGTTAACTAAAGACAAGATTAAAACAACAATTAAAAGAACCTTGGGCTCAATTGACTTCCACTCCCAAGCCTTTTATCCATCATTGCACATGCAACCTATTTACTTCTTTCACTACTTGTTTTGAAGTGTAAACTTCTATCCTTATTAGATAGTAGTTTGCAAGGATGAATTCAACATCTCTTGTCAAACCTCACCAATGACTCACGTAGGCAAAACACGAATAAAAGTATCCCATTGATGGCATTTAGCACAAAGAATCAACAAGCTTGGAAAAACTTATAAACACTACACCGTGTCTAAGAATTTAACCAATTCATGCATTTACACAAGATTAGTCAAGAACAATCGACATTCATAGACTTCTCTCATTTACTACAAGTAACAGACATGAGAAAGAGTTCAACATTATCATATTCATCTAGCAATTATCAATCCATCAACACAATTAAAAGCTCTAAATCATACTCTTGGATTCCTATCAAGAAAAGGGGAAATCAACCCATTTCCCCGAACCCTAACAAGTATATCATACAAGTAGTTCATATACCTATTCTTTTATGGGAATTAGGGATAGGGCTTTTCCATCTATATGGGATAGACTCTCTTTCTATCTTACTTATAATGGAATAAGTTCATTACAAACTGTAATGATTCAATCCTCTGCTTTAATAACATGCTAGAATTTGTGGAAAGTTAGGAATAAATGTTTGCATGATTCTGTCAATCCAGCAATTAGTTTAGTCCTAACTCACATAAAGACCCAAATTTTTTATATGTTCACTGCAAAGCCGGTCTTCGTAGTCTCTAGGATGGATATGGGCATTGCTGATCATTCTTTTCTACCACTGATCAAACAACCTCCGAAACCAAAAATCTATAAAATTGCTTGGACAAAACAATGCACTGGGTATAAACTTAATGTTGATGCTGCTTGGTGTTGCCAAACTAACATGAGTGGAATAGGTTTGATTGTCAGAGATGGCAGGGGTGGTTTTATTGCTGCTCATACATTGTTTCTCCTGCTTATTCTCCTTTGGAGGTAGAAATGATTGCAATTAGGTTTGCTTTACAATCTGGTCTAGAACCAAACCTTTCTTATTGTTTGGAATCTGATTGCCTTAATGCTGTAAAATATGTGGTTGATCCTTCTAAAGCGCCATGGAAATTGTTTCAACTAGCAGATGAGATTCATCAACTTTTGGGAGGAATCAATCTAATGCATGTTCATAGACAAGAAAATTTGGTAGCAGACACTTTAGCTAAAGATTGCTTAAGAAATCGGACAACTTCCTCTTTTCTTAGGTTTCAGAGTCTAACAAATGCTGTACAGGGACTGATTAGATTAGATCAATTGGGTACACCTTCTATACGGATAGTTAGCTGAATGGATGCTACTGATTGTAATTAATATTGCAGGTCGATGGATAGAAACTGAATATTCTGATGGCTGAAATTAGGCACGATGTATGGAGTTTACATCAGGGGTGTGATCATGCAGCACTTCAAAGCTTACAATGCAGATTCAGGACATTATTGGCAGGTTTTGGTTCTTCATAAAGCTTGCCCCTCATCACTTGGCCGATAATTCTCATTGGGATTCCTCCCTCTGTATAGTTTCACATTTTGGAGCAGCTATTTCTGCCACAGTTTCAAATAGTTTGGTACTCTCACCACATTCCCGGTCAGTAGAGGATACGCTACTAATCTATGTGGAGTGATGCGGACTGCCTTGTGTTTCTTTAACTAGATTCACTAATAAGTTTCATCATCTCTACTATAGATTAAGAGCTTTTGTAACCCTCTAACGATTTTCCGGTCTATTTTCATCTTTTGGAAGCAACAAGTGTTGCTTCACGAGCCTATTGCTCACCATTGTATATCACAACTTAGCTACGGCTTCTCTCACTGTCCTTTCATTTCTGTCCATTTCATGGCTTGGGAAGGCCTAATATATTTTCCCCCGTCTACGGATGGTTTAATTTCAAAAAAAAATATACCCAAGCTTTCAAGAACATTAATGACATTAAGAAACACATTCAATGCTCCATAAATGCATAATAGTAAGAGTATCAAATATGCTGCAGAATGTTCTTAAGACATGGGCTTGGAAGCCTTAGTCAATTGCTCCCAAGAACTAGATTTAGCTACAAGAGTTCATGCTAATTAATGCTAACAAACCAAACATAATACAAGAGAATTTAAAGATTAAAAATGGTGAAAACTAGGGTTAGAAACATTACCAAATGCAGAAAAGAAGAAGATATGAATGAGAGAAAAGAGAGTGCTATTTATAGTACAAAAAGGATAAGGTTAGGTTATAACCACCCATCGGTCGTGACTCATGACGGGTTCGTCGCAACTCACAAAAGTCTTCAAAAATATGGTATTCGATGGCCTCCGGTCTTCAAGTCTTCAACTCTTTGAAGCATGTCTTCAAAGTCTTCAGAAAGTGATTTTCAATGGCCCCCTGTCTTCAAGTCTCCATGTTCTTCCTTCGTCACGCAAAATCCACTTAGAAGAGGTAAAATAGCGTAAAGTTTCTCTTACTCCTCCTAAGAGAATTTCAAGGTAAAACACAAGTTCATGATAATAAAAGAGCACAAAAGTGCTCCCAAAAAGTACTAAATTATGCACATAAAATGGATACATCTCACGAGCATGTCAAATCATCAATTGTTGGACTCGACTCCCTTTTTCTTTTGACTTTATTCCATCTAATACCACATTTTGACTCGTGGCCTTCTACCATCCTTACAAATGGCCTTCTATTATCTACCACCACCCTTGTGTATGGTCTTCTAAAAAAACTATGTTGAAGTGCTCATGAGCAACCTAATAATAAGCTCACAAAAGAAGATCTAGGCACTCGTGAGGACAAAGTGTTCATTGGATCCAATTAAATCTACAAAACTAGGTATTTGGATTAAAATAATACCAACAACGGTCATCTAAACCCTTTGTAATGTGAACCTAACTAAACTAGCAACCAACCGACCAAAACATAATAACAAATGTGTTGAATGCATTAGTTCATGCATGTTTTTAGGGGCAGTCGATTCCCCCAGACTTAAACCTTTACTCGTCCTCGAGTAAACAAAAATGAGCAAAGATCTAAGAGGAAAGTAGCATGCAAGGATATGTTAACCAATATATTCAACCATATTCCTAGACTACCCTAGTTTCCCCAATAATGTAATAATCTCACAACTCTCACTCTTCCCAAACAAACTAAAGTAATCTATAAAACCGATCATACCAAGAAAAAGGCAAGGTATACATGATATGTACAAAACTAGCTTACTCATCCAAAGAAGCTGCTAAAAAAAAGTCCAAGAAAAGCTATAAATAGTTTTTGATTTCTCTTAGTTTATCTCTTTCTATCCAGGAGCCCTTTTGTGTTTTCGTCCTAGCTTAACACACAAATTGAACTCACTTTTCACCTTTTTCCACACCATGGCCTCTCATTTTTGCCTATTATTTTAACCTATCTGGGCCTTTCACATTGTTTCAAAGTTACCCTTTTGGGTTTTTGACTTAGTCGGGTATATATATTTTTTCAATTTTTCAAAAAATAATTGTGTAACACATAATACCCCAAAGATGGACTTCATACTACATGAAGATAATCAAAACAAGAAAATGACACTACCAAAATGCTCCAAAACATCCCCAAACAAACTACAAATAGGTGCCCTCATACCCAAAAACAACCAACAAAAAGTTTGAAAATCCAAATGAGGGAAAAACAAAAGGGAAATAGTCATCATCGTAAATATCCAAACAAAAGCAGAATAGATAAATAGGAAAGCAAAGGAGATGCCACCATGAAGGTGTTCCAACCCCTCCCCCACACTTAGTTCATGCAATGTCCCTAATGTTGTGACCAAGGTGAAACAAAAGTTTGGAAACACTGAAGAATCCTCAATGCTTTTTTTAAAAAAATCCTGGGAGAAATCTTGTGGCACAGGATGTGATGTAGGCATGCCTTATGCCATATTGAATACCTCGTGGCATCTTGCTTTGGCCGGCTTGTGCTGGCCTGCCTTGGCACAAGGCTGGCACTCTTGGTGCCTCCAAATTTTGTCACAAAAATCCCTGCACCCAAAACATGAAAACAAAGCGTAATATTGTTCTAGCTAGAAAATCTGATGACTACATATCCCTAAAAATGCTACAAAAAAATCAAACACATTCCTAAAGATCATAAGAAAAACAAGTTTTCAAAATCTAATAAAACAAATATAAAAGAACCGTTTCTTTATTGTCGTTCTAACAACTTATTTCTATTAGAGCATATCATGCATGTATTTTCTCACCAAAGAAGGGATCCCTTTCCTTGTCCTCACCCAAATTTCCCGACTCAAAATAAGGTTTTACCCTTTGCCCATTGACTAACCACTTAATGCCATTCTTTTCATCTTTCACCTCTATCGCTCCTTGATCATATATCTTGGTCACCATTTATGAGCCTGACCACCTTGATCACATTTCACCTAGAAAATGATGCAGCCAAGATTGGAAGACGGTGAATTTTTGTCCCACAAAAAAGTCCTTCACTATTTTCTCATACTATCGTGCTTTCGTCTTTTCCTCAGAAATTAGTGCAGTGTTATAGGAGTCGTACCTAAATTCTTAAAGGTCTTGCAGTTGAAACTTCTTATGTTTCCCAGCTTTACTCGAGTCCATGTTCAAGTGTTTAAAGGCCCAATGTGCTTTGAACTCAACTTCGACCGAGAGGTGGCATCTCTTACCAAAGTTGATCCGGGAAATTCTTCCTGAATGGATTCCAACTTAGGCTTCCCCTGGGTGGGTTCTAGGCTTTCAAAGGTTTTCAATCTACTTAGATGGTTGGCCACCACATTATCAGTACACTTCTTATGTCTCACTTCAAGGTCAAATTCACTCAAAACAAGTATCCACCTAATGAGCCTAGGTTTTGCTTCTTTCTTTGTTATCAAGTGGCGAAGTACTGCATAATCTAAATAAATTAGACCTTGGTTCCTAAAAAATAGTGCCTGAATTTCTCAAGGGCAAAGACCACACCCAATAATTCTTTCTCCATGATGGATTAATTGTGTTGAGCATCATTAAGAGTTACTGACGCGTATTTTATAATGTGTGGCACCTTTCCTACCCTTTAGTCTAAAACTGCTCCTATAGCATAATCACTCGCATTGCACATTATTTCAAATGGGATGGAACAATTTGGGGGTTGGATGATGGGAGCGGTATCTTTCAAGGTATCAATACCCTCTTTATAAAAAATGGACTCAACATTCTTTTGCAACAATTTGTATAAAGAAGAGGAAATCTTAGAGAAATCCTTAATGAAACACCAATAGAACCTAATGTGCCCTAATAATGACCTTATATCCCTAACACTAGTAAGGTAGGGTAAGGATTTGATGGTGTCCACTTTAGCTTTATTAACACTACGGGAAATTGGGTAGGTAGGCACGGGTACAAATGTATCAGTGCTAATATACCGGTGCTATTAAACACCTATTGCACTAGTATAAATGTCCATGTATGAAAAACTGGTGCCTAAGAGGTAATGGAATCAGTAAAAAACATGCAGGTGCTCTGGTCCGGTTCTTACGAGTAGAATTTGGATGACTTTGGCTAATTTTGAGCACCAAAATGTTTGATACCGGTAATCAAAAGCGGTGTTGTTAAAACATTATGCGGGGATTTGTATCAATTGCACTGGTAAATGTTCTGGTACCGGGCGGTTTGGGAAGAAATTGAGGGAAATATTTGAGCACCGGTATAATGATCAGCCCCAGTCTGTTTGTCCCGTTGCTAAAATTATAAAATACAAGAAATATTAGGGCACCGGTTACTTATACCGGTGCATTTGAGTAAAGATCCAAAAAATACGGGAAATTGGAAAATTTTGCACATCGATTCTTTCAATTATTTTAGCACCGGTATAAATACTGGTGCTATGAATAGCTACATCAATAGCACTGGTAGTATACATTTTGATCGGTTCTACTGATGTATTAAATGCTCAGTTACAACCATTTTGACCCGGTAAAAAAAGAAAGGAAGAGGGTTTTAGATGTGATTAATGGAAATTTGGGGTTGGAAAAGACATTGAATGCTCATCATTGAATTCCACTGAAGGTTCTTCATTTAAAAAAAAACATCATTTAAGATGGAATATGTGTGGAATGATATGTTTCTATAATTATCTTGTGACTTTGAATATTGTAATGTTCCTTGACATTCTTGATGAATAGGCTTTGTTTGCAAGTGTTGTTGATGTAATACATGGCTTTGATTACATGTGATTTGAAGTATAAGGTGTGGTAGGATTGTAGTATTGTGTGATCACGCATGTTGCATGTTTATAGGGTGTGCTATGAATGAGATTATTGTTTAGGGTGTAATTTTATATTGCATTGGATGTTTAAGTGTTGCAAATTGATTACATTGTAGACATACATCATGCCATTGAGAGGCGTAAGCATGTTTATCACAACGTTAGCTTGGTGAGTGATGAATTTATTACTTTTGTTTGGGACTTCTTGGACAATGCTTTTAGTCATGAAAAGTGCATCCTATGTCCATGTCATGATTGTAAGAAACGTAAGTGTACAGATGATCAAGATTTGTTGCAACTATATTTGTACATGAGAGGATTCTCAAAGGATTATTTGGTTTGGACATTTCATGGGGAGAAACCACCACCGGGCGTGGTTGTAGGTAGCAAGAGGGAATATTTTGGGGATTTTAAATTGGATGACATGTGTGAGGAGGTGATGGGTGAATTTAGGGGGAGGCCTGGGGTTCTGTCAAAATTTCTTGATGAGAAGGACAAATCGTTATATCCTAGTTGTTAGGAGAAAGACATTGTAATGTCAGGTTTGATGGAGTTTTTCAACATAAAAGGCATTGGTTCGTGAACTGATACTAGAATGAATAAGTTGTAAAAGTTTTTGAGTGAGAAGCTCCCCCTGGAAATGGTTTACCAGAAAACCTGAATGATGCAAAGAGAATTTTGTACCCAATGAGAATGGAGTATAAAAAGATACATGCATGCCCCAATGATTGTGTTTTTTATAAGGATGTGTTGGAAAAAGTAGTGGCTTGCTCTGTATGCAAGGTATCTCATTATAAGCAAAGAAGAAATGATGATGTTAATGAAGAGGTCATTGTGAAGGAAAGGAAACGGGTCCCTGCATAATGCCTATGGTAGCTTTCTATTGTCTCCAGGCTGAAGAGGATGTTTAAGAACATTGTGGATGCAAAAAACTTGACATGGTACAAGGATAGGGGTTGTGTTGATGATGATATCATCAGTCACACAGCGGATGGGGATCAGTGGAAGAATTTTTACAATAGGTATCCTAAGTTTTCTGAAGAACCCAGAAATTTAAGAATGGCTCTGTGTACTGATGGTATGAATCACTTTGGTAAATGTCATCGAAACATAGCTTATGGCCGGTTATGCTTTGTATTTCCAATATGCCTTCTTATCTATGCATGAAGAGGAAATATGTTTTGATGCCATTAAATATTTATGGTCTGAGGCAACTCAGAAATGACATAGATACTTATCTAGCCCCACTCATTGAAAATATGAAGATGTTGTGGTCGGATGGTGTCGAGGTGTTCGATGGTCATTGTGGGACAAAGTTCACTCTGAAGGTGATGATGTTCTGTACTATTAATGATTTTCCGGCATATGATAATCTTTTGGGTTAAGTTGTTAAGGGTTGTAAGGCATGTCCTATGTGTGATGAAGCAAATGATTTTACGCAGCAGAAAAATGGTCGAAAGACTGTCTATCTCGGTCATAGGAAATTCCTCCCAGTGAAGCACAATTTACGAGAAGGCGAGATTCATTTTGTTAGGGGGGAGAGGAGGAAGGCACCAAGAATATTGAGGGGGTTTTTCATCCACAAGAAGGTGAAAAAACCCAATGTTATTCTATGAAAGAAGATATCAAAAGTGGTGGCCTTAAATGACGGACCTTGGAAGAAAAGAACAATATTCTTCAATTTTCCGTATTGGGAGACTCTAGAAGTTGGCAATTTTTTGAATGTGATGCATACAGAGAAGATTGTGTATGATAGTTTAATTGGTACTCTACTAAACATTCCAGGTAAAACGAATGATAGCATGAATGCATGGAACAACCTAGTTCAGCTTGGCATAAGAGTTGATTTAGCTCCTGAGGTGAAAGGTAAATGAATACCTACCATCAGCCCCTTAGAATATGTGTATCAATGAGAGGAGGCCAGTCTGTGAGTGCATTGGGGGAGTCAAGGTACAATCTAGCTACTTTTCCAATGTAAGTCAGTTTGTGAATAATTAATTTTGTATTAATGTGCTGAAATCCTATGATTGTCACGTGTCAATGCAACAAATCTTGCCTGTGGTTGTCCGTGGGTTTTTGGAGGAAGAGGTGAGATTCTATATCATGCCCATGTGTTCCTTTTTCAACTCCATTTGCCGTAAGAATATTAGCAGAAAATAGCTTAGTTTGTTTGTGAAGTATTTTCCCCCAACATTCTTTGACATCATGGTCCATCTTATAGTCCATGTTGTTAGGGAAATTAGAATATGTGGTCCCATTGAGATGCATTGGATGTGCCCGTTTGAGCATCACATGGGGGTTTTCAAGGGCTATATACACAATCGATGCCGACCTGATGCTAGCATTGTCAAGAGGTATGTCACGAATGAGATCATTGAGTATTTCACTTCAAATTTGTCTGTAAAAACTGCAGTTGAAGTTCCACAGCATGTCCACAGTGGCAGGAAGAATGGTATCCCATGTTCTAAAGGTATGTTATACTCACCATTTAATGCTGATTTGATGAAAGTTCATCTTTATGTTTTGCGTAACAGTAGTGAGACTGCTATTTATGTTGATGATCATATATAAATGTTGGAAGAACTCTATCCTGAATGGCCATCAATCTAGTTGCAACTTGAGCATTCTGCAACGTTTGTTAATAGGTTTTATAATCGTTAAAATGTGAAGGGGATTCTGTCTAAACTTTGTGGGTTTGCAAGGACACTTGGTTTCATTGTTAAGAGATACTAGGGCTATGATAACAATGGATACAATTTTTCAATTGTTTCCAAGGATAGCAAAAGCACAACCCAGAATAGCGGGGGTTTTTGGAATCTGAATCCATGTGGCAGTCAAGCAAGAGAAGCAAAAAAAAGTGTTGTCATGATGGCATTTTATGGGGTCATCGAGGGGATTTGGGAGTTTGATTATGTGCAGTTTAAAGTGGTATTTTTCAAGTGCCTTCGGGTTGAAAATTGTACCAGGATACGTACAAAGATGCCCATGGGTTTTACGCTGGTTGACTTGAATCGTGTGGGTATGAGAATGAAAAGTTCATTTTAGCGGCTCTTGCTCGCCAGGTGTTTTACATCAGAGATCCAAGAAATGAGAAGTGGCATGTTGTAGTCCACGGTAAGAAGTAATTTTATATGATGAAATTGGAATTGATGTCAAACCCGATATTGTAGAGTTTTCGTCTACTTTCCCTAGTTTGGAGGACATCGGTGGACAATCTGTAATTAAGGGATCACATGGGGATGGACTGTGGGAAGACTAGAATGGAAATATTGTGGGTGGTGATATTGTCTTGAAGAGGAAGAGATAGGGTGTTCCATTTGTATTTTAATCACTTTTGCACCCTTCAAGACCGTTTTGTTTGGTCTAGAGAGTTTTTAGTGGAATTATGTACCTATGTTTGAAAATTGTAGGTTCCTCAACTAATGTTTATCAAAAAGAAAAATGTATGGTTATTCATAGCACTGGAAAAAAAGTTTAATATCGGCGCTATTGAGTTGGGAACATGCTCTATTTTAGGCAGAGTACTTGAAAAGGGGGTTTGAGCACCAGTTCTTAAGCACCGGATAATCAATAAGAGTTGCTTACTGGTCCATCCCGAAATAAATAAAATGATGTTTAAGCAGCTGTGTAGGGTTGCTTTAATAACAAGCACCGGTATTGGGTCATTTTTTGAGCACCGGTCATTGTACTAGTGCTCAATACTTAGTCGCAAAACATATGAGTTGCTCTCTGTTTCATATTAAATTGATGTTTAAGCAGTTGCGTAAGGCTGCCTTCATATGGAGCATTGGTATTTTGTGTTTTTAAAGCACTGGTATTGTACTAGTGCTTAACACTTAGTCAGAACTATCATGAGTTACTCTCTGGTCTCGTTCTAAATAAGAAAATTACATGCCAATGCAGCTGCATGAGGTTGCGTTTATTTTATAGCACCGGTATTTTAAGGTACCGGTGCTAACAAAATCTGCTATAATTGAACTTCCCGTCATTATTTTATTAAACATTCATAGCCCTATGTTCTTATCTTCTTAGAGAAAACCCTATATCTTTCCTTAAAGGCGATAGAGCTTCAAAAAGGTATTGTTCTCTCACTTAAAACACTACAGTGAAGTGGAAATCTATTACTTCTGTGAATGATCCTTATTTTATCAATGTTTCATATCAAGATTATGGAAATTTTGAAAACATGATCATTTTGTATTGTTATATGTGCACCTTATTTCGCAATTACTTGTGTTTTTATAATCAAAGTGATGTTATCCTTGTTGTTTATGTACAAATTTACAACGCCGTAATTAGATTATTGTTGAAATTATGGTAAATTGTCAATGCAAACAAGGTGTTTGATAAAATACCTCTATGACAATGTACATGATGCCCCCAAAATCTAAAACAAAGACACCTAGGAAAGAAGGGTGTTCTTCACCCTCAGAAGGCTCGTATTTGAGAGTGGAAGAGGAGAGATTTGTGTCTGACGAGGCAAGATTGCTGGCCCTGAGTTACTGAACAAGGAAGCATTATCTGGAACATGGAATTGAAACAAATCCACCATTTCAAGAAACTATTTTGAAATTGGGTTGGGAAAAGCTTTGTTCTACACCACCTGCGTTCAACTTGACCATCGTTTCCGAGTTCTACAAAAATTTGAGGTATGGATTGAGCACGGAAAATTTTTTATGTCATGGAAAATATGTCCCCATCACCCCCAAGTCATTAATGAACTGTATGGATTGCCCAATGTAGAAGATGATGAGGATGACATGTTGGCGCTTATCAATGAGGATAATTATATGAATGATGAAGTATTAAGGAGATTGGTTCAATGAATCACAACTGAAAGTACCAATGTGGATGCTCTCATGTTTCATGGATGGACAAAAATTCTGAAGAAAACACTAACTCTAGAAATGAACACGTGGTATCAATTTATGGCCTCCTGTATCGACCCATTCATGGTTAACACTAAAGTGCACAAGATGAGGATAATCAAGTTGTATTCCATTAAAAATAAACTTTGTTGTAATGTAGGAGAGGGAATTCATCATGCCCTTACCGAGGAGAAGGAGAAGTCTGGCTCGTACAGTTTTCGTAGTCTGATTTCTTCACTTTGTGGATTTGCAGGTGTGCCTAACTACGACAACAACACATGGGGTCATCCTATGAAAAAACATTTCTGTAGAATCATTCTACAAGAATGTTGCTCCTACCTCTACTACATCGATTGAATCTCGAGTCACCGCACTCGAGAGTGTAGGTGAAACTTCACGGGTGGATTGCCAATTCTAGAGTAGATGGTTTGACTAAATGGGGAAAGTGATGAGCTACCAGTTTCATGAAACTGTGAAGGCGATTAGTCTTTTCCCGTCATTTGATGGAGACAATGCAGCTAGCAGTGAGGAAGTGGAGCCATTCTCCTATAATTATTCGTGAAATGTCCTATTTAGAAATATCGTAACTTGACATTTACATTTGGTGTTGTACTAAGACTGTGAGTGATAGACACATGGACAATGATGATTTCTATATTGATTTCAGTTAGTTCTTCAAAAGCAGGAGTTGTAAAAATTATGGCGGCGTAACACAATCGTACGCAGCTGCCTTATCAGTCTTTAGCACCGGTACATTACCTTAAAGGCACCGGTATGGAAGATTTGAGCACCATCTTATCACGAAATGTAATACAAATCGATTTTCTATTAACGTAAAAATAATCTAAAATTTTTCACATAACAAACAACCATATAAAATTGTGAATACCAAGTTTTACATGTTTTGGAGTTGTGGGGACACTTCAAACAACATTTAGGGTCATTTCGTAATTTTCCAAGATTATTACCATCTCACAAAAGACGTTCTTCCATTAACTCAGATAGTTCCAATTTTCAAAGGCACATTTCTCCAACATTGAATTTCATTTCTTCATCGCAATGTTTTATTTTGACAATTCCAATTTTCTAGGAGGGACTAAAATGCAAAAAGCAAAGAGTTTACTCGTATCTCCAAATCAAAACCCGCTAAAACATTATCGTACATTTACACTCCCTGATGTGTTCTACAATCAGAAATCTAATTCAATGTCACTCAAAGGATCGTAATAAGTCTCCTTAAAAGTTCCTGAATTCTCAAAAATAACACTATCTAAACACCTCTTGCTAAGTCTACAACATACACTAGAGCCTTTGATCATGTGCCAACAATGTAAAATTTATTTTAATCATTAGTTTTTATCCAATGAAATGAAAATCATGGGTGTATTATGCGGATAAGTTAGCGTAATTGGGGCATTTAGTTAGAGGGCCTTTTTGCAAACAAATTAAAACTCACCCTCGGGACTACAATCGGTTAAAACTAATGTTCTATACCTATTCCCAGACATGTCATAAACCTATTTGATACTCATCAACGAGGACTACGTGATCATAAATGTTTCAAGAATATTTTGGTGCTAATGTAATTTTACTATAGTATATAATCTGTTATTGCTGGAATGACTAATGTACATGTACGACATCACACTCATGGTTTTGAAGTGTGAATTAAACATATATTCGGTCAACTATTTTTAAAAAAACTAATCCTTAAAAGGTTGGAGGTAGAAAACCTAATAAATCAAAGTTTTCAAGAATAGTTAGAACCGGTACATAATGTTTCTTACCGGTGCTCAAGCTTTTGCGGGAAATGAAAATAACTAAAAAATTTCAAACTGTCTAGGTGGGGAAATTGAATTCTTTTGAGCACCGGTAGAAGGATGTTTAGGCACCGGTTTAATATACCGGTGCTCAACACTTAACAAAAGTACAGGTCATTTCCTCTCTGTCCAACTGTAAGAATTAAAATAATTGAAAAGCAGCTACGTGCAACTGCGTTATGTAAATATGAGCACATGTATCCCAACTAGTGCTCAATACTTAGAATATTTCTACTCAAATTGTGTACATATCGGTCCCTTTCCAGTTTAAGAATAAAACAATCAGGCAAAGCAGCTGCGCGCAACTGCGTTTTTAAGCTATAACACTGATTTTATGTATCGGTGCTCAAGACTTAGAATATTTCAACACAACTTTCTATCTATCCAAATGTGAATTGTAAAAATTAAATACATAGCAGTTGCGCACAACTGCGTTTAGTGATTATAGGCACCGATATTGGTTTGGTACCGATGCTATCAGATAGCATATAAAAGGAGGATGCTTTCACTCCCACTCTTCCATCCCCACTCATTCACTATCTCTGAACTTAGCTCCACTAGTCCACCACCATCTCCCTTGCCACTTCATTTTTAAGCCCCACCACCACCGCTCGTCAGGCAACCTGGCCAAAACCCCCACCACTGGCCATAAATCCCCACAACCGGTTAACCATTCTAGCTATCACTCCCCACCACCGCTCTTTCGCCCCATATTCCTCCGCACCTTCACTGGCTATTCCTCTGCACCTCTGCCACCTTGTCGGTCTGCCACCTCTGCCGGTAAATCAAGGTCATTTACCGCTATTATGAATTTAACGCATTTTGTATGGATTGTTATAGTAAATGTGATATGGATGTGTTTTTTAGATTGTTGACAATGTCGTTGAGAATATCATTGTGTTCCCAAACAATCCAATGTGACTGATATGTTAGAAAAGTTTAACTGTGGTTGTTCAGTTGTGATTGTGCATGAAAATTCCTAGTTCGACAGTTATATTTGTATTTTCAATGTTTGATTAGTTAAGTTGTGGTTGATGAGTTATGGGACTTGAGTTGTGACTACCATTTGTGATTCCCCTTTCGACACATAGATTGTGAATGGAATGTCTGAATTGTTGGAGTTTTTGTTGTTGAGATGTGACTGAGATTTGTGATTGTAGGTTTGACACTTACATTGTGAATGTGAAAAGTGATTGTGAGGTTTGAATGGTTGAGTAGTGGTTGTTGAGTTATGATTGAGCTTTGTGATTCCCCATTAAACACTTATATTCTAATTGTCAATTGTTATTGGGATGTTTGATTCATTCTATTGAGTTTTGATTGTGAATTGGATATCGCCAACTGTGGTTACTTTTTTAAAAATTTTGGTTTATGATTCTTGCTCATATTATTGAATCTCTAACTTTCAATTTCATTGGCCTCCATTAGATGCCTCCCAAGGGTAACAAAATAGCTGCAAGATGGAGGAAGACAAAGAGGAGACAGGCTGTAGTGGGAAAGGTTGTGGATGAAAAAGGGCACAACCACAACTCCCCCCCCCCCCGTGGAAGACACTAAGACCACCATTCCACTACTACTGCAGATCAAGGAACCTGATGCCACAGTTGAAGAGCATTACCGCAATGTATAACCCCTATCCTCCAATTATGATAAAGATTCTCCATCCGCCAAATCAGGGATCTCAAATGAGGACGGGACAAATGATGTTTCCAAGGTGGGCGGAGGAAGCATGGAAAAGCCTTTGACAGGTTTGAAATAAAATATTGGTGCAAGAAATGTGGTACTACCACATGCCAATCGGTAATGCTGGCCAAGGAGAATAATGTCCTGGTCCCAGTCAGGTTCAAACTTTTTGACATATCCTACACGAAAAATTGGACGGTGTGGACAACGTACATACACTACACATTTGGGTGGCAAATAAAGTTTGGGACACACTGGTATTGGAAAAACATCCCCGATGACACCAATGAGGCTTGGAAAGACATTTTGGTAAGAGAATTTCACAATTCATATATGTTGACATTATTCAATTTAATTTAGTAGCTAAGATAAATTCCCATTTTTTTAAACATGAATACAAGCTAACATCAAATTCTATGCTAAATTCCAAAATGCTGGCGAGCTTCAAGTTCAAGCAAAAGTTGAAAAGTTGAAGCAGTGTGTACGTTGTAGCCATCACTGCCCACCGTAATTGGAAACCAAAAGTGGAGAAGAAATTCATTCATCAAGTGGAAGAAAACAAGAAAAATTTACCATACAAAACTTGGGACAAGTACAAATGGATGGACGAAGAGGAGTACTACAAGTTTGTGAAGATGAGAACAACACTTAAGTTTAAGGTAAACTTTATATAAACATTCACCAAAAATCAACATGTGTGTCTTTTTAGTTTACTTCTAAATTTCGTTATTTTAACTTACATTTGTTTCCTATTGATAGAAAATAAGTCAGACTAACAGCGAGCACACAAAGGAAAAGATTTACACACATCAGACTGGAAAGAGCGGACACCGGGTCACACTAGAAAATATAATTGAGAAAAAGATGGAAGAGGAGCAAGTGAAACTAGTTGCTCGGGGCTTGACGGAGGAGGGAATCGAGACTAAGCTCGAGACCAAGGAGTTCACTGTGGACAGGTCCCTAGTCTACCTTAAGTCAATCAAGCTGGCAGATAAAGACAAATACACTGATCCGGCTGACATAGCCATCGCAGATAACATTGTAAGATTTTCCACATTAATTTATCATTACAATGTTTAGTAATTCCACTTTAATTATCTTGAAATATTTTACAAATTCAATTCATTGTTTATACTTTACGCCTTCCCACAGATCAAAATGAATTAGGAGGCCGATAAGTGCACATTGGTTCTCATATCAGGGAAGGGCATACAGATAGCGGTGATTGACAAGCTGAATCACCCAGAGAGGTATATGGGTACTCCATCAAGCCTCCGTAAAGAGGTTGTTGTACCCCATCTATCAAGAAAATGCAGAAACAAATGTGGTAACAACTCATCCCCCACTCCAGCAGTCCAACAGAAGAAAACAAATAACCAACCAGTGGTGACGGCAATGGTGCCATACCTCTCCGAGCTTGTCAATTGGATCCCATCAGCGGGAGGGGTCCAAATACCACCGGTCATAGATGATCTTGAGTCTTTCATAGAAAAGGCATTAGGCGAAGTAAGCATGGCCCAGACAAAATCAGATGGTCCTCCTAGCGATGAGGAGGTAAAAATATTAGATACTATTCATCATTCTTTCTTTGTTCACTTGGTCTCTTACAGATTACATTGCATATATTTCATTATTAACAAAGTTCCATGATTAATGACAGGATGGGGAGAGGGTGAGTTTGTTCGTGAAGCAATTGGATGGGTCAAGGGCGGATTTCTCCAAAGAAAGTGCCACAGCTTTACATCAGCAAGTGGAATCACTCGTGTTCGAGTGATTGATCCATTCAACCATGCCAAAGAAAGATTTCCCTCTTCCAACCACACATTCATCGATGTGGAAGAGGCTCCCGGACATGTCATTAACTGGCCAAAGTTATTGATCGATCATAATTTAGATACCCCTACTGAAAAACAAAATGACGAGCCTGTTAAAGAATCTGCGGAAAAACTTTTGTGACTTTCCTGGGATACTCTTAGTAATAAGGGAGTCATTGGTGAGGTTTGACAAGAGATGTCGAATTCACTCTTGCAAACTACTATCTAAAAAGGATAGAAGATTTATCTTCACAACAAGTAGTTGAAGTAGTGAATAGATTGTTTCACTCGTTCTTGAATCCTTTGTTATTTAGCATTTATGTATTCTTGATGCTATGTTTCACTTCACTTATGTCATATGTTGTTTGAGAATAGGAAGTGTTTTTATGATTGAAGTGTTAGGGTGTTAGAAAAGTGACGAATTCCTTAGCTCCTTTGCATGAAAATCTATGAACATGAACTTAGAAATTCTTGTGCATAATGTGTTGTGATTCTTGCTAGATGGGTATGTTAATGTAAAGCCAAGTAATGAATGTGATAGAATGAGTGAATGGTTCAATGATCTACATTAGGTTTGGAAGTGGATATCAATTTCCCCTAAGGCTTTATCTTTGTAGTTTTAAAACCCCTTTTCCTTAGTTTTGTTTGATGATTAGCATAGTTACTTAACCTTGCTAGTTATCTTGTCTTTTTAATTTCATAACTTAGGACAACCAAAGAACCAAAACCCCCCCATTTACATGTTTTTATATGTATGTATATATGTCTACTCCTAGCCTAATATCAACCTTTTGTGCCTAAATGCTTAGGAAGATCCCTCTTCTCCGTGGACGACCCCGACTTGCCGCTATCTAATTAGTTGTAGATAGTAAGCATAAAAGGGCTTATAAATATTAACTTTTAGAGGTACGGCGATGGCCTCCCAAATTTTGGCGCCGTTTCCGGGGAAAAGGCGTTTATTTTTAAGTGTTTAAGTGTATTTGGTTACGCATTAGCTAGTTGTTTTTATTTTCCACTCCTTGGTGGTTGTTTTTGTTCGGAGTAGGTATTGCTTAAGTTCTTGGTGAGTTTTATTGAGAACACTTGCAATATGATTTCGGAATTTTGAAAACAAAATTTAAAAATGGAGTGTCTCACCTTGAGGGAACTCATGATGAGAAGAGAGGCTCAATAAGCAAGGTTTTGTAGGATGTGTCATTCCAACCATCCTACCGAATCTTGCCATTTGTTGTGGGTGGAGCACTATGAGAGAGAAAGAACCCCTGGTTTCCGAAACCAAGGATATTATGAAGAGTGCTACCAAGAGGTAGGAGATGTTAGTTTTCAAGGGCGAGATGCTCAAGAATGGTATCCATACAACAATCCTTACAATCTGGAATGGAGTGGTAGTCCGGATTGGTGGTATGAGAATGAGCCGGAAAACCAAAAATACGAGTAAAATAGTTGGCCATCACCACATTATACCGTACCCCAAAACCAAGCCCAACAAGGAAGTTCAAGTTTGACACGTGAGGAAGTCATGAATACATAGCAAACTTGAACTCCTTTACTAGTGAGGAGCCGGACACTCAGCTCTCCTCTAGTGTTGAGGCTATTGAGAGGAATGTGAGGAGTATATTAGAAGCGTTGGGCTGAATGGAAGCTCGTGATTCCAAAAATACACCATCCCAAATCGAACTCGAGGATTCGGTGAGTGAGGTCACCATGGGAAATGATTTTGAGTTCGAAGGGGATGAGGAGTTGGTTGTTAAGGATAGAAAAATGGAGGAAGAGGTGATCGTGCTACATTCATTAGCACCGTCACCCCTTCTCCCACCTAGTGAACCAACTCTACCATTTCAGAAGTTTTGAGGGAGACGAGAGAGGAGCCAAAAGATTATCCCAAGCCTCCTAGCCACTCAACTCCCTTCAAACCTTCTCAACCTCAACAAAAATTTCCTCTTGAAAGTTTTGTACCCCCACCTCTCTACTTTTGGAAGCTCATGGTGAAGGGGTTCAAGCCTTCACCATATAGATAACATTAGGGTCGTGCCGACGACCTTAAACATACGGAGCTTTATCGTGCTGACAACGTAAATAAATTCGGCCTTTGTTGTAGTTTTTGTTGTTTAGTTTTTGTTATTTAGTCTTGTTCTTTTTATTGTGTGTTTCTCTATGATTTTGTAGCAAAGTGTAGTGTATTGCATTGGATGATATGAAGGAATAAGATCCATAAGAGAGGGAAAAGAGCGTGGTAAGAAATTTTTTTCCAAGCGCTGGGAAACCCTGTCGTCGCAAGTCGCGATGGCCACGTTGTGAGTCGCGATGAACAGGGGATCAAAATCCATTCCCAACACAAGCTTTCCACAATTTGCTATGGCCCATCGCGAGTCGCGGCGGAGAGGTTGCGAGTCGCGACGTGATCACAAATTTGATGATAAAATTCTACTCCCGACCTCAACATTTCGCGAGTCGCGACAGCCTCGTAATGGCCCATCGTGAGTCGCGATGAGGAGGTCGCGAGTCGCGACGAGATCAGAACTTATGTGCTAAAAATCTGCTCCCAGCCTCCACATTCCGCGAGCTGCGACGGCCTCGCGACGGACCATCGCGAGTCGCGATGAGACCGTCGCGAGTCGCGATGAGACCGTTGCGAGTCGAGACCAAGCCTTCCCTACCCGTTGCGAGTCACAATGGATCTATCGCGAGTGGCGACGGCGTGCTTCTCAATTTTTCTTAAACCTTCATTCTTCTCCATTTCTCCGCCTCTCACCATTCCACCTCCGCTCATTCTTCCACCATCCTACATATATCGACATATGAACATTCTTTCATCTTTATAGTGCTTTTGTTGATTGTAGTATGCTGACTACATCATTGTGACTGTAATTGCATATCCTATAATGATGCTTGTATATGTGCCGATATGTGTTGGATATTTTTAATGGATAATCTTGTAGTGGTGGTTGTAGGGTGGATTGGTTGTTCTTCGAGAATACTATGGTTATTAATTCTCTATGCTAAACCTAGTATTACAAATTCTTATGCACTTGTGAGTTTGATGTTGATCTCTGTGGTGTAGTCTTGATCAAACGGAGCCAAGGAGGCAATGTTTTGCTCGAGGGGTGAGTTCTTCTACAGCATTTTGCTCTCCCCTTTTTGGCTCCGAAACAAATGGCGGGACCGAGTCTATACAAGTGCATGAGATTGTGCCATATCACCGGCGGCTACGCGGATAAACGGGTGTCACTCTACCTCTTGCCTTGAATTTTTATTGTTCTTTCCTTACATGTTTACATTGAGGGCAATGTAATGTTTTAAGTGCGGGGAGGGGTTAGAGGACTCAATGCATGTTAGCTTGATTTGGAATGCTTTTTGCTACTTTTGATTAGAAAAGCATTAAAAAAACAAAAAAAAAAGAAAGGAAGAAAACCCGCTAAGTTGAAAACCCGAGAGGGCAACTTAGGCAACATTGGGGGCCCGGATAGGTCAAAAACCCAAAAGGGCGGCCTAGGAAAAAATGAGAGGCTAAATTGTGTGGAAAAAGGTGAGATGTGAGCCAAAGAAATATGATGTGTGGCTAGGATGAAAACTCGAAAGAGCTCCTAGGCAAAATGAGAGAAAGCGAGAGAAATTGAAAAATGCTATGATTTCACTCATTTGCTGGCATTGGAATCATAAGGTTACGATTTTCATACAGGTGGATCGGGTAGCTCAACATCTATAGACCTCTTAGGATTGGGTAACTTAGCCGGTTAGGAAATGAAGTATGGTTATGAAATTCTTGATTCCTTTATACTTCGCTTTTGGTTGATATATTGGCATTAGGTTAAACATGTGTTTAAACCTCCTAAATGGTTTTAGCTTCATTTTATGTCATTGGATTTTGGTTGATATATTGGCATTAAGTGAAATATGTGCTTAAACCTCTTAAATGGTTTTAACTTCATTTTGTGTCATTGGACTTTGGGAATATCAATTCGGGACTTTGAAACATTTTTATGGGTAGTGAATTGATAAGTGGTAGGTTTGGTTAGATTTAGGATTGGGGGTTGTGTGTGTGAAAAATTCTCATGTGAGCTTTGATTTTGGGATTCATGATATTGAGAGTTTTTTGTGAGGCTTTGATTGGGGGAATATTAGTTTAGGATATGGACATATGAATTCCTCCATGTGCTTGAATCTTTTCTTACTCGAGGGCGAGTAAGGTTTATGTGTACGGAGGTTTTATGTGCCCATTTTATACGGTTATATTAGGGCTTTTGGGATTAACTTTTGTACACTTTTGTGCTCTAAATATGACATTTTGCCTTGAAATTATCTAAGGAGGGTTAAAAGCGACTTTTACATTTTCATCACTTTTTAGAGAATTTTGTGTGACAAGGTAATTTGTTTGAAGACTTTGAAAACTTTGAAGACTTTGAAGAATATCTTTGAAGATTTGAAGACTTGGATTTGAGCTTTTTGAAGACATGAAGAAGTGGAGAAGTAAAGAGAAGAGAGGGATATGAGATATAAAAAAAGAAAGAAGAAAAAATGCTGAAATTTGCGTCTGTCGTGAGCCGTCGTGACTCACGATGGTTCGTCGCGAGCACGTTGTAAATCGTGATGGTTCGTCGCGAGCACGTCGCGACTCGCGACATACGGGTGGTCTGAATTTCTTCTTGATTTTTGTGCTACAAATACTCCCCTTATCTTCCCCTCTTCAGCGGCTTTTGCCCAGCTCCTTCTTCTGCGTTTTTGGGCTTAGAAACCCTAGGTTTTCTCCTCTTTCTTTTCTTAGTTTTTGTAATTTAATTATGTCTTTTATTTCTCTAGCTTAGTTTTATCTTGGGAGCAAAGGATTGAAGCTTCCATTTCTATGTAGTAAGAACCATTATATCTATCTATTTGATGCTTTTGCTATTGTGCATTTATTGAGCTTTGAATGTGAATTGTTAATTGCATTGATGTTGCTGGAAGCTTGAGTATATGAATTTCTTCTTTATTTACTTGTTAGGGTTGGGAGAAAGTAACTAATTCATCCCTCTTTTAATGTGGAATCCAAGAGAGAATGAGTTAGAGCTTTTTAAATGATGTTGGTGTGTTGATAATTGCTAGATGAATGTGATGATGTCGAACTCGTTGTCATGTTTGTTTTAGGTAGCAAATGAGAAAAGTCTATAAATGTCGATCGTTCTTGACTAATCTTGTGTAAATGCATGAATTGGTTAAATGCTTAGACACGGTGTAGTGTTTATAAGTGTTGCTAAGCTTGTTGATTCTTCATGCTAAATGCCATCAATGGGATACTCTTAGTAATAAGGGAGTAAGTGGTGAGGTTTGACAAGAGATGTCGAATTCACTCTTGCAAACTACTATCTAAAAAGGATAGAAGATTTATCTTCACAACAAGTAGTTGAAGTAGTGAATAGATTGTTTCACTCGTTCTTGAATCCTTTGTTGTTTAGCATTTATGTATTCTTGATGCTATGTTTCACTTCACTTATGTCATATGTTGTTGGAGAATAGGAAGTGTTTTTATGATTGAAGTGTTAGGGTGTTAGGAAAGTGACGAATTCCTAAGCTCCTTTGCATGAAAATCTATGAACATGAACTTAGAACTTCTTGTGCATAATGTGTTGTGATTCTTGCTAGATGGGTATGTTAATGTTAAGCCAAGTAATGAATGTGATAGAATGAGTGAATGGTTCAATGATCTACATTAGGTTTGGAAGTGGATATCAATTGCCCCCAAGGCTTTATCTTTGTAGTTTTAAAACCCCTTTTCCTTAGTTTTGTTTGATGATTAGCATAGTTACTTAACCTTGCTAGTTATCTTGTCTTTTTAATTTCATAACTTAGGACAACCAACCAACCAACCCCCCCCCCCCATTTACATGATTTTATATGTATGTATATATATCTACTCCTAGCCTAATATCAACCTTTTGTGCCTAAACGCTTAGGAATATCCCTCTTCTCCGTGGACGACCCCGACTTGCCACTATCTACTTAGTTGTAGATAGTAAGCATAAAAGGGCTTATAAATATTAACTTTGGGAGGTACGACGATGGCCTCCCAAGTGGTCTGGATAATTCCTGGCCACCGTTGCATAAATATTAACCCATGCGTCGCACCATTTGGCCGCCACCTATTGATGTTTTAGGCATTATACGGGCTTTTCTTTTCTGGAAAAATCCACGTTTCGATCAGATTAAAGTTTGTTTGTATGACGGGGTTACTGCAATATAAGCCATACACATGTTATGTTATTTGTGTTGGAGTTTCGATACTTACGTCGATAGGATTGTTGGAAGTTGTCTCAAGTGTGAGATCCTCAAGGAATTGCATGACATGGTAGCCTCATTCCCAGCTACTTCCTTGTCGTCGGTGCTAAGATAGAATGAAATAATCGATAATGAAAATAGTGTTTGTAAAGAAGAAAATGTACGAAGCATGTTTAACTATTTATGTTTACTACTTACCTTGATGTTTGTTATCTTCCAACTGAAATCCGGTGAGGGTTCATTCTTCCTCTTCAACTCTTATATTCACACACAACCCTGTGACATGTTTGAGTTACTACTTATGAAAATGCTATTATTGGAAAAAGTAGGGTTAATGATGATAAAATTTTACATGGAAATAACTTGTGTCTCTATGTAATCCTCAGGCTAAATAGCATTGGTGAGTGTGTCCAATGTGTAAACAGGGTTTATTTGAGAACAAATGAGTATGAGGAACAAATGTGAACTACGTTAATAATTTTAAAGTTAATCTATCTGCTGAATTTTACAAAACAAATATCAATCAAATTTAAAATGTAAATATTTTGACCTCCTGAGGTATGGCACCAATACATGGTGGCCTCTGAGTTAATCATCGAGTCCAGACGAGGCAAACCCGAGAAGTTATGTCTTCCTCCTAATGCAAGTGGTCGTTTCTTCCAGTGTTGGAGACACGGAACTGGATTCTGCCATTGTTCGTGGCCTTCATTTACTCCACAGGTGCCTATCAGAGTAGAAGTTATTATTTGTCATGAATATGTTAAAGAACAAGATACATGAATTACATTGTTTGGAACTTACCCTATCTACAAATCCATTTGTGCATTTGAGATCCATGTCATCCCATGACAATTCCCGAACTTGTCTCCAAAATCCAATAGTTGCTGAATGCAAAGGCTTGATTTGCACGGTTTGGCAAATGTGGATACAGGAAACTGATTGTAAAATAAAACCTTCCCGTTAGCATTCATTTTCATTGCCTTCTCATTGCAATGGTTGATGAACTCCCCCATAATTGGATGCTCCTTTAAGGCGCACCTGTTTTCAATCTGCACGTAGTTGTTAGAAAAACATGTATTAAGTGATAAGTAAAATTTCCAAATATGTGTGGATGATTTAGTCACGAGCTATGATAGCATTACCAATCTCAGGGGTGAGATCACTGTCTTATGCATTTTTTCCCCGGCTTGCAACTCGTTGTCAAATCCTCCAGTTGTGTTAACAACGTAGTCGGATTTTAATTTGAAAAAATATACATTTAAACACCTAGAATATGTTATTAATCAAAATTATCACTACCACAGAGAGCTCCCTCTAGCACCGGTTTTGAAAACCGGTGCCAAAAATGTAATAGCACCAGTTTTTTAAAAATTTTAACACCAGTTTTTAAAACAGGTGTTAATTTAACACTGGTTTTGGAATTTTAACCGGTGTTTTTAAAAACCGGAGCTAAAAATTTTAAAAATTCTATCTTCCCGCCAAATAAATTGCCAAAACTTTTAAAATAGCACCAATTAATATTAATCATTACTAAAAATATTAAAAATTCATTTTTCCCGCCAAAGAAATCGCCAAAAATTTTTAAAATTCAAATTTCCCACCCCTAATTTCAAAATATTCGTCAAAATTTTTTAAAGTACAATCTTCTCACTAAAGAATTCAAGGTTTGCCAAAACAGATTTAAAAAAATTTGCCAAAAATTTCAAATAATGTTGCCAGAAATTTCATGTGCTGGGAGCAGCTGCACACAACACTCTAAGCTATTTTTTTTAACTTTCAAAATCGTCCACTTCTTTTGTTGAATTTAACTAATAACTAAGTTAAGTTAAATTAATGAATGATTAACCTTTATTGACCAAATATATATAAATAAGAATAAAATTCTTTTACATTCACTAATTAACGTTCAACCCTTAATTGATTTAATATACATAAATACAACTTTAACTAGTCAACCATTGCTCCTTATTTGATTTTCAATATATAAGCACTAATAACTAGGTTGACTTTGACTTATCAATGGTCAAACGGTACTTGACTTTCAATATATAAACACTAATAACTAAGTTGACTTTAACTAATAAACGTTCAACACTTACATTACTTTCTATATATAAACACTAATAACTAGGTTGACTTTGACTAATCAGTGGTCAAACTTTACTTAAATTTCTATATGTAAACACTAGTAACTAAGTTGACTTTAACTAACCGACGATCAACCCTTACTTGTTAACTGTCAAACATTATTTGAATTAGTATATATAAATACAAACAAAATTATTTGACTTTGACTAATCAATGGTCAACCCTTACTTGGCTTTCTACACAAAAGTATTAATAACAAAGTTGACTTTAACTAATCCACGGTCAACCATTACTTGGCTTTCTACATAGAAGTACTAATAACAAAGTTCACTTTAACTAATTGGCGGTCAAATGTAAACACCAATACCTAAGTTGACTTTAACTAATCCACGATACACCATTACTTGACATTCAATTTATAAACACTAATAACTAAGTTGATTGTAACTAATTAACATGAAACTTTATTTGAATTAGTATATATAAATACAAATAAAAATGTTTGACTTTGACTTATCAACGGTCAATCTTTAATTGACTTTCAATATACAAACACTAATAACTAGGTTGACTTTGACTAATCAACGGTCAAACCTTACTTGACTTTCAATACATCAAATTACTAGGTTGACTTTGGCTAATCAGCGGTCAAACCTTACTTAACTTTCAATATATAAACAATATGAATAAGTTGACCTTAACTAATTAACGGTTACACTTTATTTGAATTAATATATATAAATACAAATAAAAATATCTAATTTTAACTAATCAATGGTTAACCCTTACTTGACATGTTGTTCAGCTGTTAATTATTTTGATTTGACTATGGAAATAGGTACTTCCTCAAGGTCCTTCTTTAAGGGAATTTACATTTCTCTTAAAACAAGGTATTTCAATAAATTTTTTATATTGCAATTAAAACCTTGAGTGAATTACAATTTTAACCCTATGTTTTGTGAGAAAGTGCAAGAAGACCTTGTTAAATCATAAAGTGCAAAATTAACCCTGTAAATTGTTGACCAAAATGTCTACTCTAAAAATGGTTGGAAATAAGTGAAATAACTATTATACCCCTGAGTTAGAAAATTAAAAAATTAAAAGGACACCTTGACACACATTTCTTCATTTTCCTCGTTGCTGCTCGACTCTGCTCTCACCTTGTCACAGAGGCAGATGATGGGCGGAGGCGGGGAGCGATAGAGCTGGTTTTGGACGATGGTGTTTCTAGGGTTTAGGTGGTAGTATTGGGTGGAGGAAGATGAGATCTCAGCATCGATTGGTTTGGGCGATTGTGGTTCCACCCAGTGACGGAGCGGAGATGAGTCAGAGGTGACAGTGCGATGGACCGACAAAGTGACTGCGGATTGGAGCGGTTGTGGAGCAGTGGTAACGAAGTGGCACGGTGTGGCCAGGGATAGGTTTTATGGTAGACCTAGGAGGTGGCGGAGCTAGGGGGTGTCAAAGCTATAGCAGTGGTGGCGCACAGTTCTTTTAGGTGGCTTGTGGTGTGGGTTTTTGGCGGATCTGGGGCCGAGCTAGGAGGTGACAGAGCTAGGGAAAAGGTAGGGGGTTGCGGAGCTAGGGCAACGGCGATGTATGCCTGAAAACATTGAGCTCATGCACCATTGAGCTCAGGCACAAACATTTTCAATTAAAAGGTACCTTTTAATTGCATGTTCGTTTTGTTGCTTCAGCCTTAAAACATCTGCTCCTAAATTTAAATGAGAAGTAGTAGCTAACAATCATTCAAATTATGGGTATTTCGTTTGGTTACTGAATACTTGCAACTTCCTGAATGGTCTTAGTATCTGGAAACAAGAACTTAGGAGATTAGAAAGATTGAATTATGCTAATGCAAATGGGCTAATATGTATCTAGTTTGTTTCTCCTTTTATTGCACGATTACAAACAAGCAAACCTTTACAGTTGGCCATAGCTCAAGATTTAGCCCTTGCTTTTGTTCCATGCATGACAACTACCAAAATAAATTTTGTTTTTGTATGTGTTTAAGCTCAATTAACATAGAACATGTTAACCAAGCTCTTGACTATTTGTGTAACTAAATTGGATCAGGCATTTGATGTGTGGTCCGGAAACATAGTGCTGAGTTTTTGCAGCCATTAAAAAAATGTGAACTGTTGCTGGTAAAATGTAGATGAGCAGGTACTTCTTTAAGGAAATTGAGTTATGGAAAGAAGATAACATATTGAAGGTAGTTGTAGTAGTCTTACATTTTCTTTGGATTGTATTATGGACCATTTTATCTGGTAGGAATGCCAGGTGTTGAAATTTCATATGGAAGGGACCCTCTTGAGGCTCTTGATTTCTAAGACTGATTATTGTTTGGCTTTGATTGCAGAAAGCAATGGCGGAAAAAACAAGGGCTGCAAATTCTCACGGAGAACGTATGTTTTCAGTCGGCTGTTTTTAATTCTAGTGTTTTGTTCATAAGTATGTTAATTCTAGTGTTTTGACCGGCTATTTTCTAGCCGGCTGTTGTTTTCAGTCGGCTGTTGTTAATTCTAGTGTTTTGTTCATAAGTATGTTAATTCTAGTGTTTTGACCGGCTATTTTCTAGCCGGCTGTTGTTTTCAGTCTTTGCTTACCAAAGTTATCACAGTTGATGTTGTTTTGTTCTATATGTTTGTATGCTGCTTATGCTTTCTGTGCTCTTTTCTACCTGAGTACATTTGTATTTTGAACTAGGATAATGTTTTGTGAGTAAGGATTGATTGGTGGCTGACTTATTTTAAGTCTATGTTGTGTACCGTATTTGTGTGAGATGTGGTGGAAGGAAGAGACCAGTGCCAAAAGGTTTGTGTATGGAAAGCCTACAAACCAGGGAAAATAGTTGTATAGATCTAGTTTTTTCCACCTCTTCCTTTCCGTTTCAGCTTCTACATTTTGAGGCAGTGTATGCCTTTTCAATTTCATTTTGCTAAGTAGTGAGTTCTATTATTTTTCCTCAGTGGAAGAATCAGAAGAAATGCAGTCGTGGATAATTACCTTAGGTATAGGGATGCTATTAACCAGCTGGTCCAGGTGGGAGAAACCTGCCAAACGCTGCAACTGCTACTTAAGGATAAATAGGTGTGCATCACCTTGTGTTTTCTTTTATTTCAATTGAAGTGCGTTAGCAGTAGATGCTATTTTACCTGATTGCAACTCTCACTTGGTAATGATAGCTACAGTTTAGAGTGTGTTGTCTACTGATGATGCTACATCGAAATTCTTTATGTTGTGTGTTGATTACATGTATGTTCTCACTGTAGTGTTATTTTGTGTTATAGTCTGGAATCTGTATAATGTGTGTTGTAGCTGAACTTATTATCGAATTTGTGAATACATCATTTCAAAGACAACCCGGATGACAAGAATCCTCTTTAAAACACTAAGAATGGAGTCTACACTTAAGACTGAAGATTGGACAATGTAGTGATTTCTTGGGGGCATGATGAATACATGTATTTGGTACATTTTCTTCAATTTCTTAATGAGTAATTATTTTGAGTAGTTAGTTCAGATCGGGTGAAAAGATGAGTATTTAGTTTTCTGGCATATGGTATGGTAGGGTATATTTGAGAATTTCTAAAGACCATAGATTATTAATTTTATATCATACATTTTTTGGTTTTATTTCTACATTATCAATTTTGTGAAGTTAATTTTATTATTAAATTAATGTCCTACTAAATTGTTAGTTTTGGGTCTTTTCCCTTCCTCTAAAAGTGGCTATGTGCAGCTGCTTTCAGAGAAAGGGATTTTCTTAATCGTTGTAAATATTTTAGCACCGATTAAAAAATAGGTTCTAACAAAAAAATGGTGCTAACAAAAAAAACCGGTTTAAAAAACCGGTGCTAAAATTATCACCGGTTTTTGAAAACTGGTGAAACCTTTTCATCGTGCACTTAGGCACCAGTTTTTGGGTAAAATAAACTGGTGCTAGAATAGGAAATAACTGATGCTAGGGGGGGGGGGGGTTCCTGTGATAGTGTATATTAGAAATAGTTAATCTATCATACCTCGTTATCGGTGACCTCGAAGAAGTCACAAAGTCACTCATTCTATCACATTCATTACTTGGCTTAACATTAACATACCCATCTAGCAAGAATTACAACACATTATGCATAAGAAGTTCTAAGTTCATGTTCATAGATTTTCTTGCAAAGGAGCTAAGGAATTCGTCACTTTCCTAACACCCTAACACTTCAATCATAAAAACACTTCCTATTCTCAAACAACATATGACATAAGTGAAGTGAAACATAGCATCAAGAATACATAAATGCTAAATAACAAAGGATTCAAGAACGAGTGAAACAATCTATTCACTACTTCAACTACTTGTTGTGAAGATAAATCTTCTATCCTTCTTAGATAGTAGTTTGCAAGAGTGAATTTGACATCTCTTGTCAAACCTCACCAATGACTCCCTTATTACTAAGAGTATCCCATTGATGGCATTTAGCACGAAGAATCAACAAGCTTAGCAACACTTATAAACACTACACCGTGTCTAAGCATTTAACCAATTCATGCATTTACACTAGATTAGTCAAGAACAATCGACATTCATAGACTTCTCTCATTTTCTACCTAAAACAAACATGACAACGAGTTCGACATCATCACATTCATCTAGCAATTATCAACACACCAACATCATTTAAAAAGCCCTAACTCATGCCCTTGGATTCCACATTAAAAGAGGGAAGAATTAGCTACTTTCTCCCAACCCCAACAAGTAATCATAAAAGAAATTCAATTACTCAAGCTTCCAACAACATCAATGCAATTAACAATTCACATTCAAAGCTCAATAAATGCACAATAGCAAAAGCACCAAATAGATAGATATAATGGTTCTTACTACATAGAAATGGAAGCTTCAATCCTTTGCTCCTAAGATAAAACTAAGCTAGAGAAATAAAAGACATAATTAAACTACAAAAACTAAGAAAAGAAAGAGGAAAAAACCTAGGGTTTCTAAGCCCAAAAATGCAGAAGAAGGAGCTGGGCAAAAGCTGCTGAAGAGGGGAAGATAAGGGGAGTATTTACAGCACAAAAATCAAGAAGAAATTTAGACCACCCATCCATCGCGAGATGCGACGTGCTCGCGACGAACCATCGCGAGTCGCGACGGACTCGCGACGGCTCACGACAGACGCAAATTTCAGCATTTTTTCTTCTTTCTTTTTTTATATCTCATATCCCTATCTTCTCTTTACTTCTCCACTTCTTCATGTCTTAAAAAAGCTCAAATCCAAGTCTTAAAATCTTCAAATCTTCAAAGATATTCTTCGAAGTCTTCAAAAAAATTACCTTGTCACACAAAATTCTCTAAAAAGTGATAAAAATGTAAAAGTCACTTTTAACCCTCCTTAGATAATTTCAAGGAAAAATATCATATTTAGAGCACAAAAGTGTACAAAAGTTAATCCCAAAAGCCCTAATATAACCGTATAAAATGGGCACATCACCACTGATGTCTTTGGATGGGTGATGGGAATTTTTCATTTATGGATTGATATGGCATGATTGTATATTGACATTAATTTCATTAATTCTTTTGTTGTACAATTTGTTCATTGTTATTTACATCATTAGTTGCCTAGTAATTTTTCCAACTTATTAAAGGGATTATTTATAATCCATTTTTCCCGTGGTTGATCCGATATTATACAACAATTTTAAAAATTACCCATGCAATGTTTTTCTAAAATCAACACCGGTTGCTGATTCATAATCGATGCTATCAATTAAAACCATCCAGGGATACTGGTGCTTAAATAATCACTACTACTGGTGCTATTGTTAAAAGTACCAGTTCTATAAATCATACTTACATGCACTAGAAAATTTTCCTTACCGGTGCTATAATATGAACACCGGTACATATACTTACTACCAGTGCTCAAAAACTGTACCTAGCATGTTGATTTGTACACCAATAAATTAATTTTTGAGCACGGGTCTATAACATACAGGTTCTCAATTTTAGCACATGTACTTATTCTTACTATCGGTGCTCAAAAACTATACATGGCCGGCATATTTGTGCTCCAGTATCTAATTTTTTTTATCACCGGTGTGTAACTTATCGGCTTTAATCTTGTGCACTGGTATGTCTTACCAGGGCTATTACCTCGACCTTTTGTACTGGGTCACTTGTGTACTGGTATCCCAGCAGGTAAAACACTGGTGCCTATGATGGATTTCTACCAGTGCCTATGGGGGGTCCTCCTAGTAGTAACCTTTAAACTTTGGGCCGACACCACATTACCTAGAACAAATCCCTTTTCTACCATAAAATGGAATTTCTCATAATTCCACACAAGTTTTGTGTCAATACACCTTTCTAGCACAAATGCCAAAGGATGTAGACAAGAGTTGAAGAAGTATCCATGTATGGTGAAATCACCCATGAAGACTTCAACAAAGCGCTCGATGAATTCAGTGAATATCTAACTATACAACTCTGGAAGGTACCTAGGGCATTGCAAAGACTAACGGGCATGCGCCTATATGAAAAAGTGCCAAAAGGGCATGTGAAGGTGGTTTTTCTTGGTCCTCAGGGTCGATGGCTATTTGGTAATATCTTGAATATCCATCGAGGAGCAATAATAAGCGTGACTGGCTAACCTCTCTAGCATTTGGTCAATGAAAGGCAAAGGGAAATGGTCCTTGAGAGTTACTGCGTTTACATGTGATAGTCAATACACACTCGCAATCCATTTTGAATACAGGTAGGTACACACCCTGCTCTTTTTGTGAACCACTTGGGTGGGACTTGCCCAAATACTATTGGAGATAGGATATATCACCCTCACATTAAGTAGCCTAAGGACTTCACCTTTTACTCTTTCCATCATTAGCGGGTTTAACAACCTTTGAGGTTGGCATACGAGCTTTCCACCGAGGGACTTATGCCTTTAATTTCAGCTAAGTCCAACCTATGGCTCCCTTAAAATTCATAAAACCTCTTGTCTCTAGTTAGCATGCTAGAAATAATCATTGGTAGTGTCTCTTCCTCGCCTACGAAAGCATACTTCAAATTTTTGGGTAGGGGCCTAAGTTTATATACGGGTGGTTCTTCTACTGAAGGTTTGATATCATTCATGGCTAGTTCATCTAGGTTCTTAGGTAGGGCCTATGTGAGTCTCAAGTTAGGGATTAACCTCCCTCACATTTTCCGTTATGCCAGTATGCATCAGTCAAAGGATCATTATCTAAAGCTACCTTCATGGCAACATCAAAAGTCTCTTGAACAATATCATCAAGAACATCAATCACAAATAGAGGATATTCATCAGCAAGGCAATTTATGCTCTGAGACATGTTAAATTCTACAATGTTTTTACCCCACTCTAAGCTTAATTTCCCAATATGTACATCAATTTTATCCCTAGAGATCTTTAAGAAGAGTCTTCCTAGTAATATAGGGGTAGTATCAATTTAATTTTCCATATCTAGGACATATTCAGCCGATAATGTTAATCCACTAACATTGACCATTACATCTTCAACGATACCTAGCGGGTACATGGTGGAGAACCATTGGAATACCATCCTCGTGGCATGCATTTTTCCTAAGTTTAATGATCTATACAGAGAGTAAGGGATAACATTAATTGATGCCCCTAAATCTACCATATCTTTCTTAATCAAGGTCCCTAGAATTGTGCATGGAATGGTGAACATGCTAGGATCCTTACACTTAAGGGGGAGGTCAATTTGCATGAGAGAAAGGGATGCCTACTAGTTTGATCTACCAATCTATGCCTAAATTCATTTCTCAAAACACATAATTCTTTCAAAAATATTTCACATTTAGGCATAAGATCAATAATGTCAAAAGTAGAAGGATTAACCTCAGAGTGGCCGAGGATCTCGAATAACTCCATGTTGTGCTCAACTCCTTGCTTATTTCTCAACCCAGACAGAGAATAGGGTGGTGGAGCTTCCTCATCCATTAGCTTCTATCTTCCCATCAGTTGGCTCACCTTCCCTATCAATTCACTTACATGCCCCCCAAATCTCTAAACATTTAAAGATAGTTAAACCCCAAAATCCGGAATGCATCCAAAAACATGGGTTTAGATTGATTCACTAGTCCTACCAAAATTGGTTAAAACCACAAGTATTTCCTCACTTGTGCATTTGGGAACTAAATTTAAGTATTTGTTCCATGAAATGGGGGTGTATCTCAAAACCGAATTGGGTGAGTCATGGCATGGGTACCATTCTTATTGCCTTTGGTCTTCTAACACAACAAGTTCCATCTCTCTCTCATAGTCACTCAACCACGAACAATACTATGTAGGACGATCGTAGTGACATACCCTATAAAGTTTCTCTCATTGAGTACTTTCTCCCCACATTTCTATCTTCCTCTAATAAAAACAAAAACAAAGAAAACACACAGAGTTAGGAATCGTAGTGTAAGGGTCCTCGATTTGCACCAAGAACTCAAATAGTACCTATGCCAGAAAACCAAAAACAAACAAAATAACAACACTAACTACTCTACCAATAAACATTGAAAAATAGGTTTTGGGGGATTTTTCAACTAACAACTACAAACATGCGAGATCACAAGAGATTAAACTATATAGACTAGCACTTAAGGGGTATTTGCTTAACATGATTGATGAATGGCTTTTATCCTTGATTTAATCACATACAAATATATAAGCCTATCTTATGCCTATGCCAAATAGTGTGAAGATAGCTAGATATATCCCTTTGTCTGTCACACAAAGGTACTTACCACCAATACATGCATAGGCCTGGACACTCTACTATGCATTAGATATGAAATTGAGGGTAATACATCCCGGACACTCCACTATGGATATTAATCCATAGGCCTGGGAGGCAAAGGGAATTGATATCTTGTGACGGCTATAGAGTCGGCATAACTCTAGTTTCTACAAACAATCATGCTAATCTATCGTAGTAAGCCAAGGGTTTCCCTCATTATAATTTTCTGAATCGACTGCCCAACATGTGATTTCTCACACTAGTCAATTAGAATTATGGTTTAACAAATAGAAAGATATACTCTTGAGGTAACATGAATGCACTTATCTCCCTGCTGTTCTTGAACCTACTCTATAATCTAACACTCCAAAGAGAGCAATGAAGCCTATCCTGATTTTACACTACCATATATGTATGTATGCATCATAATAATAGCATAGCATAAATATCAAAGAAATCATAAATTAAGCACTAATCATCAAAGGACATAACAATAGGAGAATCTATAAATCTCAAAAAGCCAAAATGAATTCATAAATACAAATACTACTCCAGGAAAATTAACCACTCCCTAAGCGTTGAACCCAAGTATTTTATTGGATTCAATGCCAATGGGCAAAACCAAGAAGAAACTAACATAGAGAGAAGGGTTATTCCATTTCTCTCTCTAGAATGCCTTCCAAAAGTGTAGAATGAAGTTCAAAATTAAGCCAAATTCAAACGCTAGTAGACAAAGGATTATATTTATAGTAGTAGGTAAATAGGCCTAGAAAAAGGCCCAAACTAGGCCAAAAAATCCTATCCGCCGCAATTTGCACAGGACGGCTGGTGCAGGGTGTCTCCGGCATAGCCCATGCTAATTGGCATGGTCGTGCTAGGCACCTTTGGCATGGGCTGTGCCAGCTGACATGGATCGTTGGCTAATGCTTAGGTTTGGATTTTCTGATCATGCGCACTCATATATTTTGGCGCGGACCGATAGCTAGGAGGGGTATGTCGACCAAATGATCGGCACAAGCCATGTAGAACTTCACGAGGTGTCGGCTGGGAGTTGGTTCAGAACAAAATGACAACATGGACTGTTAAGAATTTTACACCCCGCCAGCATATATTTGATTCTTGCATTGAAACAACATGGGTCGTTTGAAGTGAAATGGCCCACATTCATACTTGGAAAATTTTGAGTTGTTTAGGTGACATGGGTCGTGTAGGTACTGGTGGTTTATGCCAAAGGATACTGGCACGGGCCGTGCTTATTCAAGCAATTCATGTTGAGAGGCACTGGCACGGCCATGCTGATCTGGGCGCCTAGTACTCAGAGGCATTGGCACGGGTTATGCTGGACTGGGTGCTTGTGCAGATGCCCTCTAGCACATGTTGTGCTACTTCATGCGGCTCGTGCTGGTGCTTTTTGGTACGGTCTTATCTGCTGGTACAAAATGTGTTGGGTGATGCAAGCATCCTTTGTCTTTGGAATTTGAACTTCAACTCCAACCTTTTTTTGGATTCTCTCCATCTACTACAAGGCTTTTAGCTCGTAGCCTTCTAATCTGTCACTCTTGCCAGTGGCCTTCTACTATTTACTACCATTTTTGCAAATGTCCTTCTACAAAATGATGATAAAATACTCATGAGACACCTACTAATAACATCACAAAGGAAGTTCTAGGTAATTTTGAATACAAAGTGTCCTTTAGTTCCAATTAAATCTACAAAACTCTGTATTTTGATAAGAAAACAACCAACAGTCAACTAAACCCTTTGTCTCGTAAACCTAACTAAAACTAGCAATCAACCTGATGTGCCCATTTTATACGGTTATATTAGGACTTTTGGGATTAACTTTTGTACACTTTTGTGCTCTAAATGTGACATTTTGCCTTGAAATTATCTGAGGAGGGTTAAAAGCAACCTTTACGTTTTTATCACATTTTAGAGTATTTTGTGTGACAAGGTAATTTGTTTGAAGACTTTGAAAACTTTGAAGGCTTTGAAGAATATCTTTGAAGATTTAAAGATTTGAAGACTTGGATTTGAGCTTGTTGAAGATATGAAGAATTGAGGAAGTGAAGAGAGGAGAAGGATATGAGATATAAAAGAGAAAGAAGAAATAATGCTGGAATTTGTGTCCGTTGCGACACGCGATGGTTCATCGCGAGCTCGCGACGGACGAGTGGTCTGAATTTCTTCTTGATTTTTGTGCTATAAATACTCCCCTTATCCTCTCCGCTTCAATAGCTTTTGCCCAGTTCTTTCTTCTGCATCTTTGGGTGTTAAAACCCTAGGTTTTCTCTTCTTTCTTTTCTTAGTTTTTGTAGATTAATTATTTCTTTTAGTTCTCCAGCTTAGTTTTATCTTGGGAGCAAAGGATTGGAGCTTCCATTTCTATGTAGTAAGAACCATTATATCTATCTATTTGGTGTTTTTGCTATTGTGCATTTATTAAGCTTTGAATGTGAATTGTTAATTGCATTGATGTTGTTGGAAGCTTGAGTATATGAATTTCTTGTATGATTACTTGTTAGGGTTAGGAGAAAGTAGCTAATTCTCCCCTCTTTTAATGTGGAATCCAGGAGCATGAGTTTGAGCTTCTTAAATGATGTTGGTGTATTGATAATTGCTAGATGAATGTGATGATGTCGAACTCATTGTCATGTTTGTTTTAGGTAGCAAATGAGAGAAGTCTATGAATGTCGATCGTTCTTGACTAATATTGTGTAAATGCATGAATTGGTTAAATGCTTAGACACGGTGTAGTGTTTATAAGTGTTGTCGAGCTTGTTGATTCTTCGTGCTTAATGCCATCAATGGGATACCGTTAGTCCTAAGGGAGTCATTGGTGAGGTTTGACAAGAGATGTCAAATTCACTCTTGCAAACTACTATCTAAGAAGGATGGAAGATTTATCTTCACAACAAGTGGTTGAAGTAGTGAATAGATTGTTTCACTTGTTCTTGAAGCCTTTATTATTTAGCATTTATGTATTCTTGATGCTATGTTTCAATTCATTTATGTCATGGGTTATTTGAGAATAGGAAGTGTTTTTATGATTGAAGTGTTCGGGTGTTAGGAAAGTGATGAATTCCTTAGCTCCTTTGCATGAAAGTCTATGAACATGAACTTAGAACTTCTTGTGCATAATGTGTTGTGATTCTTGCTAGATAAGTATGTTAATGTTAAGTCAAGTAATGAATGTGATATAATGAGTGAATGGTTCAATGATCTACACTAGGTTTGGAAGTGGATATCAATTGCCCCCAAGGCTTTATCTTTATAGTTTTAAAACCCTTTTTCTTAGTTTTGTTTGATGATTAGCATAGTTACTTAACCTTGCTAGTTATCTTGTCTTTTTAATTTCATAACTTAGGAACACCAAACAACCAACCCCCCCCCCATTTACATGCTTTTATATGTATGTACATATGTCTACTCCTAGCCTAATATCAACCTTTTGTGCCTAAATGCTTAGGAAGATCCCTCTTCTTCGTGGACGACCCCAACTTGCCACTATCTACTTAGTTGTAGATAGTAAGCATTTAGGTCTTAAAAGTATTAACTTTGAGAGGTACGGCGATGACCTCCCACAACCAAACAAAATATAGTAACAAGTGTGTTGAATGCATTAGTTAACGAATGCATAATGGTGCAGATCAATTCCCCCACACTTAAACCTTTACTCATCCTCGAGTAAAAAAACATGCAAAGATTCAAGAGGATTGTAGCATGCAAGAATAAGTTAACTAATGCATTCAACTTGTTACTAGATTTCCCTAGTTCGCCCAAACTATCACACTTCCCAAATAGACCAAGTATTATACACAACAAAATCTTATAAAGAAAAAGGTAGGTAAAGATGATAAGTGTTGAGCTAGCTTACTCCACCGAATAGTCCACCAAAAGAAATCCAAGAGTTGTTGTCGAAAAGACCACTAAGGATTATCCCAAAGATCCTCAACTTGGTTGCAACTAAGGACAATACAAAATATCATTAACTTAGTTTCCACCAGGGATAATCACAAAAGATCCTCAACTTAGTTTCCAATTTCACTTAATTTCTCTCATTTTTCCTATGAGCCCTTTATTTTTTTCATCCTAACATTCACAAATGTTGAGCTCTCACCTTTTTCCACACAGCCTCCCCTTTTTGCCTAGGTTTTTCAACCTAGCCCGACCTTCCCTCTCATTTTTACCTAGGTCTTTTGACCTATCTAGGCTTTCCCATTGTTGCCCAAGTTTCCCTTTCGAATTTCCAACATAGCCAAGTATATATTTTTTTCATATTTTTCAAATTTTTCAATTTTTTTGTGTAGCACAAAGTGCCCCAAAGATGGGCTTCATACTACATGAAGATAAGAAAAACAAATTACACCACCAAAGTGTTCCCAAAATAAAACATCCCCCAAAACACAAGCTACAAAACTTACCAAATAAAACACACACCACCAAAATGTTTCCAAGACTCTCCAAAATATACCATAAAAGGTGCCCTCACACCCAAAAGCAACAAAACAACAAAGAGTTCATCAATCCAAATGAGGGGAAAAGAAAAAAAAGGAAAGTAATAGTCATTGTCCCAAACATGCAAATCAAAAGGAAAAGCAGATAAAGGAAAGTACCACCATGGTGGTGTTCCAACCTGGGAGGTCGTCGCCGTACTTTTCAAAGTTACTACTTTTAAGCCCTAAATGCTTCCTATCTAATATTAAGTAGATAATGGCAAGTCGGGGTCATCCACGAGAAAATGGATCTTTTTAAGTGTTTTAAGCATATATAGGAGAAAACATACTAAGCACATACATACATAGATATATATATATATAAAAGCGTGTAAACAAGGGGGGGTTTTGGTTGGTTTGATCCTAAGTTAACAAATTAAAGTACAACAACTAGCAAAGCAACAGAACGATGCTAATCATGCAATACAACTAAAGGTAAGATGAAAATAACAATTTACGGAACTTTGGTCGCAATTGACTTCCACTTTCAAACCTCTTATCCATCATTGAACATGCAACTTATTTACTACTTTCACTACTTGTTGTGAAGGCTAAACTTATATCCTTCTTAGATAGTAGTTTGCAAGAGTGAATTCGACATCTCTTGTCAAACCTCACCAATGACTCCCGTAGTCGAAACACGACTCAAGGTATCCCATTGATGGCATTTAGCACGAAGAATCAACAAGCTCGGCAACACTTATAAACACTACACCGCGTCTAAGCATTTAACCAATTTATGCATTTACACAAGATTGGTCAAGAACGATCGACATTCATAGACTTCTCTTGTTTGCTCCAAGCGATAAACATAACAAAGAGTTCAACTTTATCATATTCACCTAGCAATCATCAATCCATCAACACAATCAAACGCTCTAAATCATACTCATAGATTCCTAACAAGAAAAGGGGGGAAATCAACCCACTTCCCCCAAACCCTAGAAAGCAATTCATACAAGTATTTCATACACTCAAGCTTTCAACAACATTAATAATATCAACAAACACATTCAATGCTCCATAAATGTACAATAGTAAGAGCAATAAATAAGCTACAAATTGTTCTTAGGACATGGGCTTGGAAGCCTTAGTCAATTGCTCCCAAGATATAGATTAGCTACAAGAGTTCATGCTAATCAATGCTAAACAACTAATCATAAAAACAAGAGAATTCAAGGATGAAAAATGGAAGAAAAAGGGTTTCAAACAGTACAGAAATCGCAGCTGGAGAAGATGCTGAATGAGAGGAAAGAGAGTGGTATTTATAGTACAAAGAAGATAAGGTGAAATTCTGGCCGCCTGTTGGTCGCGACTCGCAACGGGTGCCATAATTTTGCATTATTTCTTCTTCTTCTTCTTGTGGCATGCAGTCATCTTCATAGTCATTCCTCTCAATCTCCAAGTCTTAAATGGCTCCAAAAATGGTCTTCAATGGCCTCCGGTCTTCATGTCTTCGAAGCAATTCTTCGAGAGTGTATTCTTCAATGGCCTCCGGTCTTCATTGCCTCAATGTTCTTCCCTTGTCACACAAAATCCACTTAGAAGAGGTAAAAGAGCAGAAAGTTGCTCTTACCCCTCCTAAGAGAATTTAAAGGTAATATACAAGCTCTTGATAATAAAAGAGCACAAAAGTGACCCTAAATAGTACTAAATTATGCATATCAAATGGACACATCAAGCCTCCCCACACTTGAACCTTACTTGCCCTCGAGTAAGAAAAGATCCAAGCATACGAAGGAAATGATATATCCACATCCTAACTACTAATCCCCCAAATCAATACCTCACAAAACTCTCAATATCACACATCCCAATGTTAAAGTCAAATGAGAAGTTTCCCACAACCCCTATTCCTAAATCTACCCAAACCATATCATCCCATCAATTCATCGATTTCCCTAAGACATCTCCAAATCCCGAATTGATAATCCCAAATCCAATGATAAAAGATGAAGCCAAAAGTGTATTACATCAATATATCAATCTAATAACGAAGCATCTTAATGATCAAGAATTTCATAACTTACTCCGTCTTTTCCCGCTAAATTTTCCATTCCCAAAAGGTCCTCAAGATGTGAAGCTACCCAATCCATCCGTGTGGTCACCGCAACCTTATGACTCCATCGCCGGCAAATGAGTAAACACTTGATGTATTTTTTTTCAATTTCTCTCGTTTTCTCTCATTTTGCCTAGGAGCCCTTTCGGGTTTTCATCCTAGCCACACATCATGTTTCTTTGGCTCACATCTCACCTTTTTCCGCACATTTAGCCTCTCATTTTTGCCTAGGCTGCCCTTTCAAGTTTTTCACCTATCAGGGCCCCCAATGTTGCCTAAGTTGCCCTCTCGGGTTTTCAACTTAGCGGGATTCTCTCTTTTTTTTCTTTTTTCTTTTTCTTTTTTTCAATTATTTTTCACGTGTCTCCAATCCAAAAAGTAGAAAATTTCTTTCCAAATGTGAAGGTTAAGAAAAGTATCAAAGCCAACATTATCTAAGTACATCAAAAGAAAAACAATATCCAAAACAAAACAACCGAGTTTGTGTAAAAGTATCTCCAACCCTAATCGCCTAACAATAGTAGATACCCCTCCCCATACTTAGAACACTACATTTCCCTCAATGTAGACTAGGGAAAAACCGTACAAAGTGATGTATGTAAAGGGTAAAAATGTGGTGCTCACACAATCAATGCTGTGATGAGGATGGGTCACTGCCGAAGTAGCGCTGCTACTACTGTGCTAGCCACTCTGTGCTCCTCTGCCTCCTCGCTCTCCACCTCTCTGCTCTTGGATCGGGGCCTGATGCACCGCCCGAATGGGACTGTAACTCATGGATGCGAGCTGATAGGTGGTCAATCTTCTCATCCATATCGATCAAAGCCTGGGAGACAAACACGTTGTGCTCCAAAATCATGCTGTCCTGTCGGTGGAAACCATCATGCATGGTCTGCATCATCCACTCATAGAAATCTAGTGAAGGCTGGGAATAATGAGGTGGAGCATAATCCTCCTGCATGGGTTCCTTTTCTAGTGGTGGAGGCTGTGTAGAGTAGTGTTGCTACTACTGCTGCACCGAGGAAGGTAGGGTGCTATCGTCACGCTAGACAGGGGCTGGCCCGAGGTCGCGGAGCTCACACTGGAACTCAGCTATACATGAGGAGTTCGGGGAGATCGCCAAATCTCCCAGAGGTGTTTTGAACTCCAGGTTCGTCTTGCTCTGCTGAGGAAGTGCCATGAATGTGACCTTCCTCGCACCGTATAACCAATAAAAGAGCCCAGTGGTCCGTGTGACACCGAGCATCTCAAATTAAACTAGCCACTCAACAGTGATCAGATAAGACGCCCGTCTCCCTAAACATGGAAAGTTGGCCGGAGGGACTAATCCCAAGTACTCTGCTAGAAGGCCTATCATCCCTCCGACCATGATCTTCCCCTTGGCCTTTCCTGCCACTTCCACAATCCTCTTCATCCACAGCTCTGCCCACAGACCATATCTTTCCCCCTCACTCGTCAAGTGTCGTAGGATGTGAATGTCATTGTCTGGCACATTCGTCAGCTCCGCAGAGCAAAGGACTGTACCAGCCAAGAGTCGGTGACATAACAGAGTGCAGGGTGGATGATGGCGCTACTGTTGTCATGAGAGTTCTTTGGCCTCATATTGATGACATTCCAAAACTGCATGTCATCCTCAATTGACCACTCTTGGGCCTTTGGGTCCAGTCTGTTCCGTATCTCGGCGGTGTCAAAACCAAAGGCCTCCTCAATCTGTGAGATGGTCAGTTGCCAAGATAGGTCATCTAGGTGAAAGGCAATGTACCTCTCACAGGGTTGATCACCCCCCATGCTGCTCATATAGACTGTGGACAAGAACGCCAACGTGTACCTCCGGTAAGAGGGCGCGCTCTTACTCATAAATCTCTCCATTCCCCCTTTGGCGAGGAGGCATCTCATAGGCTGCGTGAGGCCAAGGACATCCAGTGTAGGCACATCAACAAAACTGGTCTCTTTAAGATGGCACGTCTCTAGGGCTTCCCATCTCTCCGCATAGGACCCGGCGAACCGGGTCAAGCCCATGTACCTATCCGTAGGGGAAGGTATAGGGCCCGATTCCGGAGCCGGTGAAGGAGGTGGAGGTGGAGCAACGGTGCGTTCGTCTCGTGGGGGAGCCCTAGATCTCTTCTTGGGGGCCATATCTAACAATCACAGCAAACAAGTCAAACGAAAAGGAATATATGTATATGCACTGTGGCATATCTATAACCATTCTTAAACTAGTTCATCATCACAGGCTAAATCAAAATCAACTCAACTAGTTCAAGTCTTACTCGCAATTGCATATACAATCTACATTATGTCCAACAAGCCCATATCATAAAATCCATGAAGTTCTCACATAGTTGAAATGAATATGCTATATTTCAAAATCACAGTTATGCTCAACTAGTTTAGCCATGATTGGTACATTCACAATGTCAACATCTACGTCCATGGCCAAACTACACTAAACAATATAACATTGCAAAGCACAATAACACTTTATCCCAATAACAACTATTTTTAATCAAGGGCTAACATGCCTCAAATTCAGTATAAGTCACCATCTACTATCAGCTAAAGTAACACAAATGCACACATTCCAAAACCAAGCAGGCACACTACAGTCAAAACCGCACTAGAAAATATACAGTATACACCGCAATTGAAAAATATGCACACAATACCCATCAAATAAAATTGCAAGCATAACATATTCACCACAATCAACCAAGATCCAATGATTCCAATTCCAAACAAAGTAACACACAATCTACACAATATCCAATAAGTAGAATATATGTTCATAATCACAATTAAGACTCTATACAGTGAAGAAGTGTACCACTAAGACGCTTAGGACGAAGAAAAATGAAAGCCCACTATCAATTCGGATTCGAATTGCCTAAAGCTACAAAAACCCCCAAATTCTAGGGTTTGTGTTTTTCAAAAATGAAAAGGGAAATTTCGTGGGTGGAGATCGGGAAGGAATGAAGTGGGTACTGGCGGCGGCACGGTGGTGCGGCGATGGCGGCACGGCGGTGGCGGCGGCGACCGCAAGGGTACAGGGAAGGGCGAATGGGAAGAGGAAAGAAACGAAACGAAGGGGCAGAAATGGGGAGAAAAACTATTCAACCCACCTTTTAAATCTAATTTGCACGTGTCCGTTGCGACTCACGACGCGTCCGTCGCGATGAAGCGTCGCAAGGTCATCGTGACTCACGGAAAGTGGGATCCGGGCTGATTTTTTTTTCAAAACTTCTGAGCCCGTCGCGACTCTCGACGTGTTCGTCGTGACTCGTGATGTGGCCTCGCAATGTCATCATGACTCGTGGAAAGTTGGACCCGAGGGCTGATTTTTTTTCAAAACTTATGAGCCAGTCGCGACTCGGCACCTGTTCGTCGCAACTCGCGACGTGGCCTCACGATGTCATTGCGACTCGCGAAAAGTTGGATTCGAGGGCTGATTTTTTTCCAACAATTTCTGAGCCCGTCGCGACTGTATGGTCACGACTCGCGACGGGCCACTTACCTGGTACTTAGAAAATTTTCTGCTTCCTTCTCTTGTCCAAGTCCTTCCTTCTCGAATCCAAGTATTCCCCCTTCTAAAATCCAACTCCTTGGCTTCAAAATTGCTACAAAATCATGAAGAAAACAACCCGTGAAAAGCATAAAGCAAAACAATGAAGCTTAAGGATAAAAGCTCAAAACTGAACAACATCAATAGAAAGTCACGAACGACGATCCGGATGATCAAAACCAAGTTTATTTATCATCGTCGGCACGACTCACTTCCCTCCTTTGAGCTTACTCATAAACCATATCGAGGAGATCAACGTCCTCTCCTTTTTCCGGTACAAAAGTCTCGTGGTAAGGTTTCAAACGTTGTTCATTAACCTTGAAGGTATTGGACTTAGCTCGATCTAGAATCTCCACCGCACCATGTGGGAATACCTTAACCACCTCAAAAGGACCGATCCATCGGGACCTTAACTTACCTGGGAATAGGTGAAGGCAGGATTGAAATAGGAGGACCTTTTGACCAACGTCCAAGTCCTTCCTGATGATCATCTTGTCATGCCACGCCTTTGTCTTTTCTTTATAGATTTTGACATTCTCATAGGACTCCCTCCGGATCTCATCCAGTTCATCCAATTGTAACTTCCTATGCAAGTCAGCTTCATCTACATCAAGATTAAACTCTTTAACCGCCCAGTAAGCCTTGGGCTGAATATTCACTGGTAGATGACAGGGCTTACCAAACACTAACCGGTATGGGGACATACCGATTGTTGTCTTGTAAGCCGTCCTATACGCCCGCAAGGCATCATTCAACCGAGAACTCCAATCCTTCCGGGTAGGGTTAACCATTTTTTGAAGGATGGACTTGATTTCCCAATTGGAAACTTCGGCTTGCCCGTTGGTTTGTGGGTGATAGGCGGTGGATGTCTTGTGAGTGACGCCATACTTCTTCAAGAGTGCCGCTATGGTCCGATTGAAAAAATGGGTGCCACGGTCACTAATCAAGGCTCGGGGTACCCCAAACCTAGAAAAGATGTTATCTTTCAAAAATTCTGCAACCACTTTAGAATCGTCAGTCCTAGTGGGTTTTGCTTCAACCCACTTCGACACATAATCAACAGCAAGAAGAATGTACGTAAAGCCATAAGAACTAGGGAAAGGCCCCATAAAGTCAATACCCCAAACATCAAAGATTTCACAATACAAAAGAGGTCTTTGGGGCATTTCATTCCTAGTGGAGATATTTCCTACTCTCTGGCATTCATCACAAGATTTGCAAAAGGTGTATGCATGCTTATTCAACGTAGGCCAATAAAACCCACTCTCTAAAACTTTCCTAGCAGTTCTCTTTGATCCAAAATGACCGCCACATGCATGAGAATGACAAAATTCAAGAATTGAGTGTACTTCACTATCAGGGTTACATCTCCTAACAACTTGATCCGCACAATGTCTCCACAAGAAGGGATCATCCCACACATAATACTTAGCATCACTCTTTAATTTATCCTTTTGGGCCTTAGAAAAATGAGGAAGGAATTTACCGGCAACAAGAAAATTTACAATGTCGGTATACCACGGTTGGAGATCCCTAATGGTGAACAATTGTTCATCTGGGAATTCCTCCCGTAGTTGCTCCTTCATTGCGGGGTTTACCTCAACGTCTTTGCCCGGGGTCAACCGGCTCAAATGATCGGCCACAAGGTTTTCTGCACCCTTCTTGTCTAGCACCTCCAACTCAAATTTGCTCAAAAGTAGGATCCACCTAATCAATCTCGGCTTGGCATCTTTCTTCGTCATCAAATGACGAAGCGCTGCATGGTCAGTGTATACAATAACTTTTGTACCAAGCAAGTAAGATCAAAATTTTTCTAAAGAAAATACCACTGCGCGCAACTCCTTCTCAATGGTGGAATAGTTTCTCTGGGCCTCATTGAGAGACATTGATGCATAGTAGATGGCGTGAGGTGCTCTCCCCACCCTTTGACCAAGAACCACTCCAACGGCGTAATAACTAGCATCACACATAATCTCAAAGGGCAACGACCAATCCGGGGGTTGTATGATAGGGGCCGAGACTAACCTTCCCTTCAATGTATCGAAGGCCCCTTTGCACCCCTTATCCATCACAAATTCCACTTCCTTTTGCAACAATTTGCATAGAGGAGATGCTATCTTCAAGAAGTCCTTGATGAACCAGCGATAGAATCCTGCATGGCCAAGAAAAGAGCGCACTTCGCGCACATTAGTAGGATAAGACAAAGTTTGAATTGTGTGTATCTTTGCCTTGTCAAACTCAATACCCTTAGAGAAGACAACATAGCCTAAGAAAATGCCTCATTCTACCATAAAATGACATTTCTCATAATTTAGCACCAGATTAGTATCAATGCAACGTTTAAGAACTTGCGCTAAATTTGCTAAACAGTTGTCAAAGGAATTACCATGAATGGTGAAATTATCCATAAACACCTCGATAAAATTTTCAAAAAATTCTGAGAAAATGCTGACCATACACCTTTGGAAAGTTGCGGGGGCATTACATAACCCGAAGGGCATAGTCGGTAAGCAAACGTACCAAAGGGGCACGTGAAGGTGGTCTTTTCTTGGTCTTCCGGGGCAATAGCCACTTGAAAATACCCCGAGTACCCATCCAAAAAGCAATAGAAGGGGTGGCTCGCTAACCTCTCAAGCATTTGATCAATGAATGGCAACGGGAAGTGATCTTTCCGGGTTTCCACATTCAATCTCCGGTGCGCCACCCATTTTGAATTCGGGTGGGCACCATTTCACCCTTCTCATTTTCGACTGCCATCATCGCACTCTTCTTGGGTACCACCTGAGTTAGGCTCACCCACTTGCTATCCGAGATTGGATAGATCATGCCTGCTTGAAGGAACTTGAGGATTTCCGCCTTCACCACATCCATCATAGGTGGGTTCAAATGGCGTTGGGTTGTCGGACGGGTCTCACATCTTCTTCCAATAAGATTCTGTGCATACAAGTGGATGGGCTTATGCCTTTGATGTTGGCAATAGTCCATCCAATTGCTTCCTTGTTCTCCTGCAACACCACCATCAACTTTTCTTCTTGCTCCTTGGTGAGCTTGCTCGAAATGATAACCGGAAGCGTCTCCCCTTCCCCAAGAAATGCATACTTGAGGTCATTTGGCAAAGGTTTAAGGTCAAGCACCGGGGCTTTCACAAGTGAGGGGAGGAATTCCGGTTCCTCAGGTTCCTCTAAAAGTAGAGGATGAGGTTTTGAGACACTCGGTCTCATTTCTTCAAGCAGGTTCAAATCCTCAAAGCTTTCCTTCAAGATAGTGCTCATAGAGTATACATTGTGGGCATCATTAACATTACATTGCAAAGAAACTAACAAACAATATTCACCACTTAGTTCAAAAATATTTTGCACAACTTCTTCAACAACATCTAGGGCATGGCAAGCATGTTCTTCACTAGGATACTTCATAGAGTCATTTATGTTAAACTCTACTTTTATTCCATCAAACTCCATGGTGAGGGTACCTTTATGCACATCAATCATTGTCCTAGATGTTTTCAAAAATGACCTCCCCAAAAAATTCGGGGCGACATGTTTATCATGCTCCATGTCAAGGACATAAAAATCCGTGGGGAAAACTAAGGAATCCACCTTAACCAACACATCCTCGACAATACCCTTAGGGTATGCACTAGAATGATCGGCCAATTGGATTACCACCCCGGTTTTGTGCAATGTACCCAAGTTGAGATTTTCATACAGAGAGTAAGAAATCACATTTATTGATGCACTGAAATCAAGCATAGCTTTTTCAAAATGCGTATTTCCTATTATTCACGGGATCGTGAACATGCCGGGATCACTACATTTAGGAGGTAGCTCTTTTTGACACAAGGCGGAAACATGCTCACTTTTTCCATTTTTCAACTTATTCTTGGCCCTTTGTTTTCTATTCACAACACATAATTCCTTAAGAAATTTATCATATCTAGGAATTTGTTCAATGGCATTCAAGAGTGGAATGTTTACCTCATATCTACGAAAGACTTCGTAGATGTCCTTGTTGTCCTCCTTCCTCCTTTTGTCTTTCAAGGCTTCTGGAAATGGGGGTTCCGGCACATATGGAGAGATCTCCACCATCTTTGCTCTTTTGTGTGGAGGAGATGAGGGTTCCGAGATGGAGGTTGACTTTGGTCTTGGTGGCAATGTCTCCAACTTGATTTCTTCTTCCTTGCTCTTGTTGGCTAACTCTCTCGTCTTCTTCTCATGGACTTCTTCCTTCCCAACTCCTTTTTCAAACACCTCAATTCTCTTGGGCTCCTCTTCAACAATTTTATTATCCGGTGAAGCACCAACCTCTCTACCACTCCTCAAAGCGATAGCACTTGCATATTGCCTAGGATTAATTTCTAGTTGGAAGGGTAGTTTACCCTTTTCCCGGGCTTCCAACCGGTTCACCATTTGGCCTATTTGGCTCACTTGGGTTTCCAAGTTCTTGATGCTTGCTTTGGCCTCATCTTGGAATTTCTCGCTCTTTTCCACGCTCATGCCCAACCGGTGAATTGCTTGCAACACCTCATCCTTGGATAGCCCCGAGCCCTCCCCTTGGTCTCGGAGTTTGTCTTGGAGCCTTTGGAATTGTTGTTGAGGTGGCCTATATTGTTGTTGAGGAGGCCGGTATGGTTGAGAGTTTTGGCTTCCTTGAGGGTTTCCATACCGGAGGTTCGGGTTATCACGATTCCCCGAATTGTATGGCCAATTTTGGTACCCTTGAGACCCTTGGTAGCCTTGGTGACCTTGGTAGCCTTGACCACCTTGATACCCTTGGTTGTCTTGGTATCCTTGATTCCCGTGATACCCCATGGCACTCACCTCTTCAACGTAGTCCTCTTGCAAAGTGGGGCAAGTGTCCGTAGGATGCGCCAAGTAGCAAATTTCACATGATTTAACATGTGGTGCATTTCCTCCGGGCTTTATCATCAAAGTTTTCACCATGGATATGAGGGCCAAAACTTGATCCTCTAGCTTCCCACTATAGGAAAAGTCACTCGCGGGCATTGGATTTCTCCTTCTTAAATTGGCCAATGAGCTAAAGTTTCTCGACTCTTCCACTAGCTCTTCATACAATTGCATAGCCTCAGAGGAAGTTTTGTTGTCGAGGGTGCCACCACAAGAACTTCTAACCAACCTTTGGTTCTCATCAAGAAGGCCATTATAGAAGTAATACACCAAATCTCCCTCCGAATAACCATGGTAGGGGCAACTTGCAAGAAGCTTCTTGAACCTCTCCCAATAGTCGAAAAGAGACTCTTCATGCCACTGAAGGATGTTGCTTATGTCCTTCTTCAAGGCGGAAGACCTCGAGGCCGGGAAGTACTTGGCTAGAAACTTTGTTTTCATATCAAGCCAACTCTTGATGCTCTTGGGCGGTAGGTGGAGACAATCTCTTGCACATCCCTCAGTGTGAAAGGGAATGCCTTCAATTTATAAAAATTGTCATCCACTCCATGGGGGACCATACCACCACACAAGAAGTGAAACTCTGAGAGGTGCTTGTTAGCATTCTCCCCTTTCCTACCAAGGAAGGCGGGTAGCATGTTAATGAGCCTGGTCTTTAGCTCAAAATGTCCATTTGGTCCAACCACGAGGTACTCGATACACATCGGTTATTGATCGAGGTTGGGAGCCATGACATCTCTCAACAAGGGTTGCCCCAAGGGGATCTCTCTTGTGACATGCATTCATGTTCATAGTCATTCCTCTCAATCTCCAAGTCTTCAATGGCTCCAAAAATGGTCTTCAATGGCCTCCGACATTCATGTCTTCGAAGCAAGTCTTCAAAAGTCTTCGAGAGTGTAGTCTTCAATGGCCTCTGGTCTTCATTGCCTCCGTGTTCTTCCCTTGTCAAACAAAATCCACTTAGAAGAGGTAAAAAAGCGTAAAGTTGCTCGTACCCCTCATAAGAGAATTTCAAGGTAATACACAAGCTCTTGATAATAAAAGAGCACAAAAGTGAGCCTAAATAGTACTAAATTATGCATATAAACTGGACACATCACAACCCCTCCCCCACACTTAGTGCATGAATTGTCCCAAATGCATGTGACCAAGGTTTAAAATAAAGTTAGAAACACCGAGAAAAATTAGTGTTGTCTATGACATCTAGCCTCGTGCCCATGCCTGTACAAATCCTGATAATAGTAGCCATGTCCTAGACCTGTTATCCTCAACATGTCGGTAATATCCATCATGCCAGCATGCAACAAACCCATTTTGGCCTTCATATGATAAAGTTGATCATATACCTGGTTGAACCCGATGGCAGTCTCCTCGTGATGATAGTCTAGTTGTGCTACCAGCTGGTGCACATCCTACCTAACCTCAAATATAGAATACCCCAATGAATGCACCCAATCCTGCTCCTATCGCGGAGAATGAGTCCACGTAGGATAAGAATAGGTTGACTAATTACCTGGTGAACCATTGACCTACCCCGATCTAGTTGTCGTTAAAACACGAGTTGGGGGGCTTACGTATCAAAGATAGAGATTTATATTTTGCACCCTTTCTTACTGCTAAGCTATCAATGGGACGTAAGAAGCAAGCCCTAGGTTTATCCACAAGGATGCTAGGGATCAATTATTAATTAAAACACAAACTTGTGCGGTTCATCAATCCACACGAGTGAAAGGAATAGGAAAAAGTGTGGACATGTAACTGGGGGTGGGGGTTTGGTATTTTCAACTAAAAACTACAAAACTTGCAATTGACAAACGAGTAAACTATTTATACTACGCACTTGGGAATCATTTGGCAACATGGTAGTTCTAATGCTTCAATCCTTGATTCACTATCATATAGACATACAAAAGGCCTTTCAGTGTGTTTACAACACGTGGTGTGGTCGATAGCATACACTTCCCTAACCCTGTCATAGTGGGTGCGCTCGCAACCCTCCATCAGCACCGCCAATGTAATTAGGGGAGTACAACGAGGTCTGACCATTATTGTAGGTCTGTTTCTCCCCTGTGCTACTACATCCTGGGCTTTCACCACAAATGCAACTACTCCTCCCGGGTCCTATATACGCCAGGTTTAAGGTTCGTAGGCACCTTATCTGTGATACTAGGGTTTTAACACAACACCTAGCTTTCTACAATTAACTATCTCTACCTGTAACCTCTCAAAAATTAGTTACAAATTTTGCTAAGACTGGTGTGATGGAAAATAGGTCAAAGCATTCTTGAATCCCCCGTGCACACACCTACGCGAACACGTTCTCCCTTACCCATTCTAACATCTACCCCAATAATTGCACCATATATGAATACATCCCAAAGTGTATGCTTATATGGGGTTTAATATTCATGAATTTATGACATTCAAGAAAAATCACAATAATATCATAAAACCAAAGATAGGATGAATATAATGAATATCATAAAGCATTTAGAACATACCAAGTGTCAAAATAAATCCCAAGCTAATCTAACTACTCCCTAGACATGGAATTCAAATATATATTCGAAATCCACATCTTTGGGAAAAACAAGGAAAGAAATAAAAGATTACAAAACATACAAAAAGAACTCATTCCTTCTCTCCAAGCTCTCTCATCTTCAAATGTGTTTCCAAATATGATCCACCCTCTCTAAATGACTAGACTATGGTCTTACATATAGTAGTAGGAGATTGGGCCTAAAAATAGGCCCAAAATAGACCAAAAGTAGCAAAATCCTAGGTCAGTCGCCAAGGTTTCATGGACCGAAACGGAAGCCACAGTCCGTGAAGCATGCATAGCCACGGGATGACGGATCTGCCACAATCTGTGAATGTTCATAGTTGCTGCCCATGCAATCTGGCACGGTCTGTGAAGCTAGGATCGTACCACAATCCGTGAAGGTTTTCACGGACTGCAAGCAGGATGCTGTTTTTGCTCAGAGTTTTCCTGCGATCCGTGAAGGCTTTAACGAACCAAGAACAGCTTGTGGCTTTTGCTCAGAAATTTCTTCAAGGCCTGTAAAGGTTTTCACAGACTACTAGCAGCTTGTGGTCTTGCTCGGAAGTCTTCTCACGATTTGTGAAGGTTTTCACGGACCGGCTCCATACTTAGCCAAAATTTTCAACTCTTCATCCTCTTGCTTTACGGCCCAGTGCTTTTGTCACTGCTCGATGCTTTGCCTCTTAAATGTCTCGTGCTGGTCTTCTTGGAACCTCTGGATTCTTGTGTAGTGTGGGCTGTGAAGATTGTCACGGGCTGCTGTTAGTTTGTTGGCTGAACTTCGTTTGCTTGTCACGGGTAAACCATTAGTCCAAATCGGGAGTTCTAGCAGTCGATTTCATAGTACTCGAGGAGGGAAATATAATGGAACCATTCTTGAAGGCTAATTCTTCTTGAATATTTGTTGGACTAAGGCAACACTTCTCGGACCACGATTCATCTCTTTCTCCTTTGACTGTCTTGAACTCCAAAACCGCCTATCTTCGGGTTCAATCTCCTTCTAACACGCATTGATGTTTTTGGCATTCATCTACTACCATTCAAATGTGAATGGCCTTAAAATATTCGACCGTTAAAAGTAAACAGCCTTCGTAAGAATGTAATGTAACAAATAACATCCACGGGCTACCTACTAAAGGTACTTATAATGAAGACCAAGGAGCCATTGAGCACAATGTGTAAATAATTTATAATTAAGTATACAAAAATTTGAATATTTATTGGACTAAGGCAACGGCTCGTCGCGACGAGATCATTGCAACTCACGACGGGTGCTAGAATTTAGCATTGTGTCTTCTTCTTCTCCTTGTGGCATGCAGTCATGTTCATAGTCATTCCTCTCAATTTCCAAGTCTTCAATGGCTCCAAAAATGGTTTTCAATGGCCTCCAGTTTTCATGTCTTCGAAGCAAGTCTTCGAGAGTGTAGTCTTCAATGGCCTCCGGTCTTCATTGCCTCCGTGTTCTTCCCTTGTCACACAAAATCCACTTAGAAGAGGTAAAAACGAGTAAAGTTGCTCTTACCCCTCCTAAGAGAATTTCAAGGTAATACACAAGCTCTTGATAATAAAATAGCACAAAAGTTGCCCGAAATAGTACTAAATTATGCATATAAAATGGACACATCACAACCCCTCCCCCACACTTAGTGCATGAATTGTCCCAAAATCATGTGACCAAGGTTTAAAAAAAGTTAGAAACACCGAGAAAAATTAGTGTTGTCTATGACATCTGGCCTCGTGCCCATGCCCGTGCAGATCCTGATAATAGTAGCCATGTCCGAGACCTGTTATCCTCAACATGTCGGTAATCTCCATCATGCCAGCATGCAACAAACCCATTTTGGCCTTCATATGATAAAGTTGATCATCTACCTGGTTGAACCTGACGGCAGTCTCCTCATGATGATAGTCTAGTTGTGCTACCAGCTGGTGCACATCCTACCTAACCTCGAATATAGAATCCCCCAAAGAATGCCCCCAATCCTGCTCCTGTCGCGGAGAATGGGTCCACATAGGACAAGAATAGGTTGACTAATTACCCAGTGAACCATTGACCTACCCCGATCCAGTTGTCGTTAAAACATGAGTTGGGGGGCTTACGTATCAAAGATAGAGATTTATGTTTTGCGCCCTTTCTTACTGCTAAGCTATCAATGGGTAGTAAGAAGCAAGCCCTGGGTTTATCCACAAGGATGCTAGGGATCAATTATTAATTAAAACACAACCTTGATCGGTCCATCAATCCACACGAGTGAAAGGAATAGGAAAAAGTATGGATATGCAACTGGGAGGTGGGGGATTGGTATTTTCAACTAAAAACTACAAAGCTTGCAATTGACAAACGAGTAAACTATTTATACTATGCACTTAGGAATCATTTGGCAACATGGTAGTTCTAATGTTTCAATCCTTGATTCATTATCATATAGACATACAAAAGACCTTTCAGTGTGTTTACAACACATGGTGTGGCCGATAGCATACACTTCCCTAACCTTGTCATAGTGGGTGCGCTCGCAACCCTCCATCAGCACCGCCAATGTAATTAGGGGAGTACAACGAGGTCCGACCATTATTGCAGGTCTGTTTCTCCCCTGTGCTACTACATCCTGGGCTTTCACCACAAATGCAACTACTTCCCCCGGGTCCTATATACGCTAGGTTTAAGGTTCATAGGCACCTTATCTGTGTACTAGGGTTTTAACACAACACCTAGCTTTCTACAATTAACTATCTCTACCTGTAACCTCTCAAAAATTAGTTACAAAGTTTGCTAAGACTGGTGTGATGGAAATAGGTCAAAGTATTCTTAAATCCCCCGTGCACACACCCACGCGAACGCGTTCTCCCTTACCCATTCTAACATCTAGGTTTCTCTTCCCAAGGGGGCATCAATAATTGCACCATATATGAATACATCCCAAAGTGTATGCTTATATGGGGTTTAATATTCATGCATTTATAACATTCAATAAAAATCACAATAATATCATAAAACCAAAGATAGGATGAATCTAATGAATCTCATAAAGAATTTAGAACATACCAAGTGTCAAAATAAATCCCAAGCTAATATAACTACTCCCTAGACATTGAATTAAAATATATATTTGAAATCCACATCTTTGGGAAAAACAAGAAAAGAAATAAAAGATTACAAAACATACAAAAAGAACTCATTCCTTCTCTCCAAGCTCTCTCCTCTTCAAATGTGTTTCCAAATATGATCCACCCTCTCTAAATGACTAGACTAGGGTGCTATATATAGCAGTAGGAGATTGGGCCTAAAAATAGGCCCAAAATAGGCCAAATTAGTAAAATTCTAGGTCAGCCACCAAGGTTTCATGGACCAGCACGGAAGCCACAGTCCGTGAAGCATGCATAGCCACGGGATGCTGGATCTGCCACGATCAGTGAATGTTCATAGTTGCTGCCCATGCAATCTGGTATGGTATGTGAAGCTGGGATCGTACCACAGTCCATGAAGGTTTTCACGGACTGCAAGCAGGATGCTGTTTTTGTTCAGAGTTTTCCTGCGGTCCGTGAAGGCTTTAACGAGCTGCGAACAGCTTGTGGCTTTTGCTCAGAAATTTTTTCTAGGTCTGTAATGGTTTTCACAGACTACTAGCAGCTTGTGGTCTTGCTCGGAAGTCTTCTCACGATTTGTGAAGGTTTTCACGGACCGGCTCCATACTTAGCCAAAATTTTCAACTCTTCATCTTCTTGCTTTACGGCCCAGTGCTTTTGTCACTGCTCGATGCTTTGCCTCTTAAATGTCTCGTGCTAGTCTCGTGCTGGTCCTCATGGAACCTCTAGATTCTTGTGTAGTGTGGGCTGTGAAGATTGTCACGGGCTGCTGTTGGTTCGTTGGCTGAACTTCGTTTGCTTGTCACGGGTAAACCATTAGTCCAAATTGGGAGTTCTAGTAGTCGATTTCATAGTACTCGAGGAGGGAAATATAATGGAACCATTCTTGAAGGCTTATTCTTCTTGAATATTTATTGGACTAAGGCAACACTTCTCGGACCACGATTCATCTCTTTCTCCTTTGACTGTCTTGAACTCCAAAACCGCCTATCTTTGGGTTCAATCTCCTTCTACCACGCATTGATGTTTGTGGCATTCATCTACTACCATTTAAATGCGAATGGCCTTAAAATATTCTACCATTAAAAGTAAACAGCCTTCGCAAGAATGTAATGTAACAAATAACATCCACGGGCTACCTACTAAAGGTACTTATAATGAAGACCAAGGAGCCCTTGAACACAATGTGTCAATAATTTCTAATTAAGTATACAAAAAGTTGAATTTAGAATAGAAAACCAAACATGATTGTCTAAACCCCATGTCATGTAAACTCGACTAATGTTGCCGAACCGCTAACCCAAAAGTAGCTGAAAACTATGCCAAATGCATTGGTTAAAGCATGCAAAATGGTACAGATCAGACTCCCAACACTTAAACCTTTACTCGTCCTCGAGTAAATAAAATCAAAGAAAAAAGGTTCAAGCAGAATGAAGCATGCAAAAATAGCCAATGCATTCAACTTATTCCCAAGTTACCCTAGTTCCCCCAAGATGGTGAAAATCTCACAACTTTCACTCTCCCCAAAGTTCCTAAAGCAACCAAACAACCCAAAGCGAGAAAATGTGTATGGAAAATGATAAATGACAAAAGATCGGGATATATCCAAGCTTACTTTTTCTAAAATTAGTCCCAAAAGCAATCAAAGAGCAATCCTCAAGCAATACAATCCACCAAGGAAATCCAAAAGCCGTCAACTTGGTTGAAACATAGAGATAACTCAAGATTCTTGACCTAGTTTCAACAAAGGAGTCTAACGTTTCGTCAACCTAGTTTCTTGTTTCTTTTTTCATTTTTTTCTCTCAATTTATCTCATTTTTCCTAGGAGCCCTTTTGGGTTTTAATCCTAGCTTTATCTCACAAAACGTGCTCACCTCTCACTTTTTTCTACACGGCCTCTCACTTTTTACTAAACTCATAAGTCTAGCCGGGCTAAACCTCTCACTTTTGCTTAGGCCTTTCGACCTATCCGGGTTTTTTCTCATGTTACCCAAGTTGCCATTTCGGGCTTTCGACTTGTCCAGAATTTATTTTTTTTTTCAATTTTTCCAATTTTTTGGTGTAGTACAAAATTGCCCCAAAACTGAGATTCATACTACAAAAGGTAAGAAACAAACCAATGAACCACCAAATACTAAAGCCACATTCCACATGAAAACTAGAATCCTAAAATCCTTGCATAACATGAAAACCACTAAAATCTTCCAAAAGCATCCTAATCACAAGTAACCAGAAATCTACCAAGAAAAACAAACAAAGCATGCATGCACGAAGAAATCCATGAATGGGAATTCCTCAGTATTCATTAATCCCTTGCTCACACTTAAATAATGCATAGTATATTATGCATTGTCATGTCAAATCAAAAGTGAAGTAGGGAAAATAGTGATACTTACGCTTCTGGCCTCGAAGGGTCAGCCTCCTTGTGGCTAGTGAAACACCACTCAATGAATCTTGTTGCTTAGATTGTGGCCTCAAGGTAATCCACCCTCGTGTTTAGCTCCTCAACTTGTGTCTTCACTTCTCCAATGGCTTGAACTATCTTTCGAAGCACTTGGGAAGAACTTGAGAGTTGCTCCCCTAGTAGGTGTAGTTGATCCACAATGCTCGTGGGAAGATGAGATCGGCTCGGAAGTGCTCTCGAAGATGTCTCCTATTCAGCCTTGTCTGGGTTTATCTCTGAGTTGGCTAGTACTCCCTCCGTCCAAGCTATTTTTGCACTTTCCACTATTCATTTAGTCAAACTTTTTTGCTTAGTAAAGTAAATTTCAAGTAATACAAAAATTAATATATTATCATATGTGATATCATTATAATCGTGTTAACATCTATTTTTATAAAATTATTTTTTCATCATTTTCAAATATACACAATTAAAGATATTAACGGTCAAAATTAGTTCTAGTCAATTTGAAAAGGTCAAAATTTGCAGAAATAGTTGGGACGGAGGGAGTACTCTATAAAAGTCCTTCTCAAATCAGGGATCGAGTTCAATGAACAAGTTATCTCGGCTCATGTCAAGGATGATAGAGGTGCGCTCCTGTTGCGGAAGAACAGTGAATTTGCAAGTAGGTGCTCCACCGTAAAGCCACATAAATATATCCTCCAAAGTTTTATTTCCCACCATGAATACCCTAGATAACTTCTCAATATTATAGGTCGATCCTGACCCACCCATATTGGCCAATGACCTATGTGAGACAGGATGTCCCAAATGTCGCACCAAAAGGCCAACCATGTCTCCCATATGAATCTTCCCATTGTTCTACTCTCCTATTGCTATGTATTATTAAACAAAAACACTAACCAAGTCTGGGTGGATGTTCCCCTCCGGTGTCATCGCCCAAGAAAGGTGTACATTGGAGCCCAAACAATGCGTCAATTCACCGTGGCATGGAATGCTCATAAAAAGGAGTCGGTGAACATAATGTATTGCCGGGTGGACTTTACCCGTGCTCTTGCTCATTTTCTTCCTATCGGTTCTGGTTAGTTGTCTCTAAATATTCCCAAGGGAGAACGATATTCCTTGGCGATGAGTCTGTGGAATGTCCCGGCCAGTCTTCCACCCAAAAGCTAATGCCACCTCTCTATAGGTCATTTGGTACTCCTTGTCATCTAAGTTGAACTTAATTTCCTTGTGACCCTCCTCATCAGTCAGGTCCTCTAAAGTGCACCTTATGTAGGTTTTTGAGTGCACGTATAGAAGATCTTCTAGGCTACCCAACCCAAAAGAAAGGTCACTGGTTCAATTAAGCCTAGAGCCATCAAGGTGATCTTGCAAGCAAAACTAGACTCCAAAATGCTCCTCTTCGGTTCCCTCAAATTCCTCCATCTCCGGGCTATAGTCCCGGTAATGTTGGTCAAACCCATAAACTCATTGGCCATAGACTTGGGGTTGCAAGGAACGGGAGTTTCCAGTTCAGGGTTTGCACCCTTTACCGGCTTCTTTTGTTTCTCACCCCACGAAGACTTCTCTTTCTTCGAAGTACCCTATTCGAAGGCATCCTAACACAATGAATGAGAAGAATGTTAATGTGATAGTAAAAAATGCATGGCCCATGATGTCACATAATAAAGAACATTCTCCCAAAAAGACCAAACATTCAAAGCATGATGGTATAAGCATGAAGGTCATTTAAAACAAGAATACTCCTCATCAATCAACAACATTATGTATGTATTTCTCCAACCCATAAATAGATTCATGCAAACAAGATTCATGATCTCTCTAATCACTCACAAATGAAGAACATATCCTTCAAGATCAATAGCACTTTCAAGACTCCCTTAAATTCATCATCACTAGATTAGACACACAAGCTCAAACAACATCACATCAACACATGCTTATTCAAAAATCACGCTTTTCAGAACAACACCATAATGTCAATCAAGCATATATACAAAGATATCAAAGGGTTACCCGAAATTTAAAGCCAAGAAGTGTAAGATCCACACACAAAGAAGCAAAAATAGCTAATTTTCAGGAGAAAAGCTTCACTTTTTTTAGCTCACCAAAGAGTGTGTGTGATTGAGTGTTTCTTGAGAAGAAAGAATGTGTAGATAAAGAAATTAGGTGGAGAATTGTACCAAGAGAATGAAATTAGGTGAAAGAGAGAGAGAGAGAGAGAGAGAGAGAGAGAGAGAGAGAGGTACAAAGTAGATAAAGATGGAATTTTGAAATTAGGGGACAAGTAGTACAATCAATTAATGTTGAAAGTACTAATTGCATCAAAAATCCTAAGGAAATAGGAAATCTCATTTCTTGAATCAAAAATGCTTTTTTAACTTTGAAATTCAAACTTCCTTTTCGAAAAGTTGCATTTTTTAGACAAGTTGGGGGTGGAAAATAAAATATTGACAAAAAGAATTTTATGCCCAGCTTTCCCACCTTCACGAGATAGAGTCTCGTGGCCATCATCATGGCACGAGACCTGCCCTTCGTGGCAAGCATTGTCACGAAGCAAACCCCAGATTTTTACTATTCCTTAGTTTTTCTTGAAAGAAAACCATCAAAATCCATTCCATCTACACATAAGCACATATTTTCACATCTAGATCTCCAAATCAAGAAAGAATTTCATTTAAAGGATTCTTTATTTCAAGCAAGACATGCAAATTCTACCAAGTCACTACTTCAAAAAAGAAAACAAAAGAACCACGTATATTTATTGTCGTCATCACGACTTATTTCCTCTTCACGCATTCTAATGTGAAGCACTTACCAATGGGTCTCCGGAATCACCATCGGTGACTCCGCCTACGATGACGTCTCCACAACGAGCCATCCTTACCTTTGTAGCCCTTGTTGGCACCTAGAAATGTCTCTCCTTAGTTTGCCAACCTTGACTCCTTGAATGTCACTTTGGGGTTAGGAGGAGGTCGAGGAGGTATCAAATCCTTGATGCTCCCCTTTTCCCACTAAAATTTGGTTAGCATAGAAAAACAATCTAGTACGGACATATCATTGACCAAATCATGAAATTCATTGGGGTCCTCCACAAACTTATCAACAAGAGATTCATGCTCATTGGTAACACAAGAATTTTCAAGAATATCATGCTCAACAAAAAGTCACACCTTTTCACGTAAGAGAAGGTTTTATTGAATCATGCCAAGATTTGTAAATGTTGGATTCCACTTTGTCTATGTCATCCTCTAGAGTCAAGATTTCCAAGTGTACATCAATTTTAGTCCTAGAAAGTTTTAGAAAAGGTCTCCCCAAAAGGATTGGGGATGCACTTCCGTCGTGCGCTACGTCTAGGACATAAAAGTTCATTGGAAAAACCAACTTGCCTACTCGCACCATCACATTCTTCACTAGCCCACGAGGGCAAGCTTGGGAGTGATCGGCGAATTGAAAATTCACTCTAGTCTCTTTAAGTTCACCAATTTCAAGACATTCAAATAGACTAAATGGAATCACATTAATAGAAGCTCCTAAATTTATCATGACATGTATAACAAGTGTTCCACCTAAACAAATCGGGATAGAAAACATTTCAGGGTCATCACATTTCTTAGGTAAATTCTTATGATTCAAAATGGTGACTCCCCCAATTTTTAGCTTCCCAAACTTCTTAGATGGTCTACACCTTTTCTCAGTACATGCAACCTTAAGTAATTTAGCATATGAAAGCACGTTGTCAATCAATTCGAAGATAGGGATAGATACCTCAACTTTTTTTGAAGACTTTTAAAATGTAGGCCTCATTTGTCTCCACCTTCGGCTTTCTCCTCAAATCACTTGGAAATGGAGGTGGAATAGCAACTCGTGCCTCGGGTGGTGGGAGATCCTTGTAGGGTGCTTCCTTGACAATTATCTCTTCTTCTTTGAAATGTGCTTGGATGACCTCTACTAACTTGTCATCCTCTTGTGTCACCTTCTCCTCGGTTTCACAAACTTCCTTACCACTCCTTAGCTTGAGTGCACTCATATTTCTTGGATTCACTTCAGGTTGGGAAGGTAGTTTGCCGAACTCTTTTGCTTCAAGTCAGCTCATCGAGGTGGCAAGTTGTCCAACTTGAATCTCAATGTTCTTGATACTTGAGAAGGCTCTAGCACCAAGGTCTTCAATTTTCATCCTAGTCATTTCCACAAAGATCTCATATTTCTCCTCCAATTGACCGATGGCATCCAAGATCTCCTCCCTATCCGACTTGTAAAGTTTGGTATGATTGTTGGATGGACCTTCACCCTTAGGATAAGGTTAAGGTGGGGCTTGTCCATCCCTATATCCTTGAGGTTGATTTTCATCCCTCCATTGGAAATTATGGTGATATCTATACCTCAGATTGAATGTATTTGCATAGGGGTTCGGTCTTGCTTTGCATTGGTTCCCCCGGAACCCTTTTTGTTGACCCCTAGAAAATTGAGGTCTCTCCCGATTGTTGTAGTCCACGACGTTCACTTCTTGCACATCACCAACAACCTTGGGAAATTTTTGGAGTGGTGGTTGAGGTTGTAAATTCCACACATCTTGAATTGGAGCATCTTTCCTCTCAAAAGCTCTTTCATCATAGATGCAAGAGCTTGGACTTGCTCTTCCAACTTTGGTGTGTGTGCGGGTTCATCCAAGACCTTAACCCTAGACCTTAACGCTAGACCTTAACCCTAGACCTTGTGCCAAAGTTTCTCATCTCATTGGCCATCTCTTCAAAAAGTGCCATCGTATCCTTCGGGCTCTTATTCGCTTTAAAACCATTGCATGTGACATTTACCATTCTCATGTCTTTGTCACAAAGGCCTTCAAAGAAGTAATAGAACAAATCTTCATCCTTGAATGGGTGATAGGGGTAACTAGCTAGGAGTCTCTTAAACCTTTCCCAATAATCATATAGGCTCTCAGTCGCTCCTTGAGTAATGTTGGACAATTGCTTCTTCAACCTAGGTGACTTAGATGTTGGAAAGTATTTTTCCAAGAATTGCCGATTCATATCCATCCATGACCCAATGCAACCCAATGGTGAACAATACAACCAATCTATTGCTCCATCGTGCAGTGAAAAGGTAAATTCTCTCAAGTTATAATCATCTTCTGATACTCCTGGTGGCTTTATATTTGTGCACACCAAATGGAATTCCGATAAATGTTTGTTCGGGTCCTCTCCCGCCATACCGTGGAAAGTAGGAAGGCAATGTAGCATCCCAATTTTCAGCTCACAAGTCACATTTGGAGGCAAGGGTGGGAATTTGATACCTAAGGGTTGGTCTCTAAGTTTGGGACCATAAGCTCTCTCAAAGTCCGGTTATCTCCTGCTATCTTGTGCGATACTTCCTCAAAATTCAAACCCCTAGGTTGAGCCTTTGATCTAGTTCTCTTTATCCTTCTCTTTCAATTACCTGTGGAATTAGTTACAGAATGCAGAACAATTAGATTTGTTGTATGGGTATGTACCATAAACTAGGGTTACACTATCCTTCCCATGACACAATAGTAAACAGAACCAAAGTAACAAGGAAACTATGACCAAAACTTCACTGGCAGCAAACAAAATAAACAAAAGAAAAATAATAAATGACATTACTAACTTGTCTACTAACATGTTATGCTCAACTAATACTTGAACTAAAAATCATCCCTGCCAGTGGTGCCAAAATTTGACCTACCCCAACTCGGTTATTGTTAAAACACGAGACGAGGGGCTTACGGGTCAAAGATAGATGTTTGTATTTTGCACCCATTCTTACTGCTAAGCTACCAAGGGGTATTAAGCGGCAAGCTCTGGGTTTGTCGACAAGGATGCTAGGGCTCAAGTATTAATTAAAACACAACCTTATGGTGGTCGCCAATCTGCACGAGTGAACATGCAATTGGGAGGGTTTGGTATTTTCAACTAACAACTACAAAGCATGGAATTAACAAACGAGTAAACTATTTATACTAGGCACTTGGAAATCATTTAGCAACATGGTATTTATAATTCTTCAATCCTTGATTCTTCCATATGTAGACATTCAAAAGACCTATCAACAACATGTGGTGTGGTCGATGGCATACACTTCCCCAACCCTGTCACGGTGGGTGAGCTCGCAACCCTCCATTGGCACCACCGTCATAATTAAGGGAGTACAACGAGGTCAGGCCATCATTGCAGTTCTGTTTCTCCCCCGTTCTATTACATCCCAAGGTTCCTCCATGAATGCAACTATTCCCCCCGAGGCTTAAATACGCTAGGCCCAAGGTTTGTAAGCACCTTATATGTGATACTAGGGTTTCAACAAAACATCTAGCTTGCTACTATTTATTATCTCTACCCGTAACTTCTCAGACAAAAGTTACAAAGTCAGCTAAGACTGGTGCGATAGAAAATAGGTCAGAGCATTCTCAAATCCCCCGTGCACACACCCACGCGGACGTGTTCACTCCTATCTATTCTAACATCCAGGTTTCTCTTCCTAATGGGGCATCAATAATCGCAGTATACATGAATACATCCCAAAGTGTGTGCTTATATGTGGTGTAATATCCATACATTTATAGCATTCAAGATAGGATGAATTTAATGAATCTCATAAAGCATTAAGAACATACCAAGTGCCAAGATGAATCCCAAGCTAATCTAACTACTCCCTAGACATGGAATTCAAATATAGATTTGAATTCCACATCTTTGGGGAAAATCAGAACAAAAGAAAAGATTACAAAACCTACAAAAGAAACTCATTTCTTCTCTCCAAGCTTTCTCCTCTTCAAATGTGTTTCCAAATATGTTCCAACCCTCTTTAAATGAGTGGACTAGGGTCCTATGCCTAAAAATATGCCCAAAATAGGACAAAGGTAGCAAAACCCTAGGTCAGACGCTAAGGTTTCACGGACCGGCACAGAAGCCATGGTCCCAAAGCATGCATAGCCACGGGATGCTAGATCTGCCACTAATCACGAATGTTTATAGCCGCGGCTCGTGATATCTGGCATGGTCTGTGAAACTGGGATCGTGCCATAGTCTGTGTAGGTTTTCACGGACCGCAAGCAGTATGCAGTTTTTGCTCAGATTTTTCCTGGGGACAATAAAGGCTTTCACGGACAGCGAGCAGTTTGTGGCTTCTTGTCTCAAATTTTATCATGGCACGTGAAGGTTTTCACGGACTTCCACTAGCTTGTGGTCTTTCCCATAAATCTTCTCATGATCTGTGAAGGTTTTCAACGGGCCGACTTCATACTTAACCAAGTTCTTCAACCCTTCATCCCATTGCTTCATAGCCCAGTGCTTTTGTCATGGCCCAGCGCCATGCCTTGTGAAGGTCTCGTGTTGTTCTTGTGCAGATCTGTAGTGTGGGCCATGAATATTGTTACAGGCTGCTGGTCCTTCGTTGGCTGGACTTCATTTACTTGTCATGGGTGAACCGTTAGTCTGAATCAGGAGTTCTAGTAGTCAATTTTGTAGTACTCGAGAAGAAAAATCCAATGAAAATAGCATTGAATACTAACTCTTCCTGGATCATTCTTGGACTTAGGAAACACTCCCCGGACCACAATTCACCATTTTCTCCTTTGACCGTTCTAAACTCTGAGGCCGCCTATCTTTGGCTTCAATCTCCTTCTACCACGTATTGATTTTCTTGGCCTTCATCTACTGCCATTCAAATGCAAATTGCCTTAAAATTTTCTACCATTAAAAGTAAACGACCTTCACAAGAATGTGATGTAACACATAGTATTCACAGGCAACCTACTAAAGGTACTTATAATGAAGAAAAAGGAGCCTGTGAACACAATATGTAAATAATTATTAATTAAGTATATAAAATGCGGGATTTAGAATAGAAAATCAAATATGATTGTCTAAACCCCAGGTCCTGTAAACTCAACTAATATTGCCAAACTGCCAACCCAAAAGTAACTAAAAACTATGTCAAAAGCATTGGTTAAGGCATGAAAAATGGTGTAGATCAACCGTGTTCCCAGAATGGGCTGAACTGTGGGCATTGGCATGGTTGAGCCTCATTCTATGAAGGGATCGAGACACTGTGCATGTATGGCTCAGAATTAGGACTAGGTGGAGGCCTACTTCTGCCTTGCCTGCTTAACTTTGCAACATCATCGTAGTGGGAAGAGATGTTGCGCCTATGAGAGTCACTAGCACCATGCCCTGTGGAATGATACAGCTCCTCATGAATAATAAACAGCCCCTTATGTGGGAGTGGTCCTCCAAATACATGATCAAAAGTGCGATGTGGTATGGGATGCTCAAATGATTCTAGTGGCATAACCTGAGGAAGTGATGGGTGTGACTAGATAGGCTGATGCTTGGTGGGAAAAAGCTGTACAGGATGCACCAGGACTTGCTCCTCATGCATTGACTCCTGATCATCCTCTTCTTACTGCTCATCATCTTCCTCCGGTTAATGGGTTCCCAAAATCACCTATGATCATGCAAGCCAGCCAGAGCTATCCATGTACGCTAGGGAAATCTCATGAATTTCTTGCCCTAGTACATCCAATAGACAGTCTCCTCATCGACCGGTATCATCTTCGCATCTATCATGACTAAGATAGTGGGTGTAAAAGGAGAAAGCCGGTTTGCCCGCTTCTTATCATTCACTGGAAAGTGATAATGATCAACCAAAAGTAATAGCATTCCCTCAACCACTATCTGTACGGATCATGGAGAGATCGATACAATGACCAATGAAATTGTCCAAGAGATCAGAGCAGGCTCTCCCAGTACAAATCGACCAGAGTCTCCAGCAATCCTTATCAGAAGCTATGATAACGTCCCCATGGCAACTGATCACCACACTCAAAAGCCTAGCCACATACCTCAGTGTCGGATGCACTATGACATTGTTCTTTCTCTCTCTCCCCCATAGTTTTCGAGTGATAGTGGCCAGAAAAAAAACACACACACACAAACACACACACACACACATATATATATATATCATAACCTGCATCAGACTCATTGTACTCCTTAACATTTCTTTGAACCTTCCATTTCAAGATTCCAGCCAACTAAGCATAGGTTAAACCATGGTCACATCCTCTAAATGAAATCTCACAGATCTCCCCATGTGTCTGTTTTTATCCCTCATGACAGTAGACAGAAATGCCAGGGTATACCTAGTGTAGGTGGGGGCTGACACTGTAGTGAACTCATTCATACCAATCCTCTTTAGGTGAACCTTAATGGTTTTGTAGAGCTTGAGATCCTTAAGGGTCCCCTCATTTACAAACTTTGTCTCTTCCACAGTGGGTGTGGTCAACCACATAAAGGGTACACTAGATTCCCCTCTCTGTCTACAAGTCAAGACAAATATAACAAAAATAGCAGCCCAACAATAGAGCCAGCATACAACACTTCACCAAATACCCAAAATCAAAAGAACTCTTCCAAAATAATCCAACAACCACACTAATGACCCTTAAATCTCAAAAGATATCAAGCATGCAAATATCCAAGGATTTCAGAAGAAATTCAAATATCCACATTTCCTAGGGAGCTAAAATCAGTCAAGTACCTCAAGTGATGATTAGGGCTGAAATATTTTCTTCAGAAGTGTTTGGGACTCCTCCTAGAAAAATTTGAAGCAATCTACAACAACCGAAGTGGACTGAAAATTGAGTTTTTGGGAGAAATCCCAAGGAATAACCAAACTAGTCTTTTGATTTCCTGGGAAAAATCTTGGTGTTTTCGGGGAAATAATCGACAAGTTTTTTTGGGCTCAGAAAGACAAATATTTTGGTACTAAGTGGAGGTAAATCAGATGTAAATTGAGGAGGTATGGAAAATATTTGGTTTAAGGGAAGAAAAGAAGTGACAATTCAGGTTTAAGAGGGGGTAAGGATGTGTTGAACAAGGGCTGACACCAGGAATTTTATAGGAATTTGGATGAGTTTTTATTGGCCTGGTTGGGTGGCTATGACAAATCTCGAGGCTAGTCTCATGCTGATACGTGGCACCCCATCCCGGTGCCTAAATGCCTCTTGCCGGCGTGTGTCAGCTCGTGTCGGCACGTTCTCTCTGTGCTATGGCGTTGACTATCAGCTTCGTGTAACCTCCTCAATCTCGTGTTGATGCAATCTGGAATAGGTCGGGCTATGACACGTCCATGCCAACCTGCTCTAGGACGAGGCTTACTTGAATTATTCCCTTCCAACTTTTTCCTAAAACCCGTGCATCCAAAAACATTGAAACCACGAGTAGCATTGTTCCAAATAAAAATTGATGACTAAAATCTCCTAAAAATACCACTAAAATCAAACACATCCCCAAAGATTCACTAAAGTTTTTGAAACGAATACTATTTGAAATAAAACACCATTTCTTTATTTCCGTCCTCACGACTTATTATCTCATGCAATTTCTGAAAAACTAAGAAGAGTGGATTGATGGGTGGCCAGAATCACCATCCTTGACACCACCAATAACCATGTCCCTATGGATGGGTCTCCACATCATTCTCGGTTTTCCCTTTACCTTTGGAGAAACGAATCAAACAAATTCATCTTTTTCAATAGTGGATACATTCTTGTTGAGTTTAGTAGTAGGAAGAAGCTTAGAATTTTAAAATTCCTTAGCCTGCTTCTTTCCCCGCTGCATGTTAGTGGTGGAAATCAGAGGAAAAGCATCCTCATTCAAACTAGGAGAAACATGCTCAACACAAATTGTTTCACATTGATGATTGTTCAAATAAGATATGACATGTAAGGCTTTAATATCGGGCGATACCTCATCCAAATAATTTTCAAAGATTTCACCTTGCCATTATTTTTCATACATCATGCAAGAGTTGTCAAGTTGAACATGTTCATCACATAAGGTTATAGCATTGAACACAAAAGAGGATATAGAAGAGTTATCCTTAGACTTATAGATATCAAATTCCACCTTATCAGTGTTATCCCCTAGGGTTAGTGTTCCCTTTTTTTAAATTTAAACCATCCGGGGATGGGGGGGAATATATTAGGCTCCCCAAACTATACTTGATTTGGCCAAAAGGCGCAACATGAGTTTGAATGTTACAAAAGATTATCCATGAGTTTGTAGCAATAAGGCTGTTGCTTGCAGAAGCAGTGTATGCACTTATTTTAAGCACAGAGTAAACTAATAAAGCATCAGAGCTCTGACAGTGGATCTCATAATACCTATAGACTGATTAATCACGAACAGATCGGGGAATCGAGAACTCGAAGCCCCTGTTTGTCAATGATAAGCAGTCAAAAGGAGGTAGACCTTGTGTGTATCAGAATAAATTGGAAATAGGGTAAGGGTAGTAAAGCAGGGTTCCAGCATCTAGTCCGAATGAGCTCCGAAATCGATCGGAGGTAGCATTATCTTAGCATCTACTCTTCATCGAACCTGCACATGAAAGAGGAGAAAAGCAGTATCTTTTCGAAATGGGATGGAAAGGTAGATGTTTATATGAATAAGTATAGGAACCTGATATCAGAAATAGAAAATAGCAGGACTTAACCAAGATCATATTACTGTCCAGAAAGAAAGTCAATTCTGATCCCAGGGAAATTTTTGTTGTCCAAAAGTAAAAGACCCCTAAGGAATAGGGTAACATTTTTTATGTGCAAATCTCCCTGTAGCTTATTATCCAGAGCATATTTAGCCAAAAAATCAGCGGCAGTGTTTGCTTCCCTGGGAGTGTGTTGGATTGGATACATTAAATGTTTTGAATTTAGATTGCTGCAAATAGAGAAAACTGTTCACAAGCATGTCATAGGATTTTGAATTCCTTTTACAGCCTGTAAACAGTCAGACTCAATGACACAACAATTTAGATCCAAATCTGAACACAAATCATATCCACATTGAATTGCATAAAGTTCAGCATGTAATGAGGAAGGAGCATGGAAGATGTTAACTCTCATTTTAATCACTACCCCCTTCCAATCCCTAACTATGACTGCAGATGAAGATAAACCATCAAGTTTCCATGTAGCATCGGTATTTATCTTGTATCCTTGTAGTGGTTTACTCCAGTGAACCACAGTAATCTTTTTTTTTTGTTTTGTAAGGATTTTGGGGATGATTCTTTGTTGAATCAGATACTTATGTTTATCTATATTACCTTTCAAATTGTGAGCTGAAAAAATGAGGTAAATCAATTGTTTAACATCCTATAAGCATGCTTCCTCTGAGAAAGTTTGATTGTCAAAAAAGATTTTATTTCTGATTATCCATAGAGACCACGTTGGGACTAACAGTACAGCAGTAATCAGGTTAGACTGGATCTTAGAATCTAGTCTAAAAGATAGATAGAATTCAACTTTGCTTTTTAGATTTCCAAAAACTCTATGTGGAAAGTGTATGAGAATATTAACTCTATGCCATATTGCAACAGATGAGGGGCAGGAGTTAAAGAAGTGGTTCAAACAGACGGAATGATTCTTACAAAGAGGACATATGGATGCTATAGAAAAACCAGACCTACACAGAATATTATCAAATGGAAGAATACTGTTTAAAGCTCTCCACATAAGTACTGACATCTTTTTAGGAATGAAAGGAGACCATACCTTAATTATGTGTCTGATATGAACTTTTTTTTGTCTGAAATGTTTATATGCGGAGCTGACAGAGAAATTCCCATCAGATGATGGAGTCCAAACTAGCCTATCTGCATGGGAGTTGACCAGTTTGACATCCTGCAAAATATTGAGAGTATTGGTAGCCAAATGAGGCACCAGGTTTGGAAGGATTGAAGCTTTATTGATTATGAATGACCTGAGGGTAATATCCTCGAAGGGGATATCCAACCCCTGAGGCCATTCATAACACAAAGCACCAGCACCATTCCAATTAGCATTCTAGAAAAAACATTCTCCAATACCAAAAATGACTCTAGAAAGGTTGTTGGCCTTATCTGTAATTTTACAGATTCTGTTCCAAGTATGGGATTTTTTGTAAGAAACAGGGATTGACCATAAATGAGCAGACCATTGAGTGTTATTAGTTTGCATTTTCCACCATAATTTGCATGAGAAAGCATCAATTATAGCATTTAAATCTCTAAAGCCAATTCCATTTTCATCTACAGGTAGGCTCATTCTTTTCCAGGATCTCCACTTTTTTCTATCTATGTTGTCACAATTCCCCCAGAAAAGACCTGATGCAAGTTTTTCCATTTTTTTTATCACTATCTTCGGAGGACTTAAAACAGCAAACATATGTGTGGGAATTGAAAGAAAAACGTGATTAATCAAAATGATTTTACCTGCAGTGCTTAGCCATCTGTTCTTCCAATTGTTAATACATTTCTCCATTCTTTCCAAGATCGGTTGGTAATGAATCTGTAGATTACGACCTGGAAATATGGGAACTCCTAGGTACTTAAATGGGAAAGTGCCTTTCACCATTCCTAAAATCCTACACACTGAATGAGCAGTATCCATACAGCTCATTTGAGGCAACATAGATTTCTGATTTTGCAAAATTAACTTTTTGACCTGATGTTTGCTCATAAGCTATCAGAAAAATTTTAAATCTTTTCAGATTAGTGTGATTAGTGTTCAGGAAGACAGCTGTGTCATCAGCATACATCAGATGTGAAACTGGAGGACAAGACCTTGGCAGGGAGAAGTGTTGCAAATATCCTATACTGAACAGTTTTTTAAACCTCTGGAAAAGGTTTTAGACAAGATATTGTACAAAAATGGAGAAAGTGGATCTCCCTGTTTAATACCTCTAGAGGAGGCAAAGAATCCTGAGGTTATTCCATTTATTAATACTGAAAAATGAGCTTCAGCAGTATTATGCATGATGCGATGCACGAATTTACCATGAAATCCAAACTGGAGCAGTATTGAATTCAGAAAAAACCAAGAGACCCTATTAAAAGCCTTTTGCATGTCTATTTTAACTATGAGATTAGAAACCTATGACTTCCTAGACAAAATTCTGGTCATTTCTTGCATTTGTATAACATTATCAGATATATCCCTCCCTTTTATAAAAGCACTCTGTCCGGGGGATATAAGTAATGTCATTAGGGGTTTAATCCTTTCCATTATCATTTTTGAGAAACCTTTATTCAAAATTAGATAGGCTGATGGGTCTGAAGTCCGAGAACGTGATGGGAATTTGTTTTTTGGGTATTAGAGTTAACCAGGTGCTAGAGATGGCCTTGGGGAATTTGTAGTGTTCCCAAGTCACTACAAGAGACAGGATCTATTACCTCAGTTTTTCAGGGCTTTTTACCTCGTGTTTCATCCCTAAAAAACCGAGGTAAATGTGAATGAAGTAAAAAGTCTTCTTTGTACTTCAATTCAAAACTGAGGTAAATAGTTCCTTTTACCTCAGTTTTAGACTAACGTCATCAGGAATTGAGACTGACGCCGCTCTATGGTAGAAGACTAACGATATGAGACCCTAGATGCAACATTGTTATAGATGACATTGACTTAATAAAGCATGCGATGTCAACCATTGGAATATAGCAGCCGGTGGGAGAGGAAGTGTGGCGATGTCTTAACAGATGACGTCGTTCATAATACAAGGGATGTCGCGGGAGATAAGAAGCGATATTGCATTTAGTGGGGACCCACGTTGTGTGCCAGCTAACATGGATCGCTGACAAAAATGATGTCATTTTGAGTAATCGACGTCGCAAAAAAACTAGACCAAATTGTTGTTTTAGAACCAGTTCATGCGACGTTGCGGTTTAGCAAGTCAGCTCTCATTTCTCGTAAAATATTATAATTGGTGAACGTCGTTCCTATCACCAAGAAAACTGCAAACTAGCACACAGATTAGTATAGTAGAAGCAGGTCGTATCCACAGAGAACGGTATAATTTCTATCAATTTCAAACTACCAACAAAGTTTGGTTTAGCAACCACGCCTATGATTTGAGATTTGTTTAATAAACTAATGAATTACTAAGCTAAAAATAGGGCCAAAATAATGTAGAAAAATGCAGAGATAAATTACAAACAAATATATGGATAACAAAGGATCGACATAAGTTAATTTTTGGTTCATTCCTTGATCATCGACTACTCACAATTCATTTAACCCCCATGAATTAATTGGTTATAAGCAGGAACAGTATTTGTTATTTCCCCTAAATTCCCCTTAAATTTCCGATCGCGAGCAAGTATTTGCTAAACCCGCGATCTTCCTAATTAAGATATTCCTAGCAAGTATTTGCTAAACTAGTTATATCTTAACGATCTTAAGACCTAGGGAACCCAATTTAGACAACAAGCACGTATTTGCATGCAGTTTATCCAATTAATTGTTTATCATCCTGTTATTACAGGTATAATTGTTATCTGTTTTTCACAGGAGTTGCTACTTAATTAGCCCTAGCCTAACAAGATTGAGGCGATCAAACTCAAACAATCAAGCATAGATTATAGGCATAAACAATTAAAAACTCATGGGATTAAATTTCTGAAAATCCGAAGCCTCACAATCCATGAACCATCGAATTAACCTAGCCAATTAAGAATCTAGCTACTCATGATTAAATTAAATAAAACAAGCAATTCGAAATTAAACATGTTATCAATCGAAAAAAATAAGAAGAAGAAAGAATTACCAATGAATAATTCCCTTCGTGATCTCCTTCCTCTCTCACGAAAACAAACTAGATAATTACTGGTTCTTCCCGTTGGTCTCACAAAGAAAACAATGAACAACTTTTCCAAAGTTTTTTCTCCCTTCCTTCTTAATTTCGTACGTCCAGCAATTTTCTTTTTGAAAGAATCCTCCCCCGTAATCGTGAATAACACACGATTACTTATACTAAAAATAAAACCCAAATCCTAACTAATTTTGGAAAATTAGAATCCTTACCCAAAAAGAATTATTCTTCCATTTAATTTCAGCCTAATTACAATTAAATTCTAACTTGGAATAAATAATTAATCCAAGTCTTGGGCTTCATGGCTTCTCTTCGGCCCAATCACAGTATTGAATTTTTTGCCTTCTTTTCTTCTGGACTACAACTCCGTAAACTCCCTAACGAGGGATCGGGATCGTTACCTCATTAAAAACCCTTTCGGGAAAAAAGAGTATAACAATCCCCTTTCATCAGCTTCACCTTAATCGGGTCGACTTCACGGAGCAACTTAGTGATCGTTAAATGAAACACAATTCTGCCACATGAAGGATTCCGGCTAGGGATCAACTGGAACAGCATCATAGTGCTCCAAAACACGGCTACTCTGCTCCGCTACAGCTTTGCTCCAAAAATAGTGATCTATCAACAAAATAAATCAATTAAGTACCAAAAATCACATAAAAGAGCACTAAATTCCTTCAAGAATGAACAACTAAATATCACACATCAAATCCTCACACTTGAGTCATACTTGCCCTCAAGTATGAGATGAGCAATTTCAAAGCAGGTTGTTCATTCAAAATTCCATCCCCAAACTGACTCTGACTCAACAGAAAAGAGAAAATAAAAATAACATACCAACTATATACATGACACACCTAAGACTCTATTACCCGGACCTTGGTCAAACAATTCAGCATTAAGTTTTTATTTCCTGGCTCATCAACAAACATCCCCCTTCCAAGTTCAAGTTTCAGTTCACAAACAAGTGGTGGTCTCATCCCCCTTTAGTACCCAATTCAATCCCCCCTACATTGCTCTTTACCCGGCTATCAACTGATCAAAAGGAGACAAGCATGAATTCCTCACGTTTTTCACTCAATCACACAACAAGTAAGGACAGTCACTCAATTATAATCATGCGGTAGCCTTAGCCAATACATAACAAGCCAAAGAGGTCTTTAAAGGTTGTAACGGGGCTGGGGGTTGTAATATTGGTGAGATCCTAGGGCTCTAAGGTTCATACAAACATGCATTTATGTTCAAGAACAAATCAGTAGAAAATTCTAGCAAATTCACATCACCAAAACCAATTTTCTGGACTGATTTTTTAAGAATAATTCAGGTCTGAATTTTTTTCTTTTTTTTCGTTTTCTGGACTTCTTTTCTCTCTTTTTTTTTCTTTTTTTTCTGGGTAAAATAACACCCTTATTCTCTTTCTTTTTTTTCTATCCAGACCAAAAATTTCCAAATTACATGCTCATTTACCTCTACAGTGCCATAAGAATATTTTTTTCAATGAAAACAGGGCACTCAAATCATGAATATGCAATATCAAGCAAGAGCAGAAATTTTCAGTTCAAGAATATACATGCATGGGGCAAGAATAGTATAAAGAGATAAGGCTATGGTTTTTATAGTGAGTTACACAAAGAAAAGGTCAAGGCTCAAAAGTGTTTACTAGAGGATATAAAAGGTAGGCTATATACGATGTGTGGCTAATCCTAATTTGCCTCTTTTTTTACTCATTATGCATCAACCTTAGCTACCACAACTCTCAGAAAAAAAAACTTGATGTAGAGAGTGCTCTACTCTAGGCTCAAACCTCACTTTATACTAGGCTTTTCATGCAAGTCTTGTTCGTCATCCCATGTATCATTTAGCCAAGTTCAGGTTAATTTCAAAGGTTTATCACTAAGCATTTCAAGGGAGATATCAACCAACAAAAGTTTGCTAATATGATTCTTTTACCAGCAAGGTTAATCCATTTTAAAGCCAATTCATTACTCACTGTCATGCTGAAAATTTGACCGACTCGATAAAATAAATCAAAAACATTTTTTTTTAGAATTATTTATTCACAAAAAATAGCAAACAAAGCATATAAAACGTCACACAAACAAGACACTAAAATGTAAAAATGACACCTAAACATCCTCACACTTAAGTCTTGCTTGCCCTCAAGCAAGCTCGGATTAAAAGCGAGAAGATTCCTAGACACAATATACATGAAAGGAAAAGGAAAGAAAAGAAGAGCCATAAAAGAGAAGGGATAGGGGAACTCATTCAGAAGGGCTGGTCACTGGAGGAATGCTCAAAGCACTCATAATGCGCTCGTTCTGGGCAGCCAGAAGATCAATCTTACGGTTGAGAGACTGCACATCCTCATGTAACGAGGCAAGGGTAACATGACCTGCACTAGAGAAAGTTGCGCTCGAGCGTGGAGGACCCGGCTCATAAAACTTAGGAACATTGTTATCATAGAAAATCATATTGGTACGTTCCAAATAGGCCAAATCAAACATTCCAGGATCCTTTACCCGCTCAAAAGGGGTAGGCACATGTAATTGGACATTCCTATCAAGAAGAACACCAACCAAATGACACATGGACATATAATGAACAGAATCATGTGCAATTGAATGCAATGTTTCAGCAAGTACAAAGCCAAGATTCAACTTATATCCGTTATACATGCACCACAAAACAAACAACGCAGGATGGATGACTTTAGTAAAAGTCGTAGTGCGCCCAAAAACATTTCGCAGCAAATAGAAACAGCACAATCGCAACACAGGATCCTCAATCTAATGCACATTAGCGCTATTGGAATCATACAAGTGAGGGCAAGCGGGAGCTAACAATTTCCATGCCTCGGTAGGGTTGAAAGTAGGGTATTTTTTGTAAGAACCAATAAAAGCATCCCTATAATCATCCGATTCCAAGTCATCAAGTGAAACTAATCCCAAAGCCAAATTCCAGTCATTTAAACTCAAAGAGATAGGTTGCAGCCCGAAACGAAAAGAAATGCAAGTATCAGAAACATTCAAGGCAGCATTATGATTCAAGTTAAAACTCACCACAAATTCCTCACAAAGAGGTGCACACACATCAGCAGCATGCAAGGAAAACAACTTCGCCCAACCCACATTAGTAAAATAGGCCAAAAACGATCAAACATATTCAAAGCTTGAAGGGCAGGGCTGCATAATTTCAAACCTGAAGGGCGTAATTTATTAGCTCTTTTCAGAACCATGGAGTGCAGGTCCTCATCCCCAAAAGTCAGGATACCGTCCCAAGAATCCAAATTGATTTCCATCGGAATCGGCAGAGAGTTCGGGGTCCCCCGATTCTGGTCATCGGTGACATCAGAACGTGTCGCCGCCTGTTTTGACCTTGTGCGCTTCCAAGATGGTGGTGAGGCGGATTTACTGGAAGACTCCTCTTCGGGACTGGTAGCAGCCCATTTCCATGACCTTCCAGCCGGGGCCTTCGCTACTGGCGGTGCGTTGGAAGTGTGTGGCGGCTCGTGGGCGGTGCGTGGGAGCGCGTGGGCGGTGCGTGGGAGCACATGAGAGCGGCGGCTCGGCTTGTGGCGGTGAGTCGGCCTCTGCTGACGACGGATCTGCAACTGCAACCCTAGTGGACTTCGATTCCGACATTGGCAAAGTCAGTCTGGCGGTTTCCATTGGACGGGATGTGACCAGAGGTGCTGGAGGACGACCGCGGGTGCTCCGGGGAGGCTTCTTGGTGGGCGAGAAGGCGAAAAGTAGGGACGGGAGCTTGGCTGGTGGTGGCGAAGCATCGGAACAAGGAGGTTCCGCCACGGCCACGACGTCCGTAGGTTGTGGTGGTGAGGTCTTTGTCGGTGGCTAAGGTCTTCGTCGTTGGCGGCCCATGGCGGATCCGGTGATGATGGAGGTGGTAAGGCGGCGAGAGAAGGTGAGGGTGGAGGGAAAGCTTGGAGAAGTTCTGAAAATTTTCACAACTCTTGGAAGAAGGAAGAAGGTTTTATACCTTATATTGCATCAAAGTCCCTCAATTTCTTCCTTTTCCTAATTGGAACCCACAATTTCCATAAACCACTCCAAGCCTTGAATTATTTGCAGACTTGCCCAGATACTCTTGTCTCGCCATATTGCATCCCTGCACATAAAAACAAAAACGAATTGAATATTATTTATTTATTTTTTCATTTTTTTAAATTTTTGAAACAAAAACAAAATTTTGAAAGAATTTGTAAGAAAACAAAATAAAAAGAGGAGCAAAAGATTCTGGGTTGCCTCCCAGTAGCGCCTTTGTTTACAGTCTTTGGCTCGACTTTCCGATATGGTCAATTAAAGTGGGGTGGGCATAATGGAATTTACTCCACTATTGCCACCTGAGAAGCATCATAAAATGGCTTGAGGCAATGACCGTTGACGAGGAATGTCTTTTCCGTGTCCAGGCTTTTAATCTGTACAGCTCCGTTCGGCCTAACAGAAACCACCACAAAAGGTCCTATCCACTTTGTTCTAAGTTCTCCTGGCATCAACCGAAGCTTGGACTGAAAAAGTAACACCTTCTGTCCAGCCATGAACTCCTTTGACCTCAGATTCTTATCATGCCACAACTTTGTACGCTCTTTGTACCACATAGCATGATCATAAGCCTCCAATCGCAGTTCTTCCAACTCTTGAAGCTGTAATTTTTGCTCTTCCTCACACTTGCTTGTTGTCATGTTCATTTCTTTGACAGCCCAGCCTTGTGCTCAAGCTCCACTGGTAGATGGCACATCTTTCCAAAGATAAGTCTATAAGGAGACATTCCAATAGGCGTCTTGTAAGCGGTGTGATAGGCCCATAGAGCATCCTCCAACCTCTTGCTCCAATCCTTCCTCGAAGGATTAACTGTCTTCTCCAACACTAGTTTTATCTCCCTATTAGATACTTCTGCTTGGCCATTAGACTGCGGGTGGTAAGTGGTAGCAAGCCGATGATGAACACCATACTTCTTCATGAGGGCCTCAATGTGCGGTTTTTGAAATGAGTTCCTTGATCACTAATGATCGCTCGTGGCACGCCGAATCTGCTGAATATGTTATATTTCAAAAATCCTGCCACAACTTGAGAATCATTAGTTCGGGTGGCTTTTGCTTCCCCCACTTCGATACATAATCAACCGCGAGTAAAATATACAAATTACCACAAGAACTAGGAAAAGGACCCATAAAATCCATGCCCCACACATCAAATATTTCACACACAATTATAGGTACTTGAGGCATTTCATCACGTTTAGATATGTTTCCTGTCTTTTGGCAATTTTCACAACTCTTGCAAAATAGATAAGCATCTCTATGAAGAGTTAACCAAAAGAAACCACTGTCAAGCACCTTACGAGAAGTACGTCTAGGACCAAAGTGACCACCACAAGTAAAAGAATGACAATGCAAAAGAATTGTACCTTGTTCTTCTTCAGAAATGCATCGTCGAATGATTTGATCGGAGCCTATCTTCCAAAGGTAAGGCTCATCCCAAATATAATGCTTGCTATCACTCTTTAAATTCAACTTCTGAGCAGGACTGAGAGTAACCGGCATCTCTCCAGTGGTAATTAATTTCACAATATTGGCAAACCATGGATCTTTCACCGATTTACCATGCAATGGTTCTGTCAGGGGCCTCTGTTTGGCCAAATCGAGGCCTGTCGCAGCATACAGGTATTCTTCGGGAAAAGATTCCTGAATAGGGACTTCATCCTCAGGTTTCACCAAGCGACTTAGGTGGTCTGCAACATGATTCTCAGCACCCTTCTTGTCTCGTATTTCCCAATCGAACTCTTGTAACAACAAGATCCATATGATCAGTCTTGGCTTAGACTCCTTCTTCGTAAACAAGTACTTCAAGGCTGAGTGATCGGTATAGACGATGATCTTTGATCCAAGCAAGTAAGACCTGAACTTCTCAAGAGCAAACACCACTGCCAACAACTCTTTTTCAGTGGTGGTGTAGTTGCATTGGGCTGGGTTCAATGTTTTTGAAGCATAGTAAATCGCATGGCTCTCTTTCCCTACCTTTCGTCTCAAGACTGCTCCAACTGCATAATCGCTTGCATCACACATCAACTCAAATGGCAGATCCCAATTCGGAGGTTGCATTATAGGGGCTGAGATGAGCTTCTCCTTCAGTATATCAAAAGACCGTTTGTGCTCCTCGGCCATCTCAAAAGGAACATCATCTTGAAGGAGCTTCGCTAAGGGTTGTGCAACCTTTGCAAAGTCCTTAATAAACCTTCTGTAAAATCCAGCATGCCCCAAAAAACCACGTATCTCACGAACATTGGTAGGATATGGAAGTTGCTCTATGTTCTCAACCTTAGCCTTGTCCACTTGAATTCCTCTTTCCGAAACCACATGTCCCAAGACTATGCCTTCATTCACCATAAAGTGGCATTTCTCATAATTCAGCACAAGGTTCCGCTTCACACATCGAATCAAGACCTGTTCCAAATGACCCAAGCATACCTCAAACAAATTCCCATAAACTGTAAAGTCATCCATGAACACCTCAATGCTCTTCTCAATCAAGTCGGAGAAAATGCTCATCATGCATCTCTGGAAGGTGCCTGGAGCATTGCATAATCCGAAGGGCATTGTCCTATATGCATAAGTGCCAAAGGGACATGTAAATGTGGTCTTCTCACACAGATCTAGAAGTACCCACTGTATCCATCCAAGAAGAAAAAGAAACTGTTCCCTGCCAATCTTTCCGGCATTTGATCGATGAAGGGCAGTGGAAAATGATCCTTGCGAGTCGCGTCATTCAATTTCCGATAGTCTATGCACATCCTCCATCCAGTGACCAAACGAGTAGGCACCAACTCATTCTTTTCGTTCTTTACCACTTGAAAACCAGATTTCTTCGGCACCACATGAACCGGGCTCACCAACTTGCTGTCTGAAATAGGGTAGATAATTCCCAAGGAAAGAAGTTTGAGGACTTCCTTGAGAACAACCTCTCTCATGTTGGGGTTCAGCTTCCTCTGAGCATCTCGAGCAGGCTTAGCATCATTTTCCATTAAAATATGATGCATACAAATATCGGGGCTGATCCCTGTAATGTCTGCGAGGGTCCACCCAATCGCCTTCTTGTACTTTCTCAACAATGCAATCAACTGATCCTCTTGAGAATCTGACAACCTTGCACTGACAATCACTGGAAGAGTTTCACTATCCCCCAAGTACACATACTTCAGATTAGATGGCAGATCCTTCAACTCCAGGATAGGTGGTGAAATATCGGATGGAATGGGCTTTTCGTACTTGATTCCACTCTCCGATAGCCCATGTTTGGCAAAACAGAGGTCTGCGTCAGTACTGTTCACTTCTTCCTGCGAGCTGATTGAGTACAGCCATTCATCTATTTCCTCATCACTCAGATTCTGTGTCTTCTCGTTGTTTGAATCAGTGGGTGGTAGCATTTCAATCTCATCCTGCAAAAATTTAGTCTCAAGGTATTCTTGGACGAGAGGGTCAATGACATCAATGGCATAAATATTTTCAGCATCTATGGGTTTTTTCATTGCATCATCAATACTGAAAGTATATTTTTCACCATAATAATCAAGACAAATCATTCCCTTTCCCACATTAATTATTGTATTAGCCGTTCTTAAGAAAGGGCGACCTAACAACACTCCTGAGGTTCCTTTACCACTAGCATGATTCATCTTCACCACATAAAAATCCGCAGGGTAAACAAAATCATTAACTCTTACGAGAACATTTTCTAACAACCCTTCAGGATATACACATGATCTATCTGCCAATTGGATTATTACTCAAGTATTTACCATTTCTGCTCCACTCAAAGAATTGTAAACAGATAATGGCATCACATTGATTGATGCTCCTAAGTCACACATGGCAGAATCAATCTTAACATTTCCAATAAAACATGGCAAAGAGAACATACCAGGGTCCTTGCACTTCTGAGGCAAATCTCTTTGAATTACAGCTGAAACCGACTCACCCATTATGACCTTGCTTGAGTCTTTAGGTTTCCCTGCAATAAAATCTTTCAAAAACTTGCTCACAGGTGGGAGCCTTATAACCTGCAAGAAAGGTAGGTTAATCTCCATTTTTCCAAAGATAGATAGGAAATCAACAGAATCCTCTTTCTTTCTAGCTAAACTACGTGGAAAAAGAGGAAGAATTTTAACTGGAGGATCATTCTGACCCAACCTTGGATTTGACTCCTTGGTTTGATCAAAATGCCCTTGTACCTCACTTTCTGTTTCTGTCGTCAGCCCCTGTTTGGCCAAATCGGGGCCTCCTGCAGACTGCTTCGACTGCTCCTTAGCTCCTTTTGCTGCGATCTTCGGAGGTAGTGGCTCAAGCTCCTTTCCACTTCTTAACGTGATCTGATTGGCCATCTCTCTGGGGTTGAGTTGCACTTGAGATGGTAATCCAGGTTGCTTCATTCGGAGCTCATTCATCGAGTTTGACAGCTGTGAAATCTGACGTGTGTGCTCGTCCAAGGTGGCCTCAATCTTTTTCGAACTTTGGATCTGGTTTTGAAGCATGCCCATCATAATGTCTAGCTTGTCATCCATAGACTTTCCTTGAGGAGGTGGTGGATTCTGAGCATATGGAGGGGGAGGAGCTCAATGGGGTGGAACATATGGTTGTTGTACTGGATTTCCCGGATCTCGCCATCGAAAGTTGGGATGATCTCTCCATCCCGGATTATAGGTAGCTGAGTACGGGTCTCTCCTTGGCTGCCTTTCATTCCAATTCCCCTAGCATTTGCTTGTTCATCAAAAGGGCATTGTAAAGTGACGTGGCTTGGACTGCAGTAGATGTCACAAGGTTTTTCTTGAGGACCAACTGAGGTGCTAGCAACGGTGACCTTATCCACCAACTTGGATAGTACCCTCTCCATCCTGTCCATCCTCTCCTTAAAAACATCTTGGCTTGAGGGCTCTGTTTGTGCCACTCTTTTCAGGATTCGGATCTCATCAGTGTCATACTCTTTCTTGGAATTGATCAACTTCTTCACTATCTCTTTTGCTTCATTGACTCTGATTTCTAAAAATCCACCATTGCTTGCGGTATTCAGCAAATCCTTGTTCGCAGATGTGGATCCTTGGTAGAAATACTGTAGCAGTTGCCCTCCGTGTATCGATGGTTA